>OX438691.1:10002500-12620891 GCA_949316375.1 Mythimna vitellina | reverse complement strand
GTACATGCTCTGAATAAACAGAGATACTAGGCATGCCTTTTAAGTTCTGTCGTTTCCATATTTCTCGGCAATTTTGAATTTGGAACTGTTCTATATTCGAATGTGTTTAAATTTTGAATCTCAAAACAATTGAAAGTATTAGGATTAATGCTATTGTTTAGTCACAGCGTCGATTGGAATCTGTCAGGTTACGTACGAAAATGAATCTTTCTAAGGAAAATGTTTGTGCAATCATTTTCTGCAACTTTAGAAGAGGCCTGACACAGCTTCGGTGTTTTAAAGAGCTAACATCTATGCTCAGTGATGAAGCCCCATGTCTGCGGACTGTCGAACGCTGGTATTTAGAATTCCAGCGTGGACATACTAGTGACAAATCTCGCGAAGGACGCCCAAAATCCGCTTTCACTGAAGATAACATCATTGCTGTGAAACAACTAATTCTCGAAGATCGTCATGTGACGTATCGAGAGATAGAGGGTCTATTAGGCATCTCAGGGACAACCATTCAGAAGATCTTGCATGAAGCGAAAACTCTGCAACGGTTCAACCGAGGAGAATCAAATCACGGCTACGACATAATCAGTGGTGATGAATCTTGGATCTATGCCTACGATCCTGATTCCAAACAACAATCTACAATCTGGATCTTTCAAGACGAACCAAAGCCGACTAAAGTTGTTCATTCTCGAAGCACTTCAAAGAAGATGGTGGCCACATTCGTTGGAAAAATCGGCCATGTTGCGACTATTACACATAAAGATCGTAGAACGGTTAACGCAGAGGGGTATACCACAGTTTGTTTACCACAAGTCATTGCGGAACTTCGAAAATTTAACTCAAAGTGACGCATCATCCTGCACCACGACAACGCAAGCTCACACAGCGCTCGTAAAACGATTGAGTATTTGAAGCAGGAAAAAGTAAAAATTCTTGACCATCTTCCTTGCAGTCCTGACCTAAGTCCTAACGATTTCTTTACATTTCCTAAAATTAAGAAAAGTCTTCGTGATCAAAGGTTCCAGTCCGGTAAAGAAGCAGTCGACACTTTCAAGTCAGCCATTTTGAACACCCCCACTTTATAGTGGAATAAATGTTATAATAACTGGTTTGAGCGAATGGAAAAGTGTATTAAGCTACGTGGTGAATACTTTGAAAAACAATAAAAAGTACTATAAGGTTCTAGTTGTGTTTTTTTCTTCAAACGACAAAACTTAAAAGTCATGCCTCGTACTACGTATGGTACATGACAGAAACTTCAACGAGTGAATCCTATTACAGGTCAGTGAGTGAATCAGAGAAAAAAATGGGAACAGTTACGATTTCATTTTATTAATTTCGTTGAATTTGCATAGTTTAAATATAAAACGAGTAAATACAAAAGAAAAAAGACATTTGACTGAGGTTGGACGAGGGATATGAGGAGGAATGATTTCATAAAAAGAAAAGCGCAATTTAGGACAGGAGAAAAATAAATGATCCACGTTTCCTTCATCCAAACTGCATTCACAAAGAGAGTTATCCTTAATCCTAAGTTTGGCCAAGAAATAAGGAGTGCCACAATTCGTAAATAACAGATAGTAGAGGTAGTGACTTCTTTTCCAATTGATATTTGAACAACCAAGGCTTGTGGAGAATATCGGGTTGAATATTTCCATAAAATTTACCCTTTATGGACTTAGAAATTTGCCATGCCTTGGACCAAGGATTTAAACAAAGTTAGTGGAAAAGTAGTACAAATATTATGGGAATAAATTTCAGAGCGGGCAAGAGAGCCAGTGAGAACAGCATTTTACTTATATTACCAAGAATACCGAGATGATCGGGAATCCAAGTTATGACGAAATTTATACCAAGTGCCAATTGCTATTTCAGTGTCATGAGGCATTGCCAGCCTTTCGGTATTTTACTGGATAGATTTTAGAGAGTGTGCGCGGGAATTGCATGACTTGATTCCGCCATCTCCTTTCTACCATCGGACAACACCACGTACGGCTAGTATCCACCCTTACGTTGATGAAACTTCTACGGTTCGGACTAAGCGTTTCGCTTCGTCGTTTATACCGCGAACATCGAAGGATTTGAACAATTTACCTGCTACGGTCTTCTCGTCCTAGTAATGTAGGTGTTTTCAAGGCGCCTAAATTATATTAGGCTCTTAATAAACTAGTGTGATTCACCATCAACGATTGCATCGCTGCTTACATCAAGTAGGATCGCAGTCGAGCACGGGTTTATATCAATAAAAAAACGTAAAATATGAATATGTTGCTGTTGAAACTTAATCAAATGTGCATAGGTTTACCATCTAAATCTAAAGATATTTTAGCTGGAAATCATGTACATAATGGTGCAAAGTTATATTCGGATGATTTTTGATGCCACAGGCATCTTGCTATAGACGATTTACACTCATCATCTTCCTGCCCTTGTCCCATCTTATTCGGGGTCGGCGCAACACGTTTTTGTCTTCCATTCCATCCTGTCAAAAGTCATACTATCACTAACTTCCTTTTCTTTCATATCACTGTTCACACAATTCATCCATCTTTTCTTTGGCCTCCCTCTCCCTCTCCACCCATCCACATGTAGACGATTTACACTAAAGAACCGAATTTAAAAGCAACACACAGCAAATTACTCCAAAATTCCCAAATTATATGCTCATGGCAAGAGCATTTGACAGTTGACAACTTTAGAAATAAATAGCAAGAGGATAAAATGGCGACCCGGCCGGAAGTAGAATGAGAATGACGGTAGAATTTCTAAAAAATGACACTAGAATGGAAAGTTACAGTAACTTTCAAAAATAGTAAAATTAATAAAGCTAAAAATATAGAAGAAAATGGCAGTATTCTTATGATTTTGGCGTTGATATGCCTTATATTTACTAACATTTATTTCTACGTTTTTTTTTTGTGTATTTTTATTAACACTGTATGGACATTAGTCTGAAAACAAAGATATATTATTATTACTCATATAATAATTTTTTCTTTAGTCGAACATTCAAGTCCACATCTTTTTAAATAAAAGGAAAAACTGACTGACATATCAACACAGAGCCGAAACTACTGGGACTAGCAGTAGGTATGAAATTTTGCACAAGGTTTCCTTTTATGACTCAGGTGAGAACTAAGAGAAGATTTTCCAAAATTCACTCCCAAAGGGGATGAAACGGAGGTCCAAAGTTAGTACGGAGAAACCTACTTTCACGCGGGTGAAGCCGCTGGCAGAAGCTAGTAATTTATAAGTTTATGGGACTCACAGATTTATAATGGGACTGTCACCACAGGCCGACAACGATTGGCTGTCACGTCACTGTCAAAGTCACAATCACATGACTGACACAGTAACTGAGTTTGTGATTGGTAAATTCTTTCTTTGATTCTTTCAATTTCAAACAATATCTGTAAGTGACGCAGAAAGGATCTTAAATAAACAAGTTTCCATATTACTTTAGCATGGCTGGCCAAGATCAGAACAACAGTAATCAAAATGGTATTATAGAACCTAAGGAGCAGACTGATGAAAATGTTGTTGAAGGCAAGTTTAGTAAAATAGTGTTTTGTATGTTTTTTATTTTTATTCTATTCGTGCTATTGACTAAGTGCCGATATTATTGCATTGTATACTGCTGTTTGTTATCTTTACAAAATAAAACAAAATAAATAGAGTATACATGAAATATTTTTATGTTAAAATGATACGATAAAAACGTATTACAAGTTTCTGAGCTTTGATCACTTTTAATAGCTACTACTTTTAAAACCTCGACTAACATCAGTAGGCTATGGTAATGCAGCTACATCAAGGGCTTGATTCAAGAAGCAATGCTTTTAGATATATATATATTATACTCCTCATGTTGTTAAGAGATTTCTCTCTGTAACCCTGAGCACTGGTACCTACTGATGGGCCATTACTCCATTATTTTTTTCTGACTGTGTCTAAAGGAGACTTATGTTTCTATTGAAATATTTAAAAAAATATATATATATTTAAATTAATCTATAAGTATATAAAGGAGAAACTGACTGACTGACATATTAACGCACAGCTGAAACTACTGGGACTAGAAACATGAAATTTTGCACAAAATTTCCTTTTATGATCGTGGTGAGCACTAAGAAAGGATTTCCCAAAATTCACCCCCTAAAGCGGTGAAATGAGGGTCATTAGATTGTATGGAGAAACCTCCTTTCAAGCAAGCAAAGCCGCTGGCAGAAGCTAGTCCATAATAAAAAAAAAAATCAAATAAAATATTTACATCACAGTTCTATGAAATTTTCTATTTTATCAACTTAGAATGGAGGGAGGGCTTTTGCCCAGCTGTGGGACAATATGTCCCACAGCTTGGTAAAAGCCTAGGCTAGATATTATTATTATAGCTAGCCCATATGGGCTAGCTATAATAATAATATCTAGTGGTTCTTGTTTGGCTAATGGTGAGTATTTGCACAGACATAACCAAGTAGCCAGAATTATACACCAGCAACTTACTTTGAAGTACAACCTAGTGGATTCTGAGGTAACGTATTACAAGTATGTGCCCCAGTTCTCAAATCCATGTCACATTGGACTGAGATCGGTCTATCACCACTGACATGACTATCGTAGCCAATAAGCCAGATATAGTGGCGATAGACAGATAGATAACAATAAAGATAATCTACTTTGAATGTTGCATTGCCAATGAGATATTTGATAAATGTGAAATTTACTTCTGAATGTTTTGGCAATGAAGCACTTTAACTCAAGTGTCATGGCATTTATTTTAGTAGTGCAACAGGTTCCCTGATGAGTAAGGTTTTTTGTTTTTCAGAATATGTCATGTTGGATTCCAAATTGGATGAATTGAATACGGCATTAGACTATTTGGAGCAAAAAAATGATGACATACATGAGAGGTTGAAGGAGTTGCTGCAATCAAATAAAGAAATCAGGCAAGAACTACGCAAGGAAAATTCAGAACCAACTGGAAATAATTCAACTTCTTAAGCTTGTATTAATAAAAGTATTTGTTATGGGAATAAATTGATATGTAAAAAGTTAGGTTTGATTTACAAATATAATCATAGATCTATGTAAAAACCCATGTTTAATCAATGTACCTAATTATATAATTTATTTATTGAAGTATTTATCTTTAGTTTATGAAATAAAGTTTAGTTTGTCAGTACCTTGTGTATAATTAACGGAAATTATTCTTAAAACAGTGAAGTAGTTCTTGCCTCCCTCTTCACCTCTTCATTTACTATTAAGAGGGAGTGATGTATATAAAAGAAACAAGAAATGAAAGAGGGTATGCTCCGTCACTTAAGTGCAAGCTGCGCCTCTTGCATCAGTAATCTGCCCGATCATGATGTATGCCGATGCTATCTTCGCATACGCCAAGCCACCTCCATAGAATGCAAACCCTCCAAAACCGAACCCTCCGTGAAATCCTCGGTGCCCCATATTACGTCCGAAATGAGAATCTACACTTAGATCTCAAAATCCCCACCATCCAGCAGTTAATGAAACGCCTTTGAAAGCGTTTCTTCGATAGTGCTGTAAAACACCGCAACCCCCTAATCGCATCGGGCCGCCTGATACGAACCCTCCTGCATCTCCAAGATTCGCCGTTCTAGGCATACTCTCGTGAACCCCGACGACCCCATTACCCTGCTCCAGGAGAGCCGTAAGGAAACCAGTACAGTTCGAACACATTACAGACCGCCGTCCTTCCGTCCTCGCCGCCACAATCCCGTCAACGTCCGCCCCGGCACTTACTCGAGCCAGCCCGTGCCGCTGAGCCTGTAGTTTAAAATTCCCCGTTAAAAGTAATAAAATCTTGTTCGATTCAGCCCGCCCCTCGCTGCCGTCCCTCAGCGACGCCCTAAGTCGAGGTCCGTACCCCACAGAGGGTACCCTTAGCGTGTAGTCGCTTAGTTTTAAGTTAGTTAAGTAGGCCCTGGCTGGAGGCTTTGATTCTATAATTGAGGCCGCCACAGGCAAGTCCGGTTAAGCAGCCGACAACCTCCTCGGTTGATCTGCGAGAGGCAACACACAAAAAAAAAAATGAGGTTCCTTTCTCCCTAACCAGAGCAAATGCGCAATGTGGCCTTGGACGTGTCTCTGTACCTATTTTTTTTACAAATAGGCTAGGTATATATTTTTTTGTAAATTTTTGCCGCCTCAAGTACTCTTCATTTTATTTAAACGCTGTCTTGAACGGCTCTCAACCATTTACGTCGGATTAATCCAACAAATATTTTCGCGTCCATTTTGCCAAGGTCGTCTATTTATAACCAAATATCCCGTTTGATATTTCCCGTTTCAATATCTGACCAAATCTTGCAAAATTGAAAATACGTGCGCGGGCGAAACTTAAATTCTTTTTTAAGGTAAAAGCGCCAAGGTAATCCCCGCGCGAAATGCAAACGTTTCCTTCTCCACGAGGACACAGTGCGGCGATGCCCTGTCCAAACTTCACGGGGCAAACTTCTACAGTTTGCTCTGGACGATTTTCACAATGATAACACCCGGGTGTTTCTTTCCATTGAATCCGAAACTGGAAACTTTACTCCTACATAAACGTTTTCAGACTCGCAATGCGTATTTCACTTGCAAAGCGGTACTTCTCCTGAACGAAAAATGTATTTGCAAGTCATCAGTTACGAAAGTGTGTTGAAAAACGTTGTTTGATCCACATGAGCATTTATTTATTGTTCAACATTACATCATCATTGTTTACATTTATAATGAAACTACATAACTTAGTAGTACTACCTATTATTTTTTTATTTACAACATGACTACAACAAAACAATTCTTAAGAAAACAAATGGTTGCGAAAAGTTGTATTGAGAATATCAACAGATTTAGTGACTGTCCTTTTTGACAAAACGCAGGCCACAGTATCCACAAGAATGGTCACCAGGCTTGTCCTGTAAAACAAATTATCACATATTATAATGTTTGAAAAAATGTAGAACTAGCTTTGATTTGCAGAATATCTCCTGTGGTCTATACCTGTTGTTTCCAGGATCTAATAGCAACAGATATTAGTCTATGGGACAAAAAATGGTGATAGACAGTGCTAGTGAAGCTTCAGTGAAATAATTTTCTTAATAGAATCAGTCTGTTCTTCCAGAGATTATATAAATAAACCATTAATTTTACCTCTGCAGCTAGTTTTGAGTAACTCTGCCATTGTAACAGAAAACACAGTAACTGTAGTTACTTGTAACCCTGTTTCCAGTGACTAGTACAGAACTGGAATCATACCAAATTGATGAAGACACGTGGGTGCCCTTCTGGGCCACTGCCTCCATCACACCACACAACCCTTTCGGTAACTTGTTTTGGTGGCACCTCTGCTATCAAATTAACTGCCCAGTTTGGATTGACTTGCTTAGGGGCATTCATGAAACGTGCCATCCTGTAATCATCAGATTCCCATTTCTGTAAAGGAAAATGTAGACTTTTACTAGCAATATACATACTTATTACTATGATGATAAGTGCAAAAAGCTATCAGACAGAACGCACTGGTTTTGAGTTTATTAATTATCACATATAAACAATAAAATAAAAACACAAATAATTTTAAGTAATACATTTTCATTATAATCGTTAATTCAGTTAGCGTTTTATAATCCTATGTTTACTATTATGTAAGACCAGATTTTACAAGTCCTCACCTAAATATAATACTAAAATACTTTATTTAATGTTAAAAAACTTCTTAAAAGGTTTATAATTCTGAATTTAAGTACCTGGCCAGTATGTGTGGGAACATCTTGAATTTTAGAAGCAAGACAACGACGAGTAACATTTTTAATTGTATCTAACCTAATACATTGTTTCACAGGCAATCGTGATACCGTATTAATCATGTTTGCACTAATTGTTGTTTAATTACTAATGTAATTTTCTATCGTATAATTCCAGGTAGCACAACGTTTCAGTAGCCACCAAAATCTCAATGAATTTCTGCTTTTTGTTGGAATAACTTATTTGACTCTCTTGACAGGACCATGACAGGACTGAAGACTGTGTTGCCACCGGACCCCTTTGATCTGATTTTTTGTTTCGCCAGTTCACCTAGACTTCTAGCTAGGCGTGTGTCGTGTGTTACTCTTTACTGAATCGACTCACTGTTCCGAAACATTTTAGTGTTCTGAAAGATGGGAACACCTGACCCTGATCTTAAGTGACCTGCAGTCTTTTTAAATTCAAATTAAAACGTAAATATAATTAATGACCTGAACTAAAAACATCGTTTAAATTACTCTCAAATCAAAATTCAATCAAATAAAACTTTTAATTTAGATAACGCGACTGGACGCAACGATCACGATTCATTCATTCAATCAGTATCTGTGTTTGTATCTTTTGAACCTGTTCCAAATGTTCTGTTTGTTTCTTGTAAGCCGATGTTTCAAAAGTTCCGTTTGTTTACTTTGAGCCATGTTTCAAATGATACATATCATACATATCACTGTTTCGGAACATTTCAGTGATTCTGATGCAAATGTTCCAACACGCCTGCTACTAGCTCCTCGCCTCGTCCAGAAAATCAGCTACTTCTCTCTGTGATACGAATATATTAGCCACGAGCTTATCCCCTGATTACACGTGGGCCCAGCCTCGGCCAATCGTCTTCCCTAGCCATTGTGTAAACGGAGAAACCCCGTTTAAGCAATGGCGGTTGGCCGAGACTGGGGCCACTAAATGTTTAATAACAGGCGACGTATGCATGCCGTCAAGTCAACACGTATGACTTATAGATCTGATATAGGTCGTCACAGAATAATTGCCAAATAGTCTCGATTTTATCTGTGCCGTAAACATGTCCGCGATGGATTATCGCGAACGTGTTTATTATTTAGTATTTTTTATCGCTGATACTAAATAAAATTATTAAAAAATAAATGTAACAATGGCCCCTTGTTCAATACTTTGGCGTGGTAACAACAGTCAGACTTCGCGTATTCGAAAAGATGGCATAACATTTCCATTTCCAAACTTATGATTACAATTATATTGATTTTGTGATATTATTTATCGGAATTCAACTTATACCTGTTATCGATAAAGTAAAAAAACTTGTTTACTATTTACACGATCTTTTTTTACTTACTGCTTTATAGACTATGTAATAGGACGGAATTTAATTGTAATTTAACAGTTATTGATTTTAGGCACCCGAGAGATCCTGATTTTAATTTTACCTGATTGCATTAAAAGGGGGGCAATTATAAAATGTTTTACTATCATAATAATTGTCTGTACTTATGTTATGTTTTTATAAATAGAGAGGATTCTTTTTATTTTATTTTTTTGAAATTTTAGTTTTACTTTTTCAATTTATTTATTACAATATGTATGTACATTTTATGTTAAAATAAGATCAAGAACTAGGAAGGTAAAAAAATCAATTAATAATTGTACGGAAAATTGTTAAAAAAATAGGTATACCGATACTTTCGTGACTTATTTAAACCTATCTCATCCCTAGTGTGTCGTACTGACCTTGGTCGGACCAATCAGAACACAAAAAAAAGTACTCCGCTCCCCCGTACCTCGGCTAGTTGAAAGAATTATTATGGTACGCTAGTTCAAGCATGAGGCGTCTAGTGGCTGTGAGGTCATTGAATATTAGGATATTTATGATATATTCCTTACAATTACATAATAATATGACATTGGTGTATAATATAATCACTCACAAAAAAATCACCTCACTTTGACTATCTGCAGTGCTACCACGAGCTCTAAACGCAATCCATTTTATCACCTAAACTGAGCTACTCGTATATAAGGTATATAGCTCCATCCCTCTTTCTCGCTCGCACTACTGACTTTTTAACACGTCATGGTAAGTCTCCGCTAGGGAGTATAAAATATATTTGCGGCCATTGAACCCGCGATACGCAGTGGAGCAGACAATTGCTCAACCACTGAGCCAACCATGTCGTCACAGTTGCCCGTATATGCCCGTCAACTTTTACAACGACCAATCAGAACACAAAAAAAGTACTCCGCTCCCCCGTACCTCGGCTAGTTGACAGAATTATTATGGTACGCTAGTTCAAGCATGAGGCGTCTAGTGGCTGTGAGGTCATTGAATATTAGGATATTTATGATATATTCCTTACAATTACATATGACATTGGTATATAAGATAATCACTCACAAAAAAATCACCTCACTTTGACTATCTGCAGTGCTACCACGAGCTCTAAACGCAATCCATTTTACCACCTAAACTGAGCTACTCGTATATAAGGTATGATAAATGATAAATGATATTTATTTTGTAAGTAGGTTTAAAAAAACACTTTTACACGTCAATTTTTTTTGTCATTTTAAACTAGTTGAGGCCGGTGTTTCCTAGCTGACTACCCTGAGAAGAAACACCGAAACAAACTCAGGGGTCAAAGTCTCTTTTAAAGTCCATACAGTTAATATGTAATGGTCAAATCACATGAGAACAGTGCAGATTTGTCTGAGATGGTCTTTTGTAGAAAGAACCATACAGATTTGAGTGGACCTGTCCAGTCAGTGCAAGCATTTGTCAGTATTCGCAAAGCTCAACCCAGGACTCCTAAGGAGCTCAACGACTTGACGAACAATACCAAGGAAAGGACATTTGGGTAGGCCGCAGAATATACTCAAATTGCCAGACATACGTTAAATTTAATGAAAAGGAAAAAAAAAGGCAATCAACATTGTTCTCACATTCACAATAAGAAAAGTAAATATATAATTTATAAAATGTAATTTACTTAATAAAGTAAATATTGATGTCAAAAATAAAAATAAATAAAGTCAAATTGCAAAATAAAAATAATCTACAATATCAAATTGTAAAATAATAATAATAATAAAGAGCACAATTGAAAATAAAAACAAAAGAGAAAAATAAGACAACAGTTGTAGTGCGTACTAGAGCAGGTGAATGTTCATCCCAAGCCCAAAGAAAGGTTGAATCCCAAGCCTTTTCGTCCTCAACATAGTCCTTTATAGAGTAAAAAGCCTTTTGACAAAGTTTTCGCTTTACAAATGTTTTGAATTTATTAAGGCTTAGTTGTTGAATGTGACTAGGAAGTTTATTATAGAAGTGTATACATTGGCATCTAAATGAGCCCCCTATTTTTTTTAGCCTGGTTGTAGGAACCACAAATTTGTGTTTGTTCCTAGTATTAAAATTATGGATATCACTGTATTTTTTAAACATTTTTATATTTTTATGTGCATACAAAATATTCTCGTAAATATACTGTGAAGGTACAGTCATAATATTGATATCTTTAAATTTATCTCTGAGAGTATCTGGGACTTAATCTATAAATCGAACGAATAACCCTTTTTTGCAATACAAAAATTGTCTGGATATCGGCGGCTTTACTCCACAGTATATAGCTCCATCCCTCTTTCTCGCTCGCACTACTGACTTTTTAACACGTTATGGTAAGTCTCCGCTAGGGAGTATAAAATATATTTGCGGCCATTGAATCCGCGATACGCAGTGGAGCAGACAATTGCTCACTGAGCCAACCATGTCGTCACAGTTGCCCGTATATGCCCGTCAACTTTTACAACGACGGATCACCTACCTTTTTTAAATACTTTTATCAAAACAAATACCTACATATTTACTGTAGTTATTTTAGATAAACTATTAAAAAATTATAATATTTTTTCACGTAAAGAAGGTTGCCTATAGCCAATTTAACTGATCCCCTCTCTGGGCGCACCTTTTTTAAACAAAAATGGTGGTTCGAGAAAGAAGTGTAGTCTTCGAACTCGAATATTTAAGCACCTTGCCCTGGACCGCATTTAAAAAAAAAGAAAATTATAAAGCCATTAGCCATCTCTTTCAGTTAGGGTGACCATAATGAACCAATTTTTAGGTTGGTACTTAATAATATTGAAATAGATTTGAACGCCAGATATTGACAGCAAAGTAAAATAAATCTCAAGGAGGTACTGTACTAGGTCTAGGAAGACGGATGATGATGATGAGAAATTAAAAAAAAACATTCTGTACTAATTTGAAATACTTTATTTAAGCTTAAAGATGACTAAATAAAATGGTCTTATGTAGCTTCTGTAGCAGGCCAATCTTATTACCCAGTTATCTCAATGAATTCGATTTTGCATAATGGAAAGTCCATTAAATAATAAATTAAAACCACACAGATCGACCATGCTCCCCGTTCAACTACCCTCCACGGAATCTAAAGTATTATTATGTGTTTGACGTCCGAAGTCCATAACTAGAGATAACATCGTCTTTTTTCCACGTTTATTCGCTAGATAGTCCTACTTCCACTACGTAAATCGACCTCAGTGCCACCCGTGGCCGCACCTGGAACTAACTAACAGCACAGAGCAAGCCACCATTTCTTTACCATTGTTGCGTCGTTTTTCATACCGCGCGCATGTCACTAGATTTTGAATTTAGAAAACATACAAAGCTCCATTTTGTTTTTTTTTTTTTTAATTTGTACTTGCTTTAGCTTTCGAGATTAATGTAGAAAGTTACCGTTTTTATTTTTCTGTTACGTAAAATTAGTTCATTTGTTTTTAAAATGGACGACCGTTAACTACTTCGTGGGCGTTTAAGTAGTCAGTAATCATTTATTACTACTCGGCTACTATTGAGTCAAGTTCATGAGATTTGAATACAAGTTCGAGTTGTTCGAAAGAAGATGATAAAGCCTCCGTTAAACGGCGCCGGACCCGATTACAAAATAGGTTTGAAGTACAATATCTGGTAAGTTATTTTACTACTTTATTTTGGCCGAATGTTCCTTGTTCGAGTACGACCTGCAAATGCAATTCGTATTTTTCGAGGTTCATATATCATCATCATACAGCTTCAATGAAAACAGTTGACTATTTGGATTAGATTGGAGTAATATCTTGCCATTCCGACGTATACAATGCAGGAATTGGATATGAGAATCCTTGGACAATTTACTTGTTCCAAGTTTTTGAAATTTCTTTTTTTTTCTGAGTACCTGCCAAAAGTTTAAAACGACATTTTATTCGATCTTTAAAGTTTTAAAATAAAGAAGTTGTAGTATTTCTCGTCTACATAAAAACATTCTTCTTTTTGCAATAAAAATAGCCCAGGAAGGATCATCTAATCTCGCAACTTTTGATGATCAAAAGAAAGGGGGCAGCCGAAAATGTACAATTACCAGAAGTAAGCTCAATGAGCCATATTCGGGCAAACTAAAATTGATTTCAAATTGATTTCTATGCCTTTGGCTTTATCCACTATCATCACTTTTAGTTTTTAACGAAAACCAGTGAAAAAGCTTCACCTCATTTTTACAAACGTGCTGAGAGGTTGATCCAAGCCTATCATGAGATGCGAATTTCACTAAGAGCACTGTCTTTTCTTCGCATAGTTAAGAAAGTCAAATTATACAAAAGACATGTCTTCCATTTGGTCATGCCATGGCGTTGGAAGAGTTTCCGCCATTTCCAAACTGGACTGCCGACGTGTAACGCAGTGCTCGTGCTGCGTAACATTAAATACCTCTGTACCTTTTTTATTCTTCTTTGTTGCCGAGGTGGAAAATCCTCATGGATGTCTGTCAGACTCTTACTGACTAAAAACGACCCCGGTGTTCCCTCCCACACTTGGACCGGGGATCGTGGGAGCTGATACGCCATCCATGATCCCGGGCTAGTGCCGTCCCGCCTGCGCGGGCCACCTCAGGCCCGCGGGGATGTGTCCGCCCCCGCGACGTCCAATAGGGGCACGCGTGGAACACTACGCGCCGTCGCCTCGGGTCTTGCTGGATGGGGGACGGCGGATGACCCCGAGTCCGCCGTCCATCCGGACCTCTTTATGGGGGTTGGAAGAGGGCGTTATCTGCCCTCCGCCGACGCCCGGTTCGCCTGCTGCGGCACGGGAGAGTGGCCACGGCCTCCCTCTCCGCAGCCTCCTTCTGCGAAATTACGGCTTCAAAGAAGGAGATCACCGCATCCCACGACTCGGCGCTCCCGACCATAGAACGAGCGACGGCCAGCAGCGACAGGTCGGGGCCCATTTCAGATACGAGGGCACGGCGCTGCTCCTCCCATGCGGCACACTCTGCCAGTGTGCGCTGCGCCGTGTCCTCCCGACAGTCCGCGTTACACAGACAGACAGACAGGTAGACAGGGAGCGTCCGGCTCCCTGTTTATGCGACACAAGTACTTTCCGAAGCAGCCATGCCCCGAGAACACCTGCGTCGCTCGAAATACCTCTGTACCTGGACCAACTGGTCATTGCCTGGTCCTATTTTAAGACAAATATACTTAATAATTCTCCAAGCAAGGAGTCCTTAAATCTCATGTATAGTTATCACCATAAACAGAGAACCACACTGGACCGAAGCATACGTGGGCGACGCCTTAGTGGTAAGTAGAGTCGCGTCGGGTGGCGTCGCGTGGCACGGGTCTGACGTAGCTCTACAAGTCTCCATATATAATGTATGACTACTGACACACCCAGATCGGCGTTTGTGGCCCACGTGGGCGCAATGTAGTTCTAACTCAATTCCTCGCACCCCTAGGTGGGAAGTTTACTTTATATTCAAGCTCGAAGAAAGTTGTACAAATCTCCGTGGATTTTTCTGGGTTAGGTAATCTAATTTAAAATTTGCAACCAAAGTTTTTAAAAATCGTTAGTGCTAAGACTTGTATAGCAGCTGGCAGATGGATTCTCAAACGAGCGCAAAGCCTAAAATGGTATCTCTACTGTATGCCCTTCATCACCCCTTGGGGAAGTTTGCAATTCCGTAGCTTGCAGGAGTTTGCTTCCAAACAAAACTTTGAATCATCTGTATTGACATTTTGACTTTCTTAGTAGCTGGCAGTCGGACTCTCAAGCAGGCGCAACACCTCAAAGGGTATATTTACTTTGTAACCTTCATCATTTCTTGGTAAGGTTGCATTGTCGTAGTTTGCTTTTATTTCCTGGAAATTGACGTTATTCAGCTCTTAATAATTTGCCTCCATACAAAACTTCATATTATCTGCCAATACCTTTTTCAGTTGATTATCCGTCTTGGGCATGAGACTATGGAGGCTGGGTATTCCCCCTTAAACTCCTATTACAGATATAAATAAATGCCACATGGATATTGATTTACTGATACACAATGAAACTAAAAATATTATTTTTAACAACTTTAATTGAGTAATTTGATATGAGTCATTTTTGGGGGTTGTGGTTACGAATGTCATCCTCTTTATTTAAGATGGTGAATGTAATTTTTTTTCAACTGACTTCAAAATAGGAGGAAGTTGTTTTGTCTATGTTTGCTACCTCAGAATTCCGTCATATATGTCTTACTAATTACTCCTTACTCAATTACACGATAGTTTTTACATACGATAATAGGAAAATACCTACAACATCAACCAACAAAAGTCAAAACACTCGTGGCGCCACGGAGGCCATGCGCTCGCGTAATGCAACCGGGACGAGAGTGAGACGCGTGCGTTTCGTCCTGTTGCATTTTGGCAAATGAGGGAAAGGGAAGGGAAGCGCTCGCTGCGTGTTCGCATCGCTATGACCTCCCGTGACCTGTGTTGCACATGTGATTTGCTGATAGGTACATAGTGGCGCGCGGTGTCCAACTCGTAGACATTTTTAATTATTTTTGGGAAAAAATATAACATGGTGTAAAAATTATTGTAATCGATTCAGTTACTGATTCTAAACAAACTATATTCAGGTTTTGCATATACAAAAAATAAGGTTGTATATTGAAAAGATATTAGGTATAAAATATAGTAAAACATAATCAATACTTCCAGGATATAGGTTTATTTTATATCGATACGTGTACAATACATTTTATAATAAATAATTAAATACACAGATACAGATGCGTTTAAAGTGAGATTTTAGGCAAAAATATTAATATCCTTTGAAAAAGCGTCCTCTGTAGACTTGACTAAAGAATTTTCTGTTCCGCCATAAAAATCATCTGCTCGGTCATCCAATGTGTTTCTAAAAAAAAGACGTTTTAGTTTAAAACAGACCATCGGGTAGGTAAGTTGTTCAAAATGGGAGCTTGAAATGAAAGGAAGCGTGGATGTTTGAGACGAGTCAGTAAGGGCAAGTTTACCATTATAGTTACAGGAAAATGTTCCTGGGAGACCAATAATTTTTAAATATTCTGAATTGCATTCACAGATTTCGGAAAAGATTACAGTCAGTAAAAGTGCCGTTCGAATCTCGGCTGCTGGCTGTGGATACAGGATGCGAATGCAGGTAGCACACGCATGACACGCAGCCGTTGCGGCCGCCGCCGCATTCGGAATGGTTTTCACTAAAATCCATACTAGTAAATAGAAAATCAGTCGTGCAGCTGCAGTCGGCTTCGTGCAGCCCCCGCATGTAAGCAGCACATGCGGCGGCTGCAGCCTGCAGCCGAAGATCGAATGGCACCTTAAAAAAAGGTATGTTAGCTTTTTTTAAGGTGCCATTCGAGGCACCTTAAAAAAAGCTAACATACCAAAAAAAAAATTATGCCTATCGATCCTTTTTCATGTAGAGGTCAAAATACTCAATGGCGATCATTTGACATGAAATAGGGGTTCACCTAAGCCACCTACGCTTTGCGGATTACATCGCAGTGTTCTCTGAATGCCCACATAATTTCAACATAATGATCCACGAACTTCAAACTGCTAGTGTTTATGTAAGCCTGGAAATGAACTTAGAGAAAACGAAAGTCATGATTAAGGGCTATATTTCACCAACCGCACGGACACCAGGTGAGTAACTCTCTAAAGAGCTGTATACATTTTGTTGGTAGTGGCGACTGGTCGCGCCGCCATGGTTCCCGGTGAAATATAGCCCTAACAGTGAATTAACACCAATGCTGGTTATCAATATGCCACTCGAGTACGTAGAGTTACATCTACCTTGGGACACAAATTTAATTTAGGAACGACCGAAATATAGAGGAAATAGACATGAGAGAACCTATAATATGGAAAAAGTACTGGGCACAAAAGGAGATTCTCAAGTCACAACTACCAATTAAAATAGGATAATTTTAGACACTAAAATTTTACCCTGTTTTACCTATGGTTGCCAAACATGGATCTATGATCGATCACAAGGCGAGCTATTTAAGTGTAAAACTGAGAGATAGAGTAAGAAACATGGAAATTCGGAAGGTAATCAAGATAAAGGATGTTCTACATTTCTCTCAAAGTCTAAACTGGAGGTGGACTGGTCATGTGGCATATAGACAGTCGATGGACAATCAATATCACGATATGGAAAGGACCGTTTGGCGTTAGAAAGAGAAGTCGCCCGTGCGCCCGGTGGCAGGAAGAGATTGTGGCCTACATAGGATGTGCGTGTGAACTGAGGGACCATACCGGTATTTAGCAAAAAAAAAAAAATATAGGATTTAGTAGTACACTTAAAATAATTGTAGAACCAATTGAATTTGTAAACCAATATACTAAAAGCCCTTAAAGTGCGGTCCCTCAGTTCTCACAGACCATCAGCCAGATCTCGAAAATTATGAGAAAAATTGAAGTATTGTGACTACAGAACATTTAGTAGAGAGTTGGTAAAGATATTTGCTGAATTTGACCACAAAGCACCAAAGATAAAAAATATATAACAACAGTGCTATACTGGATTTTTCGAAGGAGTTACCGCAGCCCTCGCCATAAAGGGCAACTAAAGGAACACTGGGTTTTAGTCAATAAAAGTCTGACACTATCTCCTTTTCACCTAGAGTAGGAGAAGTTTGAAGATCATATCTCAGGTAAAAATATATCTGTCACCGCGCTAGCATTTGGGGACGAATGAACGAACGACGAAAATGTTAAAGCCCTAAGACAAACACAAACCGGAATCAGGTGCTTACAAGTCAAAAACGTGTGAAAAAAATACACAATGAAAGCCACACCTTACCTGCTATTAGCGCGATGCAAACTAACATCTCCAGAGAAGCTATCGGAGTCGTCATTAAGAGATGTTTGCGAATCTATAAATATAAAAAATCAGTCATAACATAAGATATTTGTGTTCAAATATAGTGTCTAATTGGACCGTTGTAGAATTGGTTTCACACATATATACTAGACATCGTTTCTTATCAGTGATTTATATAAAAATAAAACGTTTGTTTTAGACTTAATAATAGTTACATTTCCAACATGTACTAAAAAAGAACAATGCAACACAATCAAAAAGCCAGTTCACAAAAAAAAAAAAAATTGTATGGACAAATAACTTCCCTAAATCTCAATCTTTTTATAATTATTCACTGGTCTTTGACAGAACGAAGAACGAATCACATGCTGCCGTAAAGGCCGCGGATCAAAATTGAATATACAAGTGTGAATATACAATTCAATATTAGTTTTAGACATATATTATACCTGAAGTAGTAAGTCGATGAGTGGTTAGGTACTCTGCGGACAGATATGGAGGCAAGTCGTCAGTGGCATCCCCTGCGCCACCCTCGGCGCCAAGAGTCTCTACTACCGACAGCCACTGACCGTTGTGACAGCGAAATCTTTCCACCTAAAATAAAAAAATATTCACTTTCCTAACACGTTCATTACTTACATTATTTGATTAGTTGATGAGTGGAACTCAGAAATTTTATAACTATATATTACTAGCTGACCCAGTAAATGCTGTTCTGCCATATAATATTGCAGGCTTGTTCGTCTAGTGGTCAGTGGCCTTGACTTAACAGTCAGGACCACCAGCGAAGCCGCAGGAGGTTGTAGGTTCGATTTCCACCCAGGACAAATGTTTGTGTGATGAACACGATCATTTGTTCTGTATCTGGGTGTAATTTATCTATAATATGTATGTTTTAGAAATATATAAGTATGTTTATCAGTTGTTTAGTACTCATAGCACAAGCTCTGCTTAGTTTGGGACTAGATGGCGTTGTGTGATATATGTGAAACATTATTATTATTAAAGAAAAACATGGGGTGGGGGTAGGAAGATGAAATAATAGGTCGTAGCTATTCTCAGCCCTATTAAATATACACAAAAAATATCATAAAAACCGGCCAAACATTCGGAGGAGTTTGATAGCAAACACTGTAACACGATTTTTTTTTTAATTTACTCCTTTCAGAAGGTAGGGCGAAATCGTGGGCAGCAGGATTGTTCGAAATTGTATCGTACCCCTGAAACGTAAAGGGCAACCGAAGCTTCACAGCAGTTTTAGTCAGTAAAAATCTGACACTCCCTCTCGCACTACCCAGAGAGGGATGAGTTACTTGATGATATTTCACCTCAAAAAAAGGGCGATTCAAATCGTGATTGACGTTACATAAAGGCCCGCTATATTTGCAGGCGTTACTTGGATTCGTTCGTCCGACAGTTTAAAGACGGGATCTCGTGATTAAATGTAATATTAACTTATTATGAACCTTATACTACCTGTAACACATTTTTTTTTTGTTAAGAATATTTTGACTGTACCTTTATTCTGACTGCCCACTCATTTTGCATCTGTGATATGATGTCAAGGCAATTGTCGCACATTTTTCTTATCTCCGCATTCTTATCTTGCATCAGGTCAATAAGATAGGCTGGAGCTTCTGCAACATCAAACATCTAAATGAAATAGGGTCTTCATCTTGATTCGAAGCTGAAGCTGAACATTCAAGAATGATCTTGATCTGGAGAGTATCTATACTCTATTCGCGTTAAGATTAGACATTTCAATAAACCTTTTTTATTGTCCGTTCAACCGATTTGGACTTCTATTCCGTAGGCATTAAAAGTCAAAATGTGGTTACAATACCAACTATTTACTGCAGCCGCCATTATTTTATCATCTCACCAACGCAATAAAAGTCAAAATCGATTAAACGGGCGGTAGAAAAAGTTTGTTAAAATGTCTAATGTTAATGCGAATGGAGAGCTAACCGAATTTCGATCATTTTGGCCGTTGGTGCGGGAGATATATTAAAGTGCATAGGTGTGTGCGCAAATAGAAGTGCATTTTCTTTTCATTCAGTCTCATTGTCTGATAGGACAATTTGACATGACCGAAGCGAAATCAAGTGATCAAAGCAGTGCGTTTATTAATTTCAGTAATTTAATATCTTTGTTTCTGTGCCCAATTCGCTCTTAGGGCGGACGCTGCGTTACGCGGTCTCGCTTTTGCTACGTAATATTAGATTATAGTTCTCCATCGACACGACTACATGCATACCGTTGAAGTTGAACTAGCGACAATGCGCAGGTAATAATCCGGTTTCTGCTACGAGAACCGCCACACACGACACACGGGCATAGTCACGCGAAGGGTGCCCAAACGGGCGCCCGCTTAACGCAGCAGGATAATAGTATCTTCCCTATACCTGTGCGCGAAACCAGATAGTCGGCGGCGCGCGGATGCGACAGCAGCTGTCGGAAGGCGAACACGGTCTGCAGCACGTGGTCGTCGTCGGCCTGGCGCAGGCGCAGCAGCTGCACGAGCGCGTGCGCCGCGCCCGCGCGCAGCAGCGCCGCCGCCGAGCGCTCGTCTCCGCTCAGCGCACCCGTGGCCACCACGCCCTCCAGCACCAGCTCGGGGTCTACCGCGCTATCTGCACACGTACCGCTCGCATTAATTCAGCCCACCTAATACGTCATAGTGACGCCACAGACCCTACTAATGATATGCCAATACCATCCTGATAAAGGACATCATTCGTACTGACAAAGGGATAGTGCTGTGTAGTGGAGTACCTTGGGGTTTTTGCCTCGGATTACAGTTACTATGGATCAAGTTTTAAAAGCAAATATGATATGTTTAGCCATATGTATAAAAAAAAGTTTATCTATAAAAAAAAATATATATATATTGATTTAAGAAAAAATAAATTATGATTGCAACCGTTTAACTGGTATTTCAAGAATCACTAATTTGAATTGAATTTCTTTTTAAATAAGTAAAAATACATGGACAAATTCTGGTTACACAAGGATTATTTTAAAACACAAACAATAAATTAGGTACAAAAAAGAATCAAATATTAATCAAATGTCAAAAGTTAGAAAATTAAAAGAAAGGAAAATAAGTACAGTCAAGTTTCTAAAAAAATAATTAATTCATAGAAGCAGACAATAAATTTGCTTTCTAATTAATTAAATTGAAATAATAAATTAAGTAAAAAATTAATAAAGACAAAAAAATACAGGACAACTTTCCAGCCATCGTTTATATGTTCTGGTAGCGCACACTCTATCAGCAAGTTCTTTCACTATTATTGTTTCTACACGTACCCACCCTGGACATGAATGACGCGATTCTGTTCCTTTGAATGGCATTGAACGAGTTCAGCCTCGCCTCCACAAACATGCCAGAGGCACTACAATTTCGCTTCAGGTGTCTCCCCCGTGAGGTGTGTTGTGTAGATGTTATACTGAACGCGAATTCCATCCTAGGACTTTTTCGTATAATCAGTCCAGAGCTGGCACATATAGTAACTTTGAGAGTATGTTGTGAATGGGTGCACTTTAGTCTGCACTTTGTCTTAAAAAATCGTCTAGCAAGCATGTTCCCGACAACCGACAGGGCACGACGCTGACGATCGTGTCAGCATCGTCTTTCATGTTCAATGTCAGTATGTGACCAAGGTACTTGAACCTCTCCACACACAATCTTAACAGCCTGTTCACGACTTCGGTTTTAGCGGCGAGCGGCGCGGCGGCGACAAGCGGGGCGAATTGCACGCCATAAACCCTCAGTAGCGGTTAGCGGCGGCGGCCGCGGTGGACGTATTTGGGTGGTCAGAACGTGCTCAAAATAATGACGATATCAAAATTATCCCTTCTAGAAAACAATATATTTTTAAAACAAGATATTCTTATTATGAGAGAAGGAGTGCACGAACTGAATAAAGATTTGATGACTTTCTATGGGTTAAGTGAAAGTGAACCCCGGGGCCCTGGAACAAAGGCACAGAAGAAACAGGAGTGGGTTTTAGTCAGTAAAAGTCTGACACACCCTCCCGCTCCGCCCAAGAGCGTGAGAAGTCATTAGATGATTTCCCACCTTAAAAAAAAAGTAAAAAACGAAAACCCGACTACGACAAAAAAAAAACGACGCAGTCACACGTTATAGGTACCAACCGAAACATTAAGAACGTGTGACTACTGCTTTTCTTTCTGTTCTTTTTGTTCCGTTCTTGTTTTTCCAGTTACCTTATTTAATTCAGCACCCTGAAAATCTTGTTTCATACTTTTTCAGCGTCGTTTTTTGTCGTAGTCGGGTTTTAGTTTTTTTACTTTTTTTATGATGATATTTTTTGATAAGTACCAGTGAAGCCCTTTCAAATGATATTAAACACGGTGTATTTATCTGTACATTTTTTTAACACATGACATTTTGTCCGCTAGAGGGCGTCACATTAAATTTGAGTAATATTTTTGAAATGTACAAGTAAAGCCCTTTCAAATGATACCAAACACGGCGTTTTTATCTCCATTTTTATTTTTTAACACATTACTTTTGTCCGCTAGAGGGCGCCGTATGGAGTTTTGTGACAACACGGACAATTAAGACGGTTCTAACGATACCTCATAATGTCAAGTTCCGATAAGTAGATTAGGAGCTATGAGGGAACAGATGAACATACATACATACATACATACATAGCCTCTCAAAATCATAATCCTCCTTTGGATTTGCCGTAGTCGGGTAAAAAGGTTTTGATGATTTTAACTTTTTACTGGACTAATTCGTCCTGTTCTGCAGCTCCATCTCACTCTCACAACACAATCATGAAGGCATGGACCTACAAATATATTATTGCAAACTAAAACAATGTTGCCTATAGTAGCTTTAATAAATACCTGGATCTAAAATCTTCATAATGCAGGGAATCAAATTGTATCGTTCGACAACAGCAAATATGTCAATGTTGTTACTGGTGTTCAGTATATTATTGAGAGTTCCCAGACATTCCACCATGAATTCTTCAGTTGCGTCGCCATTTGTCACGGCTCCTGCTATATCTCCAACAAATTCCTGAAAATTAAATATTTAAAAATATTTATCATTTACTACTCATTCTGTTTATCTGTGTTCGTGTGCGTATTGTTTTTCTTGTTCTGTTGTTTTGATATTGCTTGAAATATTATTTATTGTTTTGGTACAGTATGGCTATAAAAACAAAATCTATTGTTTTGGTCCCTTGGTCTCTTCTATATAAACATCTCATACAGTCATCGTCGAGGACATTGTCGAACATGTACGCCAAAAGTTGAAGTACACACTGTGGGTGCAGTTGCTGGAGTCGCACTGGAATGTCAACTTTAAGGCGTTTGTGGTGCTAGTACCGAACTGTTTTCTGCACCTTGTTATCGAAGAAGACTTTAGGCCACTGGGCGTGGTGTTCCGTGGCTTCCGCGAACACGTACCACAGGACAGCTTGGTGGTGGGTTAACATCTTCACTAATACTCTAACCAGTTCTCAAGTAAAGACCAATAGCAAAAAG
The DNA here is from genome assembly GCA_949316375.1 of Mythimna vitellina. Taxonomy (NCBI): domain Eukaryota; kingdom Metazoa; phylum Arthropoda; class Insecta; order Lepidoptera; family Noctuidae; genus Mythimna; species Mythimna vitellina. The sequence goes on along the minus strand of OX438691.1, from coordinate 12,597,397 downwards.
TATTAAGAAAGGTATATAGGTGCAGTAAAACTTACAACAAAAAGCGCTTTATTCTGTGGATGGTGTGATAGATTGCGCACGAGTTTCATGAGCATAGCGTTGCGGTGCCTGAAGGCGCGCGCGAGCAGGTCGCGCAGGCGCCCCTCGGCGGCCATCTGGTTGGCGGCGCGCTCGCACCACGCCAGGTTGATGCACAGCGCCAGCAGCACGTCCGTCGTGCCCGCGCCGCCACCGCAGCCCTTCGTGCCCACACTCTCCCCGTTCACATTCAGCAGCAACATGTCTGTAAGCTGTTAACATTTTCACGCTTTTACCACTACATACAACACAGTATGCCAGTATGCCCCGTAGCGTTAGGTAGAAGTATATTAGTAAGAGAGAAGTACAACGACATTTGGCCTGTAACATTACGTCCGTATCCCGATCGCAGACCGCAACTGAGAAATCAATAATTAAAAAAAATCCTATCACACTTTGCCCATCCTTGGAAATCGAACCAGTTTAATTCTAGTAAACAAACAAAATGGATACAAATGTGTAAGTTCATATATTTACCAATTTAACGCAATCTGATTGCGTAAACATCAACTTCACTCTGTCGTCCATACTCAAATGGTATAAAATTTTCATTGCCAAATTAATATGCTTGTCATCACCTGTAATTTTGAATAAAAAATATAAATATTATACTTAAAACTCTTAAAAAACAAATAGTATAACACTTTTATAAGTAACATACTTGTGAATTGTATAAACTTTGGCAGTAATCCCAACTTTATCATCTTATTGCGTAGTTTTGTATCAAAAGTTAAATTAAACAACAGCTTCAAAGTAACATTGACTAGATCAGCATTAGTAGAATTCATCAAAGGCGCTAATTTTTCAACTATTCCCCTCGAAGCCATACTGGTTTTATTTTCTATGAAAATAGAGAGTTTTTGTAAAAATGAAACTATAAGAATAAGTAAATCTATATTTGTGTGTCTCTCCATTGCACCAATAAGGAGGCCCACAATATCTTTCTTGTGCATTTTCTCTTCAACTTTTACGTTATCGGCTATATTAAGTAGCATGTAAAAGGCGACCCTTAATAATTGCTCCTGTCGCTTTGATAGTGTTTTTAGTTTGCGTTTCATTTGTTCTTCATCGCTTTTTGATAAGAATTCATCAGAGGCACTGCACAGGTCTTCATGGTAGCTGGACACTAGTGACCTAGATTTTTGCATATTTACATCAGCAACAGCCCATGTGCCAGACTTTGGACGACGCTTTGGTTCAGGAATTCGACTTTTAGGTGGCTCATTCTAAAAAAAAAAAAATTGCCTTTAGTGTTCACATAAAAATTTACTAATTTTAAACGTAGGTAATTATTACGATATCTCACCTTATCAGGTGTGACTATCTGCTTTTTGCCTTCAACTTTCTCCTTCCATTGATCATATCTCTTTAATTCATAATCAATGACATCCATACACAAAGACCCAATTTTATACTGAATAATGACAGGGTGAAATTCATTGTAAGTAGAGAAACAAAAGAATGTGTAGACAATGTTTGTGCTTAATTCAATACTTCTTTTCCATTCTTCCCTCAGAACTCTTGACAGAGCACTTAACAATGCCTCTGAAATTCAATAAACAATAGTCAGGTATTTGTTGGACATTAATATGGTTTTCTCACAAGTCTTTATCAAAATACAAATCATCAACCTTTCATCTCCTCTATTTGTCTGCTAAAATTGCTACCTCATTCCATTTGAAGTTTTTTGTTATTAAAAGATAAAACAAAAATAGATCACTCTTTTCTATCTATACATACCTACTATAATCATATTATGACATTATTTTTAAAAATATTAACCTTTTGAGTGGCATAATTAGAGACACAATAGAAAGACAATGAACGAGCAAACGCCGGCATTCGCTCGGGGTTTAATGAATTAATGGCACCAATCCAAAACCATTGTTATGCCATGCCATGTCATTTTACCCTGGTGTAGCAATAAATTTATTATCCCAAAGATCTCTATGTCTTCCAAGCAAAGACTTGTGTGGGTTAAGGTGTTAATTAAAACTATTTGTTTTTTCTAACTTGTCTCATTATTTTCTACAAGGTTGACCTGACACCTTCTAGCTCAATATTGACACCCAGTGGATGTGTGTGTTGCACGAGTTTATAAACATAAAAGTAGTGTGGTCCAACAACCAGGTTTCAATGCTCATAGCTTTATCATCAGCATAATTTATTTTGGAATACTTCAAATAAAGATTATGAAGATAAATTCAAAAAATTTTACTTTGCCGACATTACTAAAACATCGCTATAAACCCTGGTTTTGTATTGGTGCAATTAAGATAAGGTATAGATAGAAAAGAGTGATCTATAAAACTTATGAAATACATAACTTGTATTAAACCCCCTTTTTTGTCTTTTTTTTTTAGTAGCACTCTTATGAATTATTATGTAAGCAGCATAGAGCATCACTACCTACTCTGGCAATATTCTAGCAACAGTTGACAAGTGTGGATGGCCAAGTTTCATAAACAGTGTTTCCAGTAAACTTTGTGATAAACATGTTGTAAACAGTTTATCAACAAATATTGCCTAATGAATATGCAGCTTATCAGTGCTTTCTTTGACCAACATTTCCGAGATATTAGATTATTATCATTTAACTTACCATTACGTGCTAGCTCTATTAAATTATCAGGATTTCTAGCAAGTTGCAGTATCAGAGCAGATCCTTTTATTTTCTCTGGTATATCATCATAAAGCAGTTCCACATAGTCATCAATGCAATTTAATACAGCAACTGGAACACTCTCAACTGGACTCATCCTTAGAAGAAGCCAAGTATTATGCTCCAAACAATCTATAATAGGTAAATAAGAATATGTAATATCTTAATACAATATAATAAATGTGAAAGTATTTTTGGAAGTTTTATTAATCAATAATGTCTCAACAGCTGAATGAATTTAAATTATTTTTAGAACACAGGTAAACTGTGGCCTGAATTAGAGAAACTATATTTTCTTTATTCATTTTTTTCCCTGGTATGTTCCAGTGGGATAAATTTACATTATCATGGGTATGGAATTAATTGTATTGGAAGTTAATCTAATAATTGTCATACCTAAAATGTTAAATTTATAAATCAAGACCACCATCCCTAGTACAATTTCTTATTTATTCACTTGAAACTGTCCAAATGACATAGCACCCAGCAAATATATTTGCATAAAAAAAATCCTTACTTCGGTCAGTGGGTCGTCTTAGGAGCGAATTTAGTTCTATCAGTATTGCGTATATACAGATTAGATCAAACAAAGTATAGTTTAGAAAGTAAATCCGTCAAGGTAAGCAAATAGTTGTGTAATTTCGGGATAAACAAACCCATATCAAAGACGTTATTAGTTTTTATTTATTAATTATTCTAGAAAATAGAATACACTTGTTTCCCAATCAAAACAGGAGTCTGTGTGAAATACAGTTTTGAAATATGGGACTGAAAAAATGACATCATAACTTATGGTCATTTTTTAGATTAGTTTGTAATGTTTTATTGGAGTTAAAGCATCAAAATGGCTTTTTAATTACCTGGCAAATTGAAAACCTCTAAAATCCTGTTGTAAACACAGACGTACCAGTTGATAATAAGTTAGTAAGTGTTAGATTTAAGAAGAACTATTTATTATCGAAAAATCAATACAAAACACTGCTGGTTTTCATAATACAATTGTCAGTGTCACTGTCACAGTGATTGTCACTATAACCGCGTTCCAAATAATGTAAAAACCAATGTTCTTTTTATTATTTATACTGAAATATACTACCTATTTTAAAGACAAATAAAACGAAAAGCGATCGATAAGTTTTCTTTTCACCATTCCTAACAACAAATTAATTAGCCCCTAATTACCACAGGTACACGATGATCTCATCACGTGTTCTTTGAGGAGTGCTTACAGAAGCGCTATGGTGTCTTCACTTTTGGCCTGACGCAGGTTCTCACCGTCACCGGACATTGGTGTTTTAGGAAATGGCTGTTCCGAATCCGGTGGAAAGAAACGCCCGGATGTCACCATTGTACAGATACCTCGGAGGACATGATGGAGCATACAGTGAAAGTCTGCCTCACTCGGACCGAGTATCGTCGTGTCCTCATGGAATCATTCGGTGACCAGTGTGACCACTCATGTCATGTCCAGCTCACCCCCCTGATTCAGGCTAAGGTCTGGATTGAGAGGTATTGAGAAGCAATCGTCTCCTTTTGCGTAGTAGTAGAGTGAAAAAGATGGCCAAAACCGCGAGAAAGAGGACCTGTCACCTCAGCTGCTGCTGCAGGAGGCGCTCCAGGCATCGGACACCGCAGGGTGATTCTCGAGCACCATAGGGCGGATTTGAGAACATCAAGCAATAGGTAGCTCACTATTTGGTTTGGTTGGACCTAGAGATTAAACGTATATACTGGAACAGGTTTTTGGAATAGGTCTGTGGCTGGACGCGCAAAGACTTATTCCGTGCGCACCACATAAACGCGTATCGAGTATTTTGGCGTACGGCGTCTGACACGTAAATAAATAATGGACTACCTAGTGGATGAACACGATTAGGTATAAGAAACGTGCAGAAAACACTATTTAAAAAGAAAACAATGAGATATAGAAAAAATAATAAAACAAAAACCAAAAAAAAAAACATAAAAAAGCAAAAAAAAAAACCTGTAAATATGAACCTAGATGATTAGAAATTCATTTTGTAAATAAAACGAATTGAAACCTTTATACGCCAGCTTTTCTTTGAGTTTCTATATTTTTTATAAAAAAAAAAGCTATCAGTCCTAAGCCTGTTAAACCGAAAATACTTCATTACTTAATCGACTCGATATTACTTATACGTACAAAGACTCGCTATAAGGAAACGTCAAAAAACTCGATACGCCTAAATACTCGTGGCCCTAGTTTTTGGAATAAGTATTTCGGCGGACGCGTACTTTTAAGACTCAGTACGTATAGTATATCTCACCTCTAGTTGGACCAAGTCCGAATCGTCGTGACGGCGCGTTGTATTCTCTGTGTACTGGTGATGCCTGAATAGGGCTGTGACTAGAAGAACAAGTGTTAGCGAATTACCGGGAATAAGTGTATAAAGATGAGTGAGGCTTCCAGTACACGGTCATACGGGCGTCAATCAATTCCATCAATAATGAATGATGTTTGAATGACGGAATTCTATCGAATATCGAAAAACTAATAGTTTTTCGTCATGCAAACGTCAATCATCGCATTAGACGGTAGGTTTTTCGTCAATTAAAAAATTGAATGTGGTAAAACTGACGGCAAAACTGTTAGTGAGGCAACTCAAGCCCACTAAACGTGCAGAGCGTAGTCGGTGGAAAACACAGGAAATGCTTATAGTGATATTGAAATAAAATAATATAAGTTTTGGTAAAACTTAACTTGTTTAATTCCTCATGACACACCGAAAAAAACATAAGAACACACAATGACAGGTAAAATCAAAAAACAAGTAGAAAAATAAACTTACTTAGAAAAAAGATCGTATTAAAAAACTACCGACTCTTTTATTCTAACACTCCTCCTTAAGTTCATTTCTCTACTTCCATCCATGACACAATCATACAACACCCATACTTACCGCACACCACTTGAACTTCCCTTTCAACAAAGGCTTCGTCAATACATCGGCAACCATATGAGCTGTCTCTACATACTCAAGTAAAATATGGCCATGCTCGACGGTCTCCCTTATAAAATGGTGTCGTACATCTATGTGCTTTGTACGTTGATGGTGTACAGGGTTCTGCGCAATTGCCACAGCAGACTGGCTGTCACTGAAGATCTTCAGTGGCACCTCTACTTGACCAGTGACCTCCGAATACAATCTTTTCAGGAATATTGCCTCCCTAGCAGCTTCAGACAACGCTACATATTCAGCTTCCGCTGTGGATAGAGCAACTGTCCTTTGTTTTCTGCTTTCCCAAGAGATTGCAGCGCCCATGTGCAGAAAAACCATACCTGAGTATGACCTCCTATCATAACAAGTGGCATGACTTGCATCTGCGTAACCCTGCACTTTATCCATTCCTGTCCTCTTGTACTGTATCCCTAAGGATTTAGTACCCTTTAAATATCTTAGCACACGTTTAGCAGCTATCCAGTGTTTCTCATCATAGCTAGTATTAAATTGGCTAAGATAATTGACTGAATGTGCAATATCTGGTCTCGTACATACAGATAAGTACATCAGTGAACCAATTAAGTTTTGATATGGAATCGTCGGATCAGGTTTATGTTCCGGTCCAGGTTTCTCTAGCTTTTGACCAGGAACAGATGGCGTAAAAGCAATTTTGCAGTCAACCATCCCAAAAACCTTCAAAATTTTGTTGACATACTTCTCTTGGTCAACTTTGACTCCAATATCATTCTGAGTTATATGCATTCCCAGAATATCCTCTGCCTTCCCAAGATCCTTCATGTCAAATTTTGTCATGAGATCTCTTTTTACTTTGCGCAGCTCTTCCGCGTCATTCCAAAATATCAGCATATCGTCCACGTATACTGCTAAAATGATGATGCTCTTGCCCTGGGATCTTGTGTATATGCAAGGTTCATTTTTACATCTTTTAAATGACAACTTCAATAACTCAGTATTCAGCTTATTGTTCCATGCTCTAGGGGCTTGCTTTAACCCATAAAGCGACCTTTTAAGTAGACACACATAGTCTTCTTTTCCATTTTCATGAAAACCTTCTGGTTGCTTCATATACACTTTTTCCGTTAAGTCTCCATTAAGGAACGCAGTTTTCACGTCCATTTGGTCTATGTTTAAACCACTCTTTACAGCTATTGAGAGGAGGATTCTTAACGAGCTGTGTCTCACCACCGGAGAGAATGTCTCGTCGTAATCGATGCCGCATCTCTGACTAAAACCTCTGGCAACAAGTCGAGCTTTGTACCTTCGTTTATTTCCCGACTCTTCTTTGATTCGAAATAACCATTTTGAATCAACGACGTTGCTCGCTTGTTCAGGTTTTACTAAAATCCAGGTTTTGTTCTTCTTTAAGGCCTCAATCTCTTCTTCAATTGCTGCTCTCCACTCTTTACTATCAGGTCTTGATAGTGCTTCTTGAACCGTAGTAGGATCCAGTTCCGACTCTGTAGCTTGATATAGTATGTGATCCAGAAACTCTTTGGGTTTTCTAGTCCTAAGTGGATACCTCCGCTCCACTTCTTGAGGTTGATCATCATTAGTTGTGTCAGACTCACAGTCTAGAAACTCTGTATCCTCTTGGGGTTGATCATCGACATTTGACTCAGGTTCCGGTCCTGGAGGAGTAGACGTATCTTCATGAGTATCTGTTTGTTCCACTACTGGAATAAATACTTCATGTTCAGTCTGTTTCTCCATTTGTTCATCTCTCTGTTTTTCTTGAGCTTCCATAAATACTACATCCCTAGCTTTATATAGCCGATGCGTTTTTGTATCCACAAGTCGGTAGCCTTTAGAATTTTCACAGTATCCGACTAGAGTTAACTCCATACTTTTTGCATCCAGCTTCTTCCTCTTTTGGTTAGGAATATGCATAAATGCCTTGCTCCCAAAAATTCTTACAAAACTGAGATCAACTTTTTTACCGGTCCATGCTTCCTCTGGAGTTTTTCCTTTGACGGCAATGGTTGGCGATCGATTCTTCAGGAAAACAGATGTATGCACTGCTTCCGCCCAATAAGCCTTTGACAAATTTCCTTCTTCGAGCATGCTTCTCGCCTTCTCGATTATAGTTCTATTTGCTCTCTCGGCCACTCCATTTTGTTGCGGTGTATAGTCTATCGTCACTTGATGTTGGATTCCATTTTTCCGGAGAAAATCATCCATCTGTTTATTAACGAACTCAGTTCCATTATCAGTGCGCAGGATCTTAATTTTCTTTCCGCATTGATTCTCGGAAAACGCTTTAAAAATTGTAAATTTTTCAAAAACTTCGCTTTTTTGTTTTAAAAAATATACAAATGTTTTCCGCGTTAAATCGTCAATAAATGTTAAAAAGTATTTATACCCGCTAACGGAAGGTATATGCATAGGTCCGCATAAATCCGAATGTACTAAACCTAATGCTTCCTTAGCTCTCGTCGTAATACCTTTAGGAAACGGTTGTTTAGTTTGTTTTCCCAAAATGCAAGATACGCACTCCAGTTTACTTGAAGTATTAGGAAAACTCACCCCTATCGCCATCTTATCTCTCAGTAATTTGAGGTTGCGTATACCTAGATGTGCCATCCTCCGATGCCACAGCCTCTGCTGGTCGCAATCTGCTGTTGCCAGCGCAGAACCCTGTGAACAGCACTTAATTTTGTAAATGCCTCGTTCTTCCACACCCTTCACAACAGCCTTACCACGCACCTCACACTCATTTCTCTTGTAGATGTCGCATCCATTATCTGTAAAAACTATCACATGACCCTTTCGCGCAATCGCATTCACACTTAACAAATTAGAAGCTAACTTAGGTACATATGAAACATTGTTTATAGTTAACCCTGATTCACATACTACCGTACCTTCACCTTCACCATATACTTCATTACCATCGGCACAAATCACCCTCAAAGACTTGGAAGTATCTCTCAAGTTTCCTCTAAACCAATCCTTCTCATTTGTCATATGCGTCGACGCGCCAGAATCGATTATCCAATCTCTTGCTTGCGGTGTCGACATACCAAACGCGTAGGCTTGTAAAGCTTCTTTCTTCCCTTTTGGGTTATCTGGACACTCCTTTGCCTTATGTGGTCCATCACAAATAAAGCATTTATACTTTTGTTTCGCCTTTCTGGGTTTACTCATACCCTTATGCTTATTTGATAATAGTGCTGATGTCGGTTGGCTTGCACTCGAGCTTGCCGAATAGTTGTCTTCCATTTGAAATAGCTTCGTCTTGACATAGTCTGTTGTAAGTACTACATTACTATTTTCTATGGCCAATCTCATTGGTTGGAACTCTGCAGTAAGCCCTTGTAAAAGTAAAGCAGCCAACAGTTCGTCATCAACTTCTTTTCCTAGGTCTTGCAGTTCCTGAGATACCATCATTACTGATGTCACATATTCCCTCACAGTAGGGAATTGTTCCAGCTTCATGCTTACCAACTTTGATAGTAAACGGCAACGGTTATTTAGACCTTTATCTTCAAACGCATCTCTTAGTGCTTCCCAAGCACTTTTTGCTGTTTTAGATTTGCGTACGTGCACCAAACAATGAGGTTGTAACATTAAACAAATCTTTGCTCTAGCTTTCTGATCTTTCCTCATACCTTGCGTGTCGGTTGGATCAGGCGTGACACTCGTATACTCCCACAAGTCGTCATGTACCAGATGCATCTCCATAAGGAATTTCCATGTGGTGTAGTTACTGCTGCCTTCTAATTTCTCCATAGATAGGACACTACTGCCTGAACCACTTACTTGTGCCATTGTTGAGTTCCGCTCTCTTTGCGAACTCCTATTATCACACATTTTCCTGTAGGTGCGATTCCCATAACCTGTTAGTGAGGCAACTCAAGCCCACTAAACGTGCAGAGCGTAGTCGGTGGAAAACACAGGAAATGCTTATAGTGATATTGAAATAAAATAATATAAGTTTTGGTAAAACTTAACTTGTTTAATTCCTCATGACACACCGAAAAAAACATAAGAACACACAATGACAGGTAAAATCAAAAAACAAGTAGAAAAATAAACTTACTTAGAAAAAAGATCGTATTAAAAAACTACCGACTCTTTTATTCTAACAAAAACCTAACGTGTAATGAACGCCTGAATCATAATTGTTCTATTCCTGCCAAAACCCGATCGAGTGAACAATATCCATCGACGATTCACGCTCGCTAAGTCGCTAGAGCCGTATACTTAGTCTGTACCAGTCTTTAGATTTATGGTTTATCCGAAGGAGCTATGGCTGAGATATCCAAAACGAAAAAGTGGCAACACTGCTGTGCTCAAGACTCAACAGTGCAGTGACTAATTTCAGGAATTTAGTATTTCTAATCAATTTAAAAATTATATTATATTAGTTCCTCAAAGCATATTTTCGTGTTAAACTTTTCGAGCCTTCCTACTGTCTCCTTATGATATTACTGTGAATTATTTAAAGACTAAATCTGCGTTATGAATGTTCCGTGACGATACAACATTATTTGTGTATTTCCTTTCAGTGAGATAAGAACAACGATATGAGATAATTTGAAGGACTTCTGTCCTTTGGATCGCCTCATTAATGGTATTTTCTTTTATTTTCTTTACAAATGCTCAAATGACATTATTACTTTTACGTCGCTCATTTTACACTTACTTTCATTATTGTTTATTTTGCAATAGTCTTCAATCAATACAATGTTGAACTACAATTTTCAAGTCAATACTTAGTAATTACACAGTAAAAGATGTTTTTAAGTAATTTCACAAGTTTCATATTACTATAGCAGATTCTGAAGAAAGTGTAATTATTTACTTTCCATCTTTGTAATCATATCAAAGACCGTGTCTTATCAAAACAAAAAATACATATCTTTTATATCTAACCTTCGTCATTAAAGTAATTAGTACCTACCACTTTTGTTCCATGTGAAATTTTTATGAAAAGCAAAAATAGCTCATTGGTGTTTTAGAACTTCAAAAATGTTTTTTAAAATAGTTTGATATAAAGCATATTATTGATGTATCATAATATGATTCATATGTATATAGAAGTTTGATTAATTGAAGATTGTTTGATAATGTTAAAATGTAAATATTGATTTATTTTTATTCTAGGTGAACAAATTTAAACTGGAATGTTATTCCTATCATAATATGAACTAAAAAAATCTATCACAATGACTGAAACTGTACCAACATTAACAACTCCAATTTCTTTGTCAACATACCATCAACTTAGTCTGACAGGTAATTAAGTTTTAATTATAAGTTTTTTTAAATATATTTTCTTGTATGCTACATAGTATTTTCTAAATGTTACATTATTATAATATTCATACTGTTCCTCTGTTGGGTATAGGTCTCATTTCCTTCCTACCAAAACCCAGTGGTATTTTATATCAACTAAAATAACAAACTTCTGCACAACATACCCTCATTATTTAGTCTCTTTAAAGCCAGAATTTTCAAAAGTTCTTTTTTAGTGTTTATCTGGTTTTAACACAAGGAACTGTTGTTAAAATTTCAAGCTTCTAATCTTATGAATATAGAAGCATGTCATTTTTGATAAGAAGGTTTATATTATGCACTTTCATATTGATTAGCTGTGTCTGTAATGGATACTGGTCTAAACTATGCCATTGATTTGTTCTTGGTCTTGTTTTTATTCCCATATAATTTATGTAACAACTTATTCACAGTTGATACAATTTTCACCTTATAGTATAATTAAATGGTGAATATTGTAATTTGCTATAATGTCCAGGCTTAACCAAACCACAATTTGATTTGCCAGCACACACACACACACATTTAATCCAATTATTTGAGTGTTAAGTTAATTACCATTCTATTTGTGAAGGCAGTATAACCTCAGACAGATTTATCATTTTGTTTACCTTAATATTAGGATTTGTAAGCAAAAGCAGAATTTTTAAATGGTGCACAGTACACTAACATGATACTTTATTTTCCAATAGTTGAATCAGCAAACATTAAGAATTCTGGGCTCTTCAAACCAAATCCATATTTACAAGTGATAATCGATGACAAAATTTCAAGACGCACTGAAGTTATAAAGAGTACCCTGCACCCAAAATGGAAAGAGGATCTTACAGTACTTGTAACACCACAGTCTCAGTTATTGTTCCGGCTTGCAGATTACCATAGTTTCAGGAAAGATAATGTGATTGGTGAAAAAAGAGTAAATTTGTTAAAAGTTTTGTTATACTGCAATGGAAAATGTGATAATGTGGAGCTGATCATAGGTAAATATAACACTTTACATTCACCACCAGGATTATGATAGGCTTAAGTAGTTGTTTCACATGAAAAAAATTGTTCAGTATAGTTCTGATCTCTCTGATCTGTTCTGAGAATGATGAAATTATTAGTAGAATGTTGAAAATACTAGGGAAACAGAATCTTTTCTTATTTTATAATATGGCAAATTACTTATATTTTGTCAGAAATTGGGGCAATGGTGTGGGACAATTATAGTCATTAACTTAGCATTTGTGAAGTGTCACTACAGTCGCTGCGCAGTAACCAACTCTTCTCTCCTGCTGTCAGATTGAGATTCATTTATTGTCACATGAATTTGCTACTGTGACTCACCACTTGTACCTAGCCACCATCAGGCCAGTGTTCCGCAAAGGGGTGTGCTGTGGCACACTGGTGTACTGTAGTGAATTTTTGATGTACTTTGGAAAAATAAGGTTAACTCTTAAACTTAGCAGATAGACGGAAGATAAAAGTAGATCATCCAGTGGACTGGAATCAAAATCCATTCTCCGGGAGCATTAATTTGTTGATTAATATGCAAATACTGGTATATTGATTAAGTACTAATAAATATTGGTTACTTGGGGTCAGTGAGAAGAAAATCTTTTCGTTATATAAAAATCAATTTTTTATTTTTGGTGTTATTCCAAAATTTTCCAATTTCCTAGGTGTACCTAGAACACAAAAAGTTTGGCGAACACTGATCTAGGCCTTAGGAATAATGTGTATTTTGTTAACAAAGTTCTATTTCTTTGCACACACATTACACATACATATTTAGGGGCTTTTAATAGTGATAAGGTAATATAAGGAAAACATTTTTTCCTCATACAATTTTTAAAGTAATAATTAACATACAAAACAGGAACAAATATATTATTTAAATATTCAGAATTTGAATGGGAATATTGTATTATTCTATTACATATATACAAGCTGGTGTCCACGACTTCGTCCACGTCCGACTTGTCGTAACAGCACAATGCTATCGGCAGAACCCTACTTTTCGTAAATACATTAGCTGTCTATTAGTGAAAGTCTCATCAAAATAAGTCCAGCCGTTTCTGAGATTAGCCGAAACAAACAAACAGACAGAACAAAAAACCATTAAAATAAAAATTTGCGTTTTTGTTATAGGTTTTGAATATACTCTTATTTTAGTAAAATGAAACTATCCTAATACTATGTTTCAGATTTGATGAAAACTGTATCCCAAGAAAACTCGTCAAGTGTTAGTGGTGAAATAAAAGCAGCTGAATTGGTGATACTTCTGGATGGCCTAAGAGTTGACCCATCAGTCTTAAGTCAGTCACATGAGTTACTCGGAGAATCTGCTAACAGCGGTGGTCCCCTTAATGATGGAGTTCGGGCTCGGATTAGGATACGGAGCAATGCGGAATCAGCAATGCGATCGATTGTTCGCTCACAAAACCTAAGAGTATGTGTTAACATCATTTAGAATTAGATGTATGTTTCAGTATTTATTTTACGGGAATAATCATGAGAAAACTATTAAAATGTCTAGCCACCACCGGGTCCACCGCCGCTTAGCAACGGCACTCTGCAGCACGGAGGGCCGACAGGCGCGATGGGCCCGAGCGTGCCGGTGGGTGCGGGCGGGCCGGGCGTGGTGGGGGCGGTCGGCGCGCCCGGCGGGCTGCCGGACGGCGGCGCCGGGCCCTCGCACGCCGACGCGGAGGCGGCCGCGCCCGGCGTCGCCGTTGTGTACGCCAACCCCGCTGAGGAGCCGCTGCCCGCCGGCTGGGAGATGCGCTACGATGTGTACGGACGGAGGTATGGATAAAGTTCTAGTTCCATTAGATTGTTTGATGAACATCCTCTGTGCTATACATGCAATGTAACTTGCATGGTTATTAAGAAGTAGTTCAACTTTGTATTTGTAACACATTTGATTTGTAAAATGATCGAAAAGTTGTCAATAATAATGATTGAGCTTGAACATTAAGTTGCCCTAAACAAAATACAATAATAAACAGCATGGCCATATTGGCCACCTCCTTGGTAAGCGCTTGCCATAGTTGGTAAGGGATTGAAGTAGACATTGCGGTCGTCAGGTACTACGTGGACCACAACACACGCTCGACGTCGTGGGAGCGGCCGCAGCCGCTGCCGCCGGGCTGGGAGGTGCGGCGCGACGCGCGCGGCCGCGTGTACTACGTGGACCACAACACACGCACCACCACGTGGCAGCGGCCCGATACGGAGCGCTTGGCGCGCTTCCAGCACTGGCGCGGCGAGCGGCGCCACGTGGTGGCGCAGGGCAACCAGCGCTTCCTGTACCCGCACCCGCAGCCGCCGCACCAGCCCGACTCCGAACACGATCTCAACGCCACAGGTAACTTGCTTGTTCACCTACATAAACCTACTCCTCATTTCAGTATCACTTAACATATTCGACAGCAGTTTCCTGTCGCATGACTCCACGTTTATATCGCGATAACAATGAGGTAAAAGTGTATGTACCTATTATTTATAAAAAACTGCTTGTTCCTTTTTAGGGATAAGGATTTTTTTTTAATTCATAAAACGTACTATACTTATTTTTAGCTTGTTTTCTTTTTAATATTTTGTATTCATAATAGATAAGTAATTATGATTTATTTGGCTCTTTGACTGATATCTGAATACAATCATGCATATTTATGTTATCAAACTAGCTACGTAAACCAATCTTATCACCTTAATACCATTCTACCTATGTAGACTTACAGCGACGAGTCTGTGATAAGTCCTAGTAACAAAACTAATTACTTACCTATTTATTTCGAGAATATTAACATCTCATTTTCTTTTTGTCATTAAATTAAAACGATTGTATCAACACTATTGATTCTCCTTTGACCGTCCACGTGTATCTTCACGTTAGCAGTGTAGTGCGTCGTTTCATTAAACTATATTCTTTGAAGTATCGATGATTTCAATTTTGTGGCACATAGAGAATTAAATAGATAAGACATTGTTTTTCTGCAGCTCTAATGACACACACACGCACTAAAATATAAAGATTGTAGACTGCTGGCAGAGGCACAGGCGTAGCATGGACTAATTTAGTCGTGGGCGAAGGCGCATCAGCGTGGCTTTTTTTTTCATAAATTCTAAAAGGAGACAGCGACTCGCAACTGGGTGCGAAGCCGTGGACCAGGGGCCACTTCGCCCACGCCTAGCTACGTTATTGGATATAGGGAACAGCGTCCAAGCTACTAGCGATCAGAACTCCAGAGAGAGGAACCTCTTAACAATATGAGCGCTATCCAGAAGTACCGCTTTCTGAGTCAAGCCCTTATCCAGCCGCTAAGGGGTTGTTTTCGGGATCTCATGTTGGAATGGCGACGGCGACTGTCGCGTCGGGCCCTGGTTCAGGCTATGGTCCAAAGCGAGCAGAAATGGCAGGCGGTGGTCTCCTTCTGCGAAGCAGTAATGCTCGCGAAGGAGAAGGCCGCATGCGTAAGGGAACGAATGTCCTCACGCCCCAGCCGCCGAGATTCTGACCTCGACTACCAGCCACGGTAGAGGCGGGCTTGCGGACGTCGAGCAATGGGTAGCTCGTCGTCCGGCCGTCCGGTAATTAACCGGACCGAGCCCAGTCGTCAACAGCGCATAGTGATCCGCGCGCTCCTCAAGGAAATGTTAGCAAACCGTAGGGGCCCAGCAGGGTCGATGGCCGCTAGCTAGGACCGCGGGGAATTTCTGAAAAGGAAACCCGTAGTCATAGAACGTAAAGGGCAACTGAAGGACCCTTCCCTTCCCTTTTTCTTTTTCTGAAGGGCCTTTTTCTCTCTCTTTTATTGCACCTACCACTACTTTTCTCTGCATCACCCAAAGGTTGACTGGTAGAAAATGCCTAAGGCATTAAGTCCGCCTTTGTACTTTTGTGTGCATAAAGCATTAAATAAATAATAATAAGGACACAGGCGTGGTTTTAGTCGATAAAAGTCTGACACGCCCTCGCGCTCCGCCCAGAGCGCGAGAAGTTACATGATTTCCACACTTAAAAAAAAAAGGTTGTTTTAGGCTCAATGCCATTAAGCCATTGGCTGACACGACTGTCGGTCCAAGGATCACCGAGTCAACATCAGCTTTCACGAGGTTCCCCGGCTATGTCAACTATCATTGCACGACTCTCGGTTCGACCCACCACCACTATATCCGGCTTTTTGGCTACAATAGTCAATGGATGGACTGTGTCAGGACTTCAGGAGTGATATGAAAGAAAAGGAAGCCGGTGATAGCGTGACCGCTGACAGGATAGAATGGACGAAAAAAAATCCTTGTTCACTGACCTGAAGTTTGGCTACAATAGTCCTGTCAGTGATGTTGGATCTATCTCATTTCTATGTCATATTGCCATTATCGGGAACTGGGTCGAGGTCGGATATATATCTGAGGGCCTAACCAAAAGTGCTTAACGCGATCCATTTGACGACCTAAACTGAACTGTTAAAGGCTTGGAGATGTACAGCTCCATCCTTCTGTCTCGCTCGCACACCTGACATTTTAACTCGTCATAGTAAGGCCCCTGTAGTGCGGGACCTCCGATTCTACAGGAGAGTATTTGACAACAAGTTGCTGGTGGATAATCCTGGCTAAAAGGATAACCGAGATATACGGATAAGCCTATGCATGAACTCTTCGCCAGCTAGGCAAGAACAACCAAAGGCAGTGCAGCGGATTGATTCTGCCAGACAGTGAAATTCTATACAGATGTCAATCATGCTGTCCTTCATAATGAATATTCAGTAGTTATTTGTCACTATAACACCACCATTTATAGTTGAAATTCAAATATTTTATTTCACATAGGCCTACATGGGCACTTAAAAAACGACAGAAGCTAGAGTACAGGCAAAACCTTAGCTTTCCATAATAAGGTCGCCAACCCGCAGCCAGGCTGTACTAGACGCAGATTGGACTACATCTTACTTGTGTACTCAGCCATACTTTAAATCGTTTATTATTATGATTATTATTATTCCACAAATATAAGAACAGAAAGAGTAAGGAGTAATTAGCCAGATGAAACTTTGACACAATACTAATAAATAATTGTTACTAAAGGCATACAAGTGATATGGATTAATATGTATCTAAATATTTCTTTAGTTTGGACCAATTTATATGGAAGCAGACAAGCGCAGAGCAGAAGGAAGCTTAAATGGGAAGACGTTGAGCTAGTACAAATTGTGCATGAAACAAAAAAATATTTTTAGTGAGCGGAGGAGCGTCAGGCACAAGTGTGGCGGTGGCGGGGCCGGGCATCCTGCTGGCGGGGGCATCGGGCCCCGCGCCTGCGCCCCCCGGCGGGCCCCCAGGCCCCACGCCGCCGGGCCCCGCCGGCGCCGGCAGCGTGCCCGCGCCCGACGACTCGCTGGGCGCGCTGCCCGCAGGCTGGGAGCGCCGCGTGCAGCCCGACGGCCGCGTCTACTATGTCAACCACAAGAACCGCACCACGCAGTGGGAGGACCCGAGAACGCAGGTTACTACCATTACTTTATTTTATATCGATATTAGCACGTAATAGCAAATTGTTGGTTGGACGTTAACTAAAAGTTGAATAAATATGAAGATGAGATGCACGCTCGTAGTCGAAGCCTGGCAATGCGCTTGGTGTGAATGCGGTCTCAGAAGTGGTCGATTACATGAATTTGTATATTTTTAGGGTTGAGACAAGAATCCCACTCTACCTTGTCCCTCGTTCATAACTATCGAATTAAAAATACCTATATTTTTTCCTTTATACGTTCTTACACTTTGTATATAAAAAAACTGGACAAGTGCTAGTCAGACTCGCTTACTAAGGGTTCCGTACAAACTTACCTATGCAAATAGTTCAATTTCCAAATGGAATTTCGAATTTTTTTCCGAATCTCAAATTAGTTTTATGCATTTATTAAGATTTTTTGTGACGTAACAAAAAAATTGCCGTTTTCAGATTTATTCCTATACCTGTGCTATAAGACCTTACTTTATGCCAAATTTTAGGATTCTGGGTCAACTGTCAACTGGGAAGTACTCTATTAGTTTTGATTCCCTTGAGAGTGTCGAAATATACGATTTTTGCGACATAAAATCTTTATTTTTCGTTAACTTAGTTCACAGCTTGGAGGGACCGCAGACCTGAATATATAGTTTTAATTTCAACTAGATACCTCTACGCGTTCCCGAGATAAAGAGTCTTGACAGACAGACAGACAAACGGATAACAAAGTGATCCTATAAGGGTTCCGTTTTTCCTTTTGAAGTATGGAACCCTAAAAACAGTCAAATTCGTCACTGTTCTTATTTATTTTTTTCACAATTTATATAATAATTATAAAGTTAGGGTGTTTGCAATAATCTGTGACATATACACAACACGATAGCTTTTTGTGTGATTCCAGGGCCAGGAGATGAGCGCTCTGGAGGAGGCGCTGCCGCCAGGCTGGGAGATCCGCTTCACGGAGGAAGGCACCCGCTACTTCGTGGACCACAACACGCGCACGACGACGTTCCAGGACCCGCGGCCCGGCGCGCCCAAGGGCCCGCAGGGCGCCTACGGAGTGCCGCGCGCGTACGAGCGCTCCTTCCGCTGGAAACTTAGTCAATTCAGATATCTCTGTCAGAGCAATGCCCTACCCAGTCATATTAAAATAACATTGTCTCGACAATCACTTTTTGAGGATTCTTATCATCAGGTATAAATAGTTCTGTTATATAACTGCTGGCATTCGAAAGAGTTAACCTTCCATCCTAGGTTAACCCTTTTGAATATTGTCACAAAAATATAGGATTTTTCTATTTTCACAATTTTATTTTAAATTTTTGACTTTTGGAAAATATGATATGAAACCACATTGATGTGTGACTTATCGCTTAATTCTGATGATTATTGTTCCATTTCAGATAATGAGGTTGCCTGCATACGAGTTGCGCAGACGCTTGTATATAATATTCCGAGGTGAAGAAGGGCTAGATTACGGCGGTGTCAGTAGAGAGTGGTTCTTCTTACTATCTCACGAAGTCCTAAACCCCATGTACTGCCTGTTTGAATACGCCAACAAAAACAATTACAGCCTTCAGATTAATCCAGCAAGTTACGTCAACCCAGACCATCTCCTTTATTTCAAATTCATTGGCAGGTTTATAGCAATGGCGCTATACCACGGTAGATTTATTTATTCAGGATTTACAATGCCCTTCTATAAAAGAATGTTGAACAAAAAACTTACCATGAAAGACATTGAATCTATAGATCCCGA
Organism: Mythimna vitellina; assembly: GCA_949316375.1. Lineage (NCBI taxonomy): Eukaryota > Metazoa > Arthropoda > Insecta > Lepidoptera > Noctuidae > Mythimna > Mythimna vitellina. Next base: position 12,578,144 of record OX438691.1, on the reverse strand, counting down.
GTTTTACAATTCTTTGGTATGGATTAAAGATAATAATATAGACGAATGCGGCCTAGAGATGTGGTTTAGTGTGGACTTTGAAGTGTTAGGTCAAGTCATACACCACGAGTTGAAACCGTCCGGTGATAAGGAACGCGTCACCGAGGTAATATTAAATTTGCTGATGCTTATTATATGTTCTATTCTTTCTTGTTTATGCCTAATTAATTACAATTGTTATTTCAGGTCAATAAGGAGCAATATCTGCAGTTGGTGACTCAATGGCGAATGACTAGAGGAATTGAAGAACAAACTTCAGCTTTCTTGGATGGATTTAATGAGGTAATTTATTATTATTGAACACAAGAACCACAGTTCTGGATGGTTCCATTCTACAAATTCGTATAAACCAGATGTCTTGGGCTAGATTGTAATAAACACAAAAGTGCATCATTGAATTTTCGAAAACGCAATGTTCCTAACCCATTGATTTTGAAAAACAAAAAGCATATTTATGTATACCGTACGATAGTGTCGCTAATTAGGATTCACGTCTGGAAAATCATGACTTATGACAAAGAAACAAAACCTGGTTATATGGATATTATTGTTTTTTTGATTAGAACACTTGTCAAATTATTCTTTTACATTCTTAGGTTGTACCTTTGGAGTGGCTGAAGTACTTTGACGAGCGCGAGTTAGAATTGATGCTGTGCGGAATGCAGGAAGTGGATGTAGATGACTGGCAACGAAATACTATTTACAGACATTATACTCGAACGAGCAAGCAAGTCCTTTGGTTTTGGCAGGTATGTGTTCTTTTCTACTTGTCACATCATTTAAATATTCTTAGCTTCCGAAATGTAATAGGTTTTCGTAAACTTGATGGTGTGATTGTACTCTTAACCTGTCGGGTGTCGCATGATACCTAGATTTAGAAGGCATTTTTAATCGATAAGTGCTAAAAATTTGGCGGCACGGTTAGCGCAGTGGTTGAGCACTGCTTTGCACGAGCCGCGAGTTAGCTTCACGAACAGAACAAATATTTATATGGCCTACAGTTAGTTGTTCTGGTTCTAGTTGTCTTGTGTATGTAATTTTACATGTCTGTGAACGCACCCACGACACAGGAGTAATTCCCAGTAAGGAGAAAAGTTCTCTTTAAAAAAAAATGATAATATTTTCTATTTTAGTTTGTCCGACAAATGGATAACGAGAAACGAGCCAGGTTACTGCAGTTTGTGACCGGAACGTGTCGAGTTCCTGTGGGTGGATTTGCTGAACTTATGGGGTCAAATGGCCCGCAGAGATTCTGCATAGAGAAGGTAATTTCATCAAATAAGTTTTTTATTTATTTTTTATTACACGTACATAAAGCTACCTTTATAGAAACTCAATGCGATAGTGTAGACAAAAAATATAAATTAAAATAACAAGCATATACAGTAGAGTGATTCTTGAGGAAGGTGTAGGTGTACAAATATATAATACATGCAAATTATAGTGGAAAAAAGCCGAGAAAGCTGGGGCGGCTCGCTAGTTATAATATAATTTATACTTGTTGCCATTTATTTAATAATATTTTATTTTTTTATATAGTTGTTAATTGTTTTCAAGGAACTCAATACAGTAATTTATATGCAAAAGAAAGAGAGTTTTTAAGTAGTGTTTGGTGTTTTATTGGTTATCGATTATTATTTATTAAATTTCAACAATCTATTTAATATTTTACGCTTTGTCATTTTACAGGTCGGAAAGGACACCTGGTTACCCCGATCACATACGTGTTTTAATCGACTCGACTTACCACCTTACAAGAGCTACGAACAATTATGCGAAAAATTGAATTTTGCTATTGAAGAAACTGAAGGTTTTGGACAGGAATAATTTAATTGTTATATATTATATTACTAGAATCACTAAAATAGTTATTGTAAATTATTATAACATGAGTGCACCACCTCAAAGTGAGGGTAAATCACCAATGGAATTGGTGCTGTCATAAAAAGACCAACCAAATAATTATATGAATATATTTGTAATAAATTACTTCTATAATGATAAAACTATGTAGATATTGTTAGTGTATTATGTCGGTTGTTTAAGAAATATTTGTTTGAACTACCTTTAAAACAAACTTCTAAAAGTTCATTAAATAATTTTTAAACAGTATGTTCCACTTTTTATTTTCTGCCTGCGATGATCCTGAGCTCGTGGTAGGGCCTTAACTCTTGTATTTAAATGATTTTACCACGTATATTTAGTACCCCTTTAGAACTATTATGTACTTATTCTAAAATTATTGTACCTCACACGGCATAAACGGAACGAAACTGAATTACACGATAACAATAGCCCCGTCATTATGATCAGTTATGATGCCACCACCAGTTGTCCAGTGATCGGAGTAGGTAGATTGATTTTTGGTAATTGTATCATATGGATAAGCCATTTTTCCGGAAATTAATTCTGGTATTTCCGAATTCAATTAAATATTGTTAATGTTGGTAGTGATATTATCACTTACTCAATTATATTACTCTACTCATATTAGAAGAAAGCTCGCATCGTGCCTGTGCACAAAAAGGTGACTCTAGCAACAAAAAAAATTACAGGCCGATTTCTATCTTGTCATGTTTCCCAAAGCTTTTTGAGTCTCGTTTGTCCCATTATTACCAAATACCTGGAAACCATGCTATCTGATAAACAACATGAATTCCGAGTTGGACGTTCTACCGAAAGTAACTTAGATATTTAACAGACATATCCGAAGCGCTCGATAACGGGCTCGAAGTCGACGCAATATACACAGATTTCAGTAGCGCATTCAACAAGGTGAGTCATCCACTCTTGTTGACTAAACTTGAGCTTAGCGGCGTCCACGGGTCCCTGTTGAGGTGGTTTGCATCCTATCTTAAAAATCGCTCTCAGTTCGTAGCAGTCAATGGCTATGTTTCTTATGAATTCTATGCACGCTCCGGTGTACCACTAGGTTCCTACCTTGGCCCAATTTTGTTTTTTTTTATTCGTCAATGATATTACAAGTCATATTAGGCATTGTCAACCGTTATTGTTTACAGACGACTTAAAGATCTACAGAAAAATTACTGGGCTTGCAGACACCGCTTTTGTTAATTTGATTTAAAAAATATAGAAAACTGGTGCATAAACAACAATATGACCCTACACGCTCAGAAATGCTACCATATTCGCTTCTCAAGAAATAAATCTACTATTCTTACAACCTACTCATTATGTAACACTTTGTTGGCAAAAGTATGTGAAATACGGGATTTAGGTGTTCTAGTCGATGATAGACTCAGCTTTAAGCCGCAAATCAACGATATCGTAAAAAATCGGCGCAAATGCTGGGCTTTGTAAAGCGAAACACAAGAGGCTTCCAATTGCCCAAGACAAGAATAGTGTTATTCAACACTTTGCTACGTAGTCGTTTAGAATACGCCAGTGTCGCCTGGAACCCGCTCTACGCCGCTCATTCTCAAAGAGCACATTCACCAGACATCTTGCATTTATATCTAGAAAAATTAGTCATCGCTGTCCATATGAAACGCGCCTAGATTTTTTCAGAATAAAGACACTGCTTTACCATCGCCGTTCTCGTGAACTAATATTCCTTTATAAATTAGTTAATGGGTTTGTAAAATGCAGTGATTTAGTAGAGCGTATTCAGTTCCTTCAAAACTTCCCAGACATCCCATCTCAAGATTACTCCATATTCCTTTCCGTAAAACTAACCTTGGCCTCAACGCACCCTTGCTCCAAATGTGCAAAACCCACAATAGTTTTTGCAAATCACCAGACACGATTTACACGGTGTCTCACTCAACAAGTTTAGGAGAGCAGTCTCGGAGGTATGAGATTGTACAAATCTTCTAATTGTTTATTGTAAGTATAAATTTCAATGTTATATACTCTATCCTCTTTTTTTGTAATGATTCATTTTTCTATTGTTTTAGTCTACTTTCTATTTTTATAATTGTATGTTTTTTTTTCCATTGTAATAATCTTTTTTACATTGGAGAAGTCGGTTATTTTTTTTTTTGTAAAAACTTTTTTTTTTATTTATTGATAAACTGGTTACATAACATTTTTTTTCATATTGCCTATTGGAAGCACCTGGAGAGACACTTTTCCAAATATATTTAGACCATTGTGAACAGATCACTAGACGATACATTACATAATTACCTTTATGTGAAAAGTAATGAAAAAAATAAATAAAATTAGTAAATGTTTTAATTAAATAATGAAGTAAACAATTTATTTTTAAGCAATAGTGTTAGTATTAAATAATAAGTAATTAACTGATATTATAAATTAGGACAGTTTCAGATTAGCGAACTCCTCTGCAATTTTCATAGCTTCCTCAACATTGGTGTAATTATTTCCGGAAGCCTGGCCAGATTCTGCTTTACCACCGCCCTTTCCACCTATAATTGGGACAACAGACTGAATCCATTCAGAAGCCAATAAACCTTTTTCAATTGCATTTTTAGGCACTGCAGCAAGACAGAATATCTTGTTTGTTTCATCATCTACGGAAAAGAACATAGCAGCAGCAGTTGGACAAAGCAGCTTCACTTGTTTTAAGGCACCGTCTAAAGCTTTGGTATTACCAAATGCCTTTAACTCTGAAACAATAACTTTGCTTTCTTTCTTCTCCTCGCAAATTTCTTTAGCTTTTTCTGCAACCTGTGTAATTGTCACAGCCTTGGCAGCTCTTTCTTTATCGTCAAGTTGCTTTTTCAAATTTTTCAGCATAGTCCTTAGTTCTTCTTTTTTCCAATACGAAATCTGAGCTTGAGATATGTCGTTTGTAAGGTCGACAATTTTTCTAAGAATTTCCTTCTGATTCACATTGTCACTCTGATCTTTAATGAAATTGGCTACATTATTGACCTCATTTTCTAATGTACTCGATTTACTTATAGCTTTCATTGCTTCTGGTCCAGTCAAAGCAACGATTCGCCGAATTCCTTTTGCGATGCCTTCTTCGCTAACAATCACATAATCACCGATGTGGCCTGTCTGATGTAAATGAGATCCACCACAGAATTCGACAGATGTTTCGTAGGCAGTTGATCCATCTGGATTTTTCTCCAGTTCTTCGACAGGTACACCAACTGATACAACACGAACTGGGTCTGGATAGTGTTCATCAAACATAGCTCTCAGACCTTTTATTTTTTTGGCATCATTTAAGCTTGTATGTTTAGCATAAACAGTTTTATTTTTATTTATAATTTCTTTAATCTGATCTTCTGTTTCTTTAATTTGTTTGATAGACATTGGGCCCTTGTTGGTAAAATCAAACCTAAGACGGTCTGGCATCACAAGCGAACCGCGCTGATCAGAATCATTTCCAAGAACTTTTCTTAAAACATTGTTTAGCACATGAGTGCCAGTGTGATTGTTCATTACAAGTCTTCGCCTTTCAGTATCAATATGCATTGATAACTTATCTCCAACTTTTAGAGAGCCTTCAAGTTTTCCAGTATGTAGTACGTATCCTCCCTTAACTTGTACATTATTAACCATGAATTCAACACTGTCGTCGTCTACTTTGACCATATATCCCTCATCATAAATTTGCCCACCTTGTTCAGCGTAGAAATTTGTCTTGTCTAGTATAATGCCGCATTCTTGACCAGACAAAACTTCATTAACAAATTGTTTGTCTTTTCGCAAGGCAACTATAGTTCCAGTACAAGGAACGAAATTATATACTGCTTCGCTGTCGGTAGATGATGCCACGTAGTTATATTTAGGTGAATCATCTGTTGGAGGCACACCACTCTCTTGTAAATGACTTATAGCATGTACATCGAGAGCTAATAAGTCTTCTTGACCCGAAACTTTTCCTTGTGAAATAAGTTGAGATTCTTTCTTTGATGTTTCATAGGCATCCATGTCTATCGTAAGTCCATTTTCTTCACACATTAATTGTGTTAGATCAATTGGAAAACCGTAAGTATCATAAAGACGCCACGCAACATCTCCAGGTATAACTTTACCATTCAGTTTCTCTACAGTTCTGTTAAGCAAATTTCGTCCACGCGTTAGTGTTTTTAAGAATTGCACTTCTTCTTCATTTATAAGTTGGATTAACGATAAAGGATCTTTTGTAATTTCAGGGAAAACATCTCCTAACAATTCGACAACAGTATTAACTAAAGATCCAAAAAAGCCTGGTTTGGCATTCAACTTTTCGGAGGCGTAACGCACCGCTCTCCTTAAAATGCGTCGAAGTACATAACCTCTACCAGTATTGTCTGGACAACCACCGTCTGATAAAGCAATAGTTAATGTTCTTGCATGATCAGCCAAAACCCTGTACGCCATGTCAATTCCATCGACATCTTCAGATCCAACTTTTCCAGAATAGGGTCTCACTCCTGTGCCAATTTCAATTGCTTTAAATATGGGCATAAAGAAATCTGTGTCATAATTAGCTCTCTTATTTTGAATAACAGACACTAACCTTTCCAAGCCTAATCCACAATCAATATGTTTTTTTGGTAGCGGCTTTAAAGACCCATCTGTTTCTCTGTTAAATTGAATAAACACCAAATTCCAAATTTCCAGTACATCAGGGTCATCCATATTAACGAGATGAGCTGCATTCCGCCCTCCAATTCTATCATAATGCAATTCTGAGCAGGGACCACAGGGACCTGTTTCTCCCATTTCCCAAAAGTTATCTTTCATACTACCAGGTAGAATATGTGATTCAGGCAGGCCTAATTTCATCCAAATTTCTTTGCATTCTAGATCTGGTTCAAGGCCTGAAGATGCATCTCCACCAAAATAAGTTACATACAATCTATCCCCAGATAACTTATAAACATCAGTTAGAAGTTCCCATGCCCATGCACATATTTCTTTTTTAAAGTAATCACCAAAGGACCAGTTGCCCATCATTTCAAAAAATGTATGATGGTAAACATCCTTACCCACGTCATCTAGATCATTGTGCTTACCTCCAGCTCTTATGCATTTCTGGGTATTAACAACTCGTACATACGAAGCCATGTCAGAGTTAGGGTCCACGGACCCTAAAAATACAGGTTTAAATTGGTTCATGCCCGCATTGGTAAATAATAGCGTTGGATCGTCCAAAGGTATTGTAGAAGACGAATGAACATATTTATGCCCCTTATTAATAAAGAAATCAATAAAGGTTTTTCTTATCTGGTTGCCAGTCATTGAAGTATCCATTTTTGGGGATATCTGAAAAAAAAGAAAAGATAATGTTACAGAAAACAGACAGTATGGAAAACTTGCGTTGATATAGTACTGCTCGACTTATGGAGCGTAGAGACTCCATCTCTAATGCGATCTATTCTCTTATCATCTATTATACTGCGCTTCATCGGTCCTTGATAAATCTTAACAAGTGCAAGTTTGCGTTGGTTTTTGACTACAATTAAATAATAACTTCAATATACAACACAATGAAGTACAGGGTGTCTCAGAAAAAAAACAAACTTTTGTAGATGCATAAAAATTTACAATTATTCGTTATTATTAAGTTCGAGAGTTGAAAAGCGTCGTTTGATGTACGAGGGCATTTTTCATTGCTCCTTGCCTCGGCTGCGATAGCAAATGGACTATTTAGCGGTAACCTTTTTAATTATATTTCTTATACCTTCTTTAATCATCTTTATTGCAAATTATACAATTATTTGCGATTTGATAAATGTTGGCTGCCAATGAGCCAGCATTTTTCTATACATCTTTGTCTACAAAGTTGGCTGATTACTTAGTTAGAGTTAAAAAAAAAACAGACAGAATGCTACCTGCTACAATCCTTACATCCACTTTTTGCTTCATTTACAGCTATAAATCACCAGTTGCCCTGTCACCACCAATAAGGTAACTAAGAGTTGTCAGCCTGGCCCTGTTTTCGAGCCCTTGTTTGTAAGCCTATGGTTTTTTTTTTTTTAATGGGTGGGAAAATTATCTTATGAAAAATCGCGCTCTTGGGCGGAGCAGACTTTTACTGACTAAAAACCCACTCCTGTTCCTTCTTTGCTTTCGTCCCAGGGCCCCGGGTTTCACTTTCACACTACCCTACCGTGGAAGCCTATGGTTAAGTCTTTCATTCATCCCCTCTACCTAAGATTGGAACAAAAACATGTATTGTCAGCATCTTTTCTAAAAGCACATATTTTCCCTCTAATATCACTAGTAACTAACAGCTACACCTGTGTGAAAGTCTCTGGACCCCTGACCGCCGAAAGCTTGGACCCTGTTTCCGATACCGGTGGGATGTAATTCTAGTGGACCCTGTTCCGGATACCAAAGCTATTTTTTACATTTTTTAATTTTTTTTTGTGATTATGTTTAAAAAATATTTAAAAATGTAATTTATATGTATCAATAAATAAAGGATATAATCATAGTAGTTAATAATAAAATTAATATATATATTATTTCTTATATTTATACATTAGACCCCTAACATATTGGTATAATTTAACTACAAATATATTTAGATACACTTTTACCAGAATAAGAACCTGTTAAACTAGGGACATACAGATCCACCAGGCAAGTGGAGGGTTATCTCATGACTACTCAGCAAATATAATCAGTTTAATAAGAATTTTTGTTATCAGATCAGCACTTCCAATCCTTGCATTTTACAATGATACAAAGAAACAATATAATATCATTTTAATAAAAAAAAATTACTAGATCAGTGGTGGCCGAGTGGTAACAGCCCCTACTTACAAGTTGTAGGTCGCAGGTTCAAACCCAGCCAGGCCCATTACTTTCTGTAATTTATTTTATCACCACTGCTCTCAAAATGGTGAAGGAAAACATTGTGATGAAACCGGCATGTCCTAGAACCAAAACATTCAAAGACATGGGACATACCAACCCGCACTGGGCACGCTTGGTGTATTAAGGCCCATTCCCTCTCCTAGAGAGGAGGCCTGAGTCCTAGGACTCAACTGCCTGCACAAAAAACAAATTGACTGCTAGCAGTGGGAAAATTAAAAGGCTGAAAATTCTGAACTAAAACCAGTAAACAAGCCTAAGTATGACAACACAGCAATCAAACAATTTAAAATATCAGCTCTCTATCTAAGTAAATAGTTGCTGCCACATCTCAATAAATATTAACAAAAAATATCTTATTATTTATTTTCGATTATTATTGTTATTATTTTAAAATTTCATCACAATATGTACAAATTGCATCATGCAGGTATTAATTTTTTACTGTATGTGTCACCAGGTTAATACAAAAAGTTTATAATAAAAATGTGACAAAAAAAACTCTTCTATTAATAGTTGAGCTTATAATTCTGCAAGATTTATGGTAAACTAATGTGTTTGCAAATTATAAAGTGACATAATAATTATAAAACTATATATTAACAAGAAGGTTATCTAGATTATTTGCTTGCCCTTATCACAATTTATTAGAGTAACACATCTTCCATACTTCCTTATTACTTCTCACAGCACTTTCTGGATTTGACTAAATTCAAATCCAGAAAGTGCTGTGAACATTCATTGTTCCTTTAAACTCTCTTGTCGTCATTTTTCCCATTTCTCCGCATCTCATGCACATTGTCAACCAATTTCCAACTTTTCAGTCACCGAGCTCACTTTCTTATTTAAAAGTAACTTATTATAAACAATCTAAATTACAGACATGATATTTTTCATAAAATAATGAAACATTATATTGCTTTTGATAATAAACTTTTTAAATAATCATAATATTGAATATTTCAGCTAACAAATAATTAAAATCATGCCGCAGTTATACCATATGGAATGAAGGTATTGTTCTGATACAGGTTCTCCGATATCTTGAAACATCGTTAAAATAGTATAATTGAGCGATTACAAGATGTTTATGCTGGAAAAATCTAAATGACCAATAATTTTCAAGTGAAAACTTACCGATTAGATCGAGCAGAAAAATCGCGTTGCGACCAACCTTTCCAGCATTCAGCAATGTGACAAGCATAGATTGTGACAAGTCCAAGACAACTAAGTCGCATAGACTAAGTAAAACGTGCAGAATCCAATAGAAGCAAAGAGTACAAAAAGCTAACGCTTTACATACAAGGCTGAGTTTGCTTGCGTATTGCCAAACAGTCATCAGAATGTCAGCTCCACCACACGATGAGCCACGTACGACCACATGCGTGCATAAAAACTTGAAGCACAGAGCACCAGCTATAAAATAGTACTCTGTGCAGAGTACCTTATTATGTATAACTAACTTTTGCCCGCGGCTTCGCTCGCGTTAAATTCGAGAAACGAGACGAGAGAACTCGGAACAGAATATTATTTTAATATGCTACTGTAAACGATATTATATGTTTGAGCAGGTGTTTCAGCTGCTTTGAAAGCAGCTTGACGTTCTGCCTGTTCTTGCCTTCTCAGTTCAGCATCTTCAAGAGATTCTTGGGACCGAGCTAATCTTTCCGCTTATGCCTGAAAAGACACTCTTGAAAGGTTCGACTTGCGTTTGCGAGGCATTTTAGATCAATTTAGATAAAATAGAAATAAATAAAAAAATAAAAGCCAAAAAAATATTCCTAACTCTAATTAAACAAATACAACAAACAAGGTAATCGACCTTTTAAAAATCATAGCATTAATGAGGGATAAGTGGAAAATAAATTTTACTTAAAAAAAATTGCAAGGTATTTTTCGTTCGTAACGGAGTCTGTGTACCGATTTTTAACTTCCTACCTTGAAAATTGCGAAGAGTCCCATATAAAATTTCACCCCCTCTTTTGAGGGGTTAGGGGCAGATTCCAAAAAAAAAAAAATGATGCACGATTTTTTTGTTAGTCACAAATACTCCGTATACCAATTTTTAGCTTTCTACCTTGAAAATTGCGGAATGCTCCATACAAACTTCCACCCCCCATTTTAGGGGAGTGGAGAGGTTAAAAAGAGACAAATAGTAGCCTATGTCACTCTCCATCCCTTCAACTATTTCCACTTACAATTGTCGCTCGTCCTTAGTGTCTGATTCAGAGTCCTGGATCAGTGAACGTGTAATCTGGAGCTCCAGCGACTGAATTTCTTGTCCTAAATCGGACACTGAATATCGGATCTGTTTTGTTTAAATATCTCTAAAACCCCATGAGATTCCGCCTTGGCATACCCAAGTGCTTATTTGTATTATTGCAGCGAATGAGTGACACTTCTAGCTATCATCTCGATCTGCCGGGAATCTGGAGTCGAGTTACTTAAAAATAATACAAACTTTACGCGTTATAGATACCATAGACCTAAAGTTAGAGTCTAGAATTTTTCTACTGAGCCTGCTAATACAAATTAGATTTTTTCCAATGATGTTCAGTGGCTGTTCCAATTAATTATTTGCAGTTTGATTCTGTGATGAAAAATTTCTGTATTTTGTATAGTATCTCAAGTGGGCAATAATATGTAGAATCATTGAAACGCGTGCGATCTCGGTAAAATGGAGCTGAGAATCTTATTGTAATATTGACTACCTACTACAGCGAAGCTTACCGAGAAGGGTGACTTGATACATTTAATGGCAGACTGTTTTTTTTTTTTTAAGGTGGGAAATCATCCAAATGACTTCTCGCGCTCTGGGTGGGGCGCGAAGGCATGTCAGACTTTTACTGACTAAAACCACACCTGTGTCCTTCAATTACCCTTTGCGTTCTAGGACTACGTGTTTCCTTTTCAGAAATTTTCCGCGGTCCTAGCTAGCGGGCCCTACTGGGCCCCTACGGTCTGCTCACATCTCTTTGAGGAGCGCGTGGATCATTACGCGCTGTTGACGACTGGGCTCGGTCCGGTTAATTACCGAACAGCTGGACGGCGAGCCACCCATTGCTCGACGTCCGCAAGCCCGCGTCTACCGTGGCTGGTAGTCGGGGTCGGAATTACGGCGGCTAGGGCGTGAGGATCTTCGTTCCCTCACGCGTGCAGCCTCCTCCTTCGCTAGCATTATTGCTTCGGCAAGAAGGAGGCGACCGTCTGCCATTCCTCCTCGCTCCGGACCATAGCCCGAACCAGGGCCCGACGCGAAAGGTCGCTGCCGCCAATTACCGCCGTGATTATGGCGTGCCCATTAATGGCAGACTGTGCCAGTTAATGCAAAAACATTAGGATGTGTTACATCCGCATTCTAATGGAACTCTGTGACTGAGCGAATTTATACTTTCTAGACTTCGCGCTCGCTAAATGCACAAACCATGTCAGTCAAGCAAGCAAACAAAAAAAAAGTCTAATAATTGTCACTGTCACGACTGTCACTTTCAGTAGTGTCAGTGTCACAGAGTGTTTACTTCGTAATATAGTCAGTGTCTAAACTGTTTAAACATGCATTAAAATTCAGTTTATTGGATGACTGAAAAGTAGTAACCTGTTTCATATCCAATAAATCAAACTTGGTGATTTAGTAATGGCACTGTCGTCGGTTTTTTATAAATTTTATAAAAGCATTAGAAGTAGAGAAATAACAAAGCAATTTTGTGGTTATTTACAATATGCAACGAGTAGTAGTAGCTTGATTAAGAATGAAGACTTCGGTTCAAATGCATTGAAGCCTGTATCCGAAGACTTGTCTACTATCACCCCTTACTTTTCAAATACTTTTAATTTAGCAGCATATGTTAATCAATCTGAAACATTGAAGAATTTGGTTAACCTTAATGTAAATATAAGTAAAATCGAAAAAAAACCTTATATTGCTGATAAAATTTTAAAATTGGATTTTGAAAAAGATATGAAAAGCCATATAATATTTTTAAACGACTTTGTTGGAATGGAAGAGATTGGTAATTTTCTTACTAAGAACCCAATGATTTTGTGTGAACCATTAGAAGATCTTCAAGTAAGAGTAAACTATTTATGCTCAAAAGGTTTTAAAGAAGATCAAATCAAAAGAATTATTTCTAAAAATCCGTTTTGGTTGATGTTCAGGTAACTTGTAATAAATGTTAATTAACCTTTTGAGTAGCATAATTAGAAACACAATAGAAAGACAAATGACTGAGCGAACGCCGGCCTTCACTTGGGGTTTAATACATTAATGTTGTTGTTGGTGGTTGTACATACCAAATACTTTAAAAATAATCTATTCTTAGCTAGCTAAAAAGTATAGTTATAGTCAGTAAACATCTGCTGACCCTCAAATCCTGATTTGAGCATTTGAAGTTGAGTATTTTTCAAATTTAGCTTGAAAAGCTGTGAAAATTTGTTATTTAATTTGTTAAACCCCAAGCGAATGCTGGCATTCACTCATTGTCTTCCTATTGTGTCTCTAATTACGGTATTCGAAAGGTTAAGTTTGACACATTCTTAACCTTTCGAATTTAAGAATTATAATGCTTTGTAACAAATTGCAACAATCTGTCATATTCAATAAAATTTCTGAACTTTTTGGTACTAACTTCTAAGTACAGTACATAAAATTCTTTACATTATTAGGTGTTTATTACATTCATGTATCTGACTGTAACTATGCTCGTTTGCTTTCATTTCATTTTTAACTGAATGTGGGGAGAAGTGTTTTTTAAATCCATAAGTACTGCCTTGCTGGAATATCAATTAAACTATCTGGTTCAACAGGTTCTTATTTTAAAAATTATTAACATGAACTTATTCTTTCCAGCACAACACGGATTGATGACAGACTGGGGTTTTTCCAAAAATGCATGACCTTATGTGGCAGAGAAGTAAGAGATTTGGCTGTTAAGCAACCTAAACTAATAACATACAATTTACATGCTGTGAAATGCAACCTGTTTGTTATAAAAGAAGAGATGGGCTATGAAGATATTGAGGTGAAAGAAATTGTGTTAAACAAACCAAAACTGTTAATGTTGAGTAAGTATTCTGTTTACCTAAGCTTAGTCATTCTACTATTCAATACCTGCAAGCAAAATCAGCATCACTAATTTTTACCAATTTTTCCTCTTATTATTTTGAATTTCAAGTCAAGTCCTGGTCAAACTTTAGCTGTAAAATATTATTTTTATGGTTTTCTTGTTCAGTCCAGACAAAGGTTGTCTGTAAGAGATTGCTCTGTGCCATAACAATTTAAGGTAGGTAGTTAACAAGGTACTAGTGTTTACAAAAACTTATTTTGAACACAGATCTGTATCCTAAGATTTCAAAACTAATGTTACAATTTTCTTCATGCACTATATAAATAATATGCTGTTTAAAGCATATTATTTAATTAGCACTTGTCAAAATGATATTTATCATTGTTTTCAAAATTAATGTTCAGTAGCTTTCTTACTTTCTTTCTTACTATTGGTATTTTGTTACAGATCAGAGAAACCTGCTGGAAAGATTTAATTTCATTCACAATGAAATGAAAATATCACACAAAACTATACTAAAAACCCCAGAAATATTAATGTGTAGAAAATTCAGAATAAAACAACGGCATTTATTTTTAGAAAAGCTAGGTCGCTCTCAGTATAATCCAAAGAAAGAAAATTATGTTCCAATAAAATCTCTGGTTGAAGATACAGATATAGACTTCTGCAGAAATATTGCAAAATGCACTGTTGATGATTTTAACACATTTTTAAAGACTCTATAATTTAACCAGCTTTTCCTAAAACAATTTTATTTTGGAAGGCATTCAATGAATGATACAAAAGAGCATCCAGGATTCCAGCAACAGTGAAAACTCCGCCAATTATAGCACAGATGTTTGTAGCAAAATGTCCGATGGACCTAGAAAACAAATAAAATTGCTATAATATTTATTCGTTTACTATTATAACATGAGCATGATTTAAAATAATATTACCTTTCCTTTTCGGTGTATTTAACCATAAGAGGCGAAAGTTCATAGCTGAAAAATGCTCCTGGCATACCAGATTCTGCATTAATATTAGACACAGATTTCTGATGTCTTGTTACTGAAAACTGGTTTGTGTGTAACACAGTCCTATCTAACTTAACATACATGGTTGGGACTATTTTCAAATAGTACTGAAACATTACAGCACCTGTAAAGAAAAACACAAGATGAATTTGAAAACAATAAATGAAAACTAGGCACAAAATAACTTTAATTTTCGGAAGCCGATTTTTCTGATTTTATTTCTTCGTTCATTTAAACAGTTTCAATAAATTTGGTGGTGTCCGAATATTTTGTGTCCGAATCGTCAGTATGCGGTTAAAATTCTAATGTTGGAATATTAATCATATACAAATTTTCGATTTAATTAAATTAGGCAGTATATCCTCCCCTTTTTTTTCCGGGTGGGAAAATCATCTAATGACATCCCCGCTCTTGTGCAGAGCGGGCGATAGTGTCAGACTTTTACTGACTAAAAACCCACCCCTGTTCCCTCTTTGCCATTTTTCCAGGGCCCCGGGGATCTCTTTCGCATCACCCATGGCCCCAGTAGGCTTCGACCCTGCTGGACCCCTACGGTTGCTAACATCTCCTTAAGGCGCGCGTGGAACAGTACGCGCCGTCGACGACTTGGGCCCGGGCGGGCGGTTACCGGATGATCGGACGGCGAGCCACCCATTACTCACCGTCCGCAAGCCCGCGCCTACGGTGGCCGGAAATCGGGATCGGAATCCCGGCGGCGATTGCAGCGTGAGGACCTTTGCCATTACTGCTTCGCAGAAGAAGGCGACCGCCTGCCACTCCCCCTCGCTCCGGACCGTGGCCTGTACAAAGGCCCGGCGCGAGCGATCGCTGCCGCCAATGGCCCCCACGAGGACACGGCGGTGCTTTGCCCAGGCGGGGCACGCCTCTACCGTATGTTCCACCGTGTCACCGTCGCGCGTATGTCGTGTGCGGCGGTGCCCGTATAGGAAACCGGATTTATTACCTGGGTAGTGTCGCTAGTTCAACTTCAGGCGGCACCGGCCCTAAGGGCCGACGCTGCGTTAAGCGGGCGCTCGCGTGGTCCCATACAAAAGTGCTCCGTCGCGCCCGTTTTGCTACGTAATAATACATTAAGGTTCTTAATCGACACGACTATATGCACACCGACAAATTTGAACTAATGACACTGCGCAGATAAAAATCCGGTGTACGGGGACGTTCGAGCGGTCGCTCGCTTAACGCAGCGTTGGCCCTAAAACTTGTTTACCTAGGTTTCTCTTTTAGGTGTTAATTTAAAAAAAATAACCCCAAGAATCACGCAGTTTTATTCTTTCATTAGAGACTCTCAAAGAGTTGGCTTCGGTTTCGGTTTCGGCCAAAAACTGGCCGAATATTCGGTTCTACAGAAACTAAATGTCTTTGAGCTGATAGTTGTGATAGATCGATACCTAAAATCTCTGACTGACTCGTTTGTTTATGTGTGTTATAGTTTTTATTTAATCGTCGATTTACTTTATTATATAATGAACGTTTATAACTGCTATAATTAAGCATAACCAGGTTTATCGAAATATAGTCTGAAATAACGAAATATTTTTATTTTTTGTCAGTTTCGGTTAGGTACAGCCGAAACTGGAAGAGGAGCCAAACATTTGGTTACGGTTTCAAATCGTTTTTCGATCGGTCACTATTGTTTATCTACATATATAATATTATTTATGCATTTATATCTCTTCTGAAAGGAAGACTCGGCCCTGGTATGAAGGGCAACGAAGGAACAGGAGTGGGTTTTTAGTCAGTAAAAGTCTTACACACCCTCCCGCCCGGCCCTAGAGCGGGGGATGTCATTGAATGATTTTCCAACCGAAAAAAAAAACCTTCAAAGGTACATTTATTGGTGGTCAAACGAGAGCCTGTCATTAATAAAAAAAAAGTCCCACTTAATATTTCAAATGATCGAAGACAATCTTACCTCTGAACTTATGGAACAATACTTGATTGTTTACGTTTACAGAAATATTAAATAATTTTAATGTCATGTAATGTTACTGTACCTATTTATCGCCTATCATCAAAGGGTAATTTATTAATTGTATGCCGATTTTAAAGTAAAAATAAATGAAAAAGTTTTCATTTATAAATATAAATCAAACCTTTTTCATTTACTACTTTTTTTTTGGGTGCCTAAAATTTATCATTGAATTTCCCTTATTCTTCAATTTTCGTGCATATTTCAAGTATTTTTAATGCATATTTGCATGCATATAACAAGCTTTTTAAGTTGCATATAATTCGGTCTTTAATAATAACAAATAATAATATCAGGCAAATGCGTGCAATGCCGCATACAGAATATAATAATATCACATATGTTAGATTTTGGCTTTGAGCTAAAAATCTTAAAATTTCTTAGTCGTATATTTTTGTAAAAATATTTTTCCGGCAAATAAAAAACGTGTTTACAATTAGACCCATGTTGTCTTAAAAATAAAAATATTATTATTAATTCCTCAACTCCTACTGAAAATGAACCCAAAAAGATCCTCGTCGTCGTAGAACTCGATCTCGAGATCGAGTTCTAAAGAGGGATGGTCAATTTGGCCTAGGAAAAAAAAAGTGATGTTACCGAAATGAGACTGTCATCATAATATAATATATGATCGATGTAATTATCGGATGGCGTCAGTTTATTTTTAACAGCAAGGGGAAAATATAAATTCATTAAAAAAAAAAATTTGGTTATTAGAACAAGTGATAATATCTTATTTATGAACGCATCCGTAATGTTAACGTTCTCAGAGAAGTCCATTCTTTCTCTAAAGTCGATATCGATTTAATTTCTAAACCTATTTGAGGCCAAAACTTATTTTTGAATTTTTTTGAAATGGTACAGTAAACCAAATAAACTTAACATTTTAATAATTTACTAGTTTCTCCATACTTTTAAAAATATATTGAATGCCGTACTTAGTAATGTTCATTCAGGCAAATCAAACGATATATGTTTCATCAAGTTACGTTTTACTAAATTTTTTATAGTCCAAGCATGATAGGAGAATGACCATTGTTCTTTAATTTCATAGACTACAGACCGATTAATTTAAATCACACATGGCAACTATGCAGACATGTCAAAAAAGGCTATGTCATAAATTCCGACGATTCCGTTTTCGTAAGAGATTGGATAAGTCAGTGATTGAATAGGTCGGATTACTTAAAATACTCTCCTGATATTGAAAAGACCGATTAAAGATGCCGGTGCCAGGCGGAGTCTATCAGAGTCAAGGACCATCATGTTTTGACAAAATGAAAATGGGTTTCATGATTGGATTTTGTGTCGGAATGGCAAGCGGCGGACTATTCGGTGGCTTTACAGCTTTGAGGTTAGTTATAGCTGTCATTTTACATTGTTTTCCTTAATTTAGTCATGTTTGCCGTTACTGATTTATCGTTTGTTGCAGATATGGAGCAAGAGGAAGAGAATTAGTACATTCTGTTGGAAAAGTTATGCTTCAAGGTGGCGGAACCTTCGGAACTTTTATGGCCATCGGTACTGGGATTCGTTGTTAATGTTAAGGTGGTCAAATATTAATTTTGTACATACAGTAATTTAAAATAGTGCTTAGTGTGCACCTGTCTATTCTATTTAAATAGGTAGTGATAATATTATATGGTTCATTAACAGTTTGTTATTAAATATTGTTACTGAAAACTTCTTTGTTCTTCTTTGCCTGTAGCACTAGAATCAAATACCTTTAAAAAGTGTCTAACAACAAGTAGATTTTACTGGTTCCCACTGTTTTTGTAAGTCTGGAATTTGTAGTACAGTCAGATTTTGGTAACTGAACAACCAGAACATATGTCGTCACATTGATTTTTAACTGTCTTCGTTAATAAATGCTTGTGTTCCTTAGAATATTGTAGTAAGTAAAAATTGTGTGTGTATACAAGTTTTGAGTGATGGAGAAATGATCGATTTGATGAAAATGCTGATAGCATATTGTTAGGTACTACTAGTAATACATTATTTAGCATTGATTAAACAATTGAACTGAACAAAATAATTTATAACTAAATCTTACCTTCCTTGGCCACACCATTAATTCCATCTAAAGGTGCTGTGTTAGTACCTTCAATGTCCTTCCCAAAAGATAAATGTTTAATAAAATGGGTTGTATTAAATACTGATGATGAATATGGCTGTACATCATGGACATGTACATGATTAATTGTAAAACTTTTTCCTGGAGCTATATGAAAACTTCCTCCAACCTAGAATGTGAAAAAAAAAACAAGTTTTCTATATTTATGTAGAACTCCCAACACTAAACACAACAGTACTAATTTTATTGTCAGTTAAATTGAGCAATATTATTATGAATAAGTGAGTGAATAAAATGCTGTAAATCAAAGGTGGATAAAAACAATTTGAATTTATTGAAGCTCAGACAGGCTTTGTTTCCATCTGATTTTAGGTACAACATTATCTAGAATTAGATTTGGTGAAACGGTGTTCAACCAAAAATTGTGTGAAGTAAATGCAGTCATGTCTTACGTACAAATTACTTGCAAATCATTTCTAGGGTGTTATTTTTTTTCTATTTAGAAGTCTTTGACAAGCTTTTCTTCGCTGGGGTTGTGAGAGTAGGAAATTAAAGTAGTCTTATTTGTGGATTTTGCATGTATATTGGTCACTACACTCACTACCTAGCTCCTAGCTACCTCTTTAGTTTTTTGTAACTGATTTTGGACTGAGATTTAATTTATGTTCGGAGACATTTTAATCTCTATGTAACTTCAAGAATAGTTTGTCATTATGTTGAATGCTAGACAATGTTATAATGTTCTTTTTCTAAAATTAGCACACTGGCCTGTTATATTGGTATCTACATTAATAATTGACCATGACATGTATTCAATTGTACAATAAAGTCAATTTGTTTAATTAATTTATTGACATAGTAAATATATAATATTGGTTATACATTTATAACTTGCCGCTGGATGATATTGCGTTCGGCGCAGGTTGGCGCTCAAAAAGTTGTGGAGAAGCTAATCTTTTCACATTTGAGGTAGATACAATTTTCTATAATTTTAGCTCGGTGAATTCAATTGGTCTGGAGATACAACACTTCAAATATTGACCATTTTCTCCAAAAATTCAAAGTTGTAATTATAGTCCTGAAAACTGGCCATCCGGATGGCGCGGGGATACCGCACGGTTACCCGCGAAGCGGCGAGCTTCCTTGCTGGCCTGCTACCATGGGATTTGGAGGCAATAGTCCTTGCACGCATGCACGATTTGAGCAGGGAGATTCAACGCCGGGGCGAAACTCCGCTGCCGCGCCAAGTCGCGACATGGCGGACAGAGTTCCGGCGGGATCTCATGGTGGAATGGCGACAGCGACTGTCGCAACCCAGTGCTGGGCACGCCATAATTATGGCGGTAAGTCGCCTCTTTGAGGAGTGGCTGGAAAGACAACACTGCGCTCTTACCTTCCGTATGACGCAAGTCCTCACCGGACATGGTAAGTTCGGGAGATTCCTGCACCGGATTCGTGCGGTAGAAACGCCCGGGTGTCACCATTGTGTGGGCCGCCCGGAGGACACGGTGGAGCATACGGTAGAGGTGTGCCCCGCCTGGTCAGAGCACCGCCGTGTCCTCGTGGGGGCGATCGGCGGCAACGATCTCTCACGCCTGGCCTTGGTACAGGTCCGGAGCGAGGAGGAGTGGCAGGCGGTCGCTTCCTTTTGTAAAGCAGTAATGCTAGCAAGGGAGGAGGCCGCACGCGCGAGGGAATGGCTCTTACGCCCCAGCCGCTGGGATCCCGATCTCGATTTCCAGCTACCGTAGGCGCCGGCTTGCGTCGGTCGTACGGCGAGCTACCCATTGCTCGCCGTACGACCGTCCTGTAACCGTCCGGATCGTTTCAAGCGCGCCTCAAGGAAATTTGTCAGCAAAACCGTAGGGGTCTAGCAGGGTCGAAGCCTACTGGGGCCATGGGTTGTGCGAAAGAGAACTACGGGGCCCCGGGACAAAGGAAAAGAAGGAACAGGAGTGGGTTTTTAGTCAGTAAAAGTCTGACCCTCTCTCGCTCCATCCAAGCGCCGGAGAGGTCATTAGATGATGTCCCACCTAAAAAAAAGGCCCTAAAAACTCAGTTGGGATGGGATAGTATTGCTACACTGCCGTATTTATTTTTTGCTCTAAAACGTCTGAGCGTACCTCAATATCTTCAAGACCATGCATAAGTGCACTACAACGACCATACTCGTACATCCCATGGACGTCTAATAACAGGTGACGCATGTCTGTCGACACATATAACTTATAGATCTGATGCAGGTCGCCACAAAACAATTTCCAAATAGTCTCGACCACTTCTGTGTGCCGTAAACACTTCAGCGCCAGCGGTGACCACGCGCACCGCTGGCACCGCCCTAGTTACAGCACTGCACGCATAGTCATAATTAGGTAGCTTTTGAGGCAATAATTTGGCTAAGTTCAAATAAATGGAATATTCGGAGATAAACAGGAACAAACAGATAGACATAAACAAAAATTAAATAGAAAATGTTTAACAGGTATCGAATGTTTATACTTTCATACATGCATTTAAAAATATGTTTTTTTGATATTACAAACACACTTTAATATTATTTAGATATATGTATAGTGTTAGTAATGTCGCATGACATTGCATTTTTAATTCCTAAAAATACAGTTTGATTTGATTTAGTTCTAGACATTTATACTGTTTAAGTGGAATTATTTTTTAATACAATCTGAAGTTTTTTTAAATCTTTATTTAAGGGGACTTGGTTAACAGTTTGAAGTTAATCAAAATTTTGTTGAAACTATTTTACACATATCTACCTAAACAAATTCAATAATTTTATTACAACAATCTAGAATGCATAAATGTATTATTATAATTGATGGTAGGTAATACTTACTCTGTTAACTTCCATGTATCCATAGATTTGACAGCCTTCTTTGAGAGCCATATTAGTTTTTTCAATGGAGTCATCATTTTTACATTGTTCTATTGTAGATAAATCGGGTATAGCCCATCGTCTTAATCTGTATGCTTCTCTCACCTCATCACATGTATTGCAACATCTGGTACAAAAATTGAAATGGCATTAGAAAATGACAAACCGCAACACAGCGGATCCAGTATTTTTGGTTTGGGGAGGGCTTGACTGGCTGAGGCAAGCCTGTCGTACTCCGCGATGTAAAATAAAAATGTACCTAATGATAATACACACGTAGTGATAGTAGTACACGCCGGGAGGGCAGGGCTGCCCTGCCGAATTATAGAGTATCACACGCGTGTTCGCCCTGCCGCTTGACATGCGCTAATAAAAAATATTTTAGAACTCTATCAAATATTCTATCGAGTTTTTATTTCAAATATTTGCGACATTTTCATAGCGACAAGAAACATGGACATCACAAGAGTGTCCATGGAGTTACTTGCACATTCTCCATTGAGATCTACGCTTTGGAATGTGCAATTAGCATTATTTTTTTTCTGACTGACTGACTGACTGACTTCTTGACATTTCGTTTATTTGAAATAAAATGCTTTGAATCTTTGGTTACATAGTCTCGTCGTATAATGCCAATAAATGTATGTCTGGTTTTAGAAGTCATTTCAGAAAACATAAGTCTTATTGTCGTAATTTAGCTTTTCTTAACTATTTGAAAATCTAATGTTATAATGTATGTTTACTTCGATAGGTATTTCTCGACTGGGATATAAAATTGGTCTTGGATTCCGGAGCATAATATTAAGTATATAAAACACTTTGAGGAAATATAAGAATTACCTAATGAAAAAAGTTTAATTAGACTCGTTTACTATATTTCAGACCTGCCTCGTTGGTCTCATGGTCGCAACTGTTGAGTCTTAGGTATGATTTCCAGATGGGGCAAAAAGTATTACTGAATTTTTTCCATTACGAATTACTCTGAATTACTCTCTACTCAGCCTGGAGTTTGAAAGTTTGTGGTCTGACATGCCCGTGCCTCAGAAACCACTGAAGTCGATGACCCAGCGCTAGATCTCTCCTCGGTTGTGCGAAATGAAATTACCATATCATCAGATTTTGAGGACAATAACCTTACCACACACCTCGTGTGGTAAGGTTATTGTCTAAAATAATATTATAAAGAGGTTGTTGTAAGAAGGTAGGTAATCTCTGGAAGACCCGATGCAACAACGAAAATTGATTTACTGACAATAATCTATTATACCTACATTGGCACCGAGCGTTCGCTTGCTTTTTTTTATCCCAGAAAAATGCAAAGCTCTTGTGGGATAGATTACGGGAAAATTAAATCACTGTTGAATGGATTATGCAAACTTATCCTCACTGGTTCAGAATTACTTTTGTTTGATTGATTACTTAATAACTTACTGAGATTCATTAAGCGCTGCACCATAGCAACTTCCACATGTCATAACTGCGACTTCAGAAGTGTTTTGTTTCACCTAAAATATAACACAAAAGCTTTAGCTCAGAATACTAATACTACATTATTAATATTATTATTATAGAATACTGATACTTAAAGGTTAGTTACAATAAATTTTAACACACAAAGAGAAGAGTTATAGCAAACAAACATTCGACGAAGAAAGAACGTTGAACGGTAGTCGTTTGTGGTTCTTCTTGCCCTTTATATATTTTATTGATTTTCTTTAAAAACAAAGGTGATGTGTTTGAGTGCAACCATTATAGAGGAATAAAGCTAATCTCACGTACTATGAAAGCCTAGGACAAAGTTATTGAAAGGTGGCTGAGAGATGAGAGTGAAATTTCATAGAAACAATTCGATTTTATAACTAGTCGGAGTACAATGGATGCCATTTTCGCTATAAACATGCTGTGCGAGAAATACAGGGGTGCGCATAAAAACTTGCACATCGCCTACTACTTGGAAAAGGCATAGCGAAGGCGAGGTTCTGTGGTGGGCCTTTAAAAAGAAAGGTGTGCCTAGGAAGTATGTGTAGTTAATTCGAGCGATGAACAGTCGCTGCGGTACCCAAGTCCGGTTTACAGTGGGTACCACTGGCAGCTTCAATGTGGCTGTCGGCTTACGTAAAGGGTCGGCTCTTAGCCTTTATCTCTTCCTGATGATAATGGACGGTCTGACGTCGGACATCCAGGAAGAGGCTCCCTGGTGTATGCTGTTTGCTGAGAATGGCCTAGAAGGTCCAGTGCAGATTGGAGGTGTGGTACAAACTGGAGAACTCTCCGGTACTGTGCGCTTAGCTCTCGCCGGAACACCCATATTGATCTGCTCCGACTTTCAGTACCTCGGGTTGCTTGTCCAAGGGGATAGTCAGGTAGACCGAGACTTAACACATCGGATCAACTCAGAATGGATGAAATGGTGACAGGTCACCGGAACAACTTGTGAAAACACCACAAATGTCCCTCAAATTGAAGAGTAAAATCTACAAGTCCGTGATAAGGCCTGGCATACTGTATTGATTTGAATGTTGGGCTGTGAAAAAGACGGATGAAAAAAGATTGCATGTAGCAGAGATGAGAATGTTGAGATGGACGTGGGGTGTGACGAGAATGGATAAAGTGAGAAATTAGTACAAGGCGATGTTTGAAAGTAGCGCCAGTGACTGAAAAGTTAAAAGGGAATCGTTTGTCTTGGTATAGCCATGTAAGGAGGAGGAATGAAATGAATGTTACTGTAACTGTAAAGAGTTATGAGTATACATGTGGATGAATAGAGAGGGAGCTCAAAAAGATACATGGATGGTATGAGAAGTGCTATGAAAGGAAAGGGTTAGTGATAGCGTGACGAGTGACAGGACAGAATGGAAGAAAAAATAATGGTGCGCCGACTTCAAATAGAAAGGGTCAAGGGCAGGAAGATCATGAGTGAAGTAATTTTATTTAAACCTATACGAGTAACTGTTCCTACTTTTTCATTGATTTCTGGAACAAATATGGATACCCTGATACAGTAAAGCGTCAACATTCTAGGGAGAAGTCTACCTATAAATTATTATACAAAGATATGTTTTTTGTATTGTGACTTATTTATTTTTATATTGTTATTTTTTATTTCCATTTTAATCAATTTTTATAGCAATATTCTAATTGTACCTATTTATTTAACAATAATATAGTGATTGACTCTCTGTATGTGTTGGTTATAACTGTTAGTGCAGAGAATAATTGCAATAGATAAAATTACTTATTTGGAATTTTATTAATGATGTCTTTTAGTTTATTAGATATCTATTTATTCCTTAAACAGGTCGCTTTTAGCTAGAAGATCGCCCATTATTACACCCTATTGATGTTTAAGCTTCTATTGTTATTTGTTATGGTGTAAAATGTCAATAAAGAGTACTACGCCTATTTATCTAACAGCTCAAAAATTTTGCATGTCAGAATGCACGGGCTGTTATAGAGTAAGTCGTAGTAACTGTAACTTTAAGTAACTGTGTCCAAGAACACATTCATCTCAGAGTAACGGTATTCGGACATTTGGTATTGGTTTTAAACCGATCTAAAGATTGATTGCTCTCAATTTTCGTGGTTCTGGGTCATTCAGGTTCTCGGTAACACTGAAATTATTTATGCTCATTAGAGTAATCCTAATGAGTTTACAGAGTTAGTTTCGTAAAATTAATTCATCAAGTGAAAAGTCACGAATCAATAGCAACTAGCAATTATAAATAAGTCAGAAAAATATATTCAATAATCTTACGGTAGTAGACGTTGCAATTTCTTGCTTTTTTGCTTCATCAATAGGATTGCCATTCAGATCTAGTCGCCTCTTATGGATGTTTTGTTCCATTTGTAGATGCTGCTCTCCTGATGAGTCCATAGCATCAAGTACTAAGTCTGAAATAGAATACGAAATATTAAAAAAAAAACCGGGTAGGTACGAGTTGGACTCGCGGTTTGAGGGTTCTGTCAGGCGGACAAACATACCCATGAAAATAGTTCAATTCTCGAATTGAGTTACGAAGATTTTTCCAAATCGGAAAAAAGTTTTTTTTTGTGACGTTACTATAATACAGTTTTAAATTTTTTTTATATACTTGTGCTATGTGACGTTGCTTCATGCCAAAATTTCAGGATTCTAGGTCAACGGGAAGTACCCAATGAATTTTGATTTCCTTGAGAGTGTCGAAATATAAGGTTTTTTTGGGTTTATTCCAGAAATTCCCACCAGTGTGGATTGTTACTTTTTTTTCCAGAAATCCCCGATAATAAACAATATCAGCCTGGTGGGGATTTTTGGAAAAATAAGTAACATTCCCTACTAGATGTAGTTGTTTCTAAATTATAAAAGAAAAATTAGAACAATTTATAATGAAAGATAATTATAATCTCAATAATTAGTACAAGAGGAGAAACTGACTGACTGACATATCAACATACAGCTGTAACTAGAGACTACGAAGATAAAAGTTTGCACAAGTTTTCTTTTTACGTTGCAGGAAAGCACTAAGAGGGGGGGGGGGGGGGGGGGTTTGCAAAATTTACGTCTTAGGAGGATGAAACAGGGGTCCAAAGTTAGTATGGAGAATCCTACTTCCACGCGAGCGAAGCTGCAGGGAGAAGTTAGTATTGATATAATTACTTACCTAATAAAATGTAAATTACGTATTGATTTAATAATTTAAAGTGTACTTAAGAACCTATTTGCAAAATAAATATAATTTATCATTTAATAAATTCCTACTACGACGAACAACAGTGATCCTATAAGGTTTCCGTTTTTTCCTTCTGAGGTATGGAACCCTAAAGACTGTTTTCAGAGTTTATCTGTCCAACTGTGATTAAATTTTTATTCCTAAGTTGCCTACTTTATAATTTTATGATTTAGAGCTGTACAGTTTTCAATTTTGTTAATACTGATTTTGAATAAACAATACTATTGAGCTTAAGTACTTTCAAGGTAACATTCCTTTGAAGACATTCAAGATAACGACTCATTGAAGAAGTAAACTCTTGTCGATAAGTTTGATGGTGAAATTCCGAAGTGACAGATTTTAATAACAATTAATGACTTACTAAACTTAATTGTTTGAGTTGTTACTGAGCGTGAATAAAAAATACGTTAAGTTGTTATGATTAAAATATCATAAAACGACATTTTGTTCTATAACATTGTGATATCAAAAAGATAGCATCTTTTGTTCTTATTAACTTGCAAACTGATAGTGCGAGTTGTTTTTACGTCGGTGTTTCTCGGTATTGTTTTTTTCTTATTTAACACCGACTTCCGAAATCAAAGTTATTTTGATCCTTTTACTTTTTTTTTGGTTATGAAGTCGGTCAAGTTTTTCTTTTTGTAAAAAGTATTTTATTTTACACTTTTTAGTAGCGATATACTTATAACCAGAGCGTCTATTTCTTAAGACAATTCCAATTAACCCAAACACTGCTATATATATACTTTAGGATACATTGTTTTATTATGAAGTCTCCGTGGCTACTTTTCACCTTCCGGATCCATAATCTAATCATTTCAATAGTACCTTATAGCCAAAGTGCATCTCATGACAATTTTAATAAGCCGAAACGCGGCTAGGATACATTGATTAATTACATAATTAGAGAGTTCCGAGATAGGCAATCTTTCGGCTCCATCATCATCATCATCATCAGGTCACTTCGATGATACAATTTTCAACATAACTATTCAGAACCTTGAGTCTCTAATTACGGTATTCGAAAGGTTAAAGGATTATCATCACCAAAAAATTAACATAGTAAAGGATGAAATAAGATACTATGCAAAAGCGTACAAAAAGCGTTTCTAACATGACTCTATTCAGTCTGTATACACAAAGCCAGGTTTCGAGAGCGATTCCAAGATGCTCAATAGCGAGAGTGGTGATAAGGCACCCTTCAAGGTATTTGTCACCAGGATGGAGGCAGACCCTAAACGAGACCTAACCTTAAACTCTTTGAAGTTTGCTCAATTTATTTATAAAAATGATTTTAAAGGGGTAGCTCAAGGCAGTGTGGAATTTATGGGACGTAACAGGATGGCCATTGATTTTAAAACCTATAATGATGCCAATAATTTTGTAAACAATCCGGTTCTATCAGTTCGCTTCCAAGTGACCCGCATGGGAGTTTTTAAAGATATTCTCACTGAATGGACTCTCGAGGAGCTAGTCCTTGGCATTGAAACTCCCCACAACTGTGGAGAAGTTATCAAGGCTAGGAGGCTTAATTTGAATTTTAAATTAAAAATAGAAAAGAGGACTCAGTTACTTGGTCTCCTTCTTCAACGGTAGTACTGACCTTTTCTGGGCAGATACTTCCAGAAAAGGTATTTTATTACAGTGCTTCACTTCCTGTGTCTGTGTATTTTCTTCCCACAATCCAATGCACGACCTGCTTACGATTTGGTCACATAAGCACTCAGTGTAGGTACAAGCTCCGCTGTTACGATTGTACTTTACCAAATCCTGGAGATACTTGCACTATCCCAGATTCACAGGTTTCTTGCCTCTTGTATGATGGCAGAAACCACAAAGCTACTGACGATAAATGTCCAGAACACTCGCGACACAAGTCAATTAAATTGGTTATGTCTGAAGAAAATCTGGGATACCGTGAGGCAGCGGTAAGGTTTCCCCGTCCCAAAACGTTCTACTTCAATGTAACAGCACGTCACTCCCTATTCAAACCATCCCAAATTCCCTCTGAACCTTTCTTCTTCTCAGCTCCTTTTATCACTCCTACATCCTCTCCATATGCATCTCCTGTTAAAAACGTCTTAAACTAAGATAGTTTATCGTTCTCCAAGACCTAGACCAGAGCTGGGCAAGTCATATGACTCCCAAGCCAATAGGTCAATGGTTGATACTCCTAAATCTACTCAGCATAATGGCTGTGCTCTGAACTTTTCTAACACTGAGACAACTCCTCTTCCCACTCCTAATGATAACTATAAATAGAGCTTTTGGCTTGCTCACCCATAAAAATGTTATCAAAATTCAGTGACGCAGTACCGGACAATATCGTTATTTTAGTTGAACAGCTCCTCGAATTTTGGATTCGTCTAAATAGAAAGAATCCTTCAGTGGAACTGTAGAACTATTCGTAGGATAAAACACGAGATCATATACCTTATCAGCCGTATTAAACCCGTCGTCTTTGCCGTGTCGGAGTCTTGGCTCAGGCTTGGATCTCTTTTTAGGGTTCCTGGTTTTTTGTGTCTTCGGGACGACAGAGATGACGGTTGGGCCAGCCCAATCGTCATCTCTATCGTCCTGAAGACGTGCCTTATTGGCTGTCAGTTCTATCACTTTTTCCGAAATTCCTCTTCCTATTCATGATCTTGGGCTACATGTAGTGGCCGTTAGAGCTATGAACATATTGTTACGAACGTGAGTAATTAATGCCGGTTTACTAGCAGAGAACTTTATTCACCACAAACAATAACAAATTTGTCCAATCTACAATAGTCCAAATCACAATGAACACTAGAGTTCCGTTAAGTATCTCTCAGGTCGTTCGGTAAGAACATTTCACACACTTAGGTATCGCACTCGTTTCGCAGTCAAAAAGAAACTGACTCACTTGCGGTCGGGAGCTCGAATTTATATGCGAAGCCAGGAACATTATAGATACCTGTTTCCAGAAAATTGTCGTCGAATCGCGGGGTAATTATTTTTATTATAAACATATACCTCCCTCTTTTCACGCGAATTTCGACTCTATTGTTAATGACGGAAGGTATGAATTCCCTTTTCTACATACGTACCTACCTACTAAACCTTATTTAATAATAATAGTGGTAGGTACTTTATGTCGGACTTTTCTAGAAATTTTTATTGTTGATTTCATTGAAGATATAGCGTGTTGAAGCTGCTGTGTGAAGTTCACGGCATAACAATATCATATGTATCTGCCTACATTCCTCATCCCAACCCTAGCCTTCTGTTTGAATTCAAATCTATATTTTCTTCCATGCCATCTCTTCTGATTGAGATGGGTGATTTTAAATTTCTTTGACTTACTCCCTTCTGATATTCCCCGCCCAGTTAAGATTTCTTTCCTTCTATCAAAGTACTAGTCAAAATTCTTTATAAATTTATTAATGTTAATAAAATCCAGTTGTAGCTAGTACTTTTATTTATATAGTATGTATCTATTTCATATTTTAATATATATTTTGTATTGTTTTATGTGTACTAACCATAATTGTTTTGTCCCTTTTTAGCATGATGACCAATGGATGTCATCAGTACAGAAACTGATCAATAGTCAACAGTATTCTTGACAAAGTACCGATCATTTCCACTTCATTAATGGAGCCATACATTTAAAAATTAAATTAAATTGAACATTTTAATTGACATGAAGAGTTATTATATAAATCCTAATTAATTCATTAAACCCAGAGTGAACGCCAGCGTTCACTCGGTCATTGTCTTTCTATTGTGTCTCTTATTACGCTACTCAAAAGGTTATTGATTAATAAATAATTACAAATTGAAAGGATTGAGTATCCCTCTTGAACATATTATCAGACTTCAATGGACTAAGTAGAGTTTGGAAGAGAATTTTATTAAAAATCATAATTTATTAATTATTCAATTATTTACACAAATAGAAGGGATTGAGTATCCCACTTTGAATTTTTATCTGAGTTCTATTACACTGTCAAGTAGATGATGGGCCGAATTTAAACTGATTCAAGTAAAACAAAGGTAACTTAGAAGAGTTTAAAATACTTGATTTATAATTCGAGTTCAAAATTGACAATGTAAAGCTGTATAATTTTTCTTCTCATCTTCATAAGTTTATCAATTTATGATGACTTTTACTTTACAAATATATTGTTGCCTAGGGGCTCTAGAAAAAAAGAGGTGCCCCTAAAAACAAGGTGCCTTTTTAAAATTTGATATAAACTGGTGTTTTTCAAGATCTGTCCCTTGCGGTTGCTAGCTAATAGTTTCAGTTTCGAACATAGCAAACTTTTACTACTGATGTTTAGATGGTTACAACTCAGTCGGCAATAATTTGTATTACTCCTTATTTTTATTAGGATATTGAGTTTGTTTTGTTGGAGGCTTAAAAATTTTTAACCTAAGAGAATTTGTATTGCCCAATAGCAGTGCCATTTACTATGTTTGATTGTGAAACAAAACCATCCAGGAGCCTTCCTCAAACTCACACAAAATATTTTGTTAAAATTGGTCCAGTTATTTACGAATTCGCTGACCTACACACATACATAATTATAATAATTGTATTATAAAGATATAAAATACTGGATATGACTATAGTTAAATACTTACAATTACATGAGATTGTTGGAACAACGATATCTAAATTAATTCGTAGTTTATGGCCTCTTGAAGTGTCTACAAACAATTCCTCCGAAATATTAGGAGACATATAAGTATACAGTTCTGAGAGGAACAATAATACCATAATCAGCCCACCGGTTACAGTAACTGCAATAAAAGGATAAAATTATATAAAATTTCAATAATAGGAATATATAAAAAGGAAAATAATAAATTAATGATTTGTTTACTTGCTGCGCCGGTAGTGGTTTTTATTCTAAAATCCTCTAGGGTTTTTGCATAAGCATCTAGTTGTTTAAATTTATCAATTAATTGAGAAGACATGTTGACGTTCAGGTATTTTTAATTACTTTAAATTGATATTTTTAAACCATTCGTTTGTTTTCTTTTTGAGTTTGTTAACAAGTGATAAGCGTAGAAAAAGAATGCTTGATCTACGGTAATAAGATAACCTCCTTCAATCCGTCAAGTTCACTGGCTCTGACAATCCCAATGATAAACAAACAAGATCCAGCTTAAAGTTATGCTAACATTTCCATTCTAAATTCAACAAACTGATTCAAACTTTCGGCATTGAGACACTTGTCAATTTGTCAATTTGACATAAAAACCTGAAATATCCACGAAATTACACGCCGCGTAAGTTCATTGGTCAAAATATCTTTACATGATTGCAATGTAGAGTTGTAATTGGTTGTAACTCGCCTCACTGAAAAATAAATTTATTGGCCAATCAGCGCACGTGCTGCACTAGTGTTGTGCTTCTTTTGGCCATGGAAATGGTATGCATAAAATTATCGTAGTAAAGATTGTATAATCTACTAAAACTAAATCTACAATCTTAGTATTGTAGTTTACATAGTTTACCCTAGCATATAGTACAACTTTTTGGTGAATCAGTAACACAGCCCTGCGTTTAAATTTAGGGCTGGAGTTAACTCTAATGTCGTCATCAAAGTACCCTACCCTACCCTACACTCGCATTTTTTAATGCGAGCGTCGAGCGTAGAGTTCAACTTTCAATCTCAAGTAAGTGTAATTTATGGCCGCTTACACCAACCTACTCTGCTTGCAGTTAGAATATCCTTGTACAGGTATCGGCACGGATCGTATGCGCTCGGCGAAAGAGTGGGGATCGCTTTGCGCATCGTACACTTATGGCAAAGAAAATGTAGGTACACCTATTTTATTTTTTCTTTTACCTGCTATCTTCTCAATTCTGGTTGAAGGTAAAAGTTAAAAAAAAACATAAATTGTTTAAATCAAAGTCGCTGTGTTTCTCTGTCTGTTTTTCCGTTTACTTATTAACCATGCAACTGATTTTCATACGGTTTTCATTATCTTTAAGAGAATTTCTACCGGAAGGTATGTATATTGTAGCAAAGACGAAAATTTCAAAGATTTGTAACACCCCTACGAAGAAATTCCTAACATTTTACCTACTTTTGAAAGGAACTTTCTCTGTGTGCCTGTTATGCGTTCTCGGCTAAACCATTTTTGGTGACTTAATAACCACTAATAAAATAACCAATAATAAAAATAAAATCAATGGATTACATATCACAAATCAATATTAAGGCACGGAAGTGTACTTGTCGTCGTTAGGTACATGCAGCAAGCGCAGGGAATCCATCACGAGTGACATCTATGATGCGATGCGCGGCGAGCCAATCACTGATAGTCCCCACCCCCGCGTCTCACTTCATACCACCAAAAACGCCTATTACACTACTCGATTTTCAGACAATCTTAGTCGATGTCGTGTAGTGTAATAAGGGTTAGGGCGGTCCGGGTCAGACAGTCTGAATATCGTGTGCTGCATATCGCGTAGTGTAATAGGCCCTAAAGAGACCTGATATTTTACTTATGCGCCAGTAAAAGTAATTGCTCAAGATCCGTGCCGATACCTCTAACACTTTATTATGTTTGAATGTGACATCAGGCTAAAAGGCTTATTACACTATCCAATTTTTAGGAAAACAATTTAGGAAATCGGAAGGTGTAATCGCAGTTAGAACACATTGGATCCGATTTAGTATAAATTGGAGGTCCCGACCACTCTACTTCCTAAATTGTCGACGATTTAGAATAGTGTAATCACGACGCTACGACGCGATTTAGAACCAATCTGCCTTCTTTTTCAATATATTTGAATACCATTGCTTTTTTAAATCTTTATCTAAAGAGCTTTTCCGCTAATGCAAATATAACAAGTGATCGAATTGCTTGGAATTAAGTCTCAAGTTCCTAAACATGCACTAGTTCTATATTGAACCGCTTTTTTTAATAACAAATATCGTTTTACCCCACAATGGCATCATCGATCGAAAATTCGAAACATGCATCTCAGTATGATTCTTCTTCATACTACATGAAGAAGGATCATGATCCTAACTAACAACTTTGCTTCCTAAAGGGGTGACCAGACGGTTGCAAACCAACGCCCCAACCAAGGTGACCTTGCTAGTTTCAATCCGTGTAGACAGCAGTTGTAACCCATGACCTTCAACGCCCTTGGTTGGGAGGCGCGTTTTCCCAACCACCGAACGTGATGGCGCGTGGTTTACATCCATGTAGCCGCAACACAAATCAAACACATAAACCAAGGTGGCCTTGGTTGGAACGCTAGTTCACAACTGTCTGGTCACCCCTTAACTGTTCCTAAATTGGTTTCCTAAAAATTGGATAGCGTTATAAGCCTTTAACTGAGATGATGGTTTGAAAAAAACAACATTGTATGGCTAAGATTCCCCCTTATGGGGGATGCTCACAGACAGACCGCGTGAAAACCTTTTGCAGTGTGATGTTTTTGTTAATTAAAACCATTTGCAGGCGTAATATGTATTTTTGTAGAATTATAGTCACGTCTTACCCTATTAAGTTTTTTCTATCGAACTAAATTGGCTCTATTATGTTTTGAACTAACTATCTAGCATTTATCTTGAAGAATAAAATATTTATACTGCATAGTGTTTACTGTATATACTTTTAGAGGTAGGCGGAACAGAGAGTAAAGCCCCGCAAACCTCCGTTGAAAAGGGAGGATCCTCCGACCAGACGGGTGTTTTGTCTGGTGGGCTACTGCCCGGCAGATGATATTTTCGGGCTGTTCTATATGTTCTAATCGCGAGTAGAACTTTGATTGCGCGATGCAGGATTAGTTCTTATGTGACGCAATAGATGTCGCTACATACTTTTGTGCACTATAAAATTCTTGATAAGCTGCTGTAACCGTTAATGGTTATAATTACGTAAATAAATACGTATTATGCCCGTCTGTTTTTAACCGACTTCAAAAAGGAGGAGGTCCTATGTTCGGCTTTTAGGTTGACCAAGAAATCTTTACATAGATACTTTATTCTTATACAGTATTGGATTAAAACCTATCGTGTCCTTTGTGCGAGGGCTGCAGTAACTTTTTCGAACAATCCACATTCCTGGCAGACGTCGGCCATAATAGGCCTCATCAATTTTGGTGGCAGTTCTTTGAGGCGCGCGAAAATACAACGCGCCTTAGATCTGGGCCTGGTACTTGGACGGCGAGCTACTCATGGTTCAGGGGCAGGGCTACACCTTACGATTTCGGCCGCCTCCTTTGCATTATTGCTTCGCAGAAAGAGGTGACCGTCACCCATTCTCTTTCACTCTGTACCATGCCCTGAATGAGGGCTGAACGCGAGATGTCTCCGTCGCTGATCACCTCTACAAGGAAACGGCCTTGACCCGCCCAAGCGACACAGATCTCCACCGTATGCTCCACTGTGACTCCAGGCGATCTGCACAATGATGACATCCGGGCTTTTCTTCTCGCTGAATCTGACAGAGGAACCTTCCGAAACAACCGTGTACGGTAAGGACCTGCGTCAGGCGGAAAGTGAGGACGCCCTGGCACCTCTGTAGCCACTTCTCATAAAGGGGTCTTATCACCTCGATAGTGGCGTGCCTAGCGCTGGGTTGCGACAGTCACTGTTTCTATACTATCATGAACGCCAGAGTTCTTTCCACCGAAGTTTCACTTTCACGTTTCTTGCGGCGGCTGGAGTGTGAATGTGCAATGTTATGCGTAACTACTATGTTTTATTTGTATTGGCATGCCGACGATAACCTTCTTATAAATGTTTTTTTTTTGATGCTATGAACAAATATTGTAGTATTTTCTTTATTTACATGAGTAGGTGGGTAGATACATAGGCTCACCACACTGCTGAGAGTGAGCTACCTATTTAAATTCCTAAGACTTTTTCTCTGCTAAGTGGCACCTGAGCGTCATACATAACAGACCCCCTAGCCGTTGATAATCTGCAATCGTTAACGCTAGTCGAAAACTAATCAAATGTGTGGGAATGACTTAATCTCAACGTTAAGTCACGTGGTCAGAACAAACAAATAGAAAATTCGTTGCCAAATTTAGATCGTTCAAAATGATAGAATGAATTGGTATCGTTTCTACAATGTTCAACGCTACTTCTTTTGTTATTGCAGAACGATACTGTAGAACGAGCGGCCGACTGAGGCGCGTCAACATGGCTACCAACTTACCGTTTTCTACAATTGCTGACACCTAGGCGTTACCGATTGGAGAACGGAATTCGACACGAAATGGTTGTAACTTGGCTAGTGGGGCAGATTGTATTGATTCAACTCAAAAGTGTGGCAGAAACGATACTGATTTTACTTC
Organism: Mythimna vitellina; assembly: GCA_949316375.1. Classification (NCBI taxonomy): domain Eukaryota; kingdom Metazoa; phylum Arthropoda; class Insecta; order Lepidoptera; family Noctuidae; genus Mythimna; species Mythimna vitellina. The sequence goes on along the minus strand of OX438691.1, from coordinate 12,542,311 downwards.
AAACCCACAATAGCGTTATGTCCCGTTCGATAGATCTTTTTAACCTTTTGATTCACACAACGTTTCGCGGCGTGAGCTTTCTCCCACTTCTTAGATACCTTATTAACCGATTTCAAAAAGAAGGAGGCTGTATGTATTTTTTTTTATGTATGTTCACCGATTTCTCTGTCAATTAATGAACGATTTTGACAATTTTTTTTTTTTGAAAGGATATACTTCCGAGTTGGTCCCACAGAAATATTGTTATGATCTGATGATGAACTTCGAAGATATGGAACGTAACTCCTCATAAGATCACAGTAGAACTGTCGTAACAAGTAAAATTGCTTTGTTTGTACGTGTAGTCGATGACTGACTAAACGAAGAGAGATGTATCGAACTGCTGATGATGAAGCCGGAAGGTAGGCACCGGAACTCTAATAAATCAGTGTAACCTAACCGTGTTTGGGATTATTATTGATTATCACTCTGGCTATAAGCAGCGACTGATCAAGAGTTCTGACCGCCCTAGGCTAATTATGAGGACGCGCCCCCGCTAGGTGTGTCGGGACGGCCTAAAAAGTAGTAAGTGAGTAGAGTAGTAGTTTTTTTTTTTAGGTGGGAAAATCATCTAATGACAAATCCCGCTCTTGGGCGGAGCGGGAGATAGTCTCAGACTTTTACTGACTAAAAACCCACTCCTGTTCCTTCGTTGCCTTCTTTCCAGGGCCCCGGGTTTCACTTTCACACTACCCATGGCCCCAGTAGGCCTCGACCCTACTGGGCCCCTACGTTTTGCTGACATCTCCCTGAGACGCGTGTGGAACAGTACGCGCCGTCGATGACTTGAGCTCGGTCCGGACGGTTACCGTCGATTTTTCATGCAATTTGGATAACAAAATTCGCCATCTGCTTGTAGATCCAGAAAAAAAAAATTTTTTTTTTCTAACAATCAATTCAAATTCAATCAAATTCAAATTCAATTTTTTTTTTATTATTATTTTTTTTTTTTCAATTTTTTTTTAACTATACAATTATAGTTGTTGTTCCAATGTAAAAAAACAGCTGACTCCTCACTACTTTCCGCGGCAGCCGATCCCACGAGTTGTAGAGAATGGGCTGCACAATGAACAAAAGTAGCCAATGGATATACAGCTTTAATTCTTGACTGAAGACCAGACATATTGCTAGACCAGGCATATTGCCAGTTATGCTAAAAAAAAGGCAGTCTTTTGAATGGACAATCCCTAAATTAAGACTAGGTGGATTACCATGACGTTCAAAGTAAGATTGTTTCATTCTTATTCCGGTCTGGGTAAGAGACCGAGCTATACAGGTTGTCTAGCGCCATCTCTTACCCACACTGGAAATAAGAATGAAACAAACTTCAAACGTCAGGGTAACCCACCTGACCTTATTTTTGTAGAAGTGAGATAAAGTTTGTTTAGTAACTGAAATTTTTTTCATGTAAATAATTCATAATATAATTTATTAAACTTTTCTGGATTTTAGAGAACCAGGACGCACTTGGCCGATTTTTTCTATTTGATATTGACGTTCTAAAATGTAAATTGTTAGAGTTTTTGGTTTTATGAAAACAATTTTTATTACTCTATTGTTAATATATTATTTTCTAGACATATTGATTTTGTTTTTGGGGCCCAAAAGAAATAGCACAACAAAAAATGGAAAAATCGATAACTTTTATTTTAGTCAATCACTAGCGTAAATGTAAAATACTATAGATACTGCACTGTACTTTAGCATAACACATCGACATTTAAGTGTGCGTAAGTTGTACAGTGCATGGAAAATACACGGTTTTTTAAGTCTATAAGGTTTATAATTTACTGTGTAGTATAGTTTGATTTATGAATTGCGGATGTTTGCGCGACTGCGTAACTATTGCTGCATCTGTAGTAATGTCGGTGGTGGTAGGGGAAACTGGGGACATCGTGTTTGCCCGTTATTGCGAGGCGGAATAAACAAAACATGCACAAGACACTCTGTAGCCAGCTCACCCACTCGCTCGACTAATGGCGATTCGAGTAACAAGTCAGTGTTTGTTAAAAGCGCGCTTCGTAAAATTTCAAAAATTTTTGTTAAAATCTGGGAACCTCAAACGCATTTAGTTTTAGTATTTTGTCTCCATCTAGTTGAAATATGTAGGGTAGATGCAATGATGCTAGATGATTACATGCGAAGACACGATTTTAGCGCGCCCCCCGGAACCTCGCGCCCTAGGCTGCAGCCTAACTAGCCTAAGGGTTAATCAGTGCCTGGCTATAAGGTACCATCGAACTAATCTGATAACGGAATAAAACATCCTAGCTGTGGCTTGGCTTATTGGAATTGTCATGCAATGTTTTAATGATTAAATTCTATAGGTACTATAGAACTTGCAGACTATTTAAGTTTGGCTGAGGGGTATTTTTTAGTTGTGGTACCACATCTAAAAAGTGTAAAATAAAAACTTTTTACGCCACGCTCGATAATGTCCATTTATATGTCATACAACCATCAATTAAGGCTTAGGCCGCACTACGGCTTAACCGCCGCAGATGTTAATCACCTTATTTTGTGAGTAAGGGAAACTAATGGAACCAGCCGCACTGACGGTTTTTTCCCGCGACTGATTTTAAAACCGCGACTTGTTAAAAAATGGCTATTGGGAAAAAACGGAGCTAAAATTTGTAGTCGTAGAACTGATATTGAACGCTGGTGGTTCTGTCATTATTCGGCACAACGACGTGAAGAAAGAGTCGTTGTGTTGTTGTGTCGTCAGCATCACTATATATGTATATCGTCAACTGAATTGGAGTCTGTTTCAAATGAAGCATAGTATGAATTCCTTCTAGCATAGCATAGCGTAGCGTAATCAGCCTTATAATGTTGCCAATGCTGGGACTCAGACTTCCTCTCTAGGAGAGGGAATAGGCCAATACACCACGCGGGCACAGTGCGGATTGGTGGATGTCACATATCTTCGAATTTTTGGTTCTAGGACATGCCGGTTTCCTCACGATCTTTTCCTTCACCGATTTGAGAGCTGTGGTGATGAAATAAATTACACAAATTAATTTGTCTGGCTGGGTTTGAACCCGCGACCTACAGCTCGTAAATCGGAACTGCTACCACTGGGCCACCACTGCTCGAATACCTGCCATCCGATAGTAATTGAAAAAAAATCCAGGATGTTTTCTTAAATCTTGATACTTTTTATGAAAGAAACGCGTTGCTGACATCTCCTTGAGGCGCGCGTGGAACAATACGCGCCATCGATGACTTGGGCCCGGTCCGGACGGTTACCAGACGATCGGACGGCGAGCCACCCATTAATCGCCGTCCACAATCCCGCGCCCACGGTGGCCGGAAATCGGGATCGGAATCCCGGCAGCGGTTGGGGCGTGAGGACCTTTGCCTAATGCGATCGGCCGCCTCCTTTGCTAGCATTACTGTTTCGCAGAAGGAGCCGACCGCCTGCCGCCACTCCTCCTCACTCCGGACCATGGCCTGTACCAAGGTCTGGACGAGAGATCGCTGCCACCGATCGCCCCCACGAGGACACGGCGGTGTTCTGCCCAGGCGAGGCACACCTCTACCGTATGCTCCACCGTGTCCTCCGAGCGGTCCACACAATGGTGGCACCTAGGCGTTTCTTCCGCACGAATCCGGTGCAGGATCCTCCCGAACTGAGCATGTCCGGTGAGGACCTGCGTCATGCGGAAGGTAAGGTTGCCGTGAGGTCTTTCCAGCCACTCCTCAAAGAGGAGACTTATCGCCATAATTATGGCGTGCCCAGCGCTGGGTTGCGACAGTCGCTGTCGCCATTCCACCATGAGATCCCGCCGGAAGTCTTTCCGCCGTGCCGCGACTTGGCGCGGAAGCGGAGTTTATTGGCGTTGCATCTCCATGCGCAGATCTTGCATGCGTGCAAGGGCTGTTGCCTCCAGATCCCACGGTGGTTGGCCGGCAAGGAGGCTCGCTGCTTCGCGGGAAATTGTGCGGTGTCCCCGCACCATCTGGATGGCCATGACCCTCTGGCTTGCGTTCAGATTGGCCGCCGGTCGCTTTCGTAGCGACGGCGCCCATACCGGCGCCCCATAAATAGCCATGGACCGAACGATTCCAGCATAGAGCCTCCGGTAGGAGTAGCTGCCCTACTTATCCTTTTCTCTCATCTTACAGATAAAAAAAGGCAGTGTAAAAAAGAAAGTCAATAGATGGACCTAATATTTGCCTTTTTGACGACGTTTTCTTTTTCAGTTTCTGGGTAAAATAATATTAATAATAATTTATTAAACCAGAAAAATACATGTTAACACAATTTGTCTATAATCAATTTATATTTACACGAGATAGTCACAATTGTGCTTAATTTTACATCTACTGCCAAACCAGGCTAGGTGCCTGTATTTCGGCACGCAGTGCCTCGAACCCTCGAGCTGGGTCTGCAAGTACGATCTCAAGAATATGAAGACAAAGTTTCTATTAATACAAGTACAGGAATTTTAAATAATATGTAATGAATTTTAAAGAAAATATTCATAAATCATTCAACTTCCATCTATAAGCGATAGATGGCGCTAGTGGTTACATGAACCTATGCAATATTTAGCGACGAAGTGGTAATCTAATCTAACAAGAATTTTTCTAATGAATTATGGTCAGCATTATTTCAAGCAGAAATGTTAGTTGGTAAGACTTAAGGTGAAACTTATGTGAATATTTTTACGACAAATCAGTGCTTATATACGGATATCATATTAGTAAAAGAGCTGTAGATAGAAATTTAAACACTCGGTATCTATGATAAATACTAGAAATTGTGCTAAAGCATTAAATGGTCGAGAGCAAATGGATTTATGACATATCTTCAATTCCTAGCGTACTGTAGCAGAGACTGATCCCATAGATAGAGAGCGCAATGATCATGTTAAGCCATCAAATTCGATTAATAGCTCAATCACTTATTTTACTTAAACTTCAAGCTTTTTAGTCTGTGTTTTTTAGATATAGATTTTAACAGCGATGTAGTCTTTTGCGTGAATCTGATGTAAAAGTACTAGTTGTCAGCGAAGAGTTTATGCAGACTCATCTACAGATTGGGCAGATTTTGAGTTACCATCCATTGCAGTTTGTAAAGATAATACTACATTATTCTTTCCTAAGAATCTTGTACTGCTCAACAGTAAAATTGATTTAATTTTTCTAAAACTTGTATTGCGTAACCAAATTCAGCTGGGCAGAAAAAAACTGAAATAGCTTTAGATTCACATCATTCTGGAAATGTTTGTATAGACGGATCTTATAACAGGGTATTTATCGTGTGTTACCTTATCGTGTCAAATCTTTCCGACTATATCATAAACAAATCTATGCGCAGACATTACCGCAAAAGATAATCAATTAAGTGATATTTATTTTGCAAGTAGGTTATAAATAATACTATTACATGACCATAATTAGTTCTCGTCGTCAAGACTGAAATCGGAGTCGGTCCCCAAAATTAATCATCATCATTTCAGCCGAAAGAAGTCCACTGTTGGACATAAGCTTCCCCCAAGGGACGCCACAACGACCGATCCTGTGCGTCTCGCATCCACCGCATTCCCGCGACTCTCACCAGGTCGTCGGTCCACGTTGTGGGAGGCCTTCCAACGCTGCGTTTTCCGGTGCGCGGTCGCCACTCTAGAACCTTTCCGTCCCATCGACCATCCGTTCTACGAGCAATGTGCCCTGCCCACTGCCACTTTAGTTTGGCAATTCCTCGGGCTATGTCGGCGACCTTGGTTCTCCTGCGGATATCTTCATTCTTTATGCGATCACGCAAGGAAACTCCGAGCATAGCCCTTTCCATTGCTCTTTGGGTGACTGTAAGCCTTCTGATAATGTCAAGTTAATGATGACAACTTAAGATTTAATATGAGCTAGATATTATATTCTTATATTTCGGTTAAGGGGATAATAGATTTAAAATGCATACACTAGAGTGGCGGGTCAATTTAAATTTTCCAAATTAAAATAAAGTTTGATAAACAGTGCGATTCAAGCTTCATTATTATAATCTTAACTTGATACGAATTTGCACACAGATGCTGGGACCTTAGATTTAGGGGAAATATTTGTACAATTAAGCCCATGGGCTCTTCAGCTGAAGAGTCACTTTTATTCTAAACGCTTAAGTTTTTGTTTTATATTATGGTTTCAAATAGTGAATGTAATGAACCCTGATTAAATGAGATCCCACACAACGCATAGCAACATGGTGGCTACACATTCATGAGTTTAGTTAATCATTGAGAGTGTAAGATCTGGGACGCGTATGTCATTAGCCGTAATACCATGCTGTCTACAGGCACTAAGACGAATCCTCTGTTTCTGTTTATAGTATTGAGACTGAGAATTGATTATCAACATTATAAATATTAGACCCAGATTTAAAATTCTTAACGCTGAATCCGATGAAAAACCTAATGACATAAAGTATATATAAATAATTATGTTAAGTTGTGAATTCAGAGTGCGTAAATAATGAAGACTATACTTTCGGACAAAAAGCCGGTCAATTTTACCCTATACTTACAGAAAGTTGACCAATTGTACGAACTTGCACTCAACACTAAGCTCCTATCATACCTAGAAACTAATGACATCCTAAGTGAATACGGCTTTTGCTGAAATTGGTCAACTGGTAATCTTTTAGCGTATGCCATCCACATCCGGAGTGAGGCCATCGAGAAGCACGGGGAAGCGCTCGATATCTCGAAGGCTTTCGATAGGGTCTGGTATGCAAGCCTTATTAGTAAGCTTCCTTCTTTCGGTTTATCTGCTGGATTGTCTGCTTCGATCGCAGACTTCCTGAGTGACCGGTTCATCCGAGTGGTCATCGATGGCTGCTCGTCCGGTCAAATGGCTATTAATGCCGGGGTACCTCAAGGGTCAGTGCTCTCGGCAACATTGTTCTTGCTGCACATAAACGATCTGCTTAAGCCTGGTACCTTTAGGTATGCAGACGACAGCACTGTTGCTGAGAGTTGCATATCCAGCGCGCGAGCTAGTAGGTCATAGATCCAGTCTCTCCAAAAGGCTATGGTTGAGCGCTTGAACTTGTCCTTGGAGGCAGTCTCTGAACGGGGCGATGCCAATTTGGTCAAGTTCAATGCTGCTAAAGCCCAGGCATGTCTATTTTCCGCTAAAAGGAACCAACTCAGCCCTGCTCCAACTTCCCGGGGCGTAACCGAGCCGATAACTGACCATCTTGATCTTCTTGGTGTTACGCTGACGTCAACACTCAACTTTGGGCCTTACATTTCGATGTATGGTCCAAAGCAAAGGCTCCGCTGACTGCAAAAAGAAGCTGAGAATCCACGCGAAGGCCAGACAGTACTTCACGCCGTAACAGCTGCTCTAAGTTTATCAAGCGCAAGTTCGACCGTGTATGGAGTACTGCTCTCACGTTTGGGACGGATCTGCCCGATACCAGCTTGATGCACTTGAAGCTATTGCGAGGCGAGCCAGGAGGATCATTGGCAATGATGAGTCGAGGCTTCAAAGTTTTGAGCATCGACGCCGAGTCGGTAGTCTGTCGGTTTTCTACCGGTTGCATTTCAGGGAGTGTGCGTCGGAATTGCATAACCTAATTCCGCCTAGCCCGTTCCATCATTGGACCACCAGGCGTACGGCAATGCGCCACCGGTACATGGTGGGCATCTCACCTATTCGCACAAAACGGTTTGGGAACACATTCATAGTGCGTACATCTAAGGAGTGGAATTCCTTGCCGGAATCTGTGTTTCGTGCTACAACCCGGGAATCTTTAAGTCAAGAGTAAATAGGTTACTTCTAGGTAAGCGCGCTCCATGGTCGACCGCAACGTCGCTTTCTATCAGGTAAAATAGCGGTCAAGCGCAAAACTATCAAAAATAAAAATAAAAGTTTTAGTTGCACAACTACGCTATTTTACCTAAACTTCCTTTTTAAAAAGCTAAGATTCATATCTATGCCCGTTTTTACTAATATTGTTTTTATCTTGAAAAGCAACATTGCGTTTTCATTTTGGTATGCATTTCTTTTACTGTTATAATAAAAAAGGTCATAAGTTTCGTTTAAGCAGGAGAGGCTCTAAAATGTTGCGCATATGAACAGGCAAGCAGCTACATGTGACCGTGCAGTTGCGCGGGCGGCTTCTTTGTGATACAAGCCTCCCACACCACGCAATTTGCAAAAGGTACCATTAAAATTGTATTTTTCATTCCATTCGATTTTTTTTTTTCATAACTTACCTTTCATTTATTGTTTAGACTCACCATTGTTTTTACAGGTTTGAACCCAAGTTAACAAAAGTAGTCACACAATAGCCGCTCTTAGAGACTATACTCAAAAACCTGTTATATACTTATCACCAATAAGTCAGTCCAAGGTTGATCAGTGCCAAAACTGACACAAGTTACACCAATACACTAAGTGTCACCCTTTGAAATTTCGTCAATGAGCACGAGAATATACTTAATCGCAGATAGATGCCATTGAGTATCCTTGCTGCCTATCTGGCTGGTGCGAGCTTTAATAAATTCGTGCCTTTAAGCACGGCGACGGGTTAACAGGTTTTTAAGTAGCTTCTGCCTCGATCCTGATTATAGCCTGATCGAACGAGCAAGTCCAATGGTTATTTTATTGGTGGATTATTTAGGGTAGGTATGCATAACACCCGTCTGGATATCACGTCGGGGTCACCAGTTTGGAGGTATGCTGTACAGAGTGTAAAGTTCCGGAAGCCTCCGTTGAAAAGGGAGGATCCTCCTATAGGTGATTTTGGGCTGTTCTATATGTTCTAATCCCGCGGAGGACTTTGATTGCGCGATGCAGGATTAGTTCTTATGTGACGCCATAGATGTCGCTACACTTGTTAGTAAAACGGGTTTCAAGCATGACAAATTCAAACATCATTTTAGCGCCCTTAGTACCTGGCACTTAGTAATCGCTGATTTCGTTCTATTTAAAAACCCGGCGATGGACTTACAACAGGAAAGTTAACGGCCCGAGTATTACTACTATAATGTATGTGAGTAAGAATGGACACAATTATATTCTTAGCCTCTTGTCTGTTGTAAGCCACATAACAGAAACAGAAAACAAAACAGAACAAATAAATGAAAGTTAAAAAGAAAGGCAAGTGTCAACAGCGGATGCACGTCCTCTCATTCCAAGTGCACCTCTCTAATATTAGAGGGCTGCACTCCAATCTCGATGCGGTCCACCACCATCTTGAGACTGACAAGCCGCACTTGCTTTTCTTGACGGAGACCCAAATTAGATGTCCGTCAGATACGGCGTACCTCAACTACCCGGGATACTCTCTGGAGTATCATTTCCTGCAGCGTGCCGGGGTCTGTGTGTATGTCCGTAATGACATCTGCTGCCAGCGTCTCCGTCACCTTGAAGACCCAAATTTTTCTACCCTATGGCTGTTGGTGGACACTGGTGTGGACAAAATTGTTTATACCTGTGTCTACCGATCGCACAGCGGAGATCAGGAGACGACTTGGTTGTTCGACCACCTTAGTGAGGCCGCCGATAAGGCTCTGCATCGGCACCCTGATGCGCAGCTCGTCGCTCTGGGGGACTTTAACGCCTGCCACCAAGACTGGCTTTTCCCATACCAGAAGACCGACCACGCTGGGAGAGAAGCACGAAACTTTGCAGTATCGATGGGCCTTTCCCAGCTGGCTAAGCAAGCGACTAGGGTGCCTGATGTAGTTGGTCATACTGCCAATTGTTTAGACCTTCTGCTGACCACTGATCCGGACAGATGTATTGTAACAGTTTCCTCACCACTTGGTACTTCAGATCACTGTCTGGTGAAGTCTGTTTCGTGCTTCTCCCCACCTGACTGCGACTCACGTGGTCAGCGGAGAATATGGCGTTACAGGTCAGCAGATTGGGATGAGATGCGGCACTTTTTTGCGTCCTATCCTTGGCAGCGGGTCTGCTTCTCTTCTGAAAGTCCGTCGAGCTGCGCAGATGCCATATCCGATGTGATACGTCAAGCTATGGAGTTTTTCATCCCTTATAGAGACGTACCCATCGGAGGCTCAGCTCAACCATGGTTCAACGCCGATTGCGTTCAAGCTGAAGAGCGTAAGCATTCGGCGTTTCTAGCATGGGTTAACGCTCGTGATCGCAAGGCTCCGGATCTGAGCTCAAAGAAGAGAGCTTTCAACCATGCTGCCAAGTCCTATAAAAAGGCACTGAAGAAGGCTCGGTTCGACCGCATTACACATATTGGCGCAAAGCTCTCTGCACAGCCGTCCGGTAGCAGAGCATTCTGGTCCCTTGCCAAATCGGTCGAAGCGAACTTCTGTAGACCCACATTGCCTCCGCTGGTTAAACCTGATGGAACACTGGCTCACACGGCGAGAGAGAAAGCAGGTCTCTTTGCAGCTCTCTTCGCCCACAATTCTCGTCTTGACACTGGCAGTGCTACTCCACCTACTCTACCACACTGCAACACCTCAATGCCCGAGATTTGCATAAGGAACAGAGAAGTTTTGAGAGCACTGTGTCGTCTAGACGTGAATAAAGCTAGTGGACCAGATGGTATACCAGCAATAGTCCTCAAGGCATGTGCGCCCGAGTTGTCTCCTGTATTGACGTGCTTGTATCGCCTCTCATTTAGGACTGGTATAGTGCCCAAGTCCTGGAAGCTTGCCAACGTGCAGCCCGTGCCCAAAAAGGGCAGTCGTGCCGATCCTGCCAACTATCGGCCGATTTCAATAACCTCCATACTCTGCAAGATTATGGAGCGTGTATTGAACTCGCGCCTCCTGGCGTACCTGGAAGGTAACGATCTCCTCAGTGACCGACAATACGGGTTTCGCCACAATCGGTCTACTGGGGACCTACTAGTGTATACCACTCACATGTGGGGCGAGGCCCTCGAGAAGAATGGAGAAGCGATGGCTGTCTCCTTAGACGTCTCGAAGGCCTTCGACAGGGTATGGCACGCCAGCCTTTTGAGTAAGCTTCCAGCGTACGGCATTTCCCCTGGTCTGATTAACTGGGTAAAAGACTTCCTGTGTGAACGGTCTCTCCGAGTTGTTGTCGATGGATGCTCATCAGAGCCCATGACGACTAATGCCGGAGTTCCTCAGGGGTCAGTTCTCTCTGCAACTCTTTTCCTGCTGCATATAAACGATCTGCTGATGCCCGGTATCTATGGGTATGCAGACGATAGCACTGTTGTAGAGAGATACCTGCCAGGTCCCCGGGCTAGTAAGGAGCTAATCCGGTCCGAACGAGAGGCTATGGTAGAGCGTACGAATGTCTCACTTCAGGCAGTCTCCAAGTGGGGCGAAACCAATCTGGTAAAATTCAACGCCGCCAAAACACAAGCGTGTCTGTTCACCGCTAAGAGGAGCCTGTTCACCTTGGCTCCTGCTTTTCAGAATGTATCCCTGGAGTGCAGCGACCGCCTTCAGCTCTTAGGAGTTGAAATTTCCTCAGACCTCAATTTTGGGCGGTTCATTGAGTCCAAAGCTAAGGTAGCTGCTAGAAAACTAGGCGTTCTTGCAAAGGTCCGACGGTACTTCACACCGGGACAGCTTCTAATGTTATACAAAGCACAGGTCCGATCGTGTGTGGAGTACTGCAGTCACATATGGGCTGGTGCTGCAAAATGCCATCTAGCAGCTTTGGACTCAGTGGAAAGGCGTGCGAAGAGGCTAATTGGGGATCCAGATTTGGTTAAGTCCAATCTTCAAAGCCTCGAGCACAGGCGCAGAGTAGCCAGCCTTTCGGTATTTTATAGGTTACATTTTGGAGAGTGTGCGCGGGAATTGCATGACTTGATTCCGCCATCTCCTTTCTACCATCGGACAACCCGACGAACAGCGAGTATCCACCCTTACGTTGTTGAAACTTCAACGGTCCGGACTAAGCGTTTCGCTTCGTCGTTTATACCGCGTACATCGAAGGACTGGAACAATTTGCCTGCTGCGGTCTTCCCATCCAGCTATAATTTAGGTGTCTTCAAGGCTAGAGTGAATAGGCTCTTAATAAACTGGTGCGCCTGACCATCAATGATTGCATCTCCGCTTACCATCAGGTGGGATCGCAGTCAAGCACTGGTTTATATCAATTAAAAAAAAAAAATAACAGAATGTGTAAAAGATAAAGAAACTTCTTGGCAAAACCGAATCTACCTCCGACAACCGATTCTAGTTTATCGACTAAGGTAAGCGAAAGTTGATATCTTGTTTGGTATGACCGTGTAACCAAATCAAATAGTCTAGAAAAATTTCTTGCAAGATTTGGCACTCTTATTAGAGAGTTTCTTTTTGGTTTAAATTTACATTAGCTCGACCGTTTTCTATGCCAAGCGATGGACGAGCTTCGTTAGACAATTATGTATTAGAGAATGGAATGTTACATTGGATTACTGGTCTTAATAAAAAGTCACAGTGAGCAAATTGTGTTCAAATTCTTAGCAGCTGTCTAAGGATTAGAAGGCAATTTTATGGAACTCGGGGCGGCCGCTGCATCATACCTTCAGGGTTATTTTTAGGAGCAGGAAAGGGTTTGACGACCAAATAAAATATGACAACGTAAAATTAAAAATTTATTGTTCATATGTAGGTAATAACCTAAATTACTATGAAACGTCAGCTTTTACCTATATTGGCTAAAAAACCTGTAACGGCAGTAGGTATTACTTGAGCAGTAGTCACTTTTTCACTTCTATTTGATGTTGGTACCTAATAAAACAATTTTCACTGAAAGATGACGCCCTGTCACATTCATAATAATTACTGTAATTATTATTAACATTATTGAGTATTATTTACATGTGTACAGTCTTTTAATTTATCTTAAAGAGATCACTTCTTAACATTGAAGCCTTCACCCGTGGGGTCTAGAATCCATGGATAGTTGTTAGGGCATTCCATGCAAGTGAACAGTCGGAGAGTCTCCCCTGGTAGCTCCCGAGTGGTAAGGGGGCATGCATTTGGTAAAGAGCAGAAAGGTTGGCCTTTCACGTCACATTTATCCTGCTTCCACTCTTGGAAATCTCTAAGAGACGCCAACTCTGTGGGGTTCTGCATCCACTGGATTACTTGAATGAGAGAAGTGAAGTAAACGTCGTTCTTTTCTGACATCTCTTCAATGAACTTAATGAGCTCATCTTTGAACTCTTTCTTGGACTTGAGCCATGAAGCGTGGAAGTGGAAACCTAGGGGAGCACGGTTGGTATTGTAGTGGCGGTTGAAGTTGTGACGGAGAAGACGCGCAAACTGGTCTCCGGTTTGGATGTTAGAACAAGAGTCGACCACATGACAACCAGGAAGAGATTCATCGAAAGTTGGGTCGTCTCTTCTGTCCAGTTCGTTCATTACCATTTCCCATACTGGGTGACTCCTTGAAGGGCAGTTGTGGGCGTTACCATTACATTTGTGGGGCATACGGAAGTATAATGTGTATGGCCAAATAGGAACTCGACCAAGGGGAGCGGTAATCGATGCATCGTAAACAAAGTACTGGTCAGCCATCATTTCGAATTGCTTGTTTCCGCCAACACGTAGATAAGGTGCACGGATGCCAATGATCGACGAGTCAGTTATGTTTGCAAAACGTTCTACAATCAAACGCGCTCCAGCCATTTCAGCTAGCCAGTCGTCGTAGCTTCCACTGCTCCAGTAGTTAGGATCATCCTTGTGAGTAATAGAAAACACGGAGATTTCATGACCTTTACGGTGTAATTCCTGAACGGCAGCGTAGTTGGTATATTTGTGGGACACGAAGAATGTACCACGAATCTGGCATCCATTAGGATTATGACGATTTCCGTTAAATATTTGTTCATACAAGTCAATGTTGTCTACGTTTACGGCCCCATTGAAAGTAATTGTAATCATTTGGGGTACTTGGTTCACCTCAATACCACCTGGGATACGGGTACCGTCTGCCGAGCAGAAACAGTCGGGAAGCGCACACTGGTTGGGATCGCAGTCAGGAGCTCTGTTAGGATCGACGTCGACCGCTGTAAACAAAAGTTATCATATAAAGCTCGAAAATAAGATGGTTTTGATACTATTTTTAAAAATCATATAGATACTTACTGCAAGCGTTTTCGTCAGACTCATCCTTGCAGTCAGGTTTTCCATTACAGAACAGTTCCTTTTCTATACAGTCGCCACTTCCGCAGGCTAATTTTCCTTCAGGGCAGATGGGTTCATCCGTTTTCAGAAGAGGCAAAACTTTCCTGGGTCCTGAAATACATGATATAATGAATCTAACGAAATTGCATATTTCTTAGTTTGGAGGTTTACGGTGTATCGCTTATACACATACGCAGGTGCCACTTACATAATTGCTTCGTTTGTGTTTTTATTGTAACAGTGTTTAAGGGTCAATAAGAAAATAGAAGAAAATCAAGCATGAAACAATGATCAAGTTATAAGAAGACAAAAAGTAGGGAATAGGATAGCTGATAAATAAGTAGGTAGGTATTTATTGCCAATTATATTGTATTTAATTGGTTATGAAACAGGTAAAGATTTATTAGATGATTAAACTGTAAAAGAAAAGGAAATATTGGTATCGTATTAAGAGTCCAAGATGATAAGGTGTATTAAGAAAAATTATTTCGATGAAAGAAATCATCAATTTTGAGTGATGGATTTACCTTTCAACCAACGATTATTAAATTAAAATTACTGGAATAGACTAGCATTAAAATATATTACAACTGACGCAGAATTTATGTTTGAGCTTAAATTCCATAAATTCTGTATTTAGAACAGAATTGGAATATCAATGATCTATTACTAAATATATTTACATGCTATTCTAGTTTCTAAAATGAAATATGTATATTTCAAATGATAAGTAAATTTTAGAAGTACTTTATTGATATATAGCAAATAAGTTCAGTTCAAGCAGTTTCGGTGTATAATACATACGTTGCTAAGTTAATGTTGTGAACACTATAATATAACGGTTAGTAATAATTAATTAGGTTCCCTCCACGAAAAAAGATATTTTGTATAATGTCGTTAGTTATTAGCATGGTAATGAAGCTTAAGCCATAAGTTAGCAAGTTTTGAATGAAGAAATGCACAATAGAAATATAGAGTGTTTAACTGTTCGTAGCTGGTTTGCAGCTAAAAACTAAACATTCGAATAAATATGATAGAATGTTCAGTGTGATAGAATTTATTTAAGATACTAGCTTCTACCGGCGGCTTCGCCCGCGTGAAAGTAGGTTTCTCCACACGAACTTTGGACCTCCGTTTCATCCCTACATGGGGCGAATTTTGGAAAATCCTTTCTTAGTGCTCGCTTACGTCATAAAAGGAAACCTTCTACTACATTTCACGTTCCAAATTCTAGTAGTTTCGTCTGTGCGTTGATATGTCAGTCAGTCAGTTTCTCCTTTTATATACCTATATAGATATATATTATTTTTGTAACAACTTCGGGATATGTGTTTAGTGGTTTAAATAGATTTCATTATTTGTGATCTTAGCGTTATAGAAATTTGTAAAATATTTTAATTCTTTTTTAAGAATTGATCGTAGACTTCTATTGGATCAAAACAAATAGATGGAAAACTTTGTGCATAAGTAACAAATTTTTTGTTTTGTAATAATTAGCTATCTACTTGTGTGTTGAATGTAGTGCGTGGGTGTAGGTGTTTGTACAAAGTGTTACATGTCCATAATTACAGTGATGTGTGTAGAAATGTTAATAGTGTGTGTTTGGTGTAATTGTTGTTGTAGAAATAATGTTAATGCGTAGTAATCGGGTCGGTCCACGGCGGCCGCTCCCTCTGTCCGGGGCCTCATGCAATACACCTTAACTACAGTGCGACGCGGCCCCTTCACCCAAGCCTAGTTGCTCGCTACTCGCCAATAGCTTCAGTTCGGCACTTACTCTCAAGTTTGTCACAGTTGGCCACTTTACCCTTCCAGTCGCAGGTTTGTTTATCAAGATCGAAAGCCAGTCCAGACGGGCAAGTGATTTGTTTAAGACCTGACCTAGTGCACCTGCGTTGACAAGAAATGTGACATTTAATTAAATACATCATAGCAGGAAGTGGGCATTCGGAAGGCTAACAGGTACACCGGCTTGCGACGCTAGACCGGGTCCATAACGGAAGCTTAGCCCTCCGCACGTCCACTTCCGCCATTCGGCGGAACTTACTTTCTATTACATCGCAATTCTTAACACGTGTTTTCCAATCACAAGTTTGACGGTCGATATCGAAGGCGAGACTGTTGGGGCAGCGCACTGTGGCGAGCCGAGTCACGCCGTTCTCACCGCCTTTGTCGCACCTGTACACAGCGAGACTCTTAGCACACGACATGACGATATATAAGCAAAGCGACATTCATTACATAACAACACAGCTAAAATACAGCAACAGGAACATAATGAAAAGAATATATTCTTCTGTTAAGCTTCGTCCACATCAACGACATCGGACCATACCCGCTCTTCACAATAATGTTCCAATCAATGTGGAAGGGGGTCGTAGGTATATAGCAGTAGTAGGTAGACTTCCGTGTTAGGTATCTCTCTATAAGTGTTTGCGTTCGTTGATATCTTATCCAATGTCTCAAACGTAGACGCAGCTTTAGGGGTAAAGGTACACTGTTAGAGCGTTTGCGGATTTAGTCGTATTCGATTCATATCTTTTTATAGAACATAACAATATAGAAACGGATTCGAATTCATCCGTGCAAATAATTACGAATAAGTACGAATCAAATACGAGTTAGTGCTCAATAGCCTTTAATAATGATATGCCAGACATAGGAACTTACTTGTTTTCGGGTGGGTACTATACTTTTATATCCTTAGGAGTACCTATGCTAGAGGGTAGTACAATGTTAATGTTGTCAATAAATTGAAAGCCTAAGTCCGGGTGCTGCTAGAACTTGGGTCATCAGTTTCCATTTATCGATACTCTGTTTTAACGTTGTAAATGTTGGTACAGTCGACCGTATATCAGTGAGAACAATTTGACTAAGGTCAAGCTTAGACCAGAGACCAGCTTCTAGAGAATGGTTTTGTCAGCACTAAAGTGTGGCCCATTGTACAAGTTCAATATTAATTCTAATATTCACGGCACGAGGGTGACCGTTCTGTACACAGACTGGAATATCAAGGCATAGCCTTTCTGAATACTAAATAGCGTCCATAAATAAATCAAACGACAAACAACGGTCCTTGGCCACATTCACAGCTTTATAAGTTAAGTGAGTACCTACAAGTAAATTTCTGAATTAGTCAGCTATCAGTAGGTACCTCGCGGCAGTCGTTATGATCAGTACTGGTGTTTGTCATACCCATAATCCAACCTTGCAGGCTTTCATACGACTGACTGATTCATGGAACTGGTTCGGTTACAAACGAGTTTTCTCTAGACTTTGATAGAAACATGACAAAGTTATGACGACAGAATAACATTGCAACCAAGTCATATTTCGAAACTACTATAACACAACATTCACAACGTGGGTGTATTAAGTTATTACAACAAATGAAGTATGCAAAGCCGTAGTTGTGCAAAACCTACCTGACTACATCACGGCAGTCTCCTTCGGTGGTAAGACGGAAATATTCGTCAGCCGGGCGACCATCGCACAACTGTTCAGGGTTTACTTCATCTCCTCCGTCTTCCTCCTGCCGCTTAACTCGCGTCTCGCCAGTGACTGCAGCAAAAATAAACATCAGCTACTATTCTTTGTTACGGGATAAACAACTCGAACTTATATAACAAAATGCCTATCTAATATTTTGAGTCAGAAACAGAGCGCCAACACAACAGTCTTAACGTGCTCATTAGGTAACACCACTTAACGTAAGCCGCTATTACAACACAGCGGGTAAAGGAATGTGGAACCTGCAGTTTCATTGCAGCGCCGTACATGTAGCTATATAGATACATGCCGTGCTCATTAATTGCAGTAACTAGACATATACAGTTTTT
Source organism: Mythimna vitellina (assembly GCA_949316375.1). Taxonomy (NCBI): domain Eukaryota; kingdom Metazoa; phylum Arthropoda; class Insecta; order Lepidoptera; family Noctuidae; genus Mythimna; species Mythimna vitellina. Next base: position 12,524,337 of record OX438691.1, on the reverse strand, counting down.
ATATTCACTTTGAATGCGCCAAGTTGTTCACTTGTATGCAACACTAATGACGAAAGCTTGAATTAAGTACCTAATTGGTTAATAATTCCTGTGAAATATAGCTAAGACGAGCCTTGTATATTTACTATTAGTTGCTAAATTGTTTTGTTTTTTTTTGCGGGAATTCTAAGTTTGGAATCACGATCTGAGTCAATTGCAACTCTATTCCATGTCGGCATTGAAAGTTGGAACGTTGAAAAGAAATCGAGGTCAAGCGAAGTAAACGAGCCACGTCGGTTGCCGGTTCTTTGTTGCTTTAAAGCGAACTTTAACTTATGTAAACGTGCCTAATATATTTAATAAAATATTTTTTTATTAATAATTAAAATTATAAAGTACCGGCCACAAACAATGTAAATTTTTGTTTTATTATACCGGGTATGTATGCCAAAAACTTATATCGACATAAATATTCAAAAACAAATTCAGTAATTATTTAGGTAGACATGCACTTAAAATATCGAATAATTTAAAAAAAGGTATTTTAAAGGAAGGAATAAAAAGGGTAAGGAATTTAAATTGAAAAACGTATTTTAAAAGTGTGAATTTAAAAAAAAATACTGCTATTTACCGGCAAAAAAATTAAGATAATTAATAAATATACAAAAAAAGCAATAGTCACATAAAAAATTAAGTATCCAGTAAATTAGGTAAGGATAATTTAATGTAATATTATTTATCCTGTAGATTTACAGTTCCCTATTTTAGTAATAAAAAAAAAGAATAATTACCGAGACAGCTGAGCAACAACACACCAAGACACAGACACGCGTGTCGAGCCATGATGCTCGGCGAGGACTGGTCGCTGCGACGTTCGCCGTCACGAAAGTGCAAGAGGTCTCCGGTGCCCCTCTTCACCTATTTGTATTTATATAACCTGGCAGCGCACACTCGACGCCAGCAAGCACAGAGACACATCAGTCGTCCTATAGGTACTACACCTCCGGCCGTTATAAGCTATTGTACTAGGATCACAGCTTTTAATAAGCCTTCGATGCCCACTGAAAACAACGCTAATGATAATGCTATTGCTAATGATTTCAGTAAATCACCTTTGAAAACATTCTTTTGCATTTCGAGGAATGTAGCTTAAATAGGACACGTTGCATCATTATCTATACTGTCTTTACTTGTAAAAGGTATATATTTTAGTAAAATTAGTGAACGATTTGATTATCCATAATATCTTAAATTGAACCTCTATCAAACAGTTTTTCGTTTAAGAGAATAAAATATTTAGTCAGGTGTTGCTAATATATTACTTATATATTATTATCACTTGAATAACAATTTCAGTGTATCTAAAGAAATAGATAATTTGTAGACACCGAAATTCGTATACCCGGTGAAATTTCTCACCGATTACTTGGGTTAAGTTTCCAACAAATGATGATATACCTATTTAATTGCCTTCCGAGTTCATACAAACATTTCATCCATAGAGAATGGATTTTCAAAAATACATCCTTCTAGGATACTACAAAGCAGAGCAACCGTTTAAACCTACTCAGAGGCTGTACGTTGTCTGTTAGTAAGTAGTTACACTTTGTTAATTCATTCCTAAAATCCACTGCTAGACATGTAGACATAGGCCTCTCTCAAGCTGCTCACTCACAGCACGCGGCCCACTGCCTTTCGTATCCTAGGTATCTGTCCCCGCTTTATTTAAACAGAAAACAATAAATTTTAGATATTTTTATAATCTGTAGATGATTGTGGATTACGTGATTTGTTTTTTTAATATTTATTTAAATTATTATAAATGTCAGCTAGTGTTGCATACAATCTCTAGACAGGAAGTTTTAGCCACGGCGAACGCAATTAGGCAAGCGGAAGATGATGCTGATTGAATAATACCTTCCTTTACAGAATAAAAGAGGAAAACATCTAAAACCCGTGTAGTACCTAAATTTAATGTATGATATAATGTCAGTGTAGGTAACGATGTTCTTTGAAACATAAAATAGTGAAAGTTCCTCGCCTATGCCATTTACAAGTAGATACGAAAAGGAAATTTTTCCATCAGTTGTATTAGAAAAGCGCAGCTGTTATTTATCTATCTACCTATCGTTTTATAACATATATACATCCTGATATTAGTAATATTTCTTCTTGTACGGAAATAAAAACTAGTTCCACGTGCTTTTATACATAGCTTCTACGTTGGTCGATAAAAGTAATTGAAAACATCGATATCACCAGCACCATTGAGAGTGCTGGCTCTTTCGGAAAGCTATAGCTATTAGAAAAACATCTTCAAACTTATAAAAAAAGGTAACGAAATCTGGTCAATAACTGGGTCTTATAAACATTTATTTAGTAATTTAATTAAACCACATATGAATATATATTTGCACTTACGGAATTATGGATTAGAAATTACTATTAACAAAATATTTATAATTCATCTAGCTTGAGAATAGTTACTAATCCTGTGTCTGATCTGAATACAGCATAAGTGCCAATATTATGTGGGAAAATACTGTTGATACCTAATTATAAATGATGATGATAATCAGAGATCTCAGTAGCGCGTGGGTATAACGGGGCCCCTAACAACATCACTAACTTGTTTTACAAGTCAAGATTCTAAGTAGGTACCTACATAGTAAGTAAACATCTGGATATGCCTACGTACTTACCATTTATACGTTTCCTAGAATTTGTGTGCTTAAAAATATTCCTCATCGTTACAAATACGAGCTCAAATATGGTTTTAAAAAACAAAAAGGCCTTGTAATTAAAAGATTTTAGTATAAATTATCTATTCGTCTCTATCTATCTATGACTATGACTAGGTATGACTATGACTAGCTACAAACTTCAAAAGATTTATGTACTAAAATTGTGTTAGTCCCCTCCTAGCGCGTCCATGATATGCAACATGAAAATTTTCCAGATAATTTCAACTCTATCAGAGTCAGCTGCTCCACGCTGTACCTACTGATCCATTTATATCAATTTTGAGATTTTGTTTAATTTTAATTATTTTAACTGGCCTGTTGGTCTAGTGGTTAGTGGCCCTGACTGCTATGCTGGATGTCGTGGGTTCTATTCCCACCCAGGACAACTGTTTGTGTGATGAGCATGATCATTTGTTCTGTGTCTGGGTGTGATTTATCTATAATATGTATGTACCTGTTTATAAATATATACGTATGTTTGTTAGTTGTCTAGTACTCATAACACAAGCTATGCTTAGCTTGGTACTAGACGGCGTTGTGTGATAGTTGCGGAATAAAAAAAGGAAAATAAGAAATATGAGACGGAGATGAATTGTGATTAACTAACGTGATAGTAAGCTCGCATTCAGAAATCCAGGAAGAAAATAATTGTATTAAATAACGATAATCTGGCACCTTAGTTGATTAGCCTAAATTATTCCACTTCTGTGCAAAGGTCTCTACTATACTTTTCTAAGGTTTTTGTGTGTCTTCTTTGGATAATTCTCCTGGGTCGTCACGGTAGTATGTTATTGGAAGCACTGAGGCAGTCACTAAAATTATAGCATTCAACCACAAATTCCTCAGCTGTTTTAGTAAATTATTGTAACAATTTACTAAATCAATTGAAATTAAAAAGATATATTTTTCTGTACGACGTGATCAACAAGATAATCACGTTGTACAGAAATTGAGCTTACATGCCTTGGAAATCTAGTTACTGGTAGGTATACAATAATATTAACCGACCATTGCCAACCATTAACAGCAAAACCAGTGACGGCAGACCGCTAGATCAACTTTTCAATGAAAAAAACTTATTAAATATACATTACCTTACAGTATACATATGTACCTGTATTCTCAGGTCAGAAATGTAAAATGGACATAATTATATATAGTCCACGGAAGCTAAAAAGCGGTAACTCAATGAAAGCGAGTTTCGAAAAAAAAAGGGCTTTGTAAAAAAATATTTCCATCACTTGAATGATATGTATTTAAAAATAGCTCTCTTCAGCCGTATCGCCCTCGCGATATGTTAATATTTATTAAGTACCTTAAGTCTGTCTCCAGGTATTAGAGTATGTTCATTTTCATTAAATTAGATTTAGCGGCTTAAAAAAGTAACAAACAGAGTTACTTTCCCATTTATTAAGTATGGATAGTATTGATAGCGTTCCGAAACAATGAACCTAAAAGTTTCTTCGAGATCTTTTAAAAACCGACTTCCGAGGGCAGTATAATACGCCCCACAGTTCTCTAGTTACATTAGAGTTCTATGTCAGAGGGTGCGAACCTGGCAGCAGGTTTACCAGCTATCACTTACATGGGATTCACTCACAAAATCAGATCCCTAGCTGCTACTAAGAAATTCTTAATTTAAGAAGCCAATAAAACCTCGTCCGACCTAAGAATCTCACGATCGCTGGCCACGCTATTGACTACTAGACCAACGAGATAGTTATTATAGTAGATTAAATACATTTTAGGATTAAGTAATGAAATATTATTACTATAAATATCTTTCTACATAATATTTTATTATAGATCGTAGATAGGTTTACATATATGTTAATAGGCTAGACTAGACCTTCAGAGATGAATCGTTTTAATTTTGTACAACTTATAATCATTATGTAGTACCTATTAAGTTCCTTTTTTGCATACTTGTTGAGTGAGGCTCACTTTCGATTATCGATGGAACCTGTTTTATTTAAATTTATGTCAATGTCAAATAAAGGTGGAAAGAAGATCCCGAAATATAGGTAATATATGCAAATCACCTTGAGATCTTCTTAATGTTTTTAGGACACGATATGCATATTATCAGCTCAAATCAAGTGATTTTTCTAAAAAAAGTTGGTACGGACAGATAGTTTTAAATCATAAATTTTTATTTTATATCCCATTGTGTAGTCTTGTGGCAACAGGCGTCACATTAAATATGCACAGCAATATCTCTTTCAAAATGTCTACAAATATGTAAAAGTTTATCTGAAAATGTCAATATATTCTGAGGTCACATCTATTTTAATATAACTACATAATAAGAAGATATATCTGTCAAAAGTCAAGGGCATTGAATTACTTGACATCATTTGGAAAATTGAATTTGAAGTATAACATACGCTTGTTACTGAATGACGAGTGATAGTTGACCGAGCGTTATAAGTACTGAGGCTGTGGTATAATAGTTACACGTTGTATTGTGATGTAGGTTCTCCATGAAGGTAAATAAATATGTGCGGTATCTAAGAAGACGTTCCATTTGTGGTTATGTTGAAGGCAGACTAGTGTAGACTTTTTGTTGATTATAAGTTTTTTAGATAACTCAGTATGTACTTGATATAATTATTTTGTTGGCTGAGAAATTGCAGAAACAACAAAATCGTTTGAAATTTGTTTTGAGTTACGAAAAAGAGTCTGTCATTCAGAAGTCAGTCCGTTAGTCTGTCTATCTAGATGTTACACAGTTTAGGTCTACCTATGAAATTATCGTTTTGTGAAAAGGGGCACTTTGAGCTGCGATATCTTCGGATTTACTTAGAACATAATATAAAAGATAGAAAGACGAATTGCTAAACGATGGTGTAGTGAATTTAGGAAAAAAAAACTGAATGATAATGACGAATTTACAATAAACCTAACCGCAGTCTGATGCAGTTGATGTCAATAATTTTTGTTTAATCAAAAATTTGATGACACCAAATATATTAAACTGCTTGAAAAGCTCGATTATTTCGGCGTGATTTTGGTGGGTTTTTGTTACTATTTTTCCTGAATTTTAGTGAGTTATTATAGATTTTTAAATCTCTTGGAGCTCTTTATTTTGATACCCGGCATGACTACATCATGAAAAATTACGCGTTCACTTACCTAACTGCAGTCACCATCTTGTTTATTTTCAAAATTTATTACAAACCTACTGATATCACATTTATTAAATCAATGGGGTATTGTTAGACCATTCTGATGAGGTACTATGCGATCCCTTGTTTTTTATTTTTTTTTGGTAAAAAATCATTAAATAGCTCCTCTCGCTCTAGGTGGACCGCAAGGGCCTTACTGACTACAACCAATGCGTTTTCCACCAGTTGATCTTTGCATTGTAGGGCCAATAAAACTTAAATAAAAATCCCGTATCCCTGGCACTATGAAATATCGTAAGAATTATTTTTGCAATCGTATAAATCGATACTATTCATCCCGACTACGGAACCAAGATTACGAAAAGCACTTGGCAGTTTTTTTTCAAAAAACAATGGCGCACCCGTAAAAAAACAAATGTATTATTAAAATTCATCATCAGACTTACATTACATGTATATTGTATCACGAACTGAATACACGGAACTTATCAGCGTAATTATTGTAAGTAGTAAGAATTTCATGATTCACGTTTATAGAATGCGTTTCATGTACTGCATGGTTGTCGTGTTCGTTTACAAGGATATCGGAACAATCTGGAACTTAAAGCTTACGTCACAAAAGTTGCACACCGTAGTGACTACCAAATTTAAAAAGTGCATAATGCGTCAGTAATAAATAAATTAATGCATAGATATCACATAAATTACTACCCGGAACACTAACACCGATATTTACTTAATTGGTTTTAGACGCCTGAAAATGTTTACAGTACTTGATAATTGTTACCAAGTGCTGCAAGCATTTTCCGATTGACATACAGTTAGACCCGTTATACAGGCTCAATTAATTTATGAAACTATTTTAAGATGATCAGAATTAAATGTTAGTTGATGTATAGTTGGCCTTGCGGCAATATCCGGGTACCACACTTATGTAATGTTCGAGGAACGAGGCTCAGACGAGATATACGTCGCGGCGACGGCTGCGGCCGCGGGGTCAGCGCGCCCCGCGCCGCGCTGCGCCGCGCTGCGCCGCGCCCGTGCCGCGCTCAGCGACTCCTCTCTGCGGGTCATCGTGATGCGCCAGTGAATGGCTCCGCTGCGCTTCACGCTGGAATGCTGAATTTTATTTGACAGACGTATAAAAACATTAACTGGAACATTATCTTCAGTTCTTAAAATGTCTTATTTTACCAGATATAGTGGCTAACGTTAGAGTTTTTGGCAGAATTATTAACCTTCTCACTTCCGAATCCTGCAGGCAGTGCTAATGTACAATAGCATTACATTACATAGTACTACCGACGGTCGTAGTTAATATATCTTTTAAGTTTCTGAACGTCTGAATGTACAGTCGACCGCTCATCATCATCGGTGGTAATTTAACATGTTGACCCAGAGTAGGCGTAGAGTAGTGCAGTTGCAATAGTGTATGAGGTTAGCTTATACCTACTGGATTTTACCTTAGACGTGCAGCTGCCTGTGCTAACAGTAATTGATATTTTATGTCAATTACTGTGGCTGAATTTTTCTTTTACAGTTCCTCATGATTTGCGAACAGTCATCCATCCAGCTTTTGCTTCGGTATCTAAGGGTCAACAGATAGGTTGATGAAAACCTCTTTAATAGACTCGTCTATCTAAACAATAGGCAGCTTAGAAACACATACAGTCATACACACGTATTAAATTGGTGGTGTTTTAATTGTTTTTATTCGTCTGTAGGTGACGATTGAGAATGTAGCAGATGTAGCTACAAGAAGGTTTTTCTCAACTCCTCCAGGAACACAAAATTGGCGCAATGGTTGAATAGAAAGTTATTCTACACGGCCATACACATGCCATTAGTACGATTCCTTCTGTTGAATTTTGAATGCACTTACTGGAACTGAAAATAAATTTCGATTTTAAATGCAAATATCCAGTCATTTGCACTTTCGTGAGATATGTTGTTCATTGCATAAGATACTGAAGATTTAACATTTAAACTGCGAATAATAATTGCTTATCGATATACGGTTGTTACGTGTACGTTTGACCTGGATGTCAAAGCTAGACCTACTTCCAGTCTTAGATATGGCCTAAGTTTCTTGTGTATAGACATTTCTACATATTATAAATACTATTATATGAATCTTCATTTTATTTTAAATTTGTGATTTAATTTTGTTTGAAGTTGACGGTAATTGCATTACCCAAAGACATGTATTTGCCTGTTAAACAACATTATTACAAAATCCATGCAGCATACAACAAATATGTATTAAGAACATACCTACTTAATTCTTTAGTTTTAAAAATAGAACTTGAGTTGCATGTCTGATTTCTAACTCAGGTGGAATACGATTTTAGTCTTTGCATATTTATGCGATTTCGGCGAAGAATACATTTTCAATTCTTGAATAATATTGCGAAATAATACATTTCATTGATATTAATTTAGGTCATTAGTATTCAAAAATATTATCTATTCAGAACATAACCGTAATCGTACATTAATTACATAATTAGGTAATGTTCTACTGAAATACGTATGTAGTTCAATTATTTTTGAGTACTTTGTCTAACTATTAAAGTTGAATTAATAATGTGGCTGACACAATTACTCGGCTCGTTTAGTAATAAGGGACATGAACTTTCCTAAGATGCACGTAGGAGAGCACGTTGAGGCTCAGAGTCATAGCCACTGCGTCGCAAGTAGGCGCGCACGAGTCAAGGATTCTACAAGATATTTCCTTTCACTTGCGACAATGCATAGATATTATACGTATTGGTATGTATGACTATAGCGGTCTTGTGCCAACATCACAATATAGCTAGCCGGGATATTTATAGACTTAAAATAAATATGCGCGTCATATTGATTATTGCGAAGGCTACAGGTTACACCCTTCTACTAGGATATGTACATACGCAGACGCTAGCTAATACGTCGGAAATATTTTTTTAGGTATTCTTCAAAATTAACATTTTAATTTCATCAGTTATGCGGCGTGTATTGACTGCCACATAGTTAAGATTAGGTTAGGGATATTCTCTGATAACAAACTTACAATGCTGAACATTATATACTTTTCAATAATTCGATTAAATTACTAAATGTCACTCACCACTTAATAATTTATTCTGTTCTGCTTTAGTTACTTCGCAGAATACCTTACGAAAAGATAAAAACGCATATTTTTCCTTGTTGTTGTAACCTCACACAAGAACCAGCAGAAAAAAGACATGACTTCATACGGAGTCCGTCAGTGATCCCAAAAATGTATAATAAGTTAGGCTATGCATTAATCTGTAGGTAAACTACATGACACTGCAGTCTACAAACGTTTCTTAGGTCTTCTGGAATGTTCTAAAAACTTCGTAAAGTACTTTGTAATTAATATTCCAAGAAGTACCTAGTGACTTATCATCTGAGCTATAGGTAAGTACCTATATAAATTCAATTGGTGTTTTGCGGCCAAGGTTAGTGCAAAATGTAACAGGACCATGTTTATAACAACAATGATTGCGAGACATAGTCGTGGTTTTAATTTCTGGCAAGATTCCTCTTTGATTGCATAGACGTTACAGCTACCCACAATTATATAACGAGTTTTAGTTAAAACAGGTATTCAAATTCGACAAACCGACCACTGGGCTGCACTTCAAATCAGAATATTGCTGCTACTTGTTGTGGTATTGGGTTAAATACATATTAATATAGATTTTCTTAAATATCAGTTTAGAACTCAGTGTATACTTGGGCACGCCAAAATTATGGCGGTAAGTCCCCTTTTTGAGGCGTGGCTGGAAAGATCTCTTGGCTTCCTTACTTTCCACATAACGCAGGTCCACATCGGACATGGTAAGTTCGGGAGGTTCCTGCATCGGATTCATGCGGAAGAAACGCCCGGGTGTCACCATTGTGTGGACTGCCCGGAGGACACGGTGGAGCACACGGTTTAGGTGTACCCCGTTTGGGCAGAGCAATACCGTGTCCTCGTAGGGGCGATCGGCGGTCTCTCTCGCCCGGCCTTGGTACAGGTCATGGTCCGGAGCGAGGGAGAGTGGCAGGTGGTCGACTCCTTCTGCGAAGCAGTAATGCTAGCAAAAGAGGCGGCTGACCGCGTGAGGCAACGGTTCTCACGCCCCAAACGCCGCCGGGATTTCGCTCCCGGTTTCTGGCCACCGTAGGGGCGGGCTTGTGGACGGCGGGCAATGAGTAGCTCGCCGTCCGACCATCCGATAACCGTCTGGATCGAGCCCAACTCGTCGACAGCGCGTACTGTTCCACGCGCGCCTCAAGGATATGTCAGCAACAGTAGAGGCCCAGCGGGGTCGAAGCCTACTAGGGCAAGGGTCTGATTCTGAAATGAAGACTCGGCCCTAATACGAAAGGCAACGAGGGAACAGGAATGGGTTTTTGGTCAATAAAAGTCTGACACTATCTCCCGATCCGAACAAGAGCGGAGGATGTCGGATGATATTCCCACCGAAAAAAAAAACTCTGTGTATACTGAACTTTAAAAACAGGAAATATTTAATTTTATTTCATACAAGCTTTTAAATCGCTATGTGGGACGCTTTTCTTTTTTGGTCTTTTACCGCATCGCTAAAGTTGTTCATCGGAAAATTTCCATTGTGGTCTGTTTATTACAGATACCGATAATTAATCTATTGATCTGTTTTTCAATTGATATTCTTATAAACTGCGTAATTTCCTGTTTTCGACCACTTTTGTATCTTATCTGCCTACCAATCTAATATTAATCGCCATTTTGTATTTCTAGTGAATACAAAAAGATTTTGAATTTTCAATTTCTATGTAATATCGTATAGTGCTTCTGATAAAATTAAGGATTGCCTTTTAACGATTTTATTATTAATATCAATTATACAGTTGTTCTAATAGATTTAATTAAATCTGATGTTGTTTTCTTTAAGCTACAAAAAAGACGCTAAATAAATAAAAATATGTGTCAAATGATATTAAAAAATAAATAAATGAAGCTTTAGTTATTGCAGATATTTTTTAAGTTAAGTGAGAGTTTTTACGACATTTCAGTAGGTTTGTTTAAAAATATACGTGTAGTATTTTAAGTCAGTGTCATTTCATAATAAGAGATAACAACAAAATGCTGTAAGTGCGATTGCGCTGCGTCGATGCTGAGGAACACTTTCACTGCTTTCTCTGTCTCAGGCTCACGGCTGCACCGCTCTCCGCGCCACCATGCCTAGTGCCACCCGCGAGCGCATGCGCCGTGCCCCAACTCTCTATTTATTTAGATGCTGCTAACAATACTATTGTTTTCGTTGTCCTTATTCTCTACTTCGATAAACGTTGCGTGTTGCAAAACAAAATGGAAAGTTGGTAATGAAGTTGAGGATATGTATGTATGGGTGAAGGTGATGATGTGCAATGCAAGTCGCCACCCACAGATGTCAGGGGAGATTAACGTGTTGGTGGCGCCCGCCTCGCCTCGCCACCACGCCGCCACCTATTGTTCCCTCGCGCCTGTCACGCACGCATACCACGCTCATGTGTCAAAATCATACAAACTGATGACATTTTGACGCAGAAATGTGGTAACACTACATATCTCAACGTGACTTAGTCGAAACTTCATAGAATCATGGCGCGAGGTTGCTCAGTAAGATCTTGCGAGCTTTTTTTCATGATATTTATAACAAAGAGATGAGCAAGGCCGGCTGGAATATTTAAAGAATTAACTCGCAACATTATTCGTTTTTATATTAGACGATCTCTAGAATTCGAATAATAGTAGACGAATGACTGATCGACTGAAGGCTACGTTTTTAAGTTTGATTAGTTAAAAAGTATAGGTAGGTAGTAGTTGTTTTTATGTTATGTTTGGTGCGAGTGGTGGGCGTCGCGTCGGCGATGCACCTAACGGGTGTAAATCAATTGGTCAATACCCCTTTAAATCGGATTTGCATTTTTTACGGACTGGCATGTTTGAAATGTTGTCGGGATAACGAAGTAGACATAAAAACTTTCGACGAGAGGCTAATGACTTTTGCACTCAGCTTACAGGTAGGCACTTGTTTAATTTTAGATGTTCAACTCGAATGACCCACGATACGTCTGATTTAAGGAATCCAGCAACCGATACCTGTGAAAATATATTTTTTTTAAGTCTAATGACATTTTTTGCATTGTTTAAATTCTTAAGACCGCGTTCGACTTTCAGTTTCTCAACTTTTATGATACCTACACTACAGATTATATTTAAATAAATACATTTATTATTGATTTATATCACAGTATACTGCTATAATGGCAAAAGTTTGTACACACAAATTTATATACATATGTATGTATGTATGTGTGTGTAGGTTTGTTACTTCTTAACGCGCGGCTGAATGGATTTGGATGAAATTTGGTACCAGAAAAGTATTTATCTTATCTATATTTAAATCATAGCCTATGTGTTACGTAGCCTATGATTTATAAGGGCAGGAAGTGCTAATGTACCGCGGACGGCAGTTAGTAGGTAAGTTGTAATAGTTACATGGAAATTATTTGCTTAAGTTTGTAAATGTAAAAGGACCACACTATAAATTAAATAAGTACTCGTAAATAATAGGTAAGTTTGTGTAATAAAAGACACTAACATAATCTCTATTTTTCCTGAATATAAAGGTAAGGTACGTCGTTGACGTATGGTGACTCTCACTATTTACCCGACTGCAAGAAGGGTTATGTTTTTTAAAAGTGGCGCCGCGCGTCGTAGGCGACTGCGCTCGCTCGTAGCAAGCGTAGCACGTAGCGCCTGTTGTCGTGGCGTGGAGGTGGCGAGCGGTCTCAAGGGTACGACTGTACGACTCTTCGACGTATGCAAGCTACGTATACATACTTCTTCCAAGCCTAGATGTATCTAAATGTTAACCACATCCAATAACATACATAATCTACGAACGAAGTTATCGACGTGTGCTATTACAAAACCTAACACTCGGAACAAATATCCATGTAGAACTGTAGACTGTGGACACGTAATCATCAATTATTGGAACATAGATATAAGTACACAAGATAACAGAAGCTTTTTGCGTTTATTTGATTATTTTCCTGATCTATTTACCATAGTTCAATTACTATATTTGTTCAAATTGTCACATTCATTGCTGCTTTTATTTGATTGAGGTTATCTTGTGAACTAGAAGACGTATTCATTCGTAAGTAAATGATTTCGTCCACATGTAGGTACTTTATATATAATGCAAGGAACGCGAGCACGCTGCCTAATCTCAAAAATCCGCCACGTTGTCCCCTCACACCAGGTAGCTGGCGGCACACACACATAGCTACGAGTTAGCGACATGTCACTGACCGTCCAAAAGTGTTTGCTTTTTGTTCAAACATTTAAACACAGTCGTCGCCATCAGATTTAAATATTCATCTTACCAAATTGAACTTTTTAATTTTGAATATGTCATTAAACACGCTCTATGGAAAACTTCCGAGCCGCTGTCAAGTAACGAAATATCTCGACAAGCGTGCTATGCTAAGGCCGCGTTCATTGAATATCAAACGTGTTGTACGTACGTCACGCATCACCGCGTCGATAGGCTTTAGACATACCTAATGACATTGTATTCTATCGCCGACGGTTGACAAAACTTCACAATGTTTGGGTGACCACGTGACATTTCTTTCACCCATATACTTTGGAATTTTTGACAATCTTTATTACTGGTTGAACCCAGATGAATCCTGTCCCAGGTTTCTATACAAAATGTAAAATATCTCATTTTTCACATACCATTCTCTCAGTCGGCCGACGACGACTATACCTTTAGTGTGTACGCGGCCTAATACCTACTCAAAAGATTAACATCGCTCAGTACCCAATCTAAGAGTAGGTAACTAAAGTGCTTAATTCGTGCACAGACTACAGTGACTGACAGACAGCGTTATACACTTCTAAAATTAAACTCTATTTTTTATTACATTTGAACGATTGTACCAATCAGTTCCAACTATTAACTTATTGGTTTGATTTAATATTTAATATTATTACCTAAGGTAAAAAATAAAGCAGCATTTATTTTTAGATTTTTTAATTTTTTATAAATTTATAAAACAGACTTACATTAGAAAAATCACATAAACTATTAAACAGACCTATTAAATATTTATGTGAGTCTATATTACATACAGTAGGGTAGGTACTTAGGCTACGGACGGGATTATGACCCGGTACATTTGAGAATTACTGGAAAACACATTCGCAGTTAATAAAAGTTTCGTTTACTTAGATAATGAAGTTCACTGATTGAATGATTTGACTGCGCCTATGTTACCCACGCAAATTACTCATTAGATTTTATATGAACTACTTAGAGCACGAAAGACGTGAGATCATGGCTCTATTAGTAATGGCCGTCACCCGAGGGGTCGTTCAGCCAGGGGTAGTTGACAGGGCATCTCACGCACGTCTGCAGGTTGATGGTCTCACCGGGAACTTCCTTGGAGGTGAGCTTGCAAGAATGGGGTACCCAACAAGCTTGGTATCCTTCAACGGCGCACTTTTCCCTCCAGGGCTCGAAGTTCTTGGCTTCGGTAATAGTACGGGGGTTCTGGATCCACTGGATTACTTGTGTCATTGTAACAAAGTATACGTCATTGTGACTTGAAAGAACTTCGTCAATCCAGTACAGGAAAGCCTCTAAAAATTCGGGGTTGTTCTTGAGCCAAGCAGCATGGAAATACAGGCCCAAAGGAGCACGGTTCTGGTCGTAGTGTCGGTCAAAGTTATGGTTGAGGAAGTTGTAGAACTGATCTCCGGTCAGAATGTTGGAACAAGAGTCAACCATGGCACACCCAGGCAAGTACTCGTCGTTGGTGGGGTCCTCACGACGGTCAAGTTCGTTCATCACCATTTCCCACACAGCGTGGCTCCTAGTGGGGCAGCTCTGCAAGTTTCCATGGCAGCGGTGAGGCATTCTGAAGTACATTGTGTAAGGCCATAGAGGAGGGTTGGAGAGGGGGGCGGTAATACTACTGTCGTATAAGAAAGCTTGTTCTTCCATCATAGTGAACTGGTTGTTGCCACCGACACGGAGGTAAGGAGCGCGAACGCCCACGACGCTGTTATCTGTGATGTTAGCGAACTTCTCCATGATGACGCGCATACCAGCCATCTCCTTGCCCCAGTCGTCAACGGAAGCGTTGCTCCAGAAGCGTTCGTCATCATTGTGCCTAAACATATGAAAATTGCAATTAGTAAAATAAATCAGATTTTTAAACATATGTTTTGATGGCAGTGTTTATTCAATTTGAACTTACGTGATTGAATGTACAGCGATCTCGTGTCCCTTTCTGTGGGTTTCCTGAGCGGCTGAGTAGTTGGTGTACTTGTGCGAAACAAAGTATGTAGCTTTAATGTCGCAACCGTTGGGGTTTTTACGTTTTCCGTTGAATATCTCTTTGTATAGTTCGATGTTGTTGTTGTTGATAGCATCATCGAAGGTGATGGTGATCATCTGGGGCACGTCTCTGGCGGGCAGGTCGCCGGGGATCACGGTACCGTCCTCAGAGCAGAAGCAGTCAGGCAGCACGCACTGCGACGGGTCGCATGGTGGAGCCCTGTTGGGGTCGTTGTCAATGTCTACGACAAACAGAAAACCATATTTGTAAAAAACAATGTAAATTCACACGATTAAGTACATCCAATACCTAAGATTATGAATTTTGAATTAAAACTATCGTGAGAAGAAACACTAGAACTACGCAACCGTTGGATCTGCAATAAGATTTTGAAATGCAAGTTGCTGAAGAAATTAATTTATTTTTGGTCACAGTGCTCTGTGAGTCTATGCAATATAGCTATTGTTGCTTCAAACGTGATAAGAAGCTTTGGAGTTCAGATTGTGATAGTTTGTCATTGAGAGATACTAAATACGCGTCATGTGTAGTTGCAGAGGCGTATGAATCTCGGGCGCGCGAGAGTCGGAACCAGTATGGGTACTTTCGCTTGCTCAAATCACTCGACACAGCTGACACTCGTTGGATTTCACTTTTGATTCAGTAATACTATTCGTACTTATGTATATACAAGCTATACTTTTTGAATTACGTACACAGCGTATTGATTTATTTTAATCCCATAATTTGAATACTTCACATGTTCAAAGAAACATTCATTTTTGTGGCCAGTTTTAATAATTACTTTGTTATCCAAGTCAGTCTGTTAGGTGACTTGGCAGTTGTTTACGCACATACACTGATACTGATATGCACATACATTTACTTCATAGACGTGAGCTAGAAGATTTATGTTACACTAACAGACCAGGGTCTTCGTGGTTTGGTGAATGGAGTTTTATATCCTTGTCATGTACATAATTACAATTCAAAGTGATTTCAAGTCATATAGCGTAGCAGAGAATTGTATTGTATGAATCGTATTTAAAGTGAGGCGATGCATACCGACGAGCTTCTTGTGTGAGGCCATATCGAGTCGCTGCTGAGCTTTCTATCTCAATTCACACATTCCATATGTGTTGGTATGTCTAATTTAAATAAAGCCAAACGTTATCTTAATTAATTAAATAAATAATCCATTTGTGTTACGACATAACATTGAGATGTTTTTTTAGGCCAAGTGATTGGCATTTCAGGCAGTTCGTTCGTCACGGCTCATGAGCTAGTTCTTATTTGTGAGTTTGCTGGTTCAAGTTCATTTGCGTGATTTAATTTTAGATTTGATCCAATATATTGATCACCTCGCTACATAAGTTCGTTAAGTTGGCGGCGAGGGTACTTACCGCAGGAGTTCTCGTCGGACCCGTCCGCGCAGTCCTTCTCGCCGTTACAGAAGAGTCCACGCTCGATGCAATTCATGTCGCCGCAGGCGAGGAAGCCATCTTGACATAGCGGCTCTTCAGTGTACAACAAAGGCTTTACTTTACGCTCCTTATTTTTCAATTTGCAATTTTTGACGGCGTCTTTCCAGTCACACGTCTGTTTCTCGATATCGAAGAATAAACCGGCTGGACAACGAATGGCTTGGATACCCTGTTAGAGAAATACAAATGATTAATTAATAACATTTGGTTACTTTGTTTTATTGTCGTTGTCTAGAACTTACTCAGACAAAACCCTTTAAAGTGTCGCAACACTTTAAGTCAGCTCAAATGCAAATTACAAACTATGTTGTAACCTTAAAATAACCTCACTCAGCAGATAATTGTTAAATTTACAACACAATACTTATAACATTGTAATTATATGCGCTAAACTGTTAAATACACATAGTATAATTGTGTTCCAATCAATGTGTTAGTGTGTGTTTACATTTAATTCTACGGAGGAAATGAATGCATTGTCCCTGACGGAGCGGTCTCCGCTGCGTGGTTTGACGGAGACATCCGAGGTATTGTATCAGCTTGAACAATTACAGCAATTTTCATGAATACGAGCGTGCGCGACGCGGTGTAAGCCGGCCGGCGGCGCGCGGCTTGTTCTTACATTACCTTGAATGTCGTAAGAACGCAACACCAGTACCTACCCACTAATACGCAATGCTCTGTTGTTTATATTGAGGACAAATTTCTAACGTTTATTGCGCTTCGCATACATTTAATTATATTGCCTTATTTGCACTCGTATTAAAATTCCAAACCAACAAACTATTAAATAATCAAGTATTCAAAATGGTAGAATCATATTTTCATAATAATTATTTGGTGTTTTCAATGCGAGCCAGTTTTAAGGTAGCTTATTGGAATGTGGGTACATTCCAGGTGTTGTTTGTACTTGCGGCGATACAAGTCATAAGGACACATCGAGTGGAGAATGCAGTTCTCGTGTGTAGTACTCACCGAGGCGGTGCACTGGATGACGTCGCGACAGTTGTCGCCCTCGCCCGCCACCAGGCGGAACCACTCGCCGGCGTCCTTGTCCTTGCATAGCTCTACCTCCAAGCTGTCGTCTTTCTTCACCGTTTCTTCAGCCTGCCGCCGCCATCGGTGGGTACCAGCATCCGCTAAACAAACAAAACATTAATTAAATAACTGTTTGCTGACCATTTTATTTATCATTCGACCGATATGAGCAACTCAAAAAACTTGCTCCTCAACTAAAACCCGGAAGATATCTGTTTGGATGTTTTATTTCTTTTAATGTATTCAACGTAATCAAAGAATTTATATAACCACGTGTGGTTAATCTTTTAACCTATATTCACGATTCATCGTTTTTTCGGTATTAGAAGCTAAATGTCACTTGGAATAGTAACGTACTAGTGTGTAAATGTCAAAGGTGGGGTGAGCGCTCGTGACATTTGACTCGCTTCGAAATGTCAGCGCTTGGGCAAGCGACAAGGACGACTCTTTCTATGTCTTCTGTCTAAACAAAATTGAACATTATGCATGGCATTTGATTTGTGTGCCGATTAGGCTGACGAAATTATTATAATTCAGAAAGGTTACGGAATAGTAGATTTCCTTGAATCATCATCGTGTTCCAGGAAACTTAACGACGTACCTATTAACAAACTACGATTAATATAAAACCTGTTGAAAAACTGTTCTGTACGTGGTACCAACATTGCGAATTTGGCTGAAATAGTTAATAACATCAACGATGTTCTAACACAGTTGATTGTGTGCAAAGGTTCTCATACAAGCATGCGTCAGCTGTCGACGTTGTGGATTTTTTTGTCATTTATGCACTTGGCTTGGGTAATGTTTGCGAAGGCAATAAGAAAGACGTGTATTGCGAGTGGCTGAAAGAGCGCATGCGAGCCGAGCCCGAGTGTGAGCGCGTAACACTCGGAAGCTCTCGCAACGTTATCCAACATCTCGCTTATACCGCGCCACAGGAGCGGAAATATTATCAGAATAATCGAAACATCTCACATAATATGGGCTTCAATCGGAAAATGCCCTAATTCCTCAACTGCATCACCAAACATGTCAGCTCGACGAGAAGCTGAGGCATGCAGTCACGGACTCGCGGTGCATGATTGTTCATACAGCGAGCTATGTGGGTTAGATGTTGCGCTGCCAATGCAATCGATAGCTCGATTAATACACGACATGCTAGCGTGTATACACTCACATAATTATGTTATTTTCATTGTTTGGTATAGTAACAACTTTGCACAACTAGTGCCACGTTAATCAACACAAAATACTGGACTGGTTTTACTTTTTGTCCGATTTCTCCTTTTTCTTCAGTATTTGAAAAGATTATTCAGAAAGAACCATAAATAATCTGTTTTCGTTATAATAGATACAATTTCGTAATATTACGATTCAAGGTCTTAACTTTTGCTTATATTAATTAAGTAGTCTGTCAACACCATTATTTTAATAAATGGTACCTACAATCTAAATATTTGCAAAAATATCATCTTATAGAAACCAGTTTTATAATCTAATTTTAGTTTAAATCGTGACAAAACTATGCAAACGTTCGGTGCTGGTTGGAGTTGTAAAAGCTAACTAGTTCTCTTTGACCCGGATACACCACGTGTGTGATTATGATATACCAATAACTTGAATTAATAAATTAACCCCTACAATATAGAAATATCACCACAATAGCGTCGAAATAAGTTTCTCTCGCTCCAAGTGTTAGCACCTTTTTAGTTGTAACAAAGAGAGCGCGTTGATGTCTTTTGCACTGAAAAAATACTCGCGTCAAATCATTTATTACGCTTTCTTTGTTTAGATTTTGTCTTTTTATTCGAAAGCTAATTTTTCATTTCAGATGAATATTTCCGTGTTTTAGAGTGAAATTTTTGTTTATTGATAATTGAACTATAAAATATTTTAGGAAATTGAAGAGCTGCCACCGATCACAAATGTAGCAATGAGAGTTAATGATTGTGGTGCTTACATGTTTATCAAAATGATAACAATATGTATACAACAATATATATAAAAGTTGTGACTCAGAAGCGAAACTATCCCCCAGAATCGACTCTAGTATGAATAATAAAGCATGAATGTGGGAACAAGTAAGTATGCTGACGGCTCGGGCGTCGACCGGGCGCGTTGTTGGAATACCAACCGACGCCGACGTCGACCTTATGAATATTTAGTACCAGCGCTCGACTTTCCTTCTGCGGCACTCCCTTCGAGCGAAGTCACTTTTGATAACGGGAGACTGGCGATTCCGGACGCGGAAGTAAACAGCGCTCACCTTGCAGCGTCACTTGCATGTGTGCGCTCGCGCCGACCTCTGCAAGCGATCATATTCACGTTTCACTTTGTCTCCTCGACGAGGTATTATGTAAGAAGACGCCGTGTCCTCTTTGTCTTCAGATACGATCCTTTATCACGTGAGAGTAACGTGGAAACCCACAACCATGAAGAACCTACTCGAACTCACTCGAACCTACTCGGACTTACTCGTGGCTGCGTGGCTACGTGCTGGCAATACATTAGTGTCTGCAACGTGAACTACATTAACACTTGGGTTAAACTTGACCGAGGCCGTGATTGCCGTATCGTACATTTCTCCATAAATGTGATGAAATCCAGTTACAACACAGATTGTTGTTCCGTAGCCAAGCTGAATATATAAATTCAATAACTTAGCATATACATGTCTGCACATAAACGGGGTGGAATGATTAAGCTCCACGAATGAAACTTGTGTTATGTGATAGGCAAATAAATTAAGCAACTCCAACATTCACTTAAACAAATTTTATATAACTGTGTGAGAGGATTGCATACATATCTACAATCACTGCAAGCTGACGTATGAACAGCGGACTTGAAGGATGCATGATGAACGAAATAATCTAAAAAGTCTTTCTTTGTTGTTCACGTGCCGGTGACCCTATTCCACTTATTTGTGCAATTTCTGTTTTAGGTTTGTGTAAAATTTGCTCAACCAACGCAAACCGTGAACGTGAACGTTTACAAAATTAGACGTAAGCTAAGTAGTTCATTCAAAAGTTTAATTAATTGGCGCACACTTATAAGTATTATGCGATGTGATTTCGCCACAGTATCGAGTGATTCAGAGCCTGTCTATGTCTCTCACGTGGTGGTTATGGCGCAACACGGTTGACCTAGAGACCTAAAGATCTGGAAACCTACCATGAGCAGGTAGTACTGATCAATAGTGTCACTAACAAGCCGTAACAATAAATATAATTATGTAATTATTTTGCGTGATTTAGTTATAATCATATCCTAATGTTTCAATGTAATTGAACTTTTTAATCATAATATAAGTAATTGTTCTGTTACATTAAGAAATTAATTTTTAAAAATGTTACTATTTATAACTTCTGCTTGAAATGAAAGTTATTTTTTTTGTAGTTATTCCTTAATACTTTTCATATACTAATAATATAGTAATAAAATGCTTTAAAAATAAGGTATAATAACATATTACAACGTAGCAATATTTTAGTTAGTTAAAGTCAAAGTTATTCAATTGATTAAAAATCAGCTGCTTGTAAGTAGTTAACAACGATCGCTCACGTCCCGGTTGCAATTAATTTTCCAGTCAATTATAACGCCGATTTTCGAAGCTATAACACATTCATCAAATGAGTGCAAACACATAAACCACACTGTCTGCACATTAAGATGATCCATCATACATAATTAAGAAAATGTAAATATTCGCGAATTCAAGGTTAATTGAGATAATTTATTATTTATTTCTGTAATAATTGAAAGGAAGCTATTATTGGTGACGCCCTTGAGCGGCAGACTCTTAGTTCACGTGAACTATGGCACTCTGACATTTAAGTATCGCACCTGAGCAATATTACTTAAAAATGTCACGTATGTGCTAACGGAAACTATGATCACCTAACAAGTTTTTCCGTATAGTAATAGTCCGTTTAATAATTTGATAGCAGTTTTTTTTTCAATATTTTTTTTTGCTGAAAAGATCACCCTAACCTTTACTTTGGAGCACAATGAGATGCCAAATGACATAATGTTATTTATGTTGTAAAACGAATTTGATTCACTTGATGTTTTTAAATGTCAAGTGAAACCAATTGTATTATATTTTCAAGCTTACAAGCGAGCGATGTGGATATAAAGAACTTATTAGACAAAAGTGATGTGTCTTACTTTATATTAAAAGTAAAAACATCAATTCAATCCATAATGAAATCAGATCAAACGGTTATGGGTGTATAACATAATTTCTTTGCGTATGATCAGATCGTGGCGAGAATAAAAGCGTGGTAAAGTTTACACGCTTTAATTACTATCGTGGAATCTAGATATGATTGTAACGTCACGAGAACTTCGACTAACAGCACTCAAAGACTAAAATAGGAAATGGATACCGATTTCGTATTATTTTTTGTAAACACTCTCTAGATAGGCTATCAACGCATTCTTTTATCGTAACAAAAGCATTTGGCTGACCTGTTGGTCTAGTGGTCAGTGGCCCTGACTGCTATGCCGCAGGTCGCGGGTTCAATTCCCATCTAGGACAAATGTTTGTGTGGTGAGCTCGATTAGTTGTTCTGTGTCTGGATGTAATTTATCTATAATATGTATGTATTTAGAAATATATAAGTATGTTTATCAGTACTCATAACACAAGCTCTGCTTAGCTCGGGGCTAGACGACGTGTGATAGTTGGGAAATATTATGATTTACCGAGTACACCTACATTTTGTTTTCGTGAATGGTTCCTTTGTTTGTAAGGTTTACTTAAACACGCCTTTACAAGGTTATGGAACGTAATTAAATTTTCCGTCGAGATAACATTCTAAGGAAGGACATTGTGCAGCTTTCCGTCTTGAAATGAGCGGCGCCGAGTCCACGAGCTACGAGACAGTTCACCGCTTACGATGATATCTGATCTTTGTGGTACCAGCCAGTTCATAAGTCGTCGGCCTAAATGTAAATTTCGAGAAATCAATAGGGCCGGCTCATGTAACGTAGCAGCAGTCTCGCTGCCCTCGACACTATGCAGAGTGTGACGTCACCGCCAGGCGCGAGGCGTAGCGCAACACGGAACGAATGTGAAAGTTCTCCGCAACCGCAGCGCAGCCGCAGCAGGTGCTAACCAATAGTTCAACTAAACACGTCCTAATGACAGTCTATTCAGATGAAGTAATCAACACATATCCTTGTCCTCATCTCGTCACGTTGTCTAGACTGCCGCTCGAACCTTGTCCACAAACATCGAAGTGGCCCTCGGTGTTCCGAATGCTCAACGACTGTTACGGAAACTTCATATACGAACGAATCATATGTTTTCGCAACATTAAACGTTTACTTTACCGAAATTTGCTGAATTCTATTATTTGTTTTCACAACACCGACGCAACGCATAAAGATACATGATACACGTTAGAGATATGCCTGTGAGTGACTATCCTTGAAGGGTTCGAGTCACTGTGCGTTGATGTCCTTTGGTCGTTCGATGCAATGCGATCGCGGTCGGCTGCATTCATCGGTGAACTCTGCGGAGACACAGTCTATCTCGCGATTGTCGAGAACGGAAAAATTCACTGTTCACTAAGTGCGACACTGTATTGACGCAATCACTAAATTATTGGCAGATGTGCGGAGGTGACGTCGAGCCACCCGTGACGTCGCGAGATGGACGGTGTCTGGAGCGTAAGATAAAGGTTAGGACTCACCGCAGGCGAACAAGAGACACACGGCCAGAGTAGCGACACGGGCGTAGCGCGCCATGACGGGATCACAACAGGTCGTTGCGCGGCCGTCGAGCGGTTAAATAGTGGCCTCAATCTGCGCCCCGCCCGCC
Organism: Mythimna vitellina; assembly: GCA_949316375.1. Classification (NCBI taxonomy): domain Eukaryota; kingdom Metazoa; phylum Arthropoda; class Insecta; order Lepidoptera; family Noctuidae; genus Mythimna; species Mythimna vitellina. Next base: position 12,500,762 of record OX438691.1, on the reverse strand, counting down.
CCGCTCGCCCACTGCGCTCGCACCTCTGCCGACACCCTTCGCACTCATCAGCTGTGAATCACCTGCATCACCAGGACTTGCAGCGCATCTGCATGTACGGCCCCGTGCTGTATGCAACGCTTTCCTATTCTGTCATATTTCTTAGAGGTCCTTAGTTGCGCCAGAAAACACAAATAAAACACATTATGTAAGAGTTATACAATTTAATGAAGACGAATCTACACTTTACGCATCACTAAAGTACCTACACCTGCATACCAAGTCTTGTGTCGATGTATTATTTTATTGCTTCTATTAAAATTCTTAAGAGATGGTTCTGATCAGAGAATTTACGCATGTAGGTAAACTGTTATTTTTCTAGCGTTTGAGATTTTGTAATTTTAATTTATATGCAGTTGACAAAGAAACATACCATAAACCATTTATGCTCTTATGATACGAACACGTTAAATATGGTGTGTATTCATGATATTTTCAGTTAGCGGGTAAAGCAACAAATATCTTCTCACTTTCATTTTGAGAAGTCTATTTTAATAATAATGGGTACCTTTGTATGTAAAAGTATGTATTATTATTTGGAAACTACAGGGTCAAATTAAATTTGATAGCGAAACTTAAAAATCTTTTTTTGAGAAATTCACTTCTGCTTATTTATTTTATTATTTATGTACACACAATTATAGAGAAGAAGACAGGTATCTTAATATAAAAATTTGCACAAAGGTAAGGCTTCTTATCTGACGTCTCATATAAATCTAAGCTAATATGCTAAAAAGTAGAATTTTTTGTTTGTTCGTCCGTCCGTTAATTTGGCCGTAAAAGGTAATCTAGAAGTACTAATCAGATTTCGAAAATTCTAGCGTTAATTATATATTTTGAATTCATGTCACTTTTTGTTTATAGCGTACTAGCTTTTGCCCGTGGCTTTGCCTGCGTACATTAATTATTGCCTTTGTCATTCAGGAATATAATAGCAATTGGACCAGTACTTTCAGAGATTACAAATAAAAAAAAAACAAACTGTACCTCTTTTAAATATTAGTGTAGATGTACGAATGTTTGTATTAATTGTTGTATTATTTATTTATAACTAACTAGCTGATTATAGAAGCTTATGTAAATTTTGAATAATGTACAGACAGCTGCATCAATTGGGTACCCCTTTAATATTAGAATACCTTAGAAAACGGAGTAACCAGTTGATAGCGCTGTCCGTACCTTTCAAATTATGAAAAAACACCACATATTCACATGAGTTTCAGGTTAATTTTCTTTAAAAACATTAAAGCACCGCAAGGTAGAATGATAGAAAATGCCTATGAATTTAAGCCCTCCTTTGTGTAGTCATACGCTCTGCAAACATATTAGGTTTGGGACTCGTATCTATAAACTCTCCGCTATAATGAACGTTACAGAATACAGGCTGGCACCAAATACTACCAGCTTTTAATGTGTCATACGAATTTAGAGTAAGAATTTATTTATTTTAGTTATTTTTTTTTGTTTTCTTATATATTTATTATAATTATTTACATTCTTACAAATACTTAACTAATTATACTATACTCACAAACAACTAAACTAATAAAAAACTTACTACATATGAATATAAACTGAAAAGAATAGTAACATGTACAAACGCGTATAAAAATAATTTCACTGGGCGTCAATTTTTTTAGTAAAATACTATTTCATTTAGGACGTTATATTTGTTATAGCTGTAAGAAGTGTCGGTTCAAATAAAAATTTATCCGGGCGTTACTTTGCTCCGACCCTGAGTCCTCACAATCTCTGCTACTAGCGAGCTGCCCCGCATCACAGGCTTCTGTCTACTGATGGTGTGACACGGCAAAGCATCTAGATTTTTGTGCTATAAAATAGTAATAGATATAAGATAATTCACACTACCACATCACACTTCACACTAATATTCTAAAGGCGTTTAGTATTTATGTTTGTAAAACTTCAAGTTCAAACGGCTGAAAGTCTACTCGTGTGACAAATTTTATCCAAATCAAATTTGACACACGAGTAGAATAAGTCCTGGAAATTAATGATCTCCTACGGTATATATTGTGATAGTACTAGCTGCAGCGGATTCGCCAGCGTGAAAGTTGAAAATTGTAGAATAAAAAGTCTCCTATGTGCTATTCCAAGACATGGCCAACCCGTGTTCCAAATTTCATCCCAATCCGTTCAGCCGTTCAAGCATGGTGAAGTAAGAAACATGCGCACTTACAAACTTTCGCCTAAGTCATAATATTAGTGGAAAAAAATATCTGTACTTCAGACAGCAAAATCAAAATACATTCTGTAAAAAACCATTGTCAAATCCATTGTGTATCCATTCTGTGTAAATTTATTTATTTATTAAGACTTCATGCATCATAAAAGTACAAAGGCGGATTTAATGCTTCAGGCATTCTCCACTAGTCAGCCAATAAATAAATTGACCAACCAGACAAATATAAAAATAACTTTGCTTTAAACTAATTGCAGTTATAAACAATCATTTCGGGATCATAGGGTTCTCATGGTCCCTCATTGCACAAACATTTGATTGAGTTGGTAGGCGCGCCGACTCTCACGATGATCTCAATTGAGAGTGCAATTATTATGTTGATTGAAAGATACAATTGCATCAACCAACGAAGCGTGGGTTCGGTGCTCTTCTGCTCAGTTCAGAAATAATATTTTTTCGAAACAAAAATGTAAGAGTAAAACCTTATTGGGTACTTTTAAAGGACTAATTAAGTTTAATACTTGCAGTGATAGAGTTACTAACCCGAAATTTGTAGGTATGAAGGTAAGAAGCGAAATTGATAAAGATCAATTTATAGATGGAAATTAGAGAATAGAAATCCATGTTTAGACATAACATAATGTGATAACCTGTAAACAAATTAAATAAGGTAGGAAAAGACGGCCGTGACTATGACCAGGACTGGATGGCAAGGTGAATAACAGGTAAATCAAGGGGGAGGAGGGAGAGTCACAGCATATGGGCTGCCGACCACAATTACAAAACGCCGCCATCGGCATAGTTCCTATAGTTTTCATACATTTTATATGGATTTGCCGCACATGGTTGATGCCGGCGGCTGCCACAAGCCACAAATCGCCGCTGCTCGCTTCTTGTGGCCAGTACGGGCCACAAAACGCCGATACACAACGCCGTCACACGCCAATAGCGCATTTAAACCTTCTTCGCCAGAGTCCATTATGATTCTGCACGAATGGGTTAAAAAAAGTAGCAGCTACCAGCAACAAGTGGCTATCGCGCGCTTCAGTTGTCTTTGTGGCCGATTCTAGCCTCTCATGGCGGTGTTTGTGGCTGTGGTATGTGGCCCGTGTGCGGCGACCCCTAGGACCAGAGAACTGAAGAAGATGATGAACCTAAGGGATAGGTATTTGGACTTTAATATAATTTGAAGTCATAGTATATGCACATTTATAATTTTACAAATTTAACTTCATAGCATACTTTGTTCTGCCTATAATAGAATAACTATAGTGAAATGTATTGTGTAAGGGTGTTTTGCTTTCAGAGAGTAGCGATGACGCTGAGTGGCACGAGGAGGCGTCACGGAACTGTGACACAGCGTGACTTTTCCCGACATAGCTGTATCTACGAGGAAGCAGGCTGGTGCAAGTATGCTGTGCGGTGCGAGGATAGGGCGGGCAAGCGAGGTTAACACACCCTTTTTTTGGAATGTGAAGGAGTGTCAGATTTTTACTGACTAAAACGTACCCGTGTTCTTTTAGTTGCCCTTTGAGTTCCAGTGCCGCGGGAACTCTTTCGAACAATCCTGTAACCCAAAGGTCAACACACCCTAAGGGAGTGCAGTGGCATACGTCCACCAAAGATATGCAAGGATACAAGCTATATATTAAATACCGTCAAACAGGGTGAATAGGAACGCACGGGTAAATAGCGGGTTTAATTAAATATTATTCTATTGTTAGAAGCACTCTTTGTTATTTATAAAAATATCTCAACTACTTAAACTTCTACTCTTCATTAATGGCAATTGTGGAAAAGACACCACAATTATGCCAATAAAAAAAAATCTCATTTGCCTAAACTTTTTTTGTTTGACAATTTCCTATCAATTTATGTTTCGAATATATACAACTATGCTTTCTTAAAAGTCTCACTGTAAGAAGGGTTCTGTCTCTGGCGCCCTAACCACTGGTAGCTTGGATTCTGCTCCCGACACCGGCGGCTACTATTTTTTATACATATATTTATATTTCGTCTCCGCTATAACCAACATTTTGAACAATTGTTGGTTTTTTCCAAATAAATAAAATAAAAATGAAAAAAATAATACTTTTACCATCAGCCCTTTCAGTAAAGGTCATTTTTTCAGTCATAGTGGATAAGCAGAACCGAGATGTAGTTAATAAAAAATATAAATGACTCAAGAAATATGAGCGAGACACGTATGCGAAAAACTTTATACAATCCATGGACCACTCAGCATCGAGACTGAGAATCATGCAGAAAAAATATATTTTCAAATTTAAACTTTTGGAATTTGAAATTCCAATGCCTATTTTATTTATGAATCATGTCTGGAACGTGACTCACTTACCATGTAATAATTCGTAGTTTTGGATAATGTCGTAGTTACTAACGACATTTTATTACTAACGCATTATCTTACAGGTACCTATTTAATTGATAGCTTTTAGCAATGAAGCTAATTATCCAATTTCTTTTACTAATATTCTTAATCCTACTTAAGTGCCTTAGGTAAATTATTAATAGAATTTTAAGTATTATTATTCACAAATTTACCTACTTTACTCTATTGCAATTGGATGATGTAATGATTTGAAAAAATATATGCAAGCTGCTCTGTTTGGTATAGACTTTTTAACTTACTTGGAAATACGTAGGTCCTATAGAAATATTTTATTTATTTATTTAAACTTCATGCACAGTAGTGGTACATAGGCGGACTGAATGCAACAAGGCATTCTCTACCAGTCAACCTTTGGGTTAAAAAGACAACACTGTGGTAGGCTTGCACAATAAACAAATAACAGATACATCAAACAGAAAATAAAAAATAAAAAATAAGTTATTTATAACAATAATAAACATATAGATGCTAAATTTATAAACTAATAAATACTATGAAAAATATCAAATTATTAAGAGAACTTAATAATAATTCTGACCAAACTAAAGTTGAGAGGACTTCAAGTTCCGAATTTTACGCTTAAAGGAAAACTTACTTTCAGCTTTTTTGATGTCAAGGGGAAGCACATTGCAGAGTTTTATGGTGGAAACAGCGTATGAATTGGACATTTTAGACCACATTAGTAAAAAATCTATTTTGCTAAATAAGAAAACCAATTCTTTGCCAAAAATTCTAGGCAAAGCTTAACTTCAAAGAGCTCGATTTGTAGAGGAGACTACGCCCCCAATAGCGTTAAGTTAAATCAGATAGATCTCTTTAAGGGATATTTTTCTTATAATAGCTTTTTCAGTACGTGAGGTGCTACATAGCATTAAATATGTGCCATTAAGACGTTGACAGACGTAAGTTTTGAAAACTGATGTTTTTAAAGCGCCTAGTGGGCGTGGCTGTCTTCAATAACTTAGCACAAAACTTGAATAGGCGCGAAACAGCGGCCACTGAAAACAGACCGTTTACTTCTACCAATAAAAATAATCTTATAACTACAAAGATAAACATCACTAAATGGCCTGGCCTTCTCTGCGCTTATAAAATAAATTATAAAATGATACAGGGTCAGAAACTATGCCACTATTGTATAAAAAAAAAAAACAAAAAAATAATTACAACCGTCTTTACTACAAGAAACACTAAAACGTTTAAAATAACATTATTTTCGGAAATCGGTGTTAAATCATTGTGGGTGTTCATTCATACTTTTTAGTTGTGATACCCCTCAGTTAAACCTAAATAGTGTAGGTACTAGTTTTATAATGTGATCATCATCATCATCATTTCAGCCGAAAGACGTCCAGTGTTGGACATAGGTCTCCCCTAAATGTCGCCACAATGACCGGTCCTGTGCGTCTCGCATCCATCAGATTCCCGCGACCCACACCAGGTCATCGGTCCACCTTATGGGAGGCCTTCAAACGCTGCGTCTTTCGGTACGTGGTCGCCATTCAAGAACCTTTCGTCCCCACCGACCATCTGTTCTGTGGGCAATGTGCCCTGCCCTCTGCCACTTAAGTTTGCGGATTCTTCGGGCTATGTCCGTAACCTTGGGTTTCTTGCGGATATCCTCATTTCTGACGCAATCACGTAAGGGAACTCCGTATATAATGAGATGTCTATAGAATATAACCATATGATGTGGGTTTATTATGGAATTCTCGTGCTCACATTCCGGCTCCATCATTAGATCAGTTTGATGAGTCCAATATACCCAAAGAGCATTGCAAATCAATTCAAATAAGGCAAAACACACATAGAAAACATTAATTGGTTGTTTTGAAGAGAATCCCAGGGTCCTGGAACGCCAGGTAAAGAAGTAACATAAGAGTAGGTTTTAGTCAGTAAAAGACTGACACGCCCTCTCGCTTCGCCCTAGAGCGAAAGAAGTCATTGAATGATTTTGCACCTAAAAAAAACATAGGATACATTGTTTAATTACGGAGTTCCGGTGCCTACCTTCATCATCAGATCAGTTCAATAGTACCATTTTCATCAGATTCATTCAGACCCATTTATTTATTTGTATTGTCATAGTTGCTTAACTATCTTCTTGGAAATATGCATTTATGCGAGTGTGAAGTTGCATTGGCCATTCGTGGTTTTCATCAGTTCCACATCATCGAATGATACTTTCTGACTTAGACGCTTGACTTCTCGATAAAAATACCAAAATCTCTGCACATATGCCTATGATAATTGAGGACTTCCCTCAATTCCTCATAGATCACGAAAATGGGACCGATTTGAAAGCTTATCGTTTTAATGAAAATAGTACATTATGATACAAGTGGATAAACTTTGTCATTTCAATAGAGGCGAAATGCGCACGAGCTGCAGGCGAGGGCGTTATGAAGCCGAGTGAACTTTTTTCGGCCAAAAGATTCATTTACATCGGAGACTGTATATGAGTTGATGAAATAAAAATGAATTCTAGCGGCATCAACATTAATTACATTAGGGACATTGTAAATATTACGTATAAGTCTCTGAATAAAATAAAAAAGGTGTTTTGTTGATTGTTCTAAATTTTCAATTTATTCGCTGTTGCCGATGTTCTTGACTGCTTCCTGGTACTCTGGATATTTTTTAAATGTCTTGTATGGTTTAATTTTCCTTTTCTGAAGAACGCAGGATTAAAATAACATCTTGTGATGGCATGAAATCCAGGTAAGCTCTGACAAATTAACTGATTGGTTAAGTCCTAATATTTAAATTATTGCCAGTTCCCGTAAGCATCCGAACAACCGAATCACTTATAAGGTGATGCATGTTACTAAGCATCATAACCGCAATATTGGTATCAGCACTTGCTTATTATTATTTCTACTAAATAGTTGATGTTACATGCATGGCATACTATGTTCGTGTCTGCTTTCTCATGTGCTGGGCATGACAACTCTTCAACCCTTGAGAAAACTTTGTTGGAATTATCAACAGAAAAAGAATGTAATTTTCTGAAATTTATGTATTTTATTTTGTTGTCAATAAATGGCACCACTCAAAAAAAAAAAAAAATTTTATCAGAGCTTCTTAAACTTTTTTTTTCGACTATTTGCCCTATCTCACTCGCACCCGCTTGAACAATTGTTACCTCGCGCTCGCACCTACAACGGACTTTCAATGTGTCTGGCAAAATGTAAAAACCATTAAAACTGGTCGATTATTGAGGTAACATCTTTTTATAGGTCCCCAAGTAACATATATAAAATTTAGCTTTTATACTATAACGAAAGTATAATTGTAACTTATTAAAGTTTAAGGGTGTCTGGCAGGGGGTAGTAACTTTCATAAGTGCCCGGCAATGGATGACGGAGTTTCTAAAGTTATTCCGAAGAAAAAATTTGCTTTATACTTTAACGAAATTAAGGTACTATTTTATACATCTTTACTACCTGCTACCTGCCCAAGTAACCACAACCCAAACTCTATAGTCGCTGGTCGTTTTTACCTGTATAAGGGACATGCACTGAAAAACTTTCAGTTTTTATAAAATAACGAAGGTCGTGAGCTAGTATGTAATTATACGTGCGTAAAGATTGAGAGCCCCAACCTTGGATTGAAAAACTATTGCTATCAAGATTTAGGAATTTTAGAAAACTGAATGTGCGACTGAGCCATTTGTAAAAAACAAAAGATTTTTAGCAACTCATCGAAAATCATCTTATGACAAACCCCGGTCTTGGGCGGAGCGGGAGATAGTGTCAGACTTTTACTGACTAAAAACCCACTCCTGTTCCTTCTTTGCCTTCGTCCCAGGGCCCTGGGTTTCACTTTCACACTACCCGTGGCCCCAGTAGGCTTCGACCCTGCTGGGCCCCTACGATTTGCTGACATCTCATGTCGACGACTTGGGCTCGGTCCAGACGATTACCGGACGGTCGGTGGGATTCCTCACACCCGTTCTCATCTCCTGTGTCTTCCAGATTTTTGCCTCCTGAGTCATACCCACGCCGACATGCAATGAAAGTTAGAAGAATTAAGTCGGGAGGCAGCAAAATCTGGTCTTGAGTTGCTATAATTCTAGTATATTTTTGTTCTTCAAATTTTTGAATCACGGTACGTGATCACTACTCGAGGACCTTTCGAACCCACCGACCATCCGAACGTTCGAGCAATGTACCCAGTCAATGGGCTGGGTACATTGCTAATTAAGTTTGGTGATTCTTCGGGCTATGTCGGTAAACTTGGTTTTCCTGCGGGTGTTCCTGATTCGCACAAGGAAACTCCTAGTAAACTCTCTCCAACTTCCCATTAAAATAATACATGAACTAACTCTAAGGGAATCAAAACGAATTTTCGGAAAATGACCGGAAATTTAATGCAAAACACAACAAACAAAGCACAAAAAAACTTGCAATAAATAAATTATTAAAACATGCAAAGGACTATTCAACACACATACTATGTTGCTCTTACGGCTCTGCTTTTAGTGTCATGATGCAGCATATGAACTAAACACGTGTGCATTGAACTTCTAGCGCCGATTTTACATACGTCTGTACAACTTGAAAACGCTTAATTGTCCTTTTGTACAAACGGGAGTACGAAATTTATTCGGACGAAAATTTTGGTCCTATATCTTCGTCTTTCCTAGAAAAATCCAGAAAAAGTTTTTTTTCATTTCTTTTTATTTAGTTTTTGGTGATTTTATGTAAAAACGCGCAATTACGTAATAATAATACCCCCGTCGTACGAGTGGTTAATCCCGGCAAAGAAGCTCACCGCATACCAAATTTTAATGTCCTCATGGACACAGCCGCGATGGTGCATGTGTGTGTATGTACACAGTAAGACAACTGTGTGATGCTATATCACAACATTATGTATTATATGATTTAAGTTAGATAACATTGCATATTTTTAATTTGCTAAACTTATTTGTATACACTGTGTCTACATCTCTCATCCAACTCTCCTGTCGCAGGTCTGCTGGAAGAAATTTCATTGGAAATAAGCAGTACCTGTGTGTTCTTCTATCTGCTTTTGTTCTTTTCATTTTTAAGCGTTTGTGTGTATTTAAATAAATAAACATTTTAATACTGTACTAGATGACGTAATAAAAATATAATTATTTTGTTACTTCCATCAAAGATCGATAAAAAATCAGGTTTGACCTATATGAAGCGCTCGGATAGCTCCGAGGTCGCGATGTAGCATTTGTTTCATGTCAAATGTCAAACGTAGTTCATATGTGGCGCAACTAAGGGCTAGCTCACATGTGAATAAATTATATTTTTCTGTACTTCTTCCCATCGTCAAACCATTATAGTCGATAGGTAATTCCAAATTCAAATCATAATTCCTGCTTTTTTTTTAATAAAAATGTGAATCACCAGCACTTGGCCCGCGACTCCTTTTGCGAGAATGTTTTCATAAAAACTTTAACACCCCTTAAATAGTATTTTTAGGGTAGTTTTGAAAAACTGATAATGACAGTCTTTATTATTCATTTAAGTGAGAATTTGTGCAAGTATCAATTTCATTAATCCCAGATATAAGAAATCTCCATACAATCTTTAACACCCTCTAAATCGTCTTATAGGGGTAGTTTTGAATAAAAAATTATGAACACCTTTTTTATTTATTTGGGTTTCTATTTATGTTAAGTTTCAAGGATATGGACCCAAGAAATAATATTTTGCATACAAACGAATTTCCCTCTTTTTACCCCCCAAAAAGTTGAATTTTCAAAAACCCCGTTTTAGTGTTCGCCTACATTATAAAAGGAAGCCTTGTGCCAAATTTCACATTCGTAGATTCAGTAGTTTTTGCTGTGCGTTGATATGTCAGTGTATGTGCGTTGACTATATAGATTTAAGATGATGATATGGATTATTCAAAACGTCCAAAGTGCGCCATGAGCGGTAAACCAACTAAGAAAACCAGGTTTAAAGGTTTTGACGATTTCAAGGGATTTATCGTTTAAATTAATTAATTTGTAGACTATATAAACGATTTTATTTTTACTCTGTGTGTGTTTTTTTTAGCTCAAATGCTGCAGGAACGTTTGAACGAGTTACCTGCGTGGAGAACGCGAAGGGCCCGCTCGCTTACTCTATAGCGGAAGAAGCCATATTCATGACTTCCCGTCTCCAAGACAACAAAAACTCCTAGCTCGGATAGGATCTGTTATTATGAAAGACAAGAAGTTACGAGGCGGTAAGCTTAAACAGTGTATAACTCTCTTGGCCTAAGGATAAATACGCTTTTGGGTGTATATACCTTCAGTGAAACCCACATTTCGCCAGATAGAGGTAGACCGAACTTCATGGTTTAACATAACATATTACTGTTTTCAATCCAAAAATAATGAGTAGGGTGCAAAGTTAGACGGTCTTTAGAGACAACATTTACTACCACATCGACACTAATCCAAAATATGGACTGAAACAGATAGAAAAGGTCACTAACACTTTTTCGATAAACTTCCTCGAAAACTGACTCTTATCGCACTACGATTACGTTCAATATTCCATGTATTTATATCACCCTCATGTTTTCTTTTCATTTATTACACCAAGGGATTTTTTCTTTCTGATTTCATCACGGTCAACGATGATTATTATTTTTTTTATATCAAAGAAGCGCATATTTTTAAGGTTTTCATATTTAATGACAATATAAATAGTGTTTATGAACAGAACATCATAAAAAAACATGATTATTTACACAATAATTAACTATTACCAAAAAATATTAATTATTGTGTAAATAATCATGTTTTTGAGAAAAAAAATACAATTTAAGTTTTGAAAGTATTTCTTTGTAAGTGTATTGAAAAACGTCGTTTGATACCCGTGGAAATGAATTTCGCCTCGGTTGCAAAATCAAAATCAAAAGCGTTTTATTTCTAATAAACCACTTACAGGCACTTTTGAAATGTCAAGAAGTTAGTTAGTCAGAAAAATGATGCTAATTGCACATTCCAAAGCGTAGATCTCTATGGAGAAGAATGTGCAAGAAACTCCATGGACATTCTTTTCAATCATGTTTTGTAATTACAAATATCTCTATTACATGTTTCTTGTCACTGTCATGTGAGAACAATTTAAATAAAATGAAAATAAAAACTAAATATAGATATTAAAATAGCAACTGGCAGCTAAGAGATGACCATTCTCAACTAACAGCGCCCGTTCACGGACATGACGCCAATATTAGCACCACTCAGCTATTTTGAAGGGAACCGAATGATCCAACATATGCACCACCATCAGTGAGACATTTGAGTGAGCATGACAAACTCTCAACTGCCATGCTCATTTATGTTAAACAAGTCCAATAGTAACATAAAAACCATAAAATAGCTCCATGGTACTCACATTTACAAACTTTGAAAAAAATGCTTCTACTTTATACAATAATTATAATATTTTACAATTAAAAAAAAAACATTAAACAAAAATAATAATAATTTCCAAACTAATCAACTCAAATCCCGGTGGTAGTGGAGCTGGACCAGCATTGAGCCAAGCATTTTTATCTTGAATATAATCCTCCAACTTATAATATGCTTGCCTGCATAGTGTGCGCTTAATACAAGATTTAAATTTCGTTTCATTGAGTTCTAATATTTGTGGAGGTATTTTATTATAACATTTCAAACAGTTCCCCATGAAAGAAGAGGCCACTTTAGCCAGTCTGAAACCTGCTTGAAATGACCAAATTCTCCGTTTGTATCAAAATGTTATTCCCGACCAGGACTATATGCTCAGACAGAATGAGCGCTTACTTGCATCCATTACATTAAACAGACAGTCAATTGATTAGCATTTTTTTTCTCCAAAAAAGTTTAAACAAATTTTAATTTGACTGTTTAAAAAAATGTTGGTGTTGGGTCAATCTAGGCAACGATAACGATACACCACAGAATTAGGCCGTCAACCGGAGTCCAGGCGTATTTTTTACAGCAGTAGGGTTATATGAAAAAAAATTACAATACATTCTTTCTCCAAAATCTAAAGTTAAAACCCGTTAAACAAAAAATTTCTCAAAGAAGAACAACAAGGTTTTTAAATTATCTGGATCTGAACTACCTACCTATCCAATTCGTAAGACTGAAGAGGAATAGTCTAAAGAAATTTACCTATTGGATATTTTTCTTCAATACAATCTGTCACACTTAGACAGCCCAAGTAGCTCAATATTTAATAAACAGATTGCAGAATACATAAAAGAAAAATAAGCGTGGGGGGTTCATTCTAAATTCCAAGTCAAGTAGAAAATCCGAGCGGCGACGCGACTCTATAGATCAGTTGCTGCAAACAATCCGTATGCAAAAAGTTCCCGCAGTGCGAGCGCTTCTCTATGTGAATATTATTCGCAGTGCGCGTTAGCCCCAATAACTTCCTACATAGCCTAAACAGATAGATCGATGCGTGCCAAAGAAATAGACATCGATAGGTTGGTACGGACGAAGAAAGATAAGGTCAAGCATTGCAGTAAGATAGGAGATACTTATTAATGCCATGGCTTGAACATTACAACACAACAACCAAGCTTTGCCAACATTAAGAATGTTGGATTTGTTTTAAAGGTTTTTGAAATTAGAATGGAAGATACTTTACGAATGCCATTAATGAAGAGTTGAAGTTGAAAAATGACAACGATGTTACAAAGTGCTAATATCATTACCTAATTTTCCTTACATTATAAGCTATTCAATTTTAAATTTTACATCATTTTTTGTACTAATAGTATACTTATGTTTATATTATATATTCTCAACATGAAAGTGTTTCATTGTATTTTTTTTTTTAGTATTCGGAGAACTATGGATGTTACCTACAAACTTGATATTAAGAGAGTCCTTCCCCACTTGCCTATCGTTAACGTCGAGCATGGTTTAAGCACGTCATGCTTTTCCACAACGCCGAAATTACTAATAAGAGACGCAATCCTATTGTTTGCTATTCTAATGCATCATCAAAATATGCAAAAAGATTTTTTACTTTTTTAGGCCTATTTCTGTCCAATAAATGAAATAGAAAGTTAAGTATCTACAAATTAAATAAGATAAATGTAAAAAGATATTTCCTAAGCACATCTTATGGAGAGACAGAAGGCCTACTTGCTGTATGTAAATAAAACACGCCGTATCTTTAAATTTAATTATGTTTTTTACAATAGTCATATTTAGTTAATTTATTATTTTGTATTTAAACACTCTCTACGTACAGTACAGGTACACTCTCGAAGTACAGGTTCACCCTAGTTCAGGCAAATGAGCAATTACTGTGTTCTTTTTAAATATTTAATATACTTTATTGTAAATGTGCCCTATATTATAAACAACGATTTATTATTATACCATTTATTTTCTGTACATGTAGCATAATAAAAAAACATTTAAAATATAAAAAATAGTAGCCCACCGGCATCTACCGGCAGTCAGGGCTCCTGAGAGAGGAATCTCCTAACTATGCGCGTCGTGTCTAGGAGTACTGCTTTTTGGATCAGGCCCTTGATCCTGCTGCCTAACAAGAGCCTCCTCAAATGTTGTTCGAAGCTCTTGGCTATTAAGCTATTGGTCGTTACGACTATTGGCACAATGATTGCTCTATCCATTTCCCACATGTCGACAACCTCGCGTCACTACACTAAGTCAAGATACTTAGTTTGCTTATCTTTCTCAGCTTTCACGAATTTCTCGTCATGAGTGACCGCTATATCAAAAATCATTGTGCGATGCTCTAGTCGATCTATCACCACTATATCAGGTTTATTGGCAACAATAGTCCTGTCAGTGATGATAAATCGATCCCGATACAATGTGACGCTGCCATTCTTGAGAATTGGGTCAGGCACATACCTATAGTACGGTTCTTCTGATTCCAGAAGATTGTATTTAAGAGCACGTTGCTGTTGGATAATTCTGGCTACGAGGTTTTGTCTATCTATGTAGAGTAAAGGACTGTTCTCCATTGCCCCATACATGACATCAGGAATGTGCGCAGAATTGCATCAGCTTTATACAGTTCTAGCACCCTCATGAGCCATGTATGAGAAACAGAGTCGTAGGCCTTCTTAAAATCGATCCAACATGCCGAGAGATTCTTTTTAGAATGTCGAACCTGTTGGCTAATGGCCATATCGATGAAGAGCAATCTCCCTAGTACCGCGGGACCCGTTCCTACATCCATTCTGAAAGGCAGACATGATAAAATTTGTCTCAATATGACTATTGATTTTAGCTCTCAGAACGGATGTAAGAACTTTATAGACCGTCGGCAAACACGTGATCGATCTATAATTTTTGGGTTCCGCAGTACTTCCTGATTTATGAAGCAGGTGGGTTATTCCTGTCGTTAGAAACAAAGGCAGCGACCCTGACACTAAGGCAGACTGGAACTGAGATGCCAAGCGAGCGTGCGACCTTTGGTACCATATAAGCCAGAAATTGTGCAGCCCGTCCGACCCAGGAGATTTCCAGTTAGGCAACGGACGGACTACATGGGCTTCATCTTGGGGGCAATAACCAAGGGGGAGAAATGGCGGCAATAACCTGGTAAAAGATGATGAAGATCTGCAAGCGCGCTCGACCTCTCGAATCCAATACCCCCGGTGTGACTGACAGGCGCCGATCAAATGCTGCGCCAAAATGAAAACACGGCGTCATCATACGGCAGGCGCGTATTAGTCACACCTTGGTCCGATCGCTCCCAAGCCCTGTAAATATACCTTTCGTTGCTTTGGAATGTACGATTCTGAGTGTACCGCTCCACTCGCCGCTTGAACCTACGAATACGGTTTGCCCATGCATAGATCTTCTGCTTCAGGAAGTCGGTACGCTCTGTGACGCAGAGCAGATAATCTCGAGAACTAATATCAGTCCCCGAGAACAAGTGTTGCCCTCAACAACAGGTCAGCGTCTTCCCCGCCGACGTGCAGGTGGTGGTGACGTCGGCGGCGAGAAGTATTCGTCGGTCGAGCTCGACGCAAATGCAGCGACCGGAATCTCTGGACTCACGGTTGGCGCGAGGCGGAGCTGAGCGGCGAACCCGAAGATGTTGGGTGTATGGATAAGCGTTTCGCCCGGCTTATAGTCAGCATTTCAGTCTATTGTTGTTGCATAGCCATGTTGTCCTTTGAAAATACTAAGTTTCTGATAATTTCACAGATAATGTTTGTGGAACAGTCGTGGTGGTTAATCGATATTGCTTCTTTTTAGGGTTCCGTAGTCAACTAGGAACCCTTATATTTTTGCCGAGTCTGTCTGTCTGTCAGTCCGATCGTCCGCGGATAATCTCAGTGACCGTTAGCACTAGAAAGATAAAATTTGGTACCAGTATGTAAATTAATCATGCCGACAAAGTGGTAAAATAAAAAGTGGAAACAAATGTTTTATTAGGGTTAAGTAGTTAGGCCACGTAAAGTGGGGAGTGTTTTTTTTTAATTTCAAGCCTAACATGTGATATATTGTTGGATAGGTATTTCAAAATGAATAGAGTTTAAAACAATATTTTTTAGGTTATTGTGAATAAATTATCGTAAAAAAAAGCAGTGAAAATTATTATTCTTGTAGTTTCTGGTAATATCACAGATAATGTTGGTGGTAGTCGTGGTGGTTGATCGATATTGCTTCTTTTTTCTTATTGTTTTTGGGTGGATGGATATTTAAATTGGGTTAATTTGAATAAATTTATCGTAAAAATTGAAGTGAAAATTATTATTATTAAAAGCTTGTAGCTTCATCTAACGCAATCCAAAGTGATGTTTGATGAAGAGATAATGCGAAAAAAGAGAGATAACGCCTGAAAACTCTGTTGGCATTCGGAAATTCCGTTATTAACTCGAATATTTCAAATATCTGTTAATTATTTATTGTGCATACCTACCACAGTGGTGTCTTTTTTAACCCAATGGTTGACTGGTGGAGAATTGCGCACTAAGTCCGCCTATGTACCACCACTGTACATGAAGTAAATATTTCACAAAACTGGTTCCAGGTCATACGTGTTTTTTAAAACCTTTTAAAGTTTTTGAGAAAAATTGTCGTCATTCAAAATCTCGATTAAATGTGCAAGTCTTCTATAGATGTACTTTTTTATATTTTTAATATATGAGTACATTATAGAGGGCCAAAGTTCACGTAAAATAGCAGATTACATAAATTTGTATTTTGATTTCTATAGAAGCCTAGATCCACAAGATGTCTATGTAATTTTGAGATGCAACGGAAGTGTCTTAACGGAAGCTGAAACGGAAACAGATGTCAAAAGTAAATCGTTGCGGATGCGGATGCGGAAGCGAAAACGGAAGCGGAAGTGTTAATACTTTGAAGAAAAACACGATTTTATTAAAAAAAAAACAACAGAAGGTTTACGTCGTAAACACGTCACGAGGCGCGGTGATGAGCAGAATAAACCAAAAAATATAAAGATAAATTGATAAGAAAACTCGTTGCAACACGTTTGTGTACCGCCAAGTACCTCTTTCGATGTGTTCAGTCGTCCACGCGCCCCCCACCCCTCGTTCCTCGCTGTATGCTTGCGTTTAGGAAACAGGTTTGCGGAAACAGTAGGGGAAATAGAAGTGAAAAAGCTTGCGATCTTCTGCAGAAGCGGAAGCGGAAGCAGAGTTCTGTTGCAACACTAATGTGTATCCAAAATATGTGGAAAAAGATGCGTAATAACATCATAATCACGTAAGAGCGGTTGTATGAAAATGTACATCTACGCTCTTAAGTGTTAGTAGTAAAGGTTGTCAGATCATATGAAGCAAAAAAAAAAACTTTTGACAGAACGATTAATATTTAATATAACTTCATTAATTAAATTTTGAAGGTGAAAAAAGTATTCGTTGAATTGAATTTAAAATGACAGAAGTCAGAGATCATATTTTATACAATTCATAACCTGTCAAGAATAAATGTGTTGAACATTAAATAGATATATGCTTCAGCCAGCAGCTTCCCTCTCGTGAAAGAAAATAAATTATTTATTTGGAATCTTTAAAATCGGTCCAGTAGCTTTCGAGTTTATTCATTACAAACAAAAATTCAAATCATTTCTCTTTATAATATTAGGATAAGTTTTTTTAAATCCTATAATATATATGAAACAGCTGCCCATTGCCATTGCCTGCTAGCAAAACTTTAAATCTATGGGCAACTTGTTTATTTTAATGGATAAAAAAAACAACCTTTACTCTCAGAAGATTCTGATAGCAGCTCGTAAAACACAATAAAAAGACAGTATATTGCACCTAGAACCGGATGGAATAAAATGAGAAGTTAAGAAATTGAAACTGCCTATGGGTTAGGGTTTCTTCATGCAATGTAAATTTGTAAATATAAATAAACGACTTGCAGCTTTATCGCCATTTTAAGTTAGAAGAGCTCAACGACGCTATCGATGCCATCAATAATGATCTTAAAAATATCTGTCAGTGGGCTAAAAGTTTTGGGCTTTTAGTAAATCCAACTAAATCACAAGCTCTCATTATTGGTGGCAGATATTTCGTAAACTTATTAAATAACCAGTCTCTCCCACCTGTTATGTACGATGCTGTCGCTATACCCTATTCAAAAAAAGTTAAAAACTTAGGTGTTTTCCTAGACTGTAACCTGTCTTGGAATGTCCACATTGCAGAAGTAAGCAGGAGGGTGTTTTGCTCATTTCAGTCACTGAAGCGTCTTCAGAAGTTCCTGCCTTTCTCAACTAAAGTTACTCTTGCTCAGTCTCTTCTTCTACCTCTTCTTGACTACGCTGATGTCTGCTTCCTTGATGCGACTGAGGATCTTCTTGACAAACTGGAGCGTCTGCAGAATTTGTGTATCCGCTTCATTTTTGGCCTTCGGAAGTATGACCATGTGTCGGAATTTCGAAGGCAATTGAAGTGGCTGCCTATTCGGCAACGTCGGGATTGCCACACTCTTTCTTTTTTATTCTCTGTTCTTCATAATCCCAACTCCCCCTTGTATCTTCGGGAACGCTTTGAGTATCTTGTTCCGAGAGGAAAACCTTGTCGCTCATCATCCTCTCTTCTCCTTCGTTTTCCTCCTCACTCCTCAAGCCGCTACATTGGATCTTTTACCGTTCGTGCTGTGCGCCTCTGGAATTCTCTTCCACATACATTGAGAGGTAGCCCTTCGTTGGAGGTTTTCAGGGGAAGAATTAGGGAACATTTTTTATCAACATGACCCATATATATGTATGTTTATAGGTATTTATTTATTGTATATGTAATGTTTATGTATAGTGTGCTGTATACATATCTGTTTAGTATATTTTTAATTTTAAGTTAGATTTAATTTATGTTTAATTTTTTGTTTTTTTTTTTGTTGTACATTTAAAGTTCCTCAAAATTTGTAAATTTTCCTTGTAAATGTTATGGTTTGCTGTAAGAAAACCCAGTTGTGGGTTAAGCTCGCCTATGTACATCAACTGTCCTATTTTTAATGTTAGAAGAATAAAGAATAAAGAATAAACATTTGAATAATATGTTTCATCAAAATCTGAAGCATAAGTTTATAAATAAGTTTCCACCTGTTTACAGGAGAAGTCTTCACTAAAAGATTACGTTAAATTGTCAGATATAAATAAAACTCATTTAATTCAGATCAATTTCAATGTCCATAATTAGTGACTGAAACTTAAAACTACGTTAGTACCTACAATATTCAAATTAGTTACTTACGTCAATTAGTTCAAAATGTAATATCGTAAGTTTGGACATCTGGTAAAAACCTACCTTAGAATTTTAGAAACTCTTTATCGGCATCACACAATTCATTTGGGCAAAAATGTGATATTTGCTGTCGAACACGCATTTTATGCGGGAACTCGTATGAAGAAATTTGCAGCTGAGGCGCATCGATTGCTTCTAGAGATCTTTGGTATTTCTTTCGTTTAAAGTAGCTACTTCATTCACGTGAATTGATTTTAAAAGTTAAAAAACACTGTTATTTAACTGTTTGAATGTTTGATGGGGAAAATAAAGAACGTAGTAGAAGGCCGAAATCATAAGAAGACACGGATTGGAAATATTAGTGAAGGGAAATTCGCGTCAAAGGCAAGAAGAACTCGCAGTTACATTACAAGTAACTTAACAAGGACTTTCACATTTTTGGGAATGATTCTAAAACAAACAAAATTGAGTTCCACTTGTACGAGGTTGATAACTGTTGAACGCGAATTTTGCACGTGTAAAATTCTTCTTGCCAGGTATAAAGAAAGAGATTTTTGCAATATTAATGCTAGCGATGAAAAATAGATCCGCTTCGTCAATAATTCAGGCCATGTTTCAACATCGGCAGCCAAACCGAATATTCCTAGAAAAAAAACTCATGCTATATACATGGTATTTTTTAAAGGGTGGAAATCATCCAATGACTTTTCACGCTCTGGATGGAGCAGGAGGGCATTTCAGACTTTTACTGACTAAAATCAAACCTGTGTCATTCCTTTTCAGAAATTCCTCGCGGTCCTAGCTAGCGGGCATTGACCCTGTTGGGCTAGGGGCCCCACACGGTCAATGCGGTTTGCTGACATATCTTAGAGGAGCGCGTGGATCACTACGCGCTGTTGACGACTAGGCTCGTTTGTCATCGGGGTTGATTAGAATAACGATTTTATCTGACTTGACTTTTGACTTTTAAAAGTAATCCATTCATTATTTTCACTAAAAATGTTAAAATAACGATTTTATACAGTTTAAATTTAAAAAACGAAAAGAATGTTTTATAAAAAATTTGAAAAAAACCCACGAAAAATTCCACCACTGGGGGGTCCAGAATCATGTACTGGATCCATGGTATTCGTTTGTGCTTCGATGTCAAAGACACCCTGTATAACTAGTTTTAGTATAAAAATAATTGGAATTAGGGTTGTAACGGAAGCCATCTTAGTGGCGGCAGCAAACAGAGGTTAACGGAGGCAGAGGCGGAGATGTAATCACATCACCACGGACTTACGAAACAAAGGAATTCGTCAGGTTGATCCCTGTCATGTCAAATTGACATACCCCACCTTGACCGCGTTCCCACGCGTTGCACACACTGATTCTTGACCATTTCACACGTAACACGCAGCCTGACGGCTGACTCATCGTCGAGCATAGATGCTCGCGCGGTATTATTCTATAATTATGACGTAAATGAAACTCCGTTATAACTCCGCAAAATTTCGCGGAAGCGGAGGCGGTGGCTGTGTTACGATTCCTTGCGGAACTTCCGTAGCAACGGAAGCGGAGGCGAACCAGTGGTTACAACCCTTGGCATTGTCATGAGAAATAGATACTCTGGCTATAAGTGTATCAATGTACAATCGGGGGTCAAAAGTTCTGTTGCAATCTACCAGTGTTAAAATGTCAAAAATTTCTTTGTAGAAGGGGATCAATATTTTATGACTGATTTAATTCGTGGAATAAAATCTAAAGTATTGAATAAACTATTTCTAAACTATTCAACTTCTACTACAAAGAAATTTCAGACCATTTAGCATTAGTAAAGTGCCCCGGCACTTTTGACCCCTGACTGTACAACTAAAAAGTGTGATATAAAAAACTTTTTCCAAACTAAAACGATCATAATATTATTATATCAGCATAATCAGCCTTTTAATGTTGCCACTGCCGGGACAAAGGCCTCCTCTCTAGGAGAGGGAAACTAAAACGATCAAAATAATTTTAATTTCGGAAGTCGGTGTTAAATAACAAGCAATACCAGAAACACCGACTTCCGAAATTAATTTTCTTTTGATCATTTTAGGGTCTGCGCACACTTGAGACACTGTCTTAGAGAGAATTGTCTACGATGTCGCAGATATGTCTACGACGTCGCAGACTTGTCTGCGACAATACTGTTATGAGACGTCCAGTGCTGCCAACAGTTACACTAACTTACCACTAGAGTCAACTATTAAAACCACCAAAAAACCACTAACAAAAAATTATCAAATTATCCCACATACAAAATTGCAAAATTTCACACTAAAAAATTTATATTGTACGAAATAAAATAAGTAGGCATATAGGTTATTGGTTTCCTTTAATAATAAGTGATAAAAATTAACAATCAGTTGATTAAAAAATACCATTTGTGGGTAAATTAACATTAGTAGGTAATTCAACATAAAATATTCAATAACAGCTATGTATTAATACGTCTTCAGTCGGATCATTTTTGTTTTCACTATCATCGTCGGTGTCAGATTGATAATTATGGATTCTATGGTGCTGATTTACACCCAAGTCGCATTTTTAGTAAGAAATTGAATTTTACTAAAGCACTAAAAAAATCGACTAGCCACTAAAACCAATATAATGCAATTAAATGGGGGGTTAAAACCACCAGTTTTAGTGGAAAATCCAATTAGTTGGCAACACTGGCCGTACGCCGCTAGACTGTTTTGTATTGATAATGTGTGCCGTGATGTAGAGAAAACAGTTTTGTCGCAGACGTCGTAGCCAAGTCTGCGATGTAGACAATTCTGTCTAAGACAGTCTTGTCTCAAGTGTTCGGCCATTCGTGTTTTTTAGGGTTCCGTACCTCAAGACAAAAAAACGGAACCCTTATAGGATCAGTTTGCTGTCCGTCTGTCTGTCTATCTGTCCGTCAAGACCCTTTATCTCGAGACCGCGTGAAGGTATCGAGTTAAAACCATACACTCAAGCATGCGGTCCCTTGAAGCTGTGAAAAAATCAAACTTCTAAATTAATGAAAGAAAAAGATATGGCCATTTATGTCGCAAAAAACGTATATTTCGACACTCTCAAGGGAATCAAAATTCATAGGATACTTCCAGTTGACCCAGAATCCTGAAATTTACCACGAAGCAATGTCTTATAGGAATAAATCTGAAAACAGTAAATTTGTTTTTACGTCACAAAAAAGACAACTTATTTTGCGATTCGGAAAAATCTTCGAGACTCCATTCGAGAATTGAACTATTTACATAGGCAAGTTTGTATGGAACCCTCAGAGCGCGAGTCCGACTCGCACTTGCCCAATTTTTTTTTGTTGTAAAGTCGATTATTTTTATTTGGTCTTTTTTTTTTAATGTCATTTGGAAACGTGGTCCTGGAACGCAAAGGACAACTGAAGGACACTGTTGGGTTTTAGTCAGTACAAGTACAGCACGCATCTTGCTCCACCCAAGAGCGGAAGAAGTAATAGAATGAATTCCCACCTCAAAAAAAGACCATTAAGGATTTCTCCTATATCGTGTCTGCGTTGTTTGTAAACGCACATAGTGAACACATAGTGAACATTTAATCTCATGTTCACTAGAACATCAATTATAGAGATTTAAAATTCTTTATTTGTTTATTAATGAAGAGTTAGTTCTTAGGTATACAGCTTCTCCGGTGCGGCGCGGCGTGCGCTGATGGTATGATATAACAATTTGTATCGCAAATATTTTGGTCTTTAGTAGTTCTATAAAAACGATAGCGATTGAAATAATAATAATAACGTTTATATTTATTTACACTCTGTTAAGTGGCAGTGGGCACATTGCTCTCAGAATAGATGGTCGTTGGGGCTGAATGGTTCTGGAGTGGCGACGAAAAATGCAGCCTTGTGGAAGGCCTCCCACAAGGCGAACCGACGACCTGGTAAGGGTCGCGGTAATTCAATGGATGCAAGACGTACAGGACCGTTTACTGTGGAGATACTTGTGGGAGGCCTATGTCTTATAGTTGACGTCTTTTGGCTGAAATGATGATGATGATGACACATTGTTACCTACTGCTTTAAAAGGTTGTTTAGGCATATATTTTATTGGTATAAAATTTCAAATACCTAAACAAGAATATCATTGGCATCGTGAGCTTATCTATATACTTAGATATTGATTGAAAACTTACTTAAGTAATGCGCGCTGAAAGGCAACTTTTGATCTGGGTTCGAGCCGGGGAGAGTGGGATTCTTGCTACAACCACCCCGAGGTACCCTCGGCCCTGTTGCCTACCGTAACCGATCTCGCGTTGGTTCTGGCGTCAGGAACAGCTGGTCCTTGCAAATGTTCAAGGGTAGATATAGCTCCATAGGTACCTACTCTAAGGGTCCCCGAAACGGTCAATGGCGATTCATAATGTTTACGTGAATTGATTATTTCAAATGACGGGCGAATGAAGCTTCAATTGTTGTTGAAAGAGCATGCGGTAGAGAATATGAAAATTATTTCAAACGCAGAAATGGTATTTTCGGTACTTGTGCAGATCCTATTTAAAAAATAAATAGATATTTGTCAAACGATTGATACAAACTGAGATATTTATTCACGGTTATACTTTATAATTCCCATCTATTGCTTTCATGTCCGTAGTATGTATGGTCGTTGCCATAATGTTATTGACAATGGCTTCATTTGTTTAAAGTACCAAAACGATCAATGTTTGCATCAATTAGAGTCATAAACGCGTAAACATTGTCGGGGACCCTTTAGGTAGGTATTAAACAATTCTGTGGAGATACGTTGCCTTTATATGAAGACATAAAATATTTCATAAATTTAAATGACCTGTGAAACAATCCGTATAGCCATTAGATTTTATTGCTTATGTTATTGACTAGGTATAATTTGGCTTAACACGGCATACAATTTTGTTTTAATTCTTGTCATGTAAAATATCTATTTCAAGAGGCAATGTCTATTGTCCAATTAGTATCTGTTTTCCCCTTTATTGCGTGGTCTTGCAGATATACGTGGGGGCTCCGTGCACAAGATCATGGATTCAATGTAAATACGGGCATACTGAAAGTGTCTGGTTCTGGCCACTTATTTATAATAAACGAATTAAAAAACAATTAAAGAATTCGAAAATGGAATTCTTTACGAGCATAATACTTTTTAATTTGCGAGAGTGCCATTTGTTTTTTCATTGTTCAAGTTCAAGGGACGCCCCTTCGAAGATTGTGTGTCGCTATCAAAATGAATTAAACTCGTGAACATTTTGGTTCGTTTTGGTTATGATTTTCGTGGTGGCTTAAGTCAACACTAGAGTTGCCAGAGACTTCAATCGGCATTTGGTGATGAGCTCTGTGTATTCGTGGTTTGGAGACTTTAGACGTGGATGTGATCATCTCTATGTCGAGATAGGTGAAGGTCGGCCGGCAACTGCGGTGCAAACTCGAATATTGACAACGTACGACAACTTATTAAAACTGACAAATAAATTATGTGATGATGAGAACGAAGCAGAAATTGAATGCAAACCACCACACCGTAAGCGCTGGCTTGCGGACGACGAGCAATTTGTAGCTCGCAGTCCGACCGTCCGGCAACCGGCCGGACCGAGCCCAAGCTGTCGCATTTATTAGCCTTACCTACAAATATAATTTATTAATTAGTGAATAATTTGATATTTTTGATAAAAATGATATTTTAAATAATTAACGTAACAACCGATATTGTTTGTTAAAATTCTCTGTCCAAGTTGGATTATTATGTATAAGGCGGAGCACTCCCCACTCTTCACGCTCTATTTCAAGAACGGCGCATGGTATTAAAAATTGCTTTAGACGAAATTTATAAATAATCTAAGCTTTTTAACTTTTCTAATAACTAAAAAACCGGCCAAGTGCTAGTGGGTGGGCATGCCATAATTATGGCGGTAAGTCCCCTCTTTGAGGTGTGGCTGGAAAGACCTCACGGCGTCCTCACCTTCCGCATGACGCCTGTCCTATCCGGACATGGACAGTTCGGGAGGTTCCTGCACCGGATTCCTGCGGAAGTGACGCCCGAGTGCCACCACTGTGTGGACCGCTCGGAGGTCACGGTGGAGCACACGTTAGAGGTGTTCCCCACTTGAGCACCGCCGTGTCCTCGTGGGGGAGATCGGCGGCAACAATCTCTCGCGATGGGCCTTGGTACAGACCATCCGAAGCGAGGAGGAGTGGCAGGCGGTCGCCTCCTTCTGCGAAGCAGTAATGCTAGCAAAAGAGGCGGCCGCACGTGCACGCACGAGGGCGCGGCCCGCACGCCCCAGCCGCCGAGATCCCGATCCCAATTTCCGGCCACCGTAGGCGCGGGCTTGCGGCAGCGAGCATTGTGTAGCTCGCCGTCCGACCGTCTGCTAACCGTCCGAACCAAGCCCAAGTCGTCGACGGCGCATACTGTTCCACTCGCGCCTCAAGGAGATGTCAGCAAACCGTAGGGCCCCAGCAGGGTCGAAGCCTATTGGGGCCAAGGGTCTGATTCTGAAAGACTCGGCCCTGGCACGAAAGGCAACGAAGGAACAGGAGTGGGTTTTTAGTCAGTAATAGTCTGACACGCCCTCCCGCTCCGCCCAAGAGCGAAGGATGTCATTGGATGATTTTCCCACATACAAAAAAAAAGTGCAAGTGGGACTCAAGCACGAAAGGTTCCGTGCCATCCGTAGAGAAAAACGAGCAAAAGATCACGTTTGTTATATGGGAGCCCCCCTTAAATATTTGTTCTGTTTTTAAAGTTCCGTACCTAAAAAGGAAAAAACGGAACCCGCATAGAATCACTTTGTTGTCCGTCTGTCTTTCAAGACCCTTTGTCTCGGGAACGCGAGGAGTTATCGAGTTGCAATTAAAACCATAAACTCAGGTCTGTGACCCCTTGAAGCTGTGAAAAAATCAAACTTCGAATGCAACGAAAAAACAAAAAATTCGGCGGTTTATGTCACAAAAACGTGTATTTCGGCACTCTCAGGGGAATTAAAATAATCACAGGGTACTTCCCGTAGACCTAGAATCATGAAGCAAGGTCTCATAGCACAAGTATAGGAGAAAATATAAAAACAGTAAATTGGTAATTATGTCACAAAAAATTACGATTCAGAAAAATCTTCGTAATTTAATTTGGGAATTGAACTGTTTTTATAGGTAAGTTTGTACGGCACCCTCAGTGTGCGAGTCTGACTCGCACTTGTCCGGATTTTTTTTTGTATTTATTGTTATAGCAACAACAGAAATACATCTTCTGTGAAAATTTCAACTGTCCATCACGGTTCATTTAGGGGTGGAACTCCAAAAATGTCTGAGTACAAAGCAAACGAGATTTTCACTAAATAAGATTTTTATGATCTTCAACAATAGTTCTTTGGTAACATTGGTTTTGCGATAGAGAAATTCAAAAGCTGGTTAGGTAAGTAACTGTATATAATATAAATGGCAAAGTTCCTTCTCACTCACTGACTCATCAACGTCCAGTCCTAACCCTTGGACCTAGAACGTTGAAGTATTGCACAGAGGTTCCTTTAATAATGTTACCGGCAATCTGTATAATCCGGTATTCTATACAATACTTACGCAATGTATAGAATACCTAAAACGTAGTGTAGGTAATGAATGAAATATTATTTATTTTATACTTTGCCTAGGTATTCTATACAATACCGAATGCTCAGCCTTTATTGCCGAATTTAAGTTTGCAGAAAGCTTCCACTTAGGCGTTTAATTGCATACATTACCTAGGTAAAGTATGTAACTGTGTTGGATGCCCCAGCAATGGATGCTTATGGATGCTTTTGCTTGGATGGTATTCTATACATTACCTAGGTATTGTATAGAATACCTGTATTGGACAGATTACCCGTAACGTATACAATGAACAAGAAAGGATTTTTCAAAATTTATCCCCTTTAGGAGATGCAACGGGGGCCAAAAATTTGTACGGAAAAATCTACTTTCTTGCTAGCGAAGCCACTGGTAGAAGCTAGCAGGTAGACACTTGTTTTTTTGCATAAATTGTTTTTAAATCACAGGGTCCACACAATAAACAAACAAATTGTAGATATTGCTTTATTTAATAAAATTATAGCCAAGAAAAGTTCAACCTCCAGATTTAGTTTGAGCTAGAACATGTATAAAATTATTAATAGTCACGAATCACAGGAAGTAGGTTATATCACTAGAGAGAAAGAAAATAAAATCATCTTTCTACATACACCTAAATACGAATTACAGTAATAATATCACCACTGAGATACCTACCTACATTGTATTTTAAACAATATGTATCTATGATAGATCTGTGTAAGGACCTACTCCAAAGACGACAACTAAGTATTATTACATCCTAGTAAATACTTCATAGTCTAATACAAAAGTACACAATCATTACTTAGGCTAAGAAGATATTCTAGGCGAATTATGAAAGCACAGTTTTAGTGATACATTGATACATTATAATTCTATTATTACTAATATGTACCTATGTAGTACAATAATCTACTTATATTTGGTTACACACTGCCACAGACGCCTTCGTCTGCACAAGATTCAAGCGACACTGATACTAACGCTCTAAGTACCTAACAATCAATATCACAATATAGCTACTTAAATACATGTAGATTCAAAGATGAGGCAACACCAACTATATAAGATTTACTGTAAAAACGGTGTTATATAACTGTGAAACTCGTATTTACTCGTGCAAGTATGATTGTGAATCAGTTTATAGCAATTTATTCCTGATGCTCCTTTAACAATTATAAAAACATATTGATTTTAACATTTGTGTTCATAATACAACCGGAGTTTTGAGCTACCTATCCCGTATCTAGATGATTTTCATACATGTTATAAAATCTCTCGTGTGACATATGGTGAGCTTGATGGTTTTCATAAAAAGACACTAAAGTCTCACAATGCAAATTAATATTTTCAAAATATGTAGATTTGAATCACAGCCTCGTCGGCACAGGGTTCACAAACGCGGAAGCGAAGCTAGAGAACCTAGGATTTTGAACGTGGTAAAGTCGTTATTTAGTTCAGGATATACTCGTATCTAAATTTTTTTTGTAGTTCAGTCTGAGTTTTGTACACAGTTAAAGTTGGCAATACGAAAACATGGTACGAATCTGAAACATGACGTAGAAAGAATATCTTAGCCATTATTATATTATTTCATTTTTATTACAAGAAAAATTGGTAAAGTTTACCATTAGTAAATGCAGCTATCTTCCTATTTATCTCTGCTAGAGTTGCCGACAGAGAATGTTGTTTTATTATTCATGATAAGGAAAAATATTATGCACACATTTTTATATAGTTTTCATACTTAGATAGACTCAAAATAACGATGTCTTGATTAGAAAAATGATAATAAAACCAGGCAAACTATTTAAATTAAAATAATAAACACTACAAACTTTTTTAATTTATTAGCAATCACAATATGGTACACTTTGCAATTAATTATTTGGGTGGTTCCGTACGTATAATAACGTGTACGTGCATGTAACGTAGACTATAATTAATATGTTTTATGCGGGCATGAAGATGAGTAGGCAGTATCTTAGTCATAGCGAGAGAATTATGAAATTAAAGTTAAACGTTCTATATAGGTTTGGAGGTCGCATATTACACAATTGCAAAAAGTCCCAAACCGGTACTTATAATTTTTTGATGTTTGTTTGCTATTGTAATACGACTGGACCCACCCTAATTATTACCGACGACATGCCAATAAACAAACAAAATAACATTTGCATATTGCTATACCTTCCTTTAAATTCTAGTTTTTGTGTTGCTTCCGACGTGATAATGATAATATTACCCTGAATTATAATTTAAGTTATTATTGCTACAGTTTTCTTACGTATTGATGACATAAGACACAAGGTCCTATTTCTCAAATGTATTATAATTTATCCCTTAAATACTGCACAAATAGAGCCAGTTAAAAATATATGACGCGTCGTGATCACATCACGTTACTTTAATTAAATTGTTAATAATACTTTAAGTTAAAAGACCTTCATTTATTGCTTTTATAGCGCTTTAACAGTACGACGATGTTGGGTGTTTTTGTTATAAAGATCGAAAAGGGCATCACTTAAATTAATGAATGACTCGTGTAAATTGAAACTTGAAGAAGAAGAATTAATTAATGATTGTTTCTAGTTGTGTATGAATTAGTCACTGTTATGAAGGTATGGATTGATGCTATTACAATTAAACGTCACTGGCCTAAGCAGAATTAAATATTAAACCTTACGTAACAACCATTAGACAGCACTCACTTTCTCATTATTATTATTAACCAAAAGATAAGAGGTAACTATCAATTAACATTGTAGCCCACATTTCATTTGACAGTTGTGTTTTCTGACAGAATTTTACAATTGTTAAAAATATTCGACGCAGACACCTACTTGATTACCGGCCAAACTTGATTATAGGATAATTAGTTTAGTCTAGGTCAGGTATATCATAAATTATTTAGTTCTAGAACCAATTATTGTAAAATTAATGGTTTCTTCCTAATACTTCATGTTTATGAATTTAAGCGATTTAATTTACACAGTAAACCTTACTTAGGTACTTATAATCAGTTTGACTGATAGCAAAAAAAAAATCTTGTGCCTTGTGAAATTTAGTTTATATACGCAGAATCTGGCAATACTTTCGTTCATTCTCCGGAGAAAGAAATAACTTCAGTTACCCATGAATTATAACACCAAAAACAATATATTTATTTATATGAAGCGTAATATAATTTATTCACGTTTATTCTTTCATCTGCTGTCTTAATCGATACCATATCAATCATACCAGCATATTTGCTTTCTTATCAGCACATCAAAGATAAGAAGGACACTTTAAATAAGACGAACGACAGTGGCGCCGACTCCCTTGCTCACGAACTAAACTAGAGATTGACATTTGTTATTGACAGGCAGACAGAAAAAAAATCCATGATTTAAAAACGCGAAAATAAATTAGCCAAATTAAAGATGTCAAAATTTATTCTGCCACTTCCTAGTTTTTAGATGGAAAATATGAGAATAGTCTAAATTAATTTTAGTTTGTGCACACCAGAATCGGTACCAGCATCTCATACTTAATTTTACCGTTATAAAACAGTTAATTTATTAAAATTATAGATTAGATGCGAAAGTTACGTACTGTTTGTATTTTATAGGAATCAGCTTTCTATAATGGAGTGAACGGACATGCATTAATTACTTAGGTACCTACAAATCTGTTAACAACAATAACACAACTCACGAATAACTAAAAAAATAAGAACCGACAAGTGAAGAAGTAACTGCCTTAGCAGTCGTTTTTGTATTTTATTCATTGCTATAACTATCTAATAGTTGTTTTCAAGTCTCGAGTGAAAACTGTACTCGAGTTTTAGTAAAGTCTGCACTATCGTCGACACTCTCGTTGCATATTTTCAAATAATTTATAAATAATGCAAAAAAAAAACACTATAAAACCTCTTTTGTACATTCTGGCTCAATCAAAACAATGTAAAGGTGCTGTAGTCATAAGGAAAATAAATTGTGAGTTATGTCATTATTGCTAAACACAAAAAGGAATTTAATGTTTGTAAATGAGTGGAGCTTATGATTTAAACATGGAATGCGGGGCAGTGTTCAGGCTGGCAGCAGACGCGGCTCGGCGTGGTCATCGGCGCTGCCGTTGGCTAGCAACGCGTCGCCTGCATCGGCCTCTGGGGCTGGTGGCTCCACCTGTAACGTAATAACGGAAACTGTAGGGCTATTCTGTAGAGATCTCATCACGAAAACTTACGTAAACCGAGCTGTCAATCACTAGTTACCGTAATTAAAGACACAATAGAAAGACAATGAGTGAGTGAACGCCGGCGTTCGCTTGGGGTTTAATGAATTAAAGTGGAATGACAGCTCAATTCGTCAACGGTGAGATTTTTACAGAGCATACTGGACTTTGAGTCATCAAATATCAACTTTCCTTCCTAAAAATGCCATTTCGCAAGTATCGTATGAAGCCCTTCGTGTTCATTTAATAACACCTTCAGAAAACTGATGGCGCTCCCATGGCGTTGCAGTGCATCAGGTTTCAATGTTTGCGGCTGCGGATGTAGATGGTTGCAATGCTACAATGCGCATGCGCGCGGTATCACTAGTACTTAAAATAAAACTTACCGCTTTACGATTAACTTCTGCCAGAGCTATCGACCGTGTGAATATCAAAAAATTTACACACGGAAACGTAAATGCCTATTAAAGAGATAATAAGCTATCTTATGTCCTATCCGAGGTCAAAACATGATATATACAGGTACTTTCACATTTGTAATATTAGTAGGATACGATAAAACATTCGATAAGTCTTATTCAGGAGTCTGTCACCGTGTTGAAACATCATTAGAAGGGCTATCTTCGGTTCAGCAGCTGATGTGCGGCACTGATGAAGTCGCGTGCGAGATGGGCGGCCTGCCCGTCCAGTGCGACGGATAGCACATCGCCCTGTCCGGGTAGACTGTCCACCGCGGCACGAAATGCAGTCTCCCCCCCCTCCCAAATATTCTCCTTCCCCCTTCCCCAATTAGTAGCACCATGCCTCCACCGACCATTAATTCGTCATGAAGGCATAACTCGAGTAACTGTGTCATAATTTCCGCCGGTTACGTTATAATAAGTGTCTGACCGTTATGTTAACAGATGTTTGTGCATGAACACACAAATTCCTCTGGAACTGACGGACATATTTGATAAATATTAATAAAATTATTATAGCTTATTTACATGGCTATAAATAATAATTAATTATAACGAAATGAAAATCATCTGAGGTCGCTTATTTAGTTCAAGTACAGCTCATTCGTATTTGCCACCGCACCGTGCTATTAGCATAAGTATTTGGTAGCTTATTAGATAAATGTACACATTAGGTGTTACTGACGCTGTGTTTGTGCCCTTGCGGCGAGCCGCGCTTGCCCTGCAGGTAGTAGGTCATGAGCTGGCCCTTGCCCTTGACCGCCACCAGGCCGCGCTGCTCGAAGTAGTAGCCGAAACTTTGCAGAATCTCGCAAGTCTCCTCTGTCACCTGCAACAGATAGAAATATCTACATGTAAAGAAAGTCTTCAGAAGAATGTTATCGTAAAAACTTTGGAGAAAGTCTCCTTATACCAGCAGAACTAGAGGACTTAGTTTACGGTAGTTACTATCGGAATCCAAACAAACCCCTTTATTATTTATTGGCTCTGTATCTTTTTAGGGTTCTATACCCAAACGGTAAAACGGAAGCCCTATGCTAAGACTCCACTGTCCGTCCGTCTGTCATCAGGTTGTATCTTACGAACCGTGGTAGTTGGACATTTGAAAATTTTACAGATGATATATTTATAACAACAAATACTAAAAAACAGACTAAAATAAATGGGGGGGGGGCACCCATACAAAAAACGTGACTTTTGTCGTTTTTATAGATAATGGTACGGAACCCTTTGTGCGCGAGTCCGACTCGCACTTGGCCGGTCTTTTCCTACCTGGATACATCCAGCTTTGCCAGTGCTTTCCATCCTTGAAGCAACATTTACAGTGTTGCCCCATATGTCGTAGTGTGGCTTGCGAGCGCCGATGACGCCGGCGGTGATGGGCCCGTGGTTGACGCCCATGCGCAGCACGAAGTGGTTGAAGGACTGCTCGTTGATGGCGGCCAGTACACGCTGCAGTTCCAGCGCGAACTCCACCAGGCACGCCAGGTGCGCCCACCGCACCAACACCCCGTCTGAAGGCTGATTCAACCACAACGGAATATGAGGGCAAAGTGAAGAAACTTGATTAATAAGTAAACTTCAATAATAACTGTCACTGTCAGTTATAGACGTAATGTTTAAAATTGTTTTACTGTTCTTCATGTTTTTGAATAATAATTATAATAAGTAAGTAAGTAAATCGATATCAAACAAAATATAAATGCCTTTAACAGAGTTTAACAGATTTCGGCAACGCCAACACTCAAGGGCATGAGGTCAAAGGCAAAGTACACGCCAAGAGCTCGCTCTTGACAATGCGGCACTCTTCGTTGACTTGGCAATGACTGCCAAGTGCAGGTCGAAGACAGTTTACACAACTGTCAAGGCAGTAAAAAGCAAATCATTATCACGGACATGACATATCGTTACGTTAATCGAATGCGCATTAGCGGTTACTCCTATGCGGAAGGAAGGAAGTTTATAGCCAGAAGGTTAATCAGTTGACGCTCGTAAAAACTTTGTTGCAATACATATGCAATAAGATTAATGTATGTATTGCTTAATCACAATTTTTTACGAGTTAAGTATTATTATCGTATTTATTTTGTTGTATTTTAAAAACATAATAAATATATTGATAAAATTAAATGCTGTTTTTTTTAGCAATAAGGTTTGAAGGGTAAAAGTGGACCTCGGACCTGCTTGGAAATACTGGGATAAAATAGTGCTTTTACTGTGTGGTTTTTTGAAGAACTCAAAATTTTAGACAAGTTAATGACCTATCAATGTATATTTTTACCCATGTTTGCAAATTAATAAATGATTTATGATTATGATTTATGATCACGTCAGCTAGTTTTGTAAAAAGTAAAAGTAATACAACAAATTTTTTTGAGCATGAGAAACCATCAGACTACTTGTCCCGCTCTAAATGGAGAGGGAGGGGTGTCAGACTTTCACTGACTAAAACCCACCCGTTTTCCTTCAGTTGCTTTCAGTTTGCTTTCTGTGGACGTGGTGGTCCCGCAGCTCTGGCAGGCATCGGCCCTAGCGGGTCGCGTCAGACTGGCAGAGACATCTATTTGAGGCGCGCGTAAAACACAACACGCGTAGTCGACCCTTATGAGAGTGCTATCTTATGCCAGCGGCTTCACCCGCGTGAAATTAATTACAAACTTTGGACTACCGTTCCATCCCTTCAGGGAGTAAATTTAAAAAAAATACGTCATAAAAGGAAACCTTGTGCAAAATTTGACACTCCTAGTCCCAGTAGTTTCGACCGTGTGTTGTTCATGTCAGTCAGTCACAATTTTTCCTTCCTTAACAGTGAAGTAGTGACTCACCTGCATTTGTCGCGTAGGATTTAGGCCTGACGCAGCCATGTACGTGGAGCTAATGGTTTTTATTTTGATTATATCCTTACTGAACTTGGAATCTTCCAGCAACTGTAACCAGTAAAGTAATTAGTATGAGTGTACATAATAATATATAAAATTATTTTTTTAATGTTTTCGAACATGTGTGTATATTATTTCTAGCTGAACCCAGCGATTTCACCCTCATCTTTAGTTACTGTTCCGTTCCTATTGTTTGTAGTGTGATCTTATATAACCTATAGCCTTCCTCGATAAATGGGCTATCCAACACTAAAATATTTTTTAAATCAAATCATTGGTTCTTGAGATTAGCGCATTCAAACAAACAAATATACCTACTAGTCAGCTCAATTCAATCATGTAATCGTGTAAAAATGCAGTACAAGCCTGAAAAATATCTAAAATGAAACAAAACTAACAGTAAAATGGTTTCATTTGGCATTCTAAACGCATGAGAACGCTTAAACCACAGTAAAGCTCTGCAAATCCGCAACAAAGCGCGTAGAGAATATTAGAAGAAGTTGCGGTCCTTAGAGTAGATAACTACTAAAAATCTAAATTTTCTCACAAGAGTGATGGGAGATTAGAATTTAGATAAAAATGTGTTCGTAGATACTTAGTTCTGTTGTAATAAAATTAATCTTAATTCGTACGGAAGCTTACGTTACATCCTGATGGTAAGGTATCAGTATGTAAATTAACAGCAAGTATATGGTCCAACCTATCATTTGACTAGTGCCTACTTATGCCCTTCAATCTCCATACAACTTGTGTAGTAGAAAGCCGTTTCTTTAACGACCGTGCGTATTTATATTGTACACGGAAATAATAATAGGCATCATATCAATTACTAATAAGCGAGCAGTGTTGATGCAACTTTTCCAAAAGGATAGATAATAATAATATTTAAATATTATTTTATATGATGATTTAGTGAGAATAAACCTGTCCCATCAAACTAAGAAGGACAATGTAAATTGTTCTTTTACAAATGACCTTTCTCTGACCCCGGTTCAAAGATCCTAATTCCCAATAACTTCGCAACAGCTACATGTGAGGCAACTTATCAACAGTTATAACATACATAATGTTCCAACCATTGTAAATTCAAAATTTGTTGTGTCGACGTTTTTAATACTAACCATGATATACGTAACTTATCTACGTGTTTGTTTCAATGTAAATCTAACAATTACCTACCAAGTCGAAGTCTGATATAACTTCATTGAGAAACCGCAAACATTCTAGGCCTTGGTTATTGACAGTTTCTTCAGAATAGAACTCTGTAACAAATCATAATTACATATGTTTACAACTTTAACATTAGCTCTTCAGTATCTTACCAAATTACTAGACGTAGGTATCTAATATTTAATCTACTTAGCATAAAATAATAAAAATTATTGAACTGGTTTATTAATATGTCGGGTGTGACAAAAACGTTCAAGGCAAACAACGAAAGCTACAATTTATAGTAATGTCGTTGAAGATGCATGTATTAGATACATGACCTTTGAAACTGATCAATTAACATAACTGTTAAGGTAGTAACAATATTATACCTATTTCGAATTTTATTGCTGCCACGTGTAGCAACGTAGTTGCTAACATGAGACAAATAAATTAATTTATAATCATTGAGACCAGCGTGTTAGCGTAATCCAGAGATGGAGGTACAAAAGCTTTTCAACACGCTTGCTCCAAAACTGGCTCCT
Organism: Mythimna vitellina; assembly: GCA_949316375.1. Classification (NCBI taxonomy): domain Eukaryota; kingdom Metazoa; phylum Arthropoda; class Insecta; order Lepidoptera; family Noctuidae; genus Mythimna; species Mythimna vitellina. The sequence goes on along the minus strand of OX438691.1, from coordinate 12,464,570 downwards.
ACTCAGAGTATCAATTTTAGGCAATGACATGTGTTTCACGTTTATCTTTTTAAATATTTGCACTAGTGCGGAAAAGTGCTTGGCTATATAGTCCAGCCTTTTTCATTTATAAAGTATATAAAGCTGGACGGTAGCTAATCCCCAAAAACCAATCACGCACGGCACAAAAATAAATTCGCGAGCCATTTATCACAAATATTTGTTACAAAATGTTATATTAATATTTAATTTTTCTTCGCAAATGCGTGAAATACAGATCTTTCATACCAGTTAGCGTCTGTCATTGCACTCTCGGCTTTATAGCACCCTTGCTTTTAGCTTAGGCATCTATTCCACCTTGACTGCAATTGCAAACCTCGGCCACATGCAATAAATGTACTAGTCTCATAAAGCAAAGGGAGCGTTTGGTCACCACATTTGCTCGATCACTAAGCTACATGATGATAATGACAGATCATATCAAGTTTTCAACCTGTTTTAGACACACATAAGTGAGAGAGCAAATCTTCAAGCCAAGTACATAAGCTAACTTAAAAAAGAGTAACTTTCTATGAGTTCTATGTAAATATATTTTACCTGAAAAGTTGGGCATGGAGGCGAACAGTACCCCGACCTCGGCGTAGCTCTGGCTGTAGAGGTCGCGGTGGTGGTGGCGCGCACCCATGAAGTGGCGCGCCACGTGCGGCGGCAGCACGTTGTGGATGAGCGCCTGGTTGCGGCGCCGCAGGTCGCCCGCCTGCTCCGCCTGCGCGCGCATTCGCTCCCCGCGGGAGTGCCGCGCGCGCGACAGCGACTCCACCTGGGAAAGGAACTTGTACAATTGCAGGTTCTGAACATTGTGGGAACTATGGATTAGTTCTTTCGTTCTAGATAGGATACTACCCTACTTAAAGCTTGGACTTACAAAGAATCAGCTTCATATTATCGTAGTGTTTCCATCATTACGTACATTATACTTCTTTTTTAGGGTTCCGCACTCAAAAAGAAAAACGGAACCCTTATAGGATCACTTTATTGTTCGTCTACTTATCGTTTGTCGAATTACTCCTGTATCGTGGGTGCGTTCACAAATATGTAAACTCACATAAACAAGACACCCAGATGGCAGTAGGCCACACAAATATTTGTTCCATGCTGGAATCGAACCCGCGACCCGTAGCACAGCAGCTAACCGTTCAACCACTGCACCAACAGTGCCGTCAACTTACATACACATAATCGCCCAATCGGAAAAGTCGTTTCCGGCCATGAAATAATGTACCTACCTATAGGTATTATAATGTTAGTTGGCCATACAATGAATGAAATGGCTCAGGATACGGTTTCCAGATGAAAACAACCGTGATAGTTCACTTGAAGCATTTGGCACAAATCTTCAGGGTTGCTTCGTTTTACAAAGATATAGGTAGATTCATATGGATGGAGTGGTGCATTGATGATGGATTGTTAAAAAAACATGATCATTATACGCACGTATCTGTTAAAAATGAGGAGTGCCAGCACAATGAAGAACAGCATTATTATGTTGCGTCCACCATGAATACGTGCTCTGTAAACAAAAGATAATAATTTTACCACTTATAATTTTACAATTGTATAAGACATCTCTATCAATGTAGTTAGCCCAAATAATCCAAATAAAAAATAGAATTGAAAATCATGATAAATCATTTTCATTTTCATTTTCATTAATAAGAGAATTGATTTTTGAATCTATATGCCCGGCCTGTGCCCATGTCGGCTAGTTACGAAAGAGGCACTGCATCGTAGACTACGTCCTACGTCCTGTGCCCCAAAAGCTGATGTTGAAGCGACCTAGGCACTGCTAGCGACAACGCCGGTGAAGTACTGGGTAAATAAAATTCTCTCTATAGCACAAAAAAGTTTCTTGGGATAAAACTCAATTTTGAGTTAAGCTCACAACAACAGCTGCACAAAGGTACATGACTTTGTTAACACTGTATTTTATAATTTGTTTTTTTAATCAAGAAGAAAAATAATAAGGGCAACTCACAGTATAGCTAAGAGATCCTCGTCATAGTCAGTGGTAGCGTTATATCGCACGCGATATGGGTCGCGGTCGAGGCTGGGCCGTGACAGAAGCAGCGCGGGATGCAGCGCAGCAGGCAGCGCGTGCGCTACCGCCAGCAGCGCCAGCAGCCCCGCGCGCGCGCACACGCCCAGCGGCGACACCCAGAGCGCGCCGCACGCCGCGCCCGCACCCACCTGCCCACACATACCAGCCATGCTACTAATTTATTGACAAAGAAACCGAATTGACCTCGTCATCCATCGCCATCTTCATTTTTCTTTAAAATTTGCTGTGCATAGTGATACTGCTATGTTTGCATAAATAGAACTGCCACAGAGATATTTATTTATTTAAGTTTCCTCGACCCATATACATAATTAAACCAGCATCATCGTGCGCCACGCAGAAACTTTGAAAACGAATATGCCAGTTTCCATAATAAAAATTTGAAACTATTTCCTTGACGTAAGCACATTCTTCTCCAGGGTATGCTTCGAAAAACCTTCACTTCGAAATTGTAAATACATTTAGATATCTGCCAAGGTATAATAATGAAAGACATTTTTAGCTGACTTGTCAAGTCGACCACAAAATGATCCCCAAAAACTTTCGAATTCTGACCTCATATTTGGTAGCTGTCTAATTACTTTGAAGTGTTTTGTTTAATACAATCAATTACCTCGGAGAGTGAATTCGGTTTACTTTATTGACCGTTGACATTGACCCGACCGCATTACAAATTAGTAGGTAATTAAGCCGAGATGGCTCGTGTTTGTGAGGCAAATCACCCTAATTAGGAAAAATTGGCCCATGTTTTTCTTTTGTCATAAGTATACTATACTACTATACCTGCTTACCATAAATTAATTAAATTAACAAGAAAAGTAGTATTAATAGCACATCGTAGGTACGGAGTCATTAGGGTAATAGACATATTTTCTTGCAATAATACCTACCTACTTGTATATCACTACATATTACTATAAATCGACGATGAAGTGACAAGAACTGACTTTTTACGTAGATATACTTTTAATAATCGTTTGTGTGAGCTGGCAAAAGCAACAACTTTATATCTTATTTTTAAAAATAAGATACGCTATAAATAAGGTATGCCAGCTCACGCAAACGATTATCAAAAGTCTATCTACGTAAATAAAGTAAAATTGCAAAAATGTCAGTTATGAGTTCTTGTCATTTCATCGTCGAAATTCTCTATCACTAGGAACTTATTAGTACCTATAAGTAGGTAGGTATTCGGTTTTGTAAGAAACTATATTTCATCTAAGAAAGTTTTAACGTGGTATATCTATAACATCGATATATCTCAAATTTTGCTTTCTAGCCGCTGTTCTATTGCATTGATAATGAGTTATGAGATCTATCACTCTAAACTACCGACGAAAAAGTTTCGCTGTAGGCACACATCTGCTTGTCTTCTCACGATGCGAGATTTAAAAAGTCGAACGGGGGAAATAGGTTATAATGTTTGTAAAGCGACAACGATAAGAAACCTGTCACCGGTTTGAATTAATGTTTTGTTGCATTCGTCTAACTCCACCCAAAGAATGGCGTTAGGTGTAAGTAACAGTTAGATTCTGTTTACGACCGCGTGTGAGAAAGCTAGGACGCTTGAAAGGTCAACCAAGTTATACAACCTCTACATACCACTGAAAACATACAAGTAACATTTATAGTAGATATGTCGATTGTTTTATATAATACCTACAGCGTTTATAATTAATGCATCTGTAGAGGTAGACTCCATATCAGCTGCATAATAAAATTAGCCTTTACATCATAGTGAAATAATATTATGCCATGCAAAATGCATTTTATTTGTGGTTTTAAAAATGTTAATATTGACTCGAATGCCTAAAAACTATAGCCAAATCGTTGCGACAGCATATGCAATTAATTATATAAGAAGAGTCTAGTCAGGTCTGGTGGCCATTTTAGCATGTTTCTGTTAATATTTTAGCAGACGTATAACTTAAAGCTGATGTGTCAAATGGTATTGGTTGTTAGTTTGCCATCGGCATCAAAATGTGAAAGTAGAAAAGGTACTTCACGTGATAGTAGTAAGAAGGATGTATGCAGCGCCTCGCGCCGCTGTGCGCGGGCGCATCATCTCGCAGCCCATCTTCCAGAAGCATCGTCTCGAAATTACCGCAAATTATCTGCAGAAGCACATACGTCCACATGTAAAATTATCGGAAGCTTTTTTTGATCGATTGGATCTTCGACAAAGTTTCTCTAAAGCTGGCTACTTGAAAACATAAGATAATAATGTAGCAATGTAAAAGAAAATGAACATGTGTGTAAGTTCAATGATTTCTCACGTGCACAGTGATAGTGACAGTTGTAGCGATAGTGATAGTAATCGTGATAGAATCTCTTCGCAACGGAAATAGAAATAGCAAGTATGATAGTGAGAGTGGCGGCGATAGTGAAGATAGCTTACATAGGATAGCTACTGGCGCCGGCGCCGGCGGTAGTATCGCGGGTACTCACCAGTGGCGCAATGTTCGCGGCTACGAACATCGCGATATTGAACGTTCCGCATGTCAGCTTCCAATAAGGACTGACGGATTTTTTCTGAAAGATTAACAAATAGTTACAACAAAGCTAGTAATTATTAACAATCCTGATCAACGGTGAAATAACGTAGACACTCTTGTAAATCATGATTTAGCTTGCCGTTTGCAGAGACCAATATGATTTTTTCTATCTATTTAAGGTAATCAACGGCGGTGTCTTTGGGATGGATTCTGGATAAAGAGTACCTATACCTACAACATAAGTAGATACTTAGGTATTGAATTTTCGTCCATGTTTTTCATTTTTAAACAAATACTACTTAAGTGTCAAACACTCTTCATAAGCATTTCATCCCCCTTCCTTTACGTGCACCTACTTTAAGATAAAGAATATAAGAGATCTTTGGTATTATTATACGATTTTAATAATACTTTTAATAATTTAATTGCGTATCCTAAACAAACAATAAGAACGAAAGAATTAGTAACTATCAACACAGTTTAGTTCAATAATGAAGATCTATCCCTTTACGTAATTTTCCTGAATACTACTTGCTATAGTTTGATGATGATACAGGTTATCGTATTTACCATGCTAGAAACCGAAATAGGTCCGTTTAATTATTATTGTACAAGTTTTCACAAGAATCTAACCTTGTACTGTGAATATCGGTAGCACGTGTAGTAAACCACATTAATTAGGCCGGTCTCCAGCACGAGCGCGAGGTAGACGGCGTGTAGCGACCAGGTGGGCGGGACTGCGAAGCTGGCGAGCGCGACCACGGCGGGCAGCAGCATCAGCGGCGGCGCGGCCACGGCCAGCGGGCACGGGTCGCTGCGACGCGCGTAGACTTCCTCCGCGCCCGACGCTTTGAACGTCAGGCATAACGTTGTCCCGTCTGCTAGTTCCCTAGTCATGACTTATCGTTAAGTATTTTCATTAAAAAAAAGAAATCAGGTTACAACATCATATGTTTTTTATTTCACATAGGCCACTTTCACATGGGCACTTATAAAACGTCAGAAGCTCATGTACGATTCCAATTGTTCGTTTCCTATTGAGAAGAACTGGCAAGAAACTACATGGTATCTCTTTTAAAAAAACATGTTTTTACATTATTTGCACATTACAATATTAGTAGTATACATAGTCTTACTACTGGCTTTATCTTTTTCTATCCATATAAAATTCACATGTTAAAAATATCAGGAAATAGAAATATGGTTTTGAATAAATAAACATCAGTTTAATAGAGCCTATAAAACTTCACCTAATAGTAAAGAAAACTATGTGCTACTGTATATACCGAGGACTGGAATGGTAAATGTGTTTATTGACACGGTTCCATTACAAGCGCCTAAAATAGATTACCTATTGTAACTATTTGCGAAACACGCTGTGTCCGAACAGATCGATCTTCACGCGACTAAAACTCGAAAACGTAAGAAAAAGGTAATGTCTAGGTGGATATGGGTCAGACATTACCTTTTTCTTACGTCACAGGCAAAATATTAATCCTTATCAAACGTATTATTTAAAGTTTTTAAGTTTATTTTCTACTTTATTGTTATGAGAATTATTTTATTGCTTATAAAATAATTCTCATAGGTATTGTCATGATCAGCAAATAAGAATGATTAAACATTTCTTTTCAATCCAAAATCCTGAATGGGTACTGTATCTCAACATAAAAGGTCGTTTAAAGTCAAGTCAAGTCAAAATATTTTATTTCAAATAGGCCTACATAGGCACTTATAAAACATCAGAAGCTAGTGCACGGTTCAAAATTGGCCGTTTCCTATGGAGAAGAACCGGCAAGAAACACCATGGTTACTCGTTTAAAAAAAGGTCGCGGATAACGTCAACATCAAAAAAAAAAAACGAAAGAATCTGAGTTTTATTATAAAAGTGCAGGCATGGGAGTGATTATTATTTATTTGTTTAAAAACAATTGCTTTCTACATCGACAGTTTGTACCCAGGGATTGAAAGGCCAATCTGTAAACTAAAAAAACTTAATGATTTCCCACTTTGAGCATAGTTTAATAGTTACACATAAAATGCCGTTCGGTTATAAATCAAATATTTTCAAATTTGTAATAATTCAGTCTCGCTTCAATAAGCAACTAGAAAACATACTATACAACTTACAGTTGAACGATCCAACCGAATTATTGGTAACTATTCCCCCAACTCAAGATGGTATTGACCTTCACATACCAGTGTATGTGTAAAAAAAACAAACATTTTGATGCGCTATTTCACAAAGAAGACGTAAATCAATTCAAAACGTACACATTACTGACTGATACTTTCAAAGATTAAAACCAAAAATACCGCTCCGTCGTTTGTTTGAAAAATAGTTTCAAAGGGATAGCAACATAAATGAAAAAACATTAGTGAAATAATTCAAATACCGTTACAGAAAAATGAACATTGGTGACTATCAAATGGTACACAAGTGCATATAAATCAGCTGCTCATTTCATTTAATTTTCTCAGGCAAGGGCAACATTTAAAACCATGAGTAATACTCATATTTCTGTAATTCTTTACAATGTAGATATTAGAATTTACAATGGACCAGCGGCAGATTTTTAATTTATTTTCCGAAAACAAACAAAACAAAAGATAACACAGAATGTCCACATAACAAAAACAACACAACAATAATATTGTGCAATTCCTGAGAACTTACTTGTCGTCGTCTCTATTCACCAGCTCTTCTTGCAACATGCTAAGTATTTTCTGTTCTTCGTTGTCCTTGCTCTCGTCTTGTGGCGACAGAACCTACGAATAATGTACGAAGCATGTCTATGTAATTGACAAGCGAAAAATCAATATGAGAGCCCATGATCGGCGTACTTATAGCATTGATAATCAAAATATGTCCGAATATAACGAGCAATCGATTCGAGTGAGATTATTTTAACCTGCTACGTTAGCTAAACTAGGAACTATCTAGCTCAGGCCGCCTAGTGCCCTAGTGTCCTATTTATTTAGGCTGGAGCGGTGAGGGGCGGGGGGGGGGAGGTGACGGGGTGAGGGGGGTGAGGCAAGCGCAGTAGTGCACTCACCGAGTCCTCGTCGTCGTCTCGCAGGTCGGAGAGCGTGTCGTCCGCATCGCCTCCCTCCGCGGCCTCGCCCTCCGGTGCACTCCTCTCCTCACCTCCTTGAAACTGTACGATACAATCACAGATACAATCAACATGAATCTCGTGAAGATGACAACTTAAATAAACACAGTCTGAAACGTCTTCGTTTCGTTTTCGAGTCTTTGACAAAAGTCGAAGATGGGACCAGATACGCTGTTAGAGACATGTTATTTTTTCGAAAACTGAAGGTCCGTGAAAACTTTTACGACTAGTTTGGGGTCATTGTAATCCGATTATTATTTTTATCTGATTCTTATTGAGTGAATGAAAAACTGTAAGCAAACATTTTACACTTGATCAAAAGTTCCCATTTCGGTGATGGTTATACGTGAGATTCAGCCAGAATCAGCCAAATATGAAATTGTCGATGTGTCGATGAAAACTTCGATCGTAGACAATATTTCAATTTCGTAAAGCTACTTGAAAGAAGCTTCTAAATATTTTATTAGGACGGCGTTACACATGCCACTCTATATAAGCATTTTGACGCTTCTAGACCCAGTTTAGGCTGTGTGATGAAGCAATTTAGGTATTATAATAATATAATAATAATATTCCACAAGTATCCCGCAACGTAGTCTAGTCCCAAGCTAAGCAGAGCTTGTGTTATGAGTACTAGACGACTGATAAACATACTTATATATTTCTAAATATATACATATTATAGATAATGTACACCCAGACAGAGAACAAATAATCGTGCTCATCACACAAACATTTGTCCTGGGTATGAATCGAACTCACGACCTCCGGCATAGCAGTCAGGGCCACTGACCACTAGACCAACAGGCCAGTCAGTATTGTATTAGTTAAACAAATAAGAGCGCAATCAATTGGAAACCATTTCGGTATTATAATCTATAGCAGCTATAAAGCACTCGCTGTACACCTTCCAGAAGTTAATTCAACTTTGTCCAAATCCGCTTTAAGCAAACAGTAAGATACAGAGAAAAATCATAAAATTTTAATTTCACTTTGTTCACAGCCTTAAGCTTTGTCGACCCAATTCGCTTCGTCGTCGGTTCTAAATAGATAAGTATAAAGACGTCTTATGTAAAAGACTTGTTTGGAATAACTACATAATTAATTCAATCAGTTTAGTTCATTTTTGTCGTTCGATATTATACATTATTTTGGTATCTACTCGTAGTTACCTATCTAAATACGAGGTATTCCACTTTGGGCACCTGCTTAAACGGCACCTGAGTAAATGGCACCTAAGGTATTCCACTTTGGGCACCTTTTGATATTTTTCGCAAGTTTCATATGTCGGAGGACACGATGGAGGTGTGCCCCGCTTGGGCAGAGCAACGCCGTGTCCTCGTGGGGGCGATCTCTCGCGCCGCGCCTTGGTACAGGCCATGGTCCGGAGCGAGGAGGAGTAGCAGGCGGTCACCTCCTTCTGCGAAGCAGTAATGCTTGCAAAGGAGGCGGCCGATCGCGTGAGGCAACGGACCTCACGCCCCAACCGCCGGCGGGATTCCAATCCCGATATCCGAGCGAGGGGCCCAGCAGGGTCGAAGCCTTCTGGGGCCATGGGTAGTGTGAAAACGAAACCCGGGGCCCTGGGACGAAGGCAACGAAGGAACAGGATTGGGTTTTTAGTCAGTAAAAGTCTGACATTATCTCTCGCTCCACCCAAGCGCGCGAATTGTCATTAGATGATTTTCCCACCAAAAAAAGCGTCATATGTGGATTACTTTATTATTTAAAATTTTATTCCACTTATGGCGGGAGGGACTAGTGTTGGGACGATATTTTATTATTTTAAGCATGTGAAAATTAAATCTTCGATTAACATCAGTACCGAGTTTAATAACATGATAATAAAAAATGTAAAGCCAGACTTAATATTTTTTTAATCAGTAAAATTGAGTCCTTGATCATGTAAATTATTTACTTAGTTTTTGTAGTTCACCAATAATTTATTTCATTTTCAGCGCCGGTCATAGCTATCCCACAGGTGTGATCCGTAATTTTTAACACTTCCGGCCCTTCCGTAATTTTTAATTTTTAACACATAATGGCGACACCCGGGCGAATCCGGTGTAGGAACCTCCCGAACTTACCATGTCCGGTGAGGACCTGCGTCATGCGAAAGGCAAGGACGCCGTGTTGTCTTTCCAGCCACTCCTCAAAGAAGGGACTTAAGCAATAATTATGGTGTGCCCATATTAGTAGTAAGTTTGACAATCACTTCTGTAGAGACATTTTTTTAAGACAAGTTTACGAAACAACCAAGTTCTATATTTCAGAGAACTACAATCAATACAAACATTTATTTTTTCTTTAGTCTCTAACCACATAGATTTGGCTAACATGTTTTCAGAAAATAAACCATTTTATAAGTTTTTGCGAATGACAGCCTCTTAAGTTGGGCCACTACATCGGAACGCTCAAAGGCTATTTTTCTGCCTAGAAACAGGCTGGATAAACTTAGATATATTTTTATGTTTAAAACAAGTCATTGTATGGACGGATGAGTAATACAAATGTGTGTTCCGTCTTATTAAAATATACTATCCTATGGTACATAAGTCAATATCTTCACCTCAAACGCTAAACGGATTTAGCCCAATATTAAATTATAATAATAATTTTATTAATTCAGACATCATTGATCCAATGGTTAGTAGAAAACTTATCTACCTGTTAGTAAATAAAAAGATTAAAAATTTCACGTTATAATTAGTTCAACCTTATTCCATCACCACCCTAATTTGATGACCATGACATAGGATGCTTTTAGTTTAAAGTGGGATATCTTATACTTATACGCAGATAAAGCCACTGGAAAAAGCTTATTTGATGTAGAACAATCAATTATTCATACATGATTGGTGATGAGAGTGAATGATGAATTATAAGGCACTCAACTTAGGACCGGATAGTCTGTCGGGTCAGCTATAATAGTATAGTTTCAAATAAAAAAATAATAAAATGAAATTATATTAACGGAGTTTTATGTAATCCTAGCTTTACCTGTGGCTTCACTTTCGTGTCACAAGAAACAAGGATTACCCCGGAATAATAAGTATTACCCCCGATAATAGTGTAGCTCTTCATCAGTGAAGTACACAGGTATGTATGGAATAATATTCATGACAGAAAAGAACTGTGAAGAAAAAGAAGCTTGGGTTTCTTTCCTGAAAGAAGTCAATGATTTTTTGGAAAATCGTAGAAAAAGTTCAGACACAAAAAACGCTATAAAATGTTAGATTGAATTTTAAATTGGAAGCCAACATGAGCTTGATTGGGCACGCCACAATTATGGCGGTAAGTCCCTTATTTGAGAAGTGGCTGGAGCGGCAATACGGCGTCCTCACCTTCCGCATGACTCAAGTCCTTACCGGACATAGCAAGTTCGGGAGATTCCTAATAATAACATTTTATTATACCATCAGAATATAAATGGCTTCTCTGGCAAAATTCTAGATGTGGAAATGTTAACAGATAAATATCATATGGATATCATATGTTTTTGTGAAACCTGGTTAAAACCACATAGAATGGTTTGCAATGTTAATAATTTTTCAGTTGCCAGTGCGTACAATAGATCATCTATAAGGAGTGGTACCTTGATATTATGTAATAATTCTTTAAGATATAAGGAAAGGAAAAATATCTCTGCTTGCTCTGTTGATCGCTTATGTGAGGTAGCATGTGCAGAGGTTGAAGGCCGAACTTTCTTATGTCTACAGACCACCTGCATCAAACTTGACATCTTTTTTGGTCATAATAGAAGAAAAACTAAATAAACTTAATAGAGACCAGCTTTTGCCCGCGACTTCGTTCGCGTAGAAGTCGAAAAAGGTTTTATTAAGTTTTTTGAGATACGAAAATATGAAATATTATTTATTATATTCGTCGTGTGTGATAGTCCATTGAATTGTATGGCGAGCGATATTGTATCTTAAGATAAAATATTACAGTATCTTAGCCATGTGCAGCGCCCCTTAGTGAATTCCACTATCGGTGACGTAACCTACGACAAACTTATTATTTGCGGTTGGTACAGTAATCGGGTCTTGGGATCGAACCGCAAATTAAGTTTATTTTTTATTGTATATACTTTTCCGGGATAAAAAGTACCCAGTGTGGTGCCCAAGATATTAAAGAATAATTACACCAAGTTTCATCGTAATCGAACCGGTAGTTTTTGTTTGATGCCTGAACAAACGGACAGACAGACAGACTTTCTATTTGTTACCCGACTCCAAGAAGGGTTATGTTTTTAGCGCGTATCTTGTATGTATATAATATTCTTAATTACCTCATATCTTCCAAACCGCTGAACGGATTTACATAATTAAGATATCGTTAGATTCGTTGATAACCCAAGTGTTCTGATGAGATAGGTATCGTTAAAAAAACAAGACAACGACTGTGATATGCCATAATTTAGAACACAAAAAACATTTTATTTACTGCAATATGGGTATCAAATTAAAGGGCTCATCATGAGGATTTCAAAATGGGATATCATGACCATATTAAAAAAAAATACAATAGAAAATAAATGTTATTCATTATCTACTAGCTGTTACTCGCGACTTATTTCCTCCCCTTTTTTGAGGCAAACGTGTAAAAAAAAATATCCAGTTCAGAGATATATTCTCCACTATTGACAAAGTTCTGCTCCAGCGAGAAAATGAAAAGTAGCCCAAGTTACACCTTGTAACATCAAATATCCGTCAGTTGGGCACGCCATAATCATGGTGGTAAGACTCCTCTTTGAGGAGTGGCTGGAGAGGCATCACGGCGTCCTCACCTTCCGCGTGACGCAGGTCCTCACCGGACATGGTAAGTTTGGGAGGTTCCTGCACCGGATTCAGGTAGAAGAAACGCTCGGGGGTGTCGCCGTTGTGCGGACCGCCCAAAGTATACGATGGAGCTTACGGTAGAGGTGAGACCTGCACGGTCATGGGGGCAATCGGCGGCAGTAATTTTTCGCGCCGGGCCCTGGTCCAGGCCAAGGTCCGGAGCGAAGGGAAATGGGTTGTGGTCGACTCTTTCTGCGAAGCAATAATGCCAGCGATGGAAACAGCCGTAACTCCGACTACCAACGGGCTTTCCGTCGGGCTTTCCGACGGCGTGCAATGTGTAGTTCGCAGTCCGGCCGTCCGGCTATTGTCCGGACCGAGCCTTAATCGTCCACAGCGCGTCGTGTACTACGCGTTCCTCAAAGAGATGTCATAGCCCAACAGTAAGCGATGGCAACTGGACTCTGGCCAGCGAAAGATGGCAGCGAATTTATTATTTATTAAAGTTCATATATGGCAGCATTTAAAGACTATCAAAATTGTGTAATTGACGATTCATACTCCATCCATCTCAAAACTCTTGAAGAAATTTAAATATCAACTTCAGAAACACAATACATAGAAAAAATATCTTCAATGACAGGATTTTTCTCCATTCAGACATTTTATATTTAACTATCATTTACTATTGTTTATAGGAGACGGGTAAGGATGGCTAAATTAAATAATATATACTCCCGAAAAAAAGCGCCGTCATTGTGCAAAAGTTTCCAATTTGAATAATTTTGATGTTCTGTTTGAAATGTTATAACAAATAAATTACATAATCCAAAAAATCTTGTGTTAAACGCACACTATCGACAAGCATATTATAAAGTTGAGGGATTATATTGAAGATAAAAATGCTTGATTAAATGCTGGTTTAGCTCTACCACCACTTGGGCGCACAAATTAATTAGTTTGACTTTGTAATCACTAATGGTGGCGCGTGTGTGGATCATTCGGTTCCCTTCATATAGAAAAATTTCGATGATATCTCACACACAATTTGTTTTATTTAAATTTAAAGATTAGAAACGCTTTATTTCATAAATAAACTTACTAATACAATATTTTTTGGTTTAATTCATTAATTGTTAATAAACATGCATCGCATATTATTTTCATGAATAATCAAAAGTATCAGCAGGGGTAAACAGCTTCAGATGTTTTTTAATTCGGCCTTCTTTTTGTTGTGCCATCTTTCGATGGCCAAACTCGTAATGAATTAAATCTCTTGTTATAATGTAATGAATTAAATCTCTTGTTATAAAATTAGCTACATCCCACATTGAAAGTTACGTCAAATTTTGTTTTACTGTTTGGAAGACTTATCCCATATTAAGAAATCCAAAGTAGCCTATGTAACATTTGCTTACCGTCAGTTAATACCCCGCCAAAATCGGTCAAGCCGTTTCGGATATTAGTCCGAACAGAGCGACAGATAACTATAATTTCATTATTCACTTTTTTGTTATAAGTATGGAATACGCTCTGATATATACTCGTACATACTTAGTAAACAAATGATTTTTTTTGATATTACAAACAGATACTTCAATTTTATTTATGATACAAAATAAGCGTGGCGTATGACTAGGCAGGTTTATAAAGTTTAAAGTGATAAATGTATGCCTAAAATAGAGCGAATAAATAGTGTTATTACATTATACTAACTAAAAAGTATAAAATTAAATTAAAAAATAAAAAGCCTTAAAAAAATTAAAAGAAAAAAAGTTTAGTCCAGTAGCGAAGAAACCAATTTAATTGCATTAATTTAAACACATAAAACAATGATAATTGACTGCAATAGTCGGGACCCATTAAAATAATCTAGGCTAAAATCATTAAATCTGCTGTTTCGCCAAGTCTGTCAAAATCAAAATCAAAATCAAAATAGCATTTATTCCAAATAAACCATTTACAGGCACTTTTGAAACGTCAAGAAGTCAGTCAGTCAGAAAAATAAAAATAAATGATGCTAATTGCACATTCCAAAGCGTAGATCTCTATGGAGAAGAATGTGCAAGAAACTCCATGGACACTCTTTTCAATCATATTTTGTAATTACAAATATCTCTGTTACATGTTTCTTGTCGCTATCATGTGAGAACAATGTAAATAAAAATAAAAACTAAATATAGATATTAAAATAGCAACTGGCAGCTAAGAGATGACCAGCCTCAACTGACAGCGCCCGTTCACGGACATGACGCTAATATTAGCACCACTCAGCTCAACCATTTTGAAGGGAACCGAATGATCCAACACCCGCGCCACCATCAGTGAGACATTTGAGTGAGCATGACAAACTCTCAACTGCCATGCTCATTTATGTCAAATAAGTCCAGTAGCAACATAAAAACTATAAAAAGCTCCATGGTACTCACATTTACAAACTGTGGAAAAAAATGCTTCTATACATATAATACAATACTTATATTTTACAATTTCAAGAAAAAAAACATTAAAAAATAATTTCCATACTAATCAATTTGTACACCCCGGTGGTAGTGGAGCTGGACCAGCATTGAGCCAAGCATTTTTATCCTGAATATAATCCTCCAACTTATAATATGCTTGCCTGCATAGTGTGCGTTTAATACAAGATTTAAATTTCGTTTCATTGAGTTCTAATATTTGTGAAGGTATTTTATTGTAACATTTCAAACAGTACCCCATAAAAGAAGAGGCCACTTTTGCTAGTCTGAAACTTGGTTGAACTAATTGGTCCCTATTTCTTGTAACATAATTATGTCTATCGCCTCTTTTGCTAAAAAGATTAAGATTTTTTCTAACATACATTATGTTTGCATAAATATATTGACAAGGCACCGTCATTATGTTAATTTCCTTAAACAGTTCCCTTAGAGAATCGCAGCGGCGAAGATTGTATATAGCTCTGATCGCTCTTTTCTGTAATATAAAAATTGAGTCGATTTCTGCAGCCCGTCCCCATAGTAAGATACCGTAAGACATGATGCTATGAAAATAACTAAAATAGACTAGTCTAGCGGTATCAACATCCGTAAATTGGCGGATTTTTCTGACAGCATATGCAGCTGAGCTAAGCCGTCCTGCAAGAGATGTTAAATGAGGACCCCATTGTAGCCTTGAGTCAAGCGTAATCCCCAAGAAAACTGTCTTATCGACAAATTCTAGTTTTTCATCGTTTAATACTACATCACAATCGCTACCTTTAACATTTGGTAAGGAAAATTTTATGCATTTAGTTTTTTTCCCGTTTAAAACTAGATTATTAGCAGTGAACCAGTTTTGGACCTGCAGTAAGGCGTTATTTTCGTCGTCAAGATTATTAGTCCTTCTATTTATCTTAAAAATCAAAGAAGTGTCGTCGGCAAACAACACCATATTAAGTTTATTTTATATAAATAGGGTAAATCATTAATATAAACTAAAAATAAAAAAGGACCTAAAATTGAACCTTGGGGTACCCCCATTTTCACATTTAATCCCGACGAATTGACACCGTTAATTTGAACTAGTTGCTGTCTGTCAATCAAATAAGATTTTAATAAGCTTAAAGCTGTTTTGCCTAGTCCGTAATGCTCAAGTTTCAGGAGTAATGTTTCATGAACCACACAATCAAACGCCTTAGACAGGTCACAGAAGATGCCTATAGCATCCTGTGCCTCTTCCCACGCATTAAAAATGTGTTTTAGTAAGGAGACACCAGCGTCAGTAGTACAACGTCCTTTGGTGAAACCATACTGTTTATCGTGTAAAATGTTATTTGTGTTAAAATGATTAAGCATTTGATTTAACATCACCTTCTCAAATATCTTGCTAAAAACCGGCAACACGGACACCGGCCTATAATTGTTAGTGTCTGTCTGTCTGTCCGTCCGCGGATAATCTCAGTGACCATTAGCACTAGAAAATTGAAATTTGTTATGTATATCAATACTGCCGACAAAGTGGTAAAATAAAAAGTGGAAAAAAATGTTTTATTAGGGTGGGGGTACCCTAATAAAACATTTTTTCTTACACGTAAAGTGGGGAGTGATTTTTTTTTCATTTCAATCCTAACGTGTGATATATTGTTGGATAGATATTTAAAAATAATTAGGGGTTTTCTGAAATATTTTTTTGATAATGTTAATATTTTCGGAAATAATCGCTCCAAAAGTAAAAAAAAATGTGTGACCCTTAAACAAAAGTTTTGAAAATATAGAAAAAATATCTCAAAAGTAGAACTTTATAAAAACTTTCTAGGAAAATTATTATGAACTTGATGGGTTAAACAGTTTTTGAAAAGTGGTACAAAATAATTTCTGAACTAAATTTGTAATTTGACCGTCTAAGCAAGCATTTTTTTAACTTTGTTTACACATTTTATTATCCTGAACGTATCTTCTTTCAAATAAAAAAAGAATTATTAAAATCGGTTCACGCAATCCAAAATTACCAACGAAAACCCAACATACATAATCCGTCCAGTTTATATAAATTAGTAACCCAATTCCCCGAGAGCTGGCGCTGTACCAAAGTACAGCGCCAGCTCTAAAGTAGCCCAAAGGCTACTTTGCGCTGTTAAGATTTTTCCTGAGTTGATGGGGTCGAGACGGGTATGAGTCATTCTTTTGCCGAATTGTTCGGTTGGTCTCTCGTTGGCATTGATGGTATTTGTTTTTGCTCGTTGAGTTAGTGACGGACGCGAAACTACAGAACCCTACACTGAGCGTGGCTCTTGGCCGGTTTTTTTTTTTCGTTTTAAGTATGATATAATTTATGTTACTAGTAGCTTAAGTTTTGTTGTGCATATAAATTATCTATATTTCTTTATATCTTGGTCATACTTAAGGCTTGCTATAAGAAAATCCAATTGTGGGTTAAGCTCGCCTGTTTACATCATTATTTGTTTACAATAAAGATAATAATTCTTTATGTCTAGAGTAATTTAGGTTACTTCTAGGCAAGCGTGCACCATCGTCAGTCACATAATGGCTCTCGTGAGATAGTAGTCAAATGACAGCATATCAATAAATATTTTTTATATATATACCTATTATTAGACGTCTTAAATATGTACCTACTTTGCAAAAGTGTAATGTTTTTAATACATTTAACTAGATAATATTAAACACGGAACATTACAGTTTCGATTACTGTACTTTCTTGCAAATTCTCGGGTTGTTAAGGTCGTCTATAGATAGACATAATAAACAAGGTTTTGATAAAATATTCGCCAAAGTGAATTTATAAACAACAACTACGGAATTTCCGTGTTAAAAGGAAGTAAAAATAATACCTATTCGATAAACGGTTATGGGGTTCCCTATGTTGATTGGTCGAATCACAAAAGCTCGGAAACATTTACAGTCAGGGCCAGCTGCTGTTGCAAGATTGGTTACCCCTTCGAGATAAAGCTGCCTTCCAACCTAACCTTCGGAATGTTAGGTTGGAAGTAACTCCTAGCCTACCGAGATTCACTGACTTGAAAATATTCATTTAATTTAATAAGGATGTTCTTGGTGCAAAGGATGGCCATCGGCCATATCCAGCGAGGTAATGCGGCCAGTATTATGGGCACTTTTGCACCGGGAACGATCAGGGGCGGGTTGTATATTGACGTGTGACTTTTTAGTTTTAGACAAATGTTGCGCTATACAATAGTCTATTCAGTTTAAGTCAATTGGAGAATATAATGTACTTTTATAAATTAAAAATAAATAAATATTATGTATGTATTTAATAATTATCTGGAAAAAACATATGTTCAAAGATGACGGTATACCTACCCTGAGGTTGAGCCTCTAGGCACATATCTGACTATTGTATTTTCAGAATAAAAACAGAAAAGTTAATAATTCATAGGTACATTTAACTGTAATGAGAACAGTAATAAACACGAAGTAGTTAATTGAATAAATTATATAGCCAATTTCAACATGATATACGTGTAATAATAATAATGATTCCTCTCGTTATAATTGGTAGAAAAATTAAAATAGAAATATTTTATGTAAATACAAGAAATGACATATTTAAAAATAAAAACACTTAACTAATGAGAAATAACTAAAAGCAATCTAAAGTTTGGCGTTGAAAAACTCCTCTACACCGTTGTCGACATTACTAATATTAATATTATATTAAAAAACTGAAATAAAAATAGTGGAATTTATTTGAAAAAAAAAAACAAACTTAATAAGCGAAGAATCAGAATTCAAAATTCAAATCGATTTCAAGTATGAAAAATAATAAAATCAGTAAACGATTTCGATTCTAGTTGTTGGAGCTGTTATTCAGATTTTTGTATGGAACCCAAAGTTTTATATATTTATGATTAAAGAATCATAAATATATAAAACTTTCTATCTAGTTCTCTACTCGATATCGTTTTATGTATGTACAATCAATTAGATACCAGCTTAGTTATTAAAATCGATTTTCCGCATGACCTAACAATATCGACGAGTAATAACTCGGTCGGCACTTATCGTAGAACAAATAAAACTGGTTCAAAGATTCTAATACTTACCTAGCTAGAAAACTTTGCCAATGTAGGTCACTTTAAGTCACTTACATTTAAAAGTGAAAACCGAAACGTTTTAGGAACACATTCATTGTGCGTACAGCTAAGGAGTGGAATTCCTGCCGGAATCTGTGTTCCCTGATGGCTACAACCCGGGAATCTTTAAGTCAAGAGTGAATAGGTTACTTCTAGGTAAGTGCGTTCCATCGTTAACCGTATCGTCGCTTTCCATCAGGTGAGATAGCGGTCAACCGCGAATCTATCAAGAACAAAAAAAAGAAAAAAAAACTGTGGTACTGCTTGAACGGACAAAATGATTAGAATTAAGGATTACTCAGACAGTCAAATTCTTCATTTTTAACTGAATTCCAAAAAAGCAGGCTTTGAAGTCTTCTGAATATTTTTTTCTTGTTTAGCGATATTTTCACTAAATGTAAACCGATTATTTTATTTGTTTCGAAGAGTTTTTCTGCCAGACAGACCATTTTAATTTGATAAAAATCTGATGAAGAACCTCAAAGATAGACCATGGAACACTTCAATTATAAATGATAGCAAATCTTCCAGGATTGCTGCAACCGCATGTCTGTTTATTGTTGACACCATTTCATAACATAACATCACGTCAGTAAACTCTGAAGGGGTATAGGAGGTGAGTAAAGTTCACACCAGTAAACCCTCATTCCAGCAATAAGATTCAAATTCCATGTTATTTAGGTTATTAAATCACGCATAACTTTTTGGTTTATGGACCGATTTTGATGATGATATTTGTGTTAGGTTAAGTTATAATTCTGTAGAAGTTCCATTACTGAAGGAACATAGGTGAGTTTCAGTCAGTAAAAGTCTGGAAATCGCTCCACCCTGGAGCGCGAGAAGTAAGAACACATACAACTGCTTACCCCGATACACATATTTCACATCGTACTCGCGACTTATAAAGTTAATTAAAGCATTTGAAACACAATATTGGCAAATAACCTAATGTGAGTGGTCCTTAAGGATCTAAACTGATTGGCTGCGGGATTGTTCGAAAGGAGGTTCTGGAGCGCAAAGGGTAACTGAAGGAACACAGATAGGTAGAAGGCTTTAGTAAGTAAAACTCTGATACTCGACCCAAAATGGGAGAAGTTATTTGTTGATTTCCCGTTAAATAAAAAAAAACTTTGCAAGTGCGAGTCGGACTCGCGCCCTGAGGGTTAAGTACGAACATACCTATGTAAACAGTTCAATTCTCGAATGGATTCTCAAAGATATTTCCGAATCGCATTTCTTTTTTGTTATTACGTAACAACAAATTTAAAGTTTTCAGATTTATTTCTATACCTGTGCTATAAGACCTTACTTTAAGACCGTAAACTTGAGTATGATTTTAATTTCAACTCAATACCTCAACGAGTTCCCGGGATAAAGGGTCTTGACCGACAGACAGACGGACGAACAACAAAGTGATCCTACAAGGGTTCCGTTTTTTCCTTTTGAGGTTCGGAACCCTAAAAAGTATGTAAACTGATTAGGCTATTAGATTATTAATTCTTCTCAGTCGGTATACTCTTGCCAGAGTGGTCGTGGTCATCACTGTGAATCTCGATGAGTGAGCATCCTGGTAACACGACGCCATTCATCGCGGACTGCTGCTTTCCGGATACATTCGTATACCGAGCACTTAGTTGCGGCCTTGATCTGGTCTGTCCATCTCATTGGTGATCTACCACGTGGCCTGGTGCCCTCAACTTTGTCCTGCACTACAAGACGCTTTATGGAGTCATTACCACGACGAGATACATGGCCGAAGGAGGGCAAAATGCGCGGCTGCACTGTGTATGATAGACGCTGTCTGATGCCGACTTCTTTTAATATGGAATCAATTGTACGTAATTCTGTCCGAGATACTCCCAGCATCCGTCTCCAGCACCACATCTCCAACGCGTCAACTTTCTTCTTCTCGGTTTCACGAAGAGTCCATGTCTCCGACGCATAGAGGAAAACGGGGAATATAAGACAATAAACGAGCCTGGTTTTCGTGGTCTTGTTAATGTTCCTATTCCTCCAGTTTCATTTTACCTAGTGATCGCCTATACACCCGCCTTCGTTAGATATTAACGTCCCAAGGTAAATATATGATTGGACCACCTCGCAATTCCCTATGTGTGTTGTCCCTGGTAAGTTGTTATTGGCGCGGTCGACAACCATCACTGTGGTTTTTGAGCGATTTATTTTCAATCCAAAATCACGGCTTGTAGCTTCCATCTTTTGCAGCAGATCTTCTAGACGATATGACAAGCACTTGTTGCGAATTAGGTCGTGTCATCCGCATATCATAAGTTGGAGATCCTACTACCGCTAATTACGACCCAATGCGTCCAATCTTCCAAGGCAATTCACATTATCATCTCTGTATAAATGTTGAATAGTAGAGGTGAAACTATGCAACCTTGGTGAACTCCTGCACTTGGATGGAAATGACTCGAAAGCGTTTCATCTGTTCTGATGGATGCTGATCCGCTCTCTGATGCAAGTGGACAAGATGTATCGGCGTTCCCACGTCCAGCAAGGATTTCCATAAAACTAGCCACTTCACCGAATCGAACGCTTTCGAGAAATCAACAAAGTAAATGTACATAGCCTTGTTGAACTCTGGCGCTTTCTCGATAATCTGGCGCACAGTAAAAATTTGCTCGCAAGTGCCTTTTTAACCGACTTCTAAAAAAGGAGGAGGTTCTCAATTCGGATGTTTTTTTTTATGTTTGTTCGCGCATAACTTCGTCACTTGCCAACCGATTTGAAAAATTCTATGTTTGTTTTAAAGGGTATACTTCCCAAATGGTCCCATAGTCACCAAGTCGGGATCTGATGATGGAATCTTGACGAAATCGAGGGAACTCCTCAAATATTATAAGCAACCATATAGTGATTTTAGTATTTTCATTGAGAACGTAAGCATTTACAGTCAAAAAGTAACATTTGATGAAGTGGAACTGATGAAGAAGACCAGAAATGGTCAACGAAACTTCTTACTCGCCTAGATATCACAATGAAGATAGTTATGCGACTATGACAATACAAATAAATGAATGGTTCTTAATAGTTACGTTGAAAATGGTATCATCGAAGGGAACTGCTGATGATGATGGAGCCGGAAGGTAGGCACTGGAACTCCGTAATTAATCGATGTAACCTAGCCGTGTTTGGGCTTATTAGAATTATCATGAGATGCAATCTGGCTATAAGGTACTATCAAACTGATCTGATGATGGAGCCGGAAGGTGAAAGGTAGACATAGGAACTTCATAATAAAACAATGTAACCTAGCAGTGTTTGGATTAATTTGAATTATCATGAGAAATAGGCACTCTGTTTATAAGTGTATCGCAACTAAAAAGTGTGAAATAAAAAACTTTTTACAAAAAAATAATAACCGACTTCACTAAAAAACACTAAAAGGATCACAATAACTTTAATTTCGGAAGTCGGTGTTAAATAAGATACAAATAATACCGACAAATACTGACTTCCGAAATTAAAGTTATTGTGATCCTTTTAGTGTTTTTTAGTGAAGTCGGTTATTATATTTTTGTAAAAAGTTTTTTTTCTTTTACAAAACCAGCCTGCTCAAGGGCAATTTCTTTCGAGTCGAAGGTCTTAAGGTACTCATTCAGAATGTGCAGCAGTATTTTACTTGCGTGAGATATTAAAGCAATGAGTCATTAATTACTGCATACTTTTGTGGAAACTTTTTTATGAAAGGGAATGAAGACAGTATGGACCCATACTTTTGGTTATGTACCGGTCTGCCAGATTTTGTTGCATAAAGTGAAATATCTGAACACCCTGATCTCCTGCAGCCTTAATTACTTCTATCGGTATGTCATATATACCAGTAGTTTTGTCAGTTTTCAGGCGTTTGATAGCGGCACGTACCTCTTCTTTAAGAATATCTGGTTCTAGATCATTCCCTTGTTCTGTTGATGGATATTCATATGAGTTTGGATCTTCAAACAAAGCCATACAGTAAACCCTTCATGTTTCAGATATCTTATCTGTTTCCGTAATTAGCTCACCATTAAGATTCTCTATACCCCAAGTCTTTGATGAAAAACTCCTTGTTAGTGACCGGATTTTCTGATGTAGGTCTCTGGTTTCGTATTATCTGTATGAACTTCAATTTCTGAACAGATGTTTCGCAGTTTATTGTTTAGATCTCGCCTGCATCCAGCCTGACTTTTAGCAGAGAGGTTGTTTAATTTTTTGATGTTAGCACCCATCGCTTTGAGTCTTCGTCACTCCTCAACCAGCCTCAAGGTTGATCATCACTCACCCAGTGTTGCCGCTTTAAAGTCATTGAAGGTGTATTACACTCCTTAGCTGCATTTTCTAAAAGTCCTGCGTTGTCTAGCCGACTTATAAATTCATTGATCCCAATTTTTCTCAAGCACCGCTATAAACTTAGTGGTATCCTTCATCTTTCATTGTTTATTTATTTTTCTATTATTCAGCTTTAAGTTTAAGCTGCATCCTTGAGATCAACAGCTGGTGATCTGATCCACAGTTAGCCTCAGGAAGAGTATGGGCATTTTTAATAGAAGTCTTCCACCTTGCTCTGATGAGGATGTAATCTATTTGATTTTTATAATTACCATGAGGTATGTCCAGATGTATAATCTTCGATGATAAAGCTGGAAGAAACTGTTTGCGATCAACAAGTAATTTTCGGCTGCGAATTATGTTAGGCGTTCCCCAAACTGTATAGATCCACGACATGGCTAAGAGTTTGAGCATTTGCACCGATTTTGGCATTTAGATCTCCAATTATCATGAGCATTTCTCTGTTTGTAATTTTTGAGATAGTTTTTCTAGATCTGAATAGAAACTTTCCAACGTATCATTACTAAAAGAGCTCGTTGGTGCATAAACCTGTATGATGTTCAGGTTTATGGGTGTCGCCTTTAATTTTATGCTCAGTATTCGGTCACTCGGTATTAATACCTGTATTCATATTACAGACGTCAAGTACTTGTAAACTGCACTCAATACATAATTTTTTATTTAAATATCAAGTTCAAAATAGAAATACTAACTTGTTTTAAGTATCGTGATTCTGGTTAGGCATGAAAATTAACAGGTAGCTACTCATCGACTTTCATCATTCTCTTTAGTTTATCGAGATTCTAAACAGAGCAGTCATGTTAATAGGTTTTTTTTTAAGTGAGAAATCATCCATTGACTTCTCTCGCTCTTGATCAGAGCGGGATGGTGTATCAGACTTTTACTGACTAAAACCCACTCCAGTTCCTTCTTTGCCTTCATTCCAGGACCCCGGGGTTTTCTTTCGCACAAACTATGGATGTTAATAGGTACACTTTATATGAGATGATTTGTAACGGTTATATATGAAACGTTCTTCAAAGGTCCTAACTAAGTGTGTTTACTTCACAAGCGGATCTATGAATTTTATAGTCACTAATATAAAATTCATAGATCCGCATAGTGAAAAAGTCTTAAAACAAAATGCATTTCCAGAATAGCTTTTAAATAAACTCAATACACCAACTTTTATTATAGTATAACTTTATGATCTATTTATTTGAAAAGCATCCTTCCATCATCCAACCTGCTTTCGTTATGTTCAAAAAATCTGTCAGAAATTCGTTGGCAACCGCAACTGCAGAGTGCTCAAGTGCTTACGAGTGATTCTCAGAAATACGCACGTCCACGTTTAGCGTAAATGTTTATTTCTCATTTAGGCCGACACACACGTGGTAACGACACTGATATTGTATATGAAAATTAAATGTGTATATGTACTATTTACACTGTTTATAGTATTATATTTATAGTACAATTCTGTCAAACTAAATTTATCGCCAGACCGACATTTCCCATTTCAACCTGCAGTAGACTGACAGAAGATTAAACTGAAACCGTTTTTCTCTACTGCCCCCTTAGCCAAGTTACAATCGTATCGTTCGCGCCGAACGCCTCGAGTAGGCCACGCCTCCGACTCTTTTGTTCTGACGTCATCTCCACGCTCAGTCATGTGGTCAGAACAAAGGGATCGGAAGCGTGGCCTACTCGAGGCGTTCGGCGCGAACGAGACGATTGTAACTTGGCTAGGGGGGCTGAACGTTATCCAGACTTGCATTGAGTCGACAAACACTAATCTAAACTCGAGATCGACTAATGGTATTAATGGATTAAATGGCATCCCGCCATGACACAGCATGACGGGATGACTATGCCAAAAAAGGTTTATGTCTAATAATGATTTCTCGTTCCCTCGAAACTATTACAGAGATATTAATTTTACCATTCGTCCCTGGGGACACAAAAACTAATACTTATTGTCTTTATCATTTGAAATGCGATCCATAACATACTATTTCAATTCTCGTCTGACATAATATAAACGTAAATTATTTTCATCATGTGTACCGGCCCTTACTCCAACGTGGGTACGTACTGAAGTAAAAGCATCGAAATTACGCCTACACTGAACGCTACTGAAATGTGACATATAAAAACATACAAGGTATACCCAGATCCCCACATGTTGCTATAGTTTTCGTAGATCGTTTACTAGATTATGCTTCACTGTATTGTACCTACGTACATTATAAAAATAATAGATGTGAGCAAAGATAATTTTGTTCGTTGACATTGAAATGTGTGTGTGGATAAACAAAGAACTTACTGGTTTGAGAACTTTCACAATAAAGTACGTCTTGATGCCAGCTTGCCGTAGCATCTCCTCACGACGTTCCCCATGAGCGGGCTCCACCTCAAACTCGTCGTTCAGAAAACTCAGAGTAACTTCGGAAACATGCACGCGTCTGTAAACAAAACTCTTATTAATAGAATGTTACTACGTACACCTACATAAATAGAAACAGCTACCTACTAAAGTGGTAGAATAAATAAATCTTTTGCAACTAAGAATAGACGAATATATACCTTTGGATCAATTTATATGTAACGCATCTGTGTATATTTATAATACATTTAAAAGTGTTAATTGAGTGGGAGAATAAACTCTATCATGCTTACGGACGGATATAGATTATTCCACCTTAAAGAAAAATACGAACAATAGTGAATATTTGACCTGTGTCAAATATGTATATCAGTACAATAACGTATATCTATCTATTAAACAATATTCCTATTCGGAAGATTTGGATAAACATACGCTCATTATTTTGTTGCAAGTTGGAAAACTTTCTAATTACAGCAGAGGTAGAATAGACGTTGGGCTCGCCAAGACGAGGCATGGAGCCAAGAATCAAGGTTTTTAAACAAATTTACTGGAGCAATAATAAAATGTAAAAAACATTAGGTGTATTTCATATTAACTGTGGTGATAAACGGCTTTTAGCGTTAGTTTTTTAAAGGAGAGAACCTGCCAAATAAAGTTATATTACATATATTAAAAAAAAAACTGAATATTTTGTATTTAGAGTACGTATAAAAATTAATTTGTTATTAAAAGCAGGTAAACAATTTGTTGAAATATAATGTTTATTTATGACTAGCTGCTGTCAGCGACTTCGACTGTGTAAAGGTAAAAAAATAGTCCAGTTCCCTTGGGAGGAAAACGTCCAGTTCCCTTGGGAGGTAATCTTCCAGTTCCCTTGGGAGAAAAACGTCCCGTTCCTTTGGGAGGAAATCGTCCAGTTCATTTGGGAGGAAATCGTCCAGTTCATTTGGAAGGAAATCGTTCTTTCACGCGAACGAAGCAGCTGGTAGCTGCTAGTCTGTCATATATAGGACATTTGGAGACATAAAAAGGAGGAACCCTGTTATGTGAAATATAGGTATTTTATTCTGAATCTAACTGTTCGACGAGGTGGGCAAGCTCTTTGAAAGAGTAACTGCAGACCGCCTCATCGCGCACCTAGCACGGGCGGGGCCGAACCTTGCGGACAGCCAGTTCATCTTTCGCAGGGGGCGCTGCACGCAGGACGTGCACGTCATGCGCGTGCGAGCCCTTACGACGGAAGATGCGGTATCCAAGCCAAGTGTGACTTGATGGTTTCTTTGGACATTGCATGTTGAACCTAATCGTAGTGTGATAAGAGCCAGTTTTCAAGAAATTGTATTGAAATAGTACATTTTGAAATAATTAGAAAAACTTTGTCATGGGGACCGAGGCGGAATCCAGGTGCAGGCGAGGGTGGTATGCAGCCGAATGCTGCAGTGACAAATTTTCACGAATATCAAACGACGTTTTTCAATACTCTACGAAGAAATAAATAAACAGGAGCTGCCCGGAAACTCGTGAGGGCTGCGTGGCGACCAGCCTGATACGATAAATACAAATAATTGTGGTGGGAGCGAGCTAGAGCACTTTTCCGCACTAGTGTAAAAAGCAATAGATAAATTGCATACCTAAAAGCGGTAGGTGTAGGAGCAGGTTTTCATTAAGAACAGTCAACCCGACATACATTTTGACTCTTTTTCACACAACCTCTCTTACGCAATTATGACGTTATTACACATATTCATTAGATATTTTGGAAACACAGATATCTTATGGATAATATAACTAGGGTTCTCGAAATCAATTTATAAATTTGTGTAAAACTAATCCAGTAAATCACGAAATCTGCTATTTGGCATGAACTTTGACCTTTCAGAATGTACTCAAAAATTTAAAAAGTAAAAAAATATAACAATAGAATCCTTGCAAAGGAAATGTTTCATTTTTATATGGGGCTCCGGCCATAACATGTACATTTTAGTGAAGCTGGGAAACATACTCCCGAATAGAATAAAGTAACATTTTTTTCATAATATCAAATGGTTTTTATGTACAAAATAAAAATTAAAACCGTTTGACGTTTGTCCTAAGAGTTACGACAGCCATGACAGGTTGTAGAGATGACGTTTACTTAACCTACAGAATTGATTTATTTTTGTTCATCAGAACTAAACTCATAATCTGTGAACTTTCTAATAGAATAATTGATAAAAGTGGCTCACCAAAGCACGATCAAATTTTTGAATCATTTCTTTAAGTAGGTAGTATTGGCTTATCTCGATTAATAAGGTTATAAAAGTTAGAATAGGTACTGTGTTCAATCCCTGCTGGATGCAAACACGTTTATTTCACTACATTTCCTTTAGCAAATGGGTCTCATTTGTCTAATGTTATACAGAATATGCTATGTGGATGCTGTAATTATTAAATGGATTGGTATGGTATTATAGATAAGGTGAAAACTAAAAACGTAAGTAATTGTAGAACAAGTCATCTTCCCTTTTTCCAATGGTTTTTTGTTTTCCAGTTAAGCTGGATGCCGCAGAATACGCAGGTTTTATATCGAGCGACTGCCATCTGACATCCACAACCGATTAACTGTGTAACATGGTACTCCCTGACAAGACTGACTAGTATCAGATTTACTGACTTCTATCTATCCATAACAACTGTCAAAGATCTTCAAATGACAACAGAGACCAATAAATAAGCCAATGGGCTTTACATGCTTTTTGAGGCATGTTAAACCTTTGGTGAACCACAGAAGGAATGTAGACGGTACCCTACAAAAAAAGAAATAAAAGAACAAA
This sequence comes from Mythimna vitellina, assembly GCA_949316375.1. Taxonomy (NCBI): domain Eukaryota; kingdom Metazoa; phylum Arthropoda; class Insecta; order Lepidoptera; family Noctuidae; genus Mythimna; species Mythimna vitellina. The sequence goes on along the minus strand of OX438691.1, from coordinate 12,435,975 downwards.
TCAGGATGTCAAGTCAACAAGCGGTTATTTTGAATTCGTTTAGAAACACACTTCAAAAATGGAGACTAAAGAGTTTTGTACTTCAAAAATGGAGACAAGATTTTTGCAACGATGAAATGGTCACACTTAGTTATGTTTACTCAAAAATGTGTATAAGAGTATAATAGTAATTTATTTTTAACACTACAAGAATACACATTTTTTAATTCTTTTCTACTTAACATTGATTTGATGAGACATGATTTCAGAACGAATGAAGTCTGCAAGCTAACGAGACGCCATGTTGGATAAAACATGGCGTCTCGTTTGCTTGGCAATAATTGAAAAACTATTATTTTTTGTACACAACAAATCAGGCTTAAATTCACCAGAGAATATTTTTCCCCAATTTGTGGTATTTTTTTCTTCTTTTTCGATAAATGTACATCTGATGGCCGAAAATGAAACATCTCCTTTATTCAAGTTTCTGAATGATGAAATTTTTTCCAAAAACTTTTACATTTAAAAAAAAATCGTTTATTTCCTGGAACAAGTTTTGAAAAATATTCGAGTGAATGAAGGTATTACTGAGTGCCAGAAGATCTTTATTAGAATTATCTCTCTGTTTTCGCATTGCCTTTTTATCATACATTGCGTTGAATTGCGTTGGATGAACCGGCAAGCTTTTAAACCATTCTCAGATTGACAATAGACGAGTGGGGGCCTCTTAAGTGTAGTCACCGTAGACGCGGGCTTGCAGACGGCGAGCAATGGTTAGCTCGCCTTCCGACCGTTCAGTGTCCGAGCTCAAGTCGTCGACGGCTCGTACTGCTCCACGCGCGCCTCAAGAAGGTGTCAGCAACTGTACAGCCCCAGCGGGGTCGAAGCCTACTGGGGCCAAGGGTCTGATTCTGAAAGGAAGACTCGGCCCTGGTACGAAAGGCAACGAAGGAACAGGAGTGGGTTTTTAGTCAGTAAAAGTCTGACACTATCTCGCGCTCCACCCAAGAGCAGGGTTGTCATTAGATGATTTACCCGCCGAAATAAAAAATTGTATTGAAAAAAAAAATATTATATCGTTCCTTAATTCATTAAACCCCGAGCGAACGCTGGCGTTCGCTCGGTCATTGTCTTTCTATTGTGTCTCTAATTACGCTGCTCAAAAGGTTGGTTAATTTCAGTACGTTTTCGATAAAGTTAACACTAACCCAGCCATTCCACTGCTCTCCATCTTATTAGCGAGCTCGACGTCTCGCGAGTAAACGTCGAACTGCCACTGTCTCTGGCCCAGCACCCCTGCCAGCACTGCACCCGTGTGTATGCCCACGCGCATGTCCACTGGCGAATTCGTTGTCTGCTGGACGTATCTAAACAATGAAAATTATGCTTATAGTAACCCATTAGTCGATTATGTGCATCATCATCATCATTTCAGCCGAAAGACGTCCACTGTTGAACATATGCCTCCCCAAGTGTCGCCACAATGAACGGTCCTGTGCGTCTCGCGTCCATCGGATTCCCGCAACCCCTTACCAAGTCATCGGTCCACATTATGTGCATGTAACAATCATTATCTGTAGCATGCCGTAGCATTAGATACTATGTAAAGAGGGTATTTTGTATGGCGCCATTTCTTTATAAAAAAAATACCAAAAGATGGATGGAAGATAAAGATTCAACCTCTACCTAAATTAAGCATCACCTTTGTGCTTATTTTTCGGTTTCCTTCTTCTTGTCTTTTTTTTTTATACGGGCGCGTACATAAATTGTTAAATAAATAAATAAGAAAAAATGTTGAAAAGGTTTTGTTAGTGATAAACTATTACAGGACTAACCATTTTTTGATTGATAAGCTAACATAATCTTGACTTGTATGTACCTTGTACGAAATATTTAAATTATTCTTATAATTATTATTTATCTTTGACTATGATTATGATGTAATAAATAATTTTTGATATTAAGCATTTCAGAAATTTTTGAACGTTAATTATGGCTTTTATTGTTAACTACTATTGTTTTTTCTTTTTGCATGTACTATTATGCCACTTATTCACACTCGATTATATATGTTTTTTGCGCCATAAAAACAATTTATAAAATTATTATATTGTAATTCAATAATTTATTTATTTTATCATAATTGGTGTAATAATTTAATTTAATAACATTTCTATGTGTTAATGCCTGAAATAAAAGATGTATTAATACAATTAATGATCTTAGGGATATTATGGATATGAAATTTCGAATCTGGAAACCGATATGAATATAGGAATAATATTATACTTGTTTCGAATACAGTCATTGATATGAAATTATTTATTTAGATTATCAGCTATTTTCGAATAATTTCGATTATGGATATTAGAGTATTCGAGTTTTAGTTTTAGAATTACATAAATAAAATACAAATAAAAAGATTTGACTGTTATTTCTAGTCAAGATTATCATTCGTTTGACGGGGAAAAACAAACAAAAACCCGTCGTACCCTATCCAAAACTTTTAAATCAGTTTCGGTTACGGCTACGGATATTTTTTTATTTCGGATATCCGATAGTTTCGGTTATGGAGCTCCATGACATCCTTGATTGATATCATAAACAAGGATATTATAGATATAAAAGTTCGGATCTATTTTTGAATATGGATACGGATATAGGAATAATATCATAACGGTTTCAAATATGATTACGGATTTCAAATTATTTCGGATTATCTATTAGTTTCGGTTATTTTTAATCGATTCTTAAATTAATATGAATAGGAAATGATACAACTTTTTGTGTTTCTTTATTTAGAAATAAAGTTTAGTAAGTATGATCAATGTATGTATTTGATACCTATTGTAGTGACTACAATCAGTCATAGTAATAGTAATTATTAATTTTAAACTCAGCCCATAACCGAAATTATTCCAAACTTTTATTGCGAATTCTTTTACAGTTAGATTATAAACCGAAACTATCAAGTATCGGTTAAGGTTATAGAGCTCCAGAACATCCCTGATCAGAAGTCTGCATAAACTTACTTGATAGCTTTAACCATGGACAGGCCCATATGCACACAGAGCACGGCATGGTCCGGACGCTCAACAGGCGCGCCGCTGATGCAATAATAACAGTCGCCGAGAATCTTGATGCGAAGTTGTTGATATTTCTACAAAACAACATTACAATTTACGGAAACCGAGACTGGCGTAATAATTTACGTCGGACGAGGCTAGGAGACGAAATAATAAATTAAATTTTCTTTACCTCAGCAAGTCGATCAAAACGAGCAAACAGCTCATTCAATATTGCGACGAGATCTTGCGCTGAATAAGTTGAGGAAATAGCCGTGAAGCCTACGATGTCGGCATACAGAATACTGATGACGAACAAACAATATGTTAATCGTAGTTGAAATTCTGTTTAATTTAAATATGATCTTTTAAACTGCAGTCATACCTGACATTTTCATGGCGTGACATGTAAATTTTTTTGAACTGTGTGTCAATCAGCCCCAGTTCTTTCCGCATCTGAACAGCAACGTGTTCTGGTAGCACCGATAGTAGTAGCCGCTCCTACAAATCGTGTTACCATGATAGTTATTATATATTGTGTCGTTTTTTATTCTACAAAGATTTCAATCACCTTAAAAGAATAATGAGAAGAAAAGCAGTAACAGGTTTTCGTATCTAAATTAATTTCATTTTTACTGATTATTTAAAAAAAATGTGTTAATTACTCGTAGCAGCGAAAGCCTAAATTCCTCAGAGAAGTACGAAAACAATATTTGGAGGGTTTCTATTTGAAGCGTGCTTTCCTGCAAAATATTTTATGCAGAAATGCAAACTATGCTAGATAATTACCTACATCTATTTACGTTCAAACTGGAAAAACAGGCATAAACTAAGTGCAACGCATATCTAAAAAACTAAAAGATCCGTTTGTTTCCTATGCTTCATGAGCTTTCATGGCCGATGAAACTACGCAGAGGTGTGAGATATGTCATCGGCACACATCACCGCGCATGAAGCCAGCTCGGTGACGTTTGCCGTAATTTCATGGATCACAGGCAGTAAACGAATTGATTGCAGCCGGAGGCTTGCCTATTGAACTTGAACACAATCACACGCTTGCCTTGAAAATCGTTCAAATGCAATATTTTCTGGGATTGTGATTGAGGAAGCGTTTTCAGAAAACAAAAAAACATTTTCAAGGGTTAAAAATAAGTGTAATCAAAAGACACGTCTTAAGATCCCCAATTGATGATTTGCTACATTTCACATTGTGTTCAGAAATAAGGAAAATCTCTCGATAACTACTTCTGTGCTGCATTAATACTGGCATTTCGACAAGTAGGTAACCTAGTTCTTACGTAGGGCTGTCAGGTTGCAAATTAGTTAATTGAGCTCGATCCATAAACTGCTTCCGTTAGACCAGCGCTCGCTAATAAAACCGAGCCCAACTACTTCCAAGTTTCAACGTCGCACGTCTCCGACAAAATATTGGTCCAATCAGATGGATATCAAAGACCACCAACATAAACGGAAAATAAAAGAATTGGTGCAAGATTATGAAATAAGATTAGATGAAATACTTGTACTTAATACTTATTTCAGTTCAAGATTAGAGCATCTCTTCATTGCACTAAATTATTCGAGATTTGTAATATTTCTAACCGACTGCAGTGATTATTTCGAAATTAGTAAAGTGAAGTGAAACTTCTCGTTTTGTTACCTCATTTATAAGATTTAGAACTATGGAAAAATGCAACTCGAAAGTTATGTAAAAACAGTCACCTGTTCTTTGCTTTGTTGTTCAATTGTAAGTTTATCTCGTAAGCTTCTCTTGGTTTCTTGAAACGAACTACGTTGTTGCTTTTCACTAATAGCGTATGCAGTCCCACCCAGTAACGTAGCGCCAAGCAGTAATGCACCGTTTGCTATTTGCTGTCGAAACGTTTGAGGATTAAGTGACACGAAAAATTAACGTTTGTTATAGCCATTTACACCTAGTAGTAGTAATATAGCAAAATACCTGAAAGTAAAAGTCGTCTGCCAGCCTGCTTTCAGATGTAGAAGCGTTGTAGTACTGCACCAGGAGATATCCGCAAAATGAGAGTGTGCTGTACAGTATGAGCAACACATGATGTAAGGGGAGGGTGGCGAGGCTAAAATATTGAAGCACTACGGCCCAGCCTAGTAACTCGTTGTAGGAATCCCCTAGACGTCGAGACGCGCTCACCAACAGTTGAGTCCACAGCGCCAGCCACGCGACGTGGCTGAGCGCGGCGCGCGCGGGCCGCACGCACACGTACACGCACGCCAGCAGCAGGTCGGCCAACAGCGCCAGCGCCACGGACGCGTACGCAAATGACAGGTCGCGTTCTCCTGGCACCAGGACCGCGAACGCCTGCATGAGCGCGCCCGTGGCCAGCAGGCGCGGCACGGCTCGCTGCCGCTGCCGCGCCGTGTACGCCGAGTATAACTTTTCTTCTTCTCGGTCGGTGAAGCCCCATGGCGGCACTAAACATATCCAACATGCTGATTGGTTCAACGTTCTCGCCTGCATGTGTTTCTCCATTTCTTTTAATGTTTACTTATGTACAATTTCACCAGCTCGAGCCATTTATTGCTTAAAGAGTTCTCCATTATTGTCATCGTGACTCTGTTTTCATAAAGTTAGTTTAAAACTGAAAAATATATTTTACTTATACACGTAAAGGCCGTGTGTTTGATTTATATTATAAGAAAAGATATTAAAATTATTGTTTATCGATTTTCAGACCATCAAAAGGAAATGACAAAATAGTTCTGGTGATTAATAATGTTCTGAAGTCTACAAAGTACCTACTTACGTGTCAAATCGTTATTTACTACTCAGCTAGGTACGTTTGATTATGGTGTCAACAGTTCAACCCCCCCGTACGACGATGGGTGACGTAAAAGGATGTACGATTGACCTGTTCCTAAATTGATGAATAAGTGATTATTACGCGTACCCGGTAACCGTATTACCAAATAATATAAATACCGTTAGTTTATGATAAATACACTACTACTACAAATATACACCACTACTTTTTAATTAGAAAAAAAAAATGGGGCTTTGTCTGTACCCGTTGGTGATCAAATTTGTGTGGTCAAAAGTAAAAAAAGTTGGTAAATTCATAACTGAATCAATCATTCATAACAATTGCTCCTAAAAAAAAAATTATGTGGAGTGTTTTTCCATTGTTTTTCATTCATAATCAATAGCCTGTAAAATATTTTCATAAATTGAGTGAAATTTTGGGATATAAACAAACGCTAATAACTTTGCTGTTTATGAATATTATTTATTAAGAGTTTACTTAAATAATAACAAGACCGTTTCAAATAAACCCTTTAAGTATTTGTACTAATTTATAACTAGTAGTGTATTGTAAAATCAATAAGTATTTTAAGACGACTCCAAACCTACATCATAATTTGATGTGATTTATAGTAATATTTAAATTATCTGTTCAAAATACAGTTGACCCACACTAATCCGACAAACATTTTGAAAGGCGGTGCCGGGTTTTAGCGAATTTGCCGGACTACCACGAACCCAAAGTCCGGAACTTTTTTGAAAAGGACTACCCTGTATTCGGACCAATTATCTACATAGGTACGTAGGGGAAGGTGGTACAAAATGATCCCTCGAGGTAAAACAATCCCTGACTCCTTTACCGACTTAATAGCGCCATCTAGCATATTTTATGTGAATTTCTGGTTCCTACGGCCTAGCTGTACAATCTGTGTTAGTGTCATGGCGTTGTTCGCGGTAGAAAAGTTTTTATAACAAAAAAATTAAAATTCCTGTGTTCAATCTAAGGTAAGCTGTTATTTGACATTATGTAGCTTTAGTCTATGTACATATTATGTGATAGGTATGTATGTCTCGGGTTTTGCTGTCAATTAGCCATCGATTTAACCGTCTTTCATTTCATTATTTAAAAATCATAGGTTATGTTTCGATATTTTTCGTTAATGAGGCATTTGGGACAAAATGATCCCTACATTGGGTGGGCAAAATGATCCCAGGATCATTTAACCCCGTGCCAATTGTGTTCAGTTAACTTTTCAATAAATGGGTGTATAGTATACATTTTAAATAGGGACACAATCATGACGAATATCTTTCTGGGTAGACTTTGGTTTTGAAATGTTTGTCGTACTTAGTTCAAGGAAGGTTTGAATGGTAAGAAAAAAGTAGGTATGTAGGTAGTAAGTAGTGTAGTGTGGATTTATATGTTGCAGTGTAGGTTAGGGTAGTGTAATGTAGAGTAAAGTAATATAATGGTAGTGTGTAGGGTAGGTTAGTGTAGGGAGGGGTAGTGAAGGGTAGGGTAAGATAGGGTAGCGCGTACGGTAGTGTAGAATAGATTAGTGCAGGGCAGTGTAGTAGTTTATATTCTGAAGTGGTACGGAGTTCCCGAGGGGACAGCTAGTATATGAATATAAATCATGCATTTAATAATCTGATAAGTTTTTAAGACCCCTTATTTTCTTGCTAAAAATAAGCCGGACTAATTCAACATTATTTGCTTTTAGAAATCATGCCACGAAATTATATTCGAAAAACCGCACGTCAAAACTGGAATGAAAACGCCATGTTTAACGCCATAAATGCCGTAAAAGAGGGCATGCCATATAAAACCGCCTCCAAACAATTCTCAGTTCCACTTATGGCACTTAAAAGAAGAGTTAAAGGAAAAAACATTTACGCTGTGGGTGCTTCTAAAGTGTTAGGGAGCATAAAAAAAGTATTTACAGATGAACAAGAGTTGGAACTTGTACAACATATTCAAGATAATGAAGAGACTATGTACGGATTTACAGTTGATGATGTCCTTAAGTTTGCTTTTGAGTTAGCTGAAAGAAATAACATAAAACACCCGTTTTCTACTACATCTCGAAAAGCTGGCAAAGATTGGCTAAGGGGGTTTCGACAAAGACATCCGAATATCACTCTACGTGCACCGGAATCAACTTCAGCAGCATGAGCGCGAGCTTTTAATAAGCCGATTGTTGATAAATTTTATGACAATTTACGGAAAGTTCATGAGAAGCATCTCTTTCCACCTCATCGCATTTTTAATGTCGATGAGACCAGTTTGAACACTGTCCCGACAAAAAATACTAAATTTTTTGCTAAAAAAGGGCGCAAACAAGTAGCTCGTATTACGTCTGCTGAAAGAGGCGAATCAACTACAGCAGTAATTTGTGGATCAGCTGGAGGAAACTTCATTCCACCAATGTTAATTTTTCGTCGCTTGAGAATGAAAATAGAATTGATGGATGGGACTCCGCCAGGTTCAGTTTATGCGTGCAATCCAACCGGTTGGATGAATATTGAGGTGTTTTCACAATGGTTTGAACATTTTTTGTCACATACTAAACCATCTTCAGAAGACCCCATACTTCTGATACTAGACGGCCATCTTTCACACACCAGAAATTTAGACGTCGTACTAAAAGCGAGAGAAAACAACGTCACAATTTTGTGCTTGCCTCCACACTGCACGCACAAACTTCAGCCACTCGATGTTGCCGTAATGTTTCCACTGAGCGTGTACCATAATCAGGCTTTAGAAAAATGGATGAATAATAATGCGGGTCGTGTAGTTACAGTATTTCAAATAGGTAAAATTTTTGGAGAAGCATATTTAAAAGCTGCAGTACCCTTAAACATTATAAAAGGATTTGAAAAATGTGGAATATGGCCACTCAATCCAGACGTTTTCAGTGATGTAGACTTCGTTTCTGCCAACACTACTGATCAAGAATTGAGAAGCGAAATCGTGGAGCCCCATCCGACAACAACTGCAATGCCTTATAGAACCCAAGTTACCGATGAAAGCATCCATAGTAACTTACCAGGTCCAAATTTCAGGGCTCCCGTTCTTCATGCGGATCCATCGACAAGTGTACCAGTTGAAGAAATAACAAGCCAAGGCTCTGTGTCGCCTTCTATTCTTTTGTCCTGTGTAGCGTATGATGAAACAGAGAACAGCCAATCTCTTGAACCACCACCTTTCATAAGTGTTCCACCTGATACCGATGAACGTATGGATCGCAACCTGACAGCAGCCGTTATGGATCTCGGTTTAAGTACCATTTCATTGCCATGCACACCAGTTAAAAAACCTTCACCGTCACCTTCAACATCTATGGAAGCAACACGATCGCTTATATCACCAAGACCATCTCATACAGCTTTTGAAAATGTAACACCATCTGTTGCAGAAGCCGCCGTAACGTCTTGTAATATTTTCTGTAGAGACAATAGCTGCCCTTTGACATCACCAATAGCGTCCACGTCTTTTAGCATCCCTCCGAGCCAGATTCGACCTTTGCCAAAAATGACAGGAGTACGTCAAAAAGCCAACAAAGCTCGGGTCTCCACAGCGATTCTTACAAGCACACCTTATAAAAGTTTCTTAGAAGAAGAAATGAATAAAAAAAATGAGAAGATATGCAAGAAAAACAAACGCAACGACAACAAGAAAACAACTAAATTAAATTCTAAAATAACAAGTACAAAAGTTTCTTTAAAAGGAAAAGGAAAGGAAAATGTGTCAAAAAATATTAAGGGACCAAAACCTAAAAAAAGGAGGTGTGAAATAAATGAATCATCTTCAGAAGATGAAGATGATGCAGAATGTTTGTTCTGTAATGAGCTGTTTTCAAATAATAATAGAGGTGAAGGATGGATCCAATGCTGTGTTTGCTTAAGATGGGGCCACGATGCTTGCGCTGGAGTTGATCCCGATGATGCTGACGAATTCACTTGTGATTTTTGTGCTGATAATCCCTTTGCTAGAGCTCGAAAACAATTAAAACTGTAAAACCTGGGACCATAGTCATGACAGCGTAAATTGAACTATTATTATAATGATCAAGACGGTAAATTATACTGGTAACTAAGAGAACTTTGTTAAAAAATACTTTACATTTTGAAGTAATTTAAGACTGTACTTACACTAGTTAATAAGAGAGAATATAGCACTATTGATTGCGATTATATTAAAACTGTTAAAGACGATGTTAATAGTTATAAGAGCTTTGATTACTTAAAATTCTATTTTGGAAACACTATTAAGGCCGTAACGGCAGTTGATATTATTTGCTAAGACATAATTTTTTGTTATTTTTTTTATATTTGATTATAATTTTTAAGGTTGTTATACCAATGATACTAGTTCTATCGAGTTGTACTTCAGAATGGTTATAGAGGTTTACGAAAATTAAACAATATTATTTGTTTTTGATACTAAAACTGATTTTACAATAAAACTGTTCGAAACTTATACTTATTTTACTTTTATTTAACTAATGTTTCATTTCTTGCTTGAATTTTAAATGATGGGAGTAAAATGATCCCCGGATCATTTTACCCCACACTGGGGATCGTTTTGGACACAGGGGTGTACAAAATGATCATTACGTAGACCTTTACGAAAATATTAATAAGAATTATTCCTTATAGCTTAAGCGACTCAACGCATACTCAATTTGTAGTTCGATTAAATAGCTTCTCATTTAATGTTTTAAGTTTATCTTAAAGTTGTAAACACTAGTTATAGAGCTGTTTTCCCTTAAGGGGATCATTTTGTACCACCTTCCCCTACCAACTTATACAAATAGAAAGATCAAATCAATATGTACTGCATGCATAGTATACGATGTGGGACTTAGTAGATAAACCATCCCGATAAACCGCATAGGGTTGATTACTTAAAATTAATTTTACTAAAATTCCAAGATAATAATTAAACTGTCAATCAATTACTCTTGTTCGCATGTTGAATAGGTACCTACAAGGGGGGCCGGATAACCGTTGGTCAACTATATGTCGGGAGTATACCGCTCTCACAAGATATATTAGGTACATTCTTTCGGTATTTGCATTTATCTGGTGATAACTATTTCATAAAATGTAAGAGACAAACAAACAACCATGTCCTAATACAATGTTCCGCAAACTTTTGTGTTCAAGGCAAAATTTTTGGAAAAAATTACTTTTATTTTTTTCATGGTGTGAATGAATGAAAAGTAATTTTTTACATAACATTAATCAACTTTTATTATTAATCACGAAAATAATATTTATTAATAATCAACTTAATTAATATAAATCTAAATCTACCAGTATTTATTTGTTGATTAACAAACTTAAACTTTATATTGCAGAAAAGGTATTTAATTCGAATCATGAATTTAATTAAGCGTAGGTCCAAAGACCTTTCTTTGAGGAGTGGCTGGAGAGGCGCCATAGCATTTTCACCTTCCGCCCGTCGTAGGTTCTCACCGGACATGACTAGAACAGGCGGTTCCTGTGTTGGTTTTAGGTGGAAGAAACGCCCGGGTGTCACAATTGTGCAGACCGCCCGGAGGACACGGTGGAGCATACAGTGGAGGTGTGCCCCGCTTGGGCGAAGTCGCCGTGTCCGCCGTGTCCTCGTGGAGGCGTTCTGACTATAGTTCGGAGCGAAAGGGAAATGAAGAGCGGACGCCACCTTCTGCGGAGCTGTTATTCTAGCGAAGGAGATGACAGCAACCGTGAGGGAATAAACACGCTCCGGGAGTCGGGAGTCACAAGGCGATCCTTGGCCACCATAGGCGTGGGTTTGCGGTTAACGAACAATGGGTAGCTCACCGTCCTGGACATCCGGTAAGGGCCGAGCCCGAACGTCGACGGCGTGTTCTCCAGCCGTACGGACACAATACGGCCGACGTCCACTAGAGCCGCGGAAATTTTGGAAAGAGTAGCCGTGATCCTGGAACACCAAGGAAAAGTGAGGGACTCGGGTGGGTTTTAGTCAGTAAAAGACTGACACGCCCCTCGCTCCACACTAAAGCGGCAGAAGTCATTTAATGATTATCTAGATCTCAAAAAAAAAACTGGTCCGAATTTGGAATAATCAGTCTGTGATCTATGTGTCTTATTTTTCTTAGGCACACCAACCCATCACCACGGTACACCAGTGTGCCGCGGCACACCGTTTCCGGACCACTGTCTAATGACTATTTTTTGCTCGTGGCCAATAACTCTGTACTATCGTGTTAATACTCGTAACTAATACCAAGTCTATAATAGTCTTCTTGTTAGTGACACGACACTATAAAAATCGATACTCTAAATCATATTTCGGATACCTACGTGTAATCATTCTGTTATTTAACCGACTTCAAAAAAAGGAGGAGGTTCTCAGTTTGGATGTATATTTTTTTATCATCAATATTTTTATGTTTGTAACCTCAGAACCCCGTCATTTATGGACCGATTAGCAAATTCTTTTTCGCCTAAAAGAAAATGCTTTTAAATTGGTCCTATTTATTTTCAAAATCCATTTCTGATGATGGAATCTATGAGGAATTCAGGGAACGCCTCAAATATTCTAGGCATTTGATAAAGTGAAAGTGATGACGATAAGCAGAAATGGGCAAGAGAACTTCTCCCTCACATAGATATCACAATGAAGATAGTTAAGCAACTATGCCAATACAAATAAATAAATGATTCTGAATAGTTATTTTGAAAATGCTATCATCGAAGTGATCTGATGATGATGATGGAGCCGGAAGGAAGGTACTGGAACTCCGTAATTAATCAATATAACCTAGCCGTATTTAGGCTTAGTAGAATAGTCATGAGATGCACTTTGGCTATAAGATACTATCAAACTGATCTGATGATGGAGCCGGAAGGTAGGCACAGGAACTCCGTAATTAATCAATGAATCCTAGCCGTGTTTGGGCTTATTAGAATTGTCATGAGATGCACTTTGGCTATAAGGTACTATCGAACTGACCTGATGATGGAGCCGTGAGGTGGATAGGAACTTCGTAATAAAATAATGTATCTAAGAATAATAAAAATATTGTAGTATTTGGGTTAATTCGAGTTGTCATGAGAAATAAATACTCTGGCTGTTATCACGACGAAAAAGTGAAATAAAAAACGTTTTACAAAAAAAAAAATAACCGACTTCACTACAAAAAAAAACATGGCACTAAAGCGACCAAAATAACTTTAATTTCGGAAGTCGATGTCAAATAACAAGCAAACAATACCAGAAACACCGACTTCCGTAATTAAAGTTATTTTGATCGTTTTAGTTTCATGTTTTTTTTTTGTAGTGAAGTCGTTTTTATTTTGTGAAAAGTTTCCAATTTTTTTTTAATAAACCTTTTAATTACGAGTGTCCCTCGTTTAAACGATAAGGTTCAAAATTGTAAACAATAGTAAACTCATAAAATAAAGAAGCGTGAACTTGACAACGTGTGGTGTCTCATCGCATATGAACGTCAGAGAGCTCATCAGGCGGAGACTTTCCGTTAGCAAGACGGCCTGATCGAGGACGCCTGTGTAATGAATAAATTACACGCTGAAACATTGTTCCGATATCCATTCATTATCTGGGCCGTTTGACGACACATAACGTATCCATAGTTTCGTCCATACTAATTTCAATATTGACAATTGCTACGATGTTAGTTGAGTGACCGTGAAACTTAAGTCACAAGATATTGGCTTCACTTATCCTGCTCATTGCCAACGCTTATGAGTTAGTTAGTCACGCGTTATATTATTGTTGAAACTTCAAAAAAATTGAATTAAATTAAGCTAATGTTCAAATGGCTTGGTTAACAATATCATCTGTTCAGGTTTTGTCAAACAGTTGAGTTAAATTCGTTTAGAATTCGTTTCGAATAATCTGTTAATTCACATTAGATGCTCATTGCATCTGCTGCATAATATGATGTCAGCTCTGAATTAGGTCATCACTTCCATAAGCAGTCAATAAAATGTGCTAAATGACAGTTTAGTTATTTCCCGTTCCACTTGTGGATCAGATATAGGTACATATGTATTGTGAATTTCAAAGTCCTTCATTAAATGTTTTGTATCTATATCTCTACACTGATTGCGATATTTCATATTCAGCTGTGCGGAATGCTTTGAGACTTTAATATCTGGTGGGTATTATCAAATTAGGCTTAAAACTAGCTTTCCTCGCGGGTTCGCTCGTGTGAAGATCGAAATCGACAAAAACCACCCCAAAATTATTAACTGTGGAAGTAGGTACCTGGTTTGTCGGTACCAGGTACCTACTTCCACAATTAAAAATGTGCATACAATTTCCTTAACCATGACGCGGTCTACCCTCTTGGCACATTTCATCCAAATCCGTCGAGCCATTAATTAAGACGTGATTGATGAACAAAAATTTAATTTCACAAACAACAGTCTTTCACACTGTTATATTCTCTATATTAGAATATTTGTATTCTCTTTGTACTTTACTTGTTTTCAGCAGCGAAAAGTCGTCTCTACATGTACTCGTAAAGTTCCTACCAACATAGTTATGGTGCCAAATAACCACTATTAATTTAGTATTATTAAAGACATTTACTCGTACATACATATATTATTCAGGGTATGATGCATCCCTTTGTCTATCTGTGTATTATTGTAAACTGCACCGCGGCGATTTCCAAATCTTTTGTTTGGCCAGAGAGTAAAGAATAGTTCTTCGTCATTTCAAATCTGAGCAAATATAATATGTATATATGTAACTTTTCTATAATAAAGCAAGAAAGTCAATAAGAACTAGAGTTCTCACTTCCCATTCGTCATAAATCCCTCGAGTGGTTTAGGTGAAAATCATTTGACAGTGACAGCTTCAGTCTACATGGAATCACTAAGGAAGTTTAGTAGACCTTCAGAAAATCAACCACTTTATTCTAATCCAAGGGAGCAATATACATGTAATCTACTTAGATATATGCATTTTTACCGATACAAATGACAAAAGAATACAAGTATAATTTACTAACGGTAAATTATTTTGTTTAACCTACATACCAAAACATCTCTTTAGCTGAACTGTTAGTGGCTAATTAGAAACTTATGCCTAATTAAAGCATACAGAATTACTTTATCTAGCACACATATTTGTCGAAGGCACTCTGGTCGAAGCCAAGGTTATTGTCAACAAAGGGTTAATAGAGCCGCTCGTGATTAATATTTGAAGTACACCAACATAAAATAGGAACAACATAAGGCTATGTGAGTACGACGGCGACAAAGTGCCGCTTAGACTCTTTAGAGGCTTAGCTAAAATGTAAAGTACCTACGTTATAAACCAGACTCATGAAGATCAACATTTTGTCATTTCCTTTCGTTGTCGACGTTATTATAACATAACTGGCTATTTAGTTACTATTATACGTAATTCAATTTCCCGCCTAAAATATGATTGCGGTGATGTAAGCAATCTCAGTAAAACTCTTACTATTGACCCATAAATATTTAAATCGCGAGAGGATGGCCCTTATATTACAAGATCGGGCTTAATACAGCAACAATGTAAACAGAAGACCGTACGTTTTAGATAGATTATTACTGGAGGAATAATTGTAATGGTGTTGAAATATTGAGCGCGTTAGGTTCACAGGGCGCGGGTCGGGCGGCGCGCCGGGCGCCGGATGAGCGGCGCGAGGGCGGTGCGCGCACGTGCTGGCGTGCGACTGCCGCGCGCCGCGCCCGTCCCGAGCCCCGAGCGCGAGCCCCCGAGCGCTCAGGCCGCACACCCGCCGCCACCCCGACCACCCCATTCGCTTCAACCCATTCCACTACACATTGATTCCACTCACTGTATTTTGCTAACATTTCAGTGACTATTTTATTTTTTTTCCTATTCAGTAGTGAAGTTAACTCTAGTTCAGGAAGTTTTACGTAAGTGAAACTCTACGTTTTATTCAGCTATCTCCTGAAATAAATGGTAAGTATATTATATCGGATGAGGCCTTCTTCCTGACAGTGGCTACTTGTGGCAGTTGCGTCAGTAGCGCTTTATTAGCAACTGACTACGACCTATTTAGATAAGAGCTCTATATAAAAAACTTGGGAAGCTGCAGTACTTCACCAGGAGGTATTGATTTCAAATCCAAAACAATATAGAGGATTTTGCCCTCGCTTTCACACTTGTTAAGTTTTTTATTCAAGGTCAAGGACTCAGGGAGTCCCATTCACATATCTTTGATCTGTCTTTGTCATCGCACAAGGATTGTACTCAAACAACCACCTAGTTACTCGAGTGCAATCCTTGAAAGATTTCACTCCTTCAAAACTTGATATGTGCATTATTTGTAAAATATTAAATGTTCGTTAATGAATAGTATCTTCTATTCATTATGATAAATGTAAGATTGTAAAACTATTCGGGTTCTTATTGTACTCCTTAGGAACCTTTCTCACAAATCACTCTGTCTATTTATGAAAACTGTAAGAAAATCCGTTCCCTACTTTTTGAGTTTATCGCGTTCAAACAGACAAACGCGTTGGAGGACCTTGTTTTATAATATCGGATTCAGTAGATAGTGTAAATATTAGGTTTTCGGCAGTGATATATATCTTCTTAATATATAAAGTTCTTCAAATACTGCTAAACCTAACTGTACCTTATATGGGCACGCCACAATAATGGCGGTAAGTCCCCTCTTAGAGGCGTGGTTGGAAAGACCTCACGGCGTCCTCACATTCCGCATGACGCAGGTCTTCACCGGACACGGTAAGTTCGGGAGGTTCCTGCACCGGATTCGTGCGGAAACGACGCCCGGGTGTCGCCACTGTGTGGCCCACCCGGAGGACACGGTGGAGCACACGGTGGAGGTGTGCCCCGCCTGGGCAGAGCAACGCCGTGTCCTCGTGGGGGCAATCGGCGGCGGTGATCTCTCGCGCCGGGCCTTGGTTCAGGCCATGCTCCGGAGCGAGGAGGAGTGGCAGGCGGTCGCCTCCTTCTGCGAAGCAGTAATGCTAGCTAAGGAGGCGGCCGATCGCGTGAGGCAACGGTCCTTACGCTCCAACCGCCGCCGGGATTCCGATCCCGATTTCCGGCCACCGTAGGCGCGGGCTTGCAGACGCCGAGCTATGGGTGGCTCGCCGTCTGACCGTCCGGTAACCGTCCGGACCGGGCCCAAGTCGTCGACGGCGCGTTTTGTTCCACGCGCGCCTCAAGGAGATGTCAGCAAATCGTAGGGGCCCAGCAGGGTCGAAGCCTACTGGGGCCACGGGTAGTGTGAAAGCGGAACCCGGGGCCCTGGGACGAAGGCAACGAAGGAACAGGAGTGGGTTTTTAGTCAGTAAGAGTCTGACACTATCTCCCGCTCCGCCCAAGAGCGGGGATGTCATTAGGATGATTTTCCCACCTAATAAAAAAAAAAAAAAAACTACCTTATATTTTTATGACTTTTTCCTTACAGTGTGTACTCACAAGCGCTAAAGTTACAACAATAATCGTAGATTATTGTTGTAACTTTAGCGCTGAGTGTGTTTAGTGTTAGGTACGTATACCTAGTATTAATATGATTTACTAACTTCTTTAGCGGGTAAAGCCTATGGCGATAGAATATCTTCCTACAAATGAAAGGTTTTCGTAATCAGATTCGGAGAATCTTACTTCCAGAGATACACATACACATAAACAAACAGTTTCACCTTTTTCTTTAGGTTGGAAATCAGTTAATAACTTCACCGGGAGTGTCAGACTTTTACTGAGTAATATCCACCTATATTCCTTTAGTTACCCTTTGTGTTCCAGAGCGGTAACTCTTTCGAACAATCCTGCCGACCAAATAATGTTACCTACCTACTTATAACATTAGTTTAGAAGACAGTTGTAGGTACTCTAACGAGAAAAGTGACTTTTACCTTGTAATAGGTAACCTTTACCTAAACATAAAACACTACGTGACCCGCTAATAGCCTAACGATAAGATTTCAAACGATATAATATGCTTAGATCATACCATGTTAACAGCCCATGCAAGGAAAGCCTATGCGTGAGCCCTAGTTCATGATTTCATGAAACTAACATTAAAATTGTAATAGTACGTAGGTACACCTATTCGTGATTTTGCTTTCTATATGTTATACTGAAATGGCTTTTATTATCGAAGGCTGCAAAGTGAAAAACTTGTGTACCTAACTTACTAAAAATATCATATTCCATAACATGAGAAAAAAAGATAACACAGATTTTTTTGCACGTGAAATTAGTTTTACCATTTTGTTGACCCATTTTTTTATTTTGCATCCGAAGGTATTAATTTAGACTAAATAGCCGGAAATGGAATCTATGTTGAAAATAAATTAGTTCTAATTGAGTAAGCAGTGCAATAGCCTTGATGTACCCAACTTTCACCACTTCTTGGCATACTTGATCTGAGAAGATAGCAAAACTATGTAGATATAGATCTAAATTCTGTCCATAATCTATTATTATTAGAATTCTGTACCTAAGTCAGCAAAAATGGAACCCTTATAGGATCACTTCGATTTCCGTCTATCCGTTTGTTTGTCTGTGAGTCTGTCAAAACCCTTCATCTCATCAATGCGTGCAAATACTCAAGTCTGCTATCCCAAATGGCAGTAAAAAAATCAACCAATATATGTATAGTCATATTTTAACACTCGCTAGGAGATCAAAACCTATATAGGGTACTTCCCATTGACCTATAATCCTGAAATTTGGCATGAAACAAGGTCTCATAGCACAAGTATAGAAAAAAATCTGGAAACTATAAATTGGTGGTTACGTTACCAAAAAAATACTTTTTTACATTTCTAAATCTTCGAGACTCGATCCGGCAATTTAAGTATTTACATAGGGAAGTTTGTACGGAACTCTCGGTGGGTGAGTCAGACTCAAACTTGGCTAGTTTTTTTTTGTTTTTTAGCTTTATATTATATACATTATTACATCATCGTGATACCATTGTCACTAATCCAGGAGGCAGCTAATTTTGGACATGCTATGTATATAGGGTTACCGAAAAGCGGACCGTGTCCCGGAACCCGGCCGTCGATCTATTCTGTGCGGACCCAGATCAACCTAAGAATATCAATGTAAAAATATGTGCTAATTTCGTTTATTCCGTGTTTTGTCTTGTCTCTGCCACTCATCGGATAGCCGCTCGACAACGGACGTAGCGAGCGAGACATCAGCCAACCGTGGTGACATGGCGGAACGACGCGCGCAAATTGGCTCTGAAACTTTGTAGAGTTTGGATCAACATATATATTTTGTGAAGTAGCGTTTTCCAAGATGAATGAAGTTCATTATAAGTAAATATCTATATAGACTGAATGAAGAATACAATAACCTGTTAACTCCGGACTTCAGACAGGATGTTCGGAGTAGAACATGAGATTTTATGCATTAATGTTAGGTGAACTTTTTTATTTTTAATTAGGTGTAACCTTAACAAACAATATTCGATTTTATTGTTAAAAAGTCATTACATTTTAATCTTGGCTGCTGGTCATCGACTACCAAATGGACAGCATCAGATTTATTTATTTTTAAACGGAAACGCTTTTTAACTAACTCGTTACAAAAATTATGGAAATCCATTCAATTATGCGTGCTACGCAGTAAATCTGTTTATCCGAACAATTTAAATTTTACATGCGTTTTTTCCAAACCAGTATATATGTAAATAATAATGAGTCATTTATGTCTCCCGGGAATAAAAGAAGTAACAGCATACTTTAAACAAAGCAATACTCGCTTAAAAAGCAGTAGCGAGTAGAACTCTTTGTTCCTGTGCGAGCTCTCTAGAGAGCCTCTACGCCGTAGGCGCTGCGTAGCAAAGTCTACGAAACAGTTATATTGTCTGAAAAACTTTTTATCTTTACGGTTACTGTAAAAGTAAATTAAATGATATTTTTGGTAGGTTTGGCTGTTGTATTTTTTTTCTTAGTGTCGCCCACGATGCTTCGCTTCAGTATAGAATCAATAGAGATTCAGTCTCGCTACAATCGCAATACGGTCGCAGGCAATGCGCGATTGCACGCGCGAGTAACGATGCAGCATCAATACAATTACGCGTTTGAAGCATAGAGTTTCTTGCCGGTTCTTCTCCATAGGAAACGACCATTTGGAATCGTGCGCTAGCTTCTGACGTTTTATAATTGCCCATGTAGGCCTATGTGAAGTAAATAATTTTAAGTTGAATGAAGTTTGCACTGATGCAGTTGCGCGGCAAATGCCACCAACTATCAAAAGTACCAATACAACGGTGCGTTCACGAAACGCGCTTTATCTCGCTAGATTATATGTCAATGGTTATAACTGAAATTATGCAGAAAGTCGTTGTGAGCAACCTTCCTTAGAAACTGTACCTCCTATACTATCCTGAAAATACATCTTTTATAGTACTCATCACAGACGTGAGTATCATTACCTATTTTTTGGGTTCCGTACCTCAAGAGGAAAAAATGGAACCCTTGTAAGATCACCTTGTTGTCCGTCCATCTGTCTGTCTGTCTGTCTGTCTGTCAAGACGCTTTATCTCGGGAACGCGTGGAGGTATCGAAATGAAATCAAAACCATATACTCAGTCTGTGGTCCCTTGAAGCTGTAAAAAAACATGCTCTGCTCTCTAATGTTGACGGCAAAAACTTCTCGACCCAGGCCCTGGTACAGGCCATGGTCTGGAGCGAGGAGGAATGGTTGGCGTTCGCCACCTTCTGCGAAGCAGTAATGCTAGCGAAGCAGCCGTAGGAATTGCGACCCCGATCCCCAGCCATCGTGGGCGAGGGCTTGCGGACTGTGAGCAATAGCTAGCTCTGGCGTCTGGTAACCGTCCGGACCGAGCCCAAGTCGTCGACGGCGCGTAGTGCTTCACGCGCGCCTCAAGGAGATGTCAGCAAAACCGTAGGGGCCCAGCAGGGTCGAAGCCTACAGGGGCTATGGGTTGTACGAAAGAGAACCCCGGGGCCCTGAAACGAAGGCAAAGATGGAACATAGGAGTGGGTTTTAGTAAAAAAAAAATATATTGCAAAACATAATTCTTTTTCTTATTTATTCTTTATTGTACACCATGATAAATTACAAAAAAAGTCAGTTTCAAAGTCAGAGTTCATGTTCATAGGCGAGCTTAACTCAAAGTTGAATTTTCTTCCAGCAAACCATTGAGTGATTGAGAGAGATCACAGTAGAGGGTAAGATCCAGTGCACAATGAAAAAAACAATACATAAACATACTTACATACATAAATACAACCATATACTTATAATCTTTTTTAAAAGAACAACCGTGGAGTTTCTTTCTGCTCTCTTTCTTCTTCCTCTTCTCCGGACGTTTTATAAATGCGCACGTAGGCCTCTCGCACTAATATTATGAAGAAGAAAGTTTGTGAGTGTGCATGTTACTTTTTCACGCTTGAACGGATTTTGATGAAATTTGGCACACGGATACACCATGTGCTGTACACGGACACATCACAGCACACAGGATTCTTCTTATCCTGGGAATAAGTATGTTCCCTTGGGACAATTTACTAATTTAACGCGGACTAAGCCGCTGGTAGCAACTAATACTACTACTATACAATAATAGTTATTTGTTATACAAAAGTGAAAAAAAACATTTACAACCACAAAATACTTTTATTTCAGTTTAGGTATTAACTACTACATTATGATAGGTAAGTATTACAGAATAATCTTTAAATTATAACAAATAATATATAGATATAATTAATAAAAATTTAAAGTAACGTTGCTAGCTGAGTGTAATATTTTTGTTAGGTACTTACTGTAATGTTGGTGTTCGAACTATCTGTCGTATTTAATAGTCGTACAAATTCAGTGGATTCCCTTGTCGTAAATGTTGGCGAGAAAGGGCGATGGTTAGATGTTTCGTAACGGCTCATTTTTGATGTAGAAAGGCCAGTCCAAGGACTGAGGCTCTTTCAGTATAATGGCTCCTACGATGCCTTTACATATTTTAGACTTATTTTGGATGGAATCCTGTATGTATCCCTCTACAACCGCATTAAACTTCCAGCTTCCATGGCGCTTAAGGAACAAGAGATCAGGTCCTGAATCGGCCAAAAGTGTGGCTGAAGTTTGTCGGAAACAATGACCCGTGTACAACGGGGGTTCTGGATGTTCAAGAAAAGTTGCTATTTTTCGTGGGATACTGCCAATTTTTTTAGCACCCATAGGCTGTTAGACACATTTTCCTTTGCGATATTGTAGAAAAAATCGATTGATTGGGGTATTAGGCGGGAGTAAGGTTTGATATTTCTCAACAAATGTTACGTATTCTTTGCGAATGAAGTTGCGGTCTCTTTTTGACTTTGTATTAGGTAAATTAATTAATAGTAAGTCATCTGAATGTTTCTCAATGTTTGTAACATTAAATTGTGTTAGTTCATTAGTTCGACATGCTCCGTTTATACCAATAATAAGAACATCCTGTAACGTAAAGAGTAGATAAATTAATAAAATGGATATGCATGCATAATTATGCCTAACAACATCTACTAAGTACGTATTAGATTATGTTAAGTAGTTGATTAATATACTTAAGTAGATACTGGACGTGCAACTGACTTACTTTTGCCGCCAAATATACGGACTCAGGTGCTTCGTTAAGAAACTTTTCAATTTCAGAGGCTGTTAAAACCTTAGATTTTTCAGGTTGATGACCAGGTGAAGCTCTTTTTAAAAATGCCACTAATTTAGAATATGTATGTGTTTTTAGGGTTCCGTACCTCAAAAAGATAAAAACGGATCCCTTATAGGATCACTTTGTTGTCCATGTGTCTGTTTGTCTGTGTCTGTCTGTCTGTCAAGACCCTTTATCTCAACAACGCGTGGAGGTACCGAGTTGAAGTTAAAACCATACACTCAAATCTGCAGTCTCCTGAAATTGTAAAAAACGGAAACGAAAAAAAAAAGAAACGGCTGTTTATGTAGCAAAAAACGTATATTTCGACACTCTCAAGGGAATCAAAATTCATAGGGTACTTCTCGTTGACCTAAATTCCTGAAATTTGGCATAAAGCAAGGTCTTATCACACAGATATAGGAATAAATCTGAAAACAGTATATTTATTGTTATATCACAAATAAGTAATTTTTTGCGATTCGGAAAAATCTTCGAGAATCCATTCCAATTGAATTATTTACATAGAAAAGTTTGTACGAAACCCTCAGTGCGCGAGTCCGACTTGCACTTGCCCAGTTTTTTATCTTTATTGTTGCTTTTAGCATTGAATACCTACTCTATAGAGTGCTTGATTTCTTGGTCTTGGATAATTCAATAAAATATGCCAGCAAAACGTTTTCTGAGAAAGTTTTGGCTCCTTTAGCTAGTCGCCACGTGTTAAACATATCGTACTGTTTCAAATACTTCTCGCGTGATTGTTGAGGGAGAAAGCTCATTTTAGCATTATTAACAGTTTCAGACAATTCTGTTGGCGTCAAATAAACTTCTTTGTCACTAGAATTACCCATTTCCAAACCGAGTTCAATAAGACGTTTGAGAAAAAAACTAAAAGTATCTGCCCTAAATTTAGATTTAGTGACTGGGCAACTAAAGGAATCAGAATAAGTAGGAAAAGACTTTGCATTGTATGGCTTTAAGCCTATTATTAATACTGAAACTTTTAATAAGTACATATGTTGCTACCTATTTAAAAATGTTTAAAAATACTTGTAAGGCAGCAAAGGCCTTACACATTAGCAACAAAGTTAAATCAGCAGATAATAAAATAAAAACGGTTTGGAAAATTATAAATAATGAAACCATCATCATCATCTTCCTGCCCTTATCCCGTTTTATTTGGGGTCGGCGCAACACGTTTTTTTTCTTCCACTCTGCCCTGTTACTCGTCATGCTATCACCAACTTCCATTTCTTTCATATCACTTTTCACACAATCCATCCATCTTTTCTTTGGTCTCCCTCTCCCTCTCCATCCATCCACATGTAAACTCATAACTCTTTTAGTAACATGCGTTTTATCCCTCCTCTTCACATGACCATACCAAGATAAACGATTCCCTTTCAACTTTTCAGTCACTGGCGCCACTTTCAAACTTCCCCTAATATATTCATTTCTCACTTTATCCATTCTCGTCACACCACACATCCATCTTAACATTCTCATCTCCGCTACATGCAATCTTTTTTCACAACCCAACATTCTGATCCATACAGTATGACAGGCCTTATCACGGACTTGTAGATTTTACCCTTCAACTTGAGGGGCATCCGTTTATAAATAATGAAACCAACAGACACAAAATACATAAGAATGATTACACATTGGAGACACATCATCTTCTTATAAGCGATAACAAACTAGTTGCAAATGAATTTGTAAATTTCTAATACCAATTAAAACTACTAAAGCCCTAAATTCGTCGCCATCGCATGCTTTTGGTTTATTACAGGCGAACGTTGCAGCCTGCTCGACTGAATTTAACTTTAAGTATATAAACCCCATAAAAGTAATAAAAGCTTTTAAACAAATCAAGGTTAAATTGACAGATGATCTGTGATCTGTTCACAATAAACAGTATGGTTTCACTAAAGGACGATGTACAACTAACGCTGGTGTCTCCTTACTAAAACACACTTTTAATGCGTGGGAAGAGGCACAAGATGCAACCTGTCTAAGACGTTTGATTGTGTGGTTCAAGAAACATTACTCCTGAAACTGGACTAGGCAAAACAGCGTTAAGCTTATTAAAATCTTATTTGAATGTCAGACAGCAACTTCTTCAAATAAACGGTGTCAATTCGACGGGATTAATGGAACACCCCAATGTTCAATTTTAGGTCTTTTTATTTTTGGTTTATATTAATGATTTACCCTATTTGTTGCAAAATATAATTAATATGGTGTTGTTTGCCGACGACACTTCTTTGATTTTTAAGATAAATAGAAGGACTAATAATCTTGACGATGAAAATAACGCCCTACTGCAGGTCGAAAACAGGTTCACTACTAATAATCGAGTTATAATGGGAAAAAACTAAATGCATATATTTTCCTTACCAAATGTCAAAATTAGTGATTGTGACATAGCATTGAACATTGAATAACAAGAAATTGTCGATACAATGGTTTTCCTGGGGATTACGCTTGACTCAAGGCTACAATGGGGT
This sequence comes from Mythimna vitellina, assembly GCA_949316375.1. Classification (NCBI taxonomy): domain Eukaryota; kingdom Metazoa; phylum Arthropoda; class Insecta; order Lepidoptera; family Noctuidae; genus Mythimna; species Mythimna vitellina. The sequence goes on along the minus strand of OX438691.1, from coordinate 12,411,002 downwards.
CCTCATTTAACATCTCTTTCAGAACGGCTTAGCTCAGCTGCATATGCTGTTAGAAAAATCCGCCAATTTACGGATGTTTATACTGCTCGCTAGACTAGTCTATTTTATTTTATTATTTTCATAGAATCATGTCATACGGTATCTTACTATGGGGAAGGGCTGCAGACATCGACTCAATCTTTAATATTAACATCATGACGGTGCCTTGCCAATATATTTATAAAAATCATCTTTCAGCAAAAGATGTGATAGACATACTATGTTACAAGAAATAGGAACCAATTAGTTCAACCAGGTTTCAGATTGGCTAAAGTGACCTCTTCTTTCATGGGGTACCTACTGTTTAAAATGTCATAATAAAATGTCATAGTAAAATACCTCACCGAATATTAGAACTCAATGAAACGAAATTTAAATTTTGTATTAAACGCACACTATGCAGGCAAGCATATTATAAGTTGGAGGATTATATTCAAGATAAAAATGCTTGGCTCAATGCTGGTCCAGCTCCACTACCACTGGGGTGTACAAATTGATTAGTTTGGAAAATTTTAATCACTTTATTTATTTAATATACATATAAATTACATTTTTAAACATTTTTTTAACAAAACCATATAAAAAAAAACATTTAAAAATATAAAAAATAGTAGTCGGTGTCGGGAGCAGAGTCCAAGCTACCGATGGTTAGGGCTCCAAAGACAGGAACCTCCTCACAATGCGAGCCGTATCGAGGAGTACTGCTTTCTGTATCAGGCCCTTGATCCAACTGCGTAACTAATGCTTCGACAGATGGTCGTCGAAGCTTTTGGCTATAAGGCCATTGGCGGTCACGACAATCGGCACAATGATAGCCAAGTCTACATTCCACATGTCGATAACCTCGTGTGCTAAGTCGAGATATTTGATTTGTTTCTCTTTCTCAGCTTTCACGAGATTCTCGTCATTCGGGATGGTGACGTCGACTATCATTGCGCGGCGCGCTAATCGGTCTATCACCACTATATCCGGCTTATTGGCTGCAATAGTCCGGTCAGTAATGATAAACCGATCCCAGTACAACGTGACATGGTCATTTTCGAGAACTGGGTCGGGCACATACTTGTAATACGGTACCTCAGAATCCACTAGGTTATACTTCAAAGCAAGTTGCTGGTGAATAATCCTGGCTACTTGGTTATGTCTGTGTAAATACTCGCCGTTAGCCAAACGAGAACAACCAGAGATAATATGTCTGATGGACTCACCCGGACGGTAGCATGGCCGACACACGTCAACCGTTCCATCCTTCATTATATATTTCCGGCAGTTATTCGTCAAGATAACTTCGTCCGTAATCGCACAGACAAAACCTTCAGTTTCCCCGAAAAGGTTGCTGAAACGTAGCCAAGCCATGGACTCCAAGAAAACTACATCTGGCTCGTGGAGAGCCCGATAAAAGCGTCCATAGAGCTCCTTGCCTTTCCATACCTCCTTGCGGTCATCAGTAGTAAGTACTACAGGTTTGCGCCAGTTCTCTTTAGCCATGGATAACGGGGTGAGTCCTTTGTCCACTGCGACCACATCTTGGTGCATACCCACATCGGTATGGAGAAAGTATTATCTGAGACTGCACACCTCGCGGTTGTGCAGAGTCTTCGCTTTTAAAAAGCCTCGACCTCCACACTTCCGCGGGATATACAGTCTCATTATCGATGATCTTGGGTGATGCATTCGATTTGCGGACCCGCCTATCCAGAGCGTCTAGTTCAGTTTGAGTCCATTTGAGTATACCGAAAGAGTACATTAAAACCGGCATAACCCAACCGTTGAAGGCTTGCATCTTATTTCCGCCTGACAGAAGGCTATTATACACCTTCTTCAGGCGTTCAAAGAAGCGCTCCTTCAACGTTTGCTTTATGTAGGCGACGTTAATGCCTAACGCTTCCGACATACCCAAATACTTATAAGTTTCGGCCGAGGAGAGGGTTCTAAGATGTATGGAATCCGAGAGTTGAATTCACTCGGATTCCATAATCTCCCCTCGCCTTACATGCATGACTGCACATTTGTCCACACCAAATTCCATCCTGATGGCACTACTGAAAGTTTCAGTTACCTTCAGTAGTTCCATCAGTTGCAAATTGATGTGGGCAAACAGTTTCAGATCATCCACGTAAAGCAGGTGAGATACGACCTGACCACCTCTTCGCAACCGATAGCCCAGACCTGAATCCTCCAACAACGTGCTTAGAGGATTCAAGGCTAAGCATAACCAAAGTGGACTCAAACTGCCCTGAAATATTCCCCGTTTAATCCATATTGGTTCATCATTTCCCTGGATCGGTCGACATCCGGGATAGCTAAGGACTGTTTTCCATTGCCTCATGCATGACTCAAGGAAGGTGCATAGAGTTGCATCTATTTTATACAACTCCAGCACCCACATAAGCCATGTATGTGGGACAGAGTCGTAGGCCTTCTTATAATCTATCCAACATGTCGACAGATCCTTGCGGGATCGACGAACCTGTTGGCTTATGGCCATGTCTATGAGGAGTAGCCCCTTAGTGCCGCGACAGACGCAGACATAATTGAATTGTTCTCAATGTGTAGATTAATTTTCACTCTCAGGATGGATGTAATAAGTTTATAGACCGTCGACAAACATGTAATCGGTCTATAATTCTTGGGTTCCGCGGGACTATCCATCTTATGGAGCAAGTGGGTGACACCAGTTGTTAATACCTGAGGCAGCGACCCAGACTCTAAGGATGACTGGAATTGAGATGCCAGAATCACGTGTGAGCTGCTATACCATTTAAGCCAGAAGTTGTGCAGTCCGTCCGGTCCTAGAGACTTCCAGTTTGGTAACGGACGAACTGCTCTGATCACATCTAATGGATGAATGAAAACTTTTTCCATATCTGGTTTAGCCTCGCACACGCGCTCAACATCTCAAATTGTTATTATTATTATTTTATGTTTTTTTTTTAAATTGGAAAACATTATAAGTATAGTATAATGTAGAAGTATTTTTATTTTTTTAAAGTTTGTAAATGTCAGTACCATGTAGCTATTTTATGGTTTTTAGATTGCTATTGGACTGGTTTGACATAAATAAGAATGGCATTTGAGAGTTTGTCATGCTCACTCAAATGTCTCACTGATGGTAGCGTGTATGTTGGATCATTCGGTTCCCTTCAAAATGGTTGAGCTGAGTGGTGCTTATATTTGCGTCATGTCCGAGAACGGGTGCTGTTGTGTGTACTTGAGCCTGGTCATCTCTTAGCTGCCAGTTGCTATTTTAATATCTATATTTAGTTTTTATTTTTGCTTTATTTACATTGTTTTCACTTGATAGCGACAAGAAACATGTAACAGAAATATTTTCGATTACATAACATGATTAAAAATGTTTTCTGACTGACTGACTTCTTGGCATTTCAAAAGTGCCTGTAAATGGAAAAACGGAACCCTTATAGGATCACTTTGTTGTCGATCTGGCTGGCTGTCTGTCTGTCAAGACTCTTTAGTCTTTTTTCTTTATTTTACTCGAGAACGCGTGTAGGAAACAATTTAAAATGATACTAAGGTCTGCTGTCCCCTGAAGCTATGAAAATATGTATTTCGACACTCGTTAGGGAATCAAAATTCATAGGGTACTTCCCGTTGACCTAGAATCCTGAAATTTGCAATGAAGCAAGATCTCAAAGCACAAGTATAGGAAAAAATCTGAAAACTGTAAATTTGTTGTTACTTTACAAAAAAAAACTATTTTTTGCGATTCGGAAAAATCCTGTAACTCAATTCGGCAATTGAACTGTTTTCAAAGATAAGTTTGTACGGAACCCTTAGTGCGCGAGTCCGATTCGCACTTGCCCGGTTTTATTAATTAATATTTAGAGCTTTGGCCAAAACGTACAACCACTGAGAGTACCTATTATGTTGGCACTACCAGAGCTAATTGAAAATGAAGTTTATTTAGGGTTCCGTACCCAAATTGTAAAAACGGGACCCTATTGCTAAGACTCCGCTGTCCGTCTGTCTGTCATAAGACTGTATCTCATGAATCTTGATAGCTAGATGGTTGAAATTTTCACACATGATGTATTTCTGTTGCCGCTATAATAACACATACTAATAAAAACAGAATAAAATAAATATTTAAGTATGGCTCTCATACAATAAACGTGATTGTTTTGCCGTTTTTGCTATGGACGGTACAGAACCATTCGCGCGAGACCGACTCGCACTTAGCCGGTTTTTTTCTATTCAAAGAGAAAACTTTATTTTTCGTGCTTTGTCAACACAACACACGACAAATAACTTCTACCACCGGAATCCGGACATCTGCATAACCGACACAGTGAAACATACCCTAAACGGAATTGTTTATTTTTCATAAGGCAACATACATGTTAAAACTGTCAATTTTGACAAAACATATCTATCTATCAGTGTCAAACAGCTTCCATCATTCATCGTCATCGGCATTCGGCTTTGAGCTTTGATAATTTGATTTTGTGTCATGTATTTGATTTGTGTATAGTATGATTGTATATGGAATTTCGAGATCCGTATAAAAGGGTACTTTGACCCTTGAAAACAAATAACATTACATGAAGAGTTAACACATTAATCCCCGTATCAAACATGGATATAACGTTTTTGAAACCTGTGCAACCAAAAGTCTTCAAAGCAATCAAAGATTTAGATATTATTGCTATTAAAAAATTCACACTTGATGAATTAAGACCTATCATACCATGTCTAGTGCGTATGGCACTTATTGCTCCTCTCGACACAACCAGAGCTTGTGGTGAAGCCAAGAAAGATGTGCTTACTTTGCTATCTAGTATAGACTTAGTAAACTTTATTGTTTCCCTATTGTCTATTGAATTTAATGCATTGGAAACGGATGTTAAGAAAGAACAGCAAATGAGGTAATGTATTCATGCATTTATCTTTCCTAGCCGTTTTTAGTACTCCAATTACACATACTTTATTTTTCTATTTCAGAATTAAAAGTGGATCGCAGTGCGCAGAAACATTTCTTATACAAAATATAACCAATGGAATAACTAATGATTTTGAGCAGTCTGACTCGTCCCGGCGAGTTCGCCTGGTTTTATCAGAATTATTGCTCATGCAAGCACAACTAGTAGAGTACAATCAAAACAAATACACCAACATTGAGTGTAGTGTAAAGCCATCGGAATTGTTTGACAATGATGTGTACTTGGAAGAGATTGCTGATGTCATCAACATCAGCATTGCAGAGCTACCCAACTTACTCAATGTTGTCGACATTGTAGAAGTATTGCTGTATGTCAATAAAGGTCCTATATTGATATCATGGGTAGTAGCGAACTTTCCTGATACATTACAAGAAGGTGGGTTTCATAATAATTTAGTTCATTAAACCCCGAGTGAATGCCGGCATTCACTTGGTCATTGTCTTTCTATTGTGTCTCTAATTATGCTACTCAAAAGCTTAAGAGTATTTTGTGATTTTATTAAAAAAAAAACATTATTAACAGACCCCTGTTACAATTTCAAAATAACCCAGTGTTATTTTATATTGACACTTGTATTATCTCACGCAACACAAATTGTAGAACAGAAAATTATTGTTGTGAGTGATACACCATTACTGTGGCCCATACACCTGTAGCAACATCTATGATGTAACCTCTAAACACCAACACCATAATAATGGAATATATAAACTTATAAAATTCAGTAAAATTCTAACATTGATAATTTTTGAAGAAGGATGCTATTGGATTATAGAAAGTAAAATGCTCACAAATACATTTTCCAAAAATGGATGTATTAACCTTTCGAATATCGTAATTACAGACACAATAGAAAGGCAATGAGAGAGTGAACACCGGCGCACGTTTGGGGTTTAATCAATTAATGATAGTGTAGTAGGGTCCTATCTACTATATAAAAATAAGTCGGGTTTTCCTTCCTGACGCTATAACTCCAGAACGCACGAACCGATTTCCACGGTTTTGCATTCGTTGGAAAGGTCTCGGGCTCCGTGAGGTTTATAGCAAAGAAAATTCAGGAAAAATTTCAACAGAAAAGCGGGAAAATCTTTTTTAGTGGCGAAACGGAGTTCGCCGGGTTTGCTAGTTATATGTAATATTAACTTCAATTTGTTGCACTTGTGTTTCAGTGGCCGAAAGCCTTGTAATGAACGCTGATAGAAGTGAGGAAGGCGGTATCAGAGCTAAGACTCTGAGCACTCTGTGTGTAGCCTGCCCCCATTTAGCAGCTGCCGTTAGAGCTAAAGCAGCATCAGCTTCCCGATTGCCTTCTTTAGTCATCACCCTCACCTTGACACACCACCAGGATGACTTGGTGAGATACCAGCTTCAACTTAATATTTACTGTATTAGTTGTTCCTCATATACAAAGTTCTTCCATCTTTAAATACATATATTTATTTACTCTTAAAATGAATGACAGATAATACAGCCTAAACTGCTGTATATGCACAACACTTGTAAAATTATTAAACAGGTAAAAATGTTAGTGAGATATTTCTACAAGTAGATGATTATTTGTATTTAAAAATAGAATAACACTATACCAATGCCAACACTATGCAATAACGCTGCAGTGTCATGGATTTTTAGAGAAAGTGCATTCCAACTTATACTTTGGACTGAAAGCACTTAAGTACATATGTCATGGCCTGATCTTAGAAATTTATCACTTTATGAAATGGCCAAGTAAAACTGGTCAGATTGTTTTAAACATTAAAGTTTCATGATATTTCAATCTTTGTTTAGCCTATTTTCTTCTATGGCCAAATAAGGATTGACACATGCATTTATATTAATTTGCGATTATTACAAAAGTTCTTCTATAACTCAAATGTATAAAAATAGAAAACAAAAGCGTAACTTTTTCTGTACAGGTTTCATTCATGTCTGGACTGCTACTTGGCTCTGACCAGGCAACCAGGGCATGGTTCGCGACATTCTTGCGTAACTCCCACAAGCGAGGCAAAGGTGATGGACATGCAGCCTTAACAAAACTTCGCCAAGAGTTACTAAACAGATTGAAAGATGCTACTGCCGGTGTTGAAGCATCAGCGTTATTGAGGCTGTACTGTGCTCTCAGAGGAATCGCCGGAATAAAGTTTCAAGATGACGAGGTTGCCGGTCTCTTGAGACTTGTAACCCAAAAGCCACCACCTACACCAGCTGGAGTCAGATTCGTTTCCTTGAGCCTTTGTATGATTCTTGCTTGCCCATCACTTATGGGTATGTACTAACCTACAAGTTATGCAAATAATTCAATGCTGTGGAAACGCGGCTTTTAGTAGATTTATCGAGACAAAATTCACAACAGTTTTACATACAGGTAGTATAAATTATGTTCTTTCCCACCAGCTGCTCCTGACCATGAAAAGAAAGCCATAGAATGGGTGCAGTGGTTAGTCAAAGAAGAAGCCTACTTTGAGAGGTAATAAAAGACCTATTGATTTGATGTAACACATATATCATCAAAAACATATCTTGTAATAGTCAAATGGGGTGAATGGAAACTCAATGGAATAGAAACAAAACTTCAAAGGGTATTTTCATGATATTTGAATATTTTTTGCAGCATTTAACTAACAATTTATGAATGAATTCATATTCTAAAAAATCGACACTTTTTTAGAAACCGATAATATGGTATCAAAGTGAAAAACCAAACCAGTTTCTATTCACCCCTGCGTTTCTATTCACCCCGTTTTACGGTATCAAGTCAGTTAATTTATTCAGTCCTTACTTAACGGACCTTGATGACCTAGATTGACTTGGCAATCGGACTAAACAATCTAATTAATTATAATACGTACTACTTGTGATATACATGCAATTAACAAGTTTGATTAACTTTGTATTCCTATATATTTTTAGGATGCAGTTGGCGTAAAACTATACCGAAATTGTTCATTGATTTTTCATTGATTTATACACTAAAGTCTAATTGTATTCTAAATTTGAAGCTTCTATGTCTGCTAGAAGTGCCTTGAGAGTTTTTATGATCAATCAGTCACAAAAGTGAGTGACAAAATTAAGAAACTTTGACCAGTTATAATTCTTAAACTACTGGTTCAAATTAAATGAAATTTTTAATATACCGTGTTTATACAATGCCTGCTTGGTCACTGAAAATTCAGGCTTCTGGTTTTATACACAACGAAGTTATAGGTCGAAAATGGCCTGAACTGTTTCGAGAAAAGGATGGTACGGCCGTGCCACTTTTTGCACGCCTTGGTGGGGGCACTGCCGTGCAACCTACGATTAATACATTCAATATTTTAATTAACTGCAAATGTATTTCTGTTTTGTTAAAGCAATTCCGGGGTCACAGCATCTTTTGGGGAAATGTTACTCTTGATTGCAATTCATTTCCACTCTGGGCAGCTGACCGCCGTGGGTGAACTCGTATGCGCGACTTTGGGAATGCGCGTGCCTGTGCGACCCAACGGGCTCGCGAGAATAAAACAAGCTTTCACACAAGAAATATTTACGGAGCAGGTGCAAAATAATATTATATTTTTGGATAACTTTAATTTCATATATCAATTATTTGTTGAAATTACTATTATTGTCATATTTTTTATATTCCAGGTTGTAACAGCCCATGCCGTCAAAGTGCCGGTAACAGCGAATCTCAACAGCAACATACCGGGATATTTGCCTGTTCACTGTATTCACCAACTATTAAAATCTAGGGCATTTTCTAAACATAAAGTCCCCATCAAAAATTGGATATACCGACAGATATGTAATTGCACTGCGCCCTTACATCCGGTTATGCCTGCTTTAGTTGAAGTGTATGTCAACTCGATCCTTATTGTTAATAACAAAGGCACTAACGAATATGTGAACAAGCCTATTTTAGAAGAAGAAATCAGAAAAGTATTCAGAAACTCGATATTCGGAGCTAATTTTGATGTCCAAAGCAAACCATTCGCACCAATGGAAATCGATAATGGAGAAACGACAATTGAGATTGACATAGAAAAACCAACTTTAGCATCTCAATTGCTACTAATTTACTACCTTCTACTGTATGAAGACGTAAGACTTGCCAACACAGCCACACTTATGGCCAATGGGCGTAAAGTAAAAAGCTACTCTACAGCTTTCCTATCTGAATTGCCGATTAAATATTTACTGCATCAAGCTCAAAAAGACCAGATGAGTTACGGTGGTTTATTCAGCCCCCTCCTTCGTCTGTTAGCCACTCACTTCCCTCAATTGTCTTTAGTTGACGATTGGATGGACGATCAAGTATTTGGCGATTCAAATCGACACCAAATCGATATAAATCTTTCGGAAACAGCTATCAATGATGCATTCCGAACCATTGAAGAGAACCCTTACAAGACAGGAAAGATTTTGAAAGCTATGCTAAATAAAAATCCTACTGATATATGGCCTTATGCAGAAACATTTGTTAAGTATTTCAAAAGTGTACTCGGAGACCAAGTGCCGCGACATATACAAGAGTTATACCACGAGGTTTGGTTACGTCTCAACACAGTATTGCCAAGATGTCTGTGGATTATGACAATCAATGCCTTATTGGACATCAATGGTGGCGTCAAGAACGTTACCATCACCCAGGAGAATGTTTTAGTGGATCCGCTACAAGTTTTGCGCTGCGACATTCGAGTGTTTAGATGTGGCCCTATTTTGAAAATAATTCTAAGAATTCTCGAAGCTAGTTTGGCTGCTTCAAGGAGCCAACTAAGTAGACATTTGTTAGATAAACCCCTGCTCGAAAAAAGCGGGCAACTGACATCAGACGCAGAAAGGGAAGAATTAAAGAATGCTTTAGTAGCGGCACAAGAGAGTGCAGCCCTGCAAATATTACTGGAAGCGTGTCTGGAAACGTCAGAAGACGAAGCTAAACCTGAACTGATGTGGTCTCTTCGAGAAGTTAGAAGCATAATTTGTTCTTTCCTTCATCAAATATTTATCTCGGAACCATCATTAGCTAAACTGGTACATTTTCAAGGGTATCCCAGGGAGTTGCTGCCAGTCACAGTTCAAGGAATACCTTCAATGCACATTTGTTTAGACTTCATACCAGAACTCCTTAGCCAAGCATCACTCGAGAAGCAAATATTTGCTGTAGATCTCGTGTCGCATCTATCGATTCAGTATGCCTTGCCAAAAGCTATGTCTATTGCGAGATTATGCGTTAACACTTTATCGACACTCCTATCGGTTCTACCAAGCGACTTGCGTTTAGAACTGTTTCAGCCAGTATTGAAATCTCTAGTGAGGATCTGTACTGCATTTCCTTCTCTATTAGAAGATATAACATCCCTGCTACTACAGCTCGGGAGAATATGCGAGTCCCAGGCGTCTCTTGGTCACTGCTGGAATGATACTAGTATCCTAGGCGAAGGGGCCTATGTACCTTCTGAAGTGCAACCAGAAACTAAAGTTCTAGTTGCCGAAGTTTTGTGCAGAGATATAAAAGTAACAATGTCTGAAATAGTTGAAAAAGCACTATTGAATGATAAGTTGTATTAAAATTGATAAATGGCTATGCCACACATTAATTTGTAAGTTAAAAATAAAAAAAAATAGTTGTTTTATGGTACTTTTATTTTGTTTATATGAATTAATTACACTAATGATGATCAGATGAATGACTGTCTAGAACGATTTTCCAGTTCTATTTATAAAATAAACACCAGCATTGTTAAACAAAACTTTAATACATTACAAGCAACATATTTGATGGTTCAACGGAATTTTGTAATTCTATCTGTCTGTACATCCAAGCGCATTGATTCCTTGCTGCGTGGTTACCAATGTCGTGATATAATTGGGCCTGAAAACAGTAAAAAATTTTTTTTTAATTTTGACCTTAATTTCGTAGCAGTATGAGTCTTAATGTTTTAAACGTTTCGACTAAAGTAGGGTTGGTATATAAAACATAATAAAAAGCCACAGGAAAATTGAAAAATACGGCAACACACAAGTTCTTTGCCATGTAATTTCTACCTTAAAAAAATTAATAATAAATTAAAAATATAATTATTTTAACAATTTCCATAGGATCATTGCCTAAGAAAATTAAATATCGAACACAACAAAGGTTTTGAAAACCATTTGAATCTAATTTGAACGAGTTGAGGTATGTGTCTCGGTTTCATACCTCCTTTGACCAACTACCTTACTTGCTACTTAAAAACTTTTCACCATCTGTCCACTTATTATTCATTTAAACCAATCCAATGAGTCCAAACAGATGCACGAGCTCTTAACGCGATCTATTTGACGTCCTAAACTGAACTGTTATAGAGATGGAGCTATATAATTGGGGATCTTAGCAAAGGTGAGACGTTATTTCACGCCGGAACATCAGTCTGCTCAACCACTATCAAGTGCAAGTTCGATCGTGTATAAAATACTGCTCTCATCTTTGGGATGGGTCTGCCTAATACCAGCTTGATGCACTAGAGTTAATTGAGAAGCGAGCCACGAAGGTCTTCGGCAATGATACACTTGTCAAGTCAAAACTCAAAAGTATTGAGCATCGACACCGAGTTGCTAGCCTGTCGGTTTTCTATCTTTTACATTTCGGGGAGTGTGCATTGGAATTGCACAATATTCTTCCGCCAAGTCTGTTCCATAATCGGACCACAAGACGTACGGCGTTACGCCACCGGTACATGGTGGACATCCCACCCATACGTATATAGCGCTTTGGGAACACATTCATTATGCGTGCAGCTAAGGAGTGGAATTCCCCGCCGGAGGCTGTGTTTTCTGATAGCTATAACCTAGGGGTCTTTAAGTCAAGAGTGAATAGATTGCTTCTAGGCAAGCGTGCTCCATCGTCGGCCACATCATCACTTACCTTCAGGTGAGATAGTGGTCAAACGCGAGCCTATCCATAATAATAAAAAAAAAAATAGGGTGTATACTGTATAGCTCCATCCCTCCTTCTCATTCGAACCCCTAATATTTTAACACGATAAGGTAAGGCCCCCAGAAAAGTTTTAATAATAAACTTTTCCTACCCGACTTCATTACTTTAGCGCGTTTACATATTTCTTTATTGAATCATTGCCTAATGAATGATCATTCGTTTTATAATATTTGGTTCAGTTTCGCGATCATTAAAGCAAAAATCTCGCTTACCTGTAAATACCACGTTTGTAATAATCGAACATGAGCGCCAACTTTCGAGAAATTCTTTTTGACAAATTCCAAACCTTCACAGCACGACTGCAGTACTTGCAGACGAGCTTCACCACACGGCGCTGCAGTTGCGATCCGACACTTTGTGTACAGCAACATAGCTGGAATTAAATAGAATATGTACTAAGAAAATGAACCTGGAGATCAAAATTGATGGGGACGCGTATGTTGAAGCATTCGATTTCCCTTCAAAATGGTTGAGCCAAGTGGTGCTGATATGCACGCCATATCCGTGAACGAACTCAACCTTCTAAGTTAACAAAAAAAGATACCGCCAAGTCGCAAAAAACGTATCTATATATTCGACACTCTCAAGGGAATCAAAATCCCGTTGACCCAGCATCCTAAAATTTGGCATAAAGCAAGGTCTTATAATATAGCACAGGTATAGGAATACATCTGAAAACAGTTACGTCACAAAAAAAAAACGTTTTGCGATCCGGAAAAAACTTCAAGATAGAAGACGGAACTCTCAGTGCGCGAGTAAGACTCGCACTTGACCAGTTTTTTTTTTTTCTGACGAACTTACTTTTTGCCAATTCAAAAGTGGTTGTAAAGGTTTTGAAACAAATGCTTTGATTGATTGATTAAAAATAAATGTCTTATTAGTACTGTTCAACTTTACCTCGAGCCATGTCGTACGCGCTGCCATCTGCCATTATAGTAGGTAAAGCTTTTCTAACAAGAGATAAGGCGTTCTTCGCACATCCCATGCTCAGTTGAACGTTAGCTAAATGCATTTCAGCTGTGGCAGCTAAATGATGCAAATGGTATCCCTTTGCTAACCACAAGGCTTCATTCAGCAACATAATATTTGTAGATTGAATATTACTAAACGAGTGTTGGACTTGTGACATCAATATCATGGCTTTCACTCTGAGAGATATAAAGTGTAGGCTGTCATCCTCAGTTTTGCAGTAGTCTAAAATGTCATACAGAGACTCCAGAGCTTCAGTCGCGTCGCCCTTCAGGTAATACATTTCAGCCTTTAGCAGTTGACTCTCCCATCTATCTGAGGACGCCAACTGTCTGATACTCTGATCTGCTTCTTCCCATTTACCTAAAAACGATGGAATATAAGATTAAGAATTAAGACAGAGTATAGCAAATAAAGACAAGACACCAAACGGGAAGACAAAATAACCCCACATACACGACGTACACGTCAAAATGAAAAACCTTCTAAAAATAGACAAATTCATCATCATCATCATAATTTCAGCCGAAAGACGTCCACTGTTGGACATAGGCCTCCACCAAATGTCGCCATAATGACCGGTCCTGTGCGTCTTGCATCCATCGGATTTCCGCGACCCTCACCAGGTCATCGGTCCACCTTGTGGGAGGCCTTCCAACGCTGCGTCTTCCAGTACGTGGTCGCCATTCCAGAACCTTTCATCCCCATCGACCATCTCTTCTGCGAGCAATGTGCAGGTGTGCCCACTGCCACTTAAGTTTGGCGATTCTTCGGGCTATGTCTGTAACCTTGGTTCTCCTGCGGATATCTTCATTTCTGACGCAATCACGCAAGGAAACTCAGAGCATAGCCCTTTCCATTGCCGTTTGAGTGACTTTAAGCCTTCTGACAAATATAGACAAATTACCTCCAGCAAAATGGCGTAACCAATGAAAGAAAAAGAAAGAAGCCATGACTAGATTTCAAGTTATATATTAATGAATGAAACTTATCGGAATACTGGAGCTCGTATGAGAATGATTCAAAAGTTCCCACTGTGAGGTCTTTCTCTGAGGCTTAAAGTTCTGGCAACCTTTCATATAAGCGCCACGACGTTATTATGGTATAAAAACATGGATAAGGGCAATCATGAAGAGTCTCACAAATAAAGTATCCCCATCAGTGATGTCCCGATGCATGGGTCCGGTGTCACGTCACAATTCACCCTTAATGGAGACTCCCAGTGGTCCTGATTTTTCACATATTTTTCGTGCTCGCTCTACTTTTTTGTATTCAGATAATTCTACATGAGGAGTGTATCCTTCTTTTTCTGTGTATTCACACATCAACTCAAGAGATAATCTGACGTTTCTGCTAAAATGTTCAAGGTCGTTCTTACCTTTTTCTATTTGCTTTTTTTTTGTATTTTTTCTACGTACATTTTCTCTTTTGCTTATGCAAACTTTTTGTTTGACCCCAGTTATGTTGTAAGCTAAACAGAATAGCTGTCACAGAAAGACTTATTGTTTTTTTTTTACCTTTAACTTTTTAGTACATTAGATAGTGACTAGTAAAACTATCGCTTTCTCATAGGGATACGCTGATAGCTGATCTATACTATAGTTATCTTGAGACATCATATGTCAGTGTGGACAATATTGTAAAAAAAAACGTTGTGGGCATTAATAAGGCCGCATTTCCATCTGCAAGCAAATTGTATGCAAGTTACGTTACATTGCGGCCTACCGAGGTATGATGTGATCAAGCGGTCATCCGTACCACGCAATGTAATGCGATTTGCATAAGCTAGTACAAACCGGCGTTGAGCGCGCGTTCGGCGTGAAATCGTGCCGCCACTCGGCCGGCGCTGGGGCCGGCGCGCTGCGAGCACAGCGCCTGCGCCGCCGCGCCCGCGCCGCGCCACGCGCAGCACGCCGCCGCCCCCGCGCCGCCCAGCGCCAGCGCCGCGCCGCCGTGCCACACCGCGCCGCTGCCTACGTTGCATTCTGCCAGACAACACGCATTGTATTCATTATTATGTTGAAGCCGAATCCCACGAGACGACACTCAAATATTGAACACACACCATTCTGCGTTAATCATTGCTTAATTGCGGTTTCGGAAATCTACTAAAATCAAACATCCAACACAAGAAAAACATAAATGAAAAGCGAAAGACTGGCATGTTCTCTCTAACAGCTTCACTTAATAAAAGAAATGAGATCTCAGTTCTCACGAAGTGAAGTTCAAATCATATCTTAAACCAATTTCTTCAATAGAAAACTTCTTTTCTTTGCTACTTATTGGAAGTTTTTAACTTAGTAATTTTTTACATACTAACTTAAATCAAGAGCCTACAAGTGAAATCACATTAAATAGCAATTATGGTGGAATTCGTTATCCCAGATATTTATTCTCTATTCGCGATAGCATTAAATAGAAGTTCAAAAAGGGTTCCTTCTATTTGGCACAATCTTATTATTCCGAAAATTATTTGGCATAACACAAAATTAAAATTCAAAATTTGGCAGAATGTTTACGTGTCCGAATTTACAATGACATATAGCAGGATTTTATTTGGCATAATTATCTTTGCCATAGTTAATATTACGCATAATTTTGTTTAGCATAACGTTTATATGCTCCGGTACAGAATGATAAATTTATTATTTAGCATTAATATTTGAAGCTAAAAAAGGTGATTGAGACTTGCCAAGAAAAAAGAAAAAAATGGAGAAATTTGTTGATACGTCATTAATAAAAATTGTAAAATTGTTTGAAAAAAAGTTGAATGTTTTTTTTTTATCCGTTTCATTTACATAACTAAGTATTTAGTACTTACCTTACAATAATAAAATTTATATAAGTAGGTAATGTTAAAATTTTATATTGAAACCATTAAGTATTAAAATTATTTGAATTTATCTCGAAAAATAAAAAATGTTGTGCTTCTATAAACCTGTTTTGTCTAATGCTATGTGTAGTGAATTGAGTAGTGTAATATATATTGAAGCCAGGCCAGCGAATCGACCCTTTGCTTTGCGAGCTAGGCTCACACAATACCGTGTCTAGCACAATTCTGCTACTCGTCTGGCAGTCGATTTTACAAGATCCCAAAGCCAATGGCAAATTATTTACATATAACGTGTTCACATACTGGTATTAAGACCAAGTAGAAGTTGGCAGGCCACCGACGCCATCTCTGTCTTCCCGTAGAGCGCCCACAACGCAGCTGTGTTCGCGAGTCCGGCCATCGTGAGGTCTGTCATAGAGTGCAGGTAGTTGATGGAGTCGCCTCTCATGATGACCTAGAAACATTACAATTAATTGGTAGTACCAGAAATAGTATGCTACGGGATTACATAGTTTCTTAACGTTCTGTACATTACTTATATTGCAGAATATGATGGAAAAATATTTCATCATCAGTATCATCATATCAGCCGATTATATAATGTGTGAACACAAAGCTAACGACATACAAAACCAACAAAGTTATACATATACACTTCATTTTAAAATTATTTCGTTTGTTAAGATTCCTACCTAATGTAAACAATCTCTTGACACTTTTAAGAAATGACTTTTTAAAAAGTAAATAGGTAGAAATCAATTAGGTACCTATCTACCATATAATTTTAGAAAATCTGATTATATTTTATATAATAAAACGTAAGTACGTACCTATTACACATTTTTCAAAAACACAACTCGACTGAGACGAGAGCGGCCTGTTTAAAGGCGCATAGCATAGTGGGCCTTATAATGTTCCCACTATTGGGACTCAGGCCTCCTCTCTAGGAGAGGGAAGGCGCATAACGGGCATAATAAAAGAGACTCTCGTTACATGGACTTAAGGTGCATTTCAACACCTACCTACATACAAATGATAGTTTAAAGGTTACACGAAACATAATAAGTATCTATTTAAAGTAAAATTAGCCATGCATCCGCTAGAAGATAATTTCTAGAGTCGTTGGCAAAAATACCACTGAATAAGGCACGCCTCTCTGCGTCCCTGCATAATCTTTGAGCGGTAGCACGCTCGGTACGGACAAGTCAGTGTGCGGGCCTCGCGCGTAGTTATTTATACATTTATATTAAATGCCAGCCAACCTGCGAAATACGATTATCTTACCTGAAATATATAGGCAGGCTTTGCGCCATTGACGGCGGCGTGTTGAGCGAGCAGCTGCGCCGCCGCAGCCGTATGGCGTGGGTGCGAGGGTGCGGCCTGTGGAGGAGCGGCGGGAGGCGCGGCCGGGGCCCCGGGCGCCGGGTCACGTGGGGCCCGCGTCAGTAGCGCAGCCCGGCGGGCGCGGCCCCCTGCTAGTGCGCCCCAGGTGGCGGCGCCAACCAGGCACGCGTAGTCTGCAGCCTCTTGCGCGCGCGCCAGTGCCTCGCGTACCGCTTCCATCGCGACCGCCCTGATGAGAGACAGAGCAATCCATTTCCCAGAAAAGATTTTGAAAAGAGAATACAAACCAATTCTTGAATTTATTTTTAATAGGTAAATGTGAAAATCCTTAAATCTCATTTTCATTGCTGTCATAAGTCAACACAGTTTACTTTTACAGGTCATGTTTGTTGAACCAGTTGAAATACACAATGTTTCTTACCTGTGACCAAAATGAGTATGCATTGCAGCCCTGTTTAGAGCTGCGTAACGGAAGTTTTTATTCCTATCATTGCCTGTGTTGTTCCCTGAAGAGTTGAATATGGTGCGATCAAAGTAGTTATACAAAGAGTCCTGAGCACCACTAAACTCCTTTGTGCGTATGCAGTTAAGGAAACTGAGGAAATGCTGAAAAAATACAATACCACAAATAATCCCCCATAGCTGACCCTCACTTTGACTGTTTTAATTATTTTATTGTTTTTAAATGTTCACATCATGAGGCATAGCATAGCATAGTCGGCCTTATAATGATCCCACTGCTGGGACTCAAGCCTCCTTTCAAGGAGAGGGAATGAGCTTAATCCACCATGCGGGTCCAGTGCAGGTTGGACATCATGATGATCACACTAATATTATAATGGTGCAAGTTTATGAGTTTATATGTTTGATAATCCTTCATACTTAAATTGCTGAACGGATTTTGATGAAATGTTCCAGTACATAGCTTACACATTAAAATAACAAGTAGGTTCAATATATTAATTAATTTTAATGTTATTTCAATACCTACATTTTTTTTTTATATTACTTACAAACCATGCCATTAATAATAATTTCTTATTCCCACTACATAGCACTTTATTACTAAAGTTTAATGGTAAATCCCAAGATACTTACAATATCAGGGTATTCAGGTATATCATTAATTATTTGGATAATTGTCTTCTGTAACTGTCTGGGTTGCATTGCTTTTTTCTCATTAATTTGTAACAAATTTGCTTGTTGTGCTGTAAATAATTCTGCTTGCTTTCTTGACCACTGGCACTCTTCAAAACTGCTAAAACAATAAAAAATTATGTTGAATTAAAAGTAGGCAAAGTATGTCATCTTCATGATTTGAACATATACATCTGAATCACTGAAATGTTCTGGGATACTGATACATTTCATTTGGGACACCAGCTCAAAAGATATAAAGACAGACACAGACTGTTATGAATTGTGCTCTGTCATCACGTCAATATAAGGCAGAGAAATGTTAGATGACAGAAAAGTTTATTTGTTAATAGTATTTACAGAATATGCAAACTGTAACATAATAAATAAAATTGATCTCCCTTTATACTTTATCCAGATGTGTAGTCAAAGTGTAGATGTGTATACATGTAGATCAATTTTTGGATAAAGTTTGAAGGAAGTCATTTGTTTCGGAACACTAAAATATTTTGGAACAGTGAGTTGGTTAAGTGCCATTGCACACACCTTATTAAAAGTAACAGTTCAAGGACTCTCTGTTTAGTGAAAATGCTGAAATATAAATGGCATAATATAGTTAATACCTATTTTTATACTTACTTGTCTCTGTCTATTATATTCATTCGCATTGACAACTCCAATGGTTTAGATTCTTCAGGTACTGGTGATGTAGATGTGGTTTGCTGCTCCATGTTATTTAATTTCTGTGTAAGTAAAATTTTAAAATAAATGTTAACAAACAAAATAAAATCTTGATAAAAAAAAAAGTTAATTTCTCAGTATGTTACCTCCTTACTTAGAGATCTCATCATCAAGCCAGGCCTGCCTCTTTGATAATATAGACAAAATGACTTGTACAATGATACAACTTGTACAAATGTTAATCTATCTAAATGAAGTAATATTCTTCTTAAATATAGTCCTGAAAGTTTAGAGTGGGACATAAATTAATAAAACTGCAATGTTTAATAAGTTTGCAGGCACATAAGTATAAATAGAACAAGTTTTTACCTAATACACTATACCTAGCCATAATACAAGGATTAGATTCAATCATCAGCTTGTCAATAGTTGAAGTGACACAGTCCATCAAAGCACTAACTCCATTAACATATATGTTTTGAAGACGAACACAAAAGTTCTGTAGGTGGACACTCAATAGATTGTAGCGCCCATCAGTGAGTAGGGCCTCCAATTCTTTAAATTCCATATCTGGGCACTGTAACAAAAAACTATTATCAGCTAAATTAAACTTCAAAATGTTTTAAGATCTTGTTAATGCTATGGAATACAAATAAAGACATGAATATTATTGCAAACCTGAATTAGTTTTAGAGCTAGCATACAGAAGTCCTTTCTGTATTTAGGTGCCACCGTGCAATCTATCATTCTGTTTGCTGAAATATTATAAAAAAGCAGTAATCAAAAAAATATTCTGCAATTCCTTCACAATGTTGCAATGAAAAACATGTAATATTGTCGAAGTGAAATATAAGGAACTCATTGTGGATGATGTTCTGGTGGATATTTAAAACTTAGATGGAAACTAGTAAGTAAAATATTATCTAAAGAATTATTAAATACTTGCCTTCAATTTTCAACAGTCCATATTCTCTAATAAAAGCCACTACTGCTATTTTGTGAGGAGTGATATTTTCAATATTACCCTTGACGTTGATCAGCTTCATAAAATCTAAATTTTCACTGCCTAAATCCATTTTAAAAGATTTTTATCAGTTTTTATTAGTTTAGTTGGGGAATGGGGACTTTGTTTTCAGCGTTTCGAAGTGTCAAACGCAGGTGTCAAAAAATCAAAACAAACCGAAACCATAGAGTTGTAACCGATACCCATGGATTTAATGAATAACGCCGCAAAAAGATTAAAATACACTGAATGGATGGCAATAGAGCTCGAATAACATAAGGTTGACTTTAGTCACCAATGAAAATAGATCAAAAACCAGTAAATAAGATAAGTGAAGATTAATCGCGTTTAAAACATTGGTTTAATAGTAAGTACTAATTCCATGCTGTTAGAGAACTACTTAATTTACACTTTATGGTCAGGTTAAAAAAAAACATTATTTGTCTATTTGCTAGAGGTGAGAAATACTAGATAAAATGCGTAACGAGTGTTAGAAGTACGCGTCCGCCGAAATACTTATTCCATTAACCAGGTCCACGAGTATTTAGTCATCTCGAGGTTTTTGGTTTTCTTTATCTAGCGAGTCTTTGTACGCCACGAGTATTTTAGGCGTCTATTTAAAAGTTTCCTTAACTAACGAGTCTTCGTACGTATAAGTAATATCCAAATGATCAAGTAATGGAATATTTTCGGTTTAACAAGCTTAGGACTGATAGCTTTTTATAATAAAATATAGAAACTTATATCGAAGAAAGCTGGCATATTTAGAAGGTTTCAATTCGCTTTATTTATAAAATCAATTTCTACTCATCTAGGTTCTTAATTACAAGATTAACGTCTTTTCTTACACCTAATCGTGTTCATTGACGAGGTCGTCCATTAAGTATTTACGTGTCAGACGCCATACGGCACAGAGTACCTTTTTATATCCATGCGCTTTAATACTCGAGATGCGTTTATGTGGTGCGCACGGAATAAGTCTTCGCGCGTCCAGCCACAGACCTATTCCAAAAACCTGTTCCAGTATATACGTTTATCTCTACTATTTGCTGATTTGCTGGTTGTCGCTGGCTGGCTGGTAGCTGTAGTTTACTATTACTATACTCTTTGGTTGTAGTTGTGATTACGACAATGCATTATGTTGTGATAACAAATTTATTTGTTATTTTGTATTAAATATTCGCACATTTAGCGAAAATGCGGAGACAAAGTCTTAATTACTCATAATTTGTGATGGGATATACCTACAGTTAGTTATTATTTTGGTTTTTATAATTGTTTTAAAAGTGGTAGCCATAATAATGGAAAACGCGGAGGTTGCGTTTACTATTTTAGTGTTATATTTTGTTGGAACGACTGAAACTTCACGTGTTACTGTTTATCCCGGAGATACATTACCTCACCATGGTCGTTGTGAACCAATAACTATTCAGTTTTGTCAACAAATTAGATATAATCAAACGATATTTCCTAACTTACTAAATCACGCGAAACAAGAAGACGCTGGACCCGAAGTTCATCAGTTTACACCTTTGATAAAAGTTAACTGTTCTCCAGATCTGAAATTCTTTTTATGTTCAGTATACGCTCCCGTATGCACAATATTAGACACGCCTATTCCTCCTTGTCGACATTTATGTGAATCGGCCAAACAAAAATGTGACGAGATTATGATAACCTTTGGATTTCATTGGCCTGAACATTTGGAGTGCACGAAATTTCCTGTGGCAACTGATGAAAACGTTATTTGTGTTGGTGATAACAATATAACTCATGAATCTCGAAAGCATACTGAAACAAAGCTTCCTAAAGTAAATTTTAAGAATAACAATGAAAGAGATCCAACCAAACTTCATGGAGCTAAAGACTATGGATTTGTTTGTCCTGTGCAATTTAAAGTTCCTAAGAACTTGGACTTGGAGTATTCACTAAAAGTTGGAGATAAAGTTGAATATGACTGTGGAGCTCCTTGCACTGGAATGTTTTTCAGGCATGATGAAAAAAACTTTGCTCGATTATGGATTGGTATCTGGGCAATGATGTGTACTGTTAGTTGCCTGTTCACAGTTTTGACATTTCTCATAGACACAGACAGATTCAGATATCCTGAAAGGCCTATTATATTCCTGTCAGTATGTTACCTCATGGTAGCAGCAGCATATGTCACGGGTTGGAGTGCAGGCGACAGTGTTAGCTGCCAAGGCCCATTCCCTACTACAATAAGTGGAGCAAGATTGCCAAACATATCAGTTATTACACAGGGAACTAAGCATGAACCATGTACAATACTTTTCATGGTAGTTTATTTCTTCAGTATGGCCTCAAGTATTTGGTGGGTTATTTTGACTCTGACATGGTTTTTGGCAGCTGGTCTCAAGTGGGGCCATGAAGCTATTGAAGCAAATTCTCAATACTTTCATTTAGCTGCATGGGCTGTGCCAGCTATCAAGACTATATCAATATTGGCCATGGGAAAAGTTGATGGTGAGTTTTTAAAACCCAATGATTTTTTTAAATTTAAACTTCACAGTGTTACATGTGTGTGTGTGTGTGTTTAAAGACTGCACTGTAGTAGGTCAAAAAGACTACACTATTATAGTAAATTTATGTACTTCTATAAAATTATTTTTTAGGTATGATCAACTCATTAGAACAACTAATTTTAAGTTAATTAGCATTTCATTAATAAAACAACTTGTTATTATCCCTTTGCATGTCAAATGCCTCTTGTCATACAGATAAGGAACAAAAGATAGATAGGAACAGTCTTTTTTTTTTTTGCTTTTAATATTTGTATTAGTACTAACACTACTCCTTGGTTTTCAAACACTTGTCACTCATCCATATTTTTACAGTTTTTATTTCAATGTAGTTTTTTTGTTATTGGAAATTCAAATCAAATGACTTGTCCCACTCTGGGTGGACAAAAGAGTCTCGGACTTTTACTGATTAAAATTCATAGCTACGGAATTCTTATCTCAAGCCCTCACCAAAATACTCATAAGAGATAGAGGCAGCCAGCACCTGGTGACGGGGACCATCAACGAACACTGCACACTGAATAAGCACCTCCACACAACAGGCATCACAGACAGTCCCCTGTGCAGAGCATGTTTGGAGGGAGAGGAGACAATTGCACATGTGCTCCTAGACTGCACAGGTGTCACTGAAATATGCACACGAACCTTAGGGTCCCCAAACTCCCTTATTGATGCCCTGAAAAACCTAAGAGGCCTAATCTGTGTTTGGAGAGAGGTGGGATGGTTGGAATAAGCCCAACTTAGGTTATAGGCGCCATGGCCCACATACAATGGTCCACATAGGACTAAGTGCAGAAACCATACCCAAATGGATAGTTACACTCTTATTTCTATGTAAACTTTACATATATTTATTCTTTTCAGGTGATGTTCTCTCTGGTGTTTGTTATGTTGGACTTTGGGATGCTGAAGCACTACGTGGATTTGTTTTAGCACCACTCTGTGTATATTTAGTTCTTGGAACTATTTTCTTACTTGCAGGCTTTGTATCATTATTCCGTATCAGAACTGTTATGAAACATGATGGAACGAAAACAGACAAACTAGAAAAATTGATGATTCGTATTGGTGTTTTTGGTGTGTTATACACAGTGCCAGCATTAATAGTGATTGCTTGTCTTTTTTATGAACAAGCAAATTTCGATGACTGGATGGTAACTTGGCACCGTGATATGTGTTCTATTCCTTTGTATTCTATTCCATGCCCTTTCACACGTAGAGAAACAGACAGACCTAAATTTGAAATGTTCATGATCAAGTACTTAATGACTATGATAGTTGGAATAACTTCCAGTTTTTGGATTTGGTCAGGAAAAACACTAGTTTCCTGGCGCCAATTTTTCGACAAAATAAAGGGTCGAAGAGTGGAAGCATATGTGTGAACTGCAAATTGCATTGAAAATTGACTTATTTGCAGCTTTTTTTAAACAAAATAGACATTTTATTTTCCCGCCGTCAATGAGGCAGCTAAATCATTAAGGCAGTTATAACTTTAACATTGAGATTACTCTTCAATATTATTGAAAATTCAAAATAAGGCTGATATTGTAAATAGTTTTTCTCATTTATAATTATTGTGTCTTTAAGTATAAGATTATTTTTTGTAATTATTTTTAAGAATAGAATAATGTCGAATCAAATTAAATCATTGTATTTTTAACTTAGTTTTTTTGTTATGCAAAAACCATTATTTTCTCAAGTTATTGGATTGCAATCTAAGAAACCTTTGAACTGTATGTCTCCAGATAATTGCAGAATTGGTTAGTTTACAATAAATCTCGTAAAATTACAAACTGTTTATTGCTAGGTAGATAAGGCACAGACGCAGGCAGGAGAGTATGCTTTTATTCTTATTGTATTCCAAATTGCAAGATTACAATTACTCAGTGACATTATCATCCTAGGACAGCCTCATAATTATTCTGCTAATATTAAACTAGCTGCTGCCAGCGACTTCGCCCGTGTGAAAAAGGAAATCGTCCCAAGGAAACATACTCCCGGGATAAAAAATACGTTATGTTCTATCCAGGACATGATCTACCCGTGTACTAAGTTTCATTGAAATCCGTTCACCCGTTCCAGCGTGAAGAAGTAACAAACATACACACTCAAACTTGCTTCTAAATATAAAACTGTTTAGATGTTAGTTTATTTATCAATAGCTTCTGCCAGAAGTATCACCTGCATGAAAGTAGAAAATATATAGGCACTCAGCAGGTGCTGCTGCATTTGATTTTCAGAAGATTGTCTCCTACATATACTTATAAATTTTATCTCTATCGTATTAGTAAAATCTAAGAAAGATTCCTCAACAGTTGAACAGATTATAACGAAACTACGCACCATGTTATGGTAGACCATGATCTGGATAGCGCGACGTCACTGTGAAATTTTACTTGGTGACTGTCAAAAGAGATTTTTTACAATGCTTGTTGAGTTCGATGCGTAGGCTTCCAAAAGCACGTTCAGCAATTGGTCTCGACCGTCTCGGCTGTTATTCATCTTCGACAATCGACACCTGCGTTCAGAAACCCAAATTCCTGATAACCAATATTACCAATGGGTATCGTGTTACACTTACACAACAACTGGGAAGTGGATGTGGATTCTGTTGTGGTCATGGATTAGTCGCGAATAGACTGGAAGTGGATTAACAAAGTTGAGGTATTTACTCCCACAATGGTGAACTAGTCGCTAGTGAGAGGGGTGATCGACTGCTGATCGGTACTTACCTAAGGGATGCGGTGTCCGGGGGCAAGGTCGTCTTGGCGATGTCTCTATACATCTCCACACCTTCAATATCCGGCCCCGGAGTTGCATTAGAAAGGCTGTAAATGGAGTACCGCTGTGTCCTCATGAAGGCGCTCGGCGGCGGTGATCTCTTGCGCTAGGCCCTGGTCCAGGCTATGGGCCGTAACATCCCAGTCACCATGACGCCGACTACCGGCCACGGTAGGCTCGGATTTGCGGACGACGAGCAATGGGTAGCACGCCGTCCGGTAATCGTTACGCGCGCCTCAAAAAAATGTCAGTACCTAAAAACATAAAGGCCCAGCAAGGCCGATACCCGCTAGAACAGCGAGGAATTTCTGAAAAGGCAACCCGCGGTCCTAGAACGTAAAAGACAACTGAAGGACATAGATGTGGTATTAGTCAGCAGAGGTCTGACACTTCCAATCGCTCCACCCTAAAACGTGAAGTCATTGGATTTTTTCCACCTCAACAAACGGTACCTACCGATTGCACGTTTGACGTTTCTTTCATCCGAATCCGGTGCTGGATATGAATATGGACGCCGTGACGCCTCTTCAGCCACTATTCTTAGATCTCAATGCTGGGTTGCGACAGTTGCTATAGCCACGAGATCCCGCCGGAACTCTATCCGCCATGCCGTAACTTGTCGCGGCAAAAATTCCACCGGCTGTCGAGGACGAGTCCTACTAGGTACTTCATCGTCGAGCCAACGCCATAAACCCTTCTTACCGTTATTTAGAAATACCGCAGTCGGCGCGTTCCGACGGCCATGAAAGCACATCACCCATGGCCGGATTTACCTAATGGCTAAATGGGCTGCAGCCCAGGGCCCCATAGATACAAATGCCCCCAGGCCCACGCCTCATTGAAAATAATCTACAAGACGGTTTAATCACAAAAAAAATTAAGTATCGCTGCTAATACGGCAGGTCAATGATGGTTTGCAAACGCTCAACGTTGGTGTTCAAGTTCAGCCTGTGTTAAAGTATAGGTGCTATTCAAAGTCTTTCAAGTTAGCCATAGTAACTCAACCAGCTGAAGGTTACTCAGGTAATGGGACGATATTTGTGCAGTGATCGATCGTTATCAAAAAAGTAAACTTCAGGAAAAATATAAAACTGATTTTTGACAAAATGCCAATTAATTTGACTAAGGTGAGCCTATATATCCTAACAGTGTTAGCCCAGAGCCTAACAATTTTACGATCCGCCCCTGACATCACCTCGGACTTGTGCAGATCCAACTCGAGTCCCAAATGCCGGATTCTCTCCACGACTGTCACAACATCGTGTGTCGCTAGTTCGGCCGCTGCCTGGTGCCAGGACTAGCGTATCGTCAGCGTAGCACAGCGGACCCCTTCACGTCTTAACGGATTTGGATTAAACTTTTGCACACAGATAGACCATTTCCTAAATTAGGACCAGGGATACCTACTTTATATCCCATCCCGGGAGTATGTGTATGCCCATGGGTTATTATGTCGTTCGCGCGGATGCAGCCCGCTGACAGAAGCTGGTAGTGTTGTGAATATGGATATAAAAAAAATACGTATAGGTTACGTATACGTATTTTATTTATTAAAAACAAATATTCCCTTTGTTTAAAAATTAGTAGCATCAATTTTAAGGGTACTTTAGTGTTTTCCTTGCAAGGCCATATCCAATTTTTCACCATGGTTGTTACAAACGTACCTAGCAGATAAACAATATAAAATTAACATGCTGCGGGTCGCAAAACCTCTATAAATAATAATATACCTACAATAAATAAAGGTCAAAAGTATGTGGCCACTAAGAAATAGTACATCAAACGACGTTTTCAACACACGAAGAAATAAACGGGGGTTGACTACCGACAAGCGGGAGCTGCTTGGCGCCCAGCCTAATACCATTATCACACGGCACCGTGCACCGCCACGGTAGGCGGTGACACGGTGAAGCGGATCTCATGTCACATTGAGAGGCCAAGAAAATCCATTAATGCCTACACGTACACCGCCTGACCGGTCAACCGGTGCTCTCATCACCAGTCATAGCACGGTGCGGTGCGCGGTGTCGTGTGATAATCGCCTGAATTGCGTGCCTAAAAGCGGTAGGGATAGGAGCGGGTTTTCGAGCAAGTGTATCGAAAAAGTATTTTCTTACAGTTTGCATAGATGAAATTAAATTTATGCCAAGGGAACATACTACTCCAGACATAAAAAGTATCCATTATGCTATTCTAAGGCATCTTCTTTTCATGTCGATGCACTCAATTTTTTTTTCTCTGCAGTGCTTGGCAACCACAAATGCGCAGGAAGGGCAGCATAGTTGATGACGCATATATCCTGTGCCGCGACTCCACACTGACACTGTTGATGATTGATGATGGCGTAATGAACTGTGGAGGAGTTGGGCGTTTCTGCTTCCACAGCGCGCATCTCTCGTTCTCCGCACTATCTTTTGAAGAGGTCGTAAATCGAATAAAACTTTTACGGTTCTTTAGACGTGCCGGTATTAATTGATATTTATGCAAGGGGTAACGGCTGTTTCGTTCCTGTTTACTCTCATCGATGCGGCGGCGAACTTCTGGAGGAGGTATTCCTGTTACAGGGTACAACATTACAAGATGTAGGTTTTAAGCATACCGTTACGATGTGACAGGTATCATTCAGCGCTATTCTATAGCCACAAAAAGAAAGAAATAGGCCTGAAGTGCAAAGAACTTGTGGTAGCGCTCTCCAGGTGTTGGAAACACAGGACTGGGTCTTGTGCAAAATTTCATCTAAATCTGTTCAGCCGTTTGAGTGTATAAAGTAACAAATATACAGAATCACAAACTTTCGCTTTTATAATATTAGTGTGATAACATTAATGTTTACCTTTTTATTAATCCAGGTACTTTGTGGTGAGAATCTCACATGTATCTCACCGTGAGATACATGACAGAATGAAAGGAACTCAAACGGTTTAATCTTCTAATAAAAAAAATCTTTTGTCACAGTGTTTGTTATTGAACTGCTCCAAAATAGCTTAGACTGATTTTTATGTTTTTTTATATTTTACTAGGTCTGGGAATAGGTAGTAGGCTATTTTTTTAAAATGATAATTCATATAGGCAGAATGTTTACTAGGTCAACTAGTAAAGTATATTGCTTTTTGAGTTACTTTTAAGAAAAATGCAGAAGACCAAATACTTGTGTGTATAGTTATGTATTGTGTTATGAAATTATCACATATCTAAATAATCCAGAGAGTAGTTGACTATGAGGAACTCACTGGATTCTGCAGCTATGTTACTACCTGACTCCTGGTTCACTACTGTACATGAGAGGATGAGACATTTGCACTGAGTGGGTGTACAACACTTCAACTGGTGTTTTCACCTGTAACATTGTCAAAGTGCCACTTGACTGTAAGCACTCCATTGATGTAATAATCCTTCTTCACTACTACACAATCCAGTACATAATTATTCCTGTAAGTTTTTATTTATTTAGATACCTCTCTTTATCTAATTGTGACATTTGTTTAATTCATTAAACTCAAAGTGAATGCTGGCATTCACTCTCGCATTGCCTTTCTATTGTCTCTAATTACGGTATTTAAAAGGTTATTTTTTTTTTATTCAGCCTATACTTTCGCACAGCTGGCCAAACACCTCCCCCAACTTCTTTTCCAAGTTTTCTTTTAATATGTCAGATATAAATAGATACCTATAAACACTAGGTACATGCCGTTAACTAACATTTCCACGTCTATATGCTATGCTATGGTGTCATGAACTGTTTGGCACTGACTTTTAAGTCACATATCCTTAAATAATATTTGAGTCTCGGGGAAATAAGAAATAAAAAGTTCTTTACATGTATATTAAATTAAATTACATAATTTATTTAAATCATATCTTAACATCCAACTTCATAACAATCACTTAGCACTCACTCTTGCTCAGAATAGACAAATTAATCAATAAGTATGTGGAAATTTACGCCCTTGTGTATTTACCCCAAATGTGAAGCATAAACACTGACGCAATGAAGAGCAGAGACATAACCAACACAGGAACTGGACCCCTGCAAATGAAAAAATTATAATAAGTAACTAATAGTTGAAAAATACACTTTTTATTTCACATAATAGTTACAGAAACTAGGAATTATTTATTGTAGATACCATATAATAAAATTTCTTAAATGTGTATCTGAAGGATATAACGTAGGAGGTCTAACACATAAATATTTTGCATGTATTAGCTTTGTTAAATAAAAAATCAAATCTACATATTCATCTGAGAAGATATGGATAGTACCTATATTCTAATGGATTTTGTTTGGATACACAAAGATATAGATTTTTATTTTGTTAAACCATGAATCAACAAGTTTCATAGATATGTAACTTACACTTTGACGCCAGGGGAATCATCTGTGTAGAACCGCCACATTCCACCTGATCCGGCGCCTGTGCTGCGATTCCTAGCAGCAGTGGTTGTCGTTGTGGTTTTACGTTGACGAACTGTGCTACCGCTGGATGATCGTGGTGCTGTAGTAGCCTTGCTCGGTGAGCGACCACCAGATCCTACATTCGTGGAGCTTGGGGAAGGAGGCTGAAAGAAATACCAAGGATAAAGTTCGTGATCATTGTTCTTCTCATAAACCGTTTACAAATACAACACTTTAAAGCATTTATTATACATACCATGTTCAAAACTTGTATGCTTCACTTATAAACCACACACAATATGTAGCGATATTAAATAATTTAACTCTCACTATTACAGCGAAGTAGAGCACTGTGAATAGTGTTGGCAACTAACATGCAACGCGTACAAATCGTATTGACACGTTGACAAACAATGTTGCCACTTCTTGCGAGATTGTGTACTTGTTTCTTTCATCTTTAATCATAAATCAATGAAAATAATTACGTAAAATTGGAAAGTAGCTAGAATGTTCAATTTACAGAAAAAGTATAATATATAATTAACTCCAAGAGTGATTTCCCAAAAGAAAATAAATTATTTTATAATAATCTCTAGTTATATTCTCTATATTCTTCAATTTTGTTTTGCTTACGGCAACAAAGCCAAATGAACTAATGACGCATTTAAGCTAAAAACTCACGAAGCAGTTTTCACATGTGCCCGCCACGGTTGCGGGCCCGCAGCCGTGTTAATGGCAAAATTGTGGTGTCTTTTCCACAAATGCCATTAATGAAGAGTTGAAGTTTGGTTAGGATCTCTGATTTGATTTCAATTCATAACGCAATAATGAAGAGTTTTTGGCGGGATTTTTTCGAATTAAGTTGTGTTCGTTCAGTGGCTATTTTGATTATTTTCAAATTGATTTCTTTTAAATATTGTGATGTAAACATGGTGTAGTTTTGTAACTCAAGCTTCTACGCTACAAAGTTATATGTAGAATCATTGAAACAGTTGCGATATTCTATGAGAAAATGGAACTGACAAAACAACATTTTATTGTAGTATTACTATTAGCCTACACCAGTAAAGCTTGCCGCAGTGGGGCGCGGATTTCAGAAAACCTCATGGGTGCTCATGCTCATTTGATGGACTCGAAAAAGTACTCAATACTCAATTCTTTATTGCATTCCACAATGTAGACTTAGATGGTAAATTTTTGACAAAAGAAACAATCATGGACCCTGTCGGGCACAGCAAAAGAAGGATATAATAAGCGGAGAGGAGGAATTAATTTACGGTTCTTATAATCTAACTTAGTTTAAATACATTTTTGTGAAATAATTTATTAATAACTACCGGAGATTTATCGTGAAGGACGGTACGGTTGACATCTGTCGGGCATGTCATCGACCGGGTGAATCAATCCGCCACATTATCTCTGGTTGTTCTCGTTTAGCTAACGGGGAATACTTGCATAGACACAACCTTGTAGCCAGGATTATCCATCAGCAACTTGCTCTGAAGTACTCTCTTGTGGAATCGGAGGTGCAGTACTACAGGTATGTGCCCGACCCAGTTCTCGATAATGGCGATATCACATTGTACTGGGATCGGTCCATCATCACTGACAGGACTATTGTGGCCAATAAGCCTGATATAGTGGTGGTGGACCGAAGTGAGAGGCGTGCAATGATTGTTGACATATCCGTTCCGCATGACGAGAACCTCGTGAAAGCCGAGAAAGATAAACAAATCAAGTATATTGACTTGGCTCGCGAGGTTGTCGACATGTGGGATGTGGACTCAGCGATCATTGTACCGATAGTCGTGTCAGCCAATGGCTTAATAGCCAAGAGCCTCGACCAACATCTCAGGAGGCTCACGTTAGGCGGCTGGATCAAGGGCTTGATTCAGAAAGTGGTACTCCTGGACACGGCTCGTATAGTTAGGAGGTTCCTCTCTCTGGAGCCCTGATCGCCGGTAGCTTGCACTCTGTTCCCGATACCGGTGGGCTACTATTTTTTATATTTTTAAATGTTTTTAATTTTATAGTGGAATATTTAAAAATATAATTTATATGTTTTGTTAAAGCAATAAACGAAATAATAATAAGAATTTGTTATTTTAATAATTAATAATGTAAATATTTCAAATGTAGTTTATAATAGTAAGTAAGTAGTGCAATGAGAGAAGAGAAATCCACACTGATCGACCGATAAAAAAAATAAATGTCCTGCTTACATACTGCGTACTTAATTACTTTGATAAAAATATAAAATGAAACCATTATATAAAAATGAAACTAGTTTTTAGTATTAAGAAATATTGTAATTTATACGTAACCTAAAAGGCGATTACTGATCTCTTTCTTGATGTCTATTCTCAGGGGTGGTCGAGCCCCCGAGCACCCACGGAGTTGGCGCCCTTAACGAGAAGACTAACTCGAACACATTTGCTGCCAAATACTGCCATAAATCTCAGAATGTGATACATCCGCATTCTAATGAAACTCTAGCGCTGATGAAGAGGTGGTACGGTTTAAGACTTAAGCCTGCCCAAACGGGACGATAAAAAAAATTTTGGTTTGACAGATTTGACATTTTGACAAGGGTTGGCACTAGGCGTGGGAAAAGTGTGTCATCTTTGCAATTGTAACATTTGCATTGAATCACTGAAATGTTGCTGAAACAGTGATATCTATCATTTGGAACATCGGCTCAAAAGATACAAACGGAACATTTGAAACATCGGCTAACAAGATACAAACGGCACATTTGTAACAACGGCTCAAAAGATACAGACGACGAACGGCCAGTGTCGACCCTTATGTTGTTGAAAGTTCTACGGTCCGGACCAAGCGTTTCGCCTTACCGTTTATACCGCGAACATCGAGGGACTCAAACAACTTGCCTGCTGCTGTCTCCCCGTCCGATTATAATTTAGCTGTCTTCAAGGCTAGAGTGAATAGGCTCTTAATAAACTAGTGCGCCTCAAAGATTTATAACATAAAAT
The DNA here is from genome assembly GCA_949316375.1 of Mythimna vitellina. NCBI lineage: Eukaryota > Metazoa > Arthropoda > Insecta > Lepidoptera > Noctuidae > Mythimna > Mythimna vitellina. The sequence goes on along the minus strand of OX438691.1, from coordinate 12,378,370 downwards.
TGGTGTTTTGTTTCTGCACCACCCTAAGGTCGACTGGTAGAAAATGCCTAAGGCATTAAGCCCGCCTTTGTACAGTGTTTAATAGTAGTGCATAAAGTTTTAATAAATAAACAATTAAAAAAAACAGGCATCGTTAAGAACCATGTTCTGTTACGTTGCGTCATTAACATTAACAGTTTTATTTAATTGAATATTGATTTGAGAAAAATTTTAAACAGATGTTTAACAAACACACAAGATGTTGCCGATGTTCCTAATGTTCCGTTTGTAACGACTCAAAAGATACAAATGGAACATTAGAAACATCGACTCACAAGATACAAACGGAACATTTGGAACAATGGCTCAAAAGATACAGACACTCACTGTTAAGAATCGTGATCTGTTACTTTGCGTCATATACACTAAATAAATTTTTTATTTAGTTGAATTTTGATTTGAGAATAATTTAAAGCAGATGGTTTTAGTTCAGATCATTAATTATATTTATACTATTTACGATTTAATTTGAATTTTACAAAGACTGCAGGTCACTTAAAGTACAGAGTGTTTCAGTGTTTCAATTGTTCCAAAAATCCGAATGATGCATTTGAAACATTACTGTTGTTCCACTTCGGACTACTAAAATGTTTCGGAACAGTGAGTCGGCTCAGTAAAGAGTTATACTCTGTAGTCTGTGGTTTTTGGCGGGATATCTTCGAGTGAAATTCAGTGGCTGTTTTAATTATTCGGAAATTGATTCCAAGTGGATATTATGATGTAAAATTGGTGTAATTTTGTACCTCAAGCGTCTGCGCAACTGGACAATGTGTGGAATCATTGAAATAGGCACGATTTCGATAAAATGGAGCTGAGAATTTTATTGTAGTTTTGGCTCCCTTAGCGAACTTTGCTGCCAAATACTACAAAAACATTAGAATATGTTACACCCGCATTCTAAAGTAAAACAAAAAGAAAACTATATTCGAATACGCAAGACATTATTATTGAAAACTTATTACGAAAGATTAGGTGATATGGTCGAACAACTATAGCCTTCCCTAAAGTTAAACAGAAAAGAGGGTTTTTGGCGGGATTTCTTCGAGTGAAGTTCAGTGACTGTTTTAATTATTTGCAAATTGATTCCTAGTGGATATTTTGATGTTTAATTGGTGAAGTTTTGTATCTCAAGTGTTTGCTCAACTGGATAATATGTGGAATCATTGAAATAGGCGCGTTCTCGGTAAAATGGAACTGAGAATTTTATTGTAGTTTTGGCTACCTCAGCGAAGTCTACTGAGAAGGCTGAATCGAAACATTTGCTGCCAAATACTACCAAAACATTAGAATGTGTTACACCCGCATTCTAATACATAAGACTTAATAAGCAAGAAAATATTGACGAAAGACTAGGCGATATGGTCGAACGACTATTCCTCCCCTAAGGAGTAAATAGAAAAAAAAAGTAATAACAATTGATAACAACAGATAACAGTGATTGACACGACACTATTTCACGTCATTTTTTGAGGTTATGTTGATCCTGTTTTAAACGTATTATTTTCTTTTTGTCACTATCATCGTGATTCATTACAAATACAATATTTTGTTAAAATATTATGCTATTTCGATTTCGAAACCTAAGTAACAGATTTTACTCCACCGTTATTTCACTGTCAAAAACAATGAACACTAATAAATGCTATTTTAGATACATACAGCAAGAAGAAAAAGTCGATATTAGTTTATTGTTTGATGTAAAAGGCTCTGTAAGGCAGTTTAATTTTAGCCGAAAGCCAACAGAAAGTTTACATGTTTTGCTCACTCGTATGAAAACCAACATCCAGAAAGTGATAGACAAAGGAAATAAAAAGAAAAAAGTTACTCAGGATAATGGAGACCTTCAACTAGAACTTTATGATTCTAAAGATGTTTTAATCAATGAAAATAGTACTTGTAATGATCTGTTCACTATGAAAGGTCCTGTGAAATTAAAACTGTGCGACAGTTTCTATGAAGTAGTTTTCAATTCTCCGTGGGTAGTGAGTATGAACTTACCACAAAGCATTTTAGCTGGTTTTCCAGTTCATCCAGAAAATTTCGAAACCCAATATGCTAAACAGGACAAATGTACTTTTAATTGGTATAAAGGGAAATCATTGAATGAAAAGGGAAATCCAGTAAGTGAGCAACATATACAATGGGAACTAACTGGCAACAAATTTATTTATACCCCAGATACACAAGATATAGGAATGAAATTAAAATTTGAATGTATACCAGGCAAGTATTGAGTTGATATTTACATTACAGAAGTAAGGTTAGCATACTGTTAAATATGTGTGTGTGCTAGGTATGTAAAAATTTTATATTTTTTAAATAGTTGTATTTTGTAACTAACTTCAATCTTTTAGGAAATGATAGTATGGTTGGCCCTGCTGTTGAAACTATATCTAAGAATTTAATTGAAGCAGGCCCTGGAAACTGTCCATTTGAAACTAGGCATTTGTTTACAAAACAGAAATTACAAAATAAAAGGTGAGAAAAATAGATAACATAGGTGACTATGTTTTTGACATGTATAGTTCCATGTCACCGGCCGATTTTTTTTAAAATCATTTGTTCACTTTAAAAAATATTATTGTTTGTTTGCAGCTTCAGATGCGTATCATACAACATTTTAGCAGATTTGTACTGTGACTCTGATTACACAAGAGCAGTTCTACATCCCTACTGTCCTCCCTATGCATTACACATTGATTATAGAAAACAACTCATATTAAAAGAATTACTTGGTAAGTTATTGCTATGTAGTTTAATTCATTAAACCCCGAGCGAATGCCGGCGTTAGCTCGGCCATTGTCTTTCTATTGTGTCTCTAATTACGCTACTCAAAAGGTTAAACACATATTTTCCAACAAAAATATATGTAAGATAAGTTCCAAATTTATATTTTACCATTCCATTGCCCTCATATGCCAATAGAAAAAAAAAATTGTTGAAGACCTGCCTAATTCATACAATTATATATTTCAGGATATAACAGTGATATAATATGCCTTCAAGAAGTAGATTGTAAAATATTTCGAAACTGTTTAACACCAAGTCTGGATTCGGAAGGTTTAAATGGTTTATTTTATAGGAAGGGCAAGCAAGTTGCAGAAGGACTGGCTTGTTTTTACAGAAGAGATAGATTTAAGTAAGTAAATATGCAATTATAAAATATTTTCACTAAACAGGAAAATGGACTTTATTTTTAGATAAGATAAGATAGGATAAGATATAATTTATTTGTGTAAACATTGTATTCATACAATAGCATGCAAGATAGTAATTTATTATATAAGTCCAGTCATGTTTAGCCATAAGTGTGGCGTACAAATATTTATAACATTGAAAATTTAACTAAAAATTAATAAATAATAAATCTTCACACAAAAAAATTACCTAGGATTTCAATTACAAAATTTATAACTTAAAGACCATTCAATGCAAAATTATTTTTATCTTATCATGTCAATATTCAAAATTAATAAAAAATAGTGATTTAAAACCAATACAAGAACAATGTCAAAGCCACAAAATATATGCCAAAATTAGAAGATTTATGTGAAATTTGGAACATGGACGTCAATATTCAAAACACAGGATTAATATGTCAAAACTACAATATAAAAATCAAATTTAAAACATAAAATGTCAAAATAACAATACAACTGTCAGAATTACAAATATGAGTGTCAAAATAACAATATAAATGTCAAATTTACAATATAAATGTCAGCATTAAAACAATGTCAAATTCAGAACCGCAAGCATTGGTATCAGGAAAAATGTTAATTTAAAACACTTTTTCGGCTAGAAATTCGGAGACACTGTAATATGCTTTTTGTAAAAGGAAAGTTTTTAATTGACGCTTGAATGCACTACTATCCAACTCTTTCCATCGTTTAGGCAATGTGTTAAATATAGTAGGGGCCAAGCAGACAATACTTTTGCGCATGAGAGCCGTTTTTGCTGGATAGATGCGAAGAATAGTCATATCTCTTCTGTTACGCGGTACAGCGTCTTCTAGACGTGGAAACAGTTTTGGGTTTGTTTTAACAAACATTGCGGTTTCGAGAATATACAGACAGAGAAGAGTTATTATTTTGTCTTTTTTTAATATGGTTTGCATGTATCAACCGTTTTTACCCAAACATAAATCTAATACATCTCTTTTGGACCTTGAATGCCATATTAGCGTCGGTAGAATTTCCGCAAAATATGATGCCATATCTTAGGTGAGATGCATCTATGCCATAGTAGGCTGTAATCAAGGTATCTACTTTCACAAATGCAGCTAGAGAGTGCAGTGCAAATGCAGAACTACATTTTTTTTTACAAAGGTACTCTATTTGCTATTTCCAATAAGTCATTTATCAATCATTGTTCCAAGGAATGTAGCAGCATTAATGATTTCAATAGTTTTATTATCTATATTTTGTTGACTAAAATTTATGATTTTAGTTTTATCAAATTGATTTTTAATTTATTGTTATTCAACCATTTTATTATTGATGTCAAAGTATTGTGAGAGTCACTGTTATTACTAGAAATTGTCACTGTGCTATCATCTGCAAATAAAGTCATAGGATGTGAAATTGAATTAGGTAAGTCATTTATGTATAATGTAAAAAGTGGAGGTCCCAATACAATTCCTTGTGGAACACCAAAAGTAGTTAGACCTTCCTCTGATAAGTAAATCTCTTCCTTTTTGTGTTCGAATTAATTCTAGTAATTTCCGTCTTTTGCTTACTATTACTTAAATAAGATTTAAATAAATTAAGGACATTGCCTCTAATACCATATGTGTCAAGTTTTTTAATGAAAATGTCATGATTTACGTAGTCAAATGCTTGAGTCATATCGCAGAAGGCAGCACATACAGGTGTTTTTTTTTAAATATATTTTCGTTAATACAGTATATAAAAAGTCATAGATCGCCATATTTATAGTCTTATTTTCGCAAAATCCCCTTTGCTCATTACCTATTATAATATTTCTTTCTAAGTAGCCGTTTAATTCCTTTTGTATGAATTTCTCAAATATTTTACAGAAGATACAGAAGATAGGCCTGTAGTATTCCATAAGCTATCTATTTATTTATTTATTTTATTATTTATGTACACACAAATATACAGAGAAGACAGGTATCTTAATACTCCCTATCTTCTTTCTTAAATAATAGCTTGACGATAGCTATCTTTAGTGCGTCAGGAAACCTGCCAGCCACAATACTGAGATTTATTTGGTACAAATACATAAAGGGTTTATTAGAAAAGGTTTTGTTATTGTTCAAGTAGTCTCAATAAATAATATTCATAAACAGTAAAGTTATTAGCATTAGTTTATATCCCAAAATGTCACTCAATTTATGGAAATATTGTACAGGCTATTGATTATAAATGAATGATATATATGAATACTATGCCCAGTGATTTTCCATCTTGATCGCCATCAAATTGGAAAAACACTGTGCATAGTATTTTCTAGTAACAATTGTTATAAATGATTGATTCAATTATGAATTTGCCAATTATGAAAATATTTCGTTTTTTATTTTATTTTTTACTACACAAATATGATCAGTAATGCCCCATTTTTTGTACCAATTAAATAATAGTTGTCTATAATATGATAGTACAGATAAACATTGGTATTGATAGTTATATCACCTACTTCTTACATCACCTGCCAAACATGTTTTTAAAAATCATTTTTACTTTTTCCAGATTTTTAGCAGATGAAAGCATAGTATTGGCTGAAGCTGTTCAAACTAAAGAATGTCTTAAATCAATTTGGACTAAAATTCAAAACAATAAACCTCTAACAGATCGATTGTTAGACCGATCTACAGCAGCAAGCGCAACATCCCTACAGTCTATTGATAATCCAGATGAGGTTCTCATAGTTGCCAATACACATTTATATTTTCACCCAGATGCTGACCATGTAAGATTGTTACAAGGAGGTATTGTCATATACTGGTTAATGGATATTCAGAAGAATATGAGATCTGAGGTAGGAACAATGTGGTTTTTCATTTATCTAAATATTTTGATTTCAAACATATAATTCTTTACTGTGACTCTATCACAAGCACTTAGTAATAGTGGTTGCAATACCTATATCACAGTCCCATTGAAATGCAACCTGTGGTGTCACATGTTTGTTGCATGCCATTATGATATAAACATTATGAAATATGTCTGTTTCAGTATCCAGATAAAAGAATAAGTGTCATACTTTGTGGTGACTTCAACAGTGTCCCGTCATGTGGCATATATCAGTTGTACACAACTGGTGAATCACCAAGTACTTTGCCAGACTGGAAATCTAGTAAGTTAAATAATATACATGTTGAAAATTCAAAACTGTGCTTAAATTTCACGTAAAGGCTGATATGTTAGGGTAAGACGCAGGACCGTAGACTCTGCAACACATCTAATTGAATAGGCAACAATACCTCGATGTCTATTCCTTGATGGTTTAGGTACCTATCTACTTTTATAACACACGTGTATTACCGTATTACGGGTGCTTTCAAAAACATGCATACTCACATATAAAATATGCCCAGACCCGGAACAACTAGGTCATACAAATATTTACTTGGTGTGATAATCAAAGCAGAAAAACAAATTACATAATGCAGCAGCCCATTGCTCAACCACTGCATCTGTACTTATACCAGGCCACTCAGAAAGTTTTGCGAAAAAATATTTTTATGGTTAGGCACTGGCCACTTGTAATTATTTTGAAAAATTTGGTTATTTTAAAGTAAAAATACCATTGTTCGAATTTTGAATTTCCCTCCAGATTTTTTCGAGAGCCAAAACAAATTATCGTATCTCATTTAAAAATGGATCTGCATCGAGTACATTTTCATGCGATGATTTTCTACAATTTTAAATGTGGCCTAAAACCTGATGAGTCATTTGATCGACTTTAAATTGCTTTTATGGATGAAGGACCTTCAAAAACAACCAACTACCGCTGGTATAGCGAGTTTAAGCGCGGTCGCCTTACTTTGGGGGATGAACAAAGGAGTGGTCGTCCTACGACCGCTGTCTCGGAAGAAAGTGTGCTGAGAGTAAAAAAAAAATAATTCAAGAAAACAGGCGAATTACATACGAAGAGATTCGGCATATACTGCAGATTGGTTCGGGAAGCGTTCACAAGATTCTACACGAGCACCTTTGCGTGAGGAAGATAGATTGCCGCAGGTGGTGCCGCACAACCTCACCGACACTCAAAAGCAAGCTCGTGTGGAGTGGTGCCGTGATATGATTAAAAAATTTGAACCATCTTCTCGGCGCTTTTTCGACATTGTGACACAAAGCGACAGACGACAGTTTGGCTATTTCAAAACGAACCAACGCCTACAAAAATGAAGCGATCGAGAAGCGCAGGGAAAATTTTGATTGCTAGTTTCTTCACTTTGAGTCTTGGGGCACCCTTCTTACAATCCTGATCATACACTTTTACGCCGCTTTTACACTTTTGAGTCTGTTTCGGTATTCTTCATATGTATATTAAACCAGCTCCGCTAAATAATTGCTCACTGGCTACACTGCTGGATGAAGGGGGGGGGGGGGGGGTGATAACAACAGATGAACAAAACAAACAAAAAAATGGCTCGGTGATGCGCAGAATAAACAAAAAAAATTCTCCCCTCCACTCCTTTTTCATCGTGTCCAGTAGTGATGTGCCGAGTCACTGTTTTGGTAAATCGAGTCGATTCGAGTCGGTTTGTACAGTATTCGAATCATGACTCGAAACCCCAGTTCGAGTCTAGGATTCGAATACTGACTCGAGTTTAGAAAATCTTGTCTAAAACTTTTAATCTGGAAATTCGAGTTTGACTCGAATCTAAAAATTCAAGTCCAGAACTTGGGTTTGTTACCAATTTTAGAGTAAAAAGGAAAAACCGAATAGGACTAAACTTCAAACTGTAATTAGGTTGAGCATATTAACACAACGAAGTAATTCAAACCTTTTTAAATATTACAAAAAAATAAAACCATAGAACAAACTCAGGAGGTACTTATGAACCAGAAATGTAAAGACCAAATTCTATTTGTTATTACGGAACAAAAAGAGGTAATTTTAGAAGTTAATTTATAAAAATTTGTTCCAAATTAGCAATTTACCCTATTTTCAAGTAATTTTACTTATTAAAAAGATAAATCAAGTTATTAATTACGTACAAACATCACATCTAGACGCACAGAACCGTTCACATTAAAATTTTGACGTTCGAAATCTAAAACTGCGCTTATAGTAGTAGTCTAGTACTAAAGCACGAGCGAGTCAATCTAACTCGAATACTAGACTCGAGTCATTTGGACTCCCCTAATAGAATCGAATCTGTGAGTACATTATCGATTCTCCCTGACTCGATTACTGGAATCGAGTCTCGAGAGAGACTCGAATCAAAATAAATTGGTACTCATTAATTAAGCAGGAATCGAGTCTGACTCGAGTCAAGCCGTACTCGGCACATCGCTAGTATTTAGTCGTCTACAGGCCCCTCACCTCCAAGCACCTTGTTGTATTCTTTTTTTAAGAGTTCTGTTATATCAAGTTTACGGAACCAGAAACGAAAACGGAAGTGAAAAAGCTTACGGAACTTTCTGAAGCGGAAGCGGAAGCAGAATTCTGTTGCAACACTATCCCAAGACCCCTATATACTCGCATGCAAGCACTACTCATGAGATTTTTACGAGTAGCGTATGAATGCGAGTATAGCATGATACAGGTCGAACCAAAATTAAAAGTGTTCATGACATTAGCTGCGAGTGCAGGTACTCGTCGGTACAGTCAAATCCAAAATAGTTTCATTTAATAAAAAAAAAGATTTATTTTTTTCTCCAAACGTAAAAATTCATTTTCTAAGTATTTTGTAATGAAAATATATTTAAGTTAATATATTCAAGCTAAGTGATTAAAACTGTAGACATCAGATAATGTACTTAATTCTGTGCAAAACATTGTATCGAGAGGTGCGTTAAGTCCCACAAATCATCGTTGAAAAGGGAGAATCCTCCAACCAGACCTATTATATCTAATCCGGGCAACTTCCCGTATATTGTCTCAAGGCTGTTTTATTCGGAATTCTACGGGATTTTCTAATCGCGCAGAGTAATACCGCGGTTTCGTAGTTTAGTTTCTTTGTGGCGCCATAGATGTCGGTATTCATCTAAGTGTATAACGCATATCCAACAATAGTAAAAAAAAATACTATTCTTGGTTACTACAGATGAAAACAAAACAGTCAATAACATCGTGAAGTCATGGATTTTTTCTTATTCTGATAATTTTCTAATTTATTTCACTGCGGAATCGAAGACAGATCGTAACTGTGGGATTAATTGATCTTGATTGCTTCGACAGACTAGATTTCCCGCAACATCGAGCAGAAGCTATTCAGTCATAAAACGTGTTAGTACGAAATCTGGACTAACAACATTTTTTTATTTCAGATAAGGATGAAGCTGTGTGCGGTCTAAGTTTGAAGCAAAACATTTCTTTAGCAAGTGCCTGTGGAACGCCTCCTTTTACCAATTACACGGCCGAGTTTGCAGATTGTTTGGATTACATATTTTATGACAAGACGAACTTAGAAGTGGAACAGGTAATATAATCATTACTTTTACATTTGGAAAGGACTTCTTTCTTCTTTTCGTGTCCTGCCTGCTGAATTATTTCAACACTGTAAAAAAAACGGCCAAATGCGAGTCAGACTCGCGCACGAAGGGTTTCGTACCATCAGAAGAAAAAAACTGCAAAAAAATAATCACGATTGTTGTATAGGAGCCACACTTAAATATTTATTTTAGTCTATTTTTAGTATTAATTGTTATAGCAGCCAAAGAAATATATCATCTGTGAAAATTTCAACTGTCTAGCTATCACGGTTCATGAGATACAGCCTGGTGACAGACAGTTGGACAATGGAGTGACAGCAACAGTTTTTATCCTTTGGGTACGGAACCCTAAAAACTAACTGTCTGAAATATTTTCTTAAAGACCAAGATAGTTCTTCCAAGATATCTATACCCGTGACTTATCTGCGTAGTTTGCTAGATTATTTATTTATTTATTTATTAATAGGGTTTTCAACAATGAGTACGCTATTACATTATAATTCATAAATTATTATCTTAACTCATTAATACAACATTAACGATGAAGTCCATTTTGATATTGAAAAGGAATTGATGCAAGCGGTGTACGCCGCGTCTTCGTAGTAGACAAAACAGTTTCGTTTTAGTTTTGAGGAAAACTTGTCTATGTGAAGAAAGTCTGTCTTAAAACTGTCGTGACTCGAGTCTGCGGTCAGCCTAACGAGCCTCTGATTGGCTAAGATATTGCAACAGGCCAGTCGGAGCGCCGAACTTCATAAACGAGTTGATCGCGAACTCGCACTAGACATTAAGACTCCAATATAATACCTATGCTTTTATATGGTCGTACTTCTACAACATATTATGTATGTATATGAAATGCGAGTAATTAAATAGTTGTAACAATAGCGAACGGTCACGCACTTTACAAGATTAGATGAATATCTATCGCTTATATATTTATTAAACTTATGTTAATATTTTTACAGGTGGTTCCTCTTCCATCTGTAGAAGAATTAAAATTACACACAGCGTTGCCGAGTGTAGTTTTCCCTTCAGATCACGTGGCATTGATTTCCGATTTACAATTTAAGTAGAACTTGTAATTTATATTTTGTTGTATATTTTAAATTAATGAATAAAATATATGTTGTTGTTATATTTGGTTATTTTATTTGCAAACTTGCCTGTTATTTTATAGGGATACCCTGTATTGACAGCTATAAATATATTATATAGAAACAGTTTATAGTATGCAATAAACAAGTGTGTTTTTTTTATTCATCCGATTGTCCGAGATTTAAAAAAAAAAATCATCCTAATTGGTCCAGTCAGTCTCGAGTTACATTCAACCATTCATCTTTATTTATATAGATTAAATATTCTCTGCGAAGATTGGTACTTATTTTTATTTTTGGATTACACAATATTTTTTTTCATAATCATCATCTGGCTGTCCTTGTCCCGTTTTATTTGGGGTCGGCGCAACACGTTTTTTTTTTCATTATAATAATCATGTCATTTAATCGCCACATATATGGTACAAGGGGTTTTAAAAAAAGTAGTATTTTACAAATCTAACCTATAGGAGGCATTCGAAAATTAACTCCTCAAGATGATGAGTGCTTTTGCCCCGTTTTATTTGGGGTCGGCACAATACCTTTTTTTTCTTCCACTCTGCCCTATCACTCGTCAAGCTATCACTAACTTCCTTTTCTTTCATATCAGTCTTCACACAATCCATCTACCTTTTTTTTGGCCTCCCTCTGTCTCTCCATCCATCCACATGTATGCTCATAACTCATTTAGTAACATGCGTTTCATCCCTCCTCTTTACATGACTATACCAAGACAAACGATTACCCACTTTCAAACTTAGTCTAATATAGTCATTTCTCACTTTATCTATTCTTGTCACACTACACATCCATCTCAACATTGCCATCTCCGCTACATGCAATCTTTTTTCATCAGTTTTTTTCTCAGCCCAACATTCTGATCCATACAGTATGGCAGGTCTTATCACGGATTTGTAGATTTTACCCTTCAACTTAAGGGGCATTCGTGGGTCACAAGTTGTTCCCTGTACCATTCCTTAAATTTCCTCTTTTTTTCCTTCAGCACATTCTGTATATCTATCGACCACCACCGTGTATCCCTATCTATTGTACCCCCCCCCCCCCTATCTCTCCTCTCTCCCAAAATATCTTTCGCTGCATGCCACTAAGCAATCTCATTCCAGCTTTAATTTAAACTTCGTTCGTTCATATCTCTCATCTCTATAATTCTGTCAATTGTGTAGGTACTTATTTTTAGTGGTTTTCAATGTTATAATTGTTAGGTGTACCTAGCCATATTATATTGTCTCAGTAATTGTAATTACTGAGACATAATCAGCAAATAGCAAGCAATTGTGATTTGTGGTATGCAGTAAATCGTTGATGTACAGAAAGAATAGAGGAGGTCCTAAAATACTACCTTTTGTTACACCTGACCGATAATATTACACATAATGAAAACACCTACATCATTATCAGCAGGAATGTTTGAAAAAGCTACCTCATCATGCATTCTAGTTTGACTCGGTGTGATCAGAATTAAATGGAGAAGTCATAGATGATAATATTTTTTCACAAATAGGTTTTAAAAAACACTACTCGTCAATTTAAATTAGATGAAAGTTTGATGAGGCCGGTGTTTCCTAACTGCGAACAATATCAGTTCGGATTTTCTGTGTGATTCCTGCACAGAAAATGGGGACACAGATTTGAGTGGACCTGTCCAGTCGGTGCAAGCATTTGTCAGTAACTCACAAAGAGTATAGTAAATATTGGTAACTCAGGTCTAATAAAGAGCTCCACGGCTTGACGAACAATATCAAAGAAAGGAGGCCGCAAAAAGTACTCAAACTGCTACTACTGCTAGATATATCTAGGTGCATTAAAAATACTGAAAAAAACGTTACAATTATTACTCAATAGCTCTTATACTTTGTGACTATTTCGGATTCGCGATATAATCACTTTTATCGCAATTCGGAACGCTGGGGTAAACGTCAGTTTTATAGTTTGCTGTCAATGTCATTTCTGCTGTCATGCTAGTCGGTGTCGTTACGTGTTCGGTAAAAAAAATAAACGGGGTAATTTCCATATAGTTTTACCGTTCGTTGAAACAAGTATCACGTATACAGTGTTCGATCTATCCAAAATCTTTCAAAATGTACAAAATTTATACACGAACGAACAGTTATTTCAATGTTAAACCATTGATAAATCCATTGTTTGGTAAGTATTGTTGAAAATGACCTTGAAGATTGTTTGTTGTATACAATATTAAACTTACAAATGGACAGGACACAAGAATCAACTTATTCACCTTTCCAGGTGGAGTAACCCAGGATATTAACCTTATACACGTCACAACTGGTCTAAGATTCCCCCCGGCCGCAGCATTAAAATTGCCGACGAATGTAGTCGATATAAATGCTGCAGAAATGGGTAGATTTTCGCCACTGAGAGAACGAGATATCTCTGGTCCAGTTATCAGTTCTTGTTATAAAAAACAGATTGATCTGGGAAAGATTGACATAACTGTACAGTCAGATCCTCATGTTAACAAGTATGATTGCCGTGGAGCTGTCAGTTTGTCTTCTTCCATGCAAAGCAATGTTCCCAGCCCATTCAGTGGCAACCACACACATCTTAACATGCCTGGGTCACAGTGGGGTCAAGGGCACAAGTATTTATCTGACCATCTTCATAGTGCTCATTACCTGACACTGAGAAATGAGTATCGTGCAAGAGTATCTAAAGACGGTATGTACATCAATACAGAAATCAAAACCTAAGATTAACTTCTGATCAAAAAATCTTTTTACATTTACACACATGTCAATATCCTTTTCTTCCATACTTGGCTAAAAAGGTTTAATTTATTGTTTTATTAAAAGCAATAACTGTAACAAGTACAGATATCAGTTGGTTTGTGTATTGTGACTGAATATATAATGTAGGATTTGTAATAAATTAATAATGCATGTTATAAGAATTTATGAACCATGGGCATAACCAGTAGCTCCTTACTTATTATTAGATTCGTAAGAATAAAATAATGCTAGAGACATCCACACCCACTTTGCTTTACATTTTAGACCCAGGGTAGAACTTTTGACTTTAATTCTGCTCAACATCCTGGCTAATCCCATGCACACAGAAATACTGTGTGTCTGTTATTAAATTTAGCATTTTAATGTAATCTAATAAGCATGTTTTCCATCCTATTAACACAATACATTGCTTACTTAATCTTTCTAATACCGTAATTAGAGACACAATAGAAAGACAATGAGTGAGTGAATGCAAAAAAGTTGACTATTTTTTTTTTTGTTAAAAGCAGCTATGCTTTATGTATTTGTGTTTGACATTAATTACAATTAACATATCATTTATTTCTTAAAGCTTAACTTGTAATCACTTGTGAGATGATTTTAACCTTATGAGAACCGTAATTAGAGACAATAGAAATACAATAAATAAACATGTATTACAGCTGTCAATCATATTTATGTCAATATACAACTTAATTCATTAAACACTGCGTGAACGCCGGCGTTCACTCGGTCATTGTCTTTCTATTGTGTCTCTAAATACACTATTCAAAAGGTTAAAACTGACCTGCAAAATGTTAAAAGATTTGAATTTCAAGTAGTGGAAAATTTGTAAAAAAAAATATTTAAAAAAAACTTGGCCTTGTGTCACATAGAGCATGCTGTTCACTTCAATTATGTATATGTGCTCTGTATAATTTGGATGAATATCAGTTGCTTCGTTTGGTATCTGGCATTGTGAAAATGATGTGGCAGTTCACCAATTGCTACTATTTCTGTCACCTGATTATTGAAATTCAATCAAATGTACTAAACACAATGACATTGATTCAATATTTGCTAATTTTATGAGATATTACTCCAAGATAAAAATACATTTACCTAGATCATAGTAGTAAATATTTGACAAAATGACTAAAGAGTTGTCTTGTTTGTCAGTTTATTGATGACTAACTTCTGTCCTCCACCTTGAATCTGTGACAATTCTTGTTTTGACTTAAAACATCCTGTGCCACTCTTCAGTAGTGTCTCTACAATACAAGAAATATAATTTTAGATACAATATTAATATTCTGTTTACCTTTTTTCAAAGCATAGCTGTTGGCACAAGATATATGAGTACAGATACTAAACCTCCACTGAGTGCTAAAGAAAAGTTGAAAAGGGCTATCAAAGAATATGGTTCAACAGTGATTGTGTTTCATGTTTGCATTTCACTGATATCATTGGGGTCCTGCTATCTTCTAATATCTAGGTATGTTGTACTGCTATAACAATCTCATAATTCACGACCCATTTAAGTACAGCTATTCCATTATGTATTTTTTATTATATAATTATATTATATTGAAATAAATTAATTGTAATTAGGGTAGGTTTTTAACAAATGTGTTTTGTTTTCAGTGGCATCGATTTAGTGGCAGTGCTAAAGTATTTCAACATAAGTGAAGGCACTATTTTGAAGGCAGCATCATCAAACGCAGGCACCTTTGTTGTAGCGTATACTGTACACAAATTTTTTGCCCCTTTCAGGATAGCATTAACACTGACTGCTACACCTTTTATTGTGCGTCACTTAAGAAATATTGGGTTTATAAAGCGCAGTGTAACTACTGGTGGTGGGAAATAAATGTTTAAATAAATGAATATCATATCTTAATTATTTGCTTATTTTTTATGGTCTAAACATAAAAGATTTTTATTAGTTATTGTATTAGAGCCGACGCTGCGTTACGCGGTCGCCCGCGCGGTCCCATACAAAAGTGCACTGCAGTGCGCTTTGCTACTAAATAACCGATTAAAGTTCTTCATCGACACGACTACATGCACACCGTTAAAGTTGAACTAGCGATACTGCGCAGGTAATAATTCAGTTTCCGTTACGGGGACCGCCGCACACGACACACGTATAGTCACGCGACGGGTGCCTGCGCGAGCGCCCGCTTAACGCAGGGTTGGCCCTTAGGGTCCATTTTAGGGACCACTTCCATCCCATCCAAAACTTATCAAATGAGGTTCAACTTTTGTTAAATCACTCAATACATTTTTAAATATAATGGAGAATGATCGCTATGTAAACCGTTTAGCAACTGGCCCCGTGCACCGTGTGAAGCTGACTACCAGCCAAGGTGTAGGAAAGATACCCAATCTTTTTTCAAGGAAATTCAACTACTGGCATCTCCATCTAGCTGCGACAAACCTGGCGATAGGGGCGGCATACCTACTTAGTCTCCGAAAACCACGGAATAGAACAAAGCAACTACCTACTCCCTATTTTATGTTCTGTGTCAAAAACTCACTGCCCTAGAATGATAAGTTGGAAGTTACGAACTGATTTTGCGAATCACCTTCGAAAACTGGGTTACCTAATGGCTATAAAATTGCGAACCGTCACGTCAGTACGTTGATGGAGGAAGTTACGATGGAGCGCATGAGTGTTATTGAAGATTAATTGGAGTAAGATCAAAGTGATTATTGTGGACGGCAGCAACAACAACCCGCCCTGCGGTGGTTGCCAATTGTGACATAGATTAGTCCTATACAATATACCTTGGCGCTATGATTACAAACAACGATAGCAGCGTAGATAAGATGATATGGCGTATGGTGATGGTTAGAGGCAATCAATGGGGTAATGGTTTTAGAAGTATGGAGGAGTCGCAACATAACTAAAGGCACTAAGACCATGTTCGTCCGTACACTTGTATTTCCCGTATTTCTGTGTGCAGCTGAGAAATTGGCGTTTCGATTGTCTCGTCTTCAGAGATTACCGAGTCCAGGTATTTAAAGCTTTTTGCTTGAGGGAGGTTTATGCCGTCAAGCTCGATAGTGGTGTTGGCTATTTGGGTCAAAGTTGTAGATCATACATTCGGTCTTTGTTCTACCTACAGATACGCAGTTGATTGGTTTCCATTGACTCTCCATTGTTAGAGGTTCCCTTGAAGGTTACTCGATATCAGGGCTACGTCATTGGTACATAAGAGGTTACAGGGTGTTTGTATTTAACAGTAAGGTAATTCATCACTACATTGAAAATTAACGGGCTCAGTGCGCTGCCCTGGTGTACCCCTACTTTTAAATTAAAGCTCTCGGAGAAGCCTGCAGGGTTTTTAACCCGTGTTTGTACGTCTGCATACATGTCCCTTACAAGTCTAACATAACATTCAGGTACGCCGTGACAGACACAGGACAGAGTTCCGCACAAATGCCTTCATTCTAAAAATTAGAGATACTTCTCTCGGCATTTGTACAGTTTCGAATACGTACCTACTGAAATGATTCAGTCATGACTCGAGACAAAATAATGACTCCATAGAGATGATGCGAGGATGGTTAGAGGTTCTGTAAGCGAACGCTATCATGTAGCAGTCTCAGATGGCGAGAGGTCGAAGCCGAGTTACAACACTAGTCTAGCGATTGGACAGGACTCAATAGTGACCATGTCTGAAGAGTCAGAAGAGATCATTCTTGTAATGTTCGTCGCCTACTAGGAATTTAAGACCTAGGTACTCACCAGTACAAACGATTTACAATTTTCGTAACACCAAATGGTAACGCGCACTGATGAGGGGATACAGGTTGGCCTAGCATATGGGCGATAATAATAATCGAGATAGTTTGAACCATCCCAACCTTAAAAACCTTAGTACTTAATAACCTAGGTACCTTGTATTTTTCTGTCTGTTACATACCACCGGTACCCGGTAAAACATATTGTTACGATTGGCAATCTATACGTAAAGTAACTCATCCAATGAATTTTCTCGCTCTTGGGCGGGGCGTGAGGGCGTGTCAGACTTTTACTGACTAAACCCCACTCCCATGTTCCTTCTTTGCCTTTCGTTTCACAGGGCCCTGGGGTTAATTTTCAACTCATGGCCCCAGTAGGCTTCGACCCTGCCGGACTACCGTTTGCTGACATCTCCTTGAGGCGCGCGTGGAACACTACGCGCCGTCGACGACTTGGGGTCGGTCCGGACTGGTTCGGACGGTTACCGCCGCCGTAACGCCGTCTGGTCGTCCACTAGACGGCGTGCTACCCATTGCTCACCGTCCGCAAGCCTACGCCTACGGTGGTCGGAAATCGGAATCGGGATCCCGGCGGCTGGGGCGTGAGGGCTGTTCCTTCACGCACGCGGCTGCTTCCTTCGCTAGCATTACAGCTTCACAGAAGGAGGCGACAGCCTTTCTTCCACGCTCCAGACCATGGCCTGTAGCCACGAGAGGTCGTTGCCACCGATCGCCCCCATGAGGACACTGTGGTGCTCTGCCCATGCGGGGTACGGTAGGGGTTACCGTATGGTCCACCGTGTCCTCCGGGCGGACCACACAATGGTGACACTCAGGTGTCGCTCTCTGTACATAAATATTGGAATTAATATACTTAACCATATTAATTGCAGTTTCATAAATTATGTCACAGCCGGTAAGCAAGACATAGACCTAGCTGTAATTACATCCGTGTGCGGTTTACTTAGGTAATATGAGAGGCAGCGGACCAACACAGATAAGTAGTTACCTACTACTACTTTTGTAATGAATACATTCTCAATACGTAACGGTCACTTATTGGTTTAAAACCCAGTCAAGCAAGACTCAAGACGTCAATAACATTACTCAAAGATAACAGTGTCAAATGTTCATTATTACTATATAATTCATTTTGTTTATTTAAATAAATGTATTACCAGATAATTCATACGAGTAGGTAGTTATTAGTAAGTATTTGACACAGCGTAGTTGAAGCAATAGCGCTTAAAAATATTTAGTCACTCAGTCATTTTAATTAATTTATCTATAAAAATGTTTAGTAGCAAAGTGACATGTGCTATATACTTATTTCTTTGTTCTGTCCTCATTTATGGTGTATGTGATAACAGGTTAGTATTAACATAAATATTAATTCAAACAACATTCTGAGTACCTAGTAGAGTATTTAGTGAGCTTAGGAAAGTGTGTAAGTAGGTGCCTACCTACATTTATGTAATGTTTGTTTTACTGTTTCTTTATAAATGGAGCTGACAGAGTGGCAAGGGACCAAACAAAAATACTTGAATATTTAGGTAGATGTTTATACCCAGATGAAAACTAAAAAGGGTACCTAAGTACTATTACGCAGGTATCTACCTAAATTGCATTGGTATTATTTTGCTTGAGCGCTGTTCGATTCAACTTAGTTGTTTCGAAAATGAGGTCCCTAACCACCATAACTCTCTACCTAAATTTAGGACTTATTGTTTCTACTTTCAGTTGATCACGTCTTTTGTAGCTATTATAGGTAGGTACTAAGATCCCAGAGCGATCTGACAAAACTTATTTTCACATAGATGAAACCTTAGGTTCTTAGTAGCGTCTCATGTGCTTTGAATACCTGTGTGCTTGTGGAGCTCCCCTTGGGGCCCCTGGGCAGGTACCAGGTGAGAAAGGGAACTAAAAAAATGAGTTGCTTAACTTACATTTTTATATCTGTTTTCTAGAATATTCTAAAGTAGTATCACAATTCATAAGTGTCAGACATTTTTCATGGACCAAAGCTTCTGTCAGACGCTTTAAAGCTCCATAAAAAATAAATGAACTTTACTTATTTTTACATGTCTGTCATTGTATGTAGGTAGGAATATTTACATTGGCAGAGGCAGCACAAGAGTTTAGGTAATCATAACATACTGGAATGCAGTGCTTTGTGCCAATTTAATGTGAATGGTTTTAATCGGTTATCGTTGCTAACCGTACCTACTTACAGATAAACATAGAAGGCCCTGTCTACCATCATTGGAAAATGCGGCTTGTATTTACAATAGTAGGTACCTACTAGCTGTGCCCTGTGGTTAAGTTTGTTTACGTTTAACGTTCTGTGTGCTGTTTTTTTTTGCTCAGATCCTAATAAGGGTTGTATTACAAAATAGATCTTAGATCTTCTAGGTAAGCGCGTTCCATCGTCGACCGCATCGTCGCTTTCCATCAGGTGAGATGGCGGTCAAGCGCGAACTTATCAAGCATAAAAAAAAAGATAGGTAGTTGTATGGAATATTTTTAATATATAATTTTCTTTAAGAACTGGGCTGTCAAATGCATAAAGAATTTTCCTACTGGGACTTCCCATAGATACCTACAACGCTTGAAAACAAAACTCGATAATTATAGTTCTATCCTATTATTAGGTAGGTTTTTTTTTTTGTTGGGAAAATCATCTTATGGCATCCTCCGCTCTTGGGCGCGGCGGGAGATAGTGTCAGACTTTTACTGACTAAAACCCACTCCTGTTCCTTCTTTTCCCCTTATTCTAGGGCCCCGGGGTTCTCTTTCGCATCACCCATGGCCCCAGTAGGCTTCGACCATGCTGGACCCTATTGACATCTCCTTGAGGCGCGCGTGGAACACTACGCGCCGTCGACGACTTGGGCTCAGTCCGGACGGTCGGACGGCGAGCTACCCATTGTTCGCCGTCCGCAAACCCGCGTCTACGGTAGCTGGAAATTGGGATCGGAATCCCGGCGACTGGGGCGTAAGGGCCATTGTCTCGCGCGTTCGGCCGCCTCCTTTGCTAACATTACTGCTTCGGAGAAGGAGGCGACCGCCTGCCACTCCTCCTCGCTCCACACCATCGCCTGTACCAAGACCCGGCGCGAATGGTCGCTGCCGCCGAGCACCCCCACGAGGACACGGCGGTGCTCTTGCCAGGCGGGGCACACCTTTACCGTATGCCCCACCGTGTCCTCCGGGCGGTCCACACAATAGTGACACCCGGGCATTTCTTCCGCACAAATACGGTGCAGGAATCTCACAAGCTGACCATGTCCGGTGAGGACCGGCGTCATCTGGAAGGTAAGGACGCAGTGTTGTCTTTCCAGCCACTCCTCAAAGAGGGGACTTACCGCCATAATTGTGGCGTACCCAGCACTGGGTTGCGATAGTCGCTGTCGCTATTCCACCATGAGATCCCGCCGGAACTCTGTCCGCCATGTTATGGCGCGGCAGCGGATTTTCGCTCCGGCGCGGCGTTGCATCTCCACGCGCAGATCGTGCATACGTGCAAGGACTATTGCCTTTAAATCCCACGGTGGTAGGCCAAGAAGGAGGCTCGCCGCTTTGCGGGAATCCGTGCGGTATCTCCGCACCATCCAGATGGCCATAACACTGCGTTCAGCTTTGCCGCCGCGCCGGTCGCTTTTGCAGCGACGGCGCCCATGCCGGCGCTCCATAAAGGGTCATGGACCGAACGATTCCTGCATAGAGCCTCCGGCAGGAGGCGTCTGGACCCCCTAGGTTGGGGAGAAGCCGCTTGAGGACAACCCCAGTCCGATCCAGTTTGGGAGCCAGACGTCGGAAGTGCTCCTCAAAATTCAATCATGTCGAGGACGATTCCCAGGTACTTCATCGTCGACTCGATGCCGATGTGAACTCCTAGCGTTATTTGGGAGTCCGGGGGTGGCGTGTTCCTAGGACTGTGAAAGCACTGGGCTCGGACTTGAGCAGTGCCACCTCGAGCCCCAACTGCTGGACTAGCCTCTCCACGACGGTCGCAACCCCGCGTGTCGCTAGTTCGACCGCCGTCTGGACCAGCGTGTCATCTGCGTAACAGACCACGCTGACCCCGTCAGGGAGGTCGCCACGCAGCACGTAGTCGTACCCGATGTTCCACAAGGGCGATCCTAGTGCCGATCCCTGCGGAACACCGCACGACATCTCTCGTCGTTCCCACTCTCCCTGGTAGTATTCCCATCTTGGGTCAATCAAGCTATTTCTAATTGTTAACATACGTTGCTCTATGCTTATGGCCGGAGTTCGTGGGTTCGATTCCCACCCGGGACAAACATTTGTGTGATGAGCACGATCATTTGTTCTGTGTCTGGGTGTAATTTATCTGTAATATGTATGTATTTAGAAATATATAAGTATGTTTATCAGTTGTCTAGTACTCATATCACAAGCTCTGCTTAGTTTGGGACTAGATGGCGTTGTGTGAAAGATGTGGAATATTATTATTATTATGCTTGTTAACAGCGCAATACGCATGCTCCTTTTCTGTGTCAACTTTAGTTAGACCCTTTACAAAGGCAAGGCCGCGGCCAGTGATTTATTATCTTCAGCTGGTTTGTAGTAAGGCCAAGGCCAGAAAATATTAGTTTGTTTTTGTTGACGTTCTAAACAAATAAATCCAATCTTCAAAACAAAATTGTGAACTAATTCATTTCTATTGTGCTAGGTTAACTCTGTACGTAGGTATGTACATGTCCGGCCTACGTACCTGTCTACGGTATCTACTTCTACCAATTTTCGAGTAATTAATAGGTACCTACTAAATAAGAACTGGTGCTACGACAAGATCAAGACCCGTGTTTTTGTTATAGGTTATCGTGTTCGTGAATTATCTTTATTTGCTATAAGTACCTATTTATGAATCATAGTTACCTATTTTTTAAAGGTGTCTTCATTAAACTGTTTATTAAATAGGTATGGATTCACTGTCAGGGTCCATTTAATTGATATCCAATATTAAGTAGGTACTTAGGTAGCAGTATGTCGTTAATACAACCTAATATTTTTCGCGCAATAAAGCTCCTGCCCGTCATATTTTGAATTGTGTAGGTAACCATTTGCTATCATTTAGAATTAGGTAGTCGTCACTTGTTATGCTAACCTCTGACTTCATTCCCGACTTGTCAAAATGGCTGCTATTGAAAGTAACACGTGCGGGATAAGTGAAAATAACGACGTTGACGATATCTGCGATAATGAAAGTTAAGTAACACTCAACGATAACAGAAACTAACAGACTAGATATTTGTTTACATAGTTAATTGATTCGTCTTTAAAAACATCCACATGTGTAAATTGAAGTGTAAAGTTCATTCGTAGGTACCTTCTGTTATTTGATCAATAGATGGTTAGATTGTAGAACCATTACTAGGCGTTTTGTTATTGATCTCTGTTGATATTTGTAGATGAGTAGATCTGTTTTAATGCAGGTGACTTTTAATATATTGCCAATTTAATGGAAAGCGATCAACTGTGAAATATATAAACAAGTCACTCAGCGTACATCTAACATAATAGGTACCTACTCTCTTATGTAAGTATATACCTACCTAATAATAATATTTCCATTTACAGCACTAGCCAACTAGATGATGACGGCCTGTATCTGTTTGATTTCACAAAGAGCGATGACGTCGATGTTTGGCAAGAACAATCTGATACCGTACGGGATGTCGGCATGTCCAAGGCCATTTTAATCATTCATAAAAATATTGGCTTCAGACGAGCTATATTTTTTGCACTTTTGAATCCTCAACTAAACGGTGCTGGATTTGCTGGTATAAGGGCTATTCAGACATATAACCTTACGGGCCACACAAAACTACAAATCAAGTGTAGAGGCCAAGGACAGTTTAATGGATTCAAAGTTACTTTACGGCACAAAGGTTTAAATGACGAACCCAACTACTCTTTCGAACAATATTTTCAGGTAATATACATTTTAATGTTTTTTAGTTTATAGGTGTTAATTTCATTTGCATCACACTACACTGATAAAGGTAAGAAATTTTCAGTCGGTAGTTTGACTGTACATCTCTCTTTGCGTAGTAGTAGCGTTGTAGCGTAGCGTAGTCGGCCTTATAATGTTCCCACTGTTGGGACTCAGGCCTCCTCTCTAGGAAGGAATGGGCCGTAATCCACCACGCGGGCCCAGTGCGGGTTGGTGGATGTTTCATGTCTTCCAATTTTTGGTTCTAGGACATGCCGGTTTCCTTACGCTGTTTTCCTTTACCGTTTTGAGAGCAGTGGCGATTAAATAAATTACACAAAGAAATGCGCCTGGCTGGGTTTGAACCCGCAACCAACAACTCGTAAGTTGGGGCCGTTACCACTCAGCCACCATTGGTCCTATTCTGTGCCTGTACTTTATTTATATACTTGTTACGGCACGGCTGGCGCAGTGGTTCAGCGATCGACTGCTGCGCTGCGTGCCGCGGGTTTGATTCTCGCACGGAACAAGTACTTGTATGACCTACAAATAATTTTTCCTGGAAAGTAGAAAAGGGTCCTTAAAGTAGATAAAAACCATTTTTGAGAATTTGCTTGGCCCGGGTATCGAACCAACTCAAATGCGAAAAAAGAACATTACAGGGCGTTTTAGTTGTTGAGATTTCATGGTATTCCTTCAATTGAATAAGACATGTTTCAAATGGAGGTATAATTCTTGCGATCGTCTCTTTGTTAGCACTGGAGACACGTAGACGGGAAAAATCTCCAAGACAAGGACAGGAAGATTATGATGATTCACTTGACAGTCAGAGGGATCGGTTAGTCCAATTCATCTTAGGTTAATACTGTGTTGCGCCGTGTTTATGTTCGGTCAGCTCTTGCTTATAAAAGCCAAATACCTTTAGCTAGCGCAAACCACCTGAGCGGACAGCACATCAGGTATTTTCATCTGCGTACAGCATAGCAAACTACAAATTAATTGATACATTAATAACTACGATGTAATCATTGTTACTAATTAGTTGGACCTGGTTTTTTGGTACAGTGCAAAAGGAAAATATTCTACGGTAAACTCGAAAAATGTCTATTAGGTTGGTTTACCAACTAGGGTTGCTAACTTTTATAAGAAGAAATATAGTAACTATATTTTTGATTTCAAAGGAGGTAAATAAAGAGTACGGACTTATAAAACAGAGTATAACGTAATTTAAAAATATATATATAGATCATTTGAAACATTGGCTCACAAGATACAAACGGAACATTGGAAACATCGATTCACAAGATAAACGAAACATTTGGAACAATGGCAAAAAAGATACAGACACTGACTGGTATGAATCGTGTATGAACGCACCGTAACAGCGTTGCGTTATATTATTATACACTAAAAGTTATAATTAATAAAATTTTTGATTTGAGAATAATTACAAGCAAATGTTTTTAGTTCAGGTCATTAATTATACCTATTTAAAGTATTTACATTATAATTTGAATTTTAAAAAGACTGCTGGTCACTTAAAGTACAGAGTGTTTCAATTGTTCCAAATGATGCATTTAAAACATTACTGATGTTCCAATCTTTCGGAACACTAAAATGTTTCGAAACAGGGAGTCGGTTCAGTGAAGCACACGCCTACTACATATTCTGTAGTAATTCTATAAAAATTTCAAGTCAGGTAGATATTTATTAGGTATTTGAAATTATTAATTTATTTTCAGGCCCCAAGGGATGACTTTGCTACTCGTGATCTCAAATTCTCCGAGTTTAAAGCTTACTACAGAGGTAAAAGAGTAACCAATAACGAAACATTGGATTTGTCTCAGATTACAAGTCTTGGTATTCAAATGTATGGCGGAGTCTATCAACCAGTAAAGCAGAAAGGCCCAGCAACATTGGAAATTGATTGGATTAGAGCAGTCTGAATGAAAATACTGAACAAATTAATGTACAATAAAAAAATGTTCCACAAACTGTTTTTTTTTTTTAAATTATGTCCTATCTAGGTAGGCTCAAGAAACAGTGTAAAATATGCGCTTATCAAATTAATTAATCAGTTAAATAATTTAAACTAGCTAATAAATATACTATTAATAATAGCAAGTCGGAGTTAGATAATGCAAAAACTACAGTCCGGCTAGCTTCCATAATTATATATTTTTTCCCATTTTTATACTTGCTTGAGATGAGATGTTTATTATGTCTTGTTATCGTGACTTTCGCTTTTCGATAAATTTTTTTAAGTTGCCTAAATTCGTTTTTTTTTTTTTTTTGTATATAGCTCATCGAGCCCTTCGTTTTGATATCCAATATAATAATAATATTCCACAACTTTCCCACAACGCCATCTAGTCTCAAACTAAGCAGAGCTTGTGATATCAGTACTTTAATAGACTATTTGATAAACATACTTATACATTTCTAAATACATACAAATTATAGATAAATTACACCCAGACACAACAAATGATCGTGCTCACCACACAAATGTTTGTCCTGGGTGGGAATCGAACCCACAACCACCGGCATAGCAGTCAGGCAAAATATGACAACCACGCAAAAGTTTCTTCATGATATTCCTACACAAATAGCAGTTTGTGTGTAATATAAGAGGTAATGGGAGCCAGAATTATTATATTTATTCCTCCTATCCTGAGCAAAGGCCTTGCCTTCTCTTAGCAAACCTCGTGGTCCTGCACAATCTTCAGTCAAGTTTGACCCATCATAAATTCATAATTATTATGACAATATCATGCGCTCGCTATGCGAGACTACTCTACAAATTATACTCAGAAATAGTTTACATATTAATAACTTTATTATCTAGAATTAGGTCATCACTAGATATTATAATCAGTATACACTCAAGACCAAAATATATTAAAAATAAATGCTTATTGCGGTAGTTTATCGTTGTCGGGACGGCAACAACAGTGTGAGTGCTGTCATAGCATCAGGAAATAGAGAGTGGTAGTTGACGAGTGGCACGTACGCCGCCGTGATGACGCGGCCGGCGAACCACCGCCCGTGCAGGGTGTTCACTGACGCCACCGCTGTCGCTATCGTTGGACATTTGCAGTAGACGTTTCCTTGTGGGGATGCTTTATCTACATACACGTGTAATACTCCACCGTGTTTATTGCATTCACTAATGACATCGTCTCTAATTTCAATATCCCAGCTTGGATTTGTCTCCCTGAAAACAAAAAATAGGAATTATTTTATTATTCTGCAAGGTCTAATTGGAATAACCTCGTTAGGCCCAATACTTAATGACAAATATTTAGACATTCCGGCAAAATATACTTTTTAAAATCACAAATACTTTTTAAAGCCCAGTGACGTAAATTTACGACATGATATCTAAGCGTAATTTTTGGTTTAAACAATCTAAAAAAAATATTTACCATGAACATATTATTTCAATATAATTTTTGCTAGAATGGATCAAAAGTTTTCTGTGAAATCCATTATATTTTTATAGGGGGCGCTAGTCAACATTTTCTACCAAGTTGTGTTGTTTTATTGTTCGGCATCGAATGTACGAAGTAAGTACAATATAGTCTCGTCTTTAAAGATGCAGGAACGTGAACTGTTCATTAAGTGGTTCAGTAAAAATAAATGTATAAACTAGCGTCACCCTGAGATGGTATTGCGTCTGCGAAATCCTATTTTTCTTTGGATTTTTCGCACTATGTTTGTGGGCTTTAGACCGCAGCACCGCACTTCTCCACTCCTAATGGTCTTAGCGTGATGATATTTTATCCTTATAGCATGCCTCAATAAATACTTAAATATTTTTTCAATTCAAACAGTATTCCCGAGATTAGCGCATTCAAACAAACTCTTCAGCTTAATAATATTAGTATAGCTGATGGTATAAAAACTTGTACTTAGTCACAGAATAATTAAATTTACACTTGGTTAAATTTAAACTGCCTATTACATCCTTACTACATCCCCTTTACAGTTGGTTTCTCACTCTACCACTAACATTTTATTATGTTAATAAATATATTTGACTAGCGATCCCGGCACACTATCCTGCCCGAAAGCTGGCTCTTTGTGAAAAAAAAATTTGAGGACATGATGTAGACCTACGGGTTAAATTTTATTTTCCAACCATCCAGGGACCCCCCACTCAAATATTCACACAAAATTTCATCAAAATTGGTTAAGCTATATAATAGAAGTTAGATAAGAAACACATGTACAGAAGATTAGTTTAGATATATACAGATACACAAAATTACACTTACGAGGCTGGATCAAACATATTATTGAGCATAAAACATTGTGTCGCAATAGGAGGCGCTACTTGGGGTTGTGGAGTAACCAGCGCCGAACCAGCACCCATCAATACTGAAGCTGCAGCCGGTGGAATCTGAAATCAAGCCCATCTTGTGATTAATTGTGGTTGTAAATGCTTTTGGAATAAACAAGAAACAACCCTGTTCAGGTCATGTAACAACCAATTTTACATTTAATATTCTGATTAAAATGATTTAACAACATGCAAGCTTACAGCTGAAATCTTAAATAATAGAAAAGGATATCTAGGGGCTCAATTCACATTTACACTATAGTATAAATATTTTTCAGAACAGTTGCACTGATATTTAATAAAAACTTTGCTTGCAATATTTGCAAATATTCTTTCGAGAAATGACTTCTGGAATACACTATAGTTTGAAAAGAACCTCACAATATCAATTTAAATGTCTAGTAATGTGGTTCAAGTTTAAACTGTACATTACTCAGCAATGCCAAGAATAGTTTTAAAAACTTCGCACTGATCTGTCCTTTTTCTGAAATCTGCATGCTGCTGTAAAACATAATGTTTGTAATATGCCAAGATAGACAAATAAGAATTATAACACAAGAAAACAGGACAGGATTTCAGGGCGAAAATCGAAACTACAAAGTGACTTAAATCATTAATTTCTTACTTTCTTTGGGTGAAGATTCTTATGAATAAGAAACTTAATGAAGTATAAAGGGAAAACTCAACTATTCCATACATATTGATGTTTATGTGTTGTATGTTATCAGTTTTTATCATTATTAGGAAAGTTGTCAATGGTGACCTCAATTATGAAATAAAATAAAATTAAATCAACACTTGTATTACAAAAAAAAAACTATTTCAAGTAAGTGTGACAATGGTCATTGAACCACGAATTTCTTAATTTGAAATTTATATTCAGTCTTTCAGCTCATTCATTATACATATTTGTAGTAAAAAACAATATATAGCTTTTTGCAACAAGGTATTATGGAAAAGGCAATGTATTATATTCTTATTAATCCTTTGTAAATAGAATACAGATTTATTAGACAATATTTACAAATTTAAAAAAATAATATAAATTGTTAAAATTCTACCTGTAATCCAGTGCCTTCTGCAAGTTTAAACATTAATTGTAAACGTCCTGTAGCACCTAGATCAATACCAGCACGGTCCAACTCATCAGCGTCAAATCGAGTGCTAGAGCCACCATCAGTCCTCTCTGTCACATTGCCAACTTTCATAGGTCGTCCAGCTAATTCAAATCCATTTAATTGTTCCATCGCCTTCTTTGCATCAGCCGCATGGTGGAACTGTAATGATTTAGATCTTATATTTCCATTGGAATGATTACCTGCAGTAATACTGTGGTATGACTGTCAGTATTGATGCTACCAATAGGTAATAACACTCAACTTACCGTAAGAAATCCATATCCTTTGCTTTTTCCTGTTTCTGGGTCGGTCATAAGCTGAATATGATCAATTTTTCCAAAGGGTTCAAATATACCGCGGAGCATGTCTTCTGTAATGTTAAAATGCAATGAACCAACATATAGTCTTGTCGGTCCGTTACTGGTCTTTGGTGCTAAGTTCGGCAATGTATTGCCTACCCTGTTCTTTTCTGCTTGTGTATGTTGTACAATAATAGGAACTCCGAGCAATTTTTGTCCAGTCAAACCTAAAGCCTGTAAATCCAGTTAAAATTTAAACATGATAAATCTTTATAACACCTACAAATCCTTATTTCATAGGTACAATATTAACCTTAAATCTTAAGATGCAATCATTGTTTATCAATATTGCCATAAAATCCATTTATGTTAGTTTTTTTTTTCTTTCAACTTTAAAATATTTCATATGGCTGTCAATAATATCATGTCGTTTTTTAATTTTGTGAGACCATATTACGTATGTCCATTGTCATTTTACAGAAAGTATAATTTAAAGTACAAATGGTGTGCTCAAACCTATCTTTCTTGTACTGTATAATGAAACCATACAAGGCTAAAGACATTTCCAACAATTATTAAAAAAATCTAACTTACCAAAGGTACAGATTCTGCATCTTTGAATTCGATGTAAGCTATGCCTTTAAATCTTCTGGTTTTATTGCAAGTGATAAGTCTTACATCTCTAACTTTGCCAACAGATGAGAAAAATTCTTCAAGGTCTTTAGCTCTAATTCTTTGAGATAATTGCATACAGAATACAGTGCGCAGATCCCTTTCTTCAGGAGGCAAATCATCTAATTTTGGTTCAAGTCCTCTAGATTTCGACCGATATTCTTTGGCAGGGTCTCTCTCAACACTCTTTTCCCTTTTGCTGTTAGAGGTACGGTCTCGACTGCTTCGATCACGTTCTCGACTACGTTCCTTGTCCCTACTCCGTCTTTTATCTTTATCTCGCTCTCGTTCCTTGTCCTTTTCGCGGTCCTTATCCCTATTATGAGCTCGATCCCTATCTTTGTTAGTATCCTTGTCACGATCTCGCTCGCGTTCACCACGGTCGCGCTCGCGATCACGGTCACCGCGGTCGCCTCGATCGCCACGATCTCCACGTTCGCCTCGGTCACCACGGTCGCCTCGATCGCCTCGATCCCCACGGTCGCCTCGGTCCCCACGGTCGCGTTCGCTACGATCGCGGTCACGATCACGATCTTTACGATCTTTGTCCTTCTCACGATCTTTATCTTTTCTGTCATCTCTTTCTTTTGAACGACGTGTGTCTCTTTCTTTCGATCTTCTTCTGTCTCTCGAACGGCTTCGTCTATAAAAAAGAAATATCCAAATAGAGAATTCTGGTATAAAGACATCGGCAATAAACTCAGATTGCAAATACTAGAAAAGCAATTAATTAAAGGTACTGCGGAAGTCGTTAATTCTTACCTCCGGCTCCCATCGCGGTCTCTATCTTTGTGCTTATCAGAATACTTGTCCGATCGATGCTTTGAAGAGGAAGTGTTATCCTGTCACACAAAGCACAAGGTAGAAGCAGCGCCACAGCAACACACGCCGAGTGAATAAATAAAAATTGCATTAGTTATTTCATAACAACAACATGGAGAACATTTGCAGCATTTCAACAATGACATTTTAGTTAAAATGGCACTGATGAAATAATACAAATGCCGACGGTTTGTACTTTGCCTAGGCTACTGTTGGCAGCTGGTATAATAACCAGCCAATGTTCATCCATGTCATGGTAGTCTCGTTGCCCTGGTCTACACTTACCGTTCGTAAAACCACTGACAAAGGATGCACACAGCGCTAACATCACACAGGGATACTTCTGCAAAAGATTTACGACCCATCAGCTCATGGTCCTTTTTTTAAAATTACGTTCTATGAAAATTTTATTTTTGACTTTGTAATCATAAGTGATTTAAATAACAATGTTAGGTTGTGTTGAATTTTCAAATAATTAAAAATTAGGTAAGTATAGTAGTGGATACCTCTCTGTCTGTTCAGGTCGGTGAAGTATGCTCGACTATTACCACAAAGTTCTATAAATACAAGAAATGATACTCAAATGTAAATTTGTTCAATATTTCTTACCAGTTGCTGTTCAAAGATGCAATTAACTAAGTAGTTGTGAACTTACAAGAATAAAATCTATTAAAAAGATAGTTTATAACATCTTCAAACAGTTTTATATGCCCTCAAAATGGATTTGTTAAACAATTTTAAAATACAAAAGTTTATACATAAAAACATGACTTGGTATCTTTATATCTTTACACATTAAAAGAAAATTAATTTGTATGTGTAATTTTCACAAACTTTTAAAAACACAGCATAAGTTAAAGATAAACACATAGTGAATAGTACTTTGAAGTGATTTCTGGGATTTAACAAAATTAAGTCATTTGCGCTGGTTGCTACATGAATTTAACATTTTGTACTGTATTTTAAACACCTAATAGTAAGACAGTAAAATTATTGTAATTTTTTAAAATTAGTACATGGGAATTGACATGAGCTGTTCCGACTGGATGATAAAGACTTGGAATAAGATATAAAGGTACTTACCGATTTATTATACGGTGCCTCCAACATAGCTTCTACGTCTAAATCTTCAGCCATTCTAAAACAAAAATTCAAATGAAGAATATTTCCTTTTAGACCTAGTGAAACTAGGATAAGAGTAGTCGACCAGTACTTTTTAGACGCTTATTTGGTATATTGATTAAATTAACAAAGTTCACTAGTGTCAATTTAGATCTTTGTTTAATATGATAATACTCGATTTCTTGTTACATAAATTAATGAAGCAATGTGACGAAAATGTTAATTACACACGAGCACAAAATGGCGTCTATTTTATAGCAATATGGTTTGTTTGTCGCAGTCTGGTAGGGTTGTTTTCTAGTATTTTGGAATTTTATTAGATATATTTTATTCACGCACTTACCTTGTGTTTTAAATAATACAATTAGTAATCGATAAGCGCACAAGATGCAGTTTATTAATTAATTTTTGAAAAATTCTATAGAATCTCGTCAAATTTGGCATCAGTGTTGCCTGCTTGCCCTGCCAATATTGCTAATGTTGCCATGAATAAAATTTTAAGCCGTCCACAGACATTACTAGAATATTTTTTTACCATTAATGAAGAGTTGAAGTTGAATATTTTTTTAATAAATCGCATGTGCTCACTGACCTCTACTATTTATCAGCATTCATACAAACCATACAACCATATTTCCCAGCGTTCCGAATTGCGAAAAAAGTGATTCGCGAATTTGGGATGTCGGCTGCTGTGATGTGATACATATGGTAGTGTTTTGAAAAATAAAATAAGACTTGACTTAAAGGTTCAAGTAACCAGGTCATTAAAATCTAAAAAAATAGAGAGCCTAGTCTGCACCGAGTGCTATTGTGATTGTCTGTCATTGAAAATGTAAATCTGTTTCGCTCTCTGACTAAATGTTGGTATTTTTTAACATCAAATTATACTCTTTGCATCGAATCAATCCAAATTTTGACTTCAGTCAATTTGGGTTCAGGATTTACTCAAAATCTGTAAAGAAAAGTTTATTTCACAGTCTTACTAAAAGTTATAGCAGTGCACAAATTCGATTATCGTTATTTGCTGTTGTAAGTAAAGCTTGAATATAGTACAAATTTGTCATGCATGCGAACCTAATTCTCAAAAGTATAGTATTTTCTGGTTCATAAATTAAATATACAACAGTAAGCGTTAAATGTGAGTAACATTCAAAACCTTGATTTCAGGTTACACCATACAACATGACTACTGCAGCTAGACCTACTTTTGATCCAGCACGGGGAGGTACAGGACGAGGTGAAAAAGATCTAAGTGCAATATCTCGTCAGTATTCTAGCCGCGATCTTCCTGGACATACTAAGTTGAAATACAGGTATGGGAACAGTTGTCTTTATACATAAGTTTTCTGACATTTAGGTGGCTTTGATGCCACGATTAAGATTTTTGGCTGATAACCAGCCAAAAATCTTAATGATAAGTCTAAGCAGTATTTTTGTATTATCAATAATATTCCACAACTTTCCCTCAATGTCATCTAGTCCCAAACTAAGCAGACCTTGTGATTTGAGTACTAGGCAACTGTTAGACATACATAAATATTTCTAAATACATACATATTATAGACAAATTACACCTAGACACAGAACAAATGATCGTCCTCATCACACAAACATTTGTTCTGGGTGGTAATCAAACCTACAATCTCCGGCTTAGCATTCAGGGCCACTGACAACTAGACCGACAGGCCTGCCAAGTTTATGCACAATTCAAAATGTGATTGTGTTAAATATTAGTATAGTAGTACTGTTATCAATTTATAGCACTTCGTATCAGCTACAAAACTGTGTTTTGTGATGAGACCTCCTTCATTAATGCCCTAATAACTAATTAACATTTCATAACATCGTAGAAAAGAATCAATTATAGATATTTGCTTGTTTTTTTTTTTAATTGTAGGAATTCTATGCCATTATATTGTGTTTGTCAAATAAAATAAAATAATCAAATAATGAAATTAAAGTTTTATTATTTATGGCTCAAAAAAAATTAATTTTTCATTAATTCATTAAAACCCAAGTGATGCCGGCATTCACTCTCTCATTGTCTTTCTATTGTGTCTCTAATTATGGTATTCTAAAGGTTAATAAATCCAACCAAGGTTTGTTACTGCATTTTACAACCTATTACTATGTAGTTGTAATCTTATTTTTTGTGGATAACAAATGGAATGTTACAAAGTGACACTTTGTACTCAGGATTGTCCTGAGAAAACAGGCTCTTCACAACCGTTTTTGCAAGTTTCTTCTTGCTGTTATTGGCGCAGAGAGTACACGCTTTGGCGCATACTTGATTATTATCAGTGTTAACTTTTCCATAAATTGTCTTTCGGTCATTCTGGATTGAAGGATGAATATGGCCAAGACAAAAGTTATGGGAAACTTCATCAACAAATCAAATTATCTTGTTAAAATCAGAAATTAAGCATTGGAGATGATTGGCCAAGGTAGACATACTGACCTTGGTACCTTGGCCATATTCTTGTATTAAATCCATGTTGTTGTAGATGATGATAATGATATATAGTAGTAATTTACATGCTAAAAGCTAATCTAATGACAACAGAAAAAAAAATTGGAGGGTGGGTCGCTAATATCCTTATAATTTTATATTCATATAACTAATGTAATTTAGCATAGCATAGTCGGCCTTATAATGTTCCCACTGCTGGGATTCTGGCCTTCTCTCTAGGAGAGGCAGTAATCCACCATGCAGGCCCAGTGCGGGTTGGTATCTAATGTACTCATCTTCTATTTTCAGGGAACAAGGACAAGGAACTACAGATGAGTTACGTTCAAGGGACTTCCGTAAGGAATTAGATGAGAGGGAGAAGGAAGGTAAAAGCTCAAGCACCCGAAGGCTCACTGAGCCCATTGCTAAGAGAACTAAGGTAGACCAAGTTCCAGCAGCAAGCTTGGATGCTGATGACCCTCTTGAAGGGGACTCTTCAGATTCAGATGATTCTGATGATGACACTGCAGCACTGTTAGCCGAGTTAAACAAAATTAAAAAAGAAAGAGCCATAGAGCAAGCTAAAAAGGTACTTACATCCTTTGTTTTTGTGTTTTAACAATAATAAGTCATTACACAGTATGGTGCAATTTCTCCATTAATTTTATTAAAATATAAATGAGGTCTAAATATTTTTCCTTAGATTATTTAAAATTAAATAAACAGTATGAAAACATGTTATTTTAAATTTATTTTTAGGAAGCTGAAAGAAAGCAGGAAGAAGAAAGGATTCGTATGGAGAATATTTTATCTGGAAATCCTTTATTGAATTACTCTTCAGCAGGACAGAAAAATGATTTGAAGGTAAATATTATTTATTTCAACACACTCAACCTGCTCCTTTCCTACCGCTTTTATGCTTGCAATTAAGTATTTCTCACTAGTGCGGAAAATTGGTGAGGCCATTCCATAACCTCGACTAACTGGTCACTAGTAATACCCACGAAAACCAAAATGGGCGCGACGTTATCGAAAAATAAAATTATTTTTTGAGTTGAACCTAAAAAAATAATTTATTGATTTATAATTTGTTTCAGGTGAAAAGACGGTGGGATGATGATGTTGTTTTTAAGAATTGTGCTCGTTCAGAGCCTGACAAGAAAGGTAACACCTTCATCAACGACTCATTGAGGTCAGAATTTCACAAGAAATTCATGGAAAAGTATGTAAAATAGTGAAAAGAATGTAAAATTGATGATATTATTGTTTTAAATCAGTTTAAAAATCTGACTGTGGTGTACAAACATTTGGACAGATAGGTCCTTTGCCTTATTTAGCTTTTTTTGTGTAAGTGTCAATCTGATAATAAAAAACATTGTGGTAACCTGTTATTGAACGTATCGAAATCTGCTGCGTTATGTAGAAATAAGCTGCAGAGAAAGTAACACAGAAAACAATGTTTTATATGAAATTAAAGATTTAGTTTTTCAGTGTATATTTTAGGTATTGTTCCCTAGTACAGCCCGTAGTTTATGAAAATTGCTAATGTTAAATGTACTTTATTCAGCTCAACAGTTTGATTTTATGATATAAAGAAATAGTATATCAAAAAAAGAAACATGTAAGTAACACAAACTAAACTCATCTGTTTTTAAACATAAGTTTCATATGATTTGTTTTAGACCTAAGTACCTTTATAAGTTAGAATAGTTAATTAATGTATTAGTACGTAAGAATGTAGCTCTTAATTTTAATACAGAGATAAAATAATTGATAACTGTTTTGTATTTTTTATTGCATTATGAAACACAGATTTTTATAAATCAACGTATTTTCTCTCAAAGACCTGCCTCGTCGTGGCCGTAATCCCAGCAGGAAAGTATCTTCTAGAATTAATTGAGTTCAATGTCATACCTTGCACGAAATAAAATTTTTGTGCATGTTGTTTTGGAGAAAAACGGGAAGAAACGGGCGGTATTCATTTCGTGTCAAAATATGACTGACGAGTGGCGTCCGGATGATGTCACCACGGGTGAAATACTCGAGGGCGGTGCTGGATGCGTGAAATCGAGCGCGTGTGTAAAGCTATGCCAGAAATGGTAACTGGTAAAAATTACATTGGATGTAACCGAATCAATTCGTCCGTTACCGAACTCAGCGGTGCTCTGCCCAAGCGGGGTACACCTCCACCGTGTGCCTCACCATGTCCTCAGGGCGGTCCAGACAACGGTGACACCCGGGCGTTTTTTCCGCATGAATCCCGTGCAGGAACCTCCCGAACTTACCACGTCCGGTAAGGACCTGCGTCATTCGGATGGTAAAGACCGTGATGTCTTTCCAAACACTCCTCAAAGAGGGGCTTCTATAATTATAGCGTGCCTAGCACTGGGTTGCGGCAGTCGCTGTCGCCATTCCGCTATGAGATCCCGCCGGAACACTTCGCTATGCCGCGACTCGCAGCAACGGACGGCACTGCACAAGTCACTGCCTTGAGTCCCAAATGCTGGATCCTCTCAACGACTGTCAACCCCGCGTGTCGCTAGTTCGACCGCCATCTCTCCCTGAGATAGGACCTGCGTGATCTCTGCGTAACAGATCACGCTGACCCCGTCAGTAAGGTCGCCGCGCAGTACGTACGTTGTTGTAGCCGATGTTCCACAAGGGCGGTCCTAGTACCGATCCTTGCGGTACACCGCCATTTCCACTTTCCCTGGTGACCGGGGTTGATATGAATCTGATGCCGGCGTAGTCTCCTAATGCTACTCCAGAGCAGTGTATTGAAGGCATTGGCGATGTCCAAAGACACCGCCAAGACGACCTTGCCCTAAAGAAATGTGAAAGTTGGAATCAGAGTTTGTGTGTAAAATAAAATAAGAGAGTTATGGACTGTTAAGGCCTTCAGTTCTCACATAGAGGATGGAGGAGCCATCCTGTACCGGATAAACTTTGGACACTATACAGCAGAGGCGGATCGTGAAATTGTTGGACTCTGGGCTAACACTACTTGGGGGCCCAATGGAACAAGAGATCACGAGTTACTATAGCTAACTTGAAAGTCTAAATATCCTTCGTCTTGTGGTTTTCTGTAAGAGATTGCCCTGTGCGAGAAGACCGCCGACTGAACACTTAGTTTTTGTAAATGTGTATCATTGTAGATTGTTTTTAATGAGAACTAGGGACCCCTTATATCCCTGGGACCCTGGGCTGTAGCCCATTTAGCCATTAAGTAGATCCGGCCATGCTATACAGAAAGTCTTTATGCCAAAATCTAAGCTTTTTTAATCAATCAAAATTTGTGAAAATAAGATTATTTAATCGTAAAACACTGTCTTTGTATATCCTTGTTCAAAATGGGCCCACAATTTTCATTTACGTAAATGTTTGCGTAACAAATAAAATTACACTATTAACTTAGAGCTGCTGTTCGAAGTTAGTAAAGCTATCTACTAAATAAAATGTGAAATTTGTGAAAGCCAGAACAGGTCACATCTTGTTGTTTGAAAGTTAGGACCTTGGTAAACCTGCAAGCATGCGTTTCAATCGCGCGGCCATGGTGATAACTAAAAAAAGAAAACTGCCAAGATTATGTAAAAATTTGTAAAAGAAGATTCCCAAAACCATAAATTTGTCAAAGTTATGGTAAGAAGTTATAAGGGTTTGAATGTGGCCGCGCCATTGAAACGCGGAGAAGCGTGCGGCCACGGACATCTTGCACTACTTCTAACTGAAATGGTATAAGTCTGAGCTCCCACATCTCAATTTTAGGTAAACAGGTAGTCTCGTGGAACTCAAGAATTATAGACCGATTAGACGTTTGTCGGTCGGTGTGACTTTCTATAAAAGTTTTAGGCATGTAGGTATCTATATCTGGTGTTCCCAATTTTCCATCATGAGAGCGAAAATGAATGTTCACATTGAAAGTAATTCGATTAGGCATATCTATCTACCTCTCAGGATGAACGTAGAAGTGGTAGGTACTAAGGAAATACTCCCATCGATATGGCCTTAAGCCAACACGTAGGTACGTCGATCTCAAAAGGATCTCCCGACATGATGAATAAACACCTTAAAACAAAAATTACAAAAAAATTACCGACTTCAACAACAAACTAAAAACGCAAAATAACTTTAATTTCGGAAGTCGGTGTTCCTTCAGGTTTTCAAAAACCCAAAATAAAACCAAATAATGACCAAGTTCTCTGGTAAGGTCATTAAATGACATCTCCCACTCTAGAGTAGGGCGAGAGAGCATGTCAGACTAAAACCTACCCATGTTCCTTGAGTTGCCTTGTGCATTCTAGGGCACGTTCCCGCAGCTCTAGCCCTTAACTATGCGCTGTCGACTCGGGTTTGCTGTTTACCGGACGGCGAGCTAACCAGTTCTCGTCGTCCATCAGCCTTGCGAAAGGTACTTAAACCCTAACCTACTGGTAACCTACTCTGTGCCCGACACCTGGGGTGTCTTCTGCGACGGCTGGAGCGTGAGGATGTCCATTTCCTCACGGTTGCGGTCATCTCCTTCGTTCGTTATTATTACTTTGCAGAAATAGGTGACCGCTTCCCATTCCCTCTCGCTTCAGACCTGAACTAGGACTAGACGTGGTCGCGAGGTCCCTGCCGCGCCGTCTGGTATGGTACATATAGGAATAGTGTTGCAACAGAACTTTGCTTCCGCTTCTGCAGAAGTTCCGCAAGCTTTTTCACTTCCGACGAGAATGACGAGAATGGATAAAGTAAGAAATGAGTATATTAGAGGA
Organism: Mythimna vitellina; assembly: GCA_949316375.1. Classification (NCBI taxonomy): domain Eukaryota; kingdom Metazoa; phylum Arthropoda; class Insecta; order Lepidoptera; family Noctuidae; genus Mythimna; species Mythimna vitellina. Next base: position 12,339,562 of record OX438691.1, on the reverse strand, counting down.
AGTTTGAAAGTGGCACCATTGACTGAAAAGTTGAAAGGGAATCGTTTGTCTTAGTGTGGTTATGTGAAGAGGAGGGATGAAATGCATGTTATTAAAAGAGTTATGTTAGTTTACATGTGGATGGATAGAGAAGGAGAGGGAGGCTAAAGAAAAGATGGATGGATTGTGTGAGAAGTAATATGATCCTGCCAACTAACGGCTGATTTCAATAACCTTCATACTCTGCAAGATTATGGAGCGTGTAATGAACTTGCGCCTCATGGCATACCTGGAAGTTAACGATCTCCCCAGTGACTGACAGTACAGATTTCGCCCCAATCGGTTGCTGATGCTCGGTATTTATGGGTATGCAGATGATAGACACAGTTGTAGAGAGATACCTGCCAAGTGCTCGGGTTAGTAAAGAGCTCATCCAGTCTGAAAGAGAGGCTATGGTAGAACGTACGAATGTCTCACTTCAGGCGGTTTCCAAGTGGGGCGAAGTCAATCTGGTGGGATAAAACGCCGCCAAACACAAGCGTGTCTGTTTACCGCCAGAAGGAGCCCGAATCCCTGGAGTGCACCATACCGCCTTCAGCTCTTGGGAGTAGAAATTTCCTTAGACCTTAATTTTAGATGGCTCATTGAGTCCAAAGCCAAGGTAGCAGCTAGGAAACTCGGCGTTCTTGCAAAGGTCCAACGATGCTTCACACCGGGACAGCGTCTAATGTTATACAAAGCACAGGTCCGATCGTGTGTGGAGTACTGTAGCCACATATGGGCTGCTGCTGCGGAATGCCACCTGTCAATTTTCGACTCGGTGGAAAGGCGTGTGAAGAGGCTAATTGGTGATCCAGATTTGGTTTAGTCCAATCTACAAAACCTTGTGCACAGGCGTACGGTAGCCAGCCTTTCGGTTTTTCACAGGATGCATTTTGGTGTATGCCTGAGAATTGCATGACTTGATTCCGCCATGTCCTTTCTACCATCGGACAACCCGTCGTACGGCGAACATCCACCCTTACGTTGTTGAAACTTCTACGCTTCGGACGACACACACACATCAAACCACGATCAATATGATACAAAATAAAAAATATTTTTATTAAAAAAAAAAAACTTACAAAAAAATACAACAAACTTCAAAAACAAACTAAAAAATGCAAAATAACTTTACTTTTGGAAGCAGTGTTTCTGATTTGTTTCTTCGTTTTTTGACAACGATTTTTAAAGTTATTTCTCAGATTTTTCGATGACATCCACTTTTTTATGCAAATGCTAGCACAAACTTTACCCAGTTTGTGCTTGCACCCGAAGCAGAATTTGGTGGCGAGATGTATTGCATGAAAAAATGCCCTCTTCTATCATCGACGTTTTTCAACACACGTACGAGGATGAATAAAATTATAAACACAATAGTTTCTAACAAATGTTTATAAGACTCGTGGCCTTTTATCTAGTGCGCTGGGTTCAATTTCTGGGGGAAGCTACCGCACTTTTTCGTACTGAAAACGGGGCAATAGCAGCCAGTTCAGTGCGTGTGTTCAAAAACGTCGTTTGATATCCATCACTTTCGGCTCTGGCGTCTATTCAGTCTTGGCTACATGTAATAATATTTTACAATAAACTAATAATTAACCAAAAAGTACCTAATACTAAAAACTTACTAATACCCTTGTTAGTAGTCGGGTAGAAGAAGAAGAAGAAGAGTAGTCGGGTAAAAGAAACAAACTGAATATGAACTCTAATATTTTGGCAAAAGTTTGAGATTCATTTTTAAGAATGTTTCATGCTTACTACTAAGCCCAGGAAGTTGATACCTAAAACTGACTAAGTGCGAGTCGGACTCGCGCACGAAGGGTCCCGTACCGTCCATAGCAAAAAAACGGCAAAAAAATCACGTTTGTTGTATGTGAGCTCCACTTTTACATTTATTTTAATAGCGGCAACTGAAATACATTATCTGTGAAAATTTAAACTGTCTAGCTATCACGGTTTATGAGATACAGTCAGACGGACAGTGGAGTGATAGCAATAGTCCCGTTTTTATCCTTTAGGTACGGAACCCTAAAAATTAACAACACGACTGGGTGTACTACCTACCTATATGAAATCTAAAGAATGGTAGGGACAACTGGGTTAAATTTTAGGTTCCAGTAACAAACAAATACCCACAACCGGTATCTACCTAACTACTTGTTATAGATTGTTTAGTGCCTTACGTACTGAATTATTTGCATCTCACACATCGGAAAATGAACATAATAATATTATGCAGTCAGGCTGGCTGGACGTGTCCGGCTCAATGTTTAGTGTTTACGTTATTAAAACGGACGATGTGTGTAAGGCGAAGGCGGGGAGGAATGTGGCAAGCGCGGCGCCGGCGGCGGCGGCCCACCTTGAGTGGGCAGGTTCACCGGCTGATCCCGCCGCGCGCCTCTGCGCTCAGTTCTCGCCAGTCGAGTGAGCGCTCCGACAGCGAACATGGCTGGCCAGAAGACGGTGTGCTTATGCGCGTGTTTTATTTTGTTTACCGTAGCGGCTGAGGCCGCCCTCTCCGGATTATACATCGATAATGGCGTTGATCAGACTGTTATACATCACTCGATGACACGGCATGAACGGATGGTCGTGGAACATGAGATTCTGGAGCTGTTGGGTCTCGGAGAGAGGCCACGTCGAGCTCAGGCGCCACCGCTGGACCGCTCGGCGCCTAGTTTCTTGTTGGACGTATACAAACAATTAGCCGAAGAACATGAGCAGGCTCGCCCTACGCGCAGCTCTGAGATGGCACTCAGCGGAGATGAGCAACACGCCATTGACGAGAGCGATCTCATCATGACCTTTCAGAGCAAGAGTGAGTTTAATTTGTATATATTTAACTAAATTAGTTTTTATTAGATGTTTTAGATTTAATTTAGAACGGGAACGTTGGAGGTGGTGTGTCTTAATTATCCTTATTATTATTGTTAGGTAGATGCCAAAGTATTAAAAATTGCGCTCATCAAACTGTGACGAACTGATGAGGATTGTATCCGGTTTACCTAATAGGTACAATTCCACAGCAATGATAGGTCTAAAATTATGAAGAATGATTAAAAATTAGAATTTAGGAATCATTAAAATACTTTTAATCCAATTAATGAAGAGGATACCGCTACTCAAAGTCATTTCGAGATAATAGCCCCAGCTTTAAATCGCTTAACAAGACAATGCTGGTAAAATAAATTGTGAAAAGTTAATGACGCATGCTGTGAGTCTGGCCCTTTTATGTTCCTTGTGTCTTCCATCTTTTGTTTTAGTGTCGGTACGAGGAGCATTCCGTTATAAGCTGCTACCTGGGAGGCTCAGGTAAACATAAGTAGACAAAAATGTTGAGTCACCACTTTCGGTACCACATTCTTGGTATTATGGATAATTACCTACCCTATTAACCTGTGTTTTGATCTGACCGTGTCTACGCATCTTTGGCGGTTCAGGGCACTTTTAAAATATTTATGTACCTACCTGGGTGCTGTGCTATGCTTATCATGTTGTTTTGGTTACTGTCTATATAGTACCCTGTAACATCCTTGTCATACAATGGATTTTATTTTATTTTTGCTTAATCTTGTAACAAATGTGGAATCAATTCAAGATTACTGGGTCTTGTAGTATATCAACGTTGTAGTAGATAATGTTGTACCCAACTGCTGTTTACTTGGAATTCTAGCCTTCTATCTGTAGCCTATAAGATGGAAGTTTTGCGGCAGTACGATTATGTGTGCATTTAATTCCGGCCAGCTGCGCCTGGTTAGAGCCCCGCTGACCTTTAAATCCATTTTCTTTGCGAAATATTGATTGATTTACATATGCTATGTACTATATATTTTTGTGTAAACATATTTCTAAAGATCAAAGCCGTTTAAAAGGAGTAGAAAAAACAAGCAAAACAACAATTTTTATTTTGGCAAAAGTATTAGTCTTACGAAAAAATCATATGTTGTACATGAATCTATAATTAACATATATTTTTTGGAACCTTCAATAGGTTTAGCCTAGCCTAGCCGTTATCGAAGAGTAGGTTTCAGAAAGTCACTGTTTTATAGCACTGCTTGTTAGTTAGCCAGTCCTTTATTATAAGCATGTGTTTGAGTAAGAAAATAAGATGAATGAATATTTAGATTACATCGATACATAATATTGTAACTTGTAACATAATATCATACGTATACTGGCTACCGTTTCTTTCTGGAATGTAATGCAGTGCTATCTGTTCAAGGAAAATAATGAATGGCTCGTACATAAACAATATTGTTATATATATTATCTATTTATTTAAATGTAGGTAGGTACATACTATGTAAATATTTTCATATATTTAGCTAGATCTAAGTACGTACTTACCAGTGGCGTAGCTAGTCCTAATGGGGCCCCATTTCAAACATTTTTGCAGTTTGTTTTTTGTACGAAATAGCATCTACTAGCATAGAAATAGTACCTTGAGAGGCCAAGAAAATGAAAATGAGCTCATTTAATGGATCATTCAGAAGGTACCTACTAAAATAGGTTGAGTTTTTATTGTCGTCTTGTATGTAGAAAATTCTAATATGAAGGAGCGTGTTAAAAACAATTTACAGAGTATCATATAGTCATTATTCATTCACTCCTGGCCTGGCCTGTTGATAAAAATATGAGTGTTTAAGGTTGTGGATAACATGTTACGAATTTAGGCATATGTCGGGGCCCCTATAGCTCGGGGGCCCCGTATCATTGATACGGCGGTAGCTACGCTCATGGTACTTACGTAAGTTTATAGGTACCTACATGGTTGCCTACGTACCTACATGTAAGTATCTGGGTCAGGTGGTGAGCGCTGATTTGAAAGATGACGTTGACATTGGTAGGGAGCGCAGGGCTTTGACTAGCTTTGACGGTGAGAGCGAATTTGTTGGTCAGAAGATTTTGCAAGTTGCTCGAAGCAGGTTAAGATTAATACTGCCAAAGCTTCTATTGTAGCAGCCTATGGGCAACTAAATCGCGTAAAACCTTCAACATCTTACGCGTCTCATACAATAACGTCTTCAGAATGCTATTGCACCTCCTACGTTTTTGCAGCGCATCTGGTATGCTCATGGAAGCTCGTACAGATGGGTTCGCAGTCATTTTACAAGTAGGGTTCGAGTTAATGGCAATGGCATTCTTACGGTTATTGCAGATAAATTTGATTGCCCTATATTAGCATCAAAGTAGTGTGTTGATACGAGTAGAATAGGGTTAGGAATAAATAATTAAGTAATTATTTTAGAAATATGGCAACCGTTTTTTTTTCTTAGTTAGGAAAATCATCCAATGTCATCTCACGCTCTTGGGCGGAGCGAGAGCGCGTGTCTGACTTTTACTAACTAAAGCCCATTCTTATGTTTCTTCGTTGCTTTGCATTCCAGGGCCGGGTTTGCTTTTCAGAAGCGAACCCGTGGTCCCAGTGGGCTTCGACCCTGCTAGGCCCCTACGGTTTGCTGACATCTCTTTGAGGCGCACGTGGAACACTACGCGCCGATGACAAATTGGGCTCGGTCCGAACGGTTACCGACCGCAAGCCCACGCCTAAGGTGGCCGGAAATTGGGATCGGGATCCCGGTAGCTGGGGCGTGAAAGCCGATTCCTCGCACGTTCGGTCGGATCGATCACCACTTGAGGGCAGTCCAGTCCGATCCAGTTTGAGAGCCAGAGACGTCGGAAGTGCTCCTCGAAATTTCATCGGCTGTCGAGGACGAGTTCCAGGTACCTCATCGTCGACTGGACGCCGATGTGAACTCCACCTACCGTTATTTGGGAACCCGGTGGTGGCATGTTCCGAGGGCCGTGAAAACACATGGCCTCGAACTTGTGTAGTGCCAACTCGAGTCCCAACTGCTGGATCCTTTCCAAGAATGTCGCAACCCCACGTTTTGCTAGTTCAACCGCCACCTGGTACGACTCTCCCTGAGTCAGGACCAGTGGAATACCGCACGGCATCTCTCGCTGTTTCTACTCTCCTTGGTGACAGTGGTAGATGATGTACCTGTCCATTAGGTCGCCCGTCACACGACAGATATAGTCGGGCACCTGGTTATACCGGAGTGCCCGCCTAATGTTACTCCAGGGCAGGGAATTAAAGGCGTCGGCGATGTCCAAAGATACCGCATCCCCCGGCGTGAGGGCTCGCACGCGTATGATGGCATCCAACGTGGAGCGCGCATTGCGTAAGCGGAACTGGCCATCCACGCGCTCGACCCGCACCCCGTTCATTGGTGGGGATTTTTCAGGTCGAGCCCTTCTCCCCATTGGAGGGCGAACTTTCCCCCGATCTGAAGCGCTTCCGGAAGAAACTCACATTACTTCCGGAGTCTCCAACCACCTCCTCAATCTCCGAGCCCTCCGAGCTCCTTCCAGATGCCGCTCGCGGCCTGGTCGGTTAAGACAAGACCCTCGACCCCCATCAAAAGTCAGAAACATAACCTTGGACAATCTCTAGGACTGTGAGACTAACGTTGGCAGAAGGAGAAGCAAGTCTTCATCCTACCTGCCGGTTGGCAGGGTAAGTGCACACCGAGCCCGCTCTTACTTCGCCACTGTGCCATTGACGTGCCATTGCCATTGGATCATTGACGTCTATAATTGAATAAATTTATTACAGTATTGTAAGTACAGATTTCATATTATTGTTTTGTTATCTATCATGGTCAAAGGCCGATTTGCAATATTACTTAGTACCTATAATTTGACGCAAATGTTTGTCACCGAGAGTACAATGACAGATGCGCACGCGTATTAAATGACGTTTTGAGCACATTTCCAAAGAAACACAATCGCCGTGCAGCGCGCGGGCGCACTGACCTGAAGGAGCTATTGCATAATTAGCGACCACATACTAGGTGACATAATAGGTGACCAGTTGGTTGCAAACCAGCGTTCCAACCAAGGTGACCTTGGTTTATGTGTTGGTTTGTGTTGCGGCTACATGGATGTAAATCAAGCGCAAACACGTTCGGTGGTTGAGAAAATGCGCCCCCCAATCAAGGGCCTTGAAGGTCTTGGATTACAACTGCTGTCAACACGGATTGAAACTAGCAAGGTCACCTTGGTTGGGACGTTGGTTTGCAACCGTTTGGTCACCACTTTAGGGCAAAGCATCGTTTAATAATAATAATAGTAAAATCATTTATTTATAACATAGGGCACGTTTACAATTATGTATATTAAATTTTAAAAAGAACACAGTTGCTTATATGCCTAAACTAGGGTGAACCTGTGCTTCAGGCGAGAGAGTGCTTAAATACAAAATAATAAATAATCACTATATATGACTATTATAAATTTTTTACTAAATTTAGAGATACGTCGAGTTTTATTTACAAACAGTAAGTAGGTCTTCTGTCTGTACATGTGATATGCTTAGGAAATATTGGAAAATCAACTTTTTACAGTAATACTTATTTAATTTGTAGATACTTAATATTCTATTCAATTTATTGTACAGAAATAGGCCTAAAAAAGTAAAAAATCTTTTTACAAATACATATTTTGAGGATGCATTAGAATGGCACGTTAACGAGACGGCGCGTCTAGCATCAATGCAATAAAAACTATACCCTTGACGCGTACCTATCTAGGTATAGGGTCAAGAGGGTTCTTGATGCGAAATACGAGTAGGTACGCTGAATTTGTGTTGTTACAATTCCCAGACAAAACGCATTTGTGTTGTTACAATTTCCAGACAATGCAAGATAATGAATGAAACTTTAAATTTAAAAAAAAAAACAAAACAAATGTTTCCTTTGAGTACAAATTCGTATCATCAATTTACGTTAGGTACGTCCAAATTTCTATTTAGTATAAAACTTAGTTGCTTATGTTTAGTTAACTTAGTTACGCGTGTGTAGACATACTGGCGCGACTGCGAACTTTATCCTTATTATAAACATGTGAATACGTAAATGAATACATAATGAATTAGATAATAGGATGTAGATATAGGATTGGAATATTTTTAAATGCACGTCAAAGAACTTATCGCCCATCAATTTATGTTCATCAATTAAATAATTTTTGCATCAAATAAATTGTTTCACTGCAAATAAACCAATTGTTTAACAAAACTTGTATTAGAAATTATTAGAAAATATACATTAATAGAGCATTATATTTTTTCCCCAAATGCTCAACAAAAAAGTTATTTAATGTACAAAAATATGATATGATTGCACAGCATGTTTACCCAAGTATAAGAATTATATTAATGAACTTTTTACAATTATTAAGGGACTTGGATAGGTTAGGTTATAAGGAGATGGCGGGGTCTAGTGAGCGAGCAAAACGAGCGGACACAGACCCTGCCATCCCCTTCATGGTTATTTTGTTTAAACAACCCAGAAGAGTATATTTATGTGCACAATTAGTATTTTTAGTGAAATAAAGGCAAAATGATGTAATAGATTTATAATTGTGAGCTAGTTATTATTAGATATGCTTTCATAAAAAACTAATGCATCACAAACATAAATTGTTGCTAAGATCACCTATAATGTTTTGAAACAATTATTTTGCTGTGCAATCGGTATTTTTGATTAGGATTTGGTTTTTTTTTTCAATACAAATGTAAGACTGTTTTGATTTGCAGATAAATCCTACCTTTTTAGATTTAGCACCCTGAGTTTCAGCAATACAGAAATTAGATAGGATGCAAGGGTTAGCGAAGCGAGCCCGAACTTTCGCCTTGAATATAATTTAATTTTAATAATAATTTATTTCTCAATATTATTCAACAAAGTTTGAACACCAACAATAATTGCTAAAATATGGACAATTATTTAAAACCCTGACTTCTAAACTAGGTTTATGTACCTGTATCTTAGAAGCCAGTGAACCTCCGAAATTAATGCAGGATAAGCATTTTCTCAGGACCAGCAGTGGGCGTCTTTCGGCTGAAATGATGATGATGATGAAGCATTTTGTGTTGTGCCTAGATAGGACACTATTTGAATAATTTTGAGGATACAATAAGAGAGAAAAACAGAAGTAATCCTTAAAATAAAAAAAAAAAACAAAAATCACAATTGTATTAACAAAATAAAGTCTTTGTACCTGTGCTTTATACAAAATCAAATTGAAATAAAATTAGACTTATTACAAAAATTAAATGTTAATGAAATAAAAAAAAATTAAATCAAAATCAGATCAAAATTAAATTAAAATATAATCAAATCAAAATTAAATTAAACATAACAAAATAAATAAATTAACAACAACATTCCCAGAATAAAATTACTCACGTGTTTAGGGTATGTAACATGTAAGTTTGCACGAGTGGATTAAATGTTTATATATTTATAATTTTCCAATAAAAGGTGTTCAGTATTGCGATATATTAGCTTAGTAAGTTAAAGTTGAGTTTTTTTTTTTATTGGGTGGGAAAAGCATCTTATGACAAAACCCGCTCTTGGGCGGAGCGGGAGATAGTGCCAGACTTTTACTGACTAAAAACCGGTTAAATTTTCGAGCCGTGGGGGTTGGATCGTGGGGTCCGAGTGCTCACAAATTATTTAAAGAACTTTCAAAACGAATACGGTTACTTCGGACAAAGGATAAGCCATTCAGCGTGGCAATGCCGCCAGTCTTTTGGGTACAGTACCAGTCGACAGTGATGCGGAGAAGTTTACGACGCCGTACTTTAGATTGCTTTTTTTAGTACTTTTGTTATTTTTATTTTGTAAGTTAGTTTAAATTAGGTTAAGCATATTAATGTATTAGTTAGTTACAACAAATAAACATACTCTCATTTTTAATTATATTAGAAGTTGCGAGCCTTAGTTTTTTTATAAGTTATGTTTTTTATGGCATACCAAGGACCTATTATCCTTGCTGCAATGATTGTGTGAAAATTTGCACCTGCTATCTCTTTAATTTGGATTTAACTTTCTTGGTAATTTGAAATTTTGAATAATTGGAAAAGGTTTTGACATTATACTTTTCTGTCCATAAATACTTTGTAAAGATAATCGGCAGTTTGGTACCTACCACGACGCAGTAGATACCTAAGGCTTCTCAGTGATCAATAAATATGTTTGCTCAAGTCTCATGAATAATCATAACTTGAACTTATGCATTATACATAGCGTGACTTGATTGTCAAACTTAATATTTCTTATTTATTATATACACCTGTACTTGGAGTCAAATTACAACCGGATAAAATGACACCTGTTCACGATCCTTTCCTCAAATAAAAACAATGTGTACATATATAATATTGGAATCTTACGCATTTTCTCTTACGTCTTTATTGATTTTGATCATATTAAATATATCTTCCTGTTGTTTATCTTCTATTCATTATGAATACTAAAACCGACAAAGTGCACCTACTGAGCTAGAAAATGAGACTAACACGTAACTGCAAGAGATACTAGATTTATTATATAATTGGAAAAGATATCTCTCTTGCTCTTGAGGAAGCTCTTTAGTTAGTACTCTGAGTTGCATCCGATATCAATAAAATAAAAATCAATTGTTTATCTAAAACTAATGTAAACTGGATCAAAGTTGCCAGAAAACGCTTTCAGGTAGAATCACCCATAGATTATTCAAGTTATTAGCTGGAGATGAGAGAGAGAATGATAACTATTATGCCGATGTAACTGGCAAAGCCTGGCAAAAGCTGGGATTAAAAAAATAATAATACATATTAAAATTTATACTAACTATTTATAATTAAAATTATAATAAATATTTTGTCAGGATTAAATTCAGATTTTTCTAACTACCAATTATAGTTGCAATCACGGTTCAAGGTTGATTGCTTACTTGTCAATCAATGCAACAATAATGTATAATAAATATGTATAAGTACATAATCATCTACGACTTTAAGCATTGTATTCAATTATTCATGAAAGTTAAATAAAATTATCAAAACTGAGTGAATCAATAATTTCTACAAATTACATGTTTATTTAATTGCAAAATCTAAATTCTTAGTACTTAAATAATTAGTAATTATAACTACTAGATTACATCAATCAAATTAACAACTAAGCACATGTAGTTAACTACGCCCTACACTGTTTCGTAGCCTACAAAACTCGTTGTTTTTTATTCAATATCCTGTGTAATACATAAGATAATAATATTTGATTAAAACCCTTTAGATCTTTGACATAAGTTGCATTTAAATGCCCTGTCAAAGAAACCCCGCATACGGGGTAGCTTTGACACATAAACAAAATACATGTATGTAACTATGAGGGTCTTGTGAGGTTTGATAAATGATATTTATTTTGCAAATAGGTTTAAAAAACACTTTTACACGTCTTTTTAAACCAGATGAGGCTGGTGTTTCCTAGCTGACTACCCTGAGAAGAAGCCCCGAAACAAACTCAGGGATCAAAGTCTCTTTTAAAGTCTATACAGTAAATATGTAATGGCCTATATATAATTATGCAAATTTGTCTGAGATGTACTTTTGAAGAAAGAACCATACAGATTTGAGTAGACCTGTCCAGTCAGTGCAAGCATTTGACAGTATTCGCAAAGCTCAACTCAGGACTACAAAGGAGCATAACGACTTCACGAATAATACCAAGGAAAGGACATTTGGGTAGGCAGGTTTGGATACTCAAATTGCCAGACATACGTTAAATTACTGAAAAGGAAAAATAAAGCAATCAACATAGTCCTATCGTTCGCAATAATAAAGGGAAATTTATAGTTTACAAAATGTGATACTTAGTAAAGTAAACACTTATGTCAAAAATTAATTGAAAAAAAAGGCAAATTGCATAATAAAAATAATCTACAATGTCAACTTGTTAAAAATAATAATAAAAAGCACAATTGATAATAAAAACAAAAGAAAAAACAATAAGACAACAGTACTGGAGTACCTAGGTCAATCCCAAGCCTTTTCGTCCTCAACAGTCCTTTATAGTGTAAAAATCCTTTTGGCAAAGTTTTTGCTTTACAAATGATTTGAATTTATTAAGGCTTAGTTGTTGAATATGACTAGGAAGTTTATTATAGAAGTATATACATTGGCATCTAAATGAGCCACAAATTTGTGTTTGTTCCTAGTATTAAAATTATGAATATCACTGTATTTTTTAAACATGTCTATATTTTTATGGGCATACAAAATATTCTCGTTAATATACTGTGAAGGTACAGTCACCATATTGATGTCTTTAAATTTATCTCTGAGGGAATATCTGGGACTTAATTTATAAATCGAACGAATAGCCTTTTTCTGCAAAGCGAAAATTGTCTGGATATCGGCGGCATTACCCCACAGTAGAATAAATGATTGATGTTTTATTTTGATATAAGTTTGATTTTATAGTCAAAAGACATATTGGTCTTGGAGCACTAATGATAAATTGATATTTATTTTGCAAATAAGTTTTATATAACCAAAATTGGAGCACAAACATCATATTCATAATAATATGATATGACGCAAGTCGGTGTTAATTAACGAAGAGACAAAACTATTATAGAAACACTGACTTCCGAAATTAAAGTTATTTTGCACTTTTCTGTTTTTTTTTTTTTTTACATTGAAGTCGGTTGTATTATTTATGTAAAAAGTGTTTTATTTGTTTTGTTATTAACTTATTATTCAATATCGAAAAAGTTTGTTCATATATATAAGTAGAACCAAATAAGTTGGCGCATTTCAGGGCATTTGTGCGCAACTCTTTGTCCATAGTTTTATCAATGCAGCGGTAAAGTTCAGCAAGTCCCCTTCATTGAATTTGTTACGAAAATCTTGATCCTTTTAAATATCGATTATTTCTAACTGCATTGACTCTGGTGCAATTTTAGCTAAAATGGTGAAAGGATTGTTAAAAACAAACTCTGAAAATCGTTCACGAAAAGATTGTATTAAAATATCTAACTTTTCGACAAAGCTAAGATTAACCGCAGTTTTATTGAATTTTTTAGCCTTTTTCTTGTAATTTGGAAAATGATAGTAATTGATCGAATTTATTTGTGATCTGAAAAGAGCTAGCTTGTTGGCGGGCCACTGGCATATTTCGTCTGTGCATCTATGCACTACATGCATGACTATAACGTGTAGGTAGATAAACTATAGCAAAAGTGTCTTAATCCTGATAGTGAAACTTTTTTCAGCTTTACTCTTATTCACCAAGTGTAACGTGCGTAAAGGAACTCATTTCTAAAAGAGGTATCGACTTTCAAACTCAAAGTTATAATTGTGGCATTGCAGGGCACCACCTGGGCGCGCTAAGGCACGGCCACGGGCGGCACGTGTGGTTCGAGGTGACGGGCGCGCCGGGAGACGCGTCCTCGCTACTCTCCGCTGAGCTGCGGCTGCACCAGGCGCCCACGCACACCGAAGACCCCACCGCGCTCTACACTGTCGTCGCGCACCGAGTCATCAGCGTCGATAATATAGGGTAGGCCTCTGATCATCCTTAGTCTATCGAGCCGCAAACTCGGGGTTTTGTTTGTTTGAAACTACAGTTTCAGTATCAATGATTCAGGCAATTTTTTTTTGTATTAAATCGAAAGCATATTTGTTGTTTGAAAAATTCTAACATGTCTGTACAATTATTTTAACCCGACTAGGAAGAAAAAAGGAAGGTAATGATGTTTCTCAGTCTGCATATTTTCAATGTGTAGATGTTTGATCGTCGTAGCTTGAAAACTATTGACAATATGGCAAATCAGGCGTCTATTGGCTCGTGTCTGTACAAAAATAGTAGAAGGGAAGTGTCTATATTAGGCTAACTGGACATAATTAAACCTAAGACTAAATTCTTACCGCAAGTATTTTTTTTAGGGTGTGAAATCATCTAATTACTTCTCTTGCTCTAGAGCGGAGCAAGACGGCGTGTAATATTTTTACTGACTAAAACCACACCTACGTTCCTTCAGTTGCCTTTTGTGTTCAAGGACCACGGTAACCTTTTCAGAAGTTTACCCATGGTCCTGGTAGGCATTGGTCCTGTTTAGTCAATAAAAGTTTCACCCTCCCTCTCGGTTCACCCAGAGCGGGACAAGTTATTTGACGATTTATCAGACAAACAAAGAGGCCTGCCACATTTTCGAATATTACCCCTACCTAGATACCTATAACGGTTCCTTTTAGCGCCGGTTTTAGCATGGTCGCCGTTCTGGGTGTCATTTCTATCAGCGGATCTGCTCTAGTGCCCAAATTAAATGTGGAAAAATTAAAAAAGAGGTTTATTATAACACAATCATTTATTTTTTTGTCTTTCTAATATATTTTATTTTTCTAACTTTTCTTTGGGTACCTAAACTGTTTTAAGAATGCGACTTAGATAGTCAAATACACTCTGCGATTTCATTTTCAATTGACAAAATTACCGACGAAGTTTTTAGTTAACATCGACTGAGATATTTTCGATTTCAAATACGATTTTATCAGCATACGACACAGTCAAATATATTTGGACACAAAACTTATACGTTGCGGTCTTAAATAAAATTTTAGACATTTTGCATAATACCTATGCGTGTACGAAGAAGTCTTAAATCTTCATTTAATTTAATTTGATCTGTTACTTTTACTATTGTGTAAAAGTATTATATGTAGTAGGTACTGTAGGCTAATAAATTTTGTTTTTTAAGCATAGTCCTTATAATTATCTCACTGTTAAGACTCAGGCCTCCTCTCTAGGAGAAGGAACAGGTCGTAATCCGCCACGCAGGCCCAGTGCGGGTTGTTTTTTTTAAGGTATATTTAAAATGAGCAACATGTCAAATGTTAGTAAAATATTTATTGTTTTTTTTTTCTATTTAATTGTCTTGATACAAGATTCGTAAGTATAATTCGCGTATGTTCTTGCCTATCCTAACCTAACGTTAATTGTTTTTTTTTTTAATACATTTTGTAATAAATGTGAGGATTCTAATTGTCAGCACGTTCGTAAGAATTTGGCAGAAGTATCGTCAAAGCGTCAAAAATTTTGTTTTCCATCAAAGTATCTGTTTGTACAACTCCAGTACCTATTTAGTTTATTCATTTGAGTAAATGTATTAATCGCATTTAATTTTCAGTATCACACCTACCGCTGTTTGTCTCGGTATTCACCAAAGGTTAGGTATCTGATAGAAAATGCCTATGGCATTAAGTTTATGTGCATAGGGCATTAAATAAATAAACGGTTATCATTATGAGTATTTATTTAATTTAAATTATAATGACGGTTTTACAATTAATTATAGTATTAAAACATTATAAATAAATAAGTAGGTAATTAGGTGCTTTAGATATGGGATACAGATTAACAAGACGGAGAGAGAGCGGTAAATTTTTGTATAGTCCACTATTTACTTGTCGTGAAGGAAATATTTCAAGCAATATCAATGACGTATACCTACGACTTTCTTCTAACAAACGAACTCGGTGTTAGCTTCCGTTTTAGAAAAATTGTCCTGTAACCGCCAGGAGAGTAAAAGTTATTCGTGAGGAAAAATTTGTCACGTGAAAGTGATTGAAACACACATCACATTCATTAGCACTTCTAAGTCCGTAGTACGGACGTATACGTCATCAATATTGCATACCTACCGATGTGTGTGTGTGATGTGTCTCAAAGACACATCGTTTCCACGGCAGAACTCATATTCGAAACACATGGAACTCATATTCCAGACATATTGCAAAGGATATGGGAACTTTTTTATAGTCGGCGGCCAGCCTTACATTACCCTTCCTTAGGAATTACTGGAGGTTTATCCAACCAATGGTGACCTAAGGTGTTTACAAGTACGCAGGGTATCAAAATGTCTATGTCACCCCTTATGACACCTACGGGAAGTAATGGGACGGTGCTATTCTTTACGTCCGACACCATATGATACGTTTTGTTTATTTTGTTAAGTGTTGAATTAATTACTACCTACTAATTATTATTTATTTTCCGAAAATTTACCTACATTAATCATTAATATTACTTGACTTTAAAAATATACAAATCATTACGCTTGTGTCCTCCAAAGTGTTCGGCAGCGGTGATGCTATTGTAAAACCATATACCTGTTACCAGTAGGTAATATTGTCCATCAACCGGGCATAAACACACAGCTCGACTCGGGTTGCTATTTACTAGGTAGGTACTACCAACTCATATTCCAAAATAATGGGAGTTCTCTTAGATTTCATGCAAAAATGGTTATAAATACAGGACAAAACAACACTAGAACAATTTGCCTGCAGCGGTCTTCCCGTCCGATTGTAATTTGGATGTCTTCAAGGCTAGACTGAATAGGCTCTTAATAAACTAGTGCGCCTCACTATTAACGTTTGCAACACTGCTAACCAACAGGTGGGATCGCAGTCCGTAGTTTATATCGATAAAAAAAACATTACCTATAGAAAAT
Organism: Mythimna vitellina; assembly: GCA_949316375.1. Lineage (NCBI taxonomy): Eukaryota > Metazoa > Arthropoda > Insecta > Lepidoptera > Noctuidae > Mythimna > Mythimna vitellina. The sequence continues at coordinate 12,323,194 of OX438691.1, read as the reverse complement.
AAAAAAACCTAAAGGAACCGAGAAAAAGTTATTTAAAAAAAAAGAATAAATAGACCGGGCGTTGAAAGAAGTTGAGTGTGCAAAGTTTTGAACTCAGGAAAGAATGCAGATTGTGATTATGGATGTTGCCAGGAGGTTCATTATTCCACTTTTTTTAAATCCCACTTCTTTTAGATATCAATGAAATGCTTTGGAGTGATTTCAATAATGTTTTGGCGGCAATATCCAATTGTTTCTTTTGATTAAAAATACTTGTACGTAGCCAGATAAAAAAAGAAACAAAAAAGTTATAATAAAAACTTTTTTACAAAAAAATACAATCGACTTCAAAAACAAACTAAAAAGAGCATAATAACTTTAACATTGGAAGTCGGTATTTTTGGTTTTGTTTCAATCTAAACTATACCATTTAAAAAAATGGTGTAGGTTAGATTATACTTGCAATTTGCTTTATTAAACTTATTATTTTTATCATTTTCAGAAGTTTGCAGATGGAACAGGTGGCAGCCGTGAATACTAGCGCTGGCGCCGAGGGCTGGTTGGAGTTAAATGTGACCAGCGCGCTGGGCGCCTGGCTCTCGTCGCCAGCAGACAACAGGGGCTTCTTTATCACGCTGCATCCTCACTCGCAGCCTGGTACGGTTTTCATTTTGTTTTTTTAAAAAGCATAACAGGTCGGGCAAAGTAGACTGGTTATAATTTACCAGCTTCTGGCAGTGGTTTCGCTCGCGTGAATATAGAAAATATGCCTATGTCACTCAGTGATATAGTAGCATTTGGGCCACCAAGATACAGGCTGTGCCTAGTTTGGGGCCCACAGTCATCTCTGTTGTGTTTTCTATTTATTTTCCTCATATTTGTATACTTCTTTTTTTCAAACTTTTGTTTGTGGTAATAAATTATTATTAAATTATTAATAAAAAATATTATTATTACTGATAAAGTAGCATTCTATTTTACTGGTGAAAGATTTTTTTTAAATCGGTTCAAAGTAGTTTTTGAGTTCATTCATTACAAAAAAAAATCTACTCTTTATATGATTATATTGTAAGTTATAAGTATGGTTTAAGTGCTAATTTATAGCGAGGCAGAATAGACGCCAAAATTGTAACCAGTCTACTCGTAGAATATTTCCTCACACTATTAAATTGAAGGTTTTAGAAATCCCTGACACGTCTTTTAAGTTTATTAGAGTATACTATTGTTTTTTTAAAACCCTTTTGCTTTGTCTTACGTTCTATTGATATCCATTGCGTCAATTCATAATGAAACATATGTACAGTCACGAGCAATAATATATACCTTGTTACCTTTTCTCATCATCATCATCATTCATCATTTCAGCCGATAGACGTCCACTGCTGGACATAGGCCTCCCCCAAATGTCGCCACAAAGAACGGTCCTGCGCGTCTCGCATCCATCGGATTCCCGCAACCTTCACCAGGTCATCGGTCCACCTTGTAGGGGGCCTTCCAACACTGCGTCTTCCGGTACGCGGTCGCCACTCCAGAACCTTTCGGCCCCAACGGCCATCCGTTCTGCGAGCAATGTGCCCTGCCCATTGCCACTTAAGTTTGGCGATTCTTCGTGCTATGTCGGCAACCTTGGTTCTCCTGCGGATATCTTCATTTCTGATTCGATCACGCAAGGAAACTCCGATCATAGCCCTTTACCTTTTCTAAAATATCTTAACTTTTGCCATTCAAGAAATAAGTGCGACAATTTGTTCTAAATGACCTGTTTGATGGGTAGACCTTCCAGGCACTCCACAACTTTTCAGCCCCATCCACCATCTGTTGTGCCCTGTCTGGTTAGCAAGGTGGACCGGTGACCTGGCGAGGGTCGCGAGACCGCGCACAGGCCCGTTCGTTGTTTTGACACTTGGGGGAGGCCTAAGGTCTTTCGGCTAAAATGATGATGATGATCTGTTTGATAGTTATGTAATTTTTGCGTACAAAATAACAAGACGTTTATTTTAACTTCGTTTTCCAGAACGGCACGTGAAACCTGAAGAGATTGGCCTGGAGGAGCCTCGCGGTGTTATCGTGGAGGGGAAGCAGCCGTTTTTGGTGGCGTTTTTCAAGAGTGGGCCCAAACTGGGCGGCGCCGATGCGGGCGCGCGCAGGAAGCGGGAGGCGCGGCGCTGGCGCTCGCACGGCTACTCTGAGAACTATCTCAGGAACCCACTCACAGGTTTGTGGAACATAATTCACGGATAACATAAATTACTTAAGATTTTGCCCGTGGTTTTGACTGCATGAAAGTCGAAAGTTATCCCAAGGGCAATGCACTATCGGAATATCCAGTGTCGCAATCCAGGTTATGGTCTACCCGTGTTGAAAATTTCGTACAAAGCCCTTCAGCCGTTGAGGCGTGATCGAATATGAAAATATTAAGATTTGTGATATCGGTAGGAAGTAGAATTGCGCACGCCATAGTCATGGCGGTAGGTAAGTCTCCTCTTTAAGGAGTGGTTGGAAAGGCGTTACAGTGTTCTCACCTTCCACGTGACGCAGGTCCTCACAGGACATGGAAGTTCGGGAGGTTGTTCCACTGGATTTAGGCAGAAACGCCCTGGTGTCACCATGGTGCGGATCGCCCGGAGGACACAATGGATCATGCGGTGGAGGTGTCCCCCGTGGAGCACCGCCGTGTTATCGTGGAGGCGATCGGTGGTGGCTCGCGCCAGGCCATGGTTTGGAGCACTACATTAGACCGACGCACACGTGTAACACGCCTTATTTGTACGTAGAACGACGGTGCGTGGCGTCGCATGGCGTGGATCAAGTGTAACTCTACAAGTCTAGTTTCCATATAAAATGTATGGAGACCGACGCGCCCAGTTCGGCGTATGTGGCACACGTGTGCGCAGTTCTAGCATTATGCTAGCGATGGAGGTGGCTTTAACCGCGCTTACGGACCACGAGACTTTAGCTCACCGTCCAGCCGTCCGGTAAGGAGCCGAGAGCTCGAGTCGATGACGTGTATTATTCCACGCGCGCCTTATAGAGTTGTCAGCAAAACCGAAGGGGGCCAATAAGTCAAGCGCTTGTTAGTTACCGTGGCCCTAGAACGCAAAGAGGAAATCAAGGAACGTAGGTTTTCTATTTAAACTCATACTTTAATTAGTAACTAAATTACAATCTCATTTGTTAATATTTGTTTAATAATAATATTCTTTGTATTTTTTTTTAAAAAGGTTAGTAATTGTGTAAGGTTTTAATTGTTTTCTGTATTTTTTTTTGTATTTTATATTCTATAAAACTTATAAATTGTAAATTGTGTTTAATTATACATATTTTGTTATTTTATGTCACAGAGCAAGCGAATTCCAAATGTTATGTACGTCGTTATTATTACGTACATCAGACCACCTATTAAATCGATTATTTTTTGTAGACTATTAAATGTTTTGTAATGTGGCAGTACTCAATAAGTAAATAAAATAAAATAAAATAATAAAAAAAAACAGGTGGGTTTTAGTCAGTAAAAGTCTGACACCCCCGGCCCTCTCTCGCCACCCTAGACCGGAAGCTTTCACATCTCAAAGAATAAATAAAACTTAAACGAGTTATCATAGACATATGCTTGATATAACACTGATTTTCAGTATTGATTTATTTTATTATTTCAATTCTAGCGAACCTCCCTAGCTTCGGGTGTTACAAATTTTTAACGTTCTCTATTTTTCTCTACAAATACATGCATTAATTATACACCTAAACCATTCATGAGTCACTCATACCGATGGTGAAAACCGATAAAAACCTTTCGGTTAGATAGATTATCGCGTTCATACAGACATACAGACGCTGAGGGGGATTTTGTTTTAATTTTGGGATAATAATATGCAAGTATTGTATTCAGATGCGTCAGAGCTGTACGAAGATTTGTCAATTTGAGGTTGAGAGACGTTTAAATTTAATTATACTAATATCATTCAATCTAACCCGGATAAGTCTAAACTGATAAAGAATTATCATACCTGTGTGACCTTCTCCACTGACACAGAACATCGATGACTAATTCTATACTACAGTAATCTGATGGTACTATTGCTCCCTAATCTATCGTATCATGACTAGTCATGACATGATTTATTGTTAGGTAGGTACCTATTTATAAATATTGGGTAATACCGGAAGCGCGACAAGTGAAATCTTTTTGTATGTGGTTTCAGCCCCCCTAGCCAAGTTACAATCGTATCGTTCGCGCCAAACGCCTCGAGTAGGCCACGTCTCCGATTCCTTTGTTCTGAACACGTGACTGAGCGTTGAGATGACGTCACAATAAAGAAATCGGAGGCGTGGCCTACTCGAGGCGTTCGGCGCGAACGATACGACTAACTTGGCTAAAGGGGGCAGATACGTCACATAAATAATGGGTAATACCGGAAGCGCAATGTAATCGTTTTGTATGTGGTTTCAGAGACATCACAATGTATGTATGTGGTTACAGATACGTCACATTTTATGTGGTAATGGTTACAGGTACATCACATAAATATTGGGTAAAATCGGATGGGCGATAAATCAAATTGTTTTGTTTGTGGTTGTTTCAGATACTTCACATTGGACGACGAGAAGCTGTGAGATTCAGACTCTCTATGTCAGCTTTAAGGATTTGGAATGGCAGGTTAGTTTTTTGGTAGTTAAACTAAAATTGGAAACCGCTAACGTAATATTGGATGCTCTTAATGGATGATGAATGGCTAGAGGAAGTGGTGGCGTTGGTACAGATCCTACATAACAAATATCTCCATTCAGGAGTGGACAAATTTTTCAACAATCACTTTTGCTGGTGTTTTACATTTTTATTACAACTGTCTTTAAACTGATGACAGGACTGGATCATAGCCCCGGACGGGTACGGCGCATTCTACTGCAGCGGCGAGTGCAACTTCCCTCTGAACGCGCACAAGAATGCCACCAACCACGCTATCGTGCAAACACTCGTGCATCTACTTAATCCTACCAAGGTTAGTGTTGTTTAAACCTCTTTACTTCCAAGCATAGTGCTGTTTGAACCACTTTACTTTAGGTCGTTAATTCATACAAAGTCGTAGGTTGCTCTGATAGCTTTTGGTGTAGTAGAACAAGTCGATGGAGATCGTCTTATCCATTTTGACCGAAACCAGCCAAGCTTCTAGGGTTGACTGTTTGACTTTCGAAAGCAAAACCCATCTTCCTGGAATGCACAGGCAAAGAAGGATCATAGATGTGTTTTTAGTCAGTAAAAGTCTGACACACACTCCTGCTCCGTCCTAGAGCGTGAGAAGTCTGTTGCGGTTGGCAGTCCTGTATATTTTGGACTTTTTGACAACCGTTTTCGTTCACTTTACACATTTCACTCAATTAAATTTTTATAGCCTGCCAATGAACTTTGTCCAACAATAGAAAAGGAAGAAAAAGCAGTCTGTTTCTTTTATATAGCCTTTGAATTGTTTGTAGGTCCCAAAACCGTCGTGTGCGCCGATCAAGCTGTCGCCGATATCGGTGTTGTACTACACGGACGACTCGAACGTGATCTTGCGCAAGTACAAGAACATGGTGGTCAAGAGTTGCGGATGCCATTGATCGAAGCAAACGTATTCATCGAAACACTAGTCTTTTAACGCTACGCTTCTAAGGGCTTAGTTTTTAATAGTCATATAACTTTTACCTGAAGAATAGGTTGTTGCGTATATTAGTATGAACATCAGCATCCGGGGATTATCAGTATTGTTTTTAATGTTAGCTTCAGCATCAACATCAATCGATGCTGATTTCTAATGCTGGCATTCATGTAAAAGAAAAAAAGAAAGAAAAACATTTTATCTGGCGGAACAAGGCGCAAATTTAGAACAAGTTTCAAGTTTTCAAGTCGTAACGTGTTCTTTATCTAAGACCTAGCGCAGTCAGTAGTCACGTAAAGTTTTAGCCAATCATAGGCAGTTAGAGATTATACAAAAAAACTGTCATTTGTTCCCATTCGATTGTTTTGTCAACATAAATTGGTTGAACATTAGTGATGTATTGTATGACGTGTATGCGTAGTTTAAAAATAAAATAAGACATCAATACTTAAACCATTTACAAAATCAAAATGCCTCCTCTAAAAAAAAGTGTAATATGGAAATATTTTACTTTAGTGAACAACAAAGAGCATATTTCAAAATCAATGTTTCATATAAACATACTTATACTATAGAGGTGTAGGTATTATGTAAGTAATCATATAAAATAAATAAATAAATTATAAAAAAATACAAACCTATCCTCTTTGTAATATTAGTATAGATAACTTGTGTTTTATTCAAAATAATATATCACAATTAATTATAATTTAATTTATTAATCAAATCAGCATCAGCCTTAGCATCTTCTGCTACCTGAATCAGCAACACCCCTGGAATAAATATAACAGTTTTAAGTTTGATGTATTTTCTATCAAACCGCAATACATTATCTTTAGACAAAAGCTTATGTGACTATTGAAGAATCTGCCCTTCGTAAATTAAGATGAAGCTGTAGTTTACTCATTAATTAGTGTAAGTTTATATGTGTTATTTAAGTAAACGTCCATGTGTCCAATTTGTGGAGTAATTATAAAAGCAAAAAAGAAAGCTTACAGTGCCACGTCTTCTATTTTTCACGATTATGATGATGATGACTATTCATAGCATGGGCTGTATAAATGAATTTTAATGTCACAATTTTAAAAATGAGTATTTTTTTTAAATCAGTGACATAAAAAATGGTAGATCAGTGTTACATCAGCTATTATTAATAAAGCTTTATTTTTATATAATTTGATCAATATTTTTACTTAAGATATTATTTCGTAATAAATTACTTAAGGGGCCGACGAGAGTTGCATTGTTTTATCTATTTAGGTCACAAAGACAGTTAAAAGAGTACCTATAACACGCAATAAGACCTTCGCGTTGCTTGGAGACAAAATTAACATTTTTACAACTGAAACATTCATTCACTTGTTCATCCGAAAAATTGAAATGTGTTGTTTTGTTTTAGGACTGTATCACTGTATCCATCTCGAAATATATTTCTTCAATTGTAAGTAATAGAATAGCGATATTGTAACGAAGTTGATTTTAATTGTTAAGAACTGATAAAAATCGATGTAATTTATTTTATGTGGAAAAAGATCTGAGGCCCTACCACGAGCTCTTAACGCGATCCATTTGACGACCTGAACTGATCTGTGAAGGGATGGAGCTATATAAATGATATTTATTTTGCAAATAGGTTTTTTAAAAACACTTTTACTCGCTAATTTTTTTTGTCAATTCAAACTAGATGAAGCCGGCGTTTCCTAGCTGATTACCCTGATAAAAACACCGAAACAAACTCAGGGGCAAAGTCTCTTTTAAAGTCCATACAGCAAACATGTAATAGGTGAAATCATATGAGAACCATGCAGATTGGAGACTGAGATGGTCTTTTGTAGAAAGAACCACACAGTTCTGAGCAGAACTGTCCAGTCAGTGCAAGCATTTGTCAGTATTCGAGTAGCTCAACTCAGAACTACTAAGGAGCTCAACGACTTGATGAACGATTCCAAAGAAAGGACATTTGGGTAGACTGCAAAAAATACTCAAAACTGCCAGATATTATGTTAAAATTAAAGAAAAAAAGAATAATCCACATAGTCCCCACATTCACAATAGTAAAATTTACAAAAAATGAAAATATTACAAATTGTAAAAAAAAATAATTAATAAATATATTTCTAAAAGTAATTGTCAATGTTAAATTCTAAATATAAAAAATAAAACATGTCATAATTGTAAAAATAATAATATATAGATATATTATTTATATAAGTATAATATAGGGTGTATAGCTCCATCCCTCTTTCTCGCTCGCACGGCTGACATTTCAACACATCACGGTAAGGTTTGCCCTGCTTGCTCTATTCGAGCAGGTACTTAAGTTTACAATTTCATATTTCTTTTTGAGATTTAAAAAAAACAAGATTTGGTTGATTTGTGTTAGTATACCGAGAATTTTATTGTTTATTTGAATAATTGATAGAACAGCTGCACCATCGTTGCGTGCTACTAGAAACTTTTTATCCTAAAATGGACAATTCCTTTGACATTCAATGCGACCACATGAAATGCATGTATTTTATACAAGTGATTTGCCCTGACTTCGGACGGGTGCAAATTGTATATACCTACATAAACCTTCCTCATTTATTCCTCTTTCAACCAGTGAAACCCAAATAAATATAATATACTCTTTTCTGATATTTATGGTGAAAACTGTATCAAAACCAAAAAGTAGTTTAGGAGGTGTAAGCGGATAAACAGACAGACACGGAAGACGACTTAATTTTTTATTAGCGAGCCGCCCCAGATTCGCACGGGTGTTAAAAATCTTTGAAATCCTCGGTTTTATTATAATATGCATGTATTATACACCTACAACTTCCTTATTAAACCAGTGGCGTATCTAGGTGACCAACAGCCATAGGGCAAAAAGAATAAGGGGCCCCTTTTTTACGTAGGAAATAAATTCTCCTGCTGAGTCCTCCAGTCAGGAGGGAGTGTCGGACTTTTGCTGACTAAAACGAGTTGCCATGATTAATCTTTCGAATACCGTAATTAGAGACACAACAGAAAGAAAATGAGAGAGCGAACGCCGGCGTTCGCTTGGGCTTTAATGAATTAAAGTAGTGTTGCAATTCAGATTTTGGTGAGAATTTTTCATTAGTTCAAAAAAAGGTTTGGGCTGGTTGGCCCTGAATTACTCAGGGCCCCCAGAGCCTGGAGCACCCGGGGCATTTCCTCGCCTAGCCCATCGGTAGCTACGCCAGTGCATTAATTACTTGTCTATTTGTGAGTTACTGCACGAAAATCCGTTCAGTAATCTTTGATTTTATTATGTTCATACAGACCGACAGACGCGGTGGGAGACTTTGTTTTATAATATGTAAGATCTAACTAAAGGAGATTTTCATATAAATTGATACACGTGGTTCACGTATTGGATTTAGAATTAAATCTCCGTCATAAATTTATTGTTATTTGTGTCGATTTCCGTGAGCACAATTTAAAATAGGTAATTATGACACTCTATTTATAGTTTATTATACTTACAGGCTACTTAATAAGATGGTCAGGTCCGACTGGTGCAACCGGCATCTGTGTGTAAAACGAAGGGTATGCCCTACTTGGACAAAACTATTTGCTTACTTAAATAAAAATCTCCGTCCCCAACAAAATGTAGATATTACGTCCAACAATATGTTTTATATTTTTTCTAAATGTTATATTTTTGTACGTAAGTTTGTTGTCCACAAAACTTTTATTTTTACGGATTTTGTAGACTGTTTTGTATTTAACTTTCATAGAAGAGTTAACATTATGTCCATGGGCGTCAGGAAAAGGGGGTGTGATTGTAACCCTCTGGCTTTCATATTCATTTACTTACAAAAAAAAGCCTCCTGTAATATTATTCATAGCATCGCCTACAACCTTCTTCTTAAATTATCTAGTTAGTTCTGTATTTAATTAAATGAGCGATGTGCTAAAAATGCACACACTGAAAATAGATCTACCGAGGGACGCCCATTATTATGACGGACTGCTTACTAACTTAAATGTACGTTCCAAGTACAGTACTAGGAACTTTGTATTTGTCGATCGATTTACTGATAAGAATATAAGTAATGGATTGTTGTTATGTACTTTAGCAAATCAACTTTTTGCATTGATAAAGCCACGTGCACTCGGCGTAAGATAATATTGCACATCATGTCAACAATTGGGACTCACCTTTATCTTACGACATAATAAAAATGTCCAATGGCCATATTGTCACCTGCCATTTAATGAAAAATGCACAGTTATAATCAATTTAAATATAATAATAAGATTTTTTTATTTTCATTTTAAAACTTATGAAAATGATCCAATGTTGTCTTGCGTCGAAACCCGTCATTGTATTTACTTTAACTAAGTAATTTATGTGCCAATCGAATAAGTCAGCTTTTGTAATGAATATTTACATGTCTTAGTTTTTATAATGTACAATTAAGAATTTTTAAGATGTAAAATATTATAAATAAAGGAGAATAATTTTTTAAACTGTTTGTTTTTTCTTGCTTAAATTCAGTGTTGAATTAGACCGATATCCCGAGCCTTTAATCTTGTACCTATACAAAATTTAACTGCAATAATGCACATTCTTATATAAACTTCCTTTCTAATAAAAACAATCAGAAAATTAAGTTATAATCATAATCTAAGTACTGAAATACTTAATTGCACCTAGGTGGTGTTTCGAAATTATCGTCAAAAATTTCTCAAGAAATTATTATCAAAAGTAGATTGTTATCCTAATTGTAGGCAAATATTACAGGCATCGATGCACTACAATCGTAGTGCTTCGATATTGGTATCTACGCATGCACACACAAACACCTAGTAATGCAATCAAGATTTATTAAGAATTGTTTCTAAGAATATTATTTTTTATTCTAAAATATTTTTTGATTATTTTAGGTTAAAAAACCCTTTAAAATAAACCTTTTTTAAAATTAGCTGAAATTGATTCAATAGCCGATTCTGAAGTCTACTTTTAGGTTGCGGGTTTATTATGTTAAAACATATACCTAACAGTATCTGCAGCCATGGACTTGGGATAGGTTGCACATCAGTAGGCACTACGGACATTTCTAATAAAAACACGTTGAAAATTTTTGTTCACTTACTTGCATAAATATTTTGAAATGGAGGTAAAATGTTTGTATATGCATCGTTTATTGACGTATCACTATTAATACATACTAGGAATTTAGATTTTATTAGATAAAAAAACAGGTACCTATTTGCCTAAATTCCTAGTAAGCCAGACTATGTACACAGCGAGCCACTGCCTTGTGACGGGTAAACCCCCAGATTACTACCCAGCTGTTTACACTAATAGATAAATTCTAAAGCAGGTTCTGGCTCTGTAATGAATTTAAACTGAACAAGTGATTACTATATTATTACAACTGGCCGGCAGCAGCCGGTATTGTTTTACTGCTGAGCAAAAGCTTCTCTTCATTCTTGATTTTTGATAAGTTTCCTCCTTACAAAACATATGAATAGTACACAACACAAGGCAACAACATAATTGTTTAACATTCATACAAATAGAAATAACTAATATTATATATTATAATGAAAAACGTTACAGGTACTGACAACTCCTGCTTCTTTGTTTTTAACATGGACATTAGTAGTCTACGTAAGAACTAAATAATTTATTTAATTAAAAGCCTCATAAATTCAGAAAATGGATAGTTCAAATGAATACATTTAAGTATATAAGTTGTTTATAATGAATTCAGCATCAATCTTAACTGCACAAAATACATCTAATGTATACTTAAATATTACAAAGTGTACCCTAAAACAACCTTTTTTAACTTCTGTCTAATGGTATTGCAAATACAGTATAGGTTTAGGAGAATAAGGTCAAATCATGTTTTGAGAAAACCTAACAAAGATCAAGTTTGCAAACGGTTCAGATCAATGACATAATGAAGCATAATTCATTTTAAATTACTATAAAGTAAATTTGGAACAAATACGCTAATAAGCTTTGCTTTGCTCTGAATGGTGTCCAGACGTAAAGAATAACACCATCCCATCTCTTCCCGTGGATGTCGTAAGAGGTGTCTTAGGGACACACCAGAGAATGGGCAGCAGCATTCTCTGTGCATTACAACAACCACACTGCGATCGCCAACCCGCAAGCCAAGCGTGGGGACAATGGCAAAACCCCCCAATGAAAAGCACAACCAAAAAATGGCCCCTAGTGCTCGGCAACCCGTCTACCCCTGAATGGTTGCTTGGGTGCGAAGAATCTCTGGATGACATCCAGCTACCCCTTTAGAAAATAACGACTGGACCTGGCAACATATACACTCCGGTCCGACGAAAAGATCACCGAACTTGAGGAAGAATTGAGCAGGTTACACAAAACTCTGAGAGCTTTCAACTAGAACCTTATAATTGTTTCGAGTGCCTAGGTAGCTCCGAGGACGAATGCAACGATGGGTTCGTGGAAACTGTCCATACGGTCGGGCTTAAGTTCTTTAAGACTCGTCGTACAAATAAGAACAAAAGGGTCTCTGATCAAACTCTTGAAAGAGAGGCGTGAAATAATTCTGCAGTCTTCAGACAATGCGTGCATCTACTAGCAGCTTAATACGCGGATCTCCAAGTCCTTAAAACGAGATCTCCGTGGAATAAGGGCTCCAAGGTTTTTGCAAGAGACCTATTTATTGGGCAAAGCCAGCTCAATAAACTGAAGACCGACGATGGCAGAGTTACATCCGCCAAATCGGAGCTTCTGGGAGAGATCGAGGCTTTTATGGACCGCTGTACACGTCTATTACCAAACCCACTGCGAATCTACCAAATGACCCAAGAGCTAGATTGACCCGACACTATGCCGAAGATATTACGGACGTCAGCTTGTACGAGATTAGGATGGCTCTGAAGCAGCTTAAAAACGACAAGGCGTCGGGTGACGACGGAATTACTGCCGAACTCCTGAAGGCGGGTGGAAAACCGGTCCTGAAGGACCTTGAGAGATCTTTCGATTCCGTCATACTTGAGGGAAAGACGCCACAAGCATGGAGCAGAGGTGTGGTTAAGAAGGGCGATAATGCCCTGCTTAAGAATAACAGGTCCATGCTCGCTTCTGAGCCATGTCTACAAGCTGTTTTCCAGAGTCATCACGAATCGTCTCGCGCGCAGGTTTGACGACTTCTAATCTCCCGAATAAGTCAGATTTCGAAAAGGCTATATTATGCATACGCTTCGCAGGTTATACAGAAGTCCGAGGAGTATAACCTGCCTCTCTGCTTAGCGTTCGTGGACTACAAGAAAGCTTTTGATTCTATCGAGACTTGAGCTGTACTAAAATCTCTCCAACGGTGCCAGATTGAGTATCGGCTGTAGTGTTATACGAGAACGCCACAATGTCAGTCCGACTTCAAGACCGGACCTTGAAACCTATCTTTCTGCAGCAGAGTGTTAGGCAGGGAGACGACATTTCTCTGAAACTATTTACGGCTGCAATGGAGGATGTCTTCAAGGTTCTGGATTGGAGTGGACTAGGCATTAATGTTACTGGCGAGTACATCACTCACCTTCGGTTTGCCAACGACATAGTACTCATGGCTGAGACTACGGAGGAGCTCAGTACAATGCTCGATGACCTTAGAAGAGCTTCCGAAAGAGTAGGTCTTAAAATGAACATGGACAAAACCAAAGTCATGGTAAATAACCATGTAGCATCCACTCCGATCAAGATCGGAGACTCAATACTTGAAGTTGTAGATGATTACGTTTACCTGGGATAGACAATCCAGTTGGTCTAACTTTGAGAACGAGGTCAATCCGACTCTGCTGAGCAGCGTTCGGGAAGTAGCGCGGTATCTTCTCGTCCAACATACCACAGTGTCTCAAGACGAAAGTCTGTGACCAGTGCGTGTTGCCAGTGATGACAAATGACACTGGAACATAGTCGCTTACAATGGGCCTCTACAGAAGGCTTACAGTCACTCAAATGGCAATTGAAAGGGCTATGCTTGGAGTTTCCTTGCGTGATCGCATCAGGGATGAAGATATCCGCAGGAGAATCAAGGTCGCCAACATAGCCCGAAGAATCGCCAAACTTAAGTGCTGGTTGAACGGATGGTCAATGGGGCCGAAAGGTTCTTGAGTGGCGACTGCGCACCGGAAAACGCAGCGTTGGAAGTCCTCCCACATAGTGGACCGATGACCTGATGAGAGTCACGGGAATGCGGTGGATGCGAGACGCACAGGAATTCGTTGTGGCGACACTTGGGGGAGGCCTATAATATTAGATTATTTATTATCTTGATTTTTTATTTTTGTTGTTGAAACTTCAACGGTCCGGACTAAGCGTTTCGCTTCGTCGTTTATACCGCGCACATCGAAGGACTGGAACAATTTGCCTGCTGCGGTCTTCCCGTCCAACTATAATTTAGGTGTCTTCAAGGCTAGAGTGAATAAGCTCTTAATAAACTAGTGCGCCTGACCATCAATCATTGCATCTCCGTTTACCATTAGGTGGGATCGCAGTCAAGCACTGGTTTATATCAATAAAAAAAAAGTATTTACAAATAATATCAATGTGTATGTATGTATTCTATTAGCAGGTACAATTTTCACGATTTCAAATATTATTTATTTATTACCTACTCGTACCTACACCACAGGGTTTTTTTGTAGCCAAAGTTGACTGGTATTGAATGCCTTGTCACATAAGTCTGCAAACGTTCTGCCTGAGTGGATAATAGCTGCACTTAATTAATTTATTAATTTACTGACCCGTAAGCCACTTATGCTGCATCTGCATGGCAATTAATAACAACATTGATATGGCGTAAAAACATGCACAATTCCATTGTAATTAAGATTATTGAAGCAACAACAGAAGTTGCAGTGTCTAACCTATATAGACACTTAAACGATGCATGTCATTAGTTGCTTCAAGGCCGGCCGATACGAAACCTCCCACATCTACAAGATTCGGTATTCGAGGTACATTCTCGTCACTCCTGGTGACGATATTACTCTGCTCCAAAAGGGTCGTAGAGAAACTAGCATAATTTACAATCACAGGCCACCGTCCTTTCCGCTTCCGTCCGCATAGCCGAGGTACGTCGCGACGATGCCGACGACGTCCCCGTCAAAGTCCGTCTAGTCGCTTGCTCGATAAAAACTGCGCCGCTGAGCCTGTAATTTTAAAACTTTTAAACCCGTCTTCAAATATATAATCATTGTTTGATCTCACCCCTCCTTTGCTCCGTAGGCGCGGGCTTGCGGACGGTGAGCAATGGGTGGCTCGCCGTCCGACCGTCCGGTAACCGTCCGGACCGAGCCCAAGTCGTCGACGGCGCGTGCTGTTCCACGCGCGCCTCATGGAGATGTCAGCAACTGTAGGGGCCCAGCAGGGTCGAAGCCTACTGGGGCCACGGGTAGTGTGAAAGCGAAGCCCGGGGCCCCGGGATGAAGGCAAAGAAGGAACAGGAGTGGGTTTTTAGTCAGTAAAAGTCTGACACTATCTCCCGCTTCGCCCAATGGCGGAATTTGTCATTAGATGATTTTCCCACCTAAAAAAAAAAAAAAACCCCTCCTTTGCTGTCCTCCCCCAGTGACGCCCTAACCCGAGGTCCATACCCGACATAGGTGCCCTTGGCGTGTAGACGCTTAGTTTTATTTTCTAAGTCCCTTCAAGAGACTTTAATTTTAATAAGGTTGCTACAGGTAAGTTCTGTTAAGTAGACGACAACCTGCGAGAAGCCATATCACTAAAAAATAAATTGCTGCTTGAATTTAAGGATAGGAATGCTACAGTCGAGATACTTGTACGGTGTACATTCAGAATCTTATTGTAATGTAAAGCGCGTGTAGTTGGTCCTGTGAGCACTACATAGGCAAAACTGTCCTTAGATGGTAAAAGGTATGCACAGGCATTTAATTAATTTATTCAAATGATTGATTGATCTGATTAGGTTTTACTGGGTTTTCCCTAATCCTGCGCAACGAATGCTCCATGATGATACCCATATCTATACTGTGATCATACTGTATTCCTTTAGCCTTGCTTAGGAGCACACGTCTCACGTTAACTCACGTAACATTACTGAAACTCACCTTCTGATAGAAAGAAAAGGATAATAAATAGTTATTATTGAAATCCTTAAAACAGTCTTTCCTTTGGTGTCCTATTAACCCTAACAGGTTATAGGCCCAGCACACAATAAGTAATAACATATTACCAAAAATACTGTCGCCATCGTATTCATTATACGAAACAGAAAATAAGTTTTGCACGAGGTAGCTTTGCGTGTGCATAGAATTAAAATTTTAATGTTATGGCGTATAATACAAAACATTGAAATGTATAAACGTATTTATCATATATATTTAATCAAAGACAAACCTTTTTACTACACCGACATAAACGTACTTGAAAAGTAATAAACTGTATTAATTTATTCATTATACCTTTGCACGCATGTGCAAGGAATTTATTATCAATGTGGTGAGGTATAAACATGCATCATGCAGTCAGCAGTAGTTTTATTTAAATAGTAATTTATACTTAGAAAGAATTAGTATTTTTGGTACGTAGGGTTAGCGCGTGTAGGGTTGGTACTTAATTATAGGTATTCTTTATAACGATAAAAATATACTTTAATAATTTATTCATTTACTTTTGTATGTCCATGGAATTCATTATCAATATGATGGCATGCAAAACACTAGCTTTTGACCGTGGTGTCGTCTGCGTTAATACCTATGGGAGTTTAAATTCGTATATAGCCTTTAGTCATGAAAACATAATCGTGACTATCACACATACTTTTGTGTGTGTGATAAGTATTTATTAATTATGGATTAATCATGTCGGTTTAGTAACATTTAATGGTTTATACCAGTTTTGAAATAGTGTGGTGATTGTGGTATGTGTAACGGGGAATATTTCTACGTGCTCTACAATTTATCTACATACAGTCATACAATCTAAAAACATATATGACTTGTTTTATTTCATCATTTCTTTCAGCTGAAAATCAATCAGTTATCAATATAATATCTATCAATGATACAAATACAATATTTGTTTACACTTTAAATTCTAAGTATACAATCAGTCGCTTCATATTTTTATCGGCAGATATCTGATAAACATTTGAGTCTACGTCTTTGTACAATGTGTACGCGTGACTTGCCACGCGAAGTCGATTTGTATTTTGAAGGAAAAGACATTACCGTTTTACAGTATTTTTAAAGGCTATTAGGCACCTTGTATTTTACAAGTAACTGTTAAACAGAGTGAGATAGTTAAAAGTGGTCTATAGTGATTCGTTTCAAGTCGTTTTGATTGCCGGGTTGTATCGTGACCGGCTACGAAAAAATAAAAGAAAACCGCAAGTGTAGCAAAAGCTCTGGGTCGCGTCATCGGCGGACGCACGCTCGGCTTCAAGGGCGCAGCAGCCTCCGCCGCACCGGCCGGCGTTGATCAGAGCGAATCGCGCCGCGAAGCCGCATCATTACGCCGCCGACGCTTTGCCACAACACACGTTTCGCACGTCTGGCTTCGAAAATAAACAATGCTCTGCACGCCGATCGACACTCACCACCTGTTGTGAACATATTATGTGGATGTTCGTGTCGGCGCCCAGAATTCTGGGTTTCTCAAAAACAATGTGGCTTCTAATTGTTATCAGTGCAATTGTCTGCACCAGTGCCAATATCATCTCGGAAGCCAAGGTGTTTCATAAGTGTTGCCCGAAGAGTCAAAGTTTAGTAAAAGTGTCAGATGGTGAAGACTTTGAAGCCTCCTACCAGTGTTTAGATCGCGAAACTGCTCAGAACGGTTATAACATAAGTATTACTCCCCTTTTTGTTGGAGACAATGTGCCGGTGGAGCACGGCATACCTTCAGATTGTGATGAAATACAACTGGTGCAGCTGACATCGTCAGAGTTAGACAGTCAGTTACAAACTTTAGATATATGTTACGACCGGCTCGTGCTGGAAGTTGTCAACGGCACATTGAAACCTAACATTCCGGAAGTTGTTGGATTAAGCTGTGTTAAAAATGAAACTTTGAAGACGCCGAGAGACAAACTAATTGTACATCACTACCGGAAATGTTGTCCGAGTGGACAGAGTTATGATAGTAATTTCCATTTGTGTAGAAATACTGACATCAACAATTCAGAAGATTGGCTTTTGAAGCGTTTGAAAATGAACGATAATGATATTTATGAAGTTGATAATGGGTTGAATTGTAAAATGGATGAATATGGAGTGGAGCTGAGAGAGAATTTCTTTTCATTTGAAGTAGATGGAAGTAATCTGAAATCTTTGAGTAAAAAAGGAGATGAAGGTGGTGAGGCCCCACTGGGAGACTGGTGCGTGGACCGGGAGTTCTCCAGTTCGGAGCTAGTGGCTCGCGTGTGCTCTCGGGATTGTTCGGAATATGGTGCATACTGCGTCAGAAAGTGCTGTCCCATCGGACAACACTACAAACCTCGTCGTTGTGGCAGCTTCGTCAGCAGGTGTATGCCTAACTTGGACGACGTCTTATTCAACATATCGGACTATCTGGAGCCTTTGCAACGTAAAAATGAAGATATAACAGGTAGGCTTTTGTTTCAGTATATTCCTTCTTTTTTTCATGATTCCTCATGATTCGGCCCAATAGGCCGAATCATTAGGAATAGCATAGGCTAAGGTTAAATTATTATGGACTATCCATAAATTACGTCACACGTTAAGCGGAGGGGAGCGGGTCGACAAAGTGAGACATTATGCGACAAGGGAAGAGTCATAACATTTCGTGACGTCACGTTTAAAAATTCGTGTCCTAAATATTAAAATACGAAATATTGACAAAAAAAAAGTATTTCTAACTTTGACTTTGTGATTGTAACGCTTAAATTGTTTTATTTACAAGTTTAAAAACTAATTTCGGAGCTACTGTTTCATTTATGCATGTCTAGAGTTTAAATTGCAACATATGTGACATAACACTATAGGGAGGGGAAATTCACAAATGCGGCCACTTGTAGTAAGTGCGAGGGAGGAGGAGGCAAAAAAAAACATGAAATTCGTTTGACGTAATTTATTAATGGTCCCTTAGCAAATTAGTAAAGTGGTAAAGATCTAAAACAAGGTACACTAAACGCTAAATCGTAATTTGTCGAGATTATTTTTGTTCAAACAAAAATAAATACGACTCATTGGAAAAAAGAGACCATTAATATTTATAATTTGGTTTATCAATATTGGCTATCAGCAGTGCGTGAACATCATGTAGGTACGCTATTGATAGCAAAAGTTGATTATTAAGGTAATGGTAAAACATGATAGCAGTTAAAATGTAACATAAATGGAGTGCTATCATTAGGCATAATTTTCCCACCTTATTGTAAGTAGTAATTGGAAACAAAGCAAACGTTTACAAACAAATTGAAGTTGTTGTGAAGACGCACCATTCCGAGCTGACAGTTCGAACTCTCTTTGTTATTTATTTATTGAAGAATTTTTTTTTTAAATTCCAGTAACGGTAGTTATCAACGACTTTAATAAAATTCCATGTAGAACAACACATCAATAAAATCCACGGCAGTATAATAATAATATTCCGCAACTTTTACACAACGTCATCTAGTCCCAAATAAGCTGAGGCTCTAGTCTGCTATTTTTATAAATTCGCCATTCCAACACGATTCCACTGTCATTTTTCTAAAAGTTCGTAATCTGTTCATTCATAATGGCCGATCATTGATCGGTAAGTGATCTCGGAATAGCATAGTGGTACAAGCTGTCTTGTAACGAATTAAAAGTAATGATTATACAGTGACGTTCTAATGGTAGGTCACTGATCAAAGGCACTGTCAAAATTTTAGCAGATTACCGCATACGTCAGACATTCATTTGTCATTATGTACGAGATTAACATTCTGTGCCATTTCTCTCAATGGAGTGTCAGTGGTTGATCATTGGAAAGTCATAATGACGCTATTATATTAGTAGATTACTAAACTTGTCAAAATCAACAATTATGAAATCAATGATAGACCATTCTGACACTATTGTAATAGCAGACTTGAGGCCCAGAGCTCGTGTTATGAGTACTAGACAACTGATTAACATAATATATACTTATATATTTTTAAATCTTTCCTTTTGCTAAAGAGGAGGCTTGGGTCCCAGCAGTGAGAACATTATAAGTCTGTTTATGCTATATTTTTAAATACATACATATTATTGATAAATTACACCCAGACACAGAACAAATGATCGCTCTCATCCAGTCATCAAACATTTGTGTTGGGTGGGAATCGAACCCACGACCTCCGGCATATTAGTCAGGGCCACTAACCACTACACTAATAGAATCTGGGTTTTCTATTCTTATTTCTTACCTCACGATGGAATGCTTTTTTTTTTAAAGTTACATATGTATAAGCAATAAACTCAACCGCAAAGTATTTGGGACTCTGAATGGGGACCCATGGGGACGCCCGTACAAGTTGGTACGGGACAAACTCCGCCCCTGGGCTCCCCCGCTGACGCAGAGTCTCCGGCCCCAGCTCGTGGAGGGTGTGGTGAGCACTCTGTTCCCCACGCGAGGGGAACACTCTCCCCCGCCCATGGCTCCGCCACCAGCGGTGTCCGACGCGGACCACGATGGCGACGACGACGACAACGCTCCAGAGGTGACCGAGGTAGAGATGAGAGTGGCGGTACGAAGGCTGAGTGCCAAAAATACCGCCCCAGGACCCGACGGCTTGCCTGGGAAGGCATGGGTCCTGGCCATGGAGGCTCTCGGGCCTCGACTAAGAGGGCTCTTCAGCGCATGCATGGAGAGGGGCCAGTTCCCACTTCGCTGGAAGACGGGGAAACTGGTCCTCATCGCGAAGCCGGGGCGCCCTGCGGACTCTCCGTCCGCGTACCGGCCCATTGTGCTGCTCGACGAGGTGGGCAAGCTCTTTGAAAGAGTAGTTGCAGACCGCCTCGTCGCACACCTAACACGGGTGGGGCCGGATCTGGCGGACGGCCAGTTCGGCTTTCGCAGGAGGCGCTCCACGGTGGACGCCATCATGTGCGTGCGAGCTCTCACGACGGGGGATGCAGTGGCCCAGGGCAGGTGTGTCGTGGCGGTGTCTTTGGACATCGCCAACGCCTTCAACTCCCTGCCTTGGAGTAGCATTGGGAGGGCACTCCGGTATCACCGGATGCCCGACTACCTCTGTCGTGTGGTCGAGGCGTACCTGTCTGAAAGTTACGTAACCTACCCTGGTCACCAGGGGGTGTGGGAACGTCGAGAGATGTCGTGCGGTGTTCCGCAGGGATCGGTACTAGGGCCGCCCTTGTGGAGCATCGGATACGACTACGTGCTGCGCGGCGACCTCCCTGACGGGGTCAGCGTGGTCTGCTACGCAGACGACACGCTGGTCCTGGCGCAGGGAGAGTCGTACCAGGCGGCGGTCGAACTAGCGACACGCGGGGTCGCGACAGTCGTTGGCAGGATCCAGGAGCTGGGACTCGAGGTGGCATTGCACAAGTCCGAGGCCATGTGCTTTCACGGCCCTCGGAACGCGCCACCACCAGGTTCCCAGCTAACGGCGGGAGGAGTCCACATCGGCGTCGGGTCAACGATGAAGTACCTGGGACTCGTTCTCGACAGCCGATGGGATTTCGACGAGCACTTCCGACGTCTGGCTCCCAAACTAAATCGGACTGGGGCTGCCCTCGGGCGGCTCCTGCCCAACCTTGGGGGTCCAGACGCCTCCTGCCGGAGGCTCTACGCGGGGATCGTTCGGTCCATGGCCCTTTATGGCGCGCCGGTGTGGGCGCCGGGGCTGCGGAAGCAGCCGGCGGCCCGGCTGAACGCGTGCCAGAGGGTCATGGCCATACGGATGGTGCGAGGATACCGGACGATTTCCCGCGAAGCGGCGAGCCTTCTTGCTGGCCAGCGACCATGGGATCTGGAGGCAACAGTCCTTGCACTCATGCACGAACGGCGCATGGAGATGCAACGCCGGGGCGAAACTCCGCTGCCGCAACAAGTCGCGGCATGGCGGACAGAGTTCCGGCGAGTTCTCATGGTGAAATGGCGACAGCGACTGTCGCGACCCCGTGCTGGGCACGCCACAATTATGGCGGTAAGTCCCCTCTTTGAGGCGTGGTTGGAAAGACCTCACGGCGTCCTCACATTCCGCATGACGCAGGTCCTCACCGGACACGGTAAGTTCGGGAGGTTCCTGCACCGGATTCGTGCGGAAACAACGCCCGGGTGTCGCCACTGTGTGGCCCACCCGGAGGACACGGTGGAGCACACGGTGGAGGTGTGCCCCGCTTGGGCAGAGCAACGCCGTGACCTCGTGGGGGCAATCGGCGGCGGTGATCTCTCGCGCCGGGCCTTGGTTCAGGCCATGCTCCGGAGCGACGAGGAGTGGCAGGCGGTCGCCTCTTTCTGCGAAGCAGTAATGCTAGCTAAGGAGGCGGCCGATCGCGTGAGGCAACGGTCCTTACGCTCCAACCGCCGCCGGGATTCCGATCCCGATTTCCGGCCACCGTAGGCGCGGGCTTGCAGACGGCGAGCAATGGGTGGCTCGCCGTCTGATCGTCCGGTAACCGTCCGGACCGAGCCCAAGTCGTCGACGGCGCGTTTTGTTCCACGCGCGCCTCAAGGAGATGTCAGCAAATCGTAGGGGCCCAGCAGGGTCGAAGCCTACTGGGGCCACGGGTAGTGTGAAAGCGGAACCCGGGGCCCTGGGACGAAGGCAACGAAGGAACAGGAGTGGGTTTTTAGTCAGTAAGAGTCTGACACTATCTCCCGCTCCGCCCAAGAGCGGGGATGTCATTAGGATGATTTTCCCACCCAATAAAAAAAAAAAAAAAAAAAAACCGCAAAGTATTTTATTCAAATAAACCTTTTACTAGAGGCACTTTTGAATTGTCAACAAGCCGACCCAGTAAGAAAAATGAAAATAATTGCACATTCCAAAGCGGAGATCTCTATAGAGATCTACGATTCTTATATATGAAGAAGAATGTGCATGAAACTCTATGGACGCTCTCTTAAATTATGTTACGACTATCTTCTGCCAGCGGCTTCGCCCGCAAGAAAGTAGAAAATAAAATAGTCTATGTAACTCAGTGGAGATGTAGCTTTATAATGGTGAAAGAGGATTTTAAATCGGTCTAGTAGTTTTTGAGTTAAATTGTAACATACAAACAAACAAATAAATAAAAAAAATCTCTTTACAATATTAGTACAGATTTACAAAAATCCTGGTTGTTATATATTTCTTGTCGTTTATATTAATGTCTATCATAAACCTAATACAGGTTAGGTAAAATGTCTCATTCACTTTAAATATATTCAATATTATCATCATCATCACCATCCACAGCCCAACTTCGCCTACTGCTGAGTATAGGTTTCTCTATTCTTGTGTCAATATCTCCACGTTTCTGTACCAGTCTTATCGAGTTTCTACCCACGATGGCAAGATTGTACTAATACGGAAACTTGGTTCCAAAAAGTCAATTATTTTTATGTCTTCGTTCAATCACAACCACAGATGTGATGGTTTGCACTGCTAACTAATAGCTGTGATGAGAAAATAACCTAGTACTAGTTTTCTAAAGTATTTAAACGAAAAAAACTATTTATGAGGTAATTACTTAACATATCACCAGATTGTTCTAGTTTCATAAAACTATGCTACTCAGTAAAGATAATGATATCCATCGATCATTCATATCTTTATTGCTTTGGAGAAAAAACATCCTGAAATAAATTAGTGCTGGATTTGTCTATAAAATCAATTGCACAATATATCCGGTCTGCGATTCAATTTCCAAGAAATCCACATAAAAAGAGCCCAGGCCTTAAAATTATCATTGAAACCATGACTGATGTGGCTTGAGGCATGGAAGCGGAACAAAACAAAGGTTTAAACATACTACAATAGAGAATATACATATAATAGCAACAAAAACGTGTTCAAAAATTTGACATAAATTGCTATCAAATGGTTTCCACCTAAATGTTATAAGGTACACATACGCATATAGTAGCTAATATTTTGATTTATAATAAAGGGGAGAGGGTCTTTTTTATCAATATACTTACATATTTATTAGCCAGTTCGTTTGCCGCGACATACATACAGGAAGAGATAGGACGGCCGTGAACTGTAAAAAACTGCCGCCGTAAAAAGGCACGTACAAAAATTTTTTCTCAACATGCTTGACCGTCTTTGTGGAAAGGGAAAATAACTCATTGCTTATGTTTTTAGATGTCCTCGGAATTCGAACCGACCTGCACTGCCATGAGGGTCGTGTGGTGCTCAACAAGTCTGTGGAGCGGGATCGGCACCGGTTAACTTACGACGGGCAACTGATCTCGCCCGTCAGCGTCGGCGTGGACTATTGTTTCGAGGCCTTCGACAGCCGCAACTGCCCCAACGGGAATATCTTTGTGACCGCCGTCAATTGTTTTGTCAAGGCACCAGAAAACGTGAAGAACTTCCAGATGTCTTTCATCGTAAGTCATACATAAGTGCTCATTCACCATGATTACAACACACTTATTGATTTCATATCTTCAAAGGAAAATTGATGATAGATTTCTGAAGTTGTTGAAATTATGTGACGGAAATAGTTGTTTTTGTGAATGCGATACATATTTTTAAATTGGTCTGCGAGTCAATAGATCAGACAGAAGGATTGATTCGTTGCTGATAAACAAACGATCAGCGACTAAGACATTGGTACCATGTATTCGTGAAATTACTTAACAAGCGATTATTAACATTCATATAAATAGACTAAGGTTTACACAAAATCAGTTCTTAGTAAATTAGTTGTTGTTATTCGTGCCTCCAAGTTACCACTTCCTCACTGTAACGTATCTTTACGCAAACGTCCGGACTATCTCAGTGTTTGCAAGTCCATGTTTAGGTTAATATCGGGGTTGTGGGCCATGAGGGAACCATCATACGGAAACATGCAATAAACAAAGGAGGTGAGAACTCGGGCCGTGACGTCATCGCTCAGCGGGTAATCATAACCCCCCGTTCATTTCTCTGTTCACACATTGTAATACGATAGGATTTGACAGATTGGGAAGCTTTTAATGTTATGTCAAATGAAGTCTGAAAATATATTAACACAGATCATATTAATCATGATCATGATTGTTGATCATGTTATTGTTTGTTATGTTGTGTATAATTTAGGTGTCTTCAAGGCTAGAGTGAATAGGCTCTTAATAAACTAGTGCGCCTGACCATCACTGATTGCATCTCCGCACACCATCAGGTGGGATCGCAGTCAAGCACTGGTTTATATCAATTAAAAAAAAAAATCTGGTGACTTAATATTTTGAAACTATGGGCATGTACATTTTTTGTTTCATGCAATTTTGAGCATATATAGCGTGGCCAATTGGATGTATATGTACCTACATCATTGCTATACTGCTATTTTTATCTGAGGCTATGCAGATTTTAAATTATTTGTTCATTATCATACAGCATAACTTTATTCATTTACGTCAGCGATGTGAAAAACAAGCTTCAATTTTGTTTTTTTTTTGGGTATCTTAAATACTCAATTAGTGGTAGTTTGAGAAGAGCGGGTGTTCTAGACCATTAATCACAAGCGTGAACGATTTGGAACTCGCTCGATTTCATAGATTATAATTTATTTCGCGGGATTGTTTAAAAGGACGTGGTCAATTATGAATGATAAAAGTAGAATATTTGTTACTTTATTAGTTAAATAAGGTACAGAATCTAAATAAAATAAAATATCATTCTAATTAATCGCATAGTCATGTGTTCGTATAAAAAGCACATCTATTTTTAGAAAGTCGATGTGATGATTTGTCCACACTTGAGTTTTTTCTGTACTTATTTGTTTAAGTAATTTACACCTACGATCTAATATCAGTGATGACGGTAAACTGTGAGAATTATGTACCACATATATCTAATCTATTGCCGTAATTTGGGAAATCTGTATTTCTTAAATCAACACAAATCAAAATCCGTAAAGTCGGTTCTATTTGTTGGTCAACAGACGTTGAACACATAACAATTTTAATTCACACACGCACAAAATTGCTTCTTTTTGATTTTATTTCTTTAAAGGTTAGGGTGGAAGGTATCGTAGGAGTAGACCCAGATTTCTTTATCGTTTAACTAATATAATATATTAATAATAATATAATTTTATCGTTCTAGTAATATCTTCTTCTTTTTCTTCCTGCCCTTGTCCCATATTACTTGGGGTCGGCGCTACACGTTTTTTTCTTCCATTCTGTCCTGTCATCCGTCACACTCTCTTTTCTTTTAATATCACGCCTTGTAGAAAACATCCATATTTTCTTTGGCCTCCCTCTCCATCCATCTAAATGTATATACAGAACTCTTTTAGTAAAATGCGTTTCATCCCTCCTCTTCACATGACCATACCAAGACAACCGTACATCGCTGGGATCTACTGCACATACTTCCCTGGAACACCCTTATCCTTAAGGGCCCACCACAGAGCCTTACGAGGTACCTGGTTTTCTGGCGCTGGGGTAGTGTCCTGGCGCAGGGGGAGTCCCACAAGGCCGCGGCCGAACTAGCGAGACGTGGGGTTGCGACAATCGCTGAGAGGATCCAGCAATTGGGACTCGAGGTGGCACTGCACAAGTCCGAGGCCATGTGTTTTCATGGCCCTCGGAACGCGCCACCACCGGGTCCTCAAATAATGGCAAGAAGGGTTCGCATTGACGTCTGGTTGACGATGAAGTACCTGTGGGACTCATCCTCATCAGTCAGTGGACATTTAACTCCTAAACTGGAACGGATCAGGGCTGCCTTCAAGCGGCTCTTGCCCAACCTAGCGGGTCCAGACGCCTTCTGGTCAAACGAGGTACCTGGTCATATGCTATTTGGCATAGCCGTGAGACATATTGTTAATGTTAATTTTATTTCTCCATATTTTTTCATGTTAAATTGTAGTTTGCAAATCAATTACTTGTTTGTTCATGAATCATGGTGCGCAAAATAAACATATTTTCTTTCTTTCTTTTATGTGCCTTTTCGAGGTCAACGAATACTATGTTCAAGTTTGTATGTATATGTACATCGGTACTTTTCGCACAGATTGCGAATCTAAGGCGAAAATGGCATCCGTTGTACCCCAACCAGGCGTAAAACCAAATTGGTTCTGTAAAATTTCACTCTCTTCTCTTAACCGCCTCTCAAGAACTTCCTCCCAGGCTTTCATAGTATGTGAAATTAGCTTTATTCCTCTGTAATTGTTCTTAAAGATGGGCATCAAAGAACTGTTGCACCAATCACCAGGTATGGCTTCTTATCACACCAACATAATGAAGAACAAAGATAACCACGTCCATCAATCCACCCGCAATAACTTCCACACTTCAAGTGGTATTCCATATAGACTAAGGGCCTTACCGTTGTTCATTCCATTTGCTGCATTCTGACTTCATCCATGCAAACCATTCTCACTAATCCACTACAAAATTACATTTACTGATTTACTCTCTAAAATCCCACTGCAATTGTTTTCCTCATTCATCAGTCTTTCAAAATAGTCCTTCCACCTCACTTTGATTTTTTCATCATCCGATAGCACCATTCCAGCTTCATTCCTTACACATCTTACCTGACCAACATCCCTCGTCTATCGTAATAACACAACGTAGGTTATTAGCCTTATAATGTACTCAGGCCTTCTCTTGATGGGCACGCAACAATCGCGTTGATAAATTTTTTTTGAGGTCATCATCATCTAATTTCTCCCACTCTCTTCGTATTAGAGTTTAACTGACTAAAACCACACCTATGTTCCTGCAGTTGCCCTTTATGTTTTAGGGCCCTATCATACTAGGGGATTGCGAGCGTCCTCAAAGCGGAGCGGGTGCGCAACCAATACGTTACGGGTGTGCAACCAACACGCCGCGTATGCGCAGCGAATTTTTTGCGAACGCGCAACGTGATCCGGCAATGATATGCGGGTCTCCATCGTTTTCGAAGTAAAAAAGCCAACGGCAGTGTCTCCTCATCAGAATAAATTTTGTTGCTGAATGTATTGTACGTCGTTAACTTGCTACAAATACGCGTTGAAAACGTTGCGAATTTCCCCGCGTCCGCGACGTCTTCGCTGTGCAGCCGCGGCGTGTTCGCGACGCATTCGCTGCGTGCCCGTCCCGCCCCGCAGCCGCTCTCAAACCGCTAGTGTGATAAGGCCCTTAGGGTCACGGATACAAGACTAAACCTTTTCAGAAGTCAACTCATGGTCCTAGTAGGCATCGGCTTCGCTGACTTCTCTTTGAGGCGCGCGTGGAACACTACACGTCGTCGACGACTTGGGCTCCGAACAGCGCAAGCCCACGCATACGCGGTGGCTGGTAGTCGGCGTCAGGTTTGTGTCGACTGGGGCGTGAGGTTATCCGTTCACTCGCGCGCGCGGCCGTCTCCTACGCTAGCATTACTGCTTCGCAGAAAGAAGCGTCTAGGAGGGCGCCTAGCCATGGACATGGTGGATCTTGTCCATGGCTAGGCGTTGCGGAAGGCCCTCGCTCCGGACCATGGCGATTGTATGGAGGTGTGCCCCACTTGCATAGAAGAAGCTGCTTGCTTGTTAGCTTGCTTCAAAGGGTACCTACCTGTAATATGGGAAGGGTGTCTTTAAAAGATCGCTTCCTTTTTCACCTCTGTGTCACCCTGTGAAACGTTTTCTTCGTCTTATTTTTCTTTAACTCATATGGTGTAGAATGTGTAAATTCATAATAAAGAGTATTCGTTGCATCTATCTAAACATGTTTTTTGCTTGGCAGCTGATCTGCATCTCCAGCGTGTGCCTGGCGCTGACGCTGGTTGTGTACATGTCTTTGCCTGAGCTGCGCAACCTGCACGGACGCACGCTCATCTGCCACGTCAGTATGATGCTGCTGGCCTTCTGCTGCCTCGCGCGCGTACAATACGGCAGAGTCATTGATGGTACCGTCTGCACTCTTCTTGGTAAGTCTTACATTTTTAACACCACATGATTTGCTAGAAGAGCCGTATGAAAGAAAAAAGAAAGAAGCCGAAACGTCAATGAACCTGAATAGAAAGAAAAAAGTGCGTATAGACTCTATAACACTCAACAAAAACATTATTATGCCGAAAAGGCCTCAAACAGACGGATGATATCATCGGTCCTCCTTGTCAGCTTCTAACTAATTATCCTCTAGAGAAAAATATTGAGATCTTAAAGGCCGAATCACACGTCAGACTGCTATGATTAAATCTATCGTAACATAGGAAATACATAAAAAAAAAAAACAATCACGTAAATGAAACAATAAAGTGGATGAACGATTAGATTTACTTTACGAGGTCATGATAAGGAAGTTGGCACAAATCACTTTGTCCCCAATAAAAACAATTTAGAGTTAAAATCCTATAAACGGTTTTATGACGGAACAGTTTTCCCTTCTTATACTAAAGAAAATGTATTGCGTGTGTAAAGTGCACATTATATTAAACTAAGTAAAAAAGAGTTCACTTCCTGAAATTCCCACCTCGATGGCGCGCGAACACTTTTATTCGGTTTTAACGTGAGATTTTATTATTAAACAAAAAAGGGAAATTAATAAACGAAACCATAAGTGCTATAATGTTTCGATGAATGACAGAATGATATGAACTCGGTCTGTTTTGAATTAACTTTATCTAATAAGTACTTGATAACATCTGACTGCAATAAAATTGAAGATACATAAGTGGCGACCTTATCTAAATCATATTTTAAGGTGTATTATTAAATAAACTGTGTTGCAGAAATAATGCACTTACATATATTTAATGAACACATGATAATTTGGCATCAAATTTACGTAAATTGAACTACACGGTATCCAAATGTTGAGATTGGCACGGTGCATAAATGTTATGCAAATTATTCTCAACTAATTTGAACTAAATGTCTGTACTGATTAGCATAGAATCGAATAATCAAATGATATTCTCAAAGACTTTGAGACGTAAAATAATTAAATTGCCACTTTTTTTGTTGGGCTATTTTATGAATACAGTTCCGTCTCTAACCAGTTTGTAATAACGAGGTTGAGTACAATATGCACTAACGATACCTAGAATAAATGCTAATTTTATCACAGCTATAAGAACAATGAATACCTTTATAATGATCTTTGAATCGTAATTAAATAACCTAGCTACAGCATCGTAATATTCTATCATTCATGTTTCCAAATAACAGCCTATGTTTAGTAATTATGCGGCCATAGGATACCAAAAACTTAGTTAACACGCTCTTAAACAAATAAAATAGTCTTAGTAATAATATGCAACCCCGAGGGTGGATGGTGTCATCCACCATGTGTCTGAAAAACAATTATTTATTAGTATATTTACGGGACTCCTGGGAGTCTCTTTAAATTGAAATAATTTACACTAGTGTGCAGTAATAATACTATAATGGTTTAACTGTATAGTGTTGATTCTTGGCATCATGACCGTGGTTCATTTCATCAGTTGAGGCTGGTCATGTCTAAGGTGGTCATTGTTTTATATATATATTCTTTGTATTGTTCTCACATAAAGAAGCAACAATAGATAATAATAATGTAACGAAGGTTTTGTAATAGCTTAATTTAAATGAGTGTACTAGTTTCTTGCTTGTTCTTCTCCAAAGAGATTTACGTTTGTTTACTTGCAAACTTTTCGAATAACTAATCAACGTAATTACTTTGATTTAAAATTCTTCATCAAATACCAAAAACATAATCTTTAATTAGACCTTACCTCTAGCAAGTCATTTTCTAATGATTAGTGTATCGTCAAAAGATCAGCACATGTGTTATTAGTATCTCTTCTAATATTGTAGTCATCTTGAAGGATATGACTACATAGTTTCTGTTATTCCTAATTAGGACTTGAAGCTTAGAAAAGTTTCCCATCTAGTTTCAGGAATTTCTTTCGGAGCTGTTCAAAAGTGAATTTATAAATACAGATTGACTGATGATTAACACAATTAGAATAGAAACTTACTATTCAATCATTGGCGATCATAAAATTTAAGGATTTGGAAACCTGTTAAGTTATTTATAGTTAAATGTTCTGGCATTTCAATGTATCTTATAGTTTACTGCAGATATTTTTAAGTGATGATGGATATGTAGTCAATGGAGTGAGGTATAATCAATATAAATATAGTGTTATAGTTTGCAAGTTTTAATTACACCTTTTTAATCGATTTATTTGTAAGTGAATCTATTTAAGCGTTGTTTACGTCATCGATAAAATAAATTGTCTAAACATTCATTCTAAATTGGGTCTAAGTCTTGTATGGAGTTGGTGAATCAGCCAGTAGGTACACTGTGTAAGGTTTATATATTGTTGACTCTGACTAATGTGTTATTTTTTGTAAAGTTATTTTATTATTGCAAACAAATTTTGATTAAAAATACATGAAATTTATGTTTTTTTAATCAAATTTAAATGTAAAATAGCCAAAATGTAGTAAATATTAGATTGCCGTTCATGGCAGATCATCTTATTGTTTATTTGATCATATTA
The DNA here is from genome assembly GCA_949316375.1 of Mythimna vitellina. Classification (NCBI taxonomy): domain Eukaryota; kingdom Metazoa; phylum Arthropoda; class Insecta; order Lepidoptera; family Noctuidae; genus Mythimna; species Mythimna vitellina. Next base: position 12,292,014 of record OX438691.1, on the reverse strand, counting down.
CCTACATTACCAACTCACAGTTTAAAGATTTACTTTAGAAAAACTCTTTTTGATCCCGTCTTTATTCGACTCCGTTAGGTCTATCTACTACGTACGGCATTTTCCGTCCCCCACATTGACTGTAAAAGATATTTTCTGATTCGTTTTTAACAGTTGACATTTTATTTATTTATGCGTCTACTGAATAATTCCCTACAACGAAATATTAATAGTAACAGTTTCAACAAGTAGATTGTGATTAATCAGTGTTAACGTAACAGCGCGTATGTAAGTGAGATAATTTGAGAACCGAAGTAGTTCTGTAGGAACGCTGCCAGTCGTAGTTGATCCATTACATGATCGCTCATTGTTTGCACAGGGTATGGGATCTACTTCGGCTTCGTGGCCGCGTTCGCCTGGCTCAACGTCATGTGCTTCGACATCTGGTGGACATTTGGGTAAGTTTTGTTAAGACAAATATTCAGACTGGCTACAATGCAAATGACGTGTGAATTGAAGATGCTTACATTACGTGTATCATCAAGTCAGTCGTCGCGACAGTTATGCACATTTACCGCGTGGTCAACCCAGTTTATCAGGCTGTTGGCCCTGTTACCAGCATTCTTAGTTTGATCACACGCATCGGCAGTGTTATTACAATTGCATCGCTAAACTAATAATTTCTTGCGATCAAAAACTTTACTTCACACTACTAATTTCAAATTGAGTACACATCGTGGGCCTAGATCGCGAGTTTGTTTATATCATAACATTCAAGAAAATATTCGGCCGTGTAACGCGCCAGACACTGCGATGCATTCAGTCTTGAACTACATATGTATCCCGAAGTGTTTCAAAATCAAGTTCATTCGCTATTATCGTTACAAGCAAAAATGATGCATTACGTGTTGAAAGCTTATTTGTCAAAGATTGACGGCTTATTATTGAAACTTTTGTGGTTCAATGAATGAAGATTTTTATACTTCAAAATAATTCAAATGTTGATGTTATTTATTCGTGAAATAGTATTTCTTGAAAATACGAGCAAATGAAATATTGGGTCGTGATAACAAGTCAATCCGACAGCCTACACAACCGGGTTTTACGTTCGTATGCGTAATGTTGCTATCTGTGCTAGCCGCGGTTTGGCCAGGAATACAGGCGCTGCGCTGGCGGTGAACTCATGACGAACGGCTTTTCAAGAATAGGTACAAACAGTTGTACCTAAACTATTAAGATTTAAAGTCTTCGTTTACAAAGAAATGATTTGTTGGTACTTTAATGTCATCATTGATTAAACAAATGCTAGGAGTGTTGCTCGCAGTCGTTTGTCGCAATGTGGGTAAATGTTTGTTTTGTCATGGTTATCGATGAGTTTACACACCGGCTCTTTGATATTTGCACATGGCAAGAATCCCCGGGCCGCGTTAAGATTTTTAAAATAAATATACAAATATAACAAATACCGCAATGATCTAATGGATGTTAAACAATGTGTAGGTAATTATAGCAAATTATTGTTATACTTAGGTATGTTAATAATTTGTAGGTACGAATGTTATTCGATAAGCAGAGCATTTTACGTAATATGGTTTAGGATGTGATAAACGTGATGTGATAATACATAATTTATTATCAGGAGAGGATGCATGTAATGACTAAATCACACATAAATAGTCTGACAAATCATGTTTTATTTCTAGTAAAAACAAATGTGATTGGTTTTAGATTATGCTATCGCTTTTTCCTCTGAGAGTATTGGGAGGAAAATTGCTAGCTGTACCTTAATAGCCCTATCACTGTGGCCGTGATTATAAATAACCTTTTACGAATAACTATCGAAATCCAGTGAAGTAGGTACCTATTGCCAGGGCTTCGGAAATGTCCGACAGAGTTACGACGACCAAGGTACGCAGAGGGCAACCGATGATACAAGATTTTAGTCAGTAAAAATCTGACACTCCCCTCTGACACACTTAGAGCGAGAGAAGTTATTTGATGATTTGTTTATGAACATAGATTGAATCACAGCTTCAAGTAGATTTTCTATAACTATATACGCGTCCCATATGCATTTGTACTCGTATCGACAGGTTTGACGTAGTAACTAGTGTTCGAAATTCCCTTTTTTTATTTTTTTGTTATTTTAGGGTTCCGTACCCAAAGGGTAAAATGGGACCCTATTACTAAAACTCCACTGTCCCTTCGTCTGTCTGTCCGTCTGTCACCAGGCTGTATCTCATGAACCGTGATAGCTAGACAGTTCAAATTTTCAAAGATGATGTATTTCTGTTGCCGTTATAACAACAAATACTGAAAACGAAATAAAATAAATATTTAAGTGGGGCTCCCATACTAGAAACGTGATGTTTTTGCCGTTTTTTTTTGCTACTCGCATTTAGCCGGTTTTTTTTTATTGATGAATCATTTGGTATATATATTGGAAAGTATATGTTATTGTTTGGCCGGCTAGTTAAATTATTTGCTTTCTTCTAGAGACCGACTGGGGGTATCAGTAAACATCTGTCACTACCTCTCGCTCCATCCAGGACGGGAGAAGTTAATTGATGGTTATCCACCTAAAAATTATTAGTTAGGCTTCGAATAGATGCCTAAGGCCCGGCGCACATTATCGGCATCGGCAAGGAAAAGGATCCTTCGGCATGCATGCCAAAGCATAGTTTCTGACAGTATTCGCTTGCATGTAGGGATGCCGAAGGATCCTTTTCCTTCGCGATGCCGATAATGGGCGCCGGGCCTTACTATATCCATTATTTTTGCGTACCCTATTGTTATGTGATAAAAGCAGAGTTATCTACATCCGTTGGGAAAATTCGTTGAATGTTTCGTATTTCATCAACAAGTATCAGTCGACCGACGTGGCTCACTGAACGTGGTTATTAGCTGCTATGAATGGGCGTAGTACACAAGGTATAAGTGCGTGATATCACTATTTGATATTATTGCTACTATCCCACGCATTCTGTTTTTTCTAGCAAAGATCCTACTGAACCTGAACAAAGTTGTTTACAAAATTTTAGTGTTTCGTAGGAAATTATTGTACTTTCCCAGTACTAATGGATATCTTGAAAGTGGGACAAAAAGTAGTTCTCTGAATTATTCTTTCATATCTACTGTTCTAGTAAATCATTGGTTCATGAATATGTTTGTACGTTTCCATATTCATATCATTTTCTTTTCTTAGAAACGTTAGAGTTTTCAGACGTTCTCAAGAGGACTTTAGAATATATGGTAGCAAATTGTTTAGTAAAGTATCTCTCTGGGAAGTATCCAGAGAGATACTTCACTTACTTAGTAGTACTTACTTTGTACCTAAGTTTATTATTTTTATATATATATATATATTAAGTAACGAGAGTATTAAGATAATGCATGTGACGTAGATGCACCTACTTATGAAGATTAGGAAGTAATTATTATGATTACCATAATCGATTTGTGGGTACTTTCTTAAAATGTAAAGCACTTAAGTAGCTATAAGTCCACCTAAAATTTGTTTTAAGAAGGGGTTATATTGTGTTTATATATACTATATATAACCATTGTTCCATGTAGTCTTAAAAATATTCTAAATTAGTGTATCTCTACTACTAGTATAGAGAAGTAGGGTTTGTTTGTTTCTTTGTATGAACGCGCTAATCTAGGAAACTGTTGTTTTGAATAAAACTAGTCTTTTAGTGTTGGATAGCCCGTTTATCGAGAAAAGTCTAACATCACGCTACGACCAATAGAAGCGGAGCAGTAAACAAAGACGGTGAAATAAAGGGGACAGCTAGTTTTAAATATAAAAACGTGTGATTGATGATTGTTGATGTATTCTTATCTAGTGATATCTATATCTGCATCTAGTGATATGAAAGAAAAGGAAGTTAGTGATAGTATGTCGGTTGACAGGATAGAATGGAAGAAAAAAACGTGTTGCGCCGACCCCAAATAAGATGGGACAAGGGCAGGAAGATGATGATGATGTATTCTTATCTTATAAAATGCTTGATTATAAAATGCATAAGAAGTAGACCGTAATGAACTCAAATTCAAAATATGATTCTCCTATTGTACTTATGTAGTTATAGTACCGAATTAAAACACACGCTTATATATTTAGCACATAAATGAGTTGGCAAATAAATTAGTTCGGCACCTAGAAAAACATATAAATTTATATAAAAATCAATTGCTGTTCATTAGCCTCGCTACAACTTACAAATTAGAATATCTGTTTTTGTATTGTTCTCTTCACGTTACAGACAGGTTCAAAAGAAAAAAAAAAAGTGTATTAGTAATTTAAAAAAAAGTATTAATTTCACGTCGGCAGAACCGCGGGTGGTAGCTAGTTATGTCTAATAATCAAACATCTTTCAGCGAAATTTCACAATTACCAAAATTCGTAGAAAATTAATCGCACACATTATGAGGGAACTTCTATTAAAGTATTAGTAAAGCTCATGACAGACAACAAAAGTTGCGAGTATTTTACCGAATTTCATCTAATTAGTGTTTATTACGGAGTGACGTTAAAGCTTAATTTGATGGTTTCTAATGTAGTATGTTAGAAAGCGTGCAGGTTACGGTTATCGCGTTAATGAAAACAGACAGGATAGGTAAATGTAGGTACTTTATGTTTGGACACTACGTGGGTGTGGCTAATTAAGACGTGACACCGACCACTCAACACAATACCTTGAATAAAATTACAATATAGAACAAAAATAATGCAAACTTTATTATAAATGAACTGGGAAGGTCGTGTAAAGTCCTACTAGTGCTGCGTGAATGTTTGCAATTCAAGGAATACAGGTGGGTTTGGTCAGCAAACGGTGAGTTCCAACAGGGCCAATGAACGCAGGCGCCGCGGGGATATTCTGAAAAGGAAACCTGTGGTCTTAGAACGCAAAGGGCAACTGAAGGACACTGGCGTAGTTTTTTATTTCTCACCTTAAAAAAAGTTATTAGTAAAAATCTGACACTCTCTCTCCCTCCACCCAGAGCGAGAGAAGTTATTTGATGATTTCCCACTTCAAAAAAACAGTTCGTGTAAGGTGTACTTGTAGTATTAGGGTTCTCTGTAATCTCGAAGGAAATCTAATGTTGAAGGATAACTGTGTGTCACGGTCTTAAACTGGTTTGATTTAACAATAGATATGAATTACAGGAAAAATACACGATAAATCGGTAGGTTTTTTTAGAGTTGTACCAAATGTTTACTACGACGGAGAAGGGATTTTTGGAATGTTATGTTATGACCAGGGGCGCCGGCTTTTAGAAAACCTCATGGGTGCTCATACTCATTTGATGACTCGTTTTTCGAGTGGCGAAGTGTGAGAAAAGAAATGCACACTGACCGACAAATAAATAAATATCCTACTTAAATACTGCGTATTTAATTACTAATTATGTTTGATAAAAATGTAAAATTAAAACATTATTTATTATCAAGAAATATAATAGTTTATACCTAAGAGGCGATGACTGATCTCTTTCTTGATGTCTATTCTCAGGGGTGCTTGGCACCCACTGTTTATTTTTCATGAGTGCTCGAGCCCCCAAGCACCCACGGAGTCGGCGCCCCTGGTTATGAACATATTTAGTTGAGAATTAATACGCATGCGTTCCATCAATAGGGTACGGAACCCTTAGTGGCCAAGTTTAACTCGCTTTTAGCCATATTTTATTTTAAATATTGTTGAGTAAGATAACACGCATAAAACATACGTATGGTAAATGTTAACACGCTTCAGTTATGTTTACAATTTCAGAGTTCAGCTAAAGTATACATGATTGGAAGCACATCCATGGTATCTGTGCGCTATAATGAACTTATTATGTTCGGAGCTTTAGTTATCTACGGCTTAGTTTTAATCTGAAGCCGGGTGCTTGTTATCGTGTATTTTGTCACAGTACTTTATCCTCGTGATTAGCAAGTCAATCCCCATGACCCGGCCGACTTAATGGGAGCAGTAAAAGCCAATAAAGACACCATAGGTACGCGATATTAGCTCACTTCAGGGTCGTTACGGCTTCCATGTTAGCCGTAATCGCCATAAAAGTAATGGGCAGGCGCATTATTATTTTAACAATAAAATGAATGTTACCATGTAGTTTCTGACCAATTATTCTGTGACTGTCACAAGCTTATCGCAAACAATGTAAGTTTATAATATAACTCGTGCGATTATAAACTGTCGTTAAATTATGAACATCAACATTTCTTCTACATAATACGCATGCATCAAAATATGATAGGTACATACTTTATAATCTTATCATATTGTGTCGTACCAATTTTTTTTTTCAACAACAATTACTAATCAGTGCACAGTTCAAAAATTTATTTGATCTTAACATGTCTAGAGATATAAAGTCTGTGCTAATGTTTTAATATGCTCGTTATATTCAAGAGGTTTTTTTTACTGATATTGTTTAAAATATAGTGTCAGTATAGGTTTCTCAGTAATAGATGTGACCTATTGAAGATTTCTCAGATATTACAACAAATAAAGTGTTTGTTTCTTTGTTACGGGATAAGTATCATCGAAAGTAATGAGTCTGTTTTATTGGAAACTTATTCTGAAAAGCTTTTAAATGCTGTAAGAAGGTCGCAGACATTGTTATTTTTTTTTTTGCAATTTTTGTTTGTATGTTTTGCTGCCTTTTGAAATGTGGCTGTATTGGGGGCGCTGGCTTTTAGAAACCTCATGGGTGCTCGTGCTCATTTGATGGACTTGAAAAAGTAGCGAAGTGTGAGAAGAGAAATGCACACTGATCGACTGAAAAATAAATAAATGTCCTACTTACAGACTGCATACTTAATTATTAATTATGTTTGATAAAAATATAAAATGAAACCATTATATAAAAATGTAACTAGTTTTTATTATAGAGAAATATTATAATTTTTACGTAACCTTAATGGCGATCACTGATCTGTTTCTTGATGTCTATTCTCAGGGGTGCTCGGCACCCCCTGCTTATTTCTCATGGGTGCTCGGGCCCCCGAGCACCCATGGAGTCGGCGCCCCTGGGCTGTATAGCTTTATGGGGTCTTACACCCCAATTTGCTTTATGTGTGAGTATGTTATTAACAGGCTTCGTAGTGCAGGTTTTTGAACTGAATTCCTGTAACTTAATTCTTAATTTATTTACTTCTGTTTATAATCGTTCAACGGAATTGTTTTTTTTTATCGGGAATAAATAAATTCGTAATCGATCCGCCTGGTCTTTTCCCTACTATCTTGGGGTCTTCCATTCTAACCGGATAAAACGTATTTTACGTTTCCTAATATGAACTCCAAAAACCAATAACTACGTCATTCATCATCATCATCTTCCTGCCCTTGTCCCGTTTAATTTAGGGTCGGCGCAATACGTTTTTTCTTCCATTCTGTCCTATTCTGTCCTGTCACTCGTCACGCTATCACTAACTCCCTTTTCTTTCATATCACTTCTCACATAATCCATCCATCTTTTTTTTTGGTCTCCCTCTCCCTCCATCCACATGTAAACTCATAACTCTTTTAGTAACATGCATTTCATCCCTCCTCTTTAAATGACCATACCAAGACAAACGATTCCTTTTCAACTTTTCAGTCACTGGCGCCACTTTCAAACTTCCCTTAATATACTCATTTCTCACTTTATCCATTCTCGTCACACCACACATCCATCTTAACATTCTCATCTCCGTTACGTGCAATCTTTTTTCATCCGACCAAAAAACTAAACACAACAATAACTACGTAACACTAAAAAAAAGGGTATTTTTTTAAGTGTCCTTTCACCCTAGGTGGAGCGAGACTAAAATTCACCAGTCTTCCTTTGCGTTCCAGGGCCGTGGTAGCTTTTTCAAATAATGCCATAGTCCAACACGATACCCTTTGGCAAGATTATAGTAGTGTCAAATGTGTCAAATGTTTTGGTGTATTATCTACGCGTATCCACTGATCACAGCCAGGTTTAAGGCCTAAATATTCGTACTTTGTTTGGAATTGATAGTCAATTGGTCATCCGTCCAAGAACCGAGCTCGCTAAGCATGGCTTAACCTTGAAAATTGACTACATTATTTAGCCACGAGTTCCTCCTAGAAAAAAACAAATGACTAACTTTAATAATTCATCCATCAGGAGCGTCCGCACAGTGCAGCCGATGCGCAAGGCGGACGCCGAGCTGCGGCGCTTCCTCTGGTACTCGCTGTATGCCTGGAGCACGGCCATCATGCTCACGCTGGTCATGTTCCTTTTCGACAAGTACCCCGTCGACGATCTACTCGACGCCAACATGGGAGAAGGAATCTGTTGGTTCGGACAACGTGAGTGGTTTTTTATCATTTAAAAGTCTAGGTGAAAGAGCTGACAAGGACTTGGATGCGTACTGCGAGAGCTGGTAAGAGCGACTAGCGTGAAAACTTAAGATACATTAGGTAGAGGCCTCTCCTAGAGAGGAGGTCTGAGTCCCAACAGTGGGAACATTATAAGGCCGACTATGCTATGCTAGGTAGAGGACAAAAGGCCCCGCGACATGACACGCAGCGCTCAATCTACGAGCCGCTGCAATGTTGTCCAGTGTCCCGTAACTTGCTCCCCAATATTTTACAACGCATTCACGTGATGCGGGACCTGCTGTTAGACAATATGTTTCTGAGGCTTTAGATGCCAAATGTTGCTCTTTTAACTTGCAAAATTTGTGTCGTGTAATTCGGCCATATCTGTATAACGTCTAAGTATGGAGACCAGTGATAATACATAAAATCAAGAGACTGTTCCTTTTGGGAGGAATCCGTCTACTAGATCACTACGGTGACTATCGCAACCTATAAAAGTAGTATCTACGCATTGTTCTTACGTAATACTTCTTACGTGAGAGCAGTTTTATACGTATTTACCAAAAGTTTGGACTTTCCATCGACACATCACATTTCTTTCAATATAAACCCGTTATGAAATCACTTCTAGCCAAAGTACGCTCGTTTCCCGTAATCTCAGTTTATCTTCAATTTGTTAGTTTGTACGCAAACAATCGAAATATCGGGTTTTTTTTATAAAAGCGACTGAAACAATACATGGGCGTAGAATAAATATTATAACAACACACGCACGTACATGACTCACATATAATATAGAACATTTGGTTAAGATTTACAAAAGCTTAAATAAAGACATGTGGACGTGAATTTATTTGATTTGTCAAACTTAGAGTCAGACGTTTAGAAGAAATATTTTTGAAGATTTGATTTCATTAATCAAGCTTTACAACATAGATTTTGGGAGCTTCTGCTTGCCATGACGTGACTCATTATGAGATATAGCGCTCGCTGGAACGCTCCTAACAGCAGTGTTTCGTTTAAACTGTGCTCCAAGTAAAAATAAATTAAAAGTCACGTAATCTATCGTTATTACGAGTGTTGTTGATAATTCTTTTTGGACAATTAACAGTGGTACCGAATAAAGTAAATTGGACTACGCTGTGATAACTGGTAAAAAAGTTATAGTGAAAAAACTTTTGAAAGCTTTCATCAAACCGCCATCGTCATCATATGTCAGCCTGAGCCCCCCCGCACTCAGACTGCCACCCCGCTGCCGTCCGGATTTACGCTTCACTTCGGAACAACGCAGCGCTGTAACGCAATTTTTGGGCATCGAGTACCTCCGTTTTTATCACTGCTGACCGCTGGCTACCAAATTTTCGTGAACCATCAAACAATAAGTACAATATTATCCATTAGGCTCGACTTACGAATAACAAACACTAAGTGAATCAACTACGCGAATATAATGTCTACACAAAGAACGCCACCACCATCACAGGATCTGGTACAGTCAACCTGTGAACCAGACTTAAATAAAGTGGCTTCTGGTGTCATAAATTCACCAAGTAAAATATCAAAGCGTAACAACAAACGAACACAACGTATGCTTAACGAATGCACGGGTGAAAATTTTTCATCCTTTAAAGACGAAGTAATGTCCATGATGAACCAATTCCGTGTATCTCAAAATAATCGTCTAGATAAATTGGAGGAATACATGATTTCCATACAAGAGCAAAACAAAAACATACAAAAAACGAACTTAGACATCGAGAACTCCGTCACACACCTCTCGTTCAATGTGAAAGCGGTTGAAGATAAAATAGATCAACTGGAACATGAACGTAAACAAATACATTCACATCTATCGGCATTGGAAGAGAAATTAGATCACCTGGAAACTAATAGTCTGAAAACTTTTACTGAGGTTAGAAATGTACCGAAATTACAAAATGAGAAGAAGCCCGATCTATTTGGTTACGTTATGAACTTGTCTAGGGTCGTAAATTATGCTGATCTATGTAAGAATGACATACGAGATGTCACCCGAATGCCGTCTAAAAAGGATACCAGTAGCTCGTCGATTGCAATTGAGTTTACCAACACGCTGACCAAATTGTCTTTCCTGGACGCAGTCAAAAAGTACAACCAGTCTAAACAACAAACAAATCAACTTAACTCAAATGACATGGGCATACCAATATCAAAACAACAAATCTATATCTCGGAATTGCTCACAGCTAAAATGAAACGCCTTTTATTCCTCACGCGTGACTTCGCAAAGACAGCTGAGTATAAGTTTGTTTGGACCTCAAATGGTCAAATTTATCTTCGAAAAGTTGAAGGAAAACCTTATATACGTATAAAAAGTGAGGCCCACTTAAATGAACTTAAGAAGAACCTAAACAATGAAAATTGACTAGTCCTAAAGTTAACTTTTGATTTTTACTTGTATTGTCTTGCATCTATGATTTTGTTTTTTCTACTTTACAATCAAAATGCATACCTTGTTTTAATTAATAGAAATATCTGTTCGAAATTGCAATCAGAAAAAGTTATGAGACACCAAACACAACGTAAACACACAATACACATATTAAACTCCTTTTCGTCGACCACTATCACTACTCACACTATTATAATCTTTATATACATAATTTACTACTCACCTCTTAAAATAAACATAACACTACTGAATAATATCAGACTCACTATCAATTGTCTACTGCACATTTACTGTTTTAACCTCACTTTCTTTGCAAGTTGTATCTTGATATTAATTTTTAAAGTTAAACCTTATTTTTCACTTTTAATTGCTCAACTTATATTTAGAGTATGTTTTACTCAAATAAATACGGGACAACACGGCTTTTACTTAAATCACACAACAAATAAACGTGTAATTAGCATCATGGGAGGATTTTATGCGGCTACGTCAAACACAGTTACATATACCCGCTCAACTCCATATCGTAATATTATCTATACTACTTACCTATACATAAGCGGCTCGCATTTTATGAATGACATGAATGTAAACAAGCAGATACTCGCACTTCTCAGCTCTATAGGTCTGAGCTTAAGGTTTTATTTTTATAAGCGTTCACTATTTTTCGGTTCTTTTATAACCATTTTTATTTTAAATGGCTACTTCCGACGTTGAACTTGACAATTTAAATATATCCGAGTCTGCGGTCTGTGGTGTTGTTGATTGTTGTAACCTTATTTCACATAATAAACCAAATATTAAAATACTAACTCAGAATATACGTAGCATTTCTCGTAACTTTAACGAACTAATAGTTCTCTTGCACACATTAAAGATGGATTGTGATGTCATAATACTCACGGAATGCTGGTTATCATGTAATCTAACTATTCCAAACCTACCTGGCTACAAGTCTCACATAACACAAAATTATAGAAACCAAAACGATGGAATAACAATCTATTTTAAAGATTCGCTTAATGTAGATATAATTGAGCCGTTCTTTTCGGAAAGTAACTGTTTGATTTTAACAATAAATAAAGAGACGGCTGTAATTGCATTGTATCGATCACCATCATATAATAACCTAACTCCCTTTTTAGCATCCCTTAATTCAACTATATCCAATCTAAAAAATATAAAATCTGCCGTTATAATTGGAGACATTAATATAGATATCTCAATGCACTCAATTGACGCCAGAGCACCTGAATATCTAAATTCTATGGCCTTTCAAGGATTTTTACCTGCCCATTCTTTTCCTACCAGACAAGGTAAAACTTGTCTTGATCATGTTCTTCTTAAAACGAAATTCAAGTCTCATACATTTGTTTTAAATTCCACCATTACAGACCACAACGCGGTATTACTCTGTCTTTATCAGACCCACAAAGAAAATCATCCACTATCTTACGTATCTAAACTTAACGTTGCTGCTATTCGTGAACAACTGATTAATGTAGACTTCAGTCACATAACTGATATTGACGATCCTAATAAAGCCATGGATAAGTTCGTAGTAATGTTGCAAGATGTTATAATCGACAACACCACGACTGTAAAAATTCCCCGTAAAAAACGCATCATTCGACCCTGGATCACTCAGGGATTACTGAGATGTATACAGAATAGGGATCGCCTCCACAAAGACTCGCAAAGCTCACCTGAAAATGAAACCTTAAAACTAATTTACACCCGTTATCGAAACCATTGTAACAATTTACTGAAACGACTTAAAAGACAACACGAAAAAAGTGAACTAGACAAAAACTGTAGTAACAATAAAAAACTCTGGGAAGTTATTAGATCTATAACAAACACAAACAAAACAAAATCAGCTGCTACCAACCTCCTTGGTGATTGCCCACAAACATCTGTCAATCAGGCTAATGATTATTTTGCTAACGTTGGAAGTTCTCTGGCAAACAGGCTTCTAAACTGCCCGACAATAGCTCAAAATACCTTAGATCTTCCAGTCTCAAGCCAAACTACTAACAACTCGTTTGTATTACTAGACACTAATGAGGGCGAGATCTTGTCACTTATAAATGGCTTAAAATGTACTAGCGCAGTCGGTCATGATAAAATATCTAGCAGCATACTAAAAGCCATAAAAGATATCATTATCCCACCCCTTACTCATTTATTCAATGTTTGCCTTAATCGAGGAGTTTTTCCCGATGTCCTTAAAAAGGCTATCATCGTCCCTATATTCAAGGCGGGTGATCAACTTCGTGTATGCAACTACAGGCCAATTGCCATACTACCAGCTATTTCTAAGATTCTGGAGAGAGTTATAAATTGTAGGCTCGTTAGGTATCTCGAAAGCAACAGTTTGATTTCTTCTGGACAATTTGGTTTTCGCTCTGGAAAGTCGACTGAGGATGCGGTGCATAAACTTTCTGACCATATTATTAAAACTCTAGATGACGGGAATAAAGCACTCGCCATTTTTCTTGACCTCAGTAAGGCATTTGACACGGTATCAATTCCACGTCTTCTAGCTAAGTTGGAACGCCTGGGTGTAAGAGGTTTACAGCTTAAATTGTTCCAAGATTACCTAAGCAATCGTAAACAATGTCTAAAAGTAGACACCTACATTAGCACTGAGAAATCTGTCTCTTTTGGTGTCCCGCAAGGCTCGGTGCTGGGACCAACGCTCTTCTTAGTGTATCTAAATGAGCTGTGCGGGATGAAATTAGAGCGGGGTGTCATTATTTCTTACGCTGACGACACTGTGTTGCTGTTTTCTGCTGACACTTGGGAAAACACATTTATGCTGGCTCAAAATGGTTTCAATAAGGTCTCCAACTGGTTAAAACAAAATGTCCTCACTCTAAACTCAGATAAAACTTTTTACATGCCATTTTATTTACGAAATTCTAATGCACCCGTCCTTGAACTTACGTTAAAGTCACATTCCAATCATGTCGCCTCCTCAAATGACACTACTTGTAATTGCCCTAGTTTAATTAGAAGATCTGAAGCCAAATACTTAGGTATTTTACTCGACTCATCGCTGAACTTCAGTGCGCACATTTCTATGCTTCAATCCAGACTTAGAAAATTGATTTATATCTTCAAGAACTTACGACACGTGGCAGATATTTCAATCCTAAAAAAAGTTTATAGGGCACTTTGTGAATCGCTGTTAACTTATTGCATTTCCAGTTGGGGTGGAGCTTCCAAAACCACTCTACTTCCTCTTGAAATAGCACAACGAGCAATTTTAAAGGTTAGCTCCTTTCGACCCATTGATTACCCTACACATCTTTTGTATAAGTCCTGGAGCTTACCCACTGTTCGTCAACTTTACATATTAAATGTGATTCTAAAACAACACTCTCTTACCCCTTTGGATAGGAATAATCTACTCAAACGGCGTCGTAATGCTGTAGTACCCCGTTCCCGTCAATTTAAACATTCTTTCACACATAGGTTTTTCTGTTTCAATGGTCCTTTCCTCTACAACAAACTTAACACAACTCTTAATATCTACACACTAAACAAACAACGATGCAAAAGCAAACTACTAGACTTTCTACTCACATGTGATTACCAAACTACTGAAGACCTTCTTAAAACGATGAGATAAATTACACCACAAACACACGAAGCACATGCACACAACACACAATTTTGATTGCAAATTAATATTTTGTTATGTGTTAAATTATATAGATGTTACACGCAAATGCTGTTATATTGATAATTTCTTTTCTGGTAAGAGAACTGCGTCCTGAAATACAGGCTCGGCCTAGCTCAGGCGCAGTTGTACATTTTTATTTCTTATGCATTTGTATTAAGTTACCTTCAATTTACTGCTCAAATTTGTACAATATTTATGGAGAAATAAATTATTATTATTATTATTATTATTATTATTATTATTATTATTATATATTTAAGTACAAAATATTATGAGTATCTCTCATGAGAATGTTGCGTTGCTGATAAATGTGTAGTTTCAGCAAACGCCCGCGCTTTTAAAGTAAACTGCCGGTTCAGTTCTGCGTACAAAAATAATAATAAACAAACCTATATCGTCATTTTTCTTAAAACTACACAGTTTCACGAATTACGTTTTTTTATTAATTTATCACGTTGATGTCTATATGAAAATTGTAGTTGTTATGCATTGTCTGGCCACTACCTGGTCCGGCTTGTGATTATTTTCTTTGAAGTCATGACTAGGTAAACAGCTGGGTTACTACAACTCATCATATTATAATATGAAAATTGTTTACACAACATATATTACTGAGGATAATGGTTGACCATGGTCATGGGTATAACAGCATTATGTTTACATCTGGGGGAGCATATGTCATGCATGATATTTAATATATAAAACCAAACATGGTGAGTAATATATCTAATTAGCTTTGTAATTGTAATGGAAACATAACATGATAAATGTAATCGATTGCAGACTTAGCGTCACTAACAACTCGCTATGTATTGAAAGCGATGAAAATCAGAGATTAAGTTGATACTGCGTAAATGCTTTTTTGACTGTAGGTAGAAAATTATTATAAATACGTTGAGGATGGTATGTACCTACTTAAATATAGCGCTATACATAAGACCTATGGTTAGAGACATCAACAGTCAGAATGAGGTAGTTGTCAAAATTGAATACAGTAGAATGTTCGATTTTAGCAAATACCATTATTTTTTACCTAATTATGTTATAAAACAAGAAAAATAAAAACACTATATTCTACTTCTAGCTAAATGGCGTCAAAAAATTCCTCCACACCGCTGTCAACTGCAAGTGTGCCCAAAAAACTGACGGCATTGCCATGTTGTACAGCAATGCTTAATCTCTGACCGAGGTAAAAGCCAGCCCTTGGGTTATACAATGTGTCAACTAGGCGTTTGGATAATTCTATTTTATTATAATTAAAGTTATATAAAGTAAAAAAAAATAATCTAAAAACAATATAAATAAAAAATATTCAGTTCAACACCACAATTAATAATTTTGGCCACACTTGGGTCCTCAGCTATAACTTTAATGCTTAGTTTACTTTAACTCAATCAAATTATCATTGCCTGAAGTTTATAATGATAACAGCAAAATCTAAAAAGTACTAAATTATTTTTACCAAAATTTGTTTTTTTTTTATCCCCAAAAGAACATTAAATGTTCTTATTACTAAAGCATATATTATCATAGTTAAATTTTAGGCACACAATTTTGTCCAGCTTATTGCTAGCTCTTGATAAGTACAAATATTTGGACGCTTAAGAAAATGGGGCGACTAGACGACGTGTGACCCGTCTCATAATAATTGGTACACATATCTGTCTAATTGACAAAGACGTTGACTTGTACGTAGTTGTTGCTTCATTGTCTACAATAAAATTAGCTGCGAAAACGTCACGTCATCGTCATAACGTGGGCTTTGTTAATATTTGGCAATGGTGGGATGGGCAGACTACCCGGAACTATTATTGTGAAGAAGTAAACTTGTTTATATATTTGTAAAAGCGGCGCAAATACTGTACCTTATCGGCAATTACAGCTTTTGGAAGCAGCCGTTTGGAAACGCGGGTTATGGACGTCATGTTTTCAAAGATATTGCTCACTGAGCAATCGACAATTTCCGCCACCAGAGGGTTGGCTCATTTTTTGTCCAAAGAATTAGCATTGCCGTTTCAAGGTGGCAATGCTGTCAGTTTTTTGAGCATGTTTCCATCGTATCTAGATAACAGCAATTTTAGGAGTACTTCGACACCTAGGTGTATTTGAATTTGTATATACATATGTATGTTAGATTGCAAATACTCGTAGTTAGTTAATATTTAAATCTTAATATTTATGCACAAATATTTTGTAAAAGGTAATCTGAAGGTACCTGTCCGATTGTGGTAACTTTTTCACGGGTCTGTGACATTATTGCTCAATGTCTTTTATTTTTCAATGTCTTTTTTATTTTTGATCCTGGAAAACATGGCAAAACCGCAGGTTAAAGCTAAATTATATGAAATTATTTGTAATTTTAAACTATATGAGGCCGATGTTTCCTAGCTGACTACCCCGAGAAGAAACCGAAACAAACTCAAAGGTCAAAAGTCCATACAGGAAACATGTAATGGTCAAATCATATAAGAACCGAGTAGGCTAATATTTAAAATGATCTTTTAAGAAAAGAACCAGGTTTGAGTGGACGTTTCCCGAGAGTGCATGGCATGCATTTGTCAGTATTTATGTAGGTCAACTTAAAGCTTATAAGCTTTAGGCATAAGGGGTGACCAGACCGTTGCAAACTAGCGTTCCAACCAAGGTCACCTTGGTTTATGTGTTTGGTTTGTGTAGTCACATGGATGTAAACACAAACCAAACATATAAATCAAGGTGACCTTGGTTGGAACGCTAGTTTGCAACTGTCTGGTCACCCCTTTAAAGTTTTTTTTATTCTTTGTCATATAATATTTATATTTTCATGGAATTCAATATTTATATACTTATCAAATACTTTACTAATTATAAGATATTTTTAAACCACTAAACTAAAAAAATAATTGTATAGGAAATATTTTGACGCTATTTCTCAGTTATTAGTTTTTATCTTCAGTGTAGGATTGTATAGTTAAGTTTTTATTGTTAGGTTTAGTTGTAAATACGACCATTGTTATTCCTCATTTAATTGAATTATAAATAACTTAATAGATATATCAACGAACACTCAAAATAATACTAGGTACCTAAGTATTTGGGCACTAAATGTTAATCCTCATTGAATTACTTGTTCCAAAATAGCCACTAGTCTTGCACTACTCTAGAACGTGGTAACTCCCATGATCCAAACGGGATTCTCCCAAAAACGTGGAATGTCGTACGTAATAGGTACTAAACACGACCGCCAACTTTTGCACCATTTAATTCACATCGAGTGCTTTAGTTTGTTTTCATAGTTTGTATTTTAGTCCGTGCCTAATTAACAGAAATACCCAAAAAAATTGAGTTTCAAAACAATCAAAGGCATTGTTCAGAAAAGAACCTTATCATTCTGATCATGTTGTGTTATGACTATGACGTCATTTTTGTGCTTACAATAACTAATAAATAATGAGCTGCCATGTCTTTTGTGAACACAGTTTTTGTACTGAACTTCAAACGTTCTTTATCACGTCAATCTCAATTTGATTCTGTTCCGGGTTTCAATTTATCTGTTGCAGATGTTCTTACCAATCTCATTAATCTACTTACTTCAAAGGATGTTCTGTGTAATCCCTAATATCGTATCTAGTATTTATCGTCTAGGGAAAATATATTTTAATGTTGGCAAAGTTACGAACGAGTTAGTTCTGTGATGTTAGCAACTTTGCAATTTAAGAATTGGGGTTGTTTGGTTTGGGAAATCTCATTGGGCTAACGTTATAGGGCCCTCTGTGGAGACTATGTAGCGACATCTATGGCGACACAAGTGAACTAAAACTACGAAATCAAAAAGTTTTCCGCGCGATTTGAACATAAATGTAACAGCCCGAAATCACCTCTCGGGGTGTTGCCTGGATCAGACATAACATCCGTCTGGTCAGAGGATCATCCCTTTTCAACGGAGGATTGCCTTGGGATTTTACTCTCTATTCCGCATACCTCCAAAACTAATATTTGAAATGTGGTTATTGTGACCTCAGCCTTTTATGATGGGCAATAGCTTGTCTGTAGTGATTTCAGTCTCATTATGATAAGACAAGTTTTATGTTTACAGTTCAGAACACAGGGTCAGATTGGCCACATTACATCTACTTCGTGATCCCCATGGGCCTGGTGACGTGCACCAACTTCGTGCTGTGGGTGCTGACTGCTCGCCACTGCGCGAGGGTCAAGTCCGAGGTGCACCGTCTGCAGGCCGGCTCCATCGGTGACCGTGCCAAGCGACGCTTCCGAGTCGACAGAGCTAAGTAAGTTTTAAGTATAATTAACATCGACTGTTGCGATCGACGGGCCGTATTGGAGGGCATGCTGTAATGTTCTATCCAAGATGTGATATTTGCAAGGTAGCCAATCTGTCGCGGGCTACGGGAATTTTTGAAAGAGTTACCGTGGTCCTGGAACGCAAGGGGTAACCTAAGGAACACTGGTGGGTTTTAGTCAGTCAATGTCTAACAATCGCGAACATATCAAGAAAAAAAAATCTCGCTCCATATTTCACAGATCAAAAAAGTAGTCGATCTACCGTGGCGTAAGTAAAGATTCGAACGGGTTCATTTGTAATGTAAATTGAGCATTTAATTACTTCAACAATTCTTTTAATTTCCCTTGATACTACAAAATGCGCTCCGGCGGGGCCCGGTCTGATATATATCGTAGTTTTTTATGCACTTCTTTGACATGGCACTTTTTAGGACTTTTTATTACCGTTACAAACGGTAAATACTTTATGGGTAAATTGATGTCTTTGATGACAGCTGTCACAGTTTATTTGCACATTGCTGAGACAGCTAAGTGAAATGATTATACAAATACACAAGGAGTAATACCAAGAATTCAACGGTCCGACCATTGAATTCTAGGTACCTATTATAAATCATCGTATTTGTGTTAATGCAAGTAAAATTCGGGCCGTCTAAGTTTTTATTGAGAAGTTGGTCAATTTTGTAAATGCAGCTAATAATTTGGAAGTCAAAAAAATAACCCGCTTGGTTTATTTTAAACGAAACCACGTAACAATTTCAAGCTATTCGTCACCGTCTACAGTAACCGTGAGATGTTTTCAGTATTCGCCAACTTTCAATGTTTATTTGTGTTTCCACCGGTAAGCTGTTTATATATGCTATAAATATATATTTTATAGATAACTTCATTGTGAAATTATTTTAGTCAACATAAACACTTCATTATAGCTTCAACAAATTAAAAATTCTAACTGTGCAGTCCTATGAGTATTGTTGTTTTGTTATATAAAATGTTGTATTATTTTCATGTCAGCAAGGATGTAATCGTATTTAAGTGCGTTTGTGTTTAAATGACCGTGGTATTTATTAATGAATGAAGTAGACGCCAGTGTGACATCACGCAGGGCAATTACCCGCCTCGTTGAATAATCACTCGGTGTAACTTAGTAGGATTGCTCGAGCAAGATTCGAAATTCAAACCGTGTTGAAAACGCGGTTAAAAAAAAATCCAAATGATCGTTTATAAATCTATGCTTGATATATTATGAGTGCCATTGGCATCAGGGCGAATTAAAAAAAAAACCGGCCAAGAGCGTGTCGGGCCACGCTCAGTGTAGGGTTCTGGAGTTTCCCGTCACTATAAGTGTCCCCACCTAAGAGTTGATGAACGACCGAAAACGAGCAAGAACAAATAGGTACCACCAATGCCAACGAGAGACCAACCGAACAATTCGACAATATAAATATATAGCTCATATCCGTTCCGACCCCATCAACTCAGGAAAAATCTTAACAGCGCGAAGTAGCCCAAAGAACAGCGCCGTCTCTCGGGAAATTGGGTTACAATTTATACAAACTGGACGGGTTATGTATGTTAGGTTTTCGTTGGTAATTTTGGATTGCGTGGACCGACTTTAATAATTTCCTTTTTTATTTGAAAGAAGATACGTTCAGGATAATACAATATGTAAACTAAGTTAAAAAATGCTTGTATATACGGTTAAATTACAAACTTAGTTCAGAAATTATTTTGTACAACTTTTCAAAAATTGTTGCATCAAGTTCAAAATAATTTACCTAGAAAGTCTTTATAAAGTTCTACTTTTGAGATTTAATTTCATATTTTCTAAACTTATGGTTCAAAGGTTAGAGGGGGACACAATATGTTTTACTTTTGCAGCGATTATTTCCAAAAATATAAACATTATAAAAAAATGATTTAGTATATCCCTATCCATTTTTAAATACCTATCCAGCAATAAATTACACGTTAGGGTTGAAATGAAAAAAATCACTTGCCACTTTACGTGTAGGAGGGGTACCCTAATAAAACATTTTTTCCACTTTTTATTTTACCACTTTGTCGGCGTGATTGATATACATATTGGTACCAAATTTCAGCTTTCTAGTGCTAACGGTCACGGGCGGACAGACAGACAGACTTGGCGAAACTGTAAGGGTTCCTAGTTGACTACGGAACCCTAAAAATGGCACTTATATTTACTGACAAGCTGAAGCTGAAGCAATACTATTATACCATATTTTTATCGGTAAAAGCCATAGCTTCGCTTATAAAAATTGACCATCGATACGAGAAAAATCCTTGACTCAACATTAAGGGAAGTACGCACATTAGATATGTGTTATCATCAATCTGGTGAATCATTACACACATTAGCAAACAACTACTACTCAATAATATTAATCGTTATCACCGTAAGTGCACACTCAGCTTTTTTTCTGGTAGCCATTTAGCTTGTTGTCGAAATTATTCCATAATGTCAGAATATTGTGTTACAATGTCCATGGGCTTGACACGTTTCTAATTTATTTTTAAGACCCGAGGGAGATGAGGAGTTCGTTAAAATATGGTATATCGTCATTAGGCATGTTTTATGTAATGCATGATACTTAGTTTTTTGTTATTTCGCAAAACATTATCTGGTTTGACCTTTTAGCCATTTTATTTAAATAGGACGTAATTACGCACTAGATAAAAATGTTAGGTATATGACTGTAACACCGGCCTTTCGATATTCGTTGTTCAGACATGACATGATATACAGAATGTTTTTCAAAGCAGACACTGTCGTATATAAGAACACCCAAATTTAAGTTTTGTTTTATTTATTGGGTACAAAAAACAGTTACATCTTAGAAAAAATACTACAAAAAATTCTTAAAACTAGAACGACAAACATGTTACACACTCCGATGCCCACGTCTTATCAAGAGAATAATAGGAATGAAGGACTGTGGTAAGAGTTTACAAAAACAGTGCCTTTAGTGATAACTAACTTTATTTTGATGTATTACAAAATCTCGGAAGACCCAGTGTGGAAGGCCTCCACAAAATGGACCAATGACCTGGTGAGAGTCGCGGGAATGCGATGGATGCGAGACGCACATGACCGTTCGTTACGGCTACACTTGGGGAAGAGCTATGTCCAACAGTGAGCGTTCTTTGGCTAAAATGATGATTTTGATTACAAAACAAATGTCTTGCAGTAAAAGCTACTTTATGGATACTGTTTTATTACGTATTTTCTTTAATAAAAAGGTGTAATATAAACAGAGCAACGTTTATCTTGATTTCATTCAAAGTTTTTGTCAACATTTTAATAAATCTTTTGTAGTTTCCACATTTAAAATGCATACACCACTTAAGGATCTATATCCTTAAGAGTGTGTTTTATAGAAAATAAATATTTTTTACATGACACTCCTGTTTTTAAAACACCCTGTATATTGATATAACTTTCACTATAATTTAATGAATTATTATCTATAAGTATAATTCGGCCATATTAGTTTTGTGACGTACCTACTTATAGGAAGGCAATTAATTAACTGGACTTGCAATAGTGGCGGCATTCAATAGGAACAATGACGCGGATATTAGGTACTTGATTTTTTTTCCTTTATGTCTTGTTTGCATTGGAATTACTTATTTAGTCTAGATACTTAATTTAAGTTCGGATTTTCCAAATATCAGGGAAATAGTATTAAAAAAACCATAGGAATCAAGTAAAGGGAATGAATACATCGTGTGGGGCCGACTAAGGTCATATTAGCATAGCATAGTCGGCCTTATAACGTTCCCACTGTTGGGACTCAGGCCTCCTCTCTAGGAGAGGGAAGGCCTATTACTAGGAGGTCATATTATCTACTTATAATATAAACATACGAATTATCTTCCTTAATAAGTTTTGTTTTTAAATATTTACCAATAACGTAAGAATGTTGTTGAATTGCATAATACAAATATAATTAGCATAATCAAACTTTAGAATGTTCCCACTGCTGGGACTCAGGCCTCCTCTCTTGGACAGGAAAAGGACCGTAATCAACCACGCCGGGCCAGTGCGGGTTGGTGGACGTCTTACGTCTTCGAATTTTTAGTTCAAAGCCTGTATTATCTCTTTTTTACGTCGGATTCATGATATTTTTTTATATGATACTTTATTTTTTGACGTCATGAGCCAGAGATATTAATTTTGAAACAAAACAAAACTGAGAACGTGGCTTTTTAATTTGCATGCTCTTATCTTTTTTTAGCATCTCTGGTTACCAACCGAATGAGGTTCCTGAAAACAGGTGGACTGACCTTATGGCGAGACGAAAATTTAATAATATATTGCACCTATGTGCTAAACTTGATTTGTAATCGTTAGAATACATCACGATTTTCCTAACTCATCAGCATAAAGGAATAAAGACCCTTTGGTGGATGTTTCTTTTAAAATATGAAAAATTTGGTCATCAAACTTTTTTTTTTTATTGAGTGGGAAAATTATCTTATGACAAATCGCTCTCTTGGGCGGAGCGGGAGATAGTGTCAGACCGTCCGATACCGACCGATAGTGTCGATAAGGAACAGGAGTGGGTTTTTACTGACTAAAAACCCACTCCTGTTCCTTCGTTGCCTTCGTCCCAGGGCCCCAGGTTTCGTTTTCACACTACCCATGGCCCCAGTAGGCTTCAACCCTGCTGGGCCCCTACGATTTCTTCATCTCCCTGAGGCGCGCGTGGAACAATACGCGCCGTCAACGACTTGTTGGTCATCACACTAAAGGAACAGTAGATCTATCTAAATAATATGAATGACAAAGACTTGCAATTAATCCATAATACTGGGTAGTTAATTCGTACTTTACATGCAGCACGGCCTAGTTCTGAGCTATAAAAATATTTAGTAGATATTATTGTATGATTTTAACGTTACCGATACCACTTAAAGAACCATAAAACCAGAACCTTTTTTAGGGGTATGATATCAGCTTGATGCTATGTTTCGACAATAGGTTTCCTCTTCTATATTTTGGGTTGTAGTTATATTTTAGTTAATTATAACAGTATAAAACAAAGTTGATTTCTGCGTTTGTCTGCTTATCCACTAATTCCACCTAAACCACGCAACGGATAATCTAAAAAGATATAAAGATAACCTGAAAAGGAAAACACAGAAACCTTATAGGATCACTTTTTTGTTCGTCTTTTTGTCAGTCTGTCTGTCAAGATCCTTTATTTCGGGACCGCGTTGAGGTAATAAGTTGAAATTAAAACTATATAGTTAAGTCTGCGGTCCCTTGAAGCTCTGAAAAAATCAAACTTCTGAGTTAACGAAAAAAAAGATACGGCCGTTTATGTAGCAAAAAACGCGTATTTCGACACTCTCAAGGGTATCAAAATTCATAGGGTAGGTACTTTCCGTTGACCCTGAAATTTGGTATAAGGCAAGGTCTTATACCACAGGTATAGGAATAAATCTGAAAACCGAAAATTTGTTGTGAGTTCAAAAAAAAAAAACTACTCGGAAAAATTTTTGAGACTCCATTCGGGAATTGAACTATTTACATAAGGTGAGTTTGTACGGAACCCTCAGAGCGGGAGTCCGACTCGACTTGCCCAGTTTTTCAAATAATAGAAAGAACAATAAATGAGGAACGTTTATATATTAACACTATTCAACATTAAAAACCGGACGACGAGCTACCCATTGCTCGTCATCAGCAAGCTCACGCATACGGTGGCTAGTAGTCGGGGTTGGGGTCGTGCGGGTGGGGTGTGAGGATGTTCGTTCCCTAACGAATGCGGCCATCTCCTTCGCTAGCATTACTGCTTCGCAGAACTGCTACCCATTCGCCCTCACTCTGGACCATGACCTGTATGTACCAGGGCCCGAAGTGAGAAGTCGCCGCCGCCAATCGTCCCCATGAGGTCACGGCGGTCCTCCGAACAAGCTGGACACACCTGGCCACACCGTATGCTCCAACTTGTCCTCATTTATTAGTTAGAAATAATAAAAACATAGGCTCCGATAATTTCAAAAGTTTGTATCTCGGGGGAAGAATAGAATAAAACTTTATTGTACACGAAAATAGTAACAAAAACTAGAAGCTAAAGCGGAAGCTAGCGGTTAGTCCCGCTATGGTATGGTCCCGGTATGGCACCCTCTTAAAATGCCTATCAAAAAGTCCCGCTATGGTACCCTTCAGTTTTTGGTACTGTTGTAAAGAAAAGTTATACAATGCGTTAAGAAAAAAATAGTATTAATAAAAAATATCTTTTCTTAACTATTATAGTTAAGCAAGATAATATTTATTAATACTATTTTTTAAACAAATCACGCTCGGTAATTGTCGTTTCACTTCAGGTAGTTACCTGACCAACCGGTTTTTTCGTAAAACAATAGAGACGAGCCCTTCCTCGAATTCGTATCTAGCTCTTCCCTTTTGTTTTTATGAAAATAGAGAGAGACAGTATTATTCCGGGTTTAGTTTGCTATTTGCAGCTGTACTTTTGCGATATGAGTAATTAGGATAGCTTGTTAGTTTATCTATTGCAATGTCTGGGTCAAGTAGTTCACGTGGTGTAAATTTAATAATTATTGACAGTCGACGCGGTGGAAAAACTTTATTACGTGCCGGACATAAATATATTAAACGCAGAGAAAATAAAAATTCAAGTACTTGGCATTGTGTAAATAGGAGAAATAGTATTAAATGTAGTGGATATATAACTATTGAGAATACCAATAATACAATAATTAAAGATTATAAACACAGTGATCAGTGCGTGCCACATTTTGAAGACAATGAAGTTCAAATGGCTATAAGTGAGTGCAAAAAAGAAGTAAATTCAAATTACGGATCAGTACAGAAAATTTTCGAAAAACACATGGGTAACTTAAAAGACAAAGGGTTACACCTTACAGGAAATGTTCCTGACTATAAAAAATTAAAAACAGTATTATACAGACACCGAAATAAGTCG
The DNA here is from genome assembly GCA_949316375.1 of Mythimna vitellina. Classification (NCBI taxonomy): domain Eukaryota; kingdom Metazoa; phylum Arthropoda; class Insecta; order Lepidoptera; family Noctuidae; genus Mythimna; species Mythimna vitellina. The sequence goes on along the minus strand of OX438691.1, from coordinate 12,266,316 downwards.
TTGAACGTACCAAAAACACAATTTAAGAATGTGGAAGAAATTATAATACCAGAAGAATTTAATAAGTATGTATTGGCTGATTATTGTAATGAAGACTGTAATCGAATAATTATATTTTCCTCGACAGAAGTAAAGGAATATATAAAATGTGTAACGCATTACTTTGGTGATGGCACTTTCGACGGCTGCCCAAACCCATTCGAACAAGTTTATGTCATTCATGGAGACATGGGAAGCACTGAGTTATCCACGAATGTAGCACCATTATTTTATATTCTGTTAAAAAACAAAGAAGGGAAAACTTATGAAAAAGTTTTCGAATTGATTAAACAAACTTTGCCTGAATGGCGTCCATCGAAATTTACCTTCGATTATGAAATAGGAGTAATAAATGCAGCAGCGAAGATTTTTCCTTATATCAAAATAAATGGATGTAACGTACATTTTCAAAAGAACGTTATCAAAAAAGCGAAATCTTTAAATCTCATGGAACACGAAGAGTCCTCGAACCATGTTAAGCAATGCATAGGCTTGGCGTTTTTGCCAAAACAAGATATTGAAGACGGCTGGCTGCATATAATGGAAAATAGGTATAATATCTTGGTTACTTTCCAAAATGATGTTTGAGTACTTAACTCTAATTATATGGCAAAAAAGTAAAGAACAACAATATCAGTAAGGACCTGTTAATTTCATTGCTTTACAAGTACGAACGTTTAATAAGTATTTTTTTCAGTTTCGACGATGAAGCTATGACCAAATTCAATGACTATTTTGTCACTCAGTGGCTTGAATATCCAGACCTCATTTGGTGTTGCCATAATGAACGCCATAGAACAACTAACTTGGCGGAATCATGGAATGGCAGATTCAACAAAATTATTGGAAAAAATCCCAGTTTATTATTGTTTCTGCAAACAATTGGCAACGACACATGTCACTTTGATATAAAACAAGCCAAGTAAGTTGTATTTTTTAGACAATATTTTTAAGCAGATATAATATTTTTAAAAGCAGATATATATTTTTTTACATAATACGAGTACATAGAAGAATTTGAAAATGGATTTGATTTTATTTATTTTGGTAGATATTATTGGTTGTCGCCTTCTATTACAGACGGTTACTGAAAAAAATATAGCTTAACTTAAATAACTGATGATTTTTGTTATAGCTTTCGACTAAAAAGATCACCTATAAATTCAAGAAAAAGAACAAGTATAGAAATCGACCGCCAGATTCAAAAGCTAACAAAAAGTTACGAAAATAAAGCTATCTCCATTGGTGATTTTCTGATTAACATATCAAAGTCAATATTTCGATCAGAACATTTAAAAAAATAGTTTATTTTAATTTTGTTTTTAGTCTATTAAAATGTTTAATACTTTTTCTCGATGTTGATTATTTTTTGTAGTTTATGTTTACAATTTGCGCCTTTTTCTCCATGTTGATTATTTGTAATTAATATATTTGTCTAGTTGGTTGTTGATTATTTTTGTAGTTTATATAAATTTACAATTACTGCCTTTTCTCAATGTTGATTATTTGTAACTAATATTTATGTCTGGATGTTGTTTTTATTTGTAGTTTATAATATTTACAGTAATACTTTTCTGAGATGTGGATTTTTTATATTTTTTTTATTGTTGATTATTGGTAATTAATATTGTTGATTATTTTAAAAATTACATTGCAATTAATATTTCGTTTTACTGTTTGATATTTTTTTATAAATATTTTGAATTAATAAAAGACTGATTTAATATCGCAAACAGACGTTTTATTGATACACTCCTAAAAGTATTTATTTATAGATACACTTTTCTTTTCAGTTGTACCTTCTATTGTCTAACGTAGATCTAAAAGATGGGTACCATAGCGGGACTTTTTGATAGGTATTTTAAGAGGGTGCCATACCGGGACCATACCATAGCGGGACTAACCCGAAGCTAGGGCGGGTCACTAATTTAATTGAAATAATTTTCGATATATACCTAGGTATCAATGATAAAATGGCAACCATTAGGTAGGCCTAACGGTTGTCATTTCCTATTTACTGAATAATAAATCGTTTTAATGAAAATGAATAATGTATCCCACAATAACCATAGCATTTCTATGAATGATAGTATGTACTAAGAATTAAGTACTAAGTAATAACTTCATAATAATACAGCTATATAATTAGTGTAATGTTTATTAAACAGTTTTTCTGTATAAGTGGTCTGTTCGTGTGATGGACTAAGGCCACCGATTAACATACCGTACTGAATACATTATTTACTGGGGAATGTTTGAAAGAGTTACCATGACGCAAATGGTAAATGAATGATCATAGACGGGTTTTAGTCAGTACAAGGCTGACACGCACTCTCGCTCCACCCTAGAGCGAAAGAAGTCATTTAATGTTTTTCCACCTAAAAAGAGGCTGCAGGATTGTTTGACCCCTGGAGCGCAGATTGTACATACGTCTGTACAACTTGAGTGACCTTGAAAAATGCTTAATTGTCGTTTTGTACACACGGGTGTACGAAAATTGTGTGGCCGAAAATTTTGGTCTTTACCTATATCTTCGTTTTTCCTAGAAAAACCCAGAAAAAGTATTTTTTTTTACTTTTTTTGGTGATTTTACGTAAAAACGCGCAATTACGTAATAATAATACCGCGATACGCGCGATGGAAGGAGTGAAACAGTTCTTCTTCCCAGAGCAGGAGAACTTATTTGATGATATCTCATCCTCTACAGCTACAATATTGCAGCGTTTGTAGGTTCTACATAGAGTTACTTTACTCAGGGAAAAAATATCCTAGGCCGGCAAAATGGGCAAAACTTAATGTCTCTCTATCTAGAATCTTTCAGTATCATACCGGAGTCGAATTTTTGCTTGGTACATGGGAATACAGAGCCTCCGTAATAGCCTCTGTTATTATACCACTAGCGATTCTTTCAGACTTGTTCTCTTGCCCAAAAGCCGGATTTTTCGAAAAAAATAATAATAATAGCAGATTGCAGCGTCACCTACCTGGTTCAATTGTGTTTTCAAATTATCCATTCAAATCAACCCTTTTTGGAATTTGGAGATATTTGATGTTGAAAATCATCAAATATCTCCAAAGAGAGGGAATGTCAAACTTTTACTAACTAAATCCCACCCGTGTTCCTTCAGTTGTCCTTTGCGTTCCAGGGCAACGGCCTTTTGAATCCCGCAGCCCAGCTACAGGCCTCCTCGTTTTACATAAAATACACGTTTGCCTGGCCAATCGTTTTAGCTGTAAAACTATTCAGTTGGCATTGTCTACATTTAGCTAATAGAGTTTCACAGTAATTGGGTTTTAGAGGTCACCTTATAGTCGGTGTAATACAATGCATTTGAGTATTTTGTAGCACGTTAAACCATAAACGCAACTTAGGTGTAAAAGTCAGTTTTTTAACACGATTTTTTTTACTTGGCTCTCCCTTCATTACTACCTATTTGACGATGAAGCACGCTTGCCTCGAAGTAACCTATTCAGAGGCGGCTTTAGCCTTCGGAGCGCCTGTGTGCAACCAATACCTTGGCTCCCCCTTGTAAACATTTTTTTTTTATTTCAGTTATTTGCACACATTTATTATATTTTTAAATATTTCAAAAATTTTAAAACAAATTTAAAAAAAAAATTACATTACTTACATTTTTTGTCACGGCGGCTAAGGCCTGAGGATGTACGTTCCCTGATTCTTTCGGCTGTCTCTTTCGCTAGCATCCCAGGAACCTCCCGAACTTAACCTTTAACTATGGACGCGCGGTCTGATAGACCGCTCGCAGTTTTTAATTTTCGTGTTCACGCACTTCCCCGCCCCTCTCACTACTGACGCGCTCAGTAGCTTCGGTTTTAGTAACGAAACGACTGTTGAAGCGGGAGGTTGCGTCGTTGGCTGCGAATCGGGTGAGTAATTTGACTTTAAACTTTGATCGCGGTCTGTGAGACCTCGGGTCCATATTTGCAATACATTTTATTTTTTATCAATACTGTGTTTGTTTTAGGTTAGGTTGGTTCAAAATGTCAGAAAATAATCCATCGAATACTAATAGATCAAAACAACCACAAAAATCGCCACTGCAACAGAGGCCAAGCAAAATATTGCGAGTTGATGATCCTAATTTCGAAAATGAAATAAACGAACTACTTTTCGAGTCGGACCAATCCGATTCTGAAGATAATATTGTTGACTGTTTAGTATCTGAAGAGGATTACATACAAAATCATGAAAGTGACCAAGGAGAAGTTGAAGAAGATCCCAGTTTTGTAGGGAATCCCACTTCTGAAAGAAATTCCAGTTCTGACGATCTCAATATTATTATGGCAAGTTCGCTTCAAATGGAGTACTAATCCACCTTCCAGTAGGGTTAGAACTGCTCAGCATAACATTGTTATAAGCAGACCCGTCTCACGCTTGGCTGAAGATGAAAGAAGGGAACCTTTCAGTATTTGGGACAAGCTTTTTGATACAGAAATGAGAGAGACTGCCAATAATGTTACCAATGTTGGACCATTGTCAGATTTTTTTTGTTTTATTTTGAGAAGTACATTTTTTGTTTTTTATATTCGTTAAACCTTAGATTTAAAGATATTTTAGATGATTGTTCAAAATACTTTAAAGTTTAATTTTTTTCTTCCTTTAAGTGATCTCAGGTAAAATTTAGACTGAAAGTGCCTTAAAATGATAGTTTGTTAAAATTCATAAAAAATAAAATAAGTTTTGGTTGCATGGCATGTAAAGTCTTTAAGTTTGAAACCTCTAGTTGATAATAATAATAAAAACCTAATAAAAATACCAGCATCTAATCATTAATTTTACCATGAAATAAAGCGGTCTGTGAGACCGCGCGTCCATAGTAGTGTGACAAAAAAAGAACGTCCATAGTTAAAGGTTAACAAGCGGAAGGTGAGGACGCTGTGGCACCTCTCCAGCCACTCCTCAAAAAAGGGACCGCCGCAATCATGGCGTACCCAGCGCTGGATTGCAACAGTCACTGTCGCCATAACGTCATGAGATCCCGCTGAAACTCTGTCCACCATACTGTGACTTGTCGCGGCAGCGAAGGTTTACCCCTATCCAGAAGGAGGATTATGTTTCTTCCAGTGCTATTTGTACATGCTCGAGTGAGAGCCTAAATTAGCATTTTAGCTTGAGAGGCGTTGTTAGATTCGTCTTATTTAGAGTGAGACTGGGTACATCAAAATTATAGTTTTGTCATGTTCACTCAAATGTCGCAAAATAGTTGAGCTGAGTGATGCTAATATTCGCGTCATGTCCGTGAATGGGTGCTGTCAGTTGAGACTGGTCATCTCTTAGCGGCCAGCGGCTGTTTTAATATCTATATTCAGTTTTTATTATTACTTTATTTACATTCTTCTCAATAGTAGCGACCAGAATCATGTAACCAAGATATTTGTAATATATAACATGATTAAAAATGTTGTCCATGAAGTTTCTTGCACATTATTCTCCATAGAGATCTACGCTTTGGAGTGTGCAATTAGAATTAAATAAAAAAATTGATTAGCATCATTTTTCTGACTGACTGACTTCTTGACATTTCGAAAGTGCATGTGAATGGTTTATTTGAAGTAAAATGCTTTGAATCTTTGAAATGGTAGTTTTAGGCGCTCAAATGTGTTTTAATATATTTTTTTTCGTGACTGTATGGTATAATGTCAAAAGTATAACTTACTAAAATGTCTGATGCAGTTGAAGGTGTCAAATATTTGATTGAATTAAAATTAATTCCACAAACTGCGTCAGACTGCTTAAGGGGCCCTTCTTCCGAAAGTTTAGGCATTTTACGCACCGAGACGGCTTGCGTCCGCGTTGCTCAGGAGCCGTCGCGATATGAACTCCGGTGACCTATGGCGGCGGGCGAGCACGCCACAGTATAGATAAATAAATCAGTATTTCAAATATTATTGGCGTGCTAGTAATAATAGCTTGTTTTGCAACAAAAACGTATAGCTTGATGTGCTGTCCACTGCACTATTGACTGTAAACACTAATACACTTAGGTATATTGTTATAAATGTATAACTTTTTTTTATTGCTTGGTAAAATCATCAAATGAGTCCTGCCGCTCTGGATGGAGCGGACTGTCAGACTTGTACTGACTAAAATCCACCCTGTTCCTTCGGTTGCCCTTTGCATTCCAGGGCCACGGTATTCTGATAAGACAGTCTCGTGAATGAAAAGGCAGGCGATGATCATTCTGTTGAACTTAAAGAATGGTTGTAGAAGATTTGGTGAGCAATATAATGAAAGACAAAATATGATTAATTACACTGGTCTACAAAAATTTACTTTTTTTTTGCCACAAGAGTTTTTTTTGCTATATATGGTTTTATTTTGACTCCCTTTTGTAGGAAATAGATATAGAATAAAATTGTTAGCCATCGTTTTTTTGTGACAGTCACTTGAATTTGTCATGAAAAATATTGATACTTTACTTACAATTAAATTAAAAAATACGTCTTTTTAAACCATATATTATGATTTTCTGGAATATTTAGCTTGAGGCTGGTCTACCACAAGTATCCAACCAAAAATTGCTAATATTCAAGGACTCCATTTGCACTGGTACGGGTTTTTCATGATGAAAATGACCTGCCGCAACCTTTCTCCTTTGTGTTGGGCATTGGATCCCAGATTTTTGGTACGGAAGCCAAAATGTGATTGTAAGTGTATTTAGAGAGACAAATTATAACTCTATGCTTGATATGTTTTAATTAGGTCCTCTATGAGATTTGTGTAGTCATTTGTTTCGTAATATATAAAAAATAGATGATTTTTTTAAGTTTGTTATAAATCACCAAAAAGATGATTGAGGAACACTAATAACTGACTCAAACTAGATTAGTTTGTGTCAGTTATTAGTGTTCCTCTCTTATTGGGTATAAAAGCTAAGTCATGAATTTTATTTGCAGTTACAATACACGTAGTTAGTAAATCATGGTATTAGTTCCTGCGCAATGTTTTATTTGGCATTGCAGGTATTGCTATAGCAACACTATCAGAAAGCGTTTGTATTGCAGAACGCACACTTACATATTTTACAGTGTATGCGTTATATTTATCACTTTTGCCATATAAGTCTGGCAAAACGACCACAGACACGTAGTGTGTCTGTGGTCTTTAGGATCCTGTTCAAAACATAGGGTTTCCGAAGCCATTAAGCGCACTCCTTTTGTCGAATTTGTAAAAATCTTTACTCTTGTTGTAGATCTCATATGAAGCACTCACTTTACTTTGAGGAGCCACGGAAAAACCAAAATTATCACGATAACACCATTTTACCCAAGTCAGCAAAATTTCTTCATTCACTTTTAGAATTTGGTTCACCACATACCTACTCGGCAGAAACTGTGAGGGTAAATGAAACCCACATCTTCTTTATGTGTTGAGAAACCAACAACGAGTAGCTTATGCATGACAAACTCACAATTGAGCACTATATTTGTTGCAATTCGAGCGCATTTAGTGGAAAGTTCGGTAAAATTTTAAGTGGCAGTCACAAAAAATCTGAGGCTAATAAAAACAAAGTATGTAGTGTTTTATGATGAGGGTAGATACTTTAGTAAAAATAAGTAAACACAATCTCTGTGGGAAAAACCTTGTCGACCAGTGTTATAATATAATAAAATAAAATATATAGTACCAGCATAAAAATTAATATTCATAAAAAATAAAATTCATAAAAATTTAGTGGTCGTGTGCTAGGTCCAGGTTCATTTTCATCGACCGATATATTCCTCAATGCTGGGCGCGAGTCTCCTCTAAGAGGGTCAAAGCCACAGTCCTCATGGCACTCCCCTCCGCGTTGGGAACTAGGACCTGATAGCAAATCAGGATTGTTTTGCGTTAGAGATTCCTCATTTTCCTTATTTTCGGATTATTTGTTCTCTTCAAGTGTCAGATTTCTTATGCCCATACCACGCGTATGTCAGGGGTTCACGATTTCAGGAAGTAGGCATTATATAGCATTATATATAGGTTCAACGTTATAGTAATCATCTTCCTCTTCTTGATTTTCAGCTTTAATGGAATCATTTTTGTCTTTTCTAGTTGTCCTTTGAAATTTGTCTTCTTTATTTTTAGCTTCAACAATAATGGAATTATCTTCGTCATCCCTAGTTTTTCTGCAACAATGGAATGTCATTAACGTTATGAAACGGAAGTTTCAAAGTCACCGAAATAAACTTTAACAAAAAATCATTTACTGCCATGTTACATCCCATAATAGGATACATAAGACATGTGATAAGTAAGAAAACTAAAGCGCGACGGGAGATAACGTCAAACTTGTAGCGGATGAATAAAACTGCTCCGCCACAGTATATAATGTAATATGTACATAATGTACTTACGTATACTGTCCCTCTTTAGAGTGCCCATCGGTACTTTTTTTGGACATCAAAGTACCTTTTCCGGTACGTGGTCTCAGAGCACTGGAATGGAATAAATTTTATTACATATTTTCAAAAAAATCAAATTAACAAACACTAATTACTAGAGTTTAAATAAAACCTGATACATATATAAAAATCTCGTGTCTTGACCAGTTTTTTGTATATATTTGGTAGGTTTGAGAATAGGTCATAGGCTATTTCTATAGTGGCCGGCCGATTTCTACCTACTAAACGCAGCGCGACCATAAACCGTGCTCTAGGTACTTACCTAGTGAGTACAAGTAGTGACCGATAGCCATTGTTCAATATCTTTCAAATCTTCATAAACATAATAAAAGAATGTAATAATAATAATAAACTTTTTACTTTACTTTTTATAAGTGTATCGCAACTAAAAAGTGTGAAATAAAAAACTTTTTACAAAAAAATATTTTTTTTGTAAAAAGTTTCTAAAGTGCATCTTATTACAATTCTGATAAGTCCAAACACGGCTAGGCTACATTGATTTATTACGGAGTTCCAGTGCCTACATTCCGGCTTCATCATCATCATCAGATCACTTTGATGATACCATTTTCAACACTATTCAGAGCCATTAATTTATTTGTATTATCATAGTCGCTTAACTATCTCCATAGTGATATCTATGCGAGTATGAAGTTCCGTTGACCATTTCTGGTCTTCTTCATCAGTTCCATTTCATCAAATGTTACTTTTCGACTGTAAATGCTTAATTTCTCGATAAAAATACCAAAATCATATTACAGTTGGCTATAATATTTGAGGAGTTCCCTCGATTTCACCAAGATTCCATCATCAGATCCCGATTTGGTGACTATGGGACCATTTGGGAAATATACCCTTTCCAACAAAAAAAGAATTTTTCAAATTGGTTGGCAGCGACGAAGTTATGCGCGAACAAACATTAAAAAAATCATACAAACATCCGAATCGAGAACCTCCTCCTTTTTTAGAAGTCGGTTAAAAACAAAAAACAACAAACCTAGGTACTTACATCTCCTTGAATTTGATCAGGATGCAAAACTGCACTTTTTAAAGGTTTAAGAATGTTTCCATGATAGATTTAAAATTCTAGTCATACTGACTTCGCTGGTCTGTGTAGAGGAGTAATTATATTGTGACGTATTTATAGAATAAATACTTACGCAATACACTTTCGGATTTTCTTCACTTCAGATACCCTTTTTTTCTTAATTTTGTTTTTTCTATTCGCGATTGCAATTACTTATAATAAAACACGTTTATTTACGCGCGCGGCAACGAAAATGTATGGTCGCGAGCAAAACTTGCATAGGTCCTCCCTCGATGACGTCCGGCAGGACAATGGCGCGGTGCGCGCGTGCCGTTTTCACGTATTTATTTTATATTAAAAAAAATAAGTGCCATATTATAAATTTATCCAAAAATATCCCTGTCAAACCCGATTAGTAAATGAAATGTAAAATTTCCATAAAAGTTGCGTTCCCCCAAGTCTCATAAAACTTAAAATACTTTCAAAATCGACTTTATTTCAGATTTTTTTTTTATCGAGTGGAATGTTAAATAATGTGTTTTTAACCAAAAAAGTCACTAGATTAAAGATGTATCTGTACTATATATTTTTTTCCGGATTTAAATATGATGATTTCTCTGAAAACAACTCGATCTAGAAACGTAAATTTCGAAAAAGGGGCCCTTAAAGTGACTCGATTCGAACTTTTTTTGTAATTTTTACGGTCGGGTTTTTGAAACTGAATGGTGCAATTTTCAATAATGTTGGGAAGTAATAGTATTGTTTTGGGAAGAAAGGTTGATTGGTTGTTGGTTGGTGGGTTGGTTGGTTGGTTTGTTGGTTGTTGAGTTAAGCTCGCCTTTGTACATAAACTGTATTATCTCCGTGTACTATGTATGTTTTTATTTTGTGTACAATAAAGAATTAAGAAAGGTGTCACACGAATTAATTCATTAAAACCCAAGCGAACGCCGGCGTTCGCTCGCTCTTTGTTTTTCTATTGTGTCTCTAATTACGGTACTCGAAAGGAAAGCACAACTTTGTAGTTCTTTCACTGTGTGCTTGCTCTTTCACGAGCGGCGCTCGGCGCCCCCTGAAACCCTGCGCCCGTGTGCACTGCACACCCTGCACTATACGTAAAGCCGGCCCTGAACCTATTCACTCTTGACTTAAAGATTCCCAGGTTGTAATCATCAGAAAACCCACAGTCTGGCAGGGAATTCCGAAGAAAAAAAGATGTGTGTGAAGTGAGTGATGAGTGTGTTCCCAAAAAGTTTTAAATATACATGGGATGTCCACCATGACTCACTCATGAATCTACTGACAATCTGTAATATACTCGTACCTACATTCTTTTCTCCTTCTCTGTCAAGGTTACCCAAAAAGTCTGTAAAAGATCGCATTTAACGGTAAGACTAGGTATTTTATTACTGGTTGGAGCGGGAGCAGCGTCAGACTTTTCTCACTTAATCCACCCGTATTCCTTCAGTTGCCCTTTGCGTTCCAACAGCCTGCAGGCATCATGGCGGCATCTCTTTGAGATACGCTTGGAATTCAATTCGCCGTCGATTCGGTGACTTACCATGACGGGTTAAAATGTCAGCCGTGTGTGCGAGAAAGAGGGATGGATGGAGGGATGGGATCCTATATAACTCCATCCCTTTAACAGTTCAATTTAGGCCATGAAATGGATCCCATTAGGAACTGTTAGTCGTTATCGAACGGCGAGTTAACCCAGTCACCTAAAAACCTATTCAGTTTTGAGTTCCTAATTGTTATTTGTAATGGTGCATACAACATTATTTTTGGATTAAAAAATTTTCATAACTGTACGATGAAAAATTACAAAGTTATAAGTTTGTTATGTTACTTGGTTGTCCGCACAAATATACCGGTTACCGGGCCATTCAAGCGACTGAGGGATTGTTTTGCTCCCGCATCCAGTTGTGTGCTAGCGCCCAATGCCCGCTATGACCTGCCGTGACCTGTGTTGTACTTAGACTTGGTGGTGTCCAACTTGTGAACTTTTTTAAATAATTTTGGGAAAAAATATAACATGGTGTAAAAATTATTGGAATCGTTTAACTTACTGATTCTGAACAAACCATATTCAGTTTCGCATAAACTAAAAATAATGTTGTATATTCTAGATTATTCTAATAAATGTAATTGCAGGTACGTGTTGACGGGAAAACTATGGGTGGTGATGGGTGCGGGCTGGATCTCCGAACTGCTGTCGACCCTCGTATCGCAGCCCTGGTGGCTCTGGACCATCATTGACCTCATCAACGAGCTCCAAGGAGTCTTCATCTTCCTCATCTTAGTCATCAAACCCAAACTGTATTATCTCATAAGAAAGAGGCTAGGTAAGACAGTTATTATTATTTTATGTAGTTCCAGCAATAGTTCTAATTTCTCAAGTAGTTTACTCGTTAAAATTTTATGACAGTAATGTTTACGTCTGGAAGAAAACAAGAGATCGATACAAATCCAATTCAAGCGAAGAAAAACAAAGAAATAAAATATGAATTGCCATATTTTGGTTTATTACATGTCATAAACTGCTAATCAAAAGTGGATTTTCGATATAAAGACAGTTTATGAATACGTGTTTTGATAATCAATCAGAATACCAAGAACAATGAATGCCAAATATAGGTATATTTATCATAATTTATTTCGAGAATATGTTCTGCTTATGAATTGTTATCTATGTACATTCACAGAATTGCTTGTCTCAAGTGTCTGAGTCAGACTCGATAAAATGATAACTTTATTTTTTGTTTTTGTTTCAAAGCTCCAATATGAGATGATTTTATGAGTTACTGACTATTCGGACACAGCTTCCGAATTGACACATTTTATTTTCAATACTTTTTCACTGACAATTAGGACACCACCAAATTTATTGAAGCTATTTAGTACAGTTAGATAAAAAAAAAGTCTTAAAATATAATATGTCGGTGTATTGTGTGTGATCAGGAATAGTTTGTTTATTGCTCGATAGCCAGCTATCGCCCACAAAACCGAATACCTGGACAGAGTTTCAATGGTGATTAGCATCCTGCAACGACTTAAATAGAAATTTATTACCAGAAGTTGCCACCTTAAATCCAGCGTAAAATAGTTTTGGTAGCACTTCTTTTCCGCATATATTATACTAGCTTCTACCAGTGGCTTCGCCCGCACGAATGTTGGTTTCTCCATACAAACTTCAAAACCCCGTTTTATTCCTTAGAGAGATGAGTCTCGTAAAATCCGTAAAATTCTTAGCGAATGTCTATAACTTTTCGTGGTTAATCAGTGTGGTATTTCGTTTATATAAATATAGATTTTAAAACTTTTTATCTGACTGTACTAAACAGTGTGTGTTCGAATCGTCAGTGAAAAAAATATTGAAATATAAATGTGTCAATTCGGACACTGTGTACGATTATATTATGTCCGAAACGTCAGTAAGCCGATTTTATTGTTTTCAGGTTGTTCAAGGATACCGATTGAATCAAGTATATATTAGTGAAAATATTAATTTTTTGAACGTTGTATTGTCATTTTCCTGTGGTCTATTATCTAATATTCACGCTCTTCTATTAATTAGCAATGCCACCCTTAACGTGGCCTGCCCAGCTCGTTGTGATGAACGATTCGCTTGATTAACTCACACAGCTAACATTCTAAGTTAGATTACGTATCTATATAAATTTTGCATTGTTGACATGTTTTAAATTTATTAATAAATTAATTGAGATACCGTTATCTACTAAATCCTGAATGTCCTTTGTAAGTGCACCCTCAATGTTGTCGTTAGGACAGTGTTCTGCAAATTATTTCAAATACATGGTGTTATGTGAGCGCATAATAATATGAAGAACTTTCGATACCTACATAGAAAGATTATTTAGTTACTTATTTTGGATATAGGTTTTGTGCTCAAATATTAACACCATGTAGATGAACCTTAATGTTTATTACGGTGGGTCATTAAACTTCGTAAAAGTAGAAGTTACTCTATATATTGTAAAGATATGAAAAAGATAAATCAGTTGTAAATAAAGTTCACTTATGAGTTAATAATTCTGATAAAAGACAGTCAAAATAAGTTTAGTGCGACGTTGCCCCTTGTAAATAAAACTCTTTTTTTTTTTAATCCGTCTGCACAAGAAATTGAAAATGACGATACAGATGTAGCACTTCAGAAGTGCTTAATGTTATCATTTCTATGCTATATAGAAAAGTATTTTGGCCTACCTAATACGTGTGCTAGCTGGTGACTAATATTGTACTAATAATATACAACAGGGTTGGAGAAGCCGGACGCGCAGAAGAACGGCACGTCCTCGTCGGGACGAACATCGTCCACGTTCCTGTCGCGAGCTATCAGCACGGACGAACGGAACAACACGCGGCTGTCGCTACAGAACAATGTCAAGCAAACCTAACTAGGACACGATACACGATAATATATTTGGCGTAGAAGCATCAATGAGGCCGAAAATACCTAGTGCAAAAAGCAACAAAAATATTTTCAGTATATCACTATAAAATGTTGTCTAAATTAAGCTTTAGATAATGTGAAATTCTCACTTTCGTGACAACATGTCACTTTCTTGACAAAATGTCCACTGTCACTTTGATCGCTGATAGTATATATCTTACAGAAATAGTTTAAAGCCTTTAGATTAGGTTTCCCTTACAAAATATAATGCATTTAAATTTGGTGAAGTTTTATATTTTAGTAATTTGGCAACGACACTCTGCATATCTGCAGAGTTTCATGAAAATGGTAAAATAAAATATCTAGATTTCGGCCTCAGCTTAGGGTATTTACACAAGAGCTCTCGACACAATAACACGCTTAATGATGGCATGATTTTATTCGCATTTGAAACCATCATTTTCATTTTAATAATTTTTTCAAAATTAAATATTTTAATATTGGTCTAGTCATAGAATAAGTGATTAATAAAGTGTCATCATTCATTATGTTTAGTACTTACTTGAAATGTTTTGTTTGAGCAATTATGCTTTGACTGTGTGAATGTTAGGCTCTAACATAAATTAGCACTTCATTCAAATCTTTGAAAGATTTGAATGAAGTGTCCGTTAGCTCTATGTGGCTATGACGAATTCATGGAGGCTGTTGTTGTAGAATAAATAGGCAATCTATTGCAAACTACAACACTGTTTTACTAATTTAGTTGTTAATAATACCACTAAGATTTGGTCTATGAAGTTGACTCATTGACAAAATGGTATCGAATATTTTTGTACAATATTTTATATGAAACAACTATAAATGTTTTTTTTTTTTCGGAAAACATCTTAGAAATTGGTTTATAAATTAATCAATGCAATTCAAAATTCAATTGTTGGTATGAGGAAAAGTGTGGGTGTGGTGGGGACATCTCGCTCCTTCTTTTGTTAATTCGTAATCTAATGCCGGTGATGTCACATGTCTTTTTATAGATCTTTTTTGTTGCTTATTTGATAGTTTCTTCTTTCTCCAGATTTAAATGTTTCTGACTATAATTATAATAATTTTGTTTGGATTTTATTTATATTTTCGAGTTTTAATATCGTTAAATGATTAACTCCAACCGTCCAACTATAATATAGGTGTCTTCAAAGCTAGAGTGAATAGGCTCTTAATAAACTAGTGCGCCTGACCATCAATGATTGCATCTCCGCTTACCATCAGGTGGGATTGCAGTCAAGCACTGGTTTATATCAATTCAAAAAAAAAAAAAAACTATCCTTAAATTTTATTGATTGTCTGAAATCTTGACACAATGTCTATTAGAAAGATAGTCACTTATTCACACGCCCCACTTTTCATTTGTACGTTTTTCTTTATGTGACAACAATAGCGACTTCATTTAATGTCTAATTAATTTCAAATGGGTATTTTCTAAAAAAAAGTAAAAAGCTTCCTGTGTCCAATAAAAGTTTTTTTCTTATTAACGTCAGAGTATCGAAGTTAGTGGCGATCACAAATAAATATTTACGATTTATAGTCAACATAGCTATAAAAATGTTGTGTAAAGTTATGTACATAAGTACCCGATTTACTAATTGTATTATGATTTATATTCCATTCTTGTAATACATACTTGAGCATTTTTATATTTTTAGTTTTTGGCTCATTTGACGAAGTACCTGCTTGTTTTTGTTTTTTTTTCGTGTAAAAGCTTAATGTATCTCTTGTTAGATACATGTAGTTTTTTTGTACCTATTTCATAATTACTTTTTTTTGTAAGTGATGTTTATATTAGGATAGTAAGAAAAATCTATACATTAAGCCGCAATAAATGTGGTGAGTTTGTGGACAATTAAAGCTGTTCTATGAACTTTTCTAATGAGAACACGTGCCAGGTACCCTTTTTTACTGACATAAGTGTATTAAGTTAGTTTTTCACATTAAGTTAGTTTTTATATTGACTTGTATAGGATTTTTTGCCAGAGCTGATTGAGTAGTTATCCAGAAATATAAGTAAGAATTATTTTCATTTTTGTGCTGTAAATTATTCTGTAATCTATTCTAAATAAAAACACAGCGTTTGTTTGATCACAAGTCCGCGTTAAGGCCCAGGAACACATCTATTGCAGCTGAGTGTATACATACCATAATTATTTACGAATGTATTGCTACGCGTATGCAGTATAATGTATTATTATTGAAAATAATGTTTATTTCACTTTATCAATGCAAAGTGTACCTGTATTAAAGTAAAGTATGCCTGTGTAAACTTATTTTAGAAAGCACAGCAGTATTTTTTTTTACAAAGTGCGCACGTACAGGGCTTGAATTAATTCCGGGATCTAATCTTATGACTGAATACCGTTAGACTGAAAAGTTGCAATTGGCCTGTATTCAAATAACTTAAAACGAAATTAAGTGTTGACACTTGAAGTATAGATTAATCATTGCGAAAGTATAAAATATAAATGTATGGAACATGTGCCTTAAAATCTATAAAGTTATAAAAACAGCTAAATTTTGTATGGTGTGTACGAATAGGATCAACCTAAAGACAATTATGGTCCTTTTGACTGTTTTCAAGTTTATTGTGAAAAAAAAAATTACGCCTATCGAAAAATAAAAATCTACAAATGTCTTTTACTTGACAAAAATATAGGTATAGGCTGAATTCTTGAGTAAAATTTTTCAGGGGCTTTCTAAAGATCTACAGTAAAATGGTTGCTTCGTAAAAAAAGCAATAGCATGTTAGCGGTAAAGGTACTAATTCATATGAAATAAATGCCTTATCGCAGTAGTTCAGAATTAGACTTACGAGTATTTCCATATATCTAGCTACCTGAAGAAATTTTTATCAAATCCTCTAGAATTCATTATTTTGAACTATACACCCCTAATTTTTAATAAGTACAAAAAATGGGGCTCTACCTGTACCCGTTACTGATCATATTTGTGTAGTGAAAAGAAAAAAAAACGAAATCCCAAAAGTTTCCACGAAAATTGGTCATAATTGGTAAATTCATAATTGAATCAATCATTCATAATAATTGCTACTAGAAAATACTAAGCAGTGTTTTCCATTTTGATCGCCATTCATTCATTCATAATTCTTCTTCTTAGCGTATCGATGGCAAAACTAGTTAGATTCCTTGTATGGCCCAGTATTCGGCCACGGCAGTGCCTTCCGCTGATGCTGTCATTAGGTCCCTACGTGAACAGGTAACAGGGCACGTGATGCAGGATCGAAGGTGGGACATGGTCTGCGGAGAGACGCCGCACAAGCACTGAAGATCGGAACCGTCCGAGAACCCCCATCTGTGGAGATTGTCTTTGTCATAATCAATAACCTGTACAATATTTCCACAAATTGAGTGCCGTTTTGGCATATAAACGAACGCTAATAACTTTGCTGTTTATGAATATTATTTATTGAGACTTTACTTAAATAATAAGACCTTTTCTAATAAGTCCTTTAATTATTTGTACTAACTAAAAATTAATGGTGTATAATAAAGATGATCAAATCACGTTGACATTAGATTTAATTTGTAACAATAATGTACTTTTAGTGTTTTAGTGCACAATGTATTTTTAGTTTTTAAGAGAAGTATACATATTAGTCTCGTATAATAATACACTTGAAAGTATAATGCCTTCACGAATCTGTATTTGTAATTAAGTAAAAGAATGTATTAGGAAAAGACGAGAAAATAAAAAACTGTCTTCATTCCACTTCTATAGTATTCATTTATTTAATCAATATAAAGGTGGCATTCATTAAATAACTTGTCCCACTTTGGTTGGAATGACAGAAGTTATTTGATATTCCTTTGTTAGACTTTTACTGTTATTTTTTTTTGTTAATATTATTAACTAGTGCTTGATTGCGATCCCACCCATTGTAACCATTGGTGCAATCGTTGATGATAAGGCGCACTAGTTTATTAAGAGCCTATTCGCTCTAGCCTTGAAGACACCTAAATTATAAAGCTGTCCCCGTGTGAAGTACTGCCGGACCTTTGCAAGAACGCTGAGTCTCCTAGCAGCAACCTTGGCTTTGGATTCAATGAACCGCCCAAAATTAAGGTCTAAGGAAATTTTTACCCCCAAAAGCTGAAGGCGGTATGGTGCACTCCAGGGATACATTCTGAAAAGCAGGAGCCAAGGTGAACGATATAAGACGCTTGTGTTTTGGCATCGTTGAATTCCACCAGATTAGGTTCACCCTACTTGAAGACTGCCTGAAGTGAGACATTCGTACGCTCTACCATAGCCTCTCTTTCGGACAGGATTAGCTCCTCTATAACTGTGCTATCATCTGTATACCTATAGATACCGGGCATCAGTAGATAGTTGATATGCAGCAGGAAGAGAGTTGCAGAGAGAATAGACCCCTGAGGAACTCCAGCATTACTCTAGTAGTCTAGTAGGCTCTGATGAGCATCCGTCGACAACAATTCGGAGAGACCGTTTACTCAGGAAGTCTTTCACCCAGTTAATCAGACCAGGAGAAATACCGTACGTTGGAAGCTTACTCAAAAGGTTAGCGTGCCATACCCTGCCGAACGCCTTCGAGACGTCTAAGAAAACGGCAATCGCTTCCCCATTCTTCTCGAGGAATAATCGCTGGAATACCATCTGGTCCACTGGCTTAATAAAACTCACTCGTGTTCCATCAGTTGTCTTTTATATTCCAGAACCGCTGAGTCTTTCGA
Source organism: Mythimna vitellina (assembly GCA_949316375.1). Taxonomy (NCBI): domain Eukaryota; kingdom Metazoa; phylum Arthropoda; class Insecta; order Lepidoptera; family Noctuidae; genus Mythimna; species Mythimna vitellina. Next base: position 12,247,673 of record OX438691.1, on the reverse strand, counting down.
ACAGTCCCGCAAACACAAACCTCTCCTTTGGTTTTAAAGATCATCATACATAACTGTATTTACCCAAAGACTGCAGTTTTGAAAACGTCGATTTTCCTTAGATCGAATTTGTACCATACTATCGTCCCTGTCGCATGTGACAATTCTGAATAATATATATATATAGCTGACAGAATTTGGGAGAAGCTTTTACCCAGTTATGGGAAGTACTAGGCAAATGAAAAAAATAACTGGCCGAAGATTGTTTGGTCACTTGCACGCTATCCACGAGGTCTATCAGCTTAGCAAACCAGCACTATGACAGAAAAATAACTCGACTTAAGATAGTGAATATCCTTTTCTGTGTGTTATTAAAAGTGTCATAATATCATTTATTAATTGTTCGCTTAAGGGGTAGATGTCTCTAGAACAGGATGCCGGCTCCAGTGAGACTAACTCCTCACTCGTCCCACTGCAAAATAAAGAAAGTTTTCTTTACACTCCGTTCTACATAGATTGTGTGAAATATTACCTATTAAGGTGTGTGTGTCACAAACACAGTGTCAAATAAATTACTCGCTTCGCAAACATACAGGACCCAAGGATCAAACCCGACCCTGACCTACAAATGGTACAATTCGCAACGCAATCAAGCAAGTCAATAAAAATAATGACGTGCTGGATTTCCGAAAAAAAAGTTTTCTTTTTTGTTGTAGATAAGTACTTCTTTTTTGCAAAAACATATCTCTCCTTTACGTACAATTAGGAAAAATATTATATATTTTCTCTATACCTAAATATATAAATAAACACTGACTAATAATTTATTTGCTAACTGTATTTGTACTCTGCGGTTTAAATGTTTGAAAAACTGGCGATTGTTTAAGATTCTCCAAAAAAACAAGACTGGGCCAGTGCGAACTCCCGCACTGAGGGTTCCGTACAATTTTACCTATGTGAATAGTTCAATTCCTGAATGGATTCTCAAAGATTTTTTCGAATCGCAAAAAAACTTTTTTTTTGTGACGTAACAACATTTTTTTTCTGTTTTCAGCTTTATTCTTGTATCTATACTATAAGACCTTGCTTCATGCCAAATTTCTAGATTCTGGGTCAACGAGAAGTACCCCATGAATTTTGTTTCCTTTGAGAGTGTCAAAATGTACGTTTTTTGCGCCATAAACGGCCGCATCTTTTTTTTTCGTCAACTTAGAAGTTTTATTTTTTTACAGCTTCAAGAGACCGTAGACTTGAATATATGGTTTTAATTTCAACTCGATACCTCCACACGTTTCGGAGTAAAGTTTAAAGGGTCTTGACAGACAGACGAACAGACAGGCAGACAGACAGACGGACAACGTAGTGATCCTATAAGTTTTCCGTTTTTTTCCTTGTGAGGTACGGAACCCTAAGAACGATCGTTTCTAAAATTGTACATATTATGGTCTGACGTTTGTTTTTCAGCGGTTTGATTGATTGTTACCACGGATACCACTGTTCAGCATTAATTTTCACTTCCAAGCTCCGGAATATTAGGAATGTTACTTAAACTAAAATAAACTTACAACAATCGAGTATCTTTGTAAATATTTTATTGCTTTTATACTTTTTTCGATAATTTCTTCATGATATTTTAAACATCTTTTCGTTAAACGACTTTTTAAACGTGATAAAGCGTAGAAACAGATAGTGATGACCTTATAATATTATTTAATAATACTTTTGTGATAGGCGATGTCTGCTGGGTTATAAAGTTATAATTTCAATTTATTGATCGTGTTTTAGTATTTAAAAATGAATTGGTCCCACAGTTCACTCTAAAATAATTGAATTTTACGATGCATAATAATTACTTACATAACAATGTGACTTGGGTGTTATTTACAAATGATATAATACAAAACTAACCAGTACGTCGCGTCGTGGTGTACGTACGTACATGTTTAAGTGAAGAAACTTTTTTACACATAATATACAGACTACTTAAACATCTAAAATACATATTAACAATGAGCAATGGATATGCTGCATCGAGCCTTACGTTAAATATTTACCTAATTGTTTGTACCGAATAACATTATCAATATCCGTTCTGATACCTAAACTAAAATTGTTTTCATAAATAATAGCAATACTGATGACCACTATGCAAAATATAACTTATAGGAATATGGTATACAAACGTACTTATAAGTTAAATATGTTCTTAAAGCAGTAATATTTCTTTAAATTGTAATATTAAACTTCACTAGCGAGGTTTTTAAGACACCAAATAATTAAGTATACACCTTTATCACATGAACGTTAAGTTATAGAACTACAAATATATCTTATACTAAAACCCTCTAAGTACCTAAATCAAATTGTTAGAAACAATGATTTCAAGACAATGGAAATTCTTTATGAAATAATTTAGTGGTCCATAGTTTTATTCACAATAGTAATTAATTAACGAATGGTAAGATACTTATAATATATCAACATTTTTTTAAAATTTTCTAAGCATGATATCACTGAATAAAGTTTAGGTAATGTGCAGCTCAACCACTTTTCCAAATAACAAAACAAAATTTACCTCCACAAAATAGGCAAATTCCTCTGTAATCTGTTTGATAAGTTTCTCTAGGCAATTCTTATTTAAGTTCAAATCTCGTAAATGGATGAGACTGGACCAAGCGACTCTATATTAGTACGTCTATGCCAAAGATACGTTTGAATATCTATCGAATAAAATCACACAAAGTCGTTATGCGCAGTGTTGGCAGAAAGGCTTCATAAGAAAATCGTCTTACTAAATCCCTGTATCAAAGACTTATACGAGACCATATAAGCAGCTAATAGTGAAGTAGGTCGGTTCGAAAAAGGTCGCAAATGGAATGGCATCAAAAATCGAAGTATGTTGTGGTTTACTGCAGTCAAGAGCTGTTGTGTCCGGGCCCGGGCTGCACGGTGATGGGAGCGGGCGTGCTGCTGGCGGCGGCGGCGCGCGCCTTTGGGCTGCTCGGGCGCGAGTCCTCGGCTTCTGCCTCTGCGTCGCGCTCCCCCATCTCCTCCTCGTCGATGATCGATATGTCGCGTATGGACGGCCTGTGGGATCGCCGCCAACCTGCAAAAAAGAATTCACATATTACAAATGTAACCGATTGAGCAGCATTGGCAATGATGCATTTGTCGAGTCAAAACTGCAATGTCTTGAGTATCAACTCCGTGTTGCTAGCCTGTCGATTTTCCATAATTTAGGTACATTTAGAGTGTGCATTAGAATTGCACAATTTAATTCCGCCAAGTACGTTCCATCATCGAACAACTAGACGGTGTTGCGCCATCGGTACATACATGGTGGACATTCCATCCATATGTACAAAGTGTTTTGGGAACACATTTATTATGCATATAGCTAAGAAACTGCCAGAGTCTGTGTTTTCGGATAGCTACAACCTATTTTTAGGCAAGCGTGTTCCATCGTCATCCACATCATCGCTTATCATCAGGCATAAAGATCAAACGCGAGTCTTATACATAATAAAAAAAACCTATACACATTCTTTCCACATGAGCAAAAAATGTAAATATATATATGTAAGTACCTATAGCAGGAAAACAAGTATAAAACTCCAAGGCATTTAGATATGTCGCTAATAACAAACAAGGTTGAGACGTGAGCAGTTGAGTCTATCGCGCATACCGTGAATTGTAAGATAAATAAGGTCGAAGTTTATCCGATTATTATTTCGTGAGTATTGTGCTTATGTCGGTGTTCAATAGTCTTTAAAATGTTGAGGACAGTGCACGGTCCCCTTGTAGCTATAATAGTAACAGTATTATGCAGTGGTGTTTGTGGTTTACGAATTAACCAAGAAGATGCAGAGGTAGGGACTAAAAAGTTTCCATACTACAATTTCGACATTGAATCTCTGCAACTCGTGGAACCATTGTTAGCGAATAAAAATGAATTTGAAGTGATACCAGAGGACGAAATCGGCGCAATATTAAGAGCACTCGAGGAAAAACGGAATGAAAATGAAGAAATACAAAACACGATCTTTGAAAAAGCAGAAGACGCAGCCAAACATAGGATGACCCGTCAAGCGACTCACCATTATACAGCGCTGTACCCGCAACTACCTTCAGGGCCTCCGTATAATCCATATCAACCTAACAACAATTCTCCTAGTCAGAACACGAATCAACAGCAACCTGCTTATAATCCTTATACTCAAAACCCAAACCAACAGCAACCTGGTTACAATCCTTCTGGTCAAAATACAAACCAACAGCAACCTGGCTACAATCCTTCTGGTCAAAATACAAACCAGCAACCTGGTTATAATCCGTACACTCAGAATCCAAATCAACAGCAGCCTGGTTACAATCCTTATACTCAGAACCCGAATCAACAACAGCCTGGTTATAATCCTTATACTCAGAACCCAAATCAACAACAGCCTGGTTACAATCCCTACAGTCCAAACGGACAGCAGCCTGCTTTTAAACCACAAGGGACTACAAACAGTTCCAACCCCTCGTACCCTGGTAATTCTCCAGGTTACCCCAATTCTAATCCAAGTCCTTATAATCCATCTGCTGGTCAGAATCCGTACAATCGTCCTAACTTATCGCCATATAATAGCACGTCTCCAGGAAGTGCATACAAACCACCGAGTGGTCAATATCCGCTCCAAAACCAAACGTATAACCCCTATCAGCCCAACCCAGGGAGCTACAGACCTCCAAATGGTTCTAGTTACACTACTCCATTGGCGCCTTACAATCCTTCTGGCCAACAGCCTTACCAGCCCTCATCTGGTAGCAGTTACCCTGTTCAACAATACAATACGAGTACCCAACGATCACCTAATTATAATCCATACCCGAACTCTCAATATCCCAACTCGCAAGTTCCTAACTCTCAATATCCCAACTCGCAAAATCCTAGCTCTCAATATCCTAACTACCCTGGAGCTCGACCAGCACAAGGAACTTATAATGCGACGAGGTCGCCTCAAGTTTCTCCTTACTTCCCAACATCTAATAATAATTCTTATAATCCTAGTATCCCTAACTATCCTCCCCAGAATAATAATCAAGGCCAAAATAATTTCTATAATCCATCATATAATAATACTGCGTCGTATGATCCCAAGAGATATCATTAATCGTTTGTATTAAACTGTAAACTTATTGTATTTTACTTTGTCTTTGTAGTTATTCTATAAATAGAAACGTACGATTTTTATCATGTTATTATGTCAGCTACATTGATAGAATAAATTATAATATAATGTTCTATGTTTAATCTAGAATATTTTATGAATTAAATGATAGATGAAATTAAAAATAGTGTTCGTTATTTTTAACCAACTAAACATAATAGAATATACATTTCTGAATATGTTTTTTAATAGTAGGTACTTTTGCAAACGGATAACAATTTTTAGTGCTTATCGAGAAAATGAGTCTTACAAACTATAACAACAAGAACATTTAGCAAATATTCAACACAGTAAATGAATACAACAAACTTACCTTCCAATACTGGCGGCTTCGTTGTTCTTGAGAGCAGCTTGGGTCCTGTGAGCGTGATGACGATGGCTCCGATCGGCGCGGTGATGACAATAGACATGATACACACTGTGATGACGGTCTCCGCGTACCGTATCATCACCGGGTCGGGCTCCCCGCCAGCCATCTTGCGCACTTCATCCAAAGCAACTGGACCTAGAGCGGCCTGGAAGAAGAACAACCGTTTTGTATTTTATGACTTCTGAAGGTCCTCTTTATTTTGGAATATATTTCATTGAAGAGCTATGGATATATTCTAGCTTCAAATTTTGGACACATATAAGATTAGTACTAGAGACACTATTAACGTTTGAATATAGGTACTACATATAATAAAAACTATATATGAAATAGTCAAGTTAGGTATTTAAACTGGAATAATTCGAAATACAAAAATTTTTCCGAATTTTGTGACGTAACTACAAATTTACAGTTTTCAGATTTCCTCCTATACTTATGCTATAGGACCTTGCTTCATGCCAAATTTCAGGATTCTAGGTCAACAGGAAGTACCCTATGAATTTCGATTCCCTTGAGAGTGTCGAAATATACGTTTTTTGCGACATAAACGGCTGAATCTTTTTTTTTTCGTCATCTTAGAAGTTTGATTTATTCTCAGCTTTAAGGGACTGCAGACCTGAGTATATAGTTTTAACTTCACCTCAATACCTCCACCTGTTCCCGAGATAAAGTGTCTTGACAGACAGATAGACGGAAAAGAAAGTGATCCTACAAGGGTTCCGTTTTTTCCTTTTGAGGTACGGTACCCTAAAAATTACCTTTGTCATTCAGTAGTCGATTCTGAACATACTACTTTCAGAAAGTGCGTTTATTATGTTATATGTTGTATATACTATAAGATAGCGTTATTTTAAAATGTAGTTTTGATTTGTGTATTTTATTGTGTGTTATTAGTTACCTGTACAGTAGCTTTGGCCATCCAGGCAAGGCCGACGAAGATCTTTTCCTTCATGTTGAGGTTGCTACGCACAGCACAAGCGCTAGTGAGGGTGGTACGTAAAACCACGCACGCCACCAAAATACCACCACTGATCAAAACCAAGCGAGGCTCCAGCTCTGCAATCTGAATAGGAAAATAAAATAATTTGAGTACTTTCGCAATTTTGTTAAATAATTCTTAAGGGTCTTATAAACTGCGGGAACGTTTGAAAATGTTACCATGTTGTACTAGAATACAAAGTGCAAATGAAAGATCATAGGTGGAATCACCAAAAGACTTCCCACCTAAAAAAAGGGTTATAAAAGTGGCTGGAAACAACAGTTTATGGATATGTGTAAGAGAGCAAAAATCTTATTCAATAGCGCCTCGTACAATAATAATAGTGATCCGACGGTTTGTGGATATGTGTAAGACAGAAAAAATTCTTATTCAATAGCGCCTGGTGCAATGATAAGAGAGGCTCGTCAGTTTGTCAATATGTGTAAGACAGAAAAAATCTTATTTAATAGCGCCTGGTGCAATGATAATAGTGACTCAACAGTTTGTGGATATGTGTAAGACAGCAAAAATCTTATCCAATAGCGCCTGGTGCAATGATAATAGTGACTCATCAGTTTGTGGATATGTGTAAGACAGCAAAAATCTTATTCAATAGCGCCTGGTGCAATAATAATAGTGACTCAACAGTTTGTGGATTAGTGTAAGACAGCAAAAATCTTATTCAATAGCACCTGGTGCAATGATAATAGTGACTCATCAGTTTGTGGATATGTGTAAGACAGCAAAAATCTTATTCAATAGCGCCTGGTGCAATAATAATTGCAATAAAAATGTGTAGCCAATTTACGTTTTAAGGCAGTAAAGGAAATTAATAATTTTAACAACCTTTATACAGCAGTTAGGTTCAGTCTGCAATAGCCTAATATTATTAATGTATTTGCTATTACCTGACTGAGGCTAGAGTATTTAGCCGTTTACCGGACAAAAACAAACGTCAGTTTTGGTTTCACATATGGCATTTCACACTCAGTCACCCCTTTTAATGCCTACGCAAAAATGTCAGTATGATATCGAAGTAGGTCACAGAAAAACATATTGCGTTAATTCTTATATATGGTGAAGCAATCATACATTCCATACGCGAGCGTGTGAGGATTATCCTCAATAAGTACTCATATTGTTTGTAAATACCGATGAAACATAGCTGAATCTAAATGAAGAATATAAACATTTTCTAGCGATACGTATACGTTACCCGGATGTACTACTGATCCATCGTAGTTCATTGTTATCTCTGCTGAATGTAGGCTTTAATAATTGCTACATATTATGTAGATATGAATGGAATAGCTATATGCTCTCAAAACGGTGAAGGAAAACATCGTGAGGAAACCGGCATGTCCTAGAACCTAAAATTCGAAGACATGTGACATCCACCAACACGCACTATGCCCGCGTGGTGGATTACGGCCCATTCCCTCTCCTTGAGAGGAGGCCTGAGTCCCAACAGTGGGAACATTATAAGGCTGACTATGCTATGCTATGCTATGAATGGAATAGACGTTGTCGATGAATGAAGAGCAAAGCCTAAGAGAAGATGGGTATACTGTGTATGAAATGTTATGAAAGAAAAAGAAGTTAATGATAGCATAGCGGTTGACAAAGGAGGAAGGAAGAACAAAACGTTTGAGGTAATCCCAAGTTATACGAGACAAACGGTAAGGTGATACTGATGATGAAGATATGAATGATGAACATAGCAATGTGGTTGAGCTGAGTGGGGCTGATGCACTCGTCATGCTCGTGAACGGGTGCCGTCAGTTGAGACTGGTCGTCTCTTAACTGCAGTGGCTTATTTCAATTTATATTTTTAATTACTTTACTTTTTTCATTAGTTATTTACATTGTGCTCACATAATAGAAGCGACAAAAATATGAAACCATGATTTTTGTAACTCATAACATGATTTAAAATAGTTTCCATGGAGTTTCTTGCACGTTCTTCTTCATGAGGTCTACGCTTTGGAACGTGCAACTTCGCTTCACTTATTTTTTGACTGACCGATATTTTGACAATTCAAAAGTATCTGTTGATGGTCTATTTGAAATAAAGTTTCTGATTTTTGAGATATGAATGATAAAGATTATATTTTTGGCAAGTTCAGTGTAGATATACTTACAACTATTTGAGCACCGGTGACTGCGAAGAGCATAGGTTCGAAGAACATCCAAAAGATTTCAAAGGCGGTGGCAACAGGGTTGTCCTCTAACTCCCAGCCGAGATCTGTCCAGTTCTTGCAGGCTACGAACGCGAATGCAATGACGGCCAATGGTCCTGAAGAAATAAGTTGTTAGAGTTAAATTAGTGCATTTACTTCCACTGGAGAAATTGTGACAAATCTAATCCGAGCTGGAGCAGAAGCTCTGTGCTAATTCTGCGCTTGAAGACCCTAAACGTATCCTACGTTTACATCAGCAACACCTTGAAATTGGCAGTTTCAAATATTATAACGCTAAAATTACAATAATGTAAACTAGCCCACGAATCGCATCGAACAAAAAACACGTGACAGGCACTTAAATATTAAACAGTAGTCAAAATAAATCATGTGTATGATATCTTTTTCCAAATCACATTGTTTCCTTGATTTTATCGGTTGTCAACACAATCATTGACTTATAACAAGGCATTGTTCGATGAAAGGCAAGCACACCACCGACCGTGGAAAACAATCATCCGTGGTTGTTGACTACAGTTTTTACAATTACTCGGTTATGAACAACGTGCTCGTCTTTACGTCTGCCTATGTGTTTGTAAATTCTGCCGAACAATGAGTTTTGTTTTAAATGGCAGGGAACTGATGTTGATTTACTGTTTGTTGTGGACTGTGGTTCAAAATGTTTTATTTCATAAGTATCTTGGATGGAATTTGTATGAGCTTTAGTTTTTTTTTCTCCCTGTGTTACTTATTGTAAACCAAATTAAAATCAAGCCGTAACTGTTCCGAGGCAAGCAAAATACCTCTTTTAATCGACTTCAAAAATAATTAGGTAAATAATTCTATTCGATTACTAGTAATATTTTTATTTTTGTTACTCAGAATTTCGTCATTTATGAATCGATTTGCATAATTATTTTCTTATTTGGATATTTTTTTTTATTTTACCTCCAGATTGATCCCATTTTTATCGAAGTTCAGTTTTGCTGGTTGTAACCATGAGAACTCTTCAAACAGTATAGGTAATAGGTATATATGGTGATTTTGGAATTTACATCTAGAAGGTAAAGGGGAAGGAAGGGGATTTAAAATTTTATTTTAATTTCGATGTTAATGTTTAGTGTTGGTTTTACTTTTTATTTAAATATAATTATGTGGATTAATTTACTGATTTAACTAATAAGAAATTTATTTAATTTAATTTATTAACTACCATGCTTGCTTAAGGCTGGTTTTTCAATTCAAGTCCGACGAACAATGAACGATTATATAACTTTAAGCCCTGGTTTCATCACTAAGTTTTACTTCATCGTTGTCAGTGATTTTTAATTTAACAGTATATTTAAAACCAAAACAGAGGAACGTATGCTTACCAGCACCACCCCAGCCGACTTCCTCAGACCCCAGCACCATCATTAGTCCACCAGCCAGCAGCAACAGCACTCGCAGAGGCACCAAGAAGGCGTCATTACGCTCAGGAACGAACTTCACCAGGTAACCACATAACACTCCCAGTACTATACCACCGATCACACTAAGTGGGCCCTGGAAAATAAAAGTAATGCGTTTATTAATTAAGGCAATAGCTCCCGACCAGTGCCATAAAACAGTGAATTCCTCGGTAATGGCTGGTTTAATAAATATGAAAAATAAAATTGTAATAGATTCATATATAACATCATCAACTTATGATTTTTTCGTATGACTAATAATTTTAGCAAAAAAAAAAATTAACAACATAATATTTGTATGCTTGTTTTTTTAAAGACACAAAAAAATGCTGGTTAAGTGTTTTTCAGAATGCAGGTACATAGAGTACATAAATCAATAAATATTTCGCAAAGGAAATGGTAGACATATGTAATGTGTGCATTTAATTTTGGCCAGATGTTTAAGGGACTAAATGCCTTAAGATTACATAATCACGAATATATATGTATACGACACACCCGGTACTGTCAGAGATGACCTTACGTTGGGTAGCGAGACTGACTGCTGGTAAAGACTGACCTATCTTTTCATCTCAATTTTAGCTTTCAGCAAAATAATCACTTAGTGCGTCGAAAACAGCAGCCGAATGACGAAATTACTTAGTCTTCGTCCTCTCTCCTAACTTTGCTGTGCCCGACAGGGTCCATATTGATCTTGACAATATTTATACCACCTATATGTACTATGGAATGCAATAAAGTATTTAGTATTGAGTATTGAAGTGAGACAGAATCATTTTGAAAATATTGTCCTCTGATCTCATTTCATCGGACAGAGTGCAGACTGAAGAAAGGTCCTTATCGTGCAGTGGGTCAATATAGGCCTAAGATAGAAGCAGTTTGTCTAAGTCTCCAATTTGCTTAACGCATTTAAACTAATCAAATCGCGCTACAAGAGATCACTCACAATCTTACTCAGAGATAAGGCTACCCAAAGAAGAATACCCAGAGAAGGCTAGGCAGAGATAAGACTGCTCAGAGATAAAGTTACTCAATGCTCGAAGTTGAATCTTAAGGTTTTTACAGACAGAAGCGACAAGACGATGCGGCACAAAAAAGTCACAATTTCGAGTCGCTCTTAGGTCTTGCGCACACTTAAGACAAGACTGTCTTAGACAGACTTGTCTACGCCGTCACAGACTTGTCTACGACACCGCAGACTTGTCTGCGACGATACTGTTTTGAGACATCCAGTGTTGTCAACAATTACTCTAACTTACCACTAGAGTCAACTTTTAAAACTACCAGACAATGTTTAACAAAAAACCCACTTAAAAAATGTGTGTTATACGAAATAAAATAAGTAGGCATGTAGGTTATTACCTTTAATAATAAGTGATAAAAATTAACAATCAGTTGATCAAAATACCTTTTGTGGGTAAATTAACATTAGTAGGTAAATCAACATATAAATTGAAAATGAAAATGATGGTGTGCGCCGTGTCGTAGACAAAACAGTCTTGTCGCAGACAAGTCCTGTCTCATGTTTGCGCATGCCCTTAGCCATGGGCTTGTGGATGACGAGCAATGGGTAGCTCGCCATCCGGCCGCCTGATAACCGTCAGGACCAAGTCCAACTCGTCCACGGCGCATAGTGCGCGCCTCAAAGAGATGTTAGTAAAACCGTAACTCAGTAGGGCCGAAGCCCACTGGGGCCATGGATTGGCTTCCGAAACGGAAACCCGGGGCCCAGGAAAGCAAGGCAAAAAGGAACATAGAAGTGGGTTTTAGTCAGTAAAAGTCTGACATGCCCTTGCGCTCCATCCTAGAGCGAGAGAAGCAATTAGATAATTTCCCATTTCCAAAACAAACCCGTCTACTAAACTCGCAGCCATGGAAACTAAGACCTCTGTTATGGTAGGTAATTGAGGACTTCATCATTTACTTAAACGAAACCTGCCAATTAGTAACAAGCTACTGGCAAGTTAGATAACTTTAGCAGATTAAATAGTAGGTACTTATGTATATAGGTGTGACAGGATGTTCCTTTTGTTCGCTAATCATAGCGGCAACTTGGTCTATTGTTGTGACTCATGCCGAGAGTACCTACATAATGTAGAAGGTATAATTAACAAAGAGTATATACTCTTTGTTAATTATACCTTAGAATACAGAGCATATGTATTCTTAGGAACTTTTAGTAGATAACATATCGTGCTACTTTTTTTCTAACACTCCAAGCCGGTTTTCTTTTATCTTACAGGGAATTCGTTGATAAGTATAAGTTACGACAAATTTAAAATGGTAAATTATAATAATTTGCAAACAGTTTCCTATTTTGCAGAATTAATGTTCTTGTAAATGTGTTATTATGTGTAAATGTGAAATACTCTGTAGACGACTAAAACGCAAAAATGCGTAATTTTTATTTTGAAATGACATATAATAATGATAATATATTATATATTTTTAAATCTTTTTTTTGTGATTAGGTTTAAAAATATTTAAAAATGTAATTTATATCTATTTACACTTAATAAAGGAGATAATAATAATAATAAACATTTATTTCAGGTAGGATACCCATAGGTTAACACAAATACAAATAGACATAAACACACAAAACACAAACATAAACATACTAATAACATTCATTAATTCATTGCAATTATAAAGTTGACATCACATCAAATAAATAAATAATAAAAATTTAAAATGTCCGATTGCTATGAAATTAAAAAACTAAATCAATTTGAATAAATAAAAATTAAGTTAAAATGTCAATGCAAATTAGATTAAATTCAATATAAAATAAATTAAACAATAAAATACTATATTTTATTAATCAGAATAATTTTTAAATATTATACTAAATTTATGATTTCATTAAATTAATTCGATGTCACTCAAATTAAATTCACATATATCACACACAGCCTGGATAATGCCATTTTTCGTGTTCCTCCTAATTCGGTCCATAAAGGAAGCAGCCCGCTTTCTCATTACTGCATAGAAATCATCTACCCTATTCTCGGCGAACATGCTGAAAGCACTACACCGCTACTTCTCTGAACGCGTTATTGTACTGCACGCGTTATTTTACGTTCGCCGGGTGTAATTGTGCCACAGGTAGCAGGTATATAAGTATATATGTACATTATTAATGTACATGTAGTACTGTATTAGTTGTATTTATTAACCAAAAATATTAGTAACTAGTTTCAGCTTGCGCTTGCGTGCGCCTGCAGACTCAAAATATCAAAATAATTTATAGCCTATAGCACTCAAACAAATTAGTGGAAAGGTTATAGAATCGGTTTAGTAGTTTCAGAGATTACCCCCTACACACAATAGTAGATTATGTGACTAGGGGATAAAGCAGTGTCTTTAGGTCGCGGGCAGCATGTTGAATTCCGAACGAGACGAAGGTCGCTAATTTTAGTCGCGGACCTCAGTGAGGGATTTATATAATTAACTCCCGAGCAATGCGAGGGGGTTAATAAAGAAACCTGAGTGAAGCGAAGAATTCAAGCCACCCAAGACAAATACTGTTTTATCCCCGTGTTAGATACTCTACTTTTGACACCATCTGAGAGGTAATTAATAGCCAATTTACTAAAACAAATTATATATTAGTTAAAAATTTAAAGTATTATTTACAAGTTTTAACTATCACTTGAGATGTTTTGAGACTTGAAACAAACAAAATTCACTACTCTGAAATTTTAATTTTTGACTTTCTTTATCGCTCCCGCTTCATTCCTTTTTTTAGAAATCTGTCAAAAACCACATTTTATTCTTTATTATTTGTTAGTGGCCAGTTCGATTTTTAAATAAACTTATTTGATGCACGTACATTTTAATTTATTAGGTTTTTTTTTTAAATAAAAAGTCAACCATGACTTTCCAAATTCAAATCTCATTATTCCCTAGGGATCGCCAACACGACATTATCTTCCTAGGGACAGAATGACTTGCTTTAAGTGATGGTTGTATGACATGTAAAAGGGCATAATCGAGCAGGTGGTGTAAAAAAGGCAATAATGAGCAAGTGGTGTAAAAACTTACTTTTAATTACTCATAATCTGAAAGTAGGTCTGAAGTTGCTTGAGGAGCGGGTTGAAAGTAATAATTTTCATCCTTGGGGAGAATCGCTTTCAATTGATTAATTGAATTGAATTAATTGAAGAATATATATGATTTTGCTCGAATTCTTGATACCAGTCATGCACAATATCCTTATATCAAAAATCACCATAATCGATTAATATTTAGAGGTTACACTACAAGTGTAATGTCTTTTCATTATTTAACACCGACTTCCGAAATTAAAGTTATTTTGCACTTTTTAGTGTTTGTTTTTTACAATGAGGTCGGGTATATTTTTTTTGTATAAAGTTTTTTTATTAGTTTTATTACTTAAGTGTATGAGGTATATAGTCCTATAAAAATATGACAAATGACTGGTATTATACACTTAGATACAGTCTGTGACTAAAATTATTAAACATTTAGATTAACATGTTTATCAATATGAAGTTTGTTTCCCGTTCCATTTTCCGCGTGTTGTTTTATACGTACGTCTTTAAAAATTTGTGGTTTCACAATTCCCCATGGATCAAATTAATAACTAGGGGAATAATATTATAGTTCGTTAATTAGACTTTTATTACTAAACTTAACATACCTATATTTTTTATGAAGGTATATCATAATTAAAACTGTTATTATTATTATTATTATTATTTTACAATTTGATATTGTAGATTATTTTTATTTTGCAATTTGACTTTATTTATTTTTATTTTTGACATCAATATTTACTTTATTAAGTAAATTACATTTTGTAAATTATATATTTACTTTTATTATTGTGAACGTGAGAACAATGTTGATTGCCTTTTTTTTTCCTTTTCAGTAATTTTAACGTATGTCTGGCAATTTGAGTATATTCTGCGGCCTACCCAAATGTCCTTTCCTTGGTATTGTTCGTCAAGTCGTTGAGCTCCTTAGTAGTCCTGGGTTGAGCTTTGCGAATACTGACAAATGCTTGCACTGACTGGACAGGTCCACTCAAATTTGTATGGTTCTTTCTTCAAAAGACCATCTCAGACAAATCTGCACTGTTCTCATGTGATTTGACCATTACATATTAACTGTATGGACTTTAAAACAGACTTTGACCCCTGAGTTTGTTTCGGTGTTTCTTCTCAGGGTAGTCAGCTAGGAAACACCGGCCTCATCTAGTTTAAAATGACAAAAAAAATTGACGTGTAAAAGTGTTTTTTTAAACCTACTTACAAAATAAATATCATTTATCATTTATCATTTATCATTTGTACCCAACTTGATTCTTAGTATATGCGAAACCTGAATATAGTTTATTCAGAATCAGTAACTGAATAGATCCTAATATTTTTTTTACCATGTTATATTTTTCCAGCCACTCCTCAAAGAGGGGAGTTAACACCATGCAGTGTTGAGCAATATGTAATCTAACTATTGATAAAAACGACTTATGCCTACGACTACATATTTTAGTTAGTAATCACAACTAAAAATTCGTAATAAGTAGTTAAATATTTTGATTACTAACTTACAAATTGTAGTTGCAATCACGATTGCGAGATTACTTTTATAACAAATTCAAAAGTTGTTATTAAATGTTGAATATTAATATGTAGTAAATTTAAGTACATGATCATCTACGACTTCGACCCATCCATAGCATAGCATTATTCATGAAAGTAAACCTAAGTAATATTTTTTAAACAGTCGGATTCTGTTTTTTTTTTAAACTAAATTTTAGAGCCAGACTAATTTTTGATAAAACAATTTAAATTCCAATTACATGTTTATTTTATTGCAAAATATAAGATCTTAGTACTGAAATAATCAGTAATTATAACTGTTAGATTACAGTAATCAAATTAAGAAACTACTTTATGTAGTTTGACTACTGTAGTTAAGTTACGTGTAATTAAACTACTTGTAGTTAACTGCTTTTAATCGTAATTTGTAATCTGATTACAAAATAGTATTTATCTACGCCCTACACTGCCACCATGATTATGGCGTGCTCAACTGACGGATAGTTGATATTACAAGGAGTAACTTAGGTTACTTTTCATTTTCCCACGGGAACAGGACTTAGTTCCCAGGGGAGAATATATCTCTGAACTGAATAAATTTTTTTTACACGATTGCCTCAAAAAGGGAGAGTAACTAAGTCGCGAGTAACAGCTGAAAATAAATAACATATTTCCTATTATATTTTTTTAATGTGGTCATGATATACCATTTTGAAATCCTCATGCCCTTTAATTTGATACCCATATTGCAATAACAAAAATAAAAATCTTTTTTTTGCTCTAAATTGTAGCATCGCGCAGTTGTTATGTTGGTTTCTTTTTAAAGTCGCCTATTTAAGAACACTTGGGTTACGATATTTTAATTATGTAAATTCGTTCAGCGTTTTGGAAGATATGAAATAATAAATAATATTACATACATACAAGATACGCGCGAAAACATAACCCTTCTTGCAGTCGAGTACTAAATAACTAGACACGTGTCACGGATTTCGCTTATACTAAAAATAATATTGTATAATTTTAAATGATATGCTAATTTGCAATTTCAATATCAGATATAATATAACAGTAAATCTAAACTACTTTTGAATTATAATTTATTTTCTACATGTCAATTACAGCGTTCGAAATGGCAGACATGGAATAACTTGTTAAACTCGATTGAACTTGTTCCGTTGCTCAAAATCGTTCATATATATAACAGATGTATTATTATTTTGTAATCGTTGCATTTTAATTAATTGGTCAAGTGACATAGTTCTACAGTTAATTAATGTTGTTAAAAATTTAAACTATTGGTACATGTTTTTCGCAGAATTTCTCGGAAACATAAATGTTTCGCGAGTCAATTTACAAGAATTGCTTTCAATTATTTGGTAAGAAACAAGGAAAATCCAGCCAAAAAACCTCATGTCAAACTCCAATTCATACATTAACATAATTATTTAATAAGAAAGTGTAAATTAAATGTATATAAATATATGCGTGAGGCAATCTCCAGTACACTGAAAACATTGAATCACCGTTCAAAGCCAGGGCGAGATGGAATAATATATAATATACGAAACCAAAGAATACGTACTTGAATAACATTCATAGTAAGCGAAGCACTGGAGAACATGATGGAGGAGACGATGCCGAAGACGGCGACACTGGCAGCATCGTCCACGCCCGACACGGCGAGCACCAGGGTCGGGATGCCCTTGGACACCCCGTAGCCCTTCTCGCGGAGACGGAACAGGCAGGGCACGATTACCGCCGGTGACACAGCCGCGACGATTGATGATAGCAGGAAAGCTGGAATGTTGGAAAATAGATCTTGTTAAAAAGCGTTTTAGTTGGTTATGGGGGTGCAATAAAACTGGAGCGAAGGCGTCGTCCATAAGCAGAGTTACCAAGTCGCTGTCTTGACATATATTCTCCTATGACTCGTTCACGCGGAAGGAATGACGATTTTATTTTCATTGGGTTAGACTAATATATCGATTATCAGTGGGTTGGTGCAGCAATATCCTTCGTATTTTATAATCATCATCATCATTTAAGCAGAAGGATGTCCACTGTTGGACATAAGCCTCTCCAAGGTGTCACCACAACGAACGGTCCTGTGCGTCTCCATCCATCGCATTTCCGTGACTCTCACCAGGTCATCGGTGCACTTTGTGGGAGGCCTTCCGACGCTGCGTCTTCCGGTCGCCATTTTAGTATCTTTTGGCCCCATCGACCATCCGTTCTACGAACAATTTGTCCTGCCCACTGCCACTTAAGTTCGGCGATTCTTCGAGCTACGTCGGTAACCTTGGTTCTCCTGCGAATATCTGCATTCCTGATGCAATCACGCAAGGAAAAGGAAATAGCCCTCTCCATTGCCCTGTGGGTGACTGTTTCCATTGCCATGTGTCATCACTGACAACACGCATTAGTCATAGACTTTCGTCTTGAGACACTGTGGTATGTAAGACGAGAAAATACCGCGCCGCTTCCCGAACGCTGTCCTGCCGAGTCGGATTTGACGATTGACCTCTTTCTCAAAGTTAGACCTACCCAACTAGATTATTTGTCCTAGGTAAACGTAATCGTCTACAACTTCGAGTGTTGAGTCTCCGATCTTGATCGGTGTAGGTGCTACATGGATATTTACCATGACTTTGGTTTTGTCCATGTTCATTTTAAGACCCACTCTTTCAGGAGCTCTACTGAGGCTATCGAGTATTGTACTGAGCTCCTCCGTACGGAGGCAAACTGAAGGTGAGAGATGTACTCGCCATTTAATTAATGCCTAGCCCTCTCCAGACCAGTAACTTGAAGACACCTCCATAGTTAGCCGTAAACAGTTTAGTATTTGTTATACAAAAAACCCAATATTTTTTATTGAAACTAACAAAGTCCAGTTTCAGTTTTAACATTATTAATATAAAGAAAATAACGAAATCTACATTTTTATTAATTAAAATGTAGTAGACAATCATTATAAATGGTTTCACTAAGGCCTATTCTCCTAAAATCAGTCATTGTGAAGATTTTACGGATCGTTACTCGATCTAACTCAGACGTATAATTCTATTGTGTTCAAGTCGCATCAATATTTAGGTGCTCTAGATGTAAATTTTTGTACTTATCAAGAAGTAACGGTATTCAGAACAATGATAAGCTATTTTAGTAGTTTGCGATACATTTCGGAAAACCCAAAGGAGAGGTTAAAAATGGGCTAATTCCGAAGAAATTTGAAAACCAATATAATATAGCTTATAAGTAAGCTTATTTATTATGCAACTCGATCATGATTAAATATGAATTTTTCAGTTCTCCGTTTTTGTAAAAAGCTGAAAAATGTTTCAGTAAAACCAAAACGCACATTTTTTTGCTTATTTGTTCCTACACAATAGAATACCTTAAGTTGTTATTATGATTTCAGATGCAGTTTTATCAAATAAAGACCAAACATAAGTATTATCATGACAATGTAATATCAAAACGTTTCGAAAAAAGGTGAAATCCGTAAATGTCAGATTGACGATTTATCAACTTGACGTATGTGTAGTGTATTCCAACGTCAAAGTTGGAATAAACACACAGATACGCTACACGTCATTGAGATACACACACACAGATACAAAGTTATACTGTCACGTTAATTACCTTAGGGTTGCTAACGCAATAAAATAATGTATAGTTATACGAGCTTACATAGTTTTCACTTCACATAAAAAAAAAACGGAAGACTGTAAAATGTTATTTAATCCTCAAAATAATCAAGATAATTAAGCTCTTTCAGCCTGTATAAGTCAGATTGCTGTTCAATTTTTTAATTATTTGTAGCCCAGGCTCCATACATTTATTGAAAGTCTCTTTTATATCACTAATTCTTGCACGTGTTTTCATCATTCGCAATTTGGGGAAAAAAATAAAATGTATACGTTGGCGGGAATTGGTTTATGAGCGTTGTTAGCACATTACCGGCTGACCATTCGGCATTGTGTAGTATGAATAAAATAATATTTCACACATTGCCTGAACGGTTTTATGCATTCTATACAATGCCTAGTTATTTTATACAATGCCTGAGTTATATTATTCGTATTTTTTGCCAGTAACTATGTATACATAAATCAGGACATGGTTTATTTGTATGTAAATACCAACCAAATCTAAAAAATCTAGTATGCGTGATGAAGTAACATACATACAAACAGCTTCAGTAACTTTCACATTAAATTAACAGGTTGTTACTAAATTACCTATAGCTGAGAAAAAAAATGTTTTTAAATGTTTTTTCCTGTCGGAACGGATTTACCCACTTTAAAAAAGGGAAAGGTCACTCACCCCAATTCCATGGCAATCCCAGGAAAAAGTAAGCTAGAACGGCGCACAGCACGCATTCGAAGGTCCAAGGAACAAGAGCCAGCTTGATGACGGTCAGGAAGTACTTCTTCATTGCATTCGGGTCCAGGTCCAAGCCAGCTCGCGTGAGGATGATGGTTAAAGCTATTTTTCTGTAACACGTCAAGTAATTTTTAAGTATTTGGTAGACTAGTATTTAATAGGACCGAGTCTATTAGGAATTTGGTGTTAACAAAATGAGAAGTTTTTTAAAGTCGTTCTAAGGGTTAAGTGTAGCTATTGATGGTCTCTTCTGGATATATCCCCGTCCTAGCATCCTAGCTCGGGTTGTGGGATTGTATGGAAGAGTTACCGCGGCCTTCAAACGCAGAGGAAAACAGGTTTTTTTTTTAGGTGGGAAAATCATCTAATGGTCAATCGCGCTCTTCGGCGGAGCGGGAGATAGTGTCAGACTTTTACTGACTAAAAATCCACCCCTGTTCCTTCTTTGCCTTCGTCCCAGGGACCGGGTTTCACTTTCACATTACCCGTGGCCCCAGTAACTACCCGTGGCCCCAGTAACTACCCGTGGCCCCAGTAACTACCAGTGGCCCCGGTAAAGGATTACAGGTGGGTTTTAGCAAAAATCTGACACTCGCTCTGACACCGGGGGAGGAGTTGTTTGATGATTTCCCACATAAAAAAAAAACAAAATTGCACTATTGTAATAACTTTTAAATGTGTTCTTAATCCAATTTGATTGCATCACTGCTTACCATGTGGCGGGATCACAGTCAAGCGCTGGTTTATATCAATTTAAAAAAAAAAAATAACTTGCACTGTTCGTATGAACATCTTCATACATACGAAGAGAAGTATGAGCAGTAGTGTTTGTATTACAATGCAAATTGAAATTAATGATCAAAATATCAATCAAACGGAGATGTCCGTTTCAAAATTTGCAATCCATCTTTATCTATACTTATAATAAATCTGTAGAAGTGAAAATTCTGTATTCTCTGGTGTTACTAGACCGACACCGAACCCAAAAATGTGATTAAAAAATTTTTTGTCTGTCCGTCTGTCTGTTTGTTCAGGCATCACGCAAAAACTACCGGTTCGATTACGATGAAACTTGGTATAATTATTTTTTATTATCCTGGGCACCACACTGGGTACTTTTTATCCCGGAAAAGTATACAATAAAAAACAAACTTAATTTCGCGGTTCGATCCCTAGACCCGATTACTGTACCAACTGTAAATAATAAGTTTGTCGTAGGTTACGTCACCCGCAGTGGAGTTCACTAAGGGGCACACGGCTAAGATACTATAATATTTTATCTTAAGATACAATATCGCTCACCATACAATTCAATGGACTCTCACACACGACGAAGATAATAAATAATATTTCATATTTTCGTATCTCAAAAAACCAAATAAAACTATTTTTGACTTCTATGCGGATGAAGTCGCGGGCAAAAGCTAGTCATTATATAATTACCTGATATAAGACGCAACGTGTTGATAGGTCTCGTCAAAGTTGACGAGGCCGATGTTCTTCATGATGATGCCTACTATCAGCATGCCTATGAGGGCGGGCAAGGTAGTGATCTTCAGCATGAGCCAGCCCCCGAAGTAGGCGACGATGGTAAGCACGGCGAAAGAGAAGAGCTGCCCCCCGGGCCCGGCCGTGTCGCCCATCACGATCCATACCGTCACCCATACTAGTATGCCTGTATAATATGAATTACGTTAACAAAATGCTAGCATTCTTTGAAGTGGCCCCAGTTTTTCAAATGTGTTTTGTTTAAGCCTACAAACTGCTAGGAAAGAGCCTATTGCCAAACAGCCCTTCAAATCCAGAAGTTCAGTAACAAATTATCAGGTATCACTGTTTTCCGGGTCGGACAGCGATATTTGGTATATCGGCCTGACTCAGGTACTCAAGCATCGCGCCATATTTTAATAATATATATCCTTTATATTACGATTTTAGATTCGATCAATACGGTGGAATTTTGATTCATAACAACACAATTCTGAATCATCAAAAATATCAAAAACTTTCCAAGAATACACACGTACAGTAAGAAACACACGTTTGTTAGATATATTCACTAATAAAACATCAGCAGCTAGTACACGGTTCCAATTCGTCGTTTCCCATGGAGAAGAGCTGGCTATAGCTATTATATAGATATCTGATCTATCTCTTAGATGAAACACATGCCCTTGACAGTTAGTGTGAAATTTAGTAAAATAATCCCCAAAATGCCACTTGTTTTAATTCATGGGCACCTATTAACTAAGTTATCTACATTTTCATGGGCACTTCGTAATTGATGGTTTCATGGGCGCTGCTATTGTGAAATTATGCATGTGGTATAAAAATAGTCGACGCTTACCAATAATTAATACTGCAATGTTTTGCGCGAATTGCCGGTAGGAAGGACATAGTGGGTAGGGGCAGACCTTCTGCCAGTTCGGTGGCTCCCACGAGGGAATGCCGGATTCCTCTGAGTGACACTTTGCGCAACACGCGTACCACCAAGATCTAAAGAGAAATGTTAGGTTAGTAAGCATATCATTCATTCAAGTAACGTAAAGCCGGTTAAATTTTCCGAAGATCAGGAGCTTCGGCGATATAAAACAATTTTTCACATCGCGGGCGTGCTCAAGGAAATTTTCAGAAAATTCTAAATCCGCCATTCAATTTTTTTAAGGCAAATTTTTTAAAATGAATCGTCAGGTGTTGATCTTCAGTAACATAATATGATGATTCTGCTAATTGACAGAAAAGCTATTTATTTGTGTACCATACAAATCTGTCACACAAATGAATGTTGCTTTATGAATTGTGCGCAAGAAATGTTACAAATTACCTTTTTGTAACCATTTCACGTTCTTAATTTGATCCATAATATTATCTTAATATTTTTCATCTAAATCAAATTTAAATCTAAGTTTAAATTTAACAGAAGTAACAAAACAGTTCAATAAGTCAAATAAAACATACAATGTGCCCAATAAAAGAGCGCGAAGCTATAAATCGCTCATCCATATCGATATTGTCAAGGTTTTGAAGTACACGTTACTACTTGCCATATATTTTTAGGCATATACCTTTTCCAAATACATTTAAAGAAGCCTACTCAAGCCCATACGCACCAAGTAATGGAATTACTCTTAAGTCATATGCTAGCACTTCACTTAAAGCTAAGCCAATTGTGGTAGAAGTTGAGGAAAGATTGTTGCTGGTAGCTGAAATATAGGTGTGACCTACTTAGATCGATCTAGATACCTATTAATCAGATATATCTAACTATAAACTTCTCGGTTGTTAAAGTTATTTTTGAAACAACTTTTACCAACGAGTATTATTTCGTTTCACAAGTCCGGCACAATTAAACTTTCGCGATTATTGTGGACTATGGCCAATTGATTGGAATTTGAGTTGAAAGTGCAACTTTCTATTAGGATTTCAAAAACTTTAAAAATAACAAAAGATATGATAAGTTTAAAAAAATATAAAAATGCGTGTGCATTTATGTAATACCTTTCGATGTATTCGCTTTGTTGTGATAGCGCCTTCTTCGAGTAGACGGAGGAAGTCGTGGAATATTTTTTAAATCTGCCTTCGATGTGTGCCTGGCGATCTGTGGACGAACAGTGGAGCGTCAGAACGCGGGTCAGTCAGCGTGGCGATCGATCATGCCGTGGGAACCAGCAGCAGTATGTACAAGACACCTGCTGTTTCCACATCGTACCCTCATTACCGTCTGTCAATTGACCTTGCAATTGCTTTCATTTGCGTTTATAGTTTAAATTGCAGTAAAGTTTATGGAAAATTGTAACAAGGTCTTAGACCTTCCGCCAATCTGGGTTATATCGGTTTCGGTCGGTAGCTGGCTCTGAAGTGTCAGATTTTTTTGGGTATTTCTACTTCTAATCACTGATGTGAGAAGCAGTCGAGAGTGGAAATTTTTAATAAATTGAAGGATATTTTTATTTAATAGTGCATTTGTAGCTCGCACAAAGCAAGTCGGCGACTAGTCACGTTCTTTGCAACATAAATTACTTAAGTAATCATATTTAAATTTAACTGAATATCATTGTGTTCGTCGTAAATGAAAGGAAAATTACCCCAAGAGGAGTCCATGTCTGCAGCCATGGCATTGTGGAGGTTGCTTTTGCGGCGCGAAGGCCCTTCCGCTTTTGCTGATATGCTTCCATTCCTGTTGATAATGAATACATATTACTATTTATATCAGAGTAAAAGTTATTTCGTAGAAGTTGACGAATATAAAATTCATCGAAAATAGAATCTCCTTCTTTTTAACAGACTTCAAAAAGAAAGAGGTTCTATGTTTGGTTGTACGTATTATTTTATTTTTTATTTATGACCGATTTTGAAAATTATTATAGAAATACCGACTTCCGAAATTAAAGTTATTTTGCACTTTTTAGTGTTTTTTACATTGAAGTCGTTAAAGTCTGTTAACTACAGTTTTATTTGTTCTTGATGCAAATTCGATTTGCATTATAGACGCTTCAAAAGCAACCGGTTCGAAACACATGCATACTTAAACTGTAACCACGCGTTTTGACACCTGGCTACCAGTGAACGGCTTAGGTTACAATGCGCTATTAAGAATAATGGAATCCTTTATATCAAGTGTTGGAGATTTGTATGAAATTAACTGTTTACTGAGGATATACTTATGTACACATGAAGTGCATGCTGCATTTAGGGAATTTTTAGGCAGTCCACTTTGCCACACCAGGGTGGCGGGCTTGGTGGGGCAAAGTGGAATTACTCGAAAAAATGGCGACATGAAATCTCTTTTAGAAATTAAAAAAACTTTTTACAAAAAAATATGACTAACTTTAAAGTAAAAAAAAAAAACATTAAAAAGTACAAAATAATTTTAATTTCGGAAGTTGATGTTTCTATAATAGTTTTGTCTCTTTTTTACTTGTTATGACAGTTCTGCTGTGATACTATGAGGAGTTTCGTTCCGTATCTTTGAAGTTCATTATCAGATCATAACAATATTTCTATGAGACCAACATGAAAGCATAACCTTTCAATTATAAAAATGATTTTTTAAATCGGTCCACAATTGACTGAGTAATCGGTGAACATATATAATATTTACAAATAGAATTGTCTGATAAAACGTATATTATTAATACATATATATGATATATATATATATATATATGTATGTGTATATATATATATATATGTTATATATGATATGTATAATAAGTATTTTTATCTTAAATGTAGGTATGTATTTAATTATGTATATACTTTTGTCCTGTTTTTCTAGATATTTTTTTCTTTTTTGTAAGGACATGTTGCCATGTTACCACACGCTCGGTTAACTAGTAAAGAATACCTGTGGCATTAAATCCGCCTTTGTTCCTTTGTGTTGCATGTAGTTTTTAAACGCTCCTTGGCAAGCCTGGTTGTCAAACTTTCTGGTCTACAACGACCAGTAACAACTGTCAAAATTTCAAGTAAATTCTTTTTAGCAGTCTCTAGTGTGATCAGTACTGTGATCATATAACGCACCTACTGATTATACATTTATGTTTTTATGAGTTTAGTTTACGACCTGATAAAATTAAAGTTAGTTCTTAATTTTTAGGTATTATCATAATTGGTACATTAAAATTGAAAATCGATCGACTTTTAATTATCACACTGATGTTATAAAGGTTAAAGTGTGTATTTGTGTGTGTTGTTTGTGTATTTGTTTGTGTTGGGTCACTCCTTCACGTTTAACGGATTTGAATGAAATTTATCACATAGGTAGACCGTATCCTATACTATTTGTCTCAGGAAAATGGTTTTCTGGGATATTATTCTACATTCAAGCGGGCGAAGCCGCTGGCAGAAGCTAGTTATACATACAAAATATTACCTAATACTTATTTCATGCCTATCATCATCATCATTTCAGCCGAAAGACGTCCATTATTGGACAAAGGCCTCCCTCAAGTGTTGCAACAATGAACGGTTCTGTGCGTCTCGCATCCATTAGATTCCCGCAACCCTTATCAGGTCATCGGTCCACCTTGTAGGAGGCCTTCTAACGCTACGTCTTCCGGTAAGTGGTCGCCAAAGTGGCCATCCGCTATGCATATGGTTCATGCCTATAATCGGGATGAACTGTTAAATTTTATGTACACAGTTTTTATTTCTATTTCCTCTAAACAATATTGTGGTTTTAGTAAATGAACTTTAATAACATGTAAATTACTTCAGTTGCTATTGTTTGCGGTTTGTCTGCACGCACGGACTTTGTTTTGTTGAGAAGAAAAGCTTCTGCCGATATAAATATCAATGAGTTACGAGTATGTGACACATACTCAACACTTACAACTTATGGTTGCTGCGGGTCTATCCTAATACGTGTCTGTTTACACAAGCGTGTACCACCTTGACAAATATAATTTGTAATTACACAGCGATTACTCATTGCCACGCGGTATAATTCCAAATCAAACTTCGGTCAATGAAACTATTTATGTTTTCAGATGACAGGCTGTTTTTTTTTAATCGACTGCGCAACGAAAAGGACTTTAATGTGTTTTATTATAAATCGGATCGTTTCTGATCATTATTTCATCTAAAGGAAAACGCTGAAAGAGTTACCGTGGCACTAGAACTCAAACGGCAGATGAGAGAACATAGATTGGGTTTTAGTCAGAAAAGACTGATACGCCCTCTCGCTCTGCCCTAGGACGGGAGAAGTAATATGATAATTTCCAACATAAAAAAAAACCGGCCAAGAGCGGGTCGAACTCGCACACAAAGGGTTCCGTACAATCCGTATAGCTCCACTTAAACGACAACAGAAATACATCGTCTGTATAGTTTTCAATTGACTAGTTATCACGGTTTACGAGACACAGCCAGGCGACGCGGCGACGGAGAGAAGGAGAATGGGGTCTTAGCAATAGGGTCCTGTTTTTATCCTTTAGGTACGGTACCCTAAAAACATGCTCCATTTGCTGTGCTTACCATTGTAAGTGATGATGTGATTGACGTTGAAGCACACTTTTTGTTATAATTAATTTGTCACAGGATCACGTGTAAAGTTTACAAAAAGTCTTGCTCATTCATCCAGTTAACAGAATTTCATTTAAATGAATTTAATCTTGCCTAATTACGCCCAACACGTGCTCCACGTTGACACATTGTTTGAATATTATCTACGTCAATTTATAAACATCGTTTCATTACATTAGTGGTTAATTATAACGCTTCAGTAACCTAAAAAATACTATCAAATATATAAGCAGTTTTTAGCTAATTCTAGGTCATTCAAGTATGAATAAAAGCGAAAGTAAAACTCTGTTAATTTAATCAATATGATTCTGCTTCGGGCAAATTTGTAAAGTATAACGAGATATGATATAAAAAGAATGTTTAAAAGGGCGACATATTAAAGAACTATAAAATTCTCGATTCTGCTCGACTTCCGTGTGTCCAATATGGAGGTATACAAATAATTTCCCACGCTCTGATGTTACATGCGAAGGAGCTTGCACTGAGTAACACTGCTTTACAGTTTTCATGACACGTACAGATTGGCAAAGCAGATTAGTAGGACTTTTGATAGGATATTAGTAGATTCTATTGGCAATTAAAAGTGCTCAATTTCAATTGAAACAAATGATCACTAAATTAACTTCACGAAGTGTTTATTAGTTTGAAAGTAACCCTTCTTCATATTTGTTTATATATACATTGGACTTTTTTTTTTAATTTTTGTCTTTCTAGGAATTACTCCTGTACAGTGGTGTGTTCACAAACATGTAAACATACATACACAAACCACATAGAACCGGAACAACTATCTGGATGATGCCATATAAATATTAGTTCTGTGCGCGAATCGAATCCGTGACACGTAGGGCAGCAGGCAATCTGAAGCTGAACCACTGACTCCAATTGAGGCGCCTAAAGTAAAATAAGCAGGTAATATCTGCCTTCCCTACTTTTTATTCCGGAAAATGCATAGTATTAGTTACGATTTTAAATTAATAATTTTTTTTTGAGACATCGTTACTTTTATAAAATATAAATATGTAATTATGTACAAATAAATAAATTATACGAGTACATAAAAATCGTTTTATGCAAAACTTCCATTTAAAATATATTTAATTCGAAATAAAAAAATATTGTTGGAAGGAAGCTCCATTGTAACCGAGCCTTTACAAAGAACAGCGTTCACTTGCTATTCATAACAGCGACTCAAAGGCGTTGCGTTACGTTACAATTATACCACATGCGCTGAAGGTAATATTGTTACATACTTACGTGCAAATATACTGGTCTCTACTACTTTTATTAATTTACAATATTTTTAATGAACGTAATAATGAGGAGATAGTTATTTAAATTAAACCACTGTTTGATCGAGGGGTGGAGAGGCCAGGGTTTTTGTTTGTTTCACTATTTATTTTACACATGTAAATAAAAGAACAGACAAATAATGTGGAATGTTATTTATTTATTTACCTGGCAAGTTACTGTACCAGCATGTCTATGTAAATGTTTGAATGTTTTATTATATTGTTAAATTTTCAGCCATTCATTCGACACAAATGTAAATTTGTTGATGAAATGAATAAATAAATATAAAAAAAAATAAAAAGAAAGGAAGAAGGAAACAGAAGAATAGTACAAAAGTGATGCTTATTTCTAAAGAAATCTCTTCGAGCATACCTGCGAAAAGAGAGTTGGAGGAAATAGAGATGCAGAAACGTGTGTAACAGTAAAAGGAAAATTAATACATCCAAAATACAAAGAAATAATATAAAATGCAAAAAAAGATATGCTTACTATTATAATTATATATACATACACATAGCAAAATAAATATCACAACTAAATACTTAATAATATAATAAAATAATGTATATGAAACTATGACGAAATAGAAAGATGTTGTTGAAAGTGTTCTTTCACTCTACTTTTAAAGGGAGTATTGTTATTTTAGGGAAGGTTTTTGAGAGGCTTTATCATATAAACTTTTCATTCGATAGATAACGTCCCGAATAAATTATAGATTTTTTTTTTCAATTTTCACCAAGGTACAATTCAGGAATTTTTATATTGCCTTGTTTTTAATTTTTGCATTGGCAATAGGTAAACATTATTTATTATATAAATTATATGTTTTTTTTATTGATATAAATCAGTGCTTGACTGCGATCCCACCTTATGGTAAGCAGTGATGCAATTATTGATGGTGAGGCGCACTAAATTATTAAGAGCCTATTCACTCTAGCTTTGAAGATACCTAAATTATAGTAGGACGAGAAGACTGCAGCAGGCAAATTGTTCCCGTCCTTCGATGTACGCGACAAAGCGAAACGCTTAGTCCGGACCGCTGAAGTTTCAACAACGTAAGGGTCAACTACATAGGGTCCGATGGTAGAAAGGAGACAATTCCCGCGAACACTCTCCAAAATGCATCCTGTAAAATACCGAAAGGCTGGCTACCATGCGCCTGTGCTCGAGGCTTTGTATCTGGATCCCCAATTAGCCTCTTTGCACATATTATGAATGGAAGAGAAAACCAACGTTTCTCCATTCATTTATCGTTCGATCAATAACATATGTACATTCGAGTACATACGTTTATATTCGTAATATAAATATTATGTGTGACAATAAAACGCGTGGTGAGTACATGTAATGTTGCTGCCATGCTGTTACATGCCACGTGTCACAGTATCGTGGAAAACAGAAATAATACAGTGTATTGTTTAATCAATCCATGGCACAAGGTGAGTTCATGGCAAAGGTTTTATCGACAGCAAATTACGCGCAGTGCACTGGGTCAATGTTTAGTGACTTAAATGTAACTAGCCAGTTACATTTAAGTGCTTGGAAATTTTACTATTTAACTAAACAATGTTTACCTTCAATCATTACTGATTTTATATCCGATATCCAAATGTAATTAGCTCTAACGTTGATTGATAAGTACTGTAAATATTTCTACGCCACGTATATTTATAAATCTTTTGAGGAATAAATGTAAATAAATTATGAGAAAAATATCCCAGTATTTTTATTTAGAATGTAGTGTTTATATTTCCCTTACTTATAAATGTTGTTATCGTGGCGTTTATACGTGAGTGTACATTTATATCTATTTTGCAAGGTTGTAGCCAAATCTTCAGGAGGACATTTTTCAATAGGTAATTGCCATCATTTTTCAGTCATTAATGCCACTAAGTAGCTTTTTTTTTAGCATGATTGTTAGTGTGTTTAATATAATAGTAAGTGATCCTTAAGTACTACAATTTTCAATGATACTACGTTTTCAGATGACATCTATAGACGCAGGGTGACAGACAAAGGTTTGATCGTAAATTATTCTTTAGAAGTATATTGTGACTGAAATTAATAATAAAGCGTATCGAAAACATAAACCTATTGTGTTTTAAAAAGATAATAGCAGTCTCATGATGACCGTCCCCTGTAGGGAGTCATACCGATGTCCATATATGAATAAAAACATGTCGGTATTGCAGTCTGCGTGTTACCATGACGCGGTGTCCGCCAAGATGTCAAGCAATCTTTATACGACGGATTGTTGATAGTAAATGTGGGTCATATAACTAGAAATATGCGTCCACGACGACCTTAGCCATGGCTTCGATTTTAAATAGCACATGTTAAAGAAATTAATTACATATGTGTACGGAGCTTAGCTGGCGACGCTGTTGTCACAGCCAGCTTGGTCAATATGTTGGTGAGTTTTTTCAGTAAACCTTTGTTCAGGTGTTAATGCGCGCTGCGAACAGAACCTTTGTGTTTAAACGTCGTTCGACAGCCCGTAATGTGTGACCAAAATGATAAGGCGCGCTGTATTTGTCATTTAAATAAACATGGGGTGGGAAGTTTAAGTTTGACATAAGTGGGTAGTATTATTATTTGATTTTGACAATCATCGGTTTCCCGACATATTGTTATTTACGGGATAGATTTTTGGTTGTTATAGGAAAGTAGTCTATGTATATAATATCTAATGAAATGAATGTAAGCTTATTGTTTCAGTAATGTTGTTTATTAATATTTTAAAGATACTTAAACTGAAAATTTAACACTCATTATTTGCCTAATTAAAATACAGTGTACTTGTTATATTTTTGTCAAAAAAGTTGTTTCTTTTTAATTTAACATTATCGCGGTATTTTTAAATTAAAAAGGATATATTTGAAACTTACCAATGACGGTTGAGTGCGTCTGTTTCGAGAGATGAATCTGACGGTAGGTAGCTGTCGTAGTGACAACTTAAGCTGCTGTGAGACATCCTACATGGTACTCAGAGAGTCTTATTCACTATAACTAGATTAGCGGGCGAATTTGAGGACTGGTTTACGCGGGGGCATGCCGCTCGGCTCAGCACGCTCCACACCTATGCCGCGGCGAATGTGCATCTTATAAGAGAAGGTTGGCTGCGCGCGAGTCGGCCGCCGCGCCTCACCCCGGGCACGTGACTGCCGAGGTACGTTCAGTTTCGCCGGCCGGCTGGCCGGTCATTGGCCGACGTGCAAAAATTTTCCTAAAGTACAACAGTAGGCCCACTGCCATAAAAATGCGTTGCGAACTATTGCACGGGGCGCAGACTCGCTGATGAGTGACTAAATGAGCCCGAGGCGTCGCGGCCGTGTTTATACTACTCACTGCAAACAACGCTCGTATAACAGCGACGCCCGCGCCCGCACAGCCCGCTGCCTCCGATTCTTCCGCACGCATCGATACAATGTGTGCAATCGCGATTAAAAACAGCCAGTGATTTGTTCCATGTGGTTTTGTATGTCGTCTGTTAACGATAACTACATAGGTATGTGATGAATACTCAGAACTAACGCGGGCACATACATAATTCGCACCGTGGCCTGTCTAATTATTACCTACGCCGGCTGCGTATCCGTAGCACGCTGCTTGTTTTTAATTCGATCGCGAATCATAATAATTAATTAGTAATTTTTATTAACGCATTATCTTGTATTTGTATATTAGTTAAACGCAAAAGAACAATAGTTCACTTTGATAGGTATTAATGAGTAATGTCGCGGTTTGAAAAAATATCTATTTTTAATAACACTTTAACTTGTTTTGAACATCAATGAGTATGGTGAGCAATATTTCGTGCGTTTACAAATTATAATGAAAAATCTTTTTGTTAACCGTGTCGAATATGTGAGTGCGATAAATAGCTCCGATGTGACGCGTATGTTTCTTAATCGGTGTATTATAAGCATGTCTTCTTATAATAAGTAAACGCAGCGAGCGAGCATGGAGTTACCCTGCGTATGGAGTTCCATACGCAGGGTAACTCCATACGCAAGGTAACTCCATACGCAGCGTAACTCCATACACAGCGTAACTTCATACACAGCGTAACTCCATACACAGCGTAACTCCATACACAGCGTAACTCCATACACAGCGTAACTCTATACACAGTGTAACTCCATACACAGCGTAACTTCATACACAGCGTAACTCCATACACAGCGTAACTCCATACACAACGTAACTCCATACACAGCGTAACTCCATACACAGCGTAACTTCATACACAGCGTAACTTCATACACAGCGTAACTCCATACACAGCGTAACTCCACACACAACGTAACTCCATACACAGCGTAACTCCACACACAGCGTAACTACATACACAGCGCAACTCCATACACAGCGTAACTCCATACACAGCGTAACTCCATACGCAGGGTAACTCCATACGCAGGGTAACTCCATACGCAGGGTAACTCCAAAAACAGCGTTTCAGATCATTGTTAAAATTTACGAAATTAGTTGTAAGTACGTAACAGTACCTATTTAAATGTAAGCACATGGTTACCAATGAATAAAGAAATCAACACAAGTTGCTGAGAGGAAACCGTGCGGTTATCCTGTTTGCTATAAATATTGGAAGAAATCAGATAATGAGGAGGAAATATTATGTGATACTTCCCATGCCTATTGCATTTTAGGCTACATAATTATTAAAGTAAGCTACAATAAATCCATAAAAATAATTAATAATAAGGGAATATTATTTACAATATCGTTAGGAAGGTTCATAAATACCTAGTATATACATATATGTAATAAATAATTTTAGCCAATTATTTTAAGGTTCTACTGAATTATTTAAATAAACTAGTATTAATGATCATATAAGCTCAATACACTATGATAACTTCTTGTAACTAGCAGAATTGTACTAACTTTTAACTAAGGTTCAGTTGAAAACCAGCGTCAGGCAACTACCATGAAGTTGTCTGGCATTTTTGCTGAACTGGACCTATTTGGTGCAGGCGCGAGACATACAATGTTAGTTATTTTATTTTCTTATTTTTTTATCTTAAGTGTTTATATGTTGTTTCTACATTGTGTGTATCTGTATACGTGTGCCAAATAAAATATTTTTCTTTCTTTCTGTCTTTTTAGAAGTACCTAGAAAAAATTGTATCAGTTAGGTTTCAACGATGTGATTTCATTTTTGGTATCCATCTTTATGTTATTATTTATAAGATATAGATAATAATAATAATGTCATTTATTTCCACTCACAATTATTTTTTTGGACTTAACAGTTTAGAACTACTTAAATGAATTAGCATTGTGAGAGCTGGTGCCTGTTGCAGTAGGTTTCGGAGAAACCTGTACTACAGGTCACCAGGTCCCACTTACGCTTACCACACGTGGCGGCCTCACATAAGTTTATTGGATAGATAATCATGATAATATGAAAATGAGGGATAACATGTAGGGAGATGTCAATTAGTAGAATAGACGAAATATTTTTCGAGAAGTTTACGTAGACTGAACAATAATCAATATCTCAGTAAAACTATCGACAGTCTACAATAAACAATAAGTAAGATAAGGTTCAATTTAGGCCGCAAGTCAAAATTAGTTTCAGATTTCAACTTTGATCGTAAAAACGATCTAATTACAGGTTATGTACAACTAAGCATAGCATAGCATAGTCAGCCTTATAATGTTCCCACTGTTGGGACGCAGGCCTCCTTTCTAGGAGAGGGAATAGGCCATAATCCACCACGCGGGCCCAGTGCGGGTTAGTGAATGTCACATGTCTTCGAATTTTTGGTTCTAGGATATGCCGGTTTCCTCATGATGTTTTCCTTCACCGTTTTGAGAGCAGTGGTGATGAAATAATTACACACAGTAATGCGCCTGGTTGGGTTTGAACTTGCGGCCTACAATTCGTAAGTCGGGGCCGTTACCACTCGGCCACCACTGCTCGTACAACTAAGATTAGTTATTAATTACAGCCTTTCAGCATATTGCGTTTTGATACTCATACATCAAGACAAGATTAGGAGTCGCAAAATTCATTAGAAAAGTTCAGAATTTATGACCGCAATGAGTCAGAACCCAGTCTGTCCAGCCCCCGAGGCCATCAGCCCGTAGGTGAGGGATCACGTGACGCTTCCACCACTGCTCTAGTCTCCTTGTCCCCCAAGGTACATTGCTCTATCCGTAACAAAAAAAATCTGTCACATTCAAAGTAACTAGTTTATCAAGGGCCAATGAAGTGTGACTAACGTGAAGCATTGTATGCAAGTCGTAATAATGTCGTACACAATAGGAATGCGTACTATGATTAAATGTACCCATCAATAAGTTGAACAGCGATCCTTTTGTTAAAAATACCGTTTTAGAGAAAATCTGCATGAAAACAAGGTCATTACTAAGTTCATAGCCGTTTTCCTTAGAGGTGATGGAAATGCCGTACACTCATCTGCATATGTTCGCGGCGACACTGACACTGAATTTTATGATTGATTAAAAAGGTGATATTTGGAATAACAAGTATGATTAATTTAGCCTCGTTGTGATTGCGTCGGCGGGCCTTTATGAAAAGGTGTTATGTAAATGTAACGTCGTCTGCAGTACTTAGTATGTATAAATGGGAAAACGAATGTGGTTGCCATTTGCCATTCAGCCGGTTGCACTGACAAGGTGAACAGGCGCTGAAGATCTCGTAAACTCGTCCATATTTATTTACAGACGGATCTTGTTTATTATTAAAATAGTCACGCTAGTAGTAAATTCCTGCAAATGTAATTGTTTTTTTTTTTAATTTATATAAACCATTGCTTGACTGCGATCCCACCTGATGGTAAGCAGAGATTCAATCATTGATGTTGAGGCGCACTAGTTTATTAAGAATTTAGTTTAATTGTAAAATAATAATAAGTAATCGTAATGTAATTCCTGGGCTTTCCTGTAAATTAATGGTTTATAACTTTCTTGTAATACGAAGCGGTGCAGGATTCCGTGCTATCTAAACTAATACTATCGGGTCCCGACAGACGTAGTCCTGTACGAAAGCTGGCTATCCATCAGAAAAAAAATTGAGAACCCGATTGAATCGCCACCTATCGGGTTCCATTGTATTTTCAAACCATCCAGCAACTCACTCAAATATAGACACAACGTTTCATCCAAACCGGTTAAGTCATTAAGAAGGAGTTAAATGACAAATACAGAAGAATTATGTATATATACAGACTTTAAAGCTGAAGAGTGTGTTTGTTTGGTTAAACGCACTAAACTCAGGAACTACTGCTTCGAATTGAAAAATTCTTTTAGTATTAGCTAGCACATTTATTGAGGAAGGCTATAGGATATAATATAACACTATGCTGCAACTCACGGGAGCGGAGCAGTACTCAATGACGCTAGTAAAACGGCGGGCGAGGGATGGCTTATACCTATACTTAATTCCACACATTTTCATTTATTTATTTTACTTTCTATTTTTTTTCCTATATTTTTACTTATTTTTCTTACTATTTCTTACTTTTTTATTGGCTTATAATAATGGCGTAATTTTATTATTGGTGTACAATATCCATCTATTTTTTAACCGACTTCAAAAAAAGGAGGAGGTTATCAATGCGGTTGTATTTTATTTATTTTATTTTTTATGTGTGACCTCAGAACTCGGTCGTTTACGGACCGATTTGCAAAATTGATTTGATTGATTGGGTGCCATTTTTTTCAGAATCCAGTTCTAATGATGGGATCCATGAGGAATCGAGGGAACTCCTCAAATATTATAGGCAACTATATAGTGATTTTGGTATTTAATTTTATTTCATCAAAAACTTAAGCACTGAAAGTTAAAAAGTAACATTTGATGAAGTGGAACTGATGAAGAAGACCAGAAATGGCCAACGGAACTTCATACTCACATAGATATCACAATGAAGATAGTTAAGCGACTATGCCAATACAAATAAATAAATGGTTCGGAATAGTTATGTTGAAAATAGTGTCATCGAAATGATCTGATGATGACGATGGAGCTGAAAGATAGGCACCGGAACTCTGTAATTAATCAATGTACGGTTGCCGTGTTGGGGCTTATTGGAATTGCCATGAAATGCGCTTTAGCTATAAGGTCCTATCGAACTGATCTGATGATGGAGCCGGAAGGTGGAAGGTAGATACAGGAACTTCATAATAAAACATTGCAACCTAGCAGTGTTTGGGTTAATTGGAATTTTCATGAGAAATAGGCATTCTGGTTATATATAAGTGTATTGCAACTAAAAAGCGTGAAACAAAAAACTTTTTACAAAAAAAAAAACTGACTTCACTAAAAAAAAAACACTAAAACTTGCCTAGGGCATTATGTCCACCTTTATACAGTGTTTATTGCTAATTCATAAAGTTTTAATAAATAAAAGAATCAAAATAACTTTAATTTCGGAAGTCAGTGTTAAATAAAAAACAAACAATATCGAGAAACACCGACTTCCGAAATTAAAGTTATTTTGATCCTTTTAGTGTTTTTTTTTTAGTGAAATCGGTTATTTTTTTTTTGTGAAAAGTTTTTATTTTTTACAGGTTTAGCAGCACAGTTAACTTTATAAAAAAAGTAGGTAACCACACTTCAAAAAGCTGTCATTAGATGAATGTAATTAAATCCAGAGCATAAGCTGTTCACATTACTGTGAATGTATTTCTTAATGTCAAAATAAAGTCGATAACGGGACCATACAAAAACGTAATTGCAATTAGGTACATTTAATTGAGAGTCAAAGCACGTGACGCTTATATGCCTATCTATCATATTATTGCAATACAATATTGTTTGGACGCCAGTCATGTGATACCTACATATATCTTGGAAGCGTCCAATTGACATGACCTCTATTATCCCCCCTGTGTCTGCTATTAACAGACAACAAAGGGTCATGTTATGAGTCAGCAGGGTTCTCTTGTCACTGGACACGGTCTATGCCTTTCACAAACACTCGTCACGTGATGCGCGTAGGAATATGTAGTACTTATGTATAGGTGTATGAATTGGGAGGACTATGCTGTACGAGACATTGGTCGGTGAAAGGTAAGCAGTTAATAGAAACACTTGATTGGGTATTATGTGCTGTGCTTTACGATCGAATGTCGTCTGCGAGTCGTAAAATATCTTGCTATGCTGATCGTGCCCATGTTTAATCAATTTATGATAATTTTTACACTGTTCTATAACTCATATTATCTATATTATAAAAGGAGAAACTGACTGACATATCAACGCACAGGCGAAACTATTGGGACTAGGAACATGAAATTTTGCACAAAGCTTCATTTTATAAGTTAGGCAAGCACTAAGATATTGGTTAAAGGGGAATTCATTGCATTCCATACTTCAATATACTTGAAAATTTGCACAAATAGTGACCTAAATAAACAATAATATGTTGTCGTTATTTCTTTTTAGAACTACTCATACGTACCTACAATTTAGGGGATTTAAAAATAATAATAATATAATATCCCACAAATATCATTACAACGCCGTCTAGTCTCAAACTAAGCAGAGCTTGAGTACTAGACAACTGATAAACATCCTTATATATTTAAATACATACATATTATAGATAAATTACACTCATACACAGAACAAATGATCGTGCTCATCACACAAAAAATTGTCCTAGGTGGAAATCGAACCGACGACCTCCGGCATAGCAGTCAGAGCCACTAACCACTAGACCAACAGGCCAGTCGAATTATATGGAGGATTCTTATTTCATGGATCAATAAACATGAAATAGTTGTTACATAATAGTAGTTTTTCAAAACTACCCTTAAAATACTGTTTAAGGGGTACTGAAGTTTTTATGAAAACATTCTCGCGAACAAAGTCGTTGACAAATAAATTTATCTAGTTTATCTAGTTAAGCCATGTTTACTATCTTCATTTAATTAGGAAGTGAGATAACGTAAGCTTAGCACATGCATCTAATGTTAATGTAATTAAATAGGTCAAGAGTAAAAGACTTCAACGCTTACGATAAAAATATTATATTTCAAAATTAGCATTTTCTCGCTCTTTTTTGTGTTCCGTGTGATATGGACCTGTATTTGAACTAAAGTTTAGCTTTCAGTAAGATCACTGTATTTTGTATTGTATTATTTACCAAGATTGGAATATTTATCAGACAACTATTTCCAATCCCTTTAATTACTTTACCAGTAAGACACGTCTTTTGACAGCTAGTGAAAAAAAAAGAAAAATAATGTGCACATAGGAAAACAAATTGTATAGAAAATAAATATAATAATTTAATAAGAAAAAAAAAGAACTTTTATACTATGTGCTCAATTATAGTCTATAACATTTTTCAGGAGCACTGCCAAGAAGGCTACATACTTAGCTAACATAGGTAACAGTGAGCGCCATCTATGAACAGATAACGTAAACTTGTCGGTACCAATACCGCACTGAACGCTGTACTTATTCAATTACCGCAGCGAATGTTCAGCGTACTCACTGTGCGTAGTTCTTTACTGATATACAGGTGGCGCTACCGTACCGTGCTTCAGGTGTTCAGATTTTGGTTAATACACGGACTTGTTTAATTAAACGGGCAGATGATAGACAACAATTTGAAAATGTTTCATGTAACATATTTTGCTACTATAAATGATGTCGCAAAAATATTCTACTAATATTTTTTGTTAAATAAAAATATAAGCTCAGAAACAACTGGTTCGTATTTTGGGGCTAAAGAGGCATAAGAAATATTGAGGTAATACGTATTATTCACAATGTAAATTCTAACGTTTAAGATTTTCGTCTATTGTTTTAAATTTTGGTCATATTTTGGAGTTCGGCATACTTTTAATATCTATTTACGTCTTACGGGTTACATTAAATGACTTTTGAAAATTATAGCATATCGTGGTAGAAATCTTGAAAATTATGATAACTTTTCCTACCTTAGTTTTTAAAACTTACAATTTAAAAAAAAAATAATATAAAGTAGTGTGTGACTGCGATCTCACCTGATGGTAAAAAGTGATGTAATCGTTGGTAGTTTGGCGCACTATTTTATTAGGAGCCTATTCACTCTAGTCTTGAAAAGGAGAGTCCTTAAGAAACACCAAAAAGGCACATACAGATTTCAACATTTCTAAAAATACACCGCACTGAATTACACAAAAAAAAAAATGTGCAACCTAAATAGATGATCCAACAGTTTCACCGCGAGGTATTTATTTGCAAACTTATGCTTAATTTCGAGAAAAAAAAAAATTTTGTAAATCCTGCAAATAGAAAAGGTTGAATTAGCTGTTTTTGAGAGATATGAACATTTTTTTTTTCTGTCGAAATTAAGGATAGGTTTTCAAATATCTCACGGAGAAACTTTTAGAAAATGTATTTAGGTTCTTCATTATTTTTTTTTATGTAATTCAGTGCGGTGTATTTTGAGAGACTTTGAAAACTGTAAGAGATATTTCTTAAGGACTCTTCTCTGAAGGAAAACTTACCGAACTAACCAAATTTTAATAGTCTTTATTCATCCATTGGAATTTATTACATATTTTTTTAAATTTAAGTGATTTGGTCGGATAAAATATAGATAATTGTTTTATTGTATTTTTATCTATTAATTCACCTCTATTTTTAAATTAGTACAAAAAATGGTTAAAAGTAAAAAAAACGAAATCCCAAAATTGTCCACGGAAATTTGTCATAATAGAATTGAATCAATCATTCATAACAATTGCTACTCGAAAATACTACGCGCAGTGTTTTTCCAATTTTATCGCCATTCAGTAATTCATTCATATCAATAGCCTGTATAATATTACCATAAATTGAGTGACATATTGGGATTTTAACAAACGCTCACAACTTTGCTGTTTATGAATATTATTTATTGAGACTTTACTTAAGTAATAACAAGACCTTTTCTAATAAGCCCTTTAAGTATTTGGACTAATTAAAAATAAATGGTGTATACTTATTCTTATTTAAAAGTTAACGCAGGTGGTGTCACATGGGATCGCAGTCAATCACTAGTTTATATCACTAAAAAAAAACGAACTTATTGATTTGGGGTATATATTCGTTTTTAATTTATTTATTTGGATTGCCAACATTACAGGCACTGGGAATTCACAAGTACATTTAATAGCATTATACAAGTGCTGCAAATAGTTTGACCGGATATCACAGTTTATTGGCATAAAGAGTATCGTATCACCCAGTTACTGGGTTGTGTAGATCAGATAGGCAGTCGCTTCATGTAAAATAATTTAGCAGCATCTAGTTAGACTGAAAGCTGACTCCATTATGGATGGTTTTTTACCATCCATAATGGAGTCAGCTTTCAGTCAGCTAGCCAGATAGTTTATTAATAATAATAATATTCCACAACTATCACACAACGCCGTCTAGTCCCAAGCTAAGCAGAGCTTGTGCTATTTGTACTAGACAACTGATAAACATACTTATATATTTCTAAAAAAATACAGACTATAGATAAATTACACCCAGACACAGAACAAATGATCGTGCTCATTACCCAAACATTTGTCCTGGGTGGGAATCGAACCCACGACCTCCGGCATAGCAATTAGGGCCACTGGTTAGTGATCTAGCGGTTACTAGACCAACAGACCAGTCAAAAGTTATTGGCATTTATTAGATAAATTATGTGGTGTAAAGGTAACAGGGAATGAGTTATTAAACAAATGAGACAACTACACTTATACATTTGCCTTTTTAGTATTTCACCAGATAATAATCTAAATTATTTATCTCTTTAATTATTGAGCCGTGGTAATAACCCTGACTTACGAGTTGTAGGTCGCGGATTCAAATCAAGCCAGGCGCATTACTTTGTGTAATTTTAATATTTTTGACTCATCTCCTTTTACCTTAACACCACAGAACTCTGGAACTCTCCCCCACACTCTCTTCGCGTCAGCCCGTCTTTGTAGGTCTTTAAGAATAAAATTAAAGAGCACTTCCTCTCACAACTAACATAATATTCATATATATCGGTATTTATTAGTATGTTCGTATATTTCTATATATTAGACTTATTTAGGTGGTTTATAATGTACTTTAGATCGTACTCTTGAATATGATTTCTCTGTCACTTAGTTTTGCTGGGAGACAAATCATTGTTGAGTTAAGCTAGCCTTTGTACATGATTTGTCAAATCACTGTGTACTATATTCAGTTTAAATATTTTAAGAACAGAATTGGTATCTCAATTAACCTGCATATATTTAATTCTTCCTCCGAAAAAAATGGGTAACATTGAAAAATAGGCCGCACTGCTTTGCTAGCATATCATTCAACTTCTTATTCAAATGCTATTTTGTACATTATTATAAATTAAGTTGTTTCATTCAAATGCTGTCTGGAACTGAATGGGAGCATTGAAAATTTTGTTTCTGGTTTCGGAAGTTCTACATTCATCTATCTATACTAATATTATAAAAAGGAAAGATTTGTATTTTTGTTTATAATGAATAAACTGTAAAACAACTGACGATCGATTTTAAAAATTCTTTCATCAGTTAAATGCTATTTATCACCAAATGACGTAGGCATGTATTTTTTACTATCACGAGGGTGAAGTCGCTGGAGAAGCATTTACAAAAAAAAAATAGCTTTGATGTAGGTATCAGGTATTAAGGTAAGTTATTCAATTTGACTCAAATGTCCGATCAATATGTAGCCAACTGCATAGCTCTGTCGTTGGCCTCCTTTAAGCCGTGGAAGGTGCAGGTGCATGCCGAGGATGAGTAAGGTAAGTTGAAATATTTCATTGCGATGGACACTCATGTAGGTATTTATAAGGTAACAGAAATAAAACCTGAGTGCTGGGCGTTGAGTTTCTGAATAAAAGATTTCATGAAAGTTCGAAAGTAAATGATTTAGTTGATTAAAACGCTTTGAGTTTCGAGTTAATGTAAAATCTATGTGGCGTTTTAAATTTTATTATTATACTATTTATCTACCAATATTGCTGCACTTTCAATCAACTCCTGAGGGGTTTGTTTGTTTGAAAGTACTAATCTAAGGAACTGCTGTTTTGAATTAAAAATGACTTTACTGTTGGATAGCCCACTTATCGGGGATGGCTATAGGTTATATAACATCTAAGGACGTGGGTGAAACCGTGGGGGGCGGCTAGTATACATAATAGCCGCTAGTATTTGTATTTTTTTTTGTAATTTTCATTTTGTGTTATTACAGAGAAAAGAATATTAAATATAGTAAAATAATTTTCTAACTAACTACCAACTCCAGTACAGTAGAAGATTTAGTGAAAATATTATGTTTAAATTAATTATAACATACGTGTAGTTACATTTTACAAAGAGAATAAAATTGAAATATAACATAGACCACATTATGATGAGATAAGATTAAATATTAAACATTTTTCTAACGTGTTCTAGGCTAGGTAATACTTATCATATTTTTAAAAAGGTACCTAACTTTTATAAAATATGATAACAATTATACTCTCCCGTTTCTGAACCGAGAATTGAGGTGGAAAACTTGATAAAATGTATATTAGTACTTTTTAAAACATTATATTGATAGAATAGAATAGTATAGTCAGCAGATAAGAATTGAAATTAAATATCTTAATCTAGAAATTGGAGTACTTAGCCTTGTTCATAAATGAAGAACCAGCGGGCGGAAGAATTTCGACGTATATTAAGCGTAATATACGT
The DNA here is from genome assembly GCA_949316375.1 of Mythimna vitellina. Taxonomy (NCBI): domain Eukaryota; kingdom Metazoa; phylum Arthropoda; class Insecta; order Lepidoptera; family Noctuidae; genus Mythimna; species Mythimna vitellina. The sequence continues at coordinate 12,204,511 of OX438691.1, read as the reverse complement.
CGAAATTCTTCAGGATTTTCACAACTTCTTGTCCACAGTTGTTATCTATCATTTACTGCCATTTGAGCATTATAACTTGATTTGGTTTACTACATACCTGTCCTTGTCCGATGGTAGATTTTCCCGATCTTTGCTCGATTCGTCAGCCATGATGGACACTTTTCTCTTTCCGTCAAGAGAGGGCACTGAAATGCGCGGTTTGATAGCCGAGGGAGGGTTGGTGACCGGAGGTGGGTTGGGCTGTGTCTGCGCAGGCCGCGGTGGGTCGCCGCCGCCGCCACTTGGTGGTTGATTTTGTAAATCACTCAAGTCGAAAGGATATTCCTTTATAGCAGTCATTCGGATGCTCGTCTTACGAACCTGGAAACATAATGATAAGCCATTAATAATTAAAAACAGAAAAGTACCGACACGAGTCTGACTGGCCAGTTACAAAGAAATTTTTTTTCTTATAGTTTTAATGAAGCATTGATGAGGACACTCAGGAAAAAAGAAAATCGGAAAGAAACGAAAATAGCAAAATAATTTAAATAATAAAAAGAAAAGATTTATTGTGTGTTGGAACTGAAACAGTTAAATAAAATCCTTTATTATGATATTAAGACTAGCGATCCGCCCCAACCTCGCACGGGTGTTACAAATCTTTCAAATTCTCGACTTTTCTCTACTATAATATAATATACTTTTCTTTTTTAATATAATAGCCTTTCTCATGTATCGTTTTGTTTGTTGGTAAAAACCTCTTGAGACTTTGTTTTACAACATGTAAGGATCAACTTCTAAGTTTCAAAGGGGCCCTGAACATATAACAAAGCAAGCCCTAGACTGAAATCCTCAAGGAAAGCGTAAACATGGTCGCCCTAAGCAGACTTGGTGATGAATTATCATCGCAGAAGTGAAAAAAAATCAAAAATTTAACATCTTTTTATTTCAAATAGGCCTACATGGTCACTTATAAAACGTCAGAAGCTAGTGCATTGGGAAGACCTGGAGTAAAATGAAGCGTGAAGCTGAAGACGGAACGGGATGGCGGCGCACTGTGGGCGCCCTTTGCTCCTTGGGGACACTGGAACTTAAGTCAAGGATATATTAACTAGCCGTACGCATATTTACTCAAAACGGTGAAGGAAAACATCGTGAAGAAACCGGCGTGGTGGATTACGGCCCGTTCCCTCTCCAAGAGAGGAGGCCTGAGTCCCAGCAGTGGGAACATTATAAGGCCGACTTTGCTATGCTACGCATATTTATGCAGAACTTACAGCATGTGACTTCAAAAATTACCCTACGTTGGTACAGACGTTAACACTAACAAGTATTAAGGTCAGTTTACACTTTCTACAATGTGGGTACAAAAACCTGGTCAGATATTCTATGTATAAAAAACTGAGCAAGTACGTGTCAGACTCTGAGGGTGCCGTACAAACTTACCTATAAAAACGATCAATTAGCAAATTGAGTTACGAAGATTTTTTTTGGGATATAACTACTAAGTTTTCAGATTTTTTCCTATACTTTTGCTATGACCCTTGCTTAATGCCAAATTTCAGGATGCTAGGTCACCGGGAAGTACCTTATGAATTTTGATTCCCTTGAGAGTGTTGAAATATACTCGTACGTTTTTTACGACATAGACGGTTGTATTTTTTGTTTCGTTAACTCAGAAGTTTGATTTTGTCACAGATTCAAGGGACCGCAGATTTATATATAATTTTAGTTTCAACTCGATATCTCTACACATTCCCGAGATAAAAGATCTTGACAGACAGATAGACGGACAGATGGGCAACAAAGTGATCCTATAAGGTCTCCGTATTTACCTTTTGAGTTACGGAACCCTAAAAAAGAGCAATCAAATAACTGGTCTACGAATTGAATCTGATTCTTTAATAACATTACTGAGAAAACTGATGAAATCAGCGTGAAGTGCTGCTGACATTCCACGCGACATGCTATAGATAAACAGATCATTTTAAGCTTTCAAACTTCACGATCAAATCTTTGTGGCGATGTTTTTTCTAACTGAACTTACAAATCAACAGACGAAGAGCAGTTTGGTTATATAACTTAGGTAGGTCTATCTACTGCCGCTACGGGATAATGTCTAAAAATTTTACCGCGGCCCTAGAACGCAAAAGAACACAGGTGGGATTTAATCAGTAATAGTCTGATACTCCCTCTCGCTCCACTTAGAGCAGGAGGAGTTCATTGATGATTTCTCACTTCAAAAAAAAAGTCTATCTATTAGAGATTAGCTTTTGCCCGTGGCTTCGCTCGCGTACGTAAAATATAGCCTGTAACACTCAGGAATAAAACAGCTTTCTATCGGTGAAAAATTTTAGCAATCGGACTAGTACTTTCAGAGATTACATCCTACAAACTAAAAAAAATACAAAAAAAAACAAACTTTACCTCTTTATAATATTAATGTAGATGTTCTACCGTGTACTGAATTCCTAGTAGGTATGTTAGCACGAAGTTTCGTAAAAACTTATCATGTATGGAGTTAAATCCAAAGAACTTAATAATAACCTAAATTATGATTTGATATTAAAAAAAAACAATTCTGGAATTATGCACAATATTTGTAACCACGGTAGCTATTAAATGATTGAAGTCAACTAAAACATTAGGCAGGTACTGGAATTATAACAGAAAATCAATTTACACCAAAATTATAATCTTAAATTTGATTATTTATAACAATAAAATAGTATTATGCACACACCCAATAACTAACGTTGCTTAGTCCGATACATGATGGTGATCTACGTGTCCGATAGGATAACTTGAGAAAGCGCGCGATTATCGGATGAAAAGCTGCGCGCGCGCCGGTTAATGTCTCACACTGGACTGAACAATCGAGCGACTGAATATTTCAGCTTCAGGGTTTTAGTAAAGAAGCCTCCAGCGACTTAGCAGATAAGTTCTAAGTGACGATGGCTCAACCACTGAGGACAGAGCACACTGAACGATGCTAATCACTTGTTTCATCACGTAAATAGGGGATATTAAAGGTGTTTATTGTTTACATTATTCTAGTCTACTGTGGTGATATGTTTTCCAATTAGTTGTTTTTCTTCGCAGCCAGTGCAACGTTGATACACTGCACTTGTGAGCTAAATGATGCACATAAAATGTGATTGCACTACAATCGGTCAGTCGAAGCGAGGATGGCGATAGGTGGACACTGTGGGTTTGTTGGACTAATAATTCCGAAGCGTTACTGTTTTTTATACCCTAATATTTGCATTTAATTTCATTTTTGGCGCTAAGCGATAATTGTGCCTTTGTACTCTACATATTTGTGTTAGTTATTTTAGGATAATCTATGGATTTTTTTCTAAAGTTATGCTAGAAATCTTACTAGGTCTAAATAATTTTAAAAAATCCTTAATTATTTTATTGGCCACTATACTTTTATAATAAACCTAACTATTTACATATAATACACAAACACAAAATACACTCAGGCGTCTGTCATCGAAACATCGCTGTTATGTTTGAGGTCGAAACGCTTGGGTCATGGAGTCCGAGTACGGGCCCCATGATCCAAGCGTTTTAAGTTGCGGAGTTTCAAGGAAATTTCACGCCAGCTTATCGACACTGCGTGACCAGAGGGCTGGCTCTTTCTTCGCCCAAAAATGCCAATCAACGTGGCAATGTTGCCAGCTTTTTAGGTACATTTCCAGATGACAGCGATGTGGAAGAGTACTTCGATACCTGAGTGTATTTTGTATTTTTATATTATATGTACATAGTAAGGCGTAGTATAAAAATCTAAGGTAATTTATTTAATTCTTCACCAAAATATCTATTTAAAGAATAAGTTTAGAAAAAAATATTGCAATTTTACTCCGAACAGCCTTGACTTACGAAAGATTTTCAAGATTTAATAGATTAAATTAATACTTATTTTTACTATTTACACGGTCTTAGCACATATGTGTAGTGTCATGATTACATAACCAGTTGTATTTAGGTCTTTAGGACTCTTAATTCTTGCGACCGATGAGGTATTTAGAAAGATAATTAATTAAAAGCTTCGAGAGCGGGCTTTGCATGTCCATCATTTAAAAACATTTTGGTCAAAGCAAAAATATGTCAGGGACCAAATACATACCAGGGTTCCGGATACTTCTATTGAGATAAAATGTCGAGATTAAAACAATGAGATTTGATTCTTAAATAATGATAAAAGAACAAATATAAACATAGCCTTCAGGAATGACGACTCACGAGATTGTTTCAATCATGTGAACAGTAAATGCATTGATTGGAAAATCATATCAATGGTTAACAAGTAATACATATCGTTTAAATCAGATATACAAAAAAAGACATGTGTTAGATAAAATAATCAGATTTAATCTATTTTAAGATTTCTCGCTGTCGATTAGAAGTGTGCCCAAAATGATGAGGACGAGTTTCATGACACCATATTTTAGCTAGTAGTTTTGCCTTTAGTGTACCTATATATAGTTTTAATTAGTTAAGTGTTTTTATTGAATTAAATCGAACTGTTTAAGTAACATTTTTCCAAATAAAATCAATCTTTTTGTCTAAGTTCAATAAATCATTGTATCTTTGAGCGTTTGTTGCTAAGGCAATATCTTCGAAAACATAATCTGTACCATTTCATTAATACTGTGATTTTTTGTAGCATTTAATCAAAACATCTGTATTTGCTTACAAAACCAGTGTTTACCTCAAGTCAAAAGGATGATAACATACGCTAACATATAATAATATTATTCTACTTTTTATAACTCGCAAAAATAACTACGGATTAGCAAATTCAAACACATTCTCAATGTAACAGAATCACGTGCATGATTACCACAATTTGTGTAATGTTGTGGTGACTAGTTTAGATTAGGTTAGCATTCATTGATGCATCCCATTCAATTATTTAGGTGAGTGTGTCTTAAGCTAATTGTCGGCGGGTGGTAGCGACAGCGGTCGCCGTGTCAGCAGTGGCGTTTATTTGCTTAAGTGGTTCCATCGCAGTCACATGATCACTCACGAGAAGGCAACCACGAGTTTCCAATCATGTCTATACGGACGTATGCGACGACACGCGCTCTCCTTACGCTTATCGCTTCCAAACAATTAAACGGATTGCTCACCCAATCATCGTCGTGACGTAGTGTTATGAGATCTTAATTAAAAGGTAAAGGACAATGGCCTCTGTGGACTAGCCATGAGACATCGCGAGTAGCCGGCCGGCCCTTGGCGGTGGACGCTGAGGGTCACCGAGGTCAAGTATTCAGGCGTATTTTTTATGAATATCGTTTATGAGTTTCCTGTGTTGAATACAAATCGTAAAAAGTTACTTGATATACATATTTTCCTTAGGCATTGACGGACGTAGTTGGCTATCTCAATGAATCTAACAGCGTCCAGTTTTTACCCTACACCGTTGGAGCTATTCATAACACTGCGAAACGGTTTAGGAAACGTCGCCGTCCGGACAGTCACGGTTGACAGATTACAATAGCTACGTGAATCAGGGTCTAGATCTTATGATTGGAAAATTTCCTGTCCTTTTATTCATATCAATGTAGGTTATTTCGACTCGACAGCTTGTTATACATACATAGATAAAAATATGTTTTGAGAAGAGCGATAAAATATTTATTAAAATTATAATATTATGCATATTGAGACGTGTGGCTGCATTCAGCTCCTAAACATAACGTCCAAGATACAAGTAATGAGTTTTCATACAACATAACTTTGCATGGAAACAAAGGCGTTTTTTTTGCTAATGGCTCATTAAAACAGTTGTAAACACATGTACTGTGGTCATTCTTTCGAATAACACACGAGTTATTGACGAGTCATATAAAATGTTTACGTCGTTTGAATAATAGTTATTTGTCCGAAAATAGTTTCTTACATATTGTATGGTTGAAATACAAATGCATAGATGTCGATACCGTTTCAGGATTATTCCTTAGCTTAGTTCAGTACCGCGGTCCTGTGGTGCAAAAGGCAAGTGAAGGCACACGGTTTTAGTCAGTAAAAGTATGACACTCTCTCGCAGTCCACCCAGGACTGGAGAAGTTATTGATTTTAAAAAAAAGGCATGGATGATTCCTTGTAACTACTAGGAGATCTCAGTTCAGCAATGGATGTATACAGGATGACCTCATTTTGGAAAGACCTTTTATCGTTCTTTATAATAGATAGATCGATATGTATAATCTTTATTACAGTAGGAACTTAAAATTATAAGCTGTGTAGTAACAAAGGATGGTCGTATCGAAAAAGGATAAAGCGATTTTTTTTATTGTCTTTAAATATGCTACAGTAAAAATTCAAACTATGCCAAACCTGACGATTTACCAGTAAAAAGTAAGACTTACCAAGCTAGATTTACACTGTAGAATATGCTGTGAAAATCCCTAGTTTCGGATTTTATTAGCCCTCATTTGTCAAATCTTAGAATTTGCCTAAGACGAGTCTCTTGGGGCTATATTTCACCGGGACACCTTGGCGGCGCGACCAGTCGCCGGTACCAACAAAATGTATAGAGAGTTACTCACCAGGGTGTCCGTTTGGTTGCGAAACAATTTGGCGGTTCGACCAACTCGGACGCGTGCACTTAAGGTCCATTTTGATACTGTCTCAGTGTAGCGACTCTGGTGTCTGTATGGTGTCTGGTTTGGTAGCTTACGGACACCATGGCGGTTCAACTGGTCGCGCCGCCATGGTGTCCCGGTGAAATATAGCCCTAAGAGACTCGTCTTAGGCAAGTCCTAAGATTTAACAAATGAGGGCTAATAAAGTCCGAAAATAGGGATTTTGAGTGAAATATAGCCCTTACACAAATTCAGATAATCAAGATTACTCAGATTTACCGAGTGTGTGATTTACTAGAAGTTGAAAATAACATCATCGTCATCAAAGAAGTAATACTACTATTAAAATTTATGACTGATTGAATCGTTTAATCAAAGTATTAAGTGATTCAATCAGTCATAAATTTTCTTGATCAGATAGTATTTTAGACCAATTGGCGGATTTTTACTAAATAAATGATAAATCTTAGGTGTTACTGGAATAAGTTCGGAAGGTTCCTTCACCGGACTCTCGCTGGGCCCTGGTACGGCCATGGTCCGGAGCGAGCAGTTATCTCCTTCTGCGAAGCAGTAATGCTAGCAAAGGAGGCAGCCGCACGCGCGAGGGAACGGCCCTTACGCCCCAACCGCCGGGATCCCGATCCCTATTTTCAGCCACGGTAAGCGTAGGCTTGCGGACAGCGAGCAATGGGTAGCACGTCGTCCGGTCGTCCGGTAACCGTCCGAATCGAGCTTAAGTCATCGACGGCGCGTAGAGTTCCGCGCGCGCCTCAAAGAGATGTCAGCAAATCGTTGGGGCCCAGTAGGTTCGAAGCCTACTGGGGCCATGGCTTAAGTGAAAATGAACCCCCGGGGCCCTGGAACGCAAGGCAAAGAAGGAATAAACGAGTGGGTTTTAGTCAGTAAAAATCAGACATAAAGAGCGGGAGAAGTCATTGGATGATATTCCACCTTAAAAAAAAGTTGTTACTGGAAAATGTTAGGATTAACTATGAATCGGGCTTTTACAGTACCATAAATCTATATATATATATATATATAAGGAGAAACTGACTGATATATCAACGCACAGCTTAAACTACTGGGACTAGGAACATGAAATTTTGCACAAGGCTTCCTTTTATGACGTAAGCGAGCACTAAGAGAGGATTTTCTAAAATTTACTCCCTAAGGGGATGAAACGGGGGTCCAAAGTTTGTATAAAAAATCCTCTTGTATAAAAAATCAAGCGGGCAAAGCCGCTGTCAGAATCTAGTATTATATACATCGTCTCAAAAACAAAGTAAAAAGGCGAGCTTTACCCGAAAACTTTCAACGAATTCTACGTTTTTCAATTAAGTGCTTGCAGACATATACGTTTCTGTATAATTTCAAATAAATCTGTCCGTGATAGGTTACTGATAGCCAATTAGGTAGGCATCTACTTCATAATACTGCCGAACCTCATGTTAAGTGATTTGATCAGCTCTTGTTTTATTCGGTTAACCCATAAAAACTGGTCAAATGTGAGTCGGAATCGCACATGATCGGTTCCATACTACAATATTAAAATCGACAAAAATATGCGAATAAAATAACATTTCTTGTATCCTCTCCTTTGATTTTTATCTTTATTTAAGTTTTAAAAAATAGTTATTATAAATGTCAATAAAAATACACATTCTATAAAAAAAATCCCAATCCCTCTCCTAGAGAGAAGGCCTGAGTCCCAGCTGTGGGAACATTATAAGGTCGACTATGCTATGCTATGCTATAAAAAATTGTAACTCTCTACCTCTTACCATTTATGAGATACAGCCCGCTGTCAGACGGACGGATGGACGGACGGACAGTGGTGGTGTTTTGTAATAGGGTTCTGTTGGCACCCTTCGGTTACAGAACCCTAATAAAGTGAGACTGACAGTGGAGTGGAAAATGTGGTAATAACAGATGACCATAACTTTGTGAAAAGGGCGCCACAATAATTACCAAGCATAATTTTAAGAGCAAAATCTATCAACGATGAATTGTATACATTGACTAACTAAGTAATCGTTTGTGTTAATAATGTCAATGCGAACATTATGGCACTAATCTCTTTCATGTGACAGAAGGCCATCAACAAAGGTTTGTGTCCAGTATGTTTGCCATGTCATCAAGATGATTAGCACTGTACAGGCTTGAGGGCATCGAGTAACTCTACCATCACGATTATCAAACACATCTCCTCAATGACAATATTAAATATTAGTTTAATAAATAAATATTAGAAATGTACCGTTGCAACTAAATTTAACTAGTGATTGTCTCGGCAATACTAACCCGCTAATCTGATATACTCATAAATTACATTGTATTTATAAAGCATTTTAGTTTTATTAGTACTAATGTAACGATAGCACGTAATCTAATAATTACTTGCGCCAGGTGACGTGCTTTTGTAGACGTATTTGGTGTTATAGTATCAATAAATAGTATTTGGGCAATAAACGATCAATCAGCAGTTGTATTGTATTTTTATTGGAATTATAGGCGCAAATATATAATGGATTGGTGATATAAAAACTAATTTATAGATCGAAGTGTTGTTCAATAGTTTTATCATTCTTATCATCTCATGCTTGTAATTATTTTTAACCGAATTCTAAAAAAAGGGGTTCTCAAGCCGTCTGGGTTTTTATTTTTATTAATTATATTCTTTATTGTACATCACATAAACAAACAAACAGGACAAACATAATTAAAAATAAGTGTACAATGGGCGGTCTTATCGCACAGGGCAATTTCTTACAGACAACCTTTTTTTTTGTTTTTGTATGTTGTTCAACGATATCTTCGCTAAATGTGAACCGATTTGACGATTTTTTTTTTGTTTCGAAAAGTTTGTCTTCCAGGTGGTCCCATTTAAATTTGGGGAAGTGATCTGATGTACAACTTCGGGGATGAATAGATGTGTTAAGTTTGCACCAGCAAAACCTGATTTCAAAACCAGAAACATCGATTTCCGAAGTTAGTTTGCATTTTTTCATTTGTTTTTGAAGTTATTTGTATTTTTTTTTTCTATAATATATTTTTATCTATCTAACTTTTGCATACACCCTGATTGACTGACTAATAAAATGATATAAAAATTAAAAACTTTTGTTTTATTTACCAATAACAATAATAATACGTGTATAGAAATGAATGAAGGAAATAACAATCAAAATAAGCTTTGTGTTCTATTTTTGAACTATTTATACGATTATTATTCTTCATTGTTTACAGATTTTAATATTATTCATAAATAAAAATTACGAAAATACTTTACAATTGTAACATTTTTTACTATAACGTTTGTTACGCTCGCTACGTATGGCCACTGGTCGTATTATTTGTTATTTATACCTTGTTATTATGAACCTTTTCCAATCTTTTCCATTATGAACCTATATATTACTTTGGGGAAAACAGTTAAACATAAGAGAAAAAATTGGTAGCTATTGTTTTCTAACTTGATTAACTCTAGCGCTATATACAGCGAGATATTGGGGAGGCGACCTTAACTTGGGAATAACCACCCAGTAAATAATGACTTCTAGATTTAATTTTTTTTTGTGTTTCATCGATTTTAACAAAAGTAACGGTACGGTAATGTAATTTTCATTTTTGTTGTACAATAAAGAATATATCTATCTATCAAATCACTCAGTAATTTATATTTACTCAAAAGTCTGCAAAAGAGGAGCAGTGGCCCAGTGGCGACGGCCCCGACTTACGAGTGTAGGTCGTGGGTATAAACTCAGCCAGGCGCATTACTTTGTGTATCTAATTTATTTCATCACCACTGCTGTCAAAACGGTGAAGGGAAACATCGTGAGGAAACCGGCATGTCCAAAAACTAAAAATGAGTCAGGTGACATCTACCAACCCGCACTGGGCCCGCGTGGTGCATTGCGGCCCGACCCCAAGAGAGGAGGCTTGAGTCTCAACAGTGGGGGACATTAAAAGGCTGATAATGCTAGTCTCCAAAAAGAGTTCAAGACAATGATCGACTGTTACCCAATATAATAAGGACGGTTACAGGCTGATATTTAACTCATTAGCAATATTTCAGGCTATGAATATAAACAAGTTTAAAAATGGAATCTATAACTATAATCCATCAATGTAAAAAAAAAACGACCGTACATTACATTATAAGTTGATGTAATTTAAAATAAAAGCAGTTGATTACGATTTCAGGTCCTTCACCCCTGGGAAGATTAAGAGAATATAACTATATTAAAAATTAAGTAGTCATTCCCTATTTAAACATCATTGCAGATTTGAAACAAGCATTCAATATCTTAGAATAAAATGACGCCATACGAAAAAAAATCTCCGCATCGCTGTTGACTAGTATTCCCAAAAGACTGGCGGCATTGCCACGCTCGCTGTTTGGCAATTCTTAATATCTACTCAAAATAAAAGTCAGATTTTGGGTAACATGAGGTCTCATTTAGATATTTGAATAAATCTTTAGATAGGGTACGTATGAGCACTCGGTCCCCACGGCCTAAGAGTTTTAACAACAAACGGCTCGAAAATGTAACTACTGACGAAGTTATTATATATTTAGCCGCTTGCGGTACTCAGCAGCGGCAACGCGAGTACAGCAAGAAGAGTTAGGAAGATGGGATTGAAGATCCACATCTTCCACGGAAGCAAAGACCTGCCGGCCGGTGTTTTACCATCGTTACGTGCCATGACACACATGAGTTTCAGTAAAACAAAATGTTAGCATTTAAGTGAAAACATTGTCTCATGTTTTATAAGAATTTAACAGAAACATAGATCCTATGTCCCTCGGCCAAAGCAACGAAGGAAAATAGGAGTGGGTTTTAGTCAGTAAAAGTCTGACACGCCCTCTCGCTTCGCCAAAGTGCGCGAAATGATATTAGTTGATTCCCCACCTAAAAAAAAATGTCACTCAGGGATGACTATAGAGAGAACCTTTTATAGTGCTCAGCACATAGTTTTATTAGTAGTCGCAACGGGATCGCACTCAAGAGAGTCTGGCCTGTATCAGGTTCCAAGTAAAATGTGATAAAAGCCTTTATTCGGGATGTGAAGTGCAATATAACATACACGATGCCTAGAACTTGCCTACTCGATGAACGTAACCTACAGAACAATAGATCCTTGTGAAGTGAGAATTTACTGTGCGGTGACTTTGATTAGTTAAAAGACCTTCGTAATATTTTTTGAATGACTGAGAATTATTCATGAGGATCTTGACCTCTTTTCCTGTTTTTGAAATGACACATTTACTTATATTAAAATCTATGTATACGTTTTTTTAATTCTTTTTTCTTTGGTGGAGGTATCGAGTTGAAAATAAAACCGGAAGCTGTGAAAAAATCAAACTTCTAAGCTAACGAAAAAAAAAGATACGGCCGTTAATGTCGCAAAAAACGTATATTTCAACACTCTCAAGGGAATCAAAATTTCGTAGGGTACTTCCCGTTGACCTAAAACTCTGAAATTTGACATGAAGCAAGGTTTGCAGACGGCGAGCAATGGGTGGCTCGCCGTCTGGCCGTCCGGTAACCGTCCGGACCGAGCCCAAGTCGTCGACGGCGCGTTTTGTTCCACGCGCGCCTCAAGGAGATGTCAGCAAATCGTAGGGGCCCAGCAGGGTCGAAGCCTACTGGGGCCACGGGTAGTGTGAAAGCGGAACCCGGGGCCCTGGGACGAAGGCAACGAAGGAACAGGAGTGGGTTTTTAGTCAGTAAGAGTCTGACACTATCTCCCGCTCCGCCCAAGAGCGGGGATGTCATTAGGATGATTTTCCCACCCAATAAAAAAAAAAAAAAACATGAAGCAAGGTCTTATAGCACAAGTATAGGACTAAATCTGAAAACTGAAAATTTGTAGTTACGTTTAACTACTAAACTAACTTTTTTTTCTATTCGGAAAAATCTTCGAGACTCGATTCGGGAATTAAACTATTTACATAAATTAATTTGTACGGAACAGTGTGCGAGTTGCAGTTTTTTTATATTTTCTTCTTTTACGTAGGTGACGCCGCTGGCGGAAGCTAGTAATGATATTTAAAGAAGAAAGATTGGTATTTTTATTTGTAATCAGTACATTTTTCTTCTAAAGTAAGCAACGGATGCGGATTTCACGCCCACTTAAAAAATATCCAGACTTTTTTTGTTTAATTCATTAACGTTAGTTAATTTACTTTAAACTTTGTTTGTTTAATGTTTAGTACATTAAAAGTAAAGAAATCTCAGTATGTTTCAAGCCATTAAACACTGCTTTGCTGGGGCAGATTGCTAGTAAGTTTATATTATCCGATAATACATACAATACAAATGCGAATCTTTGAGAGAATGGGCCTATGGATGAATGGATGTTTGTTACTCGTTCAAGCAAAAAACACGGAACGAATTTTGAAAAAAACTTTACAGTAATAAGCTAATATATCAGAAAGACACAACTACGTATATCCTAACATATAATAAAACAAAATTTCCGACCATCTCTATCTCTAAATACATATATATATATTTCATGCGGTTTTCACTAATAGATAGAGTTATTCATGGGAACGCATGCATTAAATGCATGCATATTATAGATAAGAAAATCCGAAAATTTAATAGTACATTGTTACCCTAGGGGTGAAAGTAACTTATTTAGTCCCGAGGAGTTTGGTGACCGAGCGTAGCGAGGACGCCAATAGTTCGAGGCAATAAATAAGTCTTTTTCCCGAGGTAAACACTGTGTTTCTTATTACGAATACAAAGAAAGCAAAAATTTTATAAAAAAAACTTTTAAAACCTAAGTCGTCGTATGATTTTAGGCAGGTATCTTTCTTCTGATTTAAATGGTAAAAGGTTTTCCACAACTGCTTTAACCTGATGAAAATCAGGCGTTATATCCTCATCTGAAAGTGATTCTCCCTAGGGATGAAAAGTATTACTTTCAACCCGTTCCTTAGGCATCTTCAGACCTACTTTTAGAGTATGAGTAATGAAAAAGATTTTTAACACCCATGCGAATCCAGGGCAGGCCGCTAGTAGATATAATTGTAAACGCGAATGTTTGGGAAGATGTATCTATTTGTGATGGATGTTTGTTACTCTTTAACGCAAAAACTACAGATGGATTTCTACGTAATTTTGCAGTAAATAGCTTAAACATCAGAAAAACACAACTATACTTTTGTACAAGCTTCGGCCAGTGGCTTTTCCCGCGTGAAAGTGATGTTAATAATGCGAAAGAAACTATGTCTATTCGTCTATTACTTCTTCATCGTCTTAACATAGGATACTTCTAACCTCGGATAAGATTCCTTTGGAATATTTCTTTCCTTTCACGCAGGTAAAGTCGCCGGTAGAAGTTAGGTAGGCAATAATGTATAAAGGACAGAATTACTAAATCTATGGGAGAGCAATTGCGAGTGGCAAGTAGAAGTTGTGGAAGCAAGCATCCTTACATGTTATAAAATAAAATCCCTCCCACCACGTCTGACTGTCTATATGTACGCAATAAAGTTAAAAACAATATGAATATGTTCTCACTCTGTAACTCAAAGGTTTGCTGGGAGAAAACTCATTGTTGAGTTAAGCTCGTCTTTGTACATAAACTGTATTATCTCTGTGTTGTATCTGTGTGTGTGTATTATGTATGTTTTTGTGTACAATAAGAAAAAAAACAACTGAACGGATTTTCATGCATTTTCACCAATAGTGTGATTTATAAGAACGGTTTAGGTGTGTAATGAATAAGTATTATAGTATAGAAAATTAAGCTTTCCAGCACCCGTGCGAAGCAGGGACGGATTGCTAGTATGAAAATGTTAGTTGCACATCCTGTCGATTTACAATCGTTACCAATTTATTAATGTATAGTTGGACGATTCAGGTGTGACAATTGTTACTATAATAATGTTCACAGAATTAGTTATTTTCCATTGTTTTTTATTACATGCTCTACAATGGTCCTCATGTCGTTTCCTTATGACTTGGTAGGTAATGTAAAAAAAAAAAATATTGTTTACATTTCACACACCAATTGTATCAATTAAACCAAAGACACTTCACTATTTACTCGCGATGATTCCCGAATGAATGTCGCGTTTAGTAAGGACCACGGCACAAATAGCTAGGTGTAAAATATTAGAAAAAGGAATACAATAAGAAGAATACAGACCATCTTACTTCTCAATTAGTTACACTGTCACTGGGGCGGATCACACTCAGTTCGAGATATTCATAGCGTCTGATAAACAACAATTAATCGAGCGGTGGCTATAACCATGAGGCCGTGAAGCGTCCTGTCGTTTAGGTATGTGATGACACTACTAGCGGGACACCGACGAGTGACGACCAAGCCACTTGGTCGATGCACTAGCTCGCTTCGTCCTATCCATGCCAATTGGATCACAACGGAGCTAACAATCCCAACACTCGACAATACATTTTCACAAACATGTGTCAATTTATTTACGATAAGGATTTTATTTTATTTATATTTTTTACTCATATATTTGTAATGTGTAAAACGAATATTATCGTTAAACATTATCACCGATAATGAGGTCGAGGTGACTCCTGCATTGTCCTTCCTTAGGTCGATGTATTTGAATGGAACTAACGGATGTTTCTTGTGTTAGAAACAATACATATCTTATTAGATAAAATCACTTGAGCCTAGTTTGCTGGCATGAATGAAAAAAAGGGAAAAGTAAAGGAAAAGGACAGACTGTTTTTTTTTTTTGAATTATCAGATAAATGTGCAATGATTTTGATGCATTGAGAGTATTTTTTTAACTCTATTGCTTTTACAACGAGTAGTTTTGCCAATTCAATGATGGAAGTTGCTGTTATATTGGACAAATTTAATAAAAGTCGTAATAAGTCATTGTTCAAGCAGGGGCCATAGTCTAAACATAACATTCCTATTAACCAGTCCACAGAGCTATATTTTTTTTTTTTCTATATGTCGTAATAGGTTGCCAACTACCAGGGATTGTCCTTGGGAGCTCTAGTATAGCGCGTGCACGTTTCGTGAGAAGTATCTAAGGGGTCTCTGTGAATGGCTCAGGCCCTTCGTGCACCTTCCAAAGGTCAAGGACCCTAGGGTTCTGAGGTAACGTTTTTTTAAAATCATCCAATACCTCCTCCCACTCTAGGGCAGAGCGAGAGGGCGTGTCAGACTTTTACTGCCTAAAAACCACTCCTATGTTCTTTCTTTGCCTTGAGTTCCAGTACCCCGGGCGTATCAAATGAATTGTCGTGATTGCAGTCAATGGGAAATATATCCAAAAGACTGGTAGTATCCTAATGGTGAAATAAGGCCATATAACCTATTATATGACCTTATTTTACCATCAGGATACAAATAGGTTGTTATTAATGCTGAGAACTGGAACTGTCCCAAATACGGACGAATTGTTACTCAACATCGCCTGAACTCCTAATTGAATCAACCCACCATTTTCTAATGATGATTAGTGGCATGACGAGACATAAATGTTTAGACTCGATGGACAATAATGAGAAACAGACAACAACTTTGTACTTTTCCTTTGTAATTAATATTCCTATTCCGTTTGGAGATACGTAACTTTGTTTGCGTGACGGTCACTCTCCCAAGGTAATAGAAATATGAATATCGGATACCGTTTCTTGTAACATAAAATTATTATATCCTTACACAATTACATATTTTAAAAGTTAAGGATAACGTTAGCATTTTTGCCGATTCACTCTCCGTAGGAAACGATCAATTGAAACCGAGCACCCAGCTTCTGACGTCACGTTCCTGCAATTGTGAGTTTATGTGCAACAAATATTTTAAATTTGATACCTACGTCTTCGTTATTAGGTTCAGCAAAATCATTCAATAAATATTTCATATATTAGATTCCGTCATCCAGTTTCGGCCGTAACCGAAACCGAAGCAGACGTGGTAACGAAAAAACTAACAAAAAGTAAAAATAATGTTTTAAAGTTATTCTTAACTATATTTCGATATATTAGTTATACTTACATTATTATAAATTTCATATAAC
This sequence comes from Mythimna vitellina, assembly GCA_949316375.1. NCBI lineage: Eukaryota > Metazoa > Arthropoda > Insecta > Lepidoptera > Noctuidae > Mythimna > Mythimna vitellina. Next base: position 12,187,897 of record OX438691.1, on the reverse strand, counting down.
AAAACTAAAATCACATTATTATAATTTTCATAAACAAATAAAAAATCAAATAAATCAGACGGTCACATAAAAACTACATACATAGACGAACGAGACAATCAGTATTTTGGTATCTATCACATCCGTCAAAGACGCTAGTTCCACTCGAGAATATTCGGCCCCTTTTTTGACCGATGTCAAAACTCTAGTTTTTTTGGCCGAAACCGAACATTCGGCCGGTGCTATCATATAGAGATATTTGATAGCATTCCATTTCATGTCAGTAATATAAACCAAATTTATTCATTTAATAAATAAGGCTTTGATAAGGATCAAACCCATTTATATTAAATAATGAAAATATCGATCAGTAAATTCTGTATTTGGGTTTGCAATAGAATTTGGGTTAGGACTGACGTACGGCTAGACAACGTACGGACTTAATCCTTTTGAACCTATTGATAACTCCGCCTGCTGACGTATGGAAAGCGTCACCAGCTTTCTCGACGTAGAAAGATTATAATGCAAAACGAATCGTTTTACCAGCAATTATAATTAGTCTTGTGCATGTTTGTGAACGCATCCACAATAGCAGAGTAATTTCTAGTGTTCATAACGTCATTAAAAAAAAAACTACTGGTTAAGCAGGTTGTAATCGGTTAAAGATGTCTGAAAGATGTTTATTATTACCCATTTTTTTTTTATTAATAGGTTTCAATTTCGCCAGAATTGGAAGGAAGAAACGCAAGCTCGGGGTAAATATAAGGAATGAAGGGAGGCCTTTGCTTAGAAGTGGGACAAAACAGGCTGAAAAAAAATTGAATTAAAAAAAATAATTATACTGTTATTAACTGTTAATAAAGAAAACAATCCGTTAATCATGTCTTTGTTATTACAATAGTGTTAGAATGGTCTATCATAGATTTCATAATTTTGACAAGTTTGGTCATCTAATAATATAATGGCGTCATTATGACTTTCCAGTGGTCAACCGCTGACACTTCATTGAAAGAAGTGGCATAGAATGGTAATCTCATAAATATTGTCAAAAGAATGTCTGACGTGGGATCGTGATGGAATGACGAATTTATAAAAATAGCAGTCTTGAGCCCCTGAAGCAACACAGGTGGGTTATTGACAGTAAAAATCTGACACTCCTTCTCACCGAGAGGAGTCATTTGATGATTTTTCGTTGAAAAGGAAATGTAAGGACTACATATATATTATTATATATTATATGATGACGTGAAACAAATTCACGTTGTATAGCAACTGGATCTTAATTTTTCTTTAAAGTGACATAATGTGTTAATTAAGTTATGGCTTGCTAAGAAATCACGTGTTCGCACGTATTTTTCCAACGTCTTCAAAGGATAATTTCATTAATTATTATAACTAATACCGCGTGACATAACTCTGAATGAATTTACCGAGTAGGTGCATCCGCCTACATGTTGCATCAGGGACACTTACTTATAGTTTTGTTATTGCATATATAAGACTCTAAGGACACTTTCAATTATTTGTGTTTATGTAGTGGTAATGAATATAAAAGTTTGCAATCATATTTAATTTTACTTAGTTCATATTTAATTTTATTAAATTTATATTTCATTTTACTTAATTCATATTTCATTTTACTTAATTCATATTTCATTTTATTTAATTAAAAATATTTTATTTCAAATAGGCCATCGCGGGCTTTGGGCACTTGGGTACAAAAACTAATGCATAATTTCAATTGGTTGTTTCCTATGAAGAAGAACCGGTAAAAACCAGGAAAGTCCGTGTCGGACTCGCGCACTGAGGGTTCCGTTCAAACATATCTATGAAAACATTTCAATTCCCGAATTGAGTTACGAAAATTTTCCAAATCGCAAAAAAAACATCAGTTTAAATAACCGGTCAGATCTTTTCAGCCGTATTTGGATAAATAAGTAAGGTAAGGTATCACCCTAATATTATAAAGGCGAAAGTTTATGCCTATGGTACGGTATGTGTGTACGTATGTATGTTTGTTACTACTTTACGCTCAAACGGCTGAACGGATTGGAATGCAATTTGACACACGGTTTGACTATGTCCTGGACATAGAATGGGGCTTTTATCCCATGAGTATGCTCCCTTGGGATAATGTCCTACTTTCTCGCGGGCAAAGCCGCTGACAGAAGCTAGTTTTTACAACTTTACTATCAGAAACGAAAAAAATCCATAAAAAATACGTCTGATCCGTAGTCACAATTCTAGTTTAATTTCATCTGTTCTGGGCCTCAAGTCTGCTATTACAGTGTCAGAATGGTCTATAATTGATTTTTCATAATTGTTGATTTTGACAAGTTTGGTAATCTATTAATATAATGGCGTTATTATGACTTTCCAATGGTCAACTACTGACACTCCATTGAAAGAAGTGACATAGAATGGTAATCTCGTACATATTGACAAATTATTGTCTGACGTATGCGAAAATTTGCTGTGATATGAAAGAAAAGGAAGTTAGTGATAGTATGACGGTTGACAGGATAGAATGGAAGAAAAAAACGTATTGCGCCGACCCCAAATAAGATGGGACAAGGGCAGGAAGATGATGATGATGATGATGTATGCGAAAATTTGCTAAAATTTTGACAGTTTCTTTGATCATTGACCTACCATTAGAACGTCATTGTGTAGTCATTGATTTTAATAAGCTCGATATTGTCATTCTATCACAATTCTATTACGAGACTATTGACCGATCAATGATCGATCATTATGAATTAGCAGATTACGAACTTTTAGCAAAATGACAATGGAATCGTGTTGGAATGACGAATTTATATTAAATAGCAAACTTGGGCCCCTCGTATCTGTCTTTAATGAAATCCTTTAAGTTAAAAACCCACTTTACGATTCCTGTATTTTTGAAAATGCTATGTTATTATGACAACAAGCTGATCTGATGAAGGAACAGGAAGGTGGTCAAGGGAACACTGTAATAAAACGACGCTATCCCATCCAGTTTTGCGAAAGACGAGCAACGGGTAGCTCGCCGTCCAGCTGTCCCGTAACTGTCCAGACCAAGCTCAAGAATGTAATGGGCAACAGAAGGATAAAGGTATGGTTTTAGTCCGTAAAAGTCACGCCTTCCCACTTCACGCGAGAGCGAGGGAAGTCATTGGATATTTTCCTCAAAGAAAACCCATCCAGTTTGTGCTGACTTGTAATTTGGTTCGATGATTAAATTGGTCAATTATGTAAAATAAATACATATCTATAATATCGATATGTAAAAGGTTTTAAATATTAAAAAGTTTGATGAATATAGGTACGCTTAATTTCTTCGAGTTATTGAAACACCACAAATACCTAAAAAGTAAAACCAAACCTATGTACATTTTTTTTTTTTCTAAAGTAGCTGTTATTAGTAACTTTGGCCCTGACGTATAACATTACCCCAAACTTATTAACCAATAGGGACACGGGACACTGTTTACTGAATTTCTATTGGTTTACGAGCTTGGGCTAAAATAATACTTCAGGGTCAAAGTAACCTGACTTTACGGTATTAAAAAAGAAATAAAACGTTAAAAATATTTTAATTTTAATTGAATATCATCATCGATTACAGTCTGAAGATTTTAATCAAAAGCGAGTTTAAACTTTGTTCGTGTAACTTCATCAAATGAATGAGAAAGTTGTTTACAATAATGAGTATAATAGAGGAGCCCTTGTACTCATTATTATGAAAAATTAAAATCTTTTGAGCTATCACAATTAGAATATGCTAAAAAAATTGATATCTGTAACGAAATTGTTTTAGTTTCTTATCTAGGTATGAACCTAAGTGAGAATAGAGACTTGTAATGGTTTTTTGGGTGAGAGTACCTACACCAAACTTACTACTCATTCCACAATTATTTCCTATCTGTTTGTGTTCTATTAAATTGCACCTGCCATGATGAATGTATCTGCACCACCCTAAGGTCGACTGGTAGAAAATACAGGCATTAATGGCGCCTTTGTACAGTGTTTCATCAATATTTTTTTTTTAAACAAATAAATAAAAACTGTTTCAGCTTAGGCTGGAGTTAGAGGGAGCGTATCAGACTTTTACTGACTAAAAATACTACTAAGTTCTTTCAGTTGCCCTTTGAGTTCCAGGGCCACGATCACTCTTTCGAACATTCCCACAAGCCTTGGGGCGTATCTAACCTGAGCAACATTTGAGGTAAAAGCTAGTCAATTCTTCAACAACTGTTTTTGACATTGACAATTGATTTTATCTGATCGGCGCCATGCTTGACTTTATCGAATCGATCAATATTGTCACTCAATAATTTGTCACTTAAGCACTCGATACCCGAGATTCAAGATTCTGTATTAAATATTCGTATAAACATGAGTTTACATGTCAGAGTACACAGATAGTTCAAGTACCTACTTTATTATTACGTACGCCATGTACTTCATAATCATATTAGAGTATAGCATAGCATAGCATAGTGGGCCTTATAATGTTCCCACAGCTGGGACTCAGGCCTCCTCTCTAGGAGAGGGAATGGGCCGTAATACACCACGCGGGCCCAGTGCGGGTTGGTGGATGTCACATGTCTTCGAATTTTTGTTTCTAGGACATGCCGGTTTCGTCACGATGTTTTCCTTCACCGTTTTGAGAGCAGTGGTGATGAAATAAATTACACAAAGTAATGCGCCTGGCTGGGTTTGAACCCGCGACCTACAATTCGTAAGTCAGGAGCGTTACCAATCGGCCACCACTGATTAGAGTAATGTTTAATAAATTTTTCTAGTTTTCCGAACTATGTTGGGGTTGGTTTCTAGTCTAACCTTATGCAACTCGATTCCAATATTTAGTTTTGGGTAACAGTGTTTTTTTTGGTACTTATAGTATCGAGTAATATTATGAAAATGCAGCTCTTAAACCTACTAGCAATTATATTGTCAAGTTGTACAGATAAGCCATGGCTGTAGATTATTCAAATCCACCGACAATCGCTCACGTAAGCACACTGTTTTGTCTATAAATAGTATTGCTTAAGTACCTATGTAAATAACTTAATTTAATCAATGAGTTAGTTCTTGCAGAAATTTGAATTAACGTAAGGGACATTTTTACGTTTTGCGTAAAATACCCTTACAGCAATCATCATAAGGTATATTTTTAAATTTTAGGTAAATGTTTCTTACGTTATTTCATACTTCCAGTATCGTAGCTTAATATTCTTTTTATTTGTTTATTGGAATTTAAGCTTTATTTTTTGTAATCGTTACTGTTAAAGCCCGAACTACGGTCAATCATAAGATTTTCTAGTGTAGCCTACATAGTTTTACTGGTAAAATTCTAACTGTTTTGTTGTAGTCGTTTATGAGACTTCTCACATTTTTTTTCTTTTTCGGTGGGAAAATCATTCAATAACATCCGTCGCTCTTGGGCGGAGCGAGAGGAGCAAACCCAAATCTCCAGTAGGCTTTAACCCTGCTGGGCCTACGGTTTGCTGACAGCTCCTTGAGGCGCGCGTGGAACAGTACCTGCTGTCGATGACTTGGGCTCGGTCTGAATGGTTACCAGACGATCGACACGTTAATGTTGAAATAAACTTACCGAAATTATACGTTTCTTTGATTTGCTTTTTTATTTTATTGATAAAGAATCAATCTAATACTAGGTACTGCTACTTGGATTCAGTGATTCAATCAGCTACACTAGGTGTGACCCAAGGGCTGACTTTTACCTTGGACAGAGGGTAAGCATTGCCTTACAGTGTAGCAAAGCCACCAGTCTTTTGGGCACATTAGCCGTCGACAGCGATGTGGAGCAGTAATTAGTTAAGAGATTTTTTTTGTATTTTTTTTTTGTATTAGAGAATATGTAATTATAGTTAAACTTGTTTTTTAAATGTAGCAATTGTTAAACAAATATTTATCTTGGTGCATATAAAAATATCTATAAATTCTAATATGCTAAAAAGTAATGCTCAGGAGGGGGGGCTGGAGGAGAGCCACGGAATAAAGAAAAGTAGTGTAGTATTCTTTGTTCTGTGAGGAGAGCCGTACTCCTCCCGTCTCTGGTTTAATCCAGTACTGTTATTAATAAAGAATTATATCCAAAGACATGCGTCCATCTTATAAAAGAATTATATCCAAAGACATGCCTACATGTTATAAAAGAATTATATCCAAAGACATGTCTACATGTTATAAAGTATCTGTCATAGTTATCTAGAAAAAGATTTTATATCTAACCTATCTTATGGTACGTGTATCTGAAGCAAATCCTAAGATTTATTTATTATAAGGAACGCCAACGATATATTTACAAGGTATTTTACGTACAGGTAATTTTATAAACGTTCGATTATGTGCAAATAGGTCAATTAAGGGTGTACACAGCTTACAATTTAACAATATATATAAAATAGTTTTTGCAATTTATTAATTGTAAATTGTTTATGCAATTTATTCGTTTATGTATTGTATTTATGTAAATAGTATACCACGAACTACCTGCGTATCTTTTTTTCTCCTCTGTCAAATCCACCCAAAGGTTGTCTGTAAAAAATCGCTTTTAGCGATAAGACCGGCCATTGTGACACCCTATTAATGTTAATTTCCTAATGTAAATTGTATTTTTGGTGTACAATAAAGAATATCTATTTATCTATAGTTTTTTATTAATTAATATTGGATATAAATTAAATTAGATATTTAATGAGTGAGTGCTAGTAAGAGTGTAACATGAGTGGCTGTTTTAACAGTTTGGACTTTTACCGGTAACACTTGGTAAATCTAATGTTCAACTGGCAAATCTTAAGATTTATCATACATTGAACTTTTACAGTAACAAATAACTAAATGCCACAGCGTTTTCTTAAGAGATTAATAGCAAGTTCATTTACTTTATCTCACTTAACTTTACTCAGATATGTCACATTTCAATTTAAATTTTATGACAACATTCCAAGTGATTTTATGACAATACCTATGGAAATGTATCGAATTTTAAATGAGCGGTATAAGCTCCTTTGTTTTGTCACTGTTATGTGAACCTACATAGTCATTAAAATATGTTGCATAGTTTATGTGGCGCCAAGACAAGTCCGTTATGACTGTGCTCGTGTTTGTATGACCATAGTGTTCACTGGCAGCTTGAACTTACAATAATATACGTTAACACCTAAAGTAAATTATCTGAACCGTTTAGTATTTCTTGAATTTTGTTTTAAGCTGGAAGTTTTAGTTGCATTTAGACGTATTTAAGTAAAATTATGAATGATAAATATCGTTAACAAAAAGCCATAAAATCGATAACTGGGAGTATTTTGAACATTATTGTAATATTTAAAGTTTAGGTAGGGACCTACAATATGTAGGTAAATATGCTGGAATTCTTGCAATAAACTCCTGCTGATAATTTGAATTGTAACTAGTAGTATCGACTATAAGCTTTACTCATAATAAAAAATTGGTTAGAATATAATTTAAAAAATCTTTGTAACCTTTCAAAAGTTTTCAATTCTGCGTTATTCTTCATCGGCTTAGTGATTGCACTTATATTTTTGTAGCTTGTGGCATGTTTTCACTTTATGGATTTAAATAAATAACGAATAGTACAATGTTAACAAACAATAAAATAGCACACTGTTCACCTTGATAAAAAAGCATTGGGAAAATTCACAGTAAAAATATTACATACCATCCGTTAACGGATACTTTAGTCAGGCACATGGTCAACCAACGTACTTCAAATTGAAAGTAGTGATGACAAATACACGCTTTTCTATATATCGTCGAACGTCGTAAATTACATCAAATAACAATAAACAACACAATAAACATTTGATCCGAACGTTTGATAGCATGCTATCTCGCGTCGATGGCGATAGGTGATCACAGGCGTGATCCCCCAATCACGAGGCCGTACCTTGTGCGATAAGGGTTAGGACGAGACGAGAGTTCAGCGCGGGTGCGGGCGCTGCGGACTGCCGCGACGGCGGCGGCACAGCGGCGGGATCTCGGCGAGTCAGCTGACTGGCTACGTGCTCGCCCCGACTAAGGGCACTCGATAATAATTCACGTCTGCACTTCTTACACGACCTCCGTTTTTTAGGGAACACGTGGTCACCCTCGCACCTTCCTATAAAGCACCAATTCACAATACTGATCACAACTTGACGTCAGATCGTGGACCATATGAGGATTGTCTTTGTTTCACTTATTATGAGGTTAGTGTTAATTTTATATAGTCACGAGATGGTGGCTGATTAGCACCCGGAAAACGAGTTGAAAACATAGGAGCTTGGACAATACTGCTGCATTTCCACCACTACCATTGGTTTTTATACAGAACTTATGTAAACAATAGAGATGAAGCTCTACGTTGTACTAGCGTGTTATGGTAAATATGATGACTATATTTACATAGTAGGGCTATAATTTTCAAGAAGTCCGTGGCTCTTAATAGTGTAATGGGTTGTTTTCTTGTATCATCGAATGATGGCCGTTATTGCACAGTAACAACTTACAGGGCATAATTTTTCTAAATTGCAATCATATGACGTTGTATTCCTTATTTACATTTATTGACGTCTTGATGTATCTAAGGTTATTCATATATAGGAATCGTGTATAATCTCGTCTTGTGATATGATGAGGGCACATTACGAGGCGAGTAACGGGCGTCGCGCTCATCGTTTGAACGTATGAAATTCCCTGAGTGAGAGCCAAATGAAATTACTATGTATTCATGAAATATTAAACTCGTACTCAGATATTACTTAACAAGGACTTTAGTCGAGTTTTTTGGATACAGCCTTTGGTGTATACTAAGTCTTTGGGGAATTCCATCATCAGTGTTGCGGCGTATTTGAGCCTTTTAGGTTCACATATGACAGTTAAGTTTAAATATTCATGGAGCTTCAACTTTTAATTAAAGCTTCCATGGAATTAATTAAAAAGTTTAAGTCAATTGACGTTTAGTTGTTTTTTTTTTTAAATTTATTTAAAAATTATTTAGTTAGTGATAGTATGACGGTTGACAGGATAGAATGGAAGAAAAAAACGTATTGCGCCGACCCCAAATAAGATGGGACAAGGGCAGGAAGATGATGATGATGATTTAAAACTTTTTGCACTAATGAAAAATTGTACAAAGGCGGACTTAATGCCTTAGGCATTTTCTACCAGCCGACCTTAGGGTGGTGCAGAGACATAACGTGGCAGGTGCAGCTTAATAGAAGACTGACAGAGAGGAAATAAGAACAATAATAAATATATACTTAGATATAACAAATCAAGAGTGTGATGAATCTACCAACTTCTTGCAAAAGTGTTCTCGTGCTTTCACTTTTAAAGGACAACCGACTGGTTGCCGTCCTGATGTTCGAAAGGGAGATCGCCTAAACATATAAAGAGGAATGGACAAACCCAGAGCGGTGCGTCGGACATCGTAGAAGACGATTATTTGTAGATCAAAGTTTTTTATTGTGCGCAGAGCAAAGAAATTGAATTTCTGAAGTCAGATAAGAAGGAGAAGAACAGTTAACTAGAAAAGAAAACAGGGTTGTCAAGGCCCTTAACGCACTACGCTGGCGAATGGGTAACTTTGTAAAAGTGATACACGATCATACTTACGTAGGACAATCAGGCTAAGCTTTGACTATGTGACTAACATGACATTGACCAAATTTTTTATTTAAACACGTATCTTTTATGTCCGTTACGTTTACTTCTTGTTTGTGAATTTTTGTACTAATAAAAAACCAGAACAAAGCGTGCCATCAAAATACAAGAGAAACGGTCAAGGTGATCATAAATATTATAGAGATTTTTTTGCTAACCATAAGATAACATCTTCATAAGTGTACCACCAGAATATACTGTTTTAAATGGCAAACTAGCTTTTATCTTGAAATCAAGTCTACCAATAGTATCAATTTTTTTTCTTCATTCTGCAATTTTGCTTATTATTTTAATAGTACTTATTTAGGTTCTTATTCCCCTTGTGGCATGTCGAGGCAATCTAGTATTTTTTTTATTTTATCGTCTGTTTCCTCTAAGTCATAATCACACAACATTATCTATGTCTTATGCTGCACAATGAATGTCAAACCATAGACCATTGATTAGGTCATGAAAAATACCGCTTCTCATTAAGACGCGCCGTCTACAAGGAAATATTTCAACCTATAAGTATATTTTATGTTCAGTTTGCATGCTCGTTAAATCTTCATTAGAAAGAAGACTGAAATGTCATAGTATTATTAGTTCTTGAAATGAATGATTGATGAATCATAATTTTTCATGAAATCAATTTATTACAGGCTACACTATTACTCTATGGCAACATTGGTATTCTCTGTACGTGAACTTTTGTGGTCTGATTCAAATGACCTCGTACTAACATATGTGATTCTGATGCACCGCCGTGCGATCACTGTCGACGTTTTTTAATCTTTAATAACCGTTTGAACGATGCTTACAAGTGACAAACGTAATCAGCCGCTAGAGCGCTAAAGACGAGTTTAAGCGACAAGTAGATGTGTTACATTCACTACATTATGATTTGATTAAAAAATAGAAGAAGAAAAATTGTTTAAAAATTAATTGTTCTCTTTTATGCATATCATATAATTAAATTGAACCAAAGGTTGATATTTTAGTATTAATTCACTTAGTATTTTGTTGGAATTGAATAGCAAATAAGCATACTTCCCATGCACTACGCTTATCGTTCGAAGGGTTAAATTTATAGCCAGTATCCAAATGAAAATCGACAAACATTTTTTTTTTGAGGTGAGAAATCATCAAATAACTTTTCCCGTTTTGGACGCAGGGAGAGGGAGTGTCCGAGTTTTACTGGCTAAAATCCATCCAAGTAAAGGAACACTTAGTTGCCCTAACCAATGTTGCAGCCCATCGCTGTCGACATAGTTTCAATGATTATGACCATAAATACAAATATGTAGATACTTCCACGCTTTCATTGGGAACTTAGATCTGAAGCAATCAAACGATCACATGATGGCAGTCAGTTTAATAATATGTAAAACGGAAAGAGGAAAATTAAGGAGACGTCACGTGCTCTGTTTGTTAGTGGAACAATTAGGCTTGCTTGTCTCTATCAAACCAACTACGGGCATTATGAGAATTTAAATGTTCGGGAGCAACGTTATGTAAAGTTCACATCGTATAAGTGATTGTAACCATCTGAAAATCAACTCTTTTATTCTACTGAAAGAAAATCAATGCGGTTACACTAGACGAAGTGACATTACCAAACTGTACACGTTGGTATAATTGGTCGACGAGTCGTTGAGTTCCTGTGGTTTTCAGTTGAGCTACTCGACTACTGACAAAGGCTGGCAAAGACTGACTAGACCGGTCCACTAAAACTTATGTGTTATTTCCTCAAAGACCTTTTTTAATGTCGAAAATCATCTCATGAATTCTCCCGCTCTAGGGGGCGGAGCTGGAGGGCCACAGACTTTTACTGACTAAAATCCACTCCTATGTTCCTTTACAGACAACAATATGCATGGTTTTAGCATAATTTATTGTGAATGTAAGGAACAATGTCGATCGTTATAATAGCATAGATTTCGATTTTTGTTAGTTGGGGCACTTTATGGAGCCTACCCATAGCTGAGTTGAGCTACACGATTACTGACAAGTGTTTACACTATGTGAACAGCTCCAATCAACCTGTGTGTGATTTTCTCAAAAGACCACCTCAGATATTAACATACATGGTTCTCGTATGACTTAAGCAGTACGCATTGTATGGACTATAAAATGGACTTTGACCTGTGATTTGATTCGGAGTTTCTTATCAAAGCAGTCAGCTAGCCTAGCTGGGTCTGATTAGACAAAATTAATACAATTTATGTACCCACTCACCAAAATGTATGGGATCGAAATAAAAAGCCTCGATTGCTCTCAGTATCTCCGATTTGGCAGTTATGTCCTTGCTATCTTCAGACTTGAAGATCCGTTTATTGAGCTGCCGATATATACATGCATCGTCTAATGACTGCAGAATCATCTCATGTCTCTCCTTCATAAGCTTGAGAGTTCTACTAGAGAGCCTTTTGTTCATATTTGTATAAACAAAGATTTTTTGCCGCTGTCCGATATCAGTCACGTAAAAACTACTGTCTACGATAGTAGATAAATCTACCTGTCTGAGTCTGTAGTCTGAGTAAATCTACTTGAAGTTTTGGGGATTATGTATCCATAATCCCCCAAATTCAAGTAGATTTACTCAGTCTCATGTTATCAGTCAAGAGGAGGCTGATGATGCTGCTACCAATCTGTTAGTTAAATCGTCTGCCATCTTTATTGTACTTATGACAATGACTAGGTATCATGTGACAAGCATTACTCAAAGCAATATTACAAAGCAGAAAACGAGATACTCCTAAACCACTCATAGACATATCTTTTACACTGTCCCTTAAGACACAGGATAACTTAGTTTAAGGGACAGAGTTTAATTTATTGTGTACAGATTTCTGTACAGATTTGTGTACAGTATTATATAATTTTTCCTACACCATTATGTTAATAAATTGTAAATATATAATTATTAATATGTTATTAGGAAATAAAGATATTTATTATTTTATTTTTTTATTTTTGGTAGGTTCGCGCTTGACCGCTATCTCACCTGATGGAAAGCGTCGATGCGGTCGACGATGGAGCGCCCTTACCTAGAAGTAACCTATTCATTCTTGACTTAAAGTTTCCCGGCTTGTAGCCAACAGATTACGGCAAGGAATTCCACTCCTTAGCTGTACGCACAATGAATGTGTTACCAAAACGTTTTGAGCGTATAGGTGGGATGTCCACCATGTACCGGTGGCGCATTGCCTTACCCCTGGTGGTCCGATGATGGAACGGTATTATTAACGCAATAAGGTAAGTCCCCAAACGACTTGAAGAAAGTTATTGAGGTAGTGGGGGCCTGTATGCGGAAATCGAAGGTGCATGTTCTAATGGCGCCTAGTCGCCTATGAATGCAGCGTTACGTCAACTTGTGTATCTACTAGTGAATATGAGACTCTATACAGTTGCTAGTTGCTACTAAGTATGGTCAAGAGTGAAAGGGAAATAACGATTGCGGATATAGGATAGTAAGTTGTTGTAATTACTCGTCGTAATTACTAGAAACAACCGCTGCTGCTTGTAATCTTGAGTTTATTAGACTCTGAATCAGTCAGAGCACTGATGGGTTTAAGCGATAGGTGTGATATGCTGAGTGCATTAATCTACTGTTTGTCTATACGAGTACTAGCGGTCCCGACCGACAGAAAAAAAAAAATTGAGTTGGATTACAGCACCATCTACCGGGTTTAATTGTATTTCAAACCACCCAGAGAACCGCTAAAATGTACATACAAAGTTTTATCCAAATCGGTTTAGACGTTTAGAGGAAGTTTGGTGCCAAACACACGTACAGAAGAACTATATATAAAGCTAGCTTTTGCTCGCGGCTTCGCCTGCGTAGGTACATAAAATATAGCCTATGTTACTTAGAAATAAAGCAGCTTACTATCGGTGAAAAAATTTTAGCGATCGGACCAGTACTTCCAGAGATTATCTCCTACAAACAAAAAAAAAAGAAACATAAAAACAAATAAAAACTTTACAATATTAGTCTTTATAATATTAGTGTAGATATGTAATATACGTGTAAAAGAAAATCTCTACAAGTATCGATTATGATTATTTCAAAGTTACTTATTTATTTTATTTAGGATCTCTAATAAAAGAAAGCTACGTCACGAATTTAAAATACAGTTGTTTTTCTTTTTCTGTGAGCAGTTACCAAATAATAATAATATTCTATTCTGGCTGAAGCGAGAGGGAATGTCAAACTTTTACTTACTAAAACTAACTTAAAAAAAAGGTACAGAGGCGGACTTAATGCCTTAGGCATTTTTTACTAGTCAACCTTTGGGTGATGCAGAGAAGAATAGTGGTAGGTGTAATAAAAGAAAGAGAAAAAAAGGTAACTTGTGCGATAGGTTGCGGGAGTGAAGCTGTGGGAGAAATCTAGTTGATATAGTATTCTCAAATTGTCGTGGCCAATAGAGAATTATAGACATGCAGCATCAAATTTCTTATTGATCTTATTATATGTCTGTCTGGACTTTGAAAGAGTCATCGACAATTCAGTTCGATTCAGGTTCGATTAGTTATATTATGCTGTGGCTTACACTATCGCGCGAATATTTGTGTCGCGATATCGCGATAAAAACATCGTATTCGGGTATACGTGATGTTGTCTAGGTCTACATTAGCACCGACATTACCGTGACCGCCCAAATACTTCGCAATTCGATGAACTACTCGGCCACATTTTCACAATAACGGTATGTTCGAATCCTGATAATGTAGCCACAGCATTAGAGCAGCTCATATAATTTCAATGTTGTAGGTAGGTAGGGACGAAAGATTCTGGACTGACGACCACGTACCGCAAGACGGAGCGTTTGAAGGCCTCCCACAAGGTGGACCGATGACCTGGTGAGGGTCGCTGGAATCCGATGGATGTGAAACGCCCATGATTAATCGTTATGGCGACTCTTGGGGGAGACCTATGTCTAACAGTAGACGTCTTTCGGATGAAATGTTGATGAAGTAGGTACGATTTTTTTACTTTAGTTTTGTGAGCTCACCAAATCGAAGTGTATTGTGTGTTTGTGTGTGATTCTGTGCGATTGTTATGAAAGTCTTATCAGCGCATAAAACTAGGGATTTCAACATTTTACAGTGTCTTTGTCGTAAAAAAACTGCATTACCTAATCGCATTGGAGTTAATATCGCATTTACTCATTACTGTTTGATATTTAAGCTCCTACTTAACTGCTTGACATTCCGTATTGTTATCTTGATTAGCAGTAGCACACTACAGTTGGTGTGTCAGGCTTAAACTATTTATTGTAGGTAATATAAGTTTATTATTATCCTTCATTGCACACAAAACTGGCTGATGTGCACAGGCGAGCTTAACCCACAATTGGGTTATCTTACAATTTGAAAAAAATACACCATACGAAAATAAAAATAATAAAACATTTACATACAATGACGAATAACATACATCCCAAGATCCTGGGTCTAGTAGAAAATAAAAATGAAAAAATAAACAAAAAGAAATCATGAATAAGAATGAAAAAAAAAATGATGATAAATGATGGGAATGTTGATGAATGGATGTTTTTATTTTTATTAAAGTTCCTTAACCTTTTGAGCGGCAAGGTACTCAAAATATGTCGAACGCAATGTGTCCTTCACGGCCAAATTTACGAATACTAGTATAATTTTGCTGTTTTTAAAATAAACAAAGGCCATCCCTTTTGTGTATTTTTATTAATAATAATATGTTACATTACAAATTGTCTTCTAATACAGTCGTGGTGCACTTCGTTTTAATTTAATATAGTTATTTAAGTTAGTCTAGATAAGGTATTTATGATTTTGGTACTGTTTATTTGATATAAATTATCATTATTATTTTTATACATTTTATTTTATCTCAGGACCAGGAGAGATCAGGAGATCAGGTCCTGGACCTTTGGAAGGCATACGAGGAATCGAAACCAAATAGCAGAGGCCCTTTTAGACTCTTTTAATGGAACGTGGTACCAACCTGTCATTATCCCTGTACGCGTTATGCTAATGAATCCAAGGACAACACCCCGGTTGGTGGTAAACTATTGCGAACCCGTACGATTTGCTGACATCTCCCTGAGGCGCGCGTGGAACAATACGCTCTGTCCACGACTTAGGCTCGGTCCGAACGGTTACCTTAAGACCGGACGGTGAGCCACCCATCGCTCGCCGTCCGCAAGCTCGCGCCTATGGTGGCCGAAAATCGGGATCGGAATCTCGGCGGCAGTTGGGGCGTGAGGAGTGTTGCCTCACGCAAACGGCCGCCTCCTTTGCTAGCATTACTGCTTCGCAGAAGGAGGCGACCGCTTGCCACTCCTCCTCGCTCCGGACCATGGCCTGTACCAAGGCCTGGCGCAGGAGATCGCCGCCACCGATGGCCGTCCTCCGGGCGGTCCACACAGTGGCGACACCCGGGCGTCCGTCACTTCTGCACGAATCCGGTGCAGGAACTTCCCGAACTAAACGTCTTCGGTGAGAACCTGCGTCATGCGGAAGGTGAGGACGCCGTGAAGTCTTTTCAACTACGCCTCAAAGAGGGGACTTGCCGCCATAATTGTGGCGTGCCTAAAAATATATATATATTATAATTTTTACCGATGTGAAACTGCCCAGCCGCGAACAGCTTGAACAAAATATAATAACAAGCAAGTTAGTTGTAGTTAGTACGCACTAAAAAAACAATTTCTATGCGTATAAAACTTCTCCAAAAGGTTCCACCTCCTAACATGCGTATCACGATTTTCAAGCATTAATTTAAACAATACAACCCATCGTTATGCGACATTCTCTAAAAGCATTTTCACGATTTTGTAAAGCTAAGACAGTAACGATAAAACAAACAAGTTGCCAGATCACATGATTAAATCGTGAACTTGAATGGTTAAACATTGTCATGTTTCCCGGATACATTTAGAAACTAATATTCAGTTCTTATTTATGTACTCGTAATATTCGTAGCCGTAATCCACCACGCCGGCCCAGTGCGGGTTGGTAGTTGGTTTCCCTCTCCTAGAGAGGAGGCCTGAGTCCCAGCAGTGGGAACATTAAAAGGCTGATTATGATGATTATGATGATTTTCGTAGCAGATGTGATAGTTTTAATTTCTATTTATTTATGTACTTATTAACTTTGTCATCACTTGCATCACATTACATGCTTATCTTAGTATCTTAGTATTCAGTTCTGGAACGCAAAAGCCAATTGAAGGAACACAGGCGATTTTTAGTTCGTAAAAGTCTGATACAGAGAGTATTTCGCTCTATCCAGAACGGAACGTGTTATTTGATGATTTCCTACCTCAAAAAGGTATCTATTTATTGTATTTAATATATATGTATGTTCCCGGCCAAACCCGATTTTAGGATTAACTTATAGTTTCGCCTAGGCCAAACCTGCGATACAAGTCTAAGAGCGAGTAAAGCGAGCTTGGAATTTTAGGGCACCCCGACAAGGACACGTTAGTTTAGGAGGAGCCCCGCTCAGTTCCTCGGGGCTCCTCGCGTTTTGGGAGGACTGTTTTATTTTTTTAATTGATGTAAACTAGTGCTTGATGGCGATCCCACCTGCTGGTAAGCAGTGATGCAATAGTTGTTGGTGAGGTGCACTAGTTTATTAAGAGCCTTTTCACTCTAGTCTTAATTGGACGGAAAGACCACAGCAGAAAATTGTTCCAGTCCTTCGATGTACGCGGTATAAACGACGAGGTGAAACGCTTAAACCGGACCGTATAGGTTCCAACAACGGGTGTATACTCGCCGTACGTCGGGTTGTTCGATGGTAGAAATGAGATGACGGTATCAAGTCATGTAATTCCCGTGCACGCTCTCCAAAATGCATTCTGTAAAATACCGAAAGGCTGACTACCTTACGCCTGTGCCTAGACTTTGTAGATTGGACTTAACCAAATCTGGATCGCTAATTAGCCTCTTCGCACGCATTTCCACAGAATCCATAGCTGCTAGGTGGTTTATCCTAGCTTAAACTAGTTCATCTTAAAATCAGGTTTGACCGGTATCATATATAAAATTAAAATTAGCTTGTGTTCTTATAGTGTGATACCTAAGTTACGTAAGTGCCCATATTAATACTGATCAGTTAAGTGAAGAGTCTATAACTATTAAGTTAAAACAGTTCACTACTAATTACACAAGTATATTTACGTACCTTTACTCAGAATATTTGCACAATCCACCGAGCACGCGCCCAGTGTACGATTATCCTATTAACACTACCGAAGCTAAGTGACCGTAAACAATTAGCAGTAAGATAATTACTTGAACTAATTCATAATTACGACTTATTTGTTCACTTTACAGCCTGTTTGCTTATTTTAATTTCTAGAACACATTGGTTGACACTTAGGTCGGCTACAGATGATTGAATGATTTTTATACAAATAAAGGTGTAAGATGTCTTGTATAGATAATCTGATATTTGTTCAAGCAGCTGGACAGATTGAAGTGGTCGTCACATCGGCTCCTTATCACGTGAGTTTGCTTTATTACGTATCAAAATGGGTTTGTTTAATTCCAATGTCAATATTTTTAGGGTTCCGTAGTCAAAAAGGCAAAAAACGGAACCCTTATGGATTCGCAATGTCTGTCTGCCTGTCGGTCCGTATGTCACAGCCACTTTTTCCAAAACTATGAGAACTATACTGTTGAAACTTGGTAAGTAGATGTATTCTTTGAACCGCATTAAGATTTTCACACAAAAATAGAAAAAAAAACATAAAATTTTGGGGGTTCCCCATACTTAGAACTGAAACTCAATTTTTTTTTTCATCAATCCCATACGTGTGGGATATCTATAGATAGGTTTTCGAAAATGATATTGAGGTTTCTAATATCGCTTTTTTTCTAACCTGAATGGTTTGCGTGAACCTGTAACTTCTAAAATAAGAGAATGATAAAACTAAAAAAAAAAAATATATGATTTACATTACCATGCAAACTTCCATCGATAATTGGTTTGAACGAGATCTAGTAAGTAGTTTTTATTTAATACTTCATAAATCGTAAACCGCAATTTACCTTTCAAGTTTTTACGGAACCCTCAATGCGATAGTCCGACTCGCACTTGCCCAGTTTTAAAAAAAATGTAAATCATGAAATTACTTCTCGTACTCTAGAGTGGAACGAGAGGGCGTGTCAGACTTTTAATAATAACCATAACTTTATTTCAGATGGCATAGACTCATAGAAATCCTAACTTAGTACAATATTTCTTTACATTTTATTTACCATGGGTAACTTTTACTGACTGAAACCCACTGTGTCCTTCAGTGTCCCTTTGCGTTTTAAAGCAGACATCATAGTTTTTTTATCTTTGATTGGTATTGTTTAGTATATCAAGTGTTAGGAAAATATATATTTAGTTTGATTAAAAAATGGTCATCCTATTGAATTATTCCCTGGCGTAGTTACATTTTGCCTGTCAAAGAGAACTGTGTGAATAATAAGTTTCCAAGTACCTATTACGCAGAATTCGTCTCATCTCAATCCAGTTATCGTGTTCCCATTAGCCAATCTATATGCATCAGTGAAAAAGCGATAACCTGGTTTATTTTCAGGTAGTCAGAAAATATATAAGTTCTAAGCATATGAGAAAATTAAACATATGTACATTTTGTAAATTTTATGTAGATTTTCGTATAAATCGGTGTTGTTATGGAAAGGCCGCCACATGTGAGCCGTTTTATGAGCCGCATGGCAGATAAGCGATTGAATGGCGTTTCCAATACATTATTTGTATACTTCCTATATTTTCAAATAAATTGTAAGTCATAGAAATTTTGCGGTTCTTTACGAGTGGTGATCGCCATTATAATTGTTGACTGAGATGATAACTGTACCTATCAGTACAGTTGTTATCTCAGTCCCTATTGACCTGTCGTTATTATTAGTCAATTCGTAAGTTTACGCCGTATCTTTAGCAGTTAGCCCAGCTTTCACCTTGTTGACTGGATAATATTTTCACTAAGTTCTGAGCTATTATTTATATCTTTAACAGTTCGAAAAGGGTATTCACTGTATAAAATCTTTAACAAATAAAGTATTAGAGCTCTATTACTTCAAAAGCAACAAATATTGTGTAATGAACTGCCATTGGTCATGATTTTGGGGCAAGCCCTCTTATATTATCATTATATTACTATCGAGCAGGAGACAGAATAGAGAGGTTCCCCTACTTGATTTCGAAACTTGTTGATTTGATTCTTATTATATCGAACATAGTGTGTAGATAATTCAGTTGTTCGATGTTTTATAACATCGATGCTTTATTGGTGCGATATAAAATTAGTGCGAAAAATCCTGTTGCGTAAAACCTTACAGCGATTGCTCATTAGATTGGTAGTTTATTAATTCGACAGTATGTCGGTCCAAAAAGGATACTGTTCCGTGACATTTCAATAATAACCTTATTTTGCATTATTCATAATACATTCATTTCATTAAAAAAAAAAACGCCACGACCAAATACTCTTTTCATTACATTTCTTTTTAACTAGCTTTTGCCCGCGACTTCGTCCGCGTAGAAGTCGAAAATCGTTTTATTAGGTTTTTTGAGATACGAAAATATGAAATATTATTTATTATCTTCGTCGTGTGTGATAGTCCATTGAATTGTATGGCGAGCGATATTGTATCTTAAGATAAAATATGATAGTATCTTAGCCTTGTGCAGCGCCCCTTAGTGAACTCTAATGCGGGTGATGTAACCCACGACAAACTTATTATTTGCGGTTAGTACAGTAATCGGGTCTAGGGATTGAACCGCAAAATTAAGTTTGTTTTTTATTGTATATACTTTTCCAGGATAAAAAGTACCCAGTGTGGTGCCCAGGATATTAAAGAATAATTATACCAAGTTTCATCGTAATCGAACCGGTATTTTTTGCGTGATGCCTGAACAAACAGACAGACAGATAAAAATTTTTTTAATCACATTTTTGGGTTCGTTGTTGGTCTTAACCGGTATCATTTATTTTTATTGATATTTTCAATGTACAGAATTTTCACTTCTACAGATTTATTATAAGTATAGATTACTGTAGTTTTTTTTAAATTTAAAAGTAATTAAAAGTACATACTCGTGTGTATTCGCATACTACTTTAAACTTTTTTTTTGCTCTATCGAGCATCTGCTATTTTGGCGAGCTTGTTGTGACGTCAAAGTTTACGACGGCAAACTATCAAGCGGGGAGAATCAGTTACACGAGGACTATACGCATTCAATGATGTGACATTAATTTTCATAGACTTGGACGTCACATTTGATCTGATCTATTGATTAGAGCGTCGTGTTTTAATTATTTGAATATTATTTCAATAAACCACAGTTATTTTGTACTTTCTAAAAATTAATTTCTTCCTCAAAAGAAAAATTATAAGCTAAAACATTGACGAAGGCTTACCTAATTGTTAAGTGAAAAACATATTAAATGAATCCTTATTTGAATCACATGCATATATTGCCAATTGGGGTACGCCCAGTGGCCAAGCACCACGGATTCCAATAACATATATAGAAAAAATGCCATTGACTAGATGGAATTGATTAAATTCAATTATTATTTACTTTATTAAGTTATAAATTGTAGAAGAAACAGCAGATAATAATATTTTTTCCTGTTACTGTTTACCTGTTACAAATTTTCTCATTTCTAATCTGCTCTCTACAGTTATCTGAAGTGGACTGACTGGCGTTTTAACTAAGTTGTGTCACTCCACCAAGAGATTTTCCAAATAGAGATTAGCTAAGACTAGCAAGTAATTTTTAGTAAACAGCATATGCTTTTATAAAACGCTGCCAAAGGCGGTGACTGAACTTAGCGAGGGAAAATTCAACACCCATATTAAGTATGTCCTAATCAAAAAAGCGTATTACTAGGTAAAAGACTATTTCGAAGACACGCTTGTTTGGCAATGACTGCTTTTGCACATGTGGCCTCCTGGTAACTCATAATATTGTGTAAATGTGTTTATTAACTGCTCCACATTTGTTGCAATACACTTTACACTTTATTTTTATAACTCATTGCTTGTGCAATATTTTTTATATTATTAGACCCCAACGACCATAAATTCGTTGGTAATTTATTTTGTTAACGTCTTATAGTTGTAATTATTTATTTTTCTTACTTTTTTATATAGCTTCTTTTTTATAATGTAAATGTGAGAACACTGTAGACTCTGCGAATTCTTAGATTAGTTCCTATTACGACTCACTTGTTATTGTGATTATTTTTATGGTACTTTTGAGTACAATATTGACTGGCCTACACTGTCCTTACATAATATCTACTAATACTGTAATATGGAAATATTGTAAGAATAACAGTTTTTTTTTAAAAGAGTACCCATGCAGTTTCTTTCCGGTTCTTCTCCATAAGAAACGACCAATTTGGAACCGTGCACTAGCTTCTGACGTTTAATAAGTGCCAATGTAGGCCTATGTAAAATAAAAACATCTGAATATTGTTTTTTTTTTATTTTGACCTCTTACTCTGGTCGCGTAGGTATATTTAGTTGATCACGAGACGAAATATTTTCTATTCTGAAAGATATTCATGGACAGCTATCTAAAAATTTAGGAGAGAGAATTCGAATAAATTCAAATTCGAATCCCAAAGGATGTATTCGAATTTTCTCATTGAAATATCTACTTTTCTGTATAGTAAATAAAGTTCTATTTTGCAACGTTTTTTTTTTAAACTTGTGTAGTCTCGTCTCAGTTGGGTCTGATTCTTAGGATGAAAATGAGGGATATATCAGTTGGATGTGAAGGAATCATGTCCAACTAGTACGTAACTAGTTACTGTTAAAACATTGAAACATTTTTTTGACACCGAGATGTGAATAATGTTGTTCAAGGTAAAAAAAATGTTATTCAATATCAATAAAAATGCGAATTTTTCGACAATTATGTGTCCTTTTTAAGGTTCCGTACGTCAAGTTCCCAAAAATAGAACCTTGATAGGATTTCTTTATTATCTTTCAGTCAAAATCCTTTTTCTCAGGAATATGTGGAGGTATTGTGATGAAATTAATATCTAATACTCTAGTCTACCCTATCTTCCCATTGGAGCAGTGAAATAATCAAACCTCTAAGTCAACGCAATCTAAAGATAAGTCGGTTATACTTCGAAACGTGGTCGCTTACAATGGGCTTCATCAAAAGACTTAAATGCAATGCTTAGCAATGGAAAGGGCTATGCTCGGAGTTTCCTTACGTGATCGAATCAGGAATGAGGATATCCGCAGGAAACCAAGGTTACCGACATAGCACGAAGAATCGCTAAACTTAAGTGGCAATGGGCAGGGCACATTGCTCGCAGAACGGATGGCCGTTGGTTGTTTTGGAATGGCGACCACATAACGGAATACGTAGCGTTGGATGGCCTCCTACAAGGTGGACCGATGCCCTGGTAAGGGTTGTGGGAATCCGATGGATGCGAGACGCACAGGACTGTTCATTGTGGCGACACTTGGGGGAGGCTATCCAACAGTGGACGTCTTTCGGGTGAAATGATGATGATACTTCGTTTAAGCACATATTTTAAAGCTCGTCAAAATATGTGCCTTAACAAATCAAAACCGGGTAATATAGGGTACTTTCTACTAAGTTGTTGTATCACAAAATAATTACTTTCTTGCGATTCGGAAAAATTGTCGAGAATCGATTCGGGATTTGACCAAAAAAGAAAATCGAGTACGTAAGTTTGACGGAACCCTCAGTGCGCAAGTCCGAATTGCACTTGAGCAATTTTTTTACTTTCGGGGTATAGTTTTGGAGAGAATGACTTTTGAATTCGCTTGACTTTTCTTCATGCAACTTAAGGTACAAAGGCGAACTTAATGCCTAAGGCATTCTCGACCAGTCAACCTACACGTTGACTGTACCTACACATATACACTTGTACGCATTGTAGGTATGTACAGTATGATATGATTCCTATATATTTCTTTTGTAATCCCGAGAGGTTCTGGTTATCATAAATGTCAAATTACTTGTGGCTTTAAGTAGGTATTTTTCCTTAATATAGAGAAAAGTGGCTGACACTTTTCCTAACATCACGGAAATATCCTTTAGCCTTCTTCAATTAATATTAATCTGCGCTAACACGGACTGATTATAAGAAATAAATCAAGGTTCTATATAGAGAAATAAAGAAAATGGGCTCATAGTTTTTAACAAACTGTGTTACTAAAGGAAACGCATCGGCCACTTCTCCAAAGCCTTAGTGGATGAGTTGTCAAAAAAATACAATCTAGTGAACTTTTCCTCACAAACAGAAGTTTAAGTAGGTACCTATCAAATTAAAAAATGATCAAACTACCATAAAAATTGAATTGTTCCTAATTGGATTAGTTTTTAAAAAAAAAACGAAGAGACAATGTCCTTACTTATTATAAAATAAAATCAACCACCGCGTCTGTCTGTCTGTTTGAAAGTGATAAACTTAAAAACTACCGAAAGAAAGAAATAAAAAAGAATTTATTTGGTACAGCACAAGGCACAAACAAAATATTAGGTAACACGAAAAACAAAATAAAAGAAACAGAAGCAAAAATATAGTTGTGTGCCTCACGGCTGCACCAAAATAGGTCCAGTTCAGCATAAATGCCAGGCAACTAGTGCCTGTGGTTAACAGATTTTCATACCGTTTCACCAATAGACAGAGTGATTTATCAAGAAGGCTTAGTTGTATAATTTATGCATAATACAGTAGAGAAAAACAGAAAATTTCAAAGATTTGTAAAACCCGTCAAAGCTGGGGCGGGTCACTAGTTTACTATTTAACAAACAGAAGTCTAAGGACCAACTTATACGTTATGAACATGAAAAATTATGAATTTATAATTCCTCTATCATCGGCCATCTTTGCATTCTTGTCTCAATTAAAGACGACGCTTAACAATAAATGACATCTGTGAAAAATTACAAGCAACATAAATGCAGGACTCATTTGTAAATGTACTCTTTTAAAGTACCTAGTTATTATAATAATAGCTAGGCAAGTCCACTAGGCTAAGATCTTAAGTCAGTAAAAATCTTGAAAGATGGATTAAAGAAAATTATTCCTAGGGAACATACTCTCTAGTTAAAAATTATCCTATACCCTTTTCCCGGTCATGGTCTAGCCATGTGCCACTTTCACATTTCATCTAAATCCATTCAGCCGTTTAAAAATGAAGGAGTAACTAACGCACACACATACAAACGTTCGTGAGATAGAGTGACGGTACCTCAAATTAATGCATTTGTTATTGGTCTCATACAGCTTCTTATTTACCTACAGTACTCCTAATTTATTTAATCATTTTACAGGCTCATGACTGTGGAATGTTTCTTGTTAGTCAAAACAAACTAAACTATATCTTTAATAAACGAACACACACGTAATACTATATAAGTAATTAAAATAAAATTAACTAAAACCACATAATAAATAATCGTAATACTAACGTCAACCAACGAGTTTCTAGTGTCAGGCATATTGGATAGCTCGCTGGGCAGGTTTCACCACTTTCTTCCAACTCGTATGCTATGATTAAAATGCACTGCGATTACTAACTTGTATTGAGGTCCACCATTGCACTGAACGAGCAAAAATTCTTTAAAAGGCACTTAGATAAATTAAAAGTTGCGTTACGGAGAGATCTCGCATTGCAGACGCAATCTACACTCAAATAATTTTATAATATATTAGGTATTATCAATTACTTGAATGAATGATAAAGACAATTCACGTTTAAGTACTTTCAATTATAATAAAGCCATTCCACTTTCCATATCTTCAAAAGAACGGAACAATCCTATGTACCCGATATTTTCCTTTTTCTTATGTAATAGTGAACCTCTTAATATTTGTTATCGAGAATCAATGAATGATACAGTGACTACTGATTTATATTCAAGTATAGTATGATATTTTTACAGCTGTTATAACCAGCGGTTGTCTTGTACATGTTATAATTAGTTTCCATTGTTTTCTTAACTTAAATGTTTTGTTAGATACAAGCCAACTGACGTAAAGATATTTCAATTATTTCTAAGTAATAAGCCTTTTCAGGAAAAACATCGTAACCGCCAATATGCGTTTTTTGCATGAATGGATTTTCTCTTCCATAATGAATAAGTATTTACGAAAATATGATAATAGCAACTATTGTTCTAGATCATTAGTTATATGAACAATAAGATATATATTTTGACGACTGGCCTGTTGGCCTAGTGGTTAGTGACCCTGACTGCTATGCCAGAGGTCGTGGGTTCGATTCCCACCCAGGACTAATGTTTGTGTGATGAGCACGATCATTTGTTCTGTGTCTGGGTGTAATTTACCTATAATATGTATTTATTTAGAAATATATAAGTATGTTTATCAGTTGTCTAGTACTCATAACACAAGCTCTGCTTAGCTTGAGACTAGATGGCGTTGTGATGGTTGTGGAATATTATATTATAATATTATATTTTTTATAACGAATATTGTTAATACTTTTTAATTATGAAAGAGAAAACCCATTCCTGTAAAAAAACGCTAACTTATTTTTTCTTCAATTATTACGAACAAATTTCTTAATTAATGATTACAATCTAGCCTAAAAGACTAATAAGTAATTGAACTCTAACTTATTATTAAAACGCTAACTGTCGCTTACTATGTTCTTCCTAAAAAGGGTTTTTTTTTATTGGGTGGGAAAATCATCTTATGACAAATCGCGCTCTTGGACGGTGCGGGAGGTTGTGTCAGACTTTTACTGACTAAAAACCCACTCCTCATTCCTTAGTTGCCTTCGTCCCAGGGCCCCGGGTTTCGCTTTCACATTACCCGTGGTTCCTAAAAAGGCTCAATAAAATGCCCGTGGGGATAAAAAATCCAATGCTAGTAAGCAAGTGACTGAGATTTGTGTATCAAATTATTAAGTATATTTCATTCCGCCAAACGGCCGGTGATAAGAGCAGTAAGCCGTGATGTGTTGACATCGGCAGGTAATCTTCGTTTGTCACGATCTTCGTGAATGTGATAAATAGATCACATGGTTTTCTCGTCAAAGTCAAAGCAATTGCATTTATCATTTATCTTGAGTATTATGATAACAATGGGTTCATGTATTCAAATTTTCATGTACTTATTTAAATTAAGGAAAATAGAATTTTTATTTTTTTGAAGGATTGTTCGAAAGAGTAACCCGCTTGAGGTGTTAAAGGCGATAGTCAATATTGCACTCGTCGAGTCGAAGCTACAAAGTCTTGAGCATCGACGCCGAATTGCTAACCTGTAGGTTTTCTATTGTTTACATTTCGGGGAGTGTGCGCTGGTATTGCACAATTTAATTCCCCCAAGCCCGTTCCATCATTGGAGCACTAGACCTACAGCGTTGCGCCAATGGTACCTACATGATGGACATCCCACCCACAAGTACAAAACGTTTTGGGAACACATTTATTGTACGTACAGCTA
This sequence comes from Mythimna vitellina, assembly GCA_949316375.1. Classification (NCBI taxonomy): domain Eukaryota; kingdom Metazoa; phylum Arthropoda; class Insecta; order Lepidoptera; family Noctuidae; genus Mythimna; species Mythimna vitellina. Next base: position 12,160,770 of record OX438691.1, on the reverse strand, counting down.
AGGAGTGGACTTCCTTGCTGGAGTCTGTGTTTTCGAATAGCTACAACTTAGGCGTCTTTAAGTCAAGAGTGAATAGGTTACTTCTAAGCAAGCGTGCTCCATCGCCGACCACATGATCGCTTACCATCAGGTGAGATAGTGGGCAAACGCTAACCTATTAACAACAATAAAAAAAAAACTGTTGTCCTGGAACGGAAAGGGCAATTGAAGGAACACAACCCTACCTGTGTCAGTCAGTAAAAGTCCGACACTCGCTCTTGCTCTACCTAAAGCGGGAGAAGTTTTATTCTGATGACATAAGACGTTGGAAAATTTATAAACCGTAGCTACAAAAGATCGAGCCTAGTTTAGCTCCCACGACGTTTGTCAGCCACACCATGTTCGATTATATTATAATTGGTGGTACATCAATGAGCGTGCTATAGTCTTGTAAACAAGCGTATTACATGGAAGCGCTAATTTGATTGTTTTGTCTACGATTCTCAACAGAACATAGGTACGTCAGCATCACGAGGATCGCCGGCAATCGTTCCGTTTAACCAGTATATGTACCTACTTCCTTGTGAATTAATTTATAGTCATAAAATGACACATTAATATTTATTATTATGTGCAAACACGACAGTGAATTTAGATTACCTATGACTTCACTTCTTTGGGTCTAGTACCTATAGTATTAAATAATATAAACATACCGATGTAGCAGATCTCGATGTCCTCCCAACGTCGCCTGTCACCTGCAGGTGCAGCTTGACAGCCTCCACGCCAGAGCGCTTTGTCCTCTCTCGCGCCTCAGCGGCGGTCTCCGTGACACCAGCACTGTTTGTCTGCCGCTTCCCTCCTCGTGAGATCTCCTGTTTCACTCCTTTCTTGTCCTGTTTTCCCCGAAAATCCTGTTTCGATCGACGATCGCGCGTCTTCATCTTAAATATTTTCCAAGTTCATTCTATCGTTTCACTCAAACATTGACCGATATGTTCACTAATGTCGAATACAATCCAATTGGAAGCTGGGTTGAGATAAAATATTTGTGTTGAAGGTGAAAGAGCTTAGATAAAAAACTTGTACACAAATCAGGTGGGTGTATACGTGACGGAAAACGCCCTTTGTTATCACCTCGAGGTGATCACGTAAAGTCCTTGAACCGGCGCGGGAGCGTGGTTACGGCGAAGGCAGCGCGGCGTGGTGCGAGCGTACGTGTGTTTCAGTATTTACGACTGTACAGATGAAGTGTCCGTCGCGTGCGCTGCCGGGGTCCGCTCGGACTGGCGCGGCTGCGGCGAGCGCGCGGCGCTCTCCTGTGCCACTCGTTTGATCTCCGTTTGTTAATTGAAGGGATCTTGTATGACAATTAGATGAGACGGTATCACAACATCACTAACACTAATTCACAATAGTTGTATCTGACCTAGAAAACAGTGTCCATATGAAATCAGGGTCTTAAGATTTGGTAAACAAAATATTTAACACAAAATATTACGATTCCAAGGAAAAGAAAATACCATATTTCAATTGTAGTTTGAATTTTAGAAAAGTATACACCCCAATGTCCTAAAACCAAAACCAAACAGTTGTTTAAAGTGAGTCTATCAAAATAAATTGTTTAATTCTATAGGTACAAGTTTGCGTTAGAACGTCATGTAAAAACACCGTTTTGTATAGGTAAATATCTATGCACTCGAAATGCATAAATATTTAATAATTTTCTTATACTTAAACTAATTTAATATTCACCTAAAAACTAAAATTTACTATAACAGTAAAAACTTCTTAATGTTACAGTGTCGCCATCTGGCAAGACTAATCAAAAACTCATCGAAGCGTTGGTATCTTTCGGTACGCAAACTACTTAAAGGGAAAATCCACTTACTAGTTCCGGAAAATGCCAACAGATGGCACGGACAGTTGGAATATTTTCAATGAATGTTCTTACTTTTTGGAGTATTTTTACGATTTAGTTACAGGACATATGGGTCCGTGCCCATATACCGAAACCAGAGTGTATTTTGCAACCCTATCATATTAATTTTTTTTGTCTATTGTTTTATTGTGTTGCCAATAATTAGAAGTTTTTTTTTGAATATTTTAAACAAACTTTTGGTAATACAATTCGAAACTTAATGTTACTAAAAAGACAAGTGCTAAAAGACAATTGAAGTTTTTTCGAAAGAGGCAAAACAGTTCATCGTCGTCATTTCAATCGGAAGACGTCTATTGCGAAATATAGGCCTCTTCCAATCCCTCAAGTGTTGCCATATCGACGAGTCCTATACGTCTCGCATACAGCGGACTCTCGCAACCTTCACCAGGTCATCGGTCCACCTTATGAGAGGCGTTCCAACACTGCGTTTTCGGATACGCGATCTCTAAACGCAGGAATAACATGACTTAATTCCGCCATCATCTTTCAATACGATATACGGTGAGTGTCCATTCTTATGTTGTTGCCACCTTTAAGGTTCGGACTAAGTGTTTCACCTTGTCTTTTATAACGCGTACGTCGGAGGATTGGAACAATTTGTCTGCAGTTGTCTTCCCGTCCATAGACTCTTCATAAACTAGTGCAATTCACCATCAACGATTGAATCACTGCTTACCATCAGGTAGGATCACAGTGAAGCACTAGTTAAGCAAATAAAGATTTGATTTGGCTTTGTCGTTAGCCTTCGTTCTGCGGATATCGTCATTTCGGACTGGATAACACAAGAAAATACCAATATAAATTTTGTCAACATTGAGTGGCACTTTCCCTATCCCATACAACATTCTCTAGCAAATATTTAGGGTTCCGTACCTCATTCGCGTATTCGGCAAAAATGGAAACCTTATAGGTCACTTTGTTATTTGCCTGTCCGTCTGTTAAGACCCTGTTGCTCAGAAACGCGGGTAGGCATTAAGCTTAACATCAAATACTCAGGTCCGCTGCCTGTGGGGAAGTAAAAAATCAACTAGGTCAACGCAATTTTAGTTCATTAAACCCCGAGCGAACGCCGGCGTTCTCTTGGTCATTGTCTTTCTATTGTGTCTCTAATTACGCTACTCAAAAGGTTAAAATAAGCCCATTTATGCATCATTTCGTCTATGGCGCATATATATACATTCGCAAAGAAATCAAAATTTATAGGGTACTTCCCGTGCAATTCTAGGTTAACTGGACCCGTTGACAAAGAATCCTCAAATTTTGTAAGAAGGAAGGTCTCATAGCATGAGTAGGTAATGGAAAAAATCTAAAAACTGTTTTGTAGTTAGTTATGTCACAAGATAACGTATTTTTTTTGCGATTTGAAAAAATTGTCGAGACTCGATTCGTGTGCATCTGGATTGAGGGCCCATTTTTTAAATCCTAATGAAATGAAATAAGATTTACAGGGAATTTAGTTAAAAAATAGTAAAACTTAAAGCAATGGGCCATAAATTTCTAAAACGTAAAATAAAACTGTTATGATTAAATAACGTGGGCCCTCAATCCAGACGCTTGCATAAAGAGGCATAGTCTGAATCTCGGAAAGTACGATGTCTGGGTTAACAATAATGATTTAGGAATTTAGTAAAGAATTTCTAAAGTATTTTAAGAAATTCTCAAATCTGTAGAATATCGCATTACAGATTTATAACGTTTTACCTTGGGCCCTCAATTTATTAATGTCTTTTATAAAGAATTTACAAAAACTGAATTTATCTGACGAAATACATACAAATGACTTTAATTTATTTTAATTAGATACCAGTATGAATTATTAAAAAAGAAATAATGACCCAAAAGTTAATAGTTTAAAAGTAAATGAGAGTTGAATTTTACTGAAACGTCTGAACTGAGGGCCCAAGATTTTCGGCTTTATTGACTAGACTAAACCTCATAGATTAACGCAAAGTAGATCAAGATTTCTTACTATTTTTTAACTAAATTTTAACGTAAAGTCCGTTCTTCTAGCTGCTATAATTTAAGAGAAAATTGATTTTCAAATTTGTATAGAAGAAAATGTTGTAGGGTGACCATAATGTTTATCATACCTATAGGTACATTTTGTGAAGCAGAGACTAAAATTCATATATTTGCAGTAAAAAATATAGTATATCTACAATAATCGTGTTTTTTTTTATATTTATATTACGTACTTTAAATATATGTTAGTTCTTATGGTATTTAAACTAAGGATAAAGCGAAAGTGGCCACATCAGAAACGGATCCGGAAGCAGTTATTTACTTTGGTCATCAGAATCGGAATCGGAAACAGAACCGTAACAGGAATCGAAATCGGAGGCGAAGGCAGAAACTTCAAATGAAACACTACTAAACCTGATCAAAACTCGGTTAAGTAAGCATAAATGAATTTCGAACTCACAACATATCAAATACGAAACAAAATAAATGTGAAAGAGTAATCGACAGAAAGCACGGGAAGAGAGGTAGGTACTCCGTGTGACTAGTATAAATTTGTTTACAACTCCGATATAAGTTCCTATAAAAAACTGGAACCAAAATCTTAATCGGAAGTGCAAAATCAATCAGAACCTTACAGAATCGGACCTCCATTACATGTCTGATTTATACTATGGGCCTAAATACCTAAAGCATATAAATAAAAAAAATACATTTATATAGCTTCAATAATGTTTGCATTAAATGAAAGGTAAATTAACCTACCAGTACCAACCTAATATGTTTTAAATGGTCATCGTATCTATGGATAAGATCTGGAGCATCAGAAATGTCGCAATCCGTAAACCAATCAAATTAATTTCATTAAATAAAACACGATCGATATAAACATAAGAAAATTATTTACTTCATACATAAATTTTACATAAAATAGTCTGAAATAGTTTTTACGATATGTAAAATACAATTTACTTACAATCTTTTTATATCAACTATTCAAACAAACAGTTTGAATTATGTATAATCAACATTTAAGTAAAATTAAAGAAGATATCTGTTTATAATATCAAAATAACCTTTTATTACTAAATGAATATGAAAGTTCGAAACCTATAACAAATTGCAATTTTTTAAATATTTGTCCATCTCTGTGTTTCGGTCTATCTGTCTGGTTGTTCCGCCTAATCTCCTAAACGGCAGGACCGATTTTTGCAGAACTTTTATTGATGGATAGCTAATGTTACTTATGGCTACTTTTCATATTCCCGCGGCAACAATATTTCAAAATACGGGATACATCTTTGAAACGGTTGAATGTATTTTAACGAGACTTAACGTAATTACATTAAAATAGCAGTGTAAAATCTTAATAAAAATTACATAATAATTTAAAGGAATATCATTAATGATATTTTTTTATAAGTTTAGTGTTTTATATTTCTACACACAACAATATTTACCGACTTCTAAATTTGATTCGAACTTCATAAAAGTTGTTTAAAAATAACAATATTCGTGAAAAATATAAAACACATTTTATAATTGCGTCATACATTATTAAGAATACAAGTATTAATTATGATTTTTTGGGAAAATACAGCGGCTAGCTATTGGCCCATTTTCAAAGATGAAAACAATTTTCAAGCTATAATTGCAATATCTAACACATTTAAAGCACTGTTGAGTACTCGCGTATTGTTTTAAAATTAAACTAAACATTAAACAAAAATAAATAAATAATAATATTTGGATACACGATTGTGTTGCCAAAAACACGAACTGCAGTCAGGGAACCTCTTAGTTAAGTGTTCCATAGAACAGTCCAATTTTGTACGGAACCCTCAGTTTGCGAGTCCTTACTTTTTTCTTATTTTTTATCGATTTCAGATATTCAGATTATAAGATCACTTTGTTGTCCGTCCGTCTGTCTGTCAAGATCCTTTATCTCAGAAACGCGTGGAAGCATCGAGTTGAAATAAAACCGTATACACAAGTCTGCGGTCCCTTGAAGCTGTGAAAAAATCAAACTTCTAAGTTATCGGGAAAAAAAGATACGGCCGTTTATGTCGCAAAAAAACATACATTTCAACACTCCCAAAGGAATCAAAATTCATAGGGTACTTCCCATTGACCTAAAATCCTGAAATTTGGCATAAAGCAAGGTCTTATAGTATAGATATAGGAATAAATCTGAAAAATGTAAATTTTATTTTATGTCACAAAAAAAAACTATTTTTACAATTCGGAAAAATCTTCGTAACTCAATTCGGGAATCGAACTGTTTTCATAGGTATGTTTGTGCGGAACCCTCAGTGCGCGAGTCCGACTCGCACTTGCCTTTTTTTATCATTACTCTTCGAAATTAGGATCAGCCAAACCGTATGTCATAATGTGTAAATAAATTCATTTATGCTTACTTAACCGAGTTTTTGATCAGGTTTAGTAGTGTTTCATTTGAAGTTTCTGCCTTCGCCTCCGATTTCGATTCCTGTTACGGTTCTGTTTCCGATTCCGATTCTGATGACCAAAGTAAATAACTGCTTCCGGATCCGTTTCTGATGTGGCCACTTTCGCTTTATCCTTAGTTTAAATACCATAAGAACTAACATATATTTAAAGTACGTAATATAAATATAAAAAAAAAAACACGATTATTGTAGATATACTATATTTTTTACTGCAAATATATGAATTTTAGTCTCTGCTTCACAAAATGTACCTATAGGTATGATAAACATTATGGTCACCCTACAACATTTTCTTCTATACAAATTTGAAAATCAATTTTCTCTTAAATTATAGCAGCTAGAAGAACGGACTTTACGTTAAAATTTAGTTAAAAAATAGTAAGAAATCTTGATCTACTTTGCGTTAATCTATGAGGTTTAGTCTAGTCAATAAAGCCGAAAATCTTGGGCCCTCAGTTCAGACGTTTCAGTAAAATTCAACTCTCATTTACTTTTAAACTATTAACTTTTGGGTCATTATTTCTTTTTTAATAATTCATACTGGTATCTAATTAAAATAAATTAAAGTCATTTGTATGTATTTCGTCAGATAAATTTAGTTTTTGTAAATTCTTTATAAAAGACATTAATAAATTGAGGGCCCAAGGTAAAACGTTATAAATCTGTAATGCGATATTCTACAGATTTGAGAATTTCTTAAAATACTTTAGAAATTCTTTACTAAATTCCTAAATCATTATTGTTAACCCAGACATCGTACTTTCCGAGATTTAGACTATGCCTCTTTATGCAAGCGTCTGGATTGAGGGCCCACGTTATTTAATCATAACAGTTTTATTTTACGTTTTAGAAATTTATGGCCCATTGCTTTAAGTTTTACTATTTTTTAACTAAATTCCCTGTAAATCTTATTTCATTTCATTAGGATTTAAAAAATGGGCCCTCAATCCAGATGCACACACTCGATTCGGGAATCGAAATATTTACATAAATAAGTTTGTACAGAACCCTCGGTGTGCAACTCCGATCCACATTTGACCGGTGTTTCAACTTTGATTACATTAAAAGTGTAAAAATAAAACAAAACAATATTTTCTAAAAATATTTTATTTAAATTCTTATTTTAATCTCACTTACTTAAATATAAAATAAAGTAAACATTATTCTTTCTTATAGTTATAAGTAATTAACAGATTATATTATATAAGATCATTGACTGAATCACTTCGAGTAATTGCTGCATTTGTTTTAAATTTCACGTAGTAGTTTTTAATCTATACTTATAATAAATCTGTAGAAGTGAAAATTGTGTTCATTGAAAATATAAAAAAAAATAAATGGCAGAGAGTGTTATTAGACCGACACCGAACCCAAAAATGTGATTAAAATTTTTTTTGTCTGTCTGCCTGTTTGTTCAGGCATCACGCAAAAACCACCGGTTCGATTACGATGAAACTTGGTATAATTATTCTTTAATACACTGGGTAATTTTTATTCCGGGAAAGTACATATAATAAAAAAACAAACTTAATTTTGCGGTTTGATTCCTAGACCCGATGACTGTACCAACCGTAAATAATAAGTTTGTCCTAGTAAAACCATTTTCGATTTCTACGCGGACGAAGTAGCAGGCAAAAACTAGTTACAAATATTTGAGTTGACTTATGTTTGATAATCTCTACCTTCAGTAGCTTTTCTTACACAATAGCAATGATTTTCACCAAGGTATAATCGTCAGAGTAGTCCGTGAAATTCAAAATTTTTTGAGCTTTTTGTTTTTTGTAGGCCAGTGTCAAGTGTGTTGATTAAAATATGATAGGCAGCCCTAATACGTATTTATTTACGGAATTATTAGAATTAAGATCATCAATCACCTATAAATGATTATCACCTATGTTTATAAATAAATGATTCTGATTCAATGCAACTTTCACAGTTCGTTACACCATAAAGAATGGCTATTTCATCAAAAAGTCATTCAATAGGGTTTGAAAATTAGAATTTCGAAATCGCGAATTTTAATCTTGGAGCATCAACCTTAAGCTAACCCACAAGCACCTTTGACGTTTTTAAACATACACAGTCTTATATTCATAAAAATCTCGGAATCACTTTAGCACTTGTTAGGTCACCAGATATTTAATTCAAATTCTCTTAAGATATTGGCTATTTGCCTGTGTTTATTATCGAACAACATTTTATACCAAACAACAAATAACACTAAAATGAAATCTTTTATTGAAAACTGCATCAAAATTGGTAATTAAATGAAGCAGCAATTAACATTTTAAAATATTGGTGCGAGGAAAAACGCGAGCGTGGTGGAAATATCTCGCTATCTCTTTGGTACACACATCGGCGGTGATGCCACATTTTAGTATGTGTGTGCATCCATATTCCGGCCTCATCTAGTTTAAATTGATGAAAAAATAAGCGTGTCAAAGTGTTTCTTTATAACCTACCTATTTGCAAAATAAACATCACTTATCATATTATGTTACCTGATAGCTTCATCTTACTTATATTGAATAGATTTGAAATTATTCTTCTATTAGCGGTTTTGAAATAAAGTTACTTTGTGATATAAATAAAAAAAAAAATGAGTTGACTACCCATTGCCACTACAAGTGTCAAGTTATAACAGCATAATTCGGAGCGGAACCCAACTGAGGCCATATTCACAAACATCCGCACGCTGGCTCTATATAGGCCCCAATATGGGCTCAGAAATTAACACATAAAGATCTTCGTCATCCTAATTTAAGTGTACTTAAACTTTATTATGGCGGGTTTAGTTTCTAAGCCGTAATTATACGTAAGTATCAAGATTATGCAATGTGACATATAAGTGTTTTTTTTTATTGGGTGGGAAAATCATAGGGAGATAGTGTCAGACTTTTACTGACTAAAAACCCACTCCTGTTCCTTCGTTGCCTTCCTTCCAGGGCCCCGGGTTCCGGGTTTCGTTTTCACACTACCCATGGCCCCAGTAGGTTTCGACCCTGCTGGGCCCCTACGATTTGCTGACATTTCCCTGAGGCGTGCGTGGAACAATAAGCGCCGTCGGCGACATAGGCTCGGTTCGGATAGTTACCGGACGGTCGGATGGCGGGCTACCCATTGCTCGGCGTCCGCAAGCTCGCGCCTACGGTGGCCGGAAATCGGGATTGGAATCCTGGCGGCGGTTGGAGCGTAAGGACCGTTGATGACATTTAAGTGTTGATGGTTTCATAACTTTTTCAGGTCTTTTTAATTGAGCGTGAGAAGAAAACTTGTATTTAAAAGTATAATATCATTAGTGTAGTGCGCTGCGGTCGGTAGCCACTTATCATGTCATAATTTCACAGACATACCCTTGGAACCTATAGGTCCTCTGTAAGATGTGAAGTAGTCAATGGTCGAGGACGATATGGCAATAAGTACGAGGTACTTATAATAAATAAAACTATTTAATAATGAGATCCTTTGGTTGATTATCTTCTATCATGGTTCGGATTCTGAAACAAAATAACAAATTATTATTATTTTCCTTTTTGTGGTGGGAAATTATGTAATGACGTGTCAGACTTTTACTGACAAAAACTACATGTTTTTTTTACGTGGGAAATTCATTCATCATTTAATAACTTCTTCCGGTCTTGGGCGCAGCGAGAGGACGTGTCAGACTTTTACGGACTAAAAACCCACTCCTGTTCCTTCTTTGCTATTGTTCCAGGGCCTCTGGGATCTCTTTCACATCACCCATGACTTCAGTAGGTTTCGACCCTGTTGGGCCCCTACGGCTGCTGATATCTCCTTGAGGCGCGCGTGGAACACTACGCGCCGTCGACGGCTTCGTTTCGGACCGGACGGCGAGCTACCCATTGCTCGCCGTCTGCAAACTCGGCTATGGTGGTCGAAAATCGGGATCGAAATCGAATAAAAAAAAAAATGAAAAAAAATATCGAATCGGCTGGGGCGCGAGGGAACAAAAATTACATCTATGTCCTTCTTTGCCATCTGCGTTTCTGGATAATGGGTTTCCCTTTCAGAAGTCAACTGATGGCCCCAGAAACTATTAGTAAGGAGTTTTGATTACCAGGGCATGGGATTGTTCGAAAGAGTTACCGCGTCCCTAGAATGCAAAAAGAAACTGAAAGAACACTGGTATTTTAGACAGTAAAAGAGGCAAAAAGACATTTAAACTACAAATGAACTCTGTACCTACTCATAAAAATCTAAGAATAGAGGACAATAGAGGTGCTACAGAAAACTTGATTTTAGAACTAATGTCTATTATACCAGTTTCTGTGAAGGAGCAAACAAAGAAACACTAGGTGATACATTTAAACTTGTCTTTTACTTTCAAATTAACGTGAAAGTTTTTCTACGAACAATGAAAATTGGGTAAAACTTTTGTATTTCATTTAATCTTATTGTATCGAGAATTTGTGTTATTATTATTCTTTCTGAGGGGTTTCGAAGCAACGTTTCTAAAGTAAAATTTTATAATAGCTTGAAGCTTTAAAGATATGCAAAAATATTTGTTGGATCTTTGCCAACCAACATGTTAACAACTCGTTTCCACCTAACTTTTACCATTTGTCAAGAATCTTATGAGATTGGCCAATATACAGATTTTTAATCTTTAAATCTATAGACCGTACGTAATCTATTTATAATCTATGCGTAATCTATTCATAATCTATTTATATAAAATGCTTTGTCCTGAATGACTGATGGATCAACGCACAGCCTAAACCGCCGATCGTAAAAACCTGAAACTTGGAGGGTATATCCTTTGTATGGATACATAGGCATCCGATAAGAAAGGATTTTTCGAAATTCTACCCCTAAGGGGGTGAAACGGGGGTCTAAAGTTTATATGAAGAAACCTTTCACGCGGGTGAAGCCGCTAGCAAAAGCTGGTCTATTATAAAATGGAATTGGGTGGGTTACATCAGCCGCATACACACTGACATCTGGGTAAGAGTCTCCACTATGTGGGTTCTTGACGATGAACGATGCTGCCGAGGTCGACCTGAAAAGTAGTGGCAAAGATGACTTAGACGCCTATCGCAAGGGATGTTTCGAGGAGGTTCGAGAAGACAATACCTGGAAGGAAGTTGGGGGAGGGTTTTGCACAGCAGTCGGAAAAAATAGGCTAAATAAAAAAATCTATTCATAAATCAGCTTTGAATATAATAATATAAGTCCCCGTAGTAATTCTTATTCAATACATTAAAGTCATGGTAAGTAATAATAATAATAATCTGAGGAGGCTCTCGTTAGGCAGTTGGATCAATGGCTTGATTCAGAAGGCAGTACTCCTGGACACGGCGCATATTGTTGGGAGATTCCTCTCTCAGGATCCCTGGCCACTATATATTTTTAAATGTCTTTTTTATGAGTTTTGTTTAAAAATTTAATTTATATCTATGTGATAATAATAATAAATTTTATTCAAATAATGGTTACAAAAAATTAACATTAAGCCAGCAGTAACAAGGTATCCCATACAATTAGAGGGCCTAAAAGTATACTAAAACTAAAATATTTTTAAAGGTGCAATTAATTGTAGTTCGGAATTGCAACGTTTTATAGTGGACTCAGTGGTATATAGTAGTAACCAAGTGGTGACGGACTCGACTTATGAATTGTAAGTACGTCGTGTGTGTACAGACAGGCGCTTTACTTTATGTCATTCTTTTCAATACTACTTCTCACTAAACGGAGAAGGATAACGTTGTGAAGAAACCAGCATTTTTTTTGAGATGGGGTCTCATTCAATATATTCTCCTGCTCTAGGGTATAGCAAGAGCGCGTGTTAAACTTTTACCTACTGACTAACCCAACAGTGTCCTTCAGTTGCTCTTTGCGTTTCAGAGTCACGGTAACTCTTTTAAAAAATCCCGAGGCTCTAGCGGGCATCGGCACTGCTAGGTCCCTACGGTTTTGCTAATATCTCTCTGAGACGCGCGTAGAACACTGTGCGCCGTCAACGACTCGAGGGCGGCCGGACGGCGAGCTACCCATTGCTCGTCGTCTGCAAGCCTGCTCCTGCGGTGGTCGGGGATCGCCTTGCGATTTTAGACGCCTGGGTAGCACCCGCAGTGGGTTTGCTTGGAGGATTACAGCCCATTTCTTCTCCTACAGAGGTAGCCCGATTCATTAATGAACATTATAAGGCTACTATTAATTACTACATTTTAAATCCATGCAAGAAAATAATCGTATATTTACCGTTTTCGCATTTTTTATGCTTCTCCTTCAGCAGTATGGGGCCCAAGTGGTTGGTGAGTAGGAACCCGATGGGAGTCGTGATCAGTATGGCCTGCACTATAAGGTTCATCAGATATTCTGCGTACTTTATTCTTACGTCATCCGGGTTGCCGAGGGCTATCAGCGCGTTTATTGCTACTGGACATAAAACAGCCTGAAAAGAAGAAACGTAGGTTTCATTAGAATTATGTGGTCAAATATGCAGTCCCTCCATGCAAAACACTGGTATCGTGATGACTAAATCAGCCAGTTATAGGATTTGACAGAAGATACTGTGTATGTTTATGTCGTGGCCAGACCACAGAAATTGATCACTTCATGATATGGTCAACTTAAACTGGCCAGATCATTTTAAACGTTGAACTTTGATGATAAGTTAATCGTCGTTTAGCCTACTTTCTGTAGGCTTTTCACTATCGTAGAAATCCTACATCAATGATATGGTCAAACGAGGATCGACATATCATCAAATGTTAACGTTTAACGATCTGGCCAGCCCCCCTAGCCAAGTTACAATCGTATCGTTCGCGCCGGACGCCTCGAGTAGGCGACGCCTCCGATTCCTTTGTTCTGACGTCATCTCAACGCTCAGTCACGTGGTCAGAACAAAGGAATCGGAAGCGTGATCTACTCGAGGCGTTCGGCGCGAAGGATACGATTGTATCTTGGCTAGGGGGGCAGTTTTAGTTGGCCATATCATGAAGTGATCAATGTCTATGATCTGGCCACGACATCTACACTAAAATTATAAAGCTAAAGAAATTATTTGAACGCACAAATCTCAGGTGCTTCTGATTCGAATTAAAAAATTATGTTGGTGTTGGATTGCCCAATTATCGAAAAAGGCTATAGGCATATAATATCACGCTACGACTTATAAGAGTAAAGCAGCAACCAGAGACGCGGGTGAAACCTCGTGGCACAGGTTATTTAGAAAACTATTGTATGACACTATTGAACTATGTTGAGTGAGACATCAATGTCTGCGTGTAATCAATAACCCCCTGTCACTCGCACACACATGCTCACAATCATAAACTTACACATACCTATTAATTCACACATACACCCTTCACCTCCTAACTTTAATATAATCCTTTAAATTTATATAGGAGCTATTCATGTTCACAATAAATGCACCTTGAAACCAAATTGTAACTATAGCCACGGCAGAACACTGTGTCCCAAAATACAAGCTTTAGCTTAGTTTGGGAACCAGTATCTGCAACTTCTGCGATTACTGTATCTATGTTTTCCTGGACTCGTAATATTGTGAATAATTATTTTTAGTACCAATAAACAATTTTTTTTAAATCAAATTTTGTATTTTCAACTAGCTTCTGCCAGCGGCTTTGCCCACTTGAAAGTATATTTCTCCATACAAACTTTGGAGCCCTGTTCCATACCATTAAGGGAATGCAACTCGATATACATTTTCACTGTTTTTATACAACCGCTCTTACGCGATTATGACGTTATTACACATTTTTCATCAGATATTTTGGAAACACAGTATCTTGTAGATATTATCTAGGCTTCTATGAAATTAATTTATAAATTTGTGTAAAACTAATCCAGTAAAGACCTCAAAAAATCTGCTATTTTGCATGAACTTAGACACTTCATAATTTACTCAAAAATTAAAAAAGTGAAAAAAGTATAACAATAGGAGCCTTGCAAATTTAATCTAGATTCTAAATGACGACATTTCTTTTTCAAAAACTTTTAAGGGTTAAAAAAAAACACATATTTCCTGGAACAACTTTTGTAATATATTCGAGTAAATCACGGAATTACCGAATGCTAACAAAGTTTTCAGGCGTTATCAAGGTTCGTTAACAAGATTTTAAACCATGCTCGATGTTGACGATAGTCGTGTGAAAAAGGACACGCAGAAGGCGGAGAATTTTGAAAAATCTCTTCTTAGTAGCAAGCCTATAAATAATCATAAAAGGAAACCTACAAACTTTTACGGTCCTAGTCCTAGTACTTTCGGCTGTGTTGATATCTCAGTCAATCAGTTTCTCAAGGAGGCCTGAGTCCCAACAGTGGGAACAATATAAGGCCAACTATACTATGCTATACTAATATGATTTGAAACTTTTGCGATTTAGTATTTGAATTTCAATCAAAACCAGCTCTAGAAGGCTTGTCAAAATGTCTGGATGAAGACTACAAATGACTTCTAAAGTAATACCTTAATTATAAATTAAGAAGACTAAAGGATCTTGACCTGTGTATGAACTTTGAGTGACGGGTCAAGGACTCGCATTTAAATCCATTAAGAAGGAAGGATTAACTGGAAGCGACGTCTTTGCTCAGTGTTCATTATCCGAAACAATATTTAAACTATACTTAAACAGATTTAACGTTTGCTAGAGAGCCTTTTAAAGGCCTTGGAGGATCAGGGGTTTATAAACCTGCATCAATCATGGGTTCGAAACTAATAGGTGCCAATGTGAAAACAGTGTGTGTGTGTCAGTAATTCAAGACACACGCGATAAAGGCACATCAGTGGTTTTGTTTTTATTTGGCCATATCATGAAATGCAAATATTAAATGCGTAATATTTATTTATGTACAATATGTTATAGCATAAGCATAAGCAAATACACGATTATTTCATAAACATGTAGCGACATCTATGGCGTCACATGAGAACTAATCCTGCATCGCGCAATCAAAGTTCTCCGCGCGATTAAAACATATATCAATCGGGCAGTTGCCCACCAGACATAACACCCGTCTGGCCGGAGGATCCTCCCTTTCCAACGGAGGTTTGCGGGACTATACTCTCTGTTCCACATACCTCCAAAAACACTTAACTAATTAAAACTATATAAACGCTAAAGGCTGCTCCTAACTAAAATAAGGCGTCATAAAACTCCTCCGCATCGCTGTCGACTGGAATATTTGTTAATTGTGATAATATCATGCTCTGATAGAAGTCTTTGGTCCTGTAATGGTAATCGTTATTATTAAAGAGTTTTCCATAATATAACTTGGTTTTGGACATAAACGTGTTTTCTTTCTTTATTATTTTCTTTTTTTAATAATGTCCCTCACTTGGAATTAATTCTGTATTGTAGGTGCGTTCACAACCATGGAAACTCACATACTCAAAATACTCAGACCCAGATCGATTATTCCGTGCGGGAATCGAACCCGAGCCATGCACCGTAGCACCCAATTACTCAACCACTGCGCCAGCCGTGCTGTGCCGTTATTTTCATTGTTTTTGAGATACATACCTCTACAATAGATTTCGGCACCCAAGTGCAGCAAACGAACAATCTCTCCCTAATTGACATTTTGGAGCACACGACGAATGCCACGGTCAGTCTGACTGCCAGACAGATAGATAGAACGCCGAACCCCACAAGCATCACTTTCGTTGTATCCGATTGTATCTGCAATAAAACACGTCAAATTATTACTTTGTACTTAGAAAGCAATTTATGGAGATTTGCTTTTATTACAGTGATATTTTAATACCGTGTGACATCATTATTTTTATCATAAGGCACTTGTCTCACTGCCAGCGGGGAAGCAACTACTCGTAACTACCGAATCAACGCTCTATAAACGTACGAGATTCGTATGTATTAACACATTGTTAATCGCTGACTGTGCACATGGGTCCCAGTAGTGGCCCCGTACTGCGAGAAATCTTTATCTACTAATTTGTCGAAACGATAAGAGATTAAAGAAAAACACTCTCACAGTAGCTTTTTTTTAAGGTGGGAAATCAGCTAATGACTTCTCTCGCTCTAGGACGGAGCGTGAGGGCATTCCAGCTTTTATTTATTCCTTCAGTTGGCTTAGCGTTTTAAGACCACGGGTTTTCCTTTCAGAAGTCGACTTATAGCCCCAGTAGACTTCGGCCTTGCTGGGCGCCTACGGTTTTGCTGATATTTATTTGAGGCGCGCGTAGAACACTAGGCGCCGTCGACAACTTGGCTTGGTCTGGACGGATATCGGACGAGCGACAGTCGCTTGGTGGACAGCACACTAACAGAGAAACTCTCGCTCACAGGAATATATTATGTCAAATGAGATTTTCTCTTGCCCCGTATAAGTGGTGCAAGTAATCACTCGTCACACTTACAAACTCTTTCATTACCCAGCAACAATACAATCCAAACACACTCGCTGCAAATTCTCTGGTTTGCAAATTCGTTTCCAGGTCTTAGCTCTACTCGCTATTAGCAAAATAATCGCTTGCAGTGGGACAGGTGCCTAAAGAGGGAGCAACAGTTATTACGTATTTGTTTTAGCAAAACACTTGTATTGTAAATATTCATACATTATGTTATGTAAGAATTAAAGAATTAAAATAATGTTTATATTTTGCCCATTAAGTACTTGATTGATGTTTTAATAAAAGGTTATCATAGAAAAAAACCGGCCAAGTGTAAGTTGGACTAGCGCACGAAGGGTTCCGTACCGTCCGTAGCAAAAAATGGCCAAAAAAAATCACGTTTATTGTATTGGAGTCCGTTTTTTAGTATTTGTTGTTATAGCGGCAACAGAAATACATCATCTGTGAAAATTTCAACAGTTTATCACGGTTCATGATATATAGCCTGGTGACAGACGGACGGACAGCGGAGTCTTAGTAATAGGGTCCCGTTATATCATTTGGGTACGGAACCCTAAAAACAACAAGCAATCTTGCAAAATAATTTTCTATTCTGATTGTAGACCCAGTCCGTAGATTGTAGGTAGGCACCAACATATTCAGTTTTCTCACTCTAGGTACTGGAGAGTTGTATCGTCAAGGTATACATAAGCGACGAAACGCCAAAATATGGATTCATCAAGTGACATTTCGATAGCGCATATCAAACCCATTTAAGATTCTGAAATCTCTAATGTGTTTTGTCTTTATTTGCTAGGCTATGTTAAATAAATACAAATAATACCTTTTTAACATGGGCTTCTATTTCCCAAAGTCCATTTAATAGGTTTCTGTAACTAATCAATAAGCCTACCACGAAAAAGGTCCCAGTGTAGGCGAAGAGGGCGGGTTCGACCGCGGACCACATGACGCGGTAGGCCGTGGACGCAGGGTTATTGTTCAGTTTCCAGCCAGTCTTCGCCCACTGCCGCGCCGCTGTCGCGTTGCATGCCAGTACTGCTATGCCTGCTGTAAAATTTAATAGCAGAGGTTATTTATAGATAGGATTTTTTTAACATTTTTGTTTGCAACGACTATTTGCTTGTAATATGCAAGCTAGATTGCAAGCTAGAGTAGCATTATAATGGCAATCCATGATAAGTATTTTGTAAAAAAAATCAACACTAATATCATAACGTAGTAAAGTTTGTTTTTATGTTTGTAGGAGGTTATCTCTGAAAATCCTGGTTCGAATAATTTTTTCACCGATAGAAAGCTGCATTATTTAGCTGCTATATGTTATGTACGCGGGCAAAGCTGCGAGGAAAAGCTAGTGTATAATAAACTATTTTGTGTGTGTGTTTTGTTTTTTATTATATAGATATTATTTGTACATGTGTACATGTGTGGTACATAGGCGGACTATGCAAGACTATGTTAGACTTTTACTGACTAAAATATACATATGTCGTTCAGTTTCCCTTTGCGTTCCACGAGTTTCCTTTCCTATCACACTGTAGATGTGCACGATAGCTAAAGGTGAATAATAAAATACTATAGGTATATTTGCAAAAAAAAATATTTCATTTCATTTCCTCTTTAAGTTTTTTCTGTTATATTAAGGATGTTTATTTAAAAAAAATAAAAGTATATTTATCATTAAAATTAGGGAAATAGTGTTAGGCAATATTTGTACAATCGTTATCATAAAGGCGTCAACGTAGCTTACTTTGATGAGTCACTTTCATGTGACTTTTTGTCGAGCAAACATGATTTTTATTCTTATAATTGTTTACTAATTTGAGTGTAAAATAAGTTTTTAGACATTTTAAATGCATGTTTACATAAAAATACACGCGCCTGAGTCCCGCGGTCTCATAAAATATTATGTTTTCTCGTGCTATTAAATCATTGAAATGAAACATGTTGCAAAGACCGACCGTGCATGGGAAAAGACAGCTGTTTGACGTACAGAAAATAAGGCAGTAACTCAACTAAATTTATTATAAAATATTTCATTACTTTTATTTTACGGAACTTTATTTTCTTTCTTTTGGTTTCACATGGTTTGTCCATTTAGCCAGTGTCGAGTTAAGAAAAAACATATTTTAGTTTTGGATAGAGAATACAGTCAGTTTTCAATTACAGTACAAATGTAGAATGTGTTATTCTAATGTTTTTACAATATTTGGCAGCAAATATTTACATAGAGTTAGTCTTCTCGGGCCTTGCCATGACGATTTAAAATGTCAAGCGCGCGAGCGAGAAAGAGTGATGGAGCTATACACCCTATATAGCTCCATCCCTTTTAACATTTCAGTTTAGGTCGTCAAATGGAATGCGTCAAGAGCTCGTGATACGTGAAACGCGTATCGCGGATATAAGGATCGCGACGGGTTAATATAATTAAAAAAAAAAGATCACAGTGTTATCGAACTGCTCCGATACGGCTTGACCGATTATCGTGAAATTTTTGTGTATATTTGACAGATCTGAGAACAGGTCGTAGGCTATTTTTTACTCTCCTACTGCTGCCCTCCATTTTTTTCTTTAATATGTTAATTTGGCAAAACAACGTTAGCCAGGTCGACTAGTGTTTCTATATATATTGGCCACTTATGTAGACACTTGAGACACAAAACTAGACAAAGTTTACATTTTTTTTACGGGCAACAATATTTGTCACTTTTTTATTGATATAAATACAAATTCGAAAAGTTTATTTGTTTAAGTATTGACAGGTACAATTTAGATGTTACAAATATTTTGTATAAGTGTTTCTGTGTTCTGCCAAAGTAAGTGGTATACAAATATTAAAATAGGTATTTTATTCTACAGATCGTTAGTACCTATACTTTACACAGAGTATATCTATATACAACACTTTTCATTGTTAAAAGTACGTATTTATATTATCTAGTTTTTTTTTTTTCGTTGGGAATATCATCTAATGACAAATCCCGCTCTTGGGCGGAGCGGGAGATAGTGTCAGACTTTTATTGACTAAAAACCCACTCCTATTCCTTCTTTGCCTTCATCCCGGGGCCCAGGGCTTCGCTTTCACACTATGCATACTTATTTATTTTAATTATTACAGACACGCTTATTTTAATACTGCTTGACAACTTTACTACTATAAACTAGTGATCCCATCTGATGGTAAGAAGTGATGCAATCGTTAATGGTAAACGCTACAGTAGAACTATTAGTGCTAGAGTCACTAGTGTACTAGTCAGAAGTGTGTAGTGTGTGTAGTAGTAGTAGTTTTTTTATTTTGTAAAAGTTTAATGTTAAAGAGACCTTATATGTATTTCTATATTTGGTGTGAATTGAAATCGTAGTGAGTGTGATAAAAGCTAGTAACACCCGAATGAAAAGCTCCTCTGAAAGCTCGCTGCAGTACTCTGTGGAGTTTTCGTATATCCTTGATGCAGCTTATTTGCATTTGAAAAAGAAACATGGTTCGAACACCAGCTATTTTGTAACACCTGGTTTAGGAATCCATTTTATGTTTTAAAATAAATAAAATAACAAGAGTTACAATAAAATAATAAAAAATAAAAACTGAATCTTTTATACACTGTATTTCATTTGTTATTTGTTTTGAAATAGGTGCGGCTTACATCTCACAACACCATTAGTATCACATTTTTGCATAATGCTGTTCATCGTAATAAATAAAGCCTCTTGTAATGTAACGTAGTACACTATTCTCGTAAACTAGTAAATAGTGATTGCTGATGATGAATCTTGGTTACATGTTTCTTGTCTTTTCTAATATGTGAGCACAATTTAGATAAGTAATAATAATTACAAAAAACGAATAAAAAAATAGAAATTGAATTAAGCCACTGGCAGCTAAGAGATGACTAGTCTCAACTGATGCCACCCGTTCACAAGCATGACGCGTGCATCAGCCCTACTCAGCTCAACCATTTTGAAGGGAACTGAATGACCCAATAACACGTGCCACCATCAGCGAGACATTTCAGTGAGCATGATAAACTCTCAACTGCCATGCTCGTAATGTCAAACAAGTTGTAAAAATGCTCCATGATACTTCACATTCACAAAAGTTGAAAAAAAGTGCTTCTACATTATACAATGCTATTGTTTCGAAATACAAAAGGTAATAAATTATCATAAGCTCTATTGATATAAACAAATAAAATTATAAAATCTTACACAGTACACAAAAGAACTATGTACCTTAGCCAATCTGAACCGAGGTTGATCTAATTTGTTCCTATTCCTAGTATTAACATTTATTTATTTAAAACTTTATGCACTAATGAAACATAGTACAAAGGCGGACTTAATGCCTTAGGCATTTTCTACCAGTCGACCTTAGGGTGGTGCAGAGATATAAAATGGAAGGTGCAGCTTAAAAGAAGACTGACAGAGAGGAAATAAGAACAATAATAAATAAAATAATAAAATTGTGCCTGTCACTTATCTTTATAAAAAGATGAATATTTTTCCGACGGATTGCACCCATAATAAAAAAGATATTTCAAAATGCTATCAATTTTTAGAATAAAGTTTTTTGATACACGTAAAAGCTCATAAATAATAGTAATAACCGTTATTTAAGACTGTATAGATCCATAAAAGTATAAAAAAAATACAAAAAAAGCTGTGGTTAAAACATTGATGTGAATCATTGATAAACAGAAACAAAACAAAACAACAATATGTTTACCAAAGCAGTAGAGGCTCAAAACAAATGATTTCACCTTTCTTACTGACTTTTGCTCCACTATTGTCAAGATATAAGGAGCAGACTGAATAAGAAAACACAAACTGAGACTACGGGCTTCAGTGGGCGGACAAGTCTGTTGTTAATGCATCATTGAGCAACAAAACAGGTTGAACTTGTGAGGATTTTTACAAATTATTATCTGTAGCAGTAGCGCATTTATATGTAACTACTTTTTTTCGCGATAGTAAGTGGCTTAGTGACTTTTCCTGCTCTAGGGCGGACCGGGAGGGCGTGTCAGACTTTTATTCTCTTTTGGTTGCTCTTTGCGTTTTAGGACCATGGAAGTTTGTGCGTGTGCCATTTGTGAAGTCAATCCATGGCCCCAGTAGGCAGCGGCCCTCCCGGCTTTCTTTCTTTTCCCGGCTATCTCTTTGAGGCGTGCGTGGAATTTTACGCACTGTCGACGTTTCGTCAATTCGTTAAAAAATGCATTGACAGTTTGATTTCAAAATGTTATTGATAACTTTACCTAGAGAAAATTTTTAACTTACTATTTTTCATAAATAGCATGAATTTAAAAAAAAAGTCTCTTAATTAATCATCTTTATAAAAAATAATTCTAAGATGGAATCAACTATTCTGAAAACTGATTTCATCTCGGATTTACTTTATATTTTGAACGTAGACTTCAAATCACGTTCATAATATTATTAATTTAATAAAGCGACTGAAGCCTGTCATTTTCGTGGAATGTCTCTTATTTCCAAATTCAATTAACGGTGCTGGGTGCAATCCGTCATTAACAGGTTCAAGCCCTCACATCCTCACTTTGAGTTGGTATTTCGTCCGAAAATCAACCCTATTTTGAACTGTTATATGTAATATAACATTTTGTGGGCTACTTATATGTTTATAGTTCCCACTGTTGGGACTCAGGCCTCCTCTCTAGGAGAGGGAAACAGACTAAATATTATTATAAGAAATTCATTGCTTGTGGGTTTATGTCTTGTTTTAATCTTTTGTTCATCATCTTCTGGCCATTTTTTTTTTCTTTTTTATTCTATGCTATTCTGTCAGCAGTCACGTTATCACTGACTCTCTTCATTTTCATATCACTCCTCATGCAATACATCCATATTTACTTTGGCCTCCCGTTCCCTCTTCATCTATATACATGTATATTCATAACTTTTTCAGTAATATGCGTTTCATCCCTCCTTTTCACATGACCATACCAAAATACCCGATTCCCTTTCAACTTTTCAGTTAATCCTTGGTTGTCGTTCGTATTTATATTTGAATATTTCCAAGCCCTGTCTTTTATTTCGTTAATCAGTATTTTACGCAGTAAATTATGTAGGTAGGGAAAAAGTTTTCAGCAAAGAAAAATACATTAATTTGATTCAATGAAAACGCAAAACACTAATCAAAAGAATATATGTCTATTATTTTTGACATGTTTTCAAAGATGCGGCTTTGCTCGCGTGAAAATAGGTTTATCCGTACAATAATTGGAGTTCCGTTTTATCCCCTTAGGGTGTGAGTTTTGGAAAATTGTCTCTTAGTGCTCGCCTACGTCATAAAAGCAAAGCTTGTAGAGACTAGGAACAAAAAAAAATCCTAGTCTCAGTAGTTTCTGCTGTACGATGATGATGATGATGATGATGATGATGATGACTAAATAGTGACCATTCTTTATTTGTTACACTTTTGTTGCGATGTGTTAAGTTTTCAGAGCCTCGTGGTCGTGTTATGATCGTGAAACACCGTTTTGTTGCTCAAGTGACAAGCCCAGTGCGAAAATTCGTGTAACTTTTTTATTAGTTTTTGGCAACACCAGGTTTTTATTAAATAGCAACAAGTTGCTATGATCATGGATATTCCTTCTTTTTGTTGTGTGGACATTATCGTAGATACCTGCTATACACAGGTACGTCACGACAGTACAGATCGTAATCCGTCTTTGCACTCAAGGCTTTGAGATTTCCGTGTAACGCATAGTGCCTCTCTTGTGGCCACTACATCTTTAGGAGTTCTCCCAAATATTATATAAATATATCACTAGCTTCTGCTAAAGGCTTCACCCGCTTGGAATTGGTACTTTTTTTTTAGTATAAATTATAGCCTATGTATTAATTCAGGATATAAGATACCCTCTTACCAAATTTCATCCCAAATTTGTTCAGCTGTTTGAGCCAAACATACACACTTTCACCTATACTATACAATATTTGCGTGATTCGTTTTTTTTCTCATCTTCACAAAGACATACAAAGTAGCATATGGCATCAGCGATACTGTAAGTTTCTGTTGACGAATGGTTTGCCTTAATCAAATGGGGTAATTATAACAACAAAATCTCCAATATTAACAACATATAACAACGGAACCTATAGTTTTTAAACCTTATAGCGATTAATTAATATAATGAACGATTCATATAATTTTAAAATAACTAATTTTTATAAGCATAACATATATTAAATATAACATCGTTTGACATAACATACATTCAATATAAAATCGTTTGACATACCACTCAAAAGATGTAAAATTTATTAGGTCTAATATGATGAAAACGCCTACTTAAAAACATAAAGCAAAATTTGCAAAACAATAACTTAGTAATTTGTTTAATAAATATTCCAAAGTATTTTTTCTTTGTTTTATTCTTCGTAAGTTCTATCGTAGTTATAGGTAATAGTAAGTAGATAATAAACATAATTAGTAACTGATTACCACTTGTGCTAAGATAGGTCGACGGAGCCCTGCTTCGCAAATGAGTACATTCAGAGATTTTAGAGATTGTTTAACCAAAACAAGGCATATTCAAATTTCAAATTCTGATAATAGTTAAGATAATGATGAAAACAAACTTACCGGTACCACCCCAGCCGAACTGCGTGGTAAGGAAGCTTGCGAACAGCCCTCCGATCACGACGAAGAGCACCCTCAACTCCGTGAGAAAGGTGTCTCGTGAGTGAGGCAGGAACTGTGCTAGACTGCCCCAGATGACGCCCACAGCTACGCCCACCAACAGTGCACACGCTGCCTGCAACAACCGAAACTTAGTCCTCATTCTACCCCAACTTAATATGTCGAGAACTTTATATCCTTCGGTGTTTTGGCAAGGTTTTCGGGTAAGCTTAACTTTGCTAACTTTAGAGTTTTTCTGGAGAGTACTCAGTTAGATTAATTACGATTTTATACTTCTTTTTTCTATTTAGAAGAATATTAAGTTTTGATTCGGTAGAACTAAATTATGTTTCTACTAACTGTAAATACTACTCAATTATTCGATAGCCCATAAGGTTTCGCTCATAGGTGTCTCGTGCACGATTTTGTTTTTTTTTTTTTTGTAAAATCCAACAATACAGATAAAAAAAAAACAATGTTGCCTGGAATTGAACCGATACATTTTACTTGAACTATTATCTACACTATTTAATTTTGATAGTGTCGCTAATAAGGATTAAGTTCTTAGGAGTAATGACTAAGTCCAAAAGACCGGCGGCATTAGTTAGTTCGTTTGGTAGTTATTTTTATCACAGTTATTTATGTATTTCACATGTATTTTAAGATTTTTTTATGGTAAGACTACGGTAAAGTCTGACCACGAATGCGGGTCAAACGTCCTGCCCCCCTAGCCAAGTTACAACCGATTCTCTTTTCCCTCCCTACCTCGAGTAGGCCACGTCTTCGATTCCTTTGTTCTGACGTCATCTCAACGCTCAGTCACGTGGTCAAAACAAAGGAATAGGAGGCGTGGCCTACTCGAGGCGATTAACGAAAAGAGAAACGAAACGGTTGTAACTTGGTTAGGGGGGCTGAGATTGTGCAGGAAACATAGCTTTAGAAGGAAAAGGGGGAAAAACTTTGCCCAGCCTTGAAAATAAAAACTAGAGAGTACAATTAAAAACATTTTAAAAGCGATATTAGTTTGAATATCCCGTTTTCCCACTCATTGCAATCTTCTAGCACTAGTGTTTTACTACGATAAACTTTTGACACGAGTAGTAACTGTGCAATTTACCCTAATATATCGGTACGCGTCATCACCGTCGTACATGATGAAGCTGTGGATCACGCCAAACACGCCAACACTGAGTGCTGTATCGGTACCACCAGCGGTACATATCAGCTGCGGCCAGTTCTGACCCAAGTTCTTGCCCGCGGTCAGCCGCACCACCGTCGGCATTAAGATAGGACACGATACTGAGGCATAGATCGAACCTAGGAGAAAACCTGTAAAAAAAGATTTGTTTTAAAAAAGTCTTTAAACTGTACACAAAAAGAGGAAGTAAAACGCTAAGAATGCTTGATTAATTTCAGCCCTTTCGATCTATCGTTTTCGTAGTATTCCATGCGCGCCTCAAGGAGATGTCAGCAAACCGTAGGGGCCTAGCAGGGTTGAAGCCTACTGGGGCCATGGGTTCGCTTCTGAAAGGAAAACCCTGCCCTGGTATGAAAAGCAAAGAAGGAATAGGAGTGGGTTCTTAGTCAGTAAAAGTCTGACACACCCTTTCGCTCCACCCAAGAACGAGAGGTATCATTGGATGATTTGCCTACCTAAAAAAAAACACTTTCTTTTGCAAAATACTATCTTAATATAGTAATACCACCTAGTTTTTTTTTCTGATCAGTTATTCATACTTTATTTTCAGGGAACCCGAGAGACAAGTCCTGAATACATATATAAAAAATAGAGTACATCATTTACTTGTCAATTAGTATAAAGCCTTTGACAAAGACATCTCATTAAATCTGATATCGAACGGTAAAGCATCACAAAGAGTGTTGTTGTAGGTATATTCAGAGCGCCTCTACACAACATTTGAGATATTTATGAGCAAATAAAGAGTTTTAGGTAGCGCCTACAATAAATATTATAACAGTATCATTGAATTGTACCTTGACACTTTTTCTTTACCAATGTAAAGATAAATAATAGCATGGAAGCGTAAACGTTTACAGCGTTAGGCTTCAGTGAGCACTGTTAATATTATTCAGCAAATATAATTTACTTATGTAAATTGAAGGCATGTTTATCATTTGATATTTTACGCAGTCGCACGTATGTACGATAAAAATCCAATATAATTAAATCATTACAGTATCGGCGAGTGAATATCCATGTTGATGTAGCGCGGGGTACATAAGGGTTGGGTAAATAAGTGCGCGAAAGTGAAACAAAAAGTCGCCGTTGGAAAGTTTTTCGCTTTGATGCTTTGTCCGGAAAATCGGGCCGTGTACTCGTAATTACAGGTGTGCGCACGCAGCGTAGCGGTGGCGTAGCAGTGGCGTGGCGGCGTGCTGCGCGTCTCAATGTGCGCTCCACGCTCCACGTCACGCGGCGAAAATGCATTCAAATCTTTTGCAATACGAGTTCCGCACCAGAATTTATTGAATTGGCTTTGTACCGTGCACACACCGCGCTCCATTGTGTTCAGCGTTCGTGACAAATTTTATTTTATTACACGGTTTGAGGTGTTTCATGTTTTATCGAATGTTAGTTCGTGGTTTTTGTGGGCTTGATTTTTAATTTATTTTTTGTACCGACTATCCGCTCGCTAACAAATGGGCTGGGACGTTTTAATAACGGACGACGAGAGCGTTGATTTATCAGAACTAACGTGTGACACGCTTTTCTATAAATAGAACATTTTAAAAGACATAACTGTTTAGCATCTGCTATTGAACATTATTGAGTACTAGCGCAACTTGTGTGTTCTTACACTTTGTTCTGTGAAATCGGATATCAAATATGTATGTAGCTAATAGATAATTCTATGAAAGGCTTTTGATAAACAAAAACCCTTGTTGGAATTCCTGGAAAAAGTGAGCGCTACGTTGATTTTCTGTGAGTAAAATAGAGCCGCGTGGTCCCGGCTTAGTAATGGACTAGATATTCTCTTTTTGTGTTGTTAGTAGGGTAGTTTCAATAGGCTACTGAAAGTTTTGAACAGGTAGTCGATTTACCTACTTTTTGAGGTATGTTCTATGGTTGGTGTTTATTTTATCTGGTAAGGATTAACAGCTGAATACCTAGGTTTGTACCAAGCAATCTAATGACAGTATCAGTGGACGGCATTGCCGTGGCTGAAAACTGGGTCAGGCAAGAATTGAACTAGTTTTGTCATCGACACTCTAAAAAGAAGGTATGCTGGGAGATATTTCTTTAGAAATAAGCATCATCTTTGTAGTATTCTTCTGTTTCCTTCTTCTTTTTTTTCATTATTGTGTGTGCATAAATTGTTAAAAAATAAATAAAGAAGAAGTAAAAGTACCACTTTTCATTTTATATTTACTTTAGGTTAGCAGTAAAGCTGAAAACATCATAATAATGTAAATAATTAATTGTAGAGCAAACAATTGACGTACTCGTAGCTTTACGTAGATCCTCTTTTCTATAATTTCATTCACGTGTTCACGTTTACGTAGAAGACATGAATTAATAACAGCGTTCATTGTACTCCAATTCCCACCATTACAGGCAAAGTTGACTATTGTAAAGTGATACGATAATCAGTATTTGCTCGGAAATTCTGCGTGTATTGAAATGTGCAAGTACATGGTAAAGGATCTTAAACAATCAAGGTTACCGTCCGTCCAGATTTGTTCGAATATGTCCGTTATTTTGTCCCCAGACCCAACTTTGTTTCTGTTCTTATTTGTCCGGATTTTTCAAAATAAAGGGATTTGGGTTTTGGATTGTTTGAAAGAGTTGCCGTGTCCCTGGAGCGCAAAATGAAAGTACATAGATGGGTTTTAGTCAATAAAAGTGTGACACTCGCCTCATCACCTCACTGGAGCGAGAGAGCTCCAAAAAGTGAATTTATATGAGCTCAGAGCGGGAGGAGTTATTTGATGTTTTCCTACATAAAATAACTGGGCAAGTGCGAGTTGTATTCGCGCACTGAGAGTTTCGTACAAACTTACCGAGACTCCAATCGGTAAATGAAGTATTTACATATATGTAGTTCAATTCCCGAATGGAGTCTTGAAGATTTTACTGAATCACAATGTTTTTTTTGTGACTTAACAATAAATTTGCTGTGTTCGGATTTATTCCTATAACTGTAACAGTAATTAATTGTAATTTCAGAATACTGGGTCAACGAGAAGTACCCTATGAATTTTGATTCCCTTGAGAGTGTCGAAATATACGTTTTTTGCACACAGCTTCAAGGGACCGCATTGCTGAGTATATGGTTTTAATTTCAACTTAATACCTCCAGACGTTTTTGAGATAAATGGTCTTGACACACAGACGGACAACAAAATGATCCTATGAGCTTTCATTTTTTTTTTGTTTTCAGGTAAGTACGGAACCCTAAAAGATTTTATAAATAAGAAAAGATGAGGTCTGGCTTCCGTACCGTCCATAGCAAAAAACGGCAAAAAATCACGTTTGTTTTATGGGTGCCCCATTTAAATATTTATTTTATTCTATTTTTAGTATATGACGGCAACAGAAATACAACATCTGTGAAAATTTCCACTGTCTAGCTATAACGGTTTATGAGATACAGCCTTGTGATAGACAGAAGAACAGCGGGGTCTTAGGTCCCCATTATTAGGGTACGAAACCTCAAACCTCGAACGGATTTAACCGTTTGCAACGGATCCCTAAAAGCAAAATGTACGGAATATTTAGCAAATATTCAGGTTTTTGTGAGGATTTTCCAAGCTTCGAAATGGTGATCCTAGTAACGTTACCGTTAGAATAGCAACGTTTGGTTCAAAATAAATCCTTCCTAGTCTCTGATATCAGGCATATTTTATCAGGTTCATAAGGACTTATGACTTTGTATTCTGATATTTGAAATGCTTTTGCTAAGCTAATAAGCTTATTAGCTTAACAAAAGCTTAGTTTACGGATGCTACAAATAAACTTAGGTCATTTCGATGCAAATAACAAAAGTTTTTAAATAACACTTTTAGAAGTCATTATATTCATTGATTTAAACTAGTTAAGACCGCGGAGTTACTTAGTTGACTACCCTGAAAGGAAACACAAACAAACTCAAGGGTTAAAGTCTCTTTTAAAGTTTATACAGTAAACATGTAATGGTCAAATCAGAGAACCATGCTGATTGATATCTGAGATGGTCTTCTGAGGAAAGAACTACACAGATTTGAGTAGACCTGTACAGTCAGTACAAGCAGTTGTCAGTATTCGTATAGCTCAACTCAAGACTACTAAGGAGCTCAACGACTTGAACAAAAAAAAATACTAAAGAAAGAATATTTGGTAGGATGCATAACTGCCAGACATTAGAATATTTTTTTTCATTCCTCCCACTCTGGCGCGAGAGGGACTGTCAGATTTTTCCTAACTAAAATACATCTATGTTCCTTCAGTTCCAGGGTTGCGGTAATTTTTTCATAGAATGCCTTAATTCTTGCTCATCACCACATAATCCTTCGGTGAACACCATGCTCATCACAACATAATCCTTGGGTGAATATCTTGCACATCACCACATAATCCTTGGGTGAATACCTTGCTCATGACCACATAATCCTTGGGTGAATACCTTGCTCATCACCACATAATCCTTGGGCGAATACCTTGCTCATCACCACAACGTGTAAGGACTTTTTTTGACAGAGGAAATCATCTTATGCCCCCAATAGTGATCAGACTTTGCCGCACTCTTACCATAAAAAATTGGTTAGTCCTTCTCCTGCTTCGCTATGCTTGACTCGTAAAATACTTACACAAAAGTTTCGCTATGCACGAAATCACATTTCCAGGCAGTGATGAAGAAAATTGTTAGTGTAATATTACTAGTAGTAATATGTTACATTTTGTGAGGTGGGATATCATCATATAATTTTACCCGCTCTAGGGTGGAGCAAGAGGGTGAGTCAGACTTTTATTGACTAAAACCCATCTGTGTTCTTCAGTTACCCTTTGCGTTCTAGAGCCACGGTCGGTGTAAGGACCACTAAAATAATAAATCTGGTGCACTTAAATTTATGAAGTCTGGTCAAACTTACCCCAAAGCCAGGGATAATCGAGCAACAGGTTCATGAAAACAGCTAGGGTCACGACCTCGGCAGTCCAGGGCAGCACACCTAGGGAAACCACCTGCTTCCAGTTCGTCTTCATGTAGCTCAAATTCCAGCCCAGAGAACCCTTGCCCAGAATTATTACTGGGTATATTTTTCTGGAACAAATTAATAAATTATGTTATTCTTCCTCCGATGGATCTCTTCTTGATTTTACATCCATCGGGGATGCGAAAATCATAAGACTGTTGGTCGTGGCGACAGTTGGGGAGGTCTATGACCAGTAGAGGACGTCTTAAATGGGGCCGACTGAAATGATGATGATAGCTCTTGCTCTACAAAGCTCTGTTTTAGAAGGGTTAACCTTTTGTTGATGAAGATGTTTGAAGAGACTTAAGAGATTTGAGATTTAGCATTATCTTCTGAAATTGTAAATACAATATAATTTTTGGCTTGTTCTAAGTTGGAATACATCATCAATATTAAAAGACTTGTAAAGTAGGAAATGGACACCAGTTTTGTATTATAGCTTCAAATATTATTGTCATTGCTGTTACAACACAACACAAGGTTGAGATATTTTTTTCAGCTACAAACGCCCTCTGTTTGTAGCTGAAAAAAATATCTCAACCTTTACTAGATTTATAATTGCATTATATATTTTGTGTATTTTTTAATCAGCCAGGCTGGCTGAAGTGTGAGTGGGCTGGCAAAGTCGCACGAATGCACCTAGATAGGTGGGCGAGGATTGTCACTCAGTGGACTCCTGAGGGAGATCGACACCGTCAATGTCACCGCGGCGAATGTGGTGTTACAATCATGTTCGCGGGGCAAAATTGGCCAGAGTTCGCCCTAGACAGAGAAGTCTGGTAGGAGAAAGGGGAGGCCTTTGCCGACCAGTGGGACACACAAAAGGATAAATAAAAACTGTATATATAAAAGGTAAAGTCCTGATCAAAGTCCTCACTCACTGACTCATCAACGCCAAGGCCAAACCCATGGATCTAGAACGTTGAAATTTT
The DNA here is from genome assembly GCA_949316375.1 of Mythimna vitellina. Classification (NCBI taxonomy): domain Eukaryota; kingdom Metazoa; phylum Arthropoda; class Insecta; order Lepidoptera; family Noctuidae; genus Mythimna; species Mythimna vitellina. The sequence continues at coordinate 12,129,299 of OX438691.1, read as the reverse complement.
GCACAGAGGTTTCTTTTTCGCCCTAAGGTCGCCGAAAGCCGCTGGCAGAAGTTAGTATTTACCCAACTGCCTCTTTTAAACGATGGTGTCTTAAACCGTGTTCGACAATTTAAATGCCCAGGGCATATTGTGACAGAGAATTTGAAGGACAATCTGGACGTGGACCGGGGGCGAAGAGCGTTGGCGGTGAGATGTAACATGTTGATACTGAGCGTACTGTCAAGTATTTTACACGTGTAGCCTTTAGACTAACTGCACTATAAACGTCGTTAATGCTCTTAGCGTCCATAACAACAATGCATTCAGGATGCTTTTGTGGCTACTTCTGTAGTGACTCAGGAATGTTCGCGGATGCACAGACTGACGGCTTCGCTGCGGTCAGCCGCAAGCGAGCAGCATTTTTGTCACGCCACTCGCTTGCCATTTTGCCAGAGCGCCATTTTTGTGCGTGCCAGTACCAACGGCCATATGAGTGTCATTGCCAATAAACTGCCCCCCTAGCCAAGTTACAATCGTTTCGTTTGCGTCGAACGCCTAGAGTAGGCCACGCCCCCGATTCCTTTGTTCTGATCACGTGACTGAGCGTTGAGATGAATGAAATTAATCGGAGGCGCGGCCTACTGGAGACGTTCGACGTTTGCGTCAAAAAAATCGTAACTTGGCTAGGGGGGCTGGATTGTCCTATTATCTGGTTCTTAAGTCTGGCTTTAACTATGTTAGTAGAGTATGTAGATACATGCTCTAGTAACATAGTTGTTAAGTGTTTGTGTTACTAATATCTTTTTTTAAATTTATTTTTGTAAAGGTTTTTGTTGTTTTTGTACAAAATTTCCTCTCCAAACTTTACAGTTTGATGGTTAGATACACTCGCTTTTTATGACATAAACCAACAAAAGTCTACAAAACAACAATCCAAACAATACACCTTAGCTACATTCTAATATTTTTACGTAATTATGTTAAGGTAAGCATTCAGCGCTTAAGGCAAAGTACTCGCGCCACTCGGGCAATACAAACTATAACCTATTTACATTGTAGTAAAGTTTATTCTACGTTGCTCAAGTAGTGAGCACCCTGGTAGACACGTGTACTACATCTGGGTAATTTATTTGTTTACTAACATAGTTTTGTAAGTAATAACTTAATTATCATAATAATGATACTTACAAAGTTTAGTATAATCATCATCATCATCATCTTCCTGCCCTTGTCCTGTTTTATTTGGAATCGGCGTAATACGTTTTTTTCTTCCATTCTACCCTGTTACTCGTCAAGCTATCACTAACTTCCTTTTCTTTCATATCACTCTTCACTCAAATCATCCATCTTTTCTTTGGCCTCCCCGTCCCTTTCCATCCATCCACATGTATGCTCATAACTCCTTTAGTAACATGCGTTACACATACAACATACAACAACATGCGTAACAAAGTTTAATATATTGTGGAAGTTAATTCCGAAATAAAAAGATTATTATTATTATATATTAAATGAGATAATAAATTATAAATTGGCGCATTAGCTTACCTCATAAACCCATCAATTTCAGTATAATGTCGCATGTCGAGGTACCCGATATGTCGCGCTGTGATTCCAGTCAAGATGGCCGCCAAACATGGTGGAAGCGTCGTGGTCACCTGTAGCACATCTCCAGTGGTCCAGGCTATAGCGACCACTACTGCTGGCCTGAACCACTTTCCATTCCAATTCCACTCGTCTCCGAATGCACACCATAGTAGGCCCCATGACGCTAAGCCTATGGATTGTGAAAGGTTACATAATAAATGTGTGCAAAACGAAATTATTATGTACTGACTTTTTCCAGTGGTTTCATTCGTGTGTCACTCAGTGATAAAATAGCATTTTACTGGAGAAAAAATTTTCGGAATCAGTTCAGTAGTTTAAGAGATTACCCCTACATATAATCTTACAAACTTTTAGCTGTTTTTTTTTTGATAATTTAATAGGTATTTACATTTAAAAAAACTAACTAATAATAATATATGTATGTATGTTTTATAAATAAGCAGAAAAAAAAACATACTCTATCGCATTAGGTTACCCTGTAAAGAAAGTTGTAAGTTGGAAAACTAAATAAATCAATAAAAAAGAATATAAAACTAAAATTACATTAAAAAAAATAATAATAAAAACTCTACACTGATTACAACTAACTAAAATCAAACCAAAATATGGCGTCAAAAAACTCTTCTAGTTGTTTATAATACATATTGATCTACCACATGCTTTGCCAGTTTTCGCACAGAAACTATTTTTTTTTCAATATTTATGTATTTTTTGAATGAAAGTTGCTTGTCAGTTTTTTTATTGTTGCGTGTCCGATTGTTCATGCATGTGATACACAATTCAGCCTGCTATTTATGCCAAAGCATAGACATGAATTAAAAAGTTTTAAGCTTTTGTTAAACTTGTTACGGCGGCTTTGTTAGGGCTTAACGGAAAATGCGAGTGACCGTATATACTGATAAATATTGTAGAACTAGCATCTGCCTGCAATTTTACCCGCTCGAAAGTACTAGAAAATAATCCCCAGGGAACCTACTCCCGGGATATAAAGTTGCCAGTTCCTATTCCAGGACATGGCCCACTTAATAATAATATAATAATTTATTTATTTCAAGTAACATTGACTCATAAAAAAATATTTAAAAAATGATACATCAAAATTGTCACAATTAAAATCAATTAAGCTAAATCTAATATTATAAAATTAATGCAAATAATTAAATTTAATTACATTGAAATTATTTATATACTATTAGACAATAAAATAAAATTGAAAATATTTAAATTCAATCAATAAAATTTAAATAATAAAATCAAAATAAAATAATAAAATCAAAATCAAATAATAAAATCAAAATCAAATAATAAAATCAAAATCAAATAATAAAATCAAAATTAAATAATAAAATTAAAATTAAATCCAAATTATAATAAATTGCTTATTACGTCACAAGCCTGTCACATATCGCAAACAACAGTGCATTGTAATACTATAATCTAGTCTCTCTGCAAGCGTGGCCAGCATACTGTTAGCGCTCCCCCGCACTCGATGCACCAGCGACGTGCCTCTCTTGCGCATTAATGTATGAAAACAATCTACGCGCACTTCCGCAAACAATGCCAACTTATATGTGCCGAATTTCATCCAGTGCTGTTCAGACGTTTGAGCGTAAAGGGGTAACAAACTTACACTCTCAAAATCACATTCTACAAATTTTCACTAAAAACACATGTCCAAAATTGGTAAAAGATCAAGCAAAAACAATATGACTGTCTTATGGATGGAAATCATAAATCTTTACTGAAGCTATAAGCCAAACTAACCTATTCAAATATACTTTGTGTACATGACGATTATTGATACGTTTAGTAACTACTTAGATAGTTATCGCAAATTTTCTTTCTGGACTTATATAATGTCTACAAAAGTCATGTGAGAGGCTGACAAATAATTATTTATCTAGAGCAGTGACGTCGTTTCAAGTTCATTGCCGTTTTCGGGAGAAGATTGATTAGACAGTGTTTATTAAACAAAAATCGGTCAAGTGCGAGTCGGAGTCGCGCACCGATGGTTCCGCTCAAACTTACCGATGTATCCCGAATCGAGCCTCAAAGATTTTTGAAAATTACAAAAAGTAATTATTTTGTACTGTAAATTACGTTTTTTTCTGTGTTACATGTGCTATGAGACCTTGCTTCTTGCCAAATTTTAGGATTCTTGGTCAACGTGAAGTACCCAAAGGTTTTGTTTTCCTAGAGAAAATCAAAATATGCGCCATAAACGGCCTTATCTTTCGCCTTATCTAGATCGCTGCTCCAAGAGGTAGCAGACCTGACCTGTATTTAATATTTTCGGCTTAATACCTTCACCTGTTTCTGAGAAAAAGGGTTTTGACAGATGGACACCAAAGTGATCTTATTGATAAGGGTTCCGTTTTTACTGACTGAGGTATAGAACCCAAAATGCCTTTAAGCGTACGGAAAACCTTGATAGTAAAAATAAAACCTTTCTAAACCGGTGATGTCTAAATGAATGCCAAAAAAGTACCCTATATTTAAAGGCTTTCATACTGCCATTGAAAACAGGCATTACTGCTTATAAAACATGGCGCTGTTGATACGATATTAAATTAAAACAATCGTAGTACTAGTCCATAGGAATATTATTAAACTACCAAGAAAATCCTAAAATCAAAGTTTAAAAATTGTTTTTTTTTTCATACAAACTAAATAGCATAAAATCGTAAACAAAATAGAACACCATTTATAAATATCGGTACACTAACCTGTGACAACAGCTCCGTTTCATGTAGTGATGTAATTCTTTGGCGCCATTATTATGAATGCTCAATAAAAACAATTACACTAAATCACAGATTTTCATTAATAAAATTATTAATCATAATCACTATTTCATCGTTTATTCACTATAACTCATTTCATTATTGTCGATATTGAATCAGGTCGACCTGCCCTACGCAGACCAGACGTAAGGTAGCGTTCAAAGAAATTCTATAGTCAAATGTCACTCTTACATGCACAACCCAATTGCGGGTTTAAGGGTCGATTTTCTCGACTATTAATGCACCCATTGGTCAGACCAGGTCGAACAAATTCGGATATTCCCATACCTCTCTTTAGTTAAAGCGGCGTTTTTGTGGCATTCCTAATAAATTAAAATCATGTCGGAGTACTCTGAAGCTGTGTAATTGTAACGAGGCATAATAATTCAAATATAAACTTCAACTTCAACTCTTCATTAATGGCATTTGTGGAATTCAAATATAAAACGTTATTACAATAAAATACTTTAAAAAAAAATAGTAACGTCAGTGACCTTGTTATGTCAACTGTCACGTTAACTTGATTAATCATTAATTGTTTTATGGCTTTAAGGTTTTATGTTTATGGCATCGAATATGATTTTTTTTTCAGTTGTTAAGGAAGTTTTTTTTTTGTAATCGTGGACTACATTCTACATTACGTAGAAAATGCTGAAGATGGTCAATAATTTCCTGTGACTAAACTACTGGATATATTCGAATAATTTTTGGTATGCAGACTAGGAACATCATGAGAAATACGCAGTTTGATTTAATGTCGTATTATCGGCGCCACCCCGTATATGTCACCGGAAAATTGTAAATGCTGTAAATTTGTAAAATATTGCGACCAATTATAAACATTTTTTTCTCAAATAAGGCACGGTTATGTAACTATTGAATTTGGATGTGATTTATGATAGACATACAAACCATTTTCGTAATATATCGAGAAATTATAATCGAATAAAGATCTATTAAAACCATACGGAGTCTGCAATTTTCCGGTGACTGTTGTTTGTATTGTTCAGAAAACTTGTGATTCCAAAAGATACACTTTTTATTAATTAGTACAGATACCTAGGCATTCTTTCAAAGACTAGAGCATTAAAGTACCTAATAATGGATTATAAAATAGTAATCACAAACTTTTGAAGTAATCTTGAAAATACATGTCTAAAAACTAAATATTTTAAGTAACACATTTAATTAAAAGGTAGATAAAAAAACTAGAATTAAACTCCACTTTCTCTGTATAATTTGTATTTGAAATCATATTTATTTATTTGTTCACTAGGATATAAAAACAAAAGGTTCCCAGTTCCTTCTAGTAATATTAGTACTATGTGATTTTATAATAATAAATCACAAGACAGCGCAGTACTTACCTAGTAAAAGTAAGAGAAAATAATGAAGAAAAGTCCCCGTTGCTGCAATACACGCATTATTTTTCTTTTCCTTTTCAACATCGTCGATGGCATTCTTTTCTGAACTATAAGTGAACGTTAATTCAGGCGTTCTGAAAATAAACGGCAAAGAACATTGTTTATTCGAATATGTGCAATTCAATTGATTATTTGAACCAATTAAATTGTTCGATTCAATTAAATTGATCACGGTGAGCACTCACTCAGATTCTCTCATAACTGTACTTTGACGGTTTGCTACTATTACTAATAACGTGTCGTCTTCGTTCATACTGTTTAATAAGTGCAATCTAATGAGGCACACACACTAAAATGTACTCACTTACGTTTTAAAATCTTCATTGTGTATGATATAGACACCCTTATCTATGGCACTTGTTGTGTTTTTATCTGAAAATTAATCATCTCATGTATTCTTAAGATCATATTTACTTATTTTTAATTTATATTTACTACTGGAGACAAAAATCGATAAAAAACTTTTATAAATTTTTGACCTTGTATCTTATTATTGGTCGATATAAGAATAAATAAGTAACTGACAATTAATACACAAACAACCTTTCAAAATATTTTGATTAATTAAATAGACGCTTGGGGGAGGCCTATGTCCAACAGTGGACGTCTTTGATATATGGTGAATTAAGAAGATTATTAATTAAGGAGATTTCGTGACGATTTGGAGGCCTAACTAATGGATTGGCCAGAAGTGGCTAAGGACAAAAAAGAGTGGAAGAATGGAAGGGAGGCCTTTGTCCTGCAGAGAGACACAACAGGCTCATCTATATAAATAAAAATCAATAGCTGTTCGTTAGTCTCACTAAAACTCGAGAATGGCTGGACCGATTGGCTAATTTTAGCCTTGATATATTCGTGATAGTCCAGGAAAGGTTTAAACGGTGAGAAAATATAGAAAAATTCACGAAAAAAAGAATTCGAATACAACGCCATCTCTAATGAAAATGTCATTTAAAAAATAATAAAGTTGGTTCTGGTTATCCTATAACAGTTCAGTTAAAAGGTATCATAATATTCACTGACTACGAGTACAAGGCGGTACAAAGTTCGGTAAGGTCAGCTAGTAATAAATAGATTCTTAATAAAAAATATCTACAACTAATAATAAATTAGCTTCTGTCATCGGCTTTGCCCGCGTTAAAGTAGAAAATATATAGCCCAATGTCACTCAGTGGTAAAATAGAATCTTACTGGTGAAAGAATTGTTAAAATCGATATAGTAAGTAGTTTTAAAGATACCCCACATGCAAACTTAAAAAAAATACCTCTATATGTTATTAACTTTAAATAATGTACCTTATTATAATGTAATAAAGACTGGGGCAGATATTTATAGAATACTTACCACAGAACGACTGAATATTACTGCGCAAGTATTGGTTGATCAATACTGTACGTAATGCCTAGCACCGTGATTGTCGATACGCATCAATCAACATACGACAACGATTGCTTTGATTGGTCTCCATCTGTTACCATAAATATGTATAAAGGAACCTTTACAGCTATTTCCTTATCTAAGAAACGGTAAATAACGAGAGTCTATCTTACAGCTACTGTATAAAAATATTTGTCAAACACAAGTACAATTTGCGTCAATGTAAATAAGAACTTATTACGGCGTATTTAGGGATGATAATCATAAAAACAAACATGACCGAATTCAAAGCAAAGTTAACTATGGCTGAAACAATCAGATTAAGCTCTATCGGTCTACTGAAGAACTGGATAAATATTTGGTTGGACCGCGGTGTGTAATTCCTGGCTCTCTAAGATATACTGGTTTTAATTTTAATTTCTGAATGCTTTTACTTAGTATTTAACTACGTTTAAGACACCATCCTTTTTAGTATTACGATCACTACGTATTTTTTAAGGTAACGATTTGTTAAATTAAATGAAATAGTTATTTAAATCATAAATAAATAGAGCAGACAGGAAAATTCAACAAGACAAAGTAAATATCTTTTATTTTTTTTGTATCTAACGTTTATGTAGCGTTTGTCAAAGATAATTTTATTTGCAATTGTAAAATAACATGATAGGAAAGAGCTGATTTAAAAACCTGATTTTAGAAAAATCACTTAAAAATAAAAATATTTGAAATGAATCTACGTATTCGGTTTTCTACCGGTTGCATTTCTGGGAGTGTGCGTCGGAATTGCATAGCTTAATTCCGCCAAGCCCGTTCCATCATCGGAACATCAGACGTACGGCAATGCACCACCGTTACTTGGTAGACATCCCACCTATACGCACAAAACGTTTTGGAAACACATACATTGTGCGTAGAGCAAAGGTGTGAGATTCCCTGCCAGAGCCTGTGTTTCCTGCCCTCCTAGCCAAGTTACGATCGCTTCGTTTGCGTGGAATGCCTTGAGTAGGCTACGCCTCCGATTCCTTTGTTCTGACCACGTAACTGAACGTTAAGTTGACGTCAGAACAAATGAATCGAAGGCGTGGCCTACTCGAGGCGTTCGACGCAAACGAAACGATCATAACTTGACTAGGGGGGCTGATATCTACAACCTACGGAGTTTCAAGTTAAGAGTGAATAGGTTACTTCTAGGCAAGCGTGCTCCATCGTAGACCAAATCATCACTTACTATCAGGTAAGATAGTGCTCACGTGCGAGCCCACCAATAATAAATTAGACTGACTGGCCTGGTGGTCTAATGATTAGTGGCACTGACTGCTATTCCGGAAGTCGTGGATGAGCACAGATGGGTCTTACTCACTTAAAGATTGCGACTCCCTGTTGCTCCCCCAGAGCGAGAGATGTTATTTGATGACATTCAATACTCAAAAAAAATAATTGCACACAATCTTATCGCCCTTAAAGGCTATATTTGCCGATGTTCTTGCTATATTTACCCTTTTTATCACTTGTATTACAAGAGTGTACTTTACTTATGCAAAGGTAAAGTGCTCGTAACTACCGGATTATTGAATTGAAAAGTCTTCTTTCTCATTTCAGTATGCACTATACATGGAATGAAATTCGAGTCATTGACCTTTTGGAAAATGACAACTAAGAACTTTATGGCTATTTGCTAATTCGGGTAATTTAAGGCGTATAGTCCTTTGGACATCTGGCTGGAGTAAAATGCACACGTACTCGTACAGCAGCCTGAGCCAGCATAGAGCTCCGCTGAACTTTAAAACTATTTTCTTTGCGAAATATTGATTATTTACATATGCCATGTACCTAAATTCCGAAGAACATTTACGCATTTTCTTGTGTAAAAATATTAAAAAAAAACAAAGCCGTATGAAAGGAGTAGGGGAAAACATGCGTAAAAATATTATGTTGCTAAATTTTTTTTTTGGCGAACGTCGTACGAGGTATACGAAAAAATCAATTGACAAAGTTATGAGTATATATGAATCTAGATTATTTTTTTCAAATCTATTAACCTAGCCGTTATCAAGGAGTAGGCTTCAGAAAGTCACTGTTTTATGACATTAAATGGGAGCAAGGGCCTTAAGTCTTTCCCAAATTCGTCGTATAAATTCATACCACGTTCTGAATCCTGGTTTCATGGCGCCGTTAACCGTAGAAAACAAGTTTCGAGCGACAAAATTTAAGCTAAAAGTAGTTTTAATTGTATTCGTTGTTTGAGTTTAATGAAATGAAGATTATAAATTAACAATGCTCTCTAAACATTAAATCGACAACATGAGAAACTACCAGAGGTCCTAGCATAAGCTCTTAAAGCGATCCATTTTACGGCCTAAAGTGAACTCTTAAGGTCTACTCATTTTGAATTTTTTTAAACCTCTGGAAATCCACAAGTATAAAAGAAATCACCATAATGAAAATTATTTTGTTAAAATTGACTATTTGAACAATCAAAGGCAATAATCAAAACATGATATAAGTTAGTTGTCTCGATAAAAAAATCGCGAAGCTGACCCAAATTTACGATTTCAAACGTGTACATCTACGAGATCACGTCACGGAAATATTTGAAAGTTACAAAAAATAATAAAGAAAAAGAAATCTTGAATAGTTGTTGTTTTTTTTTATTATAAAAATAAAAACGCTGTTACGTGACTGCGAAATTGACATAGACCCGGGCGGAGTTCATACAAAATACTTAGTGGCTACAACTGGCTCTTAAAGGGATAGAGCTATATAGAGTGTATAGCTCCATCTCTTTTTCTCGCTTATATGGCTGACATTTTATCACGTCATGGTACGGCCCCAGTTAAGTACTATTGATCTAGCAAAATTTATCAAATAATCTATGTACAAATAAAGTAGGTACTTACTCAGTGTAAATATTTGTATTTTTAATCTTTATTATAGTAGCAGAAACTACCGTGTAGTATTGTGATGCGTTTAATGATATCTATTAACAGATAATAATAGGATTGTTAGATCCTTGATGTCACGTTATTCTAATATGTATGTAATTGTGTGTTTCTTCGTAAAACGAGTCTTGCCTGAAGGCATGAAGTCCAGAAGAGGATTCCGGTACTACCTACAGCATTAGCGTGCCTTTATTTTTTAAATAGTTATGTACTTTTTTATGCACCTGCCGTATATTTACTTTTTTATACACTCTCTACCAGAGTAGGTTGGCTGGTAGAGAATGCATTAGGTCCGCCTTCGTATCTTTAGTTGCATTATGATTAAATAAATAAATAAGTCGAAGCTTTTCGATTATAAAAACTTTAAAAAAAATGTTTGCATTTCGGAACTCGGTGTTAAATAAAAAATAAACAATACCGAGAAACACCGACTTCCGAAATCGATGTTATTTTTATCCTTTTAGTGTTTTTTTAGTGAAGTCGGTTTTTTTTTAAGTTTTTTATTTCACGCTTTTTAGTTGCGATGCACTTATAGCCGAGTACCTATTTCTCATGACAATTCCAATTAACACAAACACTGCTAGGATACACTGTTTTATTTTGAAGTTTATGTGTCCACCTTCGACCTTCCGGCTCCATCATCAGTGCAGTTCGATAGTACCATACGGTACTATAAAGCCAAAGTGCATCTCGAGACAATTTTAATAATCCCAAACACGGCTAGGATACATTAATTAATTACGGAGTTCCAGTGCCTATCCCCCGGCTCCATCATCATCATCAGATCACTTCGATACCATTTTCAACAAACTATTCAGAACTATTTATTTATTTTGATGATCCTAGTCGCTTAACTATATTGTGATATCTTTGTGAGTATGAAGTTCCGTTGGCCATTTCTGATCTTCTTCATCAGTCCCACTTCATCAAATGTTACTTTTTGACTGTAAATGCTTATACTATTTGAGGAGTTCCCTCGATTCGTTATGAATCTCATCATCAGGACAGGATTTTGAAAAAAAATGGGACTAATCTGGCAGCTTAACTTATAAGAGGAAAAAAATATTTTGCAAATCGGTCCAAAAATGACGGAGTTCTGAGGTAAGAAACATAAAAAAAATACAACCGAATTGACAACCTCCTCCTTTTTTGGAAGTCGGTTAAAAAAGGGTTTGAATTTAAGATGATTTGTTTCAATTAAATTGATTGATAGCAATGCACGACACACGAGTTACGCTTCTTTATTTCGTCATCACATTCCTCGCAAAATGGCCTTAACAAAAGACAAGCCAATTACTACGATTAATACTCGCTCATCTTCAAAGTAGGTACTTATAAGATGAGTTTGTATTATTATAAGTTGAAGTGAGGAGACACAGTTGAAAGATACAGCTTCTTCCAATTTAACAGAACGATTACTGAAATATTTTAAAATTAAAAACCACCGACGCTTGCATTTGACTGGTTTTTATTAAGTTTTAATACAAAGGGAACACGGCTTTCTGAACTCGACAATTAATTTTAGAAACGTTTGAACTTTTTACCAGTGCGAGGTTCCACTTCGTATTTTTGTCTTCCATGTTAGAATGAATGTTATCAAAAGAAACTTAATAAATTTAATTGTGTGTTTGAATGTAAATGTTATTTTTGGTTGCAATGATTGTTGGTGACTGCAAGGACTTGTGTTTGTTTCAAGGTTCACTATAGTTTCACCAAAACTCTGTTAACAAATTTTTAGTTAACTACCAACGTTTCGTATACTATCTATTTCACAAACAATTTATTAATTCCGAAAATGTTTTATTTTATAAACACTCGTTTTACAAACATTTATTTGGCAAATTCTTCTCTTTAAAAATGTTTTGGATGATATATATTTAATCATTTACACATTTTTCAATTTACTTTTAGATTATTTTGGTAAAATCACGTTTATGTATAAGTACTTTTACATTGTAATTTTTATTTTTGGTTTAAAATAAAGAGTACATCTATCTAATGGAAGGACAAGGGATGTGATTAAATGTACTTTTGAGGCGAGGGAGGGGATGGTGGTGGGAGTTCTCCTCCTGTAGAAAACAAATTAAGGATGTACTTAGTTTTTTTAAACCCCGAGCGAACGCCGGCGTTCGCTCGGTCATTGTCTTTCTATTGAGTCTCTAATTACGCTACTCAAAAGGTTAATGAACTAAATCTCATTTTGAGCTTATAATTGCATTTTTTTTTTTGATATCCTATACCTGAATATTGGATGGAAGGAGGTTTCCCCACTTCCTGTATGCCTAGTCGTCGGACGACCGGTCTCGGAAAATCATCTTATGACAAATCTCGCTCTTTGACAGAGCGGGAGATAGTGTTAGCAGACTTTAATTGACTAAAAACCCACACCTGTTACATCGTTGCTATCGTCCCAGGGCCTCGGGATTCGTTTTCACACTAGTATCATTCATTCATTCATTTAAGTGGTTTAAAAAAAAGTAACTAGGAAGAGGATGGCGGAGTCTCAGGGTCGGGGAAACAAAATAGCTGCCCATAATTTAATTAGTGCAAAAAAAGAATGAAGGGTCTACTTCGGAACCCATAGGAAAGACGAATCTAACTACGGTTCCGAAGAGCCTTCTAAAAATTAATCTTCTTTTATTCCAAACGTTGTTTTAAGAGTTAAAATTAATAAAAAATGAATCATTTATCAAATAACACGTTATTAAACAAAAGTTTAACTGGTGATCTATTTGAAAAGTGAATTATTTGAAAAAACTGGTTATAGGTATAATGATAAAAGGACAAAACAGGTCATTGCCCATCGTTGCTTGTTCAGTAAAAATTTGCAAACAAGTTTTAGGTGAACTGATAGGGCACCATATTACAAAGTAGCTTTACACGTGTGAGAGTAGAAAATATATAACCTACTAGCTTCTGCCAACGGCTTCGCCCTCGTGACTATAGAAAATATACCTATGCCTATATCACTCAGTGAATAGTGATAAAGTTGCATACAACTGTGAGAGACACAATAGAAAGACAATGACCGAGCGAACGCCGGAGTTCGCTCGGGGTTTAATGAACTAAAATCAGTCGAGTAGTTTTTGCGTTTTTTTTTATTAAAAAAAAATCATTTTTTTTCCACTTTATACTATTAGTATAGAAGACGACAGCCATGTAGCACCCACTCCTATCAAGATCAGGGACTCTACACTCGAAGTTGTGGACGACTACGTTTATCTGGGACAGACAATCCAGTTGGGTAGGTCTAACTTTGAGAAAGAGGTCAATCGTCGAATCCGACTCGGCTGGGCAGCGTTCGGGAAGCTGTGCGGTATCTTCTCGTCCAACATACCACAGTGTCTCAAGACGAAAGTCTATGATCAGTGCGTGTTGCCAGTGATGACTTATGGTACTGAAACATGGTCGCTTACAATGGGCCTCATCAGAAGGCTTACAGTCACCCAAAGGGCAATGGAAAGGGCTATGCTCGGAGTTTCCTTGCGTGATCGCATAAAGAATGAAGATATCCGCAGGAGAACCAAGGTCGCCGACATAGCCCGAAGAATCGCCAAACTAAAGTGGCAGTGGGCAGGGCACATTGCTCGCAGAACGGACGGTCGATGGGGCCGAAAGGTTCTAGAATGGCGACCGCGCACCGGAAAACGCAGCGTTGGAAGGCCTCCCACAAGGTGGACCGACGACCTGGTGAGAGTCGCGGGAGTGCGGTGGATGCGAGACGCACAGGATCGGTCGTTGTGGCGTCGCTTGGGGGAGGCCTATGTCCAGCAGTGGACTTCTTTCGGCTGAAATGATGATGATGATAGAAGACAAAAGAACCTACAATTTTATTTATATACCTATTTTTAACCTATAGAGATTATAACAGATTTTTTGCATTTAGTTACTCTATGATTTAGGTACCTAAGGCATTTTAATCATTCCTAGAAGTTGCTTTACTTGACCTTAATAAGATACCTTAGATAGGTACTTAAATTGGCATTTTATCAGCAGGAAAACATCGTGACAGCCTAGTGAGTTTATACAATCTTTGCTTATGATTTTCAAGATTTGCTTATGATTTTGATATGAAAATATAAAAAGACATTGACTCAAAATACTTTGTACAAAGAAAAGGACACAAATAAATGCAACAGGTTCCCAATTAGATCTTCAACAAAGCGTTGGTAACTAAGCCCTAAATAAGTTAACAGCTCTTTTGCTTGATGCTTTTAGTCAAAAGCCAAAGAGAGTCCGAGACATTTCTAGTGCTGCAATAACTCAAAGTGGTCGACCAATACGCTAACAAAAGGTATCAAACCGTCAACCACCAGTTTGCCATCGCTTCATCTCGGCATATGTTCATCGTGCACTATTAATAATGCATTGAACATTTATCCGCTGCGAAGTATAAAACGATTCAGAATCAAATGCAAATGGTCCATGTTTAAATAAATAAAATAGCGGACGTATATTGGTTTTTCACATATCCAATAGCGGTGGCTTGAACAAAGTATAACGAGGTATTTGAAAAACGTTATGCAGGTGGCTAGGAAATTGTGGGTGATGGCTAAAAAAAAAAACAATAGAAGGCTATATCGTTCAATATATCGACACACAATGCTTTTTTGAATAGTTGCAATTTATCGAAGCTTGTATGTAGGACCATCATTTTGATAGAGAAATATTCAGATCAAAGTGGATGGGAGACATAGCGTGTCCTAATCCAAAACCCTTCGTTATGGAAATCTATGGGAAAGCTTATGTAAATCGGTAGGCCTCTCAGGCTATTATGATAATAGACTTAATAACCATAACTGTAACAAAATTTCCTCCCTTGAGTTTATATTTGGATTTGATAATCTTAGTAACAACATTATAGGTCATAATATAAATATTATCAGATAAAGATATTTGGTGATGAAGGAATATCATGTCATTGTATTAGCTCATTTTAATCTAAGATTAACCTATCGTCATTTGAGCTGAATGGAGTTTGATTCAAAGTGATCCGTAAAGATATGAATTATTGCTAATGTCAATAAGTATAAATTGGGCGAGAGGAGAGTGACGATTCAAGTCAAAAGTTTTTTATTTCACATAGGCCTACATGGGCACTTATAAAACGTCAGAAGCTAGTGCAGTTATTGCATATTATAGATGCATTTGATGCTGATTTTTATTAGTTAACATGGACAATAACGACCCGCCAATGACTGAGTTTACGTGGGGTCATGGCGAGGACGGTTCATGAGAAGATGTCAACAGTTTGCACGCTATGGCCATAAACAATGGCCCGAGACACATTATTTTATGCCTTGATGAGAATTGATGTACCGATATTCATTCAACAAATTACAATCATAATGAACGTGAAAAATGAGCTCGTTGTCTTAGTTCGGCAGATATAATGAATTTTGTAGCTGCATATTCTAAACGAAAAACAAAGAAGATAGCAAAATATGTTATTGACTAATCAACTTGATTATTATCACAAAGGTAAACAAACTGTTACTCGATTCTATCAGAATCGCAGTATTATAAATCGATTTTAATTAGAGCGTGAAGATGTCACGAACTTTAGTTCAACAGGAAAATTGCTTGAGGCTTCTCAATCAGACGAACCAATGAACTGAAGAAATAGCCACCAATCTTCTTGAAAGAAGCTATTGATAACCAGAAGGGAAGGAAGGAACTGTAAGAGAAGATGAATTTGATTTTCGAACCAGTATTATGATAGGGCTGGCTTTTATCTTGGACTGGGGACAACCGTTGCCATACAGCGTGGTAATCTCACTAGTCTTTTTGGAACATTACTACTCGAAAGAGCCGCGGAGTATATTTTCGTTGCTATTTAGTAAGTTTAAATTATATATATATTATTATTTGTTTTATTGTACTTATCACTATAGGTAGTATCTCTTAAATATGTAAATAAATTCGATAGCTCTTATTAATAATAAAAAAAAAACGTGTTTCATTCTAAGTAACATTAAGAGACATTGATTCGTAAAATCTGGGTATGTAAGACATAACGTATATTGTTTTAAATAGCTAGTTCTACTCGTGAACACTTTATATAGGCGACGAGGCAATTAATTATTCTGGCGTCTTCATTTATAACCAGTGTTGTACATAATTCAAGACAACAAAATGAGACATGGCAAAATTGATATTAATATTTCAGATGTTGTTATTTTAAAGGCTGTTTGTATTAAATTGGTTTGTACCTACTAGAATTATTTCAGTCCATTGACGTAGCTTCATGTGTTCCATTTATAAAATAATAGAAAATATATAAAAAGTTCAAATTGATAAAAATAAAGTCATTTGAAAAATAAAACTTACGTTCAATCATTTTTGTGTTTCAAAGTTTGCACACTTTTATTTTTTTTTAAACCAATAGAAACTCTTTTTTAAAACTTTAGGTTCGGTGAACACGGACAATGGTGGCAAGGAACATGGTTGTTGTGGTATTACTGAGAGTAGTGGAGGCGAGCGTCGCTGGTCGCAGAACTCGCAGTCCGAGCTGCTCGCCCGCGTCATACGCACCACCAATAAATAGTCATTATCATCATTTAGCAACGTAATTTTCACTTAATAAAGATTGCAACTGATATTGCAAATGTTCCAATTAAACGTGGGTAATGCTAAAAAGAAGTATGTCACAATCACTGTTTGTTTTATAAATAAGTACACACAAATTTTTAAATAATGATTATTTGAAAGGTTTTCGCTAACACGTTAATAGCCTTTAACCATTAAGAGGACCCCGTATTCCTAATGCCACCGTCACTCTGAGAGGAGTGATTTACTAAGGTTAGGTTGTAAACCACGCTAGAGAGCGTAAGCTCATGACTGACTGAGAACTAATCAGTGACATTTGACAAACACCATACTTATTACTCTACTAGCTTCTTTCAATGGCTTCGCCTGCGCGATAATAGAAATTTATCCCAAAGGAATACGTATACGAAAAGTCCGATGCGCTATTCCAGGATATGATCTATCTGTGTGCCAAGTTTCATTCAAATCCGTTTAGCTTTCTGAGCGTGAAGGAGTGACAAATACAACCTCAGTTTTAGTATATGCGAAACTAGAAATAGGTATCTAATATTTTTATGTAAAGAATCGATGTATAAAATTTTATACTGTATCATGAAAAATCACAAAGTTATAAGCTTGTTATGCTATCTGGCGACTATGGGGTGGTTTTACTTCCGCACCCAGCTGTGCTCTGTCTCCTAATGCTCGCTATGACCTGCCGTAACATGGTGTAAAAATTATTGTAATCCATTCAGTTACTGATTCTGAACAAACTATATTCAGTTCTCGCATGTACTAAAAATAATGTTGTATACACATACTCACAAATTTTCGCCTTTATAATATTGAAGTCATACTAGCTGCTGCCAACGGCTTCGCCCGTGTGAAAATAGAAAATCATCCCAAGGAAATATACTATAGGGATAAAAGTCCTATAAACTATTCCAGGTTATGGTCTATCCGTGTGCCAAATTTCATCCGAATCCGTTCAGTTGTTCGAGTGTGAAGTAGTAACACACACACTCACTAACATTTTCCTTTGTATTAGTAGTGTGATTCTAAGGTAACTAATATTCGTTACGAATTATTATTAAATGGTTTTAGAACGCATGTCTGATTCGTAGGTAAGTTCCAATCAAGGCATATGCCGGATATCTAATAGGAATTATCCAATATTAAATCTATTTCTCATTAATCCTAATTGAAACAATAACATGATCTTCAACTAATTGATCAATTAAATAACCTACCAGGCGTTAATTTTAATTACACTTGTAAATAACAGTTTTGAAATAATGCAATGAAAATGTATTTTATTTATGACTGTAAACTAGAACTGAAATGCATAAAATATTCAGGAATCTTATTCAGTTTCGTTTTGTTCTTATTCTCTGAAAATCTCAGGCTGCAGCTGGCTTGGAAATTCTGAGACCGCATCTTTTTCCTTTAATAACACTTTATTTTATAACTTAGCGGAATTTTAATATTTAATTTGGAACTACAAATTTTTGAATAGTAAATTATAATAAATAAGGAAAAATCGTCTAAAACTATGTACATAACATAGGTACACACACAAGCACAGAAATAGTTAGCATTAGCATAGCAGACTTGTCATTATCATCATCATCATTTCAGCCGAAAGACGTCCACTGCTGGACAAAGGCCTTCCCCAAGTGCCGCCACAATGAACGGTCCTGTGCGTCTCGCATCCATCGTACTCCCGCAACCGTTACCAGGTCATCGGTCCACCATGTAGGAGGCCTTCCAACGCTACGTCTTCTGGTACGTGGTCGCCATTCTAGATTCCTGAGATAAAGGGTCTTGACAGACAGACAGACAGACAGACCGACAGACGGATGGACAACAAAGTGATTCTATAAGGGTTCCGTTTTTTTTTTTGAGGTACGGAATACTAAAAAAACGGGTAGGATACTTTTTTATTTTTGAGCAGTCGTGGCCAAGTGGTAACGGCCCTGACTTACAAGTTGTAGTTTGCAGGTTCAAACCCAGCCAGGGGCATTAATTTGTGTAATTTGTTTTATCACCACTGCTTTCAAAACGGTACCGCGGAAAACATCGTGAGGAAACCGGCATGCTCTAGAAACAGAAATTCGAAGACATGTGACATCCACCAACCCGCACTGAGCTCGTGTGTTGGGTTACGGCCTATTCCTTCTCCTAGAGAGGAGACCTGAGTCCTAACAGTGGGAAAATTATAAGGCCGACTATGCTATGCTATACTTTTTATTCCAGAAGTATGTTCTCGTCGGATACGTTTTCTTAATTATTATTTTTTAACCTCATTACTCTCAAGTTTCGCCTACGTTTGTATTTTCATCAGGTTTTTTTTTTTGCTAGCTCTACACTATCAGAATAGAATCAATGTTTGCGTAATCTCCTAATGCATATTGTTTTAGACACTAGTGAGTGTGGATTAATTTTAATACCTTCTACCTAGATAGTATGCTGCAATCACCCAACAATTGCTATAAACCTGTAAAGACTAACTCTTGCCAGCGGCTTTGCCTACGTGATATTAGGTTTCTCTATAAAAACTTTGAGCCTCCGTTTCATCCCTCTCCCCATGTTGTTCTCTCGTTTCAAGTGCACCTCTCAAATATTCAAGGGCTGCACTCCAATCTCGATGCGGTCCACCACCATCTTGTGACTGATAAGCCACACTTGCTTTTCTTAACGGAGACCCAAATAAGATGTCCGTTAGATGCGGCGTATCTCAGCTACCCGAGATAACTGCAGCGTGCCGGGGTCTATGTGTATGTCCGTAATCCGTGCCAGCGTCTCCGTCACCTTTAAGACCCTAATTTGTCTACGCTATGGCTGTTGGCGGATACTGGTATGTACAAAATTGTCTACGCCTGTGTCTGCCGATCGCACAGCAGTGATCAGGAGACGACTCGGTTGTTTGACCACCTCAGTGAGGCCACCGATAAGGCTCTGCTCTGCTCATCGGCACCTTGATGTGCAGCTCATCGCTCGGGGGAATTTAACGCCTGCCACTAAGATTGGCTTTTCCCATACAAGAGGATCGACCACGATCGAGTTTGGGTAAGGCGTGGATGAGTCAGTGAGTGGACCTGGCCTTTTATATATACAGATTTAAATACCCCGGTTTGTACCTGCGTCATTGTTAAAAATTGATAAAAATTGGCCTGTGATACTCATAGATAGGTTAGCTGCAGTTACAGTTACTGCAGTGCATTTGTGAAACTCTCTTACACACTCCCTACGTGACACACCTAGCCAGGATATATTCAAGACGAAAGTTAAAGAGGCTTTACTTTCACAATACAACTAGACTAGACAAGCGTATTATAAATTGGAAGATTATCCTTGATAAAAACGCTTAGTTAAATGCCAGTCTAGCTCCACAGCCACAGCCACTTTTACCTTCAAATTAGTTTTTTTTTTTTTATATATTTATAAATATTGGAAGAGATACTATTCCCCTTTTTGTATTGTTGTTTTTGAAACGTTTTTTTTTTAATTTGTTTGTTTATTTCAATAGAGCTTCCGATAATTTATTACCTTTTGTGCCTGGAAACAATAGCATTGTATAATGTAGAAGCACTTTTCTTTTTCAAGTTTTGTGAATGTGAAGTACCATGGAGCATTTTTATTAGGTTATAACTTGTTTGACATTACGAGCATGGCAGTTGACAGTTTTTCATGCTCACTCAAATGTCTCGCTAATGGTGGCACGTGATATTGGGTCATTCAGTTCCCTTCAAAATGGTTTAGCTGAGTGGGGCTGATGCAAGCGTCATGCAACTGAACGGGTGGCATCAGTTGAGACTGGTCATCTCTTAGCAGCCAGTGGCTTAATTCAATTTCTATTTTTTAATTCTTTTTTTTAATTATTATTATTTATCTACATTGTGCTCATTTATTAGAAGCGACAAGTAATATGTATCCAAGATTTATGTAACTCATAATATGATTTAAAAGAGTGTTCATGGAGTTTCTTGCACATTTTCTCCATAGAGAAAACTCTTTGGAACTTGCAATTTAGCTTTACTTTGTTTTGACTGACCGACGTTTTGACAATTCAAAAGTCCCTGTAATTGGTCTATTTGAAATAAACGTTTCTGATTTCTGACACAATAAATAGACCCTTATAATATAAATGTGTATTTTTTTATTTATGTATATAGGTGTATTTATTTATGTAGGTACTCGTATAACTTTATTTATTTATTTAAACTACATGTACAGTGGCACATAGGCGGACTTAATGCAACAAGGCATTCTCTACCAGTTAACCTTTGTGGTTGGTTTTATTCCCATTATCATCATCATCATCATCATTTCAGCCAATAGACGTCTACTGCTGGACATAGGCCTCCCCCAAATGTCGCCACAAAGAACGGTCCCGCGCGTCCCGCATCCATCGGATTCCCGCAACCTTCACCAGGTCATCGGTCCACCTTGTAGGGGGCCTTCCAATACTGCGTGGTACGCGGTCGCCACTCCAGAACCTTCACATCATAGGAAGTTTGAAATTATAAGCTTAACCCTACTTTCGTTTGTGATCAGCTCTCTTTAGAACTCAAAGTTATGATAAGAGAAAACTCAAATTTGAGTTAAGCTTACTTATGTTGGTAGGTCTATGAATTCTATTATCAGTATAGTATAATTTAGTAATAAATAAAATAAGAATTTAGCTACCAAGTAGTATTTTGGAAGTAGGTATTTTTATAATTTCAACTGTAGACTTAGAGAACACCTCTTTCAAACATTAAAACTAACAATTTGGTCTCTTTATAGTTTAGAACATTTTTATTGATAGATTCGGGTTTGACCACACCTAAATAAAAAGATAGAAATCAATGACGTTGTCTAATGTAATAATGTACTTACTGCCTAGTTTCGTATTGATTAGGATGAAAATCTTATCTGACGACAATAGGCTTATATGAACTGACCTATTTTATTCATTTAAATATTTGAATATCATCCTCTTTACTCCCGTAGGTGAAAATTTTGGCGTTGTGCCCAGGTTTTCAATGAAGGAAAAGTTCCAGCAAAAGTTTAGGACACCTGATCTATCGATGTCCCAAAAACATGATGCATTTGTGAGAAGCAACAATAGGTAATTGTACCTATTGGATTGCTAAAGGGTGTTTAAATATAAAACGACGAAATATTTTGTGTGTACTCAGTGACAGTATGATGGGTTTCTAAAGTATATTAAAAATATATTTTGTAATGGAAATTGAATATGATAATTATGTGTTGATATGTTCGCAATATAAATAATTTAATAATACGGGAGCTACGCCTGCCAATAAACTGCTATGCAGATTGGCAGAAGTATTTATTAATTATAAATTTTCAATTTTTTTTTTATGCATTAATACATCTCAGGACCTCAGGGTCACTGGACCTTTGGAAAGCGTACGAGAGGTCGAAACCAACTCGTAGAGGCCCTTTAGACAATTTTATTATTGTTATTTATATGTCATAGATTTTCTATATACAGGGTGGCGCCGATGATACGACAATAAATTAAACTGCTTATCTCATCTCATGATGTTCCCAGTCTGGATACCAAAAAATATTCGAATATTCCAGTAGTTTAGTCACAGGACATTTTCATATTCATCATTTTGTACATGATGTATATTAAGTTCACCATTAAATTAAAAAAAACTTTTATGGTAACTGAGAAAAAAATCATATTCGATGCCATAAACATAAAACCTAAGCTTAAAGCCCTAAAAGAGTTAATGATTAATCGAGTTAAAGTGATAGTTGACATATCAAGGTCACTGAAATTACTATATTTATTTGAAAAGTATTGCGTTGTTTGTAATTACGTATTATTTTTGGATTATTATAACTCGTTACAATTACACAGCTTCGAAGTACATACTCTACGTGACGCCGCTTTACCTAGATGGACATACTGAGAGAGGTATGGGAACATCCGATTTTGTCCGACCTGGTCCAACTAATGGTCGCATTATTGTTCAAGCTGTCCAGAGGATGCGGGAAAATCGATCCTTAATCCCGCAATTGGGTAGTGCTCCTATACGTGTAAGTGTGCAAGTGAGACTAGACGATAGAATTTTAAATTACTTTGAACACAACCCTACAACTAGACTGCGTAAGGCAGGTCGACATGATTTAATATCGACAATTAGTGAATGATAGTGAGTGCTAAGTGATAGAATAGTGATTAAGATTAATAATTTTATTAATAAAAATCTGTGATTTGGTGTAATTGTTTTAATTGAACATTTATAATTATGGCGCCAAAAGATTACACGTCACTACATGACACGGCGCTGTTGTCACAGGTTAGTGTACCGATTTATAAATGGTGTTCTATTTTATTTACGATTTTATGCTATTTAGTTTGTATGAAAAAAATCATTATTTATATTTCGACTTCAGGATTTTTTGGTAGTTTAATAATATTCCTATGGACTAGTATTACGAGTGTTTTAATTAAAATCGTGTCGTCAGCGCCACATTGTATATGTTACCCGCAATCTGTTTAATCCGGTATTCTATATAGATAGATAGATATTCTTTATTGTACACCAAAAATACAATTTACATTAGGAAATTAAAATTAATAGGGTGTCACAATGGGCAGTCTTATCGCTATATAATAGGTAATGTGTAGAATACCAAAAACGTGAAGGTAATCTATAAAATATTATTTGTTTTATACGTTGTCTGCGTTTATGAGAGAAACAAAAAAATATATTATATTTTATTATTTTACATATTCCCGGTGGACCAGCAGGTACTCTATACAATCTCTAGGAATTGTATATGTTGCAGTCAAAACTCTTAACCAGTCAAAAGTACTATTGACTAGCAAAATCAGTCAAAAGTACTTTTGACTGAACAGGTTGGTCAAAAGTGGTTTTGATTAAAAATTATTGGTTATTAGTACTTTTGACTGCAAATTTGTGGTTAAAAGTACTTTTGACTGACGCTCTTCGTCAAAAGTAGTTTTAACTGCAATAAAGCATCAGTCAAAACCACTATTAACTCGTTAGATGTGAATAAAAAAGATATTTATGAAATGTGAAATCGTTTATTACGAAAATGTTGGCATTACAATCAATACAAAGAAAACAAACACTTAAAAATTTTCTTTTGTCATCACATTGAAATGACTATCTTTCATATCTTCTATCGCTAAAATTCTTTGCAAAAAGTGTTCTTTCTTTTCGTAGTCACTCATTTTTGTTCTAATATCAGCACGTTCTCTACTAATAATGAGTAATATAAAAGTTTATGTGTGCGTTTGTCGTTATTTTTATCGACCACCTTAACTTTTTAAGAATTTTGACTGATACGACCAGTCAAAACCACTTTTGACGGAATCACTTAGTCAAAAGTACTTTTAACCAGGTCCATTGGGCAAAAGTACTTTTAACTGTTATTTTAGTCAAAAATATTATTGACTAAAGCATACGGTCAAAAGTACTTTTGACTGATTTTGCTAGTCAATACTACTTTTGACTGGTTAAGAGTTTTGACTGCAACATATACATTACCTAGGTAAAGTATGTATTGGACAATAATATTCATAATATTTCATACATTGCCTGGACACCCCAGGTATTCTATATATTGCCTAGGTATTCTATAAAAAACCTAAATATTTCTTATTATTTATTATTATCTTCACATGCAAAGGCAAGTTGAAAATGCCTCAAGTTGACCTTCAATATCTTTCGTTTACCTAAGATATTATTCAGTCGGTCATATGATTAGATTTTCAATCAAAAAACGTCGAAATTCTATGACTCAAATCTAAAATGGAAATTCGGTGGCGTAGAATAAACCTCTGATTGAATTTTCTCAAAATTCTATTCACAAAGCAGAGTAGGCTTCAAATAAGATAACGATCAATGCACACCCTATTATGTTCAAAATTCTGATAGGTGTTTAAAGTTCTTCAATAAATACCCTTTTCATATTAAATCTTTAATTCATCGATGTTCGTAGCTTATTAAATATTCATAGACTAATATGTCCCAGGCTTTAGGATGATAGTAAGGTTAACCTAGGTCTTGGTCATAATCCAGACGGGGTGGTGTAAAATAAAGGCAGTGTTTTAGATAAATACATAATTTATTGGGCATCTATATACTGGAGTGAGCTGGCCATATTGTTTCGTCGCACGATATTCGATGTCACTGGTGGAGCTGATAACGTCTGTGTGCGGTAGAAATCTGGAAATAAAACAAATAGGTATTATTGGTAGTACCTACATATTTATGAATAAACTAGCTGACTCGCCATCTACTGGCATTACCAGAACAGCATAATTCATTTTATAATGACATTTTAATTAGAGATGGCGTTGTATCCGGATATTTTTTACCGTTTAAACCTTCCCTGGATTATCTCGAATATATCAAGACCAAAATGAGCCAAATCGGTCCAGCGGTTTTTGAGTTTTAGCGAGACTAACGAACAGTTATTAATTTTTAGATATATACTACGTATTATAAATCAAGGTTATGACTGGAGACTATAAGAGTTTCTTAAGACATGCGTTCTTAGGGATACGCTACACTGCGGGGTTGGTCGAAAAAGTTAGCGCAGCCCTAGAATGTAAAGGGAACCTGAAGGAACACAGGTGGGTTTTAACCAGTAAAAGTATGTAGAGCGAGAGGTGTATTTGATGATTTTCCATTAAAAAAGAGTTACACTACAAAGACTTATACGAGAACTCGAACATCTCGAAAATTTCTCTCTCTTTAAGGGAATGAACAAAGGTTACGGATAAGTTCAATCAAAACTGGGGTGTAGTTGGTGGGTTTGGGGCAGTTTTTAGGGGTCCATACCAAAAGGATAAAACTGGACCCTATTACTAAGACTTCGCTGTCCGTCTGTCTGATTATCTGTTCGTCTGTTGCCAGGCTGTATCTCATGGACCGTGATAGTTAGACAGTTGAAATTTTCATAGACTATGTATTTTTCTTGTCGTTAGAACAACAAATACTAAAAAACAGAGTAAAATAAATATTTAAGGGGGCTCCTCTACAACAAATGTGATTTTTTTTGCCGTTTTTTACTACCCTTCATGCCGCGCGAGTCCGAATCGCACTTGGCCGGTTTTTTTTAACTATTAAATTTTATGTAGAGAAAGAAATGTTATTGGAATGCTATAAAATTACAAAAATCAACTCAGGTCATGTTTTCTTAGGAAACCGTTAATTTACATAACCGTAACGTTTTATCAGACTAAGGTCACGGTCAAGGTCAATAGCACAGTAGTAGTAGAGGAGATAAGAAATCACAACCAGATCGTTCAAACAGTGGCCGATTGTTGAAGACGAAGTGAATATTATAAGCATAAAGATTCTTTTGAACAAAAAAAAGAAAACAAATTCGACTCAGACTCGAACACGCAGAATTCCGTGTCATCATATTTTTATTATATATATTTTTTCAACACCTTCCACGCATAAGGTCGAAAGGCAAAAATATACACACAATTACCTAGCTGGATGCTAAATTTCAACTTTCTAGATCTTTTTTTTTAATAATAAATCATTCAATCTCCTTTCTTGCGCTCTTGAGGGAAGTGGAAGGGGGCATGTCAGACTTTTACTAACAAAAACCCACTTCTGTTCCTTCTTTTACTTCGTTCCAGGGCCCCAGTAGACTTTGACCCTGCTGGGCCCCTACGGTT
The DNA here is from genome assembly GCA_949316375.1 of Mythimna vitellina. Lineage (NCBI taxonomy): Eukaryota > Metazoa > Arthropoda > Insecta > Lepidoptera > Noctuidae > Mythimna > Mythimna vitellina. The sequence continues at coordinate 12,102,969 of OX438691.1, read as the reverse complement.
TGCTGACATCGCTTTGAGGCGCGCGTGGAATTCTACGCGCCGTCGACAACTCCAACTCGGTCCGGACGGTTACCGGACGACTGGACGGCGTGCTAACCATTGCTCGCCGTCCAGTCGTGGCTGGAAATCGGAATCGGGATCCCGGCTGCTGGAGCGTGTGGCTATTCATGGCGTGCCCAGCACTGGGTTGCGACAGTAGTGGTCGCCATTCTACCAGGAGATCCCGCCGGAACTCTGTCCGCCATACCACGACTTGTCGCGGCAGCGGAGTAGCTTTTTAGATCATCTAAAAGTGGGTTAGGTTTTTTATCTATATGTCAGTCAGTCAGGACATTGATATCTAAATAACCGTTTGAGCTGTGTATAAGTGTATGTGATTAGGCATGTTTCAAAATTACTAATAAAATTTATAATCGCTCCTACCCGGGTTACCAAATTTTAAAATAATTAAGCAAAATAAAGAATGCGTCTGCTTACGTACTGAATTTTTCTGTTTCATTAAGTTTAGTGACGACGATTCGATCCGTCATACTTAATATTATAAAGGTGAAAGTTTGTGTATGTAACTTGGTATACGGGTAGACCATGGCCTGGAATAGCACGTAGGATACTTATATTTATCCCGGAGTATGTTCCCTTGGGACAATTTTCTACTAAAACGCGGGTAAAGCCGCTGGCAGCAGCTAGTAATATTACAAATGTGAATGAGTGACTGACTGTCTGATACGTGGTCGCGGTTAAACTACTAAAACTATTTTGATGAAATTTGGTACGCAATAAGCTTGAAACCCAACAAAGGACAAGTTATTTTTTTATCAAATTTCATTTCCGGCTTTCATATCTATGTATACACCCTAAACTTTTAATAAGTACAAATACGTCAAGGGCTTATTAGAAAAGGTCTTGATATTATTTAAGTAAAGTCTCATTCAATAATATTCATAAACAGCAAAGTTATTAGCGTTTGTTTTTATCCCAAAATGTCTCTCAATTTATGGAAATATTGTACAGGCTATTGATTATTTATGAATAAATGACGATCGAAATGGAAAAACACTGCGCGTAGTATTTTCTAGTAGCAATTATTGTTATGATTGATTTGATTGTTTCTATTATGAATTTACCAATTATGACCAATTTTCGTGAACAATTTTGGGATTTCGTTTTTTTTATTTCGACTGCAAAAATATGATCAGTAACGGGTATGGATAGAGCCCCATTTTATTTTTTACTAATTAAAATATAGGTGTGTACTTTTTTTTTTTTTTTTGTCTTGTATTAAGTTACATCTGACATGTTTTGTGTACCACCCTAAAGTTGACTGGTAAAAAATGCCTAAGACATTGATTCCACCTTTGTTGTGTGTTTGATTATGCATAAACTTTTAATAAATAAATGAACTTAAACTACGCTTCGCTACTACTACCAACATTCACGTGAACGAAGTCGCGAGCAAAAGCTAGTAGGTATTTCAATATCGTTCAAACTTTTTTCACAGCACTGTTTCTAAGGTATCGTATCTTCTACTTATACAGATCTCATCGTATATCTAATTTGTTGCATGTTACAACACATGCTATATACTATTATCTGCAAAAAATAAATACCATAATCTGCAAAAAATATTTTTAGAATATTCCATTTGTACTCATACCTATTCATACACTTGTCAAATTGACTGTGCAATTAAAGTTATCTATTTGATAAATTCGATTACAGAGGATTTAACGTAATCCTTACGTATAAAACAATAAGGCGATTCTGTGAACGTACTCGCAGATTGATATTAAGTCGGTACTTACACTTGATAAGTGATGTAATCTAACTGAATTTAGTTTTGTTCACACGAGTTTTAACGTGAACATTGACGATGACGATTATGTTTGCGTGAATATTCTGTGAAACTTCGTATTGACAACGTGGAAATTATTACCGTTGTTTAATTATTACTTGTAGCTTTGGAATGGCAAAATAGGGTAACGGATACTTAGTCAATATAAAAATAAATTTAACTAAAGTAAATATTTTTGAGTTTGATTTCTACAGATGCAATAGATAATCGTCCTGCCCCCTTAGCCAAGTTATAATCGTATCGTTCGCGCCGAACGCCTCGAGTCCATTCTTCTGACGTCATCTCAATGTACAGTCACGTGGTCACAACAATGGAATCGAAAGCGTGTCCTACTCGAGGCGTTCGGCGCGAACGATACGATTGTAACTTGGCTATGGGGGCTGATCGTCCGTTTGAGCGGTTGTGTGGTTTATATCTTTACGAGTAGGCGAGATCTTTGTACCTTGGGACATCTTTTAAGATGCCATGAACTAAAAATAAAATCACCAAACAAATAAAAGCAAGTGAGGATTTTTTTTTGTAAAATGCCATTGAAACTGTCATTAAAAAGTTTTTTTTTTATGTACACACATAAAAACCGAAAAGATAATACATTATAAATATTAATAAAAAAAAGCGCTACTCATTTCAAAAGAAATAAAAAAAGAAGGCCGTTTTGTTTTGGAAAGCAGCCGAAAAATTCCATATTTCAAAACCTTAGGCATGAAGTTTAGTAAGAAAATAATATCGTAGGGCACTGTAACAATTCATTATTATTTATTCTACAAGCACAGTTGACTGGATCCAGTGTCCTACGGTCTATCAGTGCGGCATGCACGGACAATGCACACTTAAAAAAAAAATGCCAGAAATATATATTTCTTAATAATTTTGTAATCTTTCAATGTTGTATTTTTACTTAATATATCTGTTTTCTTAATCCGTACTACAAATGAACGAATGAATGAATGAATGAACGAACTATAAATGAGGCGTTTGGTTGTCTATTACGCTTTAACGGTTAATCTGCTGATCCTATTTTGATGAAAGGTACAGAGTTAGCTTGAACCCGAAAGAAGAATATAGTCTACTTTTTATCTTCACATCACATGGATGAAATAGCGGGCAAAAGCTAGTAGAATACATGATGTTGGGGAGTAATTCGATGTTTTCTTGAATTTGCTTTTTCATATTAATTTTCATAATAACGAACATCATTATACACATACTTTCGGTAACCATTGTTGTATTGTATTCCTTCTTAAAATTAAGTTAGTTTAAGGAACATGCTTTGAAATTGACAACAGTGTTAGGTATAGAAGGAGCCTAGATCTCACGTCACAGGGAGTCCTAGTGTGAGTTCCAGGAAACAAACTTATATAAATGTATCTTCTGTAATAATAAATTATTCTTATTCTTATTATGTGTACATATGTACTTAAGTTACAAATATTCGTAATAACTTAATATTTAAGTGATTCAAGTAAATATAATTTATTATTTCAAACAAAATATGATTATCTTTTGGTTTCAATGCTTTAAGTGTCTTTCACAGAGCTTTTATGTTTAATAATATGAAGCATCTATGTCAACTGATAGAGATTATATTCTTTGGTATAAACACAACATATTTAGTGAAATAATTATTTTTCAAGTGCCTGATTTTAGCTCTTCAAAAATGTTAGAAAACTATTGTTGTTCAAGGTACAAATATCTCTAAGTAAACAATTTATTTATTTATTTAATGTTCATGCAACAAAGGGTACAAAGGCGGACTTAATGCCTTAGGCATTCTCTACCAGTCAACCTAGGGTAGTGGAGAGACAATATGGCAAGTGCCTAAACAAAAAAAGAAAATATTACACAATCAACAATTTACTTTAAAAAAAAAGCCTTATCGCCTAGGTATATTTTTTTGTGAGGTGGGAAATCATCTAACAACTTCTCCCGGTCTAGGGTGAAGCAGTAATTCTTTCAAACGTTCCCGCAGTAAGGCAATTATTATGATGTTTTAATTTTTGTAACCATACCAATCAAAACAGCGTCCATATAACCCAGATATTTTCTGAATACATTTCATGCAATATTTTCCGGAATAATCCTATGATACGGCACGGTATTTGCATAGTGAAACTATTACAATATAACAAGATATCCGGGCTGTATGGCTTGTGTTTAGAGTTTGTGTAGCGGTCGCAATATGGGAATGAAGTTATGACCGCTGCATATACTGGGTATTTGTCGGTAGACTTCAAGTTTGTAACAACTGCTGACTGTGAGGAAGACTCTGATTGATAAGATATTTGATTGCTATCAGAAATATACATGAATTGAGAGAGTAGAAGTTGACTGATTGGCTTCTGCGTTACGTGGTGCTGGTTCGCTACACGCACGGAATAAATATTTGTAGGGTCTTTAGGTTTTTTTTTAAGTGGGAAAATCATCTTATGACAAGGCAGAGCGGGAGATAGTATCAGACTTTTACCGACTAAAAAACCCCTACTGTTCCTCCGTTGCCTTCATCCCAGGGCCCCGAGTTTCGTTTTCACACTACCCATGGCCCTAGTAGGCTTCGACCCTGCTGGGCCCCTACGATTTGTTGGCATATCCCTGAGGCGCGCGTGGAACAGTACGCGCCGTCAACGACTTGGCTCGGTCCGATTACCGGACGGTCGGACGGTCGGTCGGATCATGGATGGCGTATCAGCTCCCACGATCCCCGGTCCAAGTGTGGGAGGGAACACCGGGGTGGTTTTTAGTCAGTAAGAGTCTGACAGACCCCTTCGCCTGCCCCAGGCGAAGGACATCCATGAGGATTTTCCACCCCGGCAACAAAAAAAAAAAAAACGGTCCGTACGGTTACCGGGCAGTCGGACGGCGGGCTACCCATCGCTCGCCGTCCGCAAGCTCGCGTCTATGGTGGCTGGAAATCGGGATCGGAGTCCCGGCGGCGGATGGGGCGTGAGGACCGTTGACTCACGCGCTTGGCCGCCTCCTTTGCTAGCATTACTGCTTCGCAGAAGTAGGCGACTGCCTGCCGGTCCTCCTCGATCCGGACCATAGCCTGTACCAAGGCCCGGCGCGAGAGACCGCTGCCGTCGATTGCCCCCACGAGGACACGGTGTTTCTCTGCCCAAGCAGGGCACACCTCCACCGTGTGCTCCACCGTGTCCTCCGGGCGGTCCACACAGTGGCGACACCCGGGCGTAGCTTCCGCTCGAATCCGGTACAGGAACTTCCCGAACTTACCGTATTCGGTGAGAACCTGCGTCGTGCGGAAGGTAAGTACGTCGTGAGGTCTTTCCAACCACGCCTCAAAGAGGGGACTTACCGCCATAGCTGTGGAGTGCCCAGAGATACTTTAGGTTAAGATGTATGTGAGTTTTTATGCTTGTAAACGTATTTCCTAAAAAGAAAAACCGTGGTCTTAGAACGCAAAGAGCAACTGAAGGACACAGGTGTGGTTTTAGTCAGTAAAAGTTTGATGCTCTGGGTGCCCTCCCGTACCTCGCGGGAGAAGTCATTTGATGATTTCCTACCTTATGAAATTTATACCTAATGTATGGCAACATTTTATCAAAACATGATGAAGAAAAAAAGTTATTCTTCTAATTAGTAATTTATTAAATTTTATATCAGAGAAAAATGGTAAAGTGCTTTCGAAATCGTATTGAACGGCGCGAAGTCACTGTGACGTTTCTGTCATGTGACGTCAGATGTCAGTAGAGTTTTCTCTGTTAATATGTTATACTTTGAAAAGTTACTAATTTTCCGTTGTATGGGATTTCAATAATTATTCACTGGATAAAAAAGATACGTCCGTTCATGTCGCAAAAAACATCGATTTCGACATTCTCAAAGGAATCAAAATTCATAGGGACCGTTTTCCGTTGACCTAAAATCCTGAAATTTGGCATGAAGCAAGGTCTCGTAGTAAAAGTATAAAAAAAATCTGAAAACTGTAAATTTGTAGGAACGTCACAAAAAAAGCTTTTGCGATTCGGAAAAATCTTCATAAGTAAATTCGGGAATTTAACTATTTTCATAGGTAAGTTTTTACGGAACCCTCAGCGCGCGAGTTCGGCTCGCACTGGCTCGGTAATTTTTTGTAAATTTTCCAGACAGTTTTTTTTTGGCTAAAAAGATTGAAATCAATCGTAATACAATCTTTGTTGTGTGTAAAAATAAAGGTTTCTAGCACGATTCGACTGACCGATGTGTCAGTAAATCAATGAGTTATCTTACTTTGTTTTTATTATTGTTGAGGTAATGATAAAAGTTTATTGTGACTACCGTATACAAAGCACCTTAGCGATTGTTTTTCCTCCTTTTATTCATTGTCACTAAGGACAATTTCTCTCCGCATAATCTCGAGATTATTCTGTGAAAATCTAGTGTTACTTGGTCATTAGGGAGCCGCTTAGGGAAACGATGACTTTTATTTTTAGTAAGGTTGTGGGTTCTACAGTAAATTTAGACAATGAACTGATAAGACCAAAATGAGGTACCTATCAGTTGTCAACCAAGATATTTGCTCATTATCTGCAATTTATTTATGACTAACTCCTGCCAGTGGCTTGGAAAAATGAAAATTACCCCATGGGAACATACTCTCGAAATAAAAATTATCATGTGTGCTATTTCAAGACTTGATCTATCTGTGCACTAAGTTTGATTGAAATCTGTTCAGCTGTTCGAGCGATACACATAAACTCACAAACTGTAGCTTTTATAATATAAGAGTGAATATAACTTAGCTTCTTCCTGCGGCTTCGCCCGGGTGAAAGCAGAATATTGAAAATAATTTTATTTTCAAATTTCTACTTTCACCCGTAAGTATATGCGTCACGCCTCGGCATAATGCCGTGTCCATACGGAAAATGCAACGAGTCCACAGCGCTGGTTTTCAGAGTGGGCCGGTGACGACGTTATCGACTAACAGACGTCCGACATCAGACGAAAGGAGTAAAATAAATAAAAAAAAAATTTAGGACAAAGTCATAAATGAAAATAACAAAAATAAATAAATAGAGAGAAGAGGAACACACTTCCGGAATAAAAAGTATCCTATGTATGCAGCACATCATCCAGGACATTCTCTGTTTGTGTGCGAAATTTCAAATTTTGCAAATCTCGTCAGCCGTTCGAGCGTGAAGAAGTAAGAAATATTCATACATATAAACACACGCACAAACATTCCCCTTTATAATTTATTTTAGTGTGATAGATAGATTCATCGTTACAATAGATTAATGAAACAGAAAAATGCAGTAAGTGCGATTTCGTTTGAATAGAATTTCGAAAAGGTATTATAATAATATTGTCTAAGACGAATCAGCTTTCATCATATCCCATGGATTCCGCACGAGAATATTGTTCATTGAAAATCTACGCATTTATGTTTCACAATGAATGTCCCATAGAAAAAGTACCAACCTTCAGGGGCGACCCTTGAGTCGTGCGAGAGGAGGACAGGACCTAACGCCGCCGTCAGCGCAGAACCAATAGTAGACGTTATTAGTATTGCAATAACGATGATATTCGAGTGCTGCGACGCTATCCGCCTGTCTTTTGAGGTGGCGTCCGCCCACAGGGAATCCATTGCAACCCGCACGAGGACAGCCTGAAATTAATGTTTTTATTTAATGACTTTTTAATTATCTTCTTCTCATTATAACAGCTCAGGGCGACGCTTATTCTCTAAGGGGTTAATTAACAATTTTTATAATTAGTAATATGCTGTTTTAATGTTGTATCCCGCTTGCTTGAATCCGAGGTTTTTTAATTTGTTAGGCAAATTAAGCTGAAATGAAGTAAAACTTTTAATATATACTTTACATTGAATTTAGTTAACAGAAATATTTTGTTCGACTTTATACAAATTGAGCCGTTTATAGTAGTCCGAATTTTATTCACTACAAGACGTTGTAAGTTAAAAATACTTCTGTAATGTTTTCGTTGGTGTTCTAAAAAAAACGGGCCAACCTTTATTATAACGTTCATAGCAAATATTGGACTCGATTCCAAGAACGTATACCTGCAAGTTGTAAAAATTCATTTTGAAAATAGAATTGTATAGAGTGAGTACAGAGTAGTTCACGTACTGTACAAGCTTGCTTATGTCTGTTTATGTACGGAAATGAAGTCCCGAGGGCTCAATAGTCCCTGATACTACATTAATCAATGCTGCTCAGCTGTGGTTGTAATCGAGTAATTATACAACCACATGCCTTTACGGCGTATGACAGTTAGCGATAACCTGGGAGCACGGCCGATTACACCGCTGCACCGTAAACGACGATTAACCGACGACGGCTCATCTCGACACACACAGCTTTGTCCGAAGACGTTGACCGACCTTCCTGCAGTTTGTAGATTCCCTGGTACCGTTAAATCAATTAGGAACCTACCGAACCTATCGAGTTATCGACTCGGCTTCGGAACGTCAAAGCTAACGTGAACGCTCAAATGACATTTTCGAATATTACATGACTAGATACACTACGTATTGGCCGTTTGCTGATGGTTAGTGAATCTTCGTGAATATGTTGTGTTCCCTCGTTTGTATGATCTAGGCGGACGATTGACGACGAGATAACTGAATTAGTAAAAGTATGTTTGTGAGTTTGTACAGATTTGTACAATGCAAAGTCCTATTGAAATTAGTAGTGTAAAAAAAATTCAACAATCGACAATATTGTGTAGATTGTAGAAACAGACAATACATTCGGTTTCCATAAAAAACAAAAGTTTCATTGTGTAGATACATGTCTGCGGAAACAATATAATATCAAATCGAAGGACGTTAAACTGAGTATTTATTGTAAAAAATAAGATACGAGTACGATCGCTTAGCGATCATCGTTACCCGATTTATATAGATATTCTGTAGAATGAACTTCCGTAAAAAGGATATTAACGATATCAAATGGAATTGTACCGTCTAAGATAATACCTATCTACTGATTTATCTACTTAATAAAAACATATAATAAAAATATGTTGCTAAATAGATTAATTTATAGGTATATTGTATATTTTGATGTAGACATACATACCTAATTGTATCAATATAATTCTTTGTTAAGAAATTTTCCTATGAATCATTCATATCTAGCTAACATAATTGTATAATCTTTTACAACTGAAAACCAGAGCATTTGGTACCTTTTATCATAAATTGTTTTTTTTTTATTGATACCTAATAGGTAAAGTGCTACTGACCTTAAAATTGTATGTTTCTATAAGTTTCATTGGCCAAAAGTATAGAGTAATTCAAGTGGAAGAAACGCACAGGTGTCACCATTGTGTGGACCACCCAGAGGACACGGTGGAGCATACGGAGGAGGTTTGCCCCGCTTGGGTGGAACATTGCCGTGTCCTCGTGAAGGCAATCGGTAGCAGGGACCTCTCGCACCGGGCCCTGGTTCGAGCGAAGAGGAATGGCAGGCGGTCACCTCCTTCTGCGAAGCTAGTGAAGGAGGAGGCCGCAGGCGTGAGGGAACGAACGTCCTCACGCCCTAGCCGCCGAGATTCCGACCCCGACTACCAGCCATGGTAGTCGGGGTATCGGGTCGGGCATCGGCTCTGCTGGGCCCCTACGATTTGCTGACATCTCCTTAAGGAACGCGTTGAACACTAAGCGCCGTCGACGACTTGGGCTCGGTCCGGACGGTTACCGGACGACCGGACGGCGTGCTACTCATCCCTCGCCGTCCGCAAGCCTGCGCCTACGGTGGCTGGAAATCGGGATCGGAATCCCGGCGCCTGGGGTATGAGGGCCGTTCCCTCGCACGTGCGGCTGCCTCCTTTGCTAACATTACCGCTTCGCAGAAGGAGGACTGCCTGCCACACCTCGCTCCGGATCGCCATCCGTCTGGTGGTCCAATAATAGTATGGACTTGGTTGAATTAAGTAATGCAATTCCGACGCACATTCTCCAAAGTGCAACCAGAATTTCCACATCTTAAATATAAGGAGCTTCATATCAGGTTAGCAAGTTACCTGTACCATGTTTTTCGCTCACACCTACTTATGTAGATGCTTCATAGTATGTAAATAGCACATAATACTGGCACTTGAGTGCAAAGATGTAAGGGCCAAGGTTAGAGAGATAAGGTTATAAGTCAGTCAGTTAGTCGGTAAGTGGCTTTTACCTTCAGCCATTTATTGCCAGTGGTTGGGCCCTTAAGGTACCTACATAAATTGCTTAGCTACGTACTAAATTGTACTCTATGGTTAAGCGTATAACCTTGCGTTAAGATGACTTCTTGGTTTCGTATGGTACTGGGTAAATAATGGGTTTTTGTCTTTGGATCTTTAGGTTTCGTGAAAGATGACTGAAAATGTGGTCGGAAAATGAGTACCAATGTTTTTCTATCAGTGTTTTAAGAAATTTGTGTTTGAAAGTAAAATACGATTTCGATTTTAATTATAACCTGTGTAAGCTATAACTTATTATTGTTTATTGCAAAGTATGTATGTACATATATTGTTTGAAATCTTTAATCTTTAATTTAATAACTTAAATATTAACTAAAACTAACTGTGTACTTAAATACAAAAAAAATAAAATACACTTATTCGTCGAAGTATTTCTTCACATCGCTTTCATCTGGAAATGTTCCCAGAAGACTGGCAGTATCCTAACTAAACCAAACTGTTAATAAATACTTCTCTCAAAGGACGATTTTTTTTTGATCCCAGCAGTGTCGAAGCCTACTGTGGCTATAGGTTCACTTCCGAAAAGGACACCTGGGGTACTGAACCGCAAGCCAAAGAAGGAGTATATGAGTTGGTTTTAGTCAGTAAAAGTCTGACACGCTCTCCCACTCCAACCTAGGGCGGGAGAAGTCAATGATTTATTTCCCACACAAAAAAAAAAGGATTTTAGGTCCTTTTCAAATTTTTATTTAAAAAGTGCTACAAGTGCTACGTGTATATGTATAATACTGATTCCATCACAATATGTGTTTCTAAATTATTAATAGCATAAACATATAAGAGAATATTTACTTTCTTTATTAGCATCTTATTGAATTTATAAATACTTTTTCTAAGTGTAATAACAAGATTGTGTACATACAAGTGATTTGTTTTCACAAACAGTCAGAAGAAATTTCCATCTACCAGCTATAAATACTCTACTCTGAATTTACACGTTACTTCTAATCATGCTTCTAATGAATACACGTGTACTCTTACTGATTCAAGTGGATCTTCTAATCGATTGTATGGAGGCCTCAAAAGCAAAACAAATATACTTGTTTAATCGTTTTCTTAGAGTAAGGGGATTGAAACTGATGCAGAGTTTATAATAGCTTAGCGAGCACGCGTATTAATCGTGTCGGGCCCATTCAACTCCGCCGTGTAAGCTCAGTTGATGAAGGGAACACGCTGACGACGCGTTACGGGGGATACCGTACTTCAGCCTGAGAAACATTACCTTCTCGTACGTAGGAGCTTCTAACTTAATGTAGACACTTTTGTGTTAGCTGAGTAAGTACGTATAGCTGATGAACCCTTTTTTTAGTAAGTAAACATCGTAAGTGACAGTTGGACACGGTATAATTATGGTGGTAAGTCTTCTCTTTGAGGAGTGGCTGGAAAGATCTCACGGCGTCCTCATCTTCCGCATGACGCTGGTTCTCATCGAACATGGTCATTTCGGGAAGTTGTTGCACTGGATTCGTGCGAAAGCAACGCCCGGTTGCCGCCACTGTGTGGATCGCTTGGAGGACACGGTGGAGCACACGGTAGAGGTGTGCCCCGCTTGGCCAGACCAACGCCGTGTCCTCGTGGGGGAGATCGACGGCAACAATCTCTCGCGCCGGGCTTTGGTACAGGCCATGGTCCGAAGCGAAAAGGAGTGGCAGGCGGTCGCCTCCTTCTGCGAAGTAGTAATGTTAGCAAAGGAGGAGGTGCGGCCTCTTTACGTACGCGCGAGGAAGCAACCCTCATGCCCCAGCCGCCAGGACCCCGATCCCGGCCACCAGCCACCGTAGGCGCGGGCTTGCGGATGGTGAGCAATGGGTAGCTCACTGTCCGATCGTCCGGTAACCGTCCGGATCAAACCTAAGTTGTCGACGGCGCGTAGTGTCCACGCGCGCCTCAAGGAGATGGCAACCAGCAAACCAGGGCCTAATGATGCCTAGCAGGGTCGAAGCTTACTGGGGCCAATGGTCTGCTTCTGAGAGTAAGACTCGGCCCTGGTATGAAAGGCAACGAAGAAACAGGAGTGGGTTTTTAGTCAGTAAAAGTCTGACACACCCTCTCGCTCCGCTCAAGACTGCGGGATGTCATTGGATGATTTTCCCACCGAAAAAAAAAGCGACAGTGTGCGTTTTTTGCACAAATGAATTTTCCCTTCTTAATTTAAAAACACACACACACACACTTTATGAAGTACCTTTTAAGTATGAGGTGTAAAGTCCCACAAACCTCCGTTAAAAAAGAAGGACTACGACCAGACTGGTGTTATGTCTGGTTTGGGTAACTGGCCAATAGTTGATACCGGGCTGGTATAATGTTCTAATCGCGCGGAAAACTATAATACCACGAAGGAGGATTTAGAATTTTAGTTTCTATGTGGCTTCATAAATGTTGCTAAAACCTTTCCAAATAAATTATTATTTGTTATTCATACAACTACTGATCTATTCTATTATATTAATATTATTTTAAATAATAAAAATAAAAATACTTATAAATTACTAAAGGAGAATTCCTTTTTTTTTTAAAGTGCAAACTGTCGTTGAAAATATTAATGTTTGTGAAAGGTAAGTTCGGGAAGCGCTTAACTGATTTAAGTCGAAAAGAAATTAATACAAGACATAGTATAGCCATCGTTGAGTGTAACATTTTTTTTTGTATCCCAAGAAATTGCTTGGTTCCTGTGGGATAGAAAACGGGAGTGAATTCGAGGAAAATGACTGTAACTACTTATGCATAGTGTTGGAGTAAGTTAGTTTACAGGCTACTTTAGTGGTGTATAATTATTTAAATGAGTCTTTTAAATTAAGTTAATAATGTATTTTTTTAAGAGCAGTGGTGGCCGAGGGGTAATGGCCCCGACTTACGAGTTGTAGGTCGTGGTTCAAACCCAGCCAGGCGCATTACTTTGTGTAATTTATTTCATCACCACTGCTCTTTTTAAGAGCAAGCGGTGAAGGAAAACATCGTGAGGAAACCGGCATGTCCTAGAACCAAAAATTCGAAGACATGTGACATCCACCAACCCGCACTGGGCCCGCGTGGTGGATTACGGCCCATTCCCTCTCCTAGAGAGGAGGCCTGCGTCCCAGCAGTAGGAACATTATAAGGCCGACTATGCTATGCTATGTTTTGATAAGCTGCTAAAGAGTCAGTCCACTGATTACTGACCAAACTATTACAGCAAATCGTAAAAGATTTTGCGGCAAGTGGAAACAAAATTGTTACTTCATATAATAAAATCAAAAGTAAGTACTAGTTTGCAATGGATCTGTCTGAATAGTTAAGCAAAGGTTTTTTCGCAAGAACAATACGCGTATTGTAACCATTGACTTGACTATCTCTCCCGGCAGTCTGCAGCCGAGTTAATGATATCGACCGATTTATGATCGCTCCTGAGTCTGAGCGGAAATACGATTCTCAATTGTTTGACGTAAATCATTCATTTTCATTAGCCGGTGGCGGGTCTGTGGGCTTTTAGGTTATTACCTGAAATGAACAAAGATGTTTAGGTATTATAATTAATTGAAATGAATACTGGTGTTTCAAATTATTTATAAAAATGTTCATTGTGCCTTTAAAGCTGAATTTTGCGTGTTGAATGACAAACATCTTGTCTGCCAATTTTCTGGCTTTTGTTTTCTTTTACGGTACCCATTGATAGAGGATATGTAGGTGATTTAAGTATTTTGAAATCGACGGTTTTTTTTTCGGTTGGAAAATCATCCAATGACATCCCCTGCTCTTGGGCGGAGTGAGAGATAGTGTCAGACTTTTACTGACTAAAAACTCTTGTTCCTTCGTTGCCTTTTATACCAAGGCCGAGTCTGCCTTTCAAAATCAGACCCTTGACCCCAGCAGGCTTCGACCCAGCTGCTGTTGCTGACATCTCCTTGAGAGTATTTTGAAGTCGAGGGTTGGGTTTCATCCTTTTGGACATTGCTTTTTACGGCTATTTTTGCAATTTGCATGTTTGTCAAAGAAAATATATGAAATCCTAGGGACTATTAAGTGCGTTTTAAAAGATAACTGGAAAATAAAGCAGACTTTTAAGAGCGTCCAACCCGAGATACATTTTTTGTATTTTCCATACAACCGCTCTTACGTGATTACACATTTTTGTTTCTCTAGATATTTTCGAAACACAGACATCTAGGTTTTTATTGAAGTCAAATCATAAAATTATTTTATTTTTTTGATTATGTTATTTTTGATCATATTATTTTTGATTATTTTTATTAACTTGATGTAATTTAATTCGATTTATTTAATACTACTAATCCTTAGTTGATAAGTTATTTCTGTACTAACCATTCGACCAATGTTGTCAAACTGAATAAATAAATAATTATTATTATTATAAAATATAAAACTAATCCAGTAAAGACCTCTGAAAATCTGTTATTTTGCGTGTACTTTGACCTTTCATAATGTACTCATTAAAGAAACTTTGCAAGATTCTAAATGACGACAATTTGGTCCAAAAACTTTAAAGTTTAAAAAAAATACACGTACTTCCTAAGATCAGCGTACGCCACACGTGCGTCCACGTATCGTGCTACATTATCGGCCACATCATCGCTTACCATCAGGTGAGATAGTAGTCAAACGCTAGCCTATCCATAATAATAAAAAAGTTTTGTGAAATATGCGCTTTATTTCACAAAACTTTTCAGGTGTTATCTCTCTTTATTTGCGATGCCTCTTTATCAAATATTGCATTGGAGGAACCAACAAGCTTATAAACCATTCTCAGGAATTGACGTTAGACCCGTAAGACGTGTAGTTCCCTCTTAAAATTAATTTATTAATGTTTAACAAAATATTCTAAAAAAAACATTTTACAAAATGTATCTGGTTATTAATGCAAATTTTGGGTAAAAAGTTTTAAAAGTGATTAATATTTCGTAGAATGTCTGGAATTCAGAATAGACTACAGAATAAAATATGACTAAAGATTTAAAATAATTTTAAATTTATTATAGAGGTTAGTTGGGTTTAAGAATTTTGATTAGTCTCGAAAGAAGAATCAGCTCTGTCTACTGAAAATGATTGCGGTAAATAAGGTATTTTTTTTATTACTTTATTTTTAATAATGTTAGATTACGCCATTAAAGTTGCGAAGCATTCTAATTGCTGCTGGAGAGAACATATAATGAGAAAATAGATAATAGTAAAGCTAGAACTACATTAGACCGACGCAAACGTGGACCACGCCCGATTTGTACGTAGAACGACGTCGCGTAGCGTGGATCTAGTGTAGCTCTACAGGTCTTCATTCCATATAAAATGTATGAAGACCGACGCGCCCAGATCGTCGTACGTCGTATACGTGTACGCAGTGTAGTACTATCTTAATATTCGAACATTATTCGAAAGAGTCACCGCGGCCATAAATCAAAGGGAAACTGAAGGAACGCACACAGGTGGGTGTTAGTCAGTAAAATTCTAATACTCGCTTTCACTCTATCCAGAGCAGAAAAAGTCATTTGATGATTCCCCACCACAAAAACAGGTAAAAGTACACTGTAGTGTAAAGTATAATCAACTAATTTCTAACGCCAGTTGTAATGAGAAGTACATTTTAATTACTCGTTACCTACTGTACAAAGAGGAGCAAGGTCTATATTTGTCAAAGCTTTGATGTAAACAAGCCTGAAATTACTAAACTGGTGCTGGGAGGACTCAAAGTGAATTAAACTGGACTCTGTTGGTCGAGTGTCGGTGTAGTTTCTGCTCGTTAATGAAAAGATCACTTAAAACTTGTGTAAGTAGTATCGAGGGCAGAGGCCAGTAGGATGGGCAAGTCCCCTTTGATTTACAACGCACTCCCAATTAATGATTTATGTTAACTATTATTGTAATTCAATAATAGTTAACATAAATCTGTGTAGCCATGTTGTTAACATTTGCTTGAGTACAAAAAAAAACAGCGCAAGTGCGAGTCGAACTCGAGCACTGAGGGTTCCGTATAAACTTGAAAACGTAACTACACACAAAAATGATTAAATCGCATTTTCGTTGCAAATTTTACTTTCACATGTATTTAGTAAAGAAATATATATTTTTTGATGACTATTTTTATTTTTCAAATAGGCTAATAGGATAATTTAAACTTAGATGAGGCCGCAAGGTATTTCCTATATAACTGAGAAGAAACGGATGATAAACGAAAACAAATTAAGAGGTTTTAAGTTCACACAGTAAACCTGTAGTGTTACAAACAGAAAATTTAATTTAATTTATATGTATAGAAATTAAAAATTTCTACTAAATATAACAACAAACTGCAATAATATATATCAATGTCTAAAAATGTCAAAAGTATCTTTAATATAAAGTTTATTAGAACTTATAATTCCAAGTCAATCTGATAACATCAAAGTTCAAAGAAATCCGTTTAAAAAAACGCTAATTTCATAGGTAAGGACCTATCATTATTATTATATAGGTCAATATTATAATTAGTGGCTAACATTTTAAAGTATGTCTGTGTACATATTATAGCTTCAGCCCCTCTCATGCCTCCTTGAGTAGTACTTGATCATTATTTTGGTTGCGGAGTTATTTGAAAACTATGATATCTCGTAAGATATTTATTGAAATCAAATGATGTAAAGGGCGATTGAGTTCAAATTAAATACTTAGAATTAATATTGTATTTATTTGGATAAAATTAATGTTATGTTTCTAAAAACACCTTCCCATCATCATCTTCCTTCTCTTGTCCCGTGTTATTTGGGGTCGGCGCAACACTTTTTTTTTTGTTCCATTCTGCCCTGTCACTCGTGATGCTATCACTAACTTCCTTTTCTTTCATATCACTCTTCACACAATCCATCCATCTTTTCGTTGGTCTCCCTGTCCTACTCTATCCATCCACATGTAAACTCATAAGTCTTTTAGTAACATGCGTTTCATCCCTCCTCTTCACATGACCATACCAAGACAAATGCTTCCCTTTCAACTTTTCAGTCACTGGCGCTACTTACAAACTTCCCCTTATATACTCATTTCTCACTCTATCCATTCTCGTCACACCACACATTCATTTTAACATTCTCATCTCCGCTACATGCAATCTTTTTTCATCCGTCTTTTTCACAGCCCGACATTCTGATCCATACAGTATGACAGACCTTATCGCGGACTTGTAGATTTTACCCTCAACTAAATGATGCATTATTTTAGAACAAATTTGACTGCCATTAAAAAGGTTATAGTGAGCCAACATTAAGAGATAGATATATGCTGTCGCCGATTTTTTTTTAGAAATTTTGAAGGGGAACAATTTTTTAATAAATAATTTTTCTATAACTTTAACCGTTTTCGCGGCGTACGCAACGGAAGCTCTCAAAAGGATTAGTTTTCCTCCGTTTTGGCAATATTTTTCGTCGATACTCCGCTCTTATTGGTCATAGCGTGATTTTAAATAGCCTATAGCTGTTCTCGGTAAATAGGCTAACTAACACTGAAGGATTTTTTTAAAATCGGATCAGTAGTTCCTGAGATTAGCGCGTTCAACCAAACAAACTCTTCAGCTTTATAATATTAGTACAGATGATGTGTTTGATCAATTTCCAGTATTTTCATTAATTCATGAATTGATAAATTTTCATTATAATATTGGCATACCTATAACTTTAAAGATGATATAAGTCTCTATCTTTAACTGTCCCTATAATAACATACGTAACCATATTTATAGCAAATAAATGATTGATTGTTTGATACTGTTATTAAGGGACCGGTCACCGCAGTGAACACTCGAGTACACCTAGTTGACCAGCAAAATAAACACAAATAATAGTAACGCGACGTAATACATTATTATTTATTTATTCACACTTTGTGAATGAATAAATAATGATGTTTATCTTTGACACGTGTATCCGTAATGATGTATGCAGTACTCTAGGTGCCCAAGTTGTATAACTAACTTTTTTGACCGAGAATCACTTTGGTAACTTTGTTGTTAGCAGGGGCCAGAAGTCTAATAGAAAATATATTGATAAATTCAAAACTTGAACTTGAAATATTTACTTGTATTTTAAAGTCAAAAATATGGATCATTGTCATAGAAAATATACCTTTTGCTAGAAACTTAATATCATTTCGCATCAATGTAACATTTCAGTCGAAAAGTTTGTAATTAGAACCCTTCTGCGGACCATATTTTAACTCGTGCGGACTACAGGTTACAAAATTCTGCATTAGAGTAAGCTGATTTTTACAACTTATTGTAAGCGTTTTTTCACTTTATGTGAAAAATCTTTTATTCCTTAAACAATTTAAGAATAAAAGATTTTTTCATATTCTTTGAACAGAAAAATCTTTTCTTGTTTATTTTATTTTTATCTTTTTTATTTTTTTAAATAAAAGATTTTTCACGAAGAGTGAAAAACATCTTATATATTTTATTTTTAATGATGGCTCCCAGAGAAACGCTATACGACAGTGCGACGTGATTTTAATTATTGTTCTATCTTTGAAAAAGAGTAATAACTTTAAATTTCACTTCTGTACGTTATACAAGATCGAAATTACCCCAATAACGTTCAAAAAGATAGCCTTGCCAATTGATGCCAATCTCAAAAAACGAGCAAAGCGAATTGCTACTTTTAATGGCAGGTTCATATGACAGAGGATTTTATTTTTAATTGACCTTGTTTTTATCTTTGTTTTCAATATGTTTATAATTAATGCTGCTAATAGAACATGTATTTATTACTCAAATGGTGTTATGGAGTACATGATCGGTGAAATAGGAAGTTACTTTGACGCGGTCCCAAGATGAAAACTTGTTGATCGATGGTGATTGAGTGACGGTATTAATTATAGCTAGCCACGTACAAACCCTTTTTCGACGTAACCAAATATTCAATGAATATTTAATTTTTCAATATTAAATTTTTTTGTTAAAATTTAGTCATGCTATTTTAAATCATGAGTCTGGGAAAATAAACATGAATATTGTTCTTTAAGCAAATCTTGTATGTAGATTAGAAATTATTGAGGCTAGAGATAAGGGAAATTCTATTAGCGGTTCTGATTATAAAAATATCAAAAATATGGAAATGATAAGCGCTATAAAAATGTTAGGTGGTTTGCATTTTGAGATTTCATTTTGATAGAATGACATTTTGTCTAGAGCAATGGTTTCCAACCTTTATTTGACCTAGAACTACTCTGATTTCCTTATATGTAGCATGGTGCAGAAACCAAGAAGATAACTTATCTTCGATAATACACAACAAAAAAAACACACTAAGCATATCGATGCAAAACAATGTAACAAGCATCGTCATAACAAATGAAACATTTTTAATAGTAAATTATAATCAGTTAATATTGACGTTATCTACTTTTGAGTTAAAGGTTTTGTAATATCAAACTTTTTGTGGACCGTAATTTAGCCCTTACAGACCACAAGTTACAGGGTGCAAACCAGTGGTCTAGAGATTGGAGTATTCAGTATCTACAACGAGAACTTGGTTTCGCTACCTTAAGTTAACATTTATGATTATAATTTTCAATTTCTCCAAAGAAACTTTTAGGAAATTTTCTAACCAATTAAGGTTTTTAATTAAGTCTGCGCTTGATGGAACGCGTAAAAATCAGAGTAAAGTAAAATATTGTTCCTTGAACCGAGTGACTAATAATTTTATTACTGAACGACGTTTAGTTGAATTCAGTTGCGCGTTATAATTGGCGCAGAACGTAAATAATAATCAGTTACTGAGAAGAAATGATATACAATAACAATGACAAGAAAGTATCTGGCAGTCACTGATAAAAAAAAAAACAAAAGAAAGTTAAGACAAAACATTCCCAAGCAGACAGAGCCGCTGTCGCAACACAATCAATGATGCTCCAACAATGTTTTACCTGAAACATTTTACCGCTAACAATACTAGTAGAAAATAAATGGCGTACCTCTACAATAGCTTTAGGTATCCAAGTGACGGCGATAAAAAGACTCTCTTTGATGGACAGGTCGTTAGCGAGAGCGACGAGGAACGCTGTCAGCAGCCGGAGGATGAGCGCAGAGGAGATGCATCCGAGGATCAGGCATAGCTCCTTCACACTTATTTGTGATACCTGGAAGAAATGAGGGTTTAAAATAAATGTTCTTTGGTGCGCTAATAGGGTTGTAACATACAGAGATCAAAGCTTAGGATTTCAAATTATAGTTTCAATTATAGTGGTCAGAAAAAAATAGGTAGACTACAATTACAAAAAACAAGTAAAGCGTTGATTTTGGATTCATAGTTTTTTATTATTAGTACAATCATTTGCGTTCTATTCAATTTGTAAAAGTATTATATATCGTATGGATTGAATTAAAAACAAAAAAAGAGAATCGTCAAGTGACAGAAAACAGGGGCAGGAAGACGGTATTTTTTTTTTTAATTTGACTAAGTGTGAGTGAGAATCTCATGCGAAAATCGTACATTATTATACCTACAAGTGTGTAATGTTGTTGATTACCAACGAAGCGGTATTTAGACCCGAGCCGAGGCGAGGGTCTTAAAAGAATCGAGTACGGTAAACTTCGATATTCACGTGTGTCATACGACGTTTTTCAATACACTTGTGAGAAAAAAAGAATACTAACTCTTACTACAACACTAAAACTAGTAATAAATGTTGTGACATCCTCAACCTCATCATCATCATCATTTCAGTCGAAAGACGTCCACTGTTGGACATAAGCCTCCCCCAAATGTCGCCACAATGACCGGTCCTGTGCGTCTCGCATCCATCGGATTCCCGCGACCCTCAGCAGGTCATCGGTCCACCTTGTGGGACGCCTTCCAAAGTTGCGTCTTCCGGTACGTGGTTGCCATTTCAGAACCTTTCGTCCCCATCGACCATCTGCGCTGCGAGCAAGGTGTCCTGCCCACTGCCAATGTTGTGACATGGCGGTAAAAAATTTAGTCGGTTTTCTTATGCGCGTGTCTAATCTCTCTAATCTATTTTTTTTGCGATATTTCTTTCGTAGTGACAATCGAATACGGACGAAATATTTTCTAACATGTTTGTAGCATTTCATTTTATTTAATTAAAACAGCTACTGATCTTCACTCGAAAAAATCATCCCAAAAACCGCGCGCATCTTAAAATGGCGGCCATAAACGACAAAGAGAGAACACATTTTATTTGAATGATTTATTTATTAAACATGTCCAAGTTAAAATGGTTTATTTAAACACGAAATTGCATGAAATAAGCAAGTAAAACACAAATTCTATTGAACGCAATAACCTAATGATTTTTTTTTCTAGTTAAAACTCTTTTTGAGAACAAAGAGGTTTACCAAAAAACATTTTAACTACATTATCGCTCTAGTGCGTAATGGTATTAAAAATTTCATAGTTTGGTTATAAGCACCATTATATACCTAAGTGCAATGCAATTAGAGTCACTTTATGAGCAAGTATGTTAAAACCTTACTGGGGCCACGGGTAGTGTAAAAGTGAAACCCGGGGCCCTGGGACGAAGGCAAAGAATGAATAGGAGTGAGTTTTTAGTCAGTAAAAGTCTGACACTATCTGATGCTCCGCCCAAGAGCGGGATTTGTCATGAGATGACTTCCCACCCAAAAAAAAGTGTGTTGAAAAAGTTTCTTTGTTTTAAGGTTTCTTTGTTCTAATATAATCTCGGATTGAGGTGGGTAAGCTGTTTATTATTTTGGTATAAGGATAACTTAAATATAAATCGCGTTTTTAACATCCGAGAATTTAAGACAAGTGGTCTTAAATTGTAGGAGGTTAAAAACGCGCGAGAGTTTTTCCAGACAGTGAAATCAAACTAAGATCAAATTGTTGCCATCGTTCTTTATGGGAACTATATTTTCTATCACCAAAATTTATATTTGTCATCAAGTTGTATCACCTAATAAATAGATCTATCGCCACGAAATATTTTCGTTCTTAGATAAACAAAAATTGTTCCCAGGTATGAATTATCAAATTAATGTTAATATATGTGTAAAATAAGAGATCGATAACCAATAAAATTATATTGCATTACATGAATATAAACTTCGTTCTTATAATAACAGTTTTGTTACTTAAATAATAGCTCTGTGCTCAGAATGGTAGATCTGTCACCAAATAAATCGATTATCGATCCCTGACTGCGACTCCTTTTTATTTGATATTTTGTCACCAATACAGTAGTAACATTTTATTTCGTTCAGATATTAAATTAATAGTATTCGTTACCAATTTAATACATCAATTTATAATTTTAATGAAAAAATGATCAAAGGGGCGGAGACAAAATTTGGAAATATATGTGCAAACATATTATCGGATTAGCCATACGCTTAAAGCTGGCCAACCCCCCACCAGAAGCAAAAAATGTGCTTATCGGCCAGAAAAGAAAAGGGGGCGCCCTTCGAAATCCAAACCAGCGCTGATTATTCAGTGATTATTGTTTTTTAAGAATAAATATTGATTATTTTAACTTTAATTAAGTGTTTTATCTATTATTCTGCTAGCCATAAGCCAGCTATTTTAAACCAGTTCAATGGTAATTATTTTAAACAATAAATATTGATTATTTTGACTTTGTTTTATTTACTACTCTGCTAAAAATTTTATTTAAATATAATTTATACTACCAGTGGAAATTTAAAACCTTGGGAGTCTAGTTAAGTAACAGAATCTTTTGGTTGAAACGATGATGACAACCCTAATTTTTTATTTGAACTTAATGCAATTTTCTAGTAACATAATATGATTTATTGGTGATCTCTTTAAATTAGTTTGCTTAAATACTTATTAGGACACACCTATTATAATACATACAAAAACATTTATTTGGTACTAGACCTTATATCTCAGGATTTTAGGTGATTTATTGTGGAACTGATTTTGCATTGTTTGGTGACTACATTTTGGTGACAGATCTACTATTTTGAGGACAAACCCTATTATTTAAGAAACACAAAACTAATTAAATTGGTGATAGCTTAAATGATACCCGCTCTTTATTACCCTGTGTCAATCAATCATCTGCGCTTTACATCTTAATAGTTCAATCTTTCACGGCATTCCCAAATAACGGTAGGAGAAGTTCACATCGGCGTCAAGTCGTGAAGAGAAGTCATGAAGTACCTGGGACTCGACTGATGGTTTTTTTGACCGGAAGTTTTACTGTTGTTTTCTTCACAAGTATATTGAAAAACGTCGTATGACACACGTCAGTAATTAATTATTACCGTTCTTGGCTCTCTTAGACCCTCGCCACAGCTCGGGTCTAAATACCGCCTCGACGGTAATCACTAACATTACACACTTATATCATAATGTACTATTTTTTTTTAAATATATAGTCTAGTCCTTATCTGTTATCACCTGATGGTAGTGCTACAATCGTTGATGGTAAAGATCAAAAAGAGTCGCAAATAAAAGTTTGCCCCATTGCAACAGTAATATCTTCGGTTGTTACGTGATAGTTAACTATATCGAAACTCGGGGCCCTGATGGGTATTTTAAAGATATTTTCAACTTTAAATTTTACTTATACCCTAAATGCATTTGTATGGTACATACTGAGATAATCGTCGTTTGGTGCATAATTTCATTAATGTGTCGTAGGGGCCTTTGTGAGTGTTGTGCCTCTCCCGAGTTTTTGCCATAGAAACATTTTTACAGGGTAAAAATTGTTTTATTATGGTTCATTTAAAAATTTAATTAGAAGTAGGATGAAAAATTAACTACTTTATCTAGATCTTCTCGTAGGATCTAGATAAAGTAGATCATTTTTTATCAGCGTAATTTATAACAAAAAACCGAGCAAGTGTGAGTCATACTCGCGCACTGGGTTCCGTACAAACTTACCTATGAAAACAGCTCAATTTCCGAATTGAGTTACGAAAATTTTTCCGAATCGCATTAAGTTTTTTTTTATGTCATAACTACAAATTTGAAGTTTTCAGATTTTTTCTATACTTATGCTATGATACCTTGCTTCATGCTAAATTTTAGGATGCTAGGTCAACGGAAAGTACCCTATGAATTTTGATTCCCTTGAGAGTATCGAAAAAAACGTTTTTTTGCAAAATAAACGACCGTATCTTTCTTTTCCGTTAACTCAGAAGATTTTTTCACAGCTTCAAGGGACCGCAGACTTGAGTATATGGTTTTAATTTCAACTCGATACCTTCACGCGTTCCCGATATTAAGGGTCTTGACAGACAGACAGACTAATGGACAACAAAGTGATTCTATAAGGGTTCCGTTTGTTCCTTTTGAGGTACGGAACCTTAAAAAGCAAATAGGTCTACGAGTTAGGCTCGCACACGAAAAGTTTCATAATTTTATTTAATTTTCTGTTTAAAAGATAAGTAAGGTTGCCTTTAGCACCAAATTAACTTTGTAGTTGAGAAAATATTTTCCCATGCATCGGTAAACGGCACAGTTATTTTATCAATTGAAAATGTAAGTTTGTAGTAGCAAAAAAAAATAATTGTGTAATTAAACTACAAATGAACGAATTTCGTTTCTTTTTCTTTTATTTGTGCTGTGAGATTCTTGCCAAATTTCATAATTCTAGGTCAGCGGGAAGTACCCCATAGGTTTTGAATTCCTTGCGAAGTTGGGGTATACATATTTCTTTTATTATTTATTAATGATAGGCTCGCGTATGACCACCATCTCACCTGATGGTAAGCGATGATGTGGTCGACGATGGAGCACGCTTGCCTAGAAGTAACCTATTCACCTAATTGTATTAACTTAAAAGTTTGATTTTTTATAGCTCTACTACCCTAATTTTGACATGGTGGACGTGTGTTCTTGAGAAAAAGAGTTTAGACAGCCAGACAGACGGATTATGAAGTGATCCTGTAGAGGTTTCTTTTTCATTTTTTACATCAATATCGAAAAAAGAACGCTAAAAAAAAATGGTCGAAGTCAAACAATGGATATTTGAAAATCGTTATAATTGGTCTAGAACTCAAGGGTCTTGCAGTCTTGAAGTCTTGTCGTTATACTTCCGCAAAATGTTATTACAATTGGTATCAGACAAGTTCGATTACGATCATAAGTTCAGGCGATCTCTCTTTCTCTGACAATAATTAGTCGGGTGGAAGCACGTGAACATATTCGCAAAAAGTTCATAGAATCATCACAGTATCGATTGGTTGGATTTGTTTGTGTTTGTTATTATTTATTGTACTTATTTCTTTTCTGTTTGCCTTTCTATTAAGATGCACCTGCCATGTTATGTTTCTAAACCACCCTAAGAGGAGAGGTCGACTGGGAGCAAATGCCTATGGCGTTAAGTCCGACTTTATATAGAGTGGTTTTTCCAAGTGCATAAAGTTTTAATAAATAAATAGATATTACTTGCACGAAAAGTTTGGTAAAAGCGATATGTACATCTAAGAAATACCCGCTGAGGGTGAAAAGCATGGGCTCGAATATTCTCCAGAGCAGCTTGTAGACCTCCCACACCGGGTTATTGGCGAGCGGCCAGTCACGGCGCGCCCATCGCGTCGCCGCTGCGCCTGCGCACACCATCACCGCTACTCCCGCTGAAACAAAACAGAAGTCTTAATTTTTTGTAATCTTATCTTACGATTATTTGTACACAACGCCGTCTAGTCCCAAACCAAGCAGAGCTTGTTTTATGAGTACTAGACAACTGATAAACAGACTTATATATTTCTAAATAAGTACATACATATTATAAATAAATTACACCCAGACACAGAACAAATGATCGTGATCATCACACAAACATCTGCCCTGGGTGGGAATAGAACCCACGACTGGCAACTAGACCAATAGGCCTGTCCCTTGACATTGGAATGCCCCGAACAACAATTACACAAATAGGGCACAAATAACTTCACCTCCTTCGATTCACCATCCGAAACGTCATTACAGGCAAAATTGTTTGTTTGTAAAAGGTAATTAGTCTCTTGGACCTTTATTTATTTTGTTTTAGGGGTAAACCTTAAAACGGCGCCCGGATTTTGGGGTCCAGGTTCAAGACCAGGGAGTGTAGAATTTTAAAATTACTGAAACCACCCCGTCACCATCAGCACATAGAAGGGGCCCCGTTGTCTAATTTCAGATTACGAAATTTCATGAACTGTTAGGAAGTTACTAGTGCCAAATTACATGCTTTTTTCCCTGAATAATCTCAAAATCAAGGAAAGAGTTTCGAGAGCAAAGCCGCAGGGTAAAGCTAGTCTGATATGAAGAATTACTACTTATTTTTCGTAATGTTATTTTACAAGAACTGTATAAAAATATATAGTAAATCTTGTGTCTTAAGATAAGGAATGTAAGCAGAAAGACGTCGTTTGTAAATTGCATTTGTTTGCTATTTTAACTTCCTCTTTAAATCGATTCAAGGATTATTTATTTGCATAAATGCGGGACGGCGTTATTAAATATTAAAATTAGATAAAACATTCTCACAAAGCAAATTATGAGGGTACCTCGGTGACGTCCAGTCAGTCAGCTGTGCCATATTGTGTTAGATGTACCTACAAGTTTGTTTTCAATGATTTTATTGTACCCAGTTATACTGTATCGTAGTTTTACGTGATGTTGTAAGCCTATTGTGTATACATAATTGTAATTGTACTATAAAGTGTATTGCATGCTTCGTCATTAGACGACAACTATTTAACAAAAAAATTAAATCTCATATAAGTGAACGTTTATAATATGTTGAGAAATAAAGATTCTTTAAACGTACATATTAAAATTTATAATATAATAAGGTACGTAATGATACTGATTTAGGGTTTATAGGTGTTCAAATTCGATTCCATTTTGGTTTGACGCTAATTTTTGCATTTGATTAATAACCATTTTTATTTTTTTGGAGTTACGGCTTGATTGATCCTTAAATTCAAGATGCGTTCTGAAGTTTTCGATTGTGTTATCTACAAGCACGTGTCGTGTTCAATCTATCATAGTAAAATTAGTAGTTAGTAGTAGATTATTTATTTCGTTGATAAGATACCTAATTTTATTCAGCAAACAGCTTAGGATTTAGTAGATGTTGTTATCCACACAAAATTGCGAAACTTGAATTACTAAATTATTAAAAAAATATCAGATTATTTTCTGATTAAAAAATTACTTTAATTGAAAGTTGTATGTACTGTATATTTTAAACCCTTATTCTTATTATTTATTTTATCACACTATTTTATCAAACTACAAATTAAGACAGCTCTTTTCCAACCCTTCTTGAGCCCTTCTTTTTTTACGTGAGAAATCATCAAATGAGCTCTTCTGCTCTTAGTGAAGCGAAAGGGCGCATTACATTTTTATTGACTAAAGCTCATAGTGTTCCTTCAATAATAACTAAGAATTGTTTCAAACGGTTACTGTGGGGGACCACAGTAACCGTTTGAAACAATTCTTAGTTCAACGTCATCTCACCAGGTCATTGGTCTACCTTGTCTAAAGACGCAGCGTTAAGAGTAACGTACCTATATGGTCTACAGAGGTAGACCATATAGGTACGTTACTCTTAACGCTGCGTCTTTTGGCATGCAGTCGCCACTCCAGAACCATTCGGCTCTAATGAACATCTGTTTTGCGAGCAAACTGTTCTGCCTATAACTGCCGCTTCAGTTTAACGATTCTTCGGGCTATAACAGTAACTTTGGTTCTCCTGCCGACATCTTCATTCCTGATTCGATCACATAAGGAAATTCATAGTGACTTTAAACCTTCTGATGAGGTTTATCCACAGTACAAGATGTTTACCATGATGATACGTATCACAACAGCCTTGAAAGCAATGATTCCTTTATTTCTTTTGATTCTATGACGTTCATTAAAATTTTGCGTAACCTTATAAATAAAATATGCTTGCTGTCTTTGGCTCTTTCTTTGAAAATCGCGAAGAAATTTCTAAATATAAGTCGCATCATGACATACTTGAACGAAATTATCGCTTGATTGAGTTTAATTGGATCGAAGGCTAACACAAGACTGGAGTTAATTAATGTGATGATGTTATGGGTTTCAAGTGTGCGTTTGCTCGTGTCGTGGTATGTAGATATTAAATGCCTATGTTATGTTTGAGGAGAGTGATATTGCTGTTATGCGTATGAATTTAATTTGTCAACTAGATGAGCCAAATATGTGTTGTAATTTCTTCAAGGCGGTGGAACTTATAAGCCTAACCTATCCTGGGTGATATTAAAGTAGCGAGATACTGAGACGATAGAGTCAAGGTGGCAGTACCAGTATGTAACAGGTCGGACAAAATTTCTTGTTTGGTGCACCAACTCATTGTCTGCTGATATTAAAAAAGTAAAGTAAAAAGGGGTAACTATAACTTATAGGAATCGGCCTGATGGCCGCTGAACCGATGCTGGTCTGATGGGGATGAACTTTCTGATGCAAGTTACGCGTTTAGATCACTTCGGGGTTACCAGTTTAGGTCACGTCAGGCTCACCAGTTTAGAAATATGCGGAAGAAAAATGTAAAGTTCTGCAAACCTCCGTTGAAAAAGGAGGTTCCTCTGACCAGTCGGGTGTTATGTCTGGTCCGCGTAACTGCCCGATAGTTGACTTTTGGCTGTTGTATTATGTTCTAATTGCACGGAAAGCTCTAATAATATCGTGATACAGGATTTAAAATTTTAGTTTTTAGTCATGTCATAGGTAGGAGAATTGCAGGTGGGAAGCTAGAAGAACAATTATTATTCCAGTTTGATTTCGTGGTGACAGTATATTCCTGAATGAAGTCTTGCATGTTTACACAGTTAACTACTAAGAATTAAAATACCTTTTAATTTGCGATTCAAACAAATAAACAAAAGTTTGCTAGATAATTATCCAAATAGCTACTAATACCTCTATAAATATTCTAGGAGTGACCGGTACTCAGACTAACTAAATGCCAGTTTATTACTCTACACGCCATTAAATAGAATATTGATGTGAAACAGATCATAATATTATTACTAACGAGTAATCGTCACTTTCAGTGATCAAAGTAAAACTTGGTAATAACAGGAAATACATATAAATGACATGGCAAATTGCATTACTTATTGTTAATAGAATGTGTATGCACATCATGATAATATATTATTTATATTGTAATAAATTATATTAATATAAAGATATGATTACTATATCTATAGACAACAGGACGAATATAAAATAATGTAAAGTCAAAGTTGATAAGCATAATCAGCCTTATAATGTTCCCACAGCTGGGATATAAGCCTCCTCACTAGGAAATAGAAAGTGGCCGTAATCCACCACGTAGGTGCGTGTGGTGTGTGTTGGTGGGTGTCACATGACTTCGTTTTTTTTTTATTTTAAGACATTTTTTATGAATCATCAAATGTCTTCTCCCGCCCTATTGTGAAACGAGAATGGATGTGTCAGACTTTAACTGACTAAAACTAACTTGTAGCCTTCAGTTGTCCTTTGCGTTGCTTTCAGAGCAGTGGTAATTAAATAAATTACACATTTTGTCTGTCAAGTAGAAAAATCTACTAAGTACCAAGAATACAAAAAAGAACGCAGCATTTTTACAGCTACAACATATTTTAATAAGCAAAATATTTAGTCTAAATAACCAATAAAGTTTCGACATTCTTTAATCCATTCTACACATGAGTATTGGCACGAATATCTTCGGTAATATTTCACGTCAGAATTCCTGGAGGCACTTCTTAACGTCAACCTTCACATAGCGCAGGAACGATGAGTGAAATTCCTTTTTTATACGCATTTACTTGAGTCGAGCTCATAACCCGCAGAGCCAAATCCTTGCGTCGCTTCATAACTGCCGAACCCAAAAATAATTTGGGGAAGGGTTCGCGACAAAGATTCACTTTGTATGCCTTGGAGAGATTGCTGCGATATCTAACCTTTGTGTTCTGGTAACTACATTATTAATTGAAGTAAGCAGCAGGTGTGGTGGGGTTAAGTGGAAACTAGAAACTATAAGTTTGCATATACATCAATTGCTGCACTATTTTCTGATTCTGTTCTTGCAGATTCTTAAATAACTAAATCGTTTTTCTAGCACATTTTCCTGGGAAATCAGCATTAGACATTAGTATGGTTAGTAAGGGCCAATGTTTGCCAAAGCTGCGAAATTGTTCCAAAGAAAAGTTACTGTAGCCCTGGGGAGCCCCAAACCAATCTATGGAGTTTCTCGCCAAACACTAAGTACAAAATTTATGGCAATGACATTTTTTATATCTTTTTATTCTACAAGTTTCACACAACGTCATCTAGTCCCAAACTAAGCAGAGCTTTTGGTATGAATACTAGACAACTGATAAACATACTTCTAAATAAATACATATCTTTTGTGCTCATCACACAAACATTTGTCCTGGGTGGGAATCGAACCCACGACCTCCGGCATAACAGTCAGGGCCACTGACCACTAGATCAACAGGCTAGCCGAGTCATTACTTGTCACGTCACTTTATTTCTCCACAGATAATGTCACTGCCATACATTTTGTACTTAGCGTTTGACGGGAACGTTAACAGAAAATTCATTTGTCTACGCCTGCTGGAACGCAAAGGGTAATTGAAGAAACACTAATGGGTTTTAGCCAGTAAAAATCTGACACTTTCTCTCGCTCTACCCAGAGCTGGAGAACTTTTTTGATCATATCCCACTTAAAACAAAAATGGGTGACTACTGTGTGAGTGAGATGACAATTAACTCAGAAGTATGATAGAATCGAGACGTGTAGTGGCGACACCATCGTGTTTCCGACGTGTTACAAACGTTAAGTTAACATAAGTGTTAAATAAAGTACTTATTACCTCTAGTAAATGAATATAACCTAAAATGAAAGAATTAAAAAAATATCTTTATCAACGACGAAGTCATAAATTTTCAACGCTAATATTTTTAATTAGTTAATTAATTAGAAGCAGAAGTTTGATGTGGACTTTAACGTCAAAGTTCATCACGACCATAATATGGCCGCCATAGAAAATGGTATTTCTGCGAGAGATATAGATATAGAAAGGAAAAAATTCCTACCACGTTTGCTTTTAGATCAATTTAGTTTTTTTTTTTCGCAATTGTTATTTCAATTTTGCATATTTATTAGTTAGCATGCATATATTCCCGGTTGGGATAATTCATGAGAGTGATTATGATGATACTATTATATTAGATTATATTATTGTTGTAGCTATAAATTGTATCGTTCTTTTAGAAGTTACCTACTACGAAAATATTGTAGCGAGCGGTTCCTACAAGGCAAAGTTAGGTCATCTTTCCAAGTAAGGTGCTTGAAGTTGAAGAAATAAAATCGATAGCTATTGACAACTTGACATAACAATGCATCTATTCATCGAGATGAATGTAGTTTAATTTAAAAACATCGGATGATGAGGTGACAATAAAATTTTAACTGTTTCTGATAGGTGAAAAAGACTGTCTTTTTATGCCAATTAAGAGGGCAACAGGACCTAAAGCGCGGCCACTCTCGGACTGCATACAGAAGAAAGAGATGCACAAAGACACAACGCTTATAAAATATGAAGCATTTTAGCAATTTACAAAAAATCTACAGGTTTGGTAGCATGTGGACGGCGAGCAATGGGTGGCTCGCTGTCCGACCGTCCGGTAACCGTCCGGACCGAGCCCAAGTCGTCGACGGCGCGTACTGTTCCACGCGCGCCTCAGGGAGATGTCAGCAAATTGTAGGGGCCCAGCAGGGTCAAAGCCTACTGGTCCCACGGGTAGTGTGAAAGTGAACCCTGGGATGAAGGCAAAGAAGGAACAGGAGTGGGTTTTTAGTCAGTAAAATTCTGTCACTATCGGGATTTTTCATAAGATGATTTTCCCAACCAATAAAAAAAAAAACAGGTTTGGTTGTAAAATTAAAACAGTATACCGGTAAAACGTTGCCTGTAGTCTAATCTGACAAATAATCATGACAAAGCATGACCAACTCCCAACTGTCATGCTCATTTATGCCAAACAAGTCCAATAGTAACCTAAAAACCATAAATAGCACCATGGTACTCATATTTACATACTATGAAAAAAAAAATGCTAACATAACAACAAAACATTATACAAAAAATATATTAAAAAAATAATCATTAAATATAATATTTTCAAAATTCAAAAATAATATTTTCGAAACTAATCAATTTGTACACCTAGCTAGCGGTAGTGGACCTGGACCAGCATTGCGCCAAGCATTTTTATCTTGAATCCAACTTTTATTATGCTTGCCAAATTTAAATCTTGTATTAAACGCACACTATGCAAATAGTGTGCGTTTAATACAAGATTTAAATTTCGTCTCATTGAGTTCTAATATTTGGGGAGGTATCTTATTATAACATTTCAAACAGTACCCCATGAAAGTAGAGGCCACTTTAGCCAGTCTGAAACCTGGCTGAACTAATTGGTCCCTATTTCGTGTAACATAATATTATGTCTATTGCCTCTTTTGCTAAAAAGATGTTTTTTTTTTAAATTTATTTATTTTTATATAAATATTTTGACAAGGCACCGTCATGATGTTAATATCCTTAAACAGTTCCTTTAGAGAATCGCACCGGCGGAGATTGTAATTATCATTGATGGCTCTTTTCTGTAGTATAAAAATTTTGTCGATGTCTGCAGCCCGACCTCATAATATGATACCGTATGACATAGCACTATGAAAATAACTAAAATATTATTAGTCTAACAGTATCAACATCCGGAAATTGGCAGATTTTTTTAACAGCATATGCAGCTAAGCTAAGAAGCGTCCTGCAAGAGATGTTAAATGGTGTCCCCATTGTAATCTTGAGTCAAGCGTAATCCCCAGGAAAACCGTTTTATTGACAAATTCTAGTTTTTCATTGTTCAATACTATGTCACAATCACTACTTTTGACATTCGGTAAGGAAAATCTTGTGTATTTAGTTTTTTTCCCATTTAGAACTAAATTATTAGCAGTGAACCAAATTTGGACCTGCAGTAGGGCGTTATTTTAGTCGTTAAGATTCCAGAAGATTTTAGTCTTTCTATTTAACTTAAAAATCAAAGAAGTGTCGACAAACAACACTATTAAGTTTGTTTTGTAACAAATTGGGTAAAACATTAATATAAAATATAAATAAAAAAGGACCTAAAATTGAACCTTGGGCTTTTTCACATTTAATCCCGACGAATTGACACCGTTTATCTAAACTTGTGGCTGTCTGTCATTTTAATAAGCTTTACGCTGTTTTGCTTCGTCCGTCATGCTCAAGTTTCAGGAGTAATGTTTCATGAACCACAAAATCAAACGCCTTAGATAGGTCACAGAAGATGCCTATAGCATCTTGTGCCTCTTCCCACGCATTAAAAATGTGTTTTAGTAAGGAGACACCAGTGTCAGTTGTACAACGCCCGTTAGTGAAACCATACTGTTTACCATGTAAGATGTTAAAATGATTAAGCATTTGATTTAACATTACCTTTTCAAATATCTTGGTAAAAACTGGCAACACGGACACTGGCCTATAATTATTAGCGTCTTTACTGTCTCCGTATTCAAAAAGTGGTATCACTTTACTATATTTCAGTAGATTCGAAAAGACTCCTTGATCTATACACAAATTAAATATTAAAACTAAGTACGGCGCTATAGTCTCAAAAATTGAGGTACAAACTTTGATAGACATACCCTATATATCTTTCATAATATTTCTCCATATATCTCATACTTTAACGTTGATTTAATTAAAAGCTTTTGTTACTGTTATGGGGTTTATATGTTTAAAAACAAAGTAAAGCAAGAAATAAGTCAATATAGCCTAAGATATCAAAAAAGACTCGCACAACACACAAGTGAGCTGGCACTAGCACTGAGTGGAACAAGAGCACATGAGGTTCAGGAGATGTGACAACCCAGGTCTCAGCACCCGATTGGCATGGGGAGATGAGAGCTACTCTGAAACCGCTCTCATTAAAATATAAAACACATAAACGGACTAAAAGTCGATCAACCTAGTGGCTTATTATTCAGATTGCCTTGGTGCAGGAAAAGAACAAAAAAAAAAAATGCCTTTAAACCATGAAATCGGTCTTGCCATAAATATTGGTACTAGGATTTTTTTTTTTTTCATAAAGCCATTTTTTACTGTAATGTGTATTATTTTGTATGTATGTAGACACTTCGCGTGACCCAAGGACTGATTTTTAACCTCGGTCAGAGATTAAGCATTGCCATAGAACGTGGCAATGCCGCCAGCCTTTTGGATACACTTCCAATCGACAGCGATGCGGAGGAGTTTTATGACACCATATTTTAGCTAGTAGTTTTTGCTTTTAATGTATATATAGTTTTAATTAGTTAAGTGTTTTTATTTCATTTACAAATTTGTATAAAACTAATCCAGTAAAGACTTTTGTATGTTAATATAATTATTTTAAATTACTATATCTCTCTCTTTATCGTGGGGTGATGACCGTTTAATATCACAAAAATGTTTTGTTAGCCGCGAAAATGCGAAAACAATAAATTTTCATTATGGAATGAAAATCTCCAAATTCAAAAGTGATGAATTGATGGTGATTTTTTAGTTATAATTTTTGGCCAGACTAAGTATACAGTTCCTACGATCCATCCTAAGGTTATCTGGTAGATATCGCTGTCAGCGATAAGACCGCTAAGTTTATAACTTGTTTTACTAGTTTTGGTGTACAATAAAGTTTATTCTATTCTATATATTTTTATAGATTGCTATTATGCAGAAATTGTATCCTATCTAGAATATTTATGTCGAAACGTTTCGTTATTCACGAAAGAAAATAATGTTCGTATTGGTGCTAATGGTTAGAAAGACTATAAGGCTTTTTTTTTTTTTTTTTTTTTTATTGGGTGGGAAAATCATCCTAATGACATCCCCGCTCTTGGGCGGAGCGGGAGATAGTGTCAGACTCTTACTGACTAAAAACCCACTCCTGTTCCTTCGTTGCCTTCGTCCCAGGGCCCCGGGTTCCGCTTTCACACTACCCGTGGCCCCAGTAGGCTTCGACCCTGCTGGGCCCCTACGATTTGCTGACATCTCATTGAGGCGCGCGTGGAACAAAACGCGCCGTCGACGACTTGGGCTCGGTCCGGACGGTTACCGGACGGCCAGACGGCGAGCCACCCATTGCTCGCCGTCTGCAAGCCCGCGCCTACGGTGGCCGGAAATCGGGATCGGAATCCCGGCGGCGGTTGGAGCGTAAGGACCGTTGCCTCACGCGATCGGCCGCCTCCTTAGCTAGCATTACTGCTTCGCAGAAAGAGGCGACCGCCTGCCACTCCTCCTCGCTCCGGAGCATGGCCTGAACCAAGGCCCGGCG
Organism: Mythimna vitellina; assembly: GCA_949316375.1. Classification (NCBI taxonomy): domain Eukaryota; kingdom Metazoa; phylum Arthropoda; class Insecta; order Lepidoptera; family Noctuidae; genus Mythimna; species Mythimna vitellina. Next base: position 12,067,599 of record OX438691.1, on the reverse strand, counting down.
CGAGAGATCACCGCCGCCGATTGCCCTCACGAGGTCACGGCGTTGCTCTGCCCAAGCGGGGCACACCTCCACCGTGTGCTCCACCGTGTCCTCCGGGTGGGCCACACAGTGGCGACACCCGGGCGTCGTTTCCGCACGAATCCGGTGCAGGAACCTCCCGAACTTACCGTGTCCGGTGAGGACCTGCGTCATGCGGAATGTGAGGACGCCGTGAGGTCTTTCCAACCACGCCTCAAAGAGGGGACTTACCGCCATAATTGTGGCGTGCCCAGATTATAAGGCTTTAGGTTTTAAATTCTTCACCAAGCATGCCAGGGCTGCAGAATTGATAAAAAGTTACCATGGCATGAAACACATAGAGCCACTGAAAAAGTGCAGGTGGGTTTTATTTAGTTAAAGTCTTACACTGGTGATTTCTTACTAAAGAAGGCTCTAAATCCTCGATATTTTCTCCAAAAACAAAATACCTTGTAGGTGACCTGACCTAGTGAGGGTCGCGGAAATCTGTTGGATGCGAGACGCACAGGACCGGTCGTTCTGGCGACCATTTCACCCCGACACATGAGGGAGGCCTTTGTTCAACAAAGGACGTCTTTCGGCTGAAATTATGATGATGACAGGTCACCTACTTACATACCATAGTTAGTTACTATTTTTTGAAATGTCTATATGTACTTGAGTTTCCTATTTGGCAAAATAATAAGTTAGTACTTCGAAAGAATCACGGTTTAGTTGTACAATCAGTTGTGATGTTCCTTAATTATATTAATTGTTAGAAACTTGAGTAGTATAGCCAATTAAGAAGTTTCTTTGATTACAGTTAGTTGCTGAGGTAAGCTGAGGAAACCCTTTCAGGTGTAGAAGCCTTGTGACGGATTCATAGTATACTAGAACTAAGTGAAAACAATTGTAGTGGTCACTAAATTTGGTACCGATAATGAGGGTTTTCTAAAATAACGTTTACAAGGTGGCAGCACTGAGTCGTCAGGTCCAGGCACCTGTCCAAACGTGTTAATGACATTAGTTAAATTAACGTCAACGTACAAAAGTAGAAGACATGTTTTATATAGTAGAAGATCATCGACAATGATGCACTCGTCGAGTCGAAGCTTCAAAATCTTGAATATCGACGTCAAGTTGCTAGCTAGATTTTCTATCGTTTACATTTCGGAGTGATTGCATTAGAATTGCACAATTTGATTCCGCCAAGCTTGTTCCATCATCAGACCACTAGACGTATGGGGTTGCGCCACCGGTAGATGGTGGACATACGTACAAAACCTTTTGGGAATACATTTACTGTACGTGCAGCCAAGGAGAGGAATTCCGGAATACCGGAGTCTGTGTTTCCTGGTGTTTCCAGATAACTAAAACCTAGGGGTATTTAAGTCAAGAGTGAAAAGGTTATTTCTAGGTAAGCGTGCTTCACCGTAGACCACATCATCGCTTATCATCAGTACCAGTAGTAGTAGTATTTTCAATTTTCAATATGCTAGTGAGTTACTTTACTATTGTAATAACGGTTTGCTTCGATAGCACCTGTCAAATTTGTTACTCATGGTACCGATTTTCCAAAAAAAGTTAAAATTTAATCAATTTTTCTAATAACTTTAGCCGCGAGTTCTTATTCGATAGGTTTTGTACTTGATGGCTCATACTATTGATTTTGGTTCTGCAAGTGACCGCTAGAGGCGCTGCAAAATTTACCATACAAAATATTTACGGCGTAGATATCGAGTAGCGACGAATACTATTGCTTTAAACTCATGGTAGAGGTACAGGTGAGATCATGGTCAAACGCGAGCCTATCAAAAATAAAATTTAAAAAAGTCTTGTTGGCTAAGTGGCGGGAACAGAGGGTGTGAATTTACCTGAAACCCAAATTCCGCTTTCAAATTCTACTGATTTTTGTCACAAAAATTAACTAATGCTTAGGACATGCCCTGTACCTATAAGGGTCTATTCTTCCTTGCATATGTATTATAAAACGAATGTATGTGTATACAAGTGGATGGATAGAGAGGGTGAGAGAAGCAAAGAAAATATGGATGAATTGTGTGAAGAGTGATATAAAAAAAGGGACAGGGAAGGAAGTGAAAGGGTGACGGGTGATACAATATAATGGTAAAAAACGCTTTGCGCTGACCCCAAATAATACGGGACATGGGCAGGAAGATGATGATGATATATTACAAAACCAAGTCCCCCATCGCGCCAGTTTGTATGAATGCGATAAACTCAAAAACTGCTGAACGAATTTTGATGCAGTTTCCGTCAACAGACATAGTAATTCTTGCGGAAAGTTTAAATATAAGTATATTATAGAAGATAAGAAAACAGTTGAAGAAAAATATCATGAGGAAAACGACATGTACTAGAACCAAAAATTCGAAGACATGTGACATCCATCAACCCGTTTTAGGCACACGTTATAGGCAATAGTGGTGCTGCAGTAGGAACATTATAATGTTGATTATGCTATAGTAGAGAAAGGCCAAGAAATTCAATGCTTTCTAACAACCGTGTGAAGCTGGGGCGGGTTGCTAGTATTAAATAAATTTACTAACAGTACCAGGCTTTAGTTGTTATCATTTCTACCGAAAAACGTCCAAGCTCGGCATCAACCAAGAGTGACTTTGATAAAATTTTACAAATTGAAATATTTTTTTAAATTATTCTAGTAAATGTCTGAATTAAATCTGTATATATGTAAAGAACTTTTTTATTTTATTATATATAAAAAGAAGTCAAGTGGATGGATTGTGTGAACAGTGACATGAAAGAAAAGGAAGTTAGTGATAGTATGACGGTTGACAGGATAGAATGGAAGAAAAAAACGTGTTGCGCCGACCCCAAATAACATGGGACAAGGGCAGGAAGATGATGATGATAAAAAGAAGTCAAGACTCACTGATTTATTAACGTTCAGGCTAAACCCTTGCAACTAGAATGCTTAAATTTTGCACAAATGTTACTTTTATAAATTATACAAAGACTAAGGAAGGATTTTCCAATATTCAAAATCTAAAGGGATAAAACGGGGGTTCAAAGTTTATATAGAGAAATCTACTTTACTTCACGGCACGCGGGCGAAGCTGGTGGCAGAGGCTAGTAACTAATCTATGCCATAGGTACCTAGAAGATTCTAGACAAATGAGTAATGCAAACGCTTTTACGATAAACCCTTTGGTAAACATTATAGTTTGGTATTCGTACACATACAGCCTAAATGCAATTAATTCAAACAATACGAATTAAGGATAAGCTATCTTCGCGATCTCTCATTAGTTTAATGAAATTTCGTGGAAATTTTGATATACGGAGTACAGATATGTTGGGAGTGTAAATAAGATAACTCCAGTTATTGAACCTACATGTTATAATCAACTATGTATCTAAACATGAAATGTTTGTTTATCAATATTTGTTACACAAAGCGATATTTTTTTTGGTGGGAAATTATACAGTGACATCTGCCGCCCTTTCGTGTCACACTTTTAATGACTAAAACCCATTCCTAATTCCTTTGTTGGCTTTAATACCAGGGTTGGTTTTCCTTTCCGAGTAGGCTTCGACACTGATGGACCCCAAAGGTTTGCCGACATCTCCTTGAGGCGCGCGTGGAACAAAACGCTCCGTCGACGACACAAAGCGGGAATCGTTTTAGTAAAAAAATAAAGCACTCTTTTGTTTTCTAGAGGCTAGAACAAAGATTCCTGGTTCATTATAATTTTTTCGGGGAACAACATGCGACGTAATTTTCAAATACCTATATGTACAGAGTGGGAGAATATATTTGATGATTTCCTAATAAAAAATACCTAGAAGTAAATGATTGCGATACCAGAAGCATGACGTTGCTACCTAAGTACTTCTACACTAATATTATAAAAAGGTAAAATTTGTTTTTTTTTTGTGTTTTTAATTAGACGTCATCTCAACGCTCAGTCATGTGGTCAGAACAAAGGAATCGGAGGCGTGGCCTACTCGAGGCGTTCGACGCAAACGAAACGATCGTAACTTGCTTAGGGGGGCTGAACTAATTGTGATAAATTTAGTACCGGAGCAAGCTTAAACCCTAAAAAAAAACATAGGGTACTTTTTATCTGACTTCGCCTTTGACTTTATATACAATAACTGAAAATGTGGGCAAAGATAGTTTATAATAAACTACCAAAAATAGATCTTCTATATTAAAATCATGCTTGACTTGTTCTATTTTTAGCATAAAACCTCATGAGGTATTTTATTCGGAAGCATAGTTAAGTTACCCTTTTTCATCCCCCTTTGCCATTGATGTTCCGAACACCTGTATAAGAAAGACTATTCGCTCCATAACGATGCGGACCCCTGCAATAACGCGGAACCCGCACGCACTTGTCCGTTTTTATGCACAATATTTTACAGCAATTGTATATATTATTATCAGCTAGGAGAATGAAACTCGCTCGGAGGTAAACTGAGATTGGAGATATTTAATGTACAGTCAACGGAAGATAGTTGAGATTTAGTTATTCATTTATATTTAAATATCCCGGGTACTAGTCTATAGAGTCTGCCCGAGAAGGTTTTATTATAATTTACTAGCTTCGACTGGTAGATTCGCCTGTGTGGATAAACATACATCCCATCCATTTATTAATAAAACTAAATAACCGAACCAGATAAAAGTATTTTAAATGTCTTAATTCATGGGCTATGTTTTATCCATAAGTGTTCAGTGACTGAGGCGTGATAAATTAAAAATCATCTGAATTTTCACATTTGTTATGGGTAATAAAATGACATAACAAAAAATAAAATAAAAAATGGTTGGAAATAAAACTTTTAACAGCATAGGCATACAGCGAAGGCTGGACGATTCTTCGAATAAGTTACTGTGGCTCTGAAACTTAATTTGAAGGAACAGAAACGGGTTTTAGTCAGTAAAAACCTGACGCTCCCTCTCGCTTCACCTTGAGCAGGAGAAATTATTCGATTGTGGAACGCACAAATCGTTTTGGGAACACATTCATTGTGCGTACAGCTAAGGGGTGGAATTCCTTGCCAGAATGTGTGTTTCCTGATAGCTACAACCCGGAAATCTTTAAGTCAAGAGTGAATAGGTTACTTCTAGGTAAGGGCGTTCCATCGTCGACCACATCGTCGCTTTCCATCAGGTGAGATGGCAGTCAAGCGCAAATTATAAGTCATACTCTGGCTCATCAGCGAAGTCATGAGCCTGAGTATGATTTATAATTAAAATTCTTAAAGATTTATTGGCAACTAAGTATGGGTACCCGCTAAAATATACGAACGTTTACTTCGCCGGTCACGAAATTTTTCCGTCGTGTGTACCGACGAACATTGGTATTTCGTTGAGTATGTTTGTCGTACTCATAAGAGTACACATTATTATTTGCCATCAGCTTGGCACATCAAATACTACGTATGTTTAAGCTCAACACGCATGACCGCAACTATATCGCAATGCGTACAAAATTGTCGGTTGTTCCATTCAATTGTCTGTTACAGTTACATTTGACTTTGACTGATTAATGTCGAAGATAGTTCTACGGAAGCTAATAGACAGTCAATTTAAATTAATTAAATATAAATTGCTTTCACAATTGACCAAATAGTAGGAAGTATACATATTGTTACATAATAGTTTATTAAGTGAGTATCTTTATATATATTATACTAGCTTCTGCCAGCGGCTTCGCCCGCGTGAATGTAGGCTTCTCCATACAAACTTTAGGCCCCCTTTTCATTCCCTTAGGGGCTAAATTTTGGAAAATCCTCTCTTAGTGCTCGCCTACGTCATAAAAGGAACCCTTGTGCAAAATGTCACACTCTTAGTCCCAGTAGTTTCGGCTGTGCGTTGATATGTCAGTCATTCAGGATAAAGCATTTTATTTGTAGATCGTTCTTCTTTACGTGTCTTTGTCACCTAACTTACAATCGGATTCTCAATTTTGTTTTCTGATGAAAAAGATTTGATTCCCGTATGGTACAAATTTTCATATGGCCTACAGATAAGTGTTTCGGGACTAGGTGTCTTTTACACGTGATTCCTGTTTATAAATGCACCCAGTGTTGAGCGATGATTTAAAATAAAAATAGTTTTCGAAAGAAGATAAGAATAATTAATTAAAAAATATATACAAAATTAAAATATATGATACAGGAAGATAAATGACGCCCATTTTAAAGATGAAATCTTTTCCTAATTTAATAAAAACAAGGTCCAGTAACTGAATGTGAGTTGGAAGTCTGACTGATGACGACACCGAAGGGACTAATTCATAACAGCTACGTATGTAGGTACTAGGGATGTAATGAAAGTGGTTATATCGGAACTGAATTCGGAAGCGGAGTTTTTAATTTATTTTTGGATGTCTCATATATGTGAGTTTACACGTTTGTAGACACCCACGATACAGGAGAAAGTTTTTTTAAAAAAAAAAAAAGCAAAGGAACTGGAACCGAAACCGGAATCGGAGGCGGAGGCAGACACGTCAAATGAAACACTGCTAAAACGAATAAAAAACTCGGTTAAGTAGGTATAAATGAAATGCACGCTCACAACATACCAAATACGAAACTAATAAACCAATAAAAAAATTATTTCACTTAAGAATACTACTTCTCAGTGAAGTCAACAGAAGGCACATGGAGAAAGGTTCTTCGCCGGACAAGTATAAATTTTTATTACCTTCGATATAATTCCCGATTAAAATTTATCGGAACCGTAATCGGAATCGGATGTGCGAAATAATCGGAAGTCCCGACCTTTTGGAATCGGAATCGAACCTCTGTAACATCTCCGATATGTAAAAATAACTTCTTACCACTGGTGTAGCTACCAAACGGCTTGGTGGGGTGATGCCCCCGGGTTCCGAAGCCCGGGAGGGCCCAAAACCTAACTAGCGAAAAATTATCCCATCTTCAAAATCTAAATAAATTAGGTTGTAACATTAATTATGCCAACTCATTTTAATTAGTAAAAGTCTGACACTCCCTCCACCAAGAGCAAAATAAGTTATTTGATGATTTCCAGCTTAAAAAAAGGGGCCCCATTATTATTTGCCCTTGGGCTGTTGGTCGTCTATCTACGCCACTGCTTCCCACGTCTCCGATGATGACGTACACATTTACATTCCTTATCAACGGTTCGTATTACCGTATTTACTCAGGTAAACTAATAAAATACAGTAGCTCTGTGTAATAAAGACGTTTCTTTTGCATTGTAAACATAATTATCTTTAACACATGTTTGTAAGCGGAATCTTTACCATATGATACTTTGAGTTCTGTTTTCTTTATGATAATGCACATAAACACTTTTTATTGAAGTAATTATTAGATTTGTGACGTAAGGCACTATTATAGAGTCTGAAATAAATTACGGAAGCCATAAAGTATAAATGAATATTTCGCATCAAAGTTAAAGGAATGAATCTAAAGAGATTGATACACTGGTACACTCAATTGGCTGAACCGATGTAGAATGAACTCGCTACTTCATACGCTGGTCACAGTGGCTTTAAGAAAGCCTCTCTTTGTAAAATAACTCTTTTGTTGACGGAACGCTTAGTAACACAAAATATAGCAACACGGAGATACTCACAGGTGCCACCCCATCCGATGTATCCGCCGACGTAAGTCAACAACACACCTCCGCCTAAAATAAGCAGACTTCTTATAGTAGGTGCGTATATGTCGCTGTGATCCGGCAGGCTGTCTGATAACACTCCCCAGAACACTCCGAGTGCGATACCCACGAATATAGCCAGTAAACCCTGCGGAAACACGAACAAAAAGGTTAAGGGCCCTATATCCAAATTGAACCTTAAGAGAAAGGAGTTTGATTTTAAAGAAAACGTAGATGGAGTGTTTCTTCGAAACGATCTCAAGTGTGGATAAGTACGACCGGATTCCGAAATTTGAATTTATTGTTGAAGATAAAAATACATTTCGATAAAAGCGAAACGCTTTAGAGATAGACGTAGGTACTATCAAGTATTCTACTTGCGTATTCAGGTTTTGTGGAATGGTTTTATGAATTGAACTGGATTTCAGTTCGGCCATTAGCATTAATAGCTTGAGTGATAAAAAATAAATGATGCAATATAAATCGTCACAGTTCCGTTGTAAAATATTTATTGACTGCTTTGGTTAAAGTTATTGAAATATTATTAGATTTATGTTTTCTGGTTTACCTTTACAATCTTATAGGTTAGTGATGCAGGGTAGAATATGGCACTGTTGATGACACCGCATACGCCTTCAGTGAAGGCAGTATCAAGCCCTCCGGCGTTCGCCACCAGGAGAGCTATCTGATTTTTTGTTCCTAAGCTTTTGGCATGTAAGTTATTCACGATCGGTACAACTACAGCTGGTGACACTGAGGCTAAGATAGAGCCTAAATTGAGGCCTGTAACCAAAGAAAAATAATATGTCTCAATAACAGCTTCATCAATTTCAAATATTTGAACATATATTTGTAGTATTCAGCTTTGTGTTATTCAACATTCTCGACGCTCACAAGGTTCAATTGTCGTCAGATGAATGGGGATTTGTGTGAATGAACTCACTGAGCCATTTCCAAGCAATAACCGGTGCTACTGGTTTTTCATCTCATGCTTTTCTATTGGTAAGCGCCGTAAACAGGATCAAGAAAATAACTAGGTTTTTTATTTTGATACTTGATCTTTGGGATTAAAAAAGTAGTTGGAGTTAATAAGGTCAAATACATAAGTTAATTAGGGAGGTTGAAAGTCTGAAATGTTACTCACCCCAATACCAAGGATACTCGAGTAGTAAGTGAGCAAAGAAGGCAGTAGATAAACACTCCACGGTCCAGGGCAGAGTGGCCAATGAGAAAACTTTTACTGAATTATTTTTTATATATTCCCAGTTCCAAGTGAGCGGGCCTTTCGTCAGAATAATGACGGGGTAGATTCGCCTGAAAGAATAAAATATGTTTTGTTCATTGAACTGTTTCTTAGCAAATTATAACAACTGTTCGGATTTATTGGGATGTATATAAGACATTTTATAAAAATAATAGATACTAGAACTACAGCAACATGTGGTTTTGAGCTTATTGAGCTTTAGTAGGATTGTAACATTCGCCACAAAAAATAAATATATCTGATAAATTTATTAATAAATCCATCTATGTCGACTTTGTCCAGAGATTGTAGTACTTGATAAGTCTTGCATTTATGTACTTGGTCCTTCAATATTTTCAATTTGCTTTAATAGTGCTGAAATTATGTAAATTTCTTGCCAGACATGGTAAAAAAAAATATAGACTTTAAAAACTTATTCAACCACTGTGTTTGCACACATTTTAAAATTTCATATTTAAATATTAAAACGCAAACATTTTGCGTGTACTTTAAATTGAAAATATTCGTTTTTATTTAAGTGAGTAATGTCCAATAATAACACGAAATGTAAAATAATTTTATGATAAAATAAAGTTTGGAAAATGAAAATGTGTGTCCATAATTTTTTACGGCTCTATAATATTTTCAACTCGTAAAATCAAGTGAGGAGGATGGCTGGCCGACGTGCAGTAATTAATTTAATGGCTCCCCAACCTTAGTATCATGTAGTACTTCTATTAGCAAAATTAATGTAAGCCCCTATTAAATTATCAACCGTTCTGGGAAGCGGTAACTCATTATAAACATACATACGTAGATAATTACGTAACAAAATTACGATGTGGCAAGATTCGAATCAATTAAGCAGACTCATTTATTATGTCATCAAAGAGCTGAGGCTTCAACAATTTATTTAATTAATTAACAAAGTTCTGTGTGCAGGTGCTGTTTACGTCATTGTGGAGGAGTTCGCGTTAAGACACTTTGTTTGGGTGTCAATCTTCAATTTAATTAATTAGAAATCAGTTGAAAGAGCTACATGGCTTTACGGCTGCTTACCCCGAAAGGTTGGACAGGGGTGAATCACTTTGTGGGATTGTTCGAAAGAGTTACCCCGGTACTGGAATGCCTTAGCCTTCAGTTAGACTTAGGTAAATGAAGGAACACGGGTGGGTTGTAGTCAGTAAATGTTTGAGACTCCCTCTCGCTCTTCCCAAAGCGTGTGTAGATATTTCATAATAACTCACCCTCACAAATCGTAGGGGCCCAGCAGGGTCGAAGCCTACTGGGGCCACGGGTAGTGTGAAAGCGGAACCCGGGGCCTTGGGACGAAAGCAACGAAGGAACAGGAGTGGGTTTTTAGTCAGTAAGAGTCTGACACTATCTCCCGTTCCGTCCAAGAGCGCAGATGTCATAAGGATGATTTTCCCACCCAATAAAAAAAAAAACTCTCAAAAAAAAAACTCGACAAGTGCGAGTCTGACTCGCACGCTGAAGGTTCCGTACAAACTTACCTATGTAAATAGTTAAATTTCTGAATGTAGTCTCGAAGATTATTCCGAATCGCAAAAAAATAATTGTGTCAAAACAACAAATTTACTGTTTTCAGATTTATTCTTATATTTTTACAGGATTCTGGGTCAACGAGAAGTACCTTATGAATTTTGATTCCCTTGAGTCTCGAAATATGCTGTTTTTGCGATATAAACGGCCGTATCTTCTTTTTTAGTTAACTTTGAAGTTTGAGTTTTTACAGCTTTATGGGACCGCAGACTTGAGTCTTAATTTGAGTCTTAGTTTTAATTTCAACTCGATACCTTCACGCGTTCCCGAGATAAAGGGTCTTGACAGACAGACAGACAGACAGACAGATAGATAGAAAGACAGGCAGACGGACAACAAAGTAATCCTATAAGGGTTCCGTTTATTCTCATACTCAATACTTCGCAATTAAAGTAGACATCATACTAATATCATAAAGGCGAAAGTTTGTACGTTTGTTACTTCTTCACGTTCGAATGACTGAACGGATTTTGGCGAAACTTTTTACATGGGTAGATCATGTCCTAAAATTTCACATAGTCTACTTTTATTCCGGAAGTAAGTTCCCTAGAGATAATTTCCCACTTTAAGCTGGCAGTAGTTTTAATTATAATTCTTATATTATAAAATAATTTATTACAATATTTAAACTTATACCAATTTTTTTTAACTCAGTCACGCATACTTCTTACAAAAATTCTAAAGTATTCTGACATTATGATCTTCCATTCCTCCACAAACACATCAAGACCTGTGTTTGAGTTCAGGAGAGCGTTGATGGCGGCTTTTGTCCCAGGAATAGGTGACTTGGAATGTGCAATAGTACGGAAAGTTGGAACAGCCAGTAAACGATGTTTCCTACCACGACAGTAATTGATTAGGATCATCAATAATCCCCCTAAGAATTTTAAATACTACAGTCATCTGATCGCGCGACCGTCTTACTTTTAGGGAATTCAAACATAAACAACCCAACAAGAATTGATTGGGATACAAATAGGGATAAAACCCGTACGAGTGCTTGTAAAGGTACCTTAAGAATGCTTTTTGTACTTTCTCTAAAGCTGAAATACATACGGCTTCTCAAACAAATTCTATACGCAAGCACTAGACTCAAGCTTGCTACGGACAAATATAATAGGGGCGTAATATAACTAACCTTAAATGGTAATCAATGAGGTTTGCTGCAGGATTCTCTAAAAAGCTCGGAGGTCCAAAATATCTGTAGAGAGCTCCTGCTAAAGTCATTCCAACCACTGGGTTGATAGTGGTGTATCTTTCAATCGTATGACCGAGCATGTACCCTGCTAACACCACTCCGCACATGTTGAACAGGTACCCGTCGGGAAGCACTGCGTCTTTGAATATGAACCATGAAGTGCCCCATATCGTTAATCCTGGAAAATAAAATAAGCACTTCAGATCTACACTAATACTTGCATAGCATAATCGGCCTTATAATGTTCCCACTGTTGGGACTCAGGCCTCTTCTCCAGGAGAGGTAAACTACTACAGGGGTACACTAATATTATAAAGAGGTAAAGTTCGTTTTATGTTTGTAGGAGTTAATCTTTGAAAGTACTGGTCCCATTGCTTAGGTAAATTTTTCACCGATAGAAAGCTGCTTTATTCTTGAGTGACATAGGCTATGTTTTATGTACGTGGGTGAAGCCGCGGGAAAAGTTAGTAGCATATAATATAGTACAGTCTTATAATGTACCCGCTGCTGGGTCTCAGGTCTCTTCTACAGGGGAGGAAATAGACCGTAATCCACCACGAGGGCCCAGTGCGGATTAGTGGATGTCACATGGCTTCCTCACGATGTTTTCCTTCACCGGTTTTGAGAGCAGAAGTGAAAGAATAAATTATGCAAAATAATACGCTTAGCTGGGTTCGAACCCGCGCGCTACAACTGGTAAGTCGAGGTTGTTACCACTAAGCTATTGATTGATAATTATAAAAAATATTTTACAAAAAAATACAACCGCCTTCAAAAACAAATTAAAAACGTTTAATTTTGACTTTTCGACAATCATCATCGTAGCTAAAATGTCTAGTACCGCCTGATCTAGAGCTTTATTGTAATTAAACAAAAATAATTACCAAATTTTTTATAGTGGTCACTTTGAGGGCCACTTGTGTTCGAAGGAACTCCTACAAATTTTGTTTATTTTAGTAAATAAATAATTACTTTTAGATGCAAAGAGTTAAAGACAAAAGAAAGTGTCACAGGTATTCTATGTATCTTCTTTTTTAAAATCCATAAATAATCTTTTGTTTTCTGTTTTTATTAATCTTATAACCACTGAACTTCAGTGTGCGTATCATCTCTATGCCGACGATTTGCAGCTCTACTGTCAGTCAGGTGTTGACAACATATCGGATGCAATCGAGAAGCTAAACCAGGATTTAAAAACCATAAAAAGCTGGTCTGACCGTTTTGGGGTGGCAGTTAATCCTTTAAAATGCCAGGCTATCATTGTAGGGAGCCCCCATAGTTTGAGAAAGCTTGATGGCCTAACTGTTCCACCCGTAATATTTGATAACGCTGTCATTCCGTTTAGCTCCGACGTTAAGGATCTGGGTCTGCATGTTGACACCTGTCTCAATTGGCGGAAGCAGGTCGGTAGTGTCAGTCAGAAAGTAACCGGAACGTTACGGTCTCTCTATCGACTAAAAAATCTTCTTCCAGCTCACATAAAGGCATTGCTTGTACAGGCCCTAATTTTTCCTATTATCGACTATGGTGATGTGTGCTACTATGACCTGAATGCAGATCTCCTCAACAAACTTGACCGCCTTCTGAATAACTGCATTCGATTTGTGTTCAACCTTCGTAAGTATGATCATGTATCTGAGCAACGATCACTTTTAAAATGGTTAACCATCTGTCAGCGTAGAGCGCTAAGAGCCTTGACAACGCTGTATTCTTTTCTGGATAAACCTTCTTCTCCTTCCTATTTGACTTCTCAAGTTCAATATCTTTGCTCTGGTCATAATAAAAATCTCCGATCTACCAATAATCGTCTACTACGATGTCCCACACATCGCTCTGGATTTATCCAGTCCTCTTTCTTTGTCCAGGCGATCTCTCTTTGGAATGCGCTCCCTCTGAACATCAGGACGGCTTCCAGTCGGTTCACTTTTAAGGTGATGGCTCGTGAATACATTCGTAAGAAGTTGGTGTAATCATCACAGTGATGATTTGTTGGATACGTTTTTCATAATAACTTTGTTAATTTATATGTATGTATCTAAGTATATATTTGTTATTGTTTTTTTTTTAATCTAGTTTATCATTATATTGCACCTACCATGTTACATTTCTGCACCACCCTAAGGTCGACTGGTAGAAAATGCCTACGGCATTAAGTCCGCCTTTGTACAGTGTTTCTTACTAGTGCATAAAGTTTTAATAAATAAATAAATAAATAAATGTTTAACCAGACAAAAATAAAGGAATATAACAAATTTATCACAAAGAACCTTTCACTATCATAAAAAAACATTTATAAAAAATGAGTACTTTAAAAAGGGATTCTGATTTCTTTTTTACGTGAATAATACATATTCAGACAAAATGCAGTCATAAAAGTATTGAACAACCTGTAACATTGTGCAAAACATTATTTATAGAGCAGTTTTCTATAATTACAGCGAACTCTTAGAAAACAACAACAAATGACTATAAAGACTTCGTATCTACTAGTAACATGAGTAACAGTTTGCAGATTGTTAGTTCTTCTTCGAACGTCGCAACGCTAGAACCATTTGTTTCTCTCAGCAAACTTCACTGTTTGAGCTGAATGATAAGTAAATATCATTTACAATAAACTTGAGCTTTACTCATAACTTAGAGCAGATTGGACTGAAGATGATGTCGCATACACATTGTAGAATTTAATGAATATAATCGTAGGAGAACCAAGGTTATCGACATAGCCTTAAGAATCAACAAACTTAAGTCCTAGTGGCAGATTGCTCGCAGAACATACCTGTGATCACTACATGGTATATGATTGGAATTCCACCTATAAGATACGATTGGTGCGGGGATGTCGCACGATTTCCTGCGAAGTGGTGAGCCATCTTGCTGGGCTGCCACAATGGGATTTGGAGGCAACAGTTCTTGCACGATGCACAATTTGCGCGTGGAGATGCAATACGCGGAAAGAGTTTCGACGAAATCTTATGGTGGAATAGTGACAGCGACTGCCGCAACCCAGTGCTGGGCACGCCCCAATTATGGCGGTAAGTCCCCTCTTTGAGGAGTAGCTTGAACGGCAAAAGCCTCACCGGATATAGCAAGTTTGGGAGGTTCCAGCATCGGATTCAGGCGGAATAAACGCCCGGGTGTCACGATTGTATGGAACGCCCGGAGGACACGGTGGAGCATACGGTGGAGGTCTGCCCCGCTGGGGCGGTGCACCGTCGTGTCTTCGTGGAGGCAATCGGCGGCGGCTGTCTCTCGCGTTGGGCCCTGGTTCGGGCAATGCTGCGAAGCGTGGAGGAATGGCAGGCGGTGGCCTCCTTCTGCGAAGCAGTAATGCTAGCGAAGGAGGAGGCCGCACGCGTGGGGAACGAATGTCCTCACGCCCCAGCCTCAGAGATTCTGACCCTGACTATTAGCCACGGTAGACGAGGGCTTGCGGACGTCCAGCAATGGGTAGCTTGCCGTCCGGCCGTCCGGTAATTGACCCGATCGAGCCCATATGGCAGTGCGGCAGCGCGTAGTGATCCACGCGCTACTCAAAGAGATGTCAGCAAACCGTCGGGGCCCAGCAGACCCAATGTCCTAGCTAGGACCGCGGGAAATTTCTGAAAATTAAACCCGTAGTCCTAGAACGGAAAGGGAAACTGAAAGACACAGGTGTGGTTTTAGTCAGTAAAAGTCTGACACGCCCTCCCGCTCTGCCCAGAGCGGGAGAAGACATTGGATGATTTCCACACTTAAAAAAAAAACCTACAAGATATGATGATATGAACTGGTGAGGGGTAATCGGTCTATTTTGTTTGGCATGCAGTCGTGAGAATCTACTGAATGCGAGATACACAGGACCGATTTTTGTGGCGGCACTCGGAGGACACAGTGGACGACTTTCAGCTGAAATTTTGATAATAATGATGAATTTTAGGCTTGTCTTCCTGGAAAAACCTGAAATTCACCCTCATTTCACCAGTATATTTTTGTCTCATATAATATGTAGTGAGCCAGCCCTGGCCGGAGGTTTTAATTGTAATAAGATCGCCACTGGAAAATCTGGTTATTGCTGCTACAAAAATTTTTCAGCTGGAAAACCCATCTACAATTTGTCCGATCCGAGAATTGAAATTGAAATCTCATGCTCAACATTAGCGCTTTTATTAGGATTCTAGGTCAACGGGAAGTGAATTTTAATTATTTGATAATAATGAAATACCCGTTTTTTGCGACCTAAACGGCCGTATCTTTTTTTTCTTGTTAACTCAGAAATTTTATTTTTTTCACAGCTTCAAGCGACTGCAAAGCTGAGTATATGGTTTTGATTTCGACTCGATACCTCCACGTGTTCCCAAGATAAAGGGTCTTGACAGACAGACAAACGGACGGACAACCATTTTAATCCTATAAGGGTTCCCTATTTTCCTTTTGAGGTACAGAACCCTGCCTGGGTTTTAACCTGCGACCTACATCTTCTAAGTCAGGGCAATTACCACTGGGCAATAACTGCTCTCGTATATTTTCATTAACATTTTATTAAAACTACTTCCTTAAAAGTATTTGAAAATAGCAAACATCTTAGAAATTACGTTTGGAGTGACTCTCTGTTTACAACTAGTTACATTCTTGGAAACATTACCCAATAGATCTCTACATAGTATCTAGCAAAGTCGCTTTCTGCGTGTTTGTTTATCTGTTGATTCCTCTTAAACGACCTAACGGAATTTGATGCAGTTTTCACTCATAGAATTATTTTTTTATGTATAACTATCTTTTGTCAGCAGTTTTATTTATTTATTAAACTTCATGCAACATAAAGTACAAAGGCGGACTTAATGCCTTAGGCATTCTCTACCAGTCAACCTAGGGTGATGAAAAGACAATATGGGTAGGTGCATAAAAAGAAAATTTTATACGCAACATATAATCAAAATGCATATATATTTAGTACAATATATGTACATATATATTAATATAAAGTAACAAAAGAAGTTTTGAGACGATTCTGATAATGGTGGAGCAAATGATTCCGCAACTTTCGCTTAAATGCATATCGAGTTTTGCCCGCATTAAAGTAGGATTGGATTCTTTTTTCTCCATACAAACTTTGGACCGTTTTATTCCCATAGAAAGTTGAATTTTTAAAAATCCTTTTTTCTATTTGTATACGTCATAAAAAGAACCTCTGTACAAAACTTCAACGTTCTAGATCCAAGGATTTGGGCTGGACCTTAATGAGTCAGTTAGTGAATCAGAACTTGGCCTTTAATATATATAGATTTGCACACACGCCAATCTTGGGCGGGCCACTATTAGTATTAATAAGTAATCTAATTAAACCTAGTATTTGAAAACAGGGTCCGGTAATATCACGATTTAGAAGCGAGGGTCATAATAAGCATCTGTTGTCTGATGCCATTTGTACACTCCAAAATTTATCGTCGCAAAAGTAATTTATGGCGACATGAAAACAACCAAGAAATATTATTAATCTCTCAAATAAAATATGGACTGAAGTTACCAACTGCGTTCATAATCTCCGCCTGTAAATCGTTCTCTGTTCAAAATGGGCCTTATAATGTTTGCGAAGAAGAATTGTTATAATAGACTGATAGATGGATTGGTGAACGAAGTAATTTTAACATGATCGCTCACTCTTCATTTGATTAGCTGTGTAATAGCAAATCTTATTACATTTCTGTTAGCTTTGATGTACTGTTATTATTTTTGTGGCCGAAACACCGAGATTTATATTAAATTTGACACAACAGAAGATTTACTGATCAACGTTAAAATAACGGGCCGTAATAATACCCGCAAGTTGAGCGTGGGAGGCCAAATCCTCTTCGGTAGAATCAACTTAGGTAATGAGATTTCATTTTTTATATAATAATGTTAACCTTCTTCTAGTTTAGACTATATATGATGGGATATCTCTTAATACATTTTAGTATTAATATGTGTGTTTATATTGTTACTTACCGTTTTGCCTAAAGTTTTGCCTTAAGGTTTGCCAAAGAGCAATGGAGCGCAGTATTCTAGGTGTCAAAAAAACCGACAGAACAAGAAACAGCAGCTGTGCTTAAAAACGGGGATTATAGGCGTAGGAAAATAGGCTGCTGGGGCAAAATAGGATTAAGTGGGTCACGTCAGCCACAGCCCGCACCGGTTTTTTTTTATTCATTCGGAAGAAACGTCCGGGTGCCATCATTGTGTGGACCGCCCGGAAGAAACGGTGGAGCGTACGGTGGTGTGCCCCGCTTGGGCGGAGCACCGTCGTGTCCTCGTGGAAGCAATCGGTGACAGCGACATTTCGCGTCGGGCCCTGATTCGGGCTTATGATTCAAAGCGAGGTGAAATGGCAGGCGGTGGCCTCCTTCTGTGAAGCAATAATGTTGGCGAAGGAGGAGGCTGCACGCATGAGGGAACGAATGTCTTTACGCCCCAGCCGCCGAGATTCTGACTCACACTACCAGCCACGGTAGACGCGGGCTTGCGGACGTCAAGCAATGGGTAGCTTGCCGTCCGGCCTTCTGGTAATTGACCGGATCGAGTCCAGTCGTTAACAGCGCGTAGTGATACACGCGCTCCTCAAAGAGATGTCAGCAGACCGTAGGGGCACAGCAGGGCCGATGTCCACTAGCTAGTACCGCGGGCAATTTCTGAAAAGGAAACCCGTAGTCCTAGAACGCAAGGGGCAATTGAAGGACACAGGTGTGGTTTTAGTTAGTAAAAGTTTGACACGACCTCCCACTCCACCCAGAGCGGGAGAAGTCATTGGATGATTTCCACAATTAAAAAAATAATAATTAAAAAATGATTGGATAAGAGTCTCCACTAAGTGGGTGCCTACGGATGGACGAAGCTGCCAAAGCCGACCTAGGAAGAGGTGACGAGATGACCTAGACTACCACAAATGGCTGGTTCGAAGTGACTCGAGAAAAGAATACCAGCCCCCCTAGCCAAATTACAACCGTTTCGTTTCGATTCTCTTTTCGGAGGAGAAGGCGTGGCTGACTCGAAGCGATCAACGAAAAGAGAATCGAAACGCGAGTTGTCAACGAGTCGAGTGAGTCGAGTTGTAATTTGGCTAGGGGGAATGAAAGAAATTGAGAGAGGTCTTTGCCGAGCAGTGGGAAAGTAAAGGCTAAACAAAAAATTAGTGATGTTTGTGTTACTTTTAAATTGTACCATTTTTTTTTAATTTTTTTATTTAATACAGTAATTGAGGACTTAATGCTTAAACTAACTGAAAGGAAAAACAATCATAGGCGACAGCTAGCCAATTACAAGCCCTAATGTATAATGTCAGACATAAAATTAAAAAGTGAGCATAAACAGCCTTTAACACAGTGAGTTAAACTTATTAAAATGTTACGGTTGCTAATTTTATATACAAATAATGTCTGTGCAAAAGAGTAATAGCTTAAAAGTTCTTACTTTCTCAATAAATGTGGGTATCACTAGGCTATCAGTTAAGTTAGGGTTTATTTCAAAAAGTTTTCTGATAAATTCGTTCAACTGCGACGGCACGATTGAATTAAATACATCCAAACAGTCACACTATGTCGCAGAGGACTGTAGTTGATTTGATTGGCCAATTTAATCATCCAACCCTTTGATACTCCTTTTTTTATACACTGTCATATAACTAGACGTTTTATGCTAGCAGGTATTGAAACTGGGACAGTATAATAAAACCACGTCCCTGTTTTATATCTTTGGTGATAACCCGCGCCTATGTCTCAGCTGAAAGTATATTTCAGCAATAGGACAATTTCATGAAATAGGGACGAAAAAATAATAAAAGTAATGTATGAAATGTAGCGCTCAAGATTTTTCCATTACTTTGTAGACTTTTAGGTGATATGAAGATGATATATATGAGAGGTTTTTTTACAACTTTAATAGTACTATTTATTTATGATAAACTATTCCCTACTATTCTCTAACAATGGCCCACCTCTAACAATTCTTTACTTTAATAGTACTATTTATTTATGATAAACTATTCCCTACTATTCTCTAACAATGGGCCACCACTGCTCTAATTATAGAGCAGTGGTGGACCATTGGTAGAAGCTCCGACTTACGAGTTGTAAGATCACGGGTTCGAACTCAGCCAGGCACATTTCTTTGTGTAATTTATTTCATCATCACTGCTCTCAAAACGGTGAGGGAAAACATCGTGTGGAAACCGGTCCTAGGACCAAACATTCGAAAACATGTGACATCCACCAACCTGCACTGGGCCCGCGTGGTGGATTACGGCCCATTCCCTCTCCTAAAGAGGAGGTCTGAGTCCCAGCAGTGGTAACATTATATGGCTTATTATGCAATTCCATAATTTTAAATAAGTGGTTGTCAGGATGGGCAGCATAGCAGGTGACGCATGTCCTCTGTGAAGCAACCACCTGCACACTGCAAATTTTTATTTTTGGTGTAAAATAAAGAATATACCTATCTATCTATCTACACTTAAGAGCGTTCTTTTCGAGGTATATTTTCATACAACCGCTCTTACGTGATTATGATGTCATTACACATCTTTCTCTAAATATTTGGATACACAGTTATCTTGTGGATATTATGTAGGCTTCTATAGAAATCAAAACATAAATTTGTGTAAAACTAATCTAGTAAAGACCTCTGAAAATCGGCTATTTTACGTGAACTTTGGCCCTCCATTATGCAATCATATATTAAAAATATAAAATAGTACATAAATAGAAGTCATGCACATTTAATTGAGATTGAAAATGACGAAATTTTTTTTAAAAACTTTTAAGGGTTTAAAAAAACACGTATTTCTGGATTATAATCTGGGTGTCTTTAAGGCTAGAGTGAATAGGCTCTTAACAAACTAGTGCACCTCACCATCAATTATTGCATCACTGCGTACCATCACATGGGATCGCACTACTATATCAATAAAAAAAAAATTGTGAAATATTCAAGTAAATCACAGAATCACCGAATGCCAACAGAGTTTGCAGGCGTTATCTCTTTTTTTTTGCATTGCCTCTTCATCAAACATCGAGTTGGATTGCGTTAGATGAAAGAACAAGCTTTTAAACCATACTCGATGTTGACGATAGGCGAGTGGAAAAGGACCCTTTTGAGAGGATTTATACAACGCCAATAACGGAACTGAACAGATCCCCAAATACTAGTAAAAAATAATAATTGAGAACATCGACACGAAAATAAGAAGAAGAATTAAATAATAAGTTTGATTGTTTATCCTTCGGGTTTTCTCACTATGGTTGCATTCACCGTAAGTCAGTAGGCAATTAATTTACAAAAAACTGGGCAAGTGCGAGTCGGACTCGCTCATTGAGTACAATTCTCAAATGGAGTCTCGAAGATTTTTCCGAATTTTTATGACGTAGATAATCACAAATTTACTGTTTTCAGATTTATTCCTATACCTGTGCTATAAGACCTTGCTTAACGCCAAATTTCAGGATTCTGGGTCAACGAGAAGTAACCTATGAATTTTGATTCCTTTGAGAATATCGAAATATACATTTTCTTGTGACATAAACTGCCGTATCTTTTTTATTCGTTAACTTAGGAAGTTTGATTTCACAGCTTCAATGGATTGTAGACCTTAGTATATGGTTAAATTTCAACTCGATACCTCCACGCGTTCTCGAGATAAAGGGTCTTGATAGACAGACAGACAGCCAATAAAGTGATCATATAAGGGTTCCATTTTTTCCTTTTGAGGTTCAGAACCCTAAAAATTAAAAGTTTGATCAGTATTAAAAACTAAGTGTGACGAGTTAACGGCCGACTCCTTCTGAAGAACACTTCTTCACTCGCTTTAGTCGTCAAGACAACAGAAAAAACCTTCGATAAATGTCATTAAATAACGAACATATATTACGAGCATCAGTAAATGCTCAATTTAATGGAGTTGAGTGGAACAATCGACAGTAAATATACTCGCACCTACCTCTGTAGGTATGTCACATAGATATCTGTAGAAAATCAGAAATTTTTATTTGAAATAGACCATTCACAGGCACTTTTGAATAAATAGGCTGTTTATTCTGATGAATCTCAGACTTTTATTGAGTAAAATCCATCTGTGTTCCTTCAGTTACCTTTTGCGATCTAAGGCCACGGTAACTAGTCCTAGTAGTTATCTTTTTGAGACGCCTAGCATAATAGTTGAGGCCAGTTAAAGGTAAGCCTGCCAGGGCTCCGGATTGTCTGAAGAAGTTACCGTAGCCCTCGCAAAAAGCGCAACTGAATAAAAATAAATATTAGAGGTTTTAGTCAGTAAAGTCTGAAATTCTCTCCCACTCCACCCAGAACGAGAAAAGTCATTTGATGACTCCCACGTAAAAAAAAATAACCACGTCAATTTTTCTGACATATCTTTGAGACGCACGTGGAATATAATGCACCGTTGTCTCGCCTTGGTCCTTATCGGACGGTGAGCTACCTATTACTCGCCGTCAGTACATATTACTTTCGTATTTCGGAGTCCTAAAAGTTAATTGCTCAGCAACATCTTGGTTTGATATTCAATGAGTTGTAATAAAGTTTTTCTATCATAAACAATACAGACTGTAATATACGGTGTTGTTGAGTCTGCTCTAAACATGCTGTCAGTATCAGTAGTGACAACATGGTCCTATGTTTACTATATCTATAGGTACGAGTACATTACAATATGCAACGGAAGAATGCTGATGTATTAGTGTTGTGTAGTCGTACGCAACAACAATGCGTGCACATTATGTCAACAAGGCCAATTGGCAATGAAATCGTTTTGACGATCAATCAGTTTTCATTTGCGGCTGTAAATGTTTCTTGTTCGTACTTGTTTGGGAAGAAAATCTTGTTTCTTTTTGTTTTTCTTGGCCTTTTTATGAAGTGAGATATTTGTTTTCTTTCAAATAAAAAATATAAATATCTAAATCGGTTCATAAATGACGAAGTTCTGAGATAGTAAAAATATTTAAAACAACCGATTTAGAACCTCTTTCTTTTGTGATGTAGGTTCAAAATACCCACGATGTAAACATTACCTTCTCGCCGCCTATAGGTACTATGTATATCTATATTATTCACCATGAATAACACCCTATAATATGGGATGGGCAAGCCACAGTTATGGCAGTAAGTCCCCTCTTTGAGGCGTGGTTGGAAAGACCTTACGGCGTCCTCACCTTTCGCGTGACGCAGGTTCTCACCGAACATGGTAAGTTCGGGAAGTTCCTGCACAGAATTCGTGCGGAAGTGACGCCCGGGTGTCGCCACTGTGTGGACCGCCCGGAGGACACGGTGGAGCACACGGTGGAGATGTGCCTCGCTTGGGCTGAGTAACGCCGTGTCCTCGTGGGGGCGCTCCGCCCAAGACCGGGATTTGCCATAAGATAATTTTCCCACCCAATAAAAACATCCCTATAATATGCGATAACAAAGTTCGTGACAAATAGTTTAGGCTATATAAGCCTAAGGCATCTTTGTACTTTTAAGAAAGTGGAGTTGTTGGTAACCAAAGACGCGGGTGAAATATTTACGTAGGTAAATGCTCTTATGATACGTGAAGTACAGGTTCATCCTAGTTCAGGTTCGATGTAATTATTGGATACAATTTTAGTTCTAGTACCTATAGTGCCGCATTGATTGTTTTGCACGTTATGAAGAGCGCCCAACCGAGATAACATTCCCATACAACCGCTCGAACGTGATTAATCCGTTTTACTCATCTTTCTCTAGATTCTCGTATTTGAGAAGCACTGGTATTTTGTAGTTATTTTCTAGATTTTTATTGAAATCAAAACAATTTTGTGTAAAACTAATCTAGTCCTGAAAATCTGCTTTTGGCGTGAAATTCGACCCTTTTTAAATTAAACTCAGAAATTAAAAACTAAAGAAAATATATTTATGGAAACCCCGTACATTTAATCGAGATTCTAAATTATGTTTTTTTTTCCAAAAACTTTTTTTAAGTTTTAAATATTTTTTTTTTCTGAAACCATTTTTGTGTAATATTCAAGTGAGTGACGAAAGTTACCGAATGCCAACAAAGCGTTCAGGCGTTATCTCTCTTTTTTCGCGTTGCTTCTTTATCAAACATATTATATTATAGTTTTGTATGAAACAACAAGCTTTTAACGATAGAAAAATCAGGAAGGGCACTCTTAAATAAAAACAATGCACACAACACTTCACGCACAACAATGGACTATGTCGCTTGTAATTATATTCCTTTTGCTTTGATTACACTCATCACATTTTCGTACCATTCTTCCAAAAATTCAATGTTATCTAAACCTAAAAGATGTGATTATTCTTGGCCTATTGAGATGAACCGTAGAACTATATTCCACACACGCAATGGTTTAAAACAATTGACCGACATACTATCGTTAATGAAACCTACAATGATTGTTCGTAAAAAGTTTGTTGAAAACTACATTCATTTTGTAAAATTACGCGTTCCCGCGCTATCTGTCTTTCAGACACTTTCATTTAGAGTGGAATTTTATTTTCATTTTGGCCAATTTCTGAATGACCACTTATTTTATGAAGCGCTCCAAAAATTACCTCTCCAAAATGTTGATTTAAATTGTTATGAAAATATAGTCTTGCTTCCATTTTATGTGCGGTAAAAAAGTAATGTATTCTACAGGACATTGGCTATTAAAACACTTTTTTTCTTTGTTTTCAGGCGATTTCAGTGTGCACGTGCTATATTAGACTTGGGACACACTCGCCGTGTTTGCGTAGCGTCTGCACTGCCGATATTTACGGCAAACGCCCGCGTTCTGCATACACCAGCGTACACGGTAGCGCCCGAAGCGAATGTAACAACCAGTTATTCAAATTGATTCGGTTTAGATATCCTATCTATTTCTGGATAGAGAGACTGAAATTACGCATGATTTTTTAACCGACTTCAAAAAGTAGGAGGTTATATGTTCGACTGTATGTATTCTTTTTCCAATTTATTTGATTCGACACGTGTCTTCCGACCTAACCGATTGATCTGGTCATGAATTATGGGTTTCTTTTCAATTCTTAAGTTATATGTGTTTCCGTTTGATTAAGGAAATAGCGCGAATTACTCTTGAACTAGTGGGTGACCCTGTTGTTTTATTTGTAGAAAATGTTAATGATCATGATATGTATTTTATTAAGGAAAAGTGCCAGAAACTGTCAATTAGCTAGACCGCTATTTCGATTTTAAAACGCAAATAGTATAGTAGTCCTAGTTGCTCTTTTCAAGGTAATCACGATGACACGAGGAAAACCGACCATTTAATTTTTTTTTTTTTTCCACAACTATCACACAACGCCGTCTAGTCCCAAGTTAAGCAGAGCTTGTGTTATGGGTACTAGACAACTGATAAGCATACTTATATATTTCTAAATACATACATATTATAGATAAATTACACCCAGACACAGATCAAATGATCGTGCTCATCACACAAACATTTGTCCTGGGTGGGAATCGAACCCACGTCCTCCGGCATAGCAGTGAGGGCCACTAACCACTAGACCAACAGGCCAGTCGATAATACATAGTCAGATAATACATTTTGGTAAGAGATACTAGCAGCTATTGGCAGCTTTGGGTGTCAAAAATCTTTGAAATTATCAGCTATTTTTCTTTATAATATTCATGTATAATTTACCGAAAAGTAATGCGTTAAATTGCCGTATGTTACGGTTCACAATTTTTTGACAGTTTACAATCTCGCGAGATAGATTACAATCTAACGGTATTAACAATTATACGGTGACATATATATTTCTAAAGACAAGTTATAAAAATAAATAAGTATATCCCACTAAACGCAAGGCGACACCGCGGCAGACCGTTTTATAAGTGCCCATGTAGGCCTATGTGAAATAAAAAACTTTGACTTTGACTTTGACCAAGGCAAAGGTAGAGCGACGAACTTGATAAATACCAGAGGGACCGGCCCGCAATGGCCGAAGACAGACTTGTGTGGAAAAGGAAAAAGGAGGCCTTTGCTCAGCCGTGGGACATAAATGGGCTATAATCATCATCATATGTAACGAAGAATTTCATTAAACTTCTCACATTCATGTACGATGAAATGAAACATGTTTCCTAACATCGTCACGTTTGACGGGTAACTTGGTGATCTCCTAACGTTATTAAATCACAGGCGCTATCGCGCCACTGCCCGCTCAGTCGGCATAACCTCTTCTCCGAGGTGACAACCCATTCCATGACGTAAACTAGGTACAATAGAGATCAAAAATGGACCAATAGAATATATTTTATGATAATAATGAAAGATTTCAGTCGAACGTCAGTTTACTCAAATGGTTATCTAATAAATTTTCGAGCAAAATGTAGGTAAATCTATGAAACCAGCTTCAAAGACTCTTAAAAATCTACTAAATCGATGCTCTTTGCTCTTCAGAGAATAAGGAGCATCGGTCAAGCAGATTTTTACACTAATTCCTCAATGTTTTCCAATAATTATACCCCTAAGTTTGTTTCGGTGTTTCTTCTCAGGTTAATAAGGTATAAAACATTGGCCTCACCTAGTTTAAATTGACGAAAAAATTGACGTGATAAACCGTTTAAAAAAAAATGCAATATAAATATCATATATCACTAATAGAAAGAACCAAAAAAAAAACATTTTATTTGTGGGAAATGACGCAATCTTAGGACTAGCTTGCAAATTGTAAACATTCTATAAGGAAAATATGCGCCACGTGTGCGCAAAACGACCGAACGCTCAGCATAATGCCGTGGCCACACACTTAGTGTGACGAGTCCAAAGCACTGGTTATAATGTAGTTTCCCTTAAACTACAATTATCGTATTTTTAAGAAACATTCGTATTCACATACATCAACCGCAAACGCGACCGCAAACAGTCAAAAATGCCTCATACATTTGAACAAGTTCTGGAAATTCATTGTCGTCGAAATTGAGATTTGACTTGAGTTTTTTAAGTATAAACATTGGCTACCCGACGAGTGTCCACCCTTACAGTATTATCCCTCTCCGGTCCAGACTAAGCATTTCGCCTCGACTTTTATACCGCGTACATCGAAAAACTGGAACAATATTCCTGCTGCGGACTTCCCGTTTGATTATAATTTAGATGTCTTCAAGGCTAGAGTGAATAGGGTCTTAATAAACTAGTTCACTTCACCACATACGATTGCATCACTGGTTACCATCAGGTGGATTCGCAGTCAAGCACCAGTTTATATCAATTTAAAAAAAAAAACGATTCTCATCCTGACGTTTTTTGGGTATACTTTCACAGAAAAATATAACAACTAACTACGTAATTGCGGTACCTTTTGTTTTTGTGTTAATTGATAAGATTTTATAAATTAAGAAATTGCTGCCAACTACTTTCAATTAAGGCCCTAACCTTTTTACTAATCGGCGTCATTTGGCTAAGCGACCATTGCGTCGAAATCGGAGCGTACGGAGGCGTCAACTGCATACGGATTTCGCATCAGCAATTTTGGTATTTTGAAGGCAATCTAGTTCGCCTGTGCACGTGTATTATTATTATTTAATATTACATTATGGATGAAAGTGACGAGGATATTGTAATCATTAGTTGTTTATTATCATCCGAGAGGAAGAAAAACAAAAGGAAACGAAAGATGTAGGTTCATAAAATGAACTTAAAAGGACTATTTTCAGAGAATTTAGTACATTATATTTTGATTTATTAGAAGATGAAAAAAGATTTTCTTATCTTTCTTCTAAAGTAATTAAAACTTCTTCGTTCATCGTGAATGGCGCGTTCACTACAGATGACATCTTCGGAGAAATACCGATCTCTTGCGTAGTAATGCCATCCAGTGCACGCTGTACCATACAAATCAATACAAAGCAACGATTCCTTTCGGTCCGTTCGTTCTGTTTCAGACGCAGTGGACGCTTAGCTTAACTAGCTACCTGAGTGATACGTATATGTATGTATGTGTATGTTTGTGTGTATTCAATCAAACAGTTTTCCATTGATAATGTTTAATTACTTGCTTAGCCTGCGGTCACCCTATTTCTATTTGCAGAGTAAAAAGAAACCTAACATGAAGGGATGACGGGGGCTACTTTTTTCTTTTTGCTCGCTCACTTTAAGCCTTATCATCTTTTTGGAATCAAATCTGTCTTTAATAGGGTGTCTTAAATTTCTATTCGTCACTTCGTCATCCTCATTCTTTTCGTACATCGTCAAACAGTAATTGGACGTATCGACTAAATATCATTCAAGACGATAGTTAAACAATTGATAACTATCAAGCTAGGCTGTGGCTGCAGAAACGATTGAAAGAGTTAACGTGGCCCTAGAATTCAAGTCTAACACATCATTTCAGTCAATTGATGATTTCCAACAGAGATATCACCTGATTTATTTATTTATTAATCAACTGCTTGCTATACTTACAGAAAGCAAATAGCAAGCTAACAATCTACAAACTAAAATATTTTATACACACATTGATCTAAACTTTATCTACACTAATATTATAATGAGGTAAAGTTTTTTTTTTTTTTTGTTGTTGGAGGATTACCTCCAGTAAACCTCTCTAAAACTTTAGCAATCAGACCAGTTAAAAAAAAATGCTAAAATGTTTTATAATGATAGAAAGCTGCTTTATTCCTGAGTGACATAAGCTATATTTAATGTTCGCAAAATCTAGGTGCTATATAAAAATATGTCGAATTTCAGCTCCTAAGCAATTAGGGCGTTCAGTAGACGAATACTAGCAGATCCATGGCCGAAAAAGATACCCAGATTTATAATAGCTTACTAAAAATGTGATCATTCCGAATTTGTCACGATATGAAAAACCAACCAATTGAGGCACAATTGATCTCTTGCTGTACTCATTAGGTACATAAGCATTTATTCTATTTGAAATATCTATTGTTTATCTATTGTGCACACCTATCACAGTGTTGCTTATTTAACCCAAAGGTTGACTAGTAGAGAATGCTTTCTTGCATTAAGTCCGTCTATGCACGGCTATAGTACATGAAGTTTAAATAAAGAAGCGGAATAAAAGTAACTCTATATCTTATTCTTATTCCAACGACTGGTCAAAAGGGGTGACGGGGTCTCTCTCGCTGTTCCGCACACTTCTGGCTTCTGGTAAGAGTCAAGTTTATCTTGTTACCCTAGTCATGGTCTGCCACGATGTCACCAAGCATTTATTGGGATCCAATTATTGAAGTTTTTAGAAGTTGTTAGTCTTAAAAACTTCTGTTGAAAAAATCTATCTTTTTTCGACAATCGTTTATGACGTTGACTTATTGTGAATAATCTAAAAAACTTTTATTGTATAAATAGTCATTCAAACTTCGATCATAATAGTCTTCATTCACCATTCTTATTGTCTGATGTGTGATACAAGCATTTTGTTTGACATTCTCATTGTCTTAGAACATATATTGTGCCCCGTGGGTCTCGTGGTCGCAAGCGTGACTGAGAAGCCCCCACGCTTTCTCCTTGGATCGATTCCCGGGTTAGGCAATATTTTAATTGAATATAATAGAATTAATTTGACGCAGGCAATACAATATTGCGGTAACAACAAAAAATAATAAAAAAGAGAGTAAAGAAATACGATATTGTTGCGCTGAGTGGCCCGAACCTAAAGGGTCGCCAACTCAGCAATTGCTGGGCGTCAGACACCCAGTGCTGGTTTTCAGCTGACACCCCACAGCAATTGGGTTTTTTCTATGGGAATAGCTTAGTAGTAACTCGGAGTTTGGACGTTAGTGGTGTGATACCCCGTGCTTCGAAAAGCATGGCAAGGTGTTGGTTTTCTCCGGACTTGATCTCTCTCCGGGCGTGGCGGATTGCCGTCCTATCGGACTTTAAGAGTAGAGGAACACAGCGCCTGTTTTTACACCCATACTTGTGCACTATAAAATCTCCTATGTATTTTATTAATCTCCGTTTGGCCATTGTTATCGAAATTGGTCGAGAGGATTATTATTATGATGATACATACATGTATTGTATAACATCTATATAAATGTCAGAAAACTACTGTTTTATGAAAGTTAGTAATCGTTTACACACACAGAATAGGTCCATTGTCTGGCAGGATATTGTTGTCATAGTCCTCGTACTCACCACAAAGAAAAACTCCAACGTATTGTTTTAACTCTGCGACATTTGGGAGAGCCGCCAACAATTTCCCAAGAAGTATGTTCTTTTCTTTTTTCACTTCAGGATGATGACTGCAACAAAGAACATTAGCAGTATGTTATACAGGTGTTTTATATATAAACTATATATTTAAAAAATTGTTTCTGCCAGTGGTTTCGCTTCTGTTCTCCATACAAACTTTAGACCCCCGATTCATGCTCTTATGGCCCGTAAACACGGTTCGACTTGCCTGCGAGCATGCCTTAAGTACGTGCGTGTGGACGGCAAGGCGGTAGCTCGCGCAGTCCCGGAAACGCAGCTTGCGCATTCGTTGACTTACCGAAGATTTGGACTGCGCAAACTTGGCTTGCACGGCTTTACTTGAACATGTGGCCGGTCATTTAAGCCGCGTATCTGTCCGAGGAAATTATTTTCGACAAAGTATACGTCGCAAATAAAACAATAATTGATGTAAGAAGTTATTCTAAGGATTTTTTAACTCGGTTCATAGAACTATAAAAATCGTTGCTAGTTTTATGGAAAATTAAAGTAAGGAATACTCTCAAAAAAA
Organism: Mythimna vitellina; assembly: GCA_949316375.1. Lineage (NCBI taxonomy): Eukaryota > Metazoa > Arthropoda > Insecta > Lepidoptera > Noctuidae > Mythimna > Mythimna vitellina. The sequence goes on along the minus strand of OX438691.1, from coordinate 12,037,263 downwards.
ATTAAGCATATCATTAATGATTGAAAACTTAAAAGAAGTATGTAAATATAACTTAAGCTATCTCATTCTATTAGGTATTCATAATATGTTTCCAAGTAGTTTTGTTGTCACCTCAAAATGTGCTGTGTGTATGTTGGATTTACAACTTGTCATACCTCGATGAAAATTTCGATACATCGATAAAAAAAAAACAGAAAGCTAAGCCAGTACAACGTCTATTGGTTCAGCTAGTTTGTCATAATAGTAACCGTCTACGTGATTAGGAAGACGACTGAAAGGAAAATGATATACACATACAAGTACTTACTCACGTTTTGGCGGAACCGAGATCGAAAGTGGTTATATTGGTCGCTCTTACATTTTCATTTTTATCTGAAAAAAGAAAAGTTTAATATTAATACAAAAAGGCTACACAAAACATTGAAATTTTGGACTAAGACAAAAACTTTGCGAGTTTTCTGTTTCAATAATTAATTCATCAATTGTTTAGGCTTTAGGCAAAATTATTGATCACAATTAAGTAATTATGATGTCAAAATTAATACAATAATTGTGAATTAAGGCCTGATTTTTGAACAATCAGTTAAACTGTTATCTAAAGAATAAATATGGTGATCTGACATAAATATGTATTTTCTATACAAAAGTTGTCAAACTCCCATTTTTCTGTGTTATTAATATCTAATTATTGAAAAATTAATCCTAATGCTATTAGCATAAATAAGCATAGCATAATCAGCCTTATAATTCTTCCACTGCTGGGACTTTGGCCTTCTCTTTAGTAGATGAATTAGAATGTCTAACTGTTATTTTTTTTGAATAAAATAAAATCATGTTACATAATAAATAAGAGCCAATTCATATCTATATATTAGCTACTCGTCATAAAATTGATTTATTTGTGTATTCAGTAAAGTTTCCTTGTAGATAGTTTGTAGATTTTATTGTTCTATTGTAGTCTTGCTTTATTGCAATTACAATTTTTTTATGAGGAACTAAAACAGTTAGGTACGAGTTGAGGTGATGCATTAAGACTTTTAAAATAAAGAAAAAGAAAGAAAAGAAAGAAAATATGTTTATTTGGCAAAATAATTTACAACTAAAAATATAATATAAAAATAAGAAGAAATAAAATTAACAATAAAAAGAGAAAAAAAAAAAATATGTCTCACGGATACGCCAAATAGGTCCAGTTCAGCATAATGCCAGACAACTACGCAGCAGTTGCCTGACGCTGGTTTTCAACTGAACCTTAGAGTGCTGAATAAAAAAGATAACCATTTTAACAACACTAAACAACACGAAAGTAAAAAAATACCTCAAAGGGGCATACATCTGGGATAAAAAGTATTACATATATGTGTTACTAGCTTCTGCTAGCGGCTTCGTCCGCGTGAAAGTCGGTTTCTCCATATAAACTTAGGATGGATTTTCCGAATTTCACCCCCTGAGGGGATGAAACGGGGCATCCCCTTAGGTATTGAAATTCGGAAAATCCATTCTTAGTGGATGTCTTCATCCTATAAGGAACCTACTTGCCAAATTTCAATTATGTAGTTGTTATAGTTTCTGAGATTTCGTGATTAATCAGTGAGTGGTATTTCGCTTTTCTATGTATAGATTGGTTCATGCATAATTTATTTTCAATGTATGTGTAAAGAATATATCTATGCAGTTTTCGGTGCAGTTGGCGGTCGATGACCCCGAAATTTGCTGAGATAATTTATTCTTTGTTCGATTTACTGTTATTAAAATGTCAATATGTTTGTTTTAACAAATAATTTAATGTGACTTTAAATTGGTTTAAATTAAAATGGTAAGTAGGTAAAACCCCAAGCGAACGTCGGCGTTCGTTCTCTCATTGTCTTTCTATTGTTTCTCTAATTACGGTATTCGAAAGGTTAAGATGTCAATATGTTTGTTTTAACAGATAATTTAATGTGACCTTAAAACATGTTGATTCTAGGAAATGGTCTACCCGCGTGCTAAACATCCAAGTCCGTTCACCCGTTGGAACGTGAAGCAGTCCCAAACACAAACACATAAAGTAAATATACAAACTTTCGCCTATATATGTGTGAAGTGTTACATACTACGAAAGCGAAGAATGTTATTAAAATGCGTTCGAGACAAAAGAGTTAAAATTTACAGGACCGATTTGGTTTTATGCATGTTCGGGGTACAACGGATGCCATTTTCGGTATACGCCAGCTGTGCGATAAGTACAGAGGTGTGCATAAAAACTTTCACAAGGTATTCAATGACCACAAAAAGGCATACGACTGGTTGCCTCGTGAAATTTTGTAGGGAGCCCTTAAAGAGAAAGGTGTGCTTGAAAAGTATATGCAGTTGATTCAGCGATATATAGTCGATGCAGTAGCCAAGTCCTGTCCAGCCATTGACAAGTTCAATGTGATTGTCGACTTGCATCAAGGGTTGGCCCTCAGCTCTTCCCTCTTTCTGATGATAATAGACACTCTAAGGTCGGAAGAGGCTCCCTAGTACATGCTGTTTTCCGATGATATTGTGCTAGGCCCGAGAGTGACCTAGAAGTCCAAAGCAGCATCATCTTATGATGATGATGAATACTAGGATGATGTGATCATCATAATATTAATAACGCCATCTACTGGCATTACCAAAATAACATAATTCATTTTATAATGACATTTTAATTAAAGATGGCGTTGAAGTCGGTATTTTTGTGATTTTTTCTAGTTTTACTCACCGTTGAAACCTTCCCTGGACTATCACGAATTTTTCAAAACCAAAATTAGTCAATACAGTCCAGCTGTTCTCGAGTCTTAGCGAGACTAAGCTATTCATTTTTATATTTATAGATTGTCTTCTAAATTAATTCATGTTTTTATAAGAAAAAAAAACCAGTTATGGATAAATAGATAAACATTTAACCCATAATCAACGGATTAAGAAAAATTATAAGCAAAAAACGTAAATGGATTTTATGCAAGTATCTTTACGACTTATTTTAATAATCAGTTCTAAATTAATTTAAATTTTTGACATCAATGTACTTCAAGCAAGAGTTTTTTTTTTAATGGAAAGAGATAATTAATGTCTGTGTCTACGAAGTGTTTCATAAGTTTCCACAAAACGACAAAGCGGTAAGTATTGGTGCCCTGGCGTTAATTTCATATGAGTCCTTGCGGAACAAGTGGGGCACGCGAGCCCGTCAGAAAACAGTTCTGGGTACCGTAGAATAGATTTTATTTGTAATAACACTGTCTAATTGTTATAGATATATGATTAAATCGTTAGTCTACCCGTATGCCAAATTTAATTCAATGCCGATTTTAATTCAAAGAGCGTGAACACACACACACAAACATACTAACTTTCGCTTTTGTAGTATCTGATATTATCTGCATACATTAAGAAATAAGCCATAACGAAACATTTTCCAATACTGGCTATGATTGTTCTTGTATGTACAGTCAGCAGTGAAAAGTGCAGCTGCACTCTACTAATGTCCAAAATTTCTTTGTAGTAGAAGTTAAATAGTGCATTAATTCATTAAACCCCAAGCGAACGCTCTAATTACGGTATTCGAAAGATTAACTAGTTTTTTCAATACTTTAGATTCACCCTCTTCTAAAAATATTGTTATTCTACCGCAGACTGATGGTCCGCGCCATTTTCTACATTTTTATTTGTTTTCAACAATATTCCTTGCATATGGCATCACTGTTTTGCTCTCATTGTGACACTGTTTTACTTAAAAACTATGCGTGCAGCTTAAAGACTACGAGAATCCACCTCAGACTTATTCTTTTTTTGTACTACATTTGGACACTTTAACTTTGATAGAGTGCAACTGACTCTTGTGTCCTTACTGTAAAAATACATATAATATGCATACATATACTGGGTGTTTCTAAAATAATTCAATTTTGTATATCCATAAAAAATTAAAAAAAGAATTGCACGCTGTAATTAAAGGCAGATTTTAGAAGAGATCGATTTTATCTATTTTGTCAACGTTCTGGACTCATCATCATCTTCCTGCCCTTATCCCGTGTTATTTGGGGTCGGCGCAACACGTTTTTTTCTTCCACTCTGCCCTGTTACTCGTCATGCTATCACTAACTTCCTTTTCTTTCATATCACTCTTCACACAATCCATCCATCTTTTCTTTGGTCTCCCTCTCCCTCTCCATCCATCCACATGTAAACTCATAACTCTTTTAGTAACATGCGTTTCATCCCTCCTCTTCACATGACCATACCAAGATAAACGATTCCCTTTCAACTTGTCAACGTTCTGGACTATATTTACGCAAATAAATGATTGTTTATTTTTTGATTTAGCGACTAGATAAAAAATCAATAAAATTTCTATTCAACTTCTGAGGCACGTTTTATGAATATTAGAGATTGCTTTGAAGAGTGCCAGAGACGCTAAAGAAAGTAATGTCTTATGTCTTCAGTTTCTGATTTTGTAATTTAATGAATATATTTAAATATATTTGTTAATTTTTTATGCATCTATAAAAATTAACTATCTATTTCTGAGAAACTCTATACATACACTCGCTAATAACTGACTGAAACTCTTATAGCGTTTTAAACTATCACATATCATTTATTTATTAAATAAAATCACACCGACTTACCAGCCGAGAACGCTCGAAAAGAAATCCCATGCACTTGTAGTTGCACCATTTTTTTTTAATTCACTAACAGTACCACAAAGAATTGCATTTTGAATCTTAGAGACAGGTTACTGACCTGATTTACATCAGGCCATCACCGTAGAATACATTTAAATCAATTAGCCGAAACAAAACAAAAATGAGAGTCGAGATGACACACTGTATAGGACCAAAGGCGACTGTGAGAGACAGGAAAATAACGATAAGCTCGTGCTTACCACCAATATATATCGAGTTCTGTCAAAAATACACGATAAAAAAGGCTACTTATTATAATAATAAGGTATTATTTACCTCTAAATGCTGATGAGTTAACAACACCTGTTTTCCTTAACAAAGGATTGAGGCTTATTATTCTTTTTAACCGCGTAGTTTAGTGGCCAATTATGAACCTAATGTAGAAGAATATAATTATTTAGCACAACCGGTCGAGTGCGCATCGGATTTGGGGTTCCGTCCTTGAAAAATCCCGTCAGTGAAATAAAAAGTTTCATTAAGTTTTTGCACTTCTGATTTTTGTACCTTTGCGTGACTGCGGGCTGGCTCGTTCTTCACCCAAATCATTAGCATTGCCAATAAACGTCAGTCTGCCAGTTTTCTGGGCACATATCCGGATGACAGCGATGTAGAGGACTATTTAGACGCCTGAGTGTACTTTTTGTTTTTGTATTATATTTATGTACATAGTTAGGTTTTATTATATATAGTTTAGGTAATATTTAAGTTTTTTATGTAAGAGATTTGCAAAATAAATAAGAGGGTTTGATTATTCTATACACTGAAATACTTTAGCTGTACTTATTTAATAATTTCATTGTTATGTTTATATTTGAATCTTAAAATAGAGAAAATTATTAAGTAAGTTTGGATCAAGGCATATTGAGAAAGTGAAATTTCATTACTAGTTCAGTGGCTAGGGCATTAAAATCGTAAAAGCCTCGGATTACACTTTCTGCGGATGAAATTTAAAAAACAAATACGAAATATTTATTAGGTTTAGTTCCAATAATATGTATAAAAAGTTTATACATATCATTGGAAGTAAGTCCCGAGAAGGAGTTTGGCGTTCGAGCGTAGCGAGATCGCCAATAGTTCGAGGGACTAAATAAGGCTTTAACCCGAAGTAAACACTGTGCTTTTCATTACGCATAGAAGAAAAGTAAAAATAAAACCTGAGCCGTCGTATGAATTTTGGTATCTTTCTTGTGATTTAGGCGGTAAAAGGTTTTTCACTACTGCTTTAGCCTCTTCTCTTATGAATCAGACGTTAAATCCATATCTAAATCTGATGAGCTTATCGTGTTAATACAAATTTAATGTCCTTTATCAGAGATTTAGTAAAGTATAAACAAAACTCTACATCTCGAAAAATCAAATGAACATCGGATCGCCTACTTATTTTGTTTTCTTTTTTCTGTGGCCGGCCGGCTATTCAACCATATTTTTTTGTTATCATCATTGAAAACTTGTTAAATATTTTTCCTAAATCCATGTTATTTAAAAAATTATAATTAAAATTAGAAAATAAATTAATTAAAAAAAAAATCTTTAATTAATACTTATCTTTATGTTATTTTAATTGCACATTACGCTGTAATTATGTGGCTGTACGGAAAAAAGGGATATGGTTCAAATAGAACTAGTCTTTTTTTTTAATAATTTGACAGCTGTCAGTTGAAATCTATTCTCCCTAGGGGGTTCAATAGAAAATAGAACTAGTTTTTTTTTAAATAATTTGACAGCTGTCAGTTGAAATCCATTCTCCCTAGGGATAAAAAATATTACGACCGTATTCAACCCAATCTTCAGGCAACTTCAGAAGTACTTTCCGAGTATGAGTAATGAAATGGTTATTTAAAATACAAATTAAAATTTTAAAAAGAAATTACAGCTTTATACCTATATGTTAAATTGTATAAAGTAAGTATCAAGAAGATACTTGAGTTGGTGGACGTATTCAAAAGTATGGTTCCAGTGAGCACACTTGAGGCAAGATACAAACGTAGTAATCATTTATTCTAGGTTATTTAACCAAAGAAGGATGAAAAAGTTCAGAATAAATAAAACTGGACCAGTTTTTATGTATTAGTCATCACGTCTTTTGGCTTCACACATGAATTCCTAAACAAAATATTTGATATAAAATGTTATTGTATTATTATGCACAAACCGTTGGGAAACAGGTTGTCTAGTAACTTGTTCGAGAGATATCTACATTTATTTTTTACAGCAACTGCTCGATTTATCTTTTATTTGTCATAGAACCATCACTTAAAGCAATTCATTCGGTGCCTAGGGAGATAATGTAATATGGGCGATCCCTGGGGAATAATAAGATTTGAATTTGGAACGTCAAAAACCATTATTTTGAAAAAATATCAGGCAAGTGCGAGTAGGAATCCCGCACTGAGGGTTCCGTACGAACTTACCTATGAAACAACTCCCGAAATGAGTTATGAAGATTTTCCTGAGTCGCAATTTTTAATTTTGTTACGGAACTACAAAGGCATTGCGTAAAAGTGTCCCCACCCACCAATAGATTTGAAACAGGTCTCATTCGAAGCGTCTAGTTAAATATTGTTTATTTTATTATGGCGACATACCTCAAAAATATGGGGTTTAGGTTTCATAAAACATTATATTTTAACCTAACCTAACACAAGTATTGTAGACCTTAAATATACTCATAACATAGTACTGTCATACATTATTGAATGTGGCTCATCAAGTCCTGTATTATTCTACAAAAATATTTGACCGCCTCGTCGCGCACCTAACACGGGTGGGGCCGGATCTTTCTGACGGCCAGTTCGGCTTTCGCAGAGCGCGCTCTACGGTGGACGCCATCATGCGCGTGCGAGCTCTCACGACGGGGGATGCGGTGTCCCAGGGCAGGTGTGTCTTGGTGGTGTCTTTGGACATCGCCAACGCCTTCAATTCTCTGCCCTGGAGTAGCATTAGGAGGGCACTCCGGTATCACCGGGTGCCTGACTACCTCTGTTGTGTTGTCGAGGCTTACCTGTCGGACAGGTACATTATTTACCCTGGTCACCTGGGTGAGTGGAAACGGCGAGAGATGTCGTGCGGTGTTCCGCAGGGATCGGTACTAGGGCCACCCCTGTGGAACATCGGGTACGATTACGTGCTGCGCGGCGATCTCCCTGACGGGGTCAGCGTAGTCTGCTACGCAGATGATACGCTGGTGCTGGCACAGGGAGAGTCGTACCAGGCGGCGGTCGAACTAGTGACACGCGGGGTTGCGACAGTCGTGGAGAGGATCCAAGAGTTGGGACTTGAGGTGGCATTGCACAAGTCCGAGGCCATGTGCTTCCACGGCCCCCGGAACGCGCCACCAACGGGTTCCCAACTAACGGTAGGAGGAGTTCACATCGGCGTCGAGTCGACGATGAAGTACCTTGGACTCGTCCTCGACAGCCGATGGAATTTCGAGGAGCATTTCCGACGTCTGGCTCCCAAACTGGATCGTGCTGGGGCTGCCCTCAAGCGGCTCCTTCCCAACCTAGGGGGTCCAGACGCCTCCTGCCGGAGGCTCTATGCAGGAATTGTGCGGTCCATGGCCCTTTATGGGGCGCCGGTATGGGCGCCGTCGCTACGAAAGCGTCCGGCAGCCAGGCTGAATGCAAGCCAGAGGGTCATGGCCATCCGGATGGTGCGGGGATACCGCACAATTTCCCGCGAAGCAGCGAGCCTCCTTGCCGGCCAACCACCACTTGATTTGGAGGCAACAGTCCTTGCACGCATGCACGATCTGCGCATGGAGATGCAACGCCGGGGCGAAACTCCGCTGCCGCGCCAAGTCGCGGCATGGCGGAAAGACTTCCGGCGGGATCTCATGGTGGAATGGCAACAGCGACTGTCGCAACTCAGTGCTGGGTACGCCATAATTATGGCGATAAGACCCCTCTTTGAGGAGTGGCTGGAAAGACCTCACGGCGTCCTCACCTTCCGCATGACGCAGGTCCTCACCGGACATGGCAAGTTCGGGAGGTTCCTGCACCGGATTCGTGCGGAAGAAACGCCCGGGTGCCGCCATTGTGTGGACCGCCCGGAGGACACGGTGGAGCATACGGTAGAGGTGTGCCCCGCCTGGGCAGAGCACCGCCGTGTCCTCGCGGGGGCGATCGGCGGCAGCGATCTCTCGCGCCGGGCCTTGGTACAGGCCATGGTCCGGAGCGAGGAGGAGTGGCAGGCGGTTGCCTCCTTCTGCGAAGCAGTAATGCTAGCAAAGGAGGCGGCCGATCGCGTGAGGCAAAGGTCCTCACGCCCCAATCGCCGCCGGGATTCCGATCCCGATTTCCGGCCACCGTAGGCGCGGGCTTGCGGACGCCGAGCAATGGGTGGCTCGCCGTCTGACCGTCCGGTAACCGTCCGGACCGAGCCCAAGTCGTCGACGGCGCGTTTTGTTCCACGCGCGCCTCAGGGAGATGTCAGCAAATCGTAGGGGCCCAGCAGGGTCGAAGCCTACTGGGGCCCTGGGTAGTGTGAAAGCGGAACCCGGGGCCCTGGGACGAAGGCAACGAAGGAACAGGAGTGGGTTTTTAGTCAGTAAGAGTCTGACACTATCTCCCGTTCCGCCCAAGAGCGGGGATGTCATTAGGATGATTTTCCCACCCAAAAAAAAAAAAAAAGCGTCTAGTTGAATAAAGTTTTTTTTTTATAATAAAGTATCCTATGTTGGTTGGAGGGTGGAGGCAGTGGCCATACAAAATCCTTCTTTACAGTTTTCAGATTTTTCCTGTGAGACCTTGCTGAACGCCAAATTTTAGGATTATCAGAATTTTCTAAGTATACGAAAAAACTAAATACGGCCGTTTATGTCTCAAAAAACGTATACAGTGGACTCCCGGTAATCCGACCCCTGTCTAATCCGGCACCCCCTGTAATCCGACATGATCTATAATTTATAATTGAATATTTTTTGATAATGTTCGCTAATGCATGAGTTTTTGATTATTTTAGTATGTACATTTGTTTGTACACAATTATTTCCTAATGTAAAGTTATTGCATATTTTTTTGTAAGTTCTATAGCATTAAGGACGTTAATTTTATAATAAAACGTAAGATTTTTATTGTGTTGTTTAATTTACTAAATTTGACATACATAATGAAATATGATTTGTACTTTAGAGTACATATATATAATATAAAGAATCTTATCATTAGATCTGTAATTTGTCGGATTACAAGGTACTCTTTTGTAAAAAATTCCGGACTATAGGGGGTCTTAGGCAGTACTCTTTAATCCGACAAATTCGATAGTTCGACACTGCCCTGCAAAATGTTTGTCGGACTACCGGGGGTCCACTGTATTTCGATACTCTCGAGGTAATCAAAATTTATAGGATACTTCTTGTTGACTCAGAATCCTGAAATTTGGCATAAAGCAAGGTCTTATAGCACAGGAACAGCGTCAGGCACTAGTTGCCTGGCATTTATGCTGAACTGGACCTATTTTGGTGCAGCCTTCACGGCTGCACCAAAATAGGTCACACAAAATAGGCACACAACTGTATTTTTTGCTACTATTTGTTTTTTTTTTTTGTATTTCGGGTTACCTAATATTATGTTTGTGCCTTGTGCTGTAGCAAATAAATTATTTTTTCTTTCTTTCTTTCTTACTATCATTCTATCTGTTAAGTATAGGAACAAATCTGAAAACTGTAAATTTGTTGTGACGTTATAACGTCACAAAAAAAGAGGTAAGGCAAAACTAAAATGGTTCCTTATTAGGACCACTGAACCCCAAAATGGGAAAATGTAAATTCATTTTTTAGTTTTGAATGAAGCTGATAGATGATGCTATAGTGTTTATGAAGCTGATAAATGATGCTATAGCTATAGAGTTTGGGCTCGGTCCGGACTATTACCGGACAGTCGGACGACGAGCTACCCTTTCTCGCCGTACGCAAGCCCGCGCCTAATGTGGCCGGAAATCGCGATCGGAATCGGCGGCTGGGGCGCGAAGGCCATTGCCTCGCGCGTGAGGCCGCCTCCTTTGCTAGCATTTGGAGGCGACCGTCTGTCACTGCAAACCATGGCCTGTACCAAGGCCCCGGCGACAGAAATGATTCTATTTAGGGACTTGCCTAACTCAAATTATTTCAATTCGAATAAATACAAAACTTAGAACAAAAACTTTACACATTCTTACAATATTGATCCCCCAATCTAATTTGAGAATGCCTTCTACCTGGGGAAACCATTTACGACTGCGCCACTATTAAAAACCAATAAAAGCAAGGGCGATTCCCGGGTCAATCATCAGTAGGTACTTAATTACTACAAAGTTAAGTAATTTTGCATCTGTTACGACTAAAAGCCAAAGTGGCTACAAATAGGTGCAGCATGCCACGTGCTGTTAAACTTTGATGGTTTCTACTTATCTTTGGCTAGAACTAGATTTAGCCTTCATCATAGCGGCTAGAACTAGGTGTGACTGAACACCGATGGTTAATCCTAGGTGTATCCTGTTTACGAGAATCAACGGCTAGAACTAGATTTTCAGTGCAGTTAAGTATTTTGTGTGCGGCTGAATCTAGTTATAGCCGCTCTGGTGAAAGCTAAACCTAGTTCTAGCTGAAGATAAGTAAGATACATCTAAGTTTAACTGCACGTGACCGGCTGGCCGACTAGGTGTAGCTACACTTTAGCTTTTAGCCGTTACATATCCATTACAAAAGGCGATGATTACGAAACCTATGAGCACATTAAAAGAAGTATATAGCTAATTAATTTTGTTTACTTATTTTCAAAAACTCGGAGAACAAAAGTCATTACCCGGGACGAATGTTATGACCAGTTAAAAGCATTGAAAATTATATTGTTAACTTTGTCGAGGTGTCGACGAGAAAAGTTTAAAATTAATTCAAAAGGTCGCAAGAAATTGTGTATTGGAGTATATCATTATTAAGGCTGTTAAATAAATGACAATGAAACGGGAATGGCACTTATGATTATGAGTTTGTATCATGTATCACGAGTGACTTTAATATGAGCGCGCATAAAAGAGAATAGCCCGCCGTCCTAATGAACATGAAACTATTAAATGCTAGCTCTATTGTTATTGTGGGTTCTCTCTAATCTTTTTTTGTGTTATACATTACTGAACTTTGTTTTTGTTTTGTCTTTTTTAACCGATTTCGAAAAAAGAGGAGCTAATTAATTATATTTCTGTCAGTCAGACTTTTACTGACTAAAACCACACCTGTGTTTCTTAAGTTGACTTTTGCAAAAAAAAGTGGAGGTAATTTATTATTTTTGGTTGCATTTTTAATTAACACTATAGCTACCCGTCCCGTATAGGGTCCCGTACCTCAAAAGGAAAAACGGAACCCTTATAGAATCACTTTGTTGTCCGTTCGTCTGTCTGTCTGTTTGTCAAGAACCTTTATCTCGGGAACGCGTGGAGGTATCGAGTTGAAATTAAAACCCTATTCTCAAGTTTATGGTCCCTTGAAGCTGTGAAGAAAATCAAATTTTTTAGTTAATAAAAAAAAAGATACAGCCGTTTATGTCGCAAAAAAACGTATATTTCGACACTTTCAAGGGAATCAAAATTCATAGGGTACTTCCCGTTGACCTAGAATCCTGAAATTTGGCACGAAGCACGGTTTCATAGCACAAATATAGTACAAAATCTGAAAACTGTAAATTTGTAGAACTTACGTAATAAAAAAAACTTTTTTACAATTCAGAAAAAAATTCAATTCGGTCGAATTGTTTTCATAGGTAAGTTTGTGCGGAACCCTCAGTGCGCAAGTCCGACTCCGACTTGCCCTGTTTTTTTATAAGGTTATACCTAATAGTTACTGTTAGCGACTTCGGTACGGTGTTGGTAAAAAATTATTCCAATTGAACAAACTTTTGAAATAAAAAGTATCCTGTATTATTCTAAAGCATGACCGTACCAAGTTTTATCGAAATCCATCCAGCCATTCGAGTTGAAACATACGCACACACACACGGAGTTAAAGTTTTGCCTTTCTCTAATCTTTAAACGGTAACGTGAATTTATTAATTTTATTGGACGTATTTTACCTACAAATATAGTTTGAATAATCCAAGAGCTAGACAATTAAGATCTTCGTGTGCTAACTATACAGTGTTTATATAAATCCACTATTCTACGACATTCAATTGAAATAAGAACAATGGAGATATTCAAAATAAAACCGTATTGGAATTTGTAACGAACACGTCTTGGCGCTACTGAAATATGCAAGGCGTGAGGAAATTTTATTGGAATTTTCTGTTTAAAAACACGATTTTGATCTTGGTTTCTAGCACGATACCAAATGAACTGTGATATTATGTCTACTATCTGATTGAGAACAGATGACACATGTTGCTTTCTCGTCAAATAGTACACATGTGTTATGTCTTAAGTCGTCCCAAGACACATCAAACAATGAAATGAAAAAGAAATTAGCGGTTATTTTAGAGCCAACTGTAAGTGAGGCAATCACACTACATCATTATTTATACAATATACTTATGGTGAAATCGTTCCAAGGTTCTTTTTTAAGGAGGGGAATCATCTAATGACCTCTCTCGCTCTAGGGTGGGCGTGTTAGACTTTTATTCTGACTAAAACCACACCTATGCTCCTTCAGTTCAGACCACGGGTTTCTCTTTCAGTATTCGACCCATGGCCCCAGTAGCCTTCTGCCCTGCTGGGTCCCTTCGGTTTTGCTACATCTCTTTGAGGCGCGCGTGGAACACTACGTCCCGTTGACGACTCGACTACGACGTCATCACTGAAATATATATTTTTTTTTACCTTACTATCGGATACTGAACTGCAAATTGTAAAGAAACTTATATCTAAAATTGAAAAAAAATAGTGGACTACCCTTGAACATTCACCTTAAGAACAGGTATACAGGGTCCGACTAAATAGACAAGCGAAACTCGCATTCGTACAGGTTTTGATTTTAGAGGACTTTAGTCTTTTCTGAAACAGGTTTTTATTTTCCTGTTTCATATTTGAATATATAGTTGATCTGACTGACGAGTTTGTTCCTGTATATGTGTACTAGCTACTGCCAGCGGTTTCACCCGCATAAAAAGTTTCTCCATACAAACTTCCAACCCCCGTTTTAATCCCTTGGGGTGGAGTTTCGTAAAATCCGTTCTTAGCGGATGTCTACATCCTATAAGGAACCTACCTGCCAAATTTTAATTTTATAGGTGTTATAGTTTCTGAGATTTCGTGATTAATCAATGAGTGATTTCGCTTTTATATATAAGGTGTTAAAAATTAACTTTAAGAATTTCGAGGGGACATTGTACTTCTCATTATGAACAACTTTTACTATGAGACCAAACCTGAAAACGCGAAAAAAAAATCAGCTGCCCTATACATTTTGACGAGTTATGCGAACATAAATGTAGGGAACAGCTGATTTTTTTTTCACGATGTCCCTTCGAAATTCTTAAAGTTAATTTTTTAACATCTTATATATATAGATTGGTTTATTCACAATTTATTTATAATGTTTAAGTAAAGAATATTTATATGAAGTTTTCAATTTTAATGCGGTTGATGACCCCAAAATCTGCTGAGATATGTTATTCTTTATTCGATTTACTGTTATTAAGATGTAAAAACATTGCAACGTTGCATGGTGGACTATCCACCATTCTGCAAAGGATCAGTAAACTTGGCACTGGACCAGTGTGTCGTCGTCGGAGGCTCCCGACTGCGCAGTTCTCAGTATGATCATATCTTTTTGGATCCAACAACCTTTTTGGTGCATCCGGTAAAATTGAGTGTTCCATTTTTATAGTAGGTACGAAAGTGTTATGAATTTCGTCCAAGGTTCTGGTATGGCAGAGCTTTTATTAATTTAGCAGCATTAAATCAACGTAAATTAAATCACTAGATCTAAGGTGTTAAAAAAATAATGTTTAATAAACGAGATAGTGGTTCGCGAATCTATCAACAGCAAAGAAAGAAAAAATCAAGAAAAAGACTGAATAATGTTCGCGGTAACCATATTTTTGTTTTATAAATCGACGTTCGCTCTTTTACGAGGAACTCCTGAATCGTAGATGTCTTCACAGACACAAGACATCTAAACCCAATACTAATTTGTAGACCATACAAAATATTTTTTCCGTGCGGGAATCGAACCCAGGACACACGGCGTAGCCAATCGCTCAACCACTGCACCAACCGTCATGAATCTAATTTAATTTTCTAAAAAGATATTTGACAATAATTGGATCTTAAATGTTCACTTTTAAAGCAGCAGCAAACATAAGCTATCGAAATTTTGTACAGGTATACAAATTAATTATAATTATGCAAGTAACCAGTTTATATTTTTTATTTTTACTGAATTTTAAAATGTTTTTCCTTAATATGCGTTCATTATGTCTAGCATTGCCTTGGAAATTGTTATGATAATTATTTTGATATGATTATATACTAGCGGCTTTGCACGTGTAGCACTAATTTATCTATAGATTAATGATGTCGAGTAGTCGTGGTCCCGTGGTAACGATTCCGACTTACGAATTGTAGGTCGCGAGTTCAAACCTAGTGACACAATTTTTTTCTTGTAATTTTATTTCATCATCACTGCTCTCAAAAGGGTGAAGGAAAACATTGTAAGGAAACCGGCTTGTTCTAGAACTAAAAATTTGAAGGCATCTGACATCCACCAATTGGCACTTGGCTGGCGTGGTGGATTACGACCCAATCGTTCTCCTAGAGATGAGGCGTGAATCACAGCAGGGGGAACATTATATGGCTGATTGTGCTTATGTCTGTTGGCTGAATGAGGACGCCATGACTGCTCTTGTGAAGAAATTTTAGCATATTTCTGTCGGTAGCTTTCGCCAGAGAGCACCAGGTACTAAGCGTGCAGTGAGACTGGTAGTGAACTCTTTAGAACATTGTTCCTACTTCACTACTCACGAGCTGATTCACTTTGCTAAGAAAACCACCCTGACTGATCTTGGGACTGAAACCCAAAAAAAAAATTATCGTAATGGGAATACAAGGTGAAGATATCGCTGAACAAACATACAAATAAAACATTCGAATTGAAAACGTCCTTGGTTTTCACAGTCGGTTTAAACTAAGATTAGCAATTTAAATGAATTAACTGAGAAAATTAAAACATGACATAGAAAAACAATGATAGCGATTTAAAAATTGGTTTCGTAAAATTGGGGATGCTATGCGTTTCAAGATTCAAGGCCAACAGCGCAGCGAGTCGAAAAATGCGGGGTTGTGAACCTTTGGTACGCGAGTACGACTCACATAGACCGGCTTTTATTATATTTTGTTTATGCTTTAGTGTTAGGTTAGGTGGGAAATTATCGAGAGGGTGTGTCAGACTTTTATTGACCAAAACCCACTCCTTTTTTGCCTTGCGCTCCAGGACCTCGGCTTTTCCTTTTAGAAGTGAAACGCTGATAAAATGACTCTTTAATCTGAATTCTGTTATTTATTGTTATAGTAACAATCAAAATTTTTACAGAGTGTATGTGTAAATATTTTAACTGTCTACTAGTCTAGTGCCTGGGGCGTTAAAATCTTCAAAACCTAGGACATTTTTTTACTGTGGATGATATTTGAAATTTATGGATATGGTATGAATATTGAAAAAAAACAATGGGCTTACAATAGTTTAATTAGTAACTCAGTTCAAATTGAAACATTATTTTAATGCTGGATAGTCCATTTGTCGAAGAACGCTAAAAGATATATAACACTACGACTAATAGGAGTGGAGTAGTAACCGAGGACGCAGTTAAAACCGCGCGGACAGCGAGTAATACATATTATTTATTTAAACTTTATGCACAGTAGTGGTACATAGGCGGATTTAATGTAACAAGGCATTCTCTACTAGTCAACCTTTGGGTTAAAAAAGACAACACTGTGGTTGGTGTGCACAATAAACAAATATATAAGGTGTTAAAAAATTACTTTAAGAATTTCGTGGGGACATTGTACTCCTCATTATGAACAACTTTTACTATGGGACCAAACCTAAAATCACGAAAAAAAATCAGCTGTTCCCTACGTTTACGTTCGCATAACTCGTCAAAATGTATAGAGCAGCTGATTTTTTTTTCGCGATTTCAGGTTTGGTCCCGTAGTAAAAGTCATCAGTGTATATACTTCGACCACGTTCAAACTCATTAAATCAATTGTAAACAGCGGCACGAGACGAGGTTTCGTCATGGAATGTTAATTGATGTCTATCGTAACATTGTTGTTGAGTAAGACCGCAACGAAAATCGTAATAAATCATTGAGTAAAAATTATCTCTAATCAAATCCATTTCGACGCAAGTCAGATTCTTAAAAATTGCTACTAATTTGTAAATAGTACATTTTGATACAAGGGAAGAAAGTTTGTCGTTGCAACCGATGCGGAATTCTCGAGGTCCTACGAAGCCGAGTACTGCAGTGACAAACCACGTGTATCAAACGTCGGCGATGTTTCCAATACATTTATGAAGACATAACATACACACATATGAGGGTCGTTTAGCGCTCAGCCTAATACGATAAATATAATAAATTGTGGTGGGGGAAAGCTCGCGTCCTATTTGGCACTAGTGCGAAATACTATAAATTGCGTGCTCAAAAACGGTATGCATAAGAGCGGGTGTTTGAGTAAGTGTATTAAAAAACAAAAGTCACATGAATTCAATACACATCTTCATATTCTCAGAATTCCTAATTCGAAATTTCAATATATTTTTTATAGACTGCTTTTCTTACTGACCTATTCTAAAAACTTCTAAATATGACCCACGTAAAACAGAAATAATAAATGCCTTGGTCAATTTATAGTTTAAGCATATTTCAGGTTCGAGGTTGGCAAACAAGCACTTGTATCAGCCTAACTATTGGAAAACAGTGACCAAAACCATGGGTTCGTCGAGTCTTCGAGACGAAGTGGTTTATATTACACGTGTACCTAATTATTTCAAACGATGATGACGTAAAACTGTAGTACTAAAGTGGGAATGATGATTCCAACCAATCTTCTCGTTATCAATCGCCACTCGAACAAATTCTTTTGTTCATCGATATTGGCACTTGAGACGGGGTAAAACATCTTTTAACAATGGCGTAGTTCTAGGCACGTTGACATCATTCTATGAATAAGAAAAAAATTTGATAAACAGAAATTTCAGCCGAATGGGATTTCTCATCAGCCAAACTTCCATATCAAGTGTAATAGGAAATGCTCTATTAATCTCTCTTTAATGGCTCAATTTCCAGAAATCCTCAAATTTTGTTCAATTTTATGCACCCCGACTAGGGATTCCAATATGATCTGATCTTATATAATATGACTGGAATCCCGCATCAAAATTTTGAACCCGCAAGCCTGCAAGATTGAAGCCGTCAATCCCGCGGATTCCGAAAAGATTTGCGGGATTGGGATTCTTAGAATATTTTTTTTTTGTTATAATTAGTAATATACAAAAGAACCGATCGGGGTCCTGGTCCAGGCCATGGTCCGGAATGAGAGGGTATAGGAGCCGGTTACTTCTTAATAGCTTCTCCTTTCGATCTTCTAGTTACGAAACTGAATCTGACGTGGTAACAGAAAAACTTTCAAGAAATAAAATTATATATAATTATTTAATATAGTTATGCTTAATTACATAGTTATAACTTTCATGAAACACGAATGAATCGATTAATCGTCGATTCGGTGTTTAAAAATTATGACAAATATAGATTCACGCACGAGACAGTCAGATTTTAAGTCTCTATCCCAATCGTCAGCGTTCTAACATGTTAGTACCGTCGGTGCCACTTTTATTCGGCCACTTTTTGACAAAATATCCAGCCGAAACCAGTTGTTTTGGCCGAAACTGGCCGAATCTTCAGTCGGTCTCTAATAAAGAATTAAGAAGCTAAGTAGTTTACTCAAGCGCGTTTAAAATCTGTCTTCTCAATTTGCCGAATATTTTTGACTGATAACTATTTTTTTTGTACTTTATCTATTATTTACAAATTTAAAGTCAAATCGTCATTGCTGAACACAATACAATAAATTAATACATTTCTGGATGTCATTTGAATGCGCAGTTCATTGTGCTCTACCAATTTAGGCACTACTACTTGTTAATTTGATTGCTTGTAAATTATTGATTCGCGGCGAAAAATAAGAAATTATTCTCAAAATAAAAGTTATCTACCGAATGAAAAATCGGCCATAATTAACTATATTGTCTTGGCATATCAGAAAAAAAAATCAGAAATAAAAACAATAGAAATTAAAGTGACGTAAATAGACAGTGAGTATAATAAAGAAATTGTTAGTATCCCATTGTATGAAAAAAGGTTTAGACTCATTTTTCAAGTTAACCAAATATAATTTTTAACTTTTTCTTCATAGCCCCAACCATAGCAATCGATTGAGATTTTAGTACGCAAATATCAGCTGCTTATCAACTCTTGTGTATAACAACAGAAGCAAAGTAGTTTTATGTACGTACTAAGTATTCATACAGTGCCCGTCTACATGCAATAACATGGATTTGTTGGAAAAGAAAAGTAATATTATAAAGAATTAAAATTTATATATTTGTACAACGTGAACTCTGAAAATACTGAACCGATTGATAGACTACTATTTTTCTAAGATAAAAATATAGTTACTGTGAGATACAGGAAACTAATAGGTACTTTTTCTCATAAGACGGCATACAAATTTGATGACGTAACATCCACCAACCCGCTTTGAGCCCACGTGGTGAATTACGGCCCGTCCAGAGAAGAGAGTCCTGATCCACCTGATTCCCATAGACTATACTATATTAAACTTGGAAAAATTTTAAATTCTTGTGGGATATACCACAGAAATAAACAAATAGGTATTTTTTTCTTTCAAAGAAATACGTACACTGTAGGACATAGGCCTCCCCCAAGTGTTCCCACAATTGACGGTCCTGTGCGTTCGTATCCGTCAGATGCCCTATTTTTTATGGCCTATTTTTTTTTCCCCTTATGGCAGCATAAAAATTCGAAGGCATGAGACATCCACAAATTCGCACTAGGCCCGCGTGGTGGATCTTAATCCACCTCCCAGAATCCCAGCAATGGGAATATTATAAGGCCGATTATTTTTTATTTATTTAATTAAGGTTCACTAACAGTTGATACACATATTATATAGTTAGGAACTTATAAGTAATCGCGTCTTAAATCTAACTGTATAATCAATTACAAGCAAACACCACCTGCAAAATGCTCCTTCTAATCAAAATTATTTAAACTTAGATGTAATGCTGTTTTTAATAATTATTCTAACTTGACTTATTTGTGCTAAATTTCTAGATAATAAATAATAAATACAGTAATAATAAACCATAATTCCAATTACAAATTCTAATTATGTAAAGCATAAAATATCAATTGGCACAATTTATTCGTATTTTCATTAATTATCCCAAACAAAATTCAAATTTGGCTAGTTTTAATCCATATGAGCTGGATTAAATCATAATAATTAGGTGTTGATCGTAGAGAGATCTACTGGCCATTGTAAATGGCTATTAAAACAAAAACATTGAACGGAATTGGACGAAATATAACAAGTTGAGCGACAGTGACGTAGAACAATCCTATGTAATTATGAATATAGCCTCACACAATCGTATTATAAACTTAAAATACATAATAGAAAAAGAAAATTATAATGAATCGGTGCGAGGCCAAAGGGCGCCTAACTCAGCATGCTGCGATATTTAAAACGGTAATTATCGTAGCGCTGGTATTCTGTTTTAATAATAATAGTTAATTGTTACTTATTTGTATAGGTACTGTACTTCTTGTAATTTTGAATAAGTTTTTGCGTGTATACATTTACAATAATCAATGAGAATTTTTGGAATAATTTTCACTGAAGATTTTCACGAAAAAAATTCGTGACGAAAATAGAAAACTGCGAAAAAAGAAACTCACCAACATCACAGTCATTACCAGTCATCTTCCCGTATCACTGAGCACAACTCAACAAACAGTTTTTTTTTCACGAAATTAATACATATGTAAAATAACAAACACTTGTATAAAGCTTTAGCGTACGCACATATGTAGATTAGGAAAGCACCGCGCACACTTGGGAGTCGGGAAGCGACCGAGGAAGCCGTGTGATCACGCTTAGCGTTCCACTAATAATACTATCCGCCGCATGCGCACAACGTCCAATTGCCATAATAGAAAATACATTAATCACTGGACGTCGAAATATGTCGATGCGACAAGTATGTGCCACACAATCGCCACAGTTTGAAAATAAGCCACTAACAATTATTCAACAAGAAACGTGCAACGCGGTGACGAACATCAGCGTCATCAATCTATGTTTTCATTATTGAACAATAAAATAGCCTATTTCACTATAGTTTTGGTTCGTAACAATGGAAGTTAGTTATTGCTTTTTTATGGTAATTCGTTTTATATTAATAGTTTAAATTAAAGTAAGTGTAATCTTTTCTTTTTCATAACATTTTTTAGAGTTCCGTCCCTTAAAAGGACAAAACATAATTCTTATAGGATCACTTTGTTGTCAGTCCGTTCGTCTATCTGTCTGTCAAGACCCTTTATCTCAGGAACACGTATCGAGTTGAAATTGAAACCAATATACTCAAGTCTGCGGTCCCTTGAAGCTGTGAAAAAAATCAAACTCCTGAACTAACGAAAAAAAGATATGGCCGTTTATGTCACAAAAAACGTATATTTCGACACTCTCAAGGGAATCAAAACTCAATTCGGGCATTTAACTGTTTTTATAGGTAAGTTTGTATGGAACCCTCAGTGCGCGAGTCCGACTCGCACTGACCTAGTTTTTTCTTTTGCCTCCGTTCACATAAAATAATGTGCCGCAATATATGCATATTAATTTTAACAATTTACACGGTTCAGCAAATAAATATGGCTGAAAATTAGCTTTGAAACTTTTATTGTAGGCTGTAAAAAACGAAATATTTACCATAGAAAAATATGAAAAAATTAAGCTATGATTTAAAAAATAAATAAGTATGGTTTTAAAGATGTAAAAAAATTACAATAAAAGTTTTTTTTGACGTTTAGTACCACTAAAGATATTGTTACTAGCTGACCTGAACTTTGGTCTGCCATAAAAATTATAATCAAATTAAAAATGGGGGTGGTGGTAAGAGAGTAATAAATGGTCTACAAAGGATTCCCAGATCTATCAGATCTAGATAAAAAAATCATAGAAATCGGTCAAGCCGTTCCAGAGGATTTTGATAACATACACTGTGACACGAGATTTTTATATATTCGATATTCATCAGTTGCCAAACAATTTATAAATTGAGTGATTATTTTAAATCGCTATTAGAACGTTGTCCTGCCGGACAGTGAATTAAATAAAACAGGGTTGCCACTTCATAGTTTTACTATAGTATTACCAAGTAGGCATGTTAGTAATGAATGGCCATTCATCACACCACACAGCACGCCCGTTGTGCGACAATCCTATGAAATATTCATACAATAATTATAAGGCAGCTTGTTTAAGACATTACCGCTATTGATACCTGCCTCTAACCTTGTACAATCGTTTTGTATTTTTAAATACTCAATAATGGGTATATCTACAATAAGCTTACCTGTATAATTTATTTAAGAAATATCTATTTAAATAGATAACAACGTCCTTGTTACAGAAAGATATTCAACCACGTTAGTTTGAACGACTTGGCATTGGCACAAATTCAATAGACTTTTATTTTTAGTTATTTCGAGACGTTACAGATAAGATTTATGAAACAAATTTCATAAAAAACATAAAACAATTATTACAAAGAACTTTCATTAAGAGGACTATAGAACTTAAAGTGCGGTCATTGTCGAACTTTATACAAAAAAAGAGTCATGCAAAAGATACACAGTCCTTGTAAATATGAATAATTTTAGTGATTTACTAAAAATCTACAGATTTGATTATACAATCAAAACACTATAATGGTAAAACATTGCTACAACAATCAGGATGAATGTATGTCCGCTTTTTAATCGATAAAAGAGATTTTAAGAGGTATCTTCGTGATTTTTTTCTGTCGTACTAGATTAGCTGTATTATATTTTGAACACACTTTCTATCTAGTATTTATCCAGAAGAGAAGAATTCCATATATTTTTTTGATTCGGTTTACTGTAGTGGATCATATACTTTTTATATTATAAAACTCGCGATGAGTTCCTGTAGTCCTCTTAAGAGTTTTGTATAAAGTGCCAACCATGCGCTTTAACAAATGATAAAAGATTGTGTACATTGGCAAAACGTGACGTATTCAAAGCCTGAAGCTATTCGGCCACACAAAACGGACTATTAACGTCGAGAGCTCCGCATTGATGGCTACATTTTGTTCGTGTCACGCAAAAAGTTATGTTTGTGCAGTTGCAACAACTTGCAATCTGTTCGTTAGGCGCGCTAGCAAAGGAAGTCATTCCGGCGGTAAACAATAACGTACGGTCGGAAACGTCTTTCACGCTAGAGCGGCTCCGTCGAGTTGGCAAACGGCAGCCTGTAAAGAGCGGGCAATTTGCGCGGTAACACCCGCCGGATACTAGCTGCTCATTAACTATGAACGCCGTCATCAACGACTCTTCTTCAGCAGAAAAAACGGCGTTTAACAGTAGCACTCTCCAGGAATAAACGGCGCGGTGAGGTGCTTGTGAACGGCCACCGCTACAAAGTGCATATAAATTGCGCTGCGAAATTGAAGCGGAGATATGAAAGGAGTGGTATACTTTGAAAGACAGGCCGAGGGCAACCCGCTTTGAAATCTACAGGTTCTATAAGATGCAAAGCGGGAGGTTTATTAGTGAATAGTTGCTATCGCAATGTGGCGCAGAGTGCAGAGAAAGAAACTTGTTACTGCGACACGAATGTCGTATGTTTACTTAACGTTAAGGAAACTGCACACTAAATCACTAACGTTCTTTTATTTTGTTAAATACACATAAAGAGTAAACTTCAGTTTGGGCCTGACAAACGTTAAGTTAAACTTTTTTATGTGCTTTCACATACTGAATTTACTTTCCCTTCAGGAAAAAGAAAGACGGGAAATCGTTTATCTTGGCGATAGTAGAACTCCTTAGCATATTTAACATGCATGAACTCCTTGGTTACAAATGCTCCCCACGTTACCGACGCGTCAGAGAGCTCGCGGCTAATCAGATCTTCAAATGACGACTTTCTGTGGGCTGCCATTGACTATAAAATACTTATCTTTTCGCTCTTGAGAACTGAACTCACTGCAGTCCAATGATTGTCTTTATATTCTTTTAATGTCTATAAGCTTGCAAGCTTATAGACATTAAAAGAATACTGTTACTGCAGTAACGAGACTGTTTTATAGACAGACAAGACTACAAGAAGTAGGAATATACGGGGTTACCATGACGTTCAAAGTAAGATAGTTTCATTCTTATTTCAGTGTGGGTAAGAGACAGAGCTATACAGGTTGTCTAGCGCCATCTCTTAGCCACACTGGAAATAAGAATGAAACAATGATACTTTGAACGTCATGGTACAGGTCATAGTCATTAAATCATAATATATAGGTATTAAGTCGGCCTTAATTATTATTACTTAACGTTGCATGAAGATTAAATAAATAAATAAAAATAAATAGTGATTTCAGGAACAAAGTAAAGTAATCATATTGTTATTGTTATTCGTAGTAACTTTTTGGTCAAGCATACATTTTTGTATTGATGGACCAAAAGGCTATTATAAAAACAACAAATCGAAGAGCGAATCGAGAACAGATCTGTGGTTCATTGAAAGCTTAAAATAAATGGCTGGCGGCATTTCCACGAATCCTGCACTATGAAAAGGCGTATGTTTGAATGGTACAAATATGGCCTACAGAACGGATTAAAAGCCTCGGGCCTTCTGCGATTCAGTTCGACATAACACCAAATGATAGTCGGCTTCAATGGAACAAACACGTCTATAGATTCAGTGAAATAACAAACGATGATCGCTCGTTTGGTAAACACCTGTGGTCCAGGATCAAAGGCTTCTGAGAATTTAGTAATCTTTGAATGGCTGGTTGGTATTCCTAGGCACTCTGTGCTAGCAAAGGATTCCTTGTAAACTGATGTAAAGGGTTGAAATTGCATTTACTGTGTGGTTTCAAGAAATGCCAGGATGTCTGAACACAGACTAAATCTCAGCACTAGGTCTTGATCATCGAATATGTCAATTTTTTTTTTGGCTAAAACTTAAAATACATAAGATAGCAGTCGCATGTATAACTCAGAGATAGGTATCGCTTAGTCATCTATATGAATATCGTTTGCGGCCTATAGTTAATTACACTAATATTATATGTATAGGCGAAAGTTTGTGAGTGTGTGCTTGTGTGTATGTTTATTACTTCTTCACAATTAAACGGCAAAACGGATTTCAATGAAAGTAGACCATGTCCTGGACCAGGAATACCACACATATAATCCCGGGAGTACCTATGTTCACTTGGGATGATTTCAATGAAACTTAGTATATGGGTAGACCATGTCCTGGACCAGAAATAGCACACATTTTATCCCGGGAGTACCTATGTTTACTTGGGATATTTTCTTTTATCATGCAGGTAAAATCGCTGGCAGCAGCTAGTTTTAAATAAGAGAAAAAAATTAACTGCGCAAGTGCGAGTCGGACTCACACCCTGAGGGTTCCGTACAAACTTATCTACGTAAAGAGTTCAATTCCTGATTGGAGTCTCGAAGTTTTTTCCAAATCACAAAAACAAATGTGACGTAACAAAAAATTTTCTGTTTTCAGATTTATTCTTATAATTGTGTTAGACCTTGCTTTGTGTAAAATTTCAGGATTCTGGATCAACGGGTAGTACTCTAGAATTTTTTTTGAGTGTCGAAAAATAAATTTTTTGCGACATAAACGGCCTTTTTTCCGTTAACTTAGAAGTTTTTTTTAATAGCTTCAAGGGACCGCAGACATAAGTAAATGATTTTAATTTCAACT
Source organism: Mythimna vitellina (assembly GCA_949316375.1). Taxonomy (NCBI): domain Eukaryota; kingdom Metazoa; phylum Arthropoda; class Insecta; order Lepidoptera; family Noctuidae; genus Mythimna; species Mythimna vitellina. The sequence continues at coordinate 12,011,551 of OX438691.1, read as the reverse complement.
CGTTACGTCTACGCGGTCCCGAGATAAAGGGTCTTGACAGACAGATGAACAACAAAGTGATCCTATAATCTTTTTCTTCCTTTTGAGGTACAGAACCCTGAAAAGGTCAGGAAAAGATTCGAAAACACTCTTGTAAGACCTTTTTCGAATCGCTTACCACCGGCTTCCAGCTTTAGCTATTTTAAAACATCAAACGTCGTTCAGGTTTGAGTGGACATACTCTTGCATATGCTGTTCGTTCGCTTTAAACCTCAGTGAAAGACAACTTGTTTACATTTTTCAACTCATCTCCCTGAATAGCCTTTAGTAAAACCACAGAGAATGTCTATAATGTTTGCTATTCATTTCTCGTTTCAAAAAGCTTAGATGTACCGTGTTTATTGAGTACGAGTGTGTGCAGGTGTGATATCAAGAGGTTAGGGTTTTGTTGACATATATTATTAGCTATAATAAGATAGTAATTAATAATAATAATTCTTTATTGGCACAATAATGGTATAATTTATGAAGCCTAGGCGAGGAAAGAAAAGGCTAAGAACTAGGCGGGCATCTAAGCTAGGAGTCAGCGCCCACCCTAAATTTATTGTAAACCATTTTATAAGAGTAATTAGTTTTCAAGTACTCATATTATCAAAATTTTCAAGTACTTTATTTGAAAAAAATTATAATTAAAATTAACCATTTAAATCAACTAAATCGTTCTGTATGTGTAATTGTATAGTGTTGTGTATGTGAGCGTGTTTATGAATGAGTATATGTACGTTCACAAATATAATTGCCCTATTTATAACAATGATTACGTGAAAAATTATTAATTATAAGTTATTTTCTCTACACTATCGTAATCAAGAGAAAGAAATCCTTTTTAGATTTTTAATGTCTCTAAACTACACTTCTTTTGTAGTGTATAGTCATATTCTCAATAACGCCAATACATGGTGGACCGAACCCATATGCAGAAAATGATTTGGGAATATATTCATTGTATCTACGTAGAGGTAAGGAGTGGAGTTTTTTGCCGGAGACTGTGTTTTTTTATAGCTACAACCTGGGGATATTTAAGTAAAAAAATGAATAAGTTACGTACAGGCAAGCGTGCTCCAACATCGATCACATCATTGCTTAATAAAATGAGATGGTGGTTAAACGCGAATCTATCAGTAATATGTACATTAAAATGAATACAGAGAAAATAAAAAACAAGTCTTCTTTTAAATAAAGTCCAGTTTTATATACTATTATTTATTAAATAACTGTATATGTGTATAGTAATAAAAATGATATATTTGGCTGACGATATGTTGGAAGCAGATACAGCAGTCATCGTGCCGATAGTCGTGACGGCCAATAAGTTAAAAGCAAAGAGTCTTAACATCTGATAACTCCCGTTGGGCAGTTGGATAAAGTGTATACTAGTATTACTCCTAGACATGGCACGTATTGTTAAGAGATTCTTCTATCAGGAGCCCTGCCATGGTAGCTTTGACCCTGATCCCGATGCTGATGACTTTTTTATATGTCTTAGTAATGTTTCTTTTTTTAAATATTTTAAAATGTAAATAGTATGTATAAATAGGAAATAAATAGAATAATAAGTATTACTATTATTATATACCATAAAATTATATTGGTATGTACTTGAATCAGCCAGTAAACAAGGTCTACATTTATATATGTAGTTTGGTATAGAGACTTCTAAAAGTTCAAAAATCACAACAATACAAGGAACCTATCAGCTTTATTTCAACAGGATAATGACGTAAGCTTCTTATAAGATAATTTCGATTAGACCCTTCGTAAGTTTTTTAAAGTAAACGGCACGTTTGAACGAGCTAAGCCATTTTACAAGGGTTGTATAATAGAACCCCGGTCGGTTCACGATTTGTTCCGACGGATTTTCCTGCAGTATGTACGTAGAGACATCGCGACGTCGACTTGAAGAATATTCTTATTTATCAAGGAGTTCAGCGCTCGAATAATGTTTGTATAGGCACCGGGCAGCCCGTATGAATAGTTATTGATTTGGAAAATAGTATCTTCGCTTCGGTTTCGAAATATGTTGTAAGTTTTCACTATGTCCTGATTGCAATTCGAGATGAATTGATATACTTTTTTGATTTTTATTTCCTGGGATTTTCAGAGGCTTAATAAAATACCTACATATTTTTTTAAATGCTTTCGATAAAAAGAATCTTGCCAATTGACTATGGAAAAACAAAATACGGCTAACTTGTAATAAGCAATTACTGCCATATTCTCTGTTCCTGATGTAGATGGCTTATAGTGAATACGTCGTAACTGTGAAATATGTAACTTTTCAGGAGCCACAAAAAACCAAACTAGACCTTTAATATCATGTAATTATAATGGACTTCTACGTGTTTTATTCAAATATTTTAAACTATTTATTTATTTCAAAGGCTCTTTTCTTTTGTTTTTCTTTTTTTTTCACAAGTTTTGACGCGCCGTCACCAAACTGACTCGAGCAAAGTATGCATTCAACATCGCAGATGGCGCTACGAGTATCAAATCAAAATTTTGCGTTATACAAGATTATGATTATCGGAGACTCTACACTCGAAGTTGTGGACGACTACGTTTACCTGGGACAGACAGTCCAGTTGGGTAGGTCTAACTTCGAGTGGGCAGGGCACATTGCTCGCAGAACAGATGGTCGATGGGGACGAAAGGTTCTGGAATGGCGACCACGCACCGGGAAACGCAGCGTTGGAAGGCCTCCCACAAGGTGGACCGATGACCTGGTGAGGGTCGCGGGAATTCGATGGATGCGAGACGCACAGGACCGGTCATTGTGGCGGCATTTGGGGGAGGCCTATGTCCAACAGTGGACGTCTTTCGGCTGAAATGATGATGATGACAAGATTATGTATTACGAGCTTTTCTTTTCAGAAATATGTATAACAAAACATAAATTACCCAAAATTCCATACCTGAGGTTTTCACTCTAAGCCATCGATATCCTTATGTGAATAAGATTGGAATTTCCCAAAATAGTCCTTCAAACCCTGTTCTAGAAGTACGTAATATTACCTCATTTCTGGTCGACATGCAGAACTTTCCTGCCAGCTGTGATCGGTTCTACAAGCAATGTAGCTTAACTAATTCTTTGAGCTATGGCGGTAACTTCGCTTCTTTCACCAATTTTTCCCTGCCCATATTTTATTACTTAGGGGAAGTTGGAACATTGTTTCCAATGCCCCGTTGAGTGACCAAGTTTATGTATGAGAATAGGCGTTTGAATGGACGAAGGGGATGGATTACCCTAATGAATATAAACTGAATGACAAACTTTAAGTAGTGCCTAGTTTTAGTTAGCTATTGAAAGAGTATTATAATGTGTGCTATTTGAAGAGCTCTCTGCGAATCTCCTTTATTAAGTGCTCATATGTAATTAAATGTACCCATGTTTACTTACTAACATAATTATGAGGTATAGAAATCATTGGAGTCTAAACGTAATTCCTGCTTAAAAGTAAAGTTCTCTGGAGTTCTTTGGTTAGTTTTTTATTTGTTTTATATTTTGTTGTCGTATCGGTATTAGAATTAAAAAAATAATCGTGTTGTGACGGCGCGTACTGTTCCACGCGCGCCTCAAGGAGATGTTAGCAAATCGTAGGGGCCCAGAAGGGTCGAAGCCTACAGGGGCCATGGGTAGTGTGAAAGTGATACCCGGGGACCTGGGACGAAGGCAAAGAAGGAACCGGAGTGGGTTTTTAGTCAGTAAAAGTCAGACACTATCTCCCACTCTGCCCAAGAGCGCGATTTGTCATAAGATGTCGTGTTGTGATAAAAAACATTATTCTACAAAGTATAGTTTGCTGGTTAATCTATTATTAAAGTCTGATATTAAGATGCAAACGTTAATTAAAAAATATTTGAATTCTGTTAGGGCTTCTTAAATTGTCAATTTCTATATTAGATCACATCGCTGGACGCATTGCTATATTTATTTTCGATCCAGAAAATAGTCTACTATTTCAGGGATCTAAATTAATTATAAACTCTTGGTTTAGTCGCTTTTAATGGTAGGTATCTATAAATTTTATTGTCAATATGCTGATGCCATAAATCAATCCATCAAAGGATAATCTCACTTCGTTTGATGGGTTTCAGCCAATAAAAGCATGAGACACCCGCTCGCCCATCCTAGAGTAGGTGAAGTCATTTATTGATTCCACATCCAAAAAAAAAAACACTTAACTAATTAAAACTATATATACACTAAAAGCAAAAACTACTAGCTAAAATATGGTGTCATAAAACTCCTCCGCATTGCTATCGAAAAAAAAAAACAAATAATATAAGAATGAATAGTAATATATTAGTATTATTTATGATTTTTGTATACTGACTGCCCCAAATCTATCTCCTTTCGTTCAGTCCATCCTAATATAGAAGAGATTGCCCTGTGCGATAGGACCGCCCTATATACACTTAGTTTTTCTAAATATTTGTCTTGTCCACTTTATGTGGTGTACAATAAAATATATAATAAATAAATAAATATTAGTTATCCTCTTTTACTCCTCTTTAAATTAGGAGCTCCTATTTTCTGATATTTGGACAAAACTGAAGGCATTACAAACAAAATAAAAACTCCTTATTCGATTTCATCTAACACGCTGGAGGCGCATATGATATGTATACATTGCTTTTTCATTATATACTCAGCCTTGTGACTATGTGATATCATTTAGCCTTGTCAGAAGGTGTTGAATTAGGTTTATATAGGAGGAAAGTCAATTTCAGTTAATAAATATGTATATATATATTTACTAGTTTGTTATTCAGAAGAACCATGACACCGTAGGTATTTATTATTATCTACGCTAATATTATAAAGAGGTAAAGTATATTTTTTTTGTTTGTAGGAGGTAATCTCTGAAAGTACTGGTCCAATTGCTAAAATTGTTTCATCAATAGAAAGTTGCTTTATGAACTCGGGCGAAGCCGCGGGCAAAAGCTAGTTTTTATTATTATTTGATAAGACACACTAGCAGCTATTAACTGATGCGTGTGTTTCATATAGTTTCGAGACGTTTAGTCTGTCCAACTGATTTTTAAAGCAGTTCAATGTGGGAGCTTTCACATCACACTTCCGGGAGCCTGTTCCATGCCGTTACAACTCGGTTAGGTAGAAATTGCCTCAAAGGCTTCTTTCAAGATATAACTTGAAGAATGTTCAAAATAGAAAATGGATTCGAAAAAAAAATGCAACTCAAAGAGTTCCTATATTACAGCAGAATGACAGTCTGCAATTAAGCCTCTGCAGTGTAGCCAAAACGGACTAACTCGGTTTTTTTTATTTTGTTTACCGACTAACAGGCTTCACTGTATTTATTTAGCTACAAACCTATACTAACAAATATCATCTGCGTAGCTTTTTTCCAACTTTATTGGGCTCGGCTCCTAAACTAACCAGATTTATTTATTTATTTATTTATTTATGTACACTCAAACACTCTTTTCTATTTTAAGAAAATATCAAATACAGATAAAAGAGTACAAAGGACCTGCTTAGCTGAATACCAGAATATTATAAGGAGCGACTGTCTACGCCACCATCCTACTGGGTAGTTTAACCTAGACCATCATCATCATTTCAGCCGAAGGACGTCTACTGCTGTACATTGGCCATCATCTCCCAAGCGTCGCTAAAACGAAGAACCCTCGATTTCAAATTTTCATTTTCATCGTTGCGCCTTTTGGGAGGTCTTCCAACGCTGCGTCTGCTGGTACGCGGTCGCCATTCCAGAACCTTTCGAACCCATCGTCCTTCTGTTCAGCGAGCTATTGTTTTACCCACAACAATACTATTTTATTAGGTAACGTGCGTGTACTCTAAAGTGCCTGTGTGATTTATTACGTTGGGTATAATCGATCCAATTTTTCAAGTGGGTGTGTTTATGCCGATAACTAAAATTAAGAAATTTTCCCAGCAATTGTCATCTATACTTATAATAAATCTGTAGAAGTGAAAATTCTGTACATTGAAAATATCAAAAAAATAAATGGTGTTACTAGACCGACACAGAACCCAAAAATGTGAATAAAAAATTTTTTGTCTCTCTGTCTGTTTGTTCAGGCATCACGCAAAAACTACCGGTTCGATTACGATGAAACTTGGTATAATTATTCTTTAATATCCTGGACCGATGACCTGGTAACGGTTGCGGGAGTACGATGGATGCGAGACGCACAGGACCGTTCATTGTGGCGGCACTTGGGGGAGGCCTATGTCCAGCAGTGGACGTCTTTCGGCTGAAATGATGATGATGATCATGGGCACCACACCGGGTTTTTATCCCGAAAAAGTATATAAGTAAAAAGTATATAATATACAATAAAAAACAAACTTAATTTTGCGGTTCGATCCTTAGACCCGATTACTGTACTAACCGTAAATAATAAGTTTGTCGTAGGTTACGTCACCCGCAGGAGAGTTCACTAAGGGGCGCTGCACACGGCTAAGATACTGTAATATTTTATCTTAAGATACAATATCGCTCGCCATACAATTCAATGGATTAGAACACACGACGAATATAATAAATAATATTTCATATTTTCGTATCTAATAAAACCATTTCCGACTTTACGCGGACGAAGTAGTGGGCAAAAGCTAGTTGATAATATAAACGTAACACTTTAACAATCGACAAAAAATACGGTTATTTAGTCTTGACGTCACTTTATTTGTGTTAAATTATGCTTATTTGTCATATATTGAAGGCACAATGTTTATTAGCGTGACATTCATTCGGTTAGGTAGGTACAATTGCGACATATCTTACATTGTAACAACAAACTCAGCGTAATACTGACTGCCGATCTTCCAGACGCTAGATCGAAGATTCGAGAACGTGCTTTTAAAATAATTGCTGAGGGTTTTAAAAGTTTATTTAATAAAAGCAGCGGAGCTATTTGCTGATAAGTCACAGGATGCGCCGGCCGGCGCGGCGGTGCGGACACGGAAGCTGCCAATTACAGGTGCATCTATAGGTTCATCCGATGTTTCATCACACTAAACCTCGCCCGCATTCAACCCTCGGCCCCGGCCCCCAAAGCTCTACAACACAAATAAAAGCTGGCCAACCAACCCAAGAAATACTAAAGGAAGCGCTCATAAAATAATATTTTATTTTTATGAGAGGCTATTTGTCAGTATTGCATTTAAAGCTTGTTCGAAACTTGAAAATTTAGTCGATAAAAGATTCATATTGAACTGTACGATTGCTATGAACATAAATGATGGTATATTGCATTGATTTATCTAATTTTCATGAAACACAAAGGTACAAAGGTGAACTTAATGCATTAGGCGTTCTCTACCACTCAACCTAAAGTGGTGGCGAGACAATATGGCAGGTGCATAAGTAAGAAATATGTATTACTTAGAAAACAAGGGTTCAAAAGTATTATGGTCTTCCTATGAAATTGCCGTTTTTTTCTATGTGGTTTTTGGGTTTCATACCTCAAAAGGAAAAAACGGAACTCTTATACTCTAATTATTTCAATTAATACTATAAATGGTATTAAAATAGATGGAGCTCCCTGGGGAATTATATGAATAAATATATGTTGTGAATTATTAACTCATCCATAAATTATAAATCTTAATCATAAAGGTACAGAAATGGATAAAGATAAGGTTAAATGACTTGTTCTAGTAAAAATATAGGGAAATAAACCTAAAAAAATATTAAATATAATAAATGAAAATATTGAGATAAAAATAAAAGTTGATCCTTGAAAGTAGTTATTTTTTAGTAAAGTTTTAAATTCATTATGGAGTTTTAATAAAATAAAATTTCATAAATAAAAGTGACGATTTGGGATTAATCAAAATGAATATAGAATAAATATAATTCCTAGGATTGTTCATAGAGGATCACTTTGTTGTCCGTCCGTCTGTCTGTCTGTCAAGATCCTTTATTTCGGGAACGTGTGGAGTTAATTAATTGAAATTAAAACCATATACTCAAGTTTGCGGGAAATCTGAATGAATGAAAAAGATTTTTAATTAATTTATAACGAAAAAAAAGTAGGTATATTTCGATACTCTCGAGGAAATCAAAACTCATAGGGTATTTTCCTCTGAGCCAGAATCCTAGAATTTGGCATAAAGCAAGGTATTATAGCACAGGTATAGGAATAAATCTAAAAACTGTAAATTTGTTGTTATGTCACAACAAAAAAAAAATGCGATTTGGAAAAATCTTCGAGTCTCCATTCGGGAATTGAACTGTTTACATAAGTAAGTTTGTACGGAACCCTCAGAGCGCCAGTCCGACTCGCACTTGCCTAGTTTTTTTTTGTTTTTGTTAATTGAAGTAATTCCACATGCAATAAATGCATTTGTATTGATACCCTTTTTGAAAAAGTCTGCTGGACGGGAGGCAACTAATTCTTCAAAGGCATTTTAAACTGCCTCTCGGTTATTGAATTTTTTTCCCGTCAAGAAGTTATCTAAATCCTAGAAAAAGTAGAAGTCTGTAGGGGCAAGGTCAGGTGAGTGTGGTGGATAACGGAGAACTTCCAACCCCAGCTCTTGTGACTGTGCAGTATGAGGTCGCGCGTTGTCATGCAGCCTAACGATTGACCAAAGCCGGTTGGAGATGTGCGAGCTCTCCATCATTGTGTTCAGTTCTTCACAGTATGTATCTGCAGTAATGCTCATCCCGTTTGGAAAGAAGCTGACCATCATTTTTAGGGGTCAGTTTTCGTTTAGGGCATTGTTTAGGTGCTGAATCAGGATCTAACCAACTTGCTGAGCGCTTGCGATTGTCGAACAGAATCCATTTTTCGTTGCAAGTAACAATGCGATTCAAGGCTCGACTCGACGCGTGCTTCGCGTTGGCGATCATTCAATTTGTGGGGCACCCATTTGTCAAGCTTTTTCACCTTGCCAATTCGACGCAAATGGACCAATATTGTTTTGATGCCAACATCGAAAGCTTCTGCTAATTCAGCTGTAGATTGAGAATCATCAGCTCCCACAATCGCCTTTAATTCGTCATTGTCGACTAAAGTTTTCCGTTGACCACGGGGTTCATTTCTTAGGTCGAAATTTCCAGAAAGGAAGCGAGCAAACCAATAACGAGTGGTGCGAACGTTAGTAGTGTTCGGTCCGTATACGTCGTTGATGTTACGTGTCGCTTCTGCCGCTTTGCTGCCACGACGGTACTCATACTCCATATTCACTCGAATTTTTAACGTATCCATGATAACGAAAAACTTACAAATGCGATGAAAACAGAACGCCATTAAACAAATGACTAATATTCAAAAAAGAATACCATATTTAAAAAATTAGAATAATTTGAACTTAGAATTCTTAGCAAAAAAAGAAAGAAATGGACTTGAAATAGCCAGTTCGGGCAGACCGGTAATTTCAAAGGTAAAAGAGCTATTATTATATAGTTGAAATAAACATATATAACGTATATTTAATATAATATATTATGTTAACATACATGTATAAATAAATAAATATATTTTTACAAAGTAAAGAAAAAATGTTTTTTAAACGATTCTGCAATTAGTGTAAAAAATAATTCCAGAACTTCCACTTAAATGCATATTATATGACTTTTGTTTGAAAAGCATTAAGTTAGGAAAATTAGGCCATAACGTTAATTTCGTGTAAGCGAACACTTACCTAATGTATTAAGGAACAAGTGGCTTAAGGGAGATTTATGCTGGCTACTTCAGGTAGGAGAAAATTTAATTAACAATATTTATGAGAAGAATACGAAAAAAGTTCTCCGGCTACTTTCAGGTTGACTACGGTTGGCAACCTGATGCGATTACCAATCACTTTTATAAGCAAGGTGAGTGATTATAGCAGAACTCAGACCATTCATTGTAAACCTAAAATATTCATCATCATTATTGACATTGAACAATAGGACAATAAAAAATAGTGTGTCATGCAATAATAATTTAATTTGACATCTCGATCTGGACCAACGTATTAATTTATTTGACTGTTTTGTTGTTTACGACATGTTATATGCCTCAAGACATTTGACGATATTTTTGATTTTAATACTTTGTCATTTGTAGTATTTGGAATTCATTTAATTTTTTTTATATATTTTTTTAAGTATGAGAATTCTGTAATGTACTTAATAATAATAAAAAAATTAATAAGGTGTGCATATAATTCAGAATAGTTATACTACTATTCTGAATTATATGGACACCTTATTAAATTTTTAGAACAATGTATACACATTGTTCTTGACATTTATTTGTTACATTTATGTCTACCTGTATTAAGAAATTTTAAAAAAAAGATTGATTGATTGATAATTTCAGCCAAAAGACGTCCACAGTTGGACATAGGCCTCGTACATGTGTCGCTACAACGACCAGTCCTTTACGTCTTGCATCCCTAACCGGGTCATCAGTCCACCTTGTGGGAGGCCTATCAATGGTGCGTCTTCCAGTACGCGGTCGCTACTCCAAGACCTTTCAGCCCTATCAAACATCTGTTTTACGAACAATGCTAATTGCAAATTAAGTTTAGCGATTCTGTCTAAAATACTGGAGCAATTTATACAGCTCTAGACGCCTTTCAGGTTTATTATATAAATACTAGCTTCTACTAGTGGTTTTGCCTGCGTAAAAGAAGGAATTGATCCCAAGTGGGTATACTCCAGGATAGGGTGTTTTATGTCTTTTTTTTAATTTTCGATTTTCGTTTGTATTTGCTCGAATTCTTGATATCACTAATGCACAGTGTTCATATACCAAAAATCACCAATACATAACATTATCAGTAATTTAATATTACACTGATGACGTACTACCTGTATATGAGATGTGGCGTTGTATCTGTACCTCTAAATATTAATCAATGATGGTGATTTTTGGCTTGTCTTCCACTTGGTTCGTTCTTCAAATCAAAGTTTCCATCACGAAAGCGTTTAAACTAAAACCGCACGGTGCGTTCATTAGCAGTCCCCTCTCCAAATGTAACATTGATATTGCGAGCTGTTTCTGCCGCGGTAGTTCCGCGTCGGAACAATTCAAAAATCACTCTCTCTCGTCTAAGCTTAATAAAAAAAAAAAACAACTGAAAGTCGATAATCGAATGTTGCACATTGTTTAAAAAAAAAACTTCATTCGTGGTACCTCCACGCGAAAAAAGTTTCACTAAAAAATCTCAAACCGTGAAGATTCTATGCCAATTCGAAGTAGCTATTACAATAAAACAACAATTTCTTACTTTAACCCCTATTATTAGTATAGTATATTAATTCATAATTCACGGCTAAATGACTCAGGTCTTTACGCCTCTTCTCAAGCCAAACAATAACATTCATGAAATAAACTATGTTGTTTCGAATCTTTCCCCAATCTTTTTTACATTATTATGCAAATTTTATCAAGAACAACGTAATACTTTATGCACATAATTTCACCTTTATTTATATAAATAGCATCCAATACAATCCAGCAGATAATTTCTAACAGAGGTTTTTTTTTTTTTATTGGGTGGGAAAATCATCTTATGACAAATCGCGCTCTTGGGCGGAGCGGGAGATTATAGTGTCAGACTTTTACTGACTAAAAACCCACTCCAGCTCCGTCGTTGCTTTCGTCCCAGGGCCCCGGGTTTCGCTTTCACACTACCCGTGGCCCCAGTAGGCTTCGACCCTGCTGGGCCCCTACGATTTGCTGACATCTCCTTGAGACGCGCGTGGAACAGTACGCGCCGGCGACGACTTGGTCTCGGTCCGGACTGTTACCAGACGGTCGGACGGTTACCAGACGGTCGGACGGCGAGCCACCCATTGCTCGTCATCCGCAAGCCCGCGCTTACGGTGGCCGGAAATCGGGATCGGAATCCCGGCGGCGGACAGGGCGTAAGGACCGTTGCCTCACGCGAACGACCGCCTCCTTTGCTAGCATTACTGCTTCGCAGAAGGAGGTTACCGCCTGCCATTCCTCCTCGCTCCGGACCATGGCCTGAACCAAGGCCCGGCGCGAGAGATCGCTGCCGCCGATCGCCCCCAAGAGGACACGGCGTTGCTCTGCCCAAGCGGGGCACACCTCCACTTTGTGCTCCACCGTGTCCTTCGGGCGGTCCACACAATGGCGACACACGAGCGTCACTTCCGCACGAATCTGGTGCAGGAACTTCCCGAACTTACTATGTTCGGTGAGAAAATTTCTAACAGAGGTGGCAAAAACGCAAAATTTATTGAGCTATTTAATGGGACTACAAAGTTTCAGCTTTTAACTACGAGTACTTTCGGTTTCTTTCAAGCAGACCTAGCTCTGCAAATTAAAAATTAGGAAATAAAAAAAGGAATTCTTTAAATAGGAAATTACTGTTCAGGGTGGACCAGGGAGTATGTCAGATTTTTACTGACTAAAACCCACAGTGTTCTTTCAGTTGCCCTTTTTTGCGAGGGCTGCGGTAACTCCTCGGCCTTAACTAGCCCCATCAATTTTGCTGACCTCTCTTTGAGGCGCGCGTGGAACAATGCGCTAACGACCCGGTTACGGTACGGTCGGACTGCAAGCTACCCCTTGGCTTCGGCAAACCCACTAAGAGCAGTGCTGGCCCAGTAATCTCTGACTTACTAGATTCAAGGTTATAATTAGAATCTAGGCACGCACATAATTTGTTGTCAACTATTCATCAACACTGCTCTAAAAATGCTAAAGGAATCCTATCCTCATCATAAGGAATCCTATGAAGAGAAGAGAAACTCCATGATTAAAAGAGTAACCATGGAGTTTCTTGCCGGTTCTTCTCCATAGGAAACGACCAATTTGGAACCGTGCACTAGCTTCTGACGTTTTATAAGTGCCCGTGTAGGCCTATGTGAAATAAAAAACTTTGACTTTGACTTTGACTTTATGAATTGTTCTTCAATTTGATTGAAATCGAAGATCATGTACTAAGTACCATTGCTCTCGGGGACCGTGCGGTAGGTTATGACCCAGTCTCACACATCGAAAGGAAACCAGGAGGAGGTACGTTATACTGTCTATGGGTTGTTTCAATGACATACATCGATACTAATAGTACTGTAGTAATGTATACACTCAAAAAACCGGGCAAGTGCGAGTCGGACTCGCGCACTTTTAAACTTAATTAGAAGTAGGATGAAAAATTATCTACTTTATCTAGATCCTCTTGTAGGATCTAGATTAAGTAGATAATTTTTTATCAGCGAAATTTATAACAAAAACTCGGTCAAGTGTGAGTCGGACTCGCGCACTGGGTTCCGTACAAACTTACCTATGAAAACAGTTACTAAGATTTTTCCGCATTGCAAAAATATGTTTTTTTTTGTGACGTAATAACAAATTTGCAGTTTTCAGATTTTTTCCTATACTAGTGCTATAAGACCTTGCTTCGTACCAAATTTCAGGATTCTAGGTCTATGGGAAGTACCCTATGAATTTTAATTCCTTCGAAAGTGTCGAAATACACGTTTTTGCCACGTAAACGGCTGTACCTTATTTTCTTATTAACTTAGAAGTTTGATTTTTTCACACCAGTAAGGGACCGTATATACGTATATGTATGTATATGGTTTTAATTTCAACTCGATACCTTAACGCGTTCTCGAGATAAAAGGTCTTGACAGACAGACAGACGGACGGACAACAAAGTGATCCTATAATAGTTCAATTTTTTTCCGTTTGAGGTACGGAACCCTTAAAAAAACTACTGAACCGATTTTGAGTCATCTTTTTTCACCAGTATAATGCTGCTATAGTACTGAGTAACATAGGCTATTTATTTTTTACTTTTGGGCAAACAAAACCACTGACAGAACCTAGTAGTATAAAAAACAATCATTGTTTATAAGAATTAAAAAGTTGACCATGAATAATAAACCAGTTTAGGCACGTGTAAAATAATAGCTCCTAATCATTACAATAGCCATTTTCAATATGTTTTTGAATGTATTGTTCCCTGTCTGGCTTGAAATCGGTTTTGTTTATTCTATAGCCGTGCTGTCAGCCATACTGTCCCAACGCTCACGAAGAACTGAAATTAAGCGTAAAACGTACTTAGCCTTTTATTCCGCTGACTTTAACGAATACAAAATGTCGAGAGCGAATAATCAGACCTATTTACATTTTGTTTAGGCCCACCTGACGCCAGAGAAGCGCAGCCAACACCGCTTGTGTACCTATCATGACAAAGTAAATATTTTAATTTCCCGCGTTATAGTAATAAAATCTGAACTTTAGGGTTTAACCATTAAAATTTAAGAGTTGAAATGTGAAGTTTTATATATGAAAAGGCAGCGATTTTATTATGATGACGGTGCTCGGTCGAAATGTGTACAGTAAAGTTAAATTAAATCGAGTTTTGTCTCAGACTAGGAGTATAAAATTGAACGTCGTCTTGCTTGTGCTATGAAACAATAAGTAGGTATATTCATAATGGTGACGTCATCTGCTGCAGAGGGTGTGGGTTAGGTGTAACACGAGGTTAATGTGTTTTTAATGTACCTTTCTTAAATATTCTTGGAGTTATTACGGCTGTTTCCATTACGAACAGTTTTGTCAACACTGTTAATCGCTCAAAGCTACTATAGTACATTTTTAAAAGTTGTGTAAATAGCATAATATAGAGTCATCCCTAACTAGAGTGCTTGGCCAGGAAGTGCTTAAGACGATTTTATTTTTCGTTTAGCATATCAGCCTTTGAAAGATCCCACTGCTGGGGCTCAGGCCTCTTCTCTAGGAGAGGGAATGGGCCGTAATCCACCACGCGGGCCGTGTGCGTTGGTGGATGTCACATGTCTTCGAATTTTTGGTTCTAGGACATGCCGGTTTCCTTATAATGTTTTCCTTCACCGTTTTAGAGCAGTGGTGATGAAATAAATTATACAAAGTAATGCGTCTGGTTGGGTTTGAACTCGCGACTTACAACTTGTAAGTCGGGGCCGTTACCACTCGGCCAACACTGCTCTCTTTTTCGTTAAATTCCATTTAATATTAATAATATTCCCTCTCCTAGAGAAGAGGCCTAAGTCCCAGCAGTAGGGACATTATAAAGGCTGATTATGTTTGGTTTATGCTTAATTATATTCCACAACTTTCACACAACGCCGTCTATTTCCAAACTGAGCATAGTTTGCGGTATGAGTACTAGACAACTGATAAACATACGAGTACCAAAATATTTCTAAATACATGCATAATAGATAAATTACACCCAAACACAGAACAAATGATCGTGCTCATCGCACAAACATTTGTTTTGGGTGGAAATCGAACCCACAGCCTCCAGCATAGCAGTCAGGGCCACTAACCACTAGAACTACAGATCAGTCGAAATTTATATGCAATGAGAGCAAAATAGTAACTAAAATGTAGTGTATTAGCTATTCAGCAACTTTTTGTTGTTATGTTCATATAGACCTAGTGTATATATACACTAGGCATACAATATACACGATTGTCCTTTATTAAATAAGTGAAGATTTATTATTGGTAGTCAATTTAACTTACAGTTCTAAGTTATCATCATCATTTTCTTCCTGCCCTTATCCCGTATTATTTGGGGTCGGCGCAACATGTTTTTTTCTTCCATTCTGCCCTGTCACTCGTCATGCTATCACTAACTTCCTTTTCTTTCATATCACTCTTTACGTAAGTCTTCCATATTATTTAAATAAATTACTGTAACAGTACAGTGCGCGGTATCTTCTCGTCCAACATACCACAGTGTCACAAGACGAAAGTCTATGACCAGTGCATGTTGCCAGTGATGACATATGGTACTGAAATATGGTCGCTTACAATGGGCCTCATCAGAAGGCTTACAGTCACCCAAAGGGCAATGGAAAGATCTATGCTATGTTTCCTTGCGTGATCGCATAAAGAATGAAGATATCCGCAAGAGAACCAAGGTCGCTGACATATCCCGAAGAATCGCCCAACTAAAGTAGCAGTGGGCAGGGCAGGGCACATTGCTCGTAGAACGGACGGTCGATGGGGCCGAAAGGTTCTAGAGTTGCGACCGCGCACCGGAAAACGCAGCGTTGGAAGGCCTCCCACAAGGTGGACCGACGATCTGATGAGAGTCGCGGGATTTCGGTGGATGCGAGACGCACAGGATCGGTCGTTGTGGCGTTGCTTGGGGGAGGCCTATGTCCAACAGTGGACGTGTTTCGGCTGAAATGATGATGATGATGATGCACAATACAGAAAACCACATGCTTTAAATTATTGCTTATTTAATACTTTCATGGTTGAATTGGCAGGCTACTGTGTATATATTTTTTCTCTTTTACCCATTAAATAGCATAAACGTATCGCTATGCTAATTTTTTTTTTTCATATTTTATTAAAAACCCCAAGATTTTGTAAGGATTTTAATGAGACGGATAAAAATGTGATACAACTGTCCTCTAGACAAAGCCTCAGATCTTACGATACCAAATCGTAGACAGCATCAGGACCTGTAACAGCGGAAAATGGGTGAAAGAAATTAGAGGATTTTTCAAGCTTTTTTATTTTAAGTGTTTGTAACACTTAAAATAAAAAAGCGGTCACGTGCGAGACGGAGTCGCGTACCGAGTTCCGTACAACTATGTACATACATATTTAGTTCGAATCTCGAACAGAGTTACGAAGATTTTTCCAAAACGCAAAAAGGATTCATTTTGTGATTTAAGGACGTACTCATAGTCATTAAATCACAAATCACTCATCGTTCACATGGATAACAAAAAGAAAAAATAAGTTACGAAACTGGTAATGCCTATACACATGAGAATTACACTATTCCAGTAATCCTCACACGCCTGCACTAAATAGTTCCAGTTTGGCAAAAGTCAAATACGACAAAGTGCTTACTCAGAGTTTTAACTTCCGCATGAAGCTACTTAGAGATGCGTCGGGAGTCACGGGATGACTACCGGCTACCGTAGGCGTGGTCTAGCGGATGGCGAGCCATGGATAGTTCGCCGTCCAGCCGCCCGATAGGACCAAGCCAAAGAAATGTCAGCAAAATTGATGGGGACAGTTGGGGCCAACGCTTGCCAGGAATGCGGATTTTTCGAAGGAGTTAACAAAAAAGGGCAACTGAAAGAACACCGTGGGTTTTAGTCAGTCCTTCCCACTCTAGCTTTTTTTTTTCGGTAGGAAAATCATCTTATGACATTCCCCGCAATTAGGCGGAACGCGAGATAGTGTCAAACTTTTACTGACTAAAAACCCACTGCTTTCCTTCGTTGCCTTTCGTACCAGGACCGAGTCTTCCTTTCAGAATCCCTTGGCCCCAGTAGGCTTCGACCCTGCTGTGCCCCTCCAGTTGCTGACATCTCCTTGAGGCGCGCGTGGAACATTACGCACCGTCGACAACTTGGGCTCGGTCCGGACGCTTACCGGACGGTCGGACGGCGAGCTACCTATTGCTCGGCATCCGCAATTCTGCGCCTACGGTGGCCGGAAATCGGGATAGAGCGGGAGAAGTAAATTGATGATTTCCGAAGTAAAAAATAAAGCTACTTAGAAATGTTCGTTTTGTCTCTAAAGCATTACTACGTATTTGTATCATTATGGCGCAGTGCTCTCCTCAACATTGAGCAATTGGTCCACTGAGTAAAGGCCTGCCTAACGAACCGTAAGCGACTTATACGATGCAAGCATTGCATTGTTCACTGTCTCATGTTAGTAGTTTTTCGTTTGTAAGTAAGAACTATGTCTTGACTTCTTTAATTTCTCAGAAGTTTTTATCAGAACAGGTTTTTAATATTGTTCTGAAAATCACAAACTGTTTCATTGTTATTACTGATTAAGTTATCTACCACTGGATAGACAGTAGGTGCAGTCAAAATAGATTGATTGATTCACGTTTTAGATTTGATGGATAGAATTTATTTTAAAAGGGAAATCTTTTTTTTTTTTAATTGATATAAACCAGTGCTTGACTGCGATCCCATCAGGTAAGCGGAAATGCAATCATTGATGGTCAGGCGCACTAGTTTATTCTAGTTTCTGGTATTTTCAAGCCTTTTTCCCGCATATACCCGCTCGTGAACTCAAGAATTGCCGCCCTAGCCAAGTTACGATCGTTTCGTTTGCATCGAACGCCTCGAGTAGGCCAAACCTCCGATTCCTTTGTTCTAACGTCATCTCAACGCTCAGTCATGTGGTTGTCCTGACGGCTATTCTGGAGGTCATGGATTCGATTCCGACCCAGGACAAAAGTTTGTGTGATGAGCACTATCATTTGATCTGTGTCTGGGTGTAATTTATCTATAATATGTATGTATTTAGAAATATATAAGAATGTTTATCAGTTGTCTAGTACTCATAACACAAGCTCTGCGTAGCTTGGGACAGCGTTGTGTGATAGTTATGGAAGTTACTGTTATTATAATTTACGGCGGTAGGGCTTGTCAGACTTTTATGGATAAAACCACACCTATGTTCCTTCTTTGCCTTGCGTTCCAAGAACTCGGGTTTCTCTTTCGGAAGCCAACCCATGGCCCCAGTAGGCTTCGGGCCTGCGGGGCTTCCACAGTTTTGCTGACATCTCTGAGTCGCGCGTTCAGTTACCCGACAGCTGGACGGCGAGCTACCCATTGCTTGTTGCCAGCAAGCCCACGCTTACGGTGGAAAGAAACACCTTAGTTCTATTCCAAAGTACTAAGAATACATTGCAATAAATAACAAAAGAATTGTATCAAGCGTAACTTGATCGATAGTAGTGACTGCAACATTGAACAAAATTCAATAGCAACTCGTTTAGACTCCACTACAGAAGGAAGAACAATGCCAATATGTTAGCAAGAAGGAACTTCTCGAGTACAGTTTGTTAGTAATTCCTACTCATTAATCGTGTGTTTTCACAAACGTGAATGGGAATGCTCTGAGATCGCGTGTTCTGTTATATTATATTTTTTACTTTTTATCTATTAATCGAGATTATGAAGAGACCAAGTAATCGGAAGGATCAAAGAGTGTGTTATGTCATCATTTTTCGATACTATTTATGATGTTCTTTTAAACCGATGATCTGAGGCTCTAGATAAACAGGGCTGCGGGATTGTTTGAAAGAGTTAACATGACTCTGGAACACATAGGACAACTAAAGGAACACAGCTAGGTTTTAGTCAGTAAAAGCCTGATATTTAATGTACTTCGCACAAAAAATGGCTCAAGACAAAATGCCGTCCTATCATCACTTTATGATTTAAATGAATTTCGTTCACTGTGGTGACGATTCCTATGGCGAAGACACCCTGGGCGTTGGGAATCGCAGGATGATTCCCAGCCATAATAGGCGCGGGCTTGGGGACGGTGAACAATGAGTAACTCCCCGTTCGATAAGGTGTAAATCTAGATCGCGTTGTTTCACGCGTGTTAAAAGTCTGATATAACCTGTCGCTCCACCCAGAGTGGAAGAAGAAATTGATGACTTACCAAGTAAAAAACGTGTGTGTGTGTGACGCTTGGGATAGTTGTAAATTTAGCAGTGGATGTCTTTAGGCTGAAATGATGAATATGATGCGAACACGTTTAAAATACTGTAGAGTTCTATGAGATAATCGATGGAGAATTCAAATCGTAAAAACAAAAATAATAATAATAATATAATATTCCACAACTATCACACAACGCCGTCTAGTCCCAAGCTAAGCAGAGCTTGTGTTATGGGTACTAGACAACTGATAAACATACTTATATATTTCTAAATACATACATATATAGATAAATTACACCCAGACACAGAACAAATGATCGTGCTCATCACACAAACATTTGTCCTGGGTGGGAATCGAACCCACGACCTCCGGCATAGCAGTCAGGGCCTCTAACCACTAAACCAACAGGCCAGTCAAAATAAAAGCAATTACTAGAAGAATTATTAGAAGTAGCTTTGTTTATTTTCCAAATGTGTTTCGCTAATAGCCGTATAATCGCGGTACATTACGCCATCAGTCTCTTTAATGGCACCAAATCAAAGTTGCTTTTAAGTAAAGTCACGAAGGAATAAAAGATTTATTAGTCGCTCTCTTACTGGTTTTCTTTTGTAAAAGAAAGATAACCGTTTAAACCCTGTAAATTTTCATGGTTACATGTATAGTGTAGGCAACAACTGTACTTTAATCCCTGATTGTATATAAAGTAGGTTAAATTGAAATCATACACCCTTTATACATATAAAAACGCAAATTTTATTTCATACAGTCGTCTTCACAGTTATTGTATAGAGAAATTCTCTGTCATTGCCTCTTATCATAATATTGTCAATTGTTTGGTAAAATATCTATATAAATCCTTATTCGAAAATGCCACCAAATATTAAGTATCTGTCCCGGAGGTTGGGTCATGCGAATTCACCCAGAATCGTAGAAAGACGAATTGGAAACTACAAACAGCTTTGATTTATATCTTGATCCGTTTCACAGAAATTCGGCCGAGAGTCTTTTTACAAGACATTCATTTTAACCATTTCCTTTTTGTACAAACCTCGTAGCGAAATTAAAATTGTGAGGATTTTCTGATGAAATTGAATAAATTGTGTAAAACCGTATAATGCGAATTAAAGTTTTCAATATTTAATTAGTATTTTAAGTGTCTAATTTAAATTTCATTAATCATCAGAATTACGTCATTAACCCATTGAAAACGATAAAGTTAGAAAGACTAACAAAATGATCAAATCTGATAATAACACAATCTGAAGTAATAAAAGAACTCAAGTGCCCTTCTCAACGACATTGAAGTTCATTTAGTTAGGAGGAGGAACGTTTTGATTGCAATCTTGATAATTAAAACTAAGATAATTTGCGGGCGACGGTTTTGACGAGAATGGAGTGGAGACCGAAATATTACGAGAAAGATTTCAAGGGTTGGTTTGTTTAAAGACTCTAATTACTTTGTTAGAAGTTTACGAATTCCCAACCACATATAACCAGCTGTTTTTATCGAAAGCCTTTATGGAAAGCGATTGATAGACTACGCTCGCAAGTAGGGGCCGTTGCAAACTCAAACTTTCAAAGTGGGGGATTATAGACCCCTTCGACAGCCAGACCGAGAGCACCACATGTGCGGTGCTCCAGACCAGATGATGGCCCACTTATTCGAGTGTCCAAAGTGGCCCCACACCTGCACTTTGGAGGACCTAAAAAACGCCACTGACGCCGCTATAAACGTGGCAACCTACTGGGCCCAAAAACTTTGAGGGAAAAGAAAGCCATCGAGAACAAGAAGACCAGCTATTTTTGAAAATCCATCGAGGTCGTCAACCTCATCAGAGACCACTTCAATATGAATGGTATGAATATGTATACAAAAGGTAATCGTATTTTTAAATGCTTACTCAAACTCAATAAATCTTTCCAAAATAATGATTTACTTCTTACCAAAACAATTACCAAAAAATATTAATATTATTAAATTGCAACATGCTTACATATTAAAAAAAAACAAGGTAAGTGCGAGTCGAATTCACGTACTGAGGGTTCCGTACAAACTATGAATACAGTTCGTTTCCCGAATTGAGTTACGAAGACTTTTCCAAATCCCAAAAAAAGTTTTTTTTTGTGAAGTAACAACCAATTTAAAGTTTTCAGATTTTTTTCCTATATTTGTACTATGAGACCTTGCTTCATGCCCAATTTCAGGATTCTGGGTCAACGGAAAGTACCCTATGGATTTTGATTCCCTTCAGAGTGTCGAAATATACGTTTTTTAGCGACAAATACGAAATTTGATTTTTTCACAGCTTTAAGGAACCGCAAACTTGAATATATGGTTTTGATTTCAATTCGATACCTCCACGCGTTCCCGAGATAAAGGGACAGACAGTCGGACAACAAAGTAATCCTATAAGGGTTCAGTTTTTTCCTTTTAAGGTACGGAACCCTAAAAATACTTACTTAACTTAAGAACTGGGTACTGTAGTATAGATATGTAAAATACATATTTACACTACAGTATCCAGTCCTTACTACATTAAAGTTTCTTAAAAATAAACCTCAACAACAACAATAAACGGAGTCAGTCAAACCGACATAACTGCAGTTATAAATCTAAGTCAATGTTTAAAACAAACTGGGCACTACGCCGAGCTTTGTGTACATAAAATATATAAAAATACATAAAAGTACCAACCAACTAGCGGTCAGTTTGTCACGCAACTTCTGAGAGGCAAGTTAAATGGAGGCGGACTCTGACGTCACACATGCAGCCGTTATTACAAACTTGTTTGGCGACAGATATAATTAATTAATTTGTTTACTCCAACCCCTAATGAAATAGTTTGTATACCATTTCGTGGAATGCATTAAGTCGCGTCAAATGTTATAGTTGTTTTGTTATGAATGGCAATAAAAACATGAGAATGATGTAAGTTTTCTCTGAGTGCCTGCTATGAAACTTAAACTAACAGAATAATGAAATAACCTTTTATTTCCTAGTAAGATATGTTACAGTACATTAAAATGAGATAAGTAAAAATATGATTAATTTAAATGGTTGCTCCCGTTTAACT
Source organism: Mythimna vitellina (assembly GCA_949316375.1). Classification (NCBI taxonomy): domain Eukaryota; kingdom Metazoa; phylum Arthropoda; class Insecta; order Lepidoptera; family Noctuidae; genus Mythimna; species Mythimna vitellina. Next base: position 11,989,032 of record OX438691.1, on the reverse strand, counting down.
TTTACGTGTATAATTCCTCTGTAGGTGTGTTTGTCACCTAACTTCTCCTAAACGGCTTGACCGATTTATATGAAATATTGTTTGCATATTTGAGTGAACCCGATAGGTCGCACTGTAATAAATTTTTAGGGTTCCGTACCTTAAAAGGAAAAAACGGAACCCATATAGGACCACTTTGTTGTCCATCTGTCTATCAGTTTGTCAATCTGCCAAAACCCTTTATCTTAGGAACGCGTGAAGCTATCAAGTTGAAATTAAAACCATATGCTCAGGTCTGCAATTCCTTGAAGCTGTGTATAAATTAAACTTCTAAACTAACGAAAAAGAAAAGATACGGTCGTTTAAGTCGCAAAAAACGTATATTTCGACACTCTCGAGGGAATCAAAATTCATTGGACCGAAAGTACTTCCAGTTGACCCAGAATCCTAAAATTTGGCATAAAGCAAGGTATAAAAGTACAGGTATAGGAATAAATCTGAAAACAGTAAAATTGTTGTTACGTCACAAAAAAATATTTTGCGATTCGGAAAAATCTGTGAAACTATTTACATAGGTAAATTTGTACGGAACCCTGAGTGCGATTCGCACTTGCCCAGTTTTTATTTTGATTCTTAACTTATTATTCTAATGAAAAACCAGCTTACGGACAGAACATCTGTCGGAACCGCTAATTTATCATAAATATCTGTATAACTTGTGGATTTTTTCTTGAGGAACCCCTCTTAGGTGAAGGTCTTTTCCAAGGATTTCCATCACACAAGATCATGTGGGTCATCTGCTTTCATTGCGGTCCAGTTATTTTCGTCAGGAAAATAACTGGACCGCAATGGAAGCAGATCGTCTTCCTCGTACTCTCGTAGGGTCTTTTCCTGCCATGATGTTACTATTTTAGTCCATCTGTTGTCTTTTAGTCGTGCTCAATTAAGAGCGTCAATTGTTTTTGAAACCAGTATCTGAGTTTCTTACTTTTTGTTGTACACTATTTTAATGTTCATCATACTACGCTTCATACACCTTTGACATGTAACTATTTTGTTTTTTTTTCTTCTGTTAAACAGAATCATCATGTTCCTGCCATTGTCCCATCTTATTTGGGGTCGGCGCAACACGTTTTTTTCTTCCATTCTATCCTGTCAACCGTCATACAATCACTAACTTCCTTTTCTTTCATATCACAGTTCACACAATCCATACATCTTTTCTTTGGCCTGCTCTGTTAAACAGAATATGAAACAATAAACCAATCTTCAGTAACGTCAAGTACGGTAAGACATTTCGCAATTTTTTTTTATGTTTTAAGCATTTTTTAGAGATGTGAGTAATAAAATATTTATCTCGTAAACCGCTCACATGATAAAAGCACTGCACTGCGGCATTTTCAAGTAGCTGTTAAGTTTACTCGGAAATTTGAGGCCTCACTCAAGTATCTAGAAACAACCCTAAGTCAGACTTAGTTCTCTCCGTGAAACAAAAGCTCTTGCGTGAATTTAACGACTAGTCTAACTCCTCTAACTACTAAAACAGAAAGATCTAATATTACTATCTATTTACAGACAGCTTTTGGGTTCTCTTTTATCAATTCTCAGTATTATAATGCAAACTTCATGAATATGTAATTGACATATCCACATTTCGCAATGATAATAATATTATCTGTGTAAACAGTCTTCGATTTACCCTTAAAACTATTTTGAAATAATATTCAAATTTAATCCTCCAATTGAATTGATACAAAAGACAATTAGTGGCCGGGAACCGAATTAATTTAATAAATCTGGCTCGGTAGACAATTCAAATACGGACTAAGCCGAGATAATCGTTACATTTCATTAATTTAGTAAAGTCTTCATTACACGATCTGAAGTCCGTACCTATTCTGACTGGCCTGTTGGTCTAGTGGTTAGTGGCTCTGACTGCTATGCCGGAGGGGTTCGATTCCCATCCAAGACAAATGTTTGTGTGATGAGCACGATCATTTGTTCTGTGTCTGGGTGTAATTTATCTATAATACTAGTATGTATGTATTTAGAAATATATATAAGTATGTTTATCAGTTGTCTAGTACTCATAACACAAGTTCAACATAGTTAGAGACCACATGGCGTCGTGTGATAGTTGTGGAATATTATTATTCTTAGCAGTGTAAATGAAAATTACGGGTGTAATTCCAAAACTGTCTTACCAAGGTGAGTTCAAAAACTCAAAGGAACGAATCGTATAGCACTAAGGAAAGAGTTGCCCTATTACCACAAACTTCCACGCAGATCTAGCTAACCGAGTTTGTTCAAACAGTTTACGTTGTAAGTACAATGCCGATGTAAATACAAAAATATTTTAGTGCTCCATTCTGAATTTCGTTAAGACTTCAAAACTTTTAAAGCTGTTTTCGAGTTGCAGTGAATAGGTATTTATTTTGTGGGTGAAATGGTAAATGACTTTGTAAAGAGTCGATTCGGTAGCATCAATTGTAGTTTCCGCATTTTGTAGTAGTATTCTTAAATGTAACAATGAGTAGGTACGCTAAAACATTGTTGTCTAGAACAATTATCAAAGAACCAATTGTTGTACATTTCCCAAATATTTACGGGCATACATTTAGTGGCTTACTAAGCCAGGGGTGCAGCACACACAGGTAGGAGTACATACATCATTATTCACACGGTGAGGCACGTCCGTCGGCCCGGGTCCTGAAACCGGGTAATTTACGGGCGCCCTGATCTGTCGCGGCGCATCGTAAACTCCGCGCACTTCGCGTTCAAACTCACTATTTTACAAATGTAGCAAAACGTGACGTTTGTTTGCAGTCACAATGTTTTATTTTTAATTTATGTGTCACAGAATTGTTGGACCTCCTACACGATCTGGTTATTTATGTATCATTAGGCTTTACGCTCCTTACTTTAGGTACTGTATTTTCTAGTTAGGTTTTAGACAACTGCTAAGTTAATGGTACATAGATAAATGTGTCATTTCACATTGTTAGTTTGTAAATTCTGTTCGCAACGGATACGTGATTTTGATAGTTTGCAGTAACTTTAAACAAAATAGCACTGCGGTCACTGAAAATGTGCGATTAACGCAAAATGATTTAAGTAATCACTGAAAGCAGGTCGAATCGTCCATGGTATGCGGGTATTGTGGTTAAAATTACCAAAAATACGTGCTCCAAAATTAATAAAAGTCATTCCGTACAGGATTCGTGAAGTAGTTACCTATTATTTCTGAGCGGTTTTATTTATCATCGGCCATAAATACCTCGGGAACCGAATTGGGACGCGTTAGTGGGACCCAGCCGGCGGTTTCCTCGGTCCCTTTATATAGCAGATTTGTCATAAAATGAAATATTCGATGCATTAATTTTTATCAAATTTCCACCGACCTTATTTAAGTGGTAACTGGCTTGGGTATGGCCTAAGTTTTGGCGCCCCGGAAAATTGTTAGAGACTTATTGATTACTAGCTTTTCCCAGAGGTTTGGCTACTGAGTTCGATTCCATAGAGACTGTGGTTTTTTCCAGGATAAAAATACCCTAATACTTAAGTAGTAGAAGGAATGTTGGAAAACAACCCCTAGGCTTAATTGGGAGTAGATTGGCCATGTCACACTAATGTACCCAGAGAGATGGGTGAAAATCGTTACTCACTGTACGAAGTGTACGATTTTATCACGTTCGCAGATAAAGCATGGTCAGAAATCGTGCAAAACAGATAGGTTTAAAAGCAGAAAGGGGAGGCTGTTGCCTAGCTGTGGGACACAAACTGGGCAAGGTTGAAAAATACCTCAGTATTTTGTTTTCATAATATAACTTTAAATCGGTGAAAGAATATGTAGTAGGTGTCTAAGCAACTGGTCAATTTTATGGAATCATTGAAACAGGCACGATTTCAGTAAAATGTTACTGAGAATTTTATTGTAGAATTGATTATATTAGTACCTCAGAAGGCTTAGCCAAGTTGATAATTTACAATCGTTAACGCAAGTAGAAAACTTCAAATGTATGGAAATGACATCATCTCAACCTTAAGTCACATGGTCAGAACAAAGTAATCGGAGGCGTCATCGATTGTAGAAATAGATTCGAAACGAAACGGTTGTAAATTGGCTAGGCCTGCAGTAAAGCTTGACAAGAAGATAGTTTTGAAACATTTGCTGCGAAAACATCAGAATGTGTCACATCCACTTTCTAATGGGACACAAAGTAACTGATATCTTGACCAAAAAATTATAAAAGACTTTCTAAACCGTGCAATCCGAAGAAAAAATAGACAATGGCTAAGCTCCTACGGGAAGGTTCTTTTCTGATCAATCCATTAATTCCAATCACACAAATACACGCAATGGTCAGCTACCAACCTTTCTTCAATAAATAGTATGTACCTAGACATTTCCTTCCTTGTTCAATTTTTTTTTTTTATGGCGTAAGTTACTAAGTCATAGCTCAAACAGCCAAAACCAGCGAAACTAAGTAATCGAACGTTCCAATAGAACTTGCCGGTAGAACTTTGTTAACACTCGCACGCCTTAGAACTACTTTACTTGTATTTGCCACCATTAGGAACCGATGGATTGTAATAATTGTTGGTTGTTCATTTTATATACATATATATATAATTCTTCTGTACGTGTGTTTGTAACCTAAATCCTGAAAACTGAAATTTTACCTTCAAAATAACCTTACGGATATGGGATATAATTACCAAGACAAAAGCAATTAATAAGCATTATAAAAAAAAAACACTGTCAATGATTTAAGGCGACGATAGCTAAAAACAAAAACAAGAAAAAAAAATTCTCTTTTTTAAGTTTTGCGTAAAACATATTGTTTATTTGAACTTAAAATACAGTAATTACAGGTAAAAATGTAAAAATTTTAGAAACTGTAATTTTATAGTTATAGTTAAATTCATAAATCTAATACAATCTTGATAATTCAGTTAACGTGTTTTAGGTGAGCCATTTATGATTTTAGTGACCATTTCTTAGTCAAGTACAAAATATTATTCGTACATAATAATCGAATCCAACCGAAGGGTTTCCACTCAGTCAATTTCGAACTTCGATTAATTATAAGAATAAACAAACTCTAATAAACTCGCGATATAACGGAACACCTAAACAAGTTACACCCAATAATTCTTGCAGTATATTTGATTTATTGTAACAACTATGTACAAGTTGGGTAGCAAAAGAAAAACTAGGAAAACAAAGCGACTCTCTAGAGCTTTGCTGTAGTTGAATAAAAATAAATATATATCTCAGGACAGAATCAATTATAGAGAAAAGATTCGAGAAGCCATGTCTGCATTTATGTGTCGCATTTTGTGATGAAAAAGCTTTTTAACATTACAATGAGAGCCATTTTATATTTCCTGGTGTAATAAATCAAATCTCCTTGACGTAGTGACGTCCCCCTTGAATCTCGGAGCCAATACCGAATGGATTTAATTCCGTGTTTCGTAGATGGGAAAAAGATCGATCATCATAGAATCCTAATTTCGTAAATTTTAGGTTTGATGGAAAGATTGGCTTAGTAATACAATTAATCATTTATTATCAGGCATATTTGTTAATTGTTAGTAAATATGTAGGGGTCGCAAGCGCAGTGGACAGGCCTCGTCGTGCCGAAAGTTTTGTTAAAATTGATCGAAAATCACCGCGAACAAAGCTGGTGATTATTGGTGATCCGAGTTTCGGGTCCCTAGCTGTACTTATAGAGGCCACTTGGAAGGCCTTGCTCTCACCCTCCCAGCTGATGGGGTGCTACGACAGGAAACCTCCACGAGTGTCCGCGGGCTGTAGTTCCCTTACGGATACGTCCGGAGCGAAGGCCAGTCCGCGGGACGGTGCACCCTGGGAGGCGGCCAACGACTCCCCTTGGGTACTTCTGCCTAAGGGGTCTCGATTTTCGCCTGCGAATATCCTGTCCGAAGGAACTCTTCAACGCGTGTCCCTCTGCTATAGCAGAAGGCACAGTGGCGAAGTAAGAGCGGGCTCGGTGTGCACTTACCCTGCCACCGGGCAGGCAGGAGGAAGACTTGGTCCTCCTTCTGCTACCGTTAGTCTCGTAGCCCCAGAGATTGTCCAAGGTCATGTTTCTGACTTTTGATGGGGGTCGAGGGTCCTGGCTTAACCGCCTGGGCCGCGAGGAAGACAACCTCTATAAAAAATTACCCCAAACTTCCAAGCGGCGGCGCACCGTGAGGGAGGTTGTTAGCTTGACTAATGGGTAGCTTAATTAGTCTCTAGTGCGAACCACTGAATTTGAGCCGGTACAGAATGTTTTTTTTACTCGTGGGAACAAAAATGGACAAACCAAAATTTTTTTATAAAACCCCAAACGACGAGGAGACGGAGAGCGATGCGCAGTCGGAGTCCGATGTGGCATCCAGAGGGAGCTCGAAGGGCTCGGAGGACGACAAAGCAGAGGGAGACTCCGGAAGGAACGGAAGTTACTACCGGAAGCGCTCCAAACCGGGGGACGACGGGTCGTTCTCTGAGGGTGAGAAGGGCTCGGCCCCAAAAATCCCCACCAGCAGCCGCGGTGTGGGCCGAGCGCGAGGAAGGGGGAGGGGGCTCACTGCCCAAGAGTCCGCCCAGCGAACTGAAAGGCTCGCCGCGGAGGGACGCCACCCCAGAGTGACCAGCGCTGAGGCTGACCCCTCCGGGTTATCTGGCAGTGAGCCAGACACCGGAGGCGACTCGGCCATCGATGAGGCGCTGGAGAGGCTGGAGCTAGTCCTTGCATCTGGCTTGGCTAACGTAGCCAAAAAAAGGGAGAAGTCCTCCAAGAGGAGTGCCATCTCCCAGGCCAGGACTTCTCTCCAGGAAGTGGTGGACCCTATCCGCAGGGGGCTTGCCAAGCTTCGGGCTGACAACGCTCGGCTCCGAAAGGCCTCGGGCCAGCAAGAGCTGCCAAAGGGCGACTCTTGCAAACTGGCAGAGGGGCGTGATCGGGGGCAGGAGCAGAGTCAGCCCAAGTCCCAGCCCGAGTCGGAGAACCAGCTGCTGACGCTGGTGCAGCGGGAGCTGGCTGCCTTTCAGCAGCAGCTGCAAGAGCAGCAGCAGCAATTCCAGCTGCGGATCCAGCAACAGCTGTCCCTGCTGGAGGGTATTGTGCTGCGCCCCCCACTTGCGGCCTCCGGCCAGCGAAAGGCGGCGTCATATGCTGCCGCCACTGCGGCTACGGTTGCTGCGCCCAAGCAGGGTCCATCGGGGCATGCCAGGCGCGGGACCGTACTACCGGTGTCCGCGGGGTCAGCCCCTTTGGTCAGAGGACGGCAGCAGGGGAAGCCAGCCGCTGCTGCTGCCCCCCCTAAGAGGGGTCCAACGGCGCTGGCCACGAAGGCGGTGGAAGCTCCTGCAGTGGCTGCAAGCAGGCGGCCTATGCCGCCTCCCCCGCCTACCGAATCCCCGGCCGAAGCCGAATGGCAGGTGGCTGGAGCTAAGGAAAAGGCGGGTCGGGCGGCTCGGGCCGCCAAGAAACGAGAGCGACGGCGGCAGCGGAAAAGGAGGGCCATTGAAGCCAGGTGTCGCACCCCGGATTCTACGGCTGTAGTTATCACGCTGCAGCCGGCTGCGGAGAAAAAGGGTGCGACCTACGGTGAGGTCATCCGGAAGGCGAGGCGGGCGGTGAACCTGGCCGAGCTCGGAATCACCGGGGGCTTCCGGATGCGGCATACCGCGACCGGTGCCCTTATGCTGGAGGTCCCCGGGACGAACAGCGGCCCCACCGCTGATGCCCTGGCCGAGAAAATCAGAGCGTCCTTGGATGCGGAGGAGGCCCGAGTGTCCAGGCCCACAAAGTGCGTTGACATGCGCATTATGGGCCTGGACGACTCCGTGTCGGTAGATGAGGTTGTGGCCGCCGTCGTCAGGACGGGGGGGTGCCTTACCAACCAGGTTCGGGCAGGCGCCATCCGCGCTGACGGCACGGGCATGGGGGCAGTAACGGTGAGCTGCCCCGTGTCAGCGGCCAGGAACATCACCGGGGAGGGTCGACGGCTTTTGGTGGGCTGGGTCTCCGCACGGGTGAAGCTGCTGGAGCCCAGACCCCTGCGTTGCTATCGCTGCCACGTGGGGCACCACGTGGGGGCCTGTTGCGCAGCGGAGGTGGATCGCAGTGACCGCTGCTTTCAGTGCGGTCAACCCGGTCACAAGGCCGTCACTTGCAGTGCAGCGCCGCACTGCTACGCATGTGCGGCGGCAGGCAAGCCGGCCGAACACCGGGCTGGGGGCAGGTCTTGCGATCCCCCCGCCAAAGCCAAGGCCAAGGTCCCGAGGCCCATCCCCGCGAATATGCTCGCCGCTGCGGCTGCCAAGTTGACAGTCGCCGCTATCGCTTCCGCAGACGCCGCCGCCGCAACCACCACGGCAGGGCCCTTACGAGGGGCCCGGGAGGAGACTGTAATGGATGACCAATAACGGCTCCATTACGTCTCCTCCAGGCGAATATCAACCACTGCGCCCCCGCTCAGGATCTGTTGCTCCAGAGCATGGCGCAGTGGTCGATAAACATCGCCGTAGTTTCCGAGCCGTACTCCGTCATGCCCAGGGCCAACTGGGTGCAGGACCTGAACGGCTCGGTGACCTTAATTTCGTCGGCAGCCGCCGGTACCCCGTCCCTCGAAACCGTCACGAGGGGGCGGGGTTGCGTAGCAGCACGGTTCGGGGATATTGTAGTGGTAGGCGTCTACCTATCCCCGAACAGAACTCTCGCCGATCTCCATATCTCCCTTATGGAGCTGAATGTCGTCGTCGCTAGGTTTGGTTCCCTCCCCGTGGTCGTGTGCGGGGACTTCAATGCCAAGAACTTGGCTTGGGGTTCCCGGTTCACGAACCAACGGGGTCGGATGGTGGAGGACTGGGCTCTGGAGACAGGCCTGGTCGTCCTAAACCGGGGTTCTGTTCCCACGTGTGTGCGGATGCGGGGCGAGTCGGTGGTGGACATTTCGTTCGCCAGTCCCGCTCTGGCACCGCGTGTCGTCGACTGGCGCGTCATGGAGGGGGTGGAGACGTACTCAGACCATCGATACATCCGGTTTGACCTCTCCACCCAGTCTTCAACCGCGCCGGTCCAACAGACCCCGTGTGGTCCGCGTTGGGCACTGAAACAGCTGGACCGGGAGCTCCTCCTGGAAGCCGCGATGGTACAGGCCTGGGTGCAAGCACCGGACAGGCCTGTCGACATCGACGTCGAGGCAGAGTGGTTCCGGGAGGCCATGTCGCAAATCTGCGACGTGGCAATGCCCCGAGTCCGGCCAGGACGTGCCCGGCGCCAGGTGTACTGGTGGTCGCCAGAGATTGCAGCACTGCGTAGCGCGTGCAATGCCGCGCGGCGCCAGTACGCCCGGCATCGCAGACGCCGCATCCGTCCACCGGATGCGGTGGCCAGAGAGGCGGAGCTGTACGAGAGATACAGAGAGGCGAGACGCACCCTCCGAACAGAGATAAAGCGGGCGAAACTAGAGGCCCGCAACGTGTGGCTAGAGACTCTGAACAGAGACCCATGGGGGCGCCCCTACAAGGTGGTGCGAGAAAAGCTCCGCCCCTGGGCTCCCCCGCTGACGCAGAGTCTCCGGCCCCAGCTTGTGGAGGGTGTGGTTAGTGCTCTGTTCCCCGCGCGAGGGGAACACTCTCCCCCGCCTATGGCTCCGCCAGCTGCGGAGTCCAACGTGGACCACGACGGCGACGACGACGACATTGCTCCAGAGGTGACCGAGGTAGAGATGCGAGTGGCGGTACGTAGGCTTAGTGCCAAGAATACCGCCCCAGGACCCGATGGCCTGCCTGGAAAGGCCTGGGTTCTGGCCATGGAGGAACTCGGGCCTCGACTAAGAGGGCTCTTTAGCGCATGTATGGAGAGGGGCCATTTCCCACTTCGCTGGAAGACAGGGAAATTGGTTCTCATTGCGAAGCCAGGGCGCCCTGCAGACTCACCGTCCGCGTACCGGCCCATCGTGCTGCTCGACGAGGTGGGCAAGCTCTTTGAAAGAGTAATTGCAGACCGCCTCGTCGCGCACCTAACACGGGTGGGGCCGGATCTTTCTGACGGCCAGTTCGGCTTTCGCAGGGCGCGCTCTACGGTGGACGCCATCATGCGCGTGCGAGCCCTCACGACGGGGGATGCGGTGTCCCAGGGCAGGTGTGTCTTGGTGGTGTCTTTGGACATCGCCAACGCCTTCAATTCTCTGCCCTGGAGTAGCATTAGGAGGGCACTCCGTTATCACCGGGTGCCTGACTACCTCTGTTGTGTTGTCGAGGCTTACCTGTCGGACAGGTACATTATTTACCCTGGTCACCTGGGTGAGTGGAAACGGCGAGAGATGTCGTGCGGTGTTCCGCAGGGATCGGTACTGGGGCCACCCCTGTGGAACATCGGGTACGATTACGTGCTGCGCGGCGATCTCCCTGACGGGGTCAGCGTAGTCTGCTACGCAGATGATACGCTGGTGCTGGCACAGGGAGAGTCGTACCAGGCGGCGGTCGAACTAGTGACACGCGGGGTTGCGACAGTCGTGGAGAGGATCCAAGAGTTGGGACTTGAGGTGGCATTGCACAAGTCCGAGGCCATGTGCTTCCACGGCCCCCGGAACACGCCACCAACGGGGTCCCAACTAACGGTAGGAGGAGTTCACATCGGCGTCGAGTCGACGATGAAGTACCTTGGACTCGTCCTCGACAGCCGATGGAATTTTGAGGAGCATTTCCGACGTCTGGCTCCCAAACTGGATCGTGCTGGGGCTGCCCTCAAGCGGCTCCTTCCCAACCTAGGGGGTCCAGACGCCTCCTGCCGGAGGCTCTATGCAGGAATTGTGTGGTCCATGGCCCTTTATGGGGCGCCGGTATGGGCGCCGTCGCTACGAAAGCGTCCGGCAGCCAGGCTGAATGCAAGCCAGAGGGTCATGGCCATCCGGATGGTGCGGGGATACCGCACAATTTCCCGCGAAGCAGCGAGCCTCCTTGCCGGCCAACCACCACTTGATTTGGAGGCAACAGTCCTTGCACGCATGCACGATCTGCGCATGGAGATGCAACGCCGGGGCGAAACTCCGCTGCCGCGCCAAGTCGCGGCATGGCGGAAAGACTTCCGGCGGGATCTCATGGTGGAATGGCAACAGCGACTGTCGCAACCCAGTGCTGGGCACGCCATAATTATGGCGATAAGACCCCTCTTTGAGGAGTGGCTGGAAAGACCTCACGGCGTCCTCACCTTCCGCATGACGCAGGTCCTCACCGGACATGGCAAGTTCGGGAGGTTCCTGCACCGGATTCGTGCGGAAGAAACGCCCGGGTGCCGCCATTGTGTGGACCGCCCGGAGGACACGGTGGAGCATACGGTAGAGGTGTGCCCTGCCTGGGCAGAGCACCGCCGTGTCCTCGCGGGGGCGATCGGCGGCAGCGATCTCTCGCGCCGGGCCTTGGTACAGGCCATGGTCCGGAGCGAGGAGGAGTGGCAGGCGGTTGCCTCCTTCTGCGAAGCAGTAATGCTAGCAAAGGAGGCGGCCGATCGCGTGAGGCAAAGGTCCTCACGCCCCAATCGCCGCCGGGATTCCGATCCCGATTTCCGGCCACCGTAGGCGCGGGCTTGCAGACGCCGAGCAATGGGTGGCTCGCCGTCTGACCGTCCGGTAACCGTCCGGACCGAGCCCAAGTCGTCGACGGCGCGTTTTGTTCCACGCGCGCCTCAAGGAGATGTCAGCAAATCGTAGGGGCCCAGCAGGGTCGAAGCCTACTGGGGCCCTGGGTAGTGTGAAAGCGAAACCCGGGGCCCTGGGACGAAGGCAACGAAGGAACAGGAGTGGGTTTTTAGTCAGTAAGAGTCTGACACTATCTCCCGTTCCGCCCAAGAGCGGGGATGACCTGGTTTTTATCTTTTTATCGCTTTTCATTTTTATAATTATATTGTCACTCGGTACTTTATTTATAATATGCTTTATTTATTTACCTCTCCCTCTCCCTCCTATTTTCAATTCATAACTTTACCCTTTATATAATTTTACAATGGCGCAACTAAGACTAAAATTCGTTATTAATAAATTCTTCAATTTAAATTAAATAAACTTATTTTACATTCTGAAATGTATACTTGGATTGATTTTATGTACATACTACGTACATAAATTCATGACTTCGCGAAGAAAGGTGAAACGTGTTTTAATTCGAAATAGAGTAGCAAGTTGTGAAGTCAACTGGGAGGAACTACCCGCTCGGGTACTACGGGTAGAACGAGTAATACGGGTAGTACGGACGTGCAAGACGACGACTTTTAACCCTGCACAATACATTACAGTTGTACGTGGCTTCAAGCACTTGACGCAATGAGTACATAGTCTATTTTTTGTACCTACAGATTTCTTAAAGACATATCATATTAGAGAAGTGACTTTTTTATAAAAAGGTTTTCGGTTCAAAAATACATTGTGAGCAATAGATGTCAGATCTACAACGGTTAAAGGTTCCATTCACTAATCATCTGATTTCTAGTTGTCTGTCTGTTGTATTGAAAGGTCGTCTGTAAAAAATCAACAATAAAGAACACACAAGTACAATAAAGAATATCTATCTAGTTTCATTACACTGTCGTTTAACATTCAAGTAATATCAAAAACCCACATATAATGTCGCTGCCATTCATTCAATCCAACTTAGACCAATGATTTACTTAACTCCTTTCGACACTTTCAATCCTTGACTAAAACAAACCACGAACGTATTTCTAGGAATAGTAAGGTTAGGTTCAACGTTATCCTTATAATCCCTAATTGAATGTAAATCTCCGCGGTCGTGACCTGACCCCGTGGTGTCGGCCCTGTAATTCATATCACACAAGATAGATGGCGCTATCTGCCGCTCAAGCTTATCTTATCTGGTTTAAATTCTGAAATGGAACTTACTAAGTCACAGAACGAGGTTGAAGAGAAATTCAAATACAGTTCCTTTGTATAAATTTGGCGGTCGTAATTCCTAAAAGGTTTTTTTTTTTGTAAATATTAATAAAATTAGTAATTATCTATATATAAAAAGAGAAACCAACTGAGTGACATATCAACGCACAGCCGAAACTGGGATTAGGAACGTGCGAGCGTGCGGGTGAGCGTGGAAATTTTGCACAAGTTTTTTTTTATGTCGTAGGCGAGCGTATCTTAGTGATAGGATTTTCCAAAATTCACCCCTAGGGGATGAAAGGAAGTCCAAAGTTTGTATGGATAAACTTACTTAAACGCGGGCGAAGCCACTGGCAGAAGATAGTGTACGTGTATAATATAAGCAGTAAGAACTGATATCACAGCTGTTTTTGCCTCAATGTTCAGAAAAGACACATTCAGCATCATTTCGTTATATGCTATCAACAAGGAAATTTTCCCAGAATCACTTGCCATCTGACATTAGCTTTGCTGCGACTTGAAAAGCTCCCGTTTGAGTCGTTTAGGAGGGAAAATTATGAGAAATCCTTTTTCGGCAGACATGTTTGCTGAAAAGAGCTTTCTCGTAATTTGCTGGACGTCTATATAAATGTCATACCCAGCTTATGTAACTCGTAGCAAGATAGAATAGAAACATAGACAATTTTGTTAATCAATTATTTCCACGTGTCAATAATTTTACTGACCTGACCATGGGTTCCATTCAAACCTTTTTTTTTGGATGGGAATTAATCGAACTTCTACCGCTCAGTGTGGAGTGAAGTCTAAAATCCATCTGTGTTCCTACAGTTGTCGGCTCGCAGCCCTGCCGACCGCATACTGGAAGACGCAGCGTTGTAAGGCCTTTCAAAAGGTTTATTGACTTGCTAAGGGTATCCGTTGGATGTGAGACACACAAGACCAGTCGTTCAGGTGATACTTTGGGGTGACAACAGTGGACGTCTTTAGGCTGAAACGATGAAATCATCAAGTAGCCTCTCCTGCTCTGAAGCAAAGCGAGAGGACGTGTCAGTCTTTTACTGACTAAAACTCCATCAATCTTCCTTCTTTGCACTTTGCGTTTCCAGGACCACGGGTTTCTCTTTCGTTAGTCATCCCATGGCTTCAATCCATACGACTACTATGACTAGACAAAGTTGTTATAAGAAGCAAATTGTTGCCACAGCAGCAGCTTAGCTCCTGTAAAGGTGAAAGGTCTGAGTTGTCAACACTAGTCTATCTCTGTTGAGCAATGTAAGACTGTTTGTAAAAAACAAGAGACTACCTAGTATAATATTGAGGCAAGCGTTCCGTGAGACGCCGCCTAAATAGATTGATGGATGACTTTTAAAATGTGGCTAATAGAGGTCCTATGCGGAAACTGTTTGTTGTGTAGTGTTGCCAGGTGTCCCGGTTCGACTTTTAGGAGTCTGGAGACGCGTCCCGATTTGCGCCCGATCGAGAATCGGGTAATCAATAAAATGAAAAACCATTATAATTACCAAAAATTAACATGTATTACATTTGTCGCATTTGCATCAATCACTATACCTATCCTAAAGATAATATCGGAACGGCCGGAGTCTGCAATACTAGGGAGGCTTATATTCTTATATATTCCAGCTGCATGTAAGGTGACGCTTTTTTCATGTTTCTGTTTGTACTTTGTTTTATTGTTATTTAATTTATGACATTGCTGCTATTATTATTTTATTGAATATAATGTGAATGTAATCACGATTGCTGCAATACTAACATAGTTTTTTAGATCCTTGTTACTAACATTATATGGACATTATTTAAGTTTGAAATAAATGTATTTTATTTTTATTTATACCGAGTGTGATAATGCGTTCAAAAATTAGTTCAAAATCATACTAGGGCCGGTGTGTGCTAGAGCTACGGGAACGTCTGAAAGAGTGACTGTGGCCTTTGAATTTGAAGGACAAATGAAGGACATAGATCCATTTTTGTCAGTAAAAGTCTGACATGCTCTTTCGTTCCACTCTTGAGCGGAAGAAGTCATTGGATGATTTCCCCGCCTCAAGAAAAAGTTATTTTTTTATTTGTCCCGATCTAAAACCCTAAATCCCGATTTGTTTAAACATCTACCCCTATTGTTGTTAC
Organism: Mythimna vitellina; assembly: GCA_949316375.1. Lineage (NCBI taxonomy): Eukaryota > Metazoa > Arthropoda > Insecta > Lepidoptera > Noctuidae > Mythimna > Mythimna vitellina. The sequence goes on along the minus strand of OX438691.1, from coordinate 11,974,002 downwards.
TTACTATTGTTGTGACGCAGTTAGGGAGAGGCTAATATCCAGAGGACTGCGATAGTAGAGCAGTAGAGACTTCTATGATTGATAATGTTATTAAATATTCAGGCGTAACTTGGAAAATGGGTTCGGGCGATTATGTCAACCACAGGCACAATGATCGCCGGCTAAGCGATGAGTTCCTTAAGATAAAAGCAGGGTAGACTTATGAAATAGTCATTTAATAGAGTAAGACGTACTAAGAAGGAGGGATATTGATGATTTAAATGATTAATTATAATTTTGTAAATAAATACGTCGTGTCCAACAGTGGACGTCTTTCGGCTGAAATGATGATGATGATGATTATGATGAAATAAATACGTGTTATGGTTGAAAATTATATTTTTCGAACATAGAACCTAATACTGACCTGCAATATGTAAAAACTTAAGAAAATTTGGATTTCGCGGGCTATTCCTCTTTAAGATAGAAAGCGTCGTCAAGGCTGGCTCAGGAATATGTAGGTAGATGGTGAGAGGATTTGAATGCGTATCATCAGAGCTAGATCAAGTCCGTATGGGAGGAAATTGTCTAGAAGTACTTTTTTTAGGTGGGAAAATCATTTAATGACATCTTCTGAACGAAAGAGCATGTCAGACTTTTACTGCCAAAAATGGATCTATGTCCTTCAGTTGTCTTTCAAATTCCAGGGCCACAGTCATTCTTTCAAACGTTCCCGCGGCCTCTCAAGGCAATGTCAGTAACCCAGCAGTAGGGGCCCAGCAGGGTCAAAGCCTACTGAAACTTGAAGAATGATTCTGCCCAGCAGTGAGACAGCAAAGGTGCCGTCTAGGCATCATATTGATAATAATTTAATACCTACACAGAAGCAGTCTATCTATTTTTGTATTACCGCATTTTTTATTATTATGGATAGGCTCGCGTTTAAACACTATCTCACCTGATGGTAAGCGATGATGTGACCGATGATGGAGCACGCTTGCTCAAAAAACTTTTTACAAAAAAAGAATAACCGACTTCACTAAAAAAAAAATACTATAAGGATCAAAATAACTTTAATTTCGGAAGTCGGTGTTACTCGGTATTATTTGTATCTTATTTAACACCGACTTCCGAAATTAAAGTTATTTTGATCCTTATAGTATTTTTTTTTTAGTGAAGTCGGTTATTCTTTTTTTGTAAAAAGTTTTTTATTTCACACTTTTTAGTTGCGATACACTTATAAACAGAGTGCCTATTTCTCATGATAATTCTAATTAACCCAAACACTGCTAGGTTACATTGTGTTATTATGAAGTTATGTGTCTACCTTCCACCTTCCGGCCCCATCATCAGACCAATTTGATAGTACCTTATAGCCAAAGTGCATCTCATTACAATTCTAATAAGCCCAAACACGGCTAGGTTACATTGATTAATTACGGAGTTCCAGTGCCTACCTTCCGGCTCCATCATCATCATGAGATCACTTCAATGAGACCATTTTCAACGTAACTATTCAGAACCATTCATTTAATTGTATTGTCATAGTGGCATAACTATCTTCATTGTGATATCTATGCGAGTAAGAAGTTCCGTTGACTATTTCTGGTCTTCTCCATCAGTTCCACTTCATCAAATGTTACTTTTTGACTGTAAATACTTAAGTTCTCGATGAAAATACCAAAATCACTATGTAGTTGCCTATAATATTTGAGGAGTTCCCTCGATTTCGCCAAGATTCCATCATCAGATCCCAACTTGGTGACTATGGGACCATTTGGAAAGTATATCCTTTCCATCAAAGAAATAATTTTTCAAATCGGTTGGCAAGCAACGAAGTTATGCCCGAACAAATATAAAAAAAAAATACAAACATCCGAATTGAGAACCTCCTCCTTTTTTAGAAGTCGGTTAAAAAGTAACCTATTCAGTCTTGACTTAAAGACCCCTAGGTTATAGTAATCAGAAAACAAAGACTTCAGTAGGGAATTCCACTCCTTTGCTGTATGCACAATAAATGTGTTCCTAAAACGATTTGTGCGCATGGGTGAGAGATTCACTATGTACCGGTGGCATAACGCCGTACGTCTAGTCAGATCATCACCGAAAAAAGGTTATGCTTGAACATAATTTGGCATAGATGAATAATAGATCATATTTTGGAGGAACATTAATATTTAAATTACTTTAAATCCTGTTAAGGCAAAGGGCTCCCGTGGGAGGGGCAAAATACCGTATTTCTGAAAAGGTTGAATGGATTATCTCTCGAAACTTAAGATTCCCTTGTAGGATTCGAGACCTCTGATGGGAGCATAGTTTTAATCCTACGTACCAGTTACTCGTACCTTCAAGTATTTATATCTCAGTTTACAGTATTCTTCACTAGAATTAGCACGAATCTGAAATTTTAGACAGGCTGAAATGCTAAATTTAAACTTGTGACTCTTTAAAGTTCTGTCAAAGGTCAAAGATACTTAAAAGGCTTTTAGCAACAAGGCCACTCATTGTGTCACCCAATATTATACAGTATTTCTAAAATTGTGTTTTGCTTAAACCTCAAAAGCATATTACGGAAAATAGATGAACCTAATTTTAGAATCTGACATAGTTCAGAGAATTCTATCGATTCTTAATTAAAATATATTTATGCTCTACCGATAATTGTCTCGAGTCTGGGTGTCTTGTTTATGAAAGTTTACGTGTGTGTGAACGCAACCACGATAGAGAAGCCGATGGCCGGAGCTCGTTTTGCGATTTGCGATGCCCGAGGCGTCTATCATGGCGTTTAGGGTGTGAGGAAGAACGTTTCCTCACTTATACCGCCTTCTTCGCTAGCGTTACTGCTTCGCAGAAGGATACGGTTGGCTAAAGGTTGACTGGTGAGAATGCCTTGTTGCATTAAGTCCGCCTATGTACCACTACTGTACATGAAGTTTAAATAAATAAATAAATACGGACCGCACCCCATTCTGAACCAGGGCCCGGCGTGAGAGGTCACCGCCGTCAATCGCCTTCTCAAGGACACGGCGATGCTGTGAGGCACACCTCCACCGTGGATCATACCACCGTATGCTCCAGACTGTCTGAGCAATGGCGACATCTGAGCGTTTCTTCCACCTGAATCCGGAACAGGAACCTCCTGAACTTACCGGACGGTGAGGACTTGTATTATGCGGAATGTGAGGACGTTGTGGCGCCTCTTCAGCTTCTCCTCAAAGAGGGAGTTACCGCTGCAATTGTGGCGTACCCAGCAACTTCGCTCGTGTGAAAGCAGAAAATTGTATCAAGATAACCTAGCGGGATAAAAAGTTTTCTGTTCTATTCCAGGACATGAAATAGAACATTACCCGTATGTACGCCCAATTCATCCAAATCATCATATTCCTACCCTTGTTTCGTGTTATTTGCGGTCGGCGCAGCACGTTCATCCAATTAATCCAAATATCAAAAAAAAAAAACTTGGTAAGTGCGAGTTCCGTACAAACTTACGAGTACCTATGCAAATAGTTCAATTCTGGAATAAAGTCTCGAAAGATTTTTACGAATCGCAAAAAAAAAAACAAATTTATAGTTATCAAATTTATTTCTATACTTGTGCTATAAGACTTTGTTTTATGCCAAATTTCAGGATTCTGGGTCAACGGAAAGTACCCTATAAATTTGGATTTCTTTGAGAGTGTCGAAATGTACGTTTTGGCCACATAAACTGACGTATCTCTTTTTCTCGTTAACTTACAAGTTTGATTTTTTTAAAACTTCAAGAATTTGAAGACCTAAGTATATAGTTTTAATTTCATCTCGATACCTCTCCACATTCTCGGGATAAAGGGTCTTGACAGACGGACAACAAAGTGATCCTATAAGGGTTCCATTTTTTTCTTTTTGATGTACGAAACCCTAAAAAACATAAAAAATACAAATACATAACAAAAACAAATAACAATAAAAAATAAACATTAAAAAACAAATAAAAATAACATTAGTGTAACTAGCAGCTGCCAGCATGGCTCTCACGTTACTGGAAATTTATTTCAAGGAAACATACTCCCAGATGAATGAAAATGAATGAAAGAAAAGAACGTTTTGCGTCGACCTAAAATAAAACGGGTCAAGAGCAAGAAGATGATGATACTCCCAAAATAAAAAGCATATATATACACTTACAAACTTTCATCTTCATAATATTTCTGTGATTAGTAAGATAAGATAATACCACGAGTTCAATTGAGTTCAATCCAGTCAGGCCGTTTAATTCATATTCCCACACCTTAACATACTGGCATGGTATGACATAATGACTTTCCCAGCGTGTAAACCTAAGGGAATAGTTATTGTTTCATCGCATACTTTCCCTAGTGCGTCAGTATGATTATTATAGTATATACAGAAAACATCCGCCGCGGTCTACACATTGTAATACTTCATCAGTATCATTATTTCGATCGAAAGACCTCCCCCAAGTGTCACCATAACGATCGTTCCTGTGTGTCTCGCAGACATCGGATTTTCGCGACCCTCACTAAGTTATCAGTCCACCTTGTAGACGGCCTTCCAACGCTGCGTCTTCCGGTACGCGGTTACCACTCCAGAACCTTTCGTCCTCATCGACCATCTGTTCTGCGAGCGATTATTCGGCGTATGTCGGTAACCTTGGTTCTCCTATGGATATCTTCATTTCTGATGCGATCATGCTCGAAAACTCCAAGTAGAACTCCTTTCCATTGCTCTTTGGAAGACTTTAAGCCTCTTGTTGAGGCTCATTGTGAGCGACCATGTTCCGTAGCATTAATATTCTTCTAAGACATGCACTCTTCACATAGTGGTCGTGGTCATGTCTCGGTCGTGTTTGGAGGCTTGGGAGTAGTCATTGATGTCGGATTGAGTCACAGATTTGATGAAGTCCCTCAACCGTGTTGGAGAATGCTCACAAGATTTTTTGCCCTCGACTTTCTTTTGTACCACTGATCGTTCCATCGAGTCGTTGTTATGGGTGGTATGTCTGAAGATTTTGAGGATTCGTATTAGCATAGCCGATGATAATCTCTCTTTTGATATTGAGTTATTTCAGGATTAAAACATTAGTTTGGTTCGCGGTTCATAGGATTCTAAACAAGCGCCTGCATTTCCAGTATATCAAACTTACGTCACTAACCCACCTTATTGTTCTTTTCTTTTTCCACCTCTTTGTACATAACATACATAACATTTATTATTTATTTTATTTTTTATTATTTTTTTTTATTTTTTATTTTAATTTTTATGTTATCTTTTATATATAATAGCTATATTACATCTATGTATAGTCTAGTTTACAACTTTAATCTAATATTTCCTTTATTAATTTGCAGTACACCGCAGACTACCCCTCTTTTTCTATTTCAAATTTTTACATTCCACCCTAAAGTTGTCTGGTAGATATCGCTGTCAGCGATAAGACCACCTTTGTACCCATAGATTTAAGTTTGTGTAAAAGTTTTGTTACTATTTTAGGTGTACAATAAAGTTTATTCTATTCTATTCTTACAAGGGTCTCGCATCTTCAGCGTCACGTGTATGGAAGACCAAGCACTTCATCACTCGAACCTTTATATTTCTGGCTATTCTGGCATTAGTATTATTAGCCTTATAATTTTCCTACTGGAAATCCGGTAACGTCATCAACTTATTAAAAGGTAACAGTTTTTTAGAGAAAGTCAAATATAAGAACTAGGTTAGGTTAGGCTTAGTTAGGCCATAAATACTGATACAATAAAAAAAAGAAACATAATACCACATTTGAATTCGGAATCTGTCATTTTTAAATGAATTTTCATTGTGTTTTCTCATTTTCTCGCCAATCAGTGTTAAATATCTTATTATAAAAAGGAGTGGGGTCATAAAAAGAATCTAATTGCTGTGAATGACGATGATGACGACATTTGACTCCACACCTACTTTGTAAATAGTGCATTGCACAAAGTAGGTCAGTTTTAGAGAGTGTAGCTTGCTCTAAATGTCATGATAATATTTTGGAGTCCCTAACCCAATCCACAAGATTGGCAGTGAAGAATTTTCCCAAAAAAAAAATTTTTTTCTTTGAAACTAGTTTCCTATGTGCATGTTGCATTTAGAATGACTTTTGTTTAAAGAATTAAACTTGTGTTTTAAATAGTGTTAACGTTTACAAATTGGAGGCCCATGTTAAGTAATCTTTTACAGATAGACAGACGAGACGACAGATTATAGAGCAATATCATATCCGAAAAAGTTTATAACCAAAAACCGGGAGAATTTTATTCATTTGCGAGATAACGCTCTTTTCCTCTTTTCTAGCTACACAGCATTTTTCTACTGAAAGGAAATGACGGGAAATTCGCCGCTTTTACCCTTCTCCACCTGCACTTACGGAACTAGTGCTTTGCAACCTACATATTTTATATACGCAAGCTTTACGTATTCCTTAATGCTTGTAAAATACAACGAGTAAAAAAACCGGCCATGTGCGAGTAGGACTCGCGCGCGAAGGGTTCCGTACCATTATCTTTATCATTATCTATGGGAACCCTATTTAAATATTTATTTTGTTCTGTTTTCAGAAATACATCATCTGTGAAACTTTTAACTGTTCAACTATCACGGTTCATGAGATACAGCTTGGTGACAGACGGACGGACAGACAGACGGACGGACAGCAAAATCTTAGTAATAGGGTCCCGTTTTACTCTTTAGGGACGGAACCCGAAAAAAAGTTCTTCACCGTTCCTAAAACCAATTTTAGACCTGACATTTAGTACAGTAATTTCCTTCATTATGTATCCTAAGAATGAAGAAACATAATATCGAGCTCGTCGCCTCTGTACGTAATTAGTGTAAGACCACAACCCCGCAGCCGCCTCCCTCGTACAACGACTCGGTTTAACAACGTCACTAGCGACACTTGCGACAGTAGGTAATAATAATAATATAATAATAACAGTTTGAGTCCACTTTGGTTTTGCTTAGCCCTGAATCCTCTAAGCACGTTGCTGGAGAATTCAGGTCTAGGCTATCGGTTGAGAAGAGGTGGTCAGGTTCTATCTCACCTTCTTTACATGGATGATTTAAAACTTTTTGCCCACAACAATTTGCAACTGATGGAACTACTGAAGGTAACTGAAACTTTCAGTAGTGCCATCAGGATGGAATTTGGTGTGGATAAATGTGCAGTTATGCATGTAAAGCGAGGGAAGATTATGGAATCTGAGGGGATTCAACTCTCAGATTCCATATACCTTAGATCCCTCTCCTCGACCGAGACCTATAAGTATTTGGGTATGTCGGAAGCGTTAGGCATTAACGTTGCTGACATGAAGCAAACGTTGAAGGAGCGTTTCTTTGGCCGCCTGAAGAAGGTTCTAAACAGCCTTCTGTCAGGTGGAAATAAGGTGCGCGCCTTCAACGGTTGGGTCATGCCGGTTTTAATGTACTCTCTCGGCATACTCAAATGGACTCAGACCGAGCTAGAAGCTCTGGATAGACGGGTCCGTACATTGCTGACCGCAAATCGGATGCATCACCCACGATCATCGGTGATGAGACTGTACATCCCGCGGAAGTGTGGAGGTCGAGGTTTTTTGAACGCAAAGACTCTACACAACCGCGAGGTGTGCAGCCTCAGAGAATACTTTCTCAAAACCGACGTGGGTATACACCGCGATGTGGTCGCAATGGACAAGGGACTCACCCCGTTATCCATGGCTAAAGAGAACTGGCGCAAACCTGTGGTACTTACTACTGATGACCGCAAGGAAGTGTGGAAAAGCAAGGAGCTCCACGGGCGCTTTTATCGGGCTTTTCATGAGCCTGATGTAGATTTCTCGGCATCCGTGGCCTGGTTACGTTTCAGCGACCTCTTCGGAGAAACTGAAGGTTTTGTCTGTGCAATTATGGACGAAGTTATCTTAACGAACAACTATCGGAGACATATTATGAGGGACGGGACGGTTGACGTGTGTCGGGCATGCCATCGTCCTGGTGAGTCCATCAGACATATTATCTCTGGTTGTTCTCGTCTGGCTAACGGCGAGTACTTGCACAGACATAATCAAGTAGCCAGGATTATTCACCAGCAACTTGCTTTGAAATACAACCTTGTGGATTCGGAGGTACCATACTACAGGTATGTGCCCGACCCAGTTCTCGAAAATGACCATGTCACGTTGTACTGGGATCGGTCTATCATTACTGACCGGACTATTGTAGCCAATAAGCCGGATATGGTGGTGATAGACCGATTAGCGCGCCGCGCAATGATAGTTGACGTCACCATTCCACATGACGAGAATCTTGTGAAAGCTGAGAAAGAGAAACAAATCAAATATCTCGACTTAGCACACGAGGTTGTCGACATGTGGAATGTGGACTCAGCTATCATTGTGCCGATTGTCGTGACCGCCAATGGCCTTATAGCCAAAAGCTTCGACGACCATCTGTCGAAGCTGTCATTGCACGGTTGGATCAAGGGCCTGATACAGAAGGCAGTACTCCTAGATACGGCCCGCATTGTGAGGAGGTTCCTGTCTCTGGAGCCCTAACCACCGGTAGCTTGGACCCTGTTCCTGACACCGGCGGACAACTATTTTTTATATTTTTAAATGTTTTTTTTATTTATATGTTTTTTAAAGAAATATTTAAAAATGTAATAAGTATGTAAAAAAAATAAATGTATGGAATAATAATAATAATTATATAATATTCCACTACTATCACACAACGCCGTCTAGTCTCAAGCTAAGCAGAGCTTGTGTTATGAGTACTAGATAACTTATAAACATACTTATATATTTCTAAATACATACATATTATAAATAAATTACACCCAGCCACAGAACAAAAGATCGTGTCTATCACACAGACATTTGTGCTGGGTGGGAATTGAACCACGACCTCCGGTATAGCAGTCAGGACCACTAACTACTAGACCAACAAACCAGTTAATAGTGTCAATCAGTCAATTGCGTGCAAAACTCTCAACACAATATTGTAATACATCTTTTAGACGAATAAAGACTCCAAAAATAGTTATTTTGTGCTTAAAGGTTTTAGTAGGTAACCCTAATATACCCCACCCATACGCACAAAACGTTTTGGAAACACATTGCGTACAGCTAAGGAGTGGAATTCCTTGCCGGAGTCTGTATTTCCTGATAGCTGTAACCCAAAGGTTTTTAAGTCAAGAGTGAATAGGTTACTTCTAAGCAAGCGTGCTCCATCGTCGACCACATCGTCACATGGTCAAACGCGAGTCTATCCATAATAAAAAAAAACCGGGGAAGTGTGAGTCGGACTAATGCGCTGAGGGTTCCGTACAAACTATGAAAAACATTTCTATTTCCGAATTGAGTTACGAATCTTTTTCCGAATCGCAAAAAAAGTTTTTTATTGTGACGTAACTACAAATCAGTTTTCAGATTTTTTCCTATACTTGTGCTATGAGACCTCGCTTCCCTTTCAATTTCAATTCCCTTGAGAGTGTCGAATATACGTTTTATGCGACATAAATGGCTGTATCCTTCATTGTCGTCAAATTACAAGTTTGATTTTTCACAGCTTCAAGGGACCGCAGATCTGAGTATATATGGTTTTAATTTTAATTTAAAACTTTCATGCATTCCTGAGATAAAGTATCTTGATAGAAAGACAGACGGAAATACAACAAAGTGATCCTATAAGGGTTCCGTTTTTTCCTTTTGAGGTACGGAACCCCTTAAAATGCGCTATGTACACTATCGAAAAGGTGGCGTGAAAACGTGTGCATATTATGACGATTACCTCTTTCAACTTTTTGAATTTTCAATTTATCAAAAACGGTGGCTTTCAGAAAGAAAGTATTCACACATTTTTGTAGATAATTATCTAATCCATAATTTTTGCCTGGACTAGTTTCATGATAAAACTTACCGTCTTGCTGAAAATCGCGAAAAACTCGTTTTTGTGACCTTTGACCCCGAGTATTTTTTTTCCAGGTGTTGGATCGGTGAGGACTTTTTAGATTTCATGGTGTTTTGAACAATCCTACCAATATTCAGCTGGGTGCGAATTTTTGTAACCTCAGATATCTAAATTTACCGGACTATTAATCTTTCAAAAATCTCATCTCAATCTTTTAGAAACTCATTGTCACCGTCATGGGGTAGCGCTAGTCGCTTGTTTGAATGTTTTTTAATTCTGAAATCAGCATTCTGACAGATTTTTCTAAAAATGACGTTTAGAAAAATCGGTTTCATAATTTCAGTTTCGCCTTGCGGTTGATTGGTGAAACATTGTTTTACCCTCAGAAACTGGTGATTTGGCAGTCACTCAACCATTCGCCATACGCCATTCAGCCAGCCAACCAACCATACCAACTATTTACTGCAGCCACCATTTATCATGCCACCAACGCAATAAAAGCCAAAATCGGTTGACCGGACTGTAAAACAAAGTTTGTTTAAATGTATTTTAATGTGAAAGGAGTATAATATTATTTAAAATAAACAGTAGTTGCGTAGCTGTAACCGCGTAGCAGGCATAGTCCCGTAGCAAGTGTAGTCAAGTAGCCGTAGCCGCGTAGCATGCGTAGGCACGTAGCCGTAGCTGCGTAGCATGCGTAGCCACATAACGTAACATAGCAAACCGGCCGAAATGTTCATTCGATTATATAATTCGATCATTCCGAATTATCTGTGTATCTGATTAATTATGAATGAAAGTAACTCGTTTCATTATTCAGCTGTCATTTAATCAATTTAAATAAATACGAGCTTATGATTCGCGAACAGTTATATCCCGGGAGTAACTCTGTTCAGAATTGATTTAATGTTGTTAATTATATAATATAATAGCAGTTTACTCGCGACTGCGCTCACGAGAATGTTTTTATACATTAAACACTATTTGGAGTGTGATTTTAAAAACTAGTAATGGTAGTCTTTATTATTCATTTTGGTTTGATTTTGTGCCTAATTTCAAGTTTATAAACCCAAGGAATAAAATTCTCCCATATAACCTTTGAAACACCCTAAATCCTTGTCTAGAGGTAGTTTTGAATAACGGATAATGAAAATCTTTTTTATTTATTTTTTGTTGATCTTGAGGCGCACTAGTTTATTAAGAGCCTATTCACTCTAGCCTTGAAGACACGCAAATTATAATCGGATAGGAAGACCTCAGCAGGCAAATTGTTCCAGTCTTACGATGTACGCGGTACTTGGTTACTATTTATGCTAAATTTCATGCATATTAATCAATGGAATAAAATTTTGCATACAAACGAATTTCTAACTTTTTCCCACCTTAAAGTTGAATTTTCAAAAAAATCTCTTCTTAGTACTCGGCTATATTTTAAAAGAAAGAATTGTGCAAAAATTCACGTTCCTATTATCTCATAAGATATCTGTTTCCAAAATATCTGTGGAAAGATGTGTAATAGCGTCATAATCACGTAAGAGCGGTTGCATAGAAGTGTATTTCGAATTGGCCGCTCTTCATGTCTTCATTTCATTTCCTGATTTGAAATTAAGAACGTTACTCAATTACCCATCTAGTGTCAATGACCGCTATTACCAATCCGAAACGCAACAACTAGTGTTCGCATTTACGGCTTGTTCACGACTTTGGTCTTAGCGGCGAGCGGCGCGGTGAGCAGGGCGGCATCGGTATGCGGTGCGAGGCACTACGAGCGGCGTCTCGTGGCGTGCTTCAAACATTTTCACACTTTTGATCTTACCGCTTGCCGCCCCGCGCTTAGCTACCGCTCACAGCGGCAAGGTTATAAACGGGCCATTACATAGCAAGTCCGAGTTAGAATCAAATGATTGATAGTGTTTACGTGTTTAGTTACAATCCAGTGCAGAGTTAGCGAACGTGACCGAGTAATGTATGTGACTGCATAGATTTATCCGTCTAAGGTCTATTTAAACTTGGCCAGCGAAGTGCTAGCACATGTTCTCTTGGTAAAGAAACTTTAGTATTTTGGAAGGATAAAGCTAAAGTAGTGCATTCACGGGCTTCAAATCACGTGAAATTGTATCCCGTGTGTAGTGTTACAAAGTTAAAACCTACTCATAGTACAGAAAGCTGAGCAGTTTAGATCTGTACACTAAAATTTTTGTTTTTTATTTTTAATTTGTTTATTGAAAATCGCTTTTGGCGATGAGACCGCCCATTGTGACACCCTATTAATCTTAAGTTCCTCATGTAATTTTATTTTTGGTGTAGAATAAAGAGAATTTTAATGAGTTGGAAAATCATCACTTTTTTCGCTCTAGTGTGGAGCGAAAGGGCGTGTCCGATTTTTACTCACTAAAATCCACCTGTGTTCCTTCAGTTGCCTTTTGCATACAAGGGACACTCTACTGGCATCAAAGTAGTTACCAATATTTCGTCACTTTAAGACAAGCCACAAATCTTAAAAGATTTACAATACTTCCGCCGCCATCGATCAAAAAACGACTGAATGCTTCGCTGACGCAAGACGTTGCCTTTTTCGTTTAAAACTTGTAAGTTCACAAAGTTCTTAACGGCAAACTTGCGGAGCGTTTTTTCCGCCGTGATCGAAGACGGCCGGCAGTGCATCACGTGTTGCCGGGATTAAGCCTGCAAGCGCAAGAACCCAGCAGGGAGGCTGCGAAAAGCTGGGAAGCCATTAATTTTGTTCAGCGCCTTACAAGTTACAGCCGCCGTTAAGCCGCCGCCCCACTTTGACTGCATTACAAAAAGAATATTATGAAGTGTCTGCACAACGGAGCCGGATTACAATGAGTCGCCTTGAGCCCCTCCTCATATTGCTCACTTTGCTGGAGATTTCAGTCTTTTAAGTTCTTTGTCTCCTTATTTTGAACAGGCCGAGTTAATAGATTACCTTTTAGCTTATTAAGATATTTCTTGGAATGTGAGTTAAAGTTTTGATGGTAAAGCGCTTTGCGGTTTACTGGCTTTGAGATTTGTTATTTGAATGACGTTTTGGGGAAAGGTATCTACCTATTTTCTGTCTGGAATGTAATCGGTTATTGTTTTTCAAATAAATAAGGACACTAACTTTCAATGTCACCTTCTGAAGGTGAATCTTTTCAGAAAGACAGACTTTTGACTCGTTTATTAAATCAAATCAAATACGAGTTGCATGAACTTTGAAAGAGAAACACTGAGAATGAGAAAACATTAGCCTCATCTAGTAAAAATTGACAAAAACTATTGACGTTTAAAATGCAAAATAAATACAAATTATCAATTACTTGTTAAAGAAGAATTGCCAAAAGTTAATTGCAGTGGGCTAGGCACATTACTTGCAGAACCGATAGTCAATGGGGCCGCGTACCACAGCTTTGGAAGGCCTCCCACAAGGTGAACCGATGACCTGGTAAGTGTCGCGGGAATCCGATGAATGTGAGACGAACAGGACCGATCGTTGTGATGACTTGTCGGAAGAGACCTATGTCCAGCAGTGGATGTTTTTCGGCTGAAATAATGATGATGATACTGATCAATTACTTTTTTTTTACTGATATAAACCAGTGCTTGACTGCGATCCCACCTGATGGTAACCAGTGATGCAATCATTGATGGTAAGGCGCACTAGTTTATTAAGAGCCTAATCACTCTAGCCTTGAAGACACCTAAATTATAATTGGACGGGCAGACCGCAGCAAGCAAATTGTTACTTCATCGACTTTCAAACACTACTTTTTAATGGCGTAGTTACCCTTGCCCCATCTCTATATTCGTTATCTGTGGCGACAGTGTCCGCCGGCACGTGAGTGCACGCATTGGGCACGCCAGTCGTCTGTAGGAATTTAATTTTTCCCCTCGGATTCCTGACTGAGCCCGCGGAGTCACGACGTATTCAATTTACTGCTAGCTAACACATGAATACAGATTTCTTGTCCGACAATATTCCTGCTTGCTATCTAGGTACGATTGTTCCATATTTTTATGTAATACAAAACTGTGTTTGAAATCTGTTTATGTTTTAAGTTATAAAAACATGGTTGGCAATAATTTTGATGACACGCTTTTCTGTACTGTATACTGTATTAGTAACGGTTTGCTATAGCATTTGGACCACTAATTCCGGTCCGAATTGTGAGAAGCCTTCCGACGCTCCAGAACCTTTCGGTCCCATCGACCATCCACTCAGCGAGCGTAAAGTCCAGCATTTTTTGGGCTATGTCAGTAGGTAACCTTGATTCTCCTGAGGTATACCTACTGACACAATATTAATAATTTGTAATTCGACTTCAAACATGGACAAAACCGCAAACACAGCTACTTCTGTAATACAATTTCTGTAACCAACACAACTCCACTTACATTTGATAGCGTACAATATGAACACATTTACAGGAATTTCATGATTTGGAGACAATTCTGCTTTTAAATGTCCAACAATACTACGTGATAGGAAACGTTCGAAATCAATAGCAATTGATAGCTTCATTTGAGAGCGGAATCACCGCGTGTAATCCGGGTTGCGTCCAACCGCAATGTGCCAAATTTTGACTATTGAAATGTCCGATAATACCTCGCTATGTTCAAACTAAATACTTTTCCATAATTTCAGAATAGTTGTGTGTTACAGGGCTGTTATTCTGTACAGAATAAAGATATACTTTTGAACTATAATGAGTTATGTACAACATGGTTTTCTGGCGGGATTTTTTCAAGTGAAGTTAAGAAGAAGTATGAAGAACAGATAGATTAGTTACAAGCTTTTGAGGGATTCCGATAACACACAACCTGAACAGGTGTTGAACTGAAATTCTCAAAGGAAAAAGATACGTGGCCGTCCTCGGCAAACCTAGCGACGTACCGTGCTGGCAGAAGCGAAGGCCATCGGAAAAAAAGCGAACATAAGTTTAAGTTTTTTTTTTTTAAATCTATTTTCTTCCATCTCTCCTTTTGCAGGTGTGCTGAAAGAGATTTCTTTAGAAATAAGCATCACCTCTGTACCTATTTTTCTGTTTCCTTCTTCTAATCTTTTATTTTGTGTGTGTACATAAATTTTTAAATAAATAATAAACATTAAAAAAAAGATATGATAAAGATATCTAAAGATTGATATGGATTTATGGTGGGATTTTTTTCAGTGGTGTTTTAATGATTCGCAAATTGATTCCTGATGGATATTTTAGTCTGAAATTGGTGTAGATTGGTATCAAGTCAATCTGCATAACTGGAAAATATGTGGAATCATTAAAATAGAGGAGATCTCGGTAAAATGCGACAACTTTATTGTAATATTGACGACCTCAGCGAAGCTTTGCCGAGAGGGCTATGAATCGCTCGATACATTTGCTATCAAATACGGCAAAAGCATTCGCATGTTTTACATCCGCATTCAAATGAAAAACTTAATCATATTAATGTATTATTTTTTTTTTATGGTGGGAAATCAGCCAGTGAGAGGTCTCCTGATCTTGGACGGTGCGAGAGGGGGTATCAAACTTCAATTGATTAAAACCCATTTTTTTCTTTTTTTGTTCCAGGGCCCCGGGGTTCACTTTCACTTAACCTATGGCCCCAAATGTATTAAGTTAAAAAAACATAACCATTCTTGCAGTCGGGTAAAAACCAATTTAAAAATAAAGTCAATAAAGTTACGACACAACAACTTTATTGACTTTATTTATAAATCGGTTTTTAACTTAATTTGATGCTTTTAATTTTATACGTTGTGTTGTAATGTAATTTTATTTATTAGTGCAAATAGCATCTTTTTTCTATATAAATGCATTCTTTAGTTCTTGATAATGTACCCTTTTTTTTGTGACTTGCTTGTTGTTATACTTGTCATTGTTACCTTTGCTTTATTGTTTTTATATACATACTAATGGTCCCCACAGACGTTGTCCTATTCGATAGCTAGTATTTCGTCAAATACTAAAATTGAGAACTTGATTGCAGCGCCACCTACCGAGTTCAATTGTATTTTCAAACCATCCTGGATGGTTCATGATCCACTCAAATGTACACACATAGTTTCATCCAAATAGGTCACGATGTTTAGGAGGAGTCAGGTGACAAACCACACACAAATATTGCATGTGGGGTTAGCCTATAGCAGAGAAACTTAAAAACTAACTTCTATGGATAAAATATTTTTATTAATTCTTTTCAAAAAACTCTCCACCAGCCTCTGTATAAAGTTTCATGTGTCTGAACCAATTTTCGAAACATTTTTTCAGTCCGCCGCAGACACCTCTTCCACGGCCTTCTCGAACGCTGCTAGCGCGTCTTCTGGCGATGAAAACTGTAACCCTTTCAGCTGATTGTTTATTTTTGGGAATAAAAAGAAGTCACACAGTGCCAGATCAGGACTGTAAGGAGGGTGCCCCAAGACTCTGACTGGTGTGGTGTCTAGGAAGTACCTCGTTTTGAGCGCTGAGTGCGCGGGTGCGTTGTCATGGTGAAGCAGTATTCCGCTTAGCCCGGTGTTCGGTCGCTTGTTGCTTATTGCAGACAAAACTTCTGGCAGGCATTTTGTGGTATACCATTCAGCGTTGATGCTGCTTTGGTCTCGTAATGGAAATGAAATCAGATATCCCGTCAAAGTAAAGAACCTAGCGATTAAAAATTTCCCTGCACTTCTCGATCGTTTCACTTTCGTAGGCGTTGCTTCGTTTTGAAACAGCCAAGCTATCGATTGACGCTTTATTTCTAGATAGTATTGATAAATTCAGGATTCATCACCTGTTACAATATCGTAAACGTGCCAAGACGAACCTGCTTCAAATTTTTTAATCATATCACGGCTCCACTCCACACGGGCCTGCTTCTGAGCTTCGGTGAGGTTGTGCGGTACCCAGCGGCAAACTATCCTCCTCACGCGAAGGTGCTCGTGTAGAATCTTGTGAACGCTTCCCGGACCAATCTGCAGTGTATGCTGAATATCTTCGTATGTAATTCGCCTATTTTCTTTTTTACTGCCAGCACACTTTCTTCTGTGACAGCCGTCGTAGGACGACCATTGCTTTGTTTATCCCCCAAAGTAAGGCGACTGCACCTGAACTTGCTATACCAGCGGTAAAAGGTTGCTTTTAAAAGTCCTTCATCCATAAAAGCGATTTGAAGTCGATCAAATAACTCATCAGGTTTAAAATCGCAGAAAATTATCGCACAAAAATGTTCTCGATGCAGATCTATTTTTAAATGAAACACGATAATTTGATTGGTCTCTCGAAAAAATGTGGAGGGAAATTAAAAAATTTAACAATGGTATTTTTACTTTTAAATAACCAAAGTTTTCAAAATAATTACAAATGGCTTTATACATAAAAACTGTTTTTTCGCAAGACTTTCTGAGTGGCGTGATATAATTAAATGTTATACTCGTACTAATAAATGTAAGTGTCGGTTTAATTTTGCAAATGTATTGTGTAAGGGATAGTTGGCTGGCCAAAAAAAAAAAAATACTTTCTAAACTTGACATGGTTTGATTAAAAATAAAAAGGTCCGATAGGGGCTCGGTAAAAGTCAAGGAGGTATGGGAGAGTTTCAGTGGTGGGTTCGTGCGTATTTTTTGGTATAAGGTATCTACTAGCTTTTTAAATACTACTAGCCAAACGGAGCTCAATGACTTAAAAAGTTTAGTCTTAACTACTTACTGTTGTGTGTATGTGTCGAGATAGCAAATATCTTAAAGGTTGGATTGAAAACCAGCGTCAGGTACTAGCTAGCATTTATGCCAGGTCCAGTATTGGAATGTCCCGCTTAGGACCTATTTTGGCGTCGCCATGAGGTACAGTAGTAATTTTGATTCTGTTTTTGTTTTATTAACCTTACCTAACTAGATTTTGTGTGCTTTTTATTGCACCAAATAAATCAATTTTCTTTCTTTACTTGTATATAGGTATTCACTAAAAGAAGGTGAAAATTACGCACTAAGACTGCAATACCTCATTTTCTAATTCAATCCTACGCGGTTAGTTACAACCCGCCCCTTACTACAAACTTTGTTATTCCAACGTTTTAGCTCTAACCCAACTCAACGGAAACTGAAATGTTAAGTTAAATTTTAACTTAATTCCTTACTACGTGTTTCAAGTGTGGTTGGAAACGGAATCTTGATCTTGAACAAAATTACTTAAGTAGAAATTTTGTAGATGCTAGTATTACCTTCAAACAGCAGAGTTAAGTGCAAACATGAAGATTCGAACAGAATTCCGAAACTAAATCCTTTCGAGACTTGCATCTATTTCTATGATACAAGCTGTGAAACATTCTCAGTTGAATATCTTTTAAAGAAAATAGATTTTTTATGTTATAGCTCTGGAATGCGAAGAAAGCATCTTAGGATTATTTTGTTTCGAAAATGTAAAACCGATAAGAAGGACTCCATTTTTAGTTTTGGTTCATATTTATTTAGCGATGTGAATGAAAAATTAATTTATCTAACTATAGTTTGATTTTAACTAGTTTTAGTTAAACTAATTAAAACTAGTTAAAATCAAACTAAAAAACCTCAAAAACTCCTCCACATTACTGTCGACTGGTAATGTACCCAAAAGACTGTCGACACTGCCACACTGTATGGCAATACTTAACCTCTGTCCAAGGTAAAAACCAGCCCTTGGGTTAGATTGACATACATTTTATCATGATCAGCATAATTTTAGCTAAAAGACGTCCACTGCTAAACAAAGGCGTCCCTCAAGCGTAGTCATATCGACCAGTCCACATCCATTGAATTCCTGTGACTCTCACCAGGTCCACATTTCGGGAGATTTTCCGACGCTGCATTTTCCAGTATTCTATTATTACTATTATACTCCAGAACCTATGAGCCTTATCAACCATCTGTTCTGCGAATAATGTATCTCGTTCACTGCCACAAACATATAAAATATCAAAAAATTAAAAATAGCTCCGTCAATATTTTATTTTAATTTTTATGAACACTAGACAAAATAAAAGCTCAAAAACACATCAATTACGCGAATTGTAGCCCATAAAATAATAAAATCTGTAAGCTTTTGTATCTTTTATGTATATAAAGGTACAGTAGCTAACCGAGTTTAAAATATATTTTCAATGAAAAACATTTTTACAACTAAACAAGCTTTTGTAGTGCGATACAGTACTCATCAAGACTATTCCACAAAACTCAAACACGATGGGGTTATTTTACTTGTGCTCATTAGTTTCTATGGCGACAATTCGACTCAGATCATCAGATCAGCTCCCCTGCCAAGTTACGACCGTTTCGTTTTGATTCTCTTGCGTTTAATGCCTCGAGTAGGCCACGCCTCCGATTACTTTGTTCTGACGTCATCTCAACGCTCAGTCACGTGGTCAGAACAAAGAAATCGGAGGCGTGGCCTATCCGTATTTTTGAGGGTAGTTATGAAAAACTAATAATGACAGTCTTTATTATTCATTTTGATTATAATTAATAATATAGAGAATATAATATTGGCCTTGGTACAGGCCATGGTTCGGAGCGAGGAGGAGTGGCAAGCGACCGCCTCCTTCTGCGAAGCAGTAATGCTAGCAAAGGACGCGGCCGATCGTGTATGGCAACGGTCCTCTCGGCCCAACCGTCGCCGGGATTTCGATCCCGATTTTCGACCACCGTAGGCGCGGGCTTGTGGACGGCAAGCAATGGGTAGCTCGCCGTCCGACCGTCCGGTAACCGTCCGGACCGAGTCCAAGTCGTCGACTGCTCGTACTGTTCCACGCGCGCCTCAAGGAGATGTCAGCAACTGTAGGGGCCCAGCGGGGTTGAAGCCTACTGGGGCTAAGGGTCTGATTCTGAAAGGAAGACTCGGCCCTGGTACGAAAGGCAACGAATTTTTGATTATTTACAGATATCGCTACGCGTAAACGCTGCGTATCGACCCGCAACAAAAATAATTAAATCCCCTTGCTCAAACTACAAATAAAAGAGTACATGGTCGTCTATACATAATATTCCTACCGTTTTTATTATCGTTATGCTTATTTTATACTACTCGCTGCCCGCGGTTTCGCCCGTTTGAAAATAGGAAATTGTCCCAACACAACATACTCCCGGAATAAATAGTACCACACGGCATACGGTGGAGGTGTACCCCGCTTGGGTAGAGCACCGCCGTGTTCCCGTGGAGACGAGACGTCGCTGCCTCACCGGCAGCGACCTCTCGTGCCGGGCTCTTGTTCAGGCCAAAGTCCGGAGCCAGGAGGCGATCACCTTAATATTACTATTTTTCATCCAAATCCCTTCACTAGTTTCAGCGTGAAGGAGTTACAAACATACACACACATTCACAAATATTCACGTTTATAATATTAGTGTGATGTACCTATTTTCTAGTAAGTATAGTTTCAAAATCGCCTTAGCATCCAACAAAGGTATTCAAAAATATATACAATGATGAATGCAATTTTGACCATGGTCCTTTCCATTTATTTTCCGCTAAAAAGAAATTGCACGTATCAAGGTTTTATTAAGCTGATGGTGTTTGTACATGGTTCACATAACTTAACTTGGTTAATTCAAGCTTCTGGCCTGGTGGTTATATCTGTGCATTTCTGCGTAAATTTTGACATGAACCCGACCACAACATAGTTAGCAAAAGGCTGGGGAGATTGATTGATATTTCATGATCCTGTATATGTACGTAAAACTACAGAAAGTACGAAGTTTGATTACCGTTATTGTGACTCCCTGCATGGGGTGATGTAAACTGATAGCGTAAAGTAATTGATTTAAACAAACTTTTTACAAAACTATAACTTTGACTTCAATATGAAAAAAATAAAAACAAAATCAAAGTAATTTTGCTCTTTTTAAAAATTCTTTGAATATATTTGGTAATTTAATTTCAGAAAGTGGTAGGATGGCGGTAAACTAACCCGCCTCAAGGATATGTCAGCAAATCGTAGGGGCCCAGCAGGGTCGAAGCCTACGCCACGGTCGAAGCCACGGGTAGTGTGAAAGCGGAACCCGGGGCCCTGGGACGAAGGCAACGAAGGAACAGGCTTTTAGTCAGTAAGAGTCTGACACTATCTCCCGTTCCGCCCAAGAGCGGGGATGTCATAAGATGATTTTCCCACACAATAAAAAAAACCGCTCCCTTTTCCTTCAATCAGTCATCACCTAGACGTATAAAAAAGCAATTTTAGTTGTTACAACATTACTACTATGATCCTATGAGGAGTTCCGTTTCATTACTGTCCTCTTTTTGAAGTTGGTTAAAAATAATAATTAGTGGACCCTCAATTCACCGCGCAACACATACTTATCTAGCTTCAAGAATCTCTTGACCTCGTTGATTGGCACTTCATTCAATCATGTCAGGAGTCTGCAACGATTATTGTCTAGATATGTGGAATAATAATAAGAATATTACACTTTTTATTTTATTATGTTTTTTATACCTAAAGAGTGACATTCGTACTAGCAAAAAAAACTCTTTAAATAAAGAATTAAAAAAAACTTTCACACAACGCCATCTATTCCCAAACTAAACAAAACTTTTGCAATAAGTACTAGATAACCGAAAAACATACTCAAATATTTCTAAATACTTTCTCATATATTTCATATTATAGATAAATTATACTCAGACTCAAAACAAATAAACGTGCTCATTACACAAACATTTATCTTGGGTGGGAATCGAATACACGATTTCTGGCATAGCAGTCATGGCCGCTAACCACTAGACCAACAGGCCAGTCGTACTACGATTAACTATCATCTATACTTGTCTGTCGAATTAACCTCTATCGATATCGCACACAGACCTTCTGAACTGACACATATCGAGCCTTCTGTCCAACAAACTCTCATAGGCTACAAACGGAGATAAAGCTACACACATCGGCCCCAAACATCAAACAAAACACATGAGTGATTTGACAAACAATGGAATGGGCATTTTTTGTTTGCTTTATCTATTACCATATTGTCGAAGTGTTCTTATATGTTTTGGTACAAAATAGCTGTATTGATAAGGATTCTTTTTTGTTTACCACTTTTTAGGTTTTTTATTTCGTCGTCGAATATCATAGGTCTTTTTTAATAGAACTGATACAGGTGCTCTCAAAACGGTGAAGGAAAACATCGTGAGGAAACCGGCATGTCCTAGAACTAAACATTCGAAGATATGGGACATCCACCAACACGCACTGGGCCGGCGTGGTGGATTATGGCCCGTTTCCTCTCCTAGAGAGGAGGCCTGAGTCCCAACAGTGGGAACATTATAAGGCCGACTATGCTATGCTATGATACAGGTACAAGGACTATCTCGTTAGTCTGATTTCGATCCCTAAGGTCTATTGTCCACGGACGATTCG
Source organism: Mythimna vitellina (assembly GCA_949316375.1). NCBI lineage: Eukaryota > Metazoa > Arthropoda > Insecta > Lepidoptera > Noctuidae > Mythimna > Mythimna vitellina. The sequence continues at coordinate 11,951,748 of OX438691.1, read as the reverse complement.
TCGACAAAGTTTCATAGTTTTGTATGCAATCTTCACGCAGGCGTACCAAGCGTATAATGACGAATATGTGTCTTTTAAGCTAAGCGTCCGAAAAAGTGACTAGGTCTTTTCATCCGGAATTTCTCAGTAGCAGCGTGAGTTAGTTTTGTATCCCGTTGATAGCGCAGCAATAAACTCGCCTATAGAAGGCATATGGGGGCTTTATAATATTTTTTTATGTTTGAAATGCATTGTGTAGCGAAAGGGAGGATCAGACTTTTACTGACAAAAATCCAGCTATTTTCCGTCAGTAGCCCTTTGCATTCCCAAATCGCGATAACTCTTACCCCGCAGCCCTGACAGGAGATGGGGGCCCCCTGGGACTTAATGAGACTTAAATATTCCCGTGTAATATAAATGTGGATGTACTAAAAATACACCTGCCTAACCCTTCGGGAATATAGGCGTGAGGTTAGGTATATATAAAAAAACAAATAATAATATTACTGTAAATTTCACAAGGCTACCATACAATTCCTCGAAAAATCTTATGTCCCAAGAGGGAAAAGAAACGCAGATAAGGATTTACCATGAAAAAGATTCTTAATTTTTTTGTTCATTTCGGAACAGGGCGAGATGTAGCCATAACAACAATCAGCCGTCCGCATCAGCCAGTAAATAGGACGGGTAGCCGGACGGCACGAGTTAAGTGGTCAAATATTGTGGTCACGACGAGTGGCCCAATTCTGCATTTGTTTAAAATTATCGCAAGTACAAACAAATTAAGAGATTCGTATGTAGGTAGCTTAACAATTATGCAGATATTTTTTGTATTTAAGGCGGTTTGCCTGCTTGGCCTCAATGCACAATATTCGACACATAGTATTCCACAACTAACACACAACTTCATCTAGTTTCAAACTAAGCACAGCATGTGCAATGAGTATTAGACAACTGATAAACATACATATTATAGATAAATTACACCCAGACACAAGAGGCATAGCAGTCAGGGCCACTAACCACTAGATCAACAGGCCAATCAAAACAAGGTTAATTTTGTTGCATTTGTCAATGATTAAAATAAAACAATACATAACAACGCTGCTGCGTAATGCGCGTACATCCGCTTATGTACTTAATACAGCTTAAATAAATAAATCTCAATGTATTTCGGAATTTCTGCAAAATAGGTACGTATAAACTAAAGCTATTTACGCTCGTATGGGCAGTAACCGATATATGGCTAGTAACATCGTAGCGTACGTTAATGACCAGATATATTCTTGTCAGTTTACGGTCTTATCGGAATCGACGTCCCATCCATTATGATCGTAGGCTCTGAGATCTGTCAGCAATTTGACGGAGCCACGAGAAATTAGGTTATGCAAATTGGATGGTTATTGAGCCGCCCCGCTTTGTCATTCAAGAAATTTCAAAGATAACAACGTTATAGTCATCGAGATAAACCGATAGAAAAAAACAATAAAATTGCAGAACTTTTTTCCTTAGTTTTTTTCGTTGTTGTCGTGTTCAATCACAAAATATATGTTTGTGGTTACAATGTAACCACAGCACAGACTTCAGCCACCGTAGGTGTGGGATTGCGGATGTCAATGAGTAGCTCGCCGTTTCATGCGTGCCTCAAAAAGATGTCAGCAAAAACCCGTAGGGGCCCAACCGGGCCGAAGCCTACTGGCGCCATGGGTTTACTTCTAAAAAGAAAACCCGTGGTCCGGGAACGCAAATGGCAAAGAAAGAACATAGGCGTGGTTTTGTCACTAAAAGTCTGACAAGATCTCCTGCTGCGCTCTAGAGCGGAAAAGTCATTAGATGATTTCCCAACTTAAAAAAAGAGTCTTCCTGTTTTGTGTGTACCTATTAAAGTTTATTACAAAATAGGTTTGAATGATTTATATTACAACAAATATTTAAATGATCTACAGATAGTTGTTCTGGGTCTGGATGTCTTGTGTATGTGAAGTTACATGTTTGTGAATGCACCAAAGATGCAGGTGTTATTCTTAGTGTGGGAGCAACGTTTTCAAGTTAAAAAGAAATATCCGTCATAGGTACTTTTTACATATTAAAAAAAAAACTCGGCTAACTGTAATTGTCTAGTATTGTAAAATAATAAAAACCCTTAACTATTTGAAAACAATTTAAAATATGACATCGAAAAACTTCTCCGCAATTTTACATTTGCTGTGGATTGGTAATGTACCCAAAAGACTGGCGGCATTACCACGCTGTATGGCAATGCTTATCCTATGTCAAAGGCCAGCGCTTGGGTCAAACGATGTGTCAACAAAGCGTTTAAAACAGTATTTTGACATATGTTTTTTTTAACAATATGCGAGTGCCTATAAGTAACGAAATGCTCAATTTAAAAGAAAAAAAAAATATACAACCGACTTCAATGTAGAAAACAAAACACTGAAAAGTTCAAAATAACTTTAATTTCGGAAGTCGGTGTTTCTATAATACTTTTGTCTCTTCGTTATTTAACACAGACTTTCGATATTAAATTTATTTTGCACTTTTCAGTGTTTTTTTTACATTGAAGTCGGTTGTCATTTTTTTTTTTGTAAACACATTTTTAGTTATGGTACCACCACTAAAAATTACCCGTCAGTCAAACTTAAATCTCTTAAAGCCAGAGTACAGCTCATGACAATTCTAATAATCCCAAACACGGTTAGATTACATTAATTTATTACAGAGTTCCGGTGTCTAACTTCAGACTTCATTATCAGATCCGTTCGATATATTCCCCCTCTTCTTTCAGTCAGTCATTGACTACACATATAAACAAAGCAATTTTATTTGTTACGACGGTTCTGCTGTGATCCTATGAGGAGTTCTATTCCATATCTTCGAAGTTCATGATCAGATCATAACAATATTTCTACGGGACCACGGAAGCAAAACCTTTCAATAAAAAATAAAAAAATCAATATCGGTCCACAATTGACCGAGAAATCGGTAAACATACATAAAAAAAAACATTCTGCCGAACATAGAACCTCCTCCTTTTTTAAGTCGGTTAAAAAGAAGTTGATGCGTGTTGCCCGGTATAAGGATGTGGTTGCGGATATATTCCATGAAGTGAAACCGTAATGTGACAGAGGAGTACCTATTAAGCCGTGCCATTGTCATAAATGTCTACTTAACTAGAGTGGTTTGCAAGGTAAAAGTAGAAAATGCGATTATGATCGATAAAGTAACTTTATTTTCAAAGCCGCTGTGTTATCAGGTATTTTAAATTCCGACCAAGGAGAGAGCTACGATACTTATTGTATTCAGAGTGCAATGAAGAAAGTTTTCTGCTTGAAAGGGTTATAAAGCCTCTTTTAAGTAAGGAAACTTGTGGTTTATGAGCGGTTTCGTTGTGTGGAATTATGCCAACTCTTAAGTTGTGGGTAGGTATATATTATAATAACTTACTTAGAGACAATAACTAATGTTTTAACTTATTACCTAACTGGGTCCAAAAGTTTTATCTAACTTCCCAAAATACTGGAACCCACAAAATATTCTCTCAAGTTTTAAATCAGAATTCCGACGAAGTTCAAGACTATACAATGGAAAGCCAATTAATTATTCAGAAGTAGTTTCCACAGTACAGTGCTAGATAATTAATTAACGCCTAGCTTAATGTTAAGAGTTCACAGTTACGAGTCTATTAGCTATAAAGAACAAGGAAGGAGTTCTAAAGAAAAAGGTTTAGTGGCAACGCCATCGAAGCTAAACTCAGATTATTTGCAAGCACCGCCAACTGTACCAACAACACTAATTAAATCAGCTTTGGTCTGTGAGAACTTCACTGTTGTGGGGAAGGTAAATAAATAAACATCGACGGGTAAGCAAACATACGTAAGCGTAAGTACTTTTTCAATTACATAAAAGGTAAATGAAATCGAATTATGATCAGGAAATTATATTCGGAAAAATTAAAAAGAAATGTAAGAATAAAAAACCAGGCAAGTGCGAGTCGGACTCGCGCACTGAAGGTTCCGTACAAAATTACCTATAAAAACAGCTCAGTTTCCAAATAAAGTCTCAAAGATTTTTACGAACCACTTTTTTTTGTGACGTGACTACAAATTTACAGTTTTCTATTTTTTTCCTATACTTATGCTATGAGACCTTGCTTCATGACAAATTTCAGTATTCTAGCACAACGGGAAGTACCCTATGAATTTCGATTCCCTTGAGAGTGTCAAAACAATTATAAGTTTTTTGCAACATGCAACATAAACCACCGTATCTTTTAAACTTACAAATTTTTTCACAGCTTTAAGGGAACAGATTTGAGTATATGGTTTTAATTTTAACTCGATACCTCCACGCGTTCCCGAAATAAAAGGTCTTGACAGGCAGACAACAAAGTGATCCTATAAGAATTCCAAAAAATATAATATAATATAAGGAAAATATATATAAGGTAAATAAATATAATATATTTAACGTTTATTTCGGATAAAATCGTACAGGCAAAAAAGTGATAAAAAAACAGCATCGAAAAATAATACATAATTAGGCATTAAGATAAAAGATCAAATATAATTTACATTACTACAATAAAAAATAATAATTTACTTATTATTATTTATTTATCTTTATTCCAAAAGGTAAGTAATTTATAAGATAAGCCCAACAAAACCGTTGCAACTTGCAGTCGACATTAAATTTATGTCCGTCAATTTAAATTTTTGGGTCATAAAATCAATAAGAAAAAATAAATGAGTTTAATAGTTATGTCCATCCATGAGAACACTATAATTCCAAGGATTATTTCATTTTTCCTTCCATTAAAGTCAGTTTCACCTGCAAAAAGCTTAAAAATATCTTTTCAAGATTTTCCTTAGTCTTGCGTTCATAAACTATTTTATAGCTGACGGCGATGGGTAGGTACTAAAGGGTTGGAGAGATAAAAAAGTGAACATATTAACACACAACAAATAATAAAAGCGAAGGTCGAAGTATATACCATCTCTTTATTTATACATTTGTTGGTAAGTTTACCTCTTCGTGACTCCGCCGATATAAAAGGAAGTGCCCTTAAATTGTTTTGTTGGTTCCCACCCACACAAGAGGCTGAACGGATTTTGATGACTGTGTTTTGCTTAATATTCTGTAAGTATTACGTATCTTTTTTTAAAAAAGGTTCAGGGAAACAATGGAGTCGATTGGGGAAGGTATTTTGTTTTTGTTTTTTTTTTTTGTTCAATTTAAACAAGCAATGATTTTGTAGGTAGACGTATAGCTTCTACCAGCCGCTTTGTTCCCATGAAAGTTGGTTTATCCATAAAAATTTTGGAACCCCGCTTCATCTCTTTAAGGAGAGAATTTTAATTTGGAAAATCCTCTCTTAGTGCTCTTCTACTTCCTAAAAGGAAACCTTGTGCAAAATATACACTCCTAGTCACAGTAGGTACTGCTGTGCGTTGATATGAGGTGTCAGTTGATTGACGTGTCGGTTTTTTATCGTTTGCATTTCGGGGAGTGTGCACTGGAATTGCACAATCTAATTCCACCAAGTCCGATCCATCATCGGACCACTAGATGTACGGCGTTGCGCCACCGGTACATGGTGGACATCCCACCCATACGCACAAAGCGTTTTGATAACACATTTATTATGCGTACAGCCAAGGAGTGGAATTCCTTGCCGGAGTCTGTGTTTCCTGATAGCTATAACTTGGGGGTCTTTAAGTCAAGAATGAATAGGTTACTTCTAGGCAAGCGTGCTCCATTGTCGATCATGGCTTACCACCAGGTGAGATGATGGTCAAACGCAAGTCTGTCATTAATAAAAAAAAGTGTCAGTCAGTCAGCTTCAATTTTTTTTTCTCCATTTTTTTTTTGTCCTAGTTTTAGGTCAAAAAACACATTGTTTTACGCCCTCTTAATACCGCCGCAGTCAGAAACGTACGATTTCAATCAATATTATGTTTCACAAGAGCAGAACCTAATACGTCAAATAGTTCATTCGTACGGCTTCTGAACTTTTGTGTTTCTAACCTATTTTCTTCTTTGTTATTTGATCGCTCCCTCGCCAAGAGCAAGGTAAAGACAAATTAAAACTATTCGCAAAGTACATCAGCAAATTTTCCTGTTTGGTTAATGGCGAACTTCGAAGAATATCTTTGGGTGTGTCTCTCAATGATTGCGGATATTTATACGAGCACTTAATATTATTTACGGTTTCAGGGAGTACCATGTATCACTAGGGCCTCAGCGGTATAAAGGCGTGTCTTCAATAGCGGAGCCTCAAGCATTCGTTAACAACGCGTAAGCACCTCGTATAAGAGAGGATAGAAATGTTATGAAGTAATATGTTCCGTTTTTGTGTCAGTTATGACACAAAAACCGAACATACGGAACTTTTGCTTGTTTAGAAAAAAAAACTTGAAATGTGTGCTGGCGATTGTTTGATTTATGAGTAGCTTAAGTCCAAAAGAAGAACATAAATTAAAGAGATTTACATAAATTAAGTAACTAGACATTAATAAATAACTTAAAATATTTATGAGTATACATATATCAATCAATTCTAATAATTAAATTAAATAAATTGTATAAATTAAATTGTAAAATTGTACTGTATTAAATTAAAATAGATAATTTTGAATTGAATTGAATTATAATAAATTGTATTGAATTGAATGAAATAAAAATATTGATGTAAATTAAATGGAATTAAGAATAATTAAATTAAATTTTAAACTTTATTAATTATGATTATAGAAAATAATTATTTTGTTATACATGATGAACTCTTCAAAGAAGGCATTATATTCTGTAAACTCTTGCCAAAGTCCTTCACTTCTGTTATTCATGTGTTAAGGTGTGGACGTTTCAGTGGATTACATGTTTGTGCATCTAGTTTTAAGGATGTTTTTTGCATTTTCTCTAGCATGTAACGTTTTTTTTTGTCCCCAATAAAATAAATTAAGTGAAATTAAATTAAATTTAATAAAATGATATAAAAATACACTTCAAACAAATACTCCTTACTAAATATTTTAAAATATGGCGTTGAGTCAACAAATTCTTTCGTATCGTTATTGACAGTAAGTGTGCCCAAAAGATTGGCAGCATTGCCACGTTGTTAGTCTTCATCTTCCTCTTCATTTTTAGTCTCTGGCTGAGGTAAAAGCTAGCCCTTTGATCACGCAGTATAGCTGTACACTAGACTTTTGATAAAATGACGATAATGTTTCATCCTCAAATGGTTCGAAAATTTCGTTTCCGTTGCAGCCGCAATAGCAGCGTTAGCGCAGCATGACGAGCTAGGAAGACGCGATGGTGCAAGAGTATCGACATAAGTAGTGTCCCATACTAATAACTTATCTATTGGTTTATTTTTGTTATATTCTAATGTACTTAAGTTAGTAGTAGGTAGGAAATCATCCAATGACTTCTCCCGTTATGGGGAGCAATGTTAGACTTTTACTAATTAAAACCTACTTCTACGTTCCTTCTTTGCCATAGTTTGGACGGTGAGCTACCCATTGCTCGTCGTCGCGCCCTGAATCTTATGTGACTGATTATAATACTAACTAACAATACTAGAATGAAACATGAACCAGAATATCACCACATTAACTACCTACCAACATTTTTGCGGTTGCATTGTCAACACTGAAATAAAATATTATTCCGTTTTTATTTGTATTTATTTTCCGGGAACCGTTACAATGCTTGCAGTCACGGATTAACTGCCTCCAGGGGTAGCATAAAAACTCGATGCAACGCACACAATGCAAGCAATGCACCTAGGTATTTATAATTTAGTTCCATTTAAATGAAACATGGTTTAAAGATAATAGATTATTTAATATTCCTGGATTTAATTTACGTTTTTGTAATGCGAGTAATAAACATGGCGGTGTAGCTATACTAATACGTCCTTCTTTTAAATATGAACAGTTAGATACTCAATTTTATGAACATTTACAAAGCATAGCTATATCGTTAACTACAGAATATGGTAAACAGTACTATTTGCATCATCTGTTTCTTATTGATAATTAATGAGTTTTAACCGAGCCGTTTTACAGATATTGCCAATGATAAATTGTATTTTCCTGCATTTCGTTTATTCAATGTGCTAATCCTGATTCAGTTTTTAATTACTGGGTGTTCATTGAATTAACGATGTGGAAAGTATAATTAATGTAGACGTAGTGAATATTTATTAAAAATAAACGAGATCAGGTACCTTTCAGATCACCTACATTCATTCAACACTTTTTAAATCGGGAATAAACTCCTGCAAAATGAGTTCGCGAAGCAAAAAACACTTAAATGGTAAGCAAGTAACAGCTATCGTTTAGAGCTCTGACTGAACATTTTTTTTCACAAATTATAGCTTAAAAGGCGGTAGTATTGAGCGTAAATGTTAAATACATTTGAATTCGCTTTCGCTCAATTGAGGTTGGTACTAAGTGGTTCGAGACAAGTAGTCTGAGCATCACCGAATAATGTTCTGTGTAAATTGTGGGCGAAGGACCCTCAGTATCCGGTGGAGCACCCACTCAGCGGTACATAACATCATCCTTCATAGACAGATGCTCATAATTATGGCTGGCGTATCATTGTGTTTGTAATGAGCGATGACAATGCATTTGTGAGGGAATCGCTACTTTGTAATTAAATTTTAGTCGGATTATAATGTAGTTGTTTAGGATCAAAAATAATAATTATAATATTGGGCTTGTGCTATGAGTACTAGATAACTGATAAACATATTTATATATTTTAAATACATACATAATATAGATAAATTACACCTAGACACAGAACAAATGATTGTGCACAATCAAACATTTGTCCTGGGTGGAAATGAAACCCATAACCACCGGCTTAGCAGTCAGGTCCACTAACTACTAGACCAACAAGCCAGTTAATCAATATTTGTATAATATATCATAATGTCTTTTTTTTCTACATAAATAGATCAATTATTCATTTAGTCTATTAAAGAAATAATTGAACGTTGCTCTGGAATCGAAGAATTTATTAAATTATATATATTACAGTCAACATATATAATATTAAGTTAAAACGCGTTTATTTTATTATTAAAAAAAAAAACGAAACGTTTTAGTTATTTATTTGTAACTTCCTGGAATCACTACTAAATATTTTCAAAATGATTACGAGAAATCTACCGACCTACAGGTTTTATATTATTACTGATGAAAAGTATTTCCGACCAATTCTTACAGTTATAAGTGGTGTAGGCGGTGGTGGTGAGTGTTGTTAGTAGACTGTGACATTTCCTTCTGACGACAGACATTACATTATATGTATTATTACATGAAAATCTCTCTCCTGACATTTGACCTTTACATCAATTATTATTAAACATATTATCAAATCAAGTAAGCAACATTTGACCTTTACATTAGATAACATCAAATCAAGAAAGGACATTTGATCTTTACATCAATTTAGTAAAATAATATTACCCAAAAAAACTTTTGTTTGTATCTTGGCGTCAGCCGTCATCTGTCTGACAGCTTTATTAATCGCAAGGAATGCGTAAAAATTCAAATAAATAAAATGTACTTTTTATCGAACGATTTATCTGCTAATGTAGCTGTACTGAAATCATTTATTTTTTATTTTTTGTGATCTTGTATATTTTTTTTTTCAATGATCTTGACTGGTCTATTCATCTAGTTTTTTTATTAAGGTTATTCCATTTTTTCACATAAATCTTGTCTCCATCATTAAATGCGTAATATTTTCGATTTTTATTATAATTATATATTGTTGTAACAGCTAAAGGACTTAATTTTTCTATAATTACTATTCTTCTGTCTGTAATCCTATTATAATTTTGTTTTGCTCCGATTCATTTGGTAAAATTATGGCATTTGTACCATATAAAATAATAGCTTCTGCCCGCGACATCGCCCGAAAAAAAAAATAGCCTATGTCAAATAATAAAAGCAGCTTTCTTTTTGTGAAAAAAATTTAGCAATCGGACCAGTACTTCAAGAGATTACCTACTAAAAACGAAAAAATAAATAAACTAACAACTTCTTTATAATATAAGGGCCTGAAAACACCACGTTTTTTAAACGCGCCGTTGACGCGCATTTGTAGCGATACAGACGCGATTTACACGCAGCCTGTAGACCTTTAATAGGATAAAAGCGCGCCGTCGTCGCACGTTTCTAAAACGCCCGTCAACGGCGCGTTTAAAAAACGTGGTATGCACAGGCCCTTAGTGTCTCAATGAGAAACCCGTGACTGTATGTATCGCATTCTTGAGCTATAATTGTCCAGGCTGTCTTTTATCTTTCACATTTATTTTGTATATCATCTGGATTTCACTGAGTACTTTCATTAAGTATTTTCATTAAGTACCTTCATTAAGGCCGCTTGAAAATTGTTACTTACTTCTGTAAATACCATTCGCATATTTATCTTGTAATTCAAAAGTTCTTTGAATTCTTTTAAAAATTATTCCAGGGATTGGGCCGGTCAAGGGCATGCCAATAACTTCAGTTCCTGTTATATTTGTGACTAGCTTCTGGCAGCGGTTTCGCCCGCGTCAAAGTAGGTTTCTCCATACAAACTTTAGACCCTTGTTTCATCACCTTAGCGGGTGAATTTGATAAAATCCTCTTAGTGCTCGCCTACGTCATAAAAAGAAATCTGATGCAAAATTTCACGTTCCTAGTTAGTAGTTTCGGCTATGCGTTGATATGTTAGTCAGACAATTTCTCTTTTTATATATATAGATTAGTTTCACAAAATAAAATGATCTAATAATAAATTTAAATACCTCCTTATTGATCTCGAACCTTTGATGCTTTCAATTGGATCAATAGATGTTATTACAAAAGGCTTTGTGGTTGGGCCTAGACGAGACATAAGCCGAAGTTTTTATGTACTCTTGACGTATTTTCAATAAATATTTAAGAGTAAAATTTTTGGCTGAATAAGAACGGATTGACCAATTTCTGCATTTGTTTAAATACAATATGACACCATTTAATTTTTTTTTTTAATATGTTTACTGTTAAATTCTTCTGTTTAAATTATTTTTTGTTTATTTTTACAATTCTTTAAATACACTATATATGTCTTTCAATCAACTTTCTTTTGTATTTTGTGCATCTTCATATACCAAATTCTCAACTTTTGATTGATCATCTGGTTCCAATATAAGATTCCTGCTTAGACAGTCTCCTCCTATGTTATCTTGTGGCATACTCGTACTATATTTTATTACCAAAAGTATGAGATTAAGAGTTACGCCCTTTGCAGTGGAAAGGATCGTTTCTGAACATTTCATATTTTAGAAAATTTTGTGTTTCGCGTAAACTGTAAATTATTAACATTTATTTACCTACCAACCAGTATTTGCCAGAATCTCACCGTTCCTTTGATAGAAATTCCAAATATAAATGAAAATATGCAATTTATGAATTTTAAACTGTTGCCTTTAGTTTTAATTGCTTCCAGCAACTGTTTTAGGTGCTCAATGAGTTAGAATAAACTTAAAAAAAACATGAAAATGTGATCTATTTAATTACCGGCAAAATCAGAGATATATTTACCAGTATTAATAGATCTTCGCATCATTATCATCATTTCAGCCAAATGACGTCCACGGTTGGACATAGGCCTCCCCCAAGTGTCACCATAATGACCGGTTCTTCGCGTAATCAGCAGTACTTTTTCTTTTATTATAGCATAATTCAACAATGAACCATCTATATATTTAAACGATAGTGCATATGTGGCCTTATCGAAGAATCACTAAACTTAAGTGGCAATGGGCAGGGCACATTGCTCGCAGAACGGATGGCCGTTGGGGCTAAAAGGTTCTGGAATGGCGACCACGTACCGGAAGACGTAGCGTTGGAAGGCCTCCCATAAGCTGGACCGATGACCTGATGAAGGTCGCGGGAATCTGATGGATGCAAGACGCACAGGACCGGTCATTGTGGCGACACCTGGGGGAGGCCTATGTATTCCATCCTTTGTTTGCAAATTATTCACAGAATTGGTTTAGCATATTGCTCATTTTGAGTTCATTATCAATTTTATCATTATGGATGGTTATATATATATATATATATATATATCTTTTATCTAGAAATAATTATAATATTCCAATTTTCTTTTCATCTGTTGATAAATCAAAGCATATGCATTCTTTTTCAAACGTGTTAATGCACGGGTTTTGAATTCAAACCCATTTTTCCCATTATGCCTGTTTCTAGTTGATGTGCAGCAGCTATTTTATTTCGATCTATCTTCTCATCTCGTTCTCATCTACGAGAATATCAGTTTCTTTTTTTAACTGTTCCGTGTCATGGAAAATTTTTTTTATGTCCTATCAACAGCTGTTTTTATGTAATAGATTTTACTTTAAGTATCTAACTAATTTAAAATAATCATTATTTTTGTTTATAGATTAGCTACCTACTTTTTATAGTTGTTTGTTGTCTTGTGTGAGTTACAAATTAATGTTTTTCTTTCTTTCTTTTCTTTTTGCTGGCTGTAGCTATTTTCGTATTTCCACCATTAATTACTCTTTACTCCTTATTATTCTTTTTCTTCGTGCCTATTGAAGTTATAATGTGAACCGTAAAGTTTAATTTTTCAACGCTTACAGACAATTCCGTAAATTTAAAACGGAGTTTTTCGATTTTAATTGTTTTTAATTGAAAAATGTCGTTTTATAATATTTTTTCTACGTAAATAAGTACTGATGAATGGAAATAAACGCTAAAACTTTGCTCTGACATCAAAGATACGTTTAATTATTTACAAGTCGTTTACCAATATGAAAATCTCTCGCCTGAAATCAAGTTTTTATTGATATTTTACCAAACTGTTAAGAAGATACTAATATAAACACCATAGTGTTTATTCTGCTGTTCGAAGTTAGGAATAGTGCCATTAATAATGTTACCAAGATACAACTAAATATTGTGATAAATGTTTAAAAACACCATCTCTGCCTATCAGAAAGTAGAGACCATGAAAACTACTTAGCAAAGGTTTTGTTATTATTTCCATTTTATTCACTCCGATGCTCTTAATAGAGTGTCAGTATTTCGAGAGAGGGATGGTACACTGTGTCGTACTTAAGTTCTCAGCCAGTCAAAGACGGGGAAATTACGTCTTTGTTTTTGTTAGAATATTAACTCACAGACTAAGTTGTAAGTCGAACGCTAAATTGGTGCTGAGACAAATAGCGGTGTCTATTATAAGAGCTCTTAAGTCTTATTTAGTCTTCTAGGGGTGCCTCTACTCTCAACCCATAAAACGAAACGAGTTGAAAGTGTAAATATATGGACATTTAAAAGTGACCACGTACGACAATAATTTCATTGTTGAGTGCATGGTGTAAAGCGCAAAGGTGTCTATTGTAGGACCGAGTGGAAAAATAAGAACTAAAAGGGCATTAAATATTGTGCCAACTTCAAAGGACAGAGGAAAATATAAATGTGGAGAAAAAATGCTCGGTTTTATTTACGTTGCTCGTATGTTAGAGTGAAATATTTATCTATAAAGTAACCGGTCGGGCAGGCTGAATGCTAAGTGCTTCGCAAACGTGCACGCATAAGCAGAGATTGAAAAATATAATTCATAAAGCTGAAATATTGTTCTACTGGATTTTTTGGGATCAAACTTTACCTGTGGCGTTTCGTTTGTAATGAATGCACGCCGAAACTCCTCTAAACGTGAAATTCAAATACTACGCTGTACTAAAATTTTACAAAGGTTTTATAATTGGAGTTTAATCGTTAAAATAAATGGGAAGTGAAGTGATCGCGAGTAGTGCTCAACTACCAACTACTTCCTAACGTTAAGTGTTTTATAATAGATTTTTCGATTGGTTGCGAGCGTTTGTGAAGCGAAGTTTTTATGTTTTAAGTTCCAATATTAACGATCGATTTGTAAGAAGAAATTAACGATGGTGGTGAACTCAACTCTTAGGTAATTAACTCGAGTTAAAATTACAGTAATACAGTTAAATTTTTTAAAGATATACTGGAGGAGTCTGCAATGGTTCGTGCGATAATTATTTTACCTTGGCAGGTGTAAAACAGCAAAAAAATAATAATTGTTTTATGGTGGCTTTAAAAAAATAACTGAGGACTTTTATAATTGTTTTTGTAAATGTGAAATCTGTTTTCCTTCATTGGGTGCAATTATCATGTTTTAGAATGAATTTTTGGTCCTTGATAATGACGTTCGTGGAAAGCTTTCTGTGTTGGTATTACTCGCGGCTTGTACCTACTTAAAATAGAAGCCTTGTGGCATTAAGTAATTCTGTAAGTATGACTTAATTATTGAGGAGAAGAAGGACGGAAGGAGGAGACCCTTTGTTTTTATTTTTGCAAGTCGAGTCTTTATTTTTGTAAAAAGTATTTATTTCTCACTTTTTAGCTCTGTACTTACAACATTATGCCCATTTTTTTTAGTTGAGAACTCTTCTAATAATTCCTCCCGCTCTGAGTAGAGCTAGAGGGCGTGTTAGACTTCTAAAATTCACCTGTGCTCCTTCAGGTGCCCTTTGCTTTCCAGGACCCACGAAAGAAATTATTTTCAAGTCATCTGCTTTGTACTTAATACCTTGTTTGTCGACTTCGTCATGACTTTTTTTCTTTTTAAATATGCTGACACTCACACTTGGAATATTCCTGATCTGGGAGTCTGTGATCTGGATATGAGTTTGTGAACGCATTCACGATACAGGAGTAATCCTAGTAGTAAAAAAAAGGAAATAAGTTTATTACATACTAGCTTCTGCCAGCGGCTTCGCTCGCGTGAAAAAAAGTTTTCATCATACAAACTTTGTACCCCCGTTTCATCCCTTTCCGATTTAGGCACAGAGATACCTATAGTTGAAGGCTCCTGTAGTAATGAGGGTCAACGTTCTTTTTTATTAACCCTTTAATAAGGACCAAATGACTGTACTACAAGCCTTACCACAAATTAACAACGACGCGTAGATTTCAGGAACCCGTTATTATTTTCGATAAATAAGAACGCTATGATAAAGTAATATTATGTACAAACTGTTAGAAAAAGGACTCATAGGCCATTAAAAAATTCGTCCACATCGATGTCAATGGGAAAAGTGCCCAGAACGCTGGCAGCATTGCCACGCTGGATGGCAATGCTAATTCGTTGACCGAAGAAAGGCCCAGTCCTCTGGTCACACGAAGAGTCGACCAGCTGTTTGCTGATATCCCGAACAACTCGATGAGCGCTCGGACCCCATGGCCCCAGTGTTTCAACCCCGAACGGCTCAAATATATTATAACCTCCGATGAGGTTATTATATTTACGCCGTTTGAAAGTTCTTTTTCTACCAGTTTGTACATAATATTATTTTCAGTTTGTTTAAATACTTATTAAGTTATAATATTTATTAGTTAAGATGTAGATATATATAATATATTATAATGATAAAGTCGAAGATAGTAGTTGCTTACCATCGCTTAGAGAACCCCCGTAATTCATTTACCACGGTTGACTCTTACAAATTGCCGAGCTAATATATACCTACTGCTTCATCTCTCGTTCCCGTTTCATTATTATTATTTATGTTCTTATTTTTCTTATATCAACAGTAGATTGGTGTCTATTCCATTGTCATGTTTGGATTTTTGTTTTCTGAAATTATCGTCTGCTTATTAAGCTCCTAAACCCTGAGGGTATGAAATATTTCCGATATTGATTAAACTTAATATGAGTATGTTTCATACATAAATATATTCTATGATTTACTGCAAAAAGTAAGCATCAATTTTTTTTTTTTTTTGATACTTGCAAGTACTTAACTAATTATAATATGGGCTTGCAGACCTTCCGGTAACCGTCCGGACCGAGCCCAAGTCGTCGACGGCGCGTACTGTTCCACGCGCGCCTCAAGGAGATGTCAGCAAATCGTAGGGGCCCAGCAGGGTCGAAGCCTACTGTGGCCACGGGTAGTGTGAAAGAGTAACCCGGGGCCCTGGGACGAAGTCAAAGAAGGAACAGGAGTGGGTCTTTAGTCAGTAAAAGTCTGACACTATCTCTTGCTCCGCCCAAGAGCATGATTTGTCATAAGATGATTTTACCACCCAATAAAAAAAAAAACTAATTATAATATACTTAGAAACAACTAAACTTACGTACGCATTATTATACATACATACCTACATATCTTTGAATCCATTTTCATTTACATGAATTTATTAACTTCCACCATTTTTAAGTAAAATTGTAGCAAGAGGCGTTGAGCTATGAAACATAACGAATAAAAAAAAATAGGTTTTCTCGATATGCTGTTCATATTATACAAAGTGAAAAATAATATCATTTGAAGTTATAAATCAACAATAAAAATAACGGAGTAAAAAGTAAGCTTAACTTTGTTTATATTTATTTATTGTTTTAATAATATCCTTTCTTAATGAAAATAGACGTAAAGCCGTAAGTTTATAATAATTCTAATCATAAAAAAATCATAGTCCAGTAACAAATCAGCATTTTTTTTCTAATATAAAACGTACTATGGTCCAATTGAGATATTATGCTTTCACATAATATGTTTCTTTAAAAACTGTCATTATAATATATCTGCATTGTAGAACAAATGCTGATGTTACAATGATAGATTTTTTTAAAATTCTTCTTGAAATATTACGAACAGAAAACTTCCTTCTCATCGGTTTCATCATCAGAAGTGCAACTTCTGTTAATAAGCACTGGTTCTTGTCATTATTCCAGTTTTTCGGAAAAATTGTACTCGGAATTCTCCAAATATTTTAAGATTTGAACAAATAATTATAAACAAGTCTCTTTTTCTTTTTTCTCATTGTGTCTCTAATTACTGTATTCGAAAGGTTAATCCCCACTGGATGTAATTAATATAGGACACCAAAAGTTTTTGAGTTGTAGTGAAAAAAAATTATAATTCATAATTCATAATAATTTATTTGCTAATATGGGTAATTACATAAAGTTCTTAAAAGTATAGCACAGTCCAACCATATTACACCTTGAGGTATGCATATTGATAGCATTAGCATTAGCATTATTGATAGCATACCTAAAATATGTTGTGTACTTTATAATGACATTAACAACTATTGAAAAGATATAAAGTAATTAAGAAATATTCATCAATAGAATGATAAATACCTCTATTTTGCTCTGTGCAGAGTTACGTCAATCTGCCCTAAGTGTCCTTTTTTTTTTCTAGCTGTCCCACGGCTAGACAAAACCCTCTCCTCAATTCTTTCTGACATTCTTCTCCCACGCCCTCTCAAACCAGTTCGTATTACGCTTCTGATGATTTAGATTCAGGGCTTTCAGGGCTATTTTCGACGGCACTTTTTGTCTGCAAGAACATATAACATGAAAATTCCCGCTCTGCAGTCACTGTGCATGCAGCTGACGTACATATTTATAAAAACATTTGTGTAAGACAAACTTAGTTTGTCTTTAAAAAAGAAAAAGTGGTTTACTGATGTGAAGGAATTTTATATTTTGATGTTGCATATTATATTATACTAAGATCCCAGAGCTGTCAGGCATAACTTATTTTCACATGGATGAAACCTTAGGTTCTCAGTAGCGTCTCATGTGCTTTGAATACCTGTGTACTTGTGGAGCAAACATCCAGTCAGTGCATGAAATTGTCTCACTGGCTCTGAAACACATTCGTGCTCTCGCGCTCATGCTCTCGGCTGAATAATTTTTGTGATTAGGGGGTGTTTGGTCACTACAATTAGTCTGACTATTGAAATATAACTTTGTAATAGTTACCTCAACAACATATTTAAAAATCAGACACGTAAAAATAGGTAAAATTCATTCATTTTTTTGAGCTTTAAAGTGTCTGATAGAAGTTTTGGTCCATGGAAAGTGTTTGACACTTATGATACTACTTTATAATAATATTCTACAAAACATCTATAAAAATCAGCCACAAAAATCAGCCATAAAAATTTAAGTTTACTTGCCCAGGGGCTCCAAGAAGGAGCTCCACAAGCACACAAGTATTCCAAAGCACTTGAGACACTGCTGAGAACCTAAGGTTTCATCCATGTGAAAATAAGTTATGTCAGACAGCTCTGGGATCTTGGTCTATATAGTACACTGGGGGTTTGGAGGTTAATTTTGAACCTTTGATTGTAGTAGATTATGAACAAATATTGAACATAGGGAAATATACTGTAAATGCGATGCTCTAACAGACGAAAAATTGCAAAATAAATTTAATTTCAGAAGTCGGTGTTTCTATAACAGTTTTTTTCTTTTCATTATTTAATATCGAGTACCGAAATTAAAGTTATTTTGCAATTTTTTGTGTTTTTTAGATTGAAACAAACACAAAATATAACCGACTTGGATGTATTTTTTTTTACGCTTTTTGTTGTTATACTCCTCAGCTCAAATAGTGTGCAAGTTCTTTAGTTAGGTACTCCTTTTCGCTCTTCTTTTAATCAATCATCGACTACACGTACATATAAAGCATTTACTTGTTACGATAGTTCTGCTATGATCCGTTCTCGTATCTTCGAAGTTCATCATCAAATCATAACAAAATTTCTGTGGTATTAGTTCGGGAGTATAATATTTCAATCAGTAAAATATTTTTCAAAATCAGTCCACAACTGACCGAGAAATAAGTGAACATAAATTTAAAAAAATACATACAACCGAACGTATAACCTCCTCCTTTTTAAAGTTGGTTAAAGCGCATGTCCCAAATTTTGCTCAAAATACACCGTACATCGTAGCACGCTACGTTACTACGAAATCCGTAGAAGAGGAACTAAGCTTTTATAGCACGGGAAAATTGGTGTTCGCCGAGCTTTGATGAAACGAAACATGTAAATTTTTCATGTTCTAAACATCACTATACTTTGTCAAAATACACCACGTCGTAGTACGCTACGGAGCTACGAAAACCCCAGCCGAAGAGTTGTTTGTTTGTTCGACGAGCTTTAATGAGACGAAATAGGTATATTTTTATGTTTTAGACATCACTATGTCAAAATACACCACGTCGTAGTACGCTACGGAGCTACGAAAACCCCAGCCGAAGAGGAGCTACGCTTTCGTAGCTCGACAATATTTTTGTGTTCGACGAGCTTTAATGAGACAAAATAGGTATATTTTTATGTTTTAGACATCACTATGTCAAAATACACCACGTCGTAGCACGCTACGATGCTACGAAAGCCCTAGCCGAAGAAGAGCTACGCTTTCGTAGCACGACATATTGGTGTTTGATCAGCTATGAGACGAAATATGAATAAGTAGGTATATTTATATGTTTTAGACATCATTGTAGTCCAGCTTTGGGAAATAAGTTGCCGAAGTTTACAAAATAATTTTAAGTACAAAATAAAACCTAAAAAAGTATTCAAAATTAATTGCTTTAGTTGCGTCTAGTCACGTTTAACGTAAAAGAAACGACTTATGTAAACAGTTTTCTTATTTCAAAAGTGCAACAGTTTTCTTGAGCGTTCTATACCGCTGGAAGGCTGGAAGGGGAAACAGTTTAAATAACTTGCAAGTTGTTACTCCCGTAATTAAACTAAACTGTTGCTAGCGTTTGACACCCGAGTCTGGCAATCATGACTATGAAATTAACTAAGTGCGAAATTATTATTCAACTACGTACTGCATAATTTTGTGGTGCACAGATATTATATACACAGACCTTTCTGAGAGAGGACTTTTGGTCGAAAAGTGGCGTATATATCGACGTTTCCGAGGTCGGTTACGCGATACCACGTAGGCGAACACGACGCCCATTTTGCGTATATAATTATAGTTTATTGTTTTTGTGATAACATGTTTTAGTTTCCACGCGCGCCTCAAGGAGATGTCAGCAACCGTAAGGACCCAGCTGGGTCGAAGCCTACTGGGACCATAGGTGACGCGAAAGAGATCCCTGGGGCCCTGGCAAAGAAGGAACAGGAGTGGGTTTTTAGTCAGTAAAAGTCTGATACGCCCTCCCACTCCGCCCAAGAGCGGGGGATGTCATTAGATGATTTTCACACCTGAAAACAAAATATGTTTTAGTTTGTCATGTATTTTGTAAAATTGTAAATTATGTATTTTATGGGCCTTAGTTGCCTGACAATGAAGAAATAATGTAGGTGTATTTTGCTAGAGTGGCTCATCGATTACACCTGAGTCTGAATGAGAAATGAAAAGCGCTTTTCACAGATAGTACTTTACCGAGTGCCAATTTAGGCATTTTTTTATCTCGAAAAAATGTAACTTTTCTGTGGCGTGTGAGTAACCCACCGTGCTGTGGAAAAATAGGCATACTTATCATAATAGTTTTATAAATTTTCGCCAGTTTGAGGGTATATGTGTGTGTATGTTTATTGCGCTATCACGCTCAAGCGGTGCAGCAATTTTGGATGTAATTTGGTACACGGGTAAACCATATTTTGGAATAGTAGATAGGATTTTTTTTTTTATCTCAGATATACAACATTATTTTTAGTCTGCGAGACCTGAATTTAGATGGTTCAGAATCAATAACTGAATTGATTCCAATTATTTTTACAGGATGTCATAATTTTTTCCCAAATATATTTAAAAAAGATCACACGTTGGACACCGCCGGCACTAATTAAGAAACGCAGGTCGCGGCAGGTCATAGCGGGCATCATGAGCCAGCACACAGCTGGGTGTGCCCGGTGACCATGTATTTGTGCGGACAATCAGGGAACATAACAAGCTTATAAACTTGTAATTTTTTATGATACAGTTATGAAATTTTGTACATAGATTCTTTAAAAAAAATGCTAGAGACGTGTTTCGGGTTTTGCATAAACTAAAACTAATGTTGTATGTTCCCGTGGAGAATTTTTTTACTTTCTCGCGTGCAAAGCTGCTTAAAAAAAAACTGAAAGTTTAATTAAGTGTATGTTTGTTACTTCTTCACGCTCGAACGACTGAACGAATTTGGATGAAATTTGACACACGGGTAAACGATGTCCTGGAATAGCGTGTACGCTCTATATACAATATTTTAGTAGCTAGTTTATAACAAAACGTAGTTTTTAATTTTGACTGGCCTAGTCTGGTCTAGTGGTCAGTGGCCCTGACTGCTATGCCGGAGATCGTGGGTTCGATTCCCACCCAAGACAAATGTTGGATGAGCATAAGCATTTGTTCTGTGTGTAATTTATCTATATGTATACAGGTTTTTCAGTTGTCTAGTGCTCATACCATAAGTTTTGCTTGATTTGGGACTAGATGGTGCTGTGAGAAAGTTGTGATTGTTTTTTTACGAATTATAGGAAATAAGATTGAAAATTATTCTTAATTATGCTCACATATTTACTTATTATTCCTAACACTAAGATCTACTAGTCTCTCAACCCAATTACAACATAATATTTCTTATCCCAACTTGTTTAAATGTGGTAGTAATCTCTATAACTATATAGAAAGTGGTAAGCCAACGTTCCAGCGCAACAACCCTTCTCAAACCAGGGAAAATCGACTATGACAGAAAAACGAGTGATCTTATTACAGTACCGTTTCCTTTTAGATTGCAGGATTCTGCAGACGAGTCAGAGATAGAATTTTATTCTTTTCATTTTATATTTTCCAGGAAAGTCGTTAAGTTTTAATTTCTTTTTTCTATTCGATTATTATCAGCAATAGTTCAGACTCTGCACCTAAGTTGGGCGCAGCAAAGATAATCTCCACACATAGGGTTTTGTTAACGGTTCCGATCTTCAGAGTTTGTGCGGCGTCTCTCTGCAGACCATTTCCCACCTTCCAACATACGTCACGTGCCCTTTTACCTAGTTACGTAGGGACCCAGTGACAGCGTCAGCTTACGGTATTGGCATGGCCGAATGCTGGGTCAGGTAAGGAATTTAAATTTAAAAGTATCATGAAAAGTGGCAAGTATCATGACGATGACAAATAACCTTATATGCAAGTTCGTAAGTCGAGGCAAAAAAAAAAACTAGAAATGTGGCTTTGGTATTCGTATGTTTTGCAACTTTTCTGTCACAAAACGTTCAAATTAAAGATACAATCTTATTTCGATGATTTTTAACGTCAAAAACTAGTCAAAATGTAAGGATTACATGTGTTCTTGATAGACTGAAATGTTTTTTTATTGATGATAGGCTCACGTTTGACCACTATCTGACCTGATGGTAAGCGAAGATGTGGCCGACGATAATGCACGCGTACCCAGTAGAAATCTGATCACTCTTAACTTAACCCCCAGAGGCTTTCAGGCTTTCAGGAAACACAGACTCTGGCAAGGAATTCCACTCCTTAGCTGTATGGACAATAAATGTGTTCCCAAAACGCTTTGTACATATGGGTGGGATGTCCACCATGTATCGGTGGCGGAACGCCGTTCGTCTAGTAGAAGTATGCCTATGATGGAACATAAGATAGAAAAGGAAGAAAGGTTTTTTATTCAGTTTAAATATGTTACCTTTGAATAATTTATTGATATTTTTGCGAGCGTAGATGTTGGCAGAAGCTGGTCAAAGTTAAAATTAGAACACTATTACGTATGCTACGCTACAATTTCTAGTCTAGTAAATACGTGTGTGTCTTCAAGGCTAGAGTGAATAGGCTCTTAATAAACTAGTGCGCCTGACCATCAATGATTGCATCTCCACTTACCATCAGGTGGGATCGCAGTCAAGCACTGGTTTATATCAATTAAAAAAAAATTAAAAAAAATACGTAAATATATAGAGAAATTCGGGCTACATATAGTTTGTGTATTTTTCCAACATCAAACAGCACGTGGAAACAAAATGAATGAGATTGCGTTCGTCGAAAACCTGGAATTGGAGCCCATTTGCATTTCATAAATGACTGCCCCTCCAATGTTTTGCGAACATAAAATTATTTTAATTTTGTTACTGCAAGTTATTTATCGATAAAATGTTAATGACACAAGTTATAAAATGGTATTCTGAAAACTTTGTGATCAAAAAGTTAATCAGTTAATTACAACTGAAACAAATGATAACAAGTACTTACTATACATCAAACATGAACTAAATTAAATTTGCGATAAGGCCGCCCATTGTATGTACGTATGTGTTTTAGTTTCCTTTAATGTTTGTATTGGTGTACAATAAAGGATATAATAAATAAATAATAAAGGTAATTTAGGCGTAGTATATGCTGGGACTCAGGCCTCCTTTCTAGGAGAGGGAATGGGCCGTAATCCACCACGCAGGCCCAGTGTGGGTTGATGAATGTCACATGTCTTCGAATATCACATAGGCTTAGGTATATGGTCTACACATTGACACAAAATGAAACGCGTTTCTTAATCTATATATATAAAATGAAAAACTGACTGACTGCCATATTAGTGCACAACCGAAACTACTGAGACTAGGATCGTGAAATTTTGCAAACGGTTTCCAAAAAAACATGGGATGAAAAGGGGTCGAGGGTCCAAAGTTTTTATGGATAAACCTACTTTTTGACTAGCCTGTTGGTTTAGTAGTTAGTGACTCCCAGTTCAATTCCCACCCAAGACAAATGTTTGTGCGATGAGCACGATCATTTGTTCTGTGTCTGGGTGTAGTTTATCTATAATATGTATGTATTTAGAAATGTATTACTACGTTTACCAGTTGTCTAGTACTCATAACACAAGCTCTGCTTAGCTTGGGATTAAACGGTGTTGTGTGATAGTTGTGAATTATTATTATTATACTTTCACACGAGTGAAGTCACTGGCAGATGTTAGTTACTACTTCATTTGCCCGTTATTTGAATTGATATATTTGATTTAAAATAATTCACGATGAATATAAATGTGTATTGTTTCATTATTTTTTTAACAATTTATGTCCACACAGATATAGAAACAATACAAGAAAAAGGAAACAAGAAAATAGATATAAATGTGATGTTATTTCTAAAGAAATCGTCCCAGGTTCTAAACTTTCCTTTCGCAGGTACACCACCAGAGTTTAAAAAAATGATATGTAGACATCGTGTCAAAGAAAAAAGTACCTCTAGGTCACAGTATTGAATTTGAAGCATTACGTCAGCATTTGAGAAAAAAATACACACACACACATACACACACCCATAAACATACATATGCGGATTGGAATCGAACCCATAACCTCTGGCATAGCAGTCAGGGCCACTAGACCAACAGGCCAGTCAATTTATTTGAATGTGAGCAGTCAGAGTAATTACAAAAAATTGAGAACATTTTGTGAGCATCGTTAAGGTTCTCACTGACACATAAAGAACACGAGAGGTGCTCGAGCTCCTAGAAATATGACAGTTTCATACAATTGCACCTCCATGGAAGATGAACACTGTAAACAACCCATCGGAAAGGGAAGTCCTTTTCCGTGAATAACGTTCGCGGACCTTGAGGTTCACGAGCTCTCATATAGCAAAATTCAATGAATCCTTACAGAAATTGCTTTTACACGTGTTCGTGCCAAAATCTTTCAGTGTCGAGCAAAAAACGAAGTGACTCCTTTCATTATAAAGACTACCATGCTGAGCAGAACCTTTGTAATTATATCTCTTTTACCCTTTCTCAAAAACTGAAAGAAAGTAACACATTATTTTTATTAAATTAAAAGATTTATTTAATAGTAGTAAGGGTTAAAAGTTTAGACACGTTATTGACTTTAAAACCATCTAATCGATGTGCCCTAAACCGTTTCATTAGAAAAGCATTAAGTAATGCGAATATATATATCAATACATTTCGATCAACCTTATAAATAGTTCAATCACGTACATATATACTTACATGCTCAGCCTGTTGGACAGTATAAAAGCGGCCATGATGTCATGACATAAGTTTTAACGTGTAACAGTATTTCATAAATCCCGAAGAGTTCGGAGACGGGCCTTGGTATTTATGAGGGAACTTGGCAAATCATTCAAAGGAGGAGTAACTCGTAAATCGCATACGGGAAAATTTGCTACCTTCCTGCGTTCGGAGACGCACACAATTTACATTAGTTTAACTACAAGCGGCAATCTTAAGTTTGACTTGATTGCCAAACGTATTTACTGCAAAGAGTTTGGTAATTAAGTCGGATTTATATGTACCTTAGTTTAGTTTATGAAGCAATGAGACAGTAACGTATACGCCTTTTAATTGTTAGATGGAATTGGATACATAAAGCACTTAATATATGTAGAACTAAAAAGAATTTGAATATATATAACACAAAATTACCATGTCCGGTGAGGACCTGCGTCATGCGGAAAATAAGGATGCCGTGAGGTCTTTCCAGCCACGTCTCAAAGAGGGTACTTACCGCCATAATTATGGCATGCCCAACACTGGGTCGCAACAATCACTGTCACCATTTCATGAGATCTCACCGGAACTCTGTCCGCCATGCCGCGACTTATCGTGGCAGCGGAGTTTCGCCCCGGCGTTGTATCTCCACGCGCAGATCGTGTATGCGTGCAAGGACTGTTGCCTCCAGATCCCAATGTGGCAGGCCAGCAAGGCGGCTCGCCGCTTCGGCGGGTAACCGTGTGGTATCGCCGCACCATCTGTATGGCCATGACCCTCAGGCAAGCGTTCAGCTGGGCCGCCGGTCGCTTTCGCAGTGAAGGCACCCACACCGGTGCCCCATACAGAGCCACGGACCGGACGATGCCTGCGTAGAGCCTCCGGCAGGAGGCGACTGGACCCTCAAGGTTAGGCAGGAGCCGCTTGAGGGCAGCCCCGGTTCGATTCAGTTTGGGAGCCAGAAATCAGAAGTGCTCCTCGAAATTCCACCGGCTGTCGAGGACGAGTCCCAGGTACTTCATCGTCGATCCGACGCCGATGTGAACTCCTCCTACCGTTAATTGGTAACGCCGAGGCGGTGCGCTCCGAGGGCCGTAAACTTGTGCATCGCCACCTCAAGTCCCAACTGCTGGATCCTATCAACGACTATCGCAACCCTGCGTTTCGATAATTCGACCGCCCCCTAGTACGACTCTCCCTACGCCAGGATCAGCGTGTCGTCTGCGTAGCAGACCGACGCCGTCAGGGAGGTCGCCGCGCAAAACGGTGTCGTACCCGATGTTGATGTTTCCACATAGATCCGTTCATCATTTCAGCCGAATGACGTCCACTGTTGGACTGTTGGACATAGGCCTCCTCCAAATGTCGCCACAATGAACGGCCCTGTGCGTTTCGCATCCATCGGATTCCCGCGACCCTCACCAGGTCATCGGTCCACCTTGTGGGAGGCCTTCCAACGCTGCGTCTTCCGGTACGTGGTCGCCATTCCAGAACCTTTCGTCCCCATTGACCATCTGTTCTGCGAGCAATGTGCCCTGCCCACTGCCACTTAAGTTTAGCGATTCTTCGGGCTATGTCCGTAACCTTGGTTCTCCTGCGGATATCCTCATTTCTGACGCGATCACGCAAGGAAACTCCGAGCATAGCCCTTTCCATTGCCCTTTGAGTAACTTTAAGCCTTCTGATGAGATTCATAGATCCGTTATGGTCTTTGAAACCATAGAACCGATGTGCCCCAAACCGTTTCATTATAAGGGCAAGAATGCAAATCGGTTTTAAACCATAAAAAAAATGAGTTTCAGCTTGCTGCTAGGTTTGAGTATTTGGGATTTGGAAAAATCTCCTCAAAAGCAAGCAGAAAACTCTAAAACATTCTCCTATTTCCATTTGATAATGATTAAAAAAAAATTTTAAACGCAAATGAAAACATTCAATAAAATGTTCAGTAAAAATACGAAAGCGGCCAGCGAGTAACTATTAAATAAAGCGACGCATATTCCAATAAAAACCCCATTGTATCATGAAATTCTGCATTGTCTGTATTTGTAAAGGAAAAACGGATAAATGTTACGGGTAATTACTTTCATCCACGTTATAAGTGACCATAGTTGCAGATATATAATGGCGTAGCATATTATAATCAGTAGCATATGTTCTCACTACTCAGGCCTCCTATCTAGGAGAAGGAATGGGCCGTAATCCATCTAGCGGTTTTAGTCCGGGTTGATGTATGTCACATATTATCTTCGATTACAATCTACAACTCGTAAATCCACCGCTGCTCCTTTATAATAATAATACAACAGTAGGGGAAGGTGTTAAAGCTGTGGACATTCGCCGCCGGATTTTGAATGAAAATAAGGTTTAGTGATGCAATTATTATTTACTAGATGTGCCCCGCGGTTTCATCCGCGTCATTGGTTTCTACTCCGCTCCCGTGGGTTGCAGCGTAATGTGGGTTGTAGCATATAGCCTTTCTCGAGTAATAGGCTATCCAACACTAAAATAAATTTTAATTTGACCCAGTACCATAAAACCTTGATGAAGAAAAGTCTAGAGTAGTCAATATAACTAAACTTTTTATGCTTTTTACCGGTTGCATTTCGTGGAGTGAGTGTCGCAATTGTATAACGTAATTCTGCTAAGCTCGTTCCATCATAAGACTACCAGACGAATGACGATGCGTCACCGGTACATGGTAGACATCTGATATGTATTTAAATAGTAATATCATATCCGGTGCAGGAACTTCCCGAACTTATCGTATCCGGTGAGAACCTGCGTCATGCGGAAGGTGAGAACGCCGTGAGGTCTTTCTAACCACGCCTCAAAGAGGGGACTTACCGCCATAATTGTGGCGTGCCCAAAGCCTATAAGCTGGTATTTTTTTTTAATTTTCGACTAGCACGATTGCTTCTTAAGTGTGAAAAAGGTTGACTAGTAGATTCTCTACTGCCTAGTTGCATCATGTCCGCCTAATTAATAATAATAATATTTCACAACTATCACACAACGCCGTCTAGTTCCAAGCTAAGCAGAGCTTGTGTTATGAGTACTAGACAATTGATAAAGATACTTATATATTTCTAAATACATACATATTATAGATAAATTACCCCCAGACACAGAATAAATGATCGTGCTCATCACATAAACATTTCTCCTGGGTGGGAATCGAACCCACGACCTCCGGCATAACCACTAGACCAACAGGCCAGTCTTTAATTAATTAATTAATAGTTTCTACTACATCTTTTTAAATATCAGCACAGTGCTAACAACTTATCACTATCGAATAACACTAAAATATGTGCGTAACTTTTAGAACAAAAACCTGTTAGAGCTATTTTGCGGGCACAGTCGTGCATGCACTGCCAGCAACATAAATCAATGTCAAAAATGAAATTTGCGCTTTTTACGATGAATATTAATGAAACTTCGGTCTACAACAATATTGTATGAACGCAGCACCATCTTAAACTAGTCCAATTTTTCAAACCAAAATATTTCACTGGTTTTGATTAAAAAATTCAAAGATATTTTTCATGGACTTCCTTTATACATGAACTCCAAACATCAATCGCAATTTTTTTTGTGGGTTTTGTAGGCTTTGCGTTTCATGTGGCTAGCTTCCAAAAAATTTCATCCACCGGGTATTTTGCAACCAGCTTAATTAACAAAAAGCAAACGAATGTGTCATTGAATGAACGTGACATACCTAACTATATTTTATTGCCAGATTTTTCCTTTTATATTTTGTGCTTCCACAAAATATAAAAGCAAAAGAAAAAGCCAAAACCAGATGTAACTGTATTTTTATAAATAATAATAACAATGTCATTGTGCCGATTGTCGTGGCCGCTAATGGCCTTATAGCCAAAAACTTCGACGACCATCTGTCGAAGCTGTCTTTGCACGGCTGGATCAAGACCCTGATACAGTACTCCTCGATACGGCTCGCATTTTGAGGAGGTTCCTGTCTCTGGGGCCCTAACCACCGGTAGCTTGGACCCTGTTCCTGACACCGCCCAGACTATGCCCAATTTTTAAATCTTTTAAATGTTTTTTATCATATATTTTTTTTAAGAAATATTTAAAAATGTAAGTTATACGTGAAGAAGATAAATAAAAAGAGATAATAATAAAAGTAATTTTAATTTGAATTTGCATTGGTTTAAAAGCATATCTTCTTAAATTATCTAATAATAGGTCTTCAAACAACACTTCAAAGCCACCCGTTTTAATAAACAACAATTTCATAGGTATCTATTATATATAAATCTCGTTTCAGAATGTTTGTTATCGAACTCCTCCGAATAGGTCTGAGAATAAGTTGTAAGCTATTTTATATAAACTGGAATATTAATATTCTTGGAAAAGAGTTATATGATTTTTATGAAACTTCTAGTTATATATATCTATCTAAAAAGTTACTACAAAGTAAAGTTCAGAGAGATAGTGAGTTCGATTTTAAGTAATGACAGGACAACACTGTCCTCGTATTACCTATTAATAATGTATTGTAAAATAATCTTTTTTTTTAAAGGGCAACCATGTACTTTGTTACCTGTTCTTATCCACAGGAAACGACCATTTGGAACCGTGCACTAGCTTCTGACGTTTTATAAGTGCCCATGTAGGCCTATGTAAAATAAAATTATTTTGAATTTGAATTTTGAATGTTTTTGAAGTTTTCGGTAGAAAGTAAAAAATTGGTCTATCTAAACGCGTTTTCAAAAATGCTTGTGAGGTTCGTAAAGTACCGTGAGATATAAAGGCTCTAAAAAGTAGTGGAACCTGAATCAGTGGGCCCTAGACATGTACGAAATCTCTGTTATTGATGATAGCAGTGAGTTTACGATAATTGTGCATTGAAATACCAATGTTACTGAGAATAATTATCCTCAATAGATGAGTTTTTTTTCTATTTTTGCCTTTATACTTACTCAGGACTTTTTAGTTTATTAATTGTCTTTTTTTAGAGCAATTTTCAAAATGCCTACTGATATTTGAATATTTCTCTGGTCAAGTTGTGCATTTGTTTGCAAATATTCGAATATCTTCGCGGGAGGCTTTGTAAATTAGACCACATTACTGCAAAACTTGCCATTTAGGAAATTGTATAAATCAAAAGCTAATAAGTGATAAAAAATCTTAGATGTCTTTTTTTTTAGGTGGGAATATCATTTTACCACCCGGGCGTTACTTCCACACGAATCACCTCCCGAACTTACCATATCCGGTGAGGACCTGCGTCATGCAGAAGATAAGGACGCCGTGAAGTCTTTCCAGCCACGCCTCAAAGAAAGGACTTACCGCCATAATTGTGGCGTGACAAAATTCTAGGTGCCTTGAAATCTCAGTTATTCGAATTTCACTGTATTTTATTTCCATGGTGTACAACTTATTTTAAATTCGATTACAAACAACTAACAACCTATGGTTGTATGTATGTAATTTCTCCATCGACACTGTTACACCGTTTAAACACGAATTAGACTTAACTACTTTAGGGTAATCGCTAGTTCAGAAGTTATAATTACAACTATTTTGCGTACGAGGCGATAGCGGGTCCGCTGGCCAGCAACTATTGAAGCTAAGTGTACATAGGTAAAAGGTTAATTCATAGTTATTGTCAAAGTTCTGCGGTAACGTAGGTACCTATTTATCTTATGTAGATAGCATAATAAATCACAGCACAATCATCAAACACAAACTTAAAATAATTTTATTTCACTTAGGTCTACATGGGCACTTATAAAACGTCAGAAGCTAGGGCACGGTTCCAATTGGTCGTTTCCTAAGTTGAAGAACCGGCAAGAAACTTTACATATGGTTACTCTTTTAAATAAAAATCCTTACAATGTTCTCACTACTGGGACTTTGGCCTCCTCTTTAGGAGACGGCATGGCCTGAGAATCATCACACAGGCCGAGCGGTAGATGACACGTATATCTTCGAAATTTTGGTTCTAGGACATGAAAGTTTCCTCTCCATTATTGATTCATGTACATACAAACATAAGAATAGAATAAATACAGACAGAAGAGTACAAAGGTGTTACTTATTGCAATGCTGTTGCTTTTTTTCCATGTTTTGAAACACCTTCTGTGAGAGCAGTGATGAAACAAATTACACAAAGTAAAGCACATGCTTGTTGTAGATAGGTCTTTCTAATATAAACATTAATAGAGTTACAAGACGAATTAGTGCCGACTGTTTAATACACATTTATCATTCGCGGTGTCAGTACCTAGGTAGGTTCTTAACATCTTAGGCACACATGTAGTACATTCATTAACAAAATTTATCTAGATAAAGGTAACTTGATTAGAATTTTAATCTAAATTGGTTTGAGAGAGAATTTCATTAGAGATGTACGTACATAATATATGTAGTTTGCTTTACACCATTTGTTCTTAATCCTTTAATGAATGAATGAAACCAAATTAATTTGGTTCAAACTGCCATAAAATAGAAACTCGCTAAAAGCTGAACTCGAAAAAAGATTCCATATCAAAAGTCGATAGGCAAAATAAAAAATGTTATTGATTTAATGTTGTCGATAACTGTACACACAGCTTATGTTCGCTAGTCAACTCTATCGTATATTCACAAACTGGATCTTCTATTGAAGTTGGAGTTTCGTATTCGGAAAGCCCGACCGGCTGCATCGAGAACTGTTCCGTCCCTTGACGATACGAGACGAAATTTGTAAAGATGTTGCCTCCAGGATCCTCATTTCAAAAGGGGCGAGAAGTAAACCATTTTGCTCCAAAAGATAGCTAACTAGATCGTTCTATACAAAACCCCTTTCATGTGTAAAACGGGCCCAATATTAATAAACCCGCTTTTGGCCACTGTCTGGGTACTTTCTAGGATCTTTTAATTAGCCGTATGCAAAATTCAATTGGGTCTGGTGCTGAAATCCGTTTTTATAACGCTATTAAAACCTCTTGGCGACATAATATCACGATTTGGCAGCCATTTGAGTTGCGCATTATCCAATTCATTTGTGCTTCTTTCTATGCGTTATGACTTAAAAGTTTTAGACTGGAAGTAATGTTCTAAAATTTAATATATATATAAAATGATAGCTGAGATAGGTCCTCAGCAAAAAAATATAATGTTAACACCGTTCTTGAAAAGGGATAACAATATAACAAATTCTTAATTTCGAAAAAAAATCCAACACTAAGCTAATTTTGATCCTCAAAATAACTTTAATTTCGGAAGTCGATTTTGTCAGTTTTTTAACACCGAGCTCCATCATCATCTTCCTGCCCTTGTCCCATCTTATTTGGGGTCGGCGCAACACGTTTTTTTCGTCCATTCTATCCTGTCAACCGTCATACTATCACTAACTTCCTTTTCTTTCATATCACTGTTCACACAATCCATCCATCTTTTCTTTAGCCTCCCTCTCTTTAACACCGAGCTCCGATTAAAGTTATTTTTGATCCTTTGAGTGTTTTTAGTGAAGTGGGTTTTTATTTAAAAGTTTTTTATTTTATAATTTTTAGTTGCGATACATTTATAAACAGAGTGCCTATTTCTCATGACAATTCCAATTAACCCAAAAACTGCTAGGTTACATAGTTATATTATGAAGTTTCTGTGTCTACCTTCCACCTTCCGGCTCCATCATGAGATCAGTTCGATAGTAACTTATAGCATTTTCAATCTAACTATTCAGAACTATTCATTTATTTGTATTGTCATAGTCGCTTAATTATCTTCATTGTGATATCTATTTATTTATTTGCAAGCACTTGTACAACGTTGCAGAGGACGTCCAAGGCGTTGTACAGTAAAAACTTACAAACTAAAAAAAAAAAAATTAATAAAAACAATAATAACCTAATAACAAATCCATACACATTGAAGAAAAAAAAAGTATGTGAGTATGAAGTTCCGTTGACCATTCCTGATCTTCTTCATCAGTTCCACTTTATCAAATATTACTTTTTGACTGTAAATGCCTAAGTTCTCGATGAAAACACCAAAATCATTATATATATACTAGGCAACTCTATAATATTTGAGGAATTCCCTCGGTTCCTCATGGATTTCATGATTAGAATTGGATTTTGAAAAAAAATGGGATCAATCTGGAAGCATATCCTTCTAGGGGGAACAAAAATTTTTGCATATCGGTCCATAAACTACGGAATTCTGAGGTAACAAACACAAAAAGAAATTGAAAACCTACTCCTTTTTTCGAAGTCGGTTAAAAATACTCAATCTTGACTTTTTTCCGCAATATTTTTTTCATAAAAGACAGAAAATAACGAAGCTCAAAGCCATCC
Source organism: Mythimna vitellina (assembly GCA_949316375.1). Classification (NCBI taxonomy): domain Eukaryota; kingdom Metazoa; phylum Arthropoda; class Insecta; order Lepidoptera; family Noctuidae; genus Mythimna; species Mythimna vitellina. The sequence goes on along the minus strand of OX438691.1, from coordinate 11,918,661 downwards.
CTAACTTCCTTCGTTCCTTCTTCTAAAAAAACAAAAACGATATGTCCATTGTCCGTTTAATGCAAAGTAGGGACGCATGTTGTATCAAAATGCAAGAAAAACAAGAGGGTTTATCGGGATCACTTACACACACAGATATATAAATTTTATTCACATTTTTCGTAAATAGGAGATATTTACTTTTACATAAATAAATACAAAAAGTAGCCACCAGTATCGGGAACACTGCCCATTGCCCATGCTGCTAGGGGTCAGGTTTGCAAAAAAAAGGACATATTAACAGTTGTAATTTATATTTTTGACTACACTATCGCATTGGATTGATCTGTCATGATAGATGTATCTATATCTATTATAAAAAAATGTAGTTATGCTCAATGTAACAAGTTACACTTAATCATAGTTTAGGTTAAGTGTGGCTGTTGCTATGTTCGTCTAAGATAAGAGCTCGACCACGACTCCTTCCGTTTTCACTGGATTGTAATCTGTGCAATGATTCTAACACAAAAACGTTTTAATTTAGCTTAGAATGGTGTGCCCATGAATCAATAATTAAATACTTTCATTAAGGAAGTAAATAAAAGTAAATTAAAGTATTTAATTTTTGATTCATGGGACTTACCATGACATGATAAAATATTAGTCATGCGAGCGATAAAGAGGAATAAATCTATTAAAACTTATAAAGAAATAGAAAAACTATTAACTATCTGAACTTAGCAATGACAAGTACATACATTTAAACCTCTCTACATTCCCCTCACACTCATGACACTATCACACACATACACACACATCGTCACACACTACATACGCATACGCAAACCCACACTGCTATGATTGCAACCAACCATGTAGTCATCTGAAATTCATATGTAATTTTTCTAAGCATAGCTATGTAAATATGTATTTCTGGAGGAACTGACTCCCAAGTCACAGGCAATAAGCCTAGTTTGGGAGCTAGGGAGCCTGTGACTGTGCACCTACAATGTATGATATGAATAAAGTTATTATACAAACGTTTTATAGGGATGGAACTATATAGGGATATAGTTCCATCCTTAGAACAGTTCAGTTTTATTCGTAAAATGGATAGCGTTAGCTCGTGGTAGTACTGAGAATACAGACACATTTTCTTCCATTAGTTTGAGAATTTAACACATTCTATTGTTTTTGCAGTATTTGGCAGCAAATACAATGAAACACTCAGTTTCATTTTAGCGAAATTGCACTTGTTTCAATGATTCCACAGGTGATCCAATTGTGTAGATATTTGAGATACAAAACTACATAAATTATCGTCTAGGAATCAATCTGTGAATGATTGAAACCGCCATAGAACACATGATTAAACGGAGTGTCCATGGAATAGAGATTTCTATTACTTGCTACATACTAACTAGTCAGTTGACAATTCAAAAATGCCTGTAAATCATTTATTTATATATATATATATATATATATATATAAAAGAAAGTCGTGTTAGTTACACTATTTATAACTCAAGAACAACTGAAGCTTAGAACCAAGAGAAACATTAGATTCTTTTTTTATTGAATAGGGTAGAGTAGGGTGAAGTAGGGTGGAGTAGAGTGGAATAGGGTGGAGAAGGGTGAAGTAGGGCGGAGTAAGGTAGAGTAGGGTGGAGTAGGGTGGAATAGGATGGAGTAAGGTGGAGTAGGGTAGAGTAGGGTAGAATTAGGTGGAGTAGGGTAGAGTAGTGTGGAGTAGGGTACAGTAGGGTAGAGTGGGGTAGAGTAGGGTAAAGTAGGGTAAAGTAGGGTAGCGTAGGATAGAGTAGAGTAGAGTTGGGTAGAGTAGAATATAGTAGTCAGTTGACGGGAGCAAAGCAGCGGGTAAAAGCTAACTTGAAATAAATGCTTTGATTATTTGACTCGTATTATAGTTTAAGTTTTCTATTTTATAACTAAAATCAGAAAGTTTGACAACTTCGGACGAAGTTGTTTTCTATCTAGACTTTACTGTTCTGTTTCATAAAGCCACTAAAAGTCTTTTTGCTTACAAAACTTTACCAATTACACTTTAAATGTTCAAGTAAAATAACTGTAATATTCATGAGTACCTAGAGCACTTTAGTAAATAATGTCGCAATTTACATAAAACTATAAAGTAATTAGTCGACTTCTTTGTGACGTCACCGAGTGAAACGGCTAAAAACAGGTTGTTACGTTGGTAATGCAAATTAGATTTTATAACAGAGGACCTAAGTACTGTTGGCTGACGTTTTGTAACTAACACCGAACTGTCATTAGCTATGTAAGTACCCTGCCAAGGCTGCGGATTGTTTGAAAGAATCAGTATGGGCAAGGACCCTTAAGGGCACTGAAAGAACACGGTTGAGTTTAAAGGTGCCATTCGAACCTCGGCTGCAGGCTGCGAATGCAGGCAGCATATGTGGCGGCTGCACGAAGCCGGCTGCAGCTGCACGACCAGTTTTCTATGTAGTGGTATGGATTTTTGTGAAAACTATTCCGAACGCGGCTGCAGCCACACGTGCTTTTACTGCCAGTGCTGCCGCGACCTGCAGCTGCAGCCGATCAGCAGAAGTGCTGCACGTAGTTACGTCACTCCAACCTGTTTAGACAAGTCCTAAATAATCTAATATAGAGCTTATTCAAATCTGGTAATGTAACGGCTACATAATAGCTGCACCTGCCATGTTATGTCTCTGTACCCCCCTTAGGTCGACGGGTAGAAAATGCCTAAGGTATTAAGTCCGCCTTTGTACAATGTTTCACTAGTGCATAAAGTTTTAAATAAATAAATAACGGATAACTTCCGACAAGTATTTTTTCAAATACCTACATGTACAAGCATGTCTAACTTCCAAACATTTTTTTAAGTTAAATATAACTATTATGTATGTATATATAATAGTTACAATTCACTAGCAAAAAAAAAAAACGAAAAAACTATTAACTCATTAAATCTACCTAAAACCACCATCATCACCAATTCTCTTCTCCTTCGTAGTGCGTGGCACACTCCCAGCCGTTATGATGGCTCCTTTTCTGTAACTGCAGAGCATCTCTGAAACTCTCCCCCACACTCCCTTCTTGACATAACAGCCCACTCTAGACGTCTTAAAGAGGAAAATTAAAGAGCACTTCTCTTCACAACTGACATAATATTGAATAAATACGTATACGTAATATTGGTATTTATTAGTACGTACAGTCAGGGGTCAAAAGTGCAGTTCCACCCGACCAATGCTAAAATGTCTAAAATTTTTTTGTTGAATATGATTAATGGTTCATGACTGATTTAATTGGTAGCATTGAATCTAAAGTATTGAAAGAACATGAGTTGTGGACTATTGAACTTCTACAACAAAGAAATTTTAGACACTTTAGCATTGGTTTAGTGCAACAGCACTTTTGTTCCCTGACTGTACATACGCATATTTTTATATATGAGACTTATTTTTGTAGGAAAATGATCTCTCTCTGTTACTTAGGTCCCCTTTGTAAGTGAATTGTCAAATTACTGTATACTATATTAAGTTTTTTGAGTACAATAGAGAGAATAGAAGAATATTAAAAAACAGAGCGTCTAAAATCTCTTCTGCATTACTGTAACGGTAATGTGTTCAAAAAACTGGTAACATTGCCACGCTTACCGCCTGTCCAAAGTAAGTAAGTTGGTTCATGTGTAGCTTCAACAAGCCGTTTAGATATTATATCTACAATAGGTACAGTCATTTCTTTTTTCCGATATTGTGAAACTATTGCTCATTTGATTTTGTAAAAAATAGTTCCACTATTTTCAACACCGGGTCGGTTCGCTCATTCACGAAACTAAACAAACATTTCTATATAACGGTGGATATTTTTAGCAGCAATAGAATACAATTAATCTCACTGTTTCGGGTATTTAGACCTGTCCAACCGTGACTGACGTCAGTCACATTGAAATATTTTAGGATCAAGCATTTTTTATGAATATGCAAAATTGTTTGTGAACCCTTAATTGGAAGTTTTAGAAACCAATATTCCATTTTTGTTTACTGTTGATAGGTTTGCACTTGACCACTATTACTGTATTACTACCACTATCACCACTGTACCCACCACTATTATAACTATTGCTACTAACACCACTACGATGGCTGGGAATCTCCTTATGACTTCCGATTCCTTGGGCGTCTCCTGTGGCGGTGCCTGTGCCGTGAGGATCCTCTCACTTTTCGCCACCTCTTTCAATCGCTACTTCTCAGAACGAGGTGAATGGTACCCATTTCCTAGCTCTGTACCATGGCGTGAATTAGGGACAGACTCGAGAAGTCGTGGCCGCCGAACGCCTCCATGAGGACACTGCGATACTCCACCTTAGAGTGATTGGCAACCGGATATCTTTAATAATAATGATAATCTTTACTTAATCTTTTATACAATATTGTTACATGTACAAACAAAACAAAAAAATATAAATATGCTAATTCCCAACAAATAACTACAAGTAAACCAAAATTATGAATTTTAAGGACTTAAGGAAAATTAACTTTAAACCTAGAATTATGTAAAAGTAGCGATTTGCTCGAACTAGGTTTATAAAAGCTGTTTTTTGGGTTATCACTTAACAAGACTATACTAGCATAGCATAGTCGGCCTTATAATGTTCCCACTGTTGGGACTCAGGCCTCCTCTCTAGGAGAGGGAATGGGCCGTAATTCACCACGCGGGCCCGGTGCGGGTTGGTGAATGTCACATGTCTTCGAATTTTTGGTTCTAGAACATGCCGGTTTCCTCACGATGTTTTCCTTCACCGTTTTGAGAGCAGTGGTGATGAAATAAATTACACAAAGTAATGCGTCTGGCTGGGTTTGAACCCGCGACCTACAACTCGTAAGTAGGGGCCGATACCACTTGGCCACCACTGCTCTCACTTGGCCTCCACTGCTCTCGACTAGAGACTATATTATATATATATACATATATGGGCATGTAAACAGAAATAACAACTTACGAACTAAACCTTACAATAGTTTCTCTGTGTCTGTGTAGTCGATATTCAATAGATACTCCGATAACAATGCACTGCATTTAATATAATTTATGCTATATATATCTAATAATTTATTGAGCTTTTTGTACAAAAAAGGCCCCAAAAATACATAAAATCTATGAGCAAATGCATGTCTCGTCTGTGGTTTTGTGCAAACCAAATCTTTCCTACTCCTGGTTGAAGGTACTGGACCAGAAGGAAGCTCAGAGTGCTGATAAAGTACGATGTGCAATGTAAATAGTTTGCGTACTGTTAGTAACTTACATGCTGTGCATAGCTGGTGTAGGAAATCTAAAAGGGCGGAAGGTTGCAACCTTTAGAACTGCCACTCCATGAAGTAATACAGTAGGTAAGATCCGATTGACACAGAGCCAAATAAACCTGTTTAATGAAAGCAGGTTCTTAAAATTTATTTAATTAACGCACCCTTTTGCACAGAAACTCGATGTGTTTAAGGAAATTTAGTCTCAATCGTAACACCTAGGTTTTTATGTGGTCAACTGTAACTAAAGTAGGGCAAGTACAAACAATGTCAGCATGCTTCCAATTATGTGCGAATATATTGAGGTTAGTAAGTGGTAAGTTAATGTTTCTCACTGAGAAACTATATCAGATATTGATTATTTTTTAATGAAAATATATTACGATATTCATACTTAACTAAATTATATTTTTTTTATATCTTACATTGACATATGCATATTATTTAACATACGTATAAAAAAGTACGCACGTAACTTACCGAATTTTAAAGGAAATTGTTAATAAAATAATCATATTTGAAAGAAATACCTACAGGTACCTTCCTCCTTCCGACAATTGACGACTTCTTACGCATACTTAGATAGCATAGCATAGACAGCTTTATAATATTCCCACTCCTGGGAATCAGACCTCCTCTCTAGGAGAGGGACTGGGCCGTAATCCACCACGCAGGCCCCGTGCGTATTGGTGGATGTCACATGTCTTCGAATTTTTGGTTCTAGGACATGCCGGTTTCCTCACGATGTTTTCCTTCACCGTTTTGAGCAGTGGTAATGAAATAATTTACACAAAGTAATGCACCTGGCTGGGTTTGAACCCACGACCAACAACTCGTAAGTCAGGGCCCTTACCACTCGGCCACCACCGCTCTTAGATAATATTATACCAATAGAAAAATCAGAGCCTTACTAAAATATAAGATATTATTATAATAAATTCTGATCAGGATTAAAACATCGCAGCCGGTTTCTATTAGCAGAACCAACATTCTAAATCTTGCTAGCGTCAGATGATGTTAGTGCTTTTAGTGGAATATTTCCATATTCCGAATTTGGAACATCACCGATGTTCCAAATTCAATGAAATGAAGTGATGTTTCAATGAAATGTATCAGCATGTTTCGGACGCGGATCGCGGCGCTCGTTCAAGTAAGCGATCAAAACAATTGTGTAACGTTTAATATGTTACTGATTCAATAATTTGAACCGAATGCTGTAATTGGAGTTGGTAAACAGTTATTACTCTCACTGGGGTTAATTAATCTAATTTACTACTAACGAGGGTTTGGGACAAATGGCTCGCCATTTTAAATTTAACTTACCGAATAATGCAATGAGCTGCCACATATTCCCGTTTGATTTCACATTAAAATTTATATCTAATTGAGTTTTATCTCTATTTGTCAGTGTGAGCAACTGTGACAAATTGATATGCGAACGGTTGATAAATCTAATTACATTAATCGGGAAATTAAATTTTATGATCTAAAAGGTCAAACATCGACGAAGTTATTTTCGTCGGCATAACTTTAAAAAGACATTCTTGGAAAATTGCTTATAAAATACCGAAGTTTTCTCTAAAAATACGATGTTTTTTTAGAAGACCATTATGAGTTTTTTCATACTTAACGACTTAGTAAATAACTTTTTTGTTGTTCAATACAATGCAATTTCTATATTAAGATATTTTTGAGGCGAAAAACTGAAAGCCGTAATCTTTATATTGCTAATACTTTAATATTTCTCTTGCAATGCGAAGTGGAATGAGAATGTTTTTATTAGGAGAGATTTATGAGATTTATGCGGGCCGAAAGCGGTTCAGATGGTGCAGCTGAATGCTGGCGACAAGTATGGAATTTAATTTTGTCGTGAGAGCTTTTCTATTTGCTTACGAGAATTACCGCAAGTGATATAGCGGAGAACGGATAAAAGATTCTTTATCTAATAACATATTGTTTAAATTACTAAACGTAACAAATTCCTTGACAAATTCTTTAATACGTATTTTTGTTTTTCTTTTTTCAAAATATATTAGTCCTTTTTAAGGTTCTGTAGCCAAATGGCAAAAAACGGAACCCTTATAGATTCGTTATGTCTGTCTGTCCGTCTGTATGTCACAGCCTCTTTTTTCCGAAACTATAAGAACTGTACTGTTGAAAATTGGTTAGTAGATGTATTATGTGAACCGCATTAAGATTTTCACACAAAAATAGAAATAAAACAATAAATTTTGGGGTTCCCCATACTTAAAACTGAAACTAAAAAAAATTATTCATCCTACCCATTTGTGTGGGGTATCTATGGATAGGTCTTTAAAAATGATATTGAGGTATCAAATATCGTTTTTTTTCTATACTGAGTAGTTTGCGCGAGAGACACTTCCAAAGTGGTAAAATGTGTGTAACTGTAACTTAAAAATAAGAGAATGATAAAAGTAAAAAAAATATATGATGTACATTACCATGCAAACTTCAACCGAAAATTGGCTTGAACGAGATCTAGTGAGTAGTTTTTCTTTAATACGTCATAAATCGTAAACCGCAATTTACCTTTCAAGATTGTACGGAACCCTTAGTGCGCGAGTCCGACTCGAACTTGCCCAGTTTTTTACATATTGTGTAATTTTGACCTCTCATATGAAATGTCACAGACTGATGATTATATACTTTTTATTTAGGATCACTACTTTAACTACTGTTTATGAAAAATTTTGAAGACAATATTACAAATAGTTAAAAACACTAGAGATAGAAAAATTCGGTACCAGAACTCAAAAGCAACCTTAATAATACGTAAGAATGCATCTGCTTTTATAAGAACGTCAATAGGAAGAGTGCGTCTTCATGAAAATAACACGGGTGACCACTGACCATCTTCCTCTTTCTTGCGATGTTTCCTCAATGCTGAGGGTGCTTCATCAATTGCAATCGTATGATATTCATCTATCAGTTTCTCTCTGACGGTGTGTCTTATCACTTATCGTAACAGAGAACTTATTTGTCTAAGGCTGCAGGGGCCTTACCATGATATGTTAAATTGTCAGGCGTACGGGAGAGTAAGAGGGTTTTGTTTTCGGTGGGAAAATCATCTTGTAACATCCCCCGCTCTTGGGCGGGGCGGGAGATAGTGTCAGACTTTTACTGAGTAAAAACCCACTCCTGTTTCTTCGTTGCTTTTCGTATCAGGGCCAAGTCTTCCTTTCAGAATCAGACCCTTGGCCCCAGTAGACTTCGACCCTGCTAGGCCCCTCCAGTTGCTGACATCTCCTTGAGGCGCGCGTGGAACAGTACGCGCCGTCGACAACCCTTAACAACATTATTTTTAGTATATGCGAAACCCGAAACAAGTGTCTAGTATTTTTATGTAAAGAATCTATATACAAAATTTCTTAACTGTACCATGACAAATCACAAAATTATAAGCTGGTTCTGTTACCTGGTTGTCCGTACACATTCATGATCACAGGGCTATATATATAGGATCTACCGTGACCTATGTTGTATTTACTGTCGGTGGTTTCCAACAAGTAACCTTTTTTAGATGTTAAAAAAAAAATATAACACGGTGTAAAAATTATTGGAATCGATTCAGTTACTGATTCTGAACTAACTATATTCAAGTTTCGCATATACTGCCGTCATAAGAAAGAATGGCGTAACTGACAATTTTATCAGAAATGAGATTAAGATGGCATTTTCTTTGCTGATTCCGAATGTGTTAATAACTCATTTTTGTCAAAAGTGTCAGTTACGGCTTTCTTTCTTATGACGGCAGTATACTAAAAATAAAGTTGTATAGCTCAATCCCTTTAACATTTCAGTTTAGGTCGTCAATTGGATCGCGTTACGACCTCGTAGGAGGACTTCAGAACGGAATAAGAAAACTTGACGACAGCAGGAAGATGATGATGACGATTCTGACGTGCAATATCTAATTTCCACTCAATATTTCATGTTAAATACGATTTAAAATGAAATCTGCTCCTATGGGAGGTTCAGTTAAACCCAGTTGGATCTCAGCCAAATTAATTTATAGCTACGTAGAGTAACATACTTTATCATAACATCGTTTAGCAGTTTTAAAACTGCAAGGCGGAAGCCATTTTGTTTCTTTGTTAAAAGGAATTCTGTATTACGTCGGATATATTATGTTGTATTTTTTTAGTAAAGTACGAAGACTTTGATCAAAAATATAGTTTTTTTTCTTTTTTCAGATTGGAAATCTTCCTATGACAGTCAGTGACAGTCTTTTAGTGGCTAAAACTACTCCTATAATATCTTTCTTCTTTAATACGTTGCGTTCCAGGACCACAGGTTTTACTTTCGGAAGGCAAGTTACGCGTACCACGTGGACTGGTTCGAGACGGGTTGGGAGAAGAATATCTGGACGAAGTTGGGCTTCCCCAAGTTCTGTCCAACAGCTGGGCAAAAAAAAGACAGTAACAGTTAGAGAAAAAAATGTTTATTAAGCTGCTGATCTTTAATTTTAGATTTTATTTTTTATTCAAGAAATAAGTGTACGACAATTAGTTCTAAATTACCCAAACATCAAAGAGTTAATTTAGAACCAATTTTCAGATATTTTTTGGAAAGCAGACATTAAGATAGATAGAAAATGTGACATAGTATATGTCTTTTTGCTAGTGACTATACTACCATTGGATAATCATAACAAAAACCCTAGAAAAGTACAAATATTCCTCGGAGATAAGACAAAATAATTATCACACCGTCTATATGATCCATTATCTTTAACACACAATAATCAGGCTATGCATTACTAAATGTGATAATTAATTAAGCAATTACATCATCGCGTTCATTGCTTTATTCGCGAACCCGTGACTGATTGCACGATGACACGTCCAATCATTACAACCTACCAGCCATCAGATTTACAATTATACAGTATACCACTATTCATAATTAAGTGGTGATAGTAATTTTGCAATGCGTTGTAAAGCCGAACTTGTGGGGTTTTATACAATTATAAAACGCGTTTGTTTTCAAATTGATTGAGATCATCTTGTTTACGGTAAAGGTTTGGTTTCATGGAATTAAAATCGCTCTTTCTTCGTCTATCACCAACATAAGTATAGTTTAAAAGAATGCTGTTTCATCCAACACAATGTTCAAAAAAGAGGCTACGTGAAATAGAGACATAACTCTTGAATGCTCTGTTGGCATTCGGTAATTCCCTCACTTACTCGAATACGTCGCAAAACTTATTCCAATTCTAAGAAATACGTGTTTTCTTTTTTATATTAAAAGTTTTTGGAAAAAATGTTAGTTACTCAGAATCTCAATTAAATGTGCAATATCTGCATATTACATTATATATATATGCTAGCTGACTCGGCGAACTTTGTACGGCCTAATAATGATGGGGTAGAAGAAGATGTGATAAATGAAGAACCGCTCGACCGATTTTGTGCAAACTTCTCATAAACCATTTACTAAATAGTCTGTGCAAAGCCTAAACATTTGGTTTGAATAGGTGAGCCCGTTCTTGAGTTATAAAATTACAACGACAAGTGGCATTGATTTTTATATATATAGATATTCTCTTCACTTTTTTAATTTATGAATACATTATGAAGGGCTAAAGTTCAAGGTACACAGGTGTTTCCACCTAGCACAGGAATCAGAGCCTCACTATATTTGTACACGTTTTTATGCTAAAAAAAAATATCTTATCTATTCGAAATAGCAGATTTTCAAACTTTACGGGATTAGTTTTACACAAATTTTTATATATTGATTTCAATAGAAACCTAGATAATATCCACTACATTTGTGTTTTTCCAAAATCGAATCCTACAGAAACCGTATAAGTTATTGTGGCACACAGAAATCGTAGCTGCTGAACCCACAGGAACCACAGTTACTGTGGGCTATAGGACCATAATTTATCCTTTTGTAATTGATTAAAAATTTAAAACCGGATCAGACGTTCAGATAATGATGACCCCCTATTAACAATTGCAACTGATCTGATTCATTAGTTAGTAGGTATTGATATTTCAAGCGAATGTTGAGTATCGTACCGGCGAGCTATTACAAGTAGGACTTTAGTCTTTAGATATTCAAATATTGCAGAGCTTGCAGAACTGCAATCGCTTTAGAAGCAATTTGATCATAAGCAGATAAATTGTGTTCGCCCTAGTTTTCCAGAGATGTTTCCTTCCAGTTTCCGTCTATTCATTTAATTTTAAATAGTTTCATTTTTGTCCAATGACAGCAGGAGGGCGTGTCAGACTTTTACTGACTAAACACCCACTCCTGTTCCTTCTTTGCCTTCGTCTCAAGGCCAAGTTATCCTTTCAGAAACAAGTCATCAACAAAATGTACTTACTCTAAAATACATCTATATATGTAGGCATATAAAAAAGGCCTAAAACACTACCCCTTACACCCTTGGACTTAAAAAAACTGTTTTTTTCACAGTGATTGTTTTAAGACGTAAACGAGGAATAAGAACGGATTTTTAGAAATCATCCAATGACTTCCACTCGGTAAAGCGAGAGGGCGTGTGTGTCACACCTTTGTTGACAAAAAATACACCTGTGTCCTTCAGATTGATGTGTAAAAGCGTTTTTTTAAACCTATTTTCAAAATAAATATCATTTATAATTAAAGAAATAACTTTATTTATGTTATATACATCTTAACTAATAAATATTATAACTTAATAAATATTTAAACAAATTGAAAATAATATTATGTACAAACTGGTAGAAAAAGAACTCATAGGGCATCAAAAAATTCGTCCACATCGATGTCAATGGGAAAAGTGCCCAGAACGCTGGCAGCATTGCCACGCTGGATGGCAATGCTAATTCGTTGACCAAAGAAAAGCCCAGCCCTCTGGTCATGCGAAGAGTCGACCAGCTGTTTGCTGATATCCCGAACAACTCGATGAGCGCTCGGACCCCATGGCCCCAGTGTTTCAACCCCGAACGGCTCAAATATATAACCTCCGATGAGGTTATTATATTTACGCCGTTTGAGGTTTTCTGCACCTGCAGCAGCCGCCCCAGCACAACCTGCCGTACTCAGAAGATGGGATGGCGCAAGGGTGTCGACACATGTTGCATCCCACACCAAAGGCCTACCCAATTTCCAAGGCATTATAGTCATCCCGTCTGGCCTCTTCCCATCGTCACGTGCCAAGCCATTGGGTTCTAAAACAGCTGGCACCCCAGCGGTGACAAGAGCTCGGCGGATGATGTCATTAATACTGGCATGTCGTGCTATCCGACCAGCGCTTCTACTGCATGATAGGCCATGGTGTCCGAGGCGGTCGACTGCTTCGCCGCACTGACATCGATGTGGAGCTCCACTAGGAGCACCCAGACGCAAGCATGTAGCGATCCGGAAGGTGGTGTCACTCAGCATAGTTCCTATGTTAGGTGACGGTAGAGCCTGTAGCCAGAGGCCCGATTCCCATTCACCCACAGCCAGAAGGCGGGCGCGCTCAGCAGTATTGGTGGACGTATTGATAAGATTATTCCGTACCAACCTGCAGAGCGGCTCATCCCACTGTCTCTGGGAAGATGGATTCTCGGGCAACGCCTTGTCCGGGCAAGCCACTTTCCAGGCGTTCACGGCGTCGGTCAAGCACGGCACCTCACAGTCGACCAATGATGGAGTTAAGATGCTTTCAACTAACTGTTGAGTGCTGTGGACCGAAGACAGAAACGCCGGTAGACTTATACTAGAAATTTTGCGGATGCCGAGCCCGCCAAAACGGATGGGTAGCGTGGCTTGTACCCACGCTCGGTCATCCAGGGCCACATTTAAGATGGACGTTAAAGCGGATCGAATGGTTTGATCAATTTTGTCCAAGAGTTGTGGCTGTTTCCATAAAGAGGAAGAGCGAAGAAAATACATAAAATTTGGAGCAAAACAGCAATATTTAATGAGGGTAAAAGCCGAATGTAAGTTAATTTTTGAAAGCCTATCCGAAATATCGTTGAAACGATTAATTTTATCGTCAACGAATAAAGAAAAACTGTCTTCCAAAATTGGAGAACCTAGGAGGTGCAGTGAACATTTTTCTAAAATTTTGATCTCTGGTGCTATTGTATTGAATTTCTGAAGTGTCGATTGTCTGTCAGTATTGTCAGAAACAAAAATTTCACATTTTGAATGATTGAGGTCAAGGCCGATGGATCGAAACTGCTCCTTCAGAAATTGGAAATCGTTTAAAACAGTATTTATAATTAATGTATTTATGTATGATTGTTCAGGTCACAGGTCAAATCTTGCAAATGAATTTAAAAACAATTGATTGAGCCGCAATTTTGCTAACATATTCAGTTTAAATGACAATACATGCTTAGCTAAGTTACGTCATTCTAAATCCAATATGGCGGACCTAACTGAGTCCTGGCAGTAGTACCATTATATGGCTGCTTATGCTAAGCCACCACTGAGCAGTGGTGGCCGAGTGGTAACAGCCCCGACTAAAGAGTTGTAGGTCGCGGTTTCAAACCCAGCCAGACGCATTACTTTGTGTAATTATTTCAACACCACTGCTCTCAAAACGGTGAAGGCAAACATCGTGAGGAAACCGGCATGCTATAGAACCAAAAATTCGAAGACATGTGATAATCACCAGCTCGCACTGGGCCCGCGTGGTGGATTATGGCCTATTCCCTCTGTTAAAGAGGAGACCTAAGTCCCAGCAGTGGGAACATTATAAGGCCGATTATGCTTATGCTAAGCTGTTGTCTTATTTAAGTCCAAGAAGTGGTCTTACGATCTTTTAAAAATAAACAGAGAATTTTAAAGCAACAAAATCAAAGTAAAGTTAATATTAAAACAAAACACTATTACGCATTTTGATTTCAATCCTGCAGATCAGTGTCCGCAAAGTTTATAGTGGCTTACAGCTAAGTGGGTAGGTATGTAAGATGCTGCTAAGTACGGCAACCGCTTCTTGTGGCCTGGTGCGGTGCAAGCTGATCTATGCAGCGTACACACTGGCAAAGAGCATTAGTCGGGATTCACTCACGATGCGGGGAATATACGCGTTCGTATATTGCTGCATTGTTCTAGATATGGGAGGAATATCCTCCATATTAGATTTGGAGTTTTTTTGTGACAAATTTTGCTCTTGGGCGGAGTGGGGGATAGTGTCAGACTTTTACTGACTAAAAACCCACTCCTATTCCTTCTTTGCCTTCATCCCGGCGCCTGTGTTACACTTTCACACTACCCGTGGCATTACATTTGGAGTTAAGTGATTTTTTATGTTTTGGAAACTTTTTGATGAATATTCCTAAAGTATTAAGTGTGACAATTTAAAAGGTTTTTAAGTAGCCTGGAAATGGTTTTCTCTTTTTTTCTCTGTTTTTATTATTACTCACTTTACTGTAAATACTCGTGCTTATCATATGATGATGAGCACGATCATTTGTTCTGTCTCTGGGAGTAATTTATCTATAATATGTTACATATATATTTAAAAATATATTATAAGTATGTTTATCAGTTGTCTAGTACTCAAGCAAGCACAAGCTCTGCTTAGATTGGAACTAGATGGCGCTGTGTGAAAATTTTGGATAATTTATTATTATGTTTACAAAGACAAAGTCACATTTTTGACTTTTTCTATGTAACGGTAACCTTAAAATTTAACTCTGTTAAGAGCTGTTTATGCTCAAATTCCTATTTCAGGTCTGACTATACGTAAGAAACCGTAATTGGATTCCTGGCGCCTATGCTAGTTTTTTTTTATTTTGTTAGTTTTTTTTATAAGCTGTAGGCCAAGCTGTAATAAATAAATAAATATTTAATATAATAAGTTCATATAAGAATAGCCCTGAAAAAAATGTTTTCTTACTATTAATAGCGTATTAAAATAATTTTATAGCTAAATTATCCGTTTATAATTTATACATAATTAACTTCTTCGTTGCTTCATAAAAAATAATACATATATTTACGATAGCCAAAGGTGCTACGCCGTAGCTACAGTTGCTACGCGCTACGAAAGCTTCCCAAAATGAAACTAACCAGCACCCGCAGTTTTCACACGCTTTTAGCGATATTTTTTTGTTTTTAGAATTTGTTACGTTGCATTGTATCGGATACACATTCTCTCTTATTTTCATTTTGGATTTTGAACCTTACATCCGTGACATAAAACCTGTAAGCTGCAAACAGGTCACCACGCAACTTTTTCATGTATGAATCTGAATTGTGTTTGTAGCAAGACATCTGGGCCTCAAGTCTGCTATTACAATAGTGTCAGAATGGTTTATCACTGTCTTCATAATTGTTGATTTTGACCAAGTTTAGTAATCTACTAATATAATGGCGTCATTATGACTTTCCAATGGTCAGCCATTGACACTCCATTTAAAGAAATGACATAGAATGGTAATCTCGTACATAATGACAAATTAATTTTTGACGTATGCGGATAACTGCCAAAATTTTGACAGTTCCTTTGATCAGTGACTTACCATTAGATGTTCATTGTGTAGTCATTGCTTTTAATTTGTTTCGCGACAGCTCGATATTGTCATTCTATCACAAGATCATTGACCGATCAATGATCGACCATTATGAATTATCAGATTACAAACTTTTAGCAAAATGACAATGGGATCGTGTTGGAATGACGAATTTATAAAAATAGCAGACTTGGGCCCCAGCTCTGAAAACATGGGCTATTCTGTAAGTATTTATATTTTTCATGCAAAAAATACTGCCCTACTAAATAATACCGGCACAAATCTACAGAAAAAAAAATAGAAAAACATAAAATATAGTTATACAAGATGGCGTTGGAGCACGACAATAACTAGATTTCCTGATAAGCACCGACAATGTTTCTGCTCTCACTTCCTTTTGGAATGTAGGAATAAACCGAGTTATCTAACCTGAGGAAATTCCACGACTTTCTGTAGCTACATAAATCTGGTTGTTGGTTTCTTCTTAGGCTTTATACATAACGATGTTTTTGAGAACGCGAATAGTTCGAATGAGGTTTCCAGTATTTAGTTTATATGTGCAAAGGTTACATTATTTTCTAATGATACTGGCATGCTATATTATTGTTCCATTTAATGATAACAACTAGCTTCTGCCAGCGGCTTTACCCGCGTGAAAGTAGGTTTCTCCATACAAACTTTTAATCCCCGTTTTCTTTCCTTAGGGGGTGAATTTGGAAAATCCTCTCTTAGTGCTCGCCTACGTCATAAAAGGAAACCTTGTGCACAAATTTCACGCTCCTAGTCCTAGTAGTTTCGGCTGTGTGTTGATATGTCAGTCAGTCAGTTTCTCCTTTTATATATATATCGATATACCTTAGTCAGTCTGCCGTCGTTTCCTTCTACCTACTTCGCCGAATTTTATTTGAATTAATAATATAATTGGAATAATACAGCGTGTTTTTTCTTTCGGCGTAAATACGCCCTGTTTGAAAATCTCGACACAAATTGATCACAAAGGTTTTCTTCCAGCATTGTACCAAGTTTACAACTACTGGTGTTTTCAATTATTCGAATCTTGGAGATAATCGGTCAAGGACTCTGCGACTCACTATCTACATATGAAACATATGACCAATCGCTGACCTCTATGGTTCCAAATGTTTGGTCTCCAGGCGAACTAATTCACCGTACAACATCAACACTGGCTCTGCCGGAGCACAAAGATCGCACATCAATGACTAAGTCCTTTCACCTATAACCATACTTATTAACGGTATATACAAATCGTCCTGAACACTAAGTATATTGTACTATTTAACTAGACGGACTGTCTAACTAGCTTTCTTTTCGAATGATCAGCATTTTTAATCACAAATTAACAGTATACTACGCAATTGGGATTCGAAAATTTCTTGTCGCCAATGTAGATATAGCACCTATTGATAAAGAGTACCACCACAATACCCGCACGTAGGTGAACCGTAAGCTCAAGATAATATGCATATAATTATATACTTAAACCTTCCTCGTGAATTCTTCTGTCTATTGTTGTAAACTGAATGAAAATCCGTTTATTCGATTTTGAGTTTGTCACGGCAGTCATACAAAAATCGAAACACCTTTTTGTAAGGATTATCAGAAAAATGTGTAAATTTAGGAATATATTTTGTCAAATTTCGTTTAATAGTAAATAAATACGAGGTTTTCAAATCCTAATTTTAATGTTCTAAATTCAAATAAAATTTTTATATGTTTCGTATTTTGTTTAACAAGTCATTTTAACCCTGTATGGAGTATGAAGGATATTGATAAAGCAACACACGTAAATGAAAAAAAAAAGCTGAGAAACGTTTATTTAATAACTTGTATTCCCTCCCCGAGCACTTGTTACTGCTTCCATACGGTTCTTCATCGATCAGATGAGAATCATAATCAAATGTTGCGGCATTCCATTCCATTCCTCGTGTATTGAATTTTGCAGCTGGCTGAGTGTTTCTGGGGCAGGATCTCTTGCATAAATTCGTCTCTTTAATTTATCTCATAGATGTTCAATTGGATTCATGTCCGGGCTTTTTGCTGGCTATTTCATAATGGAGATACCGATTTCGGTAACATAATCTCGTACGACGCGCGCGATGTGAGCCAGACACAAAGACAAGCTCTGTCTTATCGTCGGCGCTGATTCCTCCCCAAACCATCCAGGAACCGCCACCATAACCTTTTCTTCAATGCAGCATTGTGCTAAGCATTTTCCATCTCTTCTGTAGACCTTGTTCCTTCCGTCGTTACCATACAGCATAATTTTACACTCATCAGAAAAGAGGACTTCCCACTGAAGGTATGATAAATTTAGGTGCTAACGTGCAAAGTTAAGGCGCGCTTTTCGATGGTCTGCAGTTAATTACGGCCCATTTGCTGGCTTGTGCGATACCAGTCCACGTACCTTCAACCTTCTTCTAATAGTAGATCCGCTTACAGCCACCCTACATACAACATGAAGCTGATGCTGCTGTTGAAAAGCATTAAGGCGCTGATTTCGTAAAGAGGTTGTTACAATAAATCGATCATCTCACTCAGAAGTGATCTTTCAGTCACAACACGCTGACTAAGTCCAGAATCCAGCAATACCACCACTTGAGCGGCTTCTGCGGGCGAAGTATCTATACGTTTTAAAAAAACAAGCTTTTTCAGACGTCCCAAAATCACAGTAAACAAATAAAGAACAAAAAGTTTTAAGATAGGTAGTCGCTAATTTTTAGTTTTCAAAGGTGAAATGTGCTCCAACTCTAAACACACATTTGTCCCAAACAGTTAATCATTTTATCTATAGGGTAAGCAAATGAAATTCTAATTTAGAATATAAAATTTTCGCTTATCACTGTAATGGCCAAACTGCCAGCTATACAATCACGTGATTTTTTTCATGGAATGAAAACTCTTTTGTGTTAAATTAGGACAGAAACCATAAACACGAAAGTGTTTCGATTTTCTTGATGAGAAGTGTATATATTATGTAAGTATTTGATCCCAAATCAAGTAACCCAGAAAAAAAATTACGATACATCTTGCTCCAGTCTTAAACTAATCACTGAATATTGATAAAATTCTCCCAATTTATGAAGTCATCATATTATATTCTCGACGTCCTTCTCGGAACATTTTTCACGTCCCATTTACGATTAATAAAGGTCAATCATAGCATTAAGGATTGCGGATGCTTCTAAGAAGTGTGCCTAAAAAGTTCTTGCAATAAGTCAACAAGAGTGAATAGGTTATTCGTTTATCGTCGACCGTATCGTCGCTTTCCATTAGGTGAGATAGCGGTCAAGAGCGAACCTAACAAGAATAAAAAAAGGACATGGATTTTTATTGTGATGTTTTATTTAGTCTAATTAAAGAATGGTATTTTTAATCTTTGGCCATTGCTTGACTTGTCATTATTTACATTATTTTTACTTTTTTAGTTTGAAGCGTCACGCAGTCATGTAGTGATTTTCCACCATCATCGAGAAGTCCACCCAGACTTGCCAATTCCTGTTTAGCAATGAATCAATTTATTACTAACACTAGTTTGTAAGCTCGCATTGTACTAATAAATATTGATGTAATAATTTATTACTATTAAGTTCTTATTCCATCCTAAGGTTGTCTGGTAGACATCGTTGTCCGTTGGTAAGACCGCCATTGTACCGTATAGATTTAAGTTTGTGTAAAAGTTTTATTACGGTGTACAATAAAGTTTATTCTATACTAGTCTATTTTTTTTATTAGAACAATGTTTTATTATTCAACTCTATTAATTATCATTCCAAATTAATTTTATCATACAATGTAAACGGTTTTTGAATAAATAAATCAATATTTGCACGAAAAATGTATTAACAAATATATTTTTCGTGCAAATAATTATTTTATCAATGAATACTTGTGCACAAATAAAATACTGTGAAAACAAAACCACAATTGATTGGAAAAGTAAACCATGTATAACAATTTTAACAAATATTTTTGTCACTTTCGCAAAAAAACTGTTTTCTATTTCGGCCATATATGAGTGTGATGGACTTTGCCGTCAGAGTCTATGTCAAACTTCTCTTTTTAATTTACCAGCTTTGAAAGTTTATAACGTCGTCCTTGATGAAGATATTTAGAAAATTCTTTCATATTATATTACCAGAGGTATTGAGTACATAATATTAGTAGTATTATTAGTATTTTGCATGCCTTAGTTAAGGTAGTTAGTATGGATCATCAAACTTGTCAAAGACCTGTAACCTGTACCTACTTTCTGTGTAAATAAAGATCTATTCTATTCTATTCTATTCTATTCTATTCTATTCTATGCTATTCTATTCTATTCTATTCTATTCTATTCTATTCTATTCTAAACTAATCTAATCTAATCTAATCTAATCTAATCTAATCTATTCTATTCTATTCTTCTCTTTTCTATTCTATTCTATTTAATTTAGCACGTAAGAAATGTGCACATATTTCTATTCCGATTGATATTAGACACTGATTAAGCTACAAAAAGAAGATTCTTCCTTTATGCATCACTTTGTAAAGAATTTGCATTATTCCTGGTCATTGAAAGATATTATATAAGATATATTCAAACCGTGGTCTTGCAGCAATCAAAGGGAGCTGAGTACCACTTTTCTTCACTCTTTGACTTATACCTCTGCTTATAATATTTAAGATGTAAAAAATTATAGTCGAAAAGATGAGCATCGGATCAAAGAGGGTTATCTCAGCTGTGAAATATTTGAAAATATATTTATGTCGATTATAAATAAAGGATCAGAAGACAAAAGATATTTCAAGAGGATTTTTCCGCAGGTTTTGAATTTTTCGCGAGTTTTCACATTTTACTTGAATGAGTGAATGTAAAATTGGTCAAATCAATAAAAAGGTTCATAAGTTATTTCCGCAAACTTACTTGTATAGCGATGTGTAAAAATATGAAGTAGCACCCGATATTAAGCCTAATAATCCAATAGTTATAAGATATAGACTTTGGATACATGCAAAAGATCGTTCCAACATAAAAAAACATACCTACCTATTTATTTTGCATTTGACCACTACCTAAAGTTAAACGATGATGTTGGAACACGCTTGCCTAGAAGTAACATACCCACTCTTCAATCAAATATCACCCTACCAACCTACCCCCCATTTACCTTGTAGCTTTCAAAAACAACATACTCCGGCAGTTAATTTCACTCCTTAGCAATATGCACAATGAATGTGTTTCCAAAATGGTTTTTAATTCAATTTTTAATTTAATGAATAACACAATGTTTCACTTTTAGCTACCACTTTTATCTAAAAATTTTGATCACGTGTCAGCGAACTACAATCCGCTTGGCATAAAGAATTTGTAACAAAACATTTATCGTGGCGCTGCACGACATCATAAAGTAAGTATTTGCCAAGTTGGAACGTGCAGCGCCGATAATAATGAACCGAATGCCGATACATTCGCACCTTGTTAGCTTCATTTATAGCTCTATTACTTCTTATTTGCGCCATTGGAATTAAACTACCGAATTTACAACCCTATAACAGTATACTGAAACATACCTAAACCACATAGCGTACTATTATTTGAACACTCAACTCTACACCAGATATTATGCTAGTTTATTACTTCACATTAATACTCACTTTGAAATAAGGTTCTGACTGCCACCTACATTATCTAGCTTTCTAAACTTGGCTGGGAATAAGGCGCAGCGTGTCTGCACTCAGCTTGACAATTTGCTCTAGGCGGCGACTTTTGAATTAATGTCGTTGCAGTGCAGCCTCGTCCGGAAAGTCAACTTTTTATACAATTTTTAATTTAATCTCTTGCCCCACTGAAGGTTTTCACTTTGTAAAAAATTAAGAAGATAAATTTAATGTCCCACTATAAAAAGAGCTGAGTAGTTTTTAATTGTCACAAGCGGAAAAATAGCTGGTGGTTTAAACGCTTAAACACACTATCTCATTAGTGATGCTAATGCAGTATTCGTGTAAATTAACTTTAGTGTTTGTGGCGGAAAGTCCTACAGAAATGTTAATCCAATAAGTAACAAGATAAATCTACTTAATTTTCTTAGGAACACAGCGGCGTGATCCGCTTATCCAAACTCAATTTTGCGAAGATCAAAACGGAAAAGAGTTAACGTTACGGAGCGGCGACATGAATGCTTTCCAAGGGCCATTTCGGCAGATAATGCAATTTGTTACAAGTCGTTCGCTCGTTTGCTTTTATTATTAGTGGCTATTAAGGAGGCTGTAGCTCTCGACGGCAGTAGCACGAGGAGCGGCGCGGCGCGGCACGGCAGTGTTACGGAGCGGCCCAACTGCGCGGCGCCCGCCGACGCACCAACAACCCCATCCAACATCTGGCTATTTAAATCGAGTATTTAAGCTGATTGCCATCATTACACTGCTGCTATTGAAAGGGTGCCTCAAAATGGATTGTACTTTAATTTTATGATGAAAATAACGGTTAAAAATCGAAGTAAGTTCTGTTTACATTATGCTGATTACTAATTTAAGTCTGTAACTGTTTTGAATTACTCTTTGGACAATAACAAAGGCTCGTTGGTTTTGATATTTATGCTTATTCGTAAATTATTCTAGGCTTGATATTCTGTTTGTTTATACCTAATTTTAATATCGGTCCAGACCTAGAAAGCTCGCTACCATATGTAAAATTACAAGAAAATAATAAGATGAGAAAAATAAGAGAAAATAAATGTGAATAAACAAAACAAGCTTCATATAATCATGAAGTAAAAAAGTCTGATTGCTTATTACTTTATCCAATCCTGTTTATCAAATACCTAAGTACTCACGACCTGAAGTTGTATTTGAAATGACAAACAACTCAGCTGATTTAAGCAGTATTCAGTGATTGATTGAAAATGGTTCGAAAATGGAGTGATTTACTTGTGATTAAGTAAAAGTGAAGAGTTCTGTAAATAGTAGGTACAAATGAGTGTTTACGAAAGCGTCGGCAACAAAAAAGACCGCGCAATTTCGGATTGGAGTGGCCATTACCCGCGCCGACTGCGGAAAGAACGCTCGCAATTGCATTGAAAATGTCGCTTTTAATTTTTCAAAATGCAAAGCGTAAATTCGCATTTGTGGCTGGCACGATAACTGCCCGCCTAAAAGCTCCAGCGATGCAAGTCCCGGTGTGGCTTTGTTGCTAATACAAAGCGCTCGCTCACATACAGATGGTTTTGCAAAAACTTTGTCTTAGCGCAGTTCCTCTTACATGTTAATAACTCAGCTGTATGTCACTGCGGAATTGTTGCCATCGACGTTTGTAAGAACGTGAGGCTGTGACTGCTGTACCAACAATGTGAGAATACGAAATTAAATATAGAAGAAGTGGGTGGGAGGCGCTCAGCGGCGGCGGCGGGCCGGGCCGCTGCAACATTCATCTCAATTGCTGCGCGCTGGGCTCGCGACAGCAGCGCATTCCCCTCACGCGACTACGTCGAGGTGGGAGCTCCTGCGGCACTCAGTGAGCCTGCTCTTTTATGCCTCTTGATATATTACGATCCGCCACATACTGACTTGGTAATATAGCTATGATTTATCCCCCCGTCGCAGACAATCCTACACCAGAAGACGTGTTGTCGTCACGATGCTGCCACCGTCTTTAGATTAATATTGCGCCGCTAATATCGGACGTGTAGTTTTTCTTCCTCGTGACGTCATTTATTATGTGATTTCCACTAGATATGTATCGAATGGAAGGCCGGATAGATGACACAAAGTAATGTATCACGTTATTATTATGAAATAAACATTTGAGTACTCGTTGATTAAAAGAGGAACAAATACCGAGCAAGATGTATCTTAGTATTGTGCTTTTATTCGACGTCTCCAGATTAAAAAGTGGGACGAGTACAATGAGCGGCACGGCGGCGGAGGCGACAGCGAGATTTCACGGGGGGCGGATGACGTCACAATGCGAATATGATGCTTGGATAACGTCTCGGAGAGCTTCTGCATGAGGTTACATCTTCAAGCCCGTGTTGATGAACCACTGCGTGACACGATACACGTATATCTAAACCATGTATTAATATTCAACAACCAGGATGAGATAGACCGCCTTATAAATGAGATGCAGGATTTTTAATTAACAGAGAACGACGCAGCGGCTGGAGTAAGATAATGCAACAAAGGTGCTGCTGTAAGGATTCCAATTTATTATCTCAGTATCAACTTACATTCGCTTCTTTGTAGACTTCTAATCATCTATGTTGAAGGAACGTCGTGATTTTTTTAAATTATGGTTACTTTACCGATGGTTATTTAGATCTTTGACGACTTGCCCAATATTTTTCTTGGACACCAGCAAAGTAAAAGAGCTAGTACATTTCGACAGCCGGTGAAATAGAGAACTCCGTAGTACTGAACTTGACATGTACATATTTTTGACGTTCACTCACTCTAGTTTATATATATATATATATATATCTCTGCAGTGTCAGTGCTTTGAACTATTTTGAGCTGACCATTTTTTTATGTGGGAAAATCATCTTATGACATCCCCCGCTCTTGGGCGGCGCGGAACGGCGTGTCAGACTTTTACTGACTAAAAACCCACTCCTGTTCCTTCTTCGCCATTGTTCCAGTGCCCCGGGGATCTCTTTTGCATTACCAATGGCCCCAGTAGGCTTTGACCCTGCTGGGCTCTTACAGTTGCTGAGATCTCTTTAACGCGCGCGTGGAACACTACGCGCCGTCGACGGCTTGGGCTCAGTCTGGATGGTTGCAAGACGGTCGGACGGTGAGCTACCCATTGCTCGCGGTCCGCAAGCCCGCAATCCCGGCGACTGGGGCAAGAGGCCTATTGTCTCACGCGTGCGGCCGCCTCCTTTGCAAGCATGATTTCTTCACAGAAGGAGGCGACCGTCTGCCACTCCTTCTCGCTACGGACTATGGCCTGTACCTTTGTATAGGCCCTGGTCCATGGCTTTTGCCCAGCGCGAGAGATCGCTGCCGCCGAGCGCCCCCACGAGGACACGGCGGTGCTCTGCCCAGGCGGGGCACACCTCTACCGTATGCTCCACCATGTACCTACTCCGGGCGATATTTTGAACTGACAAGCGATTTTAGCTTTTTCGAAGCTAATTCATACTTTTTTTTTTATTTCAACAAAATTTCAAATGATTGACAATGAATGTGTAACTTCAGTTGTATTTGCGAGGGCCATGGTAATTAACTCTCTCAAACAATCCCGAGGCCCTGGCAGGCCCCGTCAATCTTACTGATATCTCTTTGTTCCACGTGTGCTTTGGTCCTTACCGGTCAGCGAGCTACTCACTACTTACCGTCCGCAAGCCCGAGTCTACCGTTTCCAGGAATTGCTTCCCGACTCCCGACGCCCAAGGCGATCTTAGCAGTTTCTGGATGGCCTTTAACATATAAAACAAAAGAATTAGAATCGAGTTCACAACGAATTCTCTAAACTGTAACAATAAGGTTACGAGAGACTAACATATGAAATATGATAATTTTACCATCATTTGAAAACATTGCGGCGACGGCACTCGGAACGGCAAAATTGCTGTTATTTGACGCTAACAGCCCCTAAATCCTAACCGAATGGACTCCAATAAAAGTATCTCAAGTCGACGCCATTACTACAA
The DNA here is from genome assembly GCA_949316375.1 of Mythimna vitellina. Classification (NCBI taxonomy): domain Eukaryota; kingdom Metazoa; phylum Arthropoda; class Insecta; order Lepidoptera; family Noctuidae; genus Mythimna; species Mythimna vitellina. The sequence continues at coordinate 11,893,258 of OX438691.1, read as the reverse complement.
CGTTAAAAAAGTGGAACACGCCCGCGTCTGAAAAGATTTACTTGCACTGGAATGAACAACAAGATTGGTGAAATATGACCGACGACGGCTGCGAGATATGAAATGTTTGAACTTCGCAATTATGTGTCTGTTTCCGTCCGTATCCGTTGAGGCGGTCGCTTTTTGAGAGCTATCTTTTATTATTTAAAGTCCAAAGTGAATGTTAGTTGTGTTAGCAATATATAGTCTTAGAAAGATTAGTACATTTTGATACAAGTGAAGATAGTTTGTCATTGCGATCGAGGCGGAATTCGTCCGAGCTGCAGGCGAGGGTGTTATGAAGCCGAGTCCTGCAGTGACAAATTTCCATTTAGGCAATAGCGACCCCACGGACCCGATCTCCCGAAAAAATTCTTGTTCTTCGTCTCCAGCTTGCGTTTATTGGCCGGCTGTAGTGAACACTGACGAGGGACAGAGCTCCCACCTCTTTTTTTTCCTTTATTGGCTGGCTTGAGTAAAGATTCGCAAGAGCAAACGTGCTCGGGAGAAGGATGTTTAATCCAGTAAGGTGCTGATAGGGATCTTTCTAGGATTGTCCTGATAGCTGTGGTATACCTCTCCACTCCTCAAGCACCTCAGAATATTTTGCCCTCTTGTTGCTACGGCACTTCGTGCTAGCAACCGTTTTTGGGGGCCCATTTATTGAGTGTGCAAGTCACCCCCTGCCTTTTTATCGTAGAAATTAATATCATTGTTCAGGCAGTGGCCATAGTCTTAACATAGTTCCTGGTAACCAGTCCACTTAAGACTCCAAAAACCATAGCCTTATATCTTAGTTTTCCATATGTCGCAATAGTTTCCAACTGGTGGTTGTCCTTGAATGCACTAGCATAGCGCGTACAGGGATAAACTCAGGTTGGTACCATGTTCCATTAAAAGGGTATAAAAGGGCCTCTGCGAGTTGATTTCGGCTCCTCGTACGCCTTCCACAGGTCCAGGACCTCAGGGTCCTGAGATAAATAAATGTATAATGATACACTTACAAAGAAATAAATAACCGGGGTTGACTCGACTCGTAGGGTTGCCCGGCGCCCAGCGTGATACGATAAATTGTGCCGGGGGCGAGCTCGCACACTTTGCCACACTAGTGTGGAAAACGGTAAATTGCATGCCAAAAAGCGGTAAATAGGTATAAGCGACTTTTCGAGTAAGTATATTGAAAAATAATTTAACAGCCTTATTTAAATTGAAAATTTTGAATTAAGAACCTGTTATTCTGTATTTAAACTAATATCATGGTGATTTCTTTTTTAGTAATGTAACGGCTTTATTAAAAAAGAAATAAGAAAAAAGAAAGAAATGTTAACGTAGTTTAACATTATTTCTCTCTCATTCTTATCTGTAAAGAATTGATGTCAAGAGACAGACCAATATCATCCCCTGAGCGGTATCCTCTCGACGCAAAGTGACAATAAGTTTCTTATAAATGAAGTAAATGCAAGCATGCGGCAACAAAGAAAAGATCCGACTCTTACCGTCGCTCTATCGTTTAGAGCACATAAATCAAAGTGATTTACATTGTATTCCGCAAGGATAGCGGCCACGACTCCACGAGTAAACCGAGCGAATAGCTCCTCGAGGCATTCCGTGCGGACCGAGGCACACTAGTCATGCCTGTGTCTGAAATGACAAACAAGTTAGTTAGCAGCACACAATAATATTGTAGGCGAGTTAGCGTCGCGGGCCGCTCGCCCAAGTCGGTCCGTCCTATTTACAGAGCGCACACTTGACTCGCGCTTGGCCTCCGCAACGTTCAAGTTTTGCATTTCATTCTCAAGTTAGCGCAATTTGTATTGCGCACGTCTGCATATTTCATGGTGCTCGCTTTTCTTTGTTAACTTTTTTACATAAAACATACTCAGACATATCTGAGTATGTTTTCCGCACTCATTCCTATGCGGACCATTGTCCGTGGGCCATGGCGGCAAAATTTTTGGTGGGCTCATTTCAACCAGCCCACCTCTCTCCAAAAACTGGTTAGGCGTCTCAAGTTTTTCAGGGCGACTGAGAGGGAGTTCGGGGATCCTAAGGTTTGTGTGCCCTCCTCCTCCTCCACTTATTTTGCATTTACTGACCATTGCTCAACATATATTTTGATGCCCTATATTTTTTTTCAGGCATTTTTTATCAAACAAAATTGGAAAATCAATTACATTGTATTGTATTCTTATAATTACATATGTTGCTTTGAATGAATTCTTGTTCAGCGAATCTCTAGAACATACGAATTGAAAACAAGGTCTAATTAGCATTTAACTGAACACAATGTGGAGCTCATTTTAAAGGTCTATTGAAATAGAAGCCATCAGTTTGAAATGAACAATTCTGTCTGTTAACTTTACACAATTATAATTTGGATCCAACCATTCCGGTTGGTTGTTGTCCATTTTATGTTCATTAATAACAGATTTAAATAACATTATCACGATGAACACAAAGCAATTTAATTAATATCCTGGCTGAATATAGAAAACTAGCTGTCCCCCGCGGTTTCACCCGCATCATTGGTTACTACTCCGCTTCCGTGGTTTATAGCGTAATGTTATCTATTCTAATACTTTTAAAAGGTAAAGTTTATTTTTTTTTTGTTTGTAGGAAGTAATCTCCGGAAGTATTGGTCCGATTGTTATTTTTTTTTAAACCTATAGAAAGCTGCTGAGTGCCTCTTTATAATAAATTGTGCAGATGTTTTTGCCACAATTGATATAAAGATACATCCGATAATCTGCTTCAGAATACTAAGAGGGATTATAAAATATTATTCCACAACTACAGAGATTGTGGTATGAGTACTAGACAACTGATAAACATACTTATATATTTCTAAATACATAATTATTATTGATAACTTACACCCAGACACAGAACTAATGATCGTGCTCATCACACACCTCCGGCATACCAGTCAAGGCGTCTAACTCTAGACCAACGCGCCAGTCAGTTGGCGATATGTTTGCACTGCGTCTGTTTTGTAAACGCATACGAAATATTGTAGCAGCAGTTCCGGTGTAGCTAGGAACAGTTGGTGAGCTTGCAAGTAACGTATCGGACACGTGGCTGGCGGATCGCCCGCGCCGTGCCGCACCACGCTGCGCCGCGCCGCGCCTTTACCTCCGCTTCGTCCCCGGATGCACATCGCCTGATTTATAAGCCGATATCCGGCTACACCATCTCTAGAAACTGGCCATCGAAATAAATGATACCCTATTTTAAACCGTTGAGCTGAAAATGAATAACATTGACTGACCTTCCTTTGACGGTGAAACTGATTTCATTTTTAATGGGCTTTGATGTTTTAATTTTTACTTTATAGGTAACATAATAGGGCTGTGTGTGTATTTTTTGTTACTTCTTCACGTTCAAACGGCTGAACGGATTTAAATGAAGTTTGGCTTTTAAAGTTTTTATGTCGAGAGTTCATACTCACGAGACAAAAAAAAACCCTGTTCCAGAACATTCCCCTTTTTTTAGGTGGGAAAATCTCATGACAAATCCCGCTCTTGAGCAGAGCGCGAGCCAGTGTCAGACTTTTACTGACTAAAAACCCACTCCTGTTCCTTCTTTGCCTTCGTCCCGGGTTTCACTTTCACACTACCCGTGGAAAACATTCCCTTGAGATAATTTCCTGCTTTCACGTAGGCGAACCCACTGGCAGAAGCTAGTGTTTAAATAAATTTTACTTGAAATATAGAAAAATGTTTAAAAGTAAAAAGTAAGTTGCAAACAAGATGTTACAATTGATTTTCGGCTTGAGCGAATTTTTCATGATAAAATACATCGATACATCGACTTTTTTCTTGAACAGCGAAGAAACTTCTATAACAAGAATGAACGAACCTTAAAAAAACTTTTGATTTAATCAGAAGTTGAAATCTTAATGAACGGATCATGGTTAGTTTCTTTGAGAGAGCAGTTCGATATTATGTGGCGAAGATTTCCAATTACTTCTGGGTGCAATTAAGAGGATTCACTTTGAGGAGGAGCGCAAGCGCGGCTAACAGATAAGTGCCTTCACACGGACTGTGGTCATTTATTAGTTTAATTAAATCCACACTCGTCTCATTCAGCACGTACTTACTTTTAGTTTATAAGCTTAGCATAGACGCTACTGTACCTATATACTTCGTTTGAAAGACAATGTCTCTTTCGTGACTCTTGAGTTTTACACAATAATCTAGGCATTAACCAGTCATTATTTTATCCGGAAAAAGGCCTCCTCCAAATATCGCCACCACGACCATGTCTTATTTTTTGAGGTGGGATATCATCTAATGGCTTCTTCCACTCAGAGTGGAGTAAGAGAGGGCGTGCCAGACTTTTATTGACTTAAACCATACCTGTGTCCTTCAATTACCCTTTGCGTTCTAGGACTACGGATTTCCTTCCGACCATGACTTGCATCCATCAATTTACCGCGACCTTCATCAGGTCATCGATACGCCTTATAGGTGGCATTTCAACGCTGCATCTTCCAGCAGCGGTCATCACCCCAGAACCTTTCGCTGTGGCTCGAGCAATTTGCCTTGCTCACTGTCAATTGGGTTTCGCGATTCTATATTCGATAGATTTATAAGTGACCTGACAAATCCAGAATAAGACCTGTTGTCTGCAAAATACGTGGACTAATTCAATCAATGATATTTGTTATTATTTTCTAGGATATTCTCTATACAATATGAGTACCTACTTACGCAAATTTCACGAAAAGCCATTATTATCCATATTATAAAACCCCGCGAGTACAAATCTAAATTCTATTCATAGATTCCTTTTAGTCCGCTGACCGCACTTGTATGAAAATATTCATTTCCTTTTCTCTCTTTACAAAATACTCATTCAGTGATCGCCGGCACACGTGTAACGTTTTATATTTACTTTTCATTTGAATTCAAATATCATATTTGTTTCCTCAATTCTTATTTCAAACAAACATGAAAAAAATATTTTTTCATCACTGCTCTACGCTATCTGACCGCTATAAACATGATTTACGTTCACAATATTATAACCTATGAAAATTTAATATCATTCTAGTACAAAGTACTTGCATAAAGTGATTGTTATCACGCATGAAATGTGGTGATACCCAAAAAAAATCCGATAACATTCTCGGCATCGCAAGAAAAGACTTGAAAGGAGTGAAGGCAAGCTTTGACACTAACGGCCCTCTAAATTCTCTCTGAATAGATTAAAAAAACCTTTTAAATATAAGAAGTTTTAGCGGCTATGAGCATTTTCCCGGAGGATAACATTTTTCCGTTGGAATTACATATTTGTTGGGACGTTAAGGTTTTCTCGTACCTACTAACACAGTTGACATTTGTATTTATTTGAATGCTCATGAGTAATTGCTTTAAAAGCTATTTTCTTATCTCACTTTTGTATTTTGAGAGTACATAATCTTTGTGGGCCATTTTTTGTCACGTTTTTAGGATTAACGTAGATAAAGATGACTTTGAAGAGTTTTCGGGTTTATATTTGAAAGCAATAGTGAAAACTGGAGGGAACAATACCTACCTACACTTAGGTATATGCTAGAAGTCACATGCGGTTACTTGTTTACATTTTTCACACAAATCCGGGGCTAAAATCCTGTCGGATGAAGTCAGATCAGTCGTGAATACTATGCATGGGGAAAAAAAATTAGTGGTGTGACTATGATACAGTCACCTACTAGTACCGGCAAAAATCTCATCAACATTCTAGCCGAATGGAGCAAAAGATAAAATATGATGGCAACAAAGATTATTTCATATACTATTATTACTATTATATTTATGCAATTCGAACATAATTATGAACGCAACAGCAATGGTAATAAAACTTAATATAATAAACTACAACCCAATATATATTTATTTTTTTTTTCGACTAACACATAAACAGTTTTGTAATGCGTATTTTATAGGTTTTAATTTGAGTCCCGTATTTACAAACATTTAGTTATTTATACCCACTCCCCCATAACTTTTAAATGACTTAAACGATATTTATAAAACATATCCTGGATCCATTTTTAGAAAACTAGTTTTTGATTAAAAAATTCTGCATCCAAATCGGTTCACCCGTTTAAGAGATTCAGTGCCACAGATACCTACCACCCTACAAATGCAGACAAATACACACACACAAGACGTTCAAACTCGTAACACTCTTGTTTTTGCGTCAGGGATTTAACAGTATCATTAGAAAAAACAATAGCAAAGAGAAAAACAGCGAAAAGCTACTTTGAACAAATTTGTTACGTAGAGTTTCTAATCAGGTTGTTAATTTACATTATGTTTTACAAAAAGTCCAACATGCAGGTTAATTTATTCGCATTACTTACAACAAATAGTCCGTATACAAATGTACGTTATTTTTTCAGTTTTTTTTTCTACTCATTTTATGAAGAAATATTTCACTAAATAAAGCTGAAGTTTTCGGAATTATTGTATGTTGCGTGCGAATATCGTAGATAGTAAAATCACTTTGGTTCTTGTACATTATATACCTCATGTTGCGTTAGAGATTTGGGTTATATATATCGAAATGCAACCAGGAACGTGTCAACAAAACACTATGTTTCATATAGGTCAAACTTGGGTCGAGGCAGCTCTAGTAACGCGGTAGCACCTGCAAGGACCCAAGGCGCCGTATTCCGACCTCGCTCTCAACTCACGTGGAAATCTCGCCCCGAATGTATTCCTAAACGCTAAAATCCGATCAATCGATACACGTCGAACAGATTGAAATTGACTTAAATATTGAGGGTATATCTATTTTGGTTACGTATCTAATTGTACCTATTTTAGCGTACAAATAGTATGTTGTAGGGTGAAAATAGTATTTTATATTGGACTAGCTTCAGTCAGTGGCTTCGCCCGCGTGAAAGTAAGTTTATTCATACAAACTTTGGACCCCAATTTCCTCTACTTAGGGAGTTAGTATTATTCCTTGCACGTATGCACAATTTACGCATGGAGGTGGAACACTCCGTTGCCACAACAAGTCACGGTATGGCGGACAGAGTTCCGGCGAGATATCAGAGTGAAATGGCGACAACGACTGTCGCAATCTAGTGCTGGGTACGCCATAATGACGGCAGTAAGTCCTCTCTTTAAGGAGTGACTGGAGCGGCAACACGCCGTCCACACCTTCCACATAAAGCAGGTCCTCGCCAGACATGGCAAGTTCGAGAGGTTCCTGCATCGGATTCAGGCGAAAGAAACGCCTGGGTGTCAACGTTGTGTGGACCGCCCGGAGGACACGGTGGAGCATACTTTGGAGGTGTGCCCCGCTTGGGCGAAGAATCTTCGTGTGTGTCCTCGTGGAGGCAATTGGTGGTAGTGACCTCTCGCGCCGGGCCCTGATCCGGGCTATAGTCTGGAGCGAAGAAAATGGCAGGCGGTCGCCTTCTGCTGCGAAGCAGTAATACTAGTGAAGGAGGATGCCGTACGCGTGAGGGAACGAACTTCCTCACGCCGGCTATCAGCTACGGAAGACGCGGGTTTGTAGACGTCGAGCTCATGCAACGGATAGCTCGCCGTCCGGCCATCCGGTAATTGACTGGACTAAGCCCCAGTCTTCAACAGTGCGTACTGATTCACGCGGTCCTCAAAGAGATGTTAGCCTTAGGGGCCCGGCAGGGCCGATTCCTGCTAGGATCGCGGAGAATGTCTGAAAACGAAATCCGTAGTCCTAGAACGAAAAGCGCAACTGAAGGTGTGGTTTCAATCAGTAACAGTCTGACATGCCCTCTCGCCCCACCCAGAGCAGAAAAAGTAATTGGATTATATCCCATCTTAAAAAAATAAGAAAAAGGTTGTGAATATTGGAAAATCCATTCTTAGTCTTTGCTATACCTACATCATTAAAAAAAAGTGAGCCTCTATGAAAAATTTCATCATAGAGTAAAGTCTAAGGGTTTATACTGGGGTGTTGATCAGTTAGTGAATGAGTCAGGACTTTGCCTTTTATATAAACAGATAATTGAATTATGATAATTTTATAGAATATTTATCGAATTCGCAGAAAAGTTCGACAATATGACAAGGCACAAAGCAAAATCAATAAAAACAAGAATAGCCGATAATATAATTAATAAACACTGACTTTTTATTTTAATCAGCTCAGTAATTACACTGTCGAAAACTGCTGCAGGCTCGGCGAAATTGTTTTGATTGACTTTATAAACTAATTAACAACGAGAAAAGAGCTGGCTAACAGACTATCCGACTTGCGATCGAGTTGTACGATCTCGTGAAACTTAATGATAATAATCAAATATTTTTACATCGAAATGAGAGACACTTGAGCGTTAATGAGCAAAACGACGAAAGCATTCAACAATGTTATCGGATATTGTCGCGTCCTTGAGTATCCGGATTTCGAACAAACGATCTAATATTACACTCCATAGATTTTTACCCATTACAGCGTCCGTAACGTGGTCTTTAGATAAATCGGCCACATATATCTCCGCTTACCGACAGGTAGTTGAATATTTGTCCAAAACAGGTGCTTCGAACTTTCACAAATTTATCACGTTTTGCCTACACGAATTTAGTGAAAATTTTCTCAATTAATTTTACTCAGCGAGAGTTAACTAACAGAGAAAGTTGGGACAAGCCGACCGTCATTATTAATCTAAGTACCGTAATGAGATTCACCTTCGGCTTATAATTACGAAATACAAATTACCCATTTGCATTAAATGATTTAAAGGCTTTAAGAACTTTGCAACAATTCCGGGAATGTCCTCAACTCTTCGTGGTCATATTGCTAATCAGAAGGGTGTTACTTCGCTAACTTTCTTTACGTGTATGACAAATTTTGTGAATTCAATATTTTAAAATGAATGAAAACATGACTTGCAGTAATTGTCCTTTCTAGCATTTTTTATTTATTTATTTAAACTTCATGTACAGTAGTGGTACATAGGTGGACTTAATGCAACAAGGCATTCTCTACCAGTCAACCTTTGGGTTAAAAAGACAACACTGCAACATTTTTTAGGCAGGAAATCATTAAATACTTCTACTACTATTACTAGTGTGCCTCACCATCAACGATTGCATTACTACTTACCATCAGGTGGCATTGCAGTGAAGCATTAGCATAATAATAGCATAGCATAATAAGCCTTTAATGTTCCCACTGCTCAGGCCTGGGACTCAGGCCTCCTCTCTAGGAGTGGGAATGGGCCGTAATCCAACACGCGGGCCTAGTGCGGGTTGGTGAATGTCATATGACATAAAGACTCGTTTTTGTTACATAATCACATACAGACAATATATATCAAAAAATTACATACAATGAAGTATTAAAATTAAAATTAAATTAATTTAAATTGCATTGAATTATCATTAAATTCCAATTTAAATTTCAATCGGACCGAGCCCAAGTCGTCGACGGCGCGTACTGTTCCACGCGCGCCTCAAAGAGATGTCAGCAAATCGTAGGGGCCCAGCAGGGTCGAAGCCTACTGGGGCCACGGGTAGTGTGAAAGCGAAACCCGGGGCCCTGGAACGAAGGCAATGAAGGAACAGAAGTGGGTTTTTAGTCAGTAAAAGTCTGACACTATCTCCCGTTCCGCCCAAGAGTTTTGTCATAAGATGATTTTCCCACCCAATAAAAAAAAAAAAACCGTCCCTCAGCTCAGACTCCTTTTTGAATTTGGGTAGGTACGTTTATTCAATTGTTTTTTGTAAACATTTTTATAGTCATCAAATATCATTCAAATAACTTGGTTACTCACTAGTACCTCAAGTATCACATAATATCTGATACAAATTACCTTTTCATTTCAACTACAACACAATGTTTAAAAGCTATTTCACGGTAGAATGGGCGGTGTCGTTAATTCGGGCGGGTGCAATAAGTACGGACTAGAGCAGCTTGCCAAGTTCGGTCAGTAAACCGGTTTCTTTCCCGGAATCCTCGTCAATTGGGACAGTGCTAACCGGGTCACATTCGCACGGATAACCGCTGCCAGCTTTCTTTGGATGTTCCTTTGTTTTGACAAAAAAACTATATTAAATACGCTTGCATAAGTATCTCAAAATTAATATTAATTGAGACTCAGAAAAAATACATTAAGCTTCTATCTTCGCTTATGATATCTTTAAAATCAATCCATCTAGCTTTTTTCTGAAGTCAAGGAAGTTATCTAATAAATTCTCTGCTTTAGGGTGGAGCAGGAGAGCGTGGTCGACTTAAACGACTAAAACTACACCTATGTTCCTTCAGTTGTCCTTTGCGTTTCTATACCACGGATTTCCCTTTCAAAATCAACCTACCAAACCTGGCCCAAGTAGGCTTCGGCCCTGCTGGGCTACGGTTTTTCTGACATATATATGAAGTATGGAATACTACGCGCCATTGGCAACTCGGACTCGATCCGGACGATTACCGTACGGCCGGACAGCGAGCTACCCATTGCTCGTCGTCTGCAAGCGAATGTTTTGGGAACACATTCATTGTGCGTACAGCTAAGGAGTTGAATTCCTTGCCGGAATCTGTGTTTCCTGATGGCTACAACCCGAGAATCTTTAAGTCAAGAGTGAAATAGGTTACTTCTAGGTAAGCGCGCTCCATCGTCGACCGCATCGTCGCTTTCCATCAGGTGAGATAGCGGTCATGCTCGAATCTATCAAGAATAAAAAAAAAACCATGCCTTCGGTGGCAACCAAATGCAGCTCGATATTAGTATTTTACATGGAGTGACTGCCTAGCTTACCTTCACAACACAGTAATTGGGTACCACGATGTCCCATGGCAAAACTGGTGTCAGATTTCCTGGCTTCTGACTGTCCATTAACAACTGTCAAAGATCTATAAATGACAGCCGAAATCAATGGCTTAACTGCTTTTCCGAGACACGGATAAATCTCGATATGTTAAGATGGTCATAGCCAACTTCGGCAAGCGTATTTTAACCATAAAAAAATAATATGCCATTTAGGCTTTAGGCACGCCTAAAAAAAATACTTACATAAATACACTTAAAAAAACTTATTCCTTTGTTACGGTGTAGTCGGGTAAAAACATCAATTCACGGCAGCAACAATAAAATACAAATTTATTATATACTAGCGGTCCCGGCAGACATTGTTATAAAATGGCGGTTGGCATTTTGTTAGAAAATAATATTGAGAACCCGATTGCAGCGCCACCTACCGGGTTTGATTGTGTTTCCAAACCATTCAAGGATACACTCAAATATACATACAAAATTTCATCCAAATCAATCAAGCCGTTAAGGAGGAAATAGGTGACAAACACACGTACAGAAGAATTATAAATATATATATAATTATATATAAAGATTTTATAACAGTTAAGTATGCTAGTGAGGTTCGATTGGTATGTATAAAGTAACTAAAACGATTCTTCTTCGTCTTTTATCATAATGTTTTTCTTATTATCCCTTTTATTTTGAAAGGATATTAAAAATTCAATTACTTACCTGTGTTTGGTTATAATAAAACGTATGAACATATATTGTGTATTTACGAATTTTCTACCTCCCAAATTGAAAGGAAAAACGCTCAAAGCACGCATGAGAGAAACGGCTAATAATGTGTTTGTCAAGCGAAAAGATTGGCAGCTTAATAACCGGAAGATAAATTGATTTTCAGGAAGGCAGTGCTTCGGGAATATTTATCACAATAGCACCGACACGCCTACGCACACGCTATTGTCTGTGGCCCAAAGCTGCTGATGTGGTTTAAATTAAAAATCGAGGTTTTTAATAATAAAAAAAGTTTTTACAAAAAAAAAATACACTGAAAGGATCAAAATAACTTTGATTTTGAAAGTCGGTGTTTCTCGGTATTGTTTGTTTCTTATTTAACACTGACTTGAAGTTATTTTGATCCTTTTAGTGTTTTTTTTAGTGAAGTCGGTTATGTTTTTTTGTAAAAAGATTTTATTTCACATTTTTTAGTTGCGATACACTTATAAACAGAGTGCCTATTTCTCATGATAATTCCAATTAACCCAAACACTGCTAGGTTACATTGTTTTATTATGAAGTTCCTGTGTCTACCTTACACTTTCCGACTCCATCATCAGATCATTTCGATAGGACCTTATAGCCGAACTGCGTTTTATGACAATTCTAATAAGCCCGAACACGGCTAGGATACATTGATTAATATTACAGAGTTCCGGTACCTATCTTCGGCTCCATCATCATCATCAGGTCACTTCGATGATACCATTTTCATTCAAAACCATTTATTTATTTGTTTTGTCATAGTCGCTTAACTATTTTCATTGTGATATCTATGTTAGTATGAAGTTCCATTGGCAATTTGTCGTCTTCTTCATCAGTTCCACTTCATCAAATGTTACTTTTTGACTATAACTGCTTAATTACTCGATGAAAATACCAATAACTTTACCTTTGATTGCCTTTAATATTTGAGGAGTTCTCTCGATTCCTCATGGATTCAATCATCAGAACTGGATTCTGAAAAAAAGGGACCAATTGGAAAGAATACCCTCCAAGAGGAAAAAAAAATGCAATTCGGTCTATAAACGACGGAGTTCGGTGTGTTACACACATACAAAATAAAAATAAAAAACCGAATTGATAACCTCCCCTTTTTTGGAGTCGGTTAAAAAAAGAACACCCACGTGTAAAGTGCTTTAATATCCCAAGGGAACATAGAACATTAATTCGGGGTACTGTGTCCTAATCTAGATAATGGTCCGATCGAGTACTGAATTGCATTGCAGAACGGATTTGTTATAAGGATCCGTTCAGCTAGTAAGGCGTAATAAGGTAATAAAAATATAGAAAAAGTTACTTTTGTATTCTTACTTCTGTCAGCGGCTTTCTCACGTGTAAGTATCCACCCTTATGTTGTTAAAACCTTTACGGTCCGGACCAAGCGTTTCGTCTCGTTGTTTATACCACGTACATCGAGGGACTGGAACAACTTGCCTGCTACGGTCTTCCCGTTCGATTATAATTTAGGTGTCTTCAAGGCTAGAGTGAATAGGCTCTTAATAAACTAGTGCACCTCACCATCAACGATTGCATCACTGCTTACCATCAGGTGGGATCGCAGTTCAGCACTAGTTTATAACAATAAACAAATAATATAAGTTTTATAATACGGTTCATACCTATATAATTTATACTCATTAAGACTTTGATTACAGACAAACATTGGAACAGATGAAACTAAATAGTATAGCATAGCATAGTCGGCCTTATAATGTTCCCACTGTTGGGAATCAGGCCTCCACCACGTGGGCAGTGCAGTTTGGTGGATGTAACATGTCTTCGAATTTTTGGTTCTAGGACATGCCGGTTTACTCACGATGTTTTCCTTCACCGTTTTGAGAGTAAATAAAAGCTTGTAATTATAGTATTTTACAATAGCCAGGAAGGAGGGCTGTAAGGGGTTAACTTTCAAGTAACAGCTACTTTATTGATCCCTCAACATCATCACCAAGTCAGCCTAAAGACGTCTATGTGCTGTTGGAATTAGGTTTTTTCCAAGCAACCCTTGACAAGACCCGTACTTTCATCAGCAGATTCCTGCGATTTTCAGCAGGTCATCGGTCCAACTTATAGCAGGCCTTTCCACGCTGTGTTTTCCTGTACATGTTGACCAATAAACCATAGAGAAAACTACTAACAAGTTTTAGACACAAATGTATAGAATCCAACGAAAAGACGACAGAATATTACAAGAAAAACCATTTGATTAATACCTAGAGGACCTACTATTCGTACAAATGAGATAACTTTCCCAATTTTGAAAACTTTCTCTTGCGCAATTCCGCGGACATTTTCGGCGTATTATGCAAAGCTCATGTGGCCCACATTTGGTGCCTGATGGAGCAAAAACACGCATGAGCTGCATTTACCAAGTATTACTCAGCTTTCTGTCTATTTACCTACCTATATAACATCATGCTTGCAAACTCCGCACCTTTACTCACATTTCTTTATGTAATACAAATATTTGTTGCAGGTGTTCAGCAACACACAGCCACTGCGCTAACCAAGCAGTATTAACGGAAGGGCCCATGTCTGATAGAACTGTGTGAACATTTAAGGGGTCACTCAGTTGCAATCTATTTTAAAGGGCAACTAAAGGGCACAGGTGGGTTTTAAGACTTAGTGACTTAAAACCCACCCTTGTACCCTTTATGACTTTACTAGTCTCGTTCCATCATAGAGCGGGAGAAGTCTATGGATGATTTCTCACCTCAAAAAAAAACCATGCCGTGTTGAAGTGCAACAACCAACAGCTACATTATATAATACAAGCAGAAATAACGTTGGGCAAAAAAGTAGCCCACAGCAATGTTTACAGATTACCATTATTTATTTATATTTTAGGGTTTTTTGAAGTGAAAACTTCTTTAGCGGCGTTGAGCACTTTTTCTGTAATGGGTATAAAATCTTAAACTCGCGTCAGGACACGTGACCTGATCGAAAAAGCGTAAGACGGCCACCAGTCAAATTTTCTCATTCGATTTTGAACTTAACCTTCAACATTTTATGGTTTAAAATCATTTAAAGAAATTTTTAAATGTTTCCAATCAACTTTGAACCTAATGCTTTAGGGATAAAGCTGACAAATCTATTAAATAAATTGCCAACCGCCGCGCGCCGGCGCAGCGCCGCGAAACCTAGTCCTCTGGCTATCTTCATCGTCCTTAAGATTGTGATAGAACCGTGGTCTTTGGGGGATTCGCACCGTGCTAACTACGAAGGCAATTTACGTGCTATTTACAAACGTTACGTACCTGTAGGTATGTTAGTGTAGCTAAAATTCCGTATTTCCTTGCAATTTTATTGATTGACGCATAATGACAAGAGATTCTAAAATCAATAAGACAGTGTTGTCTTTGAGTTTGCAGCTTTCTTAGTATCTAGTAGCTATTAAAAGTACTTGTGAAGGCTTTTAAGATGCAAGCACAATCATGATAATAAAATAAAAAAGGAAATCGTTAAATCGCAATAAGTACCTTCCGAGTATTAAATTGCTAAACATTTTCACTAAGGCGTTTGTTGTTTGGTAAAATAAAGTTCAGTTTATTTAAATCTGCTTTAAAAATAATTACTTCTAGGTAAGCGCGTTCCATCGTCGACCGCCTCATCGCTTTCCATCAGGTGAGATGGCGGTCAAGCGCGAACCTATCCAGAATAAAAATAAAAAAAATTTGATTACAAGTATTTACAAGTAAGTTAAAAAGCACGAGTGTTATTGGTATAGGAAACCGATAAATTCTCAGCTAATTCTGTAGTAAGATCGAATGTGACGTTCCTGCTTACGTGCTTACTAAGCGCCTGTGAAAAGATGTATCGCACACATTTTTATGTGCGACAGATTACTTCCACACTTTTAATTACAAATTCTTTAGGCAGGATTCAATGATAACATAACATCCTGTAATCCCCGAAGGCTCAGGCAGGGGTGCACCGAATAGTACACCCACATTTCGCAAGTTATGTTTTAAGTCTTTTTATTCATTTATTTACTTCATTTATTTTTGTAATCACTGGGATTACAAAAATAAATTGACATTTTTACTTGAATCTGCAAGAAGTTAAGACTTTAGTTTTAAAAAGGAATGAATTAAACTTGCGGTATCACAACAATCCGCAGTCTAAACTTATGTGTGTAATATCGAAATTGTCATGTTTGTGTACGATAGCGCAATAAATGAATATTGTATTCTACCACATAAATGATAGTACTTTTATACTGATAAAGCAATTGGTGCAAAATTATTCCCTAACCATTCCAAAATATCAAACATGCTCAACGTTAATAATCAAGTTTTCACTTCTGCCGGCACTCCCGGAGTGCAACCCGTCTTTTTTTTATTACCATTTATATGAAAACATTAATTTACTTAGAGGTAAGTAAACTATTATAAAAACAAAAGATGAAATGATAATTACAAAAAAAACTAAGAATACATGAAAACAACTAGACTACGCCCAAATATTAGTCCAAAACCTATTTAATGAGCATTTGAAATTATCTATCAAAAATATAATTATGTTCGTACGCCTTATTATAAGTTGGAGAACGCAAGCCAGTGTTAGTTCGGCAGGAACCCACCGCAAACAGTTGGCTTACGCGCTTGCCATCTATGGACAGTTCTAGTAACTGCATATCACATCATATTATTTAAATCATGCACTCAAATTCTTATGAATAAAGTAATTTAAGCTTCTAATTCTTTACATTATATTTATGCACATGAGCGTCGATAAGTTGAGCAATTGGTTTTAAGGCTATTAAGCTTTATGACCTCTTTTTTTAGGTGGGAAATCATCTAGTGGCTTCTCCTACTCTAGAGCGGAGCGGGAGGGGATGTCAGATTTTTACTGACTAAAACCCTTGCGCCTTGCGTTCCAGGACTCCGGATTTCCTTTTCGGAAGAGAGAATGTTTCGATAAAACTTACTAGCGCGATAATACTCCAGTAGTTTATGCAGGTTCTCTTGGACAATATAACAATCTAGAACGTAACAAATAGGTATCTGTACTTTAAGATCATACAAGAAATAATGAGAATTATGAAAACAGGTGCTAATATTATTTATGAGAACCTAGAATGGAGCTCTGTGAGACACCAAATATAACGAGTAACATGATTTGAGAGTGGTATCTGTTAACACAACCTTATCAGCGATTAGTGACTGTAGAAATGAGCCATCGTTTATCTAATATATGTATGTATTTAGAAATATTGTATTTTTATCAGTTGTCTAGTGCTCATAGCACAAGCTTTGCTTTATTTGGGATTAGATAGCGTTGTGTGAAAGTTGTGGAATATTATTATTATTATTCCATACATTTATTTTTTTTACATTTTTATTACATTTTTAAATATTTCTTTAAAAAACATATAAATAAAAAAAACATTTAAAAATATAAAAAATAGTTGTCCGCCGGTGTCAGGAACAGGGTCCAAGCTACCGGTGGTTAGGGCTCCAGAGACAGGAACCTCCTCACAATGCGGGCCGTATCTAGGAGTACTGCCTTCTGTATCAGGCCCTTGACCCAACCGTGCAACGACAGCTTCGACAGATGGTCGTCGAAGCTTTTGGCTATAAGGCCATTGGCGGTCACGACAATCGGCACAATGATAGCTGAGTCCACATTCCAAATGTCGACAACCTCGTGTGCTAAGTCGAGATATTTGATTTGTTTCTCTTTCTCAGCTTTCACGAGATTCTCGTCATGTGGAATGGTGACGTCAACTATCATTGCGCGGCGCGCTAATCGGTCTATCACCACCATATCCGGCTTATTGGCTACAATAGTCCGGTCAGTAATGATAGACCGATCCCAGTACAACGTGACATGGTCATTTTCGAGAACTAGGTCGGGCACATACCTGTAGTATGGTACCTCCGAATCCACAAGGTTGTATTTCAAAGCAAGTTGCTGGTGAATAATCCTGGCTACTTGATTATGTCTGTGCAAGTACTCGCCGTTAGCCAGACGAGAACAACCAGAGATAATATGTCTGATGGACTCACCAGGACGATGGCATGCCCGACACACGTCAACCGTCCCGTCCCTCATAATATGTCTCCGGTAGTTGTTCGTTAAGATAACTTCGTCCATAATTGCACAGACAAAACCTTCAGTTTCTCCGAAGAGGTCGCTGAAACGTAACCAGGCCACGGATGCCGAGAAATCTACATCAGGCTCATGAAGAGCCCGATAAAAGCGCCCGTGGAGCTCCTTGCTTTTCCACACTTCCTTGCGGTCATCAGTAGTAAGTACCACAGGTTTGCGCCAGTTCTCTTTAGCCATGGATAACGGGGTGAGTCCCTTGTCCATTGCGAACACATCGCGGTGTATACCCACGTCGGTTTTGATAAAGTATTCTCTGAGGCTGCACACCTCGCGGTTGTGTAGAGTCTTTGCGTTCAAAAAACCTCGACCTCCACACTTCCGCGGGATGTACAGTCTCATCACCGATGATCGTGGGTGATGCATCCGATTTGCGGTCAGTAATGTACGGACCCGTCTATCCAGAGCTTCTAGCTCGGTCTGAGTCCATTTGAGTATGCCGAAAGAGTACATTAAAACCGGCATGACCCAACCGTTGAAGGCGCGCACCTTATTTCCACCTGACAGAAGGCTGTTTAGAACCTTCTTCAGGCGGCCAAAGAAACGTTCCTTCAACGTTTGCTTCATGTCAGCAACGTTAATGCCTAACGCTTCCGACATACCCAAATACTTATAGGTTTCGGTCGAGGAGAGGGATCTAAGGTATATGGAATCTGAGAGTTGAATCCCCTCAGATTCCATAATCTTCCCTCGCTTTACATGCATGACTGCACATTTATCCACACCAAATTCCATCCTGATGGCACTACTGAAAGTTTCAGTTACCTTCAGTAGTTCCATCAGTTGCAAATTGTTGTGGGCAAAAAGTTTTAAATCATCCATGTAAAGAAGGTGAGATAGAACCTGACCACCTCTTCTCAACCGATAGCCTAGACCTGAATTCTCCAGCAACGTGCTTAGAGGATTCAGGGCTAAGCAAAACCAAAGTGGACTCAAACTGTCGCCCTGGAATATTCCCCGTTTAATCCATATTGGTTCATCATTATCTTGGATCGGTCGACATCCTGGATAGCGAAGGACTGTTTTCCATTGCCTCATACATGACTCAAGGAAGGTGCGTAGAGTTGCATCTATTTTATACAACTCCAACACCCTCATGAGCCATGTATGGGGAACAGAGTCATAGGCCTTCTTATAGTCTATCCAGCATGTCGACAGATCCTTGCGAGATCGACGAACCTGTTGGCTTATGGCCATGTCAATGAGGAGTAGCTCCTTAGTACCACGGGACCCATTCCTACATCCGTTCTGAGAGGCAGACATAATTATTATTATTATTATAATAATTTATTAGTTACCTAGAATACCATTCATCATCATCATCATCTTCCTGCCCTTGTCCCATCTTATTTGGGGTCGGCGCAACACTTTTTTTTCTTCCATTTTATCCTGTCAACCGTCATACTATCACTAACTTCCATTTCTTTCATATCACTGTTCACACAATCCATCCATATTTTCTTTGGCCTCCCTCTCCCTCTCCACCCATCCACATGTATACTCATAACTCTTTTAGTAACTTGCGTTTCATCTCTCCTCTTTACATATGATCAACCCTATCAAAAGATTTTTAAAAGTCTATGTAGATATACTGCAACCACTTGTACAGATTAGTCGATATTTTCAAATAGATAATTTAAGAATATCATCAAATTAGTGGTAGTGGATCGCTTTTTGACACAACCACACTATGGCTGAATAATAGGGTTGTATAGTAATGCAATAAAATTTATGTGGGTATTCCAGGAAATGTATCCGCTAAATGAATAATTAAGACACTATAACACCTTGCCTGTCCCAGGGCCGTTCCTGATTCCGTAATCAAGGGACCTACACCAAACATTTATATTTGCCATCAGTAAAATAAAAGCAAATTCACTCTTCGTACATATTTTTAATAACTAAATTTAAATACGGTGGAGCATAAATATATTAAAGCGAGACCTTATATCCCGACTGCGGTAGACAAGATTTACCTTGCAAACTACACCCCTTTTATAATTAAATACAATTACCACGGCTTTGTTAATAAAAATAATTTATTTGCAAAGGCAAAGGGTGGATTATTCTTCTCTTGTGTTGTAAATAAGCAATCTCTTTAGCCGGGTTTAAGACTCGCTTCGTTTCTTCGCTTTACACCCCCTTGAGCACCGATAGTACATACGGTTCTACAACTTGAAGGACCTTGAAAAATGCTTAATTGTCATATTGAACACGGGTGTCTGAAATTTATTCGGCCGAAAATTCTGGTCTCTATATTTTCGTTTTTCCTGGAAAAAACCGGTTTTTTTTTTGTGTTTACTTAAAACGTGCAATTATGTAATAATAATACCCCCCCGCGCGCGAAAGGTTAAGCACTAAAACACGGATGAAAAAACGCAAACGAATTATTTTCAAAGTGATTTATGTATACTTATGACTGTTCTAAGTTATAATCTTATGTTTACAGCCATAAAAAAGGTGTGGTTCATGAAAATTCTCATCGAAAACGTACCTATTGTGGAATACAGGAGTGAATTGTAAGATTAGTGTGTGTATTACACTGGTTATTAGTTCTGCTTTAGCCCACTACAGAAACTAAATCAATAATGAAGAGAATTCAAAGTACAACCTTGTCTTCTCTTGCAGGAGCGACTGACTTTCCATTTGTTCTCGAAGCACTTTGGGTGGAACAGTGCTGGTTGAGCTATACACTAGTGACACAACACGGTTGTACACAGTTTGTTCTTGATTTATCGATTTTCATGCGTGTCGATTAAACTGCATTTTTAAGGATAAACTGAGGAGGCGAAATGCATTTATTTTGAACGCGCTCACTAGAGGGTGCTCTCATAGCAATGACACATAGATATGAGTCACGTTTCGGCCATACAAAGGCCTTTGCTGCTAAATTCGTCCACTGACAGGTTAGATACAAAACACATATGTATTGTAAATGACGTTTATTTGTAATCAGTATGTATATGTAGGTTTTATTTGTGGGCTATTTATTGTTTATTTTTTACCAGATTTCTTTATAAAAAACTACAGAACTAAGATCTATACTCGCGCTACACACGCGGTCTCCGGCAAGGTTGCGAGCCTCTTTGCTGATTTGTCATCGTGGGATCTGGAGGTAACTCTTGCTTCGGGGCTTAACCCTATTGCCGCGAAGAATCTGGGCACGACGGACAGAGGCAGCATTGAAACAACGATTGTCGCACCCAGCGGCGGGTGTGCCACAATGCGGAACTAAGTCCTCTCTTTAAGGAGTGGTTAAAGAAGCGGCACGGTGACCTTACTTTCCACATAACGCAGGTCCTCACCGGTCATAGACGGAAGGTACCTGTTTCGGAAGGGTAAGAAAAACCCGGGTGCTACCATCACCCGGAGGACCCGGTGAAATAAAGGGTAAAAGTCTTCCCAGGTTAGGCGTAGCTCTCGTGGAGGCGATCGGCAGCTGCGACCTCTCACACACGACTCTGGTTTAGGCCATGGTATGGAGTGAAAGAGAATTGGAAGCCACCACCTTCTTCTGTGAAGCAGTACTGTGAGCAAAAAAAGGTGGTTGAAACCATGAGAAAGAAGACATCTTCACGCACCGACGGCCGCAAAAAACGCCCTAAATATTGGGAGTTGCAAGGTGATTCCCGCCTGCGGGCTTGCGGAGTGCGTACGATGGGTAACTCGCCAACCGATAAGGACCAGGCCCAGATCAACTACGCGTTGTGTTATACGCGCGAGTCAAAGAGATGAGCATAACTGACGGGGTCCACTAATACCTACCAGGACTACACGATCACCGCAGTACTGGAACGCAAAGAGAGTTTTAAGGAACACGCTTGGGTTTTAATTAAAGTCTGACACTCCCTCATACTCTCGTTAAGAACTAAGTTGTCGGGTTATAAATGTCAGTAGCAATAACAACGTGCAACGCCTTGCGTCTCATCAATAATTTGCTACTTGCTCCTATGCCTAAGCTATAAGTGCGAGTGAAACAGACTACAATAATTTATGGCCCGATTCAGTTCTACGTACGAGGGAAGACTATAATAGTCTTTACAATTTATTTTAAATGTTTAAGATGAAACTATTAGACCCTAATATATTCAAATGAGTGTAAACGAGGGGAAGACATGGTACTAGTGTACTCACATTGACAGAAAACATTATAATTTAGAAACACGGAATCCGAAAGTAATATTTTACTATTAATCGTAAAAAAGTCTTAAATCAAAGGTAGCGTTAGGTTACGTATCTCTTGGCATACAACAAAAAACTACTAATCTAGAAGTTAATATATTTCGATAATATAAAGTCCTGCCTATTGCGTACTGTCCAAAATTGCAAAATCTTTTTGTTTCTCTTATTAGTGACGATAAACTCTACTTTATATACAAAGCTTTTAATATTTCTTGCAAAGCATTGTCATTTTGGTTATTAAAAAATAACACAGCATTGTTATCAGAAAGATTCTTTTTACTGGAGCCCGCCGGGATTCGCGGAACTCCTAATTCCATATTGTTCCTTTTTGTGTAAAATAAAACTATGATGGAGGCCGGCCTCGCTCTCGAACCGACATTTATAACGCGTATATAATTATGAAAAGATTTCTGGTACATATTTTTAGATTATATAAAAGGTTTTTAGGTTCTATAAAATAAGTATTAAGTTATTATAGTACTGTTGAAGGTGGGTACCTACTTACTGACTATGTTCATTACTTTTGTCTAGCTCTTGAAGTTTTAGGTATTTTTTCGAGTGAAGTTCAGTAGCTGTTTTAATTATTCGAAAATTGATATCTCATGTATGTTGTGATTTAAAATTGGTGTAATATTGTATCTCAAAGTCAACACAACTGAATAATAATATAATAATTACATATACGAGTATATAATCATCAAAACTGGCGCGATCTCAGTAAAATGGCCTAAGAATTTTATTGTAGTATTGACACACAAGGTGGACCGATGACTTGGTGAAGGTTGCGGGAATCCGATGGATGCGAGGCGTATAGGACCGTTCTTTATGGCGACATTTGGGAGAGGACTATGTCCAGCAGTGGACGTCTGTCGGCTAAAATGATGATGATGATGATGATTGACTAACTCAGTGAAGCTTACCGAGACGGCTGACTCAATACATTTGCTGCCAAATATTTTGAAAACGTTGGAATGCGTTACATCCGCTTATAATGGTACTCAAACTGACTACTCTATACGAAAACGTGACTTAAAGAACTTAGTATCCAAGCCAAAAATATAATAAAAACATGAAATACAGTTATTGTGACATTCCCTGGTCTTTGTCTGTACCCTTCATATGACTTTTAACCCGGCAATTTAGATTCTGCGTGATTGTATAAATAACTTTATAGGATTTATACCAAATATTTATAGCAACCTACTAGCCAGAGAGAGTCAGCGGTTTCTTCCGCGTGTATATTGTCCCAAGAGAACATACTCCCAAGATTTAAAAAGTCTATATCCTATTCCAGGACATGGTCTACTGTGTGCCAAATGTCGTCCAAAGCCATTCGACCGTTCACATATTCGACCGTGAAGAAGTAACAAACACACATACATTCACTCACTAACTTACGCCGTTTTTAATATAACTAGCAATGACATCTCCTACCCTTTTGTGTCAGACTTTTACCGACTAAGGGCCGGGGTTTCCTTTCGGAAACGAACCTTTGGCCCCAGAAGGCTTCGACCCTGCTGGACTCCTACGGTTTTATGACATTTCTTTGAGGCGCGCGTGAACCACTACGTGCCGTTGACGACTTAAATTGTGCTCTTTCCGGACGTTTACCGGATGGCAAGCTGCCCATTGCTCAAGCCCGCGCCTACGGTTGCCGAAAATCGGCATTAGGATCCTGGTGACTGGGGCGTGAAGGCCATTCCCTCGAGCCTGCGCGTGCGTCCACCTCCTTTGCTAGCATTACTGCTTCTTAGAAGGAGGGGCCTTTGCTAGGGGGCTTTGGAGGAAGCTTTGTTACAACAAAGCTCGGTCCGAGAGATCGTTGTCGCCGACCACCCCCACGAGGACACGGCGATGCTCTGCCCAAGCGGGGCATAATATTACTAGCTGCTGTCAGTGACTTTACCGGCTTGAAAGTAGAAAAATGTTATATGGAAACATACTCCCGGGATAATAAAAAAAAAAAAAAAATTAAAGAAAAACAAAAAACCCGACTGCGTAAAAACTAGTTTTAAAAAAAACGTAAAAAAAAACTAAAATGAAAGAAACAAGCCAAGTAGTTTAGAATTCTGTTAAGTAATACTAAATAACTACACAATTGAAATAGTTTTATAATCGATACACACATAAAACAAATCATAAATTCTAATGCGGAACAGAACGACTCACAGTCTAAATCAATAAGTACTTAAATTAGCGAGAACGATTGTTTTGTTAAACAACTTTAAATCGTTATATATCCTATACTATTATTTAAAATGAAAAATGATAAAAAGAACCTGAAGATGATTTTAAAATACCTATTCAACGACACCCCACTTGACATAGTTTATCGACTTTTTTTTTCATTTTGACAATATGGCGTCTGGTTGTCGCTGTGATGAATTTTGATTACTGTCATTTAATCTTTAGTGACACTCGCAAGGTTAAGACGAATCGGTTGACGTAAGAATTATCAAAATCAGCCTATGCGTTTGGTCTCTAGAACGCCACATAGAAACAAACATACATACATAGACTGATAAACACATTACCCTCCTTTGCGTCGCGCAGTCGGGTAAAAAGCATCATATGTGCTATATTAGAAGATGGTTTACCCGTGTGCCAAATTTCATTAATATCTGTTCAGCCATTCGATCGTAAAAAGTAACTAACATACATACAAACACTCACAAACTTTCAACTTTATAATATAGTGCAAAGTATTAGTGTTATTGTCAATGTGGGCTAATCTACATTAATGACACTAATTTTACTAACATTTTCCGTATGTAGTCTGCGATGGATCACACAATCGTTATAATTTCTTATTAGTGTCATGAGGGATCTGGTTGAAGTATGAGAAGATTTCCTTTATTTTATACGCTCATAAAAGTGACCATTTCGCAACATAACGATCCACGGCCCATGGTGGGTTATGTGTCGTTATCGCCCGCAAATGTTGTTGAGAGAGCCTGCCTTTTAAGTATTAGCATAGCATAATCAGCCTTTTAATGTTCCCACTGCTGGGACTCAGACCTCTTCTCTAGAAGAGGGAATGTGCCGTAATCCATCAGTGCAGGCTGGTGAATGTCACATGTCTTCGAATTTTTTGGTTCTAAGACATGCCGGTTTCTTCACGATGTTTTCCTTCACTGTTTTGAGAGCTGTGGTGATGATATAAATTACACAAAATAATGTGCCTGGCTGGGTTTGAACCTGCGACCTACAACTCGTAAGTCGGAGCCGTTACCACTTGGCCACCACTGCTCTTTTAAGTATTATGTCCCATTTACATACTCCTTATACGCAACTAATCATTCGTCATCATCATCATTTCAGCCGAAAAACATCCACTGTTGGACATAAGCCTCGCCCAAGCGCCGCCACAACGACCGATCCTGTGCGTCTCGCATCCACAGCATTCCCGCGACTCTCACCGGGTCGTCGGTCCACCTTGTGGGAAGCCTTCTGATGCTGCGTTTTCCGGTGCGCGGTCGCCACTCTAGAACCTTTCGGCCCCATCGACCATCCGTTCTACGAGCAATATGCCCTACCCACTGCCACTTATGTTTGGCGATTATTCCGGCTATGTCAGTGACCAAGAGAACTTACTCACGGGATATTGTGCGGACCGCCCGGAGGACATGATGGAGCATACGGTGGAGGTGAGCAACGCTGTGTCTTCGTGGGCGACCTCTCGCGCCGGACCCTGGTACAGGCCATGGTCCGAAGCGAAGAGGAATGGGTGGCGGTCGCGTCCTTCTGCAACGCAATGATGCTAGCGAAGTTATTAGATGATTTCCCACCTTAAAAAAAAATACTCTTGGGATAAAAATCACATTTCATCCAAATCATTTTAGCCATTCGTGTGTGATACAGTAACAAACATACAAACATATGACTTTATATTATTAGTTATAGTAATATAGTATGATGTTATACCAGCATTTTTTTTCTTAAACAGCTGTTCATGTAAACAAGAAATAGAATGAACAATAGAAGGATTGGATACGACGGTGATGTTTATTTCTAAAGAAATTTATTTAAGCTTCATGTACAGTAGTGGTACATATGCAGACTTAATGCAACAAGGCAAAAAATGCAAAAAGACAACACTGTGGTAGGCTTGCACAATAAAAAAATAACAGATACTTCAAACAGAAAATATTAAATAAAAAATAAGTTATTTATAATAATAAAATGCATGTACATGCTAAAATTATAAACTAATAAATACTATGAAAAATATCAAATCATTAAGAGAACTTAATAATAATTCTGACAAAGACCAAACTAAAGTTGAGAGGACTGCAAGTAGTAATTCCAAAATTTTACACTTGAAAGAAAATTTACTTTCAGCTTTATTAATGTCAAGGGGAAGCACATTCCAGATTTTTATGGTGGAAACAGCGTATGAAACAGAAATCTTTTTCAATATTCCTGTCTATGGAGAGTCGATAAGGGGAAATGTAAACGCCGTGTATAAGTGTAGTCTCTCCATTTACCCTTTGCTTTCCAGAGCCATGATAACTCTTTCGAAAAGTCTCCAAAAATAAAAGATACTTACCTAAAACTTATGAATACATATTGCCAGTTTATACATCCATAAATCCAAACGCAAAGATAAGAGTATGTTAACACTTCAACAAATGTTTAATAAATAGATAGTTTCTTCGATATCATGAATCCCTCTTGTTCGTGCAGTTGCGGCTAACAGGGTTTCCAATATTTTCGTAACAACGATAGTTTTCAAGTTCACCATGTTATTCAACTGTAGTGATTTATTATTGACACATTGGTTATGAAATTGAACAAAAAATATAGAAACGCGAATGTGTTGAAATAAAAAAACAACATTTTATTCAGAACAGAATTCAATCGGAATCGGAATTAGAGCCCCATGCAAATATGGAATTATTCAGGTGCCCATCGTATACAATGTATTAAGGTAACTTTATGGAAATCGGAGGCCCGGACCGTAATAATTCTAGCGTTTGTTTGTTTACAATTGTACATGTGCTGCCAGTTACGCAATATTTCAAACTGCCAACACTCAGGTAAATTTGATTGTAAGACGAATGAGCGTATCTTTAATAGTTTCAACAAATAATCCCCGCTAAATTCCGTAAGCGCCAGTAATTTGATTGATAACTAAATCTGTAGGTACATACTATGTTACCCAGATCTTTTGTCGTAACTCTATCTTACAGAATGAATGCTGGCACAAATGTCCCTCCGATTCATCCACAAAAGAACTTAACTATCAATGACAAGCTCGTGGAAATGGAGTGGAAATCGTAAAAATAGGAAACAAAAGGCTATCGGTATTGTGGGCTGATGTACAGCGTGTAACTTAGTTTAATTTTTTTTTGGCAAGCCGTAAATTATGGCGGCTTCATCATCAGATCAGTTCGATATATTCCCCCTCTTCTTTCAGTCAGTCATTGACCACACGTACAATTAAAGCAATTTTACTGGTTACGACAGTTCTTTTGGTTTATTATGAGGAATTCTGTTCCATATCTTCGAAGTTCATGAACAGATCATAATAATATTTCCATGGGACCATCTTGAAAGCATAACCTTTCAATCAAAAAAAGAAATCAAAATCGGTCTTCAATTGACCGAGTAATCGGTAAACATACATAAAAAAAAACATACATTCAGCCGAACACAGAACCTCACCCTTTTTGAAGTCGGGTAAAAATAAATAATTTCAGAAATGGATGTCCCTGCTTTTGTTTCTTCTTTATTTGACATCGACTTCAGAAAGACAAAAAAAAAATTATGTCACACTTAATGGCTGTCATACCTCAGCTAAACTTAAATAGTGTGTAAGTTCTATAGTAAGGTAGGTACCTACAGAATCCGTAGCGCCCAGCAGTGCCGAAGCCTACAGAGGCCATAGGTCGACTTCTGAAAGAGAAATCCGTAGTTCTGGAACGCAAACAACTAAAGAAACAGAGATGGGTATTATTCAACAAAAGTCTGAGCAGGAACGGCTTTTAGTAAACTTCATGGGTGCTCATTTATTGACTCGAAAAAATGGCGATTGTTGATCTGTTTCTTGATGTCTATTCTCAGGGGTGCTAGGCACCCACTGGTTATTTCTCATGGGTACTCGAGCCCCCGAACACCCATGGAGTCGGTGCCCCTGAGTTTGAGACACCCTCTCTCTCAACTCAAAGCGAGAGAAGTAATTTAATGACTTAGAAGTATTTTTGACTGGCCTGTTGGTCTAGTGGTTAGTGGCCCTGACTGCTATGCCGGAGGTCGTGGGTTCGATTTCCATCCAGGACAAATTTTTGTGTGATGAGCATGATCATTTGTTCTGTATCTGGGTGAAATTTATCTATATATGTATGTATTTAGAAATATATAAGTATGTTTATCAGTTGTCTAGTTCACAAGCACTGCTTAGCTTGGGACTAGACGGCGCTGTGTGATAGTTGTGGAATATATATTATAATGATTTCTATAAACCCAGAAAAAAAATACCTACTTTCTAAATTACCAACCTTTCTGCAAGCAATCTCTGTCTAAGTATAACGACGTAACAGGTAAGCAGTACTTTAATATCCCAAGTAATAAGGCTCTCGTGTAATATTGACATTATGGCCCCTATGCGGCATACCATCTGGCCCCCAAACCCTCCACCTTCCTTACGTCAGTACTTTTAAAGCATCTTATCGGCCCTTTATGCGGTGAAAACGATTTTCTATATATCCTAGCCCTGTTCAATGAATAAACTGTTTTGCCTTCGATACCATCAGTTTTATATGATAGATATGGAAATTTTAAGTATGCTCCAAAGTGCTCGATTTAGAAAGAGAGGGCCAAACTAAGTGGCTTTAAATCAGAGATAACGATTATTGAAGAGTCCAAAATGCATGGGATTGACATGTTCTTTGATAATTGCTGATAGGATCATCTTGTATAAAGGTCGTGCGGCTGTCTTGTACAGGCCTTAGAAGCTGAATAGACTTGCCATTTATCAGACTCAATCCAAAACCTCGAGCTATCCAACAAAAAGCCTAAATAATAAAGTTTATCTATTGATATGCATTTGAAATACGAACTTATATGTTTACATTAATGTAAAGATATAGATCACCCAAAGGGCAATGGAAAGGACTATGCTCGGAGTTTCCTTGCGTGATCGTATAAAAAATGAAGATATCCGCAGGAGAACCAAGGTCGCCGACATAACCCGAAGAATCACCTAACTAAAGTGGCAGTAGGCAGGGCACATTGCTCGTAGAACGGATGATCGATGGGGCCGAAAGGTTCTAGAGTGGTGACTAGCACCGGAAAACGCAGCGTTGGAAGGCCTTCCACAAGGTGGACCAACGACCTGGTGAGAGTCGCGGGAGTGCGGTGGATGCAAGACCCACAGAATCAGTCGTAGTGGCGTTGCTTGGGGTAAGCCTATGTCCAACAGTGGACGTCTTTCGGCTGAAATGATGATGATGATGAAAGACATAGGTTAACTATACTACGTTAATTTAACATTTAAAGCACTTTTTAAATTTCAAATATTACATCCAAAATTCAGCAACAATAGCTGTGAAAATTTTCATGTTGATATATGTAAATAATAAGAATTAGTAAATAAAGGTTGCATTATTGAAAACGTATAGGTCCAACTATATGTGCGTACTAAACTAAATTATAATAAAGATTAAATTGGTCCTGGTATTAATGGGTCCTTATAATAAAGATTAATGGTACCTGTGCAGTACAATCACACACATTAACAGTATTTAATGTATGATCGCATAAATGGTTTGATCAACATACTGATAACTAGGCGATAGTGTTTGAACAGGTATTCAAGTGACTTTTTAACTGTACCGGCTTTGTACCGACCCGTAGGTGCTATGAGGCTCGCTAATCAATAACAATTCTATAACTATCAGCCGATTTTTCTTGTTTCATACTATGCACTTAATTAGTATTACATCAGCCCCCCTAGCCAAGTTACAACCGTTTCATGTCAAATTCCGTTCCCCAATCGGTAACGCTTCGGCGTCAGCATCATCATCATCATTTCAGCCGATAGACGTCCACTGCTGGACATAGACCTCCCCCAAATGTCGCCACAATGAATGGCCTGCGCGTCTCGCATCCATCGGATTCCCGCAACCTTCACCAGATCATCGATCCACCTTGTAGGGGCCCGTCCAACGCTGCGTCTTCGGGTACGTGGTCGCCACTCCAGAACCTTTCGGCCCCAACGGCCATCAGTTCTGCGAGCAATGTGCCCTGCCCATTGCCACTTAAGTTTGGCGATACTTCGTGCTACGTCGGCGACCTTGGTTCTCCTGCGGATATATTCATTTCTGATTCGATCACGCAAGGAAACTCCGAGCATAGCCCTCGGTGGTTTGGCTTGGCTTTTGGTGTCAACAATAAGTAGAAAACAACACGTTGGTTGCCATGTTGACGCGCTTGAGTCGGTCGCTCGCTTTACATTATAGAAACGATAAAATTTCATTCTATCATTTTGAACGATGTGAACTTGGCTACGAATTTTCTATTCTTTTGTTCTGACCACGTGACTTAACGTTGAAATGATGTCATTCCCATACATTTGATTAATAATAATAATAATATTCCACAAATATCACACAACGCCGTCTAGTCTCAAGCTAAACAGAGCTTGTGCTATGAATACTAGACAACTGATTAACATACTTACATATTTCTAAATACACACATATTATAGTTAAATTACAACCAGACACACACCAGAGAACAAATGATCATGCTCATCACACTAACATTTGTCCTAGGTGGGAATCGAACCCACGACCTCCGGCATAGCAGTCAGGGCCACTGACCACTAGATCAATAGGCCAGTCTTATTCTTATGATTAGTTTTCGACTAACGTTAATGATTGCAGATTATCATCAACTTGGCTATGGTTGCAGTAGAGGTAGATTTTTATGTATATTCAATCTCCTAATTTATTCACAGAAGTTTGTTGGGTAAATTTACATTAAATATGTTGTAGGTACCTATGTGTGTATTATTTTTTTTGCAATAGAAGCATTATGTACAAGGCTTGGTCTCATTGTAAATACTGATCTAAATTTGATAATATTGGTCTACAGAAATCTTGTGACTAAAAATATTTTAAAATTATTTTAAGTCGATTGACTTAAAATAATAATAATAGACTTTATAATAGTCTTTTGCAAATTAAAATTGCTCATAAAATGTCACACACTGGTACCTACAATATAGTTACTGTAAATTAATCCAACAAACTTCTATGAAAAAATAGGGAGATAGAATATACTTTACTGTACACTACCTACTGGGTCCATGGGTGATGCGAAAGAGATCCCCGGGGCACTGGAACAAAGGCAAAGAAGGAACAGGAGTGAGTTTTTAATCAGTAACAGTCTGACTTGCCCTACCGCTCTGTCTAAGAGTGAGGGATGTAATTAGATGATTTTTCCCACCTAAAACAAAAAAAAACAACCCTAAAATATCCAAACCTACTCTAATCAATGAAACAATATGAAACAAACAAGAAAACTTGGCTGATAGATATAGAGTCTAAAAGTGAGTAAATCTAAGTAGAATTAATGCTTAGATTGACTACTTTTTTTTTATTCTTGATAGGTGCGCGTTTGACCGCTATCTCACCTGATGGAAAGCGACGATGCATTCGACGAAGGATCGCGCTTACCTAGAAGTAACCTATTCACTCTTGACTTAAAGATTACCGGGTTGTAGCCATCAGGAAACACAGATTCCGGAAAGGAATTCCACTCCTTAGCTGTACGCACAATGAATGTGTTCCCAAAACGTTCACTGATCAGTGTCCCGTAGCTCACGGCATCTACATACGTGTGGTTAGTACTGTTCGTAAGCGAGGCCCACATGCTGAGGAACTATGGAAACAATACGAGGTTTCCGAACATACATTCCACGGATTATTGTACTGCGTCGCATAATCATAGTTTAAAATCAATTATTCTGGTGATAGCTATTGTAATCAAATCAGTTTATGTATACCTCGAAGAGCAATAAACTGGAGCTGCGCATAGCATGTTATTAGAACATGAATAGACAATTATTATAGAGAAGCCAATGTCAATGGTTCTGTCTGAAATTTTGATAACGGTTCGTCACAGAACCGTACCGTGCCTGGGTTCTGTACGTGATTATTGTAATAATTGGAACAGCGGGACTGCTCTTGATTATTCGCTTTCAGAATACAAATTAATGAAAACGATAATTATGAATTTACGATTCCAGCGTTAAATTTTTAATTAAACGTTCTCATGTAAACTTGTAAGTGGGTCGATAGGTAATATAATTGGTTGCGGTAGCATGTATTTAATTGTTTGTTTATAGTTATATAATATAATATTTCACAACTATCACACGACGCTATCTAGTCCCAAACTAAGCAGAGCTTGTGCTATGAGTACTAGACAACTGATTAACATACTTACATATTTCTAAATACACACATATTATAGATAAATTACACCAAGACACAGAAAAAATGATTGTGCTCATCACATCAACATTTTTTCTGGATGGGAATCGAACACACAACTTGCGGCGTAGCAGTCAAGGCCACTGACCACTAGACCAATAGGCCTGTCAATAGTTTACAAATCATGTCAGCAGTCATCATGATCTGCTACTCTCTCCTCAAGTTCTTTAAACTTATAATAAACATAATTTTGGTGTCTTCAAGGCTAAAGTGAATCTTAATAAACTATTACGCCCAACTATCAACAATTATATCACTGCTTACCATCAGGTGGGATCGCAGTCAATCACTATTTTATATCAATAATTTAAAAAAAAAACACTCGTAACCAGGACTCGATGTAACGATTAGTGGTGCAAGGGAAGGTCGAGGGCAAAATATCTCAAGGGCGCTCTCTCTAACACGGTGGATGGACCTCATCAAATCTGTGGCTCTCTCAAGCATCAACGACAACTCCCAAGCCGCGAAACACGGTGGCAAAAGATTCTCTGTCAAGAGCGCACGACTAAAAAGAATGGTCTGTCTGCCCTTTCCCAACTTCGTTGAGATCGACCTTTAGTCTGACCTAAAGGAGCTGAAAACCAGTATTTGACATGGTGGGCCGGTCTGTCCTCAACAACTCAGTTATAGGGTAATAAAAGATCAAATAACAAATGCTTTTTCCCAAGTATATTGGGGTCGTATCTGATTAATACCGTGCTTTTCGCGAAGTACAGAGGAATATTGACATACTGATCGGTCACTACGTTCCGGGTTTATCCACACCTTTTTCTTTGTTCAGGCGATCTCTCTTTGCAATGCGCTCCCCCTGATCATCAGGCCAGCAACCAGCCAGTTCTCCTTGATTGATTGGTTGGATTCGTTTTTAGGGTTCCGTGCCACAAAAAAGAACATGTATTTCGAGTCTCTCAAGGAAATCAAAATTCATACGGTTCTTCCCGTTGACCTAAAATCCTGAAATTTGGCCTGAAAAAAGCAAGGGCTCATAGCACAAGTCTAGGAAAAAATCTGAAAACTGAAAATTTGAAGTTACATCACACAAAAATATTTTTTGGTTATCCGGAAAATTTTCGTAACTCAATTCGGGAATTGAACTGTTTTCATGGGTAAGTTTGTACGGAACCCTCAGTGCGCGAGTCCGACTCGCACTTGCCCAGTTTTTTCACAATTGTGGTATTTATTTAAATGGATGGATCTAACTATTTACAGTCACGATCAATAAGATATATAGATTGTCACCTTTTCAATTTATATTAAATTCTGTTATTCAAGGAGCAAGTGTACAACAAATGGTTCATAATTACCTAACCATGAAATGGTAATGTAGAACCAATTGTCATACAAATATTTCGTGAATGTCAAAAGTTTTGTTGGATAGAAAATGCTACAAAATTTGTATCATAATGCTCGTGACTTTACTTATTGTTGCACTTATACCAATTTTTTTGCTTTTGTTAAATTGCACGTGACATGCAGTATATTTGCGCCACCGCTTGACTGGTAGAAAATGCCTTAGACATTAAGTCCGCCTTTGTGCAGTGTTTTTTACGAGTACATAAAGACATTAATGAAAAAAAACCATCACAAATTCCATAGATATTAATGTAATATATCGTACGTACATATACTTGTACGATACGTAGATTCTGGAAAACGGTGCCAATAGGTTTCGATAAAAAGGGCCTCTCTATCTATTTTCTACGCTCTCTATGATTGACCTATGACCTACGTAATACATGCTATCTGGATTGAAAATATTTCAGTAATACACCGACTTGAGTCCCTTACGAATAGAATGAGAATCTGTAATGTTGATAGAAATCGATTTTTCATTCAATAGAAGATAGAGTATATTCATAGGCCGAGAGCGGCTTTTATATAAGAACGGTTAGACCCCAATGCGGACCGCAGAAACCTATCCGAACATGAAAAGAAAGTTAATAAGTTCTAACAACGTATAACCGCACCGGGCAGACAATTTTCTAAGACAACTTGGTAGATTTTGTCACATCATTAGCTCCGGGGCACGACGGCCCGTTTCTCGTTTCATCGATCTATGAACCTGCGACACTGCGGAGCGATGTTATACATTATGGACAAAAGTCATAACCGCTACGTAAAAGTACAGTTTAAATGTATCAACTACACAATTCGCAAGAAAGTGCAATTTTGTTCGGATAGCTTTCAGAAGTGGTGCCGCGCTGGAAGCGGACCCCAGAGACCCACCAGCCACTGAGCCAGCTGAAGACGATCTTGGACTCTTTACTTTTCAAGATAAAACTTTTTAACTACATTCTCTTCGCCAAGATCGAGATTTAATTTAAAAATATGAGGTTATTATCCTTATTTACTGTTTTCTTTTACAAGGAAAAACATTTTGTTATTTTATTTTTCTAATGTTCTGTTCGCAAGGGTAAACATTATAAAGTATAATTAGTTGGAAAATCCGACATTATTTTCAATATACAGTTTTACTGAATTGTATATTGAAAATAATGTGTAGGCTGCGCCAACATAAAATTAAATAAATAGGTAGGTGGTATATTGGCCTTACGAACTCATGTTACTATATAGAATGTTAATTAAATAATCCTGGCAAAACAGATTTCATGTAATTTACCTAGAAACCTATCAGTGAAATAGTTTACGCAAATTACGTAACTAAGCACTGATTTTATAATTCTCTCTTATTACGATTTCTCAATTCTCAAAGTAAAGCGAGGGATTTTATTTATCATTCAAACAAGAAACATGATTTATGAATTCAAAATTATTTTCGTATTTAATTTGTCTTTTCAAATAACTAGAGAAAGAACTTTACACAAAGACAAAACAAAATTTACAAAGACAAACACCAACAGCGTTTCTTCATAAACTTAATGAAAATACAAGGGATTGTAATGAATCTCGCTAGGTGCCTATCATTCATTGGAGTTACAAGCACGAATTCTAATTTTATGGTTTTCAAGTCGAGAATTATCGTACTTTGTTTCCAAGTTGGGAAACAATTTGGGACAATTATTCGTTTGTGACGCAACATATACCAACATATCACAGTAACGTGATAACTTGTAGCGTTAAATTGCTTCAGATATAATAGGGTGGAAAGATGGCAATATTGGGCGTCTTGGTTCGCTCGGGGAGAAACACGTTGAACAAATCAAGCCAGCGGTGTAGCGGCCACTCAGCTGTCACCGCAAATTGGATTGACTTCGCAAGATAGAAATATACGCCCGAAGCTCACAGCCCGCGCCGCGCGCCGCTCCCTACGGTGCATTTGAGGCGGTCTGGCGGCGACAACACGGAACACATGTTATCTACTATTACCAAGAAAACTCATTAACACCCTCACATTATTGCTTACACGTTCTAATAACAAATAGGGAAACATCCGCTTTGTCTGGACAAACAGGTGAACGGACTATAAATCATGTGCTACCATGCAAAAATAAAATACAACAAAACTCTCGATGAGATATTTTATGATAGGTATAAAACTAGGCATTCCTTTTACCCACCACGTTCGTGGAACACAAAAATACTACCTAATGAGAAGGTTGCTTTACTAGGCACTGTAATACCAACTGAATATAAAATTCTAATAAAATATTTTATTACAGCAATGCTGCACCGAATGTACGCGTTAGATAGTTTTGCGTTGTTCTGTGTTGGGTCTTATTTACGATGCCCAGAAAGCGGGAGTTCAAACAAATTGTTGTGCAGATCCCTCCGGCTAAACCTCGGTAAATTGTCGACATAAAACGTTATGAGAAAACGCCTTAAACCGCAAAGGCTGCCTCCAATCTCTGGTTGCCGTATTTTGCATCTGGAGTGTACTTCTAAACCGAGTTTGGGGTCCCAAGACACGGTATTGTCTGCACTGAATGACCATTCAACTTACTTACTGAGAATATTTTCTAAACTCGGAGCAGTGACTTACTGTGGACACATAAAATATACATGCAACGAAGTTGTCAAGGATAAGCTTGCCTCCTCCATTCCGTTACGCAAATGTTGTTTACTAACAAGTTGTTTTTAATTTTCTTAATGCTGTTTTATGTAATGAGTCGTTAGTCTAAAGTAGACGATGCAGTACGCTTTGTTATACGTAATGTGATCTTTATGATTTGGGAAAGGATATTTAAATTTGGTAGGATTCCAAGTGGAGTCCTTGCCAACGTTCTCTAGTCTCTCTGGGGTGGATTTATGAGTTCGGTGTGACAGTGAACTGAACGTGGAGGATATAGTGCAAGGTGACGGTGGTTTGTGACTGCACCTGAGCGTTATAATCGAGTCTATATAGGCTTAATTTCAGAAGTATTTCAACGTCACCCACATCGATAAACATTCATGTGTTTTTCAAATATAATTGTTTCGACACAAATTTTAAACATTACACTATTCGGATAGGTTTTTACGAGAATACCTAATATTTATTCAATAGTAACATAATATTTAAATGAAACAGGAAATAACCTATTCTGAAATTCTGTATACCTTTGAATGAATGCGGGATTCCCAAATGAATTCAGTTTAAATAATTGGAATATAAAACCAGACCACAACAAAGAAAAGCGTATACCGCTTCATTCAGTCGAATACCCTGTAATATAGGTGCAGATAAAGCTCAAGCGAAATGAGCGTTACTTAAGTTACGTTCGCCATTCTGGAACTAACAAAAACCAGCTGATGGTCAGCGCAAGTTTGGCGCAAACATTAAATGAACCGCCCTTATCGCCGTGCAAGCGAACAATTTGCATAGCATTATACGCTGAATTACGTGACGCTGTCTCTACATAATGGTGCGCAATGGTGCACGATGGTGCGCAATGGTGCTCGAATTACGTCCATCGCACGACTCAAACAAGAGTCCCATCAATGTAGTTCATCGATATACATTGTACAAGTTCCGTCATTGTGTACAGACAGCTTTACACGTCAAATAGAATCGACACTCGAGATCTGTCCGAATACCTGTCATGTCTAACGGAAAGCAAACACGATTGAACATTTATTTTTCTTTAATTCCGTGATTAACATCTAAATAAAAGAATAACAAATCAGTATAATAAACGACGCTAATAAATCGAAATAAAAAGTGGTTGACTTCGTATATTGGCAATTCGAAAATACAATTAAACAGCAGCGCCATCTGTCCGGATCGGGATCAGTAAGGCGCGAGATTAATGATTAATCCGGCCAGCGTAATACTGTTACAGGGTATTATTTATGACTACAAGGGCAATGATGCGAAGCAAAGTATCCATTTTCGACAAAGATTTATGTTGCAATCCCAGAAGGTGTGAGTAGAACAGGGCACTACAGACAAAACAGTGGGATTTGTCGACGCGCCGCCGTCTGAATATTCATCACTATCAATCAAGTGCGTAAATA
Source organism: Mythimna vitellina (assembly GCA_949316375.1). Lineage (NCBI taxonomy): Eukaryota > Metazoa > Arthropoda > Insecta > Lepidoptera > Noctuidae > Mythimna > Mythimna vitellina. The sequence continues at coordinate 11,855,530 of OX438691.1, read as the reverse complement.
ACATAGCGATGAGACAGAGGTCTCGTTATCGCTAAGGAGTTACGGTCTGCCCTAGAATAATAAAACTATATCTTATTCATTCATTAACTACTCTAGTTTATGGTCGACACTAAATTTTCTGAAGGTATCGAAAACAAACAGTTCTTATCCAGATTAATGTAATTAGATTTCAATTTTATTATTATGGGGTCGTATAAAATAGGGATCCATTAATTTATTCATTCATTCACCCGTTGATTGTCATCCATTCAGCTGACGAAGATAGGAATTTATCGGTAATCGCACTTATTACCTCACTATCCAAATATAGTCAAGAAAGTTAATTTATATCCTCTTAAAGATAAAATTAGGTTGTGTAACGGGATTAATACTTTGAATACTCCAATTACTGTTACATTTTTGCAAATACTAAAAAAAAACTAAATGATCTCATCCAAATCTCTTCACTGCTTCATCATCTTCCTGCCCTTGTCCCATCTTATTTGGGGTCGGCGCAACACGTTTTTTTCTTCCATTCTTTCCTGTCAACCGTCATGCTATCACTAACTTCCTTTTCTTTCATATCACTGTTCATACAATCCATCCATTTTTTATTTGGCCTCCCTCTCCCTCTCCACTCATCCACACGTATACTCATAACTCTTTTAGTAACATTCGTTTCATCTCTTCTCTTTACAAGACCATACCAAGACAAACCATTCCCCTTGAGTTTTTCAGTCACTGGCGCCACTTTTAAACTTCCTCTAATATACTCATTTCTTACTTTATCCATTCTCCTCACACCATACATCCATCTCAGCATTCTCATCTCCGCTACATGCAATTTTTTTTCATCCGTCTTTTTCACAGCCCAACATTCTGATCCATACGGTATGACAGGTCTTATCACGGACTTGTAGATTTTACCCTTCAACTTGGGGGGCATCCGTGGGTCACAAATTGTTCCAGTGACCTGTCGCCATTTCATCCATCCTGTATTGATCCGATGTGATACGTTTCGGTCTACCTCGCCATCTCCTAGAATAAGCGACCCGAGGTAGCGAAATTCGGAGCAGATTGGTATGGGCGTTCCAGCGAGAGCTAAGGTCATATGACCGGAGAGACCACCGAAATCGCAGAACAAGTATTCGGATGTTATTTTCGGATTTATTCAGATTCGGAGTAAATCTCTTCACTGCCTATGTGTAGTTAGTCTGACGTTAACTAAATGAGACTGCAAACAGAAACAAAGCCAATTACTGTCAGTATCCGACAACATTACAGCGATATGCATGTTCGTAATGCCATTCTATACATATGTCCTTTGATAACATCGTGGACATGACACTGCGAACAGTCCAAACACATGATCAGATCTAAAAAGGTTTGTTATCTACTATGGCTGAATGCCTCATTGGTTTCGTGGTTGCAAGTGCGACTGCTGAGTGTCCTGGGTGCGATTCTCAGATCAGGCAAAAAGTGGATTTGGTTTATTTCATTTGGAATTACTTTGTAGCTGTCCGGAGGTTTGTTTGGTGGTGTTTTACTTCCGCGTCTTGGAAAGTGCGTAAAACCATTGGTTTTGCACCTAATGTTCCCCCGATTGTGACAGATTACAGTCCCATCGTAATAAGAAAGTAAGGAACAGGGAGCGAACCTAAACTTGCGCACACGTTTGAGCACTATACTCTTGCATACCTGGCTAATCTCCACTAAGATACCATACTCCTAAATTCTTAAGAGATCTTAATCGAAATTCTGTCCTACTTACTAAATTATGTAAAAATAAAAGAGTATTCATGGAGTTTCTCGGATGTTCTTCTCCATAGAGATCTATGCTTTGGATCGTGCAATTTAGCTTCACTTTTTGACTTACCGACATTTTGACAATCCAAAAGTGCCTGTAATATCTTCGAAAATATTCATTTAAATTACATGCTGTAAAGGGCCTTATTAACCTATATTAAATGCACAATGTATTTAAGATACTTAATAGGATAAGAATTAATGCTGTATTCCTTAAAATCGCTTTGTAAATAAGCTATTATTTCTCGTAAAAAGTAAAGGTTAAGAAATGGATATTGTGGGTTATCTCTAAGAGATTGACACAAACCATTACAAATTTTTTGTAGGTCTTTTTAACGTGTACATTACTGTAGTATATTATTTTGATTTACCTCGTAGGATTCAGCCAGCGTTTGCAATGTAAGCTCAAAAAAAGTATTTATTTACAACATCACATTATCATCAGAAACCTCTAAAATTATCAGTGTTACTCTTCTATATTATGCATATATTATATATAAACCTTTCCCTTGAATCACTCTATCTATTAAAAAAACCCCATCAAAATCCGTTACGCGGTTTTAAAGATCTAGGCATACATAGGAACAGACAGACAGTTTTTTTTTTTTTTTATTGTGTGGGAAAATCATCCTTATGACATCCCCGCTCTTGGGCGGAGCGGGAGATAGTGTCAGACTCTTACTGACTAAAAACCCACTCCTGTTCCTTCGTTGCCTTCATCCCAGGGCCCCGGGTTCCGCTTTCACACTACCCGTGGCCCCAGTAGGCTTCGACCCTGCTGGGCCCCTACGATTTGCTGACATCTCCTTGAGGCGCGCGTGGAAGACAGTGGAAGCGACTATGTTTTATAGTAGCAGATGTCTAACTGATAAATAAAACATAGGGATAGACAATTAATCAACACATATTTTACATTATTTTATTGGAGTACGTGTTATAAAAAGTCATCATGTAAAGTAGTCATCATCATCCACAACCTGACTTCGCCCACCGCTGGGCATATGTATCTTTTTAGTTGTACTCTCGTTCCTTCAACCAGGTTTTGTAATGAAAACAATATGGTCTTTCCATCTCGCAGCCGGACAACCAGTATTCCTTCTACCAGTACTTGGATGACACTTTACCATCACCTTACTCCACTTAGTTTCACATAATACACGTAACACGGAATAAAGTACGTAGTTTCCTTCCGCGGTCTAACAAACCATTCATTTTCAGAAACAAAAGGCCTATGATTTAGAGATAAAGTAGATAAGTTAAGTAATTTCCTTAATCGGATCAGTACTCCCACACATTACAAAACAATTTTACATCTTTATCATAATTGGTTTGGAAGTTTCAATAGTTATTTGAAACTTCTAAACCAATTATGTACCTGTGTATACCTTACCTATATATAGTACGCGTCACTTAAGTTCTCTCATTATAAAGTCATGCCTTTTTTGGGAGCCGAGTGACCACAGCTACGATGCGTTGATCGATGTAAGTGGGTTACAAGGAGGTAGTGGAACGGTCCCGAGCAAATTGTATTTAATTAACAATTTATTTACACACAATAATAAACGAAAAGAAGAAGGAAACAGAAGATAAGTACAAAGGTGACGCTTATTTCTAAAGTAATCTCTTCCAGAATCCTACGAAAGGAGAGTTGGAGAAAATAGAGATGAAGACACTGTGTGTAGAAGTAAAAGGAAAATTGGTACACACAAAATACATAGATAACAATGAAATAATATAACATACAAATAATTTAAAACATATATACTATTATACTGTATAAGTGACGTGTGTGTATATGTGTTTGTGTGTGTGTGTATTCTGTGTGTTATGTGTATTGTGTGTAGTGTAGTACTGTACTTTAAAGTTAAATGAAATAAAGAATATTTATATTTTAAAGTAACAAACAAATCTGCTCCCAGTACTTCGAGACTGGCAAGTTCCACAGTAATGTGTTCGTATATTACCATCGCGAAGTGAAACAAATTCATACTTGGTGATTGCGCCCCATTAACCAATATTTTTTCACATTCCGTATCGCCGCCGGCTCTTGTGTAATTGACGCAGCATTAATCCGCATTGTGCATGCGCTGTTTAATTTTATAAATGTGTTATATTCAACAAATTAAAAACAATTATGGACTCATGAATACGCTGGTAAACCTTCTCTCTGAAATTAATAGGATTTTAAATTATAACAAAAACATTAAAGATATATTATGTTATTTTAGTAAAATCACAAAACTTAACTAATAATCCAACTTTCAAGGTTGCTTTGCTACTTTGCAAGTGAGTGAAGTTGCTTCTATTTTCCGGCTCGCTTCGATCACTCTTATAAATCTTTTTAGTAAAGTCGCAATGACGAGTAAAGAATCCCTTCTTATCATCGTATTGGTTAACACTGATAAATATAGACTAGAATCTATTTATTTTACTCGGTGCCAGTGGACCAGCAGGTACTCCATACAATCCCTAGGAATACTATTATTATCATTACTTTACCTAGGGGTAAAGTATGTAATGGACCATAATATTTCATACAGTGCCTGGATGCCCCAGGTATTTTATAGAATACCTGAATTTTACAGATATAACTATGAAGGTTATGAAGGTTAAGGTCAGGTTATATAACTATGAAGTTATTTATTAATTTAGTTGAACTTGCTGCTGTGTGTCATTTGAGTAAGATTTCATAAAATTCAAAATGCAAGTTTACCTAAACTGAAATAATCTATAATAATTTGGAGAGCATAGTGGTTTATGCAATGAAATGCTTTAGAGAGGTCATAAAAGATTCTTATAGCATTTTAGGCCTCTCCCTACGCCGTAAATACAAATAAGACGACATCACAGCTGGTTAACGAGACGATGCCATAGCTAATTAATAAGACAATTCAACAGGTGATTAATAAAACAGCCCCATCGATAGTTAAAAAGGCAACCTCAATGATAGAACTCGAAGGCTTATACAACACTTTTTTAATTTATGCAAAACTTGAACATATTTTGTTCAGAATCAGTAACTGAATCGATTCCAATAACTTTTACACCATGTTGTATTTTTTCCCCAAAAATATTTAAAAAAAGGTCACAAGTTGAACACCACCGACACTAAGTACAACACAGGTCACAGCAGGTCATAGCGGGTATTAGGCGCCAGCGTACAACTCGTTGTGGGAATTAAATAACTCTTCAGTTAGCCGGATTATTCGGTGACCATGTATTTTGCGAACAACCAGGTAACATAACATGCTTACACTTTGTGATTTTTCACGATACAGTTTTGAAATTATAATAATATATATTAGATTATTTTCATAAAAATACTAGACACGTTTTGTACACTACCTAAATTGTTTTAATCACGGTAAACTTGAGTATTTGTTTTAGAATCTCATCTATTTTCGCAGTAGTTGTTTGTTAACATAAGGTTAAAACCACAAGGTTGTTTATCTTTTTAACGAGTGTTCGGTTTCGATACAGGTGCGTAGCTCATATATTTTTTTGTATTTTCAAAATAGACCCTAAGTTTCACGTAGAGAGGGTCTGAATTAAATTAACAGTGATCGATGAGACGTACCTAAACTATAAAATACGAGCACGTACAGTATCGTTCACACTTCATAAATTGTTTATTCATGGCTATCTTTCGGAGTCGCTTACCTGAAATTATGTATCTACTATTTTAAAATGTTTTTTTTTTTCTATTTATTTATAAGTTTTGCGTGATGCCTTGATCCCTCCTATAGTAACTTTAACTGTTTCAAAGTGAACACTATCACGTAACCCCAAATTCAATATAGTGTTTTAACACCATTAGATCGTAACAAGACAGTTACGTTGACTTATCTAAATTATTCCATTGTCTCACCCCTGAAGCTGATTTAGTATTATTAGTATTCATACCAAGGAATTATATTATTATGAGTTAGATTACGCAATTCAAGGATGGTGTGTCGTAATTATCCAGTCATAATACCGAGGCTCAGTACTTTTTCCAACTCGACGCTCATTGTTAAATTCCATTCATCCCAGAACCGTAAGTCTAATAAGTTTTGTGTTATAAAAAGTCACCCGTTTTTCATAACAAAACAGATTTTTTTTTTTTAAAACACAAAAATCTTTTTCGCTTTAATTCAAGTGAGGTTAACAATGAATCATTTTGTGATGTTTTTACTTCCTTCTGACAAATAGCAGATACCGCAGCCAATTGCCTTTTTTCTGTTAGCGCAGCGCTCGTGCGAGAACTGACGACATTCTGCAGAGGGAATAGTTTGTAGTGTAGTACAGAGACTCTCAGCTGTTAATAGCTGCATTGTTTCTGAAGGCTAGTGTCAATTTTCAATTAGTAGTATCAACTTCTACATTTAGTTCCTTATTTTAGAGCCGTTCCAAATATTGGACCAGTATTCTAAATGCAAAGATTTAGGTAAACACTTTTTTGTACACTTTAGGATCATAAGCCTGAACGGCCCTTGATTGTTTTAAGGAGTCACCAAGACCCTAGAACGCAAAGGGTAACTGAAGGATCATTGGTTAGTTTTGCTCAGTAAAAACCTGATATTCTTTCTCGCTCCACTCAGAGCGATAGAAGTTAGAGATGATTTCCCACCCAAAAGGCAACATAAGACTGTGTCGGCGTGCGAAGGTATTGTGGCCGAACTTTGAGCTAAATACAAGCATAATCAGCCTTTTAATGTTCCTACTGCTGGGACTCAGGTCTCCTCTCTAGGATTGAAACTCTCTAGGAACGGGCCGTAATTCACCACGCGGGTCCAGTGCGGGTTAATGGATATCACATGTCTTCGAATATTTCGTTTTTGGACATACCGGTTACCTCACGTTCCTTCATCGTTTTGAGAGTAGTGGTGATGAAATAAATTGCACAAAGTAATGCGCCTGGCTAGGTTTAAAAACACGACCTACAATTCATAAGTCGACCTTTACCGTCGAGAGCAGCAGTGGTTTGACCACCACTGCTCTCTCTGGGCCACTACTGCTCTCTCTGGGCCACCGCTGCTCTCCCTGGGCCACTACTGCTCTCCCTGGGCCACTACTACTCTCACTGGGCCACTACTACTCTCACTGGGCCACTACTGCTCTCACTGGGCCACTACTACTCTCACTGGGCCACTACTGCTCTCACTGGGCCACTACTGCTCTCACTGGGCCACTACTGCTTTTACTCGGCCACTGCTGCTCTCCTTGGGCTTCTACTGTTCTCACTGGGCCACTACTGCTCTCCTTGGGCCACTACTGCTCTCACTGGGCCACTACTGCTCTCACTGGGCCACTACTGCTCTCACTGAGCCACCACTGCACTTATTGTGTCACAACTGCTGTGTCCAAATATAATATTCTAACTTATTCAATAACTTTTGTATTCGCCAACGAAACGCTAAAGAAGAAAAATACAGAGTTGTAACTAGCTTTGGTTAACAATCGAAACACGAGCACAGAAACGGACCAAAAGTAAATATAGTTAATGATCATTTACAGAACATACACAAACTCGTACAGTTTATCTCAGGAAATAACGTCATATGTAATGTGAAATATTGCTTTGCTTATCTGCAGCGGATGTAAATTGCACTGCGTTGTTGAGGTAACGGCTGCTGGGTGCAAGGGGCGGTGCGCCGCGAATCTTAATTTCCTACAAATAAAATGCAAACATATTTGCACAAGGTATACCGGTAGGTGGATACCGGTACAGGTTGTGGGGATTATATCAAATTGAAACGCTCGGGTATCTCCTCGTAGTAGTTTTTTAATTTAAAAAGTAGGTTATTAGAGTTTGAAGTTTTTTGAACGGGTGTTTGATTTTTGTAATGAATGTGTAGTTCAAAATTTTAAAACCCCTATCTGAGTAACATATGTTACGCATTCGCGAATTATTTGTAGAACTGTCCTTGTAAACTATCCAAAGAGATTTCTTAATATAAAATATTTTTTCCTACTAGGAAATTATCACACACTGTGAGTGCTTTTACAAACGTTTGAACCCACATTCACAAGACACCCAGACCCGGAACAACTAGGTACCTGTAGGCCATATAAATATTTGTTCGGCGCTGGAATCGAACACGTTCAGGAGTCAATTGCCCAAACAGTGCGCCTACCATCAATTTGAAGAATTAGTGAGGTACTAACCTTATTTGTAAATTAATAGAAACTAGATCAACAAAAATAAGTTTACGATTTTCAGTTTCAAAAATCTTTTCTTATTGCAAGCAATACCTACCTACTGTTCCGGTCCTAACCTCAGTTTCCAAACATGATTGTACTTCACATAATTTGCTTTAAGCGTATGACATGCATTTAAGAATAACAAACACACATACATCTTTAAAACACCAACCCCCCTAGCCAAGGTACGATCGTTTCGTTTGCGTCGAACGCCTCGAGTAGGCCACGCCTCCGATTCCTTTGTTCTGACGTCATCTCAACGCTCAGTCACGTAGTCAGACTTCGACTTTTTTTCAGGTGGGAAAGTCATCTAATAACATTCCCCGCTCTTGGAGGGAGCGGGAGATAATTTATGTAACGCATTGCGACTACCAATAACTATACAACGAATAACGCACTGCCGATTCAGGACTTGTAAAACGTGTGCCTCTAAGTTTGTCTTTAATTTTTGGTAAATTAATAATAACTCATTATAGTAAAATAATAATTAATAAAAGAACATATAGATTATGTTATAATTATTAATAATTAAATATATTATAATTAATTCTTTTATTCTTTGTTTTTACTAAAAATTATGACTTTTTTAACATTTTTTAACTGATTGTAAAACCTGTGACCTTAAATTTGATTCAAGTGATAATAGAACTTTGAAATTCATCCATAAAAGAACTACAAGTAAGTAACTTTTAATGCCTTTACAGTGTTAATGTTAGGCGTGGGTTTGCTGGGGGTGAGCAATGGGTATCTCGCCGTCTGGCCATCCGATAACCAACCGGACCGAGCCCGAGTCGTCGACGGCGCGTAGTGTTCCACGCGAGCCTCAAAGAGATACCGAAAATCGTAGGGGCCCAGCAGTGCCGAAACCTACTGGGGCCATGAGTTCGCGTCTGAAAGGAAAACCCGGGGTCCTGGAACGCCAGGCAAAGAATGAACATAGGATTGGGTTTTCGTCAGTAAAAGTCTGACACGCCTTTGCGCTCCACCAAGAGGAGTCATTGGATGATTTATCATCTAAAAAAAGACAGAGTTAATGTACAAACACCGACAATTATATCATTAAAATGTGTGATGTGCATGAGAATAAATAAATAAATAATTGCTCATAATTAAAACACTACACAAACACTATTTAATTTCTGAGTCCGTAGCTAAATAGGACAGCAGACACATATGTAATGTGAAATATTGCTTTGCTTATCTGCAGCGGATGTAAATTGCACTGCGTTGTTGAGGTAACGGCTGCTGGTTGACACACAACACTGCAGCATCCATGTTCATTGGATGCTGCAGCTTCGATACCTACAGTTTCTCTACTCCCAGTGGCAATTAATTGCCCTCTCGACACCTAACTTACTAGATGGGGTCAAACATGTAACTAGTTTCTCCATAATGTTAAATGAGATTCGCCTTTATTTAATTTAGATGCAATGCTGTTCAGAACTGATTATTACCTACTTATGCCCTTGAGCAGAAGTAGTCATTACGTCACTTGTGCGCACGGTGCGGGCCAGCTCTAATACCATTCTGAAAATGATAGCGAGTTGGTTGGACTGTCCTTTGGTGCGGCACTGCTGTGACAGACAAGTTACCTACAGTGTCACGTAAAGGAGACTACGGTATTGATATTTCAAAAATTATTATTTTTATAATTTAATGAATTTTGGAATTTTAGTGTTTATATATTTTTAATTTTATATAAATTGATCACTTCATGATATGGCCAAGTAAAATTGGCCAGATCGTTTCAAACGTTAAAGTTTGACGATATTTCAATCTTCGTTTCGCCTACTTTTTTAGAACTTTCATTATAATTGAAATCATCTCATCAATGATAAGGCCAAAGAAGGATTAACATATCATCAAATGTTAACGTTTAAATGATCTGGACAGTTGTAACTAGAATAATGCATACCTATCTATACCGCAATTCAAAAATTAAGTAAGTTACAATTAATTATAATTTTTAACGGCACGGTTTGTGTATTGGTTGAGTACTTAATTGACTGCTGTGCTAAGTAAGTGTTACAAATTGTTGCAGGTTCCATCCTCTTTTTAACCGACTTCAAATAGGAGTTGGTTCTATGTTCGGCTGAATGTTTGTTTTTTTTTCTATGTACCTATGTTCACCGATTTCTTGGTCAATTTTATTGTGGGCCGATTTTTAATTAATTTTTTAGTTTTGTTTGAAAGGTTAGTCCTATAAATATTGAGTGATCATAAACATCGAAGATATGAAACAGAACTCCTCATAGGATCACAGCTGAACTGTCGTAAAAAGAAAAATTGCTTTATTTATACGTGAGTCGATGACTGACTGAAAGAAGAGGGGGATATCGAACTGCTCTGATGATGAAGCCTGAAGTTAGGCCCCGGAACTCTGTAATAAATTAATTAAATCTAACCGTGTTTGGTATTATTAGAATTGTCATGAGATGCACTCTGGCTATAAGGTATTTAAGTATGGCTGAAGGGTACTTTTTAGTGGTGGTACCATAACTAAAAAGTGTAAAATAAAAATCTGTTTACGAAAAAAGATGAAGTGGTGAGGATGGACTGGTGTATTAAAAAAAAACAGAAAAGCTGTGATTATTCTATTTAGGACAAAAAATAAATTAAAAAAATACAACCGACTTCAATATAAAAAAAAAACACTAAAAGTGCAAACTCCACTTCATTTATTAGAAACATCGTGAAAAAACTACACAGAAATACATCAGAACTATACAGTATTTGAATTAATTCGTCTAAAAAAATTATACTTTTTGAGCGTAACAAGATTTATGGCCAGACATGGTTTAAATACCTACATTATTATATTTAATAATGACCTTATATTTTTACCAATGACACCATGAAAACACAACATTAATTTATCTTAACGGATTACGCTAATTTCTCTTCGACTTATAAAATAACCTGCATATTTCGCAGAACTATTAGTTAAAATAAATTGCCAATAAGAAATAAACTCCATATTCATATTTGAATTGATAAACACCTCCTTTTTTAAGTCGTTTAAAAAGAAATGAATTAGTGCAGATTTATATTATACAAGTATATAATTATGAGATAGAGATACATTAAAACAAATTTGATCTTGCTTTTATAACTATTCAAAAGACTATTCTTGTAAAACAGGGTTACGAATGATAACGTACAAATGACCACAAAAAGTCACAAACAAAAAATGTCTTCAAGCACAGCAGATTCTAGAGATCACGTCCAAAATTGGATGACAATCAAAGAGCTACGCACTTAACCCGACTCCGGAGCGGGTAGACCAAATCAATAGAACACACGTGTCACCGAAGTTGAAACGTAAATTAGAAAGCGAGCGATTTGGTGGAGACGCACCAACATTCCAACTTACACTCACCAGTTAATGTCCTCCGCACTTTGCGATGAGAAACGAGCGCACTAATGGTTTGTTGTCGGAGTCTTCGGGCAACAGTTCTGTTTACATTCCTAACAAAGTTGAAAACGTGAAATTAATATGATATCTTACGTTGTAAAACGAGCACTCGCCAACTTCTCGACACATTCCCTCTGTTTCACATCAACGAACTTGTGTTTCGGTTTCAAACTCCACATATACGTGTAGAATTTTAAAGTTCTCGTGGACGGGTAAACGTATGGCGAGGAGTAATAAGAACGAATGGTGGCCACGTAAAAGGTTACTTACTGTGAGTAGATACTTGAGTAAAGAATAGCCTCACCTGTTGTGTTGAGAGCCACAATGACGCTCTCCAACAACTTACAACTTCTATATTTATTGTCTTTATTGTGGAGCGCAAATGTATAAATATTATATTTTTCCTTTAAATGTGGCTCCCCGTAGAACAAGGCATAATGGTTGGTATTTCTGGAGAGACATTTTGTAACTGGTTATGAAGCTTAGCTAATCTATAAGATGGTATGGGTCGTAAGGCATTATAAGCAAGTTATATAGCTATTAACATAATGAGCCACCATATCTCCAACTAGCTTATCTTGATACTCATAAAGAATTACTGCGGTTACCCTTCTCCTCATGCAACGCAACACAATTCATAATACACACGAAATTCAGATACGAAATTCCCTCCTGTATTCTTGTCTTACGTCAAATATTAAATTCCCTCCCCTCTCATATTAATATTCAAACACTTTTTTCTCGTGCCATGATAAAATTCCTTCTTTGAAAGTCATTTGAGGTGATTGCACAAAGCCTTCAATTGAAAGAAAGCCCTTTGGAACAGATATACACGGCTTTTAATTCTAATAAAGAGCTAGAACTAGTCGCTTAATTAAAAATGCCGTTCCATTTTCATGTTTGGCTGTATGACTTTTTTCTTTTTCATCAAACGGGAAACCAGTGTTCAGATGAAAGTTACCGTTTCAGCATGTACGAGAGCAGTTTTTACTTATGTGAAACTTTCCGCAAATGTACTGTAAGGTAATTCTAATTACGATCCAAGTAAACAATAAATCAACTGCCGCCACGTCTGGCAGATCTCGAGTAACTAGAACAATCAGGCAATTTTATTTTTATCAGTTCCCAAATTTTGTTGCCCACCGAAGCGATAAAATCTTTAAGTCGCCTCCTAGGACGCCCATGAAAACATTAAGCTCCGAATTTGTGGGAACCAAGTTGAAATACTTTTTGTTACTTAAAATCAGATTGCGTGCGACCGTGAGTTCAAGACATTCTTATATAAAAAAAGAAAAACACCTCGGTCTTTATGCTATAAATCCTGGAGACAATGTAACACGATTTTTGCTCCGTCATCGTATATTTTATATTGTCAAAGGAATGAAATGACGTTGTTCGTGCAGGTGCGGTGCGGATCGTAAAGTGTTCGATCGAATCAGGCGCCATTTAAAGAGTGTGGTTCATCGAACGCAACGTGGCTGTGTCACGGAAAACCTTGTACCTAGCCAACTTTACATACCTATGCTTTTGGCATTTAGTATTTTTAGTTTAAACGCAACTAGGCCACAAGTACAGTAAAACCTGAATTACTAGGACTTCAAGGGACCTGCAAATTTGTCTTACTTAAAGAAGAATTCCACTTACCCAGTGTCACAGATATCCAGGTATAAATGAATATCTGTCTCATTTATAAAGGGTTTCATTAATAGAGGTGAGAATAGAGGTTATTTCAGTTATAGAGGAAGGCGATTATTAAATTAAATAACATATTGTACACATTATACATGAGTTGTAAACAAATAGTACAAGTTAGAGAGTTGAAAAATTGATGTTATCTCAGTTACAGAATTCGACGCCTATAAAATTCAAAGAAAAAAAATTTAGAAAAAGTATTTTTTTAAATAAAGTCTCAGTAAAAGAGGTAAAATACACTCACTGTCTCAATCGTAGAGGTAACTATAACGATAAAATCGAAAGAATGAATCCCAGATAAAAAGGTTGCTTTGTCTCACTAACAGAGGGAATTCAGCGCTAGTGTCAGGACCTCAGCATGAGCTAAGGAGGTTTCTCACTTATTCAGGTCCCACTTATCCAAGTTTTACTGTATTAGGTTTGGCTGCGACCATTCTCCTATTTTATTTTACTGATTTTATTTTAATTCAGAAAAACTGATATCGATCGAAAGATAACTTTATGTATAAATCAAAATCACGCGTGAGGGAACGGGCATCCTCACGCCCCAGCTGCCAGGATCCCGACTCCGATTTCCACCCACCGTAGGCGTAGGCTTGCGGACGACGAGCAATGGATAGCCAGCCGGCCGTCTGGTAGCCGTCCAGACCGAACCCAAATCGTCGATGATGCGTAGTGTTCCATAAACCGTAAGGGGCTCAGTAGGGCCGAAGCCTACTGAGGCCATAAGTTGACTTCCGACTGAAACGCCAAAGATGGATCACAGGTGTGATTTTAATCAGTAAGAGTCTGATACGCTCTCGCGCTCCGCCCTAGAGCGAGAAAAGTCATTGTATAATTTCCTACCTTAAAAAAAATTGTAAATCAAAATAAATATAAATAAACAGACAACCAAACCTAATAGAGAATAAGAAACACCACAAAACACAACTCATTCATAAGAAAAAACTAATTTAATTTGTAGGACTTTCTGTCCTACGTGATACCTATTGTTTTATACTTCAGGCATCAAAACAAATTACGACAAGTTTTCCCTCATATCCAATTATGAGACTTGTTCAAGTCGTAATGACTATTAGGACAAAGTAATTTAATGAAGGGTAACCTAATTCATTCTAGTTGGTTTACTTAAACTTGGTTCGCCATTACTTCTACTAACTTTCGAAACTTTAGTTAGCAAGGTAAATATTGCTTCGTTGGTACAATGACAGTTTGATCCGTGGAATTATTTTAAAACCTAGCAACAAGGCAAGGCAAAAGAGACCGATGAATGAATGCATCTTCTAAATACCGTTCCAGAATATGGTCTACACATTTGCTAAATTTCATTCAAATCCATTTAACCTTTTGTACCTGAAGGAGTAATAAACATACCGACGCTTGAAAGGCAAAAATTACTAAGCGACATTAAGATAACTTTACAGGAGAGCGATTAAAAGCTAAAATTTTTAGAAAAAAAATTGTTTGTTAAAAAAAAGTCGGATTTAGATGCATTCATTTTCATGCATTTGCATGATGTTAATGTTATAACATAAAAGTGCATTAAAATAACTATCACAGACACTAGCCACTTGTACTACAATATACTATATTATCTGTGGTAATTAATAAAAGAGTTAGTCTGTGTCAAGCACTTCCCATGTTTCATTTATTAGTTAATAATATCTAAATCCAACTATATCGTCATTTTTAACTATTTTTTTCTAAAAATTTTAACTTTAAATTACTCTCCTGTAAAGTTTACTCAATTTCGCTTGGTAACTTTTGCCTTTCAAGCGTCGATACACACATTCATACAAATTTTCGCCTTTATAATATTGGTGTAATATGATTAGAGTGATATACACAAAACAGAATATGTTCTCAAGGAATATGTACATTTTATATTAGCAGCTCGTCACCATAAATAAGGGCTCAATCCTTCATACAGAATATGATTGTATATTTATCATTCATCACCCGGAAGCCGCGCCTGACTTGTGAAAGGTCTGAACTCAATATAATACCCCGGTTTCAGCACAAATATTTTATTACGATTGGAATAAAACATTTTACTGCGTTTTGCGGTTAAGAGTTCTCGTATTAAACGAAACTAATGTTGTACCACATATTATTATCTTGAACTTGACTATAATAATGTAGTTCTTGATTTTGTGGCGAAGTTCGTATACATAAACGGCGTGTCTCGACAGTCCGACACCATTTATTTCTCACTTAGACTGGTTTTTTTGTCGTCGATAAAAGGTCCCTGAAAAAGTTGAACTCGTGCATAAGTGTGCTTTCGAACGTGACCAGGAGCTAAACTCGTTTACAAAAAAAATTGCTTTCTTGCCGGCCTTTTACAAATTTAGTATTTGAACCTATATGGTTGTTAGAAATAAAACGGTCGCGTAACTTCCGAATAATATTAGCGACCTCCCATGTTTGCTAACACTTGGACTGTGGTTTTACGTTTGTCACTGTTTTGTAGAAAAAAATCAATGTTTTAGCAAAATGTAGGTCGTATTCTAGAGACTATAACCGTATTTAGCACGACTCTTACACATGACGGAAACGGGATTAGTGTAGCCATCTGCGCGGTCACGTAGAGATCGCGTGGAGTGTCGGTGAGTGGTAACGTCTGCGGGCTTATGCCGCCGCACGCGCGTCCTCAAGGCGCCTCGAGACCGCGCGCCGCCGCCGCGTCTTTGCGTCTCCACCACTCCACTTTCCGCAAAACTCACTTGTCAATAATCTACCTCAGGCTCAGATGAAGTTTAATCCTAAGAAAGGCATTGTTGTCAAATCGATGTTTTTGATGGCACCTTTACCTGGTTCAAAGTAGTTTATTTTTTTTGCAGTTGCTCAAATAACTTCTTATTTTTATCAGGCTGTTGTCGTTTATGGAATTTTTTAATTGAAATAGTTGTACTATACTTTAGTATACCTAAAATGAAGTATTTTAAATTGTTCACTGATTTTTTGCACTCCGGGAATTTAAATCAATTTATTCGGCAGACAAATGCTTGAACTATAAAATATCAGAATCAAACACATAAAATCTAAAATCATTTCATATATGAACTCCATATAAAATCAATCTTTAAAACATTCGATATCACTGAGACATTCATTTTAAATCTATGTAGGTGACGGGCGCAAAGTATTCAGCACCGCTCCAACGTATTGCCCCGGGTGAATCTTCTGGACATGACGTCGAACTCAATTTCTGCAGTTGCTGGAAATTCTTTTGCCATTTAGTGTCAAAGTCTTTTTTAACACTACAAACTGTCATTAATACAAAATGAATGTAATAGCACAAATTCAAGCAATAATATTACCATTAAAATTTAACAGTGTTGAAAATTGGCGCAATCCATTATGGTAAATGACCGCCCGTGATCAAATTGTCGCAAAATGAACATCAGTAGTACATTTCATCTCCGTTTTATTGGCAATTCGGTGAAGGGTGTAATTTTATCTTATTACTGTACCTACGCAGTTCACTGATGCTTATTGCTTACCTACAGTTTACCGAACATCTGTATAAATAGATACGTACGTTTATGCTCGGAACTCCACAAATAACTACAGGCGAGGTAATCAATTAACAGCGCATAGTAAGGTACTATATTTCCTTCCAGATCGGTGCAGCAGCCAGTCCAATCACATTAGGCGGATCCATCTATTTTAGATAAAGTAAACACATTGTGAAACAAATGGCAAGTAGTTACAGAAACATATTTGTGTTGAAGTATTCTTGTATTAGCTTTATGAAAGTGAGTAAAATTTTAATATTAAAGCCAAGGTAGATAAGTAAAGTTCTGTTCATCGGAAGATGTGGGTTCTTTGTGTATAGCTACTGTCTGTCACGAGAGAAAAAGAGGAAAAGTTGACGTTCAATCTGCTGCTTACTTTCAGAAATGAGAACGTCGACGGCCTGAACACGCACGTAAAACTTTCTTCCTAGCTATTTGTTATGTATTTTTTTCTTCGTCGAAACGAATTTTTAATACAACTCATTTGAAATTCAGATCAAACAGCGCTCATGTTATTAACTCGAAGTTGAAGTTAAGTACTTGGAGCGAGATTTGACCCCCCAACATTCACTTAGGCGTCGTGTAGTGCGCGTCTTTTCAAGTTTACGAGCACAGTTTCAGCTGCGCTATAAAATCGTCTTTACGTGTTAGTTCATAGTGTCACAACGATCTCATACAATTCACACTTTTTATGTCTTTTTTTAATGTGTCGTTTCAAGCCATATCATAAGAACGGTTTTATTTAAGCTTGCAATTTTATAAATAGGTACCGTTTGGTACCTATCATCACAAATGAAATTCATGAATGATGTCCTCATTAATATTCTGAGCATCAATGATTAAATCATAAACTCGTAAGGATGTGCGTTGAATTGTTCATTGCTTGGTTTGTCTGAAAACATTGAAGCGGAGAAAGACATCCCAACAAATTTAGGATTATTTGACTGTACGACAATGGGTATTGTCTATCTTTAAATGGGTTGGGCTCGAGCCTGGGACAATGGGCTCATTTATTCCTTCCCTTAGGCGTAGACACAAACTACGGCTATAGGATTAACGGGTTGAACACAACGAAATAATTACTTTTCGTGGACTGCAATAAGTAGGTATTTATTGTGTAGCGACGGAATACAAACTACTAGGAATCTGTTTTCCTGTCTCGAGTAGAAGTTTTAATGGAACGGAGTTACCTTAAGCTATTACGGTTTTTAAGTGAAAAGTGGTGACATGGGGTGAACAGTGAGGTTTTCCTTTCTCACAATTAAAAAATACTGAGATCATCGTTCAGCTGGAAGTGGCATTTATGCATAGCATAGCATAGTCGGCTTACAATGTTCCCACTGTTGGGACTCAAGGCTCCTCTTTAGGACAGAGAATGGGCCGTAATCCACCACGCGGGCCCAGTGCGGATTGGTGAATGTCACATGTCTTCGAATTTTTGGTTCTAGGACATGCCGGTTTCCCCACGATGTTTTCCTTCACCGTTTTAAGAGCAGTGGTGACGGAATAAATTACACAAAGTAATACGCCTGGCTGGGGTTTGAACCCGCAACCTACAACTCGTAAGTCGGGGCCTTTACCACTCGGCCACCACTGCTCTTCGCACATTTATGTCTTTAACCCTTTTAACTATAGAGTAGCGTGCCTATTGTTTGACACAATACATGCATGTGATCTTAGATGTATATACAAACGTTTCAGTTCGTTTTACGGGTGTTCACCGGAGTTAAGTAAGTGTCAGATAGCTGAAATGTTGAACAAGCCCAGTCCGATGCATCGTAAAGATTACTAAGGAGCGAGATTCGAAACGATTGTGATCGCTCGTCTCGTAGCTCATTTTGATGGATATAAACATTGCAGATGTCGATGTGAGCAGCCGACTGATACATATCTTCAGTGGGAACTCATAAAACGCACCTCTTCAGCGCAACCCTCAGAATTTCTTCTATCATTTTGAGGAACCCTTGTCACTTCCATTACGTTTCCGAGGCGGGGGTCGTTCTGATCCGTCCGTCCTTCATTTAGTGGAGTTATGGCCTTCTCATATTTCCTAAGTGGCGTGTACTTTAGTCTTGACGAATTTTGAGTCTCAACCAGATCGTACATCATTCTCTGGTGGTCTTACTTTACTAACAATTCAAACACTTAACGTCTGACGCAAGCGACTTGGTGAGGCTTTGCTACATGAATTAATCATGATAACATTGCAAACTCCTACCATTCGCTCTTATGAGTCTGAGGTGGTAAATATTAGATCGCGTTAAACTCCTCAAGTTAACTGTTTGTAACTGGCTAGTAGCGACCCACTTGTGTCTTTGTTCACAAGATAAAGATAGATTTTACGGCTTTTCTACTCATCCTTTATTGACTTTTAACTTATACGCTTTGTTATATGGCTAACAAAGAAAAAGGAAAACTTTCCAGGAGGATCTACAAATTTCTTTATTACGTTCTTTTAGTTTTAAAACAAAGTGTTCATCACCACCATTGTTTTTCAAATTCGTGCCAGAATGTCTACTGAAATAAACACATAAGTGTGTGTATTTATGTTCCACTTACATCGTACAAGTACTCGCACAAATAAACAGTACACCGTCACATAACTGTAGTTCTCAAAACGAGCGCACTAACATAGTGGTATTATTAGGCACTCGAGCTCCGAGGGACTCACAAAAGGCGAAAGTAGTAAGTTTATCCTCTCTCATACAAGTGAGGCACAAAGACAATAATTTATAGTGAGTAACAGTGAGTACAGGCACTAAGCCGCGCCAGATTAACCGACTCAGGCCAAACCACACGCGAATTTAAACATAAAGACCTCTTTGTGCTGCGCTCGAATCGCATTTATCATAACATCCAAATAGAAGCTTAATGTTTACTATGCTGCTCTTAATACCGTGTAATATTTACAAACTACCTTCGGTGTTAAACGGGTTCTCATTTACAAAAGCTGACTTTGCATGCATTACACAAACAATCTTAACAACATTTCATCAAAGTTAACCTTGTAATTTGATATGGTTAAATTAACCTTTGTATTTGAGCTCAATCATTGGATTGACTTTGATGGGCCTCCTATCTCTCCGCGGGCGATGGACTGACAAAGCTGATCATAATATAATATCTGAATTATGTTAAGTTGATCTTTGTGGTAGGAACCAATTTATAAGTATCCTAATAAATCACTGAAAACAAATGGTTTCAAAAATCTATCATATTTGCTACGCCGTAGCGAACCGCTACGCTGTCGTAGCAGGTACGCTACGCGTCCATTTTTGGGCTGTGTGATGTAATAAAAACTTTATACAAAAAAAAAAATACAACCGACTTCAATGTAAAAAAAAACACTGAAAAGTTCAAAATAACTTTAATTTCGGAAGTCGGTGTTTCTATATTTTAAAGTTTATTTGTATTTTTATATTTCTTTGTATTTTTTTGCCGTATTTCTTTGTATTTTTTTTTATTTTACTCTTTTTAGTTACGGTACCCCTTAGCCAAACTCAAATACTTTATAGCCAGAGTGCATCTCATGAAAATTCTAATAATCTCAAACACGGTTAGATTACATTAATTTATTACAGAGTTCCGGTGCCTAACTTCAGGCTTCACCATCAGATCAGTTCGATATATTCCCCCTCTTCTTTCAGTCAGACATTGACTACACGTATAAACAAAGCAATTTTACTTGTTACGACTGTTTTGCTGTGATCCTATGTGGATTTCTGTTCTGCGTCTACGAAGTTCATGATCAGATCATAACAATATTTCTATGAAACCAACTCGAAAGCATAACCTTTCAATCAAAAAAAAATCCAAGAAATCGGTGAACACACATACAAAAAAAAAACTACATTCGGGCGAACATAGAACCTCCTCCTTTTTGAAGACGGTTAAAAAAAGAAATAAGACTTTGTATTATGCTTTAATACTAGACTTATAGTTTTACAGTACCAAGTGCATGTATAAAAACCAAAAAATAACAGTATATCAACAATGTGCATCTTATTTATTTATTTTATAATTTATGTACACACATGAATAAAGAAAGAAGATATATTCACATCATTCATTCATTCTCATCTTATTCTTTAACGTTTTGGTAGTTTCAATACATATAGTTTGAGCAAGAATAGTCTTCATATATCAAAAAACACACGACACGTAACACCAACCGAAGTTACAAAAAAAAAACCATTTCATTATTTTCCCACTCAAAAACGTTGAAGGAGCTAAACAAAAGGAAAGTCAAATAATGAGTATATTGATTTTGCGTATACAAATATGAACATTGAAATATGTACGTGAGAATCACCGGCATATCCCTTTATCCTCGTAAATCTGGAACAATAATACAATCGGCATACCGGGTAATGCGAATTACGAAATCAATTCCATTTAGGCAGGTAATCGTCAGGGAAGCAATTTTGCGTGATGTATTGATTCGAAGTCGCTCGATTCGTAGTGTGTCGATACGAAATGAAACTTAAGGGCAGATACAATTTATTGTTGGCTGACGAGGGTCGACAAGTGTGTAAAACAATTTGCCGAGTGAGTTAATTTGGAAGACGTTACGTTAAAGAATTTTCTGCGGGTACAGTAAAACTAATTAAATTGTTACAATGTAGTGTGAAGACGGAATATCTAAATACGGTTCCTGTATTATTTTAAATAATAGAAAATTTAGTTTTTTTTTTTTGAGGTTGGAAATTATCAATTGACTTTTCCCGCTCTAGGGTGGAGCTCCCGCTCCGTGCAGTACGACAGACTTATACTGACTAAACCACACCTGTGTTCTTCAGTTGTCTTTTGCATTTCGAGACCATAAAAAATCTTTCAAAAAGTCCCGCGGCCCTAGCAAGCGTCGGTCCTATTGGGCCCCAACGATTATACTGACATTATTATGAGGCATGTGTGAAACACCACGCGCCGTCGATGACTCAATAAAATTAAGCTAAATATCACTTCTGTATAAGCTCCAACTAATAACTCAAAAGTTTACGTTTCATAGGATAATAAAATACCAAACTCAAGCGTATAAATGTCGTACCAAAAGGTTCCAACGATATCAATTTTCAGTACTATAATGATACAAAATATAGATACGGCGAACTAAAAGCGGGATAGCTTGCTGAATCCGAACGATAATAAATAACTACGGAATGAAAAGTTATATCAGAACCACATTTTGCACATAAATTACGAATTCTCGCTAAAGTTTTACGTTCACGATACTCATGGTTAAATATAATATAAACATACCTATGTAACTTGTCAATATGTATTCATGCTACCTCGTTCCATGGCTTTCTGCCTCAGTAAAACACCAAGACAATGCCGCAAAAATAGTTCAATAGATAACCAAATCACTCGATGAATACAAACCAACGACTTTATTTGCTAGTTCTTTGCTCCTTTTGAAGAAACAAGGACGCTATTTCTTTTCAGTTTTCGTTTCAAATCGAAATAAATAATAAGAAATATCGCCAGTCATAAAAAGGGAGCTTAAATATTTCAAATATAAACATGGTGGCAGGTAACAGAAGATTTAGCAACGTTGAACTATGAATAAAGCTAAAACAGCAAAATTATATTTAGCCTAATTGTAAAGAATGATTTTTTAAACAAGTTTCATTTACGTTTGAGTCAACAAAAAACATTAAGAATTTATGTAAAATATGTTAAATATACGACTAACTAGCCTCATCTGAAGGCTTAAAGTTACCCAAAGGGCAATGGAAAGGGCTATTCTCGGAATTTCCTTGCGTGATCGAATCAGGAATGAAGATATCCGCAAGAGAACAAGGGTTGCCAATATACATAGCACGAAGAATCGCCAAACTTATATAGCCTATAGCCACAGGCACGGCTCATTGCTCGCAGAACAGATGACCGTTGGGGCCGAAAGGTTCTAGAGTGGAGACCGCGTAGCGGAAGACGCAGCGTTGGAAGGCTTCGTACAAGATGGACCTATGACCTGGTAAAGGTTGTGAGAATCCGATGGATGCCAGACACACAGGGCCGTTTATTGTGGCGATACTTGGGTTAGGCCTATGTTCAGTTGACGTCTTTCGGCTGAAATGATGATGATGATGATGATACGACTGACTACCTCTTTAGTACCTACTGCGAAATTATAGAAAATATAAAACACAAATAAACCAATAAATGTCTAACTTCGAAAAAAGAATAATGTACCTTTAATATAGAATTTATTTGAACTTATAACTCCAAGTTGATCCAAAGATATAACACAACATTGATGCAGTTAGGATGAAATGCAAGTTACTAAAAGAGTTATAAAAATACCTGTGACAGGGAAAGTGAGGCCATAGAAAACTAGTGGATGGATTATGTGAGGAGGGATATGAAAGAAAAGGAGTCAATGATAGCGTGACTGATGACAAGATAAAATGGAAGACAAAAAAACGTATTGTGCCAATCCCAAGTATTATGGGTCAAGGACCAGAAGATGATGAATATTGATGCTTTTTTAAGTTTGGAAATCATCTAATTGCTTCTCACGCTCTTGGTTTAAGTGAGAGAGTCTGTCAGATTTTTACCGACTAAAACCACAGCTCTTTTAGTTTCCTTTTGCCAGACCACGAGTATCCCTTTCATACTTTGCCCCATGGCCTAAGCAGGTAATGGCCCTGCTGAGCCCCTACAGTTTGATAATGCGCTATTTACGACTTGAGCTCGGTCCTGACGGTTACCGGATGGCCGGATGGCGAGCTATCCATTGCTCGTCGTCCGTAAATCCGCGCCTACTGTGGCTGATAGTCGGGCTCGGGCTTGCGGTGCTGGGGCGTGAGGATGTCCGTTCCTCACGTGTGCGGTTATCTCCATCGCTAGCATTACCAGAACGACGCGGTGCTACCGCATCAATACCTATTCATTATCATTCCCCTTACTATGAGCAACTTAAAGTTTAATTCTGAGTGAATAAACACTTCAAGTTGTGAGACTACTGAATATTTGTGTTACACACGCTAATACGAAGTTTATAAGTACAGTCGAGCGATGTTCACATCCAGCGGCACACAGTGCTCTCGCGCGGCTACACATCCGACTGAACACAATGCGACTTACTGCACACTGTGCACCGGACTATAAACTATTAGAACGAAGGTGAAGAACGCAGAATAAATCTGAAACACACCCTTTTAACAGACGTCTTTGTTGTCACGAGTGTAACGAAGAAATACGAGTATTTACGGAATTCTTTTCAACATCTCCCGACATTACGCCGGGTCAGAGCCTCGAGGACAATAGAGTAGTTATAACTCGCGTCATAGAGTCAGTGGACTGCGAAACAGACCCTCATTATTGCGTTATCAGACTGTAGTGGCACCCGGCACCGCCATGCGGGTCAATCACACAATGCGTATCCCGATATAATAGCGTCTTACCCAAAATATTTTGAGGAAAAAATGGTCTGACTGAACGACGCGATACCCAATACGTGCTTTGATTGTCTTCCTTACAAATTACTGCGTCTACAAAGACAAACAACCCAAGTATACAAACATTTGCGTAACAGATATTTCGGGGTTAATTTATGCTTTTAGCTTTGGTCGTGTTTTCTTTAATATATTTTTGTGTAGAAAGTAGAAGAATTTCGTGATGTCTTTGACTGAATTAATTAATAGATATGGTTGTTAAAACTTGTGCTAGAATTGTAAGCCTAGATTTGTAAATAATACATTTTGACACAAGTCCATGTATACTAAGCGACGTTTGTCAATACACTTACGAAGAAATAAATAAATAGGGGTTGACTGGCGACTCGTGGGGACTCGTAGACTTTTCGCTCGCTTGAATCGTCGCTTAGCGCCCAACCTGATACAATAAATACAATAAATGGTAACAGGGGTGAGCTGGCGCACTTTTCCGCACTAGTGTGGATAACAGTGTATTGCGTGCCTAAAAGCAGTAGAGGGTTTTCGAGTAAGTATATTAAAAATAAATTAATTAGGGTTTAAAACCATCAGCTGATCATCAATTTCTGCAATATTTGGCAAATTACTGTCTTGATGATCTTAAATCGAATCTGAACTTAAAATTACTCTAAATGTTTTCTTGTTTAACCTAATCGTGCCTGAGCTCGAAGTGGGATCACTGGTATTTACCTAGTGCAATCACTGGTTTTCAAACTCGCGATGTCTCGATTAGCAAACCGATAGCCGAGTACTCGTAGAGAGGTACTTTGATTGAACACGAACAGCAATTAGCTGGAGTATTTTAGAGGAGGTATTTCTTCTCATCATTGACTACCTCGTTTTTATAGTGATTGCATGCGCTACTACTAAGCACAATAACGAGGTCCTGGGTTTGATTCCCGAATCATGCAACCTTTTAATGTGTTTTTTATTTGGAATTACTTAGCTGTAGCTCAGAGTCTGAATCTGTAGCTGGTTAATGTCAATAGGATCACTTCCTTTTACATGAGACTTCAGAATAACTCGTGAAATGGATGCACGTCGGCCTAAGAAATCCACAAGTGATGTTATGTGTGTCATTTCTGAATAATTTTTCTTATCAATTACATAACAATACACTTTCGTATCTTTGTTTCGTAATAGTTACAACTTAGGAATTTCTAAGTTGCCATGGAAAGATGTTTGAAAGAGTTACTGCGGCTTCTGAACGCAAAAGGTAACCGAAGGAAAACACAGGTGGGTTTTAGTCAATAAAAGTCTCACACGCCCACCCGCTCCACCCAGAACGAGAGAAGTTATTTGATGATTTCCCACCTCAAAAAAGAGGTCTTTCGAAGGAACATGAGTGGGTTTTTAGTCAATAAAAGTTTGGCACACTCTCTCACTCCGCTGAAGAGCGGGTGATATCATTGGATGACTTTACCACTGAAAAATAAAGTCTAGAGTGAATAGGTTACTTCCAGTCAAGCGTGTTCCATCGTAAACCACAGCATCGCTTACCATCAGGTAAGAAAGTGATTAAACGCAAGCCTTTCAATAATAATTATATTAAAAAAAAAAACCTATTTTTTTAACTCTCCTCTCCAATACGGTGAGCAATAGGTGACTCGCCGTCGACCGAGCCCAAGTCGTCGACGGCGCGTACTGTTCCACGCGCGCCTCAAGGAGATGTCAGCAACTGTAGGGGCCCTGCAGGGTCGAGGCCTACTGGGGCCACGGGTAGCGAGAAAGTGAAACCCTGAGCCCTGGGACGAAGGCAAAGAAGGAACAGGAGTGGGTTTTTAGTCAGTAAAAGACTGACACTATTTCGCGCTCCGCCCAAGAGCGAGATTTGTCATAAGAAGACGAATTTCCCACCCAATAAAAAAAAACCTCTCCAATAATAACTTCTAATAACTGGGAAAGTTATCTTATGATTAATGATAATCCAGTACCTAACATTTCGACGCAGTACGTAGTAGCACAGATTATACGTGGACGTGACTGTACCACACAATACCTTCTATAAACCCATTAATTGTACGATTACTTAAGTTATTCGTTAATTCTATTTGTTGAGGGCTCAAGTTTTAGTAATTGCTTGTAATAAAATTAAAAATAATCTTGTTTGTTACTCTTGTTAAGAGTAATTTGTAATTGTGTTTTGTTTGAAAGTTCACGATTCGTCTGTTGTTTTGAACAGGAAAACGGTTCGGCAGTGAATGCCGAATTCGCCGTTTTTACTGCCCGCTCCAAAGGTGTTAGGTGTTACGGCCTGTTGGGTGATGGTGGTGATAAAAGGTGCTTACTACTTCACCATGGCTCTCATTTCCATATCCTGTGCCACTCCCAGAAGATTTCCAAAATCCGCTCTTGGATTAAGGTATCCAATTCTTTGATTGTTATGAGAGCGGATATTTTCATCAACTCTTTCGTAATACTAGTTATTCTCTGATTTTAAAGTATGTATGTATTTAAGTAGTTAGCTGTTAGTCTTAATCAATTTCATTCAATTTGTGAGTTATTTTTTTTTTTCAATTGATATTGACCAGTGCTTGACTGCGGTCCCACCTGATCGTAAGCAGTGATGCAATCATTGACGGTGAGGCGCACTAGTTTATTAAGAGCCCTTTTGTCACGATTGCATCACCACAGCGTTATTCATCTACCGGTTCTCAGTACCTCCTCAACTTAAACACGCCACAATCGCAGTTATAAATCTCCTCTTTGACGCGTAGCTACAGAGGCCCCATGGCGTCCTCACTTCCCGCTTACGCAGGTCCTTATTGGCCATGGCTGATTCGGGAGGTTTCAGTGTCAGATTTGGCAGGAAGAAACGTCTGGGTGTTACCATTGTGCGGATCGACTGGAGGACACGGTGGAGCTCATGATAGAAGTCTGTCCTGCTTGAATGGTGCACTACCGTGTCCTTGTGGAAGCAATCAGCAGCGTCGGCAATCTCTCGCGTTCGGTACTGGTTCAGCTCATTATATGTGGGAAGCAGTCACCTTCTTAGTACCAGCAGTCAACATGCATGCATGCAGTCATGCGAACGATGGAGGTGATGGTAAGCGTAAAGAAGAGGACATCCTCATGCCCCAGCCACCGCAGGTCTCTTCTCGACCATCATAAACGCAGGCTTGCGAATGGCGAGTAATGGATAGCTCGCCATCCGATACCGAGGACCAGGTCCGGATCGACGCGTCGTGTTTCACGTGCGCCTCAAAGAAATACCAGAAAAATTTACGGGGCCTACTAAGGCCAATTACTGTCTTTTCGGCTTTTCAATCACCGGTTCATCTTGTATGCTTTCTCTTATACAGGGTGTAACGGAAAGCTGTGGTCATATTTAGAATAAACTACAAATCCGCAGAAGCAGCTTGTAAGTATCACAACAACTTTGTGCCACACCCTGTATAAGACTGACTGCTTCTCACCTTTATCATCATAATGACTTCTGTCGTAATAGACGATAAAATGTTCACCTCTGAACATACCTCTAAATTAACGATAGGACATTATCCAGACATCTGCTACCCGTCTACATAAACAATAAAGCTGAGTAACCATAACCAACAACCAGTTCAGTTCTCGCTCGCACGCCTAACATTTTAACACATCATGGTAAGGACCCTGCCGGGCCCAGTACAGGCCATGGTCCTAAGCGAGGAGGATTGGCAGACGGTTGCCTCCTTCTGCGAAGCAGTAATGCTTGCGAAGGAGGCAACCGTAAGCGCGAGGGAATGGCCCTAAAGCCCCAGCCGCTGGAATTCCAATTTCCAGCCACCGTAGGCGTAGGCTTGCGGACAGGTAGCACGCCGTCTGGTCAACTGGTAACCGTCTGGACCGAGCTCAAGTCGTCGACGGCGCGTAATGTTCCGCGCGTTCCTCAAGGAGATGTCAGCAAATCGTACGGGCCCAGCAGGGTCGAAGTCTACTGGGGCCATGGGTTAAGTAAAAATGAACCACCGGAATTCGCATGCCAAAGAAGCAACAAATGAGTGGGTTTAGTCAGTAAAAGTTTGACATCCCGTCCGCCCAGGAGCGGGAGAAGTCATTGAACGATTTTACCTTTTTAAACACCTTAAAAAAAAACATGTTAAGGTCCCAGGCACGGAGTAGTCGTGGTCCCAGGTAAGAAGGTTAACCCTGTAATGAAAACTTGAACCTCATATAATAAACCTTAAGTTTACAAGCCATTATAAATAGCGACCGGCGCTTTATTACGACTTACAAGGGTATTATTTTCATATAACTAACGTAGGTATGAATAATTTAATAAATGGAAGAAGCGGAGCAAATGACGTTGTAAAATGCCGTATTACCGCGGTCTACCGAACGAGGGACGGTCGTGATATTTGTGGCGAGTATGCGTATAACCTATGACGTCATTCTATAAGGCATCATTATTGTACTGCACTTTAACACTGCAGTCTTTATTAAAATATTATCGTTTACAATTTTTTTTTTTTTAGATTTTAGCTTTCGGCCAGTGTCTTGCCTGCGTGAAAGTAACCAAATATAGAATAGTATTCCAATATAGAATATCGCCATTTCTCGTTAGCTAATACTTAAAAATCCCAAGGGAAAATATTACAATGGGTAGCCCGCCGTCCAACCGTCTGGTAACCGTCCGGACCGAGCCCAAGTCGTCGACTGCGCGTATTGTCCACGCGCGCCTCAGGGAGATGTCAGCAAATCGTGGGGCCCAGCAGGGTCGAAGTCTACTGGGGACATGGGTATATGGCCATATGAAAAGGAAACCTAGGGCCCTGGACGAAGGCAAACGAAGGAACAGGAGTAGGTTTTTTAACCGACTTCTAAAAAAGAAGGAGGTTCTCAATTCGGATGTTTGTTTTTTTCTATGTTTGTTCGCGCATAACTTCGTCGCTTGCCAACCGATTTGAAAAATTCTTAGTTTTTTGGAAAGTGTATGCTTCCCAAATGGTCCCATAGTCACCAAGTCGGGATCAGATGACGGAATCTTGGGGAAATCGAGGAAACTCCTCAAATATTATAGGCAACCATATAGTGAGTTTGGTATTTTCATCGAGAACTTAAGCATTTACAGTCAAAAAATAACATTTGATGTCTGTTTATAAGTATATCGCAACTAAAAAGTGTGAAATAAAAAACTTTTTACAAAAAAAATATAACCGACTTCACTAAAAAAAACACTAAAAGGATCAAAATAACTTTAATTTCGGAAGCCGGTGTTAAATAATATACAGATAATATTTTGATCCTTTTAGTGTTTTTTTTAGTGAAGTCGGTTATATTTTTTTTGTAAAAAGTTTTTTTAGTCAGTAAAAGTCTAACACTATCTGCCGGGGAACATACTCCCGGGATTATCCCTATGTGCTCTTCGAAGACATGATCTATCCGTATACCAAGTTTTATCGACATTCGATTAGCTATTCGAACGTGAAGAAGTAACAAACATACAAATATACTCACTCATAAGCATTCCCCTTTATAATATTAGTGTGAAATAAAAATTAGAACTAGTAAAGATTTACTTTATAAAAATGTTAAATTCATTCGCCATAGTTCTTCTTTGTATCGTCAGCCGTGACTGAAAAATAATCGAGAAGGTCGATCTTCTCAATTATTTTTTCAAAAGTTTGTTATACCTGTAAATGCTATTTAGTTACCATTTGACATAACATAAGTATGAGGTGACGAATTTATGTGATCGAATCAAAATCAATAGATTCACAGCAAGAGATTACCTAAGCAAAAACATAGCCCCAAGAATTGCCAAACATAAGTACCAGTGTAGTGGTGACCGCGTACCGGAAGGCGCCGAGTTAGTGGGTCTTAATGTGTTACGGAAAGCACAAAATCTGTTGGTTTTGCAAAGCTTGGGGTAGGCCAATGATCAGTTACGTAGCTAGTTCCAAATTGGTGGTTATGTAGGCCCTACTAGCATGGAACATTGTATACTGAAACTGAGCAACAGGGTCGCGATGAGAAATATAAGATGGACAAACCAACTAAATAAGTTACGTCCATACTGACTAGAGAACGCACGGCTGCGGAGCGTAGAGAAAGTTGGAAGAAGTGGTTTTGTTAACATATTAATCGTGATAGGACAAGTCTTGACTGCAAATGATCTCGTTTATTGTAGCATTCTGGACTAGGATTGTTTAATTTTGATTGTGATATTATGTAGAAAATTGGAACATCCTATCATTTAGTCATTATCCATTCACTTTTAGTTCTTATGAATAAACAAATTTAGGGTTAAAGATAACATGTTACGAACTTTTACACACCACGTTGGAACTCTCGTAGCCCGGGGCTAATACGACGGTAGCTACGCCCCTACCTATAATCAGTCGTGGACAACTTTGGATTAAAAAATGATGATAATACTTACTTCTTATAACAAGAAAGTAAAGTGGCAAATTCATAGTACACAACACGCATCTATGACTTTTTAATTAAGTGTGCTACAAAGGTTCAACATAACCATACTAAGCGCAGTGCATATTGCTCTAATTTTACTTACCTTCCATCTCATATAATTCAATCTCTTGTTCCGACTAAGGAGAGCTGCATATTCTTGCTCCCTGCAGCTCCTACACTAATATAATTAATTACTTATTTAAGGTACTGAGAGCTCGCGATCCTATAGTACTTCAAGCGGATTTAATGTGCTACTGAGAATATTATAAATTAATTAAATACCGGCGCTATTGAATAAATAGTTCGATACTGGCGCTATGCTCCCGGAATAGGCTATGGAAATATGCAACACTGTGATGTTAGAGTTATGCCTGTATTTCGATACTGTACAAACACAATAGCGTAGGTAACATATTAAATTTTGGCAAAGTAGTCTATATATATATATATATATGTTTATTTATATACTTTTGTACCCTTGTTTCTATATTTTCATTTTTTTATACACATGCCATGTCGTTTCTCCACGACCCTAGGTTGACTGGTACAGAAAGCATTATTGCATTATGTCCGCCTATGTAACGATACTGTACATGAAGTTTAAATAATAATACAATAATAATATTTCACACAACGCCGTCTAGTCTCAAACTAAGCAAAGCTTGTGCTATGAGTACTAGACAACTGATAAACATACTAACATATTTCTAAAGACATACATATTATAGATAAATTACACCCAGACGCAGAACAAATGATCGCGCTTATCTCACAAACATTTGTGCTGGGTGGGAATCGAACCCACGACCTCCGGCATAGCAGTCAGGGCCACTGACCACTAGAGCAACAGGCCTGTCAAATAAATAAAATATCAAATAGGTATTTTATATACATAATGTTGATAAGGAAAGCGAAAGTTAAATTTGGCAACATTGATACCGAGTGAAGAACATATTAATATTTTAGTACGCTTTTTTCTCGCTCTGGTTATCCCCTCCGCGGTCCAGGGCCGTAGTAAACAATTCCGTTACCCAAGGCACAAAACATTGGAGGTGTACCTCGCTTGGGCGGAGCTCCGCCGTGTCCTCGTGGAGGCAATTGGCGGCAGCGATCTTTCGCGCTATGGTCCGGAGCGAGGAGGAATGGCAGGCGGTCGCCTCTTTCTGCGAAGCCGTAATGCTAGCGAAGGAGGAGGCTGCACGTGTGAGGGAACGAAGGTCCTCACGCCCTAGGCGCCGTAATTACGATCCCGACTACCAACCACGGTAGACGCGGGCTCGCGGACGTCGAGCAATGGGTCGCCGTCCGGCTGTTCGGTAATTAACCGGACCGAGCCCAGTCGTCAACAGCGCGTAGTGATCCACGCGCTCCTTAAAGAGATGTCAGCAGACCGTAGAGGCCTAGTAGAGCCGATGCCCGCTAGCTAAGACCGCGGAGAATTTCTGAAAAGGAAACCCGTAGTCCTAGAACGCAAAGGGTAATTGAAGGACACAGGTGTGGTTCTAGTCAGTAAAAGTCTGACACACCCTCACGCTCCACCAAGATCGCGAGAAGTCATTTGGATGATTTCCCACCTTAAAAAAAAGGCACAAAATATTACATTTGACATTTTGGCACAAAACACCAAATGTTACGATTTTTATTAACTCTAAATTAGGGTCTTATAAGATCATGATCGTCATTATTACTTCATCTGGACATAGGTTTCTTCGTCGGCACGTCGACGGGTCGTGTGCGTCTCCCAACGGACAAAACAAGCAACTTTCAACGAAGATTAAACGATGGTCGAGTAACTCCGCAGTTCACATACAACTTCCGCTCATATCACTTGAAGAATAAAAACTTCTTGGAAGCTGGATAAATAAATAAACGCAAGTCATTCTTGAGAGTCTAGAAAAATAGTATTTTTTTAATAGTTTTGTTGCTGGTAAGCACTTACAGCTGCTAAACAGTCAAGGAATGAGTTAGAAGCTTCAAGACAAAATCGAAATACCACATGAATCAGAGGGAATATATACCAAAAACAACTATTTTTGGTACATGTGCCGTTTCGTATTTCGTTACCGCGGCACAGTTGTGTTGCGGTATTATGAAAGTAATATTAAAGTAAGTATTATGGTATTATGAAAGTAAGTAAAAGTATGTGCTCTTATTATAGTTCTCAAGGGCACATACTTCCGAGATAAAAAGTATCCTATGTGCTTCCAGGACATGGTCTAACCGTGTTCTAAGTATTGTCGAAATCCATGCTTACTCCCGCTTGAACGGCAGTTTTATCAATTCAATGTCTCGTAGCAGCAAAATCCTGTGAAGGTCGTTCTAGAGACTTCGGGATTGTTCAAAAGTTTCTTTGGCCCTGAGACACAAAGGGCTATTGTAGGAATACAGGTGAGTTTAGTCAGCAGAGGTCTGACACGCCGTCGCGCTCCACCTAGATCAGAAGTTATTTGAATATTTCCCACCTACCTCTTATTACCTACCTGCCTTAAGTGGCAGTGGGCAGGGCACATTGCTCGCAGAACAGATGGTCGATTGGGACGAAAGTTTCTGGAATGGCGAGCACGTACCGGAAGACGCAGCGTTGGAGTGCCTCCCACAAGGTGGACCGATGACTTGGTGAGGGTCGCGGGAATCCGATGGATGCGAGACGCACAGGACCAGTCATTGTTGTGACTTTTGGGGGAGGCCTATGTCCAACAGTGGACGTCTTTCGGCTGAAATGATGATGATGATGATGACCTCTTATAACTAGCAGCAAAAAATATTGTAATAGATGTAACTACAAATAACTAAGCAATATCCTTCATCCGCACAAAAAACCTCAGGTTGCACGTTTTTTCTACTTTTTTTTTAAATTTGATATAAACTAGTGCTTGACTGCGATCCCATCTGACGATAAGCAGTGATGCAATCGTCGATAGTGAAGCGCACTAGTTTATTAAGAGCCTATTTACTCTAGCCTTGAAGACACCCAAATTATAATCGGATGGGAAGACCTCAGCAGGCAAATTGTTCCAGTCCTTCAATGTACGCAGTATAAACGACGAGGCTAAAACCACTAACTACTAAGAGCGCTACACTACAACGCTACTACTAAAATAATAGATACTTTAATCAATTATTATACTCATACGAGTTTTGAAGAAAATATTTAAATGGCCGAGTTTTAAATGGTATGGAACTAAACGAACAACAAATTAATAATAACATAATAGCTAGAACCAAGTATCCAATTATGAAATATCTGAAATTAAATAATTAATTTATACTTATTGTTTTAGTTATCTAAGTAAAATATAACTAATAGAAACAGAGTTTTACTGAAAGTAAACCGCGAGAATTAAGTTTGATAAAATATTTTTGTTAAAGTCTGTAGTTAACGATTTATGAAGGTGCTCCGTTATTTATTGCTGAGACTCAATGCTGAAATAACAGTTTATATTATATTACAGCGGTTAAAATCTGCCGGCAAACTATTCTAAAGTTGATGACAAAACATTGGTTACGCAGCAAAACCATAAAGCTTGTTCATAACAGATATCACATACCTACGCTCTCACAACCCACGTTTTAATATGAAGTATTAAAACGCTGGTTTTAGTGCATTTAGTCAGGGAAAGATGAGCTCTCAGGGTCAACCGTATTGCGGTTAATGTTGACCGTAAAACATTCCCGCAGTTAGGTGGTGTGCACCCGCCCTTGTGATCCCCGCTGATGTATTTACGTACCACGAATTATATGGAAGCTTGTTTACATTTTAATGAAAGGCGTGGGCTTGTAAATTCTCTGTTTATGCTCGCACTCGCACCGGAGCCAACAACTCTCCTCGCCGAGACTCGCAATGTGATAAAGTTACGTCATGTGTCTCCGTAATTTAATACAATATACACTCCCGGTATTTATTGACTAGCATAAACACAAACGACGCACCTCCTCCAATAACGTAATTACTGAAAACACTTCCGCACAAACACAACAGGGCCGAGCAACGCGCGTCGTTGTTAAGTCATATTATAATTTTCCTGAAAATAATATACGAAATGTCGGCTTCTGTTACCTTTTATCAAGATTTTATTTCGAAAATCTCTCAAGAAAATCAGCTAGTCACCTGACGTTACCGATAAATGTCGGCTTCGTTTCACAATAACGCCTACACTAATTTGAATATCGAGTTATAGCTACGTAGCCTAAATATATGGAATAACAAAAAGGCACTTTCCGTAATGCAGAAACTTGCCATTACAGAACTTTGTAAGAATAAGATTTAAATGGAAGCCTGAGAATAAAGGGTGTTCTTAAATCACTAAGATTAATTTTGTGCGCACATAATTTATATCAGCAAACCAGGACGCGGGTCGACGAGACCATGAGGCAATTTACAAACTCGAAAATCGCGGAAGTTCGTTAATTATTCGGCGGGAGAGGCTCGGGCGGTGGCGGCGGCGGCGCGGGACTCACGGTTATTGACAATTAAGACAAGGCCCGACCGCTTCACGCGCCTTATTGCTCTGCTTGTGGTCTACTCGCCCGCTCGCCCACTCGCCCGCTCGCCCGCTCGCCCAGTCTACCCGAACTCCAGATATTCACTATTCAATAAACTGCACCTATAAACTATAAGGATTTAGAGAGGTCACACCCCTATGCCCTGCTTTACAACCATTATGAATATTAACGATCATTATTACACTGAATTGTTTTGGTGCAATCTTGTTCAACTTCAAACTAGGCAATTGTTTTCCCCGAAATATAACTTTTCTTGAGGCAATACTGGAAAGTAACTCCAAAGTTTCCTGGTGGTAGCAATCTGTCGCAACTGATAAATCTTATAACCGGAAACGTGCTCTCTGCTTCTTTGCAGCTTATCATATTTTCCGATTTTCGATGGCGGTACCAAATTTTATTTTCCTCAAGGGAAAATTAATTTTCAATCAGATCATGTCGATTATAGTTGTTTCGTTTTAAAATGACAATAACGATCGTTGACCTACCTTCCTACATTTATTGACATGCTTAATTTAAAAAAAAAGGAAGTCGTGCAGAATCGAGATCATGATCCTCAATATTTACTAACTAAAATAAAATGTTTAATAATTAACTTCATACTTTCCTTCTTTTTTAGTTTGTTTAGCTTTTTGTATTTTTGTTTTTTGTTTTTTCTTTATTTATTAATTTGAAATTGTGTAACATATAATATATATATTATATAATAACATATAATATATATATTATATGTCCTACAATAATTTGATTGACTTTTCTGAACTTGACTTATTCACTACTAAGCCGCGTGTATTCAATCGAATACATACCAAACATTGGTTCGACAACTGTTTTATTTTACTATTTAAAACGTAATGACATGATTGTGTCATATTGTTAAAGTGCATATCATCATTGTTATCAACTTTTTTTTTTTGTTTTTTCTATCAATCATGCTCTTCGTAGCTGCGAAATTTAAATGCGAAAACATGTCATTGGTTTATAGTTGCATAATTTGTTCTTTTTATTAGTTGTTAATACTATTTGTTTTCCGATTACAATAAAATAAAATAAATAAAATAAAATATATGTGCATAATATTCATGAGTTTGTTTTTTGTATCTATGTATAGTCCAATATATATTCTTAATGTAAAATATAATTATCAGTACACCGCAGCCTACCCTTTTTATATTAAGTTCTTACTCCATCTTAAGGTTGTCTGATAGATATCGCTGTTAGCTATAAGACCGCCATTGTATCCATAGATTAAATTAGTTTTAAAGTTTTGTTACTAATTTGATGTACAATACAGTTTTATTCTATTGTATTCTTCCAATCAAGACTTATATCATTGACAGGGCACTTACCACAATGCCATGCTGAAATGGAACTACGTAAAAAAGTAGCATCAACCTAAAATTTTCGCTAAATTTGTAGATAACTAAAGTAAAAAATACATTAAAATGTTACGATTATATTTTTA
Organism: Mythimna vitellina; assembly: GCA_949316375.1. Classification (NCBI taxonomy): domain Eukaryota; kingdom Metazoa; phylum Arthropoda; class Insecta; order Lepidoptera; family Noctuidae; genus Mythimna; species Mythimna vitellina. The sequence goes on along the minus strand of OX438691.1, from coordinate 11,819,143 downwards.
CTGTATTCTTTATCATTATATGATTTGAAAAATAATTGGTCAACATCTGAATACTTTTACAAATAAAAACCTATGTGTTTACTATGTGTCCTGCTTTAGCTAATAACCAAAACCTATAGGTGTGGTAAACCGTGGGGTATCGCTGTAAGGGAAACAGGAATCGGGTTACGAGCATGCGGTAAACCAAGACTTTACATTCGAATGCTATACGTCGCATAGGTATCGAAAGGTATATAAACAATATAAAGAGATAAAGTCATAGGTGTTTGCCATACCATTTTTCATCTTATATATTATACGCGATGTTTTAAAGTTTGATCCACTACACCAATATTGTTATCAAACAGTTATTACGTGTCGATCGTAGCTCACTAAAAACACAAATATGACAGGCTCGAGACACGTCTCGCTACAAACACACAAGACACGTAAGTTCAATGTAAACAAGTAGCGCGGCTCCTCAGATCCCCCTCGAAGTAGGCCATGTATCGTATTATGGGTGGTTCTACTCTGTATTCATAGCGAATCTGGGACAGCGAGCAAGCCAAAATGGCGAATATAAAAATGAGTTAAGTGATAGTAAACGACGCTCTGCCCCGGGATCCGATATTATAACTTTGGTGTCTAATAGATTCTAAAAAGAAACTCAAGACGACCATATTTAGTCCCACCATAAAAGTTCACCAACTTCAGTTACTTGTTAGTGGATAAGTTTCGGAAATACTATCAATCTTATTTATTAGATACATTCGTATGTAAGTATATTAATCGCAATGTTTTGCCACGTCGCAGTTGCTAAGTAAACAACATATTTCGTTTACATGGCTGCGGTATTCGCATTTGAAATGGTAATCATCCTCGGCGTAGATTAAAAGAACATGCTACAATTCAAAATGATAGAACCGTTCTTAGCAGTTTCAAAATTCATGTACATAATTATCATTCATATGCATATATTTCTCGTTGGAAGTGAGATGCCACGCTTCGAAGTATAGTATTTTAAGTATGAAGCAATAAAATGGAATAAGTAGGAGACAATTTCGTAGGGAGTGAGCTTAAATCAAATAGGAATGGAAGGCACGAGACGGGAGTTTATTACACAATTGACAAATGAAATCGACACCCATAAAATGTTACAACAGCGCCCGTAAAGATGTGTCTTAAGTTAAGCTAAAACTGTGTAATGCAGAACGCATTTAAGCTGTATGAAAGTATAGCTAAAATACAAAGTCTGTTTTATTTTGTACTAAACACAATAGTTTCCACCCTAAACCAGAGTTATATTGAATTAACGAGTTCGCGAATAGACGTTGTTAATAAATAGTTAGTATCTTAGTATCCCACGATATAAAGCAGTTCTCAAGAAAATTAAATGCTTACTTTTGACTTTATACAAAGTTTTAAGAAGAATGAATATTTTACCTTCCTCTGAAGAATACCAATCCAGTATTTTCAAAGTCTTAATCATATTTTTTATTCATAATCCCTACAACATCATCCACAAGAGTTTCAGTTCAAGGGTAACCGAAGCCTTTTCCACGTTTATTGAAAAAGGTTCCAAGAAACGACCCCCACATATTTGTTCGCATTATCTTCGTGTCGAAATGATGGTAAACGATACAAAAAATGACACTTTGATATGAAAGCGCTTCAATAGAGCGGCTGTTTATTGGGAAATAAAATGAAAAAGTTTCTATTTCAAAATGAAATTGGAGATAGTGATAATCGAAACCGATGTAGGTTGGATATTAACGTCATTGTGGACCTTACGACTTCGACCTCAATAAAAACGTGTGTTCTTTTTCCTTATCATTAAAAAAGGACTGCAATATAATATTAAATAGAAAGTGTGTAATTTCAAGGTTTGTAGTGGGCAGCGTCGAGTGCAAACTCACCATACACTGCCTGGTTTCGTCCACTGCTGGTCATAGGTCTCCTTTTTCCTGTACCAATCCTAACGCTCTTGCTTCTCCCGGGCAGGTTCTGCCCGTGGTAGCAATAATGACATCTGCTCATTTCGCTGCTAGATGAGGAACACTTCTTGCACACCACTCGGTCACCGCCTAACTCCACATATCATCACAGGTACAAACATAAGCATCGTTACTTGTGAATGTTAATAGTGTCACCACTACAATAGATATAAGTCTTTAGTTTACGATTAATTTGTTTTATGGCAACTCTATTTGAACTGCCAAATAAGTTGATGAAAGCAAAAAAACGCGTGCCTACAAAAAGATTGATGTAGACTTGATGAAGCCAGACAGCTGAGTCACAGGCTCCATTTATAAGGACAGGGATGGGTAGTATTGCCTACACGTAATTATGTGCCCTGCTTACGTACCTACGTGGTCGGATTATCTTGGGCGCAGACCCGATTATTTTGTCTTGAAAATGTGTAGATTAGATTGCCCGATCCGTGAATACGTAGGTATTGTACGTGGTCCGGACACGTGAACGCTTGGGTTCGGTTAATACCTCTTTTAACCGACTTCAAAAAGAAGGAGGTTCTATCTTCGGCTGAATGTATTTTTGTTTTTTAACCGACTTAAAAAAAAAGGAGGAGGTTATCTATTCGGTTGTATTTTTATTTATTTTTTATGTTTGTTACCTCAAAACTCCGTCGTTTATGGACGATTTGCAATTTTTTTTCCTCTTAGAGGATTTGCTTTCCGATTAGTGCCATTTTTTTCAGAATCCAGTTCTGATGATTAGATCCATGAGGAATCGAGAGAACTCCTCAAATATTATAGGCAACCTTGTAGTGATTTTGGTATTTTCATCAAGAACTTAAGCACTTACAGTAAAAAAGTAACATTTGATGAAGTGGAACTGATGAAGAAGACCAGAAATGGCCAACGGAACTTCATACTCACATAGATATCACAATGAAAATAGTAAAGCGACTATAAACATACAAACTAAATAAATGGTTCTGAATAGTTATGCTGAAAATGGTATCATCGAAGTGACCTGATGATGATGACGGAGTCGGAAGATAGGCACCGGAACTCTGTAATTAATCAATGTATCCTAGCCGTGTTTGGGCTTATTAGAATTGTCATGAAATACAGTTTGGCTATAAGGTATGATGGAGCCGGAAGGTGGTCTGGTAGACACAGGAACTTCATAATGAAACAATGTTACCTAGCAGTGTTTGGGTTAGATGGAATTGTCATGAGAAATATGCACTCTAGTTATATATAAGTTTATCGGAACTAAAAAGTGTGAAATAATAACAAAAAAAAATACCGACTTCACTAAAAAAAAACACTAAAAGGATCGCCGCGCCGTCAACGACTTGTGCTCGGTCTGGACGGTTACTGGACGGTCGGATGGCAAGCTACCGATAGCCGGAAATTGGGCTCGGAATCCCGGCGGGTAGGGCGCGAGGGCCATTGCGTTGCGCGTGCAGCCGCCTCTTTTGCTAGCATTACTGCTTCGTAGAAGGAGGCGACCGCCTGCCACTCCTCCTCGCTCCGGACCATGGCCTGTACCAAGGCCCGGCGCTAGAGATCGCTGCCACCGAGTGCCCCCACGAGGACACGGCAGTGCTCTGCCCAGGCGGAACATACTCTACCGTATGGCGCAAAGATGACACCCGGGTGTTTCTTCCGCATGAATCCGGTGCAGGAATCGAACTGATCATGTCCAGTGAGAACCTGCGTTATGTGAAAGGTTAGGACGCCGTATTGTCTTTCCAGCCACTCCTCAAAGAGGGGACTTACCGCCATAGTTGTGCTTCCAAAACCTAACTTTCCGGAATATTGTTATGATCTGATGATGGACTTCGAAGATATATATATGGAACGGAACTCTTAATGGGATCACAGTAGAACTGTCGTAACAAGTAAAATTGGATTGTATATACGTATGGCCGACTAGCTTCTGCAAGCGGCTTTGCCCGCGTAAGTATTCTCCATAAAATTTTTGGATCCCCGCTTCATCCTTAAAGGGCTTGAATTTTGGAAAATCCTTTCTTAGTGCTCGCCTACGTCATAAAAGGAAACCTTATACAAAATTTCATGGTCTCTAGTCCCACTACTTTCGGCTGTGCGTTAATATGTCAGTCAGTCAGTTTCTCCTTTTATATATATAGATGACTGACTAAAAGATGAGGAGGATATATCGAACTAATTTGATGGTGAAGCGGGAATAGTGGGTGACTTATTGGAATTGTTATGAAATGTTTTAATAATAAAATTCTATAGGTACCTTACTATAGAACTTGGACACTATTTTAGTTTGGTTGAGGGGCACTTTTTAGTGGTACTACTATAAGTATAAAATAAAAACTTTTTACAAAAAAAATACAACTGACTTCAACGTAAAAAGAACACTGCAATGTGCAAAATAACTTAAACTTCAGAAGTCGGTGTTAAATAACAAAGAGACATAACTATTATAGAAACAGAACAGAACAGAAAACAGAACAGAGAAACGGAACCCTTATAAAATCACTTTGTTGTCGTCTGTCCGTCTGTCTGTCTGTCTGTCTATCTGTCTGTCTGTCGGTCTGTCAAGACCCTTTATCAAAAAATTAAAACCATATACTCAGGTCTGTGGTCCCTTGAAGCTGTGAAAAAATCAAACTTCAAAATTATCTCGCAACAAAACGTGTATTTCGACACTCTCAAGGGAATCAAAATTCATAGGGTACTTCCCTAGAATCTTGATTTTGACCTAGAATCCTGAAATTTGGCATTAAGTAAGATCTCACTGCACAAGTATAGGAAAAAATCTGAAAACTAAATTTGTAGTTACGTCACAATAAAAAAAAAACGATTCGGTAAAATCTTCGTAACTCCATTTGGGAAATCTACTGTTTTCACGGAACTCACATTGCGCGAGTCCGACTCGCCCTTGCCCGGTTTTTTTCATTGAAGTCGGTAGTATTTTTTTTTTTTTACTAAAAAGTTTTTTTTCAATGTCTTTGTCAACTAGATGTGGCCGGTATTGAAAATAAAGAAACTACTTATTTCACATTCATTCAATCGTAACTATGCAACCCTTCTCTTGGAGGTGGCTACCTAACCTTTTTTCTTTTTTTTCCTCATGGCTTCCATGAGGAAAAAAATAGGTATCAAATTAATTTCTCCCATTATTATATAATTCCTTTTTGTAACTTTTAATGTTTAAATTAAGCAGGTCGATAAAGAAAGTTGTTATGATTTGTAAAATACTTTTTGGAAAATTTGTCCAGCGCGCAATGGCGGTCCCATCATTAATACTAAAATCTTAATTGAAGCAACGTACCTTTCGACACGACAAAGTGGAGATTTCATTAAAAATAAATAAAAAAGGCATAAAACTTTCTCTTTTTATCTTATTGGACAGGAATTTCTGGAATTAAATTGAATGGTGTCGTGTTCATCATTAATCACGGGGGCTCTGGCTTGTTCGCCATCCTCTCGCGATCAACTTTCTCTTTTTCATAAAAAATTATATTCTTGTTTATCAGTTTTTTTCTGTGAAGATTATTCAATTCTATTTTTCTAGAGAAATGTATCTTTTAGTAGAATTTTTAAAGGTTCGTTTATAAAGGACTGTGTTGTCTGTGAAAACACACATGTCCCATGTTTAAAACATAAATTTGATGTGAGACCTAATAAATTATGCACTCAGCCAAGCCAAACGATACAGCTATTACCCGAACGCGGGAACACCAGCGGCAGCGGGTTGAAGAACAAAGTAAGTACTTGAACCTCTAACGAATTTAGTATGTGTATTATCATTATATGTAAATCTTATGTAATTTTACTGGGGCCATGGGTGATGCGAGGGATCCCTGGGGCCCTGGAACAATGGCAAAGAAGGAACAGGAGTGGGTTTTTAGTCAGTAAAAGTTTGACACGCCCTCTCGCCCCGCCCAAAAGCAGGGGATGTCATTAGATGATTTTTCCACCTAAAAAAACGCTAGTTATGAAATACTTAAATACTTTCTGTCTTCAATTGTAACCAGACATATTCTGAAAATGTTTCCAGTTATTTAAACTACTATTTTAAGTTTAATTCTTTATTAAAATGAAAGCTACCAGTGCAAGGTATCACACTAATATTATAAAGGCGAAAGCTTGTGAGTGTTAACATTTGTTACTTCTTCAGGCTTAAACGGTTGAACAGATTTGGATAAAATTTTGTAATCGGATAGACCATATCCTAGCACATACCTAAGACATTTTTTATTCCAGGAGTACATTTCCTTGAGATCATTTTCTCCTTTCACACAGGCAAAGTCGCTGAGAGAAGCTAGTACTTAAACCATATACTCATCCATATACCTGCCTGCAGGGTACAGGTTTAATGTAAATAAAATAAGGAATATAATCAATACCATTATGGTTGACTTCCCCTGCTTTAGAGTGGAGCGGATCAGTCACGAGTGTGTGTCAGAGAAGTGTGACATGCCCATGCCACTCTTTTACTGACTATAATAACACCTGTATTCTTTAGTTGCCCTTGTGGTCTGGGACAGCAGGCTTCCTTTTCAGAAATTCCCTGCGGCTGCAGCGGGCATCGGCCCTGCTGGGTCCCTACGGCTTTGCTGACATCACTTTGAGGCGCGTAGAATACTATGCACCGTCGCCGATTCCTGGTCGATCCAGACGGTTACCGGACGTCCGGACGGCGAGCTACCCATTGCTCGTCACCTGCAAACCCGAGCCTGCCGTGGCTGGTATTCGGAGGTCACGGTCGCGGTGGCTGAGGCGTGAGAATGTCCATTCCCTCATGCATAGAGCCGTATCCTTCATTAGCATTAGCTTCCCAGAAGGATGCGAGCGCCTCTCATTCCTTCTTGCTTCGGACCTGGGCCGGAACCTGGGCTTAGATTTTTTTTTTTTTGTATATTACAAAAAAAAAATCTAAGCCCAACTTAAAACAAACAAATATTTTAAAAAATCCCCCGCGGGATTGATGACATCAATCCCGCAGGCTTGCGGGATCGCAACTTTGATGCGAGATTGAATTCCCTAAACAATAAGTTAACAATAGCCAGCTAGTCCAACATGGCTGATTGATAATATTTTCTATATACATATTGTTTGCAAACTCAAAATCAACGTTCAAATATTAATATATTTTAATAACATTTTGTGTAACTACGAGCTATAGTCTCTTTATTTGGCTGAAACTAGAACTAAATTGAATATACCGTGCACGCAATTTTGGTAACTGTAATTATTGTTTGGCAATTTATCGTATGTAGAGAGCATTGGTGGCCGAGTGGTAACGGCCCCGACTTACGAGTTGTAGGTCGCGGGTTCAAACCGAGCCAGGCCCATTACTTTGAGTATTTTTTTTCATCACCACTGCTCTCAAAACGGTAAAGGAAAACATCGTGAGGAAATCGGCATGTCCTAGAACCAAAAATTTCGAAGACGTGTGACATTCACCAACCCGCACTGGGCCCGAGTGGTGGATTACGGCCCATTCCATCTCCTAGAGAGGAGGCCTGAGTCCCAGCAGTGGGAACTTTAAAAGGCAGATTATGCCATATTATTATGCTATGCAAATTTATCGTATTACAATTATATTAACTCTTTGCCACGTGTTATTTTGAAATTTTCGACGGCACGACGGGAAGGCACGTTGGGTGTAGTGGTTGAGTGATTGGCTGTTGCGCTGCGAGTCGTGGGTACGATTCCCGCACGTAAAAAATATTTTTATGACATACGGGCAAGTGTTCCGGGGCTAGGTGTCTTGTATATGTGAGTTTACATGTTTGTGAGCTCACGAAACACGAGTAATTCCTAGTTTGTGGCGACAATATTTTAAATAAAAGAAAAAAACACGAGATTTTATCGTTTTATTACCCATACGTTTTTAAATTATTTTTTTAAATATAATAATAAATTCCAAAACTATCACACACGCCATCTAGACCCAAACTAAGTAGAGCTTGTACTATAAGCGTAATTCAGTGCGGTGTATTTTTAGAAATTTTTAAAAGAGAGATGTTTCTTAAGGTCGCTCCCCTTAAGACCAGGGTTGAGTCACAGCAGTATGAGCATTATAATACTTGTCAAACTTATGTTATTATCTAATTCTCACCGTACATGCAAGAAGATAACGATTTCCTAAGTACAATCTACAGCAAAAGACCGGAAATAAGATTTACGAACCTATGCTCAGCAGTCGCTTTTTTTTTCGGTGGGAAAATCATCCAACGACATCCCCCGCTCTTGGGCGGAGCGAGAGATAGTGCACAATAAAAAAAACATACCACTCCTATTCCTTCGTTTCCTTACATACAAAATCAAAATCAAAATTATTTTATTTCAAACAAAACATTTACAGGCACTTTTGAAACGTCAAGAAGTCAGTCAGTCAGAAAAAATGATAATAATTGCACATTCCAAAGCATAGATCTCTACGGAGAAGAATGTGCAAGAAACTCACAAAGGCTGAGTCTTCCTTTCAGAATCAGTCTCTTTGTCCCTGTAGGCTTCAACCGCTTTTGCGATCACGATATCAATTGCCACAGTTGGCGCAGTGGTCGAACGATTGGCTATTGCGCTTCGCGTCGCAGTTTCGATTCCCACACGGAACAAATTTTTGTATGGCCTTAAAATAGTTGTTCTGAGTCTGGGTGTTGTATATGTGAGTTTTACATGTTTTTAAACGTACCCACAATACAGCAGTAATTCTTAGTGTGGGGCAACGTTTTTTTTTTTAAAAAAATAATCTGCTTACCCTTTTCCTAACTATATCGTGGTCTTTCTTTCCTTTGGCTGACTTATTCTCCTTCTGCATTCATTTACATTTATATTCATCACTAGTTTACTCACTTGCATTTTATCCCTACTCATGCCTATACCAAATTTAAAAATAAACTTCAAACTTAATATTCAGGTAATAACTTATAAATACAATAAATAAAAAGATAAATCTTAAACTGTGTAACAAAAATATAGAACTGATCAGATATGTGTAATACAAATAAATACGATTATATTATTATTAAACAATGATAACGATATGCTGGTTTTCTGTATTAAAATTCAACTTGATTAATATTTTCTCCCTCCCAGAGAGAATAAAACTCGTAACAATGGAGTTTTTATTAGTTGGGTACGTAACGCAGTCCCGGTAGATATTTTCTAATGAATAAATATTACAGAAATGGATGATCAGTATCGTGGTTATGCAAAAGTAATCCAAGTGAGCAAAATAACATAGCTATGTGTTTATTTATTCTTTTTTTATTTATGTACACACAAACACTTAAAAACACACAGTTTTGTCTTTTTAACCCAATGGTTGACTGGTAGAGAATGTTTTGTGGCATTAAGTCCGCCTATGTACCACCACTGTACATGAAGTTTAAATAAATAAAGAAATAAAAATGAAAAGAACAAAAGCAGATAGAAGAGCACAAAGGTTACTGCTTAATTGTGTTGTTACTTGGGTTCACTACATTCACAGGCAGTGGTAAGTCCCTCGTTGAGGAGTGACCAAAAAGGTGCCACGGTGTCCTCACTTTCCACCTGACGCAAGTCCTTACCGGACTTGGCCAGTTTGGGAGGTTCCTGTTTCAGAAACGATCGTTACTATTGTGCGGGTGGCTTGGAGGGCACGGTGGATGTGTGCCTCGCTTAGGTAGAGCACCGCTATGTCTTTGTGGAGGCGATCGGTGGTGACTACCTCTTACGTCCGCCTCTTGATCAGGCCATAGTAAGGCACGAGAGGGAACGGCCGCCTCCTTCTGCGAAACAGTAATGCGAGCGAAGGACATGGCCGCAACCGTGAGGGAACGGATATCCTAACGCCTCGTCCGCCGCCGTAGGACATGCTGTGAGTTACAGGACAATTTCCGGCCGGGCCTGTGGATGACGAGCAATGAATAGTTCGCCGTCCGCCCGTCCGGTAAGAACGGGCCCGAGTCGACAGCGCGTAAAGATGTTAGCAAAACTGAAGGGGCCCAGTAGGGCCGATGTCACCTAGGGCTGTAATATAATAATATAATATAATATTCCACAGCTATCACACAACGCCATCTAGTCCCAAGCCAAGCAGAGCCTGTGTTATAATAATATAATTTATTTCACCATAAGCCTCTCATTACAAAATTATAGACATTATTTATACAATTAAGGTTATCTATGCTTTAACACACTGACTCCCAAACTAGGTGTATGTCCCTGTGGCTTAGGAGTCAGAGATCCTAGTAGCAACAAATCAAACAAAATAAGCCAGATAAATTAGTCCGAAGCCATTGTACAGATTGTAATGATGGTACAGAAAAATATGATTTAAATTAAAAAATAACAACAATAAAAATCAATTTAAAAAATTATAATAATAAAAATCAAATTAAAAAATAATAATAATAATCAAACTAAATAATATTAAATTAAAAAATAATAATAATAATGAACTCAAATCAACAATAAGATTAAAAATGTCAAATACAATTAAATTTAATTAAAATTCCTAATAAAAAATATCAAATAATTATCATTGCAAAGTTAACATAAAGCGTATATGATTGTGTGTGATAGTGTAAGTATAAGGGTGTTTTGTATGCATCAGTGTGAGTTGCCCAGAATAAGATCCTCCGTGCGATCAAAAGTAAGGGTTAGGAGATAATCTTTAAGTTTATTTTTGCATTCTGTTTTTGTGCACGAATATATTTTTAGCTTTTTGTTTAGGGAGTTGTACAATTTACTGCTAACAACATAGAATTGATGCTTTGCGAAGGCTGTTCTATGACGTTCACAAGAGAAAACGTTATGCTTGTGTCTACCAGTCGGCTCCATTGGGGGACGTGTAGAGTGTTTGCGTAGAGTCGACAGGAGCACATAGAGTTGCCTGACTGTAAGTACATTACAGTCAGCATATAGCTGTACAGTGGGATATCGTCGGGGTCGACAGAGCATCACCTTCAGCACAGCCCTCTGTGCCCTTTCTAGACGGATGAAGCAGTTTTTCGTGGCGCCTCCCCACACGGGCAAGCAGTATGATAGGACGGACTGACACAAAGCAAAATATACTAATTTAAGCGTTTCATGGTCAGCAGAATTTCTAAGCTTCTTAAAAACATAGATGAGTTTACGGATTCGAGACGTAACTTTATCTATGTGTGGGTGCCAGTTTAGATGCTGATCCATGAGTACTCCTAAGTAACGTACAGAAGAAGATTTATTGATTAAAAAGCACCTACATTGCGTTTGTGAAACACAAGTGTGCGCTTGCAGGGTAAAGGAGTTTGGTGGGCTCAATTTTGACCTAATGGAGAAAGGAATGTACACCGTTTTGTCAAGATTTATAGTAAGCAAGTTACGGGCTAACCAGGTCATCACACTAGAAAGCGCAGCTTCGGCATTATGATATGTCTGAGACCAGTCAGAACCATTTATCACGAGGGCGGTATCGTCGGCGTATGTAAAAATCTGACAATTTTTTAAAGGCAGTTTGCAAAGATCATTTATATAAATGAGAAAGAGGGTAGGCCCCAGAATGCTGCCCTGTGGTACACCATATGTGATAGAGATGTCCTCACTTATGTGTGACCCGATTTTCACCTTTTGGGTACGGTCGCTGAGGTAGTCCGCAAAGATTTTCAAGGTGTAACCCCGAATTCCAATGGATTCCATTTTTCTCAATAAGGCTGGTACAGAAACGGTGTCAAACGCTTTTGTTAGGTCAAGAAAAATTCCCAAGCACTTGTGTTTTCCGTCAAGCGTCCTAGCTACGTGATCTGATAAAGCCATAACTGCGTCTTCGGAACTTACTCCATTTCTGAAACCATATTGGTTATCGGCTAGGATACTGTTTGCTTTGAGAAAACTGGTCAGACTTCTATTCAGTATGCGTTCCAAAATCTTTGATAAAGCTGTAAGTACTGAAATTGGACGATAGTTGCTTACGTCATCTTTGCGCCCAGACTTATAGACAGGATGAACTACAGCTTTTTTAAAAGCCTTCGGGAAGACACCAGAATTAATAGAAATATTACAGATATGTGTAATAATAGGAACCAAAACACATCGAGAGGCCTTTATTATATTTGAAGGTATACAGTCCACGCCAGTTGCACAATCGGACTTTAGCCCCAAAATGATGGAATCAACATCACTCTCAGTTACCTCAAGAAGAGCCATTGAATTACAACAAGTGTTAGAATCAGCCACAAAGTTGGTTCCCATCGAGGGTTGTTGAATTTTAGAAGCTAAATTTTTGCCGATATTCGCAAAAAAGTGGTTGACATAATTGAGTGAGGTCTTTGGAGTTTCTGTCAATTGTAGCAGATCAGAGGAAGGAGGACTGCAAGTTTGCAGATCTGAGACTCTCTTAATCACATCCCAAGTAGCCCTCACATTATTTTTCGCCCTGCTAAATTGTTCTTTTTCGTATGCGCGTTTAAGTTTCTTCAACAGGGAATTGCAAAAGTTACGATAACGCGTATACGTAATTTTTAGAAGTGGATTATCTTCCGACACTTTGAGTTTCGCATGCATGCGATCACGGTGACGGATACAACGAAGTAACCCCGGCGTTACCTAGGGCTTTAGATTACGCTTACTCCTAGGCACGGCATACTCTTGTGTGTGTCTTTTAACAATAGATGAAAGATTTTCCACCAAAGTATCTGCGGCTTGATTTGGTTCCCAGATTTCTAGCACTGGAGACCAATCAAAACTTTTGATATTCTCTATGGTAGAGTCGTAATCTATAACTGTCTTAGTGCGTAGACACTCCACGTTTGCATTCCCACTTTGAAGAAATAGAAGAAGCGGTTCGTGATCTGTAATGGATGCTTCTATAACAAAGGATGTCGCGGATTTATTTGTTTTTAGCAGAATATGATCTAAACAGCTTTCGAGCCGTGTCGGAAACAAATGGGCTGGGAGAAGCCCGTTTGAGGCAGCACAGGTTAGATACTCATCTGAGTGACTATCACTATTATCATTTTTAATGTCAATGTTGACATCACCGATCAGCACCACAGTAGGAGTACGCACTTTGAGAATGTTATCAAGACTATCAACAAAATTGCTTATGTTTTTAATTGATGGAGAGCGATAAATGGCCACTATTGTAATGTCGTCTACGCAACAAATCAGGCAATTTGCATCAGCAAAAGGTGGTTCTTTTACTTCTGCTTTAAGACACGATTTAACATAAATCGCACATCCGTCATTCTGATTATATATGTTTTTAGTTGAATAAGATGTGTAGCCATCCAGGGTCGGAAGGTGTAAAAGTTTGCTTAACCAACACTCAGTGAGCACAAGCACGTCACACTGGAAACCCAACCGCCGCATGAGCACTGCAACTTAATCGAAATTCTTAGAAATGCTTCGTATGTTAAGATGCAGTACTGTTAATCCTTTTTTTTGATTTTTTATGAACTGCAAGCAGCTCTCAGGATGACACTTAAGTGATTTGGAAACATTTAGTGAGTCCAGTTCACTGTTAATAAAATCCAGATTAGCCATTTGATAAGAGTGCAAGAAAACAGTAGAAACGTTGAAACATTGACACTGTAAAGAAACAGAAATGCGACGAGAAGGATACAACCCTATGAACTGAAAACTGTAAGTGTATGTTGAAATTCAAGTGATATGGATGGAATTCCATATATTGCAATTTAGGCCAAGATATGCCTATACATGGATAAGTGTATGTATACGTAGGTTTTTTGAATTTGAGTATTAAATGTGTGCGAGAATACGCTTTGCAATAATCTCCAACGATTAAAATTATACATTTGAGTTTATGACAATTACAAAAATAAGTTAAGGACATGCTAACTTTTACCTTATACAATAAAAAGTTGAAATAAAAATTAATTAATTTACGATTACATAGTCAAAGCCGAGGTTTTAACTTGAGGAGACATTTTTCAGACTGAATGTGTATATGCTTGGCACCCACTTCTTTTCGAATTAATACATTCCCATTTGCTACCCAACAGAAGTCATATTTATTGTTCTTAGCGAAATTTCGTGCCGCATAAAAGGTCTGCCTTGTGGAAGGAGGCAAAAATTCTGCAACGTAAACAGGTTGACGTTTCCCCGGTATAGCGATCATCTCGGTGTTTAGTTTATTTTCCGAGTTTTGGTTCTTGTTGTAGCTTTTTACTCCAGCGAGTAATCTAGTCTTCATGCTTACTGTAGCGAACTCTGCGACAATGCCTCTATTCGCGCCCTTTTTGCCGGGTATGCGATATACGTCTCGTAGGTCGTTCGATTCAATTTTAACATTCACCGCTGCGCTGAGACCCTTTACTACAGCCATCAAGTCCGATTGGGTTTCTTTCTCATTAGCTGGAACATTCCTAATTTCTATGCTGGAATTACGGGACATAAACTGGATGTCTTTAATTTTGTTTTCCAGCCCGAGAATGCATTCGTGCAGGCTCTTCTTCTCCCTTTCCAACTCATCTAATTTCTTCTTCGTGTCTTCATAGTTATTACTTATAAAGTTCATAGATTTGACAATTTCAGCATTTGAGTCTTTGATACTCTGGTTTTGAAGCTTTAGTTCAGTTACATCAGCAACAAGCTTTTTCAGTATAATATCCTGGTCGGCTTTCCATGACAAAATTGTAGACTTCAATTCTTCAAACTGGGACACATCGTAGCTCGGTTCTTTAGACTGGGTCGAAACGCCGCTCGTCCTTTCTAGTCGCATTCGTTTTCTGGTATTAACATTTTTAGTTTTCCCATCATAGCATCCAGTCAATTCGGGTTCTGATAGTACTTCAGTTCGTTGTTTAGGTGTATTCGGCGGCGGTGTGCGATTTATTTGCGGCATAGTGTGATCAAAAATAATAAATTATTTATGAAAATCGTACTTCCCCGATTTTGGGGAGATTACAATTACCTGGCAACCCTTTTATCAGGCAGTTGTCAAGTGTCAATGTCACGTGTGTCAATGACAGCTGTCATTTGAAGTTGACAGTAAAAAATGAGGTCAAATGTGGGTACTTTGACAACTTGTCACTGTTATTCTATAAAAGTTGAAATAGTGTAGTACTTGCGGCTGTATTTTCTCTCGAAGGCAGTAGCGTTCCTCGCAGAAACAACACATGGGGGATCCCACGATGTTAATTTACACAGTGAAGTGGAGTGTAAGGGTTTTTGAAACGATATTGACACTTTTTCGTAATTTTTAACTCGGACCGTAACGTTAGCAGTGTTGATGCTATCAGGGTTGCCACAAGGATCCATGGAGTTATGGGTACTAGACAACTGATAAACATACTTATTTAATTCTAAATACATACATATATAAATAAATTACACCCAGACACAGAACCAATGATCGTGCTCATCACACAAACATTTGTCCTGGGTGGGAATCGAACCCACGACCTCCGGCATAGCAGTCAGGGCCACTAACCACTAGACCAACAGGCCAGTCAAAAGGCTGTGTGTGGGCAAAAAGCAACTGAAGGATATATATAGGTCGGTTTTAGTCAGTAAAAATCTGACACGACCTCTCGCCCCACCCTAGAGCGAAAGGAAATATTTGATGATGTCCCACCTCAAAAAAAAAAGTGTTGTTACTGTAAAAGCCCGAACGCTTACTACTAAACTATGTAAACTAAATACTACGGTTTCCTAGGATTTGTCAGCTAAACCTAATATTTACCCAGTCTTACTGGTGAAATTCCGTACAGTTCTGTGATAATCACAAATTCTAGGAAGTTAGAAAACTGGGTTCGCTGCATTGAGTAAAGTTATTACACCAAATGATTAATACAATAAATATTTTTGTAGTAATTTGGTATTACATATTTTATGTCTGAAATTAAACATTATGGAGACATATGAATTCATGTATATAAACATATACAGTCTATACATACAGTCGTTGTATATCTATCAAGCCACAAACATACCAACACACTATTTTTTTCTGATCATTTTATTTGGCAACCTATACAGCTCTGTTATTGGCCTTGTATGAATCCTGAGAAGCACAGGCGCTTGTGCAGGAATGGCAGCAAAGCAGGTGACGCATGTACTGTACAACGACTCCACACTGGCACACTGTTAGACGTTGGTTGAACCCCCATTTTGGCCAGATTATTTTTACAGCGGACGACCTGGGTCCGCTGGCATAAGATATTTCCAGATTGCTTACTACTGCAGTTCGCGTCTAAGAGGGAGATGTTCTGATAGGGTGATGAAATGCGGAGGAGTTGGGTGTTCTCGTCCTCTGTACTGTCTTTCGAAAAGATCGTTAATTGCACACACATTTCTAAGCTATATTACTACACACATTACTTAGATTATTTTATCTTTAATTTTATTAACCGACTTCTAAAAAAGGAGGAGGTTCTCAATTCGGATGTTTGTATTTTTTTTTTTTTTATGTCTGTTCGCGCATAACTTCGTCGCTTGCTCACCGATTTGAAAAATTCTTTTTTTGTTGGAAAGAGTATACTTCCCAAATGGTCCCATAGTCACCAAATCAGGATCTGATGATGGAATCTTGGCGAATTCGAGGGAACTCCTCAAAAATTATAGGCAACTATGTAGTGATTTTGGTATTTTCATCAAGAACTTAAGCATTTACAGTCAAAAAGTAACATTTGATGAAATGGAACTGATGAAGAAGACCAGAAATGGTCACGGAACTTCATACTCACATAGATATCCCAATGAAGATAGTTAAGCGACTATGATAATACAAATAAATGAATGGTTCTGAATAGTTATGCATTGAAGTGATCTGATGATGATGATGGAGCCGGAAGGTAGGCACTGGAACTCCGTAATTAATCAATGTAACCTAGCCGTGTTTGGACTTATTAGAATTGTCATGAGATGCACTTTGGGTATAAGATACTATCGAACTGATCTGATGATGGAGCCGGAAGGTAGGCACAGGAACTCTGTAATTAATTAACGTATCATAGCCGTGTTTGGGCTTATTAGAATTGTCATGAAATGTACTTTGACTATAAAATACTATCGAACTGATCTGATGATGCAGGTGGAAGGTAGACACAGGAACTTCATAATAAAACAATGTAACCTAGCGTTAGGGTCAGACAGGTACATCACCTACCCTGGTCACCAGGGGGAGTGGGAACGTCGAGAGATGTCGTGCGGTGTTCCACAGGGATCGGTGCTAGGGCCGCCCTTGTGGAACATCGGTTACGACTACGTGCTGCGCGGCGACCTCCCTGGTGGGGTCAGCGTGGTCTGCT
Organism: Mythimna vitellina; assembly: GCA_949316375.1. Lineage (NCBI taxonomy): Eukaryota > Metazoa > Arthropoda > Insecta > Lepidoptera > Noctuidae > Mythimna > Mythimna vitellina. The sequence goes on along the minus strand of OX438691.1, from coordinate 11,801,973 downwards.
ACGCGGACGACACGCTGGTCCTGGCGCAGGGAGAGTCGTACCAGGCGGCGGTCGAACTAGCGACACGCGGGGTTGCGACAGTCGTTGGCAGGATCCAGGAGCTGGGACTCGAGGTGGCATTGCACAAGTCCGTGAGAGGCCATGTGCTTTCACGGCCCTCGGAACGCGCCACCACCGGGTTCCCAGCTAACTGTGGGAGGAGTCCACATCGGCGTCGGGTCAACGATGAAGTACCTGAGACTCGTTCTCGACAGCCGATGGGATTTCGAGGAGCACTTCCGACGTCTGGCTCCCAAACTAAATCGGACTGGGGCTGCCCTCGGGCGGCTCCTGCCCAACCTTGGGGGTCCAGACGCCTCCTGCCGGATGCTCTACGCGGGGATCGTTCGGTCCATAGCCCTTTATGGCGCACCGGTGTGGGCGCCGGCGCTGCGGCCCGGCTGAACGCGTGCCAGAGAATTATGGCCATACGGATGGTGCGAGGATACCGGACGATTTCCCGCGAAGCGGCGAGTCTCCTTGGTGGCCAGTCACCATGGGAGCTGGAGGCAACAGTCCTTGCACTCATGCACGATTTGCGCAAGGAGATGCAACGCCGGGGCGAAACTCCGCTGCCGCGACAAGTCGCAGCATGGCGGACAGAGCTCCGGCGAGTTCTCATGGAGAAATGGTGACAGCGACTGTCGCGACCCAGTGCTGGGCACGTCACAATTATGGCGGTAAGTCCCCTCTTTGAGGCGTAGTTGGAAAGACCTCACGGCGTCCTCACCTTCCGCATGACGCAGGTTCTCACCGGACACGGTAAGTTCGGGAGGTTCCTGCACCGGATTCGTACGGAAACGACGCCCGGGTGTCGCCACTGTGTGGACCGCCCGGAGGACACGGTAGAGCACACGGTGGAGGTGTGCCCCGCTTGGGCAGAGCAACGCCGTGTCCTCGTGGGGGCAATCGGCGGCGGCGATCTCTCGCGCCGGGCCTTGGTTCAGGCCATGCTCCGGAGCGAGGATGAGTGGCAGGCGGTCGCCTCCTTCTGCGAAGCCGTAATGCTGGCGAAGGAGGCGGCCGATCGCGTGAGGCAACGGTCCTTACGCTCCAACCGCCGCCGCCGGGATTCCGATCCCGATTTCCGGCCACCGTAGGCGCGGGCTTGCGGACGGCGAGCAATGGGTGGCTCGCCGTCCGACCGTCCGGTAATCGGACCGAGCCCAAGTCGTCGACGGCGCGTACTGTTCCACGCGCGCCTCAAAGAGATGTCAGCAAATCGTAGGGGCCCAGCAGGGTCGAAGCCTACTGGGGCCACGGGTAGTGTGAAAGCGAAACCCGTGGCCCTGGGACGAAGGCAACGAAGGAACAGGAGTGGGTTTTTACTCAGTAAAAGTCTGAGACTATCTCCCGCTCCGCCCAAGAGCGGGTTTTGTCATAAGATGATTTTCCCACCCAATAAAAAAAAAAACCTAGCGTTAGGGTGTTAGTGTTTGGGTTAATTGGAATTTTTATGAGAAATAGGCACTCTTTTTATAAGTGTATCACAACTAAAAAGTGTGAAATAAAAAACTTTTTACAAAAAAAGAAAACCGACTTCACTAAAAAAATACTAAAAGGATCAAAATAACTTTAATTTCGGAAGTCGGTGTTAAATAAAAAACAAACAATACTTACCGAGAAACACCGACTTCCGAAATTAAAGTTATTTTGATCCTTTTAGTATTTTTTTAGTGAAGTCGGTTTTCTTTTTTTGTAAAAAGTTTTTTAATTTTGTTTTAGAATTATTTTAAGGTAGTTCTTAATAACAATCTTGTATTTTAACTTAAAAAAAAATACAGGAGACATAGCACGAAGAATCGCCAAACTTTATTGGCAATGGGCAAGGCACATTGCTCGCAGAACAGATGGTCGCTGGGGCCAAAAGGTTCTAGAGTGGCGACCGCGTACCGGAAGACGCAGTGTTGGAAGGTCCCTTACAAGGTGGACGGATGACCTGGTGAAGGTTGCGGGAATTCGATGGATGCGAGACGCATAGGACGTTCATTATGGCGACATTTGGGGAGGCCTATGTCCAACAGTGGACGTCTTTCGGCTGAAATGATGATGATGTACTCCATTCACGATAGCATTAGACAAAAGAGGTTCATAGAAGCAGGTGTGCACAACATTTATTGTTCGAGAAAAATTCAATTTTAGTAAATAATTGTTTCAATATATAATTTTAACATTGCCTACTTAAATTAATTTTATTATTGTAAGTACTAAACAATTATATCCATATAAAATCATCAAATCATCATATAAAATCCATTTAATTGTAATAGGAAAATTAAATGGATTTTTTTTAATAAACATAAGTAACTTTATTCCAAACAATTTTACATTTTTTTTTAAATGGCGTTTCAACAAGTTTCCTCCTTAAAAAACATTATGAACTGTACACAATACAAGGTAACAAGATAATTATTTGTCATTCATACAAATAGAAATAACTAATAGAATAGAATAAACTATATTGTACACCTAATATTATATATCATAATGAAAAACGTTCCAGCCTAGGTACTGAAAACCCTTACTTCTTTTAGGTTTTTAACACAAACACTAGTAGTACAAGTAAGAACTAAATAATTTGTTTAATTAAAATCTTCTTAACTATAATGTAAGCAATCTTAACTGTAATAAAGCACAATAGACATACATTGTACTTTTATTACAAAGTGTACCCTAAACTTCTCACTAATGCTATCGCGAGAGTAAGACTTAGCTCTTTCTAGTAAATCAAATTCACATGTATGTATTTATTTGCTACACATAGGGATAAATACGTCTGTCTTAGGCCGGGTTTTTGCCGTTACATGTATAACATTTGTATTTGTACTCTTAAGTAGCAAAACATCATGAAGTTTACTCCGTACAAATATTGTCAAATTGTTAGTTTATTGCAAACGATAGAATAAGTAAACTTTTCCTTACTTTATTCTTTAAACGAGTTCTGTTATAAGTCATTAAAACTATTTTTTTTAGAGTTCCGCACCTCAGTGGGCAATAACTAAATCCTTATTGGAGAACTTTGTAGTCCGTCGGTCAACACTCTTTTTTTCAGGGAGGGGACATAGAGATATCAAGCTGAAATTGATACTTAATAGGTACTTACGTCTGCTACCGTTTAGAGCAGTGACAAAATAAAACTTCGAAGTCAACGCAATAAGGCTGTTTATGCTCAGTTTATGGCGCATATTTTGACCCCCGCAAGAAAATAAAAAATCAATATCATGTGCAATTTCATAGCACAAGTAAAGGAAAAACTCCGGAAACCATAATTTTATGTTACATCATAAAATAATGATTACATTTTTGCGATTCTGAAAAAAAAACCCCGCGACTCGATTCGGGAATTGCACTATTTACAAAGGTACATTTGCACGGAACCCACAGTGCCCGAGTCCGACTCGCAATTGACTAGTTTAATTATTTCAGTAAATCCGCCATAAATTTTTATCTTAATTTATATTCTAAAACCTAAAAGTATTTAAAAATAAAATGGTTTTCAGTATCTCAAGATTTTTTAGGATCTCAAAAAGCTATTAGGTAAAGAGTAAATCGTTATTACTTAAGTAAATATAATCTTAAATAAGTCCACTCAAAGAAGGTCTATTATATAATTTCTCGTTATATTTTAAGCATTCACGTATGATTCTGTATCACTTTCTACATTCTCGCCACTTTTCGGACGTTTGAGCGTGAGTACTTACGAGTATATTGCACTCACGGACACCAATCCCCTCTATTTTTAATTTTGTTTTAGAATTATTTTATTTGTATTCATGTTTTCTCCTCTCAACACTTAAATTCCATTCATGTCAATTGTTATTTTGAAGGTGTGAGCCTGGAGTTCTGTCACACAGGTCCTGTACTCAGTATAGACTCCAGCTCTCACAAAGGATTGACTGTTACAAAATAATTATTAGTACCTTTATGAGAGAAACAAATAAATTTATTATTATTTTTATTCTTTAAGAGCTCAGATAATATGAACCAAAATTCAAAATTATATTGTTCTATTCAACACATTCAGTTTGGATATTTTTTTTATTTTTATTTTATAGACCATCCAACTATTTTATATTGTCATTTCAGTCGAAAGACGTCCACTGTTGGACATAAGCCTCCCCCAAGCGACGCCACAACGACCGATCCTGTGCGTCTTGCATCCTCCGCACTCCCACGACTCTCACCACGTCGTCGGTCCACCTTGTGGGAGGCCTTCCAACGCTGCGTTTTCCGGTTCGCGGTCGCCACTTTAGAACCTTTCGACCCCATTGACCATCCGTTCTACGAGCTATGTGCCCTGCCCACACATTTTATATACTGAAACATATTTAAAAATAAAACTATAATCTCGGTTAGCGTTACAATTTTCTTATAGATTAGCACCGCATGCCCTTTATAAGTAATAATTATATGCTACAAGTACCTCATTTTATATAAAACTAGCTTCGTATAAAGTTGGTTTCTCCATACAAACTACCAACCCCCGTCTTACCCCCTTAGGGGTGGAGTTTCGTAAAATCCGTTCTTAGCCTATGTCTAAACCCTAGGAACCTACCTGCCAAATTTTAAGTTAGTAGGTGTTACAATGTCTGAGATTTCGTGATTAATCAGTGTAGTGGTATTTCGTTTTTATTTTATATAGATTAATAAACTAAAAAAAAAAAAAACAAAAATAAAATTGAAAATCAACATAAAATTTAAAATATAATTTTTAAGTTTTTATTTATTTGTTTCACAAACTACGTAGCAAACTTACTCTAAATACTTTTATACTAAACCTAACTATTATTATTTAATGTAATTTATTATATGTTAAACATTATTTTTACAATTCCTTTAACTATATTATTTATGACATATAACTAACATAATAAATAGCGCAACATATGTCTAAAACGTCACACGTCAATATACAACCCGCCCCTGATCGTTCCCGGTGCAAAAGTGCCCATAATACTGGCCGCATTACCTCGCTGGATAGCGATGGCCATCCTTAGCACCAAGAACGACCCGGACCGGGAGTCACCCGTTGCCTCCCCGAGCCTACGGCCTAAATCCCCCACAAAACGCTTTGCCTCCGTACTCCAACTGCCCAGAGTCTCCACAGCAACAGGCACAAAATGGTAAAGCTGCACCAAGGAAGCGTACTTCAGCCTTTTTTTAGAGCAGGCGTCTTCAGCGGCGGCAGAAGCAGTGTGCATGGTGCGACTCAGGTGACTGGCGGCGACAGTGCTGACGCAAGTTGCGTCCCAGATCAGGCACTTCCCGTTCTTCCACGGCACCAGAGTCAGCCCATCCGGCCTCTTACCGTCAGACCTGCTAAGACCTGGAGGCTCAAGCACGCAGGGGATGTTTGCCGATATAAGGGCTCTCCGGACAATGTCGTTCAAGGCGTGGTGACGCGGAAACCTTCCTGTGCAGCGCCGACAGCTCAGTGCGTGATGGCCATCGGCCTCCACCAAAGAACCGCAGGTGCATATATGAGGCTCGCACACCTTACAGCCTAGGCGGAGAGCCACCGCCACACGCAAAGAGTCATTGTCGAGTAGAGTGCCCAAATGAGGCGAAGGAATCGCCTGTAACCACGCCCCGGACTCGGGTTGCGACACTGCTCGTAGTCTGGCCTTATCGACTCCCAATGCACCCTCTAACAATTGCTCTTGAAGCAGCTTCACCCCAATGTCATCCCACGCCCGCTGAACATGTTCTGATTCGGGGATTGTCGCACCCGAGTTGAGGGTCAACCAAGCTGAGACAGCATCTGACGCAAAGGGCAGCTTCCCCCGTCACCATTAGTATTGAGTAATACAGTGACTAGGTTGGCAACCCCATGCGCAAACGCCAAGAAAGCCGGCAGACCCACATCCCGTGCGCACCGCACCCCGAGACCACCACAACGGATAGGTAGAGCTGCCTGCCTCCACTGGGGCCCAATTATTTAATTCAAAAACACAAAATACACTCAGGCGTCGAAATACTCCTCCACATCGCTGTCATCCGGAAATGTGCCCAGAAGACTGGCAGCATTGCCACGTTAAATGGCAATGATAATTCTTTGGGCGAAGAACGAGCCAACCCTCCGGTCACGCAAAGTGTCAATCAGTCGGCGTGAAATTTCTTTGAAAAGGAGACGCGCACTTGGACCGCATGACCCAAGCGTTTCCACCCCAAAGGGCTCAAAACTGTAATTACCAATAAGGTTACATTATTTGTGCCGTTTGAGGGTCTCAGCAGCAACACACAAATTTAAAATAATCAAAGTATAATCATTGAAATCAGATTCACAATTAAAATCAAAATAGACATCAAAATTGAATTAATAACATTGATCAAAATATATTTAGGAAAACACAATACATAAAAATACGATATCAAAACCAATGCGATAAGGCGACTCTATTATTGCTAAATCTCATATACCGATTGTTCAGTACGTTCGCCATTAAACCACGATTTTCTCCTTCATTTTCAGATTATCGTTAAGAAATTCAGTGAGGCGATAAAGCGGTCATTTGGCTCCTCATGACTCCTCATAGCGTCACAAGCTGTCGAAGGCGCATCACGTAGGGTCGTATGACGCGATCAGTTTTCCGCGCACCTGCAGCCTCCGCTCGCATACTAATCCACTGAAATATTAATATTACGTGAGCAAATTAACATACCTTTAAACTATCTGCTGAATAAAAATAATTTCTAGACGTCCATTGTTCAATTTTTTCTTCTTTGACTGCGACAAAGGCTTTACAAGTCCCCATTTTTATGAAGAAATTGGTGAAAATAAGTTCATTTGAAGCTTTTATTCCTATTGTTTTTGTTCACTAAGATAAGATAGATTAGCTTGATTCAGTATAGAATCTAACTAAATATTTTGTAATAAAGTTACCTACTTATAAAAAGATTTAGCGTCCATTTTACTTCTAATAAATTAATTGTGTGTCTTTGATGTATATAAATAGTTAAAAAAGGATTTTGTAATTAATACCACAGCTTTTTGCAGAATCGCTACTCAAAGACAAGGCTATCCAAATTTGTAAAGTAGAAACATTTTGAAGAACTTAGCCGTTTATTTATTCAATTTGTAGGAATAACCTTTGTAAGAATGATACTTGAAGCGTTGTTTTAATTTGATTACAAGCTGTAAAACAAAAAAAAATGTGAAACTGTTACGTTATAAAAATGTGGTTTTAGATGGAGCTTGTGATACAGTTAACAGTGTTAAAAAAAAAGCATACAATGCTAATGCAATAACTGTCTCGCGCGCTTTGTAAATAGATCTCTTACAAATTCGCGAGCACATCAAAAGCGAGGTGTAAGCTGTAAAATAAAAATGAATGTTTGAAGAGTCGTGAATTATGTAACGCGTACGTAGGGCCGCTCTGCCGCTTCACTGTCTTACCTGCACACAGGACTCATTTGCTCGGATGTGAGCAAATGACTCGTTATGGCCGCCTTTTTTATTCAGCCTCTCCTTAGGTACGAAATTATACAAATTAACAGGATCAAAAGAAAACTCAGACGAAATTATGTTACCTACGTGTGGTAAGTACTACGAGAGGTTTAAATGCTTAAAATACGAAAAAAAAACATAAATTAAAAAGAATACCGTTATGAAATCAATCAATCTGTCCAGTCTATTACCAACTACTAGCGACCAGCCCTTGCTTTGTCCAGGTGCTACAAATTTTTGAAATTCTCTTCTTTGGTTTTCGCCTTTCCTCCGCAATAATATGCTTGTATTATGCACTTAAAATTTTCCCCATGAATTCTATCTATTGTTGAAAACTGCATGAAAATCCATTCAGAAGTTTTTGATATTATCGTGTTCACACAAACAGACAAACGCGCTGGAGGGGCTTTGTTTTATAATATGTAAGGATTTTGGGATCGACTTCCAGTGTAACCAGATGCAGTTGAATGCCATTATTTAGGTGAAGCGACTTGATACTTACTGATCTGATATCTTCATGAGATATATACCTACTTCTAAAATAAATATTTATGTGGTATCATTAATATTTTTGGTTATTTAGGCTCGGTGTACCTACTTAGATACACGCGCATGTTACTAAAAGAGTTATGAGTATACATGTGGATAGGTGGAGAGGGAGAGGGAGGCCAAAGAAAAGATGGATGGATTGTGTGAACAGTGATATGAAAGAAAAGGAAGTTAGTGATAGTATGACGGTTGACAGGATAGAATAGAAAAAAAAACGTGTTGCGCCGACCCCAAATAAGATGGGACAAGGGCAGGAAGATGATAATGTACCTACCAAAAAAAACACGGAATTTATTTTAAGAACTCAATAAAAAATACTTCATGCAGTAGAACTGTGCCGGCCAGGAAGCAGTCTTTAGACAATTTGAAAAGCAGAGCGTTTTTGAAATTCTAATGCGTCGCCTGGTCTTTACAACTTGAGTTTGAGCGCGTTGACGTTCTTAAGCGTAGTTGGGAAGCACTTCACTACCATTTTATCTTATTGTAACCGTTTCAACGTTTTGTATAAGTACAGCTTCAATTTGTATTTCAATTTGCTTTTTAAATTTACGTATTCGTATTCGTAAAAAGGAAGGTAGGTTCTAGAGTACTCTTGACTCTTCTAATCAGAGAAATTGTTCCGTTAATATCTACTTTTCCTCCTTATTAATAACAAATACTGCTTCTATTATCCAATAATAATGATCAAATAAAAAGATTTTCCTTTCATTGGGATTTTTTTACATGTATCGAAAAGGCAAGAGGAAAATAAAAACTATTATTTTCTTTCCTTCACCTATCAAATCGGAAACGATGGGAATCGTCTATCAAACCTTTCTTCTTTTCCAAAATATATTTTTCCTTCTTATATTTCATGAAAGGGGTAACGTCGGGATAACAAATCTGCCGATAAAACAATCTTTAGAGTTGAAAGCTCAGATATATGATTATTTATTTAAGTTCAACCCGGCCACTGCAGCCGACCTAAGTAAATATCTTTCCGTAGAATCCGTTTATTTACTGTTACCTATCTTCGTACTATTTCCCCAAACAAAAATTTATCTAAACTACAAAGATTATTTTTCTGTTAACTCAACCGCTCTTCAGTTTCATTTTCAAAACACTAGGGAGTCACTTAAACAGGACTCTTATATATTATGTATCTTATATAAAGCCGTTTCATCATCATCTTCCTGCCCTTGTCCCGTGTGTGTATACGGTCGGCGCAACACGTTTTTTCCTTCGATTCGGTCACCCGTCATTCTATCACTAACTCCCTTTTTACGACTTCGAAAAAGGAGGAAGTTATCAATTCGGTTGTATTTTTTTATGTTTGTTACTTCAGAACTGCGTCGTTTATAGACCGTTTTGTAATTTTTTTTTCTCCTTAAAGAATGTGCTTCCAAATTGGCCCCATTTGTTTTTCAAAACCAAATTTTCATGATGGGTTCCATGTGGAATCCATTGAACTCCTCAAATATTATTGGAACCATATAGTAATTTTTGTATTTTCATCGAGAATTTGAGCATTTACAGTCAAAAGGTAAGATTTGAAGAAGTGGAACTGATAAATAAGACCAGAAATGGCCAACGGAACTTCATACTCACATAGATATCACAATGAAGAAGATAGTTAAGCGTCTATGACAATAATAAAAGGTTCTGAATAGTTATGTTGAAAATGATATAATTGAAGTAACCTGACGACGATGATGGAGCCGGAGGATAGGCACCAGAACTCCGTAGTTAATCAATGTATCCTAGCCGTGTTTATTAGAATTGTCATAAGATGCATTTTGGCTATAAGGTACTATCGAACTGATCTGATGATCGAGCTGGAAGGTGGAAGGGTGACACGGGAACTTCATAGTAAAACAATGTATCCTAGTAGTGTTTGGGTTAATTGGAATTGTTATGAGAAATATAATTCTAGTTATAAATTTACAGCAACTAAAAAGAGTGAAATAAAAACCTTTTTACAAAACAGGTCAAAACTTTTCGTCTATCATCTATTTAAACCTGTACAAACAAAACATACGAATACAACACATATATATGTGTGTATATACAACTACAATTTTCTCCAATAATTTTAATAATAATATGTACAAAAATCGTTCTGACTTCGATCTACATTCGCGTCTATAATTTGTTCGCACCCAACTGTGTAGAGAATTTTGAGAATTGGAGATAAATGATATCGAAGTGAAATTCCAAGAGGGCGTGAAATAGTTCTACGAAATATAGAATACCAAGCTCACCTCAGCAACCTACTCAGTTGCGTGGAATTTGATACACCTGAAATAAATGATTTCTTAGAAATTAACGTTATCTCTATAACGTACCTCAAAATCACCTAAGCTTAAAACCCAAAACACATTTTAGATTTCCGGTAATAGGATACGAAGTAAAACAAAATAATTACAGCTCAAACCAAATCCCATAAAGCCTCATATTTTGTCATGAAATCGCAGTTTTTATTTTAATACATGCGCGCAGTAGGTGCATAAATAATTCATCGAAATCCCGTTCGAGGTCACAGTGCGGCTGTGAAAAATCGCTTTACGACTGTGGGAACTCGCGGGAGGCACGGGTAGCTGGGTAGCCGGGTAGCGGGTAGTCGGGTAGCGCGATGCCGCGTTGATATAACCCGGTACAGGCGGCACCACCGCGCAAACAAATTGGATGCTTAAAATTCAATTTGAAGGTTTCGCGGTCCGCTTCATTCGCTCTCCCCGTTCGTTACAAGCTGGACTCGCTCACATATCCAAATGGAAACACAATTATTTTGCCGTAAGTTGGTATGTTTAAATGTTTATCGCCGCCGGCACACTGCTTGTTTATATAATGGAAGTTGGCTTGTTTACAACGACATCAATTGAGAGATTAAAATCCTAACATGTTCACGTGTATGTGTTTATTTATATGACCTGTACCATGACGTTTAAAGTAAAATTGTTTCATTCTTATTTCCAGTGTAGGTAAGAGATGGCGCTAGACAACCTGTATAGCTCTGTCTCTTACCCACACTGCAATAAGAATGAAGCAATCTTACTTTGAACGTCATGGTAACCCCGTATGAATCGGTTTGGGTTTCGGATGATCGCTGAGTACGCAAATACTTTTGATTAAAATATTCATGGTCTAGTAAATCCTAGATTTTATAATCGATTTCACATCTGTAGCTACACGAAATTTTATTTATAAAACTTTTAGTAGTTTGAGGGCACCTATTTCGCTTCATACTGAAAAAGAGTTGGAAAATACTGTATCATGTAATCTTATGATTTTTTGTTTCAATATAGAACAAGGCTGAAGTTAAATCAGTATACCTAGAGCAGCTTAATAGATATTCGTTCAAAACGTTAAATAAAAGAAAACGGTTTATTAAAAAAAGTTAATAGTGTCAAGAAACCCGACCGTAAAAAATGGCTAAAAGTTCGAACATGTATTTTAAGCAATCTGATGCAGTTATTGGCGTCATATATAATTGGCTCAATGTCTCGTATACAATTGTTATTCTTTTGTTATAGCTGTTGGTTCTCCTATGATTAAATAAATAAATAAACGTCTATGATCGAAACAAAGTAAATTCTACCTTTAATTATTTCCTACATTCTATTAAGTAATACTTTGGAACTCGTCTCCTCGAGCCCTTCATTTTAACACTCTACAAGGCTGATGCGATAAAATAAAATTTGAAAATATATTTTTTTTGTCAAAAAGCCGCCATTTTATTTTTTCATTAATGTCACTCTCATTGAATTAAGACAAATCTAACGACACCACTCAAGCTAAAATGCAACAAGCTATTCAAGCTCTAGGGCGTGCCCAAGAAATGTACATACATACGAGTATAGACACAAACACATAGTCGTAAAACACAACCCTCCTTTTGGCACAGTCGGGTAATAATCCCACCCAATCCAATTAAACTTACGTAAAGTACACGTCACCACTCATTGTCGTCCTTAAAATCGCTGTGTTGTTATAGAAACTCGAACAACAATACAAACTAAACGAGCTCTAAAGCGGGATTGTGGTGGGTACTATCCCGAGAAAAATTTGAAGTTTAAATAACTACTAGACGAAGTTCTCTTCTTCAGATGCACGAAACTTTTCGGAATAAATTCAAGTTTCTTCAAGCTGAAAATTGATGAGTACTTCTATGAATTTAAATAATTCCCGCATAATATGAATTATCATAATAGCGATAAATCCATCCTTTATCCTCGCGCGGCACTGTGCTCTTAATACCTAAATCTTGTTGGATTCACGACACAATAGAATAAGCATTGACAAATTTAAAAGAGAAATAGAAATAGGCTGGTATTAGATAGGTACCTACGAAATTGTAAGTTGATGTTCCGTCGTCACAGTGCCGCCTAGAACTTTTGTAATCCTATATTCTTCGGTAAACTTTTCCAATATTGCGAACATAGCAAGCTTACATGTTCGCCTAATCCGAGAACATCCAAGCACCGAGGGACTCCACGGAGTTTCCATAAGATTAACTAATTTATTCATATTAGGGACCCATCTGAAGCGAGCGAGTGCGGATATTTTTAATCCAGGGGATAATTTATGTGTTTGAATAAGCAACAAGTGATGGTGCGTCCAGAATTAATGACCTCTGATTCCCTTCGTCATACATCTCTCTGAATAGTGGAAATGGATTTAGTTAGCTCGCCGTGAATTAATCACTGGGGGGTGTGTGTTGAGGCAAATTAGACCACCCGAGTCCAAACACAGCACCTCGCTTTGTCGCAAAGTAAGTAACTGAACGAATTAAATGAATTATCACGCAGCGGTGGCTCGGGAATCAGCACTTTCATTATTCTGCCTTGTAGTTCTCTCGGCGTTTTCATTTATTCGTATTTCAATTTATTATTAATCCTTGTGGATTGCGTGAAAGCAAACCGCCGGTTTAGCTCAAAATGAAAACCTTCAAACTGGAGGTCTGATATAGACAAATTCAACTAGGTACGGTTTACATTGTTTACTTAGCAGCAAATATTTCGTTTAATTCAAAGTTATAATACACTTTAAATATCGTGCTAGTTGAATAGTTAGTTTTCGCTTCAGGAAAAATGTAAGAGTTATTTAAACTCTGCAATATTTGTCTTTTGTGTTCTAGGTACTATGGATTTTAGATTAAAAAAATGTTTAAATTTCAATTCTTTATTCGACACCATATTTTATGCATTCCATTAAACACCAAATTGTAACAAAATGTTGATGTTCAGCGTGTAGAAACATGAAATGTTTAACTATAAAATAGTTGTTTGTCACATATCCATAAAATTATAGTTAACAATCATAAACATATCAGTAATTTGTAACAACTTAATTACACAATTCCTCTAAGGATGTCAAATAATACCTTATACATATATAAATATTTCCTAAGTCAATCTTTAACAAATATTTTTTTATTTATCGATGTAAAAACTCAATAATATATTTCTAAATCATCACTACTTACACGTTATATGCGGATACTCAAAACCAATAAGGATGCAACAATTCATTGGTTTTTAATGAGCTTCTTATAACGTGTCAAGCTCTCTCCCACACCATTCTTTTTTGAAATAATACACTTTGCTAATAAAATGTCGAATCAATATAAATATCTTACAAAATTCATTGACAAATAAACTAAATATTTAATTCAGTACATTTCCATTTATTTCAAAACAGCGCCGTAAAGGTTAGGAAGAACCCTGTCTGGCGTTCATTCAAAATTGACTCTTCCACTCGAAAGCCTCAAATCAAAATTATTAAAGGGTTAATCCTTTAAATAAATATTCTGTACATAGTTTGGCACGTGGAAAAGTTTTGGCTTTTATTACATATAATTTAAAAGGTATATTTAATAAATTATATTTAAAAGAGGTAGAAAAGAATGTATAAGGTAGGTACAATTTAATAAACAGTGGTACTACACTAATAGTCAATTCCAGTTTACCTACATTTTAATTTGTTTTACATTTCACCAATTATAATAATAATTAATTATAAATACTACAATGTGGTAAATAAATTCAATTTATTACAGTTCACATTTTGTCACAATGTGGAAAATGGTGTAAGTATTAAATATTACTCACCATTTATAGTTAATCGTCATCAATTCCTGTGAAGATAAAAATATGGACGAGTACTGGGAATTTATCTACTGTGGATCGAGATGAGAGTATAATACCTGATATTTGGAAAGAATCAGCGTTTTTTTATCAATTTTCTTGAAGATGTCGTCATAAGAGAAAATCTCCTGACATTTCAGTGAGTTTCAATAGATATATATTACGAAGATAAAGCACGATCGATGGTAACAGAGTAATATAAAAGAGACGTATTTCACGCACAATGAGGGACTAATTGGTGATTTGCTGAATACACAGCTCTGCTGATTCCATTTTTGTATGACCTTAGGAAAATTATTAGGTTTATAAAAAGAGCCCTTGCTATACGAACCCTTATGCTTATCTTTTATATGAACCTCTGGAGAGATACTCAAAAGGGCTTATTTTGTAGGACCGAAGAGTTGACGGTGTCGCCTATTACCCTGATTACCTTTTTAAGCGTGGACTAATGTGTTAGAGCTTTCTGTGTACTCGTCCATTAAGTAATAAGTTTTCAATATTTACTTATCAAAAACTACACAAATTAATACACCTCACTTAAAAATAACTTTACAAAAAATTACAACGTATGCGATGTTTTTTAAACAATGTTTTATTAATTAGTTTGTTACCCTACATACCTGAACCACTTCGTTTGATATAAGTATGTACAGCTAGTGCCCGTCTGTTGTTAAGTCTTTTGTCACTAATTTATTGTTATATTCACATTTATTAAATACGTATATATTCACAAGAGCCTACAATTCCTTCATTCTATATCCGACAGTAGAAATAACTTATAAATGGCATATTATTACCATAAAAGGCAACTTGCATGTATATAATATTTCAAAGATTTGATAGTAGGACTCGAGCCAAGTTTGCCTTTCACAGTGAATCAGACAAGATCCCTTTCACACCATTATCATATTATATATATACCATCAATTAAGTAAGTAGGCCATCAAATCGTATGTTTTAAGATTTCCCATATAACAAAGGTTTTTTTTTTGCCAAATGCTTTTCACCTAGTTTAGCAAGGATGTTTGCATTCAGCTGAAAAATATTCGTGTAGGTAAAACCTGGCGGCATCTATTCATTGCATAACGTAAAAACGTTCCTCCATTATGAATCACATCACATCGACACTCACTTTACCCGCTTTTAGTATTCTTACATTCTCAATCCGACGGGAAATAGAGCGGAAAACGAAGACGTGTCGCACTACGTCACAGCACTATACCGCAGGTGTTAGCGAACCTAACTCACGGCCTCTGTTCTAATTAACGGACACTCACATATCATTATTATTAGGTACAATTATATTTACACGCATTCGAGATAAGTACACACACGGTCCTATGTACACGTTCGCACGACCTCACACATCACAACTTAGTCCGCTTGTTGACCACGACCTCGGCGGCGGCGTCCAGGAACCCTCATACAGATATCTCCTGTATCTGCACGCGCTTCTTCATGATGCCGGGCGGCGCGGGCGCGGCGGGCGGCGCGGGCGTGCGCAGGATGCCGCCCCCCTCCCCCTCGTCGCCCGCGGCCTCCGCGCCGTCCGGCCCAAACTTCACCTGCGTGGAGCTGTCCACCACGCGCGGCTCAAACGTGCTGGTGCGCCCCACCGGGTCCCCGGCCCGTGCCGGGTCGAGTTTCTGTATATCGGGCTTCTGCGTGTCGATACACACCACGCTACCAGCCTCAATAGCGCTGCCAACACTCACGTCGGGCATGGAGCTGCGCGCCGCACGGTGCTTCTCGTCATAGCAGCTGTACTCGCCGAACGTAGGCTCACCGCAGTCCGACAACGTCCGCAGGTCAAATTTAGAGCCTACACCGCGCGGCACGTGGGCCGATTTGCACTCAAACCCAAACCCTTTGCCGTCAAAAGCACGCACTTCGTAATCGAGCTTCCCGTCATAGTTATCTGAAGACGACGAGCTGCCTGCCTCAGCAAGGTCGTCCTTGGAGCGGCGCGGGCGCGAGCCGCGCTGGTGGTAGATGCCAGCGAAGATGAGCACATTGAGTAGCAGGAGGAAGCAGCCTACTGCGATAGTGACCGTTAGCGCCGCCGTATAGGACTGATAGTGTGAGGAGGCAAGGCGGCGCAGCAGCGCGTCGTCAGGGTGCACGGGCGGTGCGGTGGCGTTGGGAGGGCACTCAGTGGAGGGGGGCGCTGCGGGCGCAGGACGTGGGGGTGCGGCTCGTGGGGGCACGGTGCTGCGCGCGCCTCCCCGCGCGCCCCCTTCCAGCTCCACAACATGCGGCACGTGCGCTCGCGTCATCGACTGCGCCCGCACCGCTCCTGCATCACAAGAATAAATTTATCCACTGCATCATTAAATCAAGAATATCAAAAACTGCACGGAATTTAAATATGTTACCTTCATAGTAGTTGGCGTTGTCCTCCTGGAAGTGGTGGTGGCGCATGGCAGCGTCGGGCAGCTCGGAGCCGGGCCGGTGCAGCTGCGGAATGAGTGACAGCCACAGCGACATCTTGTGCCCGCGGTAGTGGCTGCGCATCTCCGGTTTGCTACCTGCGCGCCACCACACAATTGAAACAAATGAGCCCGAACCGAGACCGCAACGGTCACGAGGGCGACCCTAAAGTTTTAAATGACCGACTCCAAATTCCGAGAGGCACAATGCCGAAATCTATACTAAATGTATTTGTATAGTTGTAGTGTTAACAGATGCTGATCTTCACAATTACACGGCTACGAAACTTTCCTGAGTTCCATTTATTTTACTGTACGACATAGAGTAGTAGAGCTATAAAGGAAAATCGGAAAGGTCCATAAACTGGGCATCCGTAACATATGTATTCGTATATAAACTAATCAGGAAGTTTTTCGTCGGCTGTGACATAAAATATATTTATTTTATATATGTGTGGATGGGGTTACGTACTGATCTCCATGTAGAGCTGATTGATAGTGTCGTACGTATCCCAGTACGGCGTCTGGTCGGGGCCCAGCCGAGGAGTCTCGCCCAGCATCGGACTTGGAGGTGGTGTTGCCGACGGATCAT
Source organism: Mythimna vitellina (assembly GCA_949316375.1). NCBI lineage: Eukaryota > Metazoa > Arthropoda > Insecta > Lepidoptera > Noctuidae > Mythimna > Mythimna vitellina. The sequence goes on along the minus strand of OX438691.1, from coordinate 11,784,792 downwards.
TTGGATTTCTAGAGAAAAATTATACATTTGAAGATTATTCTTATCCGACAGTACCGCCAGACAACTGACTCTTTCCAAATTTAACCCAATAAGCCCCTGAAATTAAAATGATTAAAAAAGCTTTCTTCGTCTCCCTACGTCTCCTATTTTCGAGGGTTCCTTTCCCAATTTTGTGGAGAAAAAATTTCAAAATTGTAATGATATTTCGGAAAGATTACTCCAAATTAACAGGCATTCGGCCATCACCATAATTCGTTTCTGCTGTTTTGGCCCTAAATTCACATACTTCCTTCCTTCCTTCATTTTTAGAAACACCCCCATCTTTGGAAAAAATTGACAAAAATTATAATTATACCACAGATGTCTTCCCATCTTCCTAGCTCGTCGTGTCGTGCTGGTACTGGTGCTGCGGTTGCGGAGAACCCCAAGCGGCGGAAATATAATAACCTTGTTGGAAGTTATATTATCGAACCGGATTGTGGGGTCCTAGTGCTCACAAGTTGTATCTAGATCTGCCGAAACGTCTAGTTGACACGTTGCGTGACCCAAGAGCTGGCTTTTACCTCGGACAGAGGATAAGCATTGCCATACAGCGTGGCAATGCCGCCTTTTGAGCACATTACCAGTCGACAGCAATGTGGAAGAGTTTTTTGAAGCCATATTTTAGTTTGATTTTAATTAGTTATAAATATAGTTTAGTTTTATTATTATTTTTTACTGTTATTATTATAATTAGTTAAGTATTTTTAAATGTAAATTATTCCGGTGAAATGGGAGGACCCTCCGACCAAATAAGTGTTATGTCTGGTGGGCAACTGCCCGATAGACGATTTCGGACTGTTCTATATTTTTTAATCGCGTGGAGCACTTTAATGGTGCGATGTGACAAGAGGATATATGTTTAGGAGTTTATTAATTTTGTTACAAATGTAGGGACCGAAAAAATTAATAAATTTTGCTATAAATTTTGTGTTAGAAGAGCTTAATTGAGTGCAAATCGTGTAATTTCTTCGTTTATTAGTCATCTGGGGGTTGTAAATTATTTGTAAGTTTTGCATTAAGATTATTTTTAGTATAAATAATTGTCTCAAGGTTAGTACTCTACATAATTCATAGAGTGAGGCAGTAGAGAAAAATATAGGTAACTACTCAGTCTAGGAGCGTATAATTTTGCTCAAGGTTTCATTTTATGACGGAGGCGAGCACTAAGAGAGGATTTCCAAAACTCTCCCCCTAAAGGTATGAAACAGGAGTCCAAAGTTTGTATTAAAAAACCTACTTTCAAATGTTCAAACTCGCAGGCAGAAACTAATTCGGATAAAAATACTGACGATTCTAAAGTCAGCCTTTAATTAAATATTTCACTGCAAACTGCTAACGTTATTAAACCCTCATTGGAAGATCTTTCACAACAAATTCAATTTGGAATGCCTTCCATTACCACAAAATTCTTGACTTTACCCACTAAAATTGTTGTGCGTCTTCAAGGTAAAGGTAAACCTTTTACATAGACATATTTACTTGCGGTTTGTGGCTCAATACCGATTGATCTATCTGTAGGCACAAGTACATGAGGTTAATTTTCAGCCTACGCACAAAGATATTCCTTACATATTATTGAATCCTTTTTTGTGCAAAAGCACGAGATAACCCCGAAATCGTTTTTCATGTAAGGTGTTTATCGGGCTTTCTGGGTAGAACAGATATACAACAAAATATTTCATTCGGAAAGTTTGGATGAAGTATGAGATGTTTGTAAAATTCGATTAAATGTTTCACACAGACTTCTTGTAGATATTATCTAGGCTTCTATAGAAATGAAAAAACAAATTTGTGTAATACTAATGTGTGAATGTGAACTTTGGCCCTCCATAATCTTCTCATATATTAAACTATAATAAAGTACATCAATAGAAGCCTTGCACATTTAATCGAAATTCTGAATGACGATATTTTTTCTCAAAAACATTTAAAGGATTAAAAAAAAACGTATTTCGTGAAATATTCCAATATTTCACAAAATTTGTTCCAGGCAATATTCCGTTTCGATTCTCGATATATTACCAAATGCCACAGAGTTTTCAGGCGTTCTCTCTCTTCTTTCGCGTTGCCTCTTCATCAAACATCGCGTTGGATTGCGTTAGGTGAAGCAACAAGCTTTTAAACAGCTCGACGTTGACGATAGGCGAATAGAAAAAGGACCCTCTTAAGGGATGATTTTTGGAAAACCCTTTCTTATTTTTTGTATAATAATTGTCAACGTAAAATAGCAATATATTTCGACGACCAAAGGGTTCGGGTTGGTGTTAATAAGTCAGTGAGTGAGTTAGTACTTTGACTATTATATATACAGAATTACAGCTGTTCGAATTTACAGACAGTTTACATTCACGTTGCTATTCCACGTTTCATTGTTTTTCATCATACTAAACGAGATTGGAATTCTATCTTCCTCGTTACCCGAAGCTTGAGTCGGGCTATGGAGCGCCCTCAGCTGTTGCTTAGCTTAGAAGCTGAGAGCTATCTCCGCTGTTGACGTTAAATTGTTAAAGCCATCTGCTTCCCATGTCTCAATCGTTTAAGATAAACATATGAGTTTTTCAAGAAAAACCATTATAAATAGATTTAATAAAATTTTGTTATTATTGGTTGCTTAGCGGAGATCTATTGGTTGGGCATGCCTCGATCGCTGCGGCAAGTCCCCTCTTTGAAGAGTGGCTAGAGAGGTACTACAGTATCCACACTGTCCGCCTGATGAAGGTCCTCACCGGACATATTACACAAGTACCCAATACTTATAAAAAATCGTATAAAAATAAAATTTCCAATTAAATATATTTAGTTTGGTGGTGTACGATTGTCACCGTACGTCTATTGCGGATTGATGCTGAATTATATTAAGTAAAATTATATAATTCACTATGAAGAGAATAAAATATTGGTCGTGGACTCAATACACATCGAATATCAACTCAATGTGTATTGAGTTCACCAACTCTAACAATAAAATAGGTGTTGCTATGACGCCGTCCGAACGTGAACTAAAGTTGATGAATAATGTGTGAAAATTAATTACAATTTAATTATGATGAGAGAGCATTTACGCAATGTGCCGTTCCACCACACAGGTGGATAATTCACTTTCAATACAATTTATGCCTTCAAAAAAATTCAAGTATAATCTTACCCATATCTGACGAAGTTGGAGATGTAATGGATGCACAGTTTGGACACGCGTTGCTCCTGCTGCGTGAAGTTTTGCTGATGATGCGTCAAGGAGACTGGCACCCCCAGGTAGTATGGCAGCTCCTCCCCGTGCACGGAACCTGGCCTCTGTACAATAACAAGTATACAGTAATTTTTCTACTTTTAAGTTCTTATTGGCTTTGTTTAAAGGCATCATAGGAGTGCGACCCGACCATGACAACGAAGCAATAACGATTTTTTTAAATTATTCTATTTGTAGTTACATTTTAAAATAATTTCTACGAAAATCCGGTATTGCAGAAAATTCACCCTACATTACCTATATACTTACTAGAGCTTTAAAGTTTAATATTAAGTGATACACATTCAAGTCTAGTCAAATATAATCATCATTAAAGTCATCATCATCATGATGATCATGATGATAATGGTATGATCATATAATAAACAAAATCACAGCTAGTTTTCTCCTCCACTCTTCATTTCAGCATGAAGATCTGTAACCTCAAAGCTACATAGACGTTATAGCCAGATGATATTCGTAGTAACATTCACAAAGACGTAAACCACAGCTACGTACTGCATTACTCTTAGCACTAACCGTCAAACTTGACCCCAATCTAAACCAAAAGCCCGCATAGCCTATTAACAAGTCCATTCAAGTGGGGACTAGGGTTGTCGAAATAACAAACAGGTGTATAGAGACATCGACGAACCGCACGTGCGTCGACAGGATTTGACAACCGCAGACCTGTCATCGGCTACTATAACAACCCAGTGCTTGTCTATTTCCTGCTTTGTCATGTGTATCATGTCACGGCCTGGTAACAATTCTGGTCAACGTGTTATTTATTAAATTTACAATATATTTCACCCAATAGAATTGAATGACGTAATTACAGAAAATATGAAATCTAAACAAACGCAGTTTGTTTTAGGCCCCTCACCCACGGTGACTTTTTGTAGCGATGCTGTCGCGCGCGTCGCAACCGCGCGACAGCATCACAGCGACAGCGAACATGTAAACATAATTTACCTCTTTTTAATATTAGTACAGATTGAAATATATCTTAATATTTTATAGACATTAAATAAATAAATCAAAACAATTAATAGCAAAATCTTAATTTCCAAACTTTAAAAAGTTTCTCTTGAAAAATTGTTAAAATATAATTACGTCATTGTTCTGTTGGATGAGCGATATTCTGGGCCGTCAAAAGTTGATTGAACATTTTTGGTCGAAAGTGCTTTTAATTTAGGCTTTTAGTCAAAAACTGCTAATCAAAGCTTTAAAACTTAAGTCAATAGAAAACTTACTGACGCTCCCTTCAATCAGAATAACTTTAGTCTGTTTACTTCAGAAAGTTACTTTCCAAAATATAGCTGTTTGTTTGTCCATTCAGTTTACTAAATCTATTTCAAACAGAGTTTATGGCCGACATAAACGAAGATTAACAACTTGAGAAGAAAAGTGCTACGCCACCATCCCAGTTGATAAGCCTTTGCCAAGATCCCCGTTATGTTGAGTGTGCATGTCGCCGATATACATACTAACTAGCTAGAATATCTACATACGAGAACCAGCGTCATGTAGGTTTTTTATACGAGGAAAATTGTTTTTTCTAGTTTTTTTGTATCTTTTCTGTCAATTTTGATGAACAAAAGACATGACATTTTAGGGACCCAAATAAAAAAGGAATACTTAGTTCACAAATACGTACGAAAATGCCTTGTATCGTAATTATTTGCAGTGGCCGGTATGGAAGGCACTAAATCGGTTGAGAACCCAGGTAGGCCGCTGCAAACTCAACTTGGCAAAATGGGGTTTTATAGACCCATCGAATACTCAATGTGAGTGCGGAGCTCCTGTTCAAAACATGAGCCACATATTGGAATGCCCCAGGTGTCCTATACCTGCACTTTGGAGGATTTGATGAGTGCTACCGATGCTGCTATTAGTGTGGCCGCCTATTGGGCCCAAAAGGTTTGACGAGTTTACCATCGAATCGAAAAGAAGAAGAAGAGATCGTAATTATCATCATTTGATCCGTAAAATGTCCACTCTTGGACATAGGCCTCCGTCAAGAGTCGTCACAACGAACGGTCCTATGCTTCTCGCATCTATTGGACTCCCGCGGTCACTACTCCAGAACCTTTCGGCCTCATTGACCATCTGTTCTGCCGAGCAATGTGCCCTGCCCACTGCCACTTAAGTTTGGTGAACGTACGCATGTACCTTGAATCGTACGCTCAACTTATTATGGTTGACAATGGTGCTTTTTTATGAGTGCTTTAAGATGAAAATGACTCTAAGTATAGTGCTATATACTTAAGCACTACCGCTGAACTACATGGATAGAATACACGAATTAGGTGGATTTTGAGGCAAGAATTTGAGTAAGGGTGTTTTTAATATCGTGCGGATTTCATCACACATGCGAGATTGCCTCGCTTGTAGAAAATTTCAAAATTCAAAAACACTCGTCCCGCGTGCGTATTCCACGCATTACAATAAATACTTGTATGAAATGGACATTTGCGGAGGTTACGCGTGCGGGGCAATCCCGCATGCGGGAACAAAACCGCAGGATATTAAAAACACCCTAAGTACAGTAAGGTTGCCAACAAACCGATTTTCGTTCAAAACTAAAGTTCGTGAGCTAATTCATAAGAATATTGGCAGTAGTATCATCGCAATGTTAATGTTTTCCAATTGTCGATTTGGACTAATTTTTTGATTATAATGTAGGTATGTAGTTTATCAATTTGAGTACATATTGTATAATTGTATTATATCTGTGGTTTATTACTAATCTATTCTTGCATTTGCCTATTTCTCTCTCTTATTTCACCTACTACTAATTTTCTTTGCATAACCCAAAGATTGACTGGTAGAAAATGCCTAAGGCATTAAATCCGCCTCTGTACTTTTGTGTGTATAAAGCATTTGATATATAAAGTAGAATATCCGATTTTAGCAAATATCATTTAGTTAATTCATAAATAAACCGAAAATATTAAGTTCAGTGCCATCTTAGCGAGGACATGGCTACGCTCAAGTCCGTGGCTTTCACTTTAATATCTTTTCAATACAATTACTCAAAAACCCACTCTTATCTCGCCGCTTTTAGGCACGCAATAAACTGTTTTCCGCACCAGAGCAGAAAAGTGCGCGTGCTCTCCCCCGCCACATTACATTTATCGTAACAGGCTGGGCGCGCGTCAAACCCACGAGTCGCCGATCAACCCCTGTTTATTCATTGCTTCGTAAGTGTATTAAAAAAAGTCGTTTGACACACGTGCAAATTTGTCACTGCAGCCCTCGGCTCCATTACACACTCGACTACGGCTTCCGCCTCGGACACAATGACAAACTTTCTGAACTTGTATCAGTATGTACTATTCTTATTTAAAACTCTTTTAGAAGAAGAAAGAAGTTTTGCTTACCTGTGGATAATCTTTTTCTTGGGACAGATGATGGAAATGCGTGAAATAAGTAGTGCCTCCTCTTAGTGCGTGGAGATAGCCAAGTCTTATTAACGGAGCCGCAGTCCGCCCGTCACTTAGCACCTGCATACAATTAGCTTTTTATCAAAACGAATTTAACATTGTTAACAATTTGATGTCAGAAATTAAGAACAGAAAGACTTTTCAGAAAAAAAAGTATTGATAAAAGCTGGCGTTTTCAACATTCAACTTTCGGCTGAACTTCGTGAAATTCAGATTTATTTTGAAAGCTGCATTCATTATTTTTGTATGAATAATACCTGCACGTTTTGTATATTTTCGTGAACATAAAACAACAATGCGAATGGTACGTGTTCTTTATGTCCATTTTAATATTTTCATTATTCTTTCGCACCAACATCATTTGCCAGAAAGGCAAATAAAAGAAAGCAGAAAGGTAAATGTACATTTCTATCAATTTACTCCACAGGTTGTAACTCAAGCTACGATTAGTAAAGTCATCGGCTGAATCATAACAACATCGTCGCGTTATTAGGCGTTGCAAGTATTTTCCAATAAAGCCTTTCAACGCGGCCATCGTGTTTCATCGTGCGCGGGCGTCATTAACTCCCTTTGTGCGACCAAGGAGCGTTCGGTGAGGAGCAAAACCACTTGAGGCTTAAATTGAGATCGTCTACAGAGCAAACGCCGACGCCGGGCCAAACCGCGCGCTCGACTAACGTCAACTCAGCCCACAGTTATCAACTTTCAATAGCTTCACTATCGATGATGCTAATCGTGTTTTGTTCCATATTCAAAATACGGAAACAAAAGATAAACAGGAAACTCTACATCCTTACTCGATTTCTGCTGATCTCATATTCAAACAACCCAACGTAATACGCTAATATCACGTTGTTTTTCTATTTGTATTCGCAATATTAAAAGATTTTCTCAATTACATTCCCAATGACATTTCAAGTATTTTCGTCTGAGAATTAGGCATTTTGGAAATAAGTGCGTCTGTTGTTACATTTCCTTATTTTTAATAACACTCGCGTCGCTTGTATTAACATCTGAGGCAAGACAATGAAATTTATACAAAGCTATCAAAGGGATCAACTGGTTTCTGTTGAGATATTATTTCAATTACACGGAGAAGTCAAGGTAAGGTAGCTTCCGCGCTCAGACAAATTACGGTACATTACGACATAAACAGCCCACACTTGATGGGCTGTCATCCATATTGCGTGGTGTAAACAGACGAGTTGCGCGGCTTCATGAGTGTCGTGACTCACCTCGAGCGTGGCGTCGCGCACACTGAGCGGGTTCTGCACGGGTTTGTCCCAGTCCGTGTACTCATTCTTCAAGGTCGAGTAGATCTCGTTGAGATGGTAGTAGTACGCGTTCCGGACGAATGTGCGGAGAATACGATCCCGTCGGCTCTCGTTGAAGCCAAACTCCAAGTCTTGGGCGTTAAATTCCAGGTAAGATTCTGCAAGGAAGGCATGCCTCTCATTTGCATGTATTTATCATTTATTTCCGAAGCCTCAATCATTTTATTCTGAAGTTTTTTGACGCTATGAAAATTATATCTTCAATACTTGGAACCATTAAACAGAAGCTCTATAGGTCGTTCTGTTATACGGCTCACATAAAGCGAGGATTGAAATAAATAGTCTAATTCATTTTGAATGGAGACGTAATTAAGACAGATATTAACACCGTATATTACGTCTGTTTATTCGTACGACATGAAATACCTTGTACACAAGTAAGGAGGAGAGGTACTTCACACTTGATATATTACTAGGATTACTGGTACTTTTTATTGCAGCAAGCTAAATCATTGTATAACCTAGTTTTTGCTTTCCACAAAATTGTGACGACGTGGAATAATAACAATACATTTTTCTTTCCTCGTCTCATCTATCTCTCTTTCTTTACCTATTTCCATTTATATTGTAATGTATTGTGTTGTATTGTAATTGTGTTCTTACAGCTTACCCAAAGAGATGTTGCAGCCAACTATCTTAATTCGCCATTCAATCAACAGCCTAGCCTGATAACTAAACGGCGCCACTCAACTAAAGGTCTGAATCATATTCAGCCACTGCGTCATCTCCTTTCTGTTAAGTTATTTTAAGCCCGACCGGCAGAAATAGGGGACCCCGCTGCGTTGTTCCATTGGCTTATTTTACCTATGACCGTCGTCAGCCCATTGCCGGCTGAGCACAAATTAAAATTAATTTTACAACTTGCTACAGCCTCTCTTAAATGTCTAGGCTAGGCAAATAGGCAATTAATCGTTATCGTTTCAAGACGTATTTTACTGTTATATAGAATGGCTGAATATCATTTGGGTGGCTAGTTGTGGCCATTTAGAAAAAAAATGGCGAGTTAGGAAGCGCTTCTACTGTAGCAGAGTGGGGAGGAGTGGAGTTGAACCTTCTCTTTGTACCCTCCGCTCGGTACCACAACCCACTCAACTCCATTCTGTAAGGCTCGGGGCCGTGTGTTCATTTCTCTTAATAGAAAATCCGCTCACGTCTCTTCCGCTCCACTTACAGTATTCGCACTGATGCAAAGTGGAGATTTCGTCTACTATAAATGGCCAAGTTGAGATCCGTACCTCTCCGCTCCACCCAGCTCCGCGTCAGTGGACACGCACCTTTAAGCTAGTTGGCAGCGACAGAGATATCGACATCGCCATCTCTCATACCGCACTGAGTTCATGTAGATTACGAGTCACTCCCTTACAGAGAAGAAGCATGTATCCCAGCAGTGGGAACATCATGGCTTGAATTTATTCATGCTTCCTATCAATTTCCATCTACTGTAGGTAAAATGTAGAAATAAGTTTGAAAATTACTTTGAGAATCCACAACCTTGCCATAATTCAGTGTCTTCATTATTCACCTTCAGGATTCGATTGTTAATAATGTAGTTTTTGGTGGATAGTGTCGTTACCGGTGGTGGTGAGTCCAAACAGCAGCTCTCTGTGTGAGAAGTCGGCCAGTTCGTGACCAGCTGCGTTGGCGACGGCCGCTGCGCCCGCGCCGAGCCGTGAGCTGTCCGTTGGTGGCGGGGCCTGAGAAATAAAACATACTTATATGCCTGTTTTCATGAACAGAAGAACACTTTAATGAAAACCTGAATATGATATGACTGTTATTACTTTAGAATTACATCTCTCGACGCTTTTAATTACACAATTACTTTTACAAAAATGTGTTGAACTAAAATATGCCTCCCCACGCTAACTTTTTTTTGTCGCAGGATGTCATAAAATAACTTCTCCCGCCCTGGGCGGAGCGAAAAAGAGAGTCAAACTCCTACTGAACAAAGCCCACGTGTGTTCCTTCAGTTGCCTTTTACGTTACAGGGCCGCAGTAACTCTTTCGAACGTTTTCGCACCTCGTTCCACACTACCTACGATCATAATATGTTGTAAAAAGAAAACTTACATAGCATGGCATTTAATATGAATTCAATAAGTAGAATGAAAAACCATTTTCATTAAGAAAGTAACTATACATTTCTATTCTTTTAGCAAGGCGTTATTGTAGAATCAACAATATACAAGCAAACAACAATTACCATGAACTTTCTAATTGAAACAATGCTCAAAATAAAATTTAATTTTCTATTTTAAGAGTCCAGAATAAAAAGCTTTTCCTTGTGAAGTAAAAAGAACTGTAAACGATACTAATATAAAAAAGGAAAAGAATGTTAGAAAATTTGAATAAAAAGAAAAAAGTAATAGGATCGGCAGACGTAGTCGAGATTCGACGATCGCCGAAAATATTTCGTGGAAAATACAATATGCTTTATACAAAAATAACCTAACCTAATTAGCAATTTCTTGAGAATAAATAATATTTTAGGGTACTACAGGTTTTGAGGTACTTAGATAGCAATAGCGATACAGTAGGTACGGATAGCATCATCAACTGGTTACTCCCTTTTCTAAGGCAACTTAATATGAGAGGGTTCTTTTTAATTGTTATAAACTAGTGTTTGACCGCGACCCCACCTGATGTTAAGCAGTGATGCAATCGTTGATGTTGAGGCGCACTAGTTTATTAAGAGCCTATTCACTCTAGCCTTGAAGACACCTAAATTATAATTTGAAAAGAAGACCGCAGCAGGCAAATTGTTTCAATCCTTTGATGTACGCGGTATTAAGGACGAGGCGAAACGCTTAGTCCGGATTTCAACAACGTAATTTTTCAACATACCTGCCGTACGTCGGGTGATCCGATGATAGAAATGAGTTAGTGGAATCAAGTCATGCAATTCGCACGCCCTATACCTAATTGATGCTGCTGTCGGTACCAACTACCAATAGTTAAATAACTTATCTCGGAGAATGGGTCACAGTAGACATTTTGGCCAGACATTGAACTCAACCTCTATATATTCACATAAAATTAAGACGGGAAACCTATCCTAGAGGCGGGTTACAACCCTTAATTGATACATATTATACAGAACCCAAATTGGTATTCGAAGGCCAACACACAGGCATCAAATGTTATTGGTACAGGTGGCCGTTATTGGGATGTAACCTGCAAACTGTGGCAATCACATTATAATTCTAGACGCTGTTTTATTCTAATTGGCCCTCTATCTGGCTGCTTGAAATGTAAATCAACAATTGTGTGCCCGTTATAGGAGAATCATAATGGCTTTGTTTAATTTTATAGTGGTATTTATTAGTTAATAGATTTCATCATCATCACCATCATTTCAGCCGAAAGACATCCACTGTTGGATATAGGCCTCCCCAAGTGTTGTCATAATGACCGGTCCTGTGCGTCTAGCATTCATCGGACTCCCGCGACCATCACCAAGTCATCGGTCAACCTTGTGGGCTTTTCTACGCTGCGTCTTCCGGTTCGTGGTTGCCATTCCAGAACCTTTCATCCCCATCGACCATCAGTTCTGCGAGCAATATGCCCTGCCCACATGACTATAAAGTAACTCTAAATAAAGTAATGGAGAATGAACCAATTGTAGAGGTCATTCTAGTAGAGATGAACGGATGTCAAATATTTTGTACCTTCGATATCAGGCTTACTTAAACATGATGTTTGATGACACGCATGTGAAATTGTGGCGGGTAGCTAGTAGTTTATTTAAAGCTAATACTCATGTTCTCTATAATTATGTGCCTGATAAACATTTTACTTTCCATACGTAGTCCAATGTAACAAACAAATAAACAAACAAACAGCAAAAATTTCAAACAGATACACATTACAGCATTTTGCATTACATTATAGCAAATATTTAAAAAACTGGTCTAGTGCGAGTTGTGCTCGCGCACTGAGTACTGAATTGCAAAAAAAGTTTTTTTTTTTTTGTAACATAATTAATTTACCGTTTTCAGACTTGTGTTACAATACTGTACTTCATGCCAAATTTCTGAATTCTCGGTCAACGGGAAGTACCCTATGAATTTTGATTCCCTTGAGGCCTTATCTTTTTTTTTCTTTATTGTTTTTTATTTTTCGCAGCTTCAAGCGACCGCTAACCAGAGTGTATTGTTTTAATTTGAACCCGAAACTCCACGAATTCCCGAGATAAAGAGTCTTGACAGATAGATAGACGGACAACAAAGTGATCCTTTAAGGGTTTTTTTTTTAGGTGGGAAAATCATCAGTTTTTTCCTTAGGGCACGGAACCCTGAAAACACAAATAAAGACCAAAACAATCAAGCGTCATATTTCCCGCTACAGTGAGTGTGACGCAGGTGCGACGTCAATTTGTTAGCGAAAACATTCCGTTAATTTCGTCAAAGGGTTTGTTCGGCCAGAAACGGTACATTAATTAGCGATTTTGCGAATGAGGTACAAAAGGAAAGCGAACGTCAAACAGATTTCCCGACAGTTATGCTGACATACAAAGAAAACAAAATTGCTTTTTACTAAAAAACCTAAAAGCAGTAAGGGAGATTGTAGAAAATTATTTAAAATATACAAAATTCTACCGATCACTTTCAAACATAAATATCTTTTATAAGTGGACCACCACAGTACCCAAGAGCATAGCTAAATTTATTAAACCCCAAGCGAACGCCGACATTCGCTCGCTCATTGTCTTTCTATTGTGTCTCTAATTACGGTCTTCGAAAGGTTAACTCACGTATACAACAATCATAATACACGATCTACGGCTGCTGGTAGATTCAATGTACCCAGAGTCACCAATTACTTTGGTGACAGAACACTAAACAAGAGAATACCATACCTATTGAACAGTCTGCCGGCTGACATAAGGAGTGAAAGAAACACAAATAGATTCAGATGTAAATTAAAATTATATTATTTAGAAATGTTTTAAGTTTTATATAAGCGCAAGTTGCACTGAAACGGTTTTGTGGGGCTTGGCTTATAAGATACTTACCTTTTTGGAATAAAGATAAATAAATAATAACAATAATACAGTACCAACGTCACGGTTGGGGAAGTGGGTTCGATTTAGATTCAACAAATCGCACACTTCATGAAAAAGAGACGTAACTCAAAAAAGAGGTTATTGAAAATTGAACCTTATTTTTGGAAATTGTGTTTTCACATTCAAACACCCTGTTTTTGAGTTAGGTCTTTTTATGACTAAGCATGCGAAATGTTTGAATGGCCTGCAGATAGTTGGACCGGGTCTGGGTGTCTTGTGTATGTGAGTTTTACACGTTTGTGAACACACCCACGATACAGCAGCAATTTGTAATTTGGTGAAACAGTTTTTTCGCAATAACAACGGTGTTGTTGAGGGTCAAAAAAGTGATTTGAGTAAAATATGTCTTAGCTTCAATAAAATAACGTTGCGCTAAAATCATAATAAATAAACGTATGTGTCGTTAGATAAATAGATAGATATATTCTTTACTAGCTTCTGCCAGCGGCTTCATCCGCATGAGAATAGGTTTCTCCGTACAAACTTCCAACCCCCGTTTTACTCCCTTAGGGGTAGGGTTTTTTAAAATCCAGGAACCTATCTGCCAAATTTTAAGTTTGTAGGTGTTATAGTTTCTGAGATTTCGTGATTAATCAGCGAGTGATATTTCGCTTTTATATATACGTATAGATTTAACACCAATTATAAAAGTTACAATAGAAACTTAAATTAATAGTCACAATGGGTGGTCTTATCTCTGAAAGCATTTTTTTACAGACAACCTTTAAGTTGTAGTTGTAGTTTTTTTTCTATGAAACGATACTTTAAGTCGAAGTTAAAATATTATTTAACAACTTTTGCCGTAAGTCACAATGTGATAAAAATTGGCTGCAGGATCGTTCAAAAGACACCGCAGCCCTGGGACACAAAGAGAAACTGAAGGAATACGGTTGAGTTTCAGTCAATAAAAGTCTGACACTCCCTTTTGAAAAGTTGTTTGATGATTACCCACCCCAAAAAATAAATAAAAAAGTTAGCAAACACGTTATTAGCAAGCAAATGCTTTCGCACCAACTTGTAGCACTAAAAGTACTAACACCAGTGTTCCTTAACACTTAACTAGGTGACACCTCATTTACCACCTTATTACCTAATATTAGAACAGCATAGTACTTTCTTGTACACCAAAACAATATCACAACTCTTTTACAAGAACTTAAAAATGTGGGTACAACAGCGATCTTATCGCTGACAGCGATATCTACCAGACAACTTTTATATAGACTAATGGGCCTACCACACGCTTGTGCTTCACCACAGTTTTGCCTGCGTAGGTCGATGTATACACGGAACAACGTACGTGTGGTTCGAAACGCTCTTGCAGATAATTTTGCAGTGTTACGTAGAAAGTGCACTTTTATCTACTAATTTTTTGGATCAATATATTCTAGTAGGCACTGAAGAACTTTTTTTTATCATTCAATTTAGTATCGAAGTGTTAACTCACGGAAGGGTTAACGATGACAGTGCCATCGACGAAGGGCGCGAACCCCGGCAGAAACCTCGGCGGGTCTAGTCGCACCGCTAGAAGCTCTGCCAGAGGTTTGTTCCTCAGACATGGCGCCAGGTCGTCCTCCAACAAGTCTCCATGACACCCCGTCTGTTCTGCCACCTGGACAAATCAAATGAAGTTTTTTATGTTATATTTTTCACAGCTCTATAAATAAAGACAGATTTGGAGCCACCAAATCTGTCATCTAGATATAATATATCAGCAGAAAAAAAAACTACCTTAAAAGTTATTTTTCCCTCAGTGTTTATCGAGATTTGATGACTTGTAAACATTATTTCGTGAGAGGAAAGGCAATGTTAAGTGAAAATATAAGAACAATAAAAAGATTCGACTTTTTTCGGTCGCAAATTGGATAAGTCGAATGCAAGAAAAGTTTCCGTGTCCTCAATTTAGGTTCCCCTTATTTTTTCTAAACAATGTTCTCTCGCCTGTTTAACAGGAAGCCCACACCCGATATTCTTAAACGTAAAGGTACCTTTCTTTTTATCGTGAGCGGTTCCCTCTGCAGCGCCCATGAACTGAGCCCCGACCCACTTAACAAGATGACGCGCTTCAGTAGTTCTGAAACAGATAACCTAATTTAATTTTGTCATTTTGAACAAGGATCACCCAGATAATGAAATCTCTTCTAAAGAAAAACATTTTTATTTCTCTCTCCGTTTCTCGTATTCTTTAATAATAAACTTTTCAGAAAAGTCTCGAGTGTGATGTTGACCTTATTTTAAAATTACGCGGAGGAAGCTGCCCTCTTGTGCATGTCTGATGTGACCCTTTTAATCGCATTAAGTGACGGAGGATCTAAACGGGATGGTGACACGAAATAATGAAATCTGCCCGGAGCGGTATAATTACGCACAATGGCTGTCCCGCGCGCCCACGCGCGTTCTCTCGCACGTGAGCGTCCGCCACGCGCGCCCTCCCTCCCCTCGAGAGAACACAGAGTTTTCCTGTTCCAGCTGACAGTTCATTAAAAAATATCCCTAATTAATTAAACTTTATGACGTTTCGGGATAATTTAGTCTTGTCAAGACTAAAATGACAGATAAGTTTACACACGTAAAAAATCTACTGGATTTTCCGATAGCAAAAGTACGAGTAATAATTATTAATATTCATTGGCATACTAATTTGATCCTGTGCAAAGTCGAGGTAGGTCGCTTGTTACTCATGAGTAATTTATTATTATTATTATTTAATTGTCCAATTAGAACTCTAATCTCTAATTTTGAAAGGTTTTAATATGATTTAGTATACAAAATATAGTGTCGTAAATTATCATTTTATAATTAGAAAAATAAATGAAATGTCAAACGTCACTGCCGATCGTTCCCGGTGTAAACCTGCCCGTAACACCGTACCATGTTGAATAGCGATGGCCATCCCTTGCACCAAGAACGACCTGCACCGGGAGTGAAACATTGCTGCAATGAGCCTACGGCCCAAATCCCCCACAAAACACTTTGCCTCCGTACTCCAACTGCCCAGAGTCTCCGCAGCTGACTTTGACTAGCCGGTTTTTCCAGTGGTTAGTGGCCATGACTGCTATGCCGGAGGTCGTGGGTTTGATTCCCACCCAAGACATGCTTATGTGATGAGCACGATCATTTGTTCCCTGTCAGCGTGTAATTTATCTATTTAGAAATATATAAGTATGTTTATCAGTGGTCTAATAGTCATAACACAAGCTCTGCTGAGCATATTATATTATTATAGCAGACTTATTAATTATAAATATCCCGGTCTTCATCACCTTATATGAATTACTTATAATTGAAAAGTCCATACCTCTAGCTACAGGCGAGACGGCGAGGAAGTTGGCGAGCGCAGCCCCCGTGCCGTGTCCCATTAATGTGACCCGCTCGGGGTCGCCGCCGAACGCCGGCAGGTTCTCCCGCAGCCAGTGCAGCCCCGCTACCAGGTCCATCAGACCGAAGTTACCCTGCGCCGAACCCTTAGCACCAGTCTTTAAAAAACCTACCAACAAACAACTTCAAAGTTAAAATAACAGAAAGTGACCTCAACAATCGTTCATCTTCCACGAATATAAACTATTTCAAAGTATAAAATGTACACATAAATACACATTACGACTACCGCTATGCCTTGCAGATGAGAAATAGTGACTCATAATGCAAAATATTTCACTGTCGCCTACGGGACAAGAGCCCAGCACGGAACGTCTTCAATAAATTATGATATAATGTATTTTTTGCGCACCACACGAACGTGTCTGTCTAGGAGATACACTCCACTGGATAGCGGCACTTATGTAAATACGAAAACTTACACATTTCATACAATCCCACAGATGTGTCATCGTTATTCAAAGTTTCCTCTTATGAAAATTGTCCACAAGTGAATCAATATTTTCTATCACATCAATTTCGAGTAGTGACTTCGAAAACAAATGTTTGGAGATATGTAACATTTTCATATTTATATAAAGCCATTTGAAAAATAATTTTCTCGCATTCCTAAATTGACAAGACTTTTAACCTATATAAGTATTTTTAAATTGTTTTATAATAAATATAGCTATGAATAAATGTTTTCGAGCCCTTTGGAGTTGAAACTCTCGAATCATGGGGTCCGAGTGCACACAAATTGTATAACGTCCTCTCAAAACGCCTTTTGTGGACACTTCACGTGACCCAAGGGCTGACTTTTTCTTTGCACAAAGAATAAGCATTGTCGTAAGTATGTCGTGCAATGTCATGATTCTTTTGGGCACATTAATAGTCGACAGCATAGGATGGAGTTTTTCGACGCCATATTATAGATACAAAAATCTAAAATATTAGTTACTTTTGTTTTTTTTTGTATTATGGTATATTACAGTAAGTTGTGTATACAGTATATTTAAAATTATAGCATAGCCAAAAATAGTTTTCGCACAAATATTTCTATTAAACTTCAAAGTCATCTTTAAAGTTTTTCAGCGTAGGTTGCTGAAATAATTCGTCGTTGTACTTATTTAAGTTTTCGAAACGTTGAAAGCATTTTTGAGTACTTTCTTATTACATTAGAACAACAAACGGAGGGAAGTGGAAAAAGTACAGTTTCGCAGACAAACGACTTTATTTATAGAAACAATAGCGGTCCTATTGTACGTACGTATACCAGTTATACATTGTACAAGTATGTTGAAAAGATATCGACTATCAGTTCTTCT
The DNA here is from genome assembly GCA_949316375.1 of Mythimna vitellina. NCBI lineage: Eukaryota > Metazoa > Arthropoda > Insecta > Lepidoptera > Noctuidae > Mythimna > Mythimna vitellina. Next base: position 11,766,991 of record OX438691.1, on the reverse strand, counting down.
TTTTATTTATTTTCAATTTTTTAATGAGATTTGTTCCTCATCGATGGTATGGTCATGTGAAGAGGAGGGATGAAACGCATGTTACTAAAAGAGTTATGAGTTTACATGTGGATGGATGGAGAGGAAGAGGGAGACCAAAGAAAAGATGGATGGATTGTGTGAAGAGTGATATGAAAGAAAAGGAAGTTAGTGATAGCATGACGAGTAACAGGGCAGAGTGGAAGAAAAAAACGTGTTGCGCCGACCCCAAATAATACGGGATAAGGGCAGGAAGATGATGATGATTTGTTCCTCATCGATGCAATCTTATACAAATATATTAGAAAAATAAAACTCTACATATATGATATGATTATCGACTCAAAGTACGTACGAGTATATTTGTTTATTTATTATTTACAGGGCTAGACCAATCAATCATTTAAACTTTATTTTTTTCAATTTTCTCTCTGTATTTAACTTGTAAGTACGTACACACAATAGTAGTCTAGCGTAAACCTATTAAAAACAAAAAAAACGCACAAAACGATAGATTACAAAACAAAAAGATAATCCAGAAGTAATTTTCAAAATGGAATTTATTTATACTTATTATAAAAATCTATAGGTTAAGTACCTCAGTTTTAGGCTCAAAAAAATAAAATGACGTCAAGGACATGACAGTCGTTATTATGAAATATACAACAATAAATTTCATTTTTATTATTTTCGAAATCGTCTTTTTACAGCTGCATCAAATGTCGCTCGCAACTGTAAAATATAAAAATACGAGAATATCCCTGTTAAAATACGTTCATAAGATTTTTCTGCTTTATTTTCCTTGTATCTACCTATTGTTACCTGTATTAAAATCGTATATGTTCTTTATAAATTTTGTATAGTTTACACACAACAGCTCTTCCGGAAAGTTTGAGTAAAGTCGACTATTGTCCCGGAGCAGTTTTACGCAGAACTTTTTACATCGTAGAATTTTATTTTAATAAGCGACACTATCAGTTGTTAGTATAGAACTATCAGACTAATACAGCGAGTGTGTAATTTTTATCAATACACTTACTCGAAAACCCGCTCTTATTCCCACTGCTTTTGGGCACGCAATTTACTGTTTTCTGCACTAGTGCAGAAAAGTACAAGAGCTCGGCCCCGCTACAATTTATTACATTTATTGTATCAGGCGGGACGCTAAGCGACTCACACAAGTTGCGCGTAAATCTCGCTTTTATTTATACCTTCGTAAGTGTATTGAAATCAACACCGGCCTCATCTAGTTTAAAATGACAAAAAAAAAATTGACGTGTAAAAGTGTTTTTTTAAACCAACTTACAAAATAAATATCATTTATCACATCCATTGTCACACGTGCGTTTTTCTTATTATTATTACTTGTATCAAGGCGTATTTTCAAAATCAATGAATTCGATTCTGGGCTAGGAATATTGATGTTTCATAAACCCAATGATTCAGTTTTAATTTCTATCAAAATCGAACCCGAGACTCTGAATATTTTTTCCTATTCCACATAGTCTCGGATTTAACCATCCAATACCATTTAAAAATTCACCTTCTGTAACAAAAAAGTCGACAAACATTCACGTAGTACTAACAAACGGTGAGTTTTATGCGGGATTTTTTCGAGTGAATTTCAGTGGCTGTTTAAATTATTCCTAAATTAATTCCTAGTTTTATTTTTTTATTTTTTTTTTTTTAGTGGATATTGTGATGTAAAATCGGCATCGACGTGTATCTAAAGTGCACAAATCAAATTAAAGATGTTACAAATAAATATAGAGAATACTGCATTATTACCTAATAAGGAGTGAAAATATTGTACTTATTACTTATAATCTAACTAAATGATTATTATCAAATTATGTGTAAAATTTAATAAATTCAAAATATTACAAATTTTAAGGTTTAAAATTGAAACTGTTCGTCCAGATAGAAATGTAAAATTAAATTATCATCACTTAGCAGACTATTTTTTATCGTCCTATTATTCAATGTCACTAAATTAGCTTTACTGTAAGTCAATATCTATATCTCGTTCTCGACAGCCGATGGGACTTTGAGGAGCACTTCCGACGTCTGGCTCCCAAATTGAATCGGACTGGGGCTGCCCTCAAGCGGCTCCTGCCCAACCTAGGGTGTCCAGACGCTTCCTGCCAGAGGCTCGTTCGGTCCATGGCCCTTTATGTCGCACCGGTGTGGGTGCCGGCGCTGTGAAAGCAGCCGGCGGCCTGTCTGAAAGCATGCCAGAAGGTGATGGCCATACGGATGATGCAGGAACACCGGATGATTTCCCGTGAAGCGGCAAGCCTCCTTGCTGGCCTGCCACCATGGGATCTGGAGGCAACAGTCCTTGCACGCATGCACGATTTGCGCGTGGAGATGCAACGCCGCGGTGAAACTGATGAAACTCATCTTTCTCCCGATATTTTGAATACAAGCTATCTCGCGCCGGGCCTTGGTACAGGCTATGGTCCGAAGCGAGGAGGAGTGGCAGGCGGTCGCCTCTTTCTGAGAAGCAGTAATACGGGCAAATAAGGCGGCCGATCGCATGAGGTAGCGGTCCAATCGATTCCAATCCCGATTTCCGGCTACCATAGGCGCGGGCTTGCGGACTGCGAGCAATGGCTAGCACGCCGTCCGACCGTCCGGTAACCTTCTGGACCGAGCCCAAGTCGTTGACAGCGCGTACTGTTCTACGCGCGCCTGAAGGAGATGTCAGCAACTGTAGGGGCCCAACAGGGTCGAAGCCTACTGGGGCCAAGGGTCTAATACTGAAAGGAAGACTCGGTACTGGTACGAAAGGCAACGAAGGAACAGGAGTGGGTTTTTAGTCATGAAAAGTCTGACACTATCTCCCGCCCCGCCCAAGAGCGGGGGATGTCATAAGATGATTTTCTCATAAAAAAGGCCTTCCAACGCTGCATCTTTCGGCACGTGGTTGCCACTCCAGAACCTTTCGTCCCCATCGACCATACGTTCTGCGAGCAATGTGCCCTACCTACTGCCACTAAGTCAAGCGATTCTTCGGGTTATGTTGGTAACCTTGGTTCTCCTGCGGATATCTTCATTTCTAATGTGATCACGCAAGGAAACTCCGAGCAAAGCCCTTTACATTGCTCTTTGGGCTACTGTAAGTCTTCTGATGAAGTCCATTGTAAGCTTCTACGTTTCGGAGCCATAGCCAATTCGTTTGTATGCAAAATTTTAACCTTTGGGCCAATATTCTTGAAACTTAGCACAATTAACCTTTTAAGTAGCGTAATTAGAGAAACAATAGAAAGGCAATGACCGAGCGAACGCCGGCGTTTGCTCGGGGTTTAATGAAATAACCTAAGTAAATAAGAAAGGGGTAGTAAATGTTGTATTGAACAACCATAAACTTGATACAAAACATAATTATTAAACTACCCTCAAAAGTCGGTTGAGGAGATGTCAAAGTTTTATGAAAGAGTTATATTTTAAGTTAAGAGCCGATTGCAGTAACTGATTATTTTGTATGTACTGGCCCGGGTCTATGTTGACTTCGTTGCACCTTAACAGCGATTTTATTAATAAAGAAAAGAAAATAATTTTATAAAAACTAACATAGTACAGTAACTATTAAAGATTTGTTTTTGCCAGACCCTTTTATTAAAAACAAGCGTTATTATTTTATGTAACTTTCATATATTTTCGTGACATAATCTCGTAGAAATACACACACGTATTGAATAGTAAGTTAGGGTCAGATTTTGTTTTTTTATTTATCAAGCCAACTAATTTATATCATGTTTTGATTTTTACCCAGCCGTTAGTCTTACGATAAATTTTTATAAAATAATTTTTAATTGTGTTCTTTTTTATATTTGTGGAGAGGTTCAAAAAGGGCAATGGAAAGGGCTATGCTCGGAGTTTCCTTGCGTGATCGAATCAGAAATGAAGATATCCGCAGGAGAACCAAGTTTGCCGACATTGCATGAAGAATCGCCAAACTTAAGTGGCAATGGGTAGGGCACATTGCTCGCAGAATGGATGGCCGTTGGGGCCGAAAGGTTCTGGAGTGGCGACCGCGTACCGGAAGACGCAGTGTTGGAAGGCCTCCTACAACGTGGACCGATGACATGGTGAAGGTTGCGGGAATCCGATGGATGCGAGACGCACAGGACCGTTCTTTGTGGCGACATTTGGGGGAGGCCTATGTCCAGCAGTGGACATCTATCGGCTGAAATGATGATGATGATGGATTGAGGTACAAAAAAATTCATAATTAGTGCAACCTCGCCTTAAACATGAAAAGTGACATGATTATCTGCCTGCATAATAATAAAAAATATAGTTCTTTTAAAACTATCTCCATTGTGTTTATTAGAATGAACCTTAATGTACGGTCGACTAAGTTAAACGCGGTATAATTAAATTTAACTGAAAAGGGTGATTAACATATATGGGTTGTTCTAAAATTTACCCCCAACAGGACTAAAGGGGATTTAACTAAATTGCCAGTGTGATTTTTTTATTCACCATATTCTATGTAGGAGAAATTACCGAAGTCCACGCGAACGAAGTCGCGGGAAAAGTGGTAGATACTGGTAGATACAAGATATATTTATTTAGTAATAGATGAGTACAATTTACAGGTCTTATAAATAGTACGAGATGGCTACATGTTTTTGCCATTTATGGCGTGCAAAATTTATTGCGCCAAACCAGCAATGAAAAAACAGAAAAATCTTAAATTGAAATTAAAATATCCAAATAGAAATCCAATTGTCAAAATTTAAAAATAACTAATTAACAATAGAAATATCAAAAATTTAAATTCAATTCAGAATCACAATAATATCATTTATTTGAGCATAATTAATACAAACATTCAGAATTCTATTCAAGCAAAATGTTGTAGCGACGCTAGTAACTATTTAGTTACAAAAAAGCATTTAATTTCTGAACTTGAGACTGGTTAAATGTACGAACACGTGATTGCGCAGAAATTCATTAATCCATTTATTACAAGACAGATTAATTAAAAAAACCGCCCACCACTGAAATAGTGAAAGGGTTATCTTGAAATAAACTGGCCATAATTACAGCGGTCATTACCGGCAACACAGACAAAGATAGAGCTCCATTATAGACGGTTTATAACAAGACTGTAATTAAAACGCTGATTTATAATACTAAGGCTTCTACGGAAAGGCGGTGCACGACATTACGACACAATTAATATGAATATTTTTGGATAGTTATAAAAGTAAGCGATGGCCGAAAAACTAAATATAAACTGTTTAGAGATAATATTGATGGGTAATAGTGAAATATCCGTAATTTACAATTTTCTGATAATTTTAGTAACTTACTAAAAATATTATATTTCACAAAACGGAACAAAATTTCACTTTCAAAAAAAGATTTCTGTAATTAGTTATTTTGTGAAGGGTCCCTGAGGACGGACGACTACACCGAGGTCGCCTTGGAAGAGGCGGCGAGATAACCTAGACGCCTAACGCAAGGGCTGATTCGAGGTGGCTCAAGAAAAGAATACCTGGAAGAAACTAGGGAGCCCTTTTCCCAGCAGTGGGCAAGTATGGGCTAAATAAAATAAAAACTATTTTGTTCCTTGTCCGTATAAAAACTATATAAAAACACGTTGAAAATCTTTCCTCAAAAAATCGTAAATAAATATTTTATGGAGTTTTTGGCAAAATAATTACCATACGGCCTACGGGCATAGATTGTTTGTTTTTAAAAATATTCAGCAGACTTTTTATAATATACATATGCCCATACTCCTGTTCATAAAACGTTATAAATAGTCGTATACATTATGGGAGTGTGTATTCGTGTGTGCACTAGCGTCTTATTGCTCATCACGGAGTGTGTAAATTTCACACGTGATGATGGATGAGATTGGACGCATTTTAACCTCACTCATGAATGACATCGAGCCGTCCACTAATGTCTATAACTAGAATTACTTTTTGATGGTGATTTGGGTACTAAATCGGATAATTACCCAACGAATTATTACCATATTGTCAAAGCGTGTAACACTGTGAGTCTTGCTTTTATCGGCATGTTTGTTTTATATCTATGCTAGCGATGTGTATACATCTATATTTATAAAAGGAGAAAGTGTCTGACTGACATATGAACGTACAGACGAAACTAGAGGAACTAGGAGTGTGAAATTCTGCACAAAGTTTCTTTTTGTGGTGCACTAAGAGAGGGTTTCACCCCCGAAGGGGATGAAAAGGTGGTCCAAAGTTTGTATAGAAAAACCTATATTCACACGGGTGAAGCCGCTGGCAGAAGCTTTATACATAATAATATTATGTCCGGTATAAAAATTGCTTTGCTGCCGCAAAGCTGTTTTGTTGTTTATGTCCAAAAACCCCGACTGAGAAAGTTCTGAAATTAAAGTAGTATTAAAATAACTTTTTCACATAATGAGCATTTCAAGCTGTTTCTGTTAAAAATGGCTGAGGCTCGTTTAAAACTAGATAGGAACTAACCTAACTTAACATACCCCAAAACTGACCCACACTAACAAAATCAGAGGCCCTACCACGAGCTCTTAACGCGGTTTATTTGACGACCTAAACTTAACTGTTAAAAGGATAGTGGAACCATATAGGGATTATAAATAATAATAAAATACTTTATTTGTATTTTAGACAATTTTACAATTCTTAATACTTCTGCCAAACTGCATAGTGGTTGGTTGACAGACGTAGCTCCTGTGTTATTAAATTATTTATATTGCAAACATTGTCATTACATACAATTTTGACTGGCCTGTTGATCTAGTGATTAGTGGCCCTGACTGCTATGCCGGAGATCGTGGGTTCGTATCCCACCCAAGACAAATGTTTGTGTGATGAGCACGGTCTTTCGATCTTTATCTGGGTGTAATTTATCTATAATATATATGTATATAGAAATATATAAGTATGTTTATCAGTTGTCTAGTACTCATAACACAAGCTTTGCTTAGCTTGGGACTAGACGTCGTTGTGTGTTAGTTGTGGATATTATTGTTATATATTATATACAATTCAGTACAATCCAATTCAATTCAATCCAATTCAATTAAATCCAATTCAATCTAATTCAATCCAATTCAATCCAATTCAATCCAATTCAATTCAATCCAATTCAATCCAATTCAATCCAATTCAATCCAATTCAATCCAATTCAATCCAATTCAATCCAATTCAATCCAATTCAATCCAATTCAATCCAATTCAATCCAATTCAATCCAATTCAATCCAATTCAATCCAATTCAATTCAATTCAATCCAATTCCATCCAATGCAATTCAATTCAATTCAATCCAATTCAAACCAATTTAAGCCAATTAAATCCATTTAAATTTAATATAATTAAATTTAAATTACAAAATATTAAATTATACTTTAGGAAACAATCAAGCTTTCACTGAGTTCACTTAAGAAATATTTTGTCGTTTTATATTTAAACACCTGTTTGGAAATTGACGCACTTTCATAGTCTGCAGGTAGATTGTTGAATATTGTTAGAACAAAAAGAGATCCATCCATCTTTCTGGCTCTCATGCTTGACATTTTACCACGTCATATAAAATAAAATTATGAAGATGACTAACCGATGACTTACCCAATACACCTAACCTAAAGTTGATGGTCACCACGACGATGTTGCCGTTAGCCGCCAGTGTGGTGCCGTCGTACGCGTTACCGGAGCTCCATTCATAAGACTCCCCGTGCACGAACACCAGGCACGGCAGCCTTCCGCCCTCGCCCTCCTCACCCCCTGCGCACGCAAATGTTTATGATCACCATAAAATAAATAAGTACAGAAGGCCGACTGTATTCAGCGAATGAAAAGTGTCACACACAGAGGTATCTCAAAGTGACTTTTCATCAATGTTAAAGATTTTGATAATTTAATTGGTTTTGATTCAATAATTTATCAATAATTTATATAATCTAATGTACTTATAATTTGATTTATTTATTATGTTATATCAATTTTGTTTTATTCTATAATGTTACTATGGGTTAATAAAACCAACACGAATACGCACACGCTCTCAAACACGCGCAAATGTCAAAAACCGGGCAAATGCGAGTCGGACTCACGCACTGTGAGGGTTCCATAAAATTATGTAAACAGTTCAATTTCCGAATGGAGTCTCAAAGATTTTTCCGAGTCGCAATTTTTTTTTTTAATTCTGACGTAACAAGAAATTTACAGTTTTCAGATTTATTCCTATTCTTGTGCTGTAAGACCTTGCTTTATGCAAGATTTCAGGATTCTGGGTCAACGGGAAGTACCCTATGAATTTTGGTTTTCTCGAGAGTGTCGAAAAAATCAAAATATACGTTTTTTGAGACATAAACGGCCGTATCTCTTTTTTTTCGCAGATTCAAGAGACCGTAAACCTGAGCATATATGGTTTTAATTTCAACTAAATACCTCCACGCGTTCCCGAGGTAAAGATAGTCATGACAGACAGACAGACAGTCGAACAGACGGACAGACAGCAAAGTGATCCCATAAGGTTTTCGTTTTTTCCTTTTGAGGTACGGATAACTAAAAATGACAAAATATCTTTGACTTTTTTGACTAACATTTTGATAACTCTTTTATCATATATTTTGGACTTTTTGGCTATCGTTATCTCTGACAGAATCTTAGTTCGTTTAGGCGATAGACACGTATGCACAGCGATTTCGTGCGAATACCAATCGAGAGTCTTGTTAGTGTGTTAGCAGTAAGCTTGCTGCACGTTAAGCGTGTCTGTGTGCATGTATACTTATTGTACCGAACAGATCTTCTGTAATATTCTGTACCATAACACCCACACAACTCTAGATTGTATCGCAGTTGAGGCTGTTGACTTATTAATTACAATGTTATATTATTATTCTGTGTTACTTATTTAGAAAATTAATTAAAATTATAATGTGGTTGTGTTCCTTAACAGTTGTACAAACATGTCTTAAAAGCAAATTAGTCGAAGGTTAGATTGAATAAAATTAAGTCTTAATGTCGGACCACATCATTGTTTTTATTATCATTTTAAACATAGTAGTTATAAGATAACTATTCCTCTCTCTTCCTACTTTATACCCATAATCAATGGCTGCGTACTGTGGCCCTGGAACGCAAAGGGTAACAGGGATACAGGTTAAAACCCACTTGTGTCCGTCAGGAAAAGTCCGCACGCCCTCTCGCTCCACGAGGATCGCTTTAGCAGGAGAAGTCATTAAATGATTTCCCATCTCAAAAAATAAAGGGCTGCGGGACCGTTCGAAAGAGTCACCGTCGTCTTGGAACGCAAATGGCATCTGTAGAAACACGGATGGGTTTAGTCAGTAAAATTCGAATACTCCCTTTCGCTCCACCCAGAACGGAAATAGTACATTTTGATACAAGTGGAGAAAGATTGTCATTGCAACCTGGGCGAAATTCACCCGAGCTGTAGGTACAGGCGAGAGTATTATGGAGCCGAGTGCTGCAGTGACAAATTTGCACGTATATCAAACGACGTTTTTCAATACACTTACGAAAAAATACTTTCTCTGAATATTACGGCGCTTTATAAATTTTCCAGACTGCCTTACATTTTAGTTTTGATTTAGATGGCAGCAGGCTATCGCAAGTATTTATTGCCTCTATCACAATATCGTATATGTAGTAGCATCTAAAAAAGTATCTTCAAATCTTAAATTCGACAGTTGTCAAGTCTGGAAAATATTAAGTTTTCAGTCACTTTCAGTTACTTCAAAATACATTAGAACGCGGATGTAACACATTCTAATATTATTGCAGTATTTGGCGATGGGCTGATCCGATACATTTGTATCGGGTCAGCCCTCGGTAAACTTCGCTATGGTAGTCAATACCACAATACATCACACACATCTCATTTATTGATAGTTGTAATTATTCATATTTTTCTTGCGTTTTTTTATATAGCCTCTTTTTATAATGTGAATGTGAGAACACTGTAGACTCGACGTATTCTTAGATTACTTCCTATTACGACTCATTTTTTTTTAATATATTTATTTTTATTGTGCTTTTGGGATCTAGGATAATATTGACTGGTCTACACTGTTCTTACATAATATGTATTAATAATGTAATATGAAAATATTGTAATCAACCAATTTTTTTTTTAAAGAGTAACCATGGAGTTTCTTGCCGGTTCTTCTCCATAGAAAACGACCTATTTGGAACCGTGCACTAGCTTCTGACGTTTTATAAGTGCCCATGTTTTATAAGTGCCTATGTGAGATAAAAATATTTTTATTAATTTGTAATATTTTTAAAATTATGGTTTTGAATAATTCTCAGCTCCATTTTAGTGAGATCGCTCCTGTTTCAATGATTCCACACATTGTCCAGTTGCGCAGCCAATAGAAATACAAAACTACACCAATTTTACGTCACAATATTCATTAGGAATTATTTTGCGAATAATTAAAACAGACATATAGAAGACCTACCTATCTCAAACACCTCTTACTCTTATTTACAAATAAATTACTCTGATTGCCAAAAACGAAAATGAATAACTTAGTTCTTAGTATTTAATTCGCTTTTTTTCCCGCGTTCAGGTTCAAGGAGAAGCAAAGGTATAAAACCGCTATACATTCCAATATTAAAAGTAAGAAATTCAAATATTTTTGAATTTAGAACACAAATATTCCACACAATCTAAATTTAAATTAAACATTAAACCCTTAAAAACATGCGCATTTAAAAAAACACTGTGGACTGTGGCGAAATCAGAAAGAAAAAGCCCTTGTTGTGATTAATGAAAAAGTTGAACCTAAATGTAGTGCGATAAAGGACAGTTTAAAAGGACGTGTATTGAAAAAGTTATTAGACGATGTCCCAGCCCAATAAAAAATTACCTTAAGAGCGTCCTTTTCGAGGAACATTTTCATACAACCGCTCTTACGTGATTATGATGTTATTACACATCTTTCTCTAAATATTTTGAATACACAGCGTGGATATTATCTAGGCTTCTATAAAAATCAAAACATAAATTTGTGTAAAACTAATCTCGTAAAGACCTCTGAAAATTTACTATTTTACGTGAACTTTGTCCTCCATAATGTACTCATATATTAAAAATATTTTATACCGCGTACAACGAAGGTCTGGAACAATTTGCCTGCTGAGGTCTTCCCAATTGATTATAATTTGAGTGACTTAAAGGTTAGATTGAATAGGCTCTTAATAAACCAGTGCGCCTCACCATCACTGCTTACCATCAGGTGGGATCGCAGTCAAGCACTAGTTTATATCAATTTATTTTTTTTTAAATACATCAATAGAAGCATTGCATATTTAATCGAGACTCTAAACGACGACAATTTTTCTGAAAAACTCGTATTTCCTGGAAAAAGTTTAGTGAAATATTCGACTATATCACGGAATCATAGAATGCCAATACAGTTTTCAGGCGTTATCTCTCTTTTTTGCATTGCCTCTTCATCAAACATCGCGTCGGATTGCATCAGATAAAGCAATAAGCTTTTAAACCATGCACGATGTTGACGATAGGCGAGTGGAAAAGGACCTTCTTAAACCAACCTCAGTAGAACAGACTGTACATCGGTGGTAAAATGACCGCGAACTGAACAGTTAGTAGTACAGAGGTAAAATGACCGTGAACTGACCAAGTCAGTTAGTAGTACAGAGGTAAAATGACCGTGAACTGACCAAGTCAGTTAATACATAGGTAAAATGACCGCGAACTTAACAAGCCAGTTAGTAGTACAGAGGTAAAATGACCGTGAATTGACCAAGTCAGTTAGTACAGAGGTAAAATGACCGCGAACTTAACAAGTCAGTTAGTAGTACAGAGGTAAAATGACCGCGAACTGACCAAGTCAGTTAGTAGTACTGAGGTAAATTTACCGTTAACTGACCAAGTCAGTTAGTAGTGCAGAGTTTTAATAGAATGTGAGGTCAGTGTCATCATTATCTCGTTAGCCTTTTCTTAACAAGCTTGGGGTTAGATCCCAGTCTAACCGGATGCGGCTGAATACCTTTGTTTTACATGACGCGATTGCTTCTAAGACGTCCACAACCCAGTTACTGGGCAACACGAGGGATCGTGTTGCCCAGTAACTAAACTACTAACTAGTTTACCTTTGGGAGGACCTTGGATAGACTGATGGTCAGACTTTCAGGCGTCTGACTACCTGTAACAAATGTCAAAAATCTACGAATAACAACTAGGACCAACGGGTTAACGTCTTTCCGAGGCACCAGGTGTCAGTAATGTCCTAGATAAACTTAGAAAAGTACATATGAATTGAAAAATTCATTTATTGCCCGGTTTCGAAATCGCAGCATCATGCATAAGAGACGGGTGCCTTAACCGCTGGGGCATCGCAACACGTTTTTAATGTGAGATCAGTGTGTTACATAATATACAAATCAAACAGCATAAACTCCAATTTAAAATTAGTACCATCGATAAAAAACTCTAGATTAACTTCTCGATGGAGGCTTCTCCTCGCAGCTTATAAATTACGAAGTGGTATCTGATACTGTTAATTAACGGTTATCAGGGAGTGTTTCCTAAGTATCCTAATAAATAATGTTTACAAAATAAGGCTTACATAATTAATCTGCCTATGTATGCCAGGAAAATCGAATTTTAACATTAACTAACGAAGGTTTTCGTAATTAAATTTAAAAAAAAAATATTATAACACACATTTCTAAAACTACGATTTTATAGTTTTTTACTTAGCCTATACTTTTCCACTGCTGGGCAAAAACTTACCCCAACTTTTTCCCAGTAACCACCCAAGCGCTGCAGGGTACTATGGTACCCGAAAAAAAACGAGTTGTTTACCACTGGGTACTATTGTTTGACATTTTTTTTTATTTGACTTTGTTATGTAATCATTAATTTGTTGACTAAGTATAATTTTACATTCTGTATATGACTTGTAAGAATCCCTTACCAATAAATTATTATGACCATGACTATGACTACGGTTCTGCACACAGTACTTTTTCAAAATGCCATAGAAGATCGTTTCATCTTTGTATTTTTTTATTTTGTTAACACTTGTAGTTTACAATCCAGCCGCGTGGACACTACCGGAATAGCCACACAGGCCGAGCGCATGAGTGGGTATTCTTTCCTCGAGCCACCTCGAACCAGCCCTTGCGGTAGGCGTTTTGCCGTCTCTTCCTAGGTCGACATCAGAGGCATCGTTCGACCTCAGGCACCCACTTTATAGAGACGCTTACCCAGCGGCCAGTGTGTAAGTGGCTGACGTGACCCGCCCAATCCCTTTTTAACCTGGCAGCCTTTTTTAACCTCCAACGGAAAAGAGGGGTGTAGTAATGATGAATGATGTTTGACTGGCCGGTTGGTCTAGGTTAATGACCCTGACTGCCTGACTACCCAGGGCAAATGTTTGTGTGATGAGCACGATAATTTTCTCTGTGTCTGAGTGCAATTTATCTATAATTTGTATGTATTTAGAAGTATATCAGTTATCTAGTACTCATAACACAAGTTCTGCTTAGCTTGGTAATAGAGGGCGTTTTGTAATAGTTGTGGAATATTATTATTATATTATTATTATTAATGATACTATTAAGTAAGTAAACAAAAATAGTTTTACTAAAACGATACTACCGACGAGGTTATATTTTTCCTTAAGGAAACTAAATCCAAAAGAACTAAGATTCTTTTGGATTTAGTTTCCTTAGTTTTGACAATCAGCCTAGCAGTTTCACAACTATGTCGGTTTTAGAACCCCATGACCTGGCATGTGATGATAGTAAGGACTGAATATCTGGTAGGTGGTTAGGCTCGCCGTGCTTTGCTGGCGCTGCAGAGAACCTTAAGCGATGTAAAAATATAACCTCGTCGGTAGTTACATTTTCGAGGCGTTCGAGGTTGAAACTCTTTGGTCATGGGGTTCACGAGCACAACGATATTTAAAGATTTTTCTAAACACCTAGCTGCCCTTCACGTGACCCAAGAGCTGACTTTTACCTCAACCAGAGATCTACCATAACAACGTAGCCACCAGTCTTTTGGGCATACTTCCAGTCAATAACAGTATGAAGGAATTTGTTGACGCCATATTTAAAAATATAGAGTTAGGATAGATTGTTTTTAATGTATAGGTACATGGTATAGTTAGTTTAGATTTTAATAATGTGTAGTCAAAAATAAATATATTAATTAGGTACTATAAAACAAATTTATTTATATATAAACACATAAAGTTGAAAAGAACAAATACGAATAAACGAGCACAAAGTTGCTGCTTATTTCAAACGAAATTTCTTCTAGTAGACCTGCGACAGGAGAGTTGGGTGAGAAATGTAGACACAGTGTAATGTATTTCTATGTTCAGAAAAGATATCTATGCTAAAGTTTATGTTTTCTGGACAAGTGTACTTAAAACGAAGTTTATATTAAATGAATTTTGAAATTATAAATAAACTTAGGCATTTCTGGACAGCGTATTTCAAAAACTATTTTAAGTTTTGAAAATTTGTCTTGGCTAAGTCAAAATTAACTTTCTTCACATATTTGGTTTTACTTAAATATATGGGTGGCGATATTATAAAATATACTATATTTTATTATAAATATGAGAGTAACTTCATCGTGTGTGACTACTTTATCGATTGACCAATGGGTGGGATCGGCGTTCACAACCGAAACGTAACACAATTTTGACATTTCAAAAATCATTATTATGGACCATTAAATTTCATTATCTCTAGGGTTTCTTTTCATATCACACATAGTACTTAAAATTCTTAATTCTTTATTGTACACAAAAACATAACATAAAATATTGAAATACAGACAGTTCATATACAAAGGCGAGCTTAACTCAGCAATGAGTTAAGCTCGCCTTTAGGTGCCTTTAGGCTTTTAAGTGTTGAAAATTGTGTTATAAAATTGCAATTTTTGCAAAGATCATCAAAAAAAAAGAAGAAAGAAAAAGAAGAAAAAAGAAGATCATTTTTGAAAAAAAAATCTCGTGCAAACACTATTGCCAAAACCATAACAATTTCACCACTTAAACATAACACTAACATTTGAGAGCACGCAATAACAATCCTTCACAATAACAATAACGGTTCCCACACATATTATACTCACGTTATTGATGACAAAACACCGCCGTCGCCCGTAGATATGGGGTGCCTCAGCCTCACTTCCGCATTGCTTGCAGGGGGTAAAATGCACTGCAATGCACTACGGAATTGAGGCCTCGACACCCCCGACGAGAGGACACCCGACCAGAGGCCCCCACTTCCTCTCTCCGATGCGTCTTCTGTGTCATCTTATGCGCCGTAAGTGCTTGCTTTCATTTCCCGCTGACGTACGTATTTACTTATAACTCTTGAAGCCTTAAGTGCTCTGCCGCTGAACCGCCCGTACATAAATTATAGCCGTGTCAAGTTAGACGGAGGGAACTATTCAAAGTAACCCCTTAAAATGGGCTGCGGACTAAATTTTGGTTTGTACATCAATATTTTAATGTTCTCGCCATTAGGAAACGTGTAAGTGATTTTGTGAATGGATAATGTGTGTTGCAAACTCAAATAGATTTTTATTTTTGGATTATACAATACATTAAACTAGTAGTATATATATAACAAATTATATTTTATACCAGTTGGTATATTTAATAAATTTTATACAAAACTTCACTGTTCTAATTTTAAAACTATTTTACACAGTGCAAATATGGTAAGTCCAGATTTTTGAAGAATGAATCAAAACTAAAATACAATGTGTTTCGGTAAAACGTTACTGTTCTTTAGTATATTTTGCAAAAGTTATTTAACCTACCAACTCGTTTAGCATTACCAACGCTAGACAAATTTTCACGAGTAGTTTCCGCATGACTTTGAATAAAAAGAAAGTGACTGTGGCATACATAGATAATTTACAAAAAAAAAAGCAATGTGTGCACTGAACTAGCGTATAGCTAACTAGAGTTTTACTGAGCAAGCAGCTGTTCTCAGCCCTCTAACAGATTACAAAGATAAGTTTCAGAATATTAATTTAAGTTTTGAAAGAAAAAACTATTTTCATCGCCTTCCCACGTCAAAGTCATTTTTATATGAATAGTGAAGTAACGTGGGAAGGCCACGTTACTTATAAAGTACATTCAACGTGAACTATGACGATCATAAACCTTAGCTTTGTGCCGCTAATAGGTTAGCACATAACTCTTAGCTACATGTGTTGCTAACACTAGTTAGATGATGCAACTTCTCTTTAAGCTGTACAACAGATATAACTAAATAAAAGTACTAAGCGCATCTGTTCGTACAAGTTTAATTAACATTACGTTTCTACATTTAATCTTATATGTCTACTGTACAACACAGCGCTTGATATGGAAGTGCTACGGTGCTACGAACTGTGCTACGATTTCTCGTAACGGCGTCGACAAGTTGCTACGACACGACAATTAATCTCAATATTTAAATAATAATATATATTACACACTTAATTAAAATTGTTTTTTTTTGTTCCAATTTCTTATTAATAAATCCCCATTTTGTATTTTATTGATTTTAATATTGTTTTGTACCTTGTTATTATTTATTATATGTACAACGTTGAACAATTAATTCAAAATATAATTTATTAATAATAATTAACCTAATTCTGTGAGTTCTGTGCACATCTTTAAGTAAAGAAATCGCTGCGATAATTTTATATTAAAAGATTATTTTATGATATTTTTTTCAGCGAACTATTCATTGGAGTACGGTAATAAACAAATAAAAATAATTACTTGCCATAAATCTTCATTCAAAGAGTAAATAATAAATACTTCCAAAGTATAAAAATCTAATAAACATGCTAATAAAACTCAAAGGCAAATTAAATCCCGTGCGAGGTACAGAAAACGTATCATACAAAATATCTACCTTGATAAATTTTTAAAGCGACATGTTTAACGGACAGTGAATTAACTGGGAAATGACGTGAATAAATTATATGAATAAACCGCTCAGGCAACGATTAATGAGCAGCCGCGAGCCCTCGTCGCGGCGTTCTATTATGTTGATACCATTGTTCTGCTCTATTAGACAAGTGCGATACAAGAAAAAAGAGGAAACAAAGACTTCGTGCTACACATTATACGCATATATAACTGTCGCGCGCCAGTAATCCTCCGGGATTAGTCCGTGCTCTCACAGTTCGCCGACTGCGATATGAGAGTGTATGCGATGAGGGCAAAGGTATCGCCATTTACCGGGCACGTTGCCAACCGCGAGACTGTATTTGAGAATTTCCTAACTATAATTCTCATATACAATCTCGTGGCTTAATCTAGTAGTTTTAGGGCGAGACCAACCGCTGTGTTGCCGGGGCCTTCTATCATAGAAACAAATGATGGTGTGAGATTTATTACCATCTGTCTCGTTCTCATACATCTCGAAATGGCGAGCAGTTTCGGGTTAGCACCGAGAGTTATACCTTCTCTGCCATTTGCTATATCAGTGTGTTCAACGAGATTTCTATTTTTTTCTATTCAACTAATATCATATGTTCTCCATCCATTCGCCTACTCAGACATAAACATATTCACACACACATCTTCACACCCTTGCAATATCATAGACACCATTTTACACAAATTTAACTTTTTAATTTTTCTTTTAGCTTTTTCTTCCAAAAAATGTAAATAACTTGAAGAAACTGATTTTTTTTTAACTTTTGTTAGAATTTCACAATCTATACAGATGATATGTTTTGGTTTTCTGCTTACCCTATAGAGAGGAGTCTCTGGTATACTGAAAAACAAGCCACGGCTTAGTTTAGGCACCAGTCTCCCACAAATTAACATTATTATATCACATCGATATTCTAAGATTCAATTTTTTTTTTATATACTAGTGCTTGATTGCGGTCCCACCTATGGTAAGTAGTGATATAGTGAGACGAACTAGTTTATTAGGAGCCTATTCACTCTAGCCTTGAAGACACCTAAATTATAATCGGATGGAAATACCAAAGCAGGTAAGTTGTTCCAGTCCCTCGATGTTTACTTGGTCCGGATCGTAGAGGTCAACAAAGTAAGGCGGATACTCGCCGTTCGTCGGGTTATCCGATAGTAGAAACGAGATGGTGGAATCAAGTCATGCAATTCCCGCGCACACACTCCAAAATGTAGCCTGTAAAACACCGAAAGGCTGGATACCCTACGCCTGTGCTCAAGGCTTTGTAGAATGGACTTAACCAGATCTGGATCACCAATTAGCCCCTTCGCACGCCTTTCTACTGAGTCCAAAGTTGCCAGGTGGCATTTTGCAGCACCAGCCCATATGTGGCCGTTTTCTACTGTTATCGTAATTCGTAAATAAATATTATTTATTTATTATTATTATTATTCTAATTTATATTAATATGTAATCTAATCTATAATATTATCCGAATCGTACATGCTCCCGCGATACTAAGTCCCCTATGTACTACTTCAGAGTGGATAGTGGGATTTTTCGAAAGAATTACCGTGACCTTGGAACGCAAAGGAACACGAGATACTCCCTCTTGCTCTGCTCTGAGTGGGGGTGATTATATAGATGATTTACCACTAAAAACAAGTCTGAGAATAGAATAGTAACCATTGTACTACGAGAAGAACATTAGTTAGTAATTAATTATGATGGTAAATCAATAGCCCCACGATTCAGTATCAAAGGATTACTAGACCTAGACAAAGAGAATTTCTGTAAGCGATAACGTCCATCAATGATTTGTCGTTCGTAAAACAACGTAACCGTTTGGTTCCTAGCGCATGTCAACTACACTTACACCGTCCCTTTTCAACAATCCGTTACACTGATAGAATATCACTTTTTATTTAATTGATTTGAAAATAAAAACGGTTGCACATTATCATCATCATCATCATCATCATTTCAGCCGAAAGACGTCCACTGTTGGACATAGGCCTCCCCCAAATATCACCACAATGACCGGTCCTGTGCATCTCGCATCCATCGGATTCCCGCGACCTTCACCAGGTCATCGGCTACCTTGTGGGAGGCCTTCCAACGCTGCGTCTTCCGGTACGTGGTCGCCATTCCAGAACCTTTCGTCCCCATCGACCATCTGTTCTGCCGTTCATCTGTTGCACACTATAGTACAATATAATTTGGTATACTGGTAAAAAGCGAGATATTTTTGTTCAAGTTGCTACAGTTACTTAAGTTGAGCGTAATATTTTTGTTAGGTACTGTATAAATGTTGGTGTTAGAAACTTGTGTACTGTTTTTTGGTAAACTATCTGTCATACTTAATAGTTGTACCGATTCAACGGATTCCATTGGCGTGAATGTTGGCGAAAGAGGGCGATGCTAATTCAAGGATCTGACTGAGACTCTTTCAGTGTAATGGCTCCTATGATGCCTTTACATATTTTAGACTTATTTTTGATGGAATCCTCTATGTATATCTCTACAACTGTGTTGGACTTCCAGCCTCCATGGCGCTTAAGGGACAGGAGATCAGCTCCTGAATCGGCCAAAAGTGTGGCTGAAGTTCGTCGGAAACAATAACCCGTGCACAAAAGGGGTTCTGGAAGTTCAAGAAAAGTTGCTATTTCTCGTGGGATACTGCCAATTTTATTAGCATCCATAGGCTGTTTGACACACTTTCCGTTGCGATATTGTAGAAAAAGTCGATTGATTGGAGTGTTAGGCGGGCGTAAGGCTTGATATTTCTCAATAATTGTTACGTATTCCTTGCGAATGACGAAGTTGCGGTCTCTTTTTGTCTTTGTATTAGGTAAATTAATTAATAGTAAGTCATCTGAATGTTTCTCAATGTTTTTGAAATTAAGTTGTGTAGTTCATTAGTTCAACATGCTCCGTTTACACCAATAATAAGAACAACCTGTAACGTACAGAGTAGATAAATTATTAACATTGATATAATATTTATATTCATAATTATGCCTATCAACATCTACTAAGTACGTATTAGATTATGTTAAGTAGTTGAATAATATACTTATGTAGATACTGAATGTGCAACTGATTTACCTTTGCTGCCAAATATACAGAATTAAGTGCCTCGTTAAAAAATTTTTCAATTTCAGATGCTGTGAAAACCTTCGATTTTTTTTGGTTGATTACCAGATGAGGCTTTTTTTTTAATGCTAGTAATTTAGGATAGGTGTCGATATGTATGTCAATTTCATCTTTATTGTTGCTTTTAGCATTGAATACGTACTCTCTATAGAGCGCTTGATTTCTTGGTTCCGGATAATTCAATAAAATCTGCCAGCAAAACGTTTTCTGAGAAAGTTTTGGCTCCTTTAGCTAGTCGCCACGTGTTAAACATATCGTACTGTTTCAAATACTTCTCGCGTGATTCTTGAGGGAAAAAGCTCATTTGCGCATTATTAACAGTTTCAGACAACTGTTGGCGTCAAATAAACTTCTTCGTCGCTAGAATCACTCATTTTAGGTTTTTCACTTGTTTTCAAGTTTCTTGTTTTCAACTTAAGGTTACAATAAGACGTGAAAAGAAAATGGCGCGCGCAAAGAAAATTAAAAAAAAAGTACACCAAGGAAGTTCTAAGTCTGAGTTTTCAATAAATTAAAATAAAGTTGTATGATAAATTTGGCACCACGGAGATAGAAGAAAATAGGTTTAATGATGTTTTGAATTCACAAGCTTAGTGCTTACGATGTTCTAAATTTAATTTACTTTATCCTCTAGCGGATAAAAATGGTTTTTGCACTCAGATATCGAAGAGCAAAAATACTCTTTCCGAGGATGAAAAGAATATTACAAACACACATACATAATACGCGCGAAAAACTAACCCATCTTGCAGACGGGTAAAAAGAAAAATATTGTATCATATCGCAATTTTATCCCGCGAGTAAAAAAAAGAAAATCTAAACTTATTCGACAACAATTCATGAAACGCAAACGATACACAAAAATAACAATACAAAAGGTATGCTAAAACTGGAGCGGTCACAAAAGTTCACCTCTCAAAAAGACAGTGTTGTTGTCTGACATTTTTCTACCTGAAATTTTCTAATGAACCTTTCGAGAGACAAGTAACGGATAATAATTATAATTATATAAATAGTTAAAAATAAGAAACCTCACCATTAACAGGCACATAGAGGTTGACGTAAAGACAGTCCTCGCTCTGATTGGCGAGCACGGGCAGCAGCCGCTCCAACTGGCGTATCCTCGCGCGCGGGTGCAGCAATAACGCGTCGTCGCGCGGCGCGGCGGCGGGGGGCACCTGCGGACACGCCGGGCCCGACGCGTCCGCCAACCGCGTCGTGCGCCACTGCGACGGCGTCACCGGCGGCATGTATCTGTGTATTATGGAGACAGTGAGATTCCCTTCATAAAAATAGTAATTGACTGGCCTGTAGGTCTAGTAGTTAGTGGCCCTGACTGAGCTGCTAAGCTGGAGGACGTGGGTTCGATTCCTACCTAAGAAAAATGTTTCTGTGATGAGCACGGTCATTTGTTTTGAGTTTGGGTGTAATTTATCTATAATATATTGTATGTATTTAGAAATATATACCCCTATTTTATAATTAGTCCAAAAAAAAATGGGGCTCTATCCGTACTCGTTACTGATCACATTTTTCTAGTCAAAAATAAAAAAAAAAAACGAATCCCAATATTGTACACGAAAATGGGTCATAATTGGTAAATTCATATTGAATCAATAATTTATAACAATTGCTACTAGAAAATACTACGCGCAGTGTTTTTCCATTTTGATCGTCATTCGTTCATAATCAATAACTTGTGCAATATTTCCATAAATTAAGTGACATTTTGGGATACAAACAAACGTTAATAACTTTCCTGTTTATTAATATAATTTATTGAGACTTTACTTAAATAATAACTACACCTTTTCTAATAAGCCTTATAAGTATTTGTACTAATTAAAAATATACTATGTTTATCAATCATCTAGTACTCACAGCACAAGCTCTAGCATTATGGAATATTATATTATACATATTATTATAGTAATGATTGAAAATTAAGCCCAGACGATTGATACCCCAGCGTTACTGACAGGAATTGAAATTATGTAGATGGTATACGACATGCGGTCATGAT
This sequence comes from Mythimna vitellina, assembly GCA_949316375.1. Classification (NCBI taxonomy): domain Eukaryota; kingdom Metazoa; phylum Arthropoda; class Insecta; order Lepidoptera; family Noctuidae; genus Mythimna; species Mythimna vitellina. The sequence goes on along the minus strand of OX438691.1, from coordinate 11,744,857 downwards.
ACGCATTTGTCTATATACTCGTATTAAACATCTAAAACTAAGCATCATTATGACAGTCATTACAGGTAGTCATATGCCAAAAAGTCTGGCCATCAGTCTATCCAAGGAGTATCGTGTTGCCCAGTAACTGGGTTGTGGAGGTCTGATTGGCAGTCGCTTCATATAAAACACAGGTATTCAGCCGCCTCCGGTTAGACTAGAAGCTAACTCCAAGTTAGTTGGGAAAAGGCTAGACGATGATAATCAGAGTTCGGAATTAGGTAGAGTTATTCTTGTACTTATACCGATTTCATACAGCGAAAGAATAAAGTGGATATGCCTCAAATCCCGAGATTAATTTGGAAGAGCAGATTTTTTTATGACACTATCAGAAATAAAAGCAGAAAAAATTTCTTCCTGCATTAATGACGAGGAGAAAGAAGTCTATAAATTTGTTAACCTCACCTCAGTTAACGTAGACAGACCTTTTTGAATAAAAAATACTAATAAAAATGTATGTTAAATACCTTTGTTTGATTTTTCTTTTCTATCTCTAAGGTTTTTATTATTATTTGTTTGCATTTCGATGCAAGTAAATGAATAACTCTACCTAATTCCGACCTCTGATGATGATTAAGCATTGGTTCATATGAGGGCTCTAGATAAATCGACATTCTATTAGCTTGATTTCGTATGCGCCAGCAAAACGTCTCATGGCTAATTTCTTAGGGAGGACTATTAACAGCGTTTCAGTTACGATACAATCGCAAAAGGCACGCGACACAGCCATAATGCTGTCACTGGTTTTGCCCACATAACCACAATTTTGCAACACGATCCATAATGATATAGACACAATATAGCATTGATACAGACGGGATACAGCAACGTTCACAGGTAGTCACTATAGCGCACAAGTGTGTCAATCACTTGTGCGCTATAGTGACTACCTGTGAACGTTTATTGACGCTGTTTATTGCATCGACGCTGTTTATAATCACAGGCTTGAGTTTACAATACAAATTTTAATAATAATAATTCTTTATTGATTCAACACTTGTTAACGAAGAAGTGAAACCCCAACTCCTGAGGTATGTTAAATGCCTGTATTTCAGGAGCCAGTATCTTCTTCCATTACAATTCAGAGAAAGACATGTTAAGAAGCTCACTCTGTATAGATAAATGAGCCAAAATTTGTTACAGTGTTTGAAAGCGATTATCAAAACTAAGAGTCAGAGCTGATGCCAAACTCGGTGTCATTAATTCCTCGATAAATTTGAATAACGCAACACTACACTGAAGTTACGCTTGTCTGACTTCAACTTGATGCATCTACTTACTACATACATGGAAACACATTAGTGTTTATGACTTGTAATAGTTCCACATGTTTCGAAATTGCCCAAATAGTTCCAGACTTCCTATTCATCAGCTAATTACGAAGCAAGGACTCGAGAAGTTAGCAAGCCAAAGTTAATCTCACGGCCGTTCCTCGAATAATCTGACTAAGGCTAAGTTAAAAATAATCAGACAGAATACTGTATACGGAACAGTTTTATCTGTTAGACTCTAAAAATAACAGTTTGTACGCAACACTCACTTTTACAGGCTGTTTGAGACTATCAGTAACCATCCTCTAAAAATACTGTTACTAAAATCACTGAGGTTATTGTTGATGGTACTTAACAATTTGCATATTCCATTTATCATCTACTGCGTGACAAAATAGTTGTCTCGGCAAAATTCCTCACTAATGACGATGTCTAGAAATATTCGAATAGGTATCTGCTCTTTAAAAAATATCATGTATTTATCTTAAATTATACCTGCATAATATTTTTTTATTATTATTAATGATAGGCTCGCGTTTGACCACCATCTCACCTGATAGTAAGCGATGATGTTGTCGACGATGGAGCACGCTTGCCTAGAAGTAGCTTATTTACTCTTGACTTCAAGACCCCTAAGTTGTAGCTATCAGAAAACACAGACTCTGGCAATATGTGTATTTATAAAATAAAACATGATAATAAGCGGTCTATTTGTGGAAGCGAGTAATATATGTAGCACTGTTCCTAACCAACGCCAACGTTATATGCTTCTACTACTTGTTTTGAAAATAAACAGGAAAATCAATTACCTGAGGCTACCTAGCGGCGGTGTAGCATACGGCACTCCGAGGTAGGCCTCGACCTGCGGGTGCGAGTGCACGACGATCCCGCGCAGCGGCCCGTACTTGGTGCGCACCACCCGGGTGCTGTACTTGTGCGCCGACAGCGCGGCCGCACAGCACGCCAGCCACGCCAGCAGCGCGGCGCGGGCCGCGCGCATCACGCGGGCGCGGCGTGCGCGGGCGCGGGCCACGCGCCGCCGGCGACGCGCGCGCCACGCATCACGCGCGGCCCCTCCACCCCACCATCACACGCCTGACGCCCGACTCACGCGCCCACCCACACTGACATTACATACTGTTACGCACTCTCTTCAAAAACCACTGTTTCACTACTAAAACTCTAAAAACACTCACCCGAATCATTGTTTTGTTGCACTACCGAATCCGATACGTTTGCAAACGTTAACCATTTGCTCAACCTGAAACAATAAAAGGCTTCGTTAGCGGCGGGTACACAGCGGTAAAATAAAATAATTTGTTTAAAGGTACTTAGTACCCGACTATACCTATAATATAACAGAGGCAAATTTTCATGAAATCTCCATTTTAATCAAATATGAGCGGAGTAAGCCGGGCCGCGGACAATGGAGTAGGTAACGGAAAATGTTTACCAAACAGACCTAACCCGACGTTTGTAATTTAATGTAACACAAACACGACAACAACGTCACATTTCTGAACGAAATTTGCCGTTTCCGTGGCGTCTCCACCGCTCAGCCGCACCGCGGAACCCTGCAGACGATCGCTTCCGCTTCATTTATGTAACCAAAGAGTGATTTTCATTGCAATTAAATGTGAACACAATTCAATGGGTCTTACAAGCGCCAATGTTTACATATATATGAGACTGTGTAGAATCGTTTAATCCATTAGTGGTTTAGTTGGTAAGACAGCAGTTTTAATTATTTAATGGTGTGTTTTTATTTATTTACACCTTATTCGTTTAAACATACTTCCTAAGTATACTTAACAGTAATCGTGACTTTTTTTCAGATGGAAAATCATCTAATGGAATCTCCCGCCCTTCGTGTCAGACTTTTACTGTCTAAAACCCACTCCTGTTCCTTCTTTGCCTTCGTTCCAGGGCTCCGGGGTTCTCTTTCGCATCACCCATGGCTCAAGTAGGCTTCGACCCTGGTGGGATCGGAGGGCTACGGTTGCTGTCACCATCGGCTTGCCGCTTCGCGGGAAACCGTGCGGTATCCCCGCACCATCTGGATGGCCATGACCCTCTGGCATACGTTCAGCTTGGCCGCCGGTCGCTTTCGTAGCGACGACGCCCATACCAGGGCCCCATAAAGGGCCATGGAACGAACGATTCCTGCATAGAGCTTCCGGCAGGAGGCGTCTGGATCCCCTAGGTAGGGCAAGAGCCGCTTGAGGGCAGCCCCAGTCTGATCCAGTTTGGGAGTCAGACGTTGAAAGTTCTCATCGAAATTCCATCGGCTGTCGAGGACGAGTACTAGGTACTTCATCGTCGACTCGACGCCGATGTGAACTCTCCCTACCGTTATTTGAGAACCTGGGGGTGGCGCGTTCCAAGGACCGTAAAAACATATGGCCTCGGACTTATGCATTGCCACCTCGAGTCTCAATTCCTGTATCTTCTCCACGACTATTGCAACCCCACATGTCGTTAGTTCGACCGCCGCCTGGTACGACCACGCCGCGCAGCACGTGTCGTACCCAATGTTTTACAAGGGTGGTCCTAGTACCGATCCTAGCGGTACACCGCGCGACATCTCTCGCCGTATTCACTTTCCCTGGTGACCGTGATAGTTGATGAAACTGTCCGTCAGCTAGGCCTCGATCACATGACAGTGATAGTCGAGCACCTGGTGATACCTTAGTGCCCTCCTAATGCTACTCCAGGAAACCAGGGAGTTGAAGGCGTTGGCAATATCCAAAGACGCCGCCAAGACGACCTTGTCCTGGGACACCATATCCGCCGTCATGAAGGCTCGCACGCGCAAGATGGCGTCTACCATGAAGTGCCCCCTGTGAAAGCCGAACTGGCCGTCCGCAAGATAACAGTAATCGTAACTATGTGAGATTGACTTTTAAACACCACTTTAAGCAAAATTTCAGAATTTAAAGGTAGGCCTTTAAATTCTGGAATGCGGTGGCCCAGCAACAGACATATCCGTAACAGAAACTTAGATTTAGAAACCATAAATCCGGAATAAATCTCACAATCCTACATCGCATCAGCGTCACTTTACGAAGGTTACACGACGGACATCAATTATATAAAAGCAGACGTTTATTGGTGACACAGAGGTGGTATTTACGGACGCATTTGGTTGCTGAGGCACAAAGAGCGGCTAGTGAAGGCTGAGGGGACATGACACCATCAATCACGCCCGTGACGTGCACAAGCTTTGTGAGGACCCGCATTTTGTTGCACGCCTATTGATACTGTGTCACCGCTGACCTTTCAATGCTTCAAATTTAATAAATTTCTCTGTTTCTTCAGCACCACTAAAGCCAAAATTACATAATAAAAGTCATCCTCTGTAATAGGATCAAGTATTTAAAATTCATGGCAGCTATCCTATAGTCATTAGCAGCACCATTATGAATCTTTCAGAAGCCGCAGCATTAACAACACCATTGCGAATGTTTTAATCAACAAACGCAATACGTTGTTATAGAAATGGTGAAAATTACTCGATTAAATCTTTTAAATGATACCCATTATCCTCGGGAATAACAGGTTTTACGATGAGCTTTCGTACAAAAATAATAGCAGATGAGGAAAACCCCATAATCAAAATTAGGATTTGAAATAAATGTTATGTGTTCTACTAAAAACAAAAGTGCTTGGGGAACTTATTAAAACTAAAATACATTAATGTATTGGATTAAATTGCGCTAATGGTTAAATAATGAATGATAAATTTAAATATTTATAATTTACCGATATCAAAATCATAATTATGTTATTCGGACAATAATATCAATGATACTAATGAACAGAAAATTTAATTTTTAAATGTAATAAATACGAGTAATGACAAACATTTGTAGGTATTTACAAGCAAATTACTGTGTCGTGTCATAGCGTACGAAACAACAACCAAATAAGTTTGTTTCAGCCTATCTCATATCACAACGAGTTTTGTAGCAAATCAAATGTGTCAGAAGGACGCCATGACACAACACAATAATGTGTTTGAAATTAACACAGCAAAGTTGTTTTCTACCTTGCCAAGCAACGCGAGGTTCATAAAACGTATTAAAGTTTTTTACAAGCTATCTAGAACGAAGGACGTGCTTACTTCATTGCAGTAATAGCCAATTTTAAAGACTGAACAAGCTCTCTTATTGGAAAGCTGATATACTGTTATTAATTGCATATTGTGGAGCTCTAAAATCTCGACGTTCTATTTTAGAAAGTGTCGGCATCAATCTGCGGGTAATATGTTAATCTTTTAAAGCGTGATCGAGCCCTGGGTGTCACGCTGCGCTCAAGATAACATGCCGATTACCTAGCGCGCGCCCCGGGATCACTTGTGATCGATCGCCTGCCTACTCAAGCAATGCATAAACGTTATATGCGGTATCAAAAATGTTACAGTTACTTTAGGGAAATATGAGGGAAAGGTTCGCGATATTGAATAAAAATGGTTCGCTTTTTATATCGGTTTTCAATGGTGATAAATATTGGAAATCAAAATAGTCATGTTCGCTTCATTGAAACTTGGATAGGTTTTTTTTTTTGGAAATATCATCCAATGACATCCCCCGCTCTTGGGCAGAGTAGGAGATAGTGACTTTTACTGACTAAAAAAACACTCCTGTTCCTTCGTTGCCTTTCATACCAGAGCCGAGTCTTTCTTTCAGAATAAGACCCTTAGCCCCAGGAGGCTTCGACCCTGCTGGGCCCCCACGGATGCTGACATTTCCTTGAGGCGCGCGTGAAACACTACACGCCGTCGACGAAACCTGAATAAATACGAGTGTTAGACAATGGACGGAGAGCCCTAGGGTCTGCTAGGGCTGCGGTAATGTTCGAAAAAGTTACCGTGGCCCTGGAACTTAAAAGGCAACTGAAGAACCACAGATGGGTTTTAATCAGTAAAAGTCTAACATAGGGTTCTCGCTCCAACCAGAGCCGAAAAAGTCATTTGAAGATTTCCCACCTCAAAAAAAAATAGATACTAGTATACTTATACTATCTGCCACCTGCGGCTCTGCCCTAGTGTAATTAGTACTTCCCACTTTTAAACAACGAGTCCCATACAAAATTGCCAATTTCTCAACTTTTTGTGTTTTTCCTATTATCTTTCTGTAACCCATCACTCTATTAAAACGGCATAGCATAGTCGGTCTTATAGTGTTCCCACTGTTGGGACTCAGGCCTCCTCTCTAGGAGAGGGAATGGGCCGTAATCCACCACGCGGGCCCAGTGCGGGTTGGTGGATGTCACATGTCTTCAAATTTTTGGTTTTAGAACATGCCGGTTTCCTCACGATGTTTTCATATTAAAACAAAATGATCTAAATCAGTCAAGTCGTTTTTAATTGAAACCATTTGTTAATTCCCTGTAACATATTGCTCAGTAAAGTACTTCAAAGTGTAACGCAAGTACGTGGTGCGATCTCTTAACACACGATTGTAATTGGTGTCCCAATTTATTTGCGAAAGTTTCTATGCGCAAAGTTGGATTATCTCACTCGCCGCGCAGGTGTTCACAAAATGTTAATTAATTTATATACAGGGATATTTGTTTTGTGTTACATTATTACATTGATAAAACACTGAAAGTACACTTTATTAACAAACGCTTTGTAACTCTGTAATCAATTACATTAATGAGCTGCTCTGTAGGAAGTACCTTATGAAATGTTTTATATTATGAAATTAGATTGGTTAGTGTTTTTCCATAGAAATTGATGTTTCAGCGTGTTAATTATAAATTAAAACGCCTGTTGCAGCAATTGGTAATGTAATTAGTAAATTGTAAACCTTAACCTGGTAGAATCATTATTTTATTATGAACTAACTAAGCTGTGCCCACTTCGCTGTCATCAAATATTTTTACTTAGCCTATGTCACTCCGTAATAATGTAGCTCTCTACGGTAAAATAATGTTTAAAATCGGTTTAGTAGTTCCAAAGATTACTTCCTACAAACAAACTTACAAAATTGCAAATGTTGCCTCTTAATATTATATGTTAGAATATTTCTCTACAGGGAGTGTAAAACTATGAGCATATTCACCACGGAATAAATATCTACTCCAACCAACCAATTCTCTACGCAAAAAATATCAAAAATCACTTTTATATTCCCCCACAGAATTACAAGTAAAAAACGTCCAATTAGATGGCATGGAGCGTGCCAAGTCGTATAACGACGGTGAAGCGAGAGTGGCGTGCACTGGCCGAGGCTGGACAAGTGGCGAATTGGCGTCATCAATCACCGCCAGCGTCGGCTAGTGTCGGCCAGTGCAGGCCAGCCGTCCGCCGCAGAGCTTTAATGGGCACACGCTCGTCTTCCACCCCCGACACGCTCCTCTGATCAACTCCACGTCGATTACTTCCGCAGCCGAGCATTTCGACTAACTATCGAGTAACGTCATACATTATATACATTTAGCCGATGGATGGCTCAAATGGCGATCGTTAAGTCGATCATTCTTAATGTCTAATATTTGCTTAGGAATTTTGACAGAACCATGACATCAATTAAAAGTAAATGGAATAAATTTGGTATTTTTTCAGCCATGAGGCGCAAAAGGATTACAGCAACGTAATCAAAATTCAACGCACGAATCTGAATAGGAATTGAAAAAGCAGTGAAATCTTTATATACCTTCGAGACCATCATAAAGTTATGAGGAGAAATATAACATTTTCAAAAATCTACGACGTTTTCTGTCCACATTTGCATTGCAAATTCGGATGAAAATTCAAAGCGTCTCCCAGTTTAAGTTTAACTGTCGTCGGGATCTTAATGGCCGCCAAAGCGCTAACCCTCGCCAGCTTTAAGCTTTCCGCAACAACCACATCGGTTACGGCTTGACGTAACCATACATGAACGGGTAATTATGTTTATACAGCTGCATGTACACGACATAGCGCCAGCGTATAACGCTCCTGCCACATGTACGGTTCTTTGACTAGCCTTTGCAACGGACAATGTTATTATAATGTTGGCGAATTCATCTACTTCATTGTAAATAAACCTAATGTATAAGACATTTTCACACATTTGAAGTCATAAAATTCTTTAGGTTTGCCGTACAGTCTTCCAACAAAGAGATTCTTAACTTTACTCAATGGAATTTACTTTAAGCTAAGTTTAGCTCAGAAAGAAATTCTTCAGAGTACTAATCAATACTTACATTAAAAGAATTCTCAACAACAAAGTTCGCTCCGTTTAAAACTCTAACGATAGTGGTTGCAAAATGTTCCACATAAACAAAAAAGTTTCGGGAAATTCTCATGAAATAATAAACGTTCAGTCATCGTGAACTCATAAATCTTTCCTTCTTTGACACAACTTTTATTGTTTGTTACCAAATAAGCTTTTCATATATCTGATTGGCCCTTGAAATTGTGCAATATAATCCATTATCGTGGTGCTCCGATTTGGCAATCATCCCAAGTACCATAAATTTAAAACCGTACTTAATTATGAAGTGCTCCTAATTAACTTAAGTTATATTTGAACAACAGAATTTCAATGCCAAGTCTGCGTTATGAGACTAAATGTAATATGAAATTGGGAAACAAATTGTATTAAGCTGTGCTTCCACAGTTAATTTAATACAATTTATTCTCAAATTTCTGCGCTTACCAGTTTCTATATCATTAAGAATTCCGCGAAATAGCTGTTCTAAATGAAGTGCCATTAATCAAATCTCAAAACCAACGGCCGTTTACATAATTCCGGGGAACCGCGGCGCGCCGGCCGAGCAGCCCGCCCTATTGTAGAGGTAATCCTTGACGTCGTATGAATAGGCATGTACGGATAGACAAGCTTATCGCTTAAATTATGCCTTTTTGGAACTTGATTAAATAATTTATACATAAACAGAATTGGTAACGGATATTGACATTTCAATACGGCTCGTGAAATTTGCACTTTTTGAATCATTGGAAATATTATATTGTCTGGCTTGTTGGTCTAGTGGTTAGTAGCCCTGACTGCTATGCCGGAGGTCTTAGGTTCGATTTTCACCCAGGACAAATGTTCGTGTGATGAGGACGACCATTTTCTGTGTCTGGATGTAATTTATCTATAATATGTATGTTTATCAGTTGTCTAATACTCATAGCACAAGCTCTGCTTAGTTTGTGACTAGATAGCGTTGTGTGAAAGTTGTGGAATATTATCTACACTAATATTATAAAGAGGAAAACTTTGTTTGTTTGTTTGTAATGAATAGGCTCAAAAACTACTGGACCGATTTTAAAAATTCTTTCACCATTCGAAAGCTACATTATCCACGAGTAACATAGGCTATATTTTATTTTGGAAAAACATAGGGTTCCGTAAGATATTTAAGTTTTTCGGACACAAGGTATAAAAATTCAACCAGAAATGTTACTTATTTTGCGTACGCTGCCTAAACTGTAAAAGATAGAACCATAAAATGTTCTAATTAATTGTAGAACTTATAAAAATCTATCAAAGTTTGTTAGGAGAAACCTACTTTCAACCGGGCGAAGCCGCTGGTAGAAGCTAGTATTATATATAGGTAGGTATATCGCGAGTGATGTGTGTCATGAATTGAGTCATTGAGTACACGGTCATGACACAGGTTTTCGATGCTTGTCTTATAAAGGTGGAGAGGCTCGGTCGATATCGGCTGTCGGCTCAAGTGGCTGCGGGAAGAAATGCGAGGCTATTTGTGCTAGGCCTGCCCTCCCGTCAAGCACCCTCCGCGCGGCCGCCTCACCGCACAAACTAGATTAACTGGGCGACCTCATCTTATACACCCTATGTCCGGAATTACTATATTATACAGAGTATCTCGTAAAATTGAATGGAAAGTCGTGCTCAAGTTGAGATAACGATATTAGAAAGTAAGATCTTAATTGTATGCGAAATATATGAACGTGAAGGTATACCTTGACGGTGGTTTCATCTCCACCTTCATATACCTTTTGTCCTTAACACCTTCAAGAATTTGCATTTTTAAAAAGTTAGATTTCTCATCTTATCAAACTTTAATTATTTAATTCTAACCAAAAGGCAAATAAGTAAGAGATCTATAGGAAAAAAACCCAGCCAAGTGCGAGTCGGACTTACGCAAGAAACCTTTCTTGCGTAAGTCCGACTCGCACTTGACTCCAAAAAAAAAATACGTTAGTTGTATAAGAGCCCCACTTAAATATGTTTGTAGTATTTTTTATTATAACTGCTACAGAAATACATCATCTGTAAAAATTTCAATTGTTCAGCTATCACGGTTCATGAGATACAGCCTGGTGACAGACAACCATCGGAGTCCTAGCAATAGGGACCCGTTTTTACCCATTGGTTACGGGACCCTAAAAACTACGTAGTTTTCCACATTTCAGAAGCAACGCAAATGTGTATAATCTCCACAGGTGGTGGTTCTTGTACGGTTCCGGTTGTCAGTGTTTATGCGACAACTCACCGCAAACCATGTCCCACCTTCTATCTTGCGTCACATGCCCTGTTACCTGTTTACAAAACTATCTATGACAGCGTCTACGGACGGCATTGGCAGCCATGGCCAAATATTGTGCCAGGCAAGGGACTTAATTAAGAAAATTTACTATTTTTGTCATCTATAAGCTAAAAAGTAAAACGTAACAACCTACTACAGTAAAACTAAACGTTTTGGGAAAGCTACAACCCGGGAATCTTTCAGTCAAGAGTGAATAGGTTTTCTTCTAGGTAAGCGCGTTCAATAGTCGACCGCTTCATCGCTTTCCATCAGGTGAGATAGCGGTGAAGCGCGAACGTATCAAGAATAAAAAAAAAAGCTGCCCGTGGTAATACGTACATGGTAAACCAGTTCTCAAAGATCTGAAAAATCTATTGTTAGAACTCCTTACTTTAACATGTTAGTTCCTCTTACGTAAATACCTATTTTAAAAAGTTTGAGGCTAAAAGGTATTCACTAAAGGTCAAAGTAAAAGGGATATGTTACCCGAACTTTTAATGAAAATCAAATGTAGGCCGTGTCACTGACCCTTCTCATTTAATCTAAACTTCTAGTGGACACACCGGCTTCCAACCAGAACTTCTGCTATTGTCGTCTACAAATATTATCACACTATAATATTATAAAAGAAAAGTTTGTGAGTGTGTATGTTTGTTACTTCTTCACGCTTTAACGGCTGAATAGATTTGGATAAAATTGGAATATTTGAGTAGACCATGTCCTGAAATAGCATATAAACATACTTTTTTTATTTTAAACGAAATAATAATAATATTCCACAACTATCACACAATGCTGTCTAGTCCCAAGCTAAGCAGAGCTTGTGGTATGAGTACTAGACAACTGATAAACATACTTATATATTTCTAAATACATACATATTATAGATAAATTACACCCAGACACAGAACAAATGATTGTGCTCATCACACAAACATTTGTCCTGGGTGGGAATCGAACCCACGACCTCCGGCATAATAGTCAGGGCCACTAACCACTAGACCAACAGGCCGGTCACTTTTAATTTTTTCATCACCTGCCATGTTTTTTTTTTCACCACCCTTGGTTGACTGGTAGAGACTGCCCAAGACATTGAGTCCGCCTTTGTACTTTTGTGTTACATGAAGTGTTAGTAAATGACTAGAATAAGTACTTTTTATCCCGGAAATATGTTTTCTTGATACAATTTTCTACTTTCACACATGCGAAGCTGCCGGCAGCAGCTAATGAAATATAAAAGTATCTGTAAAACAAAACAGATGTATTTTTCCCGAAACAGGAGTATATTTTATCTGTAAACACATAAAACAAACTGTAAAAAAAGTGAGAAAACAAAACGTTACTTAGTAAATCCCAAGTAGTTGTTAGATTCCCGGGGCAGTCGGCAGTCGCGGCGGCCGACACAAGAGCGAGCGGAGCAACAAAGTCGACAATACACGTAAAATCAATTTAACAAAGCCACTTTGAGCCGCACTGACCCTTCCACGCTTATTCACAAACACCTACGGCTGTCTACCCAACAGTAGATTCTATCTCGACTTTATCCGTTATATGATTGTGATAATTTACAGTATGTTTTACTTTGTTTTAGACTGATTCATAAGTCCCAGTCTACAATACATTTTTCTTATTATTCTTTTGTGTCGCGAAAATGACGTGATTTCTTTGAAGTTGAGATTAAATTTTTTCAGCTCACAATAGGTATTTGCTTTTGTAGCTTGCAGCTTCGATAGTAATTATATTAGGCGCTGCAAAAATGTACATTTTGCAACCGACACAGTCGTTTTTAGCATTACCAGCGCCCTGGACCAGACTTCTGTCGGTGCCCCCTTGCTCTAGTGAGTAAATATTTGAAACTAAAAGAACTACAATAATGCCTAATATCATTTCCGGATATTGTGGCGACACTTGAGGGAAGCCTATATCCAACAGTGGACGTCTTTTGGCTGAAATAATGATGGTGATGATGAATATAATTTTACTTTTTGTATCGGCAATAAGGTATAAAAATCGATATTCTTCGATTGACAATGTTGCCAAATGTGTCGACCTCAATTATTGAGATAGTGTTGGGAAAATCATCCAATAACATCCCCCGCTCTTGGGTGGAACGGGAGGGTGTGTCAGACTTTTAATGACTAAAAACCCACTCCTGTTCCTTCGTTGCCTTTCATACCAGTGCCGCGTCTTCCTTTCAGAAACAGACCCTCAGAGGCTTCAATAGGCTTCGACCCTGCTGGACTTCAATAGCCTAAGTTTAAAAAAAACTTCTTTTCACGCTCCTCCGATAGTACTTTCCTCGACATATAGCATAGCATAGTCGGCTTTATAATGTTCCCACTGCTGGGACTCAGACCTCCTCTCTAGGAGAGGATATGGGCCGTAATCCACCACGCGGGCCCAGTGCGGGTTGGTGAACGTCACACGTCTTCGAATTTTTGGTTCTAGGACATGCCGGTTTCCTCACGATGTTTTCCTTCAGCGTTTTGAAAGCAGTGGTGATGAAATGAATTACACAAAGTAATGCGCCTGGCTGGGTTTGAACCCGCAACCTACAACTTGTAAGTCGAGGTCGTTACCACTCGGCCACCACTGCTCTCACGACATATAACTACAGGTGAATGTTTCAAGTGAGAGTATAGTTTGAAATTTAGCCATATAGCCATAGAGCTATATGGCTAAATCTGAAACTATTACGAATAGCAAAAACATTCAAAGGAATCTCGAGCCGAAATTAATGAAAAAAACTCCATCGTTGATTTTTTTTTAAATCATTATTCCTAGCGAAAAATCGAACCCATTGGTTTTGGTAGAAAATACCCCATATTAAAATTTTCTACCGTCCTTCGGCTTGCCACCTAATTACACCCTATCCTGTATATAGCCCACCATTACAGGAAGCTGTATTTGCTGTGTCCGGTAGCGGCAATCACACAAAGTCGCGAGTTGCCTATTACAGACACGGTATTCAACAGGAAGCCATAGTTACGGACACCGATCACATCTCGTCCGTTCGTGCAGCTCTATACAATTGTATGGTTGGTAATTCATTATTGCTTATATGCTTGTGTCTTCAACTCACAACTTTTACTTTTCAGTTACCTACACCAAATACTTTTTGATTAGCAATCTATATATATCAAGTCAAGGCAATTCAAAAATTATGTCTACGTATGCCCAGAGAGTGGTTACTTTATATGAATTATATGAGAATAAAACATTCGGTGGTATCTTGTATCCAACACAAGACACAAAAGTGTCTACGTTTGAGCAGAGCCTTAGCTGATAAATGTCAAACGAAAATACTGTTTACGTTCTATTTCTAACCTTATAAATTCAAATATTTATATGCGCTAATCAATTTACCACGTTTTTTTTAAATAAATACATTTTATTTCTGGTCATATACTTTATAACAATCAATCAATCAATATTATTTATTGTTTGTCACAGGTGGTTTAATTCTTACTATTGCATTAGAGTCGCTGCAACATACCCATAAGATGTACAATTTTTATCATTCATAATTTGAAGTCGATGAAATATTATTACATAATTATATTTCATGTCAGTATCCATTATTATTAATAAAATTAGTCCACATAGTCAAAATCAAATTTCATAGTCACACAATCGCAAATTACATTATTATTTCATTCGTCAATATGTTTATCATTGAAGAAGTCATTGATTGAGTAGTATGCTTTACTTATTAAAGATTCTTTGAATTTAATTTTAAAAATATTTAAGAATATTTTTTATAGAATTTGGTAGTCTATTGTATATTTTTATTCCTATTCCAAAAATACTCGATTTAAATTTAACTGTCCTACATTTAATTATACTGAATTCATTTTTATGTCGGACACTTCTTAACGTTTCATAATTACCAATATCACGTTTTATTGTTACTGCTGCCTCATAAATATATAGTGAAGGGAGACTTAAAATATTTAGCTTAGTAAACACCTCTACATGAATCTGTCGGTGTAAGTCCATATATACTTCTTACACATTTTTTCTAGGCTTCAAATGCATATTAAAGTTGTTTGCAGAATTACCCTAAATAAGAATGCCATATTTGAGTATGGAACCCACATACGCATGGTAAGCACTGAGTAATGCATTTTCGTTTACATCTTTTTTTAGCATGTAAAGGGCTTAGGAAGACTGGTTTAAGTTTTTGCAAACATGATCCACATGTATTTTCCAGCTAAGTCTAGAGTCAATATGAATATAAAGAAATTTTGTGCTATTAACTTCTTTAAATGTCTCGCCCTTATAGTTTATGTGAGCTTGTAGTGATTTAGCGTTTTTATTTATAAATGTCATTTAACTTGTCTTTTCGATATTTATTTTTAGATTATTTTAAAATGATGATAAAGATAGCTGTGTTGTCATCTGCAAATAGTATTAATTCTTGGTCTATGGATTTTGGGAGATCGTTTATGTAGATAATAAATAAACTGCACGATCCTGGGATCAGACCTATATGTTTTTTCTAATCTTGTATCATTTTTTATCACAAAAAAATCAAGTCCAATTCACATGAAACACATAACACATGAAATGATTAAAAAAAAAATAACTTTCCCGGAAAAACATAAATTTTGTCTATGCTTTTTAAATGTCGCATTAAATCAGGTTACCTACAGAATTCATCGTACAGCCAAATTTTTTTGTAATTTGTTTTGTTTTGTCGCTTATTTTCCTTGACATTGTTTGTTTTCTTTTTGTTTCGCAGAATTTATACTAATTGACAAGTTACGAACCCCTTGCGTGTACCTACGACACGCGATTCTCCGGCCGACACTGGGTTTTCGTTCTCAGAACACAAATATTTGCATAGATACAAAAATAAATATAATATTTCTTTGGGAATATTATTACTGTCTCCAGTTTTTTACAAAATAAATTGATATTAAGGATTACTTGGAAAGAATATTGAATTTTGTATCATATTAAACTAACTTAATAAGTTATGACATATAGTCTAATAATATAAAACTTTCTTACAATACCAACAAACGGCCTTTGATTATATAGGAATCTAAATTCAAATTTTCTATATCTAACCCGAGGTACATTTTCATAGAACCGCTCTTATGTAATTATAGATAGATAGTTATTCTTTACTGTACACCAAAAATACAATTTACATTAGGAAATTAACATTAATAGGGTGTCACAATGGGCGGTCTTATCGCTAAAAGCGATTTTTTACAGACAACCTTTAGATGGATTTGACAGAGAAGGAGAAAAAAAAGATACGCAGGTAGTAGCAGGTGATTATGATGTTATAACTCATCTTTCTCCCGATATTTTGGATACAAGATATCTCGCGCTGGGCCTTGGTACAGGCCATAGTCCGAAGCGAGGAGGAGTGGCAGGCGGTCGCCTACTTCTGCGAAGCAGCAGAGGAGGCGGCCGATCGCGTGAGGCAACGGTCCTCACGCCCCAACTACCGCCAGGATACCGATCCCGATTTCCGGCCACCGTAGACGCGGGCTTGCGGACGGCGAGCAATGGGTAGCTCGCCGTTTGACCGTCCGGTAACCGTCCGGACCGAGCCCAAGTCGTCGACGGCGCGTACTGTTCCACGCGCGCCTCAAGGAGATGTCAGCAACTGTAGGGGCCCAGCAGGGTCGAAGCCTACTGGGGCCAAGGGTCTGATTCCGAAAGGAAGACTCGCCCCGGTATGAAAGGCAACGAAGGAACAGGAGTGGGTTTTTAGTTAATAAAAGTCTGACACTGTCTCCCGCTCCGCCAAACAGCGGGGGATGCCAAAAGATAATTTTCCCACCGGAAAAAAAAACCCGAGGTACATTTTCGTAGAACCGCTCTTACGTGATTATGATGTCACACATCTTATCCCTGATATTTTGGATACAAAATATCTTATGGATATATCTAGGCTTCTATAGAAATTAAAACATAAGGTCTTTACTCACACAATGAGTAAAGACCTCGGAAAATCTGCTATTTTACGTGAACTTTGGCCCTCCATAATGTACTCATATATTAAAAATATAAAAAAGTATATCTATCGGGATTCGGAATAACGACAATTTTTTTCAAAAAAGTTTTAGCAGTTTAAAAAATATATTTATTTCCTGGAACAAGTTTTGTGAAATATTCGATTAAATCACGGAATTACCGAATGCCAACAGAGTTTTCAGGCGTTATCTCTCTTTTTTCGCGATGCCTCTTCATCAAACATCGCGTTGGATTGCGTTAGATGAAGCAAAAAGCTTTTAAACCATTCTCGACGTTGACAATAGGCGAGTGGGAAAGGGCCCTTAAAAAACCTGTTAATCAGGGTTTAAACTAATCATATATGTGGTTATTTTTTACAAATAAAACCCACTGCAATGTGTTCTTACCTATGCAAGTCGAATATTTATAAAATCGCTGAATAGATAATATTCATTATTTATAAGAATGTGAGATAGGTACGGTTTAGGAGTAAGTATATCAAAAACTAATAGGGTTATAAGATGTAAATGTACAAGAATGAATACAAAGCCGAACCATACAACCAAAATATTTATTAATGTCTACTAGAAAAGTTAAAATAAGAATCTAAACAAAATCTTTACATTTTGCGATGCCGGGAAAAACTTAAGAGGACGACAGAAAAAACCGTGATGTAACAAACAGATACGGCATAATATCGTAGCCAATGTTTTATTTTCCTATTTCGTTACGAACAAAAAACTGAAATCCTTTCCAGGAAAAACCTGTTTCCATTTGTTCTAACCCTGTAATTCAAGTAGAATTAACACTTTAGCCTTTCAAAGTTAACGAGAAGCCAATTGTCCAACCTACAATTGATAAAACCATTTCTTTACCAAAACATCAATTAAGCGAAGCAGACGAATAAAAAACAAACTTTATTCAACTTGATGAGGAAAAAACAATTAAAAGCTGTAATTACTATTAACCCTTTAAATGCCAGCGTCGACTGAAGTAGTCTAAGTAATCGTGCCCAAGATGGCAGTGACGTTTTCAGAGCCGTAACTTATGTTTGAATTATTAAGAACAAGTTGTGCCGTGATTCTACCCGCACTTAATGGCCCTAGGTTTACTTTAGAGGTAATAAATGAACAGGTAGATAGTAGTTTATGGACTGTTTATGTGAACCTTTTAATAAATTGACCTGCCGAACTTTGAATTGACTGAATTTATTGCACGAAGATAAACTGTAGTGAAAATAAGTTTGTCGAAGGAATAGTTTAGATTCCATTGCAGAAAATAGTTTCAAGAATTCATAGCTAGCTTTATGACCAGCTTTAGACGAGAATGGAAACAATTGAAGGAAACCCACACACGTTCTTTTAATAATAAAAGCAAATAAACGGGAGCGTGGGTAGTGTTCCCTGCTCAGTTCAGAGCGGGGCGATAGGTACCGACGGGTGTCACGTTGACGGTACTAACCGCGGCACAAACTGGACACATTGGGTGTCAACCCTTCACCGCTGCGGCTCACACTCCGCTGGCTATTTATTGTCTCTGATCCTACAACTAAATCGGAATTTTGTGACGAAATGTTTGTTTCATTTTCTGTTTTTGTCAATGATAAGTAACTAAACTGTTATTTTCATGTAATTTTGATACCAATCAATTTACATACTACTAGTTCAAAAATGACCACGACGGCCTCTTATGACTAATGAATATCTTGGGTAGTGACAGCTTCTATTTCTGTTACAAGTGACGAAAATAAAGAGATTTCTGTTGAATCATCTCTCCCTAATTTTATTATAATTTGTCCAATTTTTCACTTTCCCGACACGAATTCATTTAAAGGGAACAGCTTTTTAATAATACAAAATTGGCTAAAAGATTGGAGTCTCGCCGATCACATTTCTAGTCAATCAGCGTCGCAATTCTCTTAATGGAAAAACTATTACTTTCCCGCCTTCCGGGAGCAATAAAGTAAAAAAATGTTCCCCGGTAGGTACTTACTATGGTAATCTATGTTACGACGTGTTCCAGCGTGTCGCGCAATTTATTCTACAAATGGTTTTTTTCTTTAGATCCTTGTTATGGATTCTATATCAGCGGTGACATGGAAATAGGCCGTGATGGGGAAAATCAATAAATATCGACGAGGCCATTTATGGGGCTCAGTTTGCGAAGTAAGTTTACGCCACGGATAGGTACAAATGTAAATTAATGGCTGACAAAAAGATCAATGTGACGAATATTAATGGGAGTTTGCAGGTGTTTCCTGAGGAGGAGCTTTAATCGAAGCTAACGTCAGAGTAGAAACGCTAAGACGTTATTTATATTCATAATAAACTAACTTCTGCTAGTGACTTCGTCCGCGCGATAATAGAATATGATTTTAAGGATCATACCTACTCCCGGGGTAAAAAAGTATCCTATGTGAAATTCCAGGCCATGGAGTACCCGTTTGTTTCATCCAAATCTGTTCAGCTGTTTAAGCGTGAAGGAATAACAAACATATACACATACATGCAAACTTGCCTTCATAATATTAGAGTGAAGTATGATAAATGGGTTATTATCCGCGGATATGTTACACGAAAATGAGAGATCATAACATTATTGAGTAATTAATTAAGTGACAAAGCGTAAACAGAAAATTAAATTCTATGATTCTATCGTTGGTAATTCGTCAGACTATACCACGTACCTATCAATCTATCCAGGTAGTTTAATTTTAATGAATATCAAACTTCCTGTTCGCATAACCCAAGTTCAAACGATATTTACATAAGTCGCTCCAGGAGCAAACGTATTTTTTTTTCAAGAAACACACTTATTTCTCGAGGGAATATTTTATAAAATGGAGCAAAAATATTGCATAAGAAAATTCTTGTAAATAGCTCTGGGCAATATCGGATAATGCAGGTTCTTTTTTCAAGTTTCATCAAACCGCTTTGTTAACAAGAACTCTAGATACGGTACAACCACTGCCACCACTACCATTGTTTCCAGATGATTTGCATTCACCGAGCTAAGAACTGATAATACTGATGCAAAAGCCTAGATAAATTAAGTTACTTAAAGAGCTTTTTATCTAAGAATTTTAACATAGCTTTTTTTAGTAAAAATCCTTTATCATCAGGCAACTAAGGTCCATAGATAAAATACACAAATATATAATCTTACAAAATAATAAACTAATACTTGTATAAAAGAAAGTACGACAATTACTAAGCTATACTATTGCACACGAAGTGATGGCGTCGTGGTCCGCTGTGAGGTCGGTATCCTTCCACGAAATCGGTGATACACGACACCCTTCGGCCAAAACTCTCCTTTGAGGAAGGTCTCCAAATAGTGAGCCGGCACCCGCACCACAAACGACTTTTTAATGACATAAACTAGTGCTTGACTGTGATTCCACCTGATGGTAAGCAGTGATGCAATCGTTGATGGTAAATCGCACTAGTTTATTAAGAACCTTTTTACTCTAGCCTGGAAAACACCTAAATTATAATCTGACGGGAAGACCGCTGCGGGCAAATTGTTCCAATCTTTTGATAACGCTTAGTCCAGACTAATCTAGGTTTCGGCTCTAATCTAGGTTTATGTATCCTTTGCGTTAACAGCCTTTTTCACATTTCTATATGAAATGTAGGGTATATAACAATGTTCGAAACAAGAAATGTAAACGTGAAAAGTAAAGAAGGCTATTCTTACATTCCGACAAGACATTTGAATGATAAATAATCCAAGTTTTATTAGAATTACCATAAAGTTTGACAACAATGCAAATGTGTGTTACAGGCCTATTGCTGTGGTTCTAAGAGGGGAACGAAACACCGCCCAAGAGGGAGGTAGCTCTTTCATTTTTCCGGTTTAACATTACAACCTTCCATACAAAATAATATATAGTCTACAGCACTAGCCAGAAAACTAACGCTGCAGATACTAGCAGCAGCAACAGTGTAGTGGTTAGCAAATACTGTGATCTCGAAGGAGATCGCATGAAAAATCTTATTAACTTGCTGAATAGACAAAAAGACTTTTTAAGAATTATGTATAACCTGCCTACACCTAACCAAGATGTCCCTACTTATAGGTGGAAATGAATTCGCGTGATGGCGTACTTCTCTCGAGAACGAGCTTAAATCACGACGAACGATAAACAATTTTCACATCACTTCCGCACAATTGTGCGCCTGCATGTTAATAAGACCTATTTTTCATACAATCTCCTTCAATATGATAATACCTACCTATGCACGTAGAGTCTTACAAAAAGTCTTTCAAAGGAACGAAAGCCGAGAATTCTCTTAAACCCAAAGTGCCCTACTAAATGATTCATGCTTCTATTTATATAGAAATTCGACTTAACCAATTACTAACACAAAGCCCAAGCAAACTTTAGTTTTACTTTTTAAATTCTATTTCCTTAACATTACAATTTTGGTGGACCATTTGTAATTCCAGTAGGACTGGTTTTACACTAAACTCACAGAACTTCGAAAAAAAAAATTTAACAAGTTAGAGATATTTTGGTTTTTTACTCGTAAAATATTTGGAATACGCATTTGGAATGGGGACAAAGGAAGACAATGGCATCCAGTTAAACTCGATTAAGTAAATCTGTCCTGCGTCAATATTAAACAACTGTCGCCTCAATACCATTGTGCTACACTTTAATAACTTTATGATCAAATTTTGTTTGCTTTACATAATGGAAAAAGATTTAAAAGGGTCCTGCGTCCTGACCTCGAAAGGATCTTTTATTAAATCTATATATATAAAAGCGAAATACCACTCACTGTTTGATCATGAAATCTCAGAAACTATAACACCTACAAACATAAAATTTGACAAGTAGGTTCCCTATAGGGTGTAGACATCCGCTAAATTTTTTTATGAATTTTATGAAACTCCACCCTTATGGGGGTAAAAAAGGGATTGGAAGTTTGTATGGAGAAACCTACTTTTACGCGGGCGAAGCCACTGGCAGAAGCTAGTTCTAAAACTGCACATTTACAGAAGGACCATACTTAAGTGGCAGTGGATAGGGCACATTGCTCGCAGAACAGATGGTCAATAGTTTCGAAAGGTTCTGCCCCCCTAGCTAAGTCACAACGGTTTCATTTCTATTCTCTTTTCGTCGATCGCCTCGAGTCGGTCACGCCTTCTACAAGGTAGACAGACCTGGTAAGGGTCGCGGGAATCCGATTGATGCGGACCATCCAGATCGGACGCACAGGACCGTTCGTTGTGGCGACACTTAGGGAGACCTATGTCCAACAGTGGACGTCTTTCGACTGAAATGATGATGTTGGTGATGAAAATTATGTTACTATTTTGGAGTACAATAAAGTTTATTCTATTCTAATGGGTAAATATTTAAAAGGTCCTGCATCACGACCTGGAACCGATCTTTTGTTAAGATTTACATAAAACTACACATTTCCACAAAACATACATAGCAACCAGTATCTGTCCAATGAGTCCCAAAAGTGGCGAGCTTCATGTAACAAAAACATTCGGTATTTATCTTATTCTTGTGAATAACAGATGTTCGGCGTCCTTACAATGCCATTTATCAGTGTCGTTTCTGTCTAATCATTCCGACGCACATTTATCACGACATTTTTTATGTAGGCTATAAATAGCATTGCATAGCATCTTAGCGATCATAAAAATGTGACAAATTGTCCCATTTTAACTTTTTATTATTAAAAGATTTTATTGCAGTCTCAGTTTATTAGAGCATATTGACCCGGTCATTGCAGTTTGTGCTATTTTGCGCAAGTAAGTATTATCTCGTCTGACACAAATGGCCACGCAAACCTTTTCTAAAATAAAAAAAAATAAAACCATTTGACCGCTTGCGCCGGATTGGTCCGACGAATGTTTTCGTGTCCTATTCGCCAGAGTCGTCTATTTGCGACTGCGTCCCATTTTTTCTCTTTTAGGTGACAAAAGAGCTGACAATATGGAGTATTTGGCCGTCGATGTGCGACCCCGGCGGAAGAAACACGAGAATTAGTTTAATAATATTCCACAACTTTCACACATCGCCATCTAGTCCGAAACTAAGGAGAGCTTGGGATATGAGTACTAGATAACTGATAAACATACTTACATATTTCTAAATACATATTATTATAGATAAATTACACCCTAAAGGCCTTACCAATACTGTCTGTAATTGGTACCAACAGATTTATTTTGCTAAAAACTCAAGACTGCTTGCGTCCCTGAATTTATCTTCAAATAAATTAAATTGTAGCTGCTCACACATAAATCTTTATGGCTAGCGTTTTTCGACCAGAAAATATAAAGCACACACTTCAATGAAATGTTTGTTCAGTTGATCGGTTTAAATATGTATTTCAAGACAGTTCCTCGAAAACCTACCACTACCGCCTTTAGGCTGGCATTAATTTATAATAATATTGTATATACGTATCTATTATATCAGGCTAGTTTGACACTAAATAATTATGTTTATAAAATTTTACTTATTATTTCAGAAGATATGTGTATTGAAAAACATCATTGCACTTGTCTCCAAAATGGGCATGTCTTCAACTCAAGCGTGTTTTCCGTCTCGACTACAATGACAAAGTTTATCCACTTGCATCAAAATGTACCTGGAAGCTTCGCAAAATTTAATGTTTAGGTACTGGCCTATGAGCTTAACATTCAGTAAGCGAGCTAAATAAAACAAACAGGTCCAAATGTTTCCTGAATCACAAATCCTAAATCAGTTCCTTAAAAGCATTGCAAGCGGAAAAGCTCAATTCCTAGTATCAGGATAAACTCGAAGCAGTCACCAAGTATTTCTGCTACTTAGAGCAGAGCCAACTGAATAAAATGGAGTCTTATATATATAAAATCCCAAGAGTTTTTCGATATAACACGGTACGGTAAGAATATCGTCTTTAAAAATATGTATTTTGTTCCGAGAATTTTCTCTACTTGTTTATTTTTGAAAAAGTTTTGTATCTATTTTACTTGAAGACAAGGAGTTTTTTTGTTGCAATAATAATTAATACACATATTATAATGTATTCCACAACTATCACACAGCGCCATCTAAGCAAATCTAAAGAGACCAGCCCTCCTGGCCAAGTTACAACAAGAAAAAATATAACACGGTATAAAAATTATTGTGATCGATTCAATTACTGATTCTGAACAAACTATATTCAGGTTTCGCATATACTAAAAATAAAGTTGTATAAAAGGAGAAACTGACTGACTGACATACCAACGCACAGGCGAAACTACTGGGTCTGTAAAATTTTGCACAAAGCATGATTTAGGCGAGCACTAGGAAGGGATTTTTGAAAATTCACCCCCTAAGGGGATGAAACGGGGGTCCATAGTTTTTATTGAGAAACCTACGTTCATACGGACGAAGCCGCTGGCAGAAACTAGTTATAGATAAATTACACCCTTACACAGAACAAGTGATCGTGCTCATCACACAAACATTTGTCTTGGGTAAGAATCGAACCCATGACCTCTGACATAGCAGTCAGGGACTAACCACTAGACCAACAGGCCTGTCAAATTAATAATTAAGTTACCTACCTACCTTTAACTGTGAAATAGAATGCCATGTATATTAATCCAAGTAAGGATAACATGTTCAATATAAATACTAGTATTCTACATAATGGTATTTACCAAGAAACTACTTATGAAAGATAATGAATCCTAGAGTATGTTATACCCTCACAACAACTGTTTTGCCAAGACTCAATACACAAGCACAATTTATTTGTTGTTACGCAATAAATCGGTTCATATAATTGAACTGTTCCTAACGAAAGTATTTTTCTTATTCAGTGTATTTAAGAGCATGCCTACATTAACAACCCGCACTGGGCCCGCGTGGTGGATTATGGCCTATTCTCTCTCCTAGAGAGAAGGCCTGAGTCCCAACAGTGGGATCATTATAAGGCCGACTATGCTATGCTACATTAACATAACCGAAATGATTCCATGGAGATTTAGAATTCATCTAACTGACTACACGGTTTTTTTAGGTTAATCATTCAATGACTTCTCTCGATCGAGGGCGGAGTGGGAAGGCGTGTCAGATGTTTACTAACAAAAACCCACCCCTATGTTCCTTCTTTGCCTTGCATTCCGGCACTCCGGGTTTTCCTTTCAGATGCGAAACCATGGCCCCAGTAGGTTTCTACCCTGCTAGGCTCTACGGTTCTGCTGACACCTCCTTAAGAGGGTCCTTTTTCACTCGAATATCGCCAACATCGGGCATTTTTAAGAGCTTATTACTTTATCTAACGCAATCCAACGCGATGTTAGACGAAAAGGCAACGCGAAAAAAAAGAGTTAACGCCTGAAAACTTAGCCGAGTTTAGCATTCGGTAATTCCGTGATTTACTGGAATATTTTACGAAACTTTTTCCAGGAAATACGTGTTTTTTTAATACCTTAAAAGTTTTTTAAAGAAATTGTCGTCATTTATAATCTTGATTAAATTTGTAAGGCTTTTATTGTTACACCTTTTTAATTTTTGAGTACTATCATGCAAAATAGTAGATTTTCATAGGTTTTTACTGGATTCGTTTTACACAAATTTCAGAAAAAAAAAAATGATTTCAGTAGAAGCCTAGATAATCCACAAGATACTGTGTTTCCAAAATATCTAATGGAAATTTTGTAATAAAGTCATAATCGCGTAAGAGTGGTTGTATGAAAAACAGTGAAAATATACATTGAGTTGGATGATATGGTGATAAATATGGTGGTAATCATTTTAAATGTGATACTTAGTTTCTCAGTTTGATATATCCCTTATTATTTTATTTTTTTAAATTTGCTTGCCTATTCCTAAGTAGAATGTACATGGCACACTCCTATTTACTCCACCCGTATTTAATGTAACCTACACTCTATTCGCGTTAAGGTTAGATATTTAGCGGTCTTTAAGTCAAGAGTGAATAGATTACTTCTAGGCAAGCGTACTCCATCACACACCACATCATCGCTTATCAGGTGAGATATATCTCTTTGAGGCACGCGTGGAATGCATCGACCTCCTATGCCTGGCCCTTACTCGGACACCGAGCTATCCATCCGCAAGCCTGCGTCTACGGTAGCCGGGAGTCACACTACGACTGGCACCCTATACTAGGTTTAAAATATCTATGTTAAGTTAAATGTCAGTACCAAGTTTCATGTTACTATACGGTTTTCCTTTGATATCAAATGTTGAATCAAATCTAGAATAACTGCGACCTTGTTATAAGTAACTCAAACAAATCCTAGATAAATAATAGAAGAACAAAAAAGTAGAATTTTCCACAAATCCTTATGACTAAAACTAAGTACCTACCTGCTTCGTGTAATCCAGTTTCTTTGTCGTCGGATAAACGGAGAAAATAAAACTTCTGAATCCCGGGCAATCCTTACGAAATAACTTAAACTAAATGTGAAGCGGAATCTAAGCAAGGTCAACTTCAACGTATACTAGAGTGTATCTTCTTAAATTGTCCTTGGAGACGGTCTGACATTGTAAATTCCATTATACGTGCGTCGTCTTTTAGCGCTTAAATTGTCCATTAAATCATCCTAAGAAAAATAAAAAGGCCTTCCCAAAATAAATATTATGTTAAACTTTTTTATCCCACATCTAACCTTTTCTCTCCGTTTAGTATATTTAAGAATAGCAAACATTAGTAAACCATTTTATTATAATAACGCGAAATTGCTTGCTTATATTGTGTATGTTGCAATATAGTAATAAACGTAACATAAACAGTGCCTACCTATTTACCTAACATAATGTAATCTACTTTATAATGTTCCCACTGCTGGGACTCAGTCCACATGTCTTCAATTTTTGTTGCCTAGGGCATGCGTAATGAGAGCAGTAGTGGACCCTACTGACGAGTTCGTGGGATCAAACCCAGCCAGTCGCATTCCGTTGTGTAATTTATTTCATCATCATTGCTTTCAAAACTGTGAAGGAAAACATTATGAGGAAACCTATTTGCTATACATAATAATGCATGTATATCGGAATCTTTTGCGAACTTTTGGTTTAGAGGGTGTGAATTTATCAAATAACTTCTTCAGTTCTGGGTGGAAACAAAAGGAGTATGAGACTTCTACTGACTAAAACCCACTCGTGTTTCTTCAGTGGCACTTAGCGTTAGGCCTAGGACGCGGTAAATCTTTCTACAAATCTTGCAGCCTAGTAGGCACTGGTTAGCGGGTTATATTGACATCTCTTTAAGGGATGTATGGAACACAACGATCCGTCGTCACGAACCTGCTCCTTCTTTGACTTGCGCTCAAGCTATCTCTTGCGCCGTGTTGTACAGATTGTCTTTTTCTTACACTTTTTACACTCTTTCGCTCGCATTACTGCTTCGCACAAGGAGGTGATCCCATGTCCTCTCGGTTCGTAACATGACCTAGACTAGGGCCATACGCGAGACGTCACTATTAGCACTGCTCTCCTTCACGAAGACATCGCGCTGTTCTGGCTAAATGATGCAGATCTCCACAGTGATCTCCTAACGGTCCACACAACGATGACACCTGGGAGTATACTCCGGCCGAATCAGAAACAGGAATCTTCCGAAACAACCGTGTCCGGTAAGGACCTCGTCACGCGGAAGGTGGGGACGCCGTGGTCTCTAACCACTTCTCAAAGAAAGGACTTATCACCGCGATTATCGTATTGTACAGTCGTCTAAAATTTGTAGTCTAAACATATTTAGTCATGAGAGATCAAAAAAGAAAAAACAACAATAGGGTCCTTAATTAAAAGTCTATACCCAGAAACTGTTGAACCTACAATTTATATCTTAAACTTTAGCAAAACAAGAAACGGCTCAAAAAAGGTTTTATTCTTGATTGAGTTCCGATTGTACCCCATTAACAATGCCTTTATCAGAAAAAGGATGCCTTTATTTTTTGGGTTAACAATTGGTTGCTGGCATACAATCAGAGTTTATTTAGGCAGGAGGCGCCTAACAGGACAAGAAGTGAGGCAATAAGAAACTTGCTATATTTTATCCAGTCGCTAGGGATTCCGTAAAGCCAATTAGGAACACAGTCATGCCCCGGGACGGTATAGTGCCAAATTAGGATACCGGACTTTAGGACAGCTGTCTAAATTAGGCGACGTCACCGGAGAAACTGTTTCCTACGTGCCTGGAGCAACAACACGAAACAAACTAAAGCAGCTTCATTGCATGTGCAACTATGGCTGCTCGTACATTGGGTTTATTTACTGGTTTCCTAACTACAAAATTCGAGAGACAACATTGAATAACAAACCAAGAAAATATTTGCTCTTATAATGGTGGTGGTAGAATGAAACCAACGTTGGATAACAGTTTCAACAATTAACTTTCATTTTTCACGTTCATCAACATTTGACAGACTTTATCAAAAACGGTTTAATATTAGAGAAAATCCATTTGTGTTTCCTAGGACTGCGGTGCTATCACCCACTTTACTGTTAGTATACTTATTATGTATTTTACCACACATAACTACTAGTTCCGCGGTGTTGCCAATTTATCCCAAGAATACATTCTCCCGCGATGAAATGCATCCTTTGAGCTTTGTATCTACCATTGTGCCAATCCAAATCCGTTTAGCCGTTTGAGTGTGAAGGAGTAACAAATATTTAGGGTATCCGGAACTGGGTGTAAACTCCCGTAAGAAAGTTAAAAGTGGAGGTTCTTCCTACCAGACGGGTGTTTCTGATCCGTCCAGTCTGTTGTATATTGCTCTAATTGCGCACGGAGAACCTCCAATACGTCAATGCGGGATTTTGAACTTTAGTACCTTTGTTGCGTTATAGATGTCACTACAAACACTCACATACGTTTAAAAAGTTTCGCCTTAATAATATTAGTAAGATACAAGACGTAATTTCAACATAGCATTTTGTGTAAACTGTAAACGCTGACTTAGGACTACAGTAATGCACACACAGCTTCCCACATGAAACTGTGTCGCAACTCAGCAAACCCTATCATTGTATTTGCAGCTGAATATAGTTGCGTACGGGTAGGAGGCCACACAATGGCGATAAATATCACAACAACAGCACGCCCACGCTGTTCTGTGGCTTGTTGCTGCGATTTCCAAATGTATATTTAACTTCACGCAAAATTGGGCCCTATCGGCAGGCATAAACAACAAGTTTACAACAAAGTTGCGGCTTAAATTGAATACTCGTACAACTTGTCATTAATTTTCAGTCGCGGGAATATGTATTATTTTTAAAGCAAAGTTAACATTGAGTAATAAAACTTCTCACTTTAGTATAAAATAATATATTTATTATTTGTTCCTTTGAATTGTCAGGTCAGTCAGTTAGGAAAGTGATACTAATTGCACATTCCAAAGCGTAGATAGATATCATAAAGAAGAATATGTAAGATACTCCATAGACACTCTTTTTAAATTATTTTGTTACATATTTCTTGTAGTTTACTAATGCAAGAGACCAATTTATTGAGCGCCTTATCTCAACGGTTGCCGGTTGACTAAGAGCACTGTCACCCGTCATTTTTTTTTTTGGTTTACCCCTTAGCGAAGGCTATAGTCCTTCGACCAAATCGCCTAGTCTTTCGTCCATGTTTTCTTGCGTAATAAGTCTTCCGTAATAGTTGTTTATTTTTGTTTTACATAAAAATGCGGATGTAACACGTTCTAATGTTTTTTTTTTTTGTATTTGGAAGCAAATGTATCGATTCAGCCTTCATAAAATTCTCAGCTCTACATATTATGGGCACGCCACAATTATGGCGGTAAGTCCCCTCTTTGAGGCGTGGTTGGAAAGACCTCACGGCGTCCTCACATTCCGCATGACGCAGGTCCTCACCGGACACGGTAAGTTCGGGAGGTTCCTGCACCGGATTCGTGCGGAAACGACGCCCGGGTGTCGCCACTGTGTGGCCCACCCGGAGGACACGGTGGAGCACACGGTGGAGGTGTGCCCCGCTTGGGCAGAGCAACGCCGTGACCTCGTGAGGGCAATCGGCGGCGGTGATCTCTCGCGCCGGGCCTTGGTTCAGGCCATGCTCCGGAGCGAGGAGGAGTGGCAGGCGGTCGCCTCCTTCTGCGAAGCAGTAATGCTAGCTAAGGAGGCGGCCGATCGCGTGAGGCAACGGTCCTTACGCTCCAACCGCCGCCGGGATTCCGATCCCGATTTCCGGCCACCGTAGGCGCGGGCTTGTAGACGGCGAGCAATGGGTGGCTCGCCGTCTGACCGTCCGGTAACCGTCCGGACCGAGCCCAAGTCGTCGACAGCGCGTTTTGTTCCACGCGCGCCTCAAGGAGATGTCAGCAAATCGTAGGGGCCCAGCAGGGTCGAAGCCTACTGGGGCCACGGGTAGTGTGAAAGCGGAACCCGGGGCCCTGGGACGAAGGCAACGAAGGAACAGGAGTGGGTTTTTAGTCAGTAAGAGTCTGACACTATCTCCCGCTCCGCCCAAGAGCGGGGATGTCATTAGGATGATTTTCCCACCCAATAAAAAAAAAAAAAAAAAAAAAAAAAAATAAATAAAAAAAAAAAAAAAGCTCTACATATTATTCCAATTGCGCAGACACTTGAGATACAAATTTGCGAATAATTAAAACAGCCACTGAACTTCACTCGAAGTAATCCCGCCAAAAACTCCTCATTATGCTACATGGACAGCTTTACTACAAATAATCACAAATACATTTTGGTGTTGCCAGCTACTTGTCAATTGCAATGAATAATCAAATACAAAATAAATTAAATAATATGCTTGGTTACAAAAACAGAATAAACAATCTAATTGCGTATGAAAACCTAATAATAAATTGTGTGTTTATTTATCCTTATTTAAAAAACCAAACACAGAGTAATAGCATGAAAACTTTTCAGATCCTCACAAACTGAATTCGAGAAAAATGAACAATACTTTCATTGTTTCCGCAGACTTTGTTGAAATATTGAATTGGTAACTTTTTGAACGTTTACCGTTCATTCATCATAGCGTGGAGTTTGCTGAAGCTAGTGAAAAAATACAAAACGGGCACGTGCCGGAGCGCGGTTACTAAAGCCGATAAGAGTGTATTGATCTTTTTTATGGTTCCGTACCCGATGGGTGCCAACGAGAACCTATTACTAAGCCTCCGCAGTCCGCCCGTCCACCCATCCGTCTGTCTGCCTGCTTGTCCGTCTGTCAGCGAGTTGTATCTCATAAAACATAAGAGGTGAAAACACATTTGAACTGTTTCACAGAATGTGTATTTCTATTGCCACTATAACTAAAAAAAATAAAATAAAGTTAAAAATAAAAACAAATAATAAAATTAAAAATAAAATTTAAATTTAAAGGAGGTTCTTTCCCATACATCAAACGTTATTTTGTCAGCATTTTCTGCTTGATTTTAATAATGTAGTACGGAACCCTTCGTGTACAAATCTGACTCGTTCTTCTTTTGTCATTGTATCACAATACAATCTCCTGCCATTTTAGCTTTTCCTATTTCCATCTTCATAGTTGTAAATGAATTAAATATTGCTCAAAGCTTGAAGTTTACGCTGCGACATAACATTTTCTAGCGGATGTTACCGCATCTATGTGTTGTACAGTGCAAATTGCAATACGAATATTACCGCTTAAGTTGGTAGCATCTGACGTTCGCTGCTAATTGTTATATTATATTCAACTAGCTTCCGCCCGCGGCTTCACACGCGTGAAAACTGGTTTCTCCATACAGACTTTGAACCCCCGTTTCCTTCACTTAGGGGTTGAATTTTGGAAAATCCTCTCTTGGTGCTAGCCTACGTTATGAAAGAAATCTTGTACAAAACTTCACGCTCATAGTCCCAGTAGTTTCGGCTGTGCGTTGATATGACAGTCAGTTTCTCTTTTTATATATATTGATTACTATAAAGCTGCCATCAGACGAACTGCATAGCAGCAACCGCGCGGAGTCCATATATTTAACTGCGGTCGGATCTGAATTTGCACAGTTGCTCAGGCGCTCAGTGTAAGATTTTATCTTTAAGAGCCTCAAAATAAGATGACGGTTTAATAAAAAATAGATAGAGAATAGAAGAAGGTAAATTTGTTAGAAATATCTAACAAATTTTTAGTTAACAATCAACGTTTCATATACTATTCATTTCACAAACAATATTTTGGTTCTTTTAGAAAACTGACGTTTATATGAAATATTATTAACATAATATGTACACATAATATGTGTAATATGTACACGCTATATTACATATAATATGAAATATTATTTTGTAATAAATTTTCTAAACGATCATGACAGTATTGTATTATATTAAACCTATTATTGCACTAACATACAAAGTAGATGTGAATCATGCAGTATAGTAGTTTGGGTTTATGGGTGGAAAGAAGATTTTTCCCTCCTCTATGTTGCCCGAGGTTGGTTGCCAACATACAAACAAGCAAGAAGGCATGCAGCATGCAAGCAGACATGCAACATGCAGCAGGCATGCGGCATGCAATCAGGCATGCAGTACTGAAGTAGGCGTGCAATATGCAGCAAGCATTATTTCTGTCACGACACCGGCACTGCGGGATTTGGGCGGCCCCACCCAAGTGCAAAATAATACCTATGACACATGATACTTCGACAATCTAAAAATATGTCATATATCAAAAAAGACGTCGGTCAATAGTTTTCGGTATAATGAAATTTGAATGAAAATATTTCGGAAAAGTATTGGTTCCCAAAAAAAACACTGGTTATATTCTCCAAACGACGTTTTATGAGATAAAATGAATAAAAATAAATCGCTTGTCAAATGACACGTTATTAAACAAAAGTTTATTTGGTGATTTGAAATTTGTTGTTGTATAAAGATGAAATTGCGAACTTTGTTTTTGCCAATCCCTGATTGTCAAATGAAAATTAGTAAATCAATTTTTGGTGAACTGACACCTAAGATGACATTGATCGCATAATGTCAATGTGCATTCGATGCGACCGATGAGCGTTATGCTCCTTGACTAACCGCACACTAATTGTATGTGGTTAGCGATGGACATGCGTCGACACTACACGACTGTAGCCAACTGCGTTAAAGTTGATATCATGAACGAAGTCGAACGTACAATTGCATGCAGTTAAACATATCAACTGCGCGCGGTTGCTGCGATGCAATCCGTCTGTTGGCAGCCTTAGTTTACTGTAATGTACTTAACTACTAACATACTCATATTTATTTAACATGTTTGTATCGTGTCAATGAACTTTTCGTGGATAGTTAAGACGGTATGTACTTGCTGCTAATTCCTTATATAACTGGGTCACCGTTGGAGTAGTTCTAGATTGTTATTTATCTTCAGTATCGCTTGATTTGCATATCGTTATTGCCGTATCGATCTACTCGAAACGACTACTATACTACTATAAGTTACATTATACGTACGGACACATTCAGCCGCCCCTCGAGCACCGATTGTACATACGTCTGTACAACTTGAATGACCTTGAAAAACGCTTAATTTTCGTTTTGTACACACGTTTATACGATTTTTTAGCCGATTATTTTAGTTTTTATATCTTTTTTTTTCCTGGAATAATCCCGAAAAAGTTTTTTTGTGTTTATTTTTTATTTTTTTGTGATTTACGTAAAAACGCACAATTACGTAATAATAATACCCCGGGGCGCTCGACGCGTTAAGATTATCGCCTGACTACTAAGAACCATGAAACCTGATTTCATTCTAAAACTTTTACAATGCCTTCAGAAAGTATACGTTAATTACAATTTATTTTTAACCCCTTACCAAACTAAGAGAAGTGTCGGTCTGTCGGTTTTTTTTTTTATGAGGATATCATCTTATGACTTCTCTCGCTCGTAGATTGTGACGGTGTGTCGGACTTTTACTGAAACCACACCTGTGTTTCACGGCCACGAGTTTCCTTTTCAGAAACTCCCCGTGATCCTAGTAGACATCAGCCCTGCAGTTTTGCTAACATCTCTTTGAGGCGCTCGTGGAACGCTACGTGACTATACGAACTACGCTCTCTCTGACATCTCCGGTCGTAGCCCGGAGTCACAGGGATCGCCCTGCGACGTATGTCTGTCGGTGTGTCTGTCTGTATGTATACCTGTGGCCTCGTAACTCCCGGACTTAGAAATGACTTTGACATAGTATTTTTTGTTTGAACAGTGACTTAATTAAGTATGTTCTTAGGACTTTAGGACCTCTAAATTAAAGTATATAAGTAAAATGGGATGCAACTATAATTTCTATTTAACATGTTTAGTATTAATAGTAAGGAGTGATCCTCTGATATCGCAATAACGTTAATATTAACGTATACATAATATCAAAGTAATTAATGTAAAGATAAGTAGACAATCATTTTACTATTATTATTAGTTCCTGCCAGCGGTTTTGTCTGCGTGACAGTAGACAGTAAATTGTCGCATGGGAATATCCAGTCGGGATAAAAAATATCCTATGTGCTAATTCCAGAACATGGTATAACCGTACATGAAATTTCATCTAAATCCGTTTAGCCGTTCGAGCGTGAAGAAATAGCAAACATACATACTCACAAACTTTCGCTTTTAGCCTTATTCATCATCATCATCATCATTTCAGCCGAAACACTGTCCACTGCTGGACATAGGCCTCCCCCAAGTGCCGCCACAATGAACAGTCCTGTGCGTCTCGCATCCATCGTACTCCCGCAACCGTTACCAGGTCATCGGTCCACCTTATAGGAGGCCTTCCAACGCTACGTCTTCCGGTACGTGGTCGCCATTCCAGAACCTTTCGACCCCAACGGCCATCCGTTCTGCGAGCAATTAGCCTTATCAGTGTAATCATTTCCTTTGTATTAGAAATTTTGATTTTTTAGGGCCATTTGTTTTTTTTTATAAGAGCAACAACAGACTGCGACAGTTAATCTTTAAAGATACCCCATCCAGCTGACAGGTACCGACTCCTCCAAGTCTAGTGTTAGTATCTACACAGTATGTTAACGTCAGACGCCAACTAATTAGAGCGCCATACCCCAACATGTTTATTTAGGTAGGTACATAAGTTTACACTCTACACTCAACTCCTTTGTATTAAAAGTACTTTGGAAAACAAATTCTTATCTTGAATTAGCCAATTATTTCTTGCGGTACTATAAACCCTGTAGCATGACGCCTTTGTTACGCTATTTTGCGTAATTAGGTGCTAATATAATTACTAATATACCCTTGGAAGTTTTACATACTTGCATTAATCGTCGTTTGAGTGTTTGTTTACGCCGACCACAAAACATGGGTTTATCCTATGGACCTTTACAATTTAATGAGCAATTCTGAGGGATAATACTGTAATAAACATGCTTGGACTAGTGCTTATGGTAATGCTGCCTTTGGAACGAGACACATGCTTGATATTCAAGTCGTATAAAAGCATACCTAAGTAGAAAAGAGCGTAAGCCCTTCTCAAAGTAAAACCACCTCGGAGAGATGTGATTTCTGGAGTGAGAATGTTTAAACCCCCTGATGATTTTACTGAGCCTTTAGAGAGCCTCTCTCCTGCCCCCCTAGTCGAGTTTCGATCGTTTCGTTTACGTCGAGCACCTCGAGTAGGCCATGTCTTCGATTCCTTTATTCTGACCACGCAACTGAGCGTTGAGATGACGTCAGAACAAAGGAATCGGAGGCGTGGCCTACCCGAGGCGTTCGACGCAAACGAAACGATTGTAACTTGGCTAGGGTGGCAGGACACGAATTGCTATGGACAACCTGGATAACTCTAAACAGACTCTGCACCCATATTAGGTGGAGCAAAGACAATGTCCACAGATGGGGTTCTCGGACGATTCCGACCTTTAGTTTTTGTGTGGCGTCTCTCCGCAGACCATGTCCCTCTTTCAATTCTGCATCACGTGCCCTGTTACCAGTTCACGTAGAGACATAATGACAGCATCAGTAGACGGCATTGCCGTGGCCGAATACTGGGCCATCGACACGCCAAGGAGAAGAAGTAGAAAAAAAACAAGACACATTTAGCAGTATATACCAATGGCACATCACTGCCCCTTAAATCAAAATTCTAGAAGGGCAGGATGCGCCTCAGATGTGCATAGCTATGGTTAGATACGATTTATGCATTCTTTTTTTTTCTAACAATCTAGATCTTATTATGAGGTTAATGTTTTGTTTTATCAGTAGTCCAGTGTTATGTGGCCACCGGTGGTACACACTGTCTTAACGTGTTAATTGATTATAACTACATTATACCTAATAAGAAAGTTTGACAAACGAAGCAAATGACAATAATCGCTTAATCTCAATAAATCGAGACTTGCCATTGTACGTCCCCTACATCGTCGAAGTTATCTATGGAAATAAAATCCGGGCGGGTAATTACTGGCGACCGTCATCCGCTTCGATACGACCGCGGCCGCGCGACTCCGGCCGCCGACGACGCGCTGCTGTTTATTCGGCCGCACGGCTGAGCAACATAATGAGTTGGTATCAACCAAATGCTACCAAAAACGTGTGATTGCTTTGACAGCGATTCAATTGCCTAATGTACCGTGCCGCACTGATGACTTCCACTGACACAAATCAACGAAATTCGCTGGCAACAGTGGCGACCAATGTACTTGTATTTTGCGACATTTACCCGAAACTATCGCATTTCGCTTTATGTTAAAGTCAGAAATAATATCGACTACGCATGTAAGTTTAGCCCGAAAAAATAAAAACACCCGAAATGGAGCCATCGCGACATAGTTTATTGTCATTGTTGTGGAAAGCGTAATGGGGAAAACAGTTCGGTTTTCGGTATCACGGTCATATTTTTGTTGGATTTTCTTTACTTATTTTTCCAAATACATTTTTTATTTTTATGGGTGTTATTGATATTGAATTACATTCAGTTTCATGCTCAGATTGTTGGCGCTTAGATGTGTAGTTACCTACATATTGTGATATAACCACACCAGTACTAACATTTAATGTGCTGGGTGTTGTGTGCACTGGGTAATTGGCACTTTACCGCACAATGCTGATAGGCACAAGGCTGATGACAAAGTATCACGCTTTACTTTGTCATCACACTGTTTAAATTAGCTCTGACCAGCATACAGCCGAATCGATTACTGAGCTTTTAGTATCTAATCAGTGACATTCATTTATCTCCAGTGACTGGATTCAAGCGCCATTTACTGAGTAGCCACTTTATATGTTGATTGGGTAATTTAACCAAAGCTTCGCTTGCTTCAAACGATTTGGTCCCTTAACTTTTTCGACATTCACCGATCTATATTGATGTGTACGATAACATTAATAGAGCAAATCTGAAGACCACGTATATTGAGATAAAATTAAGAAGCTGAATAATAATGCGTTTGTATTAGCATTTGATTCCAAGAAAAACCCGCTTGCGCGACTTGTAAGAAACCGCTTCCAAGTCCCGCATGATCGCTTGACTGCTCGCGGCGACACGAGCAACCTAGTGACGGAGTTACTCCGTCCGTGGGCGGCTGCGCGAAACTTTGATGTAGATAAAATTTGAAATTATTTCACACTAAGAGTCATTGACACCCACATCACTGCCGACCGCCATTTCAGTATGAGGGCTGATTCATACCGAAACGGCAGCGGCCACGCACTTCTTAGCGATCTCGCCTGTGACTGGCGGCTGCCTACCGTTTGTGAATCGGCCCTAAAGTAAAAATCGTCAAACCGGTCTTAGGTCACATCCATCTCATGTCATTAAAAGAAATATTAGAGAAGTATGAGTTACACTAATTAGATTGAGTACGGTACGAGAAAATACTTGACGCGACCAAAAAACATCTGTCCTAATTGGTCTCGTCCCGAAGACTTGCATACGTCATGCACGTCTTTGGCACGATAGCAATTGGGTTAAGTACAATACGACAAAATACTTGACGCGGCCAAAAAACATCTGTCAAATAGGAATTTTAGGCAGACAATGTTCGGATTACAAGCTAGTCGCACAAAGGGTAAGCTAGCTTAGAGATAGTTCGCTTTGAAGTCGCCGGACAGCAAAGAACCTTTGAATAAGCGCGGGTCAAAGGTAAAAAGGGTCGTAACATCAAAGATAATTGAGAACCTATTAAAAGATTCAACCGAACAGCGCAGAACAATTATTGTTGTAAGCAAAATTTAACGTCGCGTCGTGAATAATTTAATTAGTCTGCGAGATGCAATTTTAATTATGAATACCTACAAAAATTCTTGACAAATTGGGATCAAAGATTTATTATAAATTCTGTGCTTATTTTAGGACCATGAAAATAAATTTCATTGTTATTATAGCTAGCCCCATATATATAATATACTGCTGAGAAAAGGCCTCCCTCCATTCTTCCCAACGATGATGATTCCTCGCTTTCTTATTCAAATTCTCAAGGAGATATCCAGGTCGCTTGGAGGTCTACCGCAGGTCCGGGCACCAATTCTTTGTTTTACGGCCCAAAGCTCGCTCGTCATGTTTAACATGCAGCAGATATGTCCTGCCCAGTACCATTTACATTAAGCAGCCTTTTAAGCCACATCAAGTCATCATCATAGTTATATGCGTTTTGGAGCGTAGTGTAGTGTTTCGAACATGGTCTGTTAATTAAATACTTAGTATGCTGCGCTCCATAGCACGCTGGCAAACCTTGAGTTTGAACTTTTGGATGTTAGTCAAAGACCAACTGTGCACCATAGGTCATAATAAATATAAATAACTTTTCTTATTCTCGTCGGTAAATTCGCAGCAGACCAAACAATAGTGATATCATTGGAGCCCATTTAACGCCTGACATAAGGAAAAATATTTTTGGGATGAAATGCCCTAAGGCCATACGAAGTGTAACTGTTTTACCCACAATAGTGTCGAAGTTTGTTTGGTCACGGGAAAATAGGGCTGTCACCGTCTGTGAATTATACTCTCTCTATTATCTTTGCTCGTGATCCTCTATTGTCTTTGACACGATATTCTTTCTATTAGAAGATTAATATGCGGCGTGATCCGAATACTGAGTGTTGATTCCTGAAGATTTGACGTCGTTTTTCCTTGAATGAGAGATATGAACATATTAATGACCCTAAAATATACTTAGTGCTGCAACTAGCATTTACCTGCGGATTCGCTTATGAGAAAGTCGAAAATTATTCTAAGGGAAAGTATTACCAGGTCAAAAGTATCAATTTGTAGAGCTTTTGTCCAGCTATGTTAAGATGGACTGCCAGTCAATTTGGATGCAACTGGATATCAGTATTTTAAATGGAAGGACTGTCTATCTGACCTCCACTACCCCATGATTGAGTAACACGTACCCATAGACTCATATTAGATTTCCTAACCATCCATAACGACTGTCAAAGGTCTACAAATGATTACCGAGACCAAAGACTCGACGTGCTTTCTGAGGACACTCGGAATGTTAAAATGGTTTCCCATCCTCAAACTGACCTTGCTAAGCGTTCCTTAATCTTGAGGATTAAGCGGTGCGCCTGTTATCATTCTAGCCACGAGTTACTCCAGGATAAAAGTATAATATGCCTCAATCTGGGTCATAATCTACCGGCGTTCCATTGGGGCGTGATTGATGGATGATTGACAAACAAGTAAACATCAGACTGCTTGGGTGCCTTCGACTTGGCAATCTTCGGCTGCTGTCGTAAGGCGATGTGCGGTGTGCGGGACGGAGGCCTTCGGACTACAGGACCATTTCGCTACCGATCTCAGAATGCGCGCGCGTGCGCACTCCAAACGCGAAAACGAAATCGAATATTATTCTACTTATTCTGGATTATATTTATTTTAAATTACAATTGTTGAGCTGAGTGGTGCTAATATTCGCGTCATGTCCGTGAACGGGTGCTGTCAGTTGAGACTGGTCATCTCTTAGCTGCCAGTTGCTATTTTAATATGTATATTAAGTTTTTATTTTTATTTTATTTACATTGTTCTCACATGAACGTAGCGACAAGAAACGTGTAACAGAGATATTTATAATACATAACATGATTGAAAAGAGTGGCCATGGAGTTTCTTGCACATTTTTTTCTCCATAGCGATATACGCTTTGGAATGTGCAGTTAGCATCATTTTTTTCTGACTGACTGACTTCTTGACATTTCAAAAGTGCCTGTAAATGGTTTATTTGAAATAAAATGCTTTGAATCTTTGAATCTTCTTCGAATCAATTCACAGTCTTTAAATTTAGTCCTTAGATAGATCCCTAACACAGACTTTCACATCTATACTAATAAAAAATATGTAGAAGTGAAAATTCTGTACATTGAAAATATCAAAAAAATAAATGGCATGAGGTGTTACTAGACCAACACCGAATCCAAAAATGTGATTTAAAATTTTTTGTCTGTCTGTCTGTCCGTTTGTCTGTTTGTTCAGGCATCACGCAAAAACTACAGGTTCGATTTCGATGTAACTTCGTATAATTATTCTTTAATATCCTGGAAAAGTATATACAATAAAAAACAAACTTAATTTTGCGTTTCGATCCCTAACCCGATTACTGTACCAACCACAAATAAAGAAGTTCACTAAGGGGCGCTGCACCATGCTAAGATACTATAATATTTTATTTTAAGATACAATATCGTTTGCCATACAATGCAATGGACTATCACACACGACGAAGATAATAAATAATATCATATTTTCGTATCTCAAAAAACCTAATAAAACCATTTTCATCTTCTACGCAGACGAAGTCGCCGGCAAAAGCTAGTTTATAATATTACTAGCTTTAGCCACCGTCTTCGTATACGTAA
This sequence comes from Mythimna vitellina, assembly GCA_949316375.1. NCBI lineage: Eukaryota > Metazoa > Arthropoda > Insecta > Lepidoptera > Noctuidae > Mythimna > Mythimna vitellina. Next base: position 11,704,303 of record OX438691.1, on the reverse strand, counting down.
AAATAGAACATTATACTAAAGTTATATAATCTTGGGTAAAAAAAATCCTTTGTGCGCCAAGTTACATTCAAAGCCAGTCAGCAGTTTGAGCGTGAACACGTAAAACACACACAGTGTGATAGTAGGAAGGATTTATCAGGATAGATACCATGTATGTACATAGCCTTACGTAACTTGATTGTTATAACAAGATGAGTGGGACTGTTTCGTAGTGGTATACGCTATAGGTACCTGTGCATGAGACATTAACGGTGCCTGGCTGCCTCTGAGACCAAGACGTTTACTACAGGGAGGAGACTAATTGCCAAACACAACACAGAATTTAATGGAGCTTGACGTTTGAGCTTACTCACTTCGACTTGACATCAGATAGAGACCTGTATAGTCTAGTCTAAGTATAGTCCTTTATTATAGTGCCATACTTAAGAGGAACCTTCCCACCCCGTCTATCGTCCATCTGAGCATGGTTTAAAAGATTGTTGGTTTATCCTACGCAATCTAACGCAATGTTTGATAAAGAGGCAACGCGAAAAAAGAGAGGTAACACCTGCCCCCTTAGCCAAGTTACAGCCATTTCGTTTCGATTCTTTTTTCATTGATCGCCTCGAGTCGGCCACGCCTCCTATTCCTTTGTTCAGACCACGTGACTGAACGTTGAGTTGATGATGTTAGAATAAAGGAATCGGAGGCGTGGGCTACTCGTGGCGATCGACGAAAAGAGAATCGAAACGAAACAGTTGTAACTTGGCTAGAGGGGCTAATGCTCTATTGGCATTCGTCAATTCCATCATTCACTCATATATTTTACAAAACAATCGAGTTGAGTGATTTTTAGGAGAAAAATTTCAGCTTTTAGAATCTTCTTGATTAAACGTGCAAGGATTTTTTTGAGTATTTTTTCACTTTATGAGTTCATTATGTAGGCATTATGTAAACTTCACGCAAAATAGTACATTTTCAAAGGTCTTAACTGGATTAGTTTTATACTTTATGATTTGATTTCAATAAGAACATAGATAATATCCATAAAATATCTGTGTTTCCAAATATCTAGAGAATGATTGTAATAACGTCATAGACACTTAAGAGCGGTTGTATAAAAAATTACCTCAGGAAGGACGCTTTAAGCACTATAGATAGAGATTTGATCAGTCAGAATTAAGTGGATTTTGAAGAAGTCATTTGAATAAAAGTGTAATGTCTGATTTTAGCAAACACCATTTCCTTGATTTAATAATTCTCCCATACACTAAACACATTTAAAAAAAAACTAGGCAAGTGCGAGTCGGACTCGAACCCTGAGGGTTCCATACAAATTTACCTATGTAAATAGTTTCATTCCCGAATAGAGTTCGGAAGATTTTCCGAATCGCATAAAAAAAAGAATGTCATGAACCAACAAATTTACAGTTTTCAGATTTATTCCTATACTTGTGCTAAAAGACCTTGCTTTATGTCAAATTTCAGGATTCTGGGTCAACGGAAAGTACCCTATGAATTTTGATTTCCTCGAAAATGCCGAAATTTACTTTTTTTGCCACATATACCGAATCTTATATCTATATCTATTTTCTCGTTATCTTACAAGTTTAATTTTTTTACAGCTTCAAGAGTCGGCAAACTTGAGTATTTGGTTTTAATTTCAACTCATTACCTCCACGCGTTCCCAAGATAAAAGGCCTTGACAGACAGACAGACAGACGGACGGACCACAAAGTGATCCTATAAGGGATCCGTCTTTTCCTTTTGAGGTACGGAACCCTAAAAACTAAAAAAAAATGAGTTCGGCGCCATCTACCGAGAACACGCCCACCCAAAGCCTTCACTTTAAGTACTACGTACTTTTTTCTATCTTGTCGTTAAAAGTGTAAAGTCACTAAAAGTGTTATGAGTAAAAATTTGGATGGATGGAGAGGGAAGGAGGCGAAAGAAGAGATGGATTGTGTAAGGAGTGATATGAAAGAAAAGGGAGTTAGTGATAGCGCGAAGGGTGACAGGACAGAATGGAAAAAAAAAAACGTGTTACGCCGACCTCAATTAATATGGGGCAAGGGTAGGGAGATGGTGATTTTGTTAAAAGCATACGTATATGTCGTTAGTATAAGGCACCTCTCCCTAAAACAGATTAACATAATATGCCTTTCCAATGCTATCGATATACTCATTAACCGAATGTAACAAATAAAACACAAACGGCTAACTTTATCTGACGTAATGTTGATAAGATTGGACTATCCGGACTTATCCAATATTGATGCGGCCGGTCCATGTCGACAACGCTCATTAGGGTAAATGTTCTGTAGTAGGTATATATTATACATTGGTATTTAGGAGACGGTACCCTGTAGCAAGCTTAGCGGGACATAGTAGCGTGTACCCGGCGGTTGTCGGGAGTGATGGTTTTCATTAAAACCCCCGAATAACCTCGATTATCTCCTTTAACTCGCACCTGATCTATTCCACCAATGTAACCCTTGTACGTTAGTTTCTGCCTGTGGCTTTGCCCGTGTGAATTTTGAAAATGATCCCTAGGGAACATACTCCCTTAATTTATTTATTTACTTAATCAATTAATTACAACGGTTAAACAACCAATTACAGTAACTGAACAAAAAGTTTTAAGTTATAAACAACATGTACTTACATCAATTCCTCTCACAGTACTTCTGACATACCAATAAAATCATCTTCCATTCATCCGCAAACAGATCGTTTGTTGCATAAGATTCCAAGGGATCATTTAGTGCAGCCAAAGTGCGAGGTATTGGAGACTGCGCACGGGCAACAGTGCGACACTGAGGCACAGCAAACATTCTGTACTTTTTGCCGCGGCAAAAATTGTCCGGGACAAAGAAACGCGCTAGCACAGTAAGCAGATCAGGCGCGTCAATAGTGCCACGGAGCGTCTTGTTGCTTTTATATTATTGTTAGTACTTTTACAATTACGTCCTCCGCCCCAGAGAAATATTGTAATTGTATTTTTAATATGCATCTCCGCTTACCATCAGGTGGGATCGCAGTCAAGCACTGGTTTATATCAATAAAAAAATAAAAAAATTCTTTAATTATTATTTTGTGGTATAGTATTATATGTAAGAGTAGTTTAGAACACGCAGTCATATCATTGCACCGGTGATCCCGACATGCGCTGGACCATGTCTCAATTAAGTCCGTTTTATTTCATCCAAATCCGCTTTGACATTAAGGTCTGAAAGCGTAACAAACAGCGTAAACGTAATTCCTAACATTTATTTATAATATTAGTTAAAATCCTCCAATCACTATAAATAGGTATGTACGAGTATATCTGGTTAATCTCTTTTCGTTTTCAATCGTAATTTACTTTATGTGGGTGAAACCTTTCAGTCTCAATGTGTAAAAAAGGAGTACACCTAATTAGGGACAACGTTTTGGACAAGATTTAAACCTTTGTTTACTGTTTTCATTCACCCTGTATTGTCCCACGGCTGAGCTAAGGTGTGTTCATGTGACCCGCAGCCTTGGGGGCAACCATTAATTACGTGAGGCGAATCTCCCCAATCCCACGCCACGTGGGGAAAAAAGGGTCTCGGCAAATTACACGTAATTTTTTTATCCACACGAATCAGTGTAAAATCTAAGAAAACTATGGTAAATTGTATTAAACGTTTATTCACTAAAATATGGATAAATCCTACACAATAATAATAATCCTTTATCATTCGTTCATAGACAAATTACATAGAATTGTTTAAAAAATAATAAACCAAAACATTTATTTATTTTCATATACATATCACTTACATTTTTAAATATTTCTTTAAAAAACCACATATAAAAATATTCAAAAATATAAAAAATTGTTGTCCGCTGGTGTCGGGAACAGGTTCCTGGCTACCGGTGGTTAGGGCTCCAGAGACAGAAACCTACTCACAATGCGAGCTGTATCGAGGAGTACTGCCTTCTGTATCAGGCCCTTGATCGTCGTCGTCGAAGCTTTTGACTATAAGGCCATTGGCGGTGACGACAATTCCGAGTCGAGTCACATTCCACATATCGTCAACCTCGTGTGCTAAGTCGAGGTATTTTATTTTTTATTTATTTATTAAAATTTTATGCACAAGTAATAAACACTATACAAAGGCGGACTTAATGCCTTAGGTATTTTCTACCAGTCGACCTTATTAAGATATTAAGATATTTGATTCGTTTCTCTTTCTCAGCTTTCACGAGATTCTCGTCATGTGGAATGGTAACGTCGACTATCATTACGCGGCGCGCTAATCGGTCTATCATCACTATATCCGGCTTATTGGCTACAATAGTCCGGTCAGTAACGATAGACAATAATGATAAACCAAGACATATTATTATTATTATTATTAATAACATACAACAACTAATCTATTATAATATTGTCGAGCCAAAGGTCACGATATCTCACGAGGGGGGGACGGGGTCATTTTTATTGAACGGCCCTCTTCCACTCTTCAATATGTGTCACTTACTTCCTACCATCATAGAACAGATAGATCACAATCCCAAACAGAGTGTCCCTAACACAAGTAAGCAGTATATCTGTCACAACAGAGAGCCAAAACCGGGCATTAGGTAAATAACTAGTAATTTAGCTGTTAGCTAACCTAACCGCGCATTAGACGGCGGAAGCGGCAAACGTTCTGCGACATATCTCTACGTACCTCGACATATCTCTACTATCACCTCGTTTAACTTGCGAGGTTCAAATGACTACTCTCGTACTGTGAAGGTAGTTAAGTTAACTTCCATAAGATTATTGCAGACACACATCCGCGTACATCGAAGGACTGGAACAATCTGCCTGCTGCGGTCTTTCCGTCCAACTATAATATAGGTGTCTTCAAGGCTAGAGTGAATAGGCTCTTAATAAACTAGTGCGCCTGACCATCAATGATTGCATCTCCGCTTACCATCAGGTGGGATCGCAGTCAAGCACTGGTTTATATCAATTAAAAAAAAAAAAAGAAAGAAGCATTTTTGTGATCCCATACTACGGAGGCCCGTTCAAAATATTTACATTTTTTTTGTTATTGTTGTTTGGCTTACTCTTGACCACTATCTTACTTGATGGTAAGTGATGATGTGATTGACGGTGGAAAACACGCTTGAAGACATGAAGTAACTTATGTCATGACATGATTACCCTAGAAGTAACCAATGACATGTGTTGGTTTCCTTGCGTGATCGCATCAGTAATCCGCAGGAAAACCAAGGTCTCCGACATAGCCCGAAGAATCGCCAAACTAAAATGGCAGTGGGCAGGGCACATTACTCGTAGAAAGGATGGTCGATGGGGCTGAAAGGTTCTAGAATGGCGACCGCGCACCGGAAAACGCAGCGTTGGAAGACCTCCCACGAGGTGGACCGACGACCTGATGAGATCGCGGGAATGCGGTGATGCAAGACTAACAGGATCGATCGTTGTGGTGACGGTTGGGGGAGGTCTATAGCCAACAGTGGACCTCTTTCGGCTGAAATAGTGATGATGATGATGATGAACAAATGACATGACAAAATTTTATTAACACCGCGTGATTGACGAAATTAAGCGGCAGGACTCAATGATGCTTTCTGCGTTTGTTCCATCACTATCTTTCTGAACTTGCCCTATGTTACTTGGGGTCGGCGCAACTTGTTTTTTTCTTCCATTCTGCCCTGTCAACTGATTCCCTTTTTCTTCATGTCGCTTCTCACACAACCCATCTTTTACTTGGCATTTTTTTCACTCTCTTTCCATCCACATGTAGTATTTACTCATAACTGTTTTAGTAACATGCGCATTGGTCGCGTTCCTTTTGAATAGTCTACATGCAGACTATTCAAGGGGAATTCCCGCAGGGAACAAATGTCTCCGGCTGTGTGTGTATGTCTATCTTTTAATTTTTTAAATAATAGTGTTGTATAGCTTTTTTTTATTTTTTTAAGAAATGAACCTTTACAAAAAATACTTGCACAACATCTTGTGAAATCGAAATTTTAAGTCTCGTGAGATCATGAGCTTGCAATATCGGTTTGATCTTGACTACAATATAAATTGTATATTGTGTATATTGTTGTTGTTGATTTTATTTATAAATAAATAAAATGTAATGTAATAAGCTATTGAATATTCAGATTGTCTAGTTTTAGCGCAAGTATTTGAGAGGAATGGTATATCATTGGACTGCCATACATGTTCCGTTAACCGTACTTTTTCGCAATCATAATCGTCAGACATCGCATTTTATCCACTTTTTTTGCAATGCAAGCTTACAAGGGTCATATAAACCTCTCTTTGTGTCAAAAATACACTCTCACATGGTAGATCCAATAACATAATGAGGGCGGGAGTCCCCTAGATGCAAAAAGAGAAATCCGGGGATCTGGTGACGGTTGGGAGATAAATACTTAGCTTTGGACGTCAGCTATAACGGTGGTGATTTTTTTTACTGATAAAAACCCTCCTGTTCCTTCTTTGCCTTCAACCCGGTGCCCCGGGCTTCGCTTTCATACTACCCGTGGCCTCAGTAGGCTTCGACCCTGCTGGGCCCCTACGGTTGCGGACATCTCCTCGAGGCGCGCGTGGAACAATACGCGCCGTTGACATAATTGTGGTGATGATGATATTATTTACGACGCATATGCAGATTAAACAGCTGACCCATAAATGAAACAGTAGACAGAGAAAGGCCTTGGTCTTATTTGTAACTAGCGACCCGCTCCAGCTTTGCACAACTGTTACAAATCTTTAGAATTCTCGTCTTTTCTCTAGTATAATATGTATGTATTATATAGTGAAATCTTTATTTTTGTTTCTTTTTTTTTCATTCTTTCTCATGAATCAAGTGATCAAGTGGCTATCAGTTCAAGACTATGCACGGACTGAAGGTCTTCTCATTTCCTTACTATGAATCTGCAATGACTCCCCCAAGCCACAGAATAAGTAATTGTACAAGTCCAGGCGCAGCACATTATCACATACATACAATCTACACTCCACACAATCTACTTCTATTTACACTTTTTATACACATTTACACTCTTCATTCACCTTTTAAATATATTTGTGCATGATTCCATTAGTGAACTACTCACTAGCATACTTATAAAAAGTCAAGAACGTCAAAAAAAAAAAGCAAAAAAACTGGATTCCAAGACACAGGGTATCCTAGTGTGGAATCTAAGGCTACTTTATTGCACTAAATGTTGTTTAGTCTTAAATATATTGTGTGATATGCAGTTTCTTAATAAAATTTATTATCATTATTTATTATTATTAATCACTCAATCAGTGGTGAAAATTATATGAAAATCTGTTTAGTAGTTTTTGAGTTTGACAAACAGACAGTCTCGGCGAGTGACTTTATATTAAAATATGTAAGGAAATATCCCGCAGTTCATAATTTAATAAGCACGCCGATTAATCACCACACGTTAACCTTTGACCTCCTAATCAGAAGTTTACTAAAGCGTTTCAATTTCAGCCGTAACTTGCACTCAAAATTTATAGCTCAGAAAACAAGAAACATTTCCCCGCACTCGTTACCAGGATTCCTTCAAGACGTAGCTCCTGCCCTCCCTCGTAATAAGATTAAATTTTACTAATGAAACAGAAAATGAAAATTTCTTTAGCAGAAACGGAATATCCTAAATAACTTTCTGCCATTTGTCTTGCTAATGAATGAATTTTTTCTTGTGTTTTTTTTTTTCTTAAAACCAGCCTGTGGTGCCTTTGACGACGGTAATGTTCTAGTGGTCCTAGTTATTAAATATATTTAGCACTAGCTTTTGCCCGCGACTTCGTCCGCGTAGAAGTCGAAAATGGTTTTATTAGGTTTTTTGAGATACGAAAATATTAAATAAATATTATTTATTATCTTCATCGTGTGTGATAGTCCATTAAATTGTATGGCGAGCGATATTGTATCTTAAGATAAAATATTACAGTATCTTAGCCGTGTGCAGCGCCCCTTAGTGAACTCCACTGCGGGTGACGTAACCTACGACAAACTTATTATTTGCATCGTAATCGAACCGGTAGTTTTTACGTGATGTCTGACAAACAGACAGACAGACAAAAAAATTTTTTAATCACATTTTTGGGTTCGGTGTCGGTCTAGTAACACCCCCTACCATTTATTTTTTTGATATTTTCAATGTACAGAATTTTCACTTCTACAGATTTATTATAAGTAGTAATAATGAAATTCGAGTAAATATATAATAATTTTGCCGTACCTCAAAAGGAAAAAATTGAACCACTTTGTGGTCCGTCTGTCCGCCTTTATGTCAAGACTTTTTATCTCGGGAAGGCGTGAAGGTCATCATCTTCCTGCCCTTATCCCGTGTTATTTGGGGTCGGCGCAACACGTTTTTTTCTTCCACTCTGCCCTGTTACTCGTCATGCTATCACTAACTTCCTTTTCTTTCATATCACTCTTCACACAATCCATCCATCTATAAGGTATCGAGTTGAAATTAAAACCATCCCTTGAAGCTGTGAAAAAATCAAACTACTAAGTTAATGATAAAAAGATACGGTTTACGTCGCAAAAAAAGTGTATTTTGACACTCTCGAAGGAATCAAAATTCATAGGGTACTTCACATTGACCTAGAATCCTGAAATTTAGCATGAAGCAAGGTCTTATGGCAAAAATAAAGGAAAAAATCTAAAAACTGTAAATTTGTAGATGCGTCACAAAAAAAAAACGTTTTTTTGCGATTTGGAAAAATATTCGTAACTCGTTTCGGGAATTAAACTGTTTTCATAGGTAAATATGTACGGAACCCTCAGTATGCAAGTTCAACTCGCACTTGCCCGGTTTTTTTCATTCATAGGGTCTCATTTGACCACTATCTTACCTGAACATAAGCGATAATGTGGTCGCCGTTAAAGTACGCTTACCGATAAGTAACCTAATGAAAGACAGTTGGTCGTGGTCCTGAAGAGAACCGTTTAAGTTTACCATCGCAGTGTTGGGGTGAACTTTAGTAACCTAATATACCTAATTACTTTTTGTCACGATAATACCGACCATTGAAATAAATCAAAACGACTTACAAGGATGAATCCGCGGGCAGAAGCTAGTTTCGTTATATTTATACTAGATAATAACCTCTTTACACGATGCCAATTAATCTCAAATGTTTACTATTCTCGTGCAAGTCTCCAGCTGACTTTTTATTGCCTGCCTGTACATAGCAACTGTGTTGACAACTATTTTATGTTTCATAACACAATATTATTAATGGTAAGTAGGTAGTATCACTTTTCCCAGACATTTTCTTATTTGCATGAAGTCATAAACATTTATGAACGCACCGAGATTTATGCTCATAAAATATTACAAACGTTAAAAAAGTTAGCACGAAGATAATTTAGTAGGTGGTTTGTGGGGTTGGAAATATACTACATGTTTGATGAGGCGGTGTGCGGCAGAAGATGGAAGTTCCAAAAAGCAATAACGCAGTTATAAAAAAAACTTAAACGATAGGCATGTGGGTACCTGCCTGCCTATTTCTATTTATTTCAATAAACTGTGTGAAGAGTGATATGAAAGAAAAGGAAGTTAGTGATAGCATGACGAGTAACAGGGCAGAGTGGAAGAAAAAAACGTGTTGCGCCGACCCCAAATAACACGGGATAAGGGCAGGAAGATGATGATGAGTCCAATGAGAAGAAACAGGTTTCAATTCACTAAAAGAACATAAAAAATTGACGCCTAAAAGCCTGTTAAATGTCAGAAATCAGAAACGTTTATTTCAAATAGACCAATTACAAGCACTTTTGAATAATCAAAATGTCGGTCAGTCAAAAAAAATGTGAAGCAAAATTGCACGTTCCAAAGCGTAGATCTCTATGGAGAAGAACGTGCAAAAACTCCATAGACACTCTGTCAGTTACATAAATCTTGCTTACATATTTTTTGTCAGCCAATGGCAGCTAAGAGATGACCAGTCTCAAATGACGGCACCCATTCACGAGCATGAAACGTGCATCAGCCCCACTCAGCTCAACCATTTTAAAGGGAACTGACTGACCCAATAACACGTGCCACCATCAGCGAGAAATTTGAGTGAGCATGACAAACTCTCAACTGCCATGCTCGTAATGTCAAACTTAATAAAAATGCTCCATGGTACTTCACATTCGCAAAACTTGGAAAAAAGTGCTTCTACATTATACAATGCTATTGTTTCCAAATACAAAAGGTAATAAATTCTCATAAGCTCTATTGAAATAAACAAATAAAATAAAATAAAAAACATTTCAAATTTCGAAAACAATTACCAAAGGTCATCACCCAAAGGTTGACTGGTAGAAAATGCCTAAGGCATTAAGTGTGCCTCTGTACCTTTATGTGCAAGAAGTGTTAAATAAATAAATAAATTACAAAAAGGGGACGGACGTCACTAACGTACGAGCAAGATATGAATATTTACACCTCGTCACATCACTAAATTAAATGTTGCCAACGTACCAGCATTTTAAACAAATGTAAGTGTTCTCCCCAAGGAGTGGTGACTTACCCACAGCTAAAAAGTAACGACCTCTGAAAAGGGTTGCCGAGTCCCGGGAGACGCGGGTCCAGTTCCCAGCATCGGATTCGGATTTTGCGTAAGAAATCATTACCCGATGTGAACAGTGAGCCGTTAAGTCTAGGTCGCCTCCCTCGTGGGGCAAAGAATAAATAACCTCTCTACCTATAAAAAGCTGTTTTGCAAAATAACTGAGAAAACCACAAATAAATTCTAAATGTTTGTTAAACAAAGTAACTAAAGAAAAACAAAGGCGTGGAAGCGAAAGGTGTAAGGAACACGTACAATTGAGTCTGCAACACATTTAATCTCATCTCAGTAAATCACGGCGCGGCAATGTTAAAGAGCAAAAGAGGCCGCTCTCATTAATAGCCGCTCAAACTCGTTTACCAAACACTAACGTTTATTTCTGTACAATCGCATTCTCGCTGCGCTCTCGCGTCCACAACGCTCTCCTGAATTTTAATAGAACTCTAACTTCTTAATTGAAATTCTAAACGGAATTGTTCTTCGTTTCTATCAAAATTCAGCTACGGATTTCGGGAGATCCTTATTAATTTTGTTTGTTCTGAGTAATAAACTGTGGGCTCGCTGTACGTGTCGCTTTACCAAATAATTTTATTATGATCAAAATTATAATATGGTAAGACAAGTGCGTTGTTTTACATTTGTGTCAAGCTAGGCCGTGCGGTGGAAGACGAGAGCTTATTTATGTAAAGGAGTTATGCAAATAGGCAGGTACCTAGATATTTAATATTTCAAGCGGTTAATGCCAACATACTCTTATATTTCTCGGATGGAAAATGACATATTCTTTAGTGGTAGCTTCTAGGTATTCTTCTGCGTGGCTTTATTAATATTAGCTTTTGAGAATATGAGCACACGTAGAGAAACCTTGAAAATACACAGTTACTTAATCTATTTTTATCTACACATGAATTGAATGACGTAGCTTGTTTGCCAGATATTCTGATATGGAACACAAAATCGAATAGTTTAACATAAACCTTTATCACCATTTTCAAAAGACATCGCTATCTTCTTCTTCAAATACCTCATTTAACGTAAACAGTCTACAGACTTCACAATTAGCTAATTCTCAATGCTCCTTTTTTGACGTGGGAATCCATCAAATAACTTCTCCTGCTCTGTTTGCAGCAAAATTGACCATTTAGTGACTAAAACCCACATGTAAGACCACCATTGCACCCATTGATTTAAGTTTATTTATAAGTTGTGTTACTTTTTAGGTGTACAATAAACATTTGATCTATTCTATTCTATTCCATACTATTCCATTCCATTCCATTCCATTCCCTTCCATTCCATTCCATTCCATTCTATTCCATTCCATTCATTTTTATTCTATGCGTTGCAAAGCCACGGTAATTCTTTTGAACATTCCCGCAGCTTTAGCAAGAATCGACCCTACTGGGCTCCTTCAGTTTGCCTCTCAGTTAACTCCCGTGTCAGGTTTAAATTTCCCAAAAAAAAAACGTCTGCCAGCCTTTACCAATATTGACGGCAATACTTGTAACCACTACGTTCCCACTAAGGCTCAGATATCTTATTAGCAGTATTGAGTAGCTGTTTGTATTCAGCGCGGACCAGAAAATATTTAACTTTCGGTTAAAGTGAATTGGGGTCAGGAAACCGGGGTGAGAAGCGAGTGATTGTGAAAATATCTCTGTATAAATATTTGTATAAGAAACTCGGTTTCTATTGTGAATAACACAAGAGATATGTGAAACCATTAATCTATCAGTCTTATTCAGCGAGAAACCTGTCCAAGTATTGAGTTAGTTCGATAACTATTTCTCGCAGCAAGTACTTTTAAACTTTGTGAACCGCCTCCTCCACAGAATGTCTCGATACATAAAACGTTTATTTGCATACGAGTATAGATAGAATATTCCTCATTTTGCATATCAAATGATCAATGAATAAACTGAATTTCTTATGATTATTTGCCAAAATAGCATGAAATGGTAGTTCCAATTTCTAGACGAACAACACTTAAATACATAAATATTCTTAGAAACATACGGCGTGCTTCAACTTTTTAATTCGTAAAAGCTGGGAGAGGTGAGCGTTGAGAATCTCGACTTTTGTAAACCGTTTTGTCAGAATGATTTTGTCAGTTAAAAAACATTCAGCGTGTGGGTGTTCTGTGTGTGACGTCATTTAATCACGCTGACAAATGTACCGTCGGCGTTGCCGGGCGCTGCTGTCAGCCACGTATCCCCACAAATTGATAATGCTCGATTGCACGCTCTACAATATGACTTATCGTTATTCAACGTGTAATTGACGTGGGATCACGGATCCACTGTTATTCCGGCTCTCTCGGCCACTGGTTTTAAAAATCTCATTGTTTTTAATTCGCTCAATTTTAATTCCGTTCTTATTTCCGTTATTTTATGTGTTTGCACTCGATTCGGGGACCAATTTTTGTTTTCTGTTTTCTTTTCTTTCTAGCTTTATTTTTGGAATTCGAGAGCTCGTTGCCGCTGTCGAGTTTTGCATGTGTGATCTCTTTTTATACACTGAAACGCTGTTGTTACTTTGTGGCCATTGTTTGTTAGCAAGTTGAGCTGTCGATTGCATCCGTCGTACGAATATCAATGCTATCGTCACGAATTGTTTTTAAAGCCCGATAAAGTCCAACGCATGTTGGTCGACGACCTTTTTCAATGTTGCGACTGAAAGTCGTGAGTTTACAAAGTTCAGATAACAATTGATTCTTGTCGTAAACCAATTTCTATCGAGTCCGCTTCAACTAACTTAAACATAGTTGCGAAAATACTGGTAAATGAGATAAATTGATTTGCGTTGATTTGTTGGATTCGTTTTTCATAATAACATTTTTAATTTGTATGTATGTATTTCTGCACTACTCTAAGGTCGACTGGTAAAAAATGCCTAAGGCATTAAGTCCACCTACAGTGTTTCTTACTAGTGCATAAAGTTTTAATAAATAAGAAATAAATATTCATTCTTATTTTTATTAAAAAACATTACCCCACACTAGGAATTTTTCTTGTATTTCATGGGTGCATTCACAAATATTAAAATTTATATACAAAAAAGACCCAGACTCAGGACAACTATAGGCCAACCATTATTAGCTATATTATATCTATGTATAGTCTAGTTTATAATTTTAATCTAATATTTACATTATTAATTTGCAGTACACCGCAGACCTTTTACCTGTGTAACTAACATGGGAACTTTAAACTACATACACTATCTTCAATTTTATTTCGAATTCTAAACTCATATGAACCTTATATTTTAAACATACTTATTGAAAGAGGAATATCTAAAATTTTTTTATTCATATTTCTTTGAATTTTGTTTTAGTATTATATCGAAATAATTAAAAATGTGCTATTTTAAAGATCCGTCCTAGCGTGAATACGATGTTTCTCAAACGGAACTCAATGCAAATGACGAATACCTAGCAATACTAATGAATGAAGTGTACGTTATTCATTCAATCGCTTCAAAAACTTTAAATTGGGAAACTTTATCCCGTAACCACTCGGAGAAGAATTAATTTGTGAGGTAAAATTTCCCAAACGAAAGCAATTAAAACAATAACGCAGAGTCGTTTGCTAGTACTGGTAGGTCCGTAACTGTGTCCGTACACTTTATTGGTATTACGTACTGTTTGAGACACATTGTTTTCTCGATGGAACTCATATTCAAAAACGAAGCTTATTTTCTTAGATTTTATATAGAGAACCTCAAAAAACAAAAACCAGTTATAGAAAGACCAAATTGTTAAACAGTGATTCGTATACTGCGCGGGTACACGCGTCTTTTTTTAAAATATGTGCGTTCTATTTTTTTTTTGTTCGGTTTTCGAACAAATTCTTATTTTTGTTACCTATCTAATAAAATTTGTCATACTAATATTTATTTAAGGTTCCAAATTCAGATCACACGATTTCACAGCGAGCAGTAATGAAATTCCAGTCATTAATGCCCGACGAGAGCCTAGGGCTTAATGACTTGCTTTAGGTTTGCATGACATTTAATTTGGTATTTGCGAACAACTGATATGAAAACACACACACACAAATATTATAAAGCTTGTAAAAATAGTTATTAGTATAAAGATAGAAAAAAACTGGCCAAGTGCGAGTCGGACTCGCGCACGAAGAGAAAATCACGTTTGTTGTATGGAAACCCCACTCAAATATTTATTGTATTCTGTTTTTTATGTATTTGTTCAACATCTATCAAAATTGCAAATATCATGGACTATGAGATACAGCCTGGTGACAGACAGACGAAAAGTGGAGTCTTGGCAATAGGGTCCTATGTTTTTTCTTTAGGTATGGAACCCCAATTCTAAATCAGCAAATAAAAACAAACTTTGAAACATGAGTAATAAAATTTGGACTTTGAATAAAAAGCCAATCTAAAGTTATCACAGTTCAAAGTGTCCCGTGAAACGATGACACATTAAATAGAACCAGTAAAGGACACATTCCATTTACACTTTTTAACATAAGTAATTCAATCATACCAATTAGAGGCGGGATCGTTTCAAAAGATAGAAATCACAGTTACGTAAGCAATTTTAAGAAGAAAAAAAAAGGACAGTGATTTATTCAAACTCTTAATAAGAAGGTGAAAAGATAAAAATAAAGAAGCGCGGAGATACTTGTAGATAATGTGAATATCAAAACGATTTCTTTCATAATGAGTTTACATTACCGTTGAAGTGGATCGCGTTTTAACCTAGGACCTTAAAATTGCTCAAACGATGAAACATCAACATTGATTTATTTTAACGTAGAACCTTCAAATATAAAAACAAAAAATTGTAAAATTGGTACAATACAACTTTTTTATG
Organism: Mythimna vitellina; assembly: GCA_949316375.1. Classification (NCBI taxonomy): domain Eukaryota; kingdom Metazoa; phylum Arthropoda; class Insecta; order Lepidoptera; family Noctuidae; genus Mythimna; species Mythimna vitellina. The sequence continues at coordinate 11,688,896 of OX438691.1, read as the reverse complement.
ATAGTTCACACATTATATTCCTTGTACGTACAGTTAAGGAGTGGAATTTGATACCGGAGTGTATATTTCCTGATAACTACAACCTATTCACTCCAGAGCAGTGTTGACTTACGAGTTATCGAAAACCCAGCCATTACTTTGTGTGATTTATTCACTTCAAGCACGTTAGACTCAGAATTAAGATTGATATTTAAGAGTATATTAATTTATCCTCTAAAGAGTTTGAATTTAAAATGTTTGTATTTCATCTATTTATATCATGTCATGTTATTAGTAAAAAGACGTTATTTGATCATAAAAACCTCTTTAAGTAAACCTCTGTTTTAGACATATGTTTTTGATTTAAGTGTATATATAGTTTTAATTAGTTAAGTGTTTTATGTATTCATTTTTAAAGGCTTAGTTGTATAATTTAAAATAATTACTTAGAGATACATTATGACTTAAAACAATATATTTAGCTAATTCTTTAAGTAATATATATATAGATTGTTAATTAGTATCATTCCCATAGACTTCAGTCGCTTTCAAGTATTTTCCAATAATAAGTCTATTAATATTTTTATCACGGTCGCCATCCCGCCACCCAGTCAATTAGAAGGTTTCTTACCCTTAGCATCAGAGTACACAAATTAACATCTATTTAACTTCAAAAATCTTCTAGTAAACACTTTTGAAGTCAACCCGTCAGTTTGTAACCAATTATTATTTTATACTAAACCTTAGTATGTACATATAATACAAAAACACAAAGGACACTCAGGCGTTGAAGTATTTCTCCACATCGCTGTCATCCAGAAGCGTGCCCAAAAGAGGCTGCATTGCCACGTTGAATTCACACAATGTTAATTCTTTGGGCAATGTATGAGCCAGCCAGTTTTATAAGTGCCCATGTAGGCCTATGTGAAATAAAAGATTTTTGACTTTCACTCTGACTTTGAAGCCTTCTTTCTGGTCACGCAAAGTGTCGATCAGTCGGCTTGAAATTTCCCTAAAAAGGAGACGTACACTCGAACCCCATGAGCCAAACGTTTCGGCCCCAAACGGTTAAAAACTGTAATTACCAATAACATGTTTGCACCGTTAAAAGGTCTCAGCAGCCACAGCGGTAGCACCAGCATAGTAATTATTTTTGCACTTAATGTAGGCTACATTAAGCAACCCATGAATAGATAAAATCAACTGTGTCCCGTTTTAAATGACTTTAAAAACGGAGGATATTTTCGATTCGGTTTGTTTTTGGAGGGTTTGGGAAAAAAACTGTACTAAATGGTCAGTCTTTTTTAACGGAACAGTGGCCTGTATAAAAAATGAGTTGTGATATAAAACGCGTTCAAGCTTACTTCGCAACAAATTTTATCAAAGTTGGTTCAGTAGTTTAACTATGAAAGCGTAACAGAGAGACAGAGTTACTTTCCATTTATAATATTAGTACTGATTAAACCATATTTAGAACGTGACTTAATAATATCTAATAGTAAGATGTACCTATGATTACGCATCTAAGTTTTGTTTAGTAATCTCTCCTGCTCATAATCTTACAAACATAAGATTCTTGTTTATGTGCCGCAAAATGCGATTATGATTAAAAGGGTGTGAGCCTGGAGATCTGTCATACAGGTCTCGAACCTAGTTCAGACTCCAGCTCTCATAAACGTTTTTAGCCTTCAGGCAAAATTTGTAAATATACTTGTTACTTGTTAGTTTTCAGATTATTTAAAACATTTTTACTCATATTTTATTTTAAAACAAAGTCTATTGTTTAAAAAAGTTGAACTTAATTTCATGAACACATAACCACACCAGACGAGTAAACTTTCCATTAAAACCGCGCGTTAATTAAAACCCAAAGCCTCTAAATCTTCAAGTAAAGTGGCTTAAACCGTATATTTTTAAACGAAACGATCTTTTCAAGTGGATGCTTCAAATTTTATTGGATTACGAACGTACCTACGCATAATGAGATTAGAATCTCATTTCAAAAGCCTTTTCTCTATCGATAACAAAGGATAAGTTTCAATGGGAGCGTGCTGTTGATCGATTAGCGGCGGCGGGTATCGAAAGGCTTCGGTTCGGGGCGTGCGATGCCCGGCCTGCTCGACCCGCACTCGGTTGCCGCCGGCGCAACCCAATTAGACACCTCCATAGTTTCTCCGACTCTATCGTACGTGACACGCTTGCTTATCTAGACAGAGAAAATTACATCGAACCAAACAATCCTAAAATAACGAGGCGAAATAAACTGTCCGACGGTACAGTTAATTGGACCCAGATGATCAACACTTTCTCATATATATTTTTCCTTTCACGCTACCGAACCTAGATTAATAACAATTTTCAATTAATACGAGAATAATCATTTACCTACTGTATAAATCTCCGTAGGTACTTAATGCATTACTAGACTTTCATAAATGAGGTACTTTCTATTCCAGAGGTGGCATCTGGTTTCAGCTGCGAATAGACCGGCCCATTATTTCCCAAGGGTCAGTGAGCAGCAATATTCATCTGTATTGATACCGTCTATCCGTGATTCGGCTTATTCTGATAAAGTTAGCCCTCTGAAGCAGAACCTTGCGGTGTACGTATCGATAAGCCGTTCAATACAAAGCGCTACGTTGTTGCTACGCCGTAGCAGTGTAGGCTGCTACGACGTAGCTGTACTGTACACCAACTGGACTTTCGTAGCTGAGAAAGAAATCATTCGTAATTATTTTCTTCTCAGCTGCTACTATTCAATACCCTTTTTGAGTTTGTATTAGATTTGTACAATAATAACAATTTGTTTATTAAGTAGCTCATCTACGCGTAAGCAATTTCTAAATGAGGACAGATATAGAAAATTAAAAATGGAGCTGTAAAAAGGTTAAAATTCGAATAATTGGAAATTTTATAATGAAACAGAAACTGGTGATACACACTCGTAAACCCAAGGAATATAAAAATTTACGATGTTCTCACAGAAAATTTCTTTATTTTATTGCTGTAATAAAATTACTACAGTTCATAGTTCGTACTTTTTATTTATTCATCCTTAACTTGTGCCAAGTAATACTGGAACGGTCCATTTAATTCCGTGGCTCTCCGAAACGTATGAAATTAATTATCTTATTTGTCATTTCAGAACAACAATAACAACGTGACATTTTGTGAACCCTACAGCGGGTTCACTAACTGTATTAATACAACAGTATTCCGTTTTCATTAAGGTTACCGACACAGCCCGAAGAAACGCCAAACTTAAGTGACAGTGGGCAGGGTACATCGCTCGCAGAACAGATGGTCGATATGGACGAAAGGTTTTGAAGTGGCAACCACGTACCAGAAGATGCAGCGTTGGAAGGTTCCCACGAGGTGGGCTAATGTCCTGGTGAGGGTCGCCGGAATCCGATGGATGCGAGACGCACAAGACCAATCGTTATACATTTCAATTTCAATTGCTGTGAAATCTTTCGATTTTTTAGGTTGATGACCAGATGAGGCTCTTTTTGAAAATGCCACTAATTTAGGATAGATATGTCTTTTTTCATCTTTATTGTTGCTTTTAGCATTGAATACGTACTCCATAGAGTGCTTGATTTCTTGGTCTCGGATCATTCAAAAGTAAAGAAAACAATCAAAATTATCTTCAGATTTCATTTCAGAGAATACAGTTATATTTTATGAATCTCACAAATCGAAATGTATTCAAATATCGGGAATATAACCAAATCTTCGGAGGCTGTATGAAAGCGAAATTTCAGGAAAATCAAATATCCCATCGTGCTCGCACTGAGTTCATAGCATTAACTCGAACGATTTATTAGACTTCAAACTACACATAAAATGAAACAATAAAGAATTATAATGGGTACAACTTTTTAACCGACTTTCAAAAAAAGGAGGAGGTTTTCAATTCGGTTGTATAATTTGTTTTTTTTTATGTTTGTTACCCCAAAACTTTGTCGTTTATGGACCGATTTGCAAATTTTTTTTCTCCTTAAAGGATATGCTTCCAGATTGGTCTCAATTTTTCAAAATCTAGTTCTGATGATGGACTCCATGAGGAATCGAGGGAACTCCTCAAATGTAATAGGCAACTATATAGCGATTTTGGTATTTTCATCGAGAACTTAAGCATTTACACTCAAAAAGTAACGTTTGATTTAGTCGAACTGATAAAGAAGACCAGAAATGGCCAACGGAACTTTATACTCACATAGATATCACAATGAAGATAGTTAAGCGACTATGACAATACAAATAAATAAATGGTTTTGAATAGTTATGTTGAAAAAGGTATCATCGAAGTGATCTGATGATGATAATGGAGCTGGAAGATGGGCACCGGAACTTTACAATATATCCTAGCAGTGTTTGGGTTAATTGGAATTGTCATATGAAATAGGTACTCTGTAGTATAGTCGGTTATTTATTTTTTTTGTTAAATGTATTTTTATTTCTCACTTTTTAGATACGATACACTTATTATCGTAACTAAAAAAAAGAAATAAAAATAATTTTTACAAAAAAAAAATAACCGACTTCATTTCGCATTCGTTTTAGTGTTTTCTTTTTTATTGAAGTCGGTTACTTTTTTTTTGCAGAAAGTTTTTATGACAAGTGAAATGCTGAGTAAAACCTAAAATTGCAATATAAAAAATATGATATGCGATTGCAAAAATTACTTCAAATTCAAATTGAATATAAATTGTTAAACGTTAAAATTAATCATGAATATTTTATATTTCAAACAGCCATAACCATGTGTGGATATGTCAAAATTGCTTTACTTACTATTACTATCTTTTAAATGATATAAACTAGTCCTTGACTTCGATCCCACCTCATGGTAAGTTTATTAAGAGCCTGTTCATTCTAGCCTTAAATACTAAATTATAATTGGACGGAAAGTCCGCAGCAGAAAAATTGTTCCAATCCTTCGATGTACGTGGATTAAACGACGAGGCGGAACACTTTTTACGGACCGTAGAAGTGTTAACAATGTAAGAGTGTACTCTTAAAATAACCATTTTGGTAAAAAATACACAAATCCCATCATTTCAACTAGAATTGTTTACCCAACCGACCACAGAAATGTATGAAAACCAATACTCAAACAAAATAAAAAAGATCAGAATTATGATAAACTAACTATTCAATTGGAAGTGAAGAGTTTCAGTCAACGAATAAATAGTAAATCAATAAAAAAAAACACAAAAGGCTGCAAATAGGCTGACACTTTTATTTATGAAATCGATGAACTATAGAAAAAATAGACAAAACTACTCAGACACATTTGGCAAGCACCACAAAAGCATTATAGGTAACAACAAAAAAACTACCTTTAAGTGTCAGCGCACACCAAAAGTGGTACAGAACATTTTCTGTAACTACGGAAAATCAATCATATTTCTTTATCATATATTGCAAAATAAAATACACAATACGCATCTTGCAAGCCCGAGCATGGTCGAACATCAAGTTTGGGTGTGTATTTAATTTTGCAACTTATAGTGTAGTCACAAGATTCATTTTTCCGTAGTCTCAGAAAATGTTCTGTTCTGCTCTACTTTTGGTGTGCGCTGACGCTAGGACGCCTCTAATCGAGTAATATATCAGTCATAACTCAAGTGATAGATAATCATGATACGAAGTATACCTACTGCCACGTCTTACCAACACACACAAGAAAACCCTGCACCCCTAGCCAAGTTGATAATCTGCTATCGTTAACGCTAGTCAAATGTATGGTAATGACATCATCTCAACGTTAAGTCACGTGGTCAGTACAAACGTATAGAAAATTCGTAACCAAGTTTACATCGTTCAAAATGATAAAATGAATAGTTATCGATTTCGACAATGTTCAACGCTACATCCTTTGTTATTGTAGAACGAGCGGCCGACTCAGGCGCGTCAACATGGCCACCAACTTATCGTTTTCTACAATTGCTGACACCGAGGCGTTACCAAGAACGGAATTCGACACGAAATGGTTGTAGCTTGGCTAGGAGGGTAGACCTATTTTCTGACAAATCAACGCAAAAACTTTGGACCTAGGAAGCGGAAATGTTGTGTTCCTTTACGATTTAAATAAGGAATAAGTGTAAGGTCTAAACTAATTTAAGTAACATGTTTGACTTCTGGCAAAGTGGAGGTATGAATAGGTTACTTCAAGACAAACGTACGCTATCATCAAAATACTTCATCGCTTACCATCAGGTGAGATAGTGCTTCAGCGCGAGCCTATCAATAACGTTATAGTCAGAGCAGTTATGGGTCCAATTCCTGCAAGGAACGAATATTCGTATGGCCTACCGATGGTTGTTCGGATCAGGGTGCCCGCCCCGTGTGACTTTACAAGTTTGTGAACGCACCCACGATACAGGAGTAATTCTAAGTGTGGAACACGTTTTTATTTTTTAATAATTTTTTAAAGTGTTCTTTTTATCAGCGACTCCGATTTTCAAAAATTAGCTGTCCCCCACTATTCCACCTACGTCCTTGATTACTGCTGCGGCCAATAGGAGCAGAGCCTATTGGCCGCAGCGTGATGCTGTGTAACCTTCATCGATAAATGAGCTATCCAACACAAAGATTTATTTAATTCGATCCAGTAGTGAGATTAGCGCTTTCGAAAAAACTCTTCAACTTTATAATATTATGTACAGAGTCAAAAATTGTCATGACCTTTTGCAAGGTCACAACGTTGAAAGACCTCCCACAAGCTAGACTTGGTGAGAGTCGCGGGTATCCGATGGATGCAAGAGATATAGGATGGGTCGTTGCGATGACACTTGAGGAAGGTCCTGGCCCAGCTGTGGACCTCTCACGGCTGAAATGATGATGACTGACTAATGTGGCAAACATATCTGGACCGTTTCTTTTTTTGTCATCCTACATGCACGTTTTTTTTGTATTCTTGTATGCGTACACATGTTTCAGCAAATAAATATCTTACCTGAAACGTTTCACTTTGACTTTTCGATTTATCGATATCGCTGTTAGATATACATGAATGAAGAATATTCTCATATTTATCGAGATGCCTGCGACATAGGGAAATATAATGCTAGAGAGAGTCACTAGTAAAGCGCGAGCATATCACTAAAGCTTCGTAGTCTGATATACATATCGTCGTAACTTATTCAAATGCCATATATCACGGCTATGTTGGCAGAGATCGTGCTCGCTCGCGTCAGCATATCCATAGCGCGTTACTTGATGCGGAGCTGAGCTGACAGTTGACACCCTGTCGCCAAAGACGTATGCGAGTAATTAATTTAGTAACGTTTGCTGGTATGTTTGACCGGCTTATTTAATATTTAGTGTAAACTATTTGGGTTGACCACAACCGATAACTTTTGTGTGGAAATGTCGATATTATGTAGTAAGTTATAAAACGAGCGAGTATTTGGTTATTTTTTTCACCTCTTAAATCGCATCATGATGCTTTTTTTTAGATTCATAAGTTTTTATTTATTAAGAACTAACGACGAACTAATTTTATTTATAATTAATTTATGCATTTTGATACTGAACTGGACTTATCATTATATTTTTTGTCTAAAGTAGTTCAGCCACTAACATAATATGGACATTCAAAGTCTAAAATAAATAAATTTTATTTTTTAAGAGAAAGCTCTCGAAATGTCAGCCAGCACCGTAGATTTATAAGCAATAGGTTCAAAATACCTTGTTTTCGTATGGGATTAAGAGACAAGCACTCGGGTTTAAATGATTGAGTTTTAAAGTCATACTCTATCAAGACTTTTATCATCTTCATCATCATTTCAGCTGACAGACGTCCACTGTTGGACATAGGCTTTCCCCAAAATGTCGCCACAATGAACGATACCGTGCGTCTCGCATCCATGGGAATCCCACAATTTTCACCAGATCATCGGTCCACCTTGTAGGCCCCCTACAAGGTGGACCGATGATCTGGTGAAAATTTCCATCCATGCCTTCCAACACTGCGTCTTCCGGTACGTAGTCGCCACACCAGAACCTTTCGGTCCCAACGGCCATCAGTTCTGCGGGCAATATGACCTGCCCATTGCCACTTAAGTTTGCGATTCTTCGTGCTATGTCGGAAACCTTAGTTCTCCTGCGGATATCTTCATTTCTGATTCGATCAAGACTATGTTTGTCATCAAATAACATATGTCAACTAAAAACAAGCAGGACTCAATATACACAAAAAAACAGGGCAAGTGCGAGTCGAACTCGCGCACTGAGGGTTTGAGGGAGGAATTAAGTTACGAAGATTTTTTCGAACCGCACAAAAGTTTTTTTTCTGTGACGTGACAACAAATTCACAGTTTTCAGATTTTTCCCTATACTTGTGCTATGAGACCTTGCTCCATACCGAATTTCAGGATTCTAGGTCAACGGAAAGTACCCAATGAATTTTGATTCCCATGAGAGTGTCGAAATACACGTTTTTTGCGACATAAACGGCCGTATCCGTTTTCGTTAACTCAGAAGTTTAATTTTTTTACAACTTCAAGAAAACGCAGATTTGAGTATATGGTTTTAATTTCAACTCGATACCTCCACGCGTTCCCGAGATAAAGGGTCTTGACAGACAGACAGACAGACCGACAGACGGACGGACAACAAAGTGATCCTATAAGGGTTCCGTTTTTCCTTTTTACGTAAGGAACCCTAAAAACCATAAAAGTTGGTGAATCCGTTTTGGAGGAGTTCGATAACAAACTTGTGACACGAGATTTTTATGTATAATTTAAAGCTGACTTTGTTTGTTTGAACGCACTAATCTCAGAAACTATCGGTTCGAATTGAAAAATTCTATTTTTGTTGGATAGCTCTTTTATCGAGAGATGGGAAACCCATAAAACCTTGACCTTTAGCCTTTCTCCATAAAAGGACCTGTATAGATAGGCTATATACCATCACGCTGCGACCCACGGGAGCAGAGTAGTAAGCAATGACGAGGGTAAAACCGCAAGAGACTGCCAGAATTAAATAAGAAATATGATTTTCTTTATTCAGAGGCAGACCGATCAAACTTGAAACTGATGAGAATAGGTTGTAGGCTATTTTTAACCCTCCAACCCCAATTTTTCCTTTGAAAATTTATACGACAGTACAACGTTCGCCGAAGCAGCTTGTGTTGGTATATATTTATTTTTCGGAAAATTAATCAGACCAAGCAATTTTTCTTTTTCTTGTTTGATATTATAAAAACATTAATTAGTAGCCACCAATTTAAAGGTATAAGAAGTTCGCCATTGCGCCAAAAATAACTTCCTTTCACATTTCTCTGTGTCGGGAAATTAATGAACAAACAGCGTGACTTAGTTAAAAATTAATTATTAAAACTTCGTGTCATTTTGTTTGACTTTGTACTCTTACATATCTACTTTAATTAAAACTCTTCTAGAAGAACATAAACGTCTATTCACGTTGAGCCGTATACGCACGTACGAACACGAACATAGCAAACACAAATACCAAACTTGAACATTTGGTTTGAACACGAACGCGAACGTAGTTCGAATCGAGTTCACGCACAACAGTCATTGACAGCTTGATCGCAACGAGATTTTATGCTGTCTAATCAATCTGTTTAGCCACAACACAATAACCCTAGACAAGAATAACGTCAAATTTCATGGCTTCTTACTATCTATGACAATAGTCAAAGATCTACAAGCCATTATAGCGAGATTCACACACAAATTTCCCAACATCTAAACATCCATTTTATAGATATTTACGTGTATAATCATCATTATCATCATTTCAGCCAAAACACGTCCACTGTTGGACATAGGCCTCCCCAGGTGTTGCCATAACGACGGGTCATGGGCGTCCATCGGATTCTCGCAACCCTCACCAGGTCGTAGAACCTTTCCCCTCCAGAACCTTTCGTCCCCATCGACTATCAGTTAGCTAGGAGCAATGTTCACTGGCCATTATACTTTACAACTTTATAATAAAACAGTAGGAGCAGGCAAATTCTACAAAATGTACGTGAGTGAAACCAACAGTAGTGTAAACAAACGTAGTACTTAATCTGGTTTGTAGGCGGTGGTCAAATAATTATCGCGCTCGGGGCCGTTCGCCTCGCCACACCAGCGCACGCGCGACAAACGCGACGTGTTATCATAATTGCACCACCGCTCACCATCCAGCCGACGACTCACTAAGCCGACCCCAACCACACCACCGATGACCAATACTGCATAATATTATCAACTCACTACTGTACAAACAATCAAAATTAATGTTCTATTGGGCGTGCCGATATCAGCACAGCTTGCAGTTCACTACGAGCTATTTGAATATCTACTGACGTACTTGAAACTCGCTAGATACGGTAATACATACTAAAGTGGCCTAACTATCCTATTATGTTAGCTTTGACGTTGTGTTTATATTTAGCCGTAGTGCTTAATATCAATCTGAATATGTGATATTTTATGACTTAAAATATCGCTGAAACGAAAATACACGTTCAAACGAACGCAACATGTTATCAAACAGTTTACTGAGCATTGTGGGACCGATACCGATATTAAATGCACGGCTTTATAACAATATATTACCGTGGTGATTTGTAACAGGCGTCATTGCCGGTTTTACGATAATATTTGCAAATTATCCGTATAACAACGGTGTAACAGTGATTTTGCGGTTCACGTGCTGCGTCCGAGCCTGTAATACAATATTTATTATCGGACGCCGCTTCAAATTGAAAGTGACCGTTACACACGCTAAAAGGGGGCTTGTGGACTCGTGGCTAAATAATTATAGCCACACTGGGTATTTTCGTTTTAGGTGAGAAGAAAAATCATTAGGTAACTTGTGCGAGAGGGAATATCTATCTAATAAAGTTTAGTTTCCGCACTCACATCATCATGGACCATTGTGGCTATCATTCAGAGGGCTATATTCCTGCTAGCCCACATCTCTCTAGAAGCAAATCAGGCCTATCGGCTTGTTCAGGGCATCTCGCAAGAGAGAGTATCAGACTTTTACTGACTAAAGCCCACCTGTGTTCCTAGAGTTGTCCTTTGCGTTCCTGGGCCAAGACAACTCTCTTGAACAATACCACGGGCTATACGGGTACTTTGGAAACCGCAACAGACCTTTGGTCCTGGGTAATCAGAAGCCCAGCCGGTCTAACAGAATCTTGCCAAGGACTTTCATACTATAGGTACTTACTCTATCTCACCAGATGAGGTAGAGGCAGATTGGTCTTGGAAATGTGTGTGTCGTATCTCGTACACCTTTTTTCTGTGTGTGTTAGGTCGTGCGCTTGGTGTCATAAAAATAGATTACGCACACAAACAATCCGCACGTACGAGTATATCAACACACACAATGAGGCCCAGCTCGCCTTTGTGAGATAGAACAACTACAATCAGGACATAGGTTTATACAACTAGTAACTAACAGTAGGCAGTCGCTATGTATAAAGGATTCTCCTCGCTACACCATATCATATCATAACCGTGCTACGAACTCATCCAACACGGAAAGAAATACAACAAGATCTACTTTGCCCACCTGAACGTAACAGCAGCGTATCATGTCCGTGCATAACGGATTTAGTGACCGCAGCATCCGCGTATCATCAGCGTTTCATATCCGTACGGTTTCTGTTCTCTCGGTTGTTGTAATACACCAGTGTTTTCAGAGAGATGAAATGGATATTTTTCTTGAGAAAATTATTGTCCATTGATAGAACTGATAGTAATTCAGTGGCAATACAATTGGCAACTCATTTTAACGGGCTTAGAACGGTCATCATACGCGAATAAAACTGCGTTGCAACGCGATCAGAACCCATATCCTCTCCGTTACGGGGCATAACGGCCCTGGTATAATATTTTCACCGATAATATAGTTGACATTCCATCGGTGTTGGTCAGTAACAGTCTAGTGAGTATAGTCAACGTTCGCGTTCCTACTCGTAGCACGGTCATGGTTTATTTATTTATATATACACACACTTAAAAATGAAAAGAACACACAGATCGAAGAGCAGAAAGGTACTGTTTATTTCAAATTAAATTTCTTCCAGCAGACTTGCGACAAGAGTGTTACATGAGAGATGTGTAATGGTGTTTACGCTGTACTGGATCAACACCTAATAAAATAAATATAAAAATTTATGAGGGACTGGTGCCCGAAATAGGCATAGAATACCTGTATTGCGGATCACCAGTCCCACAAACTAGCAAGTTAGCTAACAACTTGTGAGTGATTCCTTTTAAATACTAAATACAGAATGTTAAAAAAAATAAAATAAGAAAATCATTATTATTTTATCAGGCCATATGATTTATGTGAGTAAGAGATAGTATGACTGGATTTTCAGCAATACCGTCCCAGTTAGCTTTGATGTTGACTCAAACTGATAATCAATTAAGAAAAGGCTAGGTAGACGAATATTAAACACGGTGATGTGAGCTGTGGTACTGCCAAAAGTGTTACTAATTTGATTGCTAGATGCCCTATACCTACCTAACAAAACCGACGAGACGGAGACGTAATTGTAATAATAATATGGGAACATAATTACTACTACACATATGTAAACTGCGGCAACTATGTTCCTTTGCCTTTCATGTGGTTTATACACTAATTTATAGTTGACGTTTACTGTGAAGGCAACTCCTCAGAACTTGTGATTAAATACTGATTTCAACAAAGGTACGTGTAATATTCCCTATATTCACACTAGGTCTGATTTTAAATACTCTACCTACGTCACATGTCACATTTAATTACCATACTAGCGATCCCGGCAGATGTTATCCTATCCGAAAATTGCCGTTTCGTTTCGTTTTCGTCAAAAAAATTGAGAACCGATTACAGCGCCACCTAGCGAGTTCATTGGTACTTTCAATCAATTCAGGGACCCACTCATATATATGTAAGTACATATATATACACAGAAAATTTAATCCAATTCAGTCAAGCCGTTTAGGAGGCGTTAGGTGAACAACACACGTACAGAAGAATTTTATACATATAAAGTTATAGTAGTAGAAATACACAGTAAAAAATTCAACTGTCTACTTATTATGGTATATGAGATAAAGCCCGCTAACAGACAAGAGGATGCAAAACGGAGGTTTAGTATTAGGGTTCTGTTAGTTACCGTTCAGCCCCCCTAGCCAAGTTACAATCGTATCGTTCACGCCGAACACCACGAGTAAGCCACGCCTCCGATTCCTTTGTTCTGACGTCTTCTCAACGCTCAGGCACGTAGTCAGAACAAAGAAATTGCCTACAGCCTAAAAGTGTGGCCTACTCGAGACGATTGTAACTTGACTAGGGGGGCAGGTACCTTAAAAAATGCCAACTAGCCTTTTAACTACTTTTTCAAAGCCGTCAAAGCTATTGTCGATAGACTGCCATAAATTAGCAAGGAAACCGATGTTTACTACTGACTCCAACAAAGCGAACACAACCCGCTCCTATAATTTCCCGTCTATATGTAAAATTAGTCACTTTTATAGGTCATAAAATAGAATTATACCTACAATGCATCATAAAACCTATGTTTTGCATAATTTGTTTAGTCGTTTAATGTCACGAAGTCGCGATAGAAGTTGGTAATGTAAGTATTTCGTTGTGTAAAGGCCACAGAAAGCGGGGCGTCTAGTGAAATATGATCGGGCAATTTACTTCTAGTATCTGAATGGTAACGTTGTGTGCTAATGAGTAAGCACTTGACTAATGACCGAGAAGTGGTGCGCCGCAGACGGTCAGTTCATTAATTACATTCAAGTTTAATTACTAAAGTACAGGACACTCCAGCCTCCTCAACTAGCCTGCTTCAAGATTGTTCGCAACTATGACGCTCCAAATATATATGTAAAGCAGTGCGCCAGCTATTATGTAATAAGGCACACAAGTTTCAGATACATGAGAAGTTTTAGAGGTGGCAATGTAAGGCGAAAGGGCGAAAACTTTCATTATGAGGAATAATAATAATAATATTCCACAACTTTCACACAACGCTGTCTAGTCCCAACCCAAGCAGAGCTTGTGTTATGAGTACTAGACAACTGATATATTTCTAAATACATACATATTATAGATAAATTACACCCAGACACAGAACACACAAACATTTGTCCTGGGTGGGATCGAACCCACGACCTCCGGTATAGCAGTCAGGGCCACTAACCGCTAGACCAAAAAGGAATGGAAGTGAAGAAGCATAATCAGCCTCATAAATCCCACAGCTGGGGCTCAGACCTCTTCACTAGGAGAAGGAATAGGCCATAATCCAACACGCATCAGTGCGGATTGGTGGATGTCACATGTTTTCGAATTTTTGGTTTTAAGACAAGGTTTTCTCACGATGTGAGAAGGTTATTTTTAAGCTTAACCTCTCAGCACTATTAAAGATTGGGAAATACATGGAAGTATTTCTGCAAAACATGTCATGTTTGACAACACATTCTGCCAGAGAAAATCTTGTAAAAAAACAAGTTAAATGTTCGACATCTCGTATAAAACGTATCATGTTCCACACATGTTCTGGCAATGAACATGTTGTTTAAAAAAACATGTAAGTATAATTTTGCTCCGGAATGGTTTTCCTGCCTCTATTGTTCAGGGATCAGTTAAGTAGCAGTTAGACAGAGGTTATTAAAAAGGTTTTAAAATCTAAAATTTCAATTAGTACATAATTTTTAGACTTACTAAAATACTAGCCAACGGCCGCTGGGGTCATTACTTAATTTAATGCTATATTATATATAGGTAGATGATTTCATTAATAAGATTGAATTTATTTGTTTATTTATTTACACACAAACACTTAAAAATTAAAACTATTATTTCAAATGAAATTTCTTCCAGCAGACCTACGACAGGAGAGTTGGATGAGAGATGTAGAACTGTGTCTACATACAAATAAGTTATAAAATTAAAAATATACTATTGTTAGCTGAAAAGTGATGTCACAGCTGTCAAAATGGGGTGGTAGTGTCACCGCTGTGCGCCTATATAAGCCGCTGCACGCTCATTTAAGCCCTTTTTCACGTGGAGTATTAAGTTCTTTTGTAATAATTTAAAGATTGTGTTTAATTTGTATTTGTGAATTTAAATTAGGAAAATGAACCGTCATTTTCGTTCGTTAAGTTTTTTTATAAATTTCAATTTAGTCTTAAACTCCTTAGATTAGAAGTGGGATACGATTTCTACTTTCCCTAGTCGGTTCCTGAATTAAAGCAGATTGGCTATTCAAGAAGAACCGTTTCTTTTTTAAACCCTGATAATAAGAACAAAGATATTGTTGTGGCAGTTATTCAAGGTGTCTCCGTTGATGTCCTTATTGATCGCTATTCTTACATATCACTTATTTCTTCGACCCTGTCAAAACATTTAAGATGTAGGCGTAAGCCAGCCTTCAGATTCCTGAGAGGCATTGGTGGTTAGAAATAGAATCCACTTATTTTGTCACTTTGTCTATAGAATTTAATGAAATTACTTTGGAGGTAGACTTCCATGCGGTTTCCCCCGAGTATATGAACACCCCAATCACTGTTGTTACTGATGTACTGAATCGGGAAGATGTTACCTATGTCCGTACATACAAGCAGCAATACCTTACTTATGAGCTTCGCGTCATGCATGATGTTACGTGTATTTCACCTCCCACACAAATTCCATTCAAAACTCCTTTAACTGGTGAAAATTTGGAAAAGTTGCTGAATTTGATTGATACATTTTCAAAAAAAATTATAACTGGTACTGTAACTTCCACTATTAATACTGGCAGTATGTCCATTAAATTAAATAGTAGCACGCCGGTTACCTTCCGATCGTCGAGACTTTCGTATCCCGAGATTTTGAAAGTTCGTAAAATTATTAAAGATCTTCTTGAAAAGAATATTATTCGAGAGTCTAAATCGGAATACGCGAGTCCCATTTTATTAGTTAAGAAGAAGGATGAATCGCATGTGCATGGATTACCGCAAATTAAATGAAATTACTGTTAAGGATCGGTTTCCATTACCACTCATTGACGACCACATTGATCGTTTAGGCAAACATAAATATTTTATTAGTCTGGATATGACCACAGGGTTCCACCAAATACCTTTAGATAGTGACGCTACACCGCTTTTAGGATGTGTTACCAGAAGAGTACTATGAGTATTTAAAAATACTCTTTGGTTTGGCAAATGCGCCCGTTGTTTATCAACGAATATTGCCAAAAACTTTTTCTCAACACCTGGAATCTGGTGGAGTCCTAGTTTACATTGATGATGTACTCATAATCACACATAGTCACTCATAGTCACACAGTAGATAAAGGCCTATTAACCCTTCGTAAGGTCCCTCAGACTTTGACAAATTCAAGTTTTTCCGTACTATAAGTCAGGGTCAGGTACAGCCGAGCGAAAGAAAAGTTCAAGCCTTGATTAAAGCCCCTATCCCAAAGACAGTTAAGCAAGTACGTCAATTTCTCGGCTTAGCAAGCTATCTTCTTCGCTATATAGCTAGTTTTGCAACTAAGACTGCGCCTATTCCTAAATAAACGAAAAAAGATGTACCTTTTGTCTGGGGTATCGAGCAAGAAGAAGCACGGCAAGATATAAATTCACAGCTTACAAGTGAACCGGTCTTAGCCATTTATGACCCCGATTTACCTATCGAGGTGCATACAGACGCAAGCTTGATTAGCTATGATGCAGTGCATCATCAGACTCTTTAAAATGGGTACAAACGGACAGTTAGTTATTTCAGTAAGCAAACTCAAGGTTCCTACGAGCTCGAGACCTTGGCTATCGTTAAGGCCCTACAACATTATAGGCATTATCTAGCTAGCGTTCATTTCACCGTTATAACCGACTGTAACGCACTTAAAGCTACATAGCAAAAGAAAGACTTGGTGCCACATGTAGCCAGATGGTAGATATACTTGCAGGACTTTGATTTTACTCTGGAATACTGTAAAGATACTTATGTGTCGCACGCTGATTATTTGAGCCGTAACTCCGTGAATGTTTGCGAAGAACTTAGACATCAGAATTCAGGCTCAAATAGCACAGGCTGCCGAAGAAGAGACCCAACAACTCCTCCATAAACTATCAGATGGACAGTAGGACACTAGGCATTATAAGTATTCTTCAGTAGGAGTAGATCCAAGATTCTTATGTTTTGTGCCCGAAAGTCATAACAGGCTCAGCTTGCTCAGAATTTTCCTTGATGAACATAACCATCCTGGAGTTGATAAGACGTTAGAATGAGAACATAGGAGTGGCTGATATACCCTCCCGCGACGCCTAAGAGCGAGAGATGTCATTGATACCCACCTAATAAAAAAACAAATACAACTTCTTCAAAGATCATGACGCCAAACTTGCTTTAAAATAGCATACGGATTTCACATACTAGTTTAAAACTTCTATTATTTCCACAAGTTTTAAAAGGAATATGTTGTTGAGCGATAAATACGGATCTATATATTCCAATATGAAGTCATTTCATCGTATCGTTCGATTATATCCAGTCAGTATGTGCGAGTACGTGTGCGGCACTCATCACTTAACGTCACGTGGACGTGTGGCTGCAAAAGTAAACCACATTACAGGCACGCGCCGCGGCGCCGCCCGCCCGCTCACATCGTACGTTACCAATAACGTTTATGTGCTTGCTCTACACCACCGTACGGCTGCTCGGCATACGTATTGACTCATACGACACGCTACAACACGACCACTCCAATATTTAGTCATATAAACCCCATATTCATACCCACATCGACTACCAATCATTTCACAGACTCGCAATTCATATTCTATGATGAATTTTATATCATCTTGGCGACAGATAGAAAACATTTCAGTAATACCAATTTTATAGTACCTTTAAAATTGAACTATAAAACAATTGACATGAATGGCCGAACTTTATGGGCACATTAAAGAATTGATGGCGCTTTCAAAAATTTAACCATGATTATGTCACCGTACAAAACAGGTAAAAGTGTAAAAGTGATGTGCTCGATCAGTTACAACGACCAATAAAGTATATACGGACGTTCCAGAATGAAACGTTACTTTATGAGCAATAAACAGAGCACTCGTTTAGTGGCGCCCGCAGACCTAAAACATAAAACAAAAAACGTAAGTATGTGTACTTGTAATATTTTCTACTTGCTACGCACAATAGCGTTATTGTGTGTCACTTCACCAAAAACACAAGTCCCTTTACCAAAAATTCTTTTAAAAGCAGTAAATAGAAATAAACCTCTCACATACAATACTTATTTCAACAAACCCTTTTGTGTTTGTTCTTAGAATAGCACGAGTCTGACGCCACAGTATACATTTAAGTACCTCAAAAATATACCTCTTAACGTGTATTGTACATATATATGTACATAGTATAAACAATTAACAATTTCCCAGCGACGCGTCAAAAGAGGCGGTAAAGGTAAAAGATGAACCTCGTCGTCAGTAATTACCCGAGCCCGCACATAGGTTTCGAAACAAACTTCGCTCGAATTTTGTTCTAACAAGATTTCCTCTCCTTATGACTCTCATAACAAATAAAACTTGATTATCAATTGGCCTACTTAAGCAGAATTCTCAAAGAACTTTATCAAACTATGACGAAGGCAACAGTCTCCGGGAAACGCAAATTAAATTGCTCGCTTCGCACACTAATTTGTGAATAACTATATTTTAGTGATATATTGCTTTGTTTTCATATTTTTGTGTGCTCTCATCGCTGTTGAGAATCGTAATCATACTGTCGTCGTAGGTATCTTAGGAACCTATTCGCAATTTATACGGCAAACTGTTGACAACGGATAACGGCGCTTTTGAGAAGTTTCTGCTGATTCATTCATAGCATACATTCATGATAAAGTTAGCCTTATCATGAATAGTTTACAAACTCATAAACTGCGTGAACGGAACGTGGCAATACACTAGAGAAAACGTAGAATTACATTATTTTTCCTTCTTTTACCTTGTACACAATTACTTCCTTACGTTTACGCAGGCATTCGGTTGCTTGAATGTAACATAATTACGTTTTCTCATTGTTTTTCTTAATGAGAATCTCGGTAACTGGCAAAAGAGATATAAAGGCAGTTGCTAACAAGCTTGCCCGAGTACCAGCGGCAGTTAAGTGGTGATTTATAAACATGCTTCATATTTTCAAGGATAATAATAAATTAGAATCTGTGGCTCGTCTGTCAAGGAGTGACAGCAAAATTTTTTCTCCCTACAAATATTTTCAGAATAATTATATAATCTTACAACAAAATGTATACACCAACAATACGAACAAAGAAAAAAAATTACACAAATAGTGTATTATAGCTGATTGCAGATCAACTCAGCTAATAGAAAAACAACGAATACTATAAAATTGACAGTTGACTTTGGGAGCATGGAACAACAAAAATGCTGACTAGAAGACGAGCTCAGCAACTAAACACACAGCCAACATCTTCGGGTTCGTCGCTCAGCTCCGCCTCGCAGCCGCCGGGACCTACGCCAGCCGTGAGTTCAGAGATTCCGGTCGCTGCAGTTGCGTCGAGCTCGAGTGACGAATACTTCTCGCCGCCGACGACACCACCACCTGCGCGTCGACGGGGAAGAGGCCGACCTCCGGCCAGCTTGGGACCTCGAGGCCCACCGGCCTCTGATAGGGTTCCCGCTACCGGTGGAAGTGTGCAGCGCATGCGTTGGACACAATCAATGAATGAAAATGTCATGCGCGCATACTTTGGGGTTACAGAGGGAGGAAATCGCCTGACTGCGTACCGAGATCGGATGCTCTCTCTGTTTCAGGTGCTTGAGCCAGCTGTCAACGTTTCGGCCCAACGTTTATCGGATCAGGTGCGGGTCATCCAGCGTAACCGTATGTTGGATGATGCCGTACTTGATAGACTGCGCCTAGAATCACGGAATAGCCGTGTCTCACCTGTATCACCACCGGCCGCGGTGCAACTGCAACCCAGTGTATCACCGCGACCCGACCACGTCGGTGAGGATGATGATGACGGGGCTATATCTGTGAGTACCCAGTGCAATGCACGTTTGAGGAGCGCTTTGGAGGATGCATTCCGAGAGTACCGCTCCACACCGCCTGAGCTTAGACCTCGTCTACCTCGTTTGCCCATGCACAAAAAAAATAAGGCGCTGGTGTGTGCTCTAGATTCGCAGCTATCAAATTGTTTTGATAGCAGCAAAGACCTTGCCGATACTCACTCGATCTTATACTGTGCGGCTGCAGCGGCGTGTCGTGTAGCTCACGTCAAATTTCCTAATAGTGACCGAGCTACACGACCAGCTGTACCAGCTTGGCAGTGCAGGATCGAGCGACGTATCGGTGAGGCTAGAGCACTCATCGGCAAGCTTATCTGCTTCAGGGAGGGCAACACTCGCCCTAGGGTGATGCGCTTTGTGAGGCGGGCGTTTTCGGGGACAGATATTAGTCCTCGAGATTATTTACCCCGCGTCACAGAGCGTATCGACTTCCTGAAGCAGAAGATCTATGCATGGGCAAACCGTATTCGTCGGTACAAGCGACGAGTCGAGCGGTACACTCAGAATCGCACATTCCAAAGCAACGAAAGGTGGGTTTATAGGGCTTGGGAGCGACCGGACCATAGTGTGACTGATACACGCTTACCAGATGATGACGCGATGTGTTCATTCTGGCGCAACATCTGGTCAGTGCCTATCAGTCACACCGAGGGTGACTGGACTCGGGAGGTCGAACGTGCGTGCGATCTTATACCAGAAATGGGGGCAATTACCATCAGCCCCCTAGATGTAGCTCGTGCAGTTCGTCCGTTGCCCAACTGGAAATCTCCTGGGCCGGACGGGCTGCACAACTTCTGGCTTAAATGGTTTCAAAGGTCGCACGCTCGTTTGGCATCTCAATTCCAGTCTGCCCTAGAGTCAGGATCGCTGCCCCAGTTTTTTACAACGGGAATAACCCACCTGCTCCATAAATCAGGTAGTACTGCGGAACCTAAAAATTATAGACCGATTACATGTTTACCAACGGTCTATAAAGTTCTTACATCCATACTGAGAGCCAAAATTAATACTCACATTGAGACAAATTCTATCATGTCTGCCTCTCAGAATGGATGTAGGAACGGGTCCCGCGGTACTAAGGAGCTGCTCCTCATTGATGTTGCCATTAGCCAACAGGTTCGTCGTTCTCGAAGAGATCTGTCGACATGTTGGATAGATTATAAGAAGGCCTATGACTCAGTGCCGCATACATGGCTCATGAGGGTGCTGGAGCTGTATAAAATTGACGCAACTCTGCGCACCTTCCTGATGTCGTGTATGGGGCAGTGGAGGACGGTCCTTCATTATCCAGGATGTCGACAAATTTTGGAGAACAGCGAACCGATAAGGATCGAGCGTGGCATATTCCAAGGCGACAGTCTGAGTCCGCTGTGGTTTTGCCTAGCCTTGAACCCTCTCAGCACACTGCTGGAGAGTTCGGGCTTAGGCTACCGGTTGAGAAGAGGTGGTCAGGTCATATCTCACCTTCTTTACATGGATGATCTGAAACTCTTTGCCCCCAACAACTTGCAACTGATGGAGCTACTGAAGGTAACTGAAACCTTCAGTAGTGCCATCAGGATGGAATTTGGTGTGGACAAATGTGCAGTCATGCATGTAAAGCGAGGAGAGATTATGGAATCCGTGGGAACCCAACTCTCGGATTCTATACACCTTAGATCCCTCTGCTCAAATGAAACTTACAAGTATTTGGGTATGTCGGAAGCGTTAGGCATCAATACTGCTGACGTGAAACAATCGTTGAAGGAGCGCTTCTTTTGCCGCCTGAATAAGGTACTAAATAGTCTTTTATCAGGCGGGAACAAGGTGCGCGCTTTCAACGGTTGGGTCATGCCGGTTCTGATGTACTCTTTCGGCATACTCAAATGGACTCAGACTGAACTTGACGCCCTGGATAGAAGGGTCCGGACACTGCTTACCGCAAATCGGATGCATCACCCACGGTCATCGGTGATGAGGCTGTATATCCCGCGGAAGTGCGGGGGTCGTGGGTTCTTAAACGCTAAGACCCTACACAACCGGGAGATATGCAGTCTCAGGGAATACTTCCTTAAAACCGACGTGGGGATGCACCGAGATGTGGTAGTAGTGGACAAGGGCCTCACCCCGCTCTCCTTGGCTAACGAGAACTGGCGCAAGCCTGTAGTACTGGACACTAATGAACGCAAGGAAGTATGGCAGAGCAAGGAGCTTCACGGACGCTTTTACCGGGCCTTACATGGGCCCGATGTAGACCTGTTAGCGTCCGTATCTTGGCTGCGTTTTGGTGACCTCTTCGGGGAAACCGAAGGTTTTGTCTGTGCGATAATGGACGAAGTTATGATGACGAACAACTACCGGAAATACATTGTGAAGGACGGTACGGTTGACATCTGTCGGGCATGCCACCGGCCCGGGGAATCAATCCGACACATTATTTCTGGGTGTTCTCGTCTGGCTAACGGAGACTATTTGCATAGACACAACCTCGTAGCCAGGATTATCCACCAGCAACTTGCTCTTAAATACAATCTTGTTGAATCAGAAGTACCGTACTATAGGTATGTGCCCGACCCAGTTCTTGAGAATGGCATCATTACGTTGTATTGGGATCGATCTATCATCACTGACAGGACTATTGTTGCGAATAAGCCTGACATAGTGGTGATAGATCGACTGGAGCGTCGCACAATGATTGTTGATATAGCGGTCCCTCATGACGAGAACCTTGTGAAAGCTGAGAAAGATAAACAAACTAAATATCTTGACTTGGCTCGCGAGGTTGTCGACATGTGGGAAGTGGACACAGCAGTCATTGTGCCGATAATCGTGACGGCCAATGGCTTAATTGCCAAGAGCCTCGACCACCACCTGAGGAGGCTCTCGTTAGGCAGTTGGATCAAGGGCTTGATTCAGAAGGCAGTACTTCTGGACACGGCGCGTATAGTCCGGAGATTCCTCTCTCAGGAGCCCTGACCACCGGTAGCTTGGACCCTGTTCCCGATGCCGGTGTGCTACTATTTTTTATATTTTTAAATGTTTTTTTTTATGAGCTTTGTTTTTAAAAAATATTTAAAAATGTAATTTATATGTATGTTAAACTAATAAAGGAAATTAGAATGTACAAGAGAGATGTGACAATATGGGAAAGAAATTTATTAACGCGTAAATACATATTTTTGTTTTCATCTTCATCATTATTTCAGCCCCCATCCTGTACATCTCGGATAGCTACCAGGTTATCGGTCTGCTGGTAACGCTGCGTCTTCCGTATTACGGTAAATATTTGTACTCAAATTTTATTTTTAAAGATTTTTTCCCGTCAACAGCCATGTTCATTAACATAACTTTTTTTAATAATATAATCGGATTACAGTAAAATGTCTGAGATCAAAGCAATCAAAGGGACATAAAATGATTTGCTATAAACCATTTTAATAAAACACACCCGCTACGGATCGTTAAACAAAGGTATATTTTATCGTAAAAATGATCAAGCTGTGACCAAATTAAGGAAAAACAGCAGGAAAGCAGTTCAGTAAATAGAAATAACTAAATTTTCTGAAAACAAAATGGTTGCCGCTTGTAGCGAATGTGCTCATCACAAAAACAAGGGTTTATGTTTTAAATCTGCACTGTTCCCCCTCATGGGATAATGTGTACGGATGCAATAATCATAACACTTCAACTCAGTTCTGTTATGGATTTAACAGTCCTAAAGCTGAGCAAACGGAAGATTTCACAAAGGAGTTTTACGCAGCGGGTGCGATGCGCAGCGGTGCGGCTCTACTTTTGTTTTGTCAGCTATATTTTCTTTGATATAAATAGCCACTAAATTGGTATAATAGCAGAGCATGGATAAAATTGGAGCAAAGTGCAAAGAGACGTACACATAAGTTTTAAGCAATGCCCGCATTCGTATATACCTATATTTCCTTAGACTTTAAAAATTATCTAGCTTTTGCCGACAGCTCAGCCCGCATAAAAGTAAGAAGTTTTCTCAAGGGAACTTACTCCCGGAATAAAAAGTATTCCCGAGCATGATCATTATGACTCGTGTGTTAGGTTACATTCAAATTCGTTCCGCCGTTTGAGCGTGAAGGAGTAACCGGAGTAACAAACATCACACATACATACTAACTTACGCCTTTAGATATACGTAGTACCAGTGTATAT
The DNA here is from genome assembly GCA_949316375.1 of Mythimna vitellina. Lineage (NCBI taxonomy): Eukaryota > Metazoa > Arthropoda > Insecta > Lepidoptera > Noctuidae > Mythimna > Mythimna vitellina. Next base: position 11,664,690 of record OX438691.1, on the reverse strand, counting down.
GTCATGGCCAAATCTTAGAATTGATCACTTCATGATATGGCCAACTAATACTGCCGAGATCGTTTGGCCATATCATTCAAGAAGGATTTCAATTATAATAAAAGGTCTAAGATTTTAAGAGCAGTGACGGCCGAGTGGTAACGCCCCGACTTTCGAGTTGTAGGTCGCGGGCTCAAACCCAGCCAGGCACATTACTTTGTGTAATTTATTTCATCACCACTGCTCTCAAAACGGTGAAGGAAAACATCGTGAGGAAACCGGCATGCCCTAGAACCAAAAATTCAAAGACATGTGACATTCACCAGTCCGCATTGGGCCCGCGTGGTGGATTAAGGCCCATTCCCTCTCCTAGATAGAGGAGGCCTGAATCCCAGCAGAGGGAACATTAAAAGGCTGATTATGGTATGCTATGCTAAAAAGTCTAAAGAAAGTAGGCCAAACGAAGATTGAAATATCATCAAACTTTAACGTTTAAAACGATCTGGCCAGTTTTACTTGGCCATATCATGAAGTGATCAATTTTCTAAGTTCTGGTCACACATATACACAAGCATCGGAGAATATTCCAATAATAGTAATTTCTTTTGAATTTCTTTTAAAAAGTGGTATGAAATTAGGTGAAAATGTACTAGTGGCCTCTGATGCAAAATTATACGCAGAACTTGATGCTGTTTCAAGATAAAACAACCCAAATTACGTGCAAAGTGATCATACATTTAGAGACATATTTCCCCGACTCTCCTCTGAAATTCAAAGTATGATTATAATGGTCATATTATTACTTTATGTTTATCCTGTGTAATTTCTATAGAACCGTAGTTACTCGTGCGAGTTCGCAGGCTGGTGACGCCAGTCTGCCTCAACGTGTCGTCTTAGTTCCGCGAAACGTGGGGATTTTAAACTTAATGGAGCAACTTTGCGTCAGACATTGTCACAGCCGGTGTATTGTGTGTGTAGTTGCTATGCGGATCCCGCGCTTCGTGATTAGCAGCACTATCTTAGTGACGTGCTATGAATTTTGATAATAAGAAAACGTGTTTATTCAAATCGTAATAATTTCATCTTGTAAATAAAGCGTATATCTTACTAATCGTTTACTGAGTGATTTATTGATGTCTCAATTTTTTTAATTTTAACATTTCTTATACAACAACTGAATAAGATTTTCAAAATATAACGTGGTAGACCAAGTTGAAGTTTACTGGTTTTTTGATGATTAAAACTTATTCTCAGTCTTTGTGTCGACACCGTCAACGGCCCACGCTATAAACCAACGCTGTGAACTTGTCGCATTTTGCGTGAGGTCACTGCATTATGCTGAGCGTTCGGCCATTTTGCGCGGACGTGGCGGATATTTTTCATATAGAATATTTATAAGTTGTAAGTTAGTCCTAAGATTGTGTCATTTCTTGGAAACAAAATGATTTTCTTTCTTTCTATTATCAAACAGCCGATATATTTGTTTTTTTTTTTTAAAAACCCTAGGTATGTGAGCTTTGACAGCTCACTTCAAGTTCTTTTCACCGTATTTTACATAATGGAATGGTGACGGCGACTTTCGTAACCTTTTAAGCTTTATTTTTAATTTTATGGTGGCAACTCCCCTCTTTGAGGAGTGGCTGGAAAGACAACACGGCGTTCTCACCTTGCGCATGACGCAAGTTCTCACCGGACATGGTAAATTCGGGAGGTTCCTGCACCGGATTCGTGTGGAAGAAACGCCCGGGTGTCACCATTGTATGGACCGCCTAGAGGACACGATGGAGCATACGATAGATGTATGCCCCGCTTGGGCAGAGCACCACCGTGTCCTCGCGATTGACGGCAACAACCTCTCACACCGGGCCCTGGTACAGGCAATGGTCTGGTCTGGTCTGGGCGAGGAGGAGTGGCAGGCGGAAGCCTCCTTCTGCGAAGCAGTAATGCTAGCAAAGGAGGCGACCGTAAGCGCAAGGGAACGGCCCTCACGCCCCAGCCGGGAACCCGGTCCCGATTTCTAGCTACCGTAGGCGTAGGCTTGCGGACGGCGATCAATGGGTAGCACGCCGTCCGGTCATCCGGTAACCGTCCTGGCCGAGCCCTAGGCATCGACTGTGCGTAGTGTTCCACGCGCGCCTCAAAGCAAATCCTAGGGGCCCAGCAGGATCGAAACATACTGGGGCCATGGGTTAAGCGAAAATAAACCCTGGAACGCAAGGCAAAGAAGAAACATAGGAGTAGGTTTTACTGTTTAAAAGTCTGACACGCCCTCGCGCCCCGTTCTAGGGCGTGAGAGTCATTGGATGAATACCCATCTCAAAAAAAAAAACATATTTTCCACAATGAGATTTTTATTGCACTAATGTACTATAACCATCATCATCTTCCTGCCTATGTCCCATCTTATTTGGGGTCGGCGCAACACGTTTTTTTCTTCCATTCTATCCTGTCAACCGTCATACTATCACTAAGTTCCTTTTCTTTCATATCACTGTTCACACAATCCATCCATCTTTTCTTTGGCCTCCCCCTCCCTTTCCACCCATCCACATGTATACTCATAACTCTTTTAGTAACATGCGTTTCATCTCTCCTCTTTACATGACCATACCAAGACAAACGATTCCCCTTCAACTTTTGAGTCACTGGCGCCACTTTCAAACTTCCTCTAATATATTCATTTCTCACTTTATCCATTCTCGTCACACCACACATCCATCTCAACATTCTCATCTCCGCTACATGCAATCTTTTTTCATCCGTCTTTTTCACAGCCCAACATTCTGATCCATACAGTATGACAGGTCTTATCACGGACTTGTAGATAATGTACTATAACCATTAGTAAATTAATCTCAAATATAAGACTATATATAGTAACATTTGTATTACAAATTATTATTAATAATAAAATTAATAAAATGTATCTAAAACATGACCAGCAAAAACAACTAATAAAAGTCGGCCATTTTGATCTAACTTGGGCTCTACTGACTTTCCAAACGCCATCCCAAGGTTGAATATTAATGTGACTTTATAAATCAGAAATTGTTGCTGTACTTAACCTTGAAAGAGTCCAATTCCAGAGTTCAATTGTTTTTAACCAAATTTATTAAAGGAAAGTTGCCAAGTGGCTTCAAAAAACCAGAAGCCAGATTAGAATGAATATAACATTTATTAGAAAAAATGCACAAGTACAGGCGTAGAGTAGACAGCCTTACGGTATTTTACAGAATCCATTTTGGAGAGTGCGCACAGAAATTATATGACTTGATTCCGTCATCACCTTTCTATCACCGGGCAACCTGACATATGGCGAGTATCCAATCTCACGTTATTAATAACTCTACGGTCCGGACTAAGCGTTTTGCCTCGTCGTTTATACCGCGTACATCGAAGGATTAGAACAATTTGCCTGCTGCGGTCTTCCTTTCCGATTATTATTTTAGGTGTCTTCAAGGCTAGAGTGAAGAGACTCTTAACAAACTAGTGCGATTTACCATCAAAAATTGGATCACTGCTTACCATCAGATGGAATGCAAGTACTAATTTACACAATTTAAAAAAATAACATATAGCTAGTCAAACGAAAGGAGATGAACGAACAGTTTCATTACCGCGAAAATAAACTGACATCTTTTAGAATACTTGAAGTAACGAGGTTACGCGAGGGTTAAATTCAGGAATCAATTAGTGCGCGTCGCGACGCTGCACGCCCATAATTCATAAGACGAACTAAAGAGCTCTCTCTTGTTACGTATTTCAGACCGTACATGCACGTTCTCTGAGAATGTCGCTTCACTCAATATTAGACTGCGGTTATTCAAAAATGGGTATTTAGGGTTCTGTAGCCGAATGGCAAAAAACGGAACCCTTATGGATTCGTCATGTCTATCTGTCCGTCCGTCCGTATGTCACAGCCACTTTTTTTCCGAAACTATAAGAACTATACTGTTGAAACTTGGTAAGTAGATGTCTGTGAACCACATTAAGATTTTCATACAAAAATAGAAAAAATCTATAAATTTTGAAGTGAACCCTCAAAATTTATTGATTTTTTGGAGGGAGGTTTTTTTTGGGTGGGAAAATCATCTTCATCATCTCAATCATCATCGGGGAGGTTCGGGTGGCTCCATGCTTAGAACAGAAACACGGATTTTTTTTTATCAAACCCATACGTGTGCGGTATCTATGGATAGGTCTTCAAAAATGATATTGAGTTTTCTACATCATTTTTTTCTAAACTGAATATTTTGCGTGAGAGACACTTCCAAAGTGGTAAAAGGTGTGCCCCCGGCCTGTAACTCCTAAAATAAGAAAATGATAAAACTAAAAAAAATGCATGATGTACATTATCATGCAAACTTCCACCGGAAATTGGTTTGAACGAGATCTGGTAAGTAGGTTTTTTTAAATACGTCATAAATCGTAAACCGCACCTTTCAAGTTTGTACGGAACCCTCAGTGCGCGAATCTGACTCGCACTTGGCCAATTTTTTAATTTATACCTGTGTCAATAAGTATTTTATTCAACAAATATTTAATTAAATTTGAACTAACAAAAGGCTAGCTGACCAAGTGGTCAGCTACATGTGACGTAGTGATACATAGTACCTAACTATACCTACGTATATGCTTGCATTATTCAAAGCAATTAGAACCCGTCCCTTTTTAGTGGCCCATTAACAAAACCGCGGTTCACGAAAATTTTCATAATTCTATTGTTCACCAAAAATCTCCACAAATAATTTCTGAGGACAATGAATAATGCAGTTTAATGTTTATATAAAAGTAGGCACGTGAACAGAATTATGTAACAACGGCATAGGTAAATAACATTAATTCACTGCTGCCTTTTCATTCACAATCATAAGTTTATATTGCGGCCTATGCAGCTACGCACTTGCTACGAAAACCGTAGCGCTCGTAGCAGAATTTAATGTCTCTAGTTCAAATTTACGGACAATTTTTAAAGCTTCCTTTGAATAAGGACATCGGATATCACATTTTTTTCAGAAAAACCAACAGAACTCTTACGAAGTCATGAAATGTGATCATAAATTTTTAGGGAACCTCGAGCCTAGCAAAACGAAGTCGCAAAAATTCTTATCTTTATGGACACAATTTAAAGGTATTCGGATATCAGACGCGGTTGTATTTTGAGTGAGTAAAGCATCGGAAGCACTGCGTTCATAAATACTGATACGAAAACTGACAAAGCCTAGAATTTTATTCATGCTCTTTTGTTGACAATATTTATGAGCATTGATTTATGGACTATATTTTTCAAAATATCCATAGAATATGACACAATTTTCTTGACCTTACAATAAATTAGCCGCAGTCGAATAGCTTATGAAAATATGATTTAAAGTAAATAGGTTATTGAAGCATGTCCTACACGACTTGGGTGACTTGGAAAAGTTACCCCATTATTTACGTACGCCAATGCGAATGTGAATAAACAGCAGAGGCACGCGTGACTTGAATGAATAGCTACATAATATTCACAAGGACAAGATACTGAGAAAGTTTTACGTTCCAAAAATATTTATATTTTATTCAATACGATACCTTCTCGTAAGATGTTTTGTTTGACCTAAAAACAGGAAAATTTTCAACAAAAATCCTCAGTTTTGTAGAAGTTATGGACTTTTACATGTGTGCACTTTAACACACCATCATATTTTGTAACGAAATTACTTTCTGGGATCATTGAGGAAATCTTCAAAGAAATGCACAAAGGATTTTCCTTTTTATACATTTCTCCCAGGTTTAAGATCTTTTTATACATGACCTTTATGGAGGACAGCGCTGAAAATACTCAACGGACTTAGACACAAAGGAACGTTACAAAAAGCTGAGAACCTCAACCTTACTTTGGCCTTACAATTGCCATTTGGACTACATTGAAAGTTCTACATCATTAAACATTAACGAGGTAATATAAAAACGGCAATGTAGACTTAATTCAGTGCAAGCACTGTAAGTGCTTCAGAACTAGTAATTAAAACATTGTATGCGTAACATATCCGGAACATTGATGACATACAACAGTGAGGTCATAATTTCTATCACAAACTACCCACTTGTTTTATGAATCATCTAGCTTAATTAATATGTAGATTGTTTCTAAAATGCTTTTTGAGGTTCCGTACCCAAATGGTAAACACGGGACCCTATTATTAAGACTCCACTGTCCGTCTGTCTGTCACCAGGTTGTATCTCATGAACCGTGATATCTAGACAATTGAAATAAATTTTCAGAGATGATGTATTTCTGTTGCCACTATAACAATAAATACTAAAAATAAATGTTTAAGTCGGCTCCCCGACAACAAACGTGATTTATTGCCGTTTTTTGCTACAAACCCGGACGGTACGGAACCCTTCGTTCGCGAGTACGACTCGCACTTAGTCAGTTTTAAAGGTTCCACATACAAATAAAAAAACAAAGCACTTATAATTTCGTCCTGTCTGTCAATCTGTTTCATAGCCATTTTACTCTGAAACTGTAATTTCATCACTGACTGAAACGTAAAACCTGAAATACGATCTAAAAATGAGAGAGTACGATGAAATGTCAACAACAGGTTCTTTAGAAAAACACAAAATCTGGCGTGTCTCGGTCGGTGCTGTATATCATGAGACATAAATGTCGACAAGGTGGGACGATTCCCGCCTTACTGCACGCAATATCGCACGACTTGTTTATACGATTTATTTTTCATCTACTTTCGAGCTGGAAATGCTTGAGGTACTATTATTCCGACCTAAATAGAAATGAGCATTTATAGTTATTTCGTTTTTGAATGGGAATAACAGTCATTAAAGAATAATTTTTCATTAATAAGTGTAGTTTAGGATCATGATAGATGTCGCTGCAAGACGGTTTAACGGTCTTTGTTAATATTTTTTTATTAAACATATCAGCATATGTAGACGGGTCAATGACCGCCATTAGCATGCTAAAATGGATAACTATATCTAGATTTAGATACTTATAATTATGTCAATAACCCTTTTTTGATGTGGGAAATTATCAAATATTTCTTCTCGCTCTAGGTGGAGCGAGAGAGTATGTAAGACTTTCACAACAACAACATTCAATTTTGTTTCGCCTCATCATGTTACACTATCGAATTTGATAGAGAACATACTATAATAGTTAAACTTGAGTGCATTTTCTTTGAAACTAGATACTACGAGTATTGTCTTCAATATAACTAGTTTTTGAAGTAGTAACGCGTTGAAGTCGTCTTATCAGTTACTGCTTGATCAGCATCATTTAGTCGGCAGACGTCAACTGCTAGCAACCTTTCCCAATTATCGCCACAATGACCGATACTGAGCGTCTCGCGTCCATCGGGCTCCTGGGACTCGGTCATCTGTTCACCTTGTTGGAGGCCTCCAAACCTGCTACGTGTCACTCCTCCAGAACCGACTATCACCAGTAATGTGGTCTGCCTACTGCCACTTAGTCCCTGGTTCTCCTGCAGGTACTTTCATTTCTGATTGGATCATGCAATATAGCTCACCATTTCCCTGTGGACGATTTTAAGCCTCTGAGGAGGATTATTGTTAGCGACTATTTTTTAGTGCCATTTGTCACCTCACTCTCACTAGCAACACAAAATATTCATAGATTTTTTCTTTATATACTGATGCAGTATGTGAGACGAAAAGATAACACGCAGCTTCCCGAACGCTACCTAACTAAATTTTCGGATTCGACGGTTAACGTCGAAAAATTAGACCTACCTAACTGGACTGTTCATCCCAGGTAAATGTCCACAACTTTAAGTGTAGAGTTTTTGTAATAAGCCAAAGATTACTTCAATAATATTACTACAAATAATGTTATAACGCTGAAGAGTTTGTTAGTTCGAATGCGCTACCTATACATAATCTCAGAAACAACTGAAAAATAATAATTTCAAGATTTTTTTTTAGTGTTCTTCATTTATTTAGTAAGGCATTCGGGAAGGATAATATAATATCACGTCAAGTACGACCCACGAGAGCGGAGCAGTAACCAATAATGCGATCAAAACCGCAGGGGTTATATATATATTCGCAAAAACTAATTGGACTATCCGTACTAAGTTATCATCAGCTGCCCAAAATCGGTAAGGGAGGTATAATTTTTTTTTATTTTAAAGAAATTTGTTAAATTCTATGGGTAGAAGCAGTATTTAAAATATAAACATACAATTTCGTTACTCTGAAAAATAAATTCTGAAAAAGAAACCCGTGGTCCTAGAACGCAAAGGGCAACTGAAGGACACAGATGTGGTTTTAGTCACAAAAAATCTGCCACGCCTTCCCGCTACACTCTAGAGCAAGATAAGTTATTGGATACTTTTCCACCTCTAAATAAAAACAGCCTTAAGTATATAACTTCAGATTTTTAAACTATGTAAGGTTGACACAATACATCAATGTATATGTATTTTCTTTTTATTTCTAAATTGTATGTCAGTTAGTTAGTTTTTTTTTTTCTTCTTCAATGCGTATGGATTTGTTATTAGGGTATTATTGTTTTTATTAAATGTATTTTTTTTGGCTTGTAAGTTTCTACTGTACAACGCCTTAGACATCCTCTGTAACGTTGTACAAGTGCTTGTAAATAAATAAATAATCAATCCATTCCTAGGTACTAAACCTAGGAATGGATCGATGTATTGTGTCAGTGGAACGGATCTATTTAAGTGTATGTAAGTAGCATGTGTCACAGGGGCGGCAGCGGTGGCGGCGAGCCTCCGTGAGTATTATTGTCCCTGACGCATTCATTATTCAGCTGCGAATGGCGATCGGAACCAACGCCGACCTGTTCGCATATTCCATTCATTCGCTCCTTTTGCCAATTCACTCTTTAACACCTTCTTACGGTTCGATTCACGACCTGAATAAAATAACGAAGCCTCATGAGAGAAGATTGAATGCCCAACACGACGAGCTCGTTGTACTGATAGCGACTTTAAAAGCGGACACGGATTTTGTAATAATTAAGTTAACAACGAAACTGGCAGACGGGCTCCAGCTTTATTTTAAGAGCCTTTTAATTTTCTTCTGTTCCCAAATTAATTACTACCGCATTTCGTTCCGAGTGCTATTAATCTAGTACCACAGAATAGATTTCATCTGTTCTGTGTCTAGTACCTACATACTTACTACCCGCTTAATGTAGCTTCTAATATACATGAAAACTTAATCAAAACTCAATCAGCGTCGTACTTGGCTCTTATCCCTTAGTGCCCTTCACGAAGTGCCCTTATACAAGAAAGGGACAGAGGTCAGTATTTCCATAATAATCATAGTGAGCAGGCTGCTTGGTAAGCACTTCACGCTATCAACCAATTTAATCGAACCATCGTCCAATCATCATAAGATCTTCTCTTTCTACCTCACCTCTTTCCATTACTCGGGTCAATCTTGAGGCACCACTTGGTCCACTGGTAGGCCATCGTCTGTAGATAGGCTGGGCCTCTTCATGTCTTTCTGGACACTTGTCATCTAAGGAGGTAGCAGTCTACCTCTCTCTCTTATTTTTTCCTAACGCACTATCTCTGTCCATCTCAGTCTGGATTCAACTAGATTTTCAACTATAGGTCCAACTTTGAAACTACACTGTACATACTCTTTACGAATTTCATCCTTGAAAGTGACATTACCTAACCCAACGTGTAGTTTCTGTTCGTCATTCTTCTTAGTATCGAAGGTTTTTTAGTATCGTAGAGTAGAATTGAGACCCTAACACGAGCTCTTAACGCGATTCATTGACGACCTAAACTGAACAGTTAAAGGGATAGAGCTATATAAGGTGTATAGCTCCATCCCTCTTTCTCGCTCGCTCGCTTCACCTTTTAACAAGTCATGCTAAAGCCCCTAGTGTTGCAGCTGTTATTTTCTTGGCTTTTTAGATCGCACACAATTGCTAATGTTTGCCATTTAGTCTATTCTGGCATCCTATAAATAATGTCTTTGGATATCGGTCTGTCTTCTGAGATCACTGATTGTAATTTAAGTTTATTCTTGCAATTAATCAAGATCCGAACAAGTTGAATGAACCCTCATTCATTGGATACCCATCCAATTTATCTATTGAAAATGTTGTACGATGTCACTTAACGGACTTAGAACGGCCATTATACGCGGTTGTAACCCGTTTGCTAACTGTTTGGCAACGCCAAGTGTGATGCATATCGGTACCAGCAAAATATAAATTTAAGTAAATTTCAAATTTATGTCAATTCCATTTTGACAATATACCATCGTGTTTTCTATAGGATTAGCAAACATCTGATTTATTTATTTAAACTTTATATAGAAAGAAAGAAAAAAAATATTTGAGACTCGCACAAGACAAACAACAGTAAAATAAAATGTAACTACTTAATCTACAAATACTTAACTAAAAATAAAAAATTAAATAACTCAATATCTATAAATATAAAAATGAATAGCTGTTCGTTAGTCTCGCTAAAACTCAAGAACGGCTGGACCGATTTGGTTAATTTTAGTCTAGAAATATTCGTGATAGTCCTGGCCTAATCCAGGAAAGGTTTAAATGGTGAGAAAATATGGAAAAAATCTGTAAATCGGTCGATGATCGACGGAGTTCTGAGATAACAAACTTAAAAATAATAATAATTATAAAAAAAATACAACGAATTCATAATCTCCTCCTTTTTTTTGAAGTCGGTTAAAAATGAATTATGCTGGTTCTGCTAATGCCAGTAGATGACGTTATCTTTTGACAATTTAACTAAAAGGTATCACAATATTCATTGACTATTAGATGGTACGAAGTTTGCCATGTCAGCTAGTTAAAAGAAAAAAATAAAAGACCTGTGCGAGGCCAATAAGGCTCCTATCTCAGCATGTGCTGTTAACTAAAAAGTAAAATAACGTAGCGCTGATATTCTGATATAAGTGGACTTAATGCAACAAGACATTTTTTACCCATCAACCTATGGGTTATAAAAACTACACTGTAGTAGGTGTGCACAATAATAATAATAATTGATTTAAATGCATTAAAAGTAAAACTCATAATATGTTTCTCCACACAGCCGCACTGTAGGGTCACAGCACTTTAAGAAAAGGTCGCTGCCGCAGCATACGAACTTGTCGGAAGGTCGGAAAACGAATTTTTAAAGTACCCTGTGGTCGTGGGAAACGTGACGCGAATCTCGGACAGCCTCGGCCTGCTATCTATTTGTTCGAATTTTCTGAAGATACGTACCTAAACTTGTAATTTTCACACAAAATTGAACCGCGGGCGTCATCGCACGATTTATTTTGTGGACATGCTCGGGGTCTCGTCTGGAGATAAGAACGTCTTCAAACAGATACTGTTCAGTAACGCGACTGACGACTGATGAAACCTTGTCGCTCCCCAAGGCGACCTCTCTTTTATTTCTCCAAGTTATAAAAAGTAATGAGGTATTTTATGTCTATAGCTGGTGCGTTCTATTGTTCGAAATTTTCCAACCGAAACGGGATTCTCAAAGAGATTTTTTTGTCCGAATGTCTTAAAGGTTTACTGTGTTTATTACAAATAGCGATCTAAAGTTAAACATGTGAAATTAAGCAAACCTTGTTTAAAATAGATTTTCAAGTGATATTCCTAGACTTTAAGTAGCTTTAAACACCATTTATCTATCAAAAACGTGAATGTACAGACGGCAGAGTTGGCAATTTGTCTTTTTTTGCAGCTCCCGAGGGTGAGTTATCGTTCAATACTACCTAGTAACTTACTACACATGAATGGTTGGCAATACTTTCCAATACTACGTCTAATTGTGTGTATTTTCATTTAGTGTAGTGGTGTTCAACTCAACTGAAACCTTGATAAAACTTCAGAATTCTTTTAAGGGGTTCCATACCTCAAAAGGGAATAACGGAACCCTTATAGGATCACTTTCTTGTCGGTCCGTCTGTCTGTTTGTCAAGACTTTTTATCTCGGGAATGCGTGGAGGTATCGAGTTGAAATTAAATCATATACTCAGGTCTGCGGTCTCTTGAAACTGTTAAAAACCCAAATATCTGAATTAACGAAAAAAAAGATACGGCCGTTTATGTCACAAAAAACGCGTATTTCGACACTCTCAAGGGAATAAAAATTCAAAAAGTACTTCCCATTGACCTAGAATCCTGAAATTTATCAAGAAGCAAGTATAGGAAAAAATCTGAAAACTGTAAATTTGTAGTTACGACCCAAAAAAAGTCCTTTTTTTGCGATTCGGAAAAATATTCGTAACTCTATTCGGGAATTGAACTGTTTTCACATGTAAGTTTGTACGGAACCCTCAGTGCGTGAGTCCGACTCGCTCTTGCCCTTGCATAAAAATAGCGTAATAATCTTTGTTTTTTAACTCAACAAAATGACAGTTTAAAAGCACCTATAAGTGGTTTAATTGAACACAGTGGTTTGATAAACACTCCAAGTTTGAGTTAGCAAGATGGATATATGATTATTACTGTTGGTATACTGATAAAAAAGAAAAAATCTATTCGGAACTGTGGTTAATCAAGGCAACATAAAAAAACGACTGATCTAATTATTTCTACAAAAAAGGTTCAACAGTTAATTTTAGAAACCGAACATAACACGATTAATCTGAACGACACGTACAAAGAGGTAACGTCTAAAAAGGTCGGTTGAGGCATGGCCGGGTTGTAACACCGCGCGTGTAATCCGAGCCCAGTGTCCGCTGTCCGCTGTCCTACACGCACACCAACGAGACACTTCTCTAAGACATACGACACACGCATAAATTTTCACGCAAATCTGAACCCGTGAATTTCCTCCAAAACTAATATTTTTAGACTAACGAGTATGTTACTGAAAAAAGCCCCTTTTTCTTCACAAAATATATTAATACATAGTGGTCAATGGTCATTCTTCTTTCCTGTGTATCGCAAAGTTAAATGGACCAGAATTATCGTAGCTATATGTGTAAAATTAATGTACTTACAATTACTACTATTGACTACTTTTTGTGTGTCTGTGTAATTTACTGATATGATAAATCTGTGTTACTGATTTCTTGTAACATGACCCAGGGAGGCCATCCGCAGTGCAAATTGGATACCTGCATACATTATGTAGTTATAGAAGTATAACACGAGTACACGAGGGGTTGTAGGACGCAGACCCTCTTAGTATACGACGAAAATAAAAATAATAGAATATTTGATAATCCAGGTAATTTGGGTGCAATATTGACTGGTCTACACTGTCCATACATATGTATTAATATTGTAATTTTAAAAGAGTATCCATGGAATTTCTTGACAGTTCTTCTTCATAGGAAACGATCAATTGGAACCATGCACTAGCTTCTGACGTTTTAGAAATGCCCATATAGGCTATGTGAAGTAAAATATATTTTTTTTTTAATCCGCGCCACATATAGATGTGTCCTCGCGCCTCGTCAACGAACGATACGTGCGTTGAGCACATTGCGTGTCTCCCACCCATCGCCTGCGCCGCGCGATGGCCCGATTGGCGCAGTGGTTGAGCGATTGGCTATTGCGGTAGCTGTCACGGGTTCGATTCCCATACGAAACAAATACATATATGGCCTACAGATAGGTTTTCGGGTCTGAGTGTCTCGTGAGTTTATGTTTGTAAATGCACCCACGATACAGGAATAACATATTGCCTAGTCTGGTAACATTTTTTTTCCTCTGTGTACATGATTGCATTTCGCTTGCTTATTGACGGCTACACTTTCCAGGTGTCCCGATTTACGCGAAAAGATCCCATTTTCAGGAGTCCGGTGACACATTCCGATTCACTCTTTATCGAGACGCCACATGTTCGATTTTTACCAACCTTGTTTGTCTGTACTTTGATTGATAATTTTGACAGGAAAAACGAAAATAGATCTATAAACTCTGAACAAATGAAAATATTTTTGACTCTTACTACCTACCTCTTATTTCTGAGCCTTTTATTGCTTGAGTCCACCAAGCAACTACTATTTCGGTCAAATAAAGCCTTACTTATACGAGACAGAGTGCGAAAATTTTGGACCTCGATTCGCTAGCTCTTCTTCATTTTCAAACTTCTACTCTATTTGAGTCTTTTTGTTTATCACGCGTTTTTGTTTATCACCTAAAAAACTCTTATATGCAAAGTTCAAAACAAACCTAAACCAACGACATGGGGTGCAAACATTTTCGAGCTCGCATCGCTCGCTCTAGCAACTAATATTCTTCAAATTCTTAGACATTTCTACATAAGGAGGCAAAGTAACCTTCGGATCTCTTCCCCTCATTAATGCTATTGCTAAGCTCCTAAAGTATAAACACAATATAATGTACCTAATTATTATGTGTCTAAATGTTTAAGATGAGGAAAGATGAAGCCATAGTTAGAAAGTTAAGGAAAAAGGAAAGAAGAGTAGGAAAAGATTACAGGTGATTACAAACATTTAAGTGTTAAGATTCAAGTTATTTCTATTGACTGAATTTATTTTTGCAGATAGAGCCTAATTACTAAACCTTTAAAAAACTTTGAATCCCTATTAAAGACAACATGACCTTTAAAAGGAAAGGAAAATATACGAAGAAAAATAGACTACAAGTTTAAAAAATCCCGTCAAGTGCGAGTTGGATTCACACTCTGAGTGTTTCGTAAAAACTTACCTATCCAAATAGCAGTACCTGAACCATCTCTCGAAGAGTTTTCCAAATCGCAAAAAGTAATTTTCTTGTGATGCAACTACAAATACACAGTTTCCAGACTTTTTCCGTTTTTTTCTGTTATAAGACCTTGCTTTATACCAAATTTCAGGAGTCTAGATCAAAATAAGTGCCTAAACGGAGCATAAACGCCTTATCTTTAGATTGCGGTTACTTAGAAGTTCGATTTTTTCACTGCTCTTTGAAGTTACAGATTTGAGTATTTGATATTAATTTCAGCTTCATATAGTAACGCGTTCTTGAGAAAAAGGTTCTTGATAAACGGACAACAAAGTGATCTTATAAGAGTGATCCCAAAAAAGTGACTGTAAAGTGGTCGCAAAATCTCAAAAAAGATTATGTTACTCAGTGATGCTCTAATAATGATATTAAGAGTAAGCCGTTATTCAATGAAATCCTTTTATCCAGTGTGCCTGAAATATAGTAGAAACATCTGCCGAAGTAAAGTGCCAATAAAGAAGGAACTATCGAATGGTGCTCACTTACACTAAATTACAGGAGGGTTAGTTATCAGTGGACAGTAACGGCAGCAATATGTAATTGTAGTGTGATAAGAATAATGAATGGAGACGCCGCGACTGGCGCTGGCTCCTGAGCTGAGCAGTAATTACCGCACGCTAGTCCGTCTACACACGCGCCGCCGCACAGATAACGCACCCAACCCTTATCACTACACGCTCCTTACCGTTTGTCATAAATTTTATCACTCCGATGAGCGGACGTAAGCGAGACCTCTTTTTTCAGATTCTCTCTTCCACCGAATTAACGACCCGTGAACTTGTGAGCAACGCTCCAGCGTCTGTTTTATTTTTTCAGTCACAAACACGATCACTTCAAAAGATTATCAGGCACCGTTTTTATACTTTACACCACAACACCAACTTTGAATTAGCTTTCAGACATCCTCTGTTAATTCTGTTTTTAAGTTTTAAATTGAACATTTATTAAAGAATGTAAATAAATAAAGTTGAACACTTTTTGAAATGTGTCAATTCAGAGTCAAAATAATAAGTAAACGTCGTCGTAACAACAAGTTTTCAATAGTTTCGAAGTGATAACACTAGAGCAATTCCTGTGAGAGAGGCGATTTGAGGTTGTGCGAGTGTTGTCGCGCGCTGAATGTCAAACGTAGCTCGGGAAGGTTCGCGCGGCGCGGTCCCCCGTGTCGGCAGTCGCTTGGCTGGCGGCCGGCTGCGGACTGCGCGGCTGGCTCGCGCGCTCGGCTCGCTCGCGCTCGGCGCACGCGCCCCGCGGGGATCGATACCCCCGGCCCAGTCCACCGCCGCGCCCGCCGGGGCCGCCCGCTCCCACACCACGCACCGGAGCCTCGTCACCACGCACGCACACTCCTATAGCGTGCCTTGATTTTTTGAGTCTCCTCCACAGTCACCTCTTAGTCAAGTGCAAACTAAAACATTAAGATAAAATAAACAGCAGCCTTACAAAAGTTTGCAAACCAATTAATTATGCGTGAATATTGTTCTTATTTGCTTGAATTGTATAGATAGTTTATAAAGTTTTCACCATCTTGTTCAGACGTTTTAATAAAATCTTGTAAAATTAAAATCGTTACATTAAGTTCTATCACAATAAAAATAATAAAAAGAAAATCTGGTCTTCTTTATGAGGACTCACAAGTTTTCAGGCAAGGAACACGAAACAATCTTTAATATTACACGAAATATTAACATTTGTGCTCAAAAGCGTTCAGCGACAAGCCCGTCGTACTACTTACACCACCAGACGGTTCGACTTGTCGACTGCACGATATTATATTCCTACTTTATCTGCGTCATAAACATATTGGTTTACTATATACCAAATACAACATTGAGCACCACCATGTGTGCTCTGAATATTTGCTACGCAGGTTGCTGCTGTATTTATATTTTTCAAGTGGTTGGGGAAAGTGAGTTTGGATGGGATGACAAGAACCGTAATTACTTTCACAATTAAGGAGTCAGAAAGAATAAACAACAACAAACGTTTGCGATCATATTTATGTGTACTAAACGTAGTCTCACGCCCAACCTAGGTTAATTCCATTACCACCTTTCTCTTGGTTACCATTTTCTTTTATGTGCGCCTCGTAGGCAGCTAGGTATACAGTCGTAGGTGCCTCGTAATCTCGTGCGACTCGCGCCACTTGCAGGAACTGACTACATGAAACAAACGCGCGCGTACATTTTCATGTTTAAGTTGGTAATTGGCTTAATTTATCTACGCTCTTCTCCCTCTTCCCAAAGCAAAGCTTACATAATGCTGTTAGAAAACTGTGGAGTGTTTAACAACAACCGATGGTAATTTAATAAAGAAAAATAGTTTCATAGATATACTACATATATGTAATGTTCCATCAGCTCTAACATTAAGTGTCACCATCAATTTTCAGGGACACAAAAAGCTCGGCCGGCGTCACGCTTTTATAACCACAACATATTACATTACAGTTATGTCTGTTATTTATTCATGCACCATGACTTAGCACTATCTCAATATTACGTCAGTATTGTTAAGTAAATGTAACAGAGTAATAGTTATTTATGTATTAGTGCGTTCCGCGAGTCATAGGGGTGATGTACACGTAGGAAAGCAATCCGAATTTATATCGCGCTCAATCAGCTCCCGATAACCGCTCCCTCCACCGCCGATCCAGCCTTAAACTAAATCGGATCGCGAGAAATCAGTCTCGAGATGTTTCGCGTTCCCTAGATTTCGTTTAGCGATCAAATACTGGGTTACATCTCGAGATTCTATTAGCAAAATATAAACTGGAAGATAACCTGATTTAATATGTAACGAAATTCGTGTAAAAAAATTGGCCTGTCAACAAGGTGACCTATCTCAAAAAGGTGCTAGCTAAGACTAAGGCGCTGCTACTACTTTTACGAGTATTTTTTTTTTGAGGTGAGATTTCATCCAATTTTTTTTTTGCCGCTCTGGGAGGGCGTGTCAGACTTTTACTTATCACACTGGGGGTAAAGCTGCTAGAGTCGCATCGTAACAGCAATTCCAAGGCGTTCGTGGTGCCAGTCCCGAATACTTTTCTGCCCCTCATATTGAAGGAAGACCGCAGGGCGTGGTGTTCTGTCGCTTCCGCGGACAGGTGCCACGGAACAGTACGCAGTGAATTTAATGCAATGCAAAAGTGTTACTAACATAGTCATTAATGCAACAAAGCTTTCTCTACCATTCAACCTTTGGGTAAAAAAAAGACAACACTGTGGTAAGTGTGCACAATAAATAAATAAAAGATATTTCAAATGGAATATAGTATCATTGAATTAAGTAATAATAAAGAGAATTTCAAATATAACAATTATAACGCAGAACGAACTAAGGTTGAGAGGATTTTAAGTAGTACGCTTAAAGGGAAATTTACTTTCATCTTTTTTGATGTCAAGGGGAAGCACATTCCAGAGTAATATAGCAGAGACAGCGTAAGAATTAGCCTTTATGGCCCAATATGGTGAGAAGGAATATGAAGAAGCACGTCTTTGGATGCTTGAAGGTTGAGATTATGAGTACTGCCCAATACTTTAAAATATGGTTTTAAATAATCAGGAGCACAAAGATCGTTCATTATAGTGAAAAACCCACATGTGATCCTTCATTCGCCTTTTAAGTTTTAGGGCCACGGTTACTTTTACAAACCATCCTCCTTTTCAACAAGCCACGTTTTTGAGGTTGCTCCGGACGTGGTACGTAAAATATTGCCTCTCTTGTCGAGGCTATTTCACTATCCTATCCAATAAGTTGATGACTACGATGCACCCTGAAGCGGCAGCCGTCACTATCCTCGGTTATTTAAGCCGCTGTGGTTTAGTTTGATGGCTATCCCCAATATCCGTCAGTCGAGCGGACGTCGTAGTTCAGTAACAAATAACAATGCAGCGCTATCGCATGACGTTGAATTATGCCCCATATACATAGGCAGGTAGGTAGATATGTATAGACGTATCTTTCTGGTATAGAATACTATTGTATAGATAATCTTTAGTGTTTAATGATCTTAACAACAAATAAATTACAGAATATATAATCTAAATATCACACTAATGATTTAAAAGTGAAAGCTTGTATGTATATGTTTTTTTTTTTTAATTGATAAAAACCAGTGCTTGACTGCGATCCCACCTGATGGTAAGCGGAAATGCAATCATTGATGGATTGATATTTGATTGATATGTGTGTTTGTTACTCCTTCACGTTCAAACGACTGCACGAAATTTGATGAAATTTGGCACACGGACAGACCATGCCCTGGAATGACGCATAATAATTTTTATCCGGGAGTATAATCAAAGAAATATCCCTTGATATAGGTTCCTATTTTCACGCAAGCGAAGTCGATACCAGAAACTAGTCCATCATAAAGTTCAACACATTCTAATTGTGTCATCCATTTGGCACTTAATCTGAAATACAAGCACTCAATAACTGCTACATATGACATAAAAAGAGATGCGATTGGCTTCATAAAAAGTTCAAGATGGCGCTTTCATGCGAAGTGAAGTATCAATATGTTATCATAACACATATCTGTCGCGGCTAACATTCGTAATCAAGAAGTTTTTATCAAATAAATATCCCAGCCAGCTGTCCCGTAAAAATCACAAAATATTCATCGGGGTGGTGAGGAGGCACGTCGGGGGGGGGGGGGCGCCTTCCGCATTACTCCGACAAAAACCTTCACTAAACCAGAAAAAACTTCCATTCAACTGCCTGAGGAGTACATAAAACGTGATGAAAGGACACCCTGGAGCCGCAGCAATATGAACACTGTTTTTCTTACGTTCGATAATCTTTTATACAGTTTCTTAGACCGGACAGACATCGCTTCCCTTGTTATTAATTGAGAAGCACCGAACTTTATTCTGCAGGTTTATTTTACAATTCAAAGCAATAATTAAGTTTCGCTATAAGTATCTACTAGTTATAATGTTTTGTATCTAAGACTGCAGATAGTTTAAATGTCACTTTACAACAATTTACTGTTGAAGACATTTTTAATTAATTACTTTCTCTATGTTTGTTTCATTTCAATTTTACGAATATTGTTTATTCATAATTTTGTCCCGATACAATTCATTTCTACTAGGGACGCGGAATTTTTAGAAAGAGTTACCGTGGCCCGAAAATGCAAAGGAAAATAGATAGGTTTTAGTCAGTAAAAGTCTGGCAAGCCCTCTCGACCCTCCTTAGAGCGGGAGAAGTCCTAGGATGATATCCAACCTCAAAATACAAATTCTATGCAATCGATTTAGTAATAAGAAATACGTACTTTTATCCAAATATACTGAATTTTATCAAATATACTTATACTTTAAAGGAAATATTCCTTTAAAGTATATGTATATCAGTTGCGACCGATCGATCACAATAAACATGCTTTGCAAACATGACGTACTTTTAATATGTTTCGTTTCTTGTCAACATGTAGACAAGTTAAACAGTTTCAAACTCATAACTCACCTGAAATTCTGTCATAATATTTAAATAAAATACTGAATTAGAGAAATATCATGGAGCTCATTTTTCATACGGCTAAACAGAACACCTGTTACCTACATGTGCACAAACAAGGCACAATTGTCATTTAATTTAGACAAGCCGTACGCCGACTGTTGACTCATTAAATAGCTATTTTAACCCTTCACAAAGGAGGATATGGTTGCATCTTCATAGACGAATATTTATATACTTGCGAATAATTTGCAATGTGTGTTTGTTACCACAGTGTCTCAAGACGAAAGTGTTTGACTAGTGCGTGTTGCCAGTGATGACATATGGCACTGAAACATGGTCGCTTACAATAGGCCTTATCAGATGGCTAACAGTTACCGTAAGAGCAATGGAAGGGGCTATGCTCGGAGGTTTCTTGTGTGATCGCATCAGGAATGAAAATATCCGCAGGAGAACCAAGGTCGCCGACATAGCCCGAAGAATCGCCAAATTTAAGTAGCAATGGGCAGGGCACATTGTTCGTAGAAAGGATGGCCTATGGGGCCGAAAGGTTTTAGAGTGGGGACCGCGCACCGGAAGACGCAGCGTTGGAAGGCCTCCCACAAGATGGGCCGATGACCTGGTGAGAGTCGCAGGAATGTAGTGGATGCGAGACGCACAGGACCGTCTGTTGTGGCGACACTTGGGGGAGGCCTATGTTCAACAGTGGCCGTCCTTCGGCTGAAATTATGATGATGAATAATTTGCAACAAAGAGCCGTGGTGGCCTAGAGGTAACGGCCCCGACTTATAATTTGTAGATCGCGGATTCGAACCCGACATAAGTGTATTACTTTATGTAATTCAATTCATCACCACTGCTCTCAAAATGGTAAAGGAAAATATCGTGAGGAAACCTGCATGTCCTAGAATTGAAAATTCGAATTCATGTGACATCTACCAATCTGCACTAAGACCGCGTGGTAGATTACACCCCATTCTCTCTCCTAGAGAGGAGGCCTGGGTCCCAACAGTGGGAACATTATAAGGCTGATTATGCTATTATTATTATATCAATAATTTATGCGTTTTTCATTAAACCATAAAAAGTGTATGACACAAGTGAAGCATTTTATGTTTTTGCAGCGTTGCGGGGTACTCTGTTTCAATTTTACGACGTCGAATAAACGAACGAATAAAAAATTCTATTTATTAAAAGTAACATGCCATTTTCTATATTAACAATCTTCTAAGCAGTAAAAAGTTTATGCCGTATGAATTATACATACTTACATATTTTTGAATGATAATGTCTTAGTCGAGCATGAAGCTATACAATACAATACATGTATACTAATATACAAGTACAAAAGGGGAAAAGATTTTTGTTTGTTCAAACGCGCTAATCTCTGGAAATCTCGGATTCGGATTTAAAAAAAAAATGTATGTATAGGTACGATAGTTTGATTCATGAAGAATAATATAGGCAACATTCTACAACCCAAGAAAACGGAGTAATAGCCAAATACGTGGGTGAAACCGCGGGGGTCAGCTAGTTTTAAATAAAGCTAGATATGGCCATAGTAACTGTAAAATTTTATTTTTTTTACCTCTACAAAATAATCTGTAAACAAAAATATCAACCTAAAGGTGCTTAAAATAGAATACACAAAGTTCAAACATTATCCCAAACACCGATGTGGACGTGACCAGGGTCACTAGGTACACTGGTTCCGAGGATACATGTAACATCTGGTAAACTTACAAGGTGAAACATTATCTGTATATTTTCCAATGTGTCCCAAAAAAGTGGATATCGTAAAATGATAACACTTCTTTCACGTTTTCGAGACTCGAAATGTTTATCGCAAATGCGTGAAATATCATGTGTAATGTATTTTGGAGAGAAAAATATACTCTGACGAGTTAAAACACTCTAGAGATCCATTTTTTTTTAAATTAATTTAATTTTCATTGTTTTTTTTAATGGCTAAATTGCTTATGGGCGATGCTTTATAAGGTACTTTCGTCACTAACAAATATATAATGATATAATAAGTATTTCTAGACAACCTTCAATTAAAGTACTCCCTGGAAAATTCTGGAATCCACTACAATGAGAAGAAAAAGAAACAATAATAACACAATTCACACGACTTCATCGAAGCTGCCGATATTACAGAGAAAATATGTTCATTTTGCGTACAACTAAGGAGTGAAATTCCGTGCCGGAGTCTGTGTTTCCTAATGGCTAACAACCTGGGAGTCTTTGTGAGTCAAGAGTGAACAGGTTACTTTAAGGCAAGCGTGCTCCACTGTCGACTACATCATCGCTATCATCGCGTACCATCAAATGCACTCAATGGGTAGTTCTTCGAAATTTGATTCTTCGACTGATCCATATGGCCAAAATTTTTTTTTAAGTGTTCATTTTTTAAGTAGTGAGTCCTAGGACTCAGGCCTCCGCTGTAGGAGAGGGACCACTGCTAGCAGTGGGAACACTATAAGGCTGACTATGCTATGCATTGTAATCAGGATGCCCCTGAACCAAACACATATGAATCAGATATTTACCTTCCTAACAACAGAATCTAAGCCAATCAGCAGCAATCAAATTAAAGGTTAATATTTTTTTTCTATTCGGAAAAGTTTCGCAACTCAATTCGGGAATTGAACTTCTTTTCATAGGCAAGTTTGTACGGGTCCCTCAGTGCGCGAGTCTGACTCGCACTTGCCCGGATTTTATTCAACTTTACCTCACACTAGGAATAACTCTCGTATCATGGATGCGTTCACAAATATTTAAACATGCGCAGCCACCCGTACCCCTAACAAGTAATTTATTGAATTAATAAATATTTATTTTATCAATGCGGGTATCGAACTTGCAATACGTAGCGCAGTAGCCAATTGCTCAACCATTAGGTATTGGCTACCCGTGTCCTCAAATTGCTCAACCATTAGGTATTAGCCACCCGTGTCATCAAATTAAGAACGTTTTAAAAAAAAAATACAAAAACATTGTTTTACGCTTTACTTACTCCTCTTACTTCGTTCTTATACATATTTTGTTTTAGTATTCCCTGACATACAATATCTTTATAGATAGCCTTTAATAAAATTGACCCAACAATTAAATACTTAATATTTTATCTCCAAAACGTCGCTTTCTAAAAAACAAACACACTAAAAGCCTTACCGAGAAAAGAAACAACTAAATTGCACCTTATTTCACACCTGTAGCTTTATGAAACGGGAAGACCAACTAGATGAGAGAGTAATTAATTTACGTGCCTATTTTTAAAATGACGTGACTTTCGACGGTAAACTCATAAAAGAAAATAACCGTGAAAACCTTAATGACAGAAATTGCCTCCTATTTTCATCAACGTTTACGGGTCGGAAAATCGTCTCTTGATTTATGAGTTGGACAAACAAAATGTTGAATTTTATTAAACTCCTATTTATAATGTAAATAACAACCGAAGGTTATGATTAAAGGCCGACCGAAGATCCGGTTTCGGTGTCGGCCAGTTTCGACTTTTTAAAAACACATTCATTGTGTTCTATTGAGTGGAATTCTCGGTCGGAGTCTGTAATACCTGATAGCTATAACCTAGGATCTTTAAGTCAAGAGTGAATAGGTTAGTTCTAGGGAAGCGTACTTCATCGTCGAACACGTCGTGGTTTTCTATCAGGTGAGATAATGGTCAAGCGCTGTAGCCTATCAACAAATAAAAAATACTGGTTTCGGCAGACTTTCGGTTTTGGCAAAAAAATCGCCGGAAATTTTGTACGACTGAAACTAAAATCTTTGATGATGATAACCGAAAACTTATTGTCTCGTTTGTCTAGGTATATTAATGTAACATTTTTTGGGTAACGGTCGATTTATTGAGTATTTTATGAAAGTTACGTTAAGTAGTTATTAAGCATAAATGTATCGAAACACAGTTAGGAATAACTATTATTGAAATATTATTTTTATTTCATAAAAGGTTTTCTGTTAAAGTGACGTGTCACTTTCCAGCAGACCTGCCAAACCTAACCAACAGTCATCGCAGAACATTGGGAAGACCTAAAGCAAAATAAAGCGTGGAACGTGGTTTCCACGTGGACGTTACCCTATCTAGGGACTACAAGAACTTAAGTCAAGTACGTCAATTTAAGGTCGGCCGAAACTGGAAGAAAAGCCGAACTTTTACGGTTTCGGCTGCAAATCGAGTTTCGTTCGGTCTCTAGTTATGATTTTCAGGTGGATGGTGAAAACACATTTCACAGATCATTAGAGAAACAGATAGCTATCGGTAAATGTAGATAAAAGCTTTAGCCGCTCGCCAGGATACCTGTATACTTGCCATGCGCATTTTATATCAATCTACGAAACTAATCCCAGTAATGGATACGACGTGGTGTTTTTCAGCAACAAAAACAATTACGTTTGTATGCAGACGCTATAAAACTGTGTCTGTTGTTTCGTAAGATGCCACAGTTCCAAAATACACATATCTGATTTTTTTTTAATCAAAGAAGCGCGACACTATGATTACTCCTGTGTCGTAGGAGCGTTCATAAACACATAAATTCACATACACAAGACATCCGGACCTAGAACAATTATACGTAAGCCATATAAATGTTTGTTCCGTGAGAAATCGAACCCGCGACACACAACGCAGCAGCTAATCACTCAACCACTGCACCAACCATGTCGTCAATAAAATAGAATGAAATAATAATAATAATAATGGTTTTATATATGTATTTTAGAAAATATTTAAAAATGTACAAAATATGTATAGAAAATGTTATGAGGGTACTGAGGTACTAGACAACTGATAAACATACTTATATATTTCTAAATACATACATATATAGATAAATAACACCCAGACACAGAACAAATGATCATGCTCATCACACGGACAAATGTTCGTGGGTGGGAATCGAACCCAAGAACTCCGACGTAGCAGTCAGGGCCACTAACCACTAGTCCAACAGGCCAGCCTATTAAAACCAACCACCTAAATGTAACCAGCTCTTGGAAATAAATGGCTAAACTTTTAATAGAGGCATTTGTAGCGCAGATACAATAGGTTCACGGCTTAGTGGGTAACAAAAGCCACATTAGGCAGCTCCAGATCAATAAACAGCATTGGGATATTAACAAGCGGAGCGCGAGCGATGCACGTTTGCTACCGTCACACATCACTGACTCTATTTCAGTGTCCACGAGCATCATTCATTTTTCAGTCCATTTGACGTGTATTTCTTTTCATGCGATTCTGTTTCAAAGAAGCTTTTGTGTTGTTTTGCTGGTTACTCTCGAAAAATTGAAAACTGCATACGTGTTTACGGTAAGGAAAGTCATTTAAACGTTGTTACTAGCTAAACAAGGCAGACGAGGTAGTTATCTTAACTTTTCACTGTAAAAGAGGGTATTAATTTAGAATGTCGTAAAGGTGAGTTTACGAGTACAATATTTGCGAACTCGCTGTAAGCATAACTGTAACGCAGCGAGTGCTGGGTGCTTGCGATATTTGCCGCGTGCTCCAGTCGCGCGCTGTTTGCCAGACAAACACTCCCGGAGCGAACCCTCCTCTCCCCCCCCCCGCACTCCCCACCGCACGTTAACCATCAGGCTATCACCTGTCGCGCTACTTAGCGACAAAGAATTTCACTCACTTCTATTTTGGGTAGGTATACGTGTGTGTTTCTAAAGCCCCCTCTTTGATACTAGGGTGAAAGGTGTTCTTTTATTCTGAAATAACATGGCGCTTTTCACTAGAAAAGTTTGAGCTAAGAGTTTTTTGATTCACGACATGAAATATTGACTGGCCTGTTGTTCTAGTGGTTAGTAGCCCTGACTGCTATGCCGAAGGTCGTGGGTTCGATTCCCACGCAAGACAAATGTTTGTTTGATGAGCACGATCATTTATTCTGCCTGGGACTAATTTATCTATAATAAGTATGTATTTAAAAATATATAGGTTTTTTTTAGGTGGTAAAATCATCTAATGACAAATCCCACTCTTGGGCGGAACGGGAGATAGTGACAGACTTTTACTGACTAAAAACCCACTCCTGTTCCTACTTTGCCTTCATCCTGGGGCCCCGGGCTTCGCTTTCACACTACCCGTGGCCCCAGTAGGCAAATAAACACGGAAGTGACGACTCGTTGAATTTTCTGAATCCCTTATGACGTATACATAATGTATACGCATGAGTAAATTACACTTCAAATAAAATGTACTAATTATATATACAGAGAACAAACCGTGTCGCGTAATAGATGTTGACATGTCATAATGATGTTTCCCTCCTAGTCTTCCTTTTTTATTTTATGTTGGGAACTCATCAAATGACCCAAACACTGCTAGGTTACATTTTTCTATTATGAAGTTCCTGTGTCTACCTTCCACCTTCCAGCTCCATCATCAGATCAGGTCGATAGTACCTTATAGCCAAACTGCATTTCATGACAATTCTAATAAGCCACTCATGGATAGGATACATTGATTAATTACAGAGTTCCGGTGCCTATCTTCCGGCTCCATCATCGTCTTCACGATCGTCACGTCGTCACTTCTATGATACCATTTTCAACATAACTATACAGAACCATTTATTTATTTGTATTGTTATAGTCGCTTAACTATCTTCATTGTGATATCTATGTGAGTATGAAGTTCCGTTGGTAATTTCTGGTCTTCTTCATCAGTTCCACTTCATCAAATGTTACGTTTTGACTGTAAGTGCTTAAATTCTAGATGAAAATACCAAAATCACTATATGACTGCCTATAATATTTGAGGAGTTCCCTCGATTCCTCATGGATTCAATCATCAGAATTGGATTCTGAAAAAAATGCCACCAATCGGAAAGCATATCCTCTAAGAAGAAAAAAAAAATTGCAAATTGGTCCATAAACGATGGAGTTCTGAGGTAACCCACATTAAAAAAAAATACAACCGAATTTATAACCTTCTTTTTTTGGAAGTTGGTTAAAAATTCACTTGTTTCTTCTTTGCCTTGCGTCCCATGACCCTGGAGTTCCCTTTCGGATGACCCATTACACCTGACACGTACCTAAAAATAATGACAATAGAGGTTACAAGACTTCCGATTACTCAAAGTTATCTGTTCAAAAAAGTCTGACTTCAAAATTATGTTCTTAAACAACATAGCGCGAAACTTGTGACCGCATACGAAATGAAATAACAAAATATCAAAGTTTTTGGCACAAACTCAGTATGTTGTCCTGCGCTGCGTTGTAGCGAGTTGCAGAATAACTTGAACATGTTCATCGCCATTTTCATGCTGATTTTAAAACTAAAGTAGGTAAATAGGAACTATACTTGCTAGTCTTAGTTTTTGGCAGAGAATAATATCTTTAGCAACCCATACTGCCGTCGTTTTTAAAAAGAGCACAACTAACATATTTTTTTTAATACGTTTTTAAATACTGCATGTTACTAAAAGAGTTCTGAGTGTACATGTAGATGGATGGAAAGGGAGAGGGAGGCCAAAGAAAAGATGGATGGATTGAGTGAGGATTGATATGAAAGAAAAGGTAGTTAGTAATAGTATGACGGGTGACCAGATAGAATGTAGAAAAAAATGTGTTGCGCTAACCCCAATTAATATGCGATAAAGGCAGAAAGAAAAGGTAGAAAGATGTATTTATATTGTAAATAGTCGGAATCAGATTTTTTTTCTGACTCGCACTTGCCCGGTTTTTTTTATGTATGTTCACCGATATCACGGTTAATAGTAGACCGATTTTGAAAATTCTTTTTTTGATTGAGAGATTATGCTTCCAAGCTGATCCCATAGAAATATTGTTATGCTTCGATGATGAATTTCGAAGATGTGGATAAGACATTAATAATAATACAATAAAAATCATAATAAAAGCCATTTTTTTTTAAATTTAATACAATAAAATAATTAATCACGTTCCCAATTAAATGATAAAGACACGAATTAAACATTAACCATAATCTAGTCAATTATGCGAGTTGCTAGTGTAGAAATATTGTGATAGTTGTTTATCGTCCCAACATAACCTGGCTTTAGAAAGACGTATGCTATCAGATAAATTAAGACCTTCTTTAACTAATTGTTGAAAAAATAAAACAGCAAATAAATATGAGTGAGCGTTCGCCACGTCACAGTCGGTTGACGTTTGTTATTAAAAACATGTTTGTCATTCCTTTCTGCGATAGACAATGTGATGCCTTTGGAAATAATCAGACTCATCGCAAGTGGAATGTTTGTAAGCAATCTGCGGAAAAATGTAAACGAATCGACACAAGCGTAGGAATTCCGCTGCCTCGTGCCTCATCTCACGCATTTATTTAACAAACACAACGACGTACGGAGTGTCCACGCTTACGTTGTTAAAATCTCTACGGTTCGGAATAAGCGTTTCGCCTCGTCGTTTATACCGCGTACATCGAAGAATTGGAACAATTTGCCTGCTGCGGTCTCCCTATCCGATTATAATTTAGGTGTCTTCAAGGCTAGAGTAAATAGGCTCTTAATAAACTAGTGCGATTCACCATCAACGATTGCATTACTGTTTACCATCAGGTGAGATCGAAGTCAAACACTGGTATATATCATTAAAAAACAACATTTACAAATAACTGTTTCAAATTTTCGATTTATTTCGATTTATTCTGCTTTTGTATCCACGGACCAAACAGGCCCACTTGACATCATCAATATTCCAGCTAAGCGCCAAACGATGGCGGTATTCATTTTTCATTTTCCCATCAACCACTTTTTTGTTTTGATTACATTTATGTTTCATCATATCCCCAGTTAAACTTTTTGTTCCTTTAATTTGTTACTGTCACGCGCATTTTTTGATTATCCTGCTACGTATTGGTTACTGTGACAAAAGCTGCTTTAGAAATAGAACGCTAACGACTATTGTATCGTGAGTACCAAAGCCACTGAAATATCTGCCGGAGGGCTAAGCGGGGTAGTACCCCGGAGCCCCCAAGTTCGGGGGCCCCAAAACATGATTAACAAACCTCATATTTAACTAGCAAATTATTCTCCCATCTTGGAAATCTAAATGTAATAGGTTGCAACACTAATTATGCCATTTCGTTTAAGTCAGTAAAAGCCTGACACCTGACACTCGCGCTCCACCCAGAGCCAAAGAAGTTATATGGTGATTTCCTACGTAAAAAAGGGACCCCAGTTTATTTTGCCCGAGGGCTATTGGTCGTTTAGCTACGCCAATGACCAAAACGCTTCAATTTGCAAAAGCTCATAATGGATCTCTTGTATCACCAAGTAATCCTTTTGTACTCTATCGTGATCTTTATAGCCTACCCGCCACAGTTCTGTGTCATGTATTGTGTAGTTCACAAAGTGCGGATCGCTCCGTGCAGCGGCGGCGGCGTGATAACCAGGTAGAACCTGAATACATAATTAATCCCTCAAACTTTCCGTCTCTGGTAAACAGTTAACCAACTTAAAATGTAGGTTGCTCTCACCGCTCACCTAACTCACCTACTGCTAACTACCTATATTTATGTAAAACTGAACACAAAACTTTCGCGTAAAACTCATCTTTCACTTTTTTTATACAAAACAGTTTTAGAAAGCGTTGCGAAGATAAACTTGAGTGTTACAAAAATAATCGTTCTCGGGAAAGTTCAAACTACACGCTATAAAGAAAACAGTGTGGCAATTATAATATTCGCTCGTTCGCTCGATCGCAATGCTCTTGAGCTGACACGACACAATTGCCAGTATTTTACCGCGACACTTCTATTTTACTTTCTGGATCTCAATTCGTTACATGGTAGACAATGAAAGGAATAATTTCGCCATGAATATTAATGAAGTAAGGTCCACACTCGTCTTGCCGCTCACGCTTTTACTGCGTATTAATATAATAGCTTCTCGGTACCTGCCAATAACGATAAATCCATCGTATTGATTTTACCTTTTGTTAGACACTTTTCGCAAATACATATCGATGGTTTTTTTTGAGGATTCCGATGAAATATGTTTCCATTAGCGAATTGAGAATAAAATACTTAATTATTAAAGTGAATGTTTTTTACAATCCATTCACAAAGTAGGAAATTAAACAAAGTTTACTTTTTAAATAAAAGCAGGTAGCAAGTATAAGTAATGACCGCGACCCAAGCTCGGGGCCGCTGGCCGGCTGCGTAGCACTCTCTCGTAGCGGTGCGACTCGTACTACGTAACTGTTTGCTACGTCAACACTAACCGTAGCACCGCTACGATACGGCTACGCGACCGTCTGTACTAACAAAATATTATTAGACGAATAAACAAGCGAGTTTTCATCTTTTTGAAGATAATTACATGAAGATACAAACAAAGATAATTATTATGTGTTGCTACACAAGATTTAATATTCCAGTCTTTGTATTTTATGCGAGGATGAACCTTAATTGTTGTCTATTTTTGTCGTGCCCTAAAAATAAAATTTCCGTGTTAAATATTAGGCCGCTTGTTTGAATATATGAAATCTGAGAGTGTGTGAGTCAGTGGCATATTTGATAGAATAATAAAGAAAGTTTTATAGTGTTTGTACGCCTCTATAAATCTCCGGCGGCCGACACAGATGTGTAACGATAGCGGCCATCTGTATGTTGACAGCGTAAAAGCGATAGCATCGCATCGCTAGCGCCGCACACCTCCGGTATATCGTTTTATGGTCGCGCAAATCATAAATGTGATTTCTTTCAAATTAAGATAACGGTTTGACCTTCTTTAACCCATTAGATATTGGATGGAGTGACGTACAAAATAAATTATTGTATTTGTTTTGATGATTTGTTTGTAAAGAAAATAATATGTCACGCATCATATTGATAATGGCTTATCACTGATGTGAGCAGACGTGATAACAATAAGTTAGAACAAAGCTAATTAATATTTCTCTGATATTCTGGGATTAGTCGCTAGGCTTCTGTATTTACTACGAATTATTTGGTTTCTGAGACTATGGAAAATGTATTCTAACGACCTTAATATTTTTTTTTATAGATTTCTGTAAAAAATGTACTTTTAAGTGTTATATCATCATAATTCTCTTGCCCATATAACAAACTAGCTTCTTGCTATGGCTTCGCCCGCGTATAAGCAGAAAATATATAGCCTATGTCACTCAATGATAAAGTAGCAGTTCATAGGTGAAAGCTTTTTTAAAATAGGTGCAGCAATTTATGAGTTTATTCATTACAAACCAAAATTACAAATCTCATTTTAATTTCTTTTTTCTTTATTTAGGGTTCCGTCCCAAAGGGTAAAACGGGTCCCTATTACTAAGACTCCGCTGTCCGTCTGTCTGTCTATCCATACATTAAACATGGTTTTGTACGGAACCCTTCGTGCGCGGATCCGACTCGCACTTGGCCGGTTTTTTTTCTTTATTTTTGGTATAGATTATTTGGGGCTTGTCTTCCTTTACCAAACTTCTTTATTACTTTTTGTGATATGTGAAATTTTAAAAATTTACATTGTTTTATCGAATTAACATTGCCGTTAGCTCTCGCCGGAACGCCCATACTGATCTGTGTACCTTGGGTCGCTCGTCCAAGGGGATGGTGAGGTAGAACGAGACGTAATACATCAACGCAGCATGGATGAAATCGCGAAAGGTCACGGGAACATCTTGCAACCCACGGATGCCCCTCAAATTGAAGGGTAGAATTTACAAGTCCGTGATAAGACTTGTCATACTGTATGGATCAGAAGGTTGGGCTGTGAAAAAGATGGATGAAAAAAAATTGTATGTAGCGGAGATAAGAATATTGAGATGGATGTGTTGTGTGACAAGAATTGTGTATATAAATATATAGTAATATAAAGTGAGAAATGAGTATAGTTTGAAATTGGCGCCAGTGACTGAAAAGTTGAAAGGAAATCGTTTGTCTTGGTATTGTCATGTGAAGAGGAGGGATGAAGCGCATATTACTAAAAGAGTTCTGAGTATACACGTAGATGAATGGAGAGGAAGAAGGAGGCCAAAGAAAAGATGAATGGATTGTGTGAGGAGTGATATGAAAGAAAAGGGAGATGAGTATCATCCCCTTACATTGTTGAAACTTCAACGGTCCGGACTAAGCGTTTCGCTTCGTCGTTTATACCGCGTGCATCGAAGGACTGGAACAATTAGCCTGCCGCGGTCTTCCCGTCCAACTAAAATTTAGGTGTCTTCAAGACTAGAGTGAATAGGCTCTTAATAAACTAGTGCGCCTGACCATCAATGATTGCATCTCCGCTTACCATTAGGTGGGATCGCAGTCAAACACTGGTTTAATATCAATTAAAAAAAAAAACATGTTGCAGCGACCCCAAGTAATATGGCATAAGAACAGGAAGAAGAAATACATTGTTACCTATCAAATTCTGATTGAACTCTTGTCAAGTTTTCAGCCATATAAAAACTTCGAGACTAATATTAGTAACATAATTTAAAAACTATTAAATAATGTAAATGCTTTTCATTCATGGACTTTATTGGGGATTGGCTTCTGTCAATAGCTCCGCCCGCATAAAACTAGGTTTCTCCATAAAAACATTAGATTCTCATTTCATCCCCATTTTTTTAGATGGGAAATCATCTTATATTTTGCTCTAGGGTGGAGCGAGAGAGCGTATCAGAGTTTTCCTGACTAATACCACACCTATGTCAGTTGCGTTTTGCGTTCTAAGACCACGAGTATCAATTTCAAATTTTTCTCCTAGCAGGTATCGGCCCTGCTGAGCTCCCAAAAAAGATGAATTTTGAACAATCCTTTTTTATTCTTTCTACACATCATATAAAGTCGAAAATTTCTGTGTTCTAAATCCCAAGGTTTGGGCTTGTAGTTAATGAGTCAGTGACTGAATCAGGAAATTACCTTTTACTATATATACAGAATTCCTGTAGATAGATATATTTTTAAATGATATGATATGAAAGATGTATAGCATTTGCTGAAGGATGTGTCCGAAATAAAGATGAATGTGACTCATTGCTGGGCGAACTGAAATTAAATAGATTCGATGTAGGTCTAAGCCAAAGTATTTTATCAAAACCAAAATCGGAGGCGGCCAGAAAACTACGTCGTTTAATAGTGGTCTCTCAGCAGTGATTCGTCCTATTTAATATCTGTGATGTGTGTTAGGTTATGGATTAGTTAATATAGGTATATATGTTATGTAATTGTTATAAGGTACGATGGGGCTGCCATATCCTTTTTGGACAAAAGCCCCTAAATAAAATCTAAAATAAAAAAATGAAAATATTCCTGCAATCAGACACAGTCACCACCAATTAGTCACAAAAAAGTTGCGAAAGCTTTATTACAACCTACTTACAGACTAAGTTATTATGTAAATTAAAAGAGTAAACTGAGTAATCTTAATTTAGTCCGCAGGTGCCGAGTCGGCAGCACTAACAAGAGTAGGGATCAAACAGAACCGGTGTTTAACGACCGCGGCGAATGCTCAAACGTTCGCACATAGTTACAGCTACGTTAAAGAACAGATCCCAGACAAACTCATTAAATCCTTATTATTATTTACTTATTATTATAAACTTATAAATTACAACAATAAATTATATTTATTTTGCAAATAGGTTTTAAAAACTGGCCAAGTGCGAGTCGAGTCGCGCATGAAGGGTACCGTACCATTCGTAGAACAAACGGAAAAAACAAAACACGTTTGTTGTATAGGAGCCACCTTAAATATTTATTTTATTCTGTTTTATTTATTTTTTTTGTTACAGCGACAACAGAAATACATCATCTGTAAAAATTTCAACTGTTTAACTATCATGTCGATTCATGATTTACAGCCTGGTGACAGACGGACAGACAGATAGACGGACGGAAAGCGGAGTCTTAGTAATAGGGTCCCGTTTAACCATTTGTGTATGGAACCCTAAAAATAGGAGAGTTGATGTAAACAGACGAGCCTAACCCACAATTGGATTTTCTATCAGCAAACCTTAATATATATGCACGAGGAGAGAGAAATTTTACAAATGAGGATAAGTAACATAAATACACAAAAAAAAATACATTCAGCCGAACATAGAACCTCCTTGTTTTTGAAGTCGATTAAAAACTTAAAATAACATTTATTAAATCATACTTAAGACTAAAAATAACATGTTAAACAATCTTATAGGATTTGTTAAGCAGATTAAATCTTAAAGGTCACTGACACCGATGAAGGAAAACATCGTGAGGAAACCTGGACTTTAATTACCTAGCTTATGCTCATGGTCTCGCCCGCATTAAAAGTGATTTAATTTTTCTAGGTAACTTACTCATCATCATCATCATTTCAGCCGGAAGACTCCACTGTTGGATATAGACCTCCCCAAGCGTCGCAACAACGACTGATCCTATGCGTCTCGCATCCATCGGATTCCCGCGACACTCACCAGGTCATCGGTCCACCTTGTGGGAGGCCTTCCAATGCTGCGTCTTCCGATACGTGGTCGCCACTCCAGAACCTTTTAAGCCCATCGACCAACTGTTATGCGTGCAATGTGCCCTGCCCATTGCCACTTAAGTTTGGCGATTCTTCGAGCTATGTCAGTGACCTTGGTTCTCCTGCGAGTATCTTCATTTCTGATGTGATCACGCAAGGAAACTCCGAGTATAGCCCTCTCCATTGCCTTTTGGGTGACTTTATGAGGCCCATTATTAGCGACCACGTTTTGGAGCCATATGTCATCACTGGCAACGCGCACTGTTCATAAACTTTCGTTTTGAGACACTGTGGTATATTGGACGAGAAGATACCGTGCAGCTTCCCGAACACTCGAGTCAGATTTGACGATTCACCTCTTTCTCGAAATTAGACCTACCCAACTGGACCGCCTGTCCCCGTTAAACTGCTAGATTTGCAGCGGGTTGAGTGACAGACACCAAGACAAGACACATTTTATACCACGTACATCGAAGGACTGGAACAATTTGCCTGCTGCGGTCTTCTCGTCCAACTATAATATAGGTGTCTTCAAGGCTAGAGTGAATAGGCTCTTAATAAACTAGTGCGCCTGACCATCAATGATTGCATCTCCGCTTACCATCAGGTGGGAGTGCAGTCAAGCACTGGTTTATATCAATTAAAAAAAAAAAAAAAAGACATATATAACTGTCCATAAAATGCCTCGATATCTCTCAGAAGCTCCGATTTGACAGATATAAGTCTGCCATCGTCAGTCTTCAGTTTTGTTAGCTAGCTCTGCCCAATAGACAGATCCCATGCTCACTCGTGATCACTTTAGAGTCCGTATTCTGAGACCGACAAACTTTAGTATTTATAATACATATTAGGAAGGTAATAAATATCCATTTACTTATTCTGAAACTGTTAATTAGCCTTGACAAAGCTTATTTAATTGAAGAGACATTCACCTTGCCGTAAGACAAAAATAGGCAGGAATTATTTTATTATAATTATTATTAATACAAGGTTGAGAGTATTCGTCATTCTTTAATAACTGATCTGACTAACTTTTTTGTCTTCTTCATTAATTATATTTACCTAAGTCGGTACCTCTCATAATAGTCTAGAAAGAATTGTCTCCAGTTTTATTTTTTATTATTGCAATCCATGGGAATATTTTGTTTATCAATGGAAATTTCGTAGATTACAAGTTCGATTGTTTGTTTTCTCTAATAAAATAAAAAGACATGGTTTATCAAGTAAAAAAATACTACAAACGATTATTTGACTGATAAAGGATGCAATGTTGCATTATGTCTACTTATGTACCACTACTGTGCATGAAGTTTAAATAAATAAATTAGTCATCTATAATTTGTCTTAACAAGTAATTTAGGATACGATTTTTTCTTTATTATTCGAGATTTAGTATAGAAAAAATATTTAAAAAATAACCACTTGGTATAAGGCCTTACTTTAAACCTCGCAGACAGAAATAGGACCTAAGTATCAACTTGTAAGCAAATTAATTAAGTAACTTATAGTCAATTTTATTTTTTAACTTTTAAGTATTTAGGTTCTGCAACGGCGTCTCAGGGTGCCCTAAAATTACATCAATTCTTTCCCTGGTCTCGATTTTACACACACATTGATTTTAAGTAATAAAACATGTTTCATCATTTTATAGGTATGTTTGTAAACATTGATAAATATAGATCAAAATCTATTTATTTTATTATCCCTAGAAATTGTATACATTACTTAGGTAAAGTATGTAATGGACAATAATATTCATAATATTTCATACATTGCTTGGACGTCCCAGGAACCATACAATGACTAGGTATTGTATAGAACATCTGAATTATGCAGATTGCGGTAACATATATACGGATATCACGGTAAGGACTTTATGGGCTCTATATCTATATAAGTGTGGCCAAGCGCACAAAATTGAAAACACTTTGACATTAACAGTGACTTTATGACCTTATAAGTAAGGGCTATTTTCGTATATATAGATATGTGTGGTTGGCTTTAAGTACGTAGTAAAAAGACGATACGAGTTTTTCACCATTAACACCTTAATAGTACTCAAGACCAATGTTAGGTAATTCATGAGTAATTATTGCATTGTATTGTCATTGCCTATCAGTCCGTGGTGTTCTAGAAACCAATTATTGTGGTGCCTGGGGATGTTTGACGTATAATTAGCAATCAATCAATTTGAAATCACTCCAGTGTACCTAACTGCGTAATGGTGACTTGCCTGTTGGTCTAGTGGTTAGTGGCCCTGACTGCTATGACGAAGGTCGTGGGTTCGATTCCTACCCAGGACAAATGTATGTGTGATGAGCACGATCATTTGTTCTGTGTCTGGGTGTAATTTATCTATAATATATAAGTATGTTTATCAGTTGTCTAGTACTCATAACACAAGCTCGGCTGAACTTGAGACTAGACGGCGTTGTGTGATAATTGTGAAAAAAAAAATGGTATTGGTCGACCATGGTGAGTAAATGCATCATGTCTAAATACGTCACACAACATCAGCTCAATGGCTATTTACTCCACAAGACCACCATGAGAATTTAAAAAATCCTATAAATCTCTGCTCCCAAAGGCTTCATATTTTCATAATCCAGATAAAACTTTATTTATTGCCCTGATTTATTTGTCCATGTACCTGACATTACTCGTAATTTTTTGATATACCTACGCATAAATTGCTGATATATGTAATTCACAAAGTTCGTGCTAAACCCCAAACGAAATCGTAGTTCATACATTTTAATGTAGGCACATGTTTTACGAATACAAAATTCAATTCATGAATTTGATCAACAAAGGGTTTGAAGTTTTGATTATAAAGAATTATCTTAAGAGAACATACTCTAGGGATAAAAAGATATGGTCTACCCATGTACCAAGTTTCATCGCAATCCGTTCAGCTGTTGGAGCATGAAGAAGTAACAAAGATGTACACACTCACACATGATTTAAACTTCATTTACAGTAGTACACAAAATAAGTTTTTTTTGTGATGTAACTACAAATTCACAGTTTTCATAGGTAGGGCTGTAAGACCTTGCTTCAGGCCAAATTTCAAGATTCTAGGTCAATGGGAAGTAGATTATAAATTTTGATACCCTTGAGAGTGTCGAAATACACGTTTTTTGCGACATAAACGGCCGTATCTTTTTTTTCGTTAAATCAAACTTCTGAGAGCTTGATTTTTTCACAGTTTCAAGGGACCGCAGACCTGAGTATATGGTTTAATTTTTAACTTCAACTCGATACATCCACGCGTTCTCGAGATAAAGGGTCATGACAAACAGACAGACAGACTGACAGACAGACGGACGGACAACAGAATGATCCTATAAGGGTTACGTTTTTTTTTCCTTTTAAGGTTCGGAACCCTAAAAATACTACACTGTGGTAGATGTGCACGATAAGTGATTACTATTTGAAATACAATTACGTGTCGTAATACTATAATAATAAATCCTAAACTAGTACCCACCTAGTTATAGATTAGTTTTGTTAATTAGACATGACATTTATTTAACTCAGTGAAGTCGTACTCGTATCGACTCGCTAATCTTGCATAGCGGAGCAAATTACTGGCAGGTCTTTGCAGGGGCGCCTGCCGTCTCTTTTGCTAGAGCTTATTCCAAGCCACTATTCATTCGAGCACGAACACGCCGACGGAGGCGTCGTCGCAGACGGCAACTCGACAAAGATCAAAGGAGAGTACTTTTCGATTAAGCGCCGCTGCTCCTCATAATTTCTTGAATTTCAAACGGCACGCTCCGCCACCTTGACGATTTTCAGCATTAACTCTGCCAATTGAATTATCTTCAATTAATTACTGGTACTCGGGCACAACTTCAAATGGATAATTTTAAGGTATCAACTTTTAATAAGATTATTTATTTATTTAAATTTTATGTACAGATACACTTAGGCGGGCTTAATGCAACGCAGTAGTATATGCCAAAATTATAAACTAAATAAATTATCATCAATTTTTTTTTCGTCAATTAACTCTTCAAACTGTAATCAAAGCGGATTAAGTAGGTACTTAATGTTGCTGTTAATATTCAACGTTGGAAAATATCAACAGTACTTAATGAACTGTTATTTTAACACTAAATAAAACAAGTTATCGTTTAAACCTTGGCGAGTAACGTCCAATTAATGCAAAACGAGAAGACGACTCCGATTACGACATTAATTTTGTTCGTCCTCCGCTTAATTGAATCACGAGAAGCTATGAGTTAAATAAACAAGTGACAACTAAATCTATCGAAAGAGAAATCTCCTTACAAATAATTTAAATTATAAACAACAACATTTGTGGTTGTAATGAGCGCAGGCCCGACTGAGCTCCCACATGGTATCCACAAATAAACAAAGATTTAATTTTGCGGAACAGTTTAGCGCCGAAACCATGGATTTAAATCGTCGACACTATTCATGCATGAAAAACCACGAACACACATGGTCACACCTCCACATGTTTCCACGTTCCTAACTAATATTATAAATGTGGAAAATAAGTCTGTTTGTTTGTCACGTTTTCATGCCTAAACCACTGAACCGATCATCATGAAATTTTGCGTTTATGTTGTCAAAGGACATAGGTACTTTTTAGTAGTACTGTTTTTGATGGAAACAATAATAATAAGATTCGACGGTAACAATTGGTTCAGAACGCTAAATTGCTTTGACGACTTGAATCGAACAAGATGGACATCTCAACCATACGCACTAAACGATTGGAGAACAACTTCAATGTACGTACAGTTAGAAGTGAAATTCTCTGCCAAAGTCTGTGTTTCCTGATAACTTTAAGTCAAAAGTAAATATGTTACTTTAAGACAAGCGAGCTCCATCGTCGACCATATATTTCTTATTATCAAGTGAGATAGCAGTCAAGCACGAGCCTATCAATGATCAAAAAAATTTCACCGTTTAAACCTAAATAAACGCAAGCGAGGCCGGGGGCAGCGTTTAACTATAAAATATTGCTCGCAACTCGAACATTTGGGGCGCGTAGTTGAAGCCATGCATACAACAAGATTGTAATATGTAAATATTTTAGGCTGTTGTACATTAAACAGATACCTTTTAGTACCTGTTGCCGTTACAGTCTCGTATAGTTCATTATATTCAATGCACGCTGGCATAATTTACGATGCAGTGCCTCGGAACCTGAGCTGAAACCATGCCAGCTACGCTATTATTGCCTCGTAAAAAAAACATAAGTATTCCCCACCTGGTAATTTATATTCTTTTACTGGGCAAGTAAACTAATCTCATATTCACATTGTTCACATACACCTCCGCAGAAATGTATTTGTATAAATAGCCGTCTAGACTGTTGCCATAACCCCGCAGTTTTTATTACCATCTGTCTCATTCTCATTACATCTCGACACGGCGAGAAGTGTCTGGATAGCACCAAGAGTCATACCTTCTCTGTCATTTGCTACATCTGTGTGTTCAGCGACATTTCTATTATTCTAATTCATAATAATACTAGCTTCTGCCAGCGTCTTCATCTGCATGAAATTACAATATTATCCAAGGTTACAAACTTCCTAGATAAAAGTCACTGTGCTATTCCAGGACAGGCTGCTGGATGGTCCGAAAGAACACCTTGCCCCTAGAACCCAAACGGCAGCTGAAAGAACACAGGCGGGTTTTTCTCAGTAAAAGTCTGACTCTCCCTCTCGCTCCACACAGAGAGCCCTTCGGTTATTTGATAATTTTCTATTAAATTAAAAACCGGGCAAGTGTGAGTCGGACTCGTACACTGAGGGTTCCGTACAAACTTACCTATGCAAACAGTTCAATTCCCGAATTGAGTTACGATTTTTCCGAATTACAAATAAAACTTTTTTCTTGTAACTATAAATTTACAGAAATCAGGTTTTTTTCCTATACTTGTGCTATAAGACCTTGCTTCATGCAAAATTTCAGGATTCTAGGTCAACGGGAAGTACCCAATGAATTTTGATTCCCTTAAGAGCGTCGA
Organism: Mythimna vitellina; assembly: GCA_949316375.1. NCBI lineage: Eukaryota > Metazoa > Arthropoda > Insecta > Lepidoptera > Noctuidae > Mythimna > Mythimna vitellina. The sequence continues at coordinate 11,624,048 of OX438691.1, read as the reverse complement.
AATATACGTTTTTTGCGATATTAACGGCTGTATCTTTTTTTTCGTTAACTAAGAAGAAGTTTGATTTTTTTCACAGCTTCAAGGGACCCCAGACCTGAGTATTGGTTTTAATTTCAACTCGATACCTCCAGGATAAAGTGATAAAGGGTCCGGGTAAACCGAGATAAAGGGTCTTGACAGACAGACAGATGGATGGACAACAAAGTAATCCTATAAGGAATCCGTTTTTCTTTTTAAGGAACGGAACTCTAAAAAATGGTCTACCAGTGTGCAAAATTACATTCATAATCGTTTAGCCGTTTAAGCGTAAAGTATTAACAAACATACACGCATATAATTCAAACTTTCGCCTCTATAACGTTAATGTTAAGTGTGATATTTTAACCCAATTTGTGTAATTTTACATGCATGAAACTAGCAGTTTTCTTACTTTTGTGTTTGTTCTTAAATTCAGTCAGAAATTTCGAGAACGAGAGAATTCAGATCGTTAATTTCATGTACATTTTCTTAACGTTAACTGATATAAATGTTTGCAATTAACAGCTAGCGGCAACGTCGGCGAGGATCCAAGTTACAAATACGCCGATAACCCGATATACGGTGCAGCTAGAATCAGCTAGATAAATTAAGTACCGCGTAATCATGCCCTGGTACAGAGTGACTGCGTTAAGCATACATTTATACCTAGTGGATTGTCCGAAAGAGTTACCGAAAAAGGCAATTGCACGTAGGGGCCTAGCAGGGTCGAAGCCTACTGGAGCCAAGGGTCTGATTCTGAAAGGAAGACTCGGCCCTGGTATGAAAGGCAACGAAGGACCAAGGGTGGATTTTTATTCAGTAAAAGTCTGACAAACCTTCGCGCTCTGTCCAAGAGCGGAGGTTGTCATTAGATGGTTTTACCAACGAAAAAAAAAAGGCAATTGCACGTAGGGGCCCAGCTGGATCGGAGCCTACTGGGGCCAAGGGTCTAATTCTGAAAGGAAGACTCGGCCCTGGTATGAAAGGCAACGAAAGAAAAAGGGTGGATTTTTATTCAGTAAAAGTCTGACAAACCTTCCAGCTCTGCTCAAGAGCGGACGTTGTCATTGGATGATTTGAACAACGAAAAAAAAAGACAATTGCAGGAAACAGATGTGCTTTAGTCTAACACTGTCTATTGCTCCACCCTAGCGGGGGAATGTAATTTGATGATATTCCACAAAAAAAAGTGTTATAATTATGAAAGCGATGAAATGAATAAAAGCTACGGTAGCTAAAAGCGATTTGTATCTGTTTAAACTAGCTGATACGGCAAACGTTGTTCCACTACAAAAACTAAAAAGAAAAATATGGGGGGCGGGGGTAGGAGGGTAAAAAACTGAAACAACTCATAGGTTTACGTTCTAAAGGGAAACCCGTGGTCCTGGAACGCAAAGGACAAAGAAGGAACATAGGTGTGGTTTTAGTCAGTAAAAGACACAAGCCCTCACGCTACATCCTAAACCGAAAGAAATAATTGGATGATTTCCTACCTTAACAAAAAACCTTATTCTCACCTAAAAATTATCATAAATATCGGCCTAGCCGTTTTGAAGGAGTACGATAGCAAATACTGGGACAAGAGATTTTTATATTGGATTTATATAAATTTATGTCTATAGTCTAAAAGATATGGGGTTTTCTCGCTACTAATCAATCTTTAGAGTTAACTTTTTCTCCATTTTAACTAGATAATTCGTTGACCTACAAAATGGACGGTCGCATGGGACTTCATATGTGAAAATCCCATCGACGTATGGGTACAACATTTTAGTTCACTATACAAATATATACCTGAGTTAACATTGCGACGTGGATACATTCAATATTTAGATTCAATTCGCCACGTTGGTTGATAGACAGCTGAATATTTCAACTTTGCGGAAATTATGTTTATGGAAATACAACACCAAATTCATATTTATGACAACGTATTTTTCCATTTTGGTCGGATTGACGCTTTTATCACAAGCACGCTATATGGTTCTTAAAATCACTAACTACGGAAATCATGCTAATATTATAAAGACGAAATTTTGTGAGTGTGTGTGTTTGTTACTCCTTCACGCTCAAACGACTGAACGAGTTTGGATGGAATTTGGCACACGGGTACACTACGTCCTGGAATAGCATACAGAACTACTTTTTGTCCGGAGAGCATGTTCCCTTGAGACAATTTTCTACTTTGGCACGGGCGAAGCTGCTGGTTCCAGCCAGTAATCTATTTTTAGTAAAGGCTTGGTCCTCACTGACTAATGGATCAACGGACAGCCTAAACCGTAGAAACTTGAAATTTGGAGGATGAAGGTATTCCCCACATAACAAAGGCATCCGATAAGATCTCTAAAAGTGTGAAAAAGGACGGCAAAGATGCTTTTGGCAAAAGATATTTAAGGAAACACTTAAATATCGTTCAAATATTCGTCGACTTCGATTTTTTTTTAAGTCGTAGGCCTGAAATAGGAATTACTCCTGTATTGTTCGTTCGCGTTCTCACCCAGCCCCGGAAAAACTACCTGCAGGCCATACAAATATTATGTGTTCTGTGCGGGATTCGAACCAATCGCAGTGGTTGACATCAAGTAACAAAATGTGTGAACCATTCCAAATTCAAATACACGTAATGTTATTTTATAATTTAAATCGTATTTTGAATTTTGAAATTCAATTCGTCTGCTCTTGAATATTTTAATCAAAAACTTTCACAGTACCTTGATTTTCCTTCGAAAATTCCTATTATATCTATCAGATTTGTTTGTTCGTGAATAATAGCGCTTGCTCAAAGTTTATAGTTCATTATTCCATACGAATTTAAGTGTTATTATTTAGTTACTCATCAAATTTTATATAAGTATTATTTGTATTTAATTTGTTTGTATTTTTTTTTTCAGACTTTTATTGACTAAAAACTCACTCCTGTTCCTTCGTTACCTTTCATACCAGGGCCGAAACTTCCTTTCAGAAGCAGACCCTTAGCCCCGTTGACTTCGACACTGCTGGGCTCCTACGGTTTGCTGACATCTCTTTGAGGCACGCGTGAAACAGTACGCGCCGTCGACGACTTGGGTTCGGTGCGGACGGTTACCGGACGGTCGGACGGCGAGCTACCCATTGCTCGCCGTCCGCAAGCCCGCGCCTACGGTGGCCGAAAAAAATTGTTTGTATTGGTAAAGTTTGTTTATATGTATGGTATTGGATATCCACCCAGACATACATACAAACCTATAGTCTACACACACGTGTTGTTATGTTACTCTTTCACGCTCAAACGGCTGAACGGATTGGGAAGAAAATTGTCACGCAGGAATACCATATCCAGGAATAGGCCTTAGGATATTGTTATTGTAGGAGTATATTTATTCCCGAGGGATAATTTTTCTTTAGTTTTTCGAGTTTCATACGGGCAAAACTAGTTGTTACTATGCAGTAGTTGTGGGTTTTAACTTGTAATTGACTATTAGTATAAATCAGCTACTGCCAACGTTAACGGCGATGTGGTCGACGGTGGAACACGCTTGACTAGAAGTAGCCTACTCAAGCAACAGCTATCAAGAAACTCAGAATCTAGAGGGAATTCCACTGATTAGCTGTACGCACAATGAATGTGTTCCCAAAACGCTTTGTGCGTATGGGTGGGATGTCTCATGATATTAACAAAGACAATTATATGAGGAAGGAAAACTGTAGGTACTTAAGACATCTTGCAACATGCAACACTCAACTTATGGCAGTATGTGTGAGTTAGTTGCAGCTGGGTAATTGAACGAAATATAAAGTAAATAAAAAAATGAAATATGAAATAAGTACAAGTAGTTTGGTTATTATCATTATTTGTCTTATTCACGTATCATTTATATTTTTAAACATTTTTAAGAAAACATTTAAAAATATAAAAAATATTACTCCATATAAAAATATATTTTTTATACATATCATTTTCATTTCGAAATAACTCTATAAAAACATACAAAAAAGTCATTTAAAAACTATAAAAAATAGTTGTCCGCCGGTGTCGGGAACAGGGTTCAAGCTACCGATGATTAGGGCTCTAGAGAATGGAACCTCCTCACATTGCGAGCCGTATCGAGGAGTACTGCTATTTGTATCAGGCCCTTGATCCAACCGCACAACAACAGCTTCGATAGGTGGTCGTCGAAGCTTTTGGCTATAAGGCCATTGGCGGTCACGATAATCGGCACAATGATAATCGAGTCCACATTCCACATATTGACAACCTCGTGTGCTAAGTCGAGATATTTGATAAAAATATCATTATTATTTTAATTTTTTTTTTTTAAGTCTTCCGCAATGGTAGCCTTCATGCCAAATTCAATACTGAATGTATCCCTACCAAGCGGTTAAGTTTTTCACGAGAACTCTCTAATGGTAATGTCGATGCCTATGCTAATGCAGATGTTGAAACTGAGAAAAACCAGTCGCTAAGAAAAAACGCGCGAAAAAACCAAATTCTCCACTATTACTATTTCACAATCTTCACCTACTCTGCGTGCAGCGCAAGAGTTTCTCACTGATACAGTACACCTCTACTTCTCCGCTTACTTTTTCTGAATTACGCAACGGATTTTAATATAGTTTACACTAATAGAAAGCGGAAGCTAAGTAAGTTATTATTATAAATTTGACGGCACGATTGGCGCAGTGAAAGAAAGAAGAAAGTAAGAAAAAACTTCCCGAATCATCGATGGCGCGTAGTGTTCTACGTGCGCCTCAAAGAGGGCCGATACCCTCTAGGGCAACTGAAAGACTCATGTGGGCTTTAGTCAGTAAAAGTCTGACAAGCCCGGTCGCTTCACCCTAGAGCGAAAGAAGTCATTAGATATAAACACACCATTATATATAAACATGTATAGTGGTGTATGCTTTGTTGGTTGTCCTTAAATAAATAATAAAACTAAAAAATACTTATTTCAAACGTTTCCTAAAAGCGCGACACCTGCAGTTACCTACTATTAGGTATACATTATGGTTCCTTGTGATTGTATAATTATAGGTAGGCATGATGCCACTCGATCTTTTTACTAGCGTCCTCGCCGCAGGCTGTATCCCTCGCGAACCTACGCATAAAACTAAAGTGCTGAAACTTGAGAGCTGAACTAACTCTAAAGTGGAAAGATTGACTTCGTACTGTATACGGGTTTCAGCAACTATATCATACATTGTATAGTACGTATCCTTATAAGTGTACAAACATTGAACTTTAGACAGAAACACAACATTAAACTCTATTCACTCTTAACAAAATCTTGTTGTATATTTATTTTAACACTGCACTCTAAAAGTCGTTCTTAAGGCAAATAAAAACGCTGTCAAAAAGGTTGAATTCTGGTCAAAACATTTACAGTTACAATTTGTAGTCACCAAAACGACGAAGAACTTTTACTGTAGTTAAACTGTTTCATTAACATTTGACTACCCGACTTCCATAGTTTCATTCTATTTGTATTTATTTAAATTGTAATTTAATCGAGTGCTTGACGACACCACAAAGAGAAAATCCCACAGATAAGTTCCCTTTTCCCGGATCATTAAATTTCATTATGAGCCTTCAAACTCCGTGGATTGTTCGAATAACCATAAAATACTTCAAAGGGATCTTAATTACGAATCGAATTAAAGATGATAATACACCGACGGCTCTCATTGTATTGGGTTGATAAGATATATAAGTAAAACAAATATAAAAATGTCTATAAATCACTGTTAGGGAAGCGGTTTCCGTACTGGGCGATATATTTTCGTCAGAACCTTTTATGTCGCACATAATGAATACAAATAATAATTCCGATAAATTCAGCAATAAAACTGTATCTACAGAGACATAACAAAAAACAGGAACAAGGACTTCCTTGTGGCGATGAAATAGCGTGACAAACGGAACGCGCACAACCCGGAATCAATCCATCCCGAAATTTTTCAATTTATTGTCGTCGAGTCCGATGCCGACAGACAGAAATACGAGGAAATTATTTGATCTGTATTTACTAACGTTTTCGTATACGAAGCGATACATCGTTCATTAATAATAATAAGTAAGAACTGATTGTTTTTCATGTGCACAAATATGCAATTATTCTTCGTCCTAAAATTTGGTAGAATATTCTACTTATTTTCGTTGATTCGAGTGAACATTGCTGTGGTATTCCCGCAGTTCGATTGGAAATATTCGGATAATATATTGGGGAAGCAATGGTCGGCGTCGAGAGGCAATGTCGGTCATTACGGGGAAATGAAGTGATTGCCGCGCAAATGATTCGATGCCCGCCTGATTATGCCCGGAGAGCGCTATGCGTGTCACGCGGCCGGCATCCCGCCGACCCGCTTCACGGTTATGAACGTATTGCGTTCATATTTGCAAACGTATGATGTTGGGCTCCAAATGCTTTAATTAAACCTAATGTATTTAGAATTCAGAAGGATTATAACTTGTTGCATCACAGATACAGGAAAACAGAAATTCAGTAATCATTTCGTGTGCAGCAAACACGAAATGATTACTAATGGTTATATATGTGTGTGTGTGTGTGTATGGATTTTGTTCTCATAATGAAACACTCATGTAAGTAGTATATTTTTAATAATGTAAGAGAACTGTTTAGATACCTACTTTATATGAAAAAAAAAAAACTAAATTGTAAAGAATAATCTCTCAAAAAATATAAAATAAAGGGCCCTTTTGCAGTGATTTGATATTGAAGATTGTATCAAAGTGGTTTTCACACATCAAAGCGGAGAGTACTCGTATAGCGCAGAGATTAGCATGTAAGAGTAGATACATCATATCCTATTCCGCTTTGCATTCCGCGACACCGCCCCGGGCGCACACGATATATCGATAGAGAAGTGTCGCTATCCTCACGATCCTCAAAATGAACTACGCGCCTATTTATTGCTCACACGATGAAAGGTGAAGATATACCTAGTCAAATGAAGATATGTACTTATTTTTTTACAAGCAAAACGTCGATGTTCGTTCAATTTGTGTGTGTTTTTTTTTAATATCGCAATATATGTTGAGATAGGCCTTTTGGTCTCGTACAGGTTTTTTGCTAATATTAGTATTATTATATATATTTCATTTTAGTTACTTTATTATATTTAATAGATAAGTTATTTTTTATTTAGTTGTTTGGCCTGTGTGAGTCAAAAATGAGTTTGGTTTCATCTAGTTTACATTGACGAAAAATTTACGTGTAAAAGTGTTTTTTAAAACGTATTTGGAAAATAAATATCATTTATCACACAGTTTTCTTTTCAATAAAATCTCTCATATTTTTTTATGTTATCAATATACGTACCTAATAATAGTAATTCTATAAGTATGGCAACATATGTTTAGGGCTGTAAGTACTTACAGGAACTGATTAACCCCTCGTTGGGTATGCTCTCCCAATATGGACATCCGACCTCTTTCCGGATCGCCCCCATATCACCACACTTTATCGCTTACCAATTGCTGACACAGCTCGAATTATTCATTCGTATTTTACCTGAGTGTTTTATTTGCTTGGCAAATAACCATTCCAATATAATTTTACTCGAAGTAATAAACCATTGGATTTCATTGACTAGTAATCGTAAACTCGGTTTCATAAGGTAATGTTTACCCAGTAACATAATGAGAACTAGTTCAAGACGTCTGTGACAGAAATCCATTTCCCCAATAGCAGCCGCTTTATAAAATCGCAGACAGAGGTGCACTTGATAAATATGTTCCATCTGCATTCGCTTGCCGTTTGCAGTTCACTGGCGAACACAGGTCCAACAATAGCTCCACAAATCACTCGGTTTTATAAATCTGTTCGGCGTGCTCCCCGCGGCTCACGAGCCACCATTACCATTTGCATTTCATTTTTGACCAGTTTAAAAGAGATATTTTTCAAGCTGATCTATAAAATAATACGACTAATTCAAAGTAAATATTAAAGAAACTACGTTTTTACCCGCAGGGATTTACAGCAGCAAACTTAAGAAGAACATAAAATCACCTGCTGATACACAGCGCTTCTAAAGTCAAGTGCCAGTACTCCCAATAATAGCCTGCAATAAGTTGTACAGTCAAGGCATCCTGACCTATAGACTTAGCTGTGTGGGGCGGTAATAAACTCGTCTGCTGTCAGACCGAAACTAAACTAATGACCAACTCCGTCTTGATTGGATAAATTTCCAGAAATAGAAACAGCCACGTTCCATCGACGTGCGGCGAACTTCTTCATTTGCGATTGAACGGGCGACGTCTCATATAATCTCTACGTGACGCGAATGGCGCACCGACTTTATATCATTGTCCGAAGCTGACAATTATTGAACTTAGCCGAACACGCCGCCAGCCGATGCACCACATTGGAAATTACTTAACTGCAACAAATTGGCAAACTCTGTTCATTTCGATTTAATACTGTAATATGACACAAAAATGGATCCTTTTTAACCTGAACTAACCACAATTTCAAAATTATCACATTACCCATAAAACAAAAGCGTAATACAAATAAGAATTAAATAAAACAGAATGTACCAACACAAACATTAATTAATTAACTAATTTATGAAACAATGAGTAATTCCAAACAGAACAAATAACCGGCATCAGTCAGACGACAACCGCCATGTTTTGTTAAACGTTTTAATGACGAAGAAATATTTACGCAATCTCTGCAATATATTACAAGTCTACGTGCCCCAAGATGATTTGCGTGTTTTCTGTAAGTTCGCCCGAATAAAGGGTCGCTGGGAAAATCTTGAGTGACGCAGGTCCGACAGCGAGGGATACATTTTTGTCATTCCGCGCCTTTACATTAGTCCTTCTGCCTGTGCCATGTCCAATGGTCATTGAAAGAAAATGCTTCAGATAAGCTACACTGCCGAATGGGACCACAAAGGACCAAGTCAGAGGGATCTTCATGCGATTTAGATTGATTTATTTGTACGATTCTTGTCCAAAGTTGTTCTCGTGTGAGAAGTACCTGTGACAGTTCTTGAATAGAACAGTAAAACACATGTTTTATAAAATAGAACAGTAAACGTCGATCCAAATCGCCGATAGCCCCAGAATTTTCTCCAATAGGTATTTTGTTATTATTATCAACATGCACACGTATCGAAAAGTTACCCAGATATTTTATTATTATCGTTTATTTAAACCTTAAAATATTATTAAAGTAAAATTTCATTACCTTCCTCCTATTTAAGGCCTTTGCGAACAATTTTACCTCTCGAGCATTCGGGCAGGGTTCAATGTGAATTTTGTAAAATAGGTTACAATACGACCTAAATAAACATTATGGCATAATTCTAATATCCAAGTTAGCTTATCGTAAATATGCGTCCCAGTAATCTGCGCTGCTTCAGCGCCGCTATCCCAACATTGGATTCTGAAATTATTATTAGCTAATGCTTAGGCCCCTTTTGCATTTTATTTCGGACGTTTGTTAAAATTAAAACCTTTTGAAGATACGATTTTTCCATTTCTTATTTGTTGAAATCCCTTAGTGCTCATTCATATCCTTAGCTGTTAATATTCTAACTAAATGACTGCTTAATATTTATTCAGAAGCGTCTGTATGCCATTTTTCGGTCACATTAAGCTTCAATTTTCACATTTGCTTGTTCCATACTAGAGAAGAGTGCGATGATCTGTAAGTAAGACGAATAGAGAAACTACGTGCCGGTGACACACGGAGAGGAAGATATAGCAACGCTGTAACAGTTGCTAATGTGAAAGAATTTTTATATGTAGTCAAGTGTGATGGGGTTCAGAATATACGATTACTTACTTATTGAAACATACTCGTGTCTATTCGAGTAACAAAAAATGTGAGAAGGAAATAATAAAATAAATATTTGTGTATATATAGGTATATGTACAAAAATAACATGTAACATAATAAACGTAGGTACATCCAGAAAGTAGTATTTTCAGAATCGGCTAGTGAATCAATCTCAGCTATTTTTAAAATATATGGCCTTTTAATTTAAATTTATCAAGAATTATTTTAAGTTAAAAAAAAAATCTATTTTGATTAAATTCTTGATGACGGCACTAACGTGTCTGTGTGTGCGTGCGTGCACCAATACCGTACACGTACACGTCTATTGTCATATTATATACAATTTCTTTTTTAAAACACAACCTAAGTTTATTTCAGTTTGTAAATTGTGATAGTAACTTAATTTTCTAATTGCAGTGTGTAAAGGCATTAGTCCAGTTATATGTGGTACAGTCAAATGGGGTGAATAGAAACTCAGGGGTAAATAGAAACAAAACTTCAAAGGTTATTTTCACAATATTTGAATATTTTTTGCAATATTTAAATATATCAATTTATTAATTAATTTTTATTCTAAAAAGTCGATACTTTGTTAAAAACGGATAATATGGCATCAAAGTGAAAAACCAAACCAAAGTTTTGTTTCTATTCACCCCGTTTTACGGTATATATTAGATGAGAGGAAAAGAAACCTAAAGGATACACGTTATTAGCCTAATAAATAAATAATGTATACCTAGTACAGTAAAGCGAAATTGACAAAATAGCTGTTTGAAAATGAGTCGTTCCCGTTTTGATTTCGTATCGATACACTTTCCCTACCACTTTTGATCATCTCATTCGTTATTCATGACATTTCATTTGTATTGACTTCTAACGAGTCATTGAAAAGAGGGTGAACAGCCATTACGAGTCAAGTGTATCTTCGCAAATTAATTCAGCGAAATCCTATTTTTCTTGAATCAAAAACATCAACATGAATTCTTTTTATAAACAAAGAGGTTTTAATACCTATTTATAGAAGACTTCAAAAAGAAGGAGCTTCTTAACTTAAGTGTATTTTTTTGCTGTATGTCTCGGGCATTTTCTAACCGTTCCGCTTTGGAAGCAGGTGGCAAAATAATTAAACAAAATCAAAGGAGTTTTTTTGGAAGTAAATATTTAATAATATAAACGAGTTCTTTAAACGTCAACATTACTGTTTAGCTTTTTTTCTCAAATTATTTCTATATCCGGGTAAAAAAACGGTATAATATCCTGCACAAGGAGCTCAGCGACGAACAGAACTTTTAAGGGTAATTTTAGAATTTTAATACTCTAATTTTTCAATGAATTTATTGTTATTAAAAAAAACAATGTTTGTTACAAACTCATAATAATCTATACTTATATTAATATTATAAGGAGGATTTTTTTTATTTATCTTTGTGATGAATAAACTCAAAAATCACGATTAGAATACTATTTTATCACTGAGTGAGTTAAAAGCCCGTTGAACGAAGATTGCAAATGTAAGTTCACGCGTATCTCTGTTTAACAAAAACAAGTGAGCGACTGTGTATGTGAACGTATTACAATATTATTAGTAAAATTAGGTATGTTCATTATTTGCTTTATTTTTGCCGAATAATTTAGGTGACGAATGCGTCGCCGTGCCCTTAAGTATAATATAAATTCTAAGCCGTTCTTAATTCTAGTATGATATAAAAGTGAAAATCCTAATCAGGAGTTTTCATCTATTCATCCCATTTATAGGTTAAAATATCTTGTTGTTTTTTTTTTCGTGATCATCCTCTGTCTTGGAAAATAAGTATAGGTTATCTAATGTTATTTCAAATGCTTCTGCTTATTCTCTGTTGAATGACAAATCTAGCCAGCTGCATGCATTACGGGAAGAGCTGGCGTGGCGCAATTGTTCTCTCAGATAAACTGGCGCTGGTAACCGTCCCCACGGGTAATCTCGGTGCAGAGTGGCGACACCGCGCCGTGGCCTCACGACTAACCTAAACACCACTTGTCTACACAACAACCTTTCTAAATCTTAACACAAGCAACAAAGGTAAGAAAACAGTGACCTTATCTGTTCTACTGTCGCCACAATAAAATTTATTGCTAACCGTATTCTTTTATCTTATGACGTAAGCATCGCACTAACTAAAAATAATGCACCCGTTGTAGTAAATTCTACTTTTACAACAACCCTTACTAAACTACTTATACATTTCCATTACACCCGGACTGCATAAAAAAGAAAGAACTTAAATAAAATCCCTCATCTTACTTTCCTTTTAAGGGAAGATCCGAAAGAAATATTATGTCGAAGTGGAAAGATTTTATTGAGAATTATTTCGTTGCGTGGAGGGATGAAGGCGCTGATGGCGGCGTGGCGGGCGCGGCGCGTGGCGGGCGCGGCGCGGTGGTGTGTGCTCCGCTAACAAAGTTACGGCTGGCCGGGGACTCTTCTGCGTCTCGTTTGCTCAGATTTATGTTGACTCGTTTAATTACACAAGGGCCAAGCAACGATCTCGCCAACTTTTAAAAATTTTGTATAATCTGACCCAGAAAAACAGCCAATCACTTTTACTGGGGAGCCAATTACAATATTTCTACTTGAACACACAATTTAATGTCGAACTAATTAAGCATCAAAATGGCCGTTTAGCCGATTCGATTTATTAAACACATGGAAACGGTCTAATAGTAGAATTGAGTTTATATATTTAACACATAATAAAGTGGGTGTAAGAACCTATAAAGTTTTATGTGGGCCATAAACGTAGGCACGCTGGTAGAGGTCAGCCTGAGATGGCATTGTGCTGGGCGGCGAATAGCCTAGTAAATTACTTTTACTAATATTAACAATCACCTTGGCATTACCGAAAAATAAAATATAAATGTTATGTTTATGATGTACACGTTACAATACTATCGAAAGTGTTTTCTATTATCGCTTAAGATGATGCTGCTGTAATTTTTTGTTTGAGTGCTACTTAAAATATTGGCCCACTCAAATCTGATCTTTAACTTCTGAGGCACAGGATAATTTTATCACTACTAGTAGCGATCCGCTCCAGCTTCGTATGGGTGTTACAAATATAAAATTTTCGGCTTTCCTCTTCTATAGTATGCATGTATTATTCACCTAAGTCTTTCCCATGAAGGCACTCTGTCTATTAGTGAAAACCGTATAAAAATCCGTTCAGTAGTTTTTGAATTTATCGCAAACAGACAGACGCTGTAGGGGACTTTGTTAAATATGGATTTATGAAAAAATCTAAATATGAATTACACAACTGACTAACAAAACATAAATCATTGAATAGTATCAGAAGCTCGCTTCGTACAATACTATCTTTAAATACCATTAGTTCCTGTATCTTTCCGCAACATGAACGACGATGGCGCGTGCTAAATCTTTACGTCACCATTTATTACGACTAACGCCCTTATATATCTACGCGGACAGGAATAAACTGGAGGCTCTGCCTAGCCCCCCTCCCCTCTACCCCACGCTGTCTTCATACACACGACACAACAGCCACGAGTCGCGACTCCTTTCATCTAGTAAAATATGATCGTTCTTACTTTTTGATTTCTTGACAGATTTTCTAGTTCAGTGGGCATAACATGAACGGTAGACAACTGGAAAAATACAAAGCGAAAGCCGTCCAGCGCCTTGACATCTCCTACCTAATTATAGAAATATAAAGCCTTTAGACTTGGAGACATATTAATAATAATAATAAAAAAATTATTTCGGACGAGGTCCATATTTTGTTAGTAACAATTATCTTAAAAACTAATATTAGTAAGCATTAACAACACAAATAACATAACTATACTTTGACATGAAGCCGCACCCATCTTTGCAGCATGGGGGACCCCCACCTATCTGAAAAAACACTCAGTATAGTGTTGGTGCTGCCACGAACGCGAGCGAGTAGGGAGGCACATGTCTTCCTGATTATGGCGGCAAAGCCATCAACCCGCGCCTCAGCAAACATCCCTGACGCGCTGCAACGCCACGGCAGCCCCAACAGTACCCTGAGTGTATTGTTGTTATATATTAACTGTGCCCCGTGGTTTAAGACCATCACAGATAACAATCTGCATGGTCCTCATATGATTTGACCATTCATGTAATGGTCAAATTTGCTATATGGACTTTGAAAGAGACAGTGACCCTTGAGTTAGTTTCGGTGTTTCTTCTCAGGGTAGTCAGCTAGGAAACACCGGCTTCATCTAATTTAAATTGACGAAAAAATGGACGTTTAAAAGTGTTTTTTAACCGACTTCTAAAAAAGGAGGAGGTTCTCAATTCGGATATTTGTATTTTTTTTTTTTTTATGTTTGTTCGCGCATAACTTCGTCGCCTGCCAACCGATTTGAAAAAATATTTTTTTTGTTAGAAAGGGTATACTTCCCAAATGGTCCCATAGTCACCAAGTCAGGATCTGATGATGGAATCTTGGCGAAATCGAGGGAAATCCTTAAATATTATCGGCAACTGCATAGTGATTTTGGTATTTTCATCGAGAACTTTACTGTCAAAAAGTAACATTTTATGAAGTGGAACTGATGCAGAAGATCAGACATGGTCAACGGAACTTCATACTCGCATAGATATCACAATGAAGATAGTTAAGCGACTATGATAATACAAATAAATTAATGGTTCTGAATAGTTCCGTTGAAAATGGTATCATCAAATTGATCTGATAATGATGATGGAGCCAGAAGGTAGGCACTGGAACTCCGTCATTAATCAATGTAACCTAGCCGTGTTTGGGCTTATTAGAATTGTCATGAAATGCACTTTGGCTATAGGGTACTATCGAACTGATCTGATGATGGAGCCGGAATGTGGAAGGTAGACACAGGAACTTTATAATAAAACAATGTAACCTGTATGTCCAAATGTAGTGTTTGGATTAATTGGAATTGTCATGAGAAATAGGCACTCTGTTTATAATTGTATCGCAACTAAAAAGTGTGAAATAAAAAACTTTTTACAAAAAAAAGATAACCGACTTCACTAAAAAAAACACTAAAAGGATCAAAATAACTTTAATTTCGGAACTCGGTGTTAAATAAAATACAAATAATACCGAGAAACACCGACTTCCGAAATTAAAGTTATTTTGATCCTTTTAGTGTTTTTTTTTAGTGAAGTCGGTTATCTTTTTTTTGTAAAAAGTTTTTTTTTTAAACCTATTTACAAAAAAATATATATCATTTAGTTTCACCCGCATCTTTAATTACTGCTCCGCTTCCTTGGTTCTTAGCGTAATTTTATTTAACCTATACTATTCTTCGTGAACCTGGCTATCTCATACAGATTTTTCTAGTCTGACTGGTCGTTCCAGAGATTAACGCGGTTAAACAACCAAAAAAAACTCTTATGCTTTATTATAGGTATTAGTCTAGTATTCATTTTCGGTATGTACATATTGTAGTAGTGAACTATACTACCTATCTACATGTCTGAGTTGGTATAACAACATAATATAATCGACTTCTTGACCTTCCACGATCTTTCCTCCGGGAAAATTGGTTCCAATCCCCTTCAAAGAGGTCAGTATGTTACTGATTTCCATTTCATTTTATTATTACATACCCGAGTATAAATGTTATTGGAAAACCGTATTAGGTCGCCGAAGCTATGGCTTTGCAGTGAATACGTCTGGATCTGTATGAAAATTTGAAAGTGTTTTATATCTTTTATTGATAAATTTAGACTACTTCAAGGCCTCTCAACCTTGGTTTGGTCTTCAGTATAATTATTATAATTTATTTTAAGTTCTCTTAATTCTAATAATCTCAATTTCTCTCAAGTTCTCTTAATTTTAATGATTTGATATTTATTATAGTATATGTGTTTGGGTGTAATTTGTCTATAATATGTATGTATTCAGAATTATATAAGCTCTGCTTAGCTTGGGACTAGACGGTGTTATGTGATAGTTGTGGAATATTATTATTATTTAATAGTTTATTATATTAGCACGGGCGGACCGAGCCCCAGTCGTTGACAGCGCGTAGTGATCCACATGCTCCTCAAAGAGATGTCAGCAAACTGTAGGGGCCCACCAGGGCCGATGCCAGCTAGGGCCGCGGGGGTTTTCCGAAAAGGAAACCCGTAGTCTTAGAATGCAAAGAGTAACTGAAAGACACAGGTGTGGTTATAGTCAGTAAAAGTCTGACACGCCCTCTCGCTCCACCCAGAGCGCGAAAAGTCATCGGATGAATTCCAACATAAAAAAGTGTTAATTTGCGTTTTTTACTGGAATGGGTTTTCTTACCCATATTTTAATTATAGTATTAGTACTTATGGAATTTTAAAAAAGCTATTTATAACATTAAATTTTAAAAAATATATTTATTTTTTACAATAAATTATCATGAATACTTTTTGATTAGGGGAGAGCCTATATCTTTCTGTTGCTAACGATCTTCCTAAAATAAATCGATGTTTATTTTATAATTATTCATCATCATCATCATCATCATTTCAGCCGAAAGAAGTCCACTGCTGGACATAGGCCTACCCCAAGCGACGCCACAACGACCGATCCTGTGCGTCTCGCATCCACCGCACTCCCGCGACTCTCACCAGGTCGTCGGTCCACCTTGTGGGAGGCCTTCCAACGCTGCGTTTTCCGGTGCGCGGTCGCCATTCTAGAACCTTTCGGCCCCATCGACCGTCCGTTCTGCGAGCAATGTGCCCTGCCCACTGCCACTTTAGTTTGGCGATTCTTCGGGCTATGTCGGCGACCTTGGTTCTCCTGCGGATATCTTCATTCTTTATGCGATCACGCAAGGAAACTCCGAGCATAGCCCTTGCATATAATTATTAGTACCAATTTTTTTCAAATAACTATTATTTATTTGTTGTGCACGCCTACCACAGTGATGCCTTTATAACCCAAAGGTTAACTCTATAGAATGCCTTGTTGCCTTAAGTACGGCAATGTACCATTACTGTACATAAAGTTTAAGTAAATAAACAAATACAGACCGAATTCCCTTCTAATAGTTTTCCTATCACGTATCGATACGCAGTAGTTTGTTGTCATCTAACCACTTAAGCTAATATCACACACACAGGACCTCGCACGCACACTCACACACACACATTAGCAGCATTAACGCGCATCCAGTTTCGGGTTAGTTTAATCTCAAACAAGCAGATCGTGTTACTGTCCAAAGTCGTTTTGTCCTTCAGCTCTCATTCCACCAAATGAGTTCTATATATTTGGCTAACAACGCTTCTCTGAACCCTATTCTATTTACACAAATATTTAACGATTTCCATTTAAATATCTACATCGTTTATCGGATAAAGTTTATATTAACTTTATTTTCATTAAAAAGGCAACGGACTTTAAAGTTTATATTTGCACATTTTAATCATTCTCATTCAAAATCAACTCATTTGCAATCCAAATGCACGCGAACTGTAAAGTTATGAAGAGATAACGTCACTTAGACTATCTGACGTCATTAGGAGCATAGACGATCAAGTTTAATTAAACTAAATACTTCAGACAGCTGAGAGCACAAAGAAAATGAATACGTTTATTTCTAAAATATCATAAAGGCGAAAGTTTGTATGTGTAAATGTTTCTTACGTCTTTAAGCTGTTTTAGCCTAAAGGCGCTAGAACAGTTTAAAGGTACATGGGTAAACCACGCCCAGGAATAGGACACAGGACTTTTTATACAGGGAGCATGATCCCTTGTTCTTAATTTTCTACTTTCACGCGAGTAAAGCGGCTAGCACATGCCAGTTTTTTTTTTTTAATTCATATAAACCAGTTCTTCACTGTGATCCCACCTAATAGTAAGCAGTGATGTAATCGTTGATAGTGAGGCACACTAGTTTAAGGGCCTATTCACTCTAGCTTTGAAGACGCCTAAATTATAATCGGACGGGAAGACCGCAGTAGGAAAATTATTCCAGTCCTTCAATGTACGCGGTAGATACGACGAAGCGAAATGCTTAGTCCGGACCGTAGGAGTTTCAACAACTTAAGGGTGGATACTCACCGTACATTTTTTTATCTGAACACAATTTTAGGAGTTTAATGAAGACAATGACGCCATTAGACTCCGATGGTTCCCATACTTGATGGTCCTCGTAGGGGCCCAGCAGGGTCGAAGCCTACTGGGGCCATGGGTGATGCGTAAGAGATCCTCGGGACCCTGGAAAAAAATGGCAAAGAAGGAACAGGAGTGGGTTTTTAGTCAGTAAAAGTCTGACACTATCCCCCGCTCCGCCCAAGATCGGGGATAGTGCTGATATACTCCTTTACGCTAGAACAGCTTAAAGAATTGAGATGAAAATTGGCACATGGGTAAACAACGCCCTGGAATAGGACACAGGACTTTTTATACAGGGAGCATGTTCCCTTGTACTTAATTTTCTACTTTCACGCGAGTAAAGCGACTAGCACTTTATTTTTGCATTTTTTTTTTAATTGATATAAACCAGTGCTTCACTGCGATCGTACCTGATGGTAAGCAGTGATGCAATCGTTGATAGTGACTGACGTTGGCGCACTAGTTTAAGAGCCTATTCACTCTAGCTCTAAATACGCCTAAGTTATAATCGGACGGAAAGACCGCAGCGTGCAAATTATTCCAGTTCTTCAATGTACGCGGTATATACGACGAAGCGAAATGCTTAGTCCGGACCGTAGGAGTTTCAACAACGTAAGGGTGGATACTCACCGTACATTTTTTTATCTAAACACAATTTTAGGAGTTTAATGAAGACAATGACGCCATTAGACTCCGATGGTTCCCATACTTGATGGTCCTCGTAGGGGCCCAGCAGGCTCGAAGCCTACTGGGGCCATGGGTGATGCGAAAGAGATCCCCGGGGCACTGGAAATAAAATGGCAGAGAAGGAACAGGAGTGGGTTTTTAGTCAGTAAAAGTCTGACACTATTCCCCGCTCCGCCCAAGAGCGGGGATGTCATTAGATGATTTTCCCACTCGAAAAAAAAAAAAATACTTGGTGGTCCACATCAAACGATTGTTTTGAAAATATTAATCATAAAAGTTGATACATCATCACAAAGATCGTCATAAAAATCTCATAAACCGTAAATTGAAAACACTTTATCATAGAGACTTATAAATTTTATAAATACAATGTTCACAATACAATTTTATTTTATTTATATTACCGTTGTTCTATCAAATAAAACAACTGTTTTGTTCCACAATCAGTGCAGCTCATATTGTATTTCTTGATTTTATCGTGGGAGGAAAGTACTCTAATATCCTCAGTATGACGAAGCAAAAATATTAACTGTTTTATATTAAATAAGGAAAGGATGGAAGATAAAATGGTATCACTTCTTTAATAATGTAGCAATTCTGGAGAAAAAATGTTGAGTGGGTATTAAATTGTACTTAGTGATCCATTTGACACTCTATTATGGTGGTT
Source organism: Mythimna vitellina (assembly GCA_949316375.1). NCBI lineage: Eukaryota > Metazoa > Arthropoda > Insecta > Lepidoptera > Noctuidae > Mythimna > Mythimna vitellina. Next base: position 11,604,786 of record OX438691.1, on the reverse strand, counting down.
ACGCAGTCCAATTTCAGTTCGCTCATCAGCTCTTCAACGACATTATTAAATTGTAAAGATTCACATAAAAAACGGTTGCTTTTAATGGACTCCAGCTACTTGACTTTGATCTTAAATTAAATAAATAATTTTGATGCATAAGTTTTGATAAGTAACTCAAAAGTCTTGAACAATTAAAACTATTTTTACACAACACACTTACATATTTCATCATACAGCCACAGAACAAATGATCGTGCTCATCACACAAATATCTGTCTATGGTTGGAATCGAACCCATGACCTCCAGCACAGCAGTCAGGGCCACTAACAACTAGACCCACAAGCTAGTCCAACTGTAATCTATTAAAGCATTGTGTGAACCAGCCTTAGTAATACAGGGTGATAATGTAACAATCACTTGAGCGCATATCCCGCCCCACTGATAACAACAAACGTTTATGTGGGAGATTATAATAATCTTCTCGCTTACTAGTTGTAATATGTTGCTAATCGGTGCGTAATGTTTAAATTATGGCTGTAGGCGGCGCGGCGCCTTCATCCTGTATAATCCCTGAGGTGCACGGTCTACGGCAGCTATGGGAAATAATAAGGTGTTCAATTCGTAACTACCATGTGATGTATTCAATCTATGTGTGAATGATGTGCGTGAATTTATGGCGTGTAGGTTTGGACTGTACCTATTTAAAGATGTAGACATATACTTTTCTCCCATGAGGATAGGCAGAAAATTCGGAACGGTATCTACTACGATCTTTATAAACTCCATTTCCTTTTATTTTTTCTTTTTAATGTAGGTTATATATTGACTGGCCTGTTGGTCTAGTGGTTAGTGGCCCTGACTGCTATGCCGAAAGTCGTGGGTTCGATTCTCGCCCGGGACAAATGTTTGTGTGATGAGCACGGTCATATGTTTGTGTCTGGGTGTAATTTACCTATATATGTATGTAATTAGAAATATATAAGTATGCTTATCAGTTGTCTTAGCACCCATAACACAAGCTCTGCTTAGCTTGGGACTAGACGGCGTTGTGTGATAGTTGTGGAATATATTATATTATATATGGAACATATATTATATATTAGGGATAGGTTTCGTGAAATAAATTCTCCCGCTCTGGGTAGAGCGGAGGGAGTGTCAGACTTTTTTCTGACTAAATCAGACCCTCAGAGTTTATTCTTTATAAACTCCATTACCTTTTTTTTAATGTAGGATATTGTGATATCGAAAGGAGATCGCTTGAGTTAGGTTCTTTATAGCTAACGAACTGGCTTGTAAATTATATTTTTAAGGGTTTTGCTGTTCTAGAATAGTTTTTAAAATTGAGTTAAACAAAGAAATGTCTAGGTTTTTTTAGTTTGGACATAACCATTGTAGCACAATGAGCTGATATCGAATCCTGAAGAAAAGTAAAACGTTACAGCCTCCCAAGAGTTTTTTTCAAGTAGAAGATCCCCTACCCGACGCAGTTAATCATCATATAACTTCTCCTACTATGGGTGGAGCGAGAAGGAGTGTCAGACTTTTACTGAATAAAACAGACTGCTACAATTCATTCAGTTGACAAACTCCTTTAGCTTCCATTATAAATATGCGTCTGTATTTATTTTTAATCAAATTTTAATACCTTAATTGTTAGTACGAGTACACGTACAGCCGCCTGGCCCGTCGGGGTTTGATATATATTTGTATAGCTACACAGAAATATCAATTATTCACAGTAGGCCAAATCCAATTAATAATATTACAAAGTCATACCAACGTCTTTACTTTAGTTAATTTCACACAATATCTCTTTATACGTTAGCGATTTTTTATCTCTTTTCGATGTAGGGTCAACCTACGCAGTAGCCAATTACTGCGAAGTAACAACAACCAATGAGCTTTTCTTAAAAAAAAATGTTTTTATACACATTTCATTAATTACTACATTATTCTACCAAAGATCGAGAACAGTCAAGAACTAACACGTGCCGCCCCACATTTATAAAAAGTGAACAGTTTTATTCATTGAGAACAAAAACCAGCCCTACTATAAAAAATACAAAAATCTTTCCAAAATCAAAACAAGTGTGATGTTGACCGGATTTTTTTTTTTTTGTAAAGTGAGAAATCCTCTGATGACTTCTCGCGCTCTGGGGTGGAAAGGGACGGCGTGTCAGGCTTTAACTGACTAAAACCGCATCTATTCATTCATTCTTTCAGTTGCTTTTTGCGTTCTAGGACCACAAGTAAACCTTTCATACTTTTCCCTACGGTCCTAGCAGGCATTGGCCCTACTGGGCCACTATTCACATACTCTTTGAGGCCCGTGTGTAACACTAAGTGCTGTCGACAACTCTAGCTCAGTCCTTATAGGACAAGCGGACGGCGAGCTAACCATTTCTCGTCGTCCACACCTGCGGTAGCCGGAGATCGCTTTATGGTTCCTAATGCCTTCTTCGCTGGCATTACTGGATACGGCTACATTTTCTTCTCGCCCGGACCATGACCTGAACCAGTGCCCGGCGGGGGAGGTCGCCGCCGCCAATCGTTTTAGTGAAGTAAAGATCCCATACTTCCCGGAATTATCCCCTAAGCTTTTTGAAGGTTTCTCCCCGAAAAAAAACTGGGCAAGTGCGAGTAGGACTTGCGCACTGAGGGTTAAAAACAATACATTATTCTTAGAAATTTCCTCGAACAAACATATAAATAAACACACCTCTTTATAATATTAGTTTAGATTGTTTCGTTTTGTATTTCTATTCCTAAATAAAGTGTTCATCTTCGTATTCAATTTTATTTGAGCTCCAGCCAGACTCTGTTCATGAGACATAGCTATCAGATATGTTATCATAAACGTTCATCGCTGTACTCGAATACGCTTCGCCTTCGATGCAAAGTGTTGCTACACGGCACCGCGTTAGAGCAGCATTAACTATAAACACACAGACAGATGTGTTTAAATTACTAATTAAGAATATCATCAGTATTATAGCGGAGTTTTTGATGGTAAAAAAAGGATATTTTTAATAAGGCCCATGTAAGTATGTTTTGTTTTTAGCTGTAATTATTGTAGTCTTCAATTTTTTTCTTGCCTATATATTTAGTATGTACATATTTATTTATGTATTTATTTTAGTGTTAAGTATGTACTTCGTTTGTCCACATTTTTTTTTAATTCTTTTAAATTACACCAAATGCAACCCCATTTTGTGTCCAGGCAAACTCTGCCCATTCTAGGTTGCCTGGAAGAGATCGCGGAATGTAATAAGACAATTGTATTTTTTAAAATTTAAGGCTCAAATTATCATAATTATTTTGTTGGTGTACAATATTATTATTTTGCTTTATTTATTTACATGTGTACTTTGTAACATATAAATAAATAAAGCAAATGTTACAAACATTTTGTCCTACCCAACAAACCTGGCCGTACGTAGAACAAAACCTATGCATAAAACGAAACTCTCAATCATTTATTTAAATCTAATACAATATTAGCCATGACATAAAACATTTCCGTTTAACCAGCAAAAGATCTGTACTTACGGCTAAGCTAGCTTGTGTGTTTAAAATAAAAGCTCCTGTCATCTGATGCTGTCTCAGAAACAACCAGTCAAACATATCCCAGTCGGAGAGCAATAAATTGTGCAAACAAGTTGTCTGTTACGAGTGCTACGCCGCTACGAGTGCTACGCGCTGTCGTAGCATCTCTTGCACTTGACTACGCCGTAGCAAGAAAGCGCAAGATGCTACGGTACATACAAACGAGCTCCCAGTCCGAATCAGAAATATTACTTTAATACTAAGACTGCTACGTCAAGAAATATAAACTCGGGCTTTATTGAAAAATAGTAAAAGTTTAGTAACCTATTCACCATTTTATTTTTCAAAACTAACAGTAGTGTATGTCACAACGGCCTTGTACATTAAATGATTCGTGTCCAAAGTGCACATTTTCCAGTACATAACGACCTCAACAGATATTTTGTTGTTGTATTGTAAAAAGCAATAAAAAGATCCGGTCGGCAGGATGGCCCCCGGCCAACTGGCGGCTTCGTCGGATTGCGACGCTCTTAACTCAATACAAACGACGCTATGACCTACACTAATGCCACTACCATATTTTACACCATCAAACAGAAATTAGCTCTTTCTTATTAAGATTCCATCTCAAATTGTACTCTAACTTAATTAGTCGACGCAAGACAGTGCTGTGCACAAAGACTATGTGCCTTAAGGCCCTAGTTCCCGAGCAGTGCCATACGACGGTAATTTTCTGAAGCCTACTCCTCGGTACCGGCTTAGTCGATAGATTTGAAAAAAAAAGTAAATTTATTATAGATTCATATATAACATTATCAACATATGATTTTTTCGTAAGCCCAAAAAAAAATTTTTTTTCGCTGGTTTTCCCTACACCTTTCAAACGGCTTAGATCTTTAATATTTTTGAAATATTTTTACACACAAAAAATGCTGGTTAGCTTATGTAAATTAATCAATATTTTTCAAAGAAAATGGTTTTAAAGGTCAGCGGGGCTCTATGCGGGCGCAGGTGGCAGTACGAGTATCTGTGTATTTAACTCCGACCAGATGTTCAAGGGCCTATACGCCTTAACAGGGGCATGTGTTCCTGTAAGTCTCAGAGAGCTCATTATTTCGTAAGCAATATCAACTCAAAACGTCTGTTACGAAGAGCACCGGGTACTACTATTATAGTAATATGTATTGAGCTTAAAAGATTGCAATAGTGCACAAGTGTTGACTATTTGTTATTCGTTCGCCTACCAGCTCCAATAAAAGCCGTTTTCTTCAGTTGCTTCGTGCTATTTGCCCGAGGGAAAACCAACGTTTCTGTACATTTGTTTATTTTATACCCAAAGCAATATAAACACTAAAGAATATTAATACCAATTACAGTACACGTGGAACAAAAACAAAACGTTATTAATAACTGCGCATAAAATACGTGGAGGTTCAAAGTAAATAGCTACATCAAAGCTTGAAAATGAAATATCAGCGTTCAAAAATATCTTGTTTTTGGTGTGTATTTTTTATAATCAAGTACGTGCAGCTGGTATTCGTTTTTGAGATATTTTCCACGACTGGTGAAAAATAAAATTATAAATAATTTAATTATATTATTCCCTATTTAGAGACTTTGAATGTTAAATATTGTTTTGAATTTTATTGTCCTACAAAACCAAAGTGTAAGAGCTTCTACCGGCTGTGATACAGGTTTATCCTAGTACAGGCACTTTACATAGTCAGACGATTGCAATTATTCCTAAGATTTTATGTAACTATTTTACCAAATTTTAACTCTGAAAAATATTAAAATGAACAAGGATTCCAAATTTTAAAAGTGAATTATGGCAAAAAAAAAAAAACTATATATACATATCTGTTTATATAAAAAGAGATACTGACTGATTAACATATCAACACATAGCCGAAACTACTGGAACTAGGAACATGAAATTCAGCACAAAGCTACGTCATAAAAGACGTAGGCGAGAACTGAGAAGTATTTTTAAAATATCAACTTTTAACTGGATAAAAAGGGTGTCATTCGTATGTATACAATCTCTTTGGTCCTATAAACTTGAAACTTAGCATAAATAACCTCAATAAATAAAAAAAGGTTTTCATTATTAATTTTTGAAAACTACCCCTGTAAAACGATATTGAAGGTAGGTTGTAAGTTTAATAATAATATTTTATTAAAATCACTTAAAAATACAAACATCAGTGTCGTCCTGGCTCTTGTACTAGGATATCCTGTATAACAAGAGCCAGAGAGAGTCTTATAAGTGAGAATCTTATTCCCTGGATTAATAAACTTGATACTTGGCACAAATTATAATCAAAATGGATAAATAAGAGTGTCATAATTAATTTTTCAAAACTACCCTCAAAATACGATTTAAGAGGTTTTTTTTTATTGGGTAGGAAAATCATCTTATGACAAATCCCGCTTTTGGGCGGAGCGGAAGATACTGTGAGACTTTTACTGGCTAAAAACCCACTCCTGTTCCTTCGTTGCCTTCGTTCCAGGGCCCCGGGTTTCGCTTTCACACTACCCGTGGCCCCAGTAGACTTCGACCCTGCTGGGCCCCTACGATTTGCTGACATCTCCTTGAGGCGCACGTAGAACAGTACGCGCCGTCGACGACTTGGGCTCGGTCCGGACGGTTACCGGACGGTCGGACGGCGAGCCACCCATTGCTCGCCGTCCGCAAGCCCGCGCCTACGGTGGCCGGAAATCGGGATCGGAATCCCGGCGGCGGTTGGAGCGTAAAGACGGTTTAAGGGGTTCGGTTAAAGTTTTTATGAAAACATTCTCGCGAACGAAGTCGGTAGCAAAGTGCTAGTCTTCTATAAATAATGCTTCTCATAAACGTATGAACAACGTTGGATGTCTTCGATAATATTTTCAAGTGCGGGATATTCGAGCTTGTAACACAAGCAGGCTTATATTTTCTGCTATTGTTCTAGGAACAATTTCCTGATATGAAACCCTTTGTTATAGTGTGATGCAAGCAGCTGGCGGCCTGCCAGCTTCCCTACATGTTTCATATTTCACTGGATCAGCGCAGCTTACAATAGCTGATGTAACGTTTCTTTAATTTTTGCGCCATGCAAATAGACTTCCTGTCGGCCATTTAGCTAATATTATGCAATTTTATCTGATATATGTATTCAGCTGTTGTTTACACAGAACAGTGGTTAATTTAACGTCATTTTTTATGGATCACCATCACCACATTTTAAGTGAAGAAGTAACCACTTTCTTGTAGTAAGACCACATTTTTACTCAAATCAGCAAGCAACCCCACGTCACACGGATGTATAACACCCGTGTGACGTGGGGTTGCTTGTCTCTGAAAAATAAAACTCTCTCTCTGAAAAAAAAATCTCTGAAATTCTCGTTTTTCTCTAATATAATATACATGTATATTTCAAAGTGCCTAATGAATTACTCTGTCTATTAGTGGAAATTGCTTTTAAATCCGTTCAATAGTTTTTGAGTTTATTTCACGACAAACTCAAAAACTATTGAACGGATTTTAAAGCAATTTGGGAATTTATAGTATGTAAAGAAGTTCTTCAATAAGCTGTTCTGTTATCTAAACTTAATAAAGCAGTTTATGCATAGATAAACTTATAAAACCCGAGACTTTAGCAAACAAACGCCAGTACACCCGCACTCATTGATCCTTCAAAAAGTAGGCCACCTAACGAATCATTATTGTGCTTACGATGGTAATGCACTCTTTTCTTGCAAATAGGGACCCAGTCGAGAATTTCTCGAGTCGAGTGGATTCATTAAAGCGAATACTTCACATTCGATCGATAGGTAATGGCATTGCTTAAACGGAAGACGGTATAGTAACTTGCATAAAAGAGAACCGTTCACAAAGGAAAGGCGGTTTTCAACAAACCGTTGTCCGTTTTAGATCTCTACATTGACTTCTTTATTGTATGTAAGTATTCTTTTGTCTAGCGCTATCGGAGCCTTAGTGCTCTACTCGTCCAAAAATATAGCTGCGGGGCGTGTTTTGTGTCCGTCCTCAACGGATATATCTTTCTTTTATTTTTATCCGAATACTGAATCTGGACCGCTTCCTACATGATTACAGAACTGTCACTGCGACGAATTTTCCCAGTTTAGGAATACATAAAATATTCAAAAGCCTTCGAAACCTTGATGCCGACATTCTAACTCCCAATATTTTTTTTGTTACGTTTTGGTAACCGTGTATTTGCAAATCCCCATAAAGATTTGGAATATCTTATCTTGCCATTCGTAGATATCCAAGCCGTGTCGCGGCGACATCGGACCGATGAGACGGACCGAGCAAGCCAACTCATTTATATGTATATTTGCTGACCGCGACGTAAGTAAGCATTCTTGCACCCATTTACGCTTTCACCTTACTATGGCGCCGGCTATATTTTCAGTTTAGAGAACTTTTACAGTAACCATGTATGTATATCAATGATTGTAACAGTCAGAATATCTAATACCTATATTTGAGAGCCTGTCGAATGTGATCCCCACTAAGTATACCTAACATACCTACGTGAATTGTATTATCTATATGAGAGAGCATAACGATCTGAATAAAAAATGAGTGTTTATCAAAACCAGTGAGTGCTCACCCATCCAGACACAAACCAATTTGTTGTTACTTATCGGGCACACGATAACATTCGGCAACATTTATTTTCAAAAGAATAAGAGAATAATCTAGAATAAGAAGAATATATAAGTGGCATGCTTAAATCTATTGATCACATTATTACTTCAACTAAAGTTGTGTACTATGTGTGTGTATGTCTGTTACTCTATTTCGCTCAAACGGGAAAATAGGTTTAAATGAAATTTACCACACAGGTAATTGTATTGTATAGTGCACAGGTGGTTGTATGTAGGACTTTTTATCCCGATAAAAGTAGAAAATTATTTTTTACTTTCATGCGGGCGATGCCACTCACTGAAGCTAGTGAAGTATATATATCACCCTTTTCTACCAGTGGTTTATATATGCTCTATGTGCTATTCCAGGACACGGTCTACTCGTATGCCAAATTTCATCCAAACTGTGCAGCCATTGAGCGTGAAAGATTAACAAACACACACACACATTAAAACTTTCAACTTTATAATATTATTATTGTGTGAGTGTAATAAAGTAGCAACCCGTATTCATGACTCCTTTATTTAATTTTTCTGTTTAGAAACTAGAAACACTCACTTGTTTAACAATGACGTCGGCAAAACATAAACAATACTTAGAATTTGTATTTGTTGTTATATTTTTATTAGTTCGACTGACGTCGAACAAAATATAATTAGATACGTTAGTTCATAACTCCTTCTATATTTAAAGCATACAGTGGCATCCTTTAATTAAGGCTACACTATAAAATTTAAGAATACTAAATCTTTATTATGTATAATGGTGTATGGTTTGTTGGTTGACCCTAAATAAATAAATAAAACAGTACGTAATTCAAATTACGCTAGGTACCTGTTTTTGTTTTGATTACTAAGAACCACGTCTAAAATGCAATCGATTCCCAAAATTCGTATTTACACACATATACAGTTTGTTAATGAATAAGGACACATACATAAAATAGTATATAATAACGTTGTATATAATAAGAAGGGTTGCAAATCACGTAAGTATCGAGGGCACGAGCGTTATCTCTAACCCGAGCTCGAGTCATTGAGATACAAGGGTCTGCCGCGGCACTTGTAATGATGCCGCGTTGTAATGAGGGCCCCTCCCTGACTACTGCACGACGATAAATCAAAGAGATCTCCATTAACGGAACACAATATGTAGCTGTATGCGCCGGTTGGGAATGGTGACAGTTCTGATAAGAGATACTAGTTTAGAAATCCAACAAGGATACAACAAATTCGAATTTTGGGAAGAAAAATCAGAAAGAATCACGAAACATTCACCATCGATATAGTCATCTATAAATCTCTGTAGACACAACCCAAGGCCAAATAATCTGTGGACCCGGCGAAGGACTGGCCACCAACTCCCATGGGTGCCGTAAATAGGGACCGGTTCTATTTTTAGGCTCTCAGCAACATATTCCTTCTAAGGAAAAACAGCGTCGATTGTGATCAACATTTCGTTTGTTAATTAGAGTGATTTAGACAATATGAGGAGGCTTAAATAGATCCTTGGAATGAACTCTTAGTACTTACTTTTCAGAACGGACTATGAACGTTTACGGGCTCATTTAGGGGATGAAGCAAATGACCGCTATTGTCATTAGTCCCCATTGCAAAAGGTATAAGTATGGTCGCCGTATATCGTTTGGATTGTGTCTCACTTTTAAGTTGAATGTTCAATATACATTACATATGTAGATATGAACAGTCTGGGGTTAAAAGTGCAATTGGACTCTATCAATGCAAAAATGTCTAAAATTTCTTTGTAGAGAAGGGTTAATGATTTATGATTGATTTAATTTTTCGCATATGTATTTTAAAGTATTGAATAATCTGAAAAATTCGAAAAATAAAATTGAAAATTCTTTTACAAAGAAGTAAACATTTTAGCATTGGTAGAGTGCAACTACACTTTTGACCTTTGACTGACGATAAGTATATCGTCAGTGAAATTCTAATAGAATGTAGGTAAGTCAATTATAATTTATTTTATAGGAGAGCAAAATAACAACAATACATTATGATAAGCAATACTATTGTACACCCATTTTTGGAAGAAGTATTGGTTAGCTTCTTGATTTCTGATCAAATTTTTTTTTTAAATGTAATTTAAAGTAATTCTTGATTACGATCCCACCTGATGGTAAGCAGTGATGCAATCGTTGATGGTGAAGCGCATTAGTTTATTAAGAGCCTATTCACTCTAGCCTTGAAGACACCCAAATTATAATCGGATGGGAAGACCGCAACAGGCAATTGTTCCAGTCCTTGTGTTAATTGAAACGAAGCACCTGCTTTTTCATAACCTGATGGCATCCATTTCAAACCGACAATAGTATCAATCTTCACACCGCCAATAACGACGTACGCAATGTTAGAACTTCACTGATGACATATTATGTTATACGCTACGTTAAAATAATGCAAGTTTAAATTGCTATGGTATAGAAATATGGAAATTTGTGAGTAACTCAAAATAGGTATTTATATTTTACATACGTGTCCTTACCCATTAATGCCAAAAAAAACTACTGTTTATTTGAAATTTGTGTATATATATTTATTATATGGGATACAAAAACAGTATGTGAATTTAAAAAAAAAAATATTTTCATTTTCAGTAATTTAAAGGAGTGTACCTAAATTGGCACAGTGATGGTGGTTGTAGTGATAATTTTTGAAACAAGTTTTTTCTATACACAGGGTTTTTCTTGCTTTTTTTACGGCATTATGGAAAGAGTTAAGTTTGTTTTTTTGTTTGTAGAAGGTAATCTCCGGAAGCACTAGTCCGATTAACCTAACATTTTTCCACCGATAGAAAGCTGTTTTATTCCTGAGTGACATAGGCTATATTTTACGTACGCGGGCGAAGCCGCAGGCAAAAGCTAGTAAATAAAATTAAATCTACTTATACCTACATATTTGGAGTAGGTACACAGAATATTCTTATTCAAATTTATTTCAAATATGAGTTCATTTGTCATGAAATATCTGAGCTTCATAGGAATCCACACTGGATTATATGAGATAGAGCAAATCGGAGACGAACGAATATTGAAATAGGTATTATTCGAATTCAATGGCTTTCCTTGACTTGGAATTCAATACTTACATATTATTTGAAATGTCGTTCAAGTCCTATATCAATCTACATTTGTGACGACGTTATAAAGATCATAGGTTATATATTTCTTAGATTCTTGATAACAGCTTCTGACAGCGGCTTGGAACGTGTGAACGTCCGAAATCATCCGAAGGGAAGGGTAAAAGATATCCTATTCGTACCTATATAATCGTCTACCCATGAACAAGTTTCTAATGTTAACTTAAACCTTAATGAATGTTAAGAGAGACAGACGAAAGCTAAATTCAATGGCGAAAACCGACTAAGGTTTATTAAGAAAGACACTATTTTCCTTTTAACACGTTTTTTCCTTCATTTTGAAAAAAAAAAGTTTCATGATCATCAAACAGGTCTCAGCACCGCCGTGTTAACTTATATTTATGTTACCGGCTATTCGTATAATTCAGGAATTTTATATAATACCTAGACAATGTATAGAATACCTGGGGCGTCCAGGCAATGTATGAAATATTATGGTCCATTACATACTTTACCTAGGTATGGTCCTTGCAAACATTAATGCAATTCCCAGGGATTGCAGGTATAGAGTACCAGCTGGTCCACTGGCAATGTGTAAAATAAATAGACCTATAAAACAACGGCCAAATGAAAAATGTTCTATTACTTAAAATCATTTTGTGTAAAAGACGAGAGCAGGGAAGGAAAAACCCTGGAGACAGAAATAGAACCTGAGTACTTGAACAATTTTTTTTATTTTTGTATCGATTTATGTACACAAACAAAATAAAAGATTAAAAGAAGAAAACAGAAAAATAGGTACAGAGGTGATGCTTATTTCTAAAGAAATCTCTTCCAGCACACCTGCGATAGGAGAGTTGGAAGAAAATAGAGACACCTTGTGTAACAGTAATATGGAAATAAATACGTACAAAATAGTATTATAATTATATACATACACATAGTAAAATAAATATCACAAAAATACATAAATAATATAATAAAACTAATACATACATACTAATACGCAACTATGACGAAATAGAAAGATAGTGTTCTTTCACTGTACATTTAAAAAATAATGAGATACTAAAAATTATTCTGGATATAAGTAACATAATGTAATTTGCAAATAGGTACTCAGGTCTTTTTTCTATTTGCGGGACTTAAAACAGAGAATGCCCAAGGCATTAAGTTCGCCTTTGTACCTTTGTGTTACATTTGTTATTTTGTGTGCCATTTACATATTACCGGCAGCGCATTGGGTATTGTATAGAATACCTAGGCAAAGTATAAAATAAATAATATTTCATACATTACCTACACGTTTTAGGTATTCAATACATTGCCAAGGTATTTTATAGAATACCGGATTATACAGATTGCCGGTAAAATAGAGACAAGAAAAAAAAATATAACCAAATACAATAAAGTATGAATCTCGTACATTGACTATCAATAAACTTTATTCTTACTAACATTGCACGTACAATTTCATACAACTGCAGAAGCAGTCACAAAGAAGCTGTGGTCGTAAACGGACTATCAGCGAAGAGGAAATAGGGCCATAGCCGCGGACGCACGCACGGAAATGAAGCCGCCCACAAGCGCTTCCTCGACTGCCGGCTGCCGGCTGGTCTGCACGCAGCCATTTGTTAAAGCCACTCCGGAACACTCCACCGCAGCTCCTTCAGTCCGCACATGTAAATAATAAGTAGACAGACAAATAAAACTGCAGTGTCATTTTGACACAGAATTTCCGATTAAAATTGACGAGAATATTTTCTTTGAGAAATGGTCGAAAGTTGCTGCACGAAAAGGAAAATGACGAACTTAAATGAAGTAAATAATATTTTTATTTTTTCTTTAACCGTAACGTCAATTGTCCATTTGGTAGCAGCATCCGGCTATAAGCGATGTCTTATTATGAAACCGAGTCAGCTCGCTGACAGGCCGGAGTGACAGCCGCCTGAGTCACCCTCCTCTCATTACATACCTTTCCTTCGGCTGTCTTCCCGGCATAAATAATAACATACTCATTCATTTCCTATGTGATGATAATTAAGTTGTGTCACCAAGATCTCGTTCAATATTTATTATCCAATTTAAAATCGGTCGGCGTTTAGAAAATTTATTTCTGAAGCTTTCTTTATTTCATGATCAGAGCCGCTTACTCCGGAGTGGTTCAGTTTATATTCGACGGCAGTATCCGTACGGCACATTTGCTTCCAATTCAATTCTCTGCTCGGCTCGTTGCAGCAGTGAATGAGCCATCGCCGAGATTGTCTCCTCGCCCGCGCCGCGCCTTGCGTCCGCAACGCCGCCGGTCGCCGCGTCGTGCCGCACCGACCCGCCCGCACGCGCGACACGACAAATACCTCCATGCCTTCACCTGCGAGTAAATCCGTTTAAGCCATTATATAACGGTAATGTACGCGTCAATTACCTACTTGTTCCTTGGGGTGCGATAACTCAATACAGTACCGCGATTTGAGGGTAAAAATTCTTATACATTTTTATTAAAGTGTAAACATTCTTCGGGTCTGACGCGTTGTAAATGTAACATCAAGCGAACGGCCTCCATTTATGACCGCTCTCGTGCTCAGTGCTCACGGTTTTCCCACGATATGTGAATTGCACTTCCGTGCTACAGAATAATAAATACTAAACACAAAACAACGTGCTGAAAACTTTTTGCTATTCACCCAAACGTGTGGAAACTGCAGTAGATATCCATTACACCGCTAGTTTGTTCCACGAGATAACTGCGCTAGGGTTTTATTATAGGTTGTAGCAAAAACAAAAGTAAAATTATTCATTTGCAGTGGTTTGTTTTTCGGGAATAAATAGTTGGAGGTTCTCAATGTAATCCCGATTTCACGTAGATTTCCAATATTAATGACTTCTGATCTAGCTGGAGCGCATGTAGCCGAGTCTGGTACACTGCCAAGCGAAAGTCCTGCTGTTACGACAATTACTCGCAGGTTTAGCTCAACGTCACATGTACGTCCTAAGTTATATAATAATGTATTAGCAACTTCATAAGTTTTTACCTATGAAGTCGCCGTTTTATAATAAAGGTCAGCTTTGATAATTTCAGATTGAGTTCGCGTTATAATTACTGACAAACTTTAAATTCAAGCCTTTCACTAACGGGGTTACCATGACGTTCAAAGTAAGATTGTTTCATTCTTATTTCATTGTGGGTAAGAGACAGAGCTATACAGGCTGTCTAGCGCCATCTCTTATCCAGTCTGGAAATAAGAATGAAACAATCTTACTTTAAACGTCATGGTACAGGTCTAAATTAGCACTTTATTTTTTTCTTTGACAAAGGGTAATATTTATAACCATTTTTGAATGAAATCTAAGAAAAGTCGTATCTTTTTTAATATTAATTTTATAAGGACTTCTGTGACCTGTGTGTTTCTTTTTCAATTGTTTCTGAAATTAGTTCTTTCACATTGGAAGCCATTGTAAATACAATGATATTACTGAAAAAAATAAAACACAAAGAAACAAGTTAATAACTAATCTTGACAAAGCAATAACATGCCCTAAATATAAAATTTATTTGAAGTCAAACCGAAGTTATTACTTTTCTGAGTGTGGAATTTTATAAAACGACAATTTTATAGGTAAGGTAAAGTCCAAATACGAATATTCGAAGCACTATAGAGGTAAATTGATTACAAACACGACATTTTCACACCGAACACAGTTCTACAAATTATAATTCGGAAAACGTGTACACATTTCGACTGATGACACCAACAGAGCATATTAAGGACACTTGATGACTTCCCCATAACCAGACGCTCAGACGGACCCCACCTTGTAGGTATAACAGTAAATCTAGATCGACAGAGAAATAAACCCATTGTCTACCAAGATAGATAGGTTACGCCTCTTTGCGGTAAGCACTGTAAGAGACCGGACTAATATCTATGAGCTTGGGAGTTCCCTAAGAGCTTTTCCCAAAAACTCTTTCTTTTACTTTGATTTATTAAATCTTTTAACTGAATGTAAATAAAGCATTTAGCAGTATTCTTTGGAGTTTTCATTTGGATGCATAGCTTTTTAAGACATAAATTCTCTTTAGTTCCCACGTGTACTTTAATGTAAAATAATATAAGAGTAAAAAAATATGGTCTTAAGATACCCGTAAGAACAAATTTCGCTAGCTGGGATTCCTATGTCACTCAGTGATGACGTAGCATTTTATTGGTAAAAGAATTTTTTAAATCAGTTCTGTGGATTTTAAATATTTTAATTACGAACAAATATAGAACTAGATTGTCTCATGAAGTTTTATCTAAAAACTAACACGACATAAGTAGATGTATTCGCAACAGAGCAGGTACGACGGGCAGCTGGTGTCGTATCGGGGTGTGTCTCCTTCTTAAGGCGGAAACGTTCTATTAGCAAGCAAGTCAGCATACGTCTACAGGAGAAAACTGTCCTAAGAACCTACTATGACGTCTTCAAAACCGCACGTTTCCAGTGTGACAGACAGAGACGGAACTATACAAAACGAATAGCACCACCCGTTTTTCACGCCGTATACTGGAGAAGACTGTCCTGATTTACTGTACGACCGAGAAGTAGGTTCCACGAGAAACTGCGCTTCCTGACTCTTGACAATTGATATTGAAGGAGCGACGCCTGCAATAAAACGTACCTGATAATGACAGCTTTTAATACAAGTTTATTGGTAGTTTTCTTTGTAGTTGTGTGTAACTTACTCTTTGCTTTTAGGTTGGACTTTCCCACGTTTTTTTTTATAGTTTCTCATAGTTTTCCTTCCATTCAGTAAGTCGTATTAACGTGAGTTATGGAAGGATATAACACCATTACATACATACATACTCGGCCTTATAATTTTCCAACTGTTGGGACTCAGGCCTCCTCTCTAGGAGAGGGAATGGGCCGTAATCCACCACGCGGACCCAGTGCGGGTCGGGGGTTGTCACAGCTCTTCGAATTTTTGGTTCTAGGACATGCCGGTTTTCTCACGATGTTTTCCTCCACCGTTTTGAGAGCAGTGGTGATGAAATAAATTACACAAAATAATGCGCGCTTGTCTGGGTTTGATCCCACAACTTACAACTTGTAAGTCGGGACCGTTACCACTAGGCCACCACTGCTGCAATTGTGATATATAATCCATAATACCATTGTGAGATGACTTTTATCAAAATAAAAATATAGGTATAGCCGGTAGCAAATACGAAAGCGAATCAATACATTTCTACAGACGTATCACTAAAACGAAATTTATCTAATTACTCACTATTAATTTTAATGAATACGTAATTAAATTTACAATTGAGGTCGCTTCATTTTCGACACTTCATTTTCCTCATTCTCTCTCATCTTGATGCAAATAAGCACTTTCGTGCGGATCTCTACCTAAGCGCCGCCATTTTTCGCGTCATTGGTTAAAAGATATCTTAAATATCTACTGTGTAACGATTTGATTACTTTGCGCCGTAGCGTACCCGCGGGGACTATCTTGCAACAAATTGTAATGAGATTTTATAAACAATAGGATTTTAGAGAAGAAAGAAATTAATGCTAAGACGGTTAGCAGGCAACTTAAAATAACGAGCATTTAGGGAAATTGATTTAATAAATAAAGTGGCCGAGTTTTTTTTTGCTAATAACCACTTATTCAGAAGAACTCAACGCGCTTTGGTTTCTTATTATAGGCATTTCGTTATTGGCTTTTTGATTATATCGATTATTAATTGTAGAGGCTTATTGGTGATCCAGATTTGGTTAAGTCCAATCTACAAAACCTTGAGCATAGGCGTAGGGTAGCCAGCCTTTCGGTGTTTTACAGGTTGCATTTTTAAGAGTGTGCGCGGGAATTGCAGGACTTGATTCCGCCGTCTCATTTCTACCATCGGGCAATCCGAGGTATGGCGAGTTGGTCGTTGAAACATCTACGGTCCAGACTAAGCGTTTCGCCTCGTCGTTTATACCGCGTACATCGAAGGAATTGAACAATTTACCTGCTGCGGTCTTCCCATCCGATTATAATTTGGGTGTCTTCGAGGCTAGAGTGAATAGACTCTTAATAAACTAGTGCGCCTCACCAACGATTGCATTTGTTCTATGTGTCATATTATATCATGCGGCGGAAATATGACAACCTTGTTGGCAGTTATATTATTCAAATCATTCGGGTTTGAAACTCCCAGAACATGGGGTCCGAGTGATCAAAAAAAATATAAAGAGCTATTGAAATAGCTTGTTGTCGCTTCGCGTGACTCTTAGGCTGGCTTTCACCTGGGGCAGAGCATAAGCATTGGCATACAGCGTGGACATGCCGCCATCCTTTTGAGCACTTTACCCGTTGACGGCGATGTGGATTAGTTTTTAGAAGCCATATGTTAGATTGTTTTTAGTATATTTTAATTAGTTATGGGTTTTATTATTCTAAATATTATTATAGTTAGTTAAGTGTAATTAAATATTTAAATTTTATCCACTGTTAATTTTAATCTTAACTAAGAAATATTATTTTAGCTCAGTGTGGACAGTATCAAGTGGCTACTACAGTATCTTCTATTTATATGAAAATGAATAGCTGTTCGCTAGTCTTGCTAAAACTCGAAAACAGCTTTACCGATTCGGCTAATTTTGGTCTTGAAATATTCGTGATAGTACAAGAAAGGTTTAAATGATGAGAAAAAATGGAAAATTCGTGAAATAAAATCCGAATACAGCGCCATCTCTAATTAAAATGTCGCTTGAAAATTAATTTTACTGGTTCTAGAAGTGCCAGTAGATCTCGTTAAATATTGACACTTTAGCTAAAAGGTACCACATTATATATTGACTTATAGGCGGTACGAAGATCGCCGGGTCAGCTAGTAATTAAAATAAATACTCACTAGCTTATAATAAATGCTAATAAATGTCAAGAAATATATTGGTAGAACAGGGTAACACCTAACTTCACATTTACACTATTCACATATACCCACCACATGGAAAGCTTTTAGCTTGGAAACAAATTTAAATTTTTGTAGATACTATTTGCAACAAGCGTGCTGACTGGAGAGACGCACATCACGCGACTAGATTTGAAAAGTGTCTTTCGATAAAATTTTGTTGGTCCGTATACGTTCGTTTACCATTCTATTGCAAATTGTTTCGTTATTTCCCGTGGGCACGTGTCGATATTCTACAACACTGACATTTTATTGTGTTCTAAATATACATTGCAGTAATAAATATACCTCGATGCAAAATTTCCAAACCTACTGGTACATGCATATTTTATACTAGCTTCTTGAACTCGATTCTTCTACATGAAAATAAATTATATATGCCTTTGTCACTCAGTGATAAAGTAGCATTCTACTGGTGAAAGATTTTTAAAAATCAGTCCAGTAGTTTTTGAGTTTATTTATTACAACAACAATCCAAAAATACAACTGTTTTCTTTTTATAACATTAGAATATATTAGTACCAAAGACGTTAAATATATACTACCAATAGACCGGACATAGCGAACAAAATCGTGATCCGTTACTTATTACCTAGTGGTCATAAGTCACTCAGTCTAGTATGACACACCTATGAGCCCAGGTCGTCGACGGCGCGTACTGTTTCACGCGCGCCTCAGGGAGATGTCAGCAACTGTAGGGGCCCAGCAGGGTCGAAGCCTACTTGGGCCAAGGGTCTGATTCTGAAAGGAAGACTCGGCCCCAGTACGAAAAGCGGGGGATGTCATAAGATGATTTTACCACCGGAAAAAAAAAAAACCTTCACGTCAAGTCGTGTTTGTATCCATTCTATGCATTAAAAGAAAATCATTTTCTGAGAAAATATGCCGAACTACCTACGCTATTGCAAATCTTGCTATGGTAAAATGACTGGACCTGACTTCGGTTTATTTTCGTAAATATTTTTGGTATTTACGATGTATTTAATTAGAATTCAATAATTTTTATAAATAGTTCCAGAACATTTTCGGATTTTGTGTTAACGCCATCTATTGCTGAAAAGCTTAACCTTTCCATTATCACACACTGAGGCTCTACCACGAGCTTATAGCGTGATAAATTTTTCGACCTATATCGATCTGTTAAAAGGATGGAGCTATATAGGGTGTATAGCTCTATCACTCTCTTTCGTACGACTATCATTTTAACATTATCATGGTAAGGCCCCTGGCCACCTACCGAGCGATAGTTAAATCATTATAAATTTTGTCAAATTTAATTCGCTTGTTTGCTATTCCAAGCCAGATGGCGTCACTGAGGCATATGATTACAGTTTTTCTAAAGACATTTTTTCTGATAGCCGCTCTATCTATAAGTATCTCTTTAAATCTCTTTGATTAGTACCTATTGATATACAGATATAGATTATTGAGTACTGGCAAACCATAAAGCAGACCACAGACAACACAAATGAGGACATATGCTCGCATATTGTGAAACGCAACTTGTCCGGAAGAAGGTAATTTATGGCGAGTGAATTTTAATTAAACTCGAATTAAAGCTGCTGCTGACGGCACCACACTGAAAAACAAACCGTATTATTTACTGACATCTGCATTTGAATGCACGACCGGTTTGTTAATCTACGTACCGCGAGCTGCATGTTTTACAGGTAGACGTAGGTGAAACAGCAATGCCATTTAATTTTAAAATAAAATAGGTTCTTTACGTGGCTTTGCCTGTACTATTCTGGTACCAAATTTCATTCAAATCCGTTAAGCCGTTTTAGCATGAAGGAGTAACAAACATACACATAGGAACTTTATAATATTTGTGTAATTTTACTAGTGAATATGTCGAAAACCCTTTTCTTAGGCTTTATAAAAAATATCGAAGTTCTCTACTTTAAAATTATTATCATTTTAACTGCTATTTGAAAATTATCCTAAAGGAACATAGCCTCGGAATAAAAAGTATCCTATGTGCTTTTTCAGAACATGGTCTAGCCGTATACCTAGTTTCATCAAAATCCTTCCAGCTGTTCGAAAGTGAAGAATTAATAAAGATAGACACACACCCTCACAAACTTTCGCTTTTCTAATATTAGTGTGATGTGATTTAGGTACAAACCCACTAACGCACCCGTCCATTCCCGCGAGATTTGTCGAAGCAAACCAATTTACTTTTCACCATAAACCTCACGCATTCGGTAATAATGGTCTACCTGTGAGTTAATCATTATTTTGGGCAGTTCCATTGTAAATCGGTTATTGTGGTAGACTACATAAACACCTAAAATTTCAAAAATCTGCCAGGCTATCACTATCACAAATTTAGACATCACCTCCAAAAGTCACAAGAATAAATGATTTGATACAATTTGACACTGCCCGAAGAATCGCCAAACTTAAGTGGCAATGGCCAGGGTTCACTGCTCGCAGAACAGATGGTCGATGGGGACGAAAGATTCTGGAATGGCGACCAAGTACCGGAAGACGCAGCGTTAGAAGGCCCCCCACAAGGTGGACAGATGACCTGGTGAGGGTCGCGGGAATCCGATGGATGCGAGACGCACAGGACTGGTTATTATGGTGACATTTGGGGGAGGCCTATTTGGATATAGGCCAGTGGACGTCTTTCGGCTGAAATTATGATGTTGATGAATCTGACTGATTCCTTTAACAGTTCAGTTTCGGTCGTCAAATGGATCGCGCTAAGAGTTTGTGGTAAAGCCTCCTCACTGTTGTAATTTAAGAAAAATAGTACCTACTTTATTCAATTTATTCTTGGGCCCTTAAAACTCAAATAGAACCCGTAATATAGGGAGCAAGAAACGTCAACCTTCATTAAATTCGAGAGACACTTTTAGAGGAAAACAGATAACAGGAAAACATCACGTCCCAAGAATTACCTAACAATAAATCTAGTACGTACTCTATTCCGTCGAAAACCCTTTATTGGCGGTATGACTTTACTCCAAAAACTCTGTATAAAAGTGAAGCTACTGTAACAACAAAGTAAGCATATACATGTGGATATATTGGAACGATACTCGTAACGAGATCCTTGTGGAGCAGCGCGGTCCAAACTCTGCCCCTCGAGACACCGGACCCTTCCGAGAGGTAACCGTTGTGGAAATATCTATATACCATTTGCTCGCCAAAGCTTTTATACAATTTCTACTTGTACGCACGAGTGCCGATATAGACGCGAGTACGTGGCCGCGCACTCATCTCATATTCTGTTAACATCTCAACGTAACAAGCAGCGATCGAGCTGGTAACATGTTAAAGATTAGTTTGTTACTTATTCATATGCTCGTAAATAAATATATAGGCACATTATTTTGTAAAAACATATCTACTTACCTATTACTTGTCTAAGTTAATAAAAGAAAAGTAAGGCAGGATATGTACATATACCTAGGTTTTTATTTATTGTATAATGTTTATGTATTACTAAGGTTGTCTGGTAGATATCGTTGTCAACGATAAGACCACCTGTACCCATAGATTTAAGTTAGTGTAAAAGTTTTGTTACTATTTTGGTGTACAATAAAGTTTATTCTATTCTATTCTGTATAGAGTGCTGTACGCATATCTGTTTAATATGAGATTAAATTTTTGTGTTTCATTGTGAACTTATAATTATCCTCAAGTGCAAAATTTCTCTCTCATTTAGGTAATATAATTATGGTTTGCTCTCTCCTAGAGAGGAGGCCTGTGTCCCAACAGTAGGAACATTATAAGGCCGACTATGCTATGCTATGCTATGGTTTGCTGAAAGAAAACCTAATTGTGAGTTAAGCTTGCCTGTGTACTTAACTGTCCTATTTTATCGTAGGGGCCCAGCAGGATCGAAGCCTACTGGGGCCATGGGTAGTGTGAAAGCGAAACCCGGGGCCCTGGGACGAAGGCAACGAAGGAACAAGAGTGGGTTTTTAGTCAGCAAAAGTCTGAAAATATCTCTCGCTCCGCCGAAGAGCGGGATTTGTCATAAGATGATTTTCCCCACCAATAAAAAAAAAACTGTCTTATTTTTATTGTTTGTTAAAATTGCGTATAGGTACAATAAAGAATAAAAGAAAAAATCACAGAATAAAGGTACGAGTAAACAACGGAAACGGAACAGAAATTGGACAAACAAGAGTCAAATCCTGAAAATGATGGTGTAGGTATTACAAGGCCGGTTTCATTACAACGGCCCGTGGTAATTGATGGCGTATCAAAAGCAAGTAATTTATTAGAAGAAAGTTAGGCAATTAGCGCTAAAAACACAAAAACCAGACACGAGGGAGAACGTTATCGACGACGGCATCCATTCCAAAGTCCCATTAGCCGCAGCGGGTATGGGACCGCAGCGTTTGCACCTACAAATGGCAAGTACTTACTGACATATATGAATATGGGTATGTAAATCTAGCTACGTTTTAGTCCACAAAAACTTTTTATTCATTTAAATAATGTAATACTAACATAGTTTTTAAGACTCTTGTTACTAACATTATGTGGATATTATTTTAGTCCAAAATAAATGTTTTTTTTATTTTATTTGTTTAAAAAAAAACTATGTGACATTCATAAATCAGAGGAGCTTTAATGAATTTAGAATATCGCTGTATTCTAAAAATTTCAGCTTATTTCTATCATTATAGTACATTTTTTCGTTCGCCGATCCGGTGCACTTCGTACCATCTCTCAATAAATAAATGTTGTCTCATTTCATTGAGATAAAATGAATACTCAAAAAGAATTAAGATCGTTAATTCTAAAATCAGTCACGTTATAAAAAAAATTCCATACAACATGTCCGAGAAAATAAATTTTATCCAAATTTATTTTTTTCGTTTTGTCGAAGTTCAGAATGACCCTCAAGACTAATCCAGCAAATAAATAAAAGATCACGAAAATCAATCCTATCCGTTTTTCAGTTATAAATGGTATACGTACCCGGCTTTGTTTCATATAATATAATTATAAATATGTATAGCCAGATATAAACTAGCTACTGCCAGCGATTCCGCCTGCGTGAAAGTTGAAAATTATATACTCTCGGGAAACAAAGTATCTTATGTCCTATTCTAAGAAATGGTCTACCCGTTTGTCAAATTTAATCTAGATATTTTCAGCAGTTCGAGTGTGAAGGAGTAACAAACATAAACAAACACGATTTTCACCTTTTGTAATTCCGTTTATTCATTACTAACCGACTTCAAAAAAAGGAGGAGGTTATCGATTCGGTTGTATTTTTTTTAAAGGACGGAGTTCTGAGGTTACTCAGAAGTAGTTAAAAAAAATTCCCCTTAAAGGATATGGTTCCAGATAGGTCCCATTTTTTTCAAAATCCAGTTCTGATGATGGGATCCATGAGGAATCGAGGGATCTCCTCAAATATTAAAGGGAACTATATGTACATACAGTGATTTCATTATTTTCACCGAGAACTTAAGCATTTACAGTCAAAAAGTAAAATTTGATGAAGTGGAACTGATGAAGAAGTCCAGAAATGGCCAACGGAACTTCATACCACACTCACATAGATATCACAATGAAGATAGTTAAGCTAATATGACAACACAAATAAATAACTTGTTCTGAATAGTTATGTTGAAAATGGTATCATCGAAGTCATTTGATGATGATGATGGAGCCGAAAGATAGGCACCGGAACTCCGTAACTAATCAATGAACCCTAGCCGTGTTTGGGATTATTAGAATTGTCATGAGATGCACTTTGGCTACAAGGTACTATCGGACTGATCTGATGATAGAACCGGAAAGTGGAAAGTGGACACGGTAACTTCATAATAAAACAATATATCCTAGCAATGTTTGAGTTAATTTGAATTTTCATGAGAAATCAGCACTCTGGTTATAAGTGTATCGTAACTAAAAAGTGTGAAATAAAAACTTTTTACAAAAACAACAAAAAAACACTAAAATAAGAAACAAACAATACCGAGAAACACCGACTTCGACTTCACCGATTGTATTCCTTTTAGTGTTTTTTTTAGTGAAGTCGGTTTTTTTTGTAAAAAGTTTTTAAATATACATATTTTTCATTATTTTCTACCGGTCAGGGCTCCAGAAAAAGGAACCTCCCAAAATACGCACTATGTTTAGAAGTTCCGCTTTCTGAATGAAGCCCTTGATTCAGCCGCTTAAAGAGAACCTAAGATGTTGGTCGAGTCTCGTGGCTATTAAAGCTATTGGCTGGTTTCTTGCACGTTCTTCTCCATGGAGATCTATGCTTTGGAACGTGCAATTTAACTTGTTTATTTTTTTGACTGACCGACATTTTGACAATTCGAAAGTGCCTGTAATTGGTCTATTTGAAATAAACGTTTCGGATTCTGATTCTGACACGACTACCGGTAGAATGATCGCGGAGTCCACTATATTACTGTCTCGAACATACAAACAGACCTTTTTTGTTATACTTCTGTTGTTTTTGTTTGTTACCTCATCGGATTTGGCGCAGTAGTAATCTATTTCCCAGAATACATACTCATAATACATACTCGTAATATGTTACTTTCTATCCTTTTTACGTGTAAAATCGTCAAATAACTTCTCCCGCTCTGGGTGTAGTGAGAGCGAGTGTCAGAATTTTACTGACTAAAACTCACAGTGTTATACTTTAAGTTGCCCTTTATTGCGAGAGCTGCGGACTCCTTCGAACAATCTGCAGCTTTGGCAGGCGTAGGCCCTAACTGACCCATACAATTTTGCTGACATCTCTTTTAGGCGCATGTGGATCACAACACGCCATCGACCCGGGTTTGGTCCTTACCGGGCGGTTGGACGGCGAACTACCCATAACTCACCGTCTGCCGATTCTTTCTATCACGGTATCTGTACCCGTAAGATGATATTTAAACTTTCTTCGTTTTAATATCTACGGCCCACACTATCTGTTCCATGGTTAAATACATCATTCCCCGTATAATTTTACATTACGAGGCAGTTAAATGGTCTCTGAAAATCTAATAAAGTTTTAAAAGACAAAGTTTCTGAGCAACATAAAATCTTTTTTGATATAAGCCATTTTTTCTTACAAAGTTTCACGATGAGTTCTAATAAAAGGTAACTGAGTACAAAGTTTTGCTTTTATAATAGAGGGAAGTGCAAGCCACCTGGAATATCAATATCATTTCAGGGCTCTACAGGTTTTTTTTTTCATAACGTTATTAATAGCTACAAAATTGAGGCAACAACGAGTAGATTTAAATAGAATACCTGCAATAAATACTTCATGCGTAAAAATAGATAAAGCCTCACATACATTAGGGAACACAATGTCCCCCAACATGACGCGCAAAGCTGAGAGCGTTGCGCGTCATGTTGGGGGACAATTGTCCAGTAACATGTTCTGCGTCACGTAAATGCGTTGTAAAAAGTTGGGGTGTAAGTTGTTAGACACTGGGCAACGTTGAAGGGTCACGTAGATTTAGCGTTTCGTGACATGTTGGGGGACAGTTTGCCCCCAATGTATCTGAAGATAGAAACAGGTTATCTACTTATTATGATTTTTTCTTTTAAAAATATTTCAACTATAACATATAGATCAAAAGGATGATACCATCCTTTTTTTAAGTTGGGAAATCATCCATTGACTTGTCCCGCTTTCTGTGGAGCAGGAGAGCGTATCAGACACTGGTTTGTTGACATCTCTTTGAGGAGCGCGTTGATCAGTCCGGATAATTACCGATGGGCCGGACGACGAACTGCCCATTGCTTGCCATTGCTCTCAATAAATAAATGTTGTCTCACTTTATTGAGATAAAATGAATACTCAAAAAGAATTAAGATCGTTAATTCTAAAATCAGTCACGTTATAAAAAAAAACTTTCCATACAAGATGTCCGAGAAAATACTACCCGTTGCTTGTCCGCAAGCCCACGCCTACCGTGGCTGATAGTCGGGGTCGTGGTCACAGCGGCTGGAGCGTAAGGATGTCCATGCCCTCACACGTGCGGCCGGCTCCTTCACTAGCATTACTGCTTCGCAGAAGGAGGCGACCGCATGCCTTTCAAATATTTTCGCGCGTATATATTCAAATATTTTCGCTAATACACACATATTTGAGTTAAGCTCCTCTGTGTACGGGCATAATAAATGAAATACACAAATGACGTATGTAGTCAGTGTAAAGAATACAGCATTGGCTTTACACGAATGAAATGTGGAAGCGCTGTATCCCATTTGATTCCGGCCGTCATATTTTGACTTGCAAAATTAGAATGGGGCCAATATAAAGGTGGCTGAACAGAATACTGAATAATTTGTTGACGCTGCTTACCCAACAAACATTTTTTCGGTCGCCACGACGTGCTGATTTTTACTTTTGGTTCTATACGCTGGTCGTAAATACGTTGCTATCACGTTGATATGACCGAAAATAGGCCCATTTTATACGAATCAGTGTCATAATAGAGTTACACAGCAGTCGTATTAATCACTATTTGATCACGTAGTGGTCGTATAGATGTCATAAGGACCTCTTTTCGTCGAGTTATGGTGTTTATTAGCGCTGCTTTGCGGCATTTTATCGTATAACTAGTGTTCATCATGACTTTTATAAGGAATTTTGTTGTAAAGTGATGAGATAAATGTGGTGAATTGAAACTTAAAAACCAGACTATTAATCTTATACGGTGAAAGAATAATATATATTTTTATCATTGAATGAGAACTACAGCCATTTTATTTATTCATTAGGTATTATATTTTATCGTCGAAAGTCGTGTTCTAGTACATTAATCTATTGGGAAATTAATTTTACTGAGTAATATGTACTAGTTTTCTCAATATAATGAATGCGCCTTACTAATTCTTTAAATTAAGCAAGATTTTAAAATTTATTTTAACGAAAGTGTTAAAAATTACCTTTTATGACTTAGGGTTTAAGACACAACCGTAACATAACATCTAGATGACTGTTCGTTCCGTGCTCTCATTTTTTATCTGTATATTGTAAATTATAAGCCATATTGACTAAATTATTAGGGTTCACTTAAAGAAAATCCATTTTAAATATATAATTAAACTATTGACTTATTTATTGTTGGTTTCGGCGGTATTAAAAAATGATATATAATAAATATAAAAGACATGGATAAGTTTTTACCATATTGATACAGTATGTATTTAAGATGGCTATTGATATCTTCTATATCTTCTGAGGCACGTTTTCATGAAAGTTAGAGAACCATTAGATCTAGTTTTTGCGGTTCGAGCAACATCATATCGTTTAGACCCACTTTGCATCCAACTCAATTATCTTGACTTTTATACAAAATTTTATGCGGAACCAATTCCAGTTTCAGTACAATTGACTTGTCCTGGCTGTGGTTGTAATGTTGAAATTATTTTATACACTAATAGGTCATCTAGTCATTGAATAGTAGTATAAAAGTGTTCATATTGACTGAAAATTGTATAAGAGTGCAATTTATTACTCTTACACGATTATCACTTAAAAGTAGTTTTCGGGACTCTAATACGATTAATGACGGTATAAAAGTCGTGTAGATGTTACTAAGACGACAGCATCGGTTATACCACTGAAAATTGTGTATCAGTCATATAAAATAGACGTATAGAAGTTTATACGATGTCTGTATACGACTACAAGTTGTGTAAAGATAAGAGGCACTAAGTCATATTTCACGATAAAAATACTTCAATACGATGTTTAAAGCTCTTCGAGTCGCGTAACTCTTACTTATACGGCTAAAATGTTTGTTGGGTAGGTGCGGCGGAGTAACTAGTGCCCAGTGGCGTAGCTTGGGAGGGGCGGTGGGGGCCAATGCCCCAGGCAGCATTTGAAAGTGGGCGGCAGGATGCGCCAATTTATTAATTTGGAAAATACTTAGATATTCGAAATCGCGCGCGAAATGTTACGTACGTGCCAAGCAAAAGGGTAAGTTAGCGTTCGAAAGAGAGGCGGCGAGCGAGGTGGAGTCAAGTGCAGCGGAACTTCCGCTGCACTCTCAATGATACTCAAAAGTATTAGCAAACCGAGGAACTGAATATACACCATTGTGCTTAGAAAATAAATGCTTTACAGACCTTATTACAAGAAAATCGAAAGGAACTTGTAAACGGAGCTTTCCAATATTCTAAAAGTTCATGCGAACTACTTGGAATTTCTTTCGAACCCCCAAGGCAAATCAGGAGAAAGCATATTTTTGGTGACAGAGATGTAGATGCTGGGTTATCGTACGAGAATGAACCGAACAATTTTCACTTAAGTTGACAGAGTGATTGCGGAAATTCGTGATCGTTTTAATGCCTGCCAGTAATGCTGGGCTCGGAAGAACTTAACCTAAATCAAGCTTCACAGGACGTAAATACAGAAGAGTTTCGACATGAGCGCGCACGTCTACGACCCTTCGTAGGAACAAACTCAGATTGCAAAAAGAAACTCATTCAGTCCAGCTCCATGGGCGTATTAAAATATATTATTCAGTCTAAGCTAGAGGAAGGCTTACCAAATATAGTCATAATATTCAAAAAAAATTTAACCTTTGCCATAAGCAATCCTAGTTGTGAAAGAAGTTTTATAAAACTTGAACTAATTAAAAATTACTTAATATCTACTATGTTCAACTTAAGATTAACAAATTTAGCCATTCTTTCCATAGAAAACGATATAAATTTTTTGTAAAGGATTTTGCTTCAAAAAAGCACGCAAAGTACATTTTTAATCAAAATTTTGTGCAAAGAAATACTTTTGGTGTAGGTTTCATCAAAATAAGTTTATGGATTTACCTACTGATCTCTTTGATGTCGATTTTAAGTCTGCCCTGCAAGCTGCAGTGGGTCGGTCTATTGCTTTTAATAAATCCAAGTCCATCTCAATCGCTGTTATAAAAATCGTTGAATTCCGGCTAAAGGTCAAATTTGGCTGTAATCTGAATTCTGAATCAAGCTTTTGAATTATTATTGGCAATAAATACGTTAATAGGTTATTGTATGTTTTTATTATTGTATGTACCTAGTGTTAAGTTAATTATTTTAATAGATGAACTTCCTGGCAATTCCTGATATTTGTGTGGTACAAAATATGTTCCTTCTGAAGCAGTGGTATAAGTTTATCTTGACTTTAATAAGTTGTACGAATTAATACAAGTTCGTCCGTTAAATAAAATGTTTAGTCCGTTAATAAAAAAAAAACAAAGGGCGGTGTATTTCCGGTCGGCCCCAAGTCGCGAAAACCCACGCTACGCCACTGCTAGTACCTGTCTATTCAGCCGGTACAAGTTAAAATATTAACATTGCTCAAAAAAATATTGTAACTAGGAGTCCTACTCACTAATTTTGCATTACCCTCATTACAAATCCGTATTTATTTTGTTATAATCTGTAGCATAATAATTTAACCACTATAAAATTTAGATTGCTTTACCTTGTTTCATTCTAATGTTTTCTTTTCGTTAAAGTGCGAGTAGCTTTGTTTTAATTTTACTAAGTTAATTGATTCTCAAATAATTTCTGAAAAAAATAAAAATTGTTTTATTTATGGCAAAATTACTATTAAATCTCAAAAAAGAAAATTAAAAACCAACAAACAGTAGATACATACTTAGGTACTTTATTTTGCCTTATTTAAAGTTCCCTGCTGTGACGTTTGTCATAAAACCGATTCTTGACAGTGACAATATGCCGCAGTAGAACCGCCCAAAAGTTCCAGTTGCTCCTCAAAGCTCCACTTCAAAATCTAACTATTTGCAACTAATTAATTCTAATTTGAATTGTATTACATCTAACCTTATCCTTAGCATAGTCAGTTTATTTTTTTTTCTTGTAACACACAAGGTTTTTAGGGATCTGTAGCCAAATGGCAAAAAACGGAACCCTTATGGATTCGTCATGTCTGTCTGTCTGTCCGTCCGTATGTCACAGCCGCTTTTTTCCGAAACTATAAGAACTATATTGTTGAAATTTGGTAAGTAGATGTATTCTATAAACCGCATTAAATGATCACACAAAAATAGAAAAAAAAAACAACAAATTTTGGGGATCTCCATACTTGGAACTAAAACTCATATTTTTTTCATCAAACCCATACGTGTGGGGTATCTATGGATAGGTCTTCAAAAATTATATTGAGGTTTCTAATATCATTTTTTTTCTAAACTGAATAGTTTGCGCGAGAGACACTTCCAAAGTGGTAAAATGTGTGTGTGTGTGTCCCCCTGTATCTTTTAAAATAAGAGAATAATAAAACTAGAAAAAATATATGATGTACATTACAATGCAAACTTTCACCAAAAATTGGTTTGAACAAGATCTAGTAAGTAGTTTTTTTTTAATAGGTCATAAATCGCAAACCGCTATTTACCTTTCAAGTTTGTACGGAACCCACAGCGCGCGAGTCCGACTCGCACTTGACCAGTTTTATTTCTTGTTACATACAATGTTTATTTTTTAACGGTGTATTTGTTCTTTAAATAAGACAACAGATACGACAACATGAAAGTTTCATGGCGCTCTATATTTATCTCAACGACGTCACCGCAAAACCTTCCCAGTTACACACAAGAACATCATCTCACAAAAATGTAACGAAATTTTTGATTTCCTACTATTTAGGAATTTTAATTCCTACCTACGTAAAATAATAACTAGAAAGCTTTTTTCCTGGTATTTGTCATGTTTTATCACATCAACCAATCGGTTTTCCTGAAAGTTTTGAAATTCCACAAAATAAGTAGGTATCTTCAGGCACAGCCGATTCCGCTCAGTACGCACCTACTGTACGTCATAAATTTTAATGAATTATTTCTTGAAATTTGCATAATTATCGAATTAACATTGTTCCGCTTCCAGCTGGAATCATTTTAATGAGGGGAATGTCGTCAGTTCTCTCTTGGATCCTTTTTTTACGACTTCCATTGCTGCTTATTACAGAATAAATTTTAAAGAAGTGCGCGAGGAAATTAAATTTGGCAGGGAGCTATTTTAATTAGAAGCTGGAGTGGAAACTTTTTACACAGCATTCAAGAATATGGAACTGGAGCCATCAAAGTAATCCCCTTTACGATCTCATTTCAATCTGACTGCAACATTCTGATCTGATAGTATGTAAATCAGATCCACGAAATGGAGTCCAACGTTATGGGTTCAACTAACAATGTTTTATAAAACTGTGTCTGGATGTGACTAGGAACGACATGCTATTTAATTAAAAGCTGGTTTATGAGTCTCTCAAATTAAGTTTCCGGATACCAGTACTAAGGATCACAGAAACTCATCAACATAATAAAAACTCGACGTGACTGTAGGAGAACGGGATATTTATCGGTTACGGCGAAGCATCTGACGTAGCAGCTGGCACAGCAGTTACGTCATTCCGCCAGCTTCATTATAGGTACAAATTAGTAGTGAACTAAGGCTACACAGCCAAATGATAAGAACTGAGTTTTCACACCGGTCGTATATGGAATGCTACATCAAATGCCAAATTGTGTACCTATTAAGTTTAGTGTATTAAAAAGGCATACGAAACACACTTACGTAATTAATAAGGTGGTACTTATAAGATATCTTTATTAATATATTTTGCTAAAAAACTGACCTTAAAAAGCATACGCTGAAACCCTGTGATGAAAGAGAACCAGAATAATTAGTAAAAACAAAAATACAAGAAGACTTTCTTAGTAATTATTATTTCTGAATAATAAAATGACTCATAATGGATATTATGATGTAAAATTGGTGTTCTTTGGTATCTCAAGTGCTTACACAACTGGACAGTATGTGAAACATTGAAACAGGCGCTATCTCGGCCAAATGGAGCTGAGAGTTGTATTGTAGTGTTGACTACTACAGCGAAGTTTACCAAGAAGGCTAACTCGATGCACTTGCCGCCAAATGCTAAAAAAACATTAGCATATGTTACACCCGTTTTCTGATATCACTACAAAAGATACTATCGATAGAAATACTATAAAAAAACTTATCACTCAAGAAAATATGGACATAAAACTAGGCAATGTGGTTAAAAAACAGGGTGGGAGTAGGTGGTGAATAAAAAAATGAATTTTATTCTGTCTACTGAAGTCGATGTGTACCTGAAATAGTTGACTTTACCCTCCAATGGCGCCAACTACGTATATTCGTTTACTTCTCTGTTGACAAATCGTACACTCGTAGATGCATCGGCGGCGATTGCTGCCAGTGGTAGCTTCCTTTATCTGAACGACTTCCATATATACCAAGATATCTCTACACTGACACAGAAGCCACAGTTTGGTAGCATGGTGAAAAAAAAACATAGATAAATAAAACAAACAAGCAAACCTCGCGTTACAAACCTAAAATCGTAATGAGGTAATTAATTTCGCTTTGGATGCATCTGTAAAGGTGTTATAACTTTAATAAATAAATTTAAAAAGATCAACTTGTTAATAACTTCATAGCTTTTTTGAAAACATAATTAAAAATATACAACTCTTTGTTTCAACAACATTATATTTCCATCAACATAATCACATATAAGCCCAATCGCTGTACGAAGGATTGTCCCTCGGCAGTGGCGGCTTTAGAGGGTAGCGAGCAGGCCCGGGGAGTGCCGGGGACTCGCTCTTGCAAGGGACGCGCGTAACAACCCAACTAGCTTAACTTTGAAACTTTTTCATTTATCCTACGCAAATACACCGGGCCGCAAAAATAATGGGTAGGTTTAAGAAAAACTGCGATATCTATCCCAATGTTATGTGCATAGACCGGTCGTATAAAGCAGTGGCGAAACAATAGGGTGGCAAGGCTGGGGCCCCGCGTTCCGAGGGGGCCCCCGGTCTTAGAGGCCGCGAGCTCAAAAGTAATCCAACATGTTTAAAAAAAAAAAAAAATCACAACGTAAACTGTTTTTTCGGGGGCCCCATACAATAAATTTGCCACGGGCCTCAGATAATATAGTTATACCGCTGCCTAAAAGGTAACAAAATTAGTAAATAATAACTTATTAAGTACAGGTAGATACATCTCAGAAAGGATTCTTTTGTACAAGTTAGATAGGTACAGCTTATAAAACCGATTTTATAAATTTTAAAAAGTACCTAGATACCTAACAAAATTCATAATTAGGAAAACAATTTGTTTTCGCCTTGGTTTCAAATTGAGCTACCATTATAATACAATAGGTAAACAGTTTCTTGAATTGGTCACAGTAGGTACCTACCTATTTAGTGCAATATCATATTATGCTGTTGTTGTATCTTCGCTTCATGGTAAATTATACAAGACGCACAACAAGAAGAAGTCATCGTAAGTAGTAGGTACATACTGTTATAACAGTAGATTAGGTACTTATCGGCATGAACATCAAAAGATCACGAAATGAAAAGCGAAGGACCAAATTTAACGAGAAGACCGATTAATCGTAGGTGGTAGGATACATTATTATTGTAAAGAAATCTGAAATTAAGGTGTCGGGATCCAATGTCGAGTCGTACGAAATTAATGAAGAAAAAAGCTAGCTACAAAGCCTTGAGCACAGGCGCAGAGTAGCCAGCCTATCGGTATTTTACAGGTTACATTTTGGAGAGTGTGCGCGGGAACTGCATGACTTGATTCCGCCATCTCCTTTCTACCATCGGACAAACCGACGAACGGCGAGTATCCACCCTTACGTTGTTGAAACTTCAACGGTCCGGACTAAGCGTTTCGCTTCGTCGTTTATACCACGTAATTGAAGTACTGGAACAATTTGCCTGCTGCGGTCTTTCCGTCCAACTATAATATATGTGTCTTCAAGGCTAGAGGGAATAGGCTCTTAATAAACTAGTGCGCCTGACCATCAATGATTGCATCTCCGCTTACCATCAGGTGGGATCGCAGTTAAACACTGGCTTATATCAATTAAAAAAAAAAAAAAAAAAAACTTTCTTTCAGAACTGACGGACTAACCCTAGATACCGTGATTTTCTTTTAAGTAAATATTAATCAAAGATCTCTTTACATAATTCTTAACTCAATTTCGCCCATTTGTATAGAAAAAAAGTGCCTCGGTTTCGCAAAATTAACACGGTGTTTCTCCTCATAACTTCCTGCGGCGGAAGTGCCAGGACACATTTGCATTCTCAGCAATCACCACAGCAGTATCGGTTTATGCTAGCAAATGCCATACAAAAATTCAAATTCAGAGCATTTATTTCGATCAAACCATTTACAGGCACTGCTGTATTGTCGAGGTCGGTTAGTTATTGGTTAGATAGCAGCGCAACGCTCTGGTTACCCTTTCGGCAACCAGACCCTTGCGCTGCTCAACCCAAGCTGGGCACAATGATATGCAGTTTTCGGTATGTTACCTATGGTAGATGTGTGTCCTCGCTTTTCCGCACGCATCTAAGCCAACCATTCAGGTCCGATTGACTTTAAGCTATTTGGTTTTAATTCACAAAGTATATAACGGAGATGCAGATCAAAATGTTTTATATACCTACAGGGTGGAGAAATATATGGACAAAGGTTCTACCCGTGTTTTTCTCGATCTTGATTTTTTAAGATAACCAAAAGCAAGCTTTCTGCAATCATATAATTTTTGGCGACCTACTTTTCACTGTTACGTAATATTTTGTGGCTTTTAGTTCGTCGTCCTTGGAATGCCATTCACCAGTGAAAACATTTTTTATTCTAGCCTGTAATATCTACCATTTTATGTAAAGAAATAATGTTATATTAAATCTTTAAAATTAACATTAGCAAACAGCTAATCGACTCTCGAGCAGAGGGCTGGGCTTTTTTTTGCTCCCATTGACAGCGACGACGTAAAGTACGGCCGACCTATCTTGGCGAACCCGAACTTTGCGCAGAAGGCTGCGCACAACCGTTTTTTAGGAACCAAATGGTAGCATGAGGCGATGTGCGCAGGGCGGAGGTCAAAGCTAGGGATTGACTCCATGTAAACACAATCGACACTATTCAATCAAATATCGCAATCGATTTTTATCGATTCAGAATTTATGAATTTTTGTTTATATGAGATATTGAACGAAATAGATTTACAAACATAGTGAATGTTGTCGTTAGTAAACGAGATTTCAACTTTATAAAAAAAAAAATGTTTCTTTGTTGATAGACATGATTTAGTTCCATATCAGTTATTTATAAACGACTACATACTAGAATAACGACTGTTTGAAAATATTTTAAGTTTTTAAATAGCTGTTTTAAAATTTACCTCTGACACGCGTATTGGACATCTCTCTTCGGTAACTTCATAAAGCTTCGTACTTATTCGGCAATGTTCGGTACGCAGTAATATGTCTCACTCACACGTTAGCATTGGTGTTATTTTCGTGTCGCTGTCTCTGTCTTGAGCACAGACGGTGACAAAAGTTTTCGTTGGTTGCTATTATTATATTGTTAAGTTTTTTGTGTAGTGTTAGGTTTGTTTCTTTAATTCATAAGTTATTTTTGTAGCTTTCTGTCTCAAAGCGTTTTAATATTTATTTTATTTATAGTTCCCTGTATTAGTAATTCTTTATTCGTAGTTTGGTTTAAAAAAATTAATGTCAATAACAGTTTTTTTACGAGTGTACATGCGCTAAAGTTCGCAGAGCCTTGTATTATTTCTTATTCTGTGGCAGAGCCTATGTTCAAACTCGCCAAGTTACATCGGCCGTACTTTACACGATTTTTTTAATGCTCAGTAAGTGCTCAGTGAATGTTTTTTTAAACGCGATTCTACTTTTTTTCCAGTTTGTGTATAAATATATTATTGTTTATTAGTTTAGTTGTTTGTAAGTATAGTATGTTATGTCCACATCTACGTCGTACTTATATATTACTAATTATAATTAGTAATATATAAGTACAGTATATATATAAGTATTTATAAGGATGTCATGCATTTTTCTGTAATAAAATGAAAAATAGATGGAAAAAAATCCTTAATTAAGTAAAACACGTAATTTTGATAAAACTTTATTCACTATGATAAAATATTTACAATATTCTAAGCTATAAGTAAGTTCCTAGATCCTAAACCTCGTATTTAGCACCTGGTAATAATCTAACAACAGCCTGATTTACACGCTGCCAATTCCCTGTGGCATACTATAGTTGCGTTAAAAATATAGGTAGCATCTTCTAAACTGGCTCTAATTTTATTTATAAAGTTCATTAGAACGTTTAAACAACTAATTACAGTAACTAAAGTAAAAACAATTAAAAACAACATAACACTGGTACAAAACTTGCACTGTGTTAATCGGGCTTTTTGTAATAAAACTATAGGCGATGTTCTTTATACCATAGGTTCTCTCTCTCCTACCGCTCATAACATGATCCATTTGATGACCTAAACTGTAAAAAGGATGGAGCTATATAGGGTGTATAGCTCCATCCCTATTATTTTAACGTCATGGTAAGGTCCAAGGTGTCTACTTCACAAACTTTCACAGTACACATCTCTACTATATAAAAATAAGTCGGGTTTTCTTTCCTAAGCTATAACTCCAGAACGCACGAACCGATTTCCACGGTTTTGCATTCGTTGGAACGGTCTCGGGCTCCGTGAGGTTTATAGGATTTTTTTTTCCCATAAAACGAAGCCATCTGGTGGCGAAACGGAGTTCGCCGGGTTTGCTAGTAATTATATATATACTCATGAATACGAGCTACTTTCACCTACAGAACTACACCTAAACATAAAAATCTGCTGTTTCAAACCAAGTGCATTAAACATTTAAAATGTTTATTGTTGTTCCTAATGCCATAGTTGAGCATGTTCTGTAAAACTTTGTACAGCCGGATTGCCGGTAGATACAATGAATAACAACGTTATATCATAACAATAATACTTATATTAGTAAATGTGGTCCTGGGTATTGTGTTATACTATTTACATATTTATTGGTCATATATGAACGTGAGTTCTGAGCATACATTAAGACTAAGGCTAAGAACTCATGAAGCGGTTTTCGCCCGCGCCAACTGCGGAGGCGGAACAGCGGTTTTATTTATAACACACGAGACCGGAGTTTTGTGCGGTTGTGTAGCTGTCGCGGTTGTGATTATCGCTCGGACACTTGGCGGGCGATTAATTATCGCGATTCTACTAGTTGCCGGCCAAAGCCGCAAACAACCGCGCACACTGCGGGCGTAAAACGCGACGTGAAATGTGCTTAATTTTTTACATACATATCGGTATTCTACAGAAGCTGCGGGCAAGCTGCCACGGCCAACCGCTACATGAGTTTGTAGCCTAACTGTGGCAGTTAAAACTTTGAACGGCGGAAGTACTAGTACATCATATGTTTTTCTATAAACAACATCGTGCCTTATAACAAAACAATTATTCTTATAACACTTACTTAATTTTGTCACACACTTATTTAGAGCTAAATATATCATTCTGTTAATAATCATTCAATCATCTGTTAAAATCTGGAGTCATATAAAATCAAAATGAAAAAAAATGACAACATAGTAAACAAATGCATGATCACTCATTATGAGTTGTTCTATAAACATATAAAAGTTACAATCAAAGCATAAAAATGCGGTTTGAAGTCCGTCACCGGCGACTAGCAGCTGGGACGGCAGCACCGACAAGCGACACTACCTTCTAATTATGTTGCTTGTCGCAGTCTCGGACTCGAGCCTTTAATGTTCGTCTTACTTCTTTCATGAACACAAACTATGGACGGCCCTGTGTCGGTTACTCTTCTCTGAATGTTGTACAGTTGCGCCGCGTCAGATTAAAGAGTAAAGAATGACCGTTATATCGAACGGGAGCCGTCGTCACCGACTGGCTCTGCAGCGGCGCGCGTAATCAGGCGCAACTTGATGCAGCCACTGTGGCTGAATGGCCGATACCGTGAGCATGTACGTGCGGCTGGTTGAGAGCAGCTCGGTGTACAGGAGCACGGGCGGCGCGGGGCGCGCGGCGTGCAGCGCCGACGCGGGGTGCAGCGCGGCCGCCGCGCCCGCCGCCGTCACGTAGCGCCCGCCGCCCGCGCCGCCGCCCGCGCCGCCGCCCGCGCCGCCGCCCGCGCCGCCGCCCGCGCCGCCACGTTGCCACGCGCAGTTTGTGAATAGACCGCATAACAGACATTTTAGAACCTGAAACGTAATAAGTATTTAACATAATTATATTAACAGCATGGTTATATGTTATAACATATCAGTGCAGACGAATGGAAACACTACGACGACACACAAAGATGTTTTGGTTATAGAATAAAATAATATACTTTATTGTATACAAAATAACGACTGTTTACAGAAACATAAATCTCTGGGCACAATGGCAGTTTTACGCACTTGTACCCAAACCGGTTACCCAAGCGGCAACGGCAGCGGCATAAGATGGCGGCGGGGTCGTGGCGGTTTTTAAGGCAGCCCTTGGTTATGTTTTTCAGAAAATATAGTTGCTTCGTGGATATCGAAATGCATAAACGTAAACGAAGTAAAGAATTATGTTGGATCGCAGAGGTTTGAAATAAGTACTTATTTCCTGACAAAAACGAAATCTTTATATTGTCTTTTACTGACTATAAGAACCGAATTAAAAAAAAACAATTCAGCAGACAAACAGGTCGCCCTCGCGCCACTCAGCCGCACAAGCATAACCGTCGGCTAAGTGTAAACACGCTACTGTTTTGAAAACAACTCCTCTTGCCAGAAACAACAGTGGTAACCCCCACGAATAAATCAGTCAATGAAGCTCTGAACTCGTCAGAGTTCTGAAGAAGCGATTACGTCACTCGCTGGATGCCTGAGAGGGACGAGGTCAACTGCGGCAAAGATGGTGTGACGACCTGGTCATGTTCATGTCACAAACTTAGCCAGAGATCGCCCAAGATAAAGAGGTTTGAAAGGAGAAGAGGAGGCCTTTCCCAGCAGTAACACAATATAGGCTATCTTATAATTACAAAAATATGTTTTCACTTCAGTTTAATAAACAGATAAAAGCATAAGACTATAGCAGTACCTGATCATACGCCTGCCCACAACTAGAGACAGTCAGATTGAGTTTGTGACAGATTGCAAGCAGCTGTTGTCGAACCTCGCACGCATACGTCAAATTCTTATGATTCAGATAATTTTCCTTACACCATTGCTGAAAAAAATATACATAAAAAAATTACTATGACATTCTCAGCAGACCGGTGTGGCATAATATCGTTCAAATGCCATCACAATTCAACACTCGTCATCAACATCATCGACAAAACAATTTATTTTTCGCAACGGAATCATGATGGGATTTGATGTAGAAATTCAGTTTATCATAAATTCATTATAATCTGAATACACGAATAAAGGCCCGTTCAGACCTACGCGGTATTCGTTACCCAGAGCGGTAGCGAAAGCCGACTGAGTATGCTTTAATCCATCTGTTCAAATCTAAGCAGATACCACTACCACTATGGAAAGTGAAACTATTTAACGCGTTGCCACTGTAGGGAACCTAGAACCTAGGTTTCACACAGCAAGCGAAAACATACCGACTATCTGGAAGGTACGTAGATACTGGTTCCGCCTGTTTCCCTCTAGGCGCGGAATTACAAAGCCAAGCCTACCGCTCTGGATACTACTTATTACTTATTTGTTATAACTGACCTTTTTCAATGGAGCTTTACAAAAAGCTTTAAAAACGTTGAGAAGAGTTATGTGATCTCCCAGAGGCGACAAGAACTTTTGTTTCACTTTTATAGCTTCTTCCCGTTTGTG
Source organism: Mythimna vitellina (assembly GCA_949316375.1). Taxonomy (NCBI): domain Eukaryota; kingdom Metazoa; phylum Arthropoda; class Insecta; order Lepidoptera; family Noctuidae; genus Mythimna; species Mythimna vitellina. Next base: position 11,564,864 of record OX438691.1, on the reverse strand, counting down.
CATTGGAGTGTGGAACACATTTTCACTGGATAACACCGCTATTAAACTTAGCACCTGGAACCGAAAACAAATAAATTGCGTAGAATAAAGTGCCTATTACACTACGCGATATTCAGCACACGATATTCAAACTGTCTTATTTTTTGTTCCAAGTAAGACCGGTCTAACCCTTATTGCAATACGCGACATCGACTAAGACTGTCTGAATATCGAATAGTGTAATAGGCCCTTTACGGAAACCGTCGTTCTCCCTGGTTTCTATTCAGTATAACTCACGACTCACACGTGATAGCGCGGTGATTCTTTTGTCGATATATAGTGTTAATTTAGACAAATCGATTTAAATAATAAATAGAAATGTGACTTGGATGATATTTGTAGTTAAAAATAACCAATTGACTGGCCTGTTGGTCTAGTGGATAGTGGACCTGACTGCTATGCTGGAGGTCATGGGTTCAATTCCCACCCAGGACAAATGTTTGTGTGATGAGCATGATCATTTGTTCTGTGTCTGGGTGTAATTTATCTATAATATGTATGTATTTAGAAATATTTAAGTATGTTTATCAGTTGTCTAGTACTCATAACACAAGTTCTGCTTAGCTTGGGACTAGATGGCGTTGTGTGATAGTTGTGTGAATATTATTATATTAATAGGTGTGTAAAATATAATAAAAAAGTATTAGTATTTCGGCCTCAACCATGACCGAAATTCAATCAGGTATAACAGGCGACAAGTAATAAACATTCAAGAATATACGTACTTCGTCTAAGCAGTTATATTCCGGGGCACTCAATAGAACTTTAGAATATTTCGGCTCTATTGGGAAAGTCGACATCTTCTTCCCAACGACTGTCAGCTTCGGGTTGACCTCATTGTCAATGGCGCCTGTAACATGAAACCAAAAACAATTTAGATACAGAAGTTTCGAAGTTGAAGTGTTTTTATGTTTTTGTTTTACGAAAGCACGCAACTAATGCAATTCGAACCTTAAGTCAATGACATAAAAATCACATGTCGCGTGTTCGGTACTTATAACGCCTTGGAGATACCCAATCCACAAGACTACCAAATCACCGCGCCAACAGCAACTAACAATTACTGTACGCCTTCACGGACATAGTCATAATAATTATTGTCATGAGCCGCCACCGTGACACTTACTGACTTGTTTGTTTTATCTGGAAAGTTTAAACAATACCGTCTCTAGCTACGGCCATCGAGGCATCTGCGTCCTCTGTGAATGTACGACGATTCATTTTAATCGATATTTAGTGGGTAAGTTAGTTACCTAATTCCTTGAGTAAAGTGAGCGAGGCTTTAAGAGAATCAGGCGGTGGCGTGTCGATCAGCGGAAACGTGCTGGGCTCTGCTCCCGCTGCTATTAACAGCAGAAGGGTCGATGCTAATGGACATCTGTAATTAACACAATAGTAGCAAATTATAGAATGAAGTGAGGTATGATATAAAAAAATTTCAGACGGTTAAACATCAAAATATGTAAAGTTGAGACTGCTCAACTTTAAATGACGGATGTTACTTTTGGTGGCATTATTCACCAAATAAAAACCTTTACAAAATCACAGTTGATCAATTATTTACTAGCTTTTGCCCGCAGCTTCGCCCGCGTACATAAAATATAACCTGTGTAACTCAGGAATAAAGCAGCTTTTTATCAGTGAACAAATATTAGAAACGGACCAGTACAGTACAGTTTCAGGGATTACCTCTGTTATTGGCTCTACTAGTTTAAAAGTTTAATATATTAATGAAGTTCCTTGCTGGTACTACTCCATAGGAAACGTCCACTTCGAACGACGAAACATAACAGGATAAAAAGGTTTTTGTGTTTTTGAGACTCCAGTAAGAGAATTCCGCTGGTAACAGACAATGAAAGTAATAAAAAAAGTAGTGTGTAATTTACATTTGTATTGTACCTGAGTATCTCCGGCGTTTGATGCAGCGGGCGCGAGCGGAAGTCGTCGGCAGTGAACAGCCGGTAGGCTCGGCCGGGCTGCGTGCGGCCCGCGCGGCCGGCGCGCTGCCAGCCCGCCGCCTGCGACCCCGCGCGCACCGCCAGCCGCTCCGCGCCCGTGCCGCCCGACCACGTCCTGCGACACACAACACAAATCATTTATCCACCATATCAAACTACGTCTACGTTAGGCAAGCCGTACAGTGGTTCAGTTAAACGTTCTACGTTTGCTTCGTCATTCGTCACTCAAGGTTTATTAGAAGATCAGAGTCATCATCCCTCCAGCAACATTGCTGAAATGAAAATTTTTGGCGGCACACATATTATTGTTTTTATTAATTATTGTTACTTTTTTATTTCTTTTGGGTGTAATTACTTGGGAACTCAAAAAATCAAAATCAAAAATATTTTTATTTCACTTAGGCCTACATGATCACTTATAAAACGTCAGAAGCTAGTGCACTGTAGGCAATTTTTTTTTTCTTTCTTTAGGAATCCTTTGGGCACTAATATGACAAGCGTCAAACAGCCGGCCGGGATTTGGATCGAAGCTTTGCCGCAATAGACCACCAAGGGTGTCTGTCAGTCTACGCGGAGAACGTACGGTCCATGGGGCCTCTACGGGGTACCGGTGCGGGCGCGGTCGCTGCGGAAGCGACCGGCCCGCCTGCCGAACATGCGCCAAAGGGTCATGACTATCCGGATGGCACTGGGATACCGCACGGTCTCATGCGAGGCGGTGAGCCTCCTTGCTGACTTGCTACCGTAGGATTCGGTCATAAAAATACGTGTGCCGCTCACAAATAAACGCACCTTTCTTTAACAACGCCTGTGTCAATGACGCACTTGATGCGTGGAATGGTTACGGAAGCCTCTGCTATGTTGGTGGCAAGTATTATCTTTCTGGTCCCCGGCGGCGCCTCCCGCCACACTTGCAGCTGCTTTGCGGCTGGCAAGCCCGCGTACAGTGGGCATACCCTAATAGGTGGACCTGTGACTTCCTGGAATATTTGATCTAGCATAAAAGCAAATACAATGGTAATTATACTGTTAATGTAGCTCAAGTATTGAGATTGAGATAGCCAATTAATTCACTTAATTAGTACGAATATTACCTTCGCTATCTGTTTGATATTGTACATGACTGTCTCAATTTCTTCTTGTCCCGTTAAAAAAACGAGAAAATCATGGCTGAAAATATACAGACAAAATATTTAATAACAGCATCAAAAAGTTTATAATCAAATTCAGTAAAACATGAATTTGTTCTTTTTAGAAATAAAGTATGAATAAAGTTTTACTTTTATAATAATAATGATTGCTTACTTTGCAGGAGTAGTGGCATGAAGTTGAAATATTGTACACACAGCAGCATATTGATAATCGTCTTGTTTTATCTTTGAATGGTAAATGGTAACTGGAAATGTTCTTCCTTCCAAATATATCACTGGGCAGTTGTGGAAGTATTTTCTAAAGGTATCAACATCCATTGTGGCAGACATTATTATTATCTGAAAGAAAAATCACTTGCAAGTCAATCAAAATATAGTCAAAGACAAAATATATAAAATAAAATAAAATAAAAAAGCCTTTTATTTCCAAGTGTTAGTTCATGTAGTTTAATCTATGTTAGTATAATTTCTCTTTCCTTTACTTAATTGTATGTGTACCTAAATTTCTATATATATATATTTTTTTTTTTAAAGACAAAATAGCAGATGATAAAACCAATGCATAAACAAAACCCATTTAAAAATTTGTCTTAATGGTTGGAATTAAAAGTAAATATGTATACTAATATTATAAAACTGAAGAATTTATTTATAAAGTTGAGACTGGTGAATAACCAACCTATAAAGATAATGCAGGCAAACTAAATAAATAATAAATTGTATAATACTAAATAATCACCTTCAAAGGATTTAATTTCTTATCAGCTCTGTCTTTCTGTGCGAGTTTGACAATACCAAAAAGAACATCAGTGCTCACTGTGCGCTCATGAGCCTCATCCAACACTATAATAGAATACTTTTTGAGCAAAGGATCTAATATGGCCTCTCTTAGCAACATACCATCTGTCAAATACTTCACTTTAGTTCTTGGACTTGTTACATCTTCAAACCTTACCGAATATCTGTAAAAATATATTCAAATAGTTATGTTTAGGCCTTATTAATGAAACTCAAAGTATAGATAGATAAACTCTTTATTGTACTCCATAAAAAAATACAGTAGGAGCTAAAAATAAATATGGTGGTGTAACAAAGGGCAGTCTTATCGTTAAAAGCGTTATCTGTAGTTTAAAGAAATAATTATAACAGCTATGTATTTTTAGTCTTACCCAACAATAGATCCTATTTCTGTGTTCATTTCAGCAGCTACTCTCATAGCTATTGTGATGGCAGCTACTCTGCGGGGCTGGGTCACAGCAATGGTACCTGCACCCTCAAGACGCTGCTCGTGGATCAATTGTGGGATTTGTGTAGTTTTACCACTGCCTGTCTCACCAATCACTATCATAGTCTCATTCTTTTTAATTTCTTCTAGGAGTCTGAAATACAAATAAAGATTTAAAAAAACATAATTTCATGATTGATAACGTGGATACGCCCACAATACAGGAGAAATTCGTAACATGAGGCAATGTTTTGTAAAAGAGTATAAGTTCGCCTTGAGGAAGAACAGCAGTTGGCCTTGATAGCCAGAGGCTGCCCAGGGAGGGATACTCTCCACACTTTTGTGAAATCTGGTTTTCAATGAACTTATGACCGTACTGAACGCAAATCATTACTACACAATGGGGTATACAGACGACCTCGTAATCCTTGTACCTGGGAAGGTGACTGGAACGATCTGCAACCTCATGCAACAAGCACTGCGTATTGTGGAAAGATGGTGCAGGGAATATGATCTGTCAGTGAACCCCTCTAAAACTGAATTAGTCATGTTCACGCAAAAATGAGCACTAGGGTGCTTCAATCTGCCTAAACTGTTCAATACTGAACTCCAAGTAATTTTAACAATAAACTAAAGAGGGCTTGCATCACCTTCTGGCAGTGCAGGAGAATGATAGGTAAGAGGTGGGGCCAATCCCCCATAACCATACTATTTTGTTATATTACTCTTAGCCATCTAAACCAGGAAAGTTAAGGACCACTCAATACACATACTCTTCGACAGCATGTCTGTCCTGCAAGCTCTGAACTGCCACACAGTTAACTCTGGGCTGATTTAAGAGTGTCACCAACACCTGAACCAGGTGGGGTAAACATAACCAAGTAACCATTCAATCGATCAAAGGATACACCGATTCCTGAGGCAACAATGGAGTGAACAAACTCACCAGTAGGGGATAGAGTATGGCAGCGATAGGATCTGAACCCAATGGGACGCCTACGCAATCCCCTTCGGATACCTACGCAATCTGGTAAAGATATGCAGCAGAGACACCAGAAACTATGAGTAGACCATTGCGAGTGCAGGCAAGGCACTTCCCTCCATTGACGGCCACGGGTTCACGAAGCAGCTCTATGACTGACTAAACCTCAGTTGTGCAAAGCGACAGCTGTTACAACTGGCCAAGGGTCCTTTAATAAGCACCTCTCTGTCCTAGGAGTTACAGACAGCCCACTTTGCAGAGCCTGCATGGAAGAGGACCAGACAGCAGCTCATCTACTTCTAAGCTACCCAGTGGTCGCTGGATACAGGGCAAAGTACTTCGGAAACTCAGGTACCCTCTGCGAAATGGTCAGTAACACCAAGGCACTGCTGGTCTTTCTTGAGCTGGGGTGAATCAAATGTCATATTTGTGCATATTGTGCATATTTTGCATACAGGTGGGACCTGTATGCAAAATATGCACTTTAGTCATGGAGCAGACACCAGCCCGAAATACAATATAATGTTTTGTAAAAAAAAGAAAGAGAAGAAGAGAACATACTTGATCCTATACTTTACTAATAGCTTTAATTTTAGCATTGCTTTTCAATCATTTAAGACACAATATCCTGCAGTTATGCAATAAATTATGGTGAAAACACATACCTGTTTCTAACCATATAGACTGGCAACTGCCTCCTTGCTTCCTGCAAATCCTGTACAGTTTCATTAACAACCTTATTTTCTTTAATATTATCATGTCCGTTTGTTTCAACTTTAATATTGTTTGTTTTATTGACATTATCATTAGATAACTTTATTTTCTTCACTTTTATATTTTCAACTGCATGTTTTCTTTTAAGGCCATTTGATTTTAGGTTGTTTCCCAACCCAACAGAAGTATATTTTGAATCCATCCTTAGTAGATATACTAGATAAGAAAACTGAAAAAATCAACACCAATATTGGTATCACGAAATTTGACAATAATTTGGGAACAATCTATATACCATCAATGATTGCATCACTGCTTACACTTATCAAGTGGAATCGCAGTCAAGCAGCAGTTTATATCAATAAAATAAAAAACTAATATCAACTTCAACTTCATCAAGAGAAACCAGTCTTATGTGTGTCTGAGCATAAATAGTGATGAGTGCATTCCATTGCTTGCAATTAATATTTATTTATTTACATGTAGAATATTAATATTATCTATTAAGCTGACTGCAAAGAAACCGGAAAACAAACTTCTAGTTAAAACTAACCAATATAATGGCTGTTAAACATTTGATTTTTTGATAGGATGAATTGATAATATACAGTTTTGACTAGCTATTGTAATTAGTAGCTAGTCTCTGAGTAGATAGTATACAATTTGTTAAAAAATAAACACCACACCATTCGGTCCACTGAGTACACAGTAAAGGCAGTATGTCTTCAATCAACACAACCTGTCGCAAATACTCTTTGTTAGCAGATGGACATAAGCATCTCTTCACTGCATTACCTGCAATATGATTCTTGCTACTTTGGATATATGAGGTAAATAACACGTAAATAATCCTTACTTGAAACAACAACTTGACAGTGTGTCCACACAAAACACGTGAAACGACACTCTTCTAGCTCACTAACTTCGCATTAACACACCATTTTTAGCATTATAGTTAATTAATATGTCTATGATATAAACAGCTTATTTGATAAAATTGGGTAAAATACCCAAAACACGTGCCAAGCAATTCCATTCCATCTTTTTGTTTTTATATTTGACAGATTTTCAAAGACTATAGTAAATATAGACAGAGTAAATTAGTGCACACATAGAGATTTTTATTTCTGTTTACCCCTTAGGGAAGGCTAGAGTCGTTCTACCATATCGCCTAGTCCATGTTTTCTTGCGTAATTAATAAGTCTTCCGTATTCGAATATCATATAGTTGTTTCTTTTTGTTATACATTAGAATGAGGGTGTAACACATTTTAATGTTTTTGAAGTATTTAGCAGCAAACGAATGACCTATTTAGCTTTCTCAGTAAACTCGCGATCGCGCCTATTTCAATGATTCCACATATTCCAGTTGCGCAGATACCTGAGATAAAAAACTACACATCTTCTTCTTTTACATCACAATATTCACTAGGAATCATTTGCATATAATTAAAACAGTTACTGATCTTCACTCAAATCCGTAATTTTTCTAGTTTGGATACTAAGTTTTTTAAGGTTTGTCTTTATAACTATATGGAGTAGTCACTATCACTTGAAGTCCATAATAATTTGCCATCCCATCTTCCTAGCTCGTCATGCTGTGCTGGTGCTGCCGCTGGGGCTGCGGATAACCTCAAGTGGCGGAAATATAACAACCTCGTCGGCTATTACATTTTTGAGCCGTTTGGGGTTGAAATTCTTGGGCCGTGGGGTCCAAGTCCTTATACGCTTATTAAAGATCAATCCAAACGCTTTGTTGACACTTCGTATGACCCAAGGGCTGGCTTTTATTTCGGTCAGAAATTATGCATTACCATTCAATACGGTAATGCCGCCAGCCTTTTGGGCAAACTCCTCCACATCGCTGTCGACTGGAAGTGTTCCAGTCGACAGCGATGTGGAGGAGTTTTATATAACGCCATATATTAGTTAAGAGTAGCCTTTAGTGTATAATTGTATACATGTAGTTTTTAATTAGTTAAGTGTTTCTGAAATAATCGTGTAAAAAATGTAATAAAGAATTAAAAAAGCAATAATAAATAAATAAATATTTAAAAAATGCGAATGTAAAACATACTTATGATTTTGCAGTACCTATGCTTACGATTTGTACCTATGGTTAAAAAACTTAGTATCCAAGCCAAAAAATCAGGCTTTGACAGCTACAATGGCTACAACTGCTACTGACAGCTACGAGCTCAGAGCTGTCATTTTCAGTATATTACAAAGTACTCTGTGACTGCACGTTTTATTTTATTTCTATTCTGACGGCACGGTCAAATAAAAAAGATCAAATGAACTATTATGGATAGTAGATTCTTGTTTTAACGCGATACTTTGAATAATAATTATGATTTCCAAAATATTCCCCAAATTCTCCATCAGTCAAAGAATACACGGCATTCGGCAGTATGCAAGAAGCCAGAACCCCTTCGAAAAAACAATGAAAGTACTAGCAAACGACATGCCTTCATTTCTCGGTTCTAAAGATAAATCTACGATATATCCAGAACATGCGGATGTAGTCATTATAGGTGGTGGCTTCATTGGTTCAGCAATAGCCTATTGGTTAAAAAAGAGAACCGGTGAGGGTCTAACAGTTGTAGTCTTAGAAAAAGATTTCACAGTAAGTAGGTAATGTTTATTATTACACTGTTCTTTATTTAGCAGAAAATATTTACCATATCTTAACTTATGCCATGATGTTTTTTCTTTCAGTATAAAGGATCTCAAAATATTGTATCTTTGGGTACATTGAACCAGCATTTCTCCCTACCTGAAAATGTTCACCTGTCTCAATACTCTATTGATTTTTTGCGGAATATCAAAGAAAATTTGGGATTTGATACAGACATTCAATACACTCCTACAGGTTCTCTTACTTTAGCAAGCGAGCAATATGCTGAAAGACTAGAGCATAATGTTACTATGCTAAATGAACTTGGTATAAAAAATAACCTTCTAACAGCAGCTGAAATAAAAAGCATGTACCCATGGATTAACATAGAGGATGTCAAACTGGGTAAGAGATAATATTTATTTATTTGTTTTAACTTCATGTACAGTAGAGGTACATAGGCGGACTTAATGCAACAAGGCATTCTCTACCAGTCAACCTTTGGGTTAAAAAAGACAACACTGTGGAAGGCTTGCACAATAAACAAATAACAGATACTTCAAACAGAAAAAAATAAGTGATTTATAATAATAAAATACATTCATCATCATCATCATCTTCCTGCCCTTATCCCGTATTATTTGGGGTCGGCGCAACACGTTTTTTTAAATAATAATAAATAATAAAATACATTATAGTATATGCTAATATTAAGGTGGTTTTTTCACATTTTCTGATGTGTTCTTAGTTCATGACATGCATAATTTATTGTTAATAGGGTGCATGGCATTAGAAGGTGAAGGCACGTTTAATGCATGGGCTTTATTAAGAGGACTAATAAAAAAATCCAAAGAACTTGGAACCAATTACGTAAATGCTGAAGTAACAGGGTTTGAATTAGAAAAGCAAAGAGATTTTCTTATGGAAGGTGTTACCCCTGGAGGATATGAAAGACTAAATAAAATTGTTTACAAAACAGAAGATCAAGAAGAATATGCATTAAAATTTGCCATTTGTATCTTAGCCGCTGGTGACAATTCTGCACAAATAGCTAGTTTGGCTAAAGTAGGAACAGGGGATGGGATGTTAAGCATTCCATTACCAATTGAACGAAGGTGAGTGAAACCTTTTTGCAGGATATCTAGATATGGATAAATGAGATGTTTCATATTAACAGATAAAGAAAGTTAAGGTTTGTGTGTAACAATGGTTTGGTGGTTTTGGTGGTACATTTTTCGTAAGATACATAGCCTGGTGACAGGTAGATAGAGGACCAGTTTTAGGGTCCCATTGGTAACCCTGCGGCTACAGAACCCCTTATATAAGAACAAACTCTGTCTAATTGGACACAGCTAGGTCTTGTAGGGTAGCAAAGCTCACGCCTAAATTGGACTTTATTTAATTTAAACAGAACGGCCGAAGCCAATTACACCATCTAAACACAGACAGAAAAAATATAAAACAATAATTAAAATTAAAAACAGACAAGTCCAATTACTTCAGGGTCTCATGCCTATAGTGCAGACTATAGGCATCAAAGCCTCATTTAAAAACTTATTTTACAGCCCTTAGGAAAGATTTGTAAGAATAACAAAAAAAAAAAATAGAATTATAAATAAGTTTATAGCATGTGGTTGCAAAGGAAATATGCATATTTGTTTGCAATTTATAAATAAATATACAAAAATAGAATAACTAATTCTGAAAACAATATCAAAATTGTTAGAAAAGCAAATGACATAGTTGTAACAATTTTAAAAGAATATTATCTCTATAAAAAACCATTTCGTACTTCTATAACTTATTAGCTGCTCTGAAGCTTTATAACTTCGTTGTATGTTTACCAGAGCTACAAAACATTTAATTTAACAGAAAAAAAAATGGATGAATAATTCCCTATTATAAATACTGTACATGAACATGCAAGTGTATGTAAGAGATAATGTGCGCGTATAATCAAGTATCATGTATATATAATTATAAAGACAAGCTGGTACCACCGACTTATCCGCGTCAGACCCGTATAACAGTACAATTCAATGCCATTTAGTTACAATTTAAAGTTTTTTTTTTGCACTGTAACCTAATTCTTTCTCTAAAATAAAATTAGCCTACGTTACTCCTTATAATATCAGCTATCTAGCATTGAAAGTCCCTTCAAAATCGGTCCAGCCGTTTCAGAGATTAGGTGGAACAAACAGACAGACTGACAAAAAAATTAAAAATTACCTTTTTTGCTATAGGTATTGAATACACTACTACCACTAAAATAAATGAATGTGAGATCAGAGCAGCTATCTTATTGTTCTAAGCAGTTTTCCCATTTCATAGGAATTAAGACTAATAGAGATGAATAAAAATCGTGATTATACATTTATGGTATATAATCTCTTGTATTTTTCAGAGAATCTGATATATACTCCATTCAAGGAAAAGCCACAGAATTCGGTCTGAAAACTCCAATAGTTATGGATACTACTGGACTTTGGTTAATGAGAAATGGTTTAGAAAGTAATCTTCTGTGTGGAAATCTACCACTTCAAAAGGATGACACAAAAAATATTTCTAAAAGTGACTATTTCAAAACAGTTATTGAGCCATCACTACTAAATCGTGTCCCAAGTTGTAATAATACAAAAGTAAGTATATTTTTGATCATGGATAGCCATCCCATCGGCTTATGACACTGAAGCATGGAGTGAACCCGTTTTTACACACATACTTGAATACTATTGTGTAATTACTAGCGAGTCGCCTGCACATAATATGCTACATATCTTTGGAATTCTCAGTATGGGATGGGACCAATTTAATTTTTTTTAATATATTCTTTCAGATAGAAAAGTTGACTACTGAATCATATGATTGCAATGTTTTTGACAACACAGGTGTCTTAGGACCACATCCTTACCACAATAACTTATATATTGCTGCTGGATTTGGGAAACTAGGTTTGTATCAACTTTTTTTGAATATTGGAAGTAAAGTCTCAAAATGAATGAAAAGCCGGGTCCACACCGGACGGTACACTGCGCTCCGATCGTCAAGAACGAAATCCAAAGGTACGGGCGGCGTTGCGGACGTGCCGCGCTCGATCCACGCACATTCAATGGAGCGCGTGCTCCTTTCCGTGGTCGATCCGTTTTTAATCGGTTTTTGGCGTGCAACAAAGGCTTCATGGAGAGCGCTGTGTGTTACAGTTGTATGTGTGATTCACGCAATCTGCTTTTTTTTCAAGATTTCTTGTAAAATGTGCATCAAATCAATTAAAGACCTGAAGAAAATAAAGGTTGCTGCTGCCACGGCAATTTGACGCCGCCGCTGTACATGTGACTCCGTGTCCAACAAGAGTTTGACTTCACGGGGATTATGCGCACAATGCCAAATTTGCAAAATGACACATTGGATTTTCGCAAAATGTCATATTCACAAAACGCCATAGCGCAAAACATCACATTAGCAAAATTCCATTTTCGCATAATGTTCAAAATGTAAATTCGGGCTCAGTATCTTTTTTTTAATGTGTCGTTTTAAGAATGTGTCAATTTCATAATCCGGCATTTTGTTAATGTGGCATTTTGAGAAAAGACATTTTGCTAGTGTGGCATATTGAGAAAAGACATTTTGCTTCAATGTGTCCACGCATCATGATCCTGGATCGCGGATTGCGGGATCATTTTGTGTGGACCTGGCTAAATATTTTTAAAGCTAAAAAGTTAACAATAGTCGTGGAATGGGGTTAAAAATTTATTCTGAAATCTTTATGTACAGGATGTCAACATGCGCCAGGCATTGGAAGGGCGGTTGCTGAACTGATAATTGACAGTCAATACTCGGCTGTGGATTTAACGAGATTTGGTTTTGATAGATTTTTACTTGATGAGCGAATTGTTGATTTCAATGTATACTGAAACTTACTATTACAAACATAGCTTTAAAACATACACAGGTAAGTAAAAACTCAAGTATGAGTTAATTAAAAGTTACTATCAATAGTACTTATAAACGTTATTTATTTTAAAATAAGAAGTAACATTTACCTAATAAATTAAATATTTATTTTTCAGACATAAATTAACTGCATTTAAAATTTCACTTAAACTGAGCTGGAGGTGCTCCAAACAATGCTCCTCCTTGTTTCGATGCGGCGCGAGATGGTGCAAATCCTAAAAGCTTCTGTATGTTTTGCCTAGAAAAAGAAACTTAAAATTACCAACTAAAACAACCTATTAAAATTTAAACAGAATTAAAAATAGTTTTGTTATTTTTTCTAACAATAATGTTATGTGCAATAAATTAGTGAATTTATAGTCTAAGCAAATGAATGTTTAATGTGTCGCCTCCGATTCCTTTGTTCTAACGTCATCTTAACGCTCAGTCACGTGGTCAGAACAAAGTAATCGGAAGCGTAGCCTACTCAAGGCGTTCGACACAAACGAAACGATCGTAACTTGGATAGGGGTGCAAATCAGATTCCATTAAGTGTACATTGGTCCCGACCGCTCTTCTTCCTAAACTGTCTACGATTTAGGACAATCACGAAGCTACGATTTAGAACGAATATCTGTCTTCTTTTTTTGAATACTTTTTTGCTAATGCAAATATAACAAGTGATCGAATTGCTTGGAATCAAGTCTCAAAAAATTTCTTTGAAGTTTCTAAACATGCACTAGTTTCATATTCAACTGCTTTTTTCTTAATAAAAAAATATCGTTTACCCCGAACTTTCTATTTTTTCCATTTTAAAATACATTGTTCCCACCATTACGGCTAGAGCAAGCCCAATCTTATGTTGTTTTAATAAATACTGCAACATCGACCGAAAATTCGAAACGTCCAACCCAGTACGATCCTTCTTCACGAATGCATCGTCTGCACGATTTAGAATTCAACTTAGTGTAGTGTGATCACTAGTTGACAACTTTGCATCCGTTCTTAAATAGATTTTTTTTAGAAATTGGATAGTGCAATAAGCCATTTACAACAGTACATGTATGAATATACAAAGATATCAGTTTCGTTGTTTTCAAAATATTAATTTTTATTTTCAAATCCCATTTAGCCTTTGTTTTCAAAATCTTAAAATTGAAAATATTGTAGAGGCTCTATATTAATCATGCTTGATTAGATAGCACAGTGTATTATTCCACTTCAAAAGCTGACGTAGTCTTTTTATAGTCGATTCCGATGAATATAATCACTATATAGTATAATATGAAACACCAGTTTAAATATATTTCTTAATAAACAGATACTTGAAAGGTCAATGAACGTTCCCAAAATAACTAACGCCCAACTTATTTAAAATTTACAATGAATTGAAGATATAATTTTTTTTTACCAACGAAATACACTCTAGTTATAAAACTATATTGAGAAAAAATGGAGCATTTTACAAATAGGACTTAGAGAAATAATGCCCTGTTTACATGTGGGCCCAGCCAATCATCATTGTTTAAACGGGTTTCTCCGTTAACACAATGGCTAGGGAAGGCGATTGGCCGAGGCTGGGCCCACGTGTAAACGGGGCATAACGTTTCTAAGTTTTTTTTATCAATTTCAATGGAAATAGGGTTGTCACAAAAAGCATGTGTTTACTAAATAGATCTCTATACGATATAGTCAAATAGGATACTTGACTCTGTTATTTAGGTATGTTATCGAAATACACTTTTTACATTATGTACTGTGAGATATTTCGATATAAACATTGGTGAAAAAATTGAAACTCCCCGAGATAAAACAATTTTTGTATCACATATTTTTTAATTCAGATCATATTATTGTATATGATAGCCAAATACATGAGGATATATAACATCACTCTACGACCCACGGGATTGAAGCAGTAACCAAAAACGCGGATGAAACTGCGGCGGACAGCTAGTATTAAATATTGATTTTATAAAGAAACTAGATTTATTTGGCACAACAAAAAAATCAAAATAAATAAATAAAATTGAAATGAAAGTTTACGGGTCATTATTTAAATCATCTGAAATAATTAGGATTTCGTCTGAGGTCAGTTCCACTTCTTTAAATTCAAAATTAGAATCCAATGGGTAACTAATAACGCACATTGTCCGTTGTCACTTCCAACAGAGAAAAAACTTTTGGGTACAAAGGTTTTTTCGGTTTGCGTCGTTTACTGTGGGATACAGAAGATAAATATGGATCAGATGATTCTGATCCACGGTGAAATAAGTCAGTGATCGTTGTTTTTCGATCCAGCTTTTGCGTGTGTGATACTCACAATCATAACGACAGCAATCGTAAAACTGTAAAACTGAATTTTAAAATTGAATATCTCTGTGACTTCGAAGCATATAGTTTTTTATGTGGTAATAATAGTCACTACAACCAATAATTGAGCGTTTATAAGAAATACGACCATGAAGGGATGCCTCCAAAAAAAAACTGGGCAAGTGCGAGTCGAACTCGCGCACTGAGGGTTCCGTACAAACTTACTTATGTAAATATGTTTTTGTTTGACGGTTACTGGACGGTGAGCTACCCATTGGCCCGCGCCTACGGTGGCCGGTAATCGGGATCGGAATCCAGGCGGCTGGAGCGCGAGGGCCATAGCCTCGCGCGTGCGGCCGCTTCCTTTGCTAACATTACTACTTCGCAGAAGTAGGCGACCGCCTGCCACTCCTCCTCGCTCCTCGCCGAGCGCCCCCACGAGGACACGGCGGTGCTCTGTCCAAGCGGGGCACACCTCTACCGTATGCTCCACCGTATCCTCCCGGCGCTCTACACAATGACACCCGGGCGTTTCTTACCGGGAGATTCCTGCACTGGATGCACGAATCCAGTCTCCCGAACTGATCATGTCCGGTGAGAACCTGCGTCATGCGGTAGGTCCTTACTTACGCTGTGTTGTATTTCCAGCCACTCCTCAAAGAGGAGACTTACCGCCATAAATTTTGGATTTATGGGATCCAATTGTGGAGAGCAACTTGTGACGCTAAGAAGAAAATCTGGTTCATACGAACTCGGAAGTTCACAAGCATACCAACATGCCAACAGTGTTACAGTATTCTTCCTGATAAGGCTTGATATTATGATCAGGGGTCGGAATTAGGAGAGTCGGAGTTATTCATGTACTTACATCGAAATGTTGATATTAATATGCATCTTCCTGGGATTTCTAATGACAAATCCCGTATGGCAAACAATATTACAAATAAATAATAATAAAAACCTCACAGATAGATAAGACAAACAAAAGAAAGATAATTAACATACAATTTTTATTAGTATTTTTCATTGAAAAATATCACTCTACGTCATTAATGCAGGAAGAATTTTTTTCTGCTATACTTCTGATAGTATCATAAAAAAAATCTGCTCTTTAAAATAATTGATCTCAAGATTTGAGACATATCCACTTAATTCTTTTGTTGTATGAAATTGGTGTAAGTACATGTTTAACTCTACCTAATTCCAACCTCTGATTATGATGTATGATCATAATAGAGTAGACAAAAGCTGACTGATATGATTTGATTAATTACCTTATGCTCATTGTACACAATATGTACAAGAAAATAAAAGAGCAGTCTGTATAATCATCCCCAGGCAAGTTCCTGTGACTAAGACCTTGAATCCAGGATATAGGGTAGAATGGAAGTTTAGCCACTACTCTGCCATCAAAGCTGGAACACATTGAAATTATTGACATACATAGTATAAAACCAGTGAAAGGTTTTGAATTATTATTAGCTTATTAACACATTCAGTGCTGAGGGTCAGGAAGCCGGATTGTATAAGAATCGAAAAATCTAAATATACTAAGCATACTTAGAGTCGAACCCTCTATGCGGATTCAGAGCATGAGCACAAGTCAACAACATCTATGTATAACAACAACACTGGATTTTGTGCAAAAAAATAAATTATTGCATGTTTGTGGAACTAAAAGTACCTACTACTACCAACAAGGCCTTTTTATCAAGCTCTTGTTTTTGTTTTTGACATAAGAAAGTTTTGATGTTAAAGGTACTCATTTCATGCAAAGTTCTATATTTTTTTTAATTATCCAAAAATATACCAACAGTGAATGTGCTAATTAATTAATTTGAGAACAAATAAACTTGTCTTACATGCTATTGAACATGCTGAGCAAGGCTGTGAATGCAAAACCAATTGCAAACATTGACTTCATCTTAACTAAAGAAAGGTCTCTGTTGTTATTTTTTAGTCTTTCTTCCTCCCTCTCAATTTTCTTCTTATGTTGTTTATCCAGTGAGTCTCCATGAGCTTCTTTTCGTTTTTCTACTGTAAGTAATAACAATAATGTTATTAAATACTCTATTAGCGTTATATCTACTGTAAGTAAATGGCAAGAAAATACTTAAGGTAAAAAGTGTTTCAGTGTTCCAATTGTTTGAAATGATGTATTTAAAACATTACTACTGTTCCAATCTTCAGAACACTAAAATGTTTCGAACAGTGAGTCGTTTCAGTAAAGAGTTACACACGCCTACAGCCTAATTTAGTGAATTTACTACAAAGGGGTGATATTCAATGGAATTGTATGATTAAACTAAGTCTCTGACATCATAAACTTACACTTTTTACTTTGACGTTCAACTTCGACTTTCAGTTTTTGATATTTTTCTGTCCTATATACCAGTATCCATGTTAGACCTGTACACCCAAAAAAAAAACAAATTAGATAACAAGTTAAACTGCTAAAAGCGATTTAAAAATCGGTATCTACCCGTAGATATTAATAAAAATAACTATAATAATACTTTACCGCTATCGCTGAAGACAACTTACCTTCACCTAAAAATGCAGTACAAATTGAAATAAAAACTATAAGCAAAGAATCACTCCACATGTTTTAACGTCGGAAACAGTTTTCTATGTCAAACACCGAGATTACTTAATCCAATTAAGGATGCTATTTCAGACAAAGCCTGTGGTATTTAAAAATCAATACTTTTCTGTAATATTTTCAGTTATCACCCTGCAGACTCAATTCATTTTCATTCGACTTTGACTTTGCCGACACTCGAAATCTATCTGACAACTGGTTGGTTGACGTACCCAACGTGACGTGAAGGCTGGTTAACAAATAGTAACAGCCATGGAATTAATAAGCCCTTCAATAATTTACTTGACACTACTTTGTATTTCTTAATAACTACATACAACTAGAAATGGATGGTGAGTTTATACCCATTGAGTACCGCTAAATATCCAATTTTGATATAAACAAAAACATGGATAATAACAATAATCACTTTTGGTTGTCATATAAATACAAGTATCGGCACGGATCTTGAGCGCTCGGCGAAAGAGTGAGGATCGCTTTGCGCTTCGTACACGTACGTATAGCAAAGAAAATGTACACCTGTTTTGATTTATTTTTTCTTTTACTTGCTATCTTCTGTTTGAAGGTAAAAGTAAAAAAAAATAAATAATACAAGCTTAAATCAAAGTCGCAGTATTTCTCTGTCTGTTTGTTCATTACCAATAGAAACAAAATATTGAACCAATCACAATCACTTAAAATATGGAAAATATGGATATAAATATAGACAATAAAACAATTGAAATTGTTAATGCTAATAAATTCCTTGGAATAATGATTGATAAAAAACTTGATTGGAAATTGCAAATAGAGTACCTTTGTAAAAAAAATTGTAGTTCTACATTTGCATTGCACTCTCTAGCTGCAGTTATGAATGTAGATACCTATACAAAATATTAACTCTTCCCTGTCTGTACATTCTCGAAACCGCAATGTTTGTTAAAACAAACCCTAAACTATTTCCACGTCTAGAAGACGCTGTACCGCGTAACAGAAGAGATATGACTATTCTTCGCCTCTATCCAGCAAAAACGGCTCTCATGCGAAAAGTATCGTCTGCATGGCTCCTACTATATTCAACACATTGCCTAAACGATGGAAAGAGTTGGATAGTAGTGCATTCAAGCGTCAATTAAAAACGTTCCTTTTGCAAAAAGCATACTACAGTGTCTCCGAATGTCTAGCCGAAAAAGTGTTTTGAATTAACATTTTTCCTGGGACATGGTTTCTGTATTTTGACATTATTTTATTTTGAATATTGACATCCATTCTGCAAATTTGACATAAATCTTCTAATTTTGACATATATTGTGTGGTTTTGACATTGTTCTTGTATTTGTTTTAAATTACTATTTTTAATTAATTTTGAATGTTGACATGATAAGATAAAAATAACGTCGCATTGAATGGTCTTTAAGTTATAAATTTCGTAATTGAAATCCTAAGTAATTTTTTTGTGTGAAAATGTATTAATTATTTATTAGTGAAATTTTCAATGTTATAAATATTTGTACGCCAATACTTAAGGCTAAACATGATTGGACTCAAATAATAAATTTCAGTCTTGCATGCTATTGTATGTATACAATGTTTACACAAATAAAGAATATCTTATCTTATCTTATCGAGTGTCGTCTAGGATGCGATACGCGGCGAGCCTATCACTGACACTCCCGCCCCCGCGTCTCACTTCATACAACCAAAGAGACCTGATATTTAACTTCTGCGCAAGTAAAAGTCAGCGCTCAAGATCCGTGCCGGGAACTGTACCCGGCATAACCTTAACAAATAGGTAAATTCATTTTAATCTAGCTTCATTTAACCTTTTGAGTATCGTAATTAGAGACACAATAGATAGACAATGACCGAGCGAACGCCGGCTTTCGCTCGGGGTTTAATGAATGGCCTATTACATTAATCGATATTCAGACAGTCTTAGTCGACGTCGCGTAGTGTAATAATAGGGGTTAGACCGGTCTTACTCGGAACAAAAAATAAGACTATCTCAATATCATGTGCTGAATATCGCGTAATGTAATAGGCCCCTTAGAACAAGTGTTGCGCCAATTCGAATTTTCGACAATCCATGTTACTCGACTGACTCGAGTCAACTCGACTCTGCAGGCAAAATCCCAGCTTGGTCGACCGACTCAACTCGATCCGCAGATTCAGATCGAAAACGAGTTAATGAATGCGATCAAACACGAGTTGAGTCAGATCAACTGGACTTGGACGGATCCTAATCGTTTTATGCTAAACTGAGACTTTGCTCGCTACTTCACTCAAACAAATAAATCATTTATTAATTGAGTTACGTATTCATGTCAAGTTTATAAACACAAAGAATAAAATTATTTTATGGAAACTTAACTTTCTCTCATTGTCAAGTGTCGTGACTTGCGTCCGTGTCGTATTGCATTCAACCGTCTGCTGAGCCACTACCACGTTACCAATCGATTCAACTCGAGTTCTACCGAGCTGACTCGCGTGAGGAGTCGCGACTCGCGTCGTCTTGCTTTCATTCAAACGTCTGCTGAATCACTACTGGGCTATCAACCGAGTCAACTTGAGTTGAAGGTAAAAGCAACTCAATTGTTCTCATTTATTGTTTAATTTGATTAATACCATAGATTTATATGGTTAAAACTACTCGACTCGCCCATCGCTATTTAGAGCTCGTCTGACGTAAGGTGAAGACAAATAAGTTTTTTATTTCAGAGAGGGCGCTCATGAGCAACTTAGTTGTTCAGCAACTTTTTTTGTCTCGGTCGCACTTCTAATACAAACCTACCTATAGCTAAATGTGAGAAACAAATTAGTCGAGGATATAAAACTAGACAAATGTTGCCCGTGTGCGGGTATGGACAATAATGAGGTTTTTCCAAAAATCTTCATCACCAGCTGTTTGAAATCATCATTATCACCACATTTGATAGAGTAGACTTCTTGCGAAAGTGGCATGAATATGGTAGCTTGAAAAACTCATTTAAAAAAACTCATTATATATACAAACCGTTGACGTCAATTTAACTACTATATCGGAAAACGTCTCGGAAAATATAAGTAAATCGAAATGTGTCTGAACCTGACGTATTGTTGATGCCACCTTGTGTAGAATCATTTCAGTGCAGAGAGCACTCACTAGTTACTAAGCATGATTTACACATACGTCACTGGCGATCTCATCGCCGTTTATGGTCTTCTGATGAAAATGATGTTATTAATCGCCTAAAAACTTAATGCAAAATTATTGAAATGGCAACATTTTATCAAGTTTTTCGATCTTTCGTTCAATTGGCTGTCTATTATTCGGTTTCCTTTTCCGTTTTTGCCGTTCATCCATTCAATTCCATTCACATTGATCATTCTTTCTCATCGAATTTAATTTCATTCTTCAAGCAATCTCTCCGCTTGCCAGCCGTTTACTCGGATCAAACGTCTTAGCTGGCCTTAGCTTGGAATTCTGCCAACTCACTGAATTAGAAAGTGTTGTAGTATCCTATAAATTTGATCTAATCCCTTTCTACAAGGATATTATTGAAATAGTATATTAGATATAGGAATAGAAAATTATATAAATATCATAATTACACCTTAATTACGACGGAATTAATAATTTTGTCACTACTGTGACTACAGACAATTTTGTAACATATGTTAAAAATAGTGTAATTACATGGTTAATGAACGAAATAACTAGAATATAAGTGTTCCTCTGTGCAAGATTATTAAATTGTTAAACAATGATAAAACGCCATGTTATATCTGGAGCATAAGGCGTGGCATGGCATACCATTGTGCAATCGGGTGTCGTGTTATTTTTGAAGTATTATAGAATATTATAATGGTAAGTTTTGACCTAATATAATCCATATCTACTTTAATATTTTAGCGCATTTGGAATAAATAACATCAGCAGATGTAGTTTTATTGTAGGTTCTTTATTTTTTCATACTAGCGTCATCAATGATTAGTGTGAAAATTTATAAGTAACAGCGTTTTTCACAGAAAAGTGAAAAACGTAGTTAATCGCTATCGCTGTGAATAAATTAAAAATTTCTAGAACAATATCACGTGATATGTGGTATAAATGCAGAAGTGACGTAAGCGTTCGATCTTGCTTGCGTGACCGTCCAGTCCGTCGCGTCGTCCATTTTGATTCACAGAATTCCATTAAAAATACCATTACTTACTTTCTTTATGAGGTAACAATCATTTATGTCTCTGGCTGCATATTTATACCTGGACACAAAATTAAGGGCATAATTGAACCTGGTTTCATTAAAAGCCCCCTTTGTCTTGTGAAAAACTAGTAAGTATACATCGAACGATGCTCTGGGCTAATGACAAAGGCCATAATCCTATTAATTTCGGAGTAGATAAGTCTTGATCCAGATAGGGTTTCTATGTAGGTAGAATAAATGAATATTTGGCATATTTACATAATAGAATAGCACGCTCTTGGCTACATACCTACATAACTCCAAGCATGACAAACCCGCATGAACAATGGTTTTGAGTAGGGATAATAATAAAGCGTGCTTGAGTTTGTTTAATGATTTAGACCACATTTCAAATGAGACTATTTGATTCTCAATATTGAGTATAAGCTTGCCCTTTGTTACATGAGAGTTAACTAAAAACTGAAGATATTACGCAATGATTTTTTTCCCTTTCTCTGCATTCGCCGCTCCTAATATAAAAATACACCAATAAGCTTTTTATACCGCGAATGGTATACAATTGTTTTAACTGCCTTAAAACCCTACCATCAAAGATTTTTTTAATGCACCTTTATGGCCCTTTAGTTTTTGTCAGTAAGCTATTGACTATAATCCTACAGTGGTCTTTCGGCCTCACAATATTCCTTATTGGTTGGGTGTTACTGGATGATCTTTTGGCTTAAACTCTGTACCAGACATGTCGATTGCAGCTAATAACTCTAAACTCTTAAATTCATATTTATTCATTAGTGGTTATTAGCGCCTGCGTTTAAATTAGACAAAAAGTAACTGCATATTATAACAGATAGTAACTTCCGGCTTAGCAATTGTATAAATACATTTTTTTTATCGAGGAGTTTTTGTTCTAAACTCGCTAACTACGCATCGCGTGCTTGAGTAGTACCTACGTATTTTCCATTGTTGTTCATTGTCACGATTGCGACTTGATACAAATATTTTGATTTTGGCATTTTATTGAGTTTAGTTCACCTTCATCATAATAAAATAATCACCCTACTTCCATGGGCGTTTTACATTACTTATTCGCAACTAATGAAACGTAATAAACGCAAGATACAGCGACTAGTACCTTATTGCTAAGCATTTGTCTAACACACTAGTTGGCTAGGCATGGGTTACGATTGTATAAACAAAAGCCCTAAGACAAAAGAAAGGTACTTACATTCAGATTTAGGGTATTTCTTTTCACACCACGAAATAAATATAGCCTGCCCCGACACTTTAAATTGTAGTATCCTTCATGACTGAAAGGTAGAGTAAGCGCATTATATAGCATTTAATTTCATAGAACCGTTGAATCGCTTCAATGATCAGCGAAAGTTGTCTTCATTATATTATACCAGATCATTCTTATTTATGTATTCAAGTACTAATGACCCGTTCCAGCCACGCATGGGTGTCAAAAATCTATAGTCTCGGGTTTTCTTTACTATAATGTGCATGTATTATACACTTAAACTTTCTTCGTGAATAACTCAGCTATTGATGAAAACTAAATGAAACTCTTCAGTTGTTTTTGAGTTTAGCTCGTTCATACAGACAGAAAGACGTGGTGGAGGACTTTATTTTGTAATATTTAAGGCCTTATATTAATACTTTATTGTACACTACAAAAGGAAATTACTACATATTATAAAAGTCTCCCACCGCGTCTGTCTATCCCTATTCGCGATAAACTAACAACTATTAATTGAATTTTCATGTGGTTTTCTCAATAGGCAGTGATTCGTGGGGAAGGTTAACGTGTATAATTTGTTAAGACTGTGTAAATACGACGATAATTGTAATAAAAATGTCCCAGACGCTCGATGTGAAAGTGAAACCGCTAGGAAGCTTGCAATGAAAATTTTCCCCACTACCTTCGCGAAACCGGTACGGGTCGCTAGTTAAAACTTAAAACCATGCAACGAGCGGCCTGGGGCAAATCGCGGAATGCGACCTGGTTTTTTGGACATTTCGTCAATTTAGCTCATGCCTACAAAGTCTACAGCCTCGAAACAGAACTGATTATTGACACGAAAAAATAAATAAGAATCGATGAATAGAACCGATTGAAGCAAAAATATAAGTGAAAGTTCTATAGCGGTGATTCGATTTTCGAATTGTGCGAGAAATCAAGTGTGAAATTTCAAGGACGCGTCACGTTTATGTAAAGTTACACAATAGCGAAAATAGATATGACTTGCCTGCTTTTACGCTAAATCCCTTTTCCCTTTTATTCCATAATTGTGAAACTTCATAATCCCAACTTATACCTGTACATTGGACTTATTTTTTTATTTCAAATAAGACAACTTAAATAACTTTTCTTTGTTTCAGCCGCGTATAGATCCAATTCAATTACTGAACTGCCTGAGTGTGCTTCTGTCACCGAATGGCGGGATCAAAAGCAGGGATGAAGTCCAGAGGCTGGCTAGGTAAGTTTTAAAAGGTCTTAGTTTTCATAAATCAGCCTAATATATTTGCTAATTACTAATGATTACCTACATAGACAAGGGCGTGGCGAAAATAGCACCTAACCTGTTGTTAGTTATGTGTTTAAACATTAATATTTCCCTATTTTTAAAAGCCTGCTAATCGATGAGTCTGATACTATTAACTCACAATTTTTAAATTTTACACTAGCTCACTTTAAATATTTAATTTTGAGACACAACTCACATTACAACTTTTTCTTTATTGTACACTCGACCCGAACTATTTATCTGTCGTGGCCAGATCATAGAAATTGATCACTTCATGATATGGCCAAATAAAATTGGCCAGTTCGTTTTAAACGTTAACGTTTGATGATATTTCAATCCTCATTTGGCCTACTTTCTGTAGGCCTTTTACTACCTTAGAAATTCTACATCAATGATATGGCCAAATGAGGATTGACATATCATCAAAACTTAACGTTTAAACGATCTGGCCAGTTTTAATTGGCCATATCATAAAGTGATCAATTTCTACGACCTGGCCACGATTCATGTCAAGTGTATAGTATACTAGTTTTTATTTTATTTTACACTCTTGAGCGCCGCTTTGGAATACTCATTTGAGCCAACTTTATCATATTTACGTTTTTGTACAATGTTGACTTTTCCTTTCAGCCTTATGACTAAATTTTCGAAGAAATTAGTCTCCAAATGTATTTACATACAAATACTGAAATGTACAGAAACTGAATTACTTGGGTTATTTATGGGTTCTGGGGGATGGGTTTTGGTCCACATGTGGCTGACCGAAAGTATTGTCGCCAAAAACTGGCCTCTGGTAAAAGAGTTATTGGAGCTACTATTATTATGCCCTGTTGATATAGAGCGTTTGAAAACCAATAATTGCCCGAAACTTGTAAAGGAGTTGTCAAAGGATGACAATCATTTTGGTAAGACCAACCGCTTTTTTTTTATTATTTCGTGGGAACTTATATTTAAGTTTAAGGTGAAAGCAACAGGGTTGCCCGCGTAATTCAAATTATCTTAAGGTTTTGCAGGTCAGTGCCAATTTGCATGTTGATCAGATTTTAATTATTAGAATTCTGTAAATACATACGTATTACGGCCGCTAATTATATTTTAATCAATGTACAACTTCATACTTACCTGCAAAATCCATAAAACTGAAGTAAATATGAATTTCGCGGGCTACCCGGAGCATATTCACATAAGTTTCTATTGGAATGATTGTTCTCATTTATCAAGTAAGAATTTCAAAACAATTACTTTTGTACCTATGAATTAACATATATTTTCGTTTCTTTCATTACAGCTATCAGAGCTCTAGCATCCAAGTTAGTTGAACAATGGTTAAAAACCGTAAAAGGCGAACAAGTAGTTCCAGTCCAGATTTTAGATATACCTCAAATTATAACTGAAGCGCAATCGGAATTAGATGCCTTAATAAAATCAGACTCTACTATTGAATATAAAAATAATGACAATAATACTGAAATTAAATCAATTAGTGAAGACCGTATAAAATCGGATAAAGTAATTTGTAACAATGTCGACACTGATAAGAATGTAGGCGATGTCAAAATAAAAGATGAAGTAGACGATGAACCGGAAACTTTGCCGGTATTAAAAATCAGTTTAAAAGATGGAAAGCAAGTCTTGTCGCAAGTCGATGATGATAATGAAAGTAAAACTTCTGAATTATCCGATTCGGAAAAATCTAAAGATAAACCAAAAAGTAGAAGTAAAGATAAATCGGATGAAAAAAGTAGTAGTAGTGGATCAAAATCTAGCAGTTCTTCCAAACATTCAAGTAGGTCTTCAAGTGATAAGCATAGAAGTCACAAAAGTAGTTCTAGCCGACATAATAGTAGTAAAGATAGGTCAAAAGATAAGGAACGACATTCCTCTCATAGTTCTAGGTCAAAAAGTGAAAGTAGTAGAAAGTCTGGCGATAAACCGTCTTCTAGTAGTAAATCTAAAGAAGATCGGAGTTCACGGTCATCCTCCGAAAAAGATAAAACTAAAGGAAAGGAAGATAAAAGTGAAAAAAGTAAGGATTCTTCCTCTCTCAACAAATCTACTTCTGAGAAGTCTGATGATAAAACGCCGTCAGTTCATAAATTAGGCAAAATACCAAAATTAAGTGATGCCAAAAAAGAAAAACCTTCAATATCCATTGAAGTCAGGAAACCAGATGAACCTAAACCAAAAACTGTTAAAACTTTCAATTCTAAGTTTAGGAAACATGGACTGGAAGAGGAAGTTAAACCACCGCCATCTCGAGCAGCAGTATTGACGAAAAAATCTACGCCTATATTACCACCTACAGTATCAATACCAAAAAGACCGTCTCCAGTTCATAACGAGCCTCCTCCAGAAAAAAAACCTAAAACTGTAGTTGAACCTGTTGAGAAACCGGGTGCAATCAAATTAATTCCTCCAAAACCTAAACGTAAGTATTGTACTGTTTATACAATTTGTGGCATATTTCTAATATTTTCTTTTTTTCAGATATACGTTGCTGGTGGCAAGTCCCTCGCATTATGTCACCCAAATGTTTTCAATTGTTTAGGTTGCATTTTCTTCAGTGGTAAGTCTAAAATGTATAACTTAACGGGTTCTAAAGTGTTTTTACCACCTGTAAAGTATTTTTTTCAAATAAATATGGAAATCAATATATATGACTCTTTCCGTTTACTGCTTAGTTCAAATTTAATAACCTAAATTTGTTTAGTTAATCGTGAGGTGAAAATACCAGCGCACATATACCTACTGGATCCTTCCGTGGACTCGCCGCAGAGCTGATGAGAACGACTGGTGCTCCAGGAGTGATTCTTCAGCAATCCATGTAATCGAAACGTCAATATTTGTACATGAGAGATACAAACCAGAATTACCTACTATAATTACGACTGTGTGAGATTGATTATTTTACGACAGTAATATATTCTAGCGATATACACCTATTAATTTCAACGAAATATACGACATGAATGAATGTAGATCAGCTAATTAGGGTACTACATTGTTACGTTAGTTAATCAGACCAGTCTTGTCATAATTCAAATACAAAAAGTGTCATTTCACATACAAGTCAAAGTTTAGATATATTCACTAAATATTTTTTGTAGGAACTTTTGTAGACCATGTTAGGAACAAAAGGCTTGTAGTAGTCCTTATGAAGTGTTGACCTAAAGAGGCTTATATTATGCCAGCAGTCAATTTTACAATCTGTTATTAAATGAACGTCTCTGGCTTGCTGAAGTCTTCTAAGTCTTCAACTGTACATCGTCCTTTCTAACGAATTTGCCATTAATCATTTCCAATTTTTAGAAATTCGTTTCCAAGGAATGCACTAATGAGTAGATAGCCAGATCACAAGCAAAAAAATGTTAAATTATCCTATTCAATATTTCTAATTGTCAATGAAAAGTAATAGCAACATTCTGCGTTATACTAAATCAATGTCGCATATGTTTTAATATTCTAATCCAATTATTAAGAAAGGTTAAAATTCAGAAAAATCTAATGAGATAAATAATAATTTACATGAATAGTAATAACACAGCGAATAGATAGCAAAACGTATTCAAATCGTAAGTGGCCAACCAGCTTATCTGCACAGCATATTGCTGACCACTATATAAACAACAATTTTGGGAGAAGAGTAGATTTACCTACCTACTTGTAGTGTAAAGCTGTACCAACGAAAGTGTCCGAATAACCCGTACGTACCTATACAAGAGATAAACTGAATTAAAGTTAGTAGGTATTTACCTATTTGTATCATTTATTTATTTTTATTTCTGAAAGTTATTAGAGGTGGGTAATACAAGAGGACATTTCCTCCATTTTCTACACGAATAAGTATGTGTAAATAATGTACCAACATCCTAAGTAGGTAGGTACCTACATGAAGTTCTGAAGTTTACGGTACCTTACTTTCCTACTAACCCTGCATTCCACAACGACAGGCGTGAAATTATGCTGGGGATAAAGGATACTATATAAGGTGGATAAACTGAATAAGCCGAAACCATTACGACGTGGTCTATAAAATAATAGAAATGTGGTTATGAATGATTTATTAAGTACTTGCTCACAAAATATAGGTAACCGTTGCTACTTTCAATAATGACATGACGTCATTAAAATCTAATTCTAAACCGTCGAAGGCTAAGAACCAGAATGATTTCAAAGTATTATACCTGCTTTGAATTTTTCTTTAGTTAGAGCTCCTTCGTCTGTTTCCAAGATTTGATATTCATCAGCATTTCACAAGTTGATATATATTTTTAGCGCCTGAATTAATATCTAAGTAGGTAATCAACCCCTACAAATTTGCAAAAGTAATATCTGGTACTTCCCTTTTTACCTACTGTGTCTAATTTCGATAAACAGATGTCTATCAACACCTATAAAAAAAATATGTGAATCCAAGAGGAAAAGAATGTCTGAATGACCAATTCGATAGACTGCATTACAAAAAAAATCATCCACTGAACCACATTTTCTATTGTTTAGACCAAGGCTGGCTCCTTTATGTAAAGGTACCTATATAAAAAAATTGGTATACTATACTATACCTACAGTTGATCTGTCTGTCGTTACCCACTTACATAATTATACAGAGGAAAAGGTAAGAATTATTTTTTGGTAAGAAACCTACATTCGTTTTAAATCTAATCACACTTAAGGTGTAGGTACACTGACCCTATAGGTAAAAAATACCCACCTGTCTACTACTACTCTGCCGCGGTTCGTTCGGAATGGCACGAAGATGAACCTAGCGCATTACCAAATCCGATTATATTACTACTAGGGTGTCCACCCACGGTGCGTATGGAAATTTCAATCTTGATGATTTTAACTTTTCCAAACATAATTTATGTCGTAATATTATAAAAATAGTAGGGACTAGTGACGGAATCGATTGGTACAAAATAGACAGCTTCGATGAAACTATCAAGTAGGTAATTTATGACCTAATGGTCAAACTTCGTACCTACGTGAGACTGCATATAGGTAACGCTCTGCTATACCTATATAAATAAACAAAGAAAAAAATGGGGGTGGGAATAAGCGGGCAAAAAAATAGCAGTACAACCTATCCCCAGACCTACCAAATAAACAAAAATTCGGTCAAGCAGTTTCGGAGAAATTCGATAACAAACAGTTACCCAAGATTTTTATTTATTAGATTAGAAGATGCCTATTTTTTTTATTTCAGTAACTGGAACTATTGTGGAAAGTATGTCTATTTTATATGAAATGATAGTCCTATCATGGATTAAACTATGCACCATCTTATTACCTAGGTGTTGTAGCTTATTATGAGAGCTGTCTTTGTCCAGCTGAACTGATTGCAATATATTACTATTATCTACATTATATATAGGTATATCTAGGCACGTTATGTCGTAAAAAAACGAATTGATATGCTATGTGCCTATAATACGTACCTACTTTGGTAGGTACGTAATACAATCTTTGAAACAAGTGCTCTAGTGTAATTCTTATCCAATCCGATTACAAAGCAATAATCATACGCACCGTGTACCCAAGTATTATGAATGGGTTTTACTCTCATATAAACTCCAGAACAGAATTCCCAAAAAATTGAGTAGGTAATGCTATGCAATAAATAATTTGTCCCACACAAATGTTATTTCTATAACTGGATCATTTATCAGAATAATCGCAATAGGTTAGGTAGATTGATTAGATCGTAATTTAATTAAGAAATTACAAATCTGGTCTGCTCAACTAACGTTACATATGTTCTAGTAGGTAATTAGGAAAGTAGCTAATTAAAATCTGTTGGTAGCTCAAATTATTATTCGGTCAACTAATTAAATTCTGCTTCTGTATTGTTTGATTGTGACTTAAGTTTTCTACCTATACTTATTTACTGAAGAAAATAGTTAAGGATCTGTCAAAACAAGAGTAGGTGCGCAAATTATTTAATTATCTACCAACCGAGAGTTTCAAAGCACCTGCACGAAACGATTGATAGGTACCTTCATACTTAAATTAATTGAATTATGGCAATCGGTAGGTTTCAAATCAATCTCAAGATGGTATCCAGTGCTTACTTGAGATTGGTTTATAGATAAGACTATGCCAACCAAATTGATTGGCATTTATATATACCCATGGTAGTTAACACTTGTTCTAAGAAACCTTAATCATTTCAGTAAATTATAATGCATTTTGTAATTGAAATCAAGATAATTAGTAGGTACTTATCCAGAATTAATAACTCTTTTTTTTATTTTGCGTGTTTGAAACTTACAATATTTAAAAAAAAAAACTATTTCGTTATCTACCTAAAAAATAATCTAGATGATAATTTTTTTTTTTTTTGTTAACCCCCTTTTATTTTCCTATTGTATATTTTGTTTGAACGTATTTACATATCTTATTATATATACTTTTTGACTTGCTCGTTGATGTTACGGATGGCTATTTATGTAGGGTTTACTAGCGACTTTGGTTTGCTCGTAGATAAATATTTGTTCGTAGATAAGTATTACATTTAAAATATATCAAGTTAAAAAAGTAGATTAAAGTATTACAATTACCTAGTTAGTAAATAAAAATCCATATATCGACGCTTGCGCGTTTTGTGCGATGTTGTTAGATTAGATTACATAGATACCAATAATAAACTGCGTAATCGGTGCAGCGGAGATTTGTGATTTTATTTTTTCAATAAAATTCCACTAAAATCACGTCACGTGAATGCAGTGGTATTTCTATTAGAAGTACATCACTATGCTCCCGGTTGCCCGAAGCTTCCGTAATTATATTTTTTTCTAACTTAATATATTCTTGTGGTTAGATGCAGTTTGCGACAAGTCAAATTTTAGTTCGATATAAATTTAAAGAACATCTTAGCTATCTGGTTTACGGTAGGTAAAAAAACTATGTCGGTATCTAATGAAGCTATGTAAGTACCAGTTGAAAAAATAATGTAGGTATAGAACTAACATTTAGGCGAAAAGAAAGCGATAAAATAGCTTAATTTTGTTTATATCGCCTTTGCTTCTAAGAAGGGATATATTATAATACCTACACCATTTCGTTCGTGTGAATTTCGATTATAGTGGACGCGAAGTTAAAGTCGAAGACTGGTATAAAATAGCCTATGTACTTCCTGTACTAATGCTAGTATAATAATAATAATAACCGCATCGCTGTATCTCTTATGTTGACGTCGTGGGCTTGCGCGTTCCTATACCTAAAATCTAGGTTTGTACCCCGGTAGAGTTTGCTTTGCCGTAACGTGCCTAGGGTGAGGGGCCACGAATGATGGGCATTAGCGACCCCACGGACCCAATCTCCCGGGAGAAATCTTGTTCTTCATCTGCGGCTAACACTGACGAGGAACAGAGCTCCCACCTCTCTCTTGCCTTTATTGACTGACTTCAGTGGAGATTCTCAAGAGCAAATGTGCTCGGGAGAAGGATGTATAATCCAGTAAGGTGCTGGTAGGGATCTTAACCGTACTTCCGGGATTGTCCTGATAGCCGTGGTATACCTCTCCACTCAAGCACCTCAGGATATGTTGCCCTCTTGTTGCTACGTCACTTCGTGCTAGCGGCTGTGTTTGGGGGCCCATTTATTGAGTGTGCAAGTCACCCCCTGCCTTTTTATCGATGGATATTAATAACATTGTTCAGGCAGGGGCCATAGTTTTAGCATACTTAGTTCCTGGTAACTAGTCCACTTAGATTCCAAAAACTATAACCTTATTTCATTATTTTCCACATGTCGCAATCGTTTTTCGCCAACCGGGGGTTGTCCTTGGGTGCACTAGCATAGCTCGTATGGGGATAATCGTCGGTTGGTATCAAATTCCATTAAAAGTAACTAAAGGGGTTCTGCGAGTTAGTTTCGGCTCCTCGTATGCCTTCCTAGTCCCAAGCTAAGCAAAGCTTATGTTATAGAGTACTAGACAACTGATAAACATACTTATATTTCTAAGTACATACATATAGATAAATTACACCTAGACACAGAACAAATGATCATGCTCATCACACAAATATTTGTCCTGGGCGGGAATCGAACCCACGACCTCCGCCATAGCAGTCAGGGCCACTAACTACTAGACCAACAGGCCAGTAGTATAATGTTTTATTTTTCGTATTTTTAGTTGGTTGGAGCGTTTTGGTCTGTTCATCTCGTCAGCCGTATGGAATATATTGTGGAGTTTTGTCTTAACTTCTTGGCCCTACCATGAGCTCTTAACGCGATCCATTTGACGACCTAAACTGAACTGTTAATGGAAGGGGCGAAGTGTGCGAGCGAGACAGCATCCCTCTCTTTTTTGCTCGCACGCTTGACATTTTAACACGTCATGGTAAGGCCCTTGTTCTGGAGAGAGCCACTGTATTCCATGTCGGTATGATGGGATCTAGTAGTTCTTGTGTTGATTTCTCTGATGTTATCATATAGTCTGTGATACGAATTTACGATGATTTCCCTTCAGTTTTTTTTGCTTGCTTGTGTTTCTACGTTTATTTGTGGTAGAAAGGTGGCAGGTGGAGAAGAGAACGATGCTGCTCCTTTGTTGCTGGGCTTTCTATTCCTTTCACGCACGATCGTTCAAAAAACATTTCCCTTTTCTTTTTCCGGTTTTTGCTGCTTTAAGTTCTTGCCTTATTTCATTAATTAGTTAATGAGATAAGACTAAAGAGAACCAACGCCCCAAACAAGGTGACCTTGCTAGTTTCAATTCGTTAAGACAGCAGTTGTAATCCATTACCTTCAACGCCCTTGGTTGGGAGGCGCGTTTTCCTAACCACCGAACGTGTTGGCGCGTGGTTAAAATCCATGTAGCCGCAACACAAACCAAACACGTAAAGCAAGGTCACCTTGGTTGGAACGCTAGTTTGCAACCGTCTGGTCACCCCTTTATTGAATTTAGAGACAGTCTCGCAAAATTCAAGTGCGATATTATTGGAAATTCGAGGTTAAGAAAAAAGGGAAGATAATTAAAGAAAACGACAATTATATCATGGGAAAAGACTCTACGACAAAAAAGTGATGGGTCCGGGGGGATATGGACAAAGAAACGACAGAGATAAGAAGTTACATAATAAGGCTACAGGATTTTACAAAGAACTACCAAAACAATGAAGTTTGCGGTAGCGTCCCTTCATTCCTCATAAGAAAAGGGAACGGAAATGCGACACGCCATTCAACAAAAAGCCCAGGAGATGATGGAATCAACAATGACTAAAAAAAAAAATACTTAAGGCAATCATAGACCATCTCACGCTGCCTGGTATTAAACAGGCAATTCAATAACATATAACAAAGTCGGAAAATACCGCATGAATGGGTTGAACCTTGAAAACTATAAACCAATCAGCCTTCAACAAACCATATATAAAGTTTTTGCAACAGTTCTACTGAGTTGAGTGTCTAAAGAACCAACCCAGAAAACAAGCTGGCTTCCCACGGTATTATTCGACGTTGACCATTCACATTAACACTCCCCATACAATTGAAGAGGAAAGCAATGGATTCAATTGTCCTTCCAACTCTACTGTATGCCAAACCTGGACTTTAAAAGTAGTGGATGCTGTTGAACTGTGGTGTTGTGGCAAGAATTATCGACAATCGATGGAGCGAGAGGATCCTGCATTGATGCCCACGAGACGCCACCAGGCCGCGCGGGCGACCGCATCGCAGGTGAGCAGGTGACGTCGCTCAGTTAGCAGGACCGGCTAGGACCTGCGAACTACATCTACGATAGGGATAATCGGAAGAGGTTGGAGTAGGCCTATGCTCAAAAATGGTTACTTCACTCAGTAAAACAAAATTTAAATAATAATTAATGTAATGAAAAATATAATATTATTAAGTTATTTCCAATGCGATTCCTGATAATAATTATGTTAATATAATTTTAATACTTTAATAATTTTATGTTAAATATTTGATTATCTATGGAATTCTAGATCAAATATTTCAAACTATGTATAATGGATTACTAATTTTATTTTGTATGCATGCAATTAGTAAGAAATAAAGGCTTTATTGTTATTATTTCTGGGTACGTTTTCTTTTCTCAGCTCTTTGGCTGGTTTACTGGTTTTTTAAATTTTACTGTGTCGTGTGATGAGGTTCTACGTCGTTTTCTTCTATCTGCATGAATTTCCTGTCAATTCTATAAGTATTTTAAATCGCATCTTTTTGCAGTGTTGTGTAGAGTAATTAGACCTACCTAATTGCGTGTAACAGTTCAGCATTAGTTATTATTATTTTCGGATACGTTTTCTTTTCTCAGCTCTTTGGCTGGTTTCGACCAAATTTACGGGCCAAGTGCCAAGCAAATGTAGCTTGTAAATTTTGATTGCGTCGTGTGATGACTGTGATAAGGTTCTACGTCGTTCTTGTCTATCTGCATGAATTTCCTGGCGATTCTACAGGTATTTAAAATCGCAGCCTTTTGCTGTGTTATGTAGAGGGTTTTTTTTAGGTCTAATATTTTTTATTATTATTATAGGTATGTCCTTAGTAGGTTCATAGCATTAAAAAAATCGGTTATTTTACGAAGGTGTACTTTTGCAACTAATCTAACATGGTTCTTAGTCAGGTACACCTGATTGAGGACAGGTTTCTGAATTGAGTATTTTTAGTTAAGAAAGTATCAAACCCTACATTGTCAAATTTTGACAGGTTTTCAGGCTAGAGTTTGAAGAATACTCAACTTCAAATGCTTAAATCAGAAATTGAGGAGTAAGAGTCGTGTTAAGCTAGTTTATCACTAACTGGCTGTTCCCCGCGTCTCTCGTTACTACTCCGCTTCCGTATGTCGTAGCGTGATGTTATATGCCTATAGTCTTCCGCGGTAACTTGACTATCCAAACTAAAAGGATTTTTCAATACGAACTAATAGTTCTTGAGATTAGCGCGTTCACGTAACAAACTGTGTTTATAATATGACTAACGACCCGCCCTAGCTTCGCACAGGTGTTAGAAATCTAAAAAAAAAACTGCTTTGCTATATGCATGTATTTGCACCTAAACATTCCTCATGAATCACTGTCTATTGATGAAAACCGCATGAATATCCGTTCAGTAGTTTTTGAGTTTAGCGCGAACATACAGACACACGGTGGGGGACTTTATTATATATAGGTACACATATGTCGTGGCAAGATCTTAAAACTGACCAGATCGTTTTAAACGTTAAAGTTTGATTTCATCTGATGTTAAGCGACAATGTGGTCGAAAACTGGGTTGCGACAGTCGCTGTCTAGTTTTTGAATTTATGAAAGAAAAAGACCATGCTAATGCGCCTTCGCCCACGTCTAAATTAGTCCACGCTACGCCTCTGTAAAGTAAGTAGGCCAAACGAGGATTGACATATCATCAAATGTTAACGTTTTAACGATATGCCCTGTTTTAGTTGTATATCATGAAGTGATCAATTCTAAGATCTGGCCACGACACATATATAAATAAAATTGATGTGTCGGTTTGTAATATTGAAATAACACTTCTTTATTAAATGCATATTGTGAAAGATTATTCGATATAACTATCAAAAACGCAATTTTTGTCCGTCTTTGTTCCGGCTGATCACGGAAACGGCTGGACCAATTTTGACGGGACTTGTCGCGGGAATTAGGAACGGGCTATCTCCAGAATGGATAAAAAAAATTATACGTTTGCCCCAAAAATGTTCTTTCAACTCCATGCGAACGAAGTTGCTAGTAACAGCTAGTATTTTATTCAATATACTTAATATGTATGAAAATATAGATTAGGCATGTACCTATGATTGAAAAAGTAGGTAAAGAAATAAAGGATATATGGGATCTTTTTTTTACCGACAAACAATCACTATAAAAATGCGACTGTTGAATATGCGTCAACTCCATCACGCTAATTAAAAAAACAAAAAATGTAGATAACGTAATTATTATCCAATTTAAAGTAATTAAATAATAGTATGTATTTTAATAACAGTAATACTTAAAATAAAATTGATAAACTTGACATTTCAAGCGTAAAAACGATATTTAAATTTTTTTTTCGAAGAGATGAGCGGTTGTCGTTGGTAAAAAAGAAAAACTTCCCAAATGCAATTGCGAGTTCTTTGACCGCGGTACGATGTACCGACGTGTTCTATTGACATTCCTTTTGTTAGGTACTAGTGCTAGCAGTAGCTAACACTTGGAAAAACCAAAACCACTCTGCTACGACCATGTGCGTGCAGTGGTTACCTGTTCCTAATTTTCAAATTTTTTAGTTAAATGCTTTAAAATTTTAAATGAGCGTAAGCTTGTTTTTAAACCTTTTTTATTTTTATTCCCGTAATTTACTTACCTACCTAATAATAATCCATGCTACGTATTTATGTATGTAAAACTCACCATTTAACTACGTCATAACAGCAATGATGCCATTTAGGTACACAAGTTGACAGTAAGTACCTAATTGTAGGATAGATTACTGTTAACTGTCATAAATAGTCCACCGTTACCTCTGATTAATGAACAACTGGCCGAGCGGGGAGATTACGAGGGAACAATATTGTGTCGTCGCTATCGTTCGGTTAGGCCATTGCTTCGCCGCTTTTTTCATGACTGTTATTGACCAAAATGTATAAACTTTACTTAGCACGTACTTTGGCTGAGCGTTATTTTTGCCACTCACGGGACAGAGACGTTAGTAGACTCTGTTTAAGCCAAAGCACAAGCTAAATAAACGAGGTATCTACTTACGCGCCACGGGTCTTCGTATAAGTTAGGAAATTAATGAATCTCGTAGAACGTCCAGTACAAATAGTTGAATAGACGCTTCTTTATGCTCGTGTTGAAAGAGAAAATGAGAGACTCCGATGTGCAGCTAATTGAATAAACAAAGATCCCTGGCGCTTAGTACCTTTGATACTACAAAAACATCGCTTAGAGTTACGTAGCGAAGTCAATGCCCTAGACGAGTGGATGACTACGTGTATACCTTGAACCTGTTCCATTGATATGATTCAATTAGTGCACTAATTACTTAGGCCTATCGATGATCATATCAATAGGCCGCCTTTCTTTGTTTTAATTAAACAAAGATCACATTCTTGTACAAGTTTGTCCAAATGTCCAGTATCTTTTAGGTTGCAACTGCATACTATTGGTAATCTTTGCATGTTAAGAAAAGCATCCTCAGTGCTACGACATATACATATAATTTAATAATATGTCATTGTTGCCACTGATTTGAGGTGCAGGTTCACAGCACAGGCTATCGATGTTACACAGGCTATGGATTAATTTTTCAAACGGTTATGTTTACAAGCCAGGCCTCCTTAAAATAAACGGTACCGCCCTAGTTACTCTGGTGCATGTCTATATAATTTACGTAAAAAATGCCTTGACAAAAAAAAAATCGGAAAAAACGTCCTGTTAATCAAATCAAACTTGATACATCATTTTTTGTTCAGATTTTCTGGCGAGAGATTTTCATTGGACCACAAATTCAACGCAAGTCAAGTTATACGATTTTTCGTTAAATAATTTTAATCAACTAATGACACAGCAGCTAACGGGCGTTTCGCATGTTGTCACATTATTATTTTTTTACATTAATATTCGTTAAAGAAAATGAATTTAAAAAATATATATTTATCAAATTCCACACGTTTTGGCAGTTCCTAAAATGCATAATATATTTAGCACTTTGTTTGCTACTGTCGTCTAATTAGTCGGTCGCCTACCTATCTTGATTGTGATTCACCCACACGCAGCAGTAGCGCGGTTGCAGCCTGCAGCGCTGCCTAGTGCCATCGCGTCATCAGCGCTGTCGTGATCGCACGGCTTTTAACGACATTTGGATTCACATGGCTGTCCGTCTTATTATAACATACTGGCTTCTGCCAGCAGCTACACCCGCGCGTAATAGTAGAAAATAGATAGCTTAAGTCACTCAGTTGATAAAGTAGAATGCTACTTTATCAACTGAGTGACAGGCTATCTATTTCCTGACCGATTAAAAGCTACCGATTTAAAAACATCTTTTACCAATAGAATGCTATTGGTAAAAGAGTTTTTTAAATCGGTCCAGTAGTTTTTAAGTTTATTCATGAAAAACAAAACACAATTCTTTCCTATTTATATTAGATAGAGTTATAGATTTTCCAACTCTCTTTCAAGTTTCTAGTATCCAGTCCTGCATCAATGAACTCGTGCGAAGTAATAATAGATACACAGTGTGAATAGCATTCGCGTCAGCTTTACCTAAATTTTCCCAGGGTTTTTGTTTTTTACAGAATAGCATTGGTGATCAAGGCAAGCTATACAAATAGTTGCGACTGTATCGCTAACTGTTTCAAACTTGTGACGGCATAGAAATACCTGTTGCTAGCAACTTAGTACATCAAGATGATGTCATCACATTCTGCTCGGTCGGACACAGTTCTCTATAAATTCTTTTCTGTATAAATTGTTATTTTGAATAATTATTGAAAGCTAACTCGATCTGTTTAAAATTCAAAGGGTTAACCACTAGATAGCCCGTACCCCTGAGTTACTGATAACGGGACGAAGGCAACGAAGGAACAGGAGTGGGTTTTTAGTCAATAAAAGTCTGACACTATCTCCCGCCCCGCCCAAGAGCGGGATTTATCATTAGATGATTTTCCCACCCAATAAAAAAAGGGGGGGGGTACGAAGCGGTAAAAAATAAAAGATGTATTGGTGTACTTCATAAAATTTTGTCATGAATTTGAGAGAGACTGGCAAACAAGTTAGCATAACATTAACCTACTTTTGGGCTCTACGACAGTCGAATAAAAAGTGAAAGGCGCGTACCGAGTCGCTGGCCGACGGCACCTACCTGCGAAAGTTTTTTGCTTTTAAAAAAGTCCTTTTTAAATTAAATGAATACCAAACGTAACGGTAACGAAATATAATTATATTACTTTGTTATCGCTGACTATTTCCACTTCAACACTGTTGATCTCAGTAGGACAAAAATATCCAAGGAATTCTGCATTACGTAGGTACCGCGTAGTATCTATGTAGTTACATACCTTCTAATATATTTATTTGAATTATAAATGAGAGGTTTACTTTGTTTCGTACTACGGATAAAACATACTTACAAGTAGTTTGTGTGGCTGCAGAGTAACATAACTTATTAGGATTTGCTTTAATGTACAGTCGGCTACGAAAGTCTATTAGCGTTAGTCTTACAGTGACATTACATTTTTGGTGTTTCGTTTGAAATAATATAAGAATTTATATAAGTTAGAATACTCAGATTTTACGATGATATTATTTTCAATAAATCATGAATTAAAATGTAAATGTAGGGACTTTGAATGATATTAATCCAAAATAGAAAAAAATATAAGTAATTAAAAAAAAAAAAACGGGAGAATCACCTAAGAATCCTTTTCAGATGATCAGTTAAAACCTATGAACAGCTGGACGGGTTGTTTACACTATCTGATAACTATAATGTAGGATTTTCTGCTGAAGAAAGATTTTCGTTATTGATTGCGTAGGTAAATAAGCATTAGCGTTCTCATGCACGGCTAGGTGGGTCCCAGACTATCAGAAGCAGGCATATTATGACTTGCACATTTATTTAGATAATTCTTTTATTGATTTTACTTGGTAATGCCGCACCTAGGTACCAGTGTAGAGATTTTTTTCAGAAACCTATGCGAGTATCGGTTTGGTTTTGTCGAAAACATAACCATTGTAAAAGGTTTAAAGTTGCTTATTCAATCCTTAGGTATAAAGCATTACATTATTGACATAATTGTGTTACGGTATCATGTAAAGTAGCATAGGTACCTGTCTTATTGAATTTATCGAATGAATAGAACCCGTTATTATACATTCTAGTCTTATCACTGAACTATTTTATTTTATAATATCACTGATCATTTCCCATTGTATTCTACAAAATATTAGTTTGTTATGTATGTATCTAACAAAGTATTTTTATTGTTTCAGCAATTCTACTGTTAGAAAGTGATATGTTTATGGACGCGTTGAACGCTTCAGCGACTAACAAAAGAGATCCAAAGAAAAGAAAACGACGAACGAGTGGTTCTAAGGATGGAAATTCTGGGAACGATGCTTCACCACCACATACACCCACTAATATGAGCAGTCCAAGTAGTGAAAGCAAGTCAGTGCCACCAAGATTTTACCAGGACACTCTTGAAACAGAAGAAAATAAAGAAAAAGTATCAGAAAAAGATGCCGATGCCGATGAAATCGATGAAGAAAAAGATCTCAAGAAAGAGATTGAGGAGAAGATGGACACAACGGAACCTCATACTTTAACAATTAATGGACTGAAAGGTGTTTTATGCTACCACAAACGAAAGGGACCTAAAAAAAGTATTAAATGGAAACCAGACTCTGAACTGGAGGAAATTCAGTACTTTGAACTTGATGAAACTGAAAGAGTTAATGTGACTAAGACATTTACTGATATGAAATATTTAGAAAGGATACACGAAAGAGACGCATTCCAAAAAGGAAGGAATCTCAGTAATGATGACGTCATGGAGGAAAAGACTAATTGGAGGCCACTAATCCTAGTCGACGCCGAAGGTCAAGTGCTGGTAGAGCATGGTAAGAACAGCAAAGAAAAGGATATTCAGGCAATACGTCAAAAAGGAACTTTACAGCCTCTTTATTTCTCCAAATCAATGATACCTGACTCTGCATTTGAACCTGACCCTGAAACACATCCTTACACTGAACCGACAATTATACCCTTAGAAGACGTTACCGGCAACCAGGATAATATAAGCGATTTTAGAAATATGCCCTGGCCTGAACCTAAAGGCAACGCGCCTCCAGCATCGGCTACCATGAATGTTCCTAATATGTTCCCGCCAAACATGAATCAATTTCCTAATGCTTTTCCAAACCAGCAATTCCCTGGCGTACCCGGGTTTCAAGCAGGTAATATGGTACCCGCGGAATGGCCAAGTGGAGTCCCGCCACATTTAATGGGCAACGGTATGCCAGGTCCTATGGCGCCTGGGGCCATTCCTCCCGGGAACTTACCCCCAGGAATGATGATGCCTCCAGAAGGAATGATGATGACTCCAGAAATGTTTGTAGGACCGAATCCGATGTTTCCTGGTCCGCCAGAAGGTTTTAATATGCAACAAAATATGTTCCCAATGGATTTCAACATGGCGGGGCCTCAAGGTCCTCCGCCCGGCCCCGATGGTTTCCCAGGTATGGCAAACTTCCGAGGAGCTATGCGAGGCCGTGGCGCTGGTGGACATTGGCGAGGTAAAAATGCTGGAAGCTGGGAGGGCCCTCCGCGTGGTAGAGGTGGTGCTCGTGGTGGTCGCAAAGCAGTTTGTATATATTTCCAGCGCAAAGGATCTTGTCGACAAGGTGACAATTGTACGTTTTTGCATCCCGGCGTCAATTGTCCATTTTAATTATAATTGTACATACTAGTGGTTTAAGTTTTGTTGTAAAAAAATAAGTCATTATCATATATTCTGAGCTGCGTGTTTGACAGGGGCGCGTATACTCTGGGATTGTAAAAAACTGAAACCGCTATTCTTCTTTCGTATTAAGTACTGCGCCGCTGCAAACA
Organism: Mythimna vitellina; assembly: GCA_949316375.1. NCBI lineage: Eukaryota > Metazoa > Arthropoda > Insecta > Lepidoptera > Noctuidae > Mythimna > Mythimna vitellina. Next base: position 11,523,066 of record OX438691.1, on the reverse strand, counting down.
TGTAAGCACAGCCTTTGTTTAGAGTTAGACACTCAAAAAGACTGGTAATTAAGTATCTAAAACTCTAAGTAATAGTTGTTTAAGCATGTAAATATTTGTAAAAATACTTTTAAGAGTTTATACGAAATACAAATTTATTAATTTGAGAATATTTTGTTTGATTTAACTTTATCTTGACAAAAAATGTCTGGGGCAATAACACCGCTTGCACCACGAACACGAAGTAGGTCATTTAGATAAGGACATAAATTGCCGCAATTAGGCGCAACTCACACTGGCACAGAGATGAAGAGTCGCGACTTAAGTATATTACAAAGTAAGTACTCGGTGACTTACTTTGTAATATATACTGAAGTCGCTTTCAGCAAGCATTGCCTTAAAACGGATGTTGGCTTAGCTATAAATCATAAACACCCGTATTAGAGCCGTATCAATGCATGGAGCAATGGTTATTGTGCTCTATGTATCAATGATACAGATCCCCGACGACGGCATGTGCAATTTGTAATATGTTATCCACGGGTTCCTTCTATTGGGCTGAATCTAGATACTCTGAAATTTATTTGGCATAATCTTCTTTAGGTCCGGCGCCCATTATCGGCATCGGCAAAGAAAAGTATCCTTCGGCATCCCTAAACGGATCCTTCGGCATCCCTAAAAGGATCATTCGGCATTCCTACATCCGAGAGCTCGGTGTTGAAAACTATGCCTCGGCATGTATGTAAGGATGCCGAAGGATCCTTTTCCTTGCCGATGCCGATAATGGGCGCCGGGCCTTAATCGAATATTTTTAAGGCATACAAATTTTTTTTTGGCAAACTTTTAACATAGCAGAATTTTATTTGGCACAATTACCTTTACCATAATTAATAATACCTACCATAACTTCGAAATATATTTGACCGAATTTCATTTACCTAAGACTTTTCAACTATTATCGTTTAGTTTTTTTTTTATTTCATCGAAGCTCGCGTGGGGCCGCCGCCCAAAGCGAGCTTATCGTAGATTGCTCCTCAGCTCGCGGGCCGCCCTACCCCTCCGCCATTAAGGAAGCTCGCGTGGGGCCGCCCAAACCCCGCAGCGCCGGAGCCGTGACAGAAAAAATCCTTGCTGCATGTTGCATGCCTGCTTCCCTGCTGCATGCCTGCTCCCATGCTGCATGCCTGCTTCCATGCTACATGCCTGCTTGCATGGTGCATACTTAAAGCAAGCATCCTTGTTTGCATGCTTTTTATTGTGACTAATAATGATCAATATTACAATAATGATTTTAATTAATCAATTAAGTGCCATGGTAATTAAAACAGTGGTATAATGAATGCTCGAAAACATAATACTTCGAACAAATGTTAATTCGGCTAAGTGTAACATCGGTGAAATTTTTTTCGACCAAATGAAACGTCGAAGTAACGAAAAAAATCGGATTGATAATAGGTCAAGGTCAACTGATACAGTGGCAGTCGTGACTTTAATGAAATAAAAAAAAATTAGGTGAAATGAAATTCGGAATTGACATCAAATGTCCTAAATATCGATATTTATTTATTGTATACGTGATATCATGTAACGGCAAAATCGGGACAGACAGTAAAACAAATCGGGATTTTGGGTTTTAGATCGGGAAAAATATATTTTTCAATTAAGTTTTTTTTTGAGGTGCGAAATCATCCAATGACTTTTCCCGCTCAGTGTCAGACTTTTACTAGCTAAAAACCAGACTTCTTCAGTCCAACTGTGCATTTCAGGGCCACGGTCACTATTTCAAACGTTCCCGCAGCTTTAGCAAGCATTTGCACTACTGGGCCCCTTCAGTTTTGCTAGTATCTCTTTGAAGAGCGTGTGCAACACGACACGCCATCGACTCGGGCCTTGTCTTTATTGGATGTGTGAACGACGAGCTACCCATTGCTCGTCGTCTACAAACAATGGATTTACTACGGCTGGAAATCGCTGTGCGACTCCCGACGAACAGGACATCACCTTTGGGAACGACTGGAACGTGAGGGTGTCCGTTTCTTCACGGTTGCTGTCAACTTATTCGCGGAAGGAGACGACCGCTTCCCATTCTCTCTCACTCCGGACCATGGCCAGAACCAAAAACCGATGCGAGAGGGCGCCACCACCAAACGCCTCCACGAGGACACAGTGGCGCCGCCCAATCGGGGCACTCTTCCACCGTAAGCTCCACCGTGTTAGTAAAGAAAACAAAAGACAAAAAAAATTGAAGTTATGATTAGTTATGAATGATTACCGCTGTTTAAATATTTTTATGTTAAAATTATATTGTTGGTTACATTTTCCTGCATACATGAATAGAATGGATGAAAGTCGAACGAAGATCGATCTAATTGGGTCACAGATTACTTATAAGTATGTGGATTGAGTAAAACAGAAAATACTCGATGATGGATGAAGATAATGCGACTCTGAGCCAGAAAGACACGAGAGAGAGATAAGTTAAACCCATCTGCGACGATAAACTCGCGTGGGACCGCCGCCGCCGGAGCTCCGCAGCGCCGCAGCCGTGACAGAAACCATGACCTGTACTATGACATACCTGTGTACTATGAAGTTTATAGTAAGATTGTTTCATTCTTATTTCCAGTGTGGGTAAGAGATGGCGCTAGACAACCTGCATAGCTCTGTCTCTTACCCTCACTAAAATAAGAATGAAACAATCTTACTTTGAACGTCATGGTAACCCCGCTTGCCTGCTGCATGTTGCATGCTTGCTTTCATGCTGCGAGTAATCATCATCATCAGTAATCGAACCGATAGTTTTTGTGTGATGCCTGAACAAACATACAGACAGACAGACAGACAAAAATTTTTTTAATCACATTTTTTGGTTCGGTGTCGGTCTAGTAACAACCCCTGCCATTTATTTTTTTGATATTTTCAATGTACAGAATTTTCACTTCTACAGTTTTATTATATACCTATAGATTGTAATATTTACGACAAGCGGATTTAGGACATTATTATATTTAGGGATTTCAATTTTATGGCATGTGTTATTAAGTTCGGCTAAGTTATTTCGGACAAATGATGATTATCTTGACTCAGACGATTCCTGGCTTGATCTCATACTGGCGTCTTCTGTAAATCTGGTTGCTAACCATGGCCAGATTGCGGTCCCTGGGTTATCGAGGCACGATTTAGTTTATTTATCGTACAAAATCAAACCACCAAAACAGCGGCCTGCCATTGTGTTCCTCCGGAATTTTGCTAGGTTAGACGAAGACAAGCTCAATAGTGATGCTAGAGCTATTGATTGGGTCGATGTCGAACAGGCAGCGACTGTGGATGAGAAAGTAGACATTTTTAATAGGGCTTTACTTAAGCTCATTGATGTGCATGCGCCTCTGAGGGCTGTCCGTGTTAAGCGCCCCCCGGCTCCATGGATTACCCCTGGAGTTCGAATGGCGATGAGACGGCGTGACAGGGCTTTTCGAAGACATAGAAGAGATCGTAGTGAGGAGAACTGGAACCTGTACAAGTTGGCTAGAAACCGGTGTAACCAGATGGTAAGAGCTTCTAAGCGCCGATACATTTGCGAAAATGTCCTCAACTCTTCACCGGCTGATATTTGGAAGTTTCTCAAATCACTTGGTATAACAAAGTCCTTCTCTCATACTTTTCCCTCTAATATATCTTTGGATGATTTGAATCAACACTTTTCATCGTCGGTTACGCTTGCGACTTCTGTCAAAAATAATACTATTCTTAATATAACTTCCACGCCAATTTTACCTCATGATTCTTTTTCTTTTTCCCCTGTGACCGATGCAGAGATCCATAAAGCTTTCACTGCGATTAAGTCCAAGGCTGTCGGCTGTGATGGAGTCAGTAGAACCATGTTATCTTATATGATTAAAACGTTGCTCCCTACTATCACTCACATCATCAATTCCTCCCTCCAGACTGGGGTATTTCCCACTAGTTGGCGTAAAGCTTTTATTATCCCCCTTCCTAAAATTCCCACCCCCACTTTGTCAAATCACTTTAGGCCGATTTCCATTCTCCCTTTCCTATCTAAAATCCTGGAAGCAGTTTCCCTTAAACAGATATCATCCTTTGTGTTTAGGAATAAACTGTTATCCCCTTTCCAATCTGGTTTTCGACCTGGCCACAGTACAGCCACAGCCTTGCTTAAAGTTACAGAAGACGTCAGAAATGGCCTGGAGAACTCAAGGTTAACGGTGTTAGTTTTAATAGATTTCTCCAACACTTTTAATACCGTTGATCACGACATCCTTTTGGCCATTTTGTCTCAAATTGGGATTTCTTCGTCGGCACGGGATTGGTTCTCATCATATCTTCGTGGTCGTCAGCAAGCTGTACGTGCTGATCAGAAGATTTCTGAATGGTGCGACCTGCAAACCGGCGTTCCACAAGGCGGTATACTCTCTCCACTCTTATTTTCTTTGTTTATTAATTCCATCACTGCTATCCTCAAATGCTCTTTCCATCTGTACGCTGATGATCTACAGCTCTACGCGCAAACTGACGTTGACAATCTCGATGACTGTATCTCACTTATAAATGCTGATCTTTTGGCGATTAGTGATTGGTCAAGCAGATTTGGGGTTACTGTCAACGTCAGTAAATGCCAGGCTATTCTTATTGGCAGTTCATACTTTTTACGTAGCTTGGACACTAGCCGACTACTGCCGCTTCTTTTCGGCAATACAGTTATCCCTCTCTCGCCACACGTTAAAGACCTTGGCTTATATATCGACGATAAGTTAAGCTGGAATAAGCATATTGCTCAGGTTAGCCAGAGGGTCACCTTCACGCTGCGATCTCTCTATAGATTCAAGAATTTCCTTCCATCAAGCACTAAAGCCACTTTGGTCCAATCGCTTGTCTTGCCTATAATTGACTATGCTGATGTTTGTTACTCTGATCTATCCCAGGAACTTCTAAACAAATTGGATCGACTTCTCAATAACTGTATTCGTTTTAAAGTGTGATAGGTGTTTTTGTATTATATGTACATAGTTAGGTTTAGTATAATAGTATTTACAGTTTTTATGTACATAGTTAGGTTTTAGCATAAATAGTTTAGTTAATATTTAAGTTCTATGATAGATTTATATTGAAAACTTTAATAAAGAATATAATTGATAAAAAAAAAAATCGTTTTATATTTGGCCTTCGTAAATATGATCATATTTCTTCTTTCCGTTCTCAGCTTAAATGGCTGCCTATCCGCCACAGGAGATCCCTCAGATCCCTCTGCACACTCTTCACTATTATGAACGATCCATGTGCTCCTGAAATTTACTTTTAAACAATATTTTAAATTACTGGGCAGCTCTCATAATCTCAACCTTCGAGCATCCAAAAACATTCTTCTTCATATTCCTTCTCACCGTACTGGGTTTATGGCTAATTCTTACACAGTCTCTACCATAAAACTCTGGAATGTGCTTCCCCTTGATATCAAAAAAGCTGAAAGTAAATTTTCCTTCAAGCGTAAAATTCGGAACTACTACTTGAAGTTATCTCAATCTTAATTCGGTCTTCGTCATAATTGCTATATTTTAAGTTCTCTTAATTAGAATGATTTCTTATGTATCATAGTATTTATTAGTTTATTATATTAGCATATATACGTATTTTATTATTATAGCCACTTAATTTAATGATACCACATTCTATTTCAAAATATTTGTTATTTATTTATTGTGCACAACTTCCACAGTGTTGTCTTTTTAACCCAATGGTTGATTGGTAGAGAATGCTTTGTGGCATTAAGTCCGCCTATGTACCACCACTGTACATGAAGTTTAAATAAATAAATAAATAAATTAGGACAAAAAAGTTATGGCACTTTAAATTTTGGATAAAAAATTTAGGTGACACAATAGAGAACCCCTAGCAACACTAGTTAGAAGGCTTCGTAGTTATATTTTTTATAACCATCCAGAAATAGGAGGAGGCCTAAATCGACCGTAAGTAAACCGACCGTGTTTTATAACTAACTTTAGGCTACCGTTTTGATATTACTATTACCACTGCAGCTAATGACTAGGTATCGATATAAAATGTTATTTTCTAAAATGCCAGACAATTTTGCTGTCAACATTATGTGTAATTGTTTTTTCTTTTTTTTTAATATAAGTTTTAAAAATTCTATGTTTATTGATGTTAGTGGGTGTACCGTATAATTAACTATAAATAAAATAAATCAAATGTATGTCAAAAGACGTTCTGACTGTAAATTTTCTGCAATATGATGGTTCTGTGCCTAAAGATGACTAACAAAATTATGAGTTTTGAATGTAGGTATAACAAATGAGTGTATGCGAAACGATTTTCAGCGAAATGAAGTTTATGCTATCCGTTGTTATGTAAAATAATATTATGACATAAAAAGTTCTGCTAGAAAAGGTAGACCGGTAGATAAGATATAAATGGAAAAATAGAAATAGTATACGTACTAGTTATCGAGCATATTTTTTAAAATTACATCTCATCTATTGTGAATTAATTGATCTCAAATTAACGTCTAGGTACTTCGAAACTAGAAGTTTAGAGCTAGGGCACGTATTTGTATAGTTAGGTAGGTATATGAATTAAGAAGAGCTCATAATATAGCCAATGTGACCGCTATTGGTATAGCCATTAGCGGTCACATTCATTGGTTTATTAATCAACTGTTTAACTGTTTGTTATTAAATTTTGACCTGGGTGCGAATTTTCGTAACTTCAGATGTCTAAATTAACCGGACCAAAACCGAGGTTGAAGAGTATAAAATCCTGTAAGAGCACATCGTGTCCGATCTGCAACTATCTTTGAAAGGTTTATTCTTCATTTTTGAAAATGTTTGCTAGTCTAGCCTGCCTAGTCTATAACCAGTAAAAAGAGCCAACTGGGACAGGGATATCACGGGGCCGAATGTTCCGATTATAACCCTTTGTTTTTATTGTTACAATTGTTGTTGCCGATAAAGTACGCAAGATGATTTTTTTTAAACTCAAATAAAGCTGAGGGCAATAGCCCCACTGTTTTGGTGTCATAATAAAAAATGGTGAATTTTGTACCAAAACAGGTCCTTTATTTTATTATTTTTCTAAATAATTATTTGATTTGATGATAATTGACGGCGGCCTATCAGAGCGCTTTTTACATGACTGCCCAAAAAAAGGACTTTTTTTATGTTATGTTTTCAGGGTGTGTGTGGGACTGCGATGAAAATTTCAGTTTTTTTTTTTTTTTTTTTTTAATTGATATAAACCGGTGCTTGACTGCGATCCCACCTGATGGTAAGTGGAGATGCAATCATTGATGGTCAGGCGCACTAGTTTATTAAGAGCCTATTCACTCTAGCCTTGAAAACACCTATATTATAGTTAGACGGAAAGACCGCAGCAGGCAGATTGTTCCAGTCCTTCGATGTACGCGGTATAAACGACGAAGCGAAACGCTTAGTCCGGACCGTTGAAGTTTCAACAACGTAAGGGTGGATACTCGCCGTTCGTCGGCTTTGTAAGTTAAGTTTTGTAGATCGAGTCGAAACGCAGCGTCGGAAAGCCTCCCAAAAGGTGGACCGACGATGAGAGTTGTGGCGTCGATTAGGGGAGGCCTATGTCCAACAGTGGACGTCTTTCGGCTGAAATGATGATGATGATGAGATCGAGTTGTTTCCGAGATTCCGTGTTTAGTCAATGAGTGACTACTTTCTTCCCTTTTCGATAAATTAACAAACATCTTGATTTTTTTTTTATTTTTAGTTTATTTTTTTGACATGGCAGTAATTTTTTTTTTTTAATTATTTGTTTATGTGATTGCGATTTGGTCGTATTTCGGGACGCAGCGCGGCGGCGTGACAATTTTCTATCAAGAATGAAATGTGACAGCTTGTATGACATTTGATGACAGGACACTGTTATTGTGAAAAGTGAAAACTGAAAATAGTGATGCTGGCTGGCTGGGTCGTCGGGTGATCGGTCGCTGCTTGACTTCTCGATCGAAGCCAAGTAAGACAAACCAAATAGATTAGGAAACAATGTTTATTTAGTCTTTTAATATTCTGGTGTGTATTTTTTCATATGCTTAAATCAATTTTTTGCAATGTTATAAAACAAAAAAAAAATATCTATCATAACAAGATGCAACGCTGGTTTTTTTTAGAGGACCCGAAAAAAACAAAATATAAAGCACCAAAAAAAATGGCAGAGAAAAAAGCAGAACCTGTGAATATAGTGACATCACAACAATGGAAATTCACAGTTTGCGCTTCAGATGTCGGGCCCAAAGAAATCATGTTCATTACAGGAAGTATTCCAGAGCTTGGTGAGTGGAACTATGACAAGATAGTTTTACTTGACCGTGAAGAAGGTACAGATATGTGGTGGAAATCAATTACAGTTCCCAACACCTATGACATATTGTACCGTTATGGTAAATGTCTGCTGAATGAGGCTAATCCTAATGATATCATCATACAACAATGGGAAACCCACCAACAGCCACGCATCCTCAAAGAAACTGTATTGCATCCTTATATTGATACATATGGTGATTATGATGGGAAGCAGTTGGTATCTTCTGGATGGCTCACAGTAACCACATTGCTACAGTTTCAATTTATGAACAATCCATTAAGACTTAAGAGTTGTCTGGCTAAAAGAATTATGAGTATTAAAGTTACACCTGTTAAATTGTCTTTTGGGACGGAAGTGCAGGCTGATGATTCATCACACAGCATGGATGTAGGTGGAGTTGCATCTGGAGTGCTTGTTGATGTGTCTACACTCAACAATGATCCATCTGTTTGTGGTATGAAGCCACAGGAGCAATTTGGGAGAGATTATAAACCAGATGATGTGTTACTGATAAATGTCACGGCTCCAGACATCATGTCGCTTGCATATCTTGTGGATTTCTATTGTGCTAGCAGTTGTGCCGCATCTGAAGATCCTCCATGCCATGTGGGTTATACATATGTGTTGCCAAATATGATTAAATTATCTGAAGGTACTATGGATCTACCTGTGACATGCAATGTAAAGCATCGTCCTTTAGGAACAGTAAATATTAGATATTTAATTGTGAAACCTATGCCTGAGCAGTTATGTAACTTGAAGCAGTCATTTGCAAAATATTGGGATCCATCTTGGACTGGTCTGGAGGTTGGGCATCGGGGACTGGGTGCTAGCTTTAAAACCAAAGAGTGAGTAGTTTTACCATTACATTTGATGAATCCTTTAAAAATCAAACTTGAGACTTGATCTTGTTTTATTTTTGGAACTAATATAATAAAATAATTAATTTTCAGCGGGAATGCTATTCGTGAAAATACCATAGCATCCCTTAAAAAAGCAGCTGCTAGTGGGGCTGACTTGCTAGAATTTGATGTTCAGCTAAGCAAAGACATGGTTCCAGTTATTTATCATGATTTTTATGTATGTATATCATTGAAAAGAAAGAAGGAAATTAATCAATTAGAAATGTTGGAAGTACCTGTGAAGGATTTGACTTTGGAACATCTACAGAAACTGAAGGTATGATCAAATATTTGCTTTATATAGACATTTTGTAAGGGAATTGAAATTATTTGGCTTAGTCACCTATTTATTGCCATTCAAATTTTTCTTCAAATTGCATCGCTTATAGATACTGCAAGGGAGGTAGTTGGGTAGTCAAGAAATTTGAATGTACCTAAAGTTCAGCAGCTCTTGCCTTCAAATATCTCGGCAAAGCGGTAGTTTAAAAAAAAAATACGTAAGATCTCGACTCATAAACACTTACGTCCAAATGTTTGGGAGCTCATCTATTTTCAAACCAAACAAAACCACTGAAAATATGTGTTAAAAATTAGCAATCAAAAAGTTTTAACATTATTCTCTGATTATGACTGACGAAACACGTGTTTTGTGATTTAATCCATTGGGTGCTTTCTATTATGCAATAGTGCGGTTTATTGAACATCTTTGTTAGTTTTCACTTTTTTCTACTCTTAGTAGTCCATGAGTATTGACAAGAGAAAAACATACAATTCTACATGAAAAAATAGATTACAATGGGCAAAAGCACATAGAACTAGACAATTACAGATCAATGATAAAATCTCCTTTGGGGTGTAAAAAACAAATCGGGACTTGTGTTTGACTTTGAACACGGGTCACAATCACAAGAAAACAAAGGCTTTAGAAATATGTGTGTACTTGAACCTTTTGAGTAGCGTAATTAGAGACACAATAGAAAGACAATGACCGGGGCACAGTAAAGGAACAGTACGGAAACTGCCTACAAACGGTCGGAGCAGCATACTCACACAAACATCGCATCTACGAGACCCCAAAGTGTTTCTCGCAGTGCTGTCAGTAGCGAGTGCCGCGTCAAGACAGAGTGGTCACGTTTATTTAAGTTTGCGCGATCTTTATAAAAATGCCCCGAGCGTATTGCGTAGTATACGGCTGTTTGAACTCAGGTTCTTCAAAACCGGAGCTATCGTTTTTCAAACTTCCTGCTGACTGTGAAAGGTAAGAATTATTTATTATTATAATATTGTATCGAATAAAATTACGAATCCGTGTGAGCGATCACAATAAATTCGTAAACTTAGAATGTAAATCTTGTTTTTTTTTTACTACTAAGGGGCCTATTACGCCACTCGATATTCAGTCTTAGTCAGTAATTTACATTTGTTTACTTTTTTTTTACTTTAACTCTTTCATCATGGGTATCGTTTTTATGGTTTTCGAGGGTTTTACATCACTATCGGTTGTCAAAATGGAAATCCAAGATGGCGGCTGCAAAAAATTATCAACTTTTTCGTCATGGGTGTCGTTTTCGCGGTTTTCGAGAGTGTTGAAGCTGATAGTGCTGTCAAAATGTAAATCCAAGATGGCGGCTGCAACAAATTATCAACTTTTTCATTATGGATGTCGTTTTCATGGTTTTCGAGGGTGTTAAATCCGATAACGGTGTCCAAATAGAATTCCAAGATGGCGGCTGCAAAAAATTATCAACTTTTTATTACGGGTGTCGTTTTCATGGTTTTCGAGGGTGTTAAATCCGATAGTGGTGTCCAAATAGAATTCCAAGATGGCGGCTGCAAAAATTATCAACTTTTTCGTCATGGGTGTCGTTTTCGCGATTTTCGAGAGTGTTGAAACCGATAGTGTTGTCAAAATGTATATCCAAGATGGCGGCTGCAACAAATTATCAACTTCTTCATCATGGGTGTCGTTTTCATGGTTTTCGAGGGTGTTAAATCCGATAGTGATGTAAAAATGTAAATCCAAGATGGCGGCTGCAAAAAATTATCAATTTTTTCGTCATGGGTGTCGTTTTCGCGGTTTTCGAGAGTGTTAAAAAGGAGCCAACAATAAAACAGTATAATTGGTTACTTCAACGTCAACGCCATAAAAGCAAATTCAGAAGTATTTCAGTTTTTATTGAAATACTTCTGAATTTGCTTTTATGGCGGGCTGTGATATGATCGTCTTTTACTCAGGTTAACCGATGCGATGCAATGAGATTACCTATTTAAATTTAATTTGTAAACTAGTTATTTCTGTTCGATTGAATGATCACTACAAAACACATTTTTTTTTTCATAAAAATAAACAATATCAAAAACATTAAGTAACAGGGACAACCCTATTGCTTTAATGGAGCGTAGGTAATTATTTTATCAACTAGGCTTAGTTTCTATACTGTTCCATATTTATACTGTGCTCGGGGTTTAATGAATTAAAAAACATTATTATGATATCGCGTCATGATTTGGGGGTGTTATTTGGTAACAGTAAAGAGTGATATGAAAGAAAAGGAAGTTAGTGATAGCATGACGAGTAACAGGGCAGAGTGGAAGAAAAAAACGTGTTGCGCCGACCCCAAATAATACGGGATAAGGGCAGGAAGATGACGATGATTTGGTAACAGTAAACTTGAAAATTTAAGAGGATAACCAAAAAACTAAACAAAGAAGACTATTTAAAAATTCATAAAGATTCCGCTTAGTACTTAGTGGACTAAATCGCATTAGCCTTGGATTCACTTTTCTAGGGGACTAGATTTGGTCGCGGGTTTGCCCGCGTACATAAAAATAAAATTATAGTCTATGTCACTCAGGAATAAAGCATCTTCTATCGGTAAAAATTCTGCAATCGGACTAGTTCTATCAGAGATTGCCTCCTACAAATAATAAAATAAAAAACAAATTTTATCTCTTATCATATTAGTGTAGATTATGAATAAAAAAAAATGAAGAAAAGGTATTAAAAATGGCCATCTCAATACTAATCTTACTCCCATTGAACTTGCTTGGAATGAAATGTTAAGAAAACTCGAAAAAATAGAAGGCTGAAAAATCGATTTCTAACTAGCTAAGAATATTTATGGTAACTATTGGAATGCGAATGGAACAAGTTACCTATGCCTAGGACCGATGACCTGATGAGCACTAGCGTAGCTAGCCGTGGGCGATGTGGGCGGCCCACTGCCTCGCACCCAAAGGTGCCTTTATGAACGAGATATTTTTTTATAATTGATAGGCTCGTGTTTGCCCACTATTTTACCTGATGGTAAGTGACGATGTGATCGAACACTAGGGTTGCGACAATCGCTGTCTCGTTTTAGAATTTATGAAAGAAAAAAACGCGGCGAGTGCGAGTCGGACTCGCGCACTGAGGGTTCCGTATAAACTTACGTATGAAAAAAGTTCGATTCCCGAATTGAGTTACGAAGATTTTTCCCAATCGCAAAAAACCACAAATTTACAATTTTCAGATTTTTTCCTATACTTGTGCTATGAGACCTTGCTTCTTGCAAAATTACAAGATTCTAGGTTGACGGGAAGTACCCTATGAATTTCGAAATCACGTTTTTGATTCCCTTGAAATTTTCGAATACACGTTTTTTATGTCATAAAAGGCGGTATCTTTTATTTTTCGTTAACTCCAAAGTTTGATTTTTTCACAACTTCAAGGGACCGTAGAGCTGAGTATCTGGTTTTAATTTAAATTCGATACCTCCACACGTTCCCGTGATAAAAGGTCTTGACAGACAGACAGACAGACAGACGGTCAATCAAGCGATCTATAGGATCACTTGATTGTCCGTCTGTTTGTCTGGGTATCGTTTTTTTTTAAGGTACGGAACTCTAAAAAGGCCTCGCTGATGTGCCTTCGCCCACGTCTAATTTAGTCCACGCTATGTATCTTCTGGTGAGGGTCGCTGGAATCTAATGGAAGCGACACACATAGGACCGGTCGTATGGTGATACTTGAGAGTCGGGGGAGGCTATGTCTAACAGTGGACGTCTTTCGGCTGAAAAATGATGATGACTTTATTAAAAAAAAATTCGGGTACTTTATATTTACTTATATAAATAATTTTCTGTTTATTTTTTTAATTTACGATAACAAAAATAGACGGCTTTGTTTTCTTTTATTTGATTTTACCTGCCGGCTTCCAAACTTGGGCGTGTGATAGGTACCATTTTACTTTTTTTGTGCCTAGTCGTGCGTCGCAACTTTCAAAAAAGTAATAATGTCTTCCATGCACCAATTTTCGCAGCCTAGGGGAAGATATTTTAAAAATAAATAATAAATAAGATAATAATTTGACGTTGAACATTTTACATTGACACGCACATCAGTCATCATCAATCGACAAGATCGCGAGGACGTCGCGCGTCGCCGGATGATGCCCGCTTGATGTGGGCGTCGTCGTCTGTTCATAAAATTACGCTACAGAAAATAAAGTGTAATACAAATTTATCTAGAAATATTCTGTCCTGCGCTCCTCGTTGTACGCTTAGTCATAAACCTATAAGCTTCATTTATAAACTGCTAATGAACGAAGTGAATTTTGAAATGTGCATTGTAGATTGGTCCTGAAATTATGACTAATCTACAATGTACCCAGTAAATATATCTTCAATTCATCATGTTCAGCAAGTTTATCATTTTGTTTGCTACTTTTTTTTGCATTATTGTTGCAGTTGAAACTCGTACCCATCAACATCACAATTAACGACCATGACCCAACGCTCATACTCATGAGTTTAAGAGCACATAGGTAGACGTTTATTGGTTATCATGGACGTGCCAATAAGTAAATATTGACATCTAGAAATTAAAGAGTTATGCAACAACTCTGTCGGTCGACCTTCGTTAGATCTACAAAGTAAAGCTCTGCGTACTGCGCTTCTCCCTCTGGTTGGCACCCCTGAACAATCTCTACTCACCGAGATTTTGGTAAAAAGTCTCGATTGACATGTGAATAACTTCGACAGTAATTTTAGGTAATTAGTTTATTTATCAATTAATTATTATTAACACACAGAATATTATTGCATTGCACACATATAATAATAAACATACAAAAAGATTTCTGAAGATATCTCCGTCACATATAGGTAGATTGGTTATTTTAAAATTAACTCCAATCTAAAAATCGCTGTCCTGTGTTATAGGTATTTCCCAGGAATGATGATGATTTCCTAGCGTGCCGTGGTCAAAGTTTAAACGCTCTTGGCTAATTACAAGGCAAATTGAATGAAAACTTTCAGACCTGCGAGATCAAGAAGCTAAATAAGGCGCTAAAAGTAAGGAATGCAATCTCGACCCAACATAGAGATGCCCCAGCAGCAGAAATCCCGACCCCGACCCCGACGACCAGCCAAAGTAGGCGCGGGCTGACGGACGACGAGCAATGGGTAGCTTGCTGTCCGGTAACCGTCTGGACTGGGCCCGAATCGTGGACAGCGTATAGTGTTCCACGCGCATCTCAAATAGATGTCAGCAAAACCGTAGGGGAACTGCCGGGTCGATGCCTACTAGGGTCATAGGTTTGACTTTTGAAAACTTTACCCGTGGCCCTAGAACGCAAAGTGCAGCTGAAGAAACAGGTGTAGATTGAAAGTTTATGCTTCCAAATTGGTCCCATAGAAGTATTGTTATGATCTGATGATGAACTTCGAAGATATGGAACAGAACTCCTCATAGGAAAACAAAACAGAATTGTCGTAACAAGTAAAATTGCTTGGTTTATACATGTAGTCGATGTCTGACTGAAAGAAGAGGGAGGATATATCGAACTGATCTGATGATGAAACCGGAAGGTAGGCCCGGGCTTTGCTTATTGGAATTGTCATGCAATGTTTTAAAGTTGTACAAACAATTTTATACAGACAATAAAACTAGGACAGTTGATGTACAAAGGCGACCTTAACCCATAACTGGGTTTTCTTATAGCAAACCATATGAGTGAGAAAGAAATTTTACATTTGAAAAACCTTAAATGTACAACAAAAAATTAAACTAATTACGGCGAGGCAAGAGAAATGTTAGATGATATGTATCATTTGAAACAAAACGGCTCAACGGAACATTTGGAACAACGGCTCAACGAAACATTTGGAACAGCGGCCCAACGGAACATTTAAAACGCGGGCGTAATCTGTTACGTCGCGTCATATACACTTAACAGTTTTGTTTCATTGAATTTACGTTTAAGAATAATTTTAAGTAGATGTTTTTAGTTCAGAAGTTAATTATATTTAGAATATTAATGTTTCAATTGTTCCAAATAATGCATTTAAATCATTACTGATGTTTCAATTTTTTGGAACACTGTTTCGGAACAGTGAGTCGGTTCAGTAAAGTGTTACACACGCCTAATTTTTATCTTAAATATATCCTCTAGTTAATAATATGATTGTTCACAAAATTTAAATTTATGTTCTGAACATAACTTTTTAAATCTTCTTTTATATAGTTCTAATAATGTCACTAGGTATTTCGTTGTAACATTTAACACTAATCTATAAAATAGTTGAACGAATTTAACTTATTTCTAGTATCAAAATTATACAACCTTACTTTTAGTATATACGAAACCTGTAATAATATAATTTGTTCAGAATCAATAACTGAATCAATTCCAATAATTTTTACTTCATGTTAGATTTTTCCCAAAAATATTTAATTTTTTAAATATTTTTGGGTAGGTCACAAAAGCTTAAGTTGTGATTTTTTATGATAGTTATGAAATTTTCTACATAGATTCTTTATATAAAAAATACTAGACACGTGTTTCGGGTTTCGCATGTACTAAAACGAATGTTGTATATATGACTAATTTTGCTAAGGTAATCATAAGGTGATGTAGATTTTCCTTACATACCTACATACATTTTCATAAATAAATTGGCAAGCTACCGTGAACCTTTTTAAATAATTCCTCAAGAGACCCGCGACGACTTCATATACTTAAATGGTTCTACAGCACTCTTCTGTAAAATGTGAATACAATGTCAGCAACATGACCTCACCGCAAAATACAGTACGGTATAATGCTGTGAAAGTATCTAAAATCAAGACCAAACGCGCTGTTTCTATATCTGTTAACTATTTTTGAATTCTAACAACTTAAGGGAAATACCGCATGCTGCCCCGCAAAAGTTTTTATATGAGGTTCTTATTGTATGATTTCAAATCCAGTACTTTAATCAGTTAGTGGTGGCCAAGTGGTATCGGCCCCGACTTACGAGTTGTAGGTCGCGGGTTCAAACCCAGCCAGGCGCATTACTTTGTGTAATTTATTTCATCACCACTGCTCTCAAAACGGTGAAGGAAAACATCGTGAGGAAACCGGCATGTTCTAGAACCAAAAATTCGAAGACATGTGACATTCACCAACCCGCACTGGGCCCGCGTGGTGAATTACGGCCCATTCCCTCTCCTAGAGAGGAGGCCTTAGTCCCAACAGTGGGAACATTATAAGGCCGACTATGCTAATCAGTTAGTGAAATTAAGGCAATTGGTGTTTTTTTTTTCATTTAGTATTAATACCAAATCAGTTGCCATAAATCAATTTCGGTCCCGATGAAATTCGCGTCCTCGAGATTCCTTGACCGTTTGTCTATTTTAAATATCAATTATGTGTTATCAGCAAATAATACTATATTTGGTTGATTTTGTAGTAATTGGGGTAATTTAAGCCGTTTTTCGCGGACGTGGTGAATATTTTCCCTTTGTAAGCTTAATAAGCTAAGATTGCGTCATTTCCCGTTGTCTTTTAAGACCCTAGTGAGTGTGCGTCTATTACCTGATCTTAACCTTTCTGTCATTCAAATTTGATTAATTTTATTACTTCTATTCTTACAAATATAGCCCTTGAAACGACCCCTTGCCCACGACCTTGATGCGTCTCTCGTTTAATGCAATCTAACGCCTTCGAGGGTTCGCAAAACATTCCAATGGGGTCTTGTGCTTCCTCCCAGGCGTTAAAAATGTTCTTAATTGGGGTGACTGCGGCATCAATTAGTTTTACAACATCCTTTGATGAATAAAACAAATAGCCTAAAACAAATCCATTAATTATTATTGTTCGAAAAAATTGCTTTTCAAAAAGCATACCTAGTATGTCCGAAGAATCGCCGAGTGGCAGTGGGGAGGGCACATTTCTCACAGGACAGATGGTCGATGGGGATGAAAGGTTCTGGAGTGGCGAGAATTCTTAGAAGGCCCTCCACAAGATGGACCGGTGACCTGGTGATAGTCATGGGAATCTGATGACTGCGAGACGCACAGGAAATTACGATGATGATGGAGCATATATAATTAAGCTGTTATGCAGCTTAATTATATATGCTCTTGCTCTGCTTGCTCTGCTTAGTCTCAAAATCTCATTTATAACCCTAATAGCAACAGCAAACTTAACAAAAATGATTTTGCAGCTAGTGCAATAGATGGTGCGTATGGGTACACACAATATGGGTCTTTCAATAATTTGTGTTTACAGGTTTATCATTTAGTTGAAGGTCGTAATCGAGAAACGTTATTTTTCGATGAGGACTTGGAGGAACATCAACCTTTTCCCACCTTAGAAGAAACACTGAAAAAAATTGACCCACATGTTGGTTTCAATGTTGAGTTGAAGTGGACAATGGAACTGAAAGATGGTACCTTTGAACTGAACAACCCCTTTGATATGAATACTTACGTTGATCGGGTAAGACACATAATTATTCCGACATTGAATAAGCGCTCATTGTCTTGGTAATTTTTATCTTCTTGGATATTGTGGTCGGAGTACTTCCTGAGAATACGATGTTTGTAAACAGTTTTATTTATTGGAATCATTTTTATTTCCAGGTTTTAGAAACTGTTTTAAAGCATGCCGATAACCGCCGTATAGTATTTTCCTGTTTCAATCCAGATATTTGCACCATGGTGCGGAAAAAGCAAAATAAATATCCTGTTATGTTTTTAACTATTGTAAGTATACTTTAGAGCAAAGTTTATATATGTATGTGTTTGTGTTGGTTATCTTAGTATGAATACTAGTATGTCTAGCAAATGAAATGCTGTTTTATTTTCAGGGCATAACAAAAAGGTACGAACCATATCGTGATCCTAGATGTTCCTCCATACCGGCAGCTGTACAAAGTGCAGTCAGTACTGACATACTGGGGATTGTTGTACACACTGAAGATTTGCTCAGAGATCCTTCTCAGGTAATGAATTTTATCATAGATATTTACTTCGTTTTATAGCACTAAGCAAAATAAATAGGTATCGTAGGCTGTGCCTATGCACTCAATTATCGCAGCGTTAAGACCCCACTTTAAGGAGTGGCTGGAGCAGCTCCACGGCCCCCGCACATTCCGCCTGACGCAGGTTCTCACTGGACATGGTCAGCTCGGCAGGTTCCTGTTTCGGATTCAGACGGAAGAAATGCCTATGTGTCATCATTGGGCAGATTGCCTGCAGCACGCTATGGAACCGAGACTCGAGAGCATCAACCTCTTGAATCCGGCCTGGTTTTGGTCATGGTCCGGAGACTCGCCTTCTGCGAAGTAGGTAATGCTAGCGAAGGTGATGGCCGCCACCGTCAGGAGGAAATGAACATCCTCCTTTTATTTGCAGTTTTTCTATTACCACTTTCGATTTCGGCCGAAACTGGAAGATGAGCCGAACATTCGGTTTCGACTGACAATCGTGTTGGACACAATTTACAATGAACCTACCTACTGAGATTGATTTATCATGCGCTCAAAAAACAGATATGATTAGGTGGTAGGTATTAGACCAAAAATACTATGTACTTAAAATAAAAAAACCGCCGTCCCAACACGATGGCGACCTCGATCCATATTTCGATCTGTTTATAAATCGAGTCGTTCACGTGACGATTCACAATGTCGTCGGCTGATGTTTGTACTCTCGGAAAGATTAATCCGCCAACGTCACAATAGTATCTCGTTGTCAATTAATGCTATTATTATCATCTAATCTCTTATTGATCTAATCTTAAACGTTTTTAATTAAAAATTTTTTAGGGTTTAAAATAACGCCTTGATTGTTACTTATGAGTTTATACTATGTTCTTTAGAGCCGATTTTCAAATATGTCACAGTTGGCACAGTGGTTGAGCGATAGATTGTTGCACTGCGTGTCGCCGGTTTGATTCCCGCACCGAACAAATATTTGTATGTTTCGGGTCTGGGTGTCTTATTTATGTTTGTGAGTGCACCCTTGACACAGGAGTTTGGGCACGCCATAAACATGGCGGTAAGTCCCCTCTGAGGAGTGGCTGGAAAGATGTCACAGCGTCTTCACCTTCCACATGACGCAGGTCCTCACCGGGCATGGTAAGTTCGGGGGGTTACCATTGTGATAACCGCCTGGCGCACAAGGTGGAACATTCGGTGGAGGTGTGCCCCGCTTGGGCGGAGCACCTCCGTACGGCCGTCCGATAATCGTATATTTTTTGTAACATTATGTTAAAAATAATAAAATATGGGTTTCTGCCGATCAACAACGATCAGCAGTGTGGGCAAAACATGATCAAAGGTCAAAAGCTCGTCGAGTCCGGACATGTTATAGGAGTAGAAGAGCAAACAGATTAAGAAAATCAATCAGTTATAATTGGCAAAATGGTAGCATAGACAAAAATATCTAATATATATGATAGTATAATAACAGTATGTAAATAACATGTCATCTATATTGTTAATTCTGTTCATGTCCCTTTCTTTACAGCTTGATTGCAATAGAATTATTACAAGTGCAATTCGTAAATGTAAGGCAGACCGGTCTGGTAAATGCAAGCACGTCTGTGCCTTAATTTATTACATAAATTCCCCGAAAAGTACTAAGTCGAAAACTAGCGCTGCATATTGTAGTATTTTTATATGGGAGCCAGCTAAAAGGACGTTTGCTGAAATAAAATTATTTGAGATTATGTATACATTTAGTTTGTATTGAAAAATAACGGCAAAACATGCAACAATAAAACATTACTAGCTGTTGTCAAATCTAATCAAATAAATTGTTAGGATAAAGGTTTCGGATTTGCGCCACCAGGCGGCACAGCTTTCGTCATGCACGTTCCCTATAGTTAGTCGTCCATCAAAACCGTTACGTTTGGGGCACAAGTCATTTAAAGTTAAAGTGAGATGATTACATAACTTCTCTTTTGTCAACAGGTAAAGCTAGCCACAAATGCTGGCTTGGTCATATTCTGTTGGGGTGACGACATCATCAACAAAAGCGTTGTCAAACAGCTCAAAGACATGGGACTGCACGCAGTTATCTATGATAAACTGGACCAATATACTACCAAAGAAGTAAAGGTAATCATTTTAATAAATTATTATTAATTAGTTCTAGCAGTGAGATATAATGAGAAGCACCTACTTATAAACGCTCTTGAATTACTTAAATTGAATGTCATAGTTAATTTGTACTACGTTTTAAATTGCGTGGCATCCATGTCTATTAGAATCAAAAAATCTTCTGGACTTAATCCAACGACAAACTCAAAATTAATTTATTAGAAATCGTTAATTTAGGAAAAAGACAACCATTATATTCCGCGATTGTATAATAAATATGAAAAGTTAAAACAATATTTATTTATTAATATTTATTATGCTGTTTGACTTATTTTCTTTTTTAGTACCTAACTATTGTGTATACAAAAAAGTAGAGCACACAAAAACATGCAATTTTATCTTTTGGATAATACAATTTATGTTTCTAAATATTTAAAAAATCCCGCCTAAAAGCTGCCAGACAAGATTGCCGGTATGTCTCGTTATGTCTCGCTGCTTGTTACCTTGGATATTAATCACTTGGCAATTATGTAGTCCCATCTTAATATTAGACTGTTGAATGAACTAATAAAGGCCACGAAAATTAACATTCATGGACCAAATTACGAACAAATGATGTTGAACCAATCGTCAATAAATAACAATTATGTCGTGTTCGATTCCTTTGTTGACACATTACTATGCAGTTGTGCGGTAATCCACATCCTGGAGAAAACGATCATAATTAACTACTAAAACTAACTAAAATGTGCACCAATTAAATTATACCTACATTTAATGAGTGTGTATATGTAAGTAACGCTAGCATTTTTAATCATTAAAACAGCATGCTTGCTTAATTGCTGTCTCAAGGGGACCAATTTATTTGTTTTTTTTTTAACCAATTCAGACTAAGTATGTTTTTTAAAATTGATATAAAATTAAACTAGTGCTTGAAGTTAATAGATGTTAGAGAATTATTTCAACCTCGTTAATGAAATGAAACTAGTTGTGTATTTTTTTTTTTTGATGAAGTAAACGCGAATTATGTCCAAAACTAGCTAATAAATACTGCAAGCATCAAAAGGCATCTCAAGCACTTACACCATGTTGCATGCCCCCCCCGGGAATAACGTTTTCGTTCCTGCGTTACTAGTCAACACGTCGAGACGTCTTGGTAGATACAAGTCTGCACTGAGCCGCCTTTGTTCGCATTGCATACCTTCTATTCTTCACTTATGTTTTAATTGTGTTGTGACAACAAACAGGAGAGCATATTCCTGATGGAAGCCCGTGAATCCCAGCGTGATATCATGCAGCGAGCCGCTCTCGAGGATGCAGCTCTTGAAGACGACATTCTTGCCAAGCCTTCTACGTCGGAGCACAGTGCCAGTGTCGAGGAAGGAGGAAATAAACCATTCCTTGATCTTTCCGTTCGTGAAATACTACAAAACCGGTCCACTGCCACATCACTGGCGTCACTTGTGTGTCCCCTTGAAATCGATGAAGATAATATTGAATCTATAGAAAAGGAGTCCCAAGTGAAAGATCAGCCTAACAACTTTAGAGATGTCTACGTTTATCCGTACCCATGCAGCGACATGTCTAAGCAGTCACCCAAAAAGAAAAGGCGCCATTAATTTTGTATTAAATCAGTAATTTTATATGAAAAAACTAAAGTGAAATCCAAATTTGATTGATTTGCTCAAATATCGGTTAACCGCTAAAGAACACACTCTTTCATGCATTAATTTTGAAACAGTAAATATTTTTGTTATTGTCTACTTGTGTATCTCATTTAAAGATTTCTTTTTTTTTTGTATAAATCTGTAGCTCCGTTCTGAATAAGGGATAGTCAATTCATATTGTATAACACTACGAATTTATTTTATCATAGCCATACACAGTACCTACATAGTAAAGATAGGACCGTCTGAACATTTGCTTATGTCATAGGATAAGAGCTTACAATTTTACGTCTTTGGTATGACTGTCTCGCGCATTCGACCGCTGTCGACGATAGCTACAGTTTTGGTCTAGTGAGGCCAAGTCGCGCCAAATTAACGTCAAAAACTAAGCCCTGTTCTTACTGAACAAGTCAACTATCATAGTACCTATTCATACTTTTTGGAATTTGATTTATTATCTCTAAAGTAAGTAATCATCTTTCAGTTGATGTAGAGTTGGGTTTGTGAAACTTATGAATTTAAAAAATCAAAGTTAATTTTGTTGATGGTAGGTTTAGGCGAAATTCTAAACTAAGTAAAAAAAGAACATTCAATAAATAATTCATCTTTCTTCATCATCCCCTGAAAAAAAAGAATAACCCTGTAAAAAAGCCTTTGTAAGTAAATCAATTTGAAAAATTTTGCCTACATTTTTTAACCATATACATTTTTCCCTGACTGACCCAAACCCAACTGTTACACCGTCATGAACATAAAATGTTAAAGTATAGGTACGTGTAGTGGCGTAAAGAAATAGTGATTTAATTTATTATGTATTAATATGATTAAATTCAACATAGTTGAAAACTTCAAATTCAATTAAATTCCAGAAATAAATTAATGATTTTAAACAATTTTTTTTAACATTTTCTGTGATATTTTTTTTTTGTAAAATCAATTAGTCACCAGAAAAAAGAATTATTGTTAATGACTATGATGTTATAGTAAAAATATTTTTTTATAATACTAGGCTTTGATACGCCTTATATTTTCATAACCTTTATTTTAAAATAAATTGTGTCTGTGATTCAAGAAATGTTTTATTATTGTTTTGGTATCCTTCCTTTTAATACACGCAAGTGACTGTCACTGTTTACCAATGGGTAGAAGCACAGTAGGTAGGTACATTTTGATGAAAGTGTCGCCCACTTTGTCATTTCATCAGAGGTGGTAAAAGCACCCTTTGGAGCCGAGAGACTGCTTTGATTAGTAATGAATATAATATTGGCCACGTTCATCAAACGCTGTTTTTCAACACACTTACTCGAAAATAATAAGAAAACTTCGTAAATATAATAATATAGTTAGAAATTATTGTGAGATTGAAATTATTTTTTGCTTGCGAATTATTTTTCATGCGACTTGTCGGGGAGTGCCCGGCGACCAGTCTAATACAATAAATATAATAATTTGTAGCTAGTTGTGTCGGGAGTACTTTTACATTGCGAGCCTTAAAAACACACTACTTAGAGTGCCTTAAACCCGTAGTGTAGTGGCAGGAGTGGATTTTCGAGTAAGTGTGTTGACAAATATCTAAAATATATATATATGTCTATTTAATTATTCATTGAAATAAAATTTCTTTTTTTGTAACATGTCTGCTCGAAGGATCTAGAAGAATCGTAATCAAGGTACCGGTTTACCTATCAATTTGTCTAGGTTCCTACAACAACTTTCCAATTTCTTAAAGCCTGGTGCTATTGCAATGAATATCAATTATACAACATTTACCTAACTGGAATAATGCATACCTAATACAAGTATTGAAATGTCATTTAAATGTTCTTAGGTAGTGTTTTTCAAAGAAATTAGTCAGCCTAATTGTAGACAAATATTATGGGTATCGATACACTACAGTGTTAGTGCATCGATATTGGTATCTATGCACGCACACACAGACACACTAGTAACGTAATCGAAATTTATAAAATAGGTAATTTCTATTATCCTAAAATAATTCTTGGTTATTTTAAGATAAAAAAAATCCTAAGTAAGTTTTCAAAAAATAACTG
The DNA here is from genome assembly GCA_949316375.1 of Mythimna vitellina. NCBI lineage: Eukaryota > Metazoa > Arthropoda > Insecta > Lepidoptera > Noctuidae > Mythimna > Mythimna vitellina. The sequence goes on along the minus strand of OX438691.1, from coordinate 11,498,757 downwards.
AAATCGATTCAATAATTGGTTACTAAAACCAATTATTCTAAACACACTATTTCCAGGATGTGCGTTTATTAGATAGATAACATATTACTTCTAGCAATTCACGTAGTAAACTTTATTTTTGACAATAAAATAATTATTAGAACCTCGTATGGATTATTATCTACCTATAGTATTGTAAAACTTACTATATTAGCTCTGCCGTCATAAGAAAGAAGGCCGTAACTGACACTTTTGTCAAAAATGAGTTATTAACACATTCGGAATCAGCAAAGAAAATGCCATCTTAATCTCATTTCTGATAAAATTGTCAGTTACGCCCTTCTTTCTTATGACGGCAGAGCTGAGGTGCTTGTGCAGCCACTAAAATCTGTAGAGCCACCATCAACATCAACCGACCCGAGCGGGTTTCCCTAAAATTATCAACATATCTAGCGTTGCCAGGCGTCCGGATAAATCCGGACAGGGTCAGGCTTTTTAGTTGCGTTTCCGGCCAAATTATGCGGAGTCAGGCCTGTCCGGCTTTTGTTAGGCTTTTTAAATTAGATTGTTTTTTTAGATTTGTCAGGTCTTTTACTTTATCTTGTATCGCTAGCGTATGCGGAGCGGACTAGCAATTACTAAAGCAGCCAATTTTATTGTTGTTTCATTAGAATTAAAATATATGTCAATAATAAAAAAGTCGAGTTAGATTTTCAATAAAATTGTCGCCTATTTTACTCAAAGGTCTGGTTAAATTGGCTGGTCTTTCCGGCTTTTCGGTTTGAAGACCTGGCAACTCTAAACATACCTACTACGGTTTTTGAATTTGGAAGTTGTGTAAGGAATATTTGTTAAACTTTACTTCACCCTGAAAACTTTAGAATGTACTTAATGACTAATGATGAGTTAGACACTTTCCTAACTCCAATTTAGAAACCGTGAGATCGAGATTCACTCTTTTCATCAATTATAGGAACTAACTTTAGTTTTTCATATCCAATTATTCGGAACAATAACAATACCTAATTATAATCATGAGCATGGCTTGCTCAAAGCACTTTATAAAACTCTTAATCATTTTCTCATCACTGCTTTATCAAACGTCTCAGTAGGATCAAATTCTTTTAGATATTGTAGATATGTTCACACACATACTTAGGTACATACCTACTATGAATGACGAGCGAGAATCGCATCTTGCGTAGCGTAGCAGCCATTTATGCCAAATGTTTGTTAAACGAGCATCAGGGGAAATATACCTCTTATCAACTCTTATATCAAATATTACAAGCTTGGCATGTCAACTATAGTACCTACCTAATAATTAAGGCCTCCCCCACATTGGGCGTGCCCGTTCCTCGATCGTGTAGCGACGCGAGACCAACGCACCGCGGCGCTTGCATCGCTGACACGTTCGAGAAACGCACACGCCTTTTGTAGGGGAGGCCTAAGTATTTTAGCCAAGTAGTCCTCTCAGGTAGATAAGAATCAATTCAAATCTAATGCTAAAGCTTAGCTACTATGCTGTCGTGCATATAAGAATAATAACTTATCGCTTACATAATTATGCCATTAACAGAAATGAGAGTCATCGGGCTTCACTTTTATGGAACTCTACCTCATCCCTCCCGCTACGCCTGCTATTATCATTCGATACCTATAGTAAAAGGGATTTTGTAATTTCGGTAACTACTGTTTTACTAATAGGGAATATGCATGTTTTTTTATTTTTTGCTAAATTAAATATTTCTTTTTGGCTCTGGTAAACAAATATAAAAAAAATAATTGAAACATCTTCGTCAACAACGAAGTTATAAAACTTCAAAGCCGCTAATATCAAAGAGAAATCCGATATGGTCTTTGACGTCAAAAGCCATGACACCCTTACGGCCGACATAGAAAACGGCTCCTTTTTTTTGGAGAGAGACATTATTTTGTTTAAAATTGATTTATATCGTTTGATTTTTTACCAATTTTGATATCGTTTTCACGATTAGTATTCTGTTTTTTTTAGTGTTAAACTGGTTAGATAACAAATATTTTCTTCAAGCATATTCCCTATTGTGTAGGTAAAATATTGTTTTTTTCTTAATTTTGTTGTAAATGATTTTGTAGGTTAATTTTTTTTCTTGTTATTTGTCAAATAAATATATCGTATCTAGGCAGTTATTTTATTTACTAACCTACTTAACCAAATATCAGGTTTTTATCGACATGACTATCCATCGGTATTTACATCGAATTGCTAAAGTTTTTATACGAGAACGTCACAATGTCAATCTGACTTCAGGACCAGACCTCGAAACCTATCCTTCTGCAGCGGGGCGTGAGGCAGGTAAGTAAACGTCATTTCTCCAAAACTGTTTACGGCCGCAATAGCAGATGTCTTCAAGGTTCTAGACTGGAGAGGGCTAGGCATTAATGTCAATGGCGAGTACATCACTCACTTCGGTTTGCCGACGACATAGTAGTCATGGCTAAGACTACGGAGGAGCTCAGTACAATGCTCGATGAGCTTGGTAGAACTTCCAAAAAAGTGGGTCTTAAAATAAACATGGACAAAACCAAAGTCGTGGTAAATAACCGTGTACCCAGCACCCACTCCGATCAAGATTGGAAACTCTACACTCGAAGTAGTAGACGATTCCGTTTACCTGGCGGTGTGTCCAGACCTGGCGAATGCGCCGCTCATGAGCCGCTTGCGAGATGCGCGCGTGCGGTTACAGCCTAAGTTTGATGCGCCGCTCTAGTGCAGCTCCAGTAAGGCTCGAGAGGCGCGTGCAGTGCGCGCGCCGCTCGCGCACACGTAGCTTCTTTCGCGTTTGAACTGTGTATGTGTACCGCGAGTGGGACTCGCGCACCCCCTGCGCCGATCGAGTAAGGTGCGTAGCTTGCGCGCGAACGGCGCAGGTGCTTCGTACAAACATAAAATGCACGCGCGCAGTTCGCAAGCAGCTCGCGAGCGGCACATTCGCTAGGTCTGGACACACCTTGGGACAGACAATCCAGTTGAGTAGGTCTAACTTCGACAAAAGAGATTAATCATTGAATCCGACTCGGATGGGCAGCATTTGGAAAGAATGACTCAAGACGAAATTCTTATGACCAGAGCGTGTTGCCAGTGATGACATAATTGGCACTTAAACGGTCGCTTACAATGGGCCTCATCAGTCACCCAAAGGGAAATGGAAAGGGCGTTCCTAGCGTGATTGCATCAGGAATGAAGATAGGTATCAGCTGGAGAACCAAGGTCGCCGACATAGCCCGAAGAATTTTCAAACTTAAGTGGTAGTGAGCAGGGAACATTGCTCGTAAAACAGATGACTGATGAGGCCGAAAGGTGCTAGAGTGGCGCACCGGAAGACGCAGCGTTGGAAGGGCTTCCACAAAGTGAAGCGATTACCTAGTGAGAGTCACGGGAATGCGATGGGTGCGAGACGCACAGGACTGTTTGTTGTGGCGACACTTGGGGCAGCCTATATCCAACAGTAGACGTCTTTCGGCTGAAATGATGATGATAAATAGCTACATTTCAAAGTACCGCACCAACAGTCAGACTTATGCAGTGAAAGAAATTAGGACTAATTTTATTTCAACTGAATATCATCAATGTAGCGATGATATTTTTGCGGGATTACGAAAGAGTTACCGTGGCCCTGGACAGCAAAAGGCAACTAAAAAAAACACAGGTGGGTTTTAATCAGTAAAAGACGAGACCCCTCTCGCTCTATCCAAGCTTATAAAGTACCTACAATTTCCCACGTAAAAAAAGCAGATGGTTTTCATTACATAAACCAATTTCGAATTAGGTATAGTTAGACCTGTACCTACATACCGATCAGTCCAAAAAAGTAAAAAAATCATATCTATCCTTCAAAATTGTCTCTTAAACGATGAGATATTAACCTTTCGAATACTGTAATTAGAGACACAATAGAAAGACAAATGCTTTTTTACACCACCTGTTCGATAATGCCCTTTTTACACCACCTGCTCGATAATGCGCTTCTATAACATACAACCATCACTTAAAGCAAGTCATTCTGTACCTAGGGAGTTATTGCAGTATGGGCGATCCCTAGGGAATAATGAGATTCGAATTTAGAACGTCAAAAACGTGACTATAAATGTACGTGCATCAAACAAGTTTATTAAAAATTCAAACTGGCCAATAACAAAAAAAATACAAATAAAACGTGGTTACTGACGAGTTTCTAAAAAAAGTACCTAATGAAAGAGCGTGACCACAAGCGTTATAGAAAATTGAAACTATAATCTTAGAGTAGTGAATTTTGTTTGTTTCAAATCTCAAAACATGTCGAGTGATAGTTAAGATTACCTTGTAAATAATACTTATATTTCTCCAATGTATGATCTGTTTGAAAAAATTGTCTTTTAATTATTTCATTGATGGTGTAAAAAGTAGAGTATCCAACACGAGGATAAAGCTGTATTTGTCTTGGGCGGCTTAAATTTCTCACTTCATTTAGGTTTCTTTATTAACTGCCTCACAATACTCGGGAGTTAATTATATAAATCCCTCACTGACGTTCGGGATTAAAATTAGCAACCTTCGTTTCGTTCGGAATTCAACATGCTGCCCGCAACTTAAAGACACTGCTTTATCCCAGAGTCGCATAATCTACTATTTTATCTGCTTATATATGAATTTTAGTCTAGTGATGATCATTATGGTCACCCTATAAACTTTTCTCTTATACAATGTTTACCTACAGCATCTAGAATAACGGACGATACATAAAATTTAGTTTAAAAAAATAGTAAGAAAACTGGCTCTACTTTGCTTTAATCTATTTATGTTTGGTTTAGTCTAGTCGATAAAGCCGAAAATCTTGGGCCCTCAGTTCAGACGTTTCAGTTAAATTCAACTCTCATTTACTTTTAAACGATTAACTTATGGGTAATTATTTCTGTTTTACTAATTCATTGAGGCATTTAATTAAAATTTATTAAAGTCGTGTGTATGTATTACGTCAGATAAATTCAGTTTTTGCAGATTCTTTACAAAATACATTAATGAATTGAGGGCCCAAGGTAAACCGCCATAAATCTGTAATCTGCTATCAGATGTGTGAATTTCTTAAATTATTTAAGAAATTCGTAACTAAATTCCTAAATAATTATTATTAACCCAGACATAGTACTTTCCGAGATTCAGACTATGCCTCTTTATGCAAGCGTCTGGATTGAGGGCCCACGTTATTTAATCATAAGTTTTAATTTATTTAAATTTTTAAAAAATATGGATATGCATTAAGTTTTACTATTTTTTGACTAAACTTCCTACAAATCTTGTATCGTATCATAAGTATTTATAAAATAGGCTCTCAATCTGACACGTTGTCAGCGGTATCCGTACTGAGTTATCTGATCGAAGTTGACGGCTTGCTTGGCGGTAGTCACGAGAATAAATACCTTACCAACACTTAAGCAACATTCTAGTACCTAGCTCCTTAAAAACTGACCAGTAAGGGAAGTCGTCATAATATATGAAGTATTCCCTTTCGAAAGATCTAGACCTTAATGCTATTTGAGGGGTGGGGTAGATTCGATGAATAAAACACTATTAAAAAAATATGTATATATTATATTGTTCAACTTAGTACATAAAAGTAATAATATGTACCTAGGTAAGTAAAGGTATAATGATTTTTACAACTAAGTACCTACACTTATGTTTAATATTCAGGACGGAATAAGTTTACATTAATCACAACGTTATGAATACTTTTCTATTTTAATTGGGCATACATTGTATGTAATTACCAGATTCTATAATGAGAAGGACTTTATTTACAGTCCTATTTCTTCAATTTGAATACATACACTTTTTTATGTAAATTAGGGATGTTATGGAACTCCGCAACTATATCCAACACTGTCGAATTATATCCCAAATAAAACATAACTGTAATTTCATGTCCGTAACCGTATGTGTAACCGGTAAAATATTCGTATATCCGTATCCAGATCCGAAATTTCATCCATAACATCCCTGTTAATGAGCATTTAATTCCCGACTTCGAAGATCTGAAAGGCGTGCAGATCACAGGATTTATTTTTGCCATACAATAACTAACTTATGTGCATATAAACCTGCACGACATGGACTGTCAGAGTAAAGCATGCGATAATTATGTAGAAATACATTGTAACTCATTATAAAGCATTGAAAAGCTTTTAGAAATGTATACATATTAAGATTTGAAGAACATGACTATTAATAAAGAGGAAACTCAAGGCAAAACGTTAAGATGTCAGCCTTATTTTATTACTATACCACCAACGTTACTGTAAAATACTGTAGTGCCAATAAATAACTGATGACACACACTAATATAACTTTCTGATATTTCCTATAGTAAAACTGTGTGTGGTCGGATTTACTGTGGCAAGTGTTGTACCTATCCAGTGTTACCAGGCTACATCAATAATTTCAGTAAATGTGGGTGGTACTTACATTGTTTTTTTATGATTCTTATGTACATATATACTTATTATTAGAAACAATATTAAAATCGGAATGTATGGTTCATTACGCGTATGAGAATAGTAAATCCCTGCTTCCGGAATAAAATGATCGCTGCTGTCGGATACGATTGGTTGTTGATAATTTATGCAATTAACAGAAGCTGTATAATTTGTCACATCAATTATTCAATCTTATCCATTCCAGAAACTGGTTGTACCTATGTATAATGCTTTAAATAACATTAACCTTAACTACATTTTATTATATGATATTCTTAATTAAGGCTACATTATTTAAAAATGATTAATAATTGCGTACTTTTAATAAAATAATCATTTGAAAATAAATACTTCTGAAACAATTTCACACTGAGCTTTGGTTTTATTATGAATCATAAGGTACAGCACACTGATACTATGTGTGCAATTTAGTAATTGTATATGACTAGTCTGTGCAATTGTGACTCCATTGTTTCCAGATAACGTTTTCTTAAAATAGCAATTATTCGTTAATTACAGACTGATCAAATATATATTAAAAAATTTACAATAAGCTGATCAACAGTTATTTATTATCAATAGAACTAAAAAAATATAAGTAGGTACTGCTGCTGCATACAATACAAAAACTGTGTAAAGAAAAAATACGTAACGAAGTAATAGAATAATAAATATCCTTAATTACTAACAACATGAACGAACAACAAAGAAATTGATTTTAATAATTTTTACGAAACTAAAATACACTGCAATAAAGTTACTTATATCTGTACAACAGTAAAAGCTTAAATGTATGGCCACTCGACATGAATTCTCGATAAAAAACATTATAACTACATAATATCATACACAGATCAGGTCCTTGAAGATTTCTTAATTTGAGATTGCTTATTTTTTGGAAAAAAAAAAAATGTATGCCATTAATATGCTTATCATTTCTCTACCTTTAATCAGCTGCGTTGACAGAAATGAGAGAAGGCGACGATACTAACGGCCTTACTTATAAAACCATAATGTTTTGTTTAAATACTGATTAGTGGATGATGAATTCATCACAAAATTTAAATTATGAACCGATTATAGTCTATGGTTAATTAAACTGATCAACCGGTTATTTTTTTATAAATAAGGCCCCATATTACTAAAATTTTGAGTAAGGAGTTTTCAACCCGAAATGTAATGAATGACGTTTGCTGAAATAACAAAAACATTTAGGGTCACCGCACACAGGCCACCGGCCACAGCCACAAAACGCCGCCACCGGGGTATTTCCGGTAGGTTTCATACATTTTATATGGATTCGCCACATACGGTTGACGACAGTGACCGCCACACTCTACAAATCTTCGCTGCTCGCTTCTTGTGGCCCGAACTGGCCACTAAACGCCGATACAAAACGCCGTCACACGCCACTTGCGCATTTAAACCTTCTTCATCAGAGTCCATTAAGATACTTCGCGTATGGGTTAAAATAAGTAGTAGCCACCGGCCTTAAGTGGTTGCCGCACGCTTCAGCTTCCTTTGTGGATGCTTCTAGCTTCTCGTGGCGGCGTTTGTGGCTGTGGCATGTGGCCCATGTGCAGCGATACTCACTCGGTGTCGAGCGTACTTGAAAACGAATAATTATTCACGCTTTTGTTTTTTGGGCAATATCATTCGATTTCAAGTAAACCCGTAAGTACATTTAGGGCAGAGTGTTAAGGGAGAAGTTTGTAAAAAACTAGTTCTCGCCGCGAATGTTTTCTTCAGCAGTTATTCTCAACTAACTTACTTAGGTTTACATTAAAAAATTAAAGCCTGATAAAAAATAATACATCAATTTTACCTAAAAATATTTGTTTTCGAAACAGTATATCAATAAATAAATATACAAAAATAAGATATTACTGAAAAAAATATTAAAATCGATAAAAAAGCAAACGAGACAACAATTTTAAATAAATATTTCCGTCTCTTTTGTCAAAACGTTATTTTCTATAGCGATATGAACTTTGACGTCAAAGACCACGTACTTCGTCCGTAGTCCGTCGTACTTCTCTTTTTTATTAGCAGCTTTGAAGCTTTATAATTTCTTAGTTGATGAAGATTTTTTAAAAATTATTTCATATTTGTTTATTAAAGATACAAATTATTTAATTCAGAAAATAAAAAAATACATAAATCCAAATGCGTGCATCTGTCTCACAAATAAAATCTGTTTCTTTCTTTTATTTTTAAGATAAAATAATAATGTAATACGTACAGTGAGCAATATTTTTTGACAATTATCTAATATATCTTAGATTTAGTGTACCGAAACAATTCTGATAGTTTTTTTTTTAAACATAAATTACATTAGAAAAAGCGACGAGAGCTAAATATGTTTCTCCCCTAACTTGCGCCATGCATATACAAACAGAAAGTACATTAATCTTAAAACTAAAATTTAAAATATATTTTAAGTACATTTTTAGTTATTGCTAATTATAATGATATGTTATTTTAATATAAGGACGGAACGATTACATATTATGTAAGTTTAATATGGACGAATACATTTCAATAATACAAATTGTTTCCCGTTAAAATTCATTAATAAACTTGAACATTCTGGTTAGGAAGTGTAAAATATTTAGCAATGCCCGCGGGAGGTTTTACTTTTAGGTGTTCTTCTATGAACTGACAAGGACAAACATATTTCTCACCATGCCGTCCAGGCACGAGGCTGCTCAGGTTAAGTCTATTTTTAACAGCCTGCGATCCCCAGCGTCCTGCATACCGAAAATATAGAAGAACCCCCCTTTCCTGTGAAAGATGAGAATCAAATATAAGATTATAAAAGGTAATTATGAATAATTAATGATTTCGTATACAATAACAAATCTGAAGACTTGCCAAAAGTGAAGACATTTAGTCAATCAAGACCGCGGCGCCTGAGCCAATCGTTGCAGAGCGGACAACAAGCGCGTGTATCTCTGGGCTCTTTGTTCCGCAATACTTCCTCAACATATTGACAAGGGCAGAGCGCCTGTGTTAAATGTCGTGGGGCAGCGGGGTTGCCACCTTCCTCGTCAAGAGTCCAGTCGAGCCGGCGGCGCAGGAAGTCTTTCCCCCACCGCTGCAGGTACCGGAGGTACACTTGCTCTGCCATACCCTGCACATTCGTATGCCTTGCTTACCCACAAAAACTACACAAGATTCTACCGACCTGGTTATGTGTTAAAACTAAGTCCATTAAGATACCTACAAGCTACAAATAAAGCTTTTAAAAAAGAGAAGGATCCAAAGTCAAACTTTCAGGAATTTATAGGAATATGCAACATGCACAAACAGTATTGCGCAAGTAGCACATTTTCACAGTGCAATGCAATCAATTATGTATACAGATAGAAAGAACACCAGTGGAAAACTGCACTTCATTAACTAACACACTTAGCACCCGACTACTCTTGGATTTTAACAAGATTCACACCGTAATGGACATTGAATCGATTCTCACATTTTGTCTGTTTACTATTCTCTATTGATTTCAGGTGTATAGTATGTTTTATACACCTGAAATCAATAGAGAATCTCGCTTACTCTGAACTGAATAAAATGTTGATTTAATATCCATTTTTTACCGCTCTGTCTTACATAAATTAGAAACCGTAAACCATTAATGCTAATGTTGATAACAGTTGGAAAATTGAATAGGTAATTATTTTGAGTGTGCAAATGAGCAAACTTAGTCATTGCAGTCGAGGCGAAACAGACAACCGAGCCGAATGCGAGTCCACTATGGACCCAGGACACCGATTCAGTAGGTAACGATTGTGAGAAATTATCGCTCTATTTTCGTATCTGTTGACCGGAGACCAGTAGGCCGAGCCCGGCAACCAGCCTGTTATGAACTTATGATAGATATAATCAATTGAATAGGTAGGGTTCGGCCGCCGCCCTTTACTGCACTAGTACGAAATACGTTGCGTGCTTAAAAGCGGTGCGGTAAGGTAGAAGCAGTCAAGCACTGGTTTATATCAATTAAAAAAAAAAAAAAAAAAAGAAGCGAGGTTTTAGTCAGGGTTGAAAAAATATTTGAATACAAAAAGATAAAATGAAAAACTTAATCGTCTTTTAAGGCTTAGCTGCAATCGGATAATAAAGTAAAAACGTTATTTATATTATATTGCCCTTTCCAATTTCGGTATTCGGAAGGTTAATATAGGTAGCCTATTCTTGTAACAGGAGTGTCCGAAAATATCGATTTTAAAATAATAATTTCCGAAGTTTCTGTTCACGCTTCCAGCCACCATAGGAACCCGAAGGGCCTTGTTTTAAAAAAAAATGGATTTTAATAGTCTAGCTTTTTACGATAAAGTATAAATAACCCCCTTTTGCTTGGCGTAGTCGGGTAAAAAATAATCATTTAGAAGTAATAAGTTTAATTAAAAGACTACATAAAATACTAATTATTGTGGATCCTGTTTTGTGCTCTGAGAAAATGATGTTATCCTTTTGATTACCATTGACAACAAATCATTTCACACAGTAAAGGTATTTAAAAGTATTAGTACTTACGGGAATTTTACCTTATTTAAAAGAATTAGCATTACATTTAAAGAAATGTAAAAAAATGTGGTTTTTTTATTAGGATAGGGATTAAGTACATGTTTAGATCCTTCACTTTTGAACTTATGGGGAAATTTTAATGGTACAGGACTTTGGAAGTAGCAGAGCAAAGCAAAGATTAACTTCCCTCCTCCAATCAATAGTTCAAATACATGCAAAAAAAAACAATATTTTAATTAAATACAACCTTATGCCCTTAGTAAGTAACAAAAGTCAAATAACACTAAACTTGTTCCTTAAATAATAAAAGATGAGACGTCTATTGTTATTAGTATTGTAATAACAATAGATAGGATTTTAAAATAAAACTGATTTCCGTCTACTAAATAAAACATTGATAAGCTTATTGAGATGATAATTAAATTATATACCTATGATGAAGAAATCGTATTGATTGACTTTTGTTACTGGCCACACTATCAGATCAAAATAAGAATAAATTGTCACATCTAAATTTAATTTTCATTTCAAACTAACTTAAGTTTCAGGACATACAAGGACAGTGCCAATAAGAAAATAAATCTCTATGTCTAGACCAATATATATTGAGCATATTTTTGTAGTCTAGACAGTGCAAATAATGCATAATCTGTCCATAATGTCTTGGGTTCATGTAGTGTGCTCACAAATTAAATAAAAATAAATTACGAGATTTTCATGATGCATGTGTGTATTGTGCATTTATCGAAATATTAACATGTTGGTTTCTTAGTAAAAATGCATAGGGAGAAAATAGAGTAAAGAAGGAGGGTTAATTAGAGGCATTTTTCCCCCATCACTCACTCAAAAAATAAAGTTTCTGTTTCCTACAATTTTTTAATGTAATACAGTGACATTTACTTAATAAATAATACAGTAAGTCAAATTATTGCCCAAAACAGAGTGTTTCGCCTTTTTTTGTACATTTTTGTAGTTTTTTTTTTTTTTTAATATTTAATTTATTATTTCTGAAACAAGCAAATCTATGAACCATATTCATTTTTAGTCTTAAAGGTGCTACTCTTAATAAACTTTTATGCAAGTACAAATTTATTTTAATTCACTGCGCGCGTCTATCCTCTAAGGAAAAATATAAACGTTCATGATCGCAGTGCAGGCGACGATACGTCAAGTTCAAAAAAAAGTTTGGGCAATATTTGCTTTGACTTACTACATTATTTATCATGTAAATGTCACTGAATAAAAAAAAATATATCTTTATTAACTATACAAATGCATATTAAAATAGTCCGAAACAGAAACTTTTATGTTTTGAGTGTTTGATGGGGGAAAAATACCTCTTATTAACCCTCCTCCTTTTAAAACTAAAACACCAACATATTGTGTAAAAGGGTGAGTCTTATTCATTGATATCAGTTTTAAAACTAAAATGAATTCGATTCAGGTAAGCCACCCATGACAACTTTTTGCATCAATTCAGAAGTGGGTTTCATGAAGGTGCTGTTGCATCGCTACTTTTTGCAGGTTGTCACATTTGCAATGCCCAAAAGTATAAAAGCAAACTCTAGAGTTTACTGATAACTCATAACTGCATTGATGCAAACAACAGAATCAACAGACATTAAATTACAACTGTATGATGCTGTATCTATATTGCAATAGTAGTAATGCAGAACAGTGATTATGTGAGCAATGACATAAGACATACTACTTCATCGCAACAGTATTGCTACTTAATTGCTGCAAAAAGTTGCCAAGGGTGACCTCCATTAAATAGGTAGCTATTACTGATACTATAGTTATTGAGTCAAGAAAAGTATTTGGTATTTATGTATAAAGCAAAAATGTTGATGATACAGCAGTAATAAGCAATGATACAACATGCAAACAAATCCCAATAATAAAGTTGTTTGTGGTTTGGTTTAATTCAAAGTTCAATTAGTGCTGTTAGTTGTGTTGGATATTGGGTGTAAATTTGTAGCATTAGAATGCTCAGGTATGGCATTTAAATTAACTTCATACAAAATCGAGAAAAATACCCAGTTTACAATAAGTTCTAATTACTATATTGTATACCACCAATATTTTTAATGTTATAAATGCTGAATGATGCAGTAATTGAGAACTAAACTTTTCAAAAGATATAAGTATTCAGATGGTTCATACGTCTATGAAACTGTTTATTCACTATCCCAATAAAGCATACATACCTGTTTCCTGGACAGTCTCGTTGATTGGGTTCCTTGAATCACAATATCATTAGTAGGCACATCAAGCCTCTGTTCCCAGCCCTGCATTATTGTTTTACCTTCTTCACTTTCAATGAACTGTTGTATGTGTGCAATACAAGGTCCAGCATCAAAGTATATAAAGCAAAGGTTTACTTTGTGACATGAAATTTTTCCTCTATCATCAAGAGCTAGAATCAATTTATGTTTACTGAGCAGTTTGTTAACTCTTGCCAGACATTGTTCCAATCCTTTTGATAATCTCAATTTTATCCACATGCATAAAAATATTGCAGCTGCATTAAGAATCAGCCATAATACACCCAGTGAAAATAACATAAGGCCAGTCAGGCCCGAAAACAAAAGTGCTAACAGCACAAGGAAAGCAAGCGTTATCCAACAAACAAGCACGCGCTTGTAGCATATGTTGTACAATGTAAAACGAGCATCATTAATAAGCAGTTCCATTGCATGAACATACTCCTCAACTGTGAGCTGAAATTAAACAAACATTTTAATCATGCCAAAACACAAACTGTAACAATTAACCAAATCACATAAAATGAACAACTTACAGTTAAACCTTGTGCCATTAACTCCTCAGGTACAAGTTCTGGTCTAAAGTGTGCTGCTGTCACCCAAGGCCATCTTGTATTTACAGGCAGCAGTGTGACAATAATGTCACCATTGGCTATAAAGATCATAATTTGTAAGATTAGGGTTAAAATCGTCAAAGAATTTTAACAGTTCTTGTCTACAATTCACACTATACTTACAAAAACCTTGACGAACATTGACAAACTCAACATTTTTTGATAGTGTCCCTAAAGTCACGGGTTCAACATTTTTGTCACCTCTTTCCAAATTAATATGTACTGTTTCAGTTTTGAGAACAGCGGCAGATTCAGTTGGCGCAGATGTACTCGCTCCCGCGGGGGATAATGCACTTGGTAATAATTCATTTTCTGTAGTTTTTGGCGATTCATCGTCGAATTTCACCCATCCTACGCGTGCCCTATCTTGATTTAAGTTTCCATTTAATTCGTTAGCTTCACTTATATCACTTTTAATTTCTGCATTACTCATTATTTTTATTTCGTTTGATTATAATTGCGTGAAGATGTAGTTAAGCCAATTTATAATCAGCCTGTTAGTAAATAACTCTATCTGCCGTATTCTTGTACTTAGGAGGTATATTATTTACAAAAAGTTATTAGATTTTTAGAAGAAATTGGAATGTAATCGAAAACTTGTACAAATAAAGACAGATCTTATGTCATGACGATGACATGTCGATGTCATTAGCGTGTGACTAGTCTATGGATTGGCCATGGAAACAAATCCACTGAATTATGTGTGAACCGGTTGGACTACTCTGTGCGGAAAGTAAATAATCGTAAGATTTGAGGGCGCTGCTGCTGTCTACCCTTTCTTTCATTATTGGCTGCTGTATAAAAATCGTTTTTGTTATGTTAACAAAATGTTACGTCATTATAGTGCGACTGTTCCATCTTGATATTTTGAAGCTATGTTAGACTAGCTTCTTCCAGCGACTTCACCCTCTTATAAAAATAATCCTACTTGTTGAACTTGCTCACGTGATGAAACAGCAAAATTAAAGTATAAAAGCATATTATTGCAATGTTTATCATTTAGGGCGAAATTCACCAGTAAAACTAATCGCGTTTTAACGTTTGGCAGCTTTGGCTCGTATAATCGCGTTTAGCCGCGGTCACTAGTGTCACTTGTAAAAATAGAACAAAAGAAAAATACAGACAAGTGACACTAGTGACAGCGGCTAAACGCGATTATGCGAGCCAAACGTTAAAGCGCACGTCTCGACCTCAGTCAGACATAGTGTTTCTATATCCGTCCTACTTCAACATAAAATAACTCCTTTCAAGCAAATCTCCAAACGTCGTCAAGACCTTCTGCACACTCCCACCGGCACGTACAGCTTATATTAAAAAATTGCTTTTTACTTTGGTCCATCACTTTATACCTAATAAAGTAAATGCAATCATCTCTATTTATGGCCTAAAATCTACTACCTGTAAAAAGACTGTTCGCTCGTATCGGAATCTTAACTTTGACGAAACAGAAGAATTCCTGAAGAAATAAATATCACCACAAACATGCATCACACTTATTCATAAAAAAAACAACTTTTTTTTCTTTTTCTGATGTTCATCTTTCTTTAATTTTAGTTTATAATTATTTTGAATTAGTGTTTTTTTTATTGTTTATTTTTTTAAATAATGTTTATATACTTGTGACTAAACACAAGTGCTAGATACAAGTCAACCAACAAACTATGACAGGGGATCTCAACTGACTCTTTTAAACTCAGGTAACCTCGTAAATTAGCAGTACTGCACCCACTGCCTAGTCTAATTAAACATGTTGTTGTGTAAATTTATTATTTATTTATTTAATTTACGACACCCTTTTAAATGGCGATTCATTGTAGCTGACGACTCGAAACCGATACTCGGAGCCGATTTCATCAAACATCACCAACTCATCGTTGATTTGAAGAATCGGAAACTAATCGACGGAGTTACAAGTTTAAAGGTCAAGTGTTTCGTTAATATAGCGGCAACAGAAATATCACAGATATAAATCATCTGTGAAAATTGAAAACTGTCTAGCTATCACGGTTCAGATATAGCCTGGTGACAACAAGACGGACAGTGTTGTAATAAGGTATCCTTTTTACCGTTTGATACGGAACCCTAAAAAAATATCTACACCAATGGAAAAGATTTTAGCGTAGTGGCAGTTACTGAAGAAGAATTTCAAAAAAGTTACTTGAAATGAAATCAGGATCGGAGTGCGGATCGATATTATTAAAGTTTTTTACCGAATCATAACTTAAAACTAGGTACCGTTGACAAACGTACAGAACATAATAAAATATTAATTTATTGATTTGCATCCCTATACTGCCCACTTTTCTATGTCAAAATCAATTTTACGGAGAAAGAGTAAGTCTTCGAAGAGTGCTAAAAAATATTAGTACTGATTAAGACTCAACACTAAGTACACGTATTGGCATGCGGGGTATTTCTTATGTATTTCTCTAAAGGAACCCTAAAACTGAAATATGTGGTATTTCTTGTAGTAATCTTAACTTTGACCAGATAATCTTGTAAAGGTTTTGATTATTGCAAAATAAAGGCACGTGATCCGATCTTATGGCGGCTTATAAGTTTGTTAAATATTATCGAATAAAATAATTAATAAATACGTTTAGTTTGGAAGGGGCATGAAGACATGTTAATTATCTTCAAATACTTTATCAATAAAATTTATTTCGCAAGCGAATTATGCATTCTTTTCACAAAAAGTAAAAGACAAAATTTATCTATGCTAAATATTGTAATGTGGATAACTTAAGTTGCCCTTTTAAAATATTTTTTGGCAAGACTCTCAGAACGGCACCTTAAAAAAAAAATGAAAAATGATTGCTCTATTAATAACATCATGTTGATCAATGTGGGATCAATTACGCGGCATGCGCTAGATCTTTACCGGATCAATTACTCCAATTCGCGTCACGCACTAGATCGAATGGGGACTAATGGCGCTTAGTCAGTATGTTTACCGAACCTTTATAGGACAACGTATCGTGTAAAAACACCTAATAAGATTATTATAAAATCAGATTGCACTTTACCGGACTGTAACACAACGATCACAGGGCGTAATAGTCCTATAA
Organism: Mythimna vitellina; assembly: GCA_949316375.1. Lineage (NCBI taxonomy): Eukaryota > Metazoa > Arthropoda > Insecta > Lepidoptera > Noctuidae > Mythimna > Mythimna vitellina. Next base: position 11,481,807 of record OX438691.1, on the reverse strand, counting down.
ACTACGCCCAAATGCGGTTCTATAAACGCTTGCAGGATTTCTATAGGGCAAAAAACTGTATGCTCTTAGAACAATTACAGGACTACATTTTGCTACTTGGGTCGTACCTAAGAAGATTGGCGATATTAGAGTTTGTGGTGACTATCGCCGATTCAACTCTATCACCGTACCAGGCCGATACCCCGTGCTACGGATCAAAGACTTTACTCATCACTTATCTGGGAAAACGATATTCTCCACGATTGACCTCAACGGTGCCTACTAGCAGGTAGATGTAGTCTTTTTGTTTGAGTAGGCCGCGTGTAGACTGGTACGGCCTACTCAGGCGTCAATCCGGGGGTGGGGGAGTCGCTGTCGACAATAAGGTCGCGTGGCAGGGGTCTCGCGTCAGGGGTTCGCGCGTGCCAGGGCGCCAGATGCTTGACGTTAGGCCAAGCTGAGGCATTGGCACGCACAAACATTCCTTTCACGAGTCGCCGCACAAACTCATCCAGGCTCTCAATCCCGAGGTTACGCTGGATGACGTCATTCCTCACATAGCGAAGGGCGTCCACTATGCTCCGCAGCGCCAGATGTTGTTGTGCGCGGAGAGTTATTCGGTTCCCCTCGCTTGTGAGGGCGAAGCAAGCAGGTGCGATGTATGTCAAGATAGGGCGCACGTACGCCTTGTATGCGCCCAACTTGACGCGCACCGGGAGTCGGGACGAGAGCATTGGTTTAAGGAGGTTGCGAGTGACCCTGCCCTGCGTGGCGACCCTATGGACATGCGGTCCCATAGCGACCCGACGATCGATGGACATGCCTAGGTACTTGACCCGAGGCGTCTACTCGATGTCGACTCCGCTAAGTTTCAGGCGTGGTGGGAGGGGTGTAGATCCCGTGATCATTGCCTGCGCCTTACTTAACTTAATCGACATTCGCCAGTGTACAGCGCGAGCGTCGAGTCCGGCGTTGTAGGTATGTCGTCGGTGTATCGTGAGTAACACGCTGGCGACACGCAGCAGCCTTGGTGCACGCCGGCTGCGATTGGGCGAGGGGCAGATATGGCCGCTTCTACCACCACCCTGAAACACCTGTTAGTCAGCTCAGGCAAGCTGAGACCATTCTTACAACGCGACGCGGCGTCTAATGTGGCGATTTATAAACTCGCCGACCTCTGACTCGATCAGACCCTGGTGCCAAACCCGGTCCAAGGCCTTCTCCACGTCGAGGAATACTGTCACCGCGTACCTACTCCTTTTTGTTCATAGATGACTGACTCACTTCCAGTTGGGGGCTTCTGTTCTGGAACCTTCACTGAACATTGCGTTTTAATTTCACGGCGTAACAGTAGGTACTTACCTATTGTGAAAAAAAAGAATGTCTTCTTGTAGTTAACCTTAGTTACATCAATACTTTAATTAACCAGCAACTCTCATTTCAGTGTGAGTAATCCCAAGTAAATATTAAACAATTTGTTTTAAAAAGTTAGGTAAGTACATACATAAGTAGCACTTATGTAGCATTGTATTTGTATTGAATCCTTGATCATGAAACAACTTTGTCTGTCACATTTTGGTTTAGGAAGGCCTACGTAGGTACGATTCTAATTCAAAATCACGTCATTGAAGCTAATACCTATGCAAAATACGTAAGACTAGGTCAATGTCCTCGATTGACACCTACATGGAAAAACACTTATGTACTACTAAACTGCCTCTGTACCTACTTTAAATAGGGGCCTACATATCTACACTGTTGCTATATAGTTTACCGAGTGTAAAACTAAGTTTTACTGTATCTAGAATACCTACTGTTTTAAAAAGAACTTTATTTCACATATTAGCTGTTGTAATATCAGCATGAAGTCAGACTACAACAACAGACCTACACGCGCCGTCCTATGCTGAGCTTACCTGCCTGCTCGGTGCCGAAGTGACCGAAATGTAGTTTGACCGGTTCTCCTGCTCGCACTCGTGGGCTATTATGTCTCGCAAATTCCCTCCCGCGACCGATTGGTTCGTCCACCATACACGTATCTACCGTTTGACAAACGGTCAGATTTTTGTCCTCATGTGGTCAAATAACAGCCGGTGATGGTGCTCCGTGATAAAGTGACCGCCCTAAATAAACAGAAATTTTCGGATTTTACAAATACTCAATTAAAATTTTAGTATATTTAACTATCAATATATATTCATTGGAATCCTGAGATGTTAAGATTTTAAATTATATCCGCGTAAAGTGTGTCGTTTGAATTATGCACTTTTGAAAAATGTTTTTTGTTTTTTATTGTGATTTAAAAACTGTGTGAAATTTAAAATGTGAAATAAAATGTGAAATAACTAACTACTTTGGTGAGAACACATCATGAACCGTGCTTCTTCCAGAAATATGGAATCTTTACCGAAACAGTTTGTTTCGGCGATGCGAACTTTGTTTGATATTATGGACGACAAACACACCGGATATGTAAAACTCACGGATATAGAGAATCGTTGGAGGGACGATCGCACCCGAGGGTTGCCTCGCGGTGTCATCGAAAGTTTGCAGAAGGTAGCATCGCATGATGGCTTACTAACATTTGAAAGGTTCTGTACTGGTCTTAAAATATGCCTTTTACGTAATCAAGTTGAAGGCTCTTCTGGCAAAGATGATCGATTTAGTGATGATGTCGACAACACAGGTTTACATGCTCAAATAGTTTCTCAAACACATCGACCACCTTCGGCACCTTTGTTGGATGCAAACGATACACAAAACATAGACCGCAATTGGCTAGTCTTAAAAGGCTCTGAAAGTTCATCACAGCATAGAACTATAAGTATGCCTCAGTTAATAGGACGTAAGGATGTTTTGGTTCAAGAGCCTCGTCACCTCGGGACAGTGTCTATTTCAAAACACGATGGCTCTCGGAGAGTTTATGGCCCCCCAAAACCACCAAGACTTGAAAAGCAATCTGCAGAAAGAAGTGAAATATCAAAATCTAGCTACAAATCGGAGGAAGAAACTGTGTTCGACACTGAAGAAATATCGGTTGACAAGATTGATTTCGAAGAAATGTCTCGAGCCGTGGAAGAACAGAGCAGAGGTCTAGGTGACGGAAGATCAGCGAACGAAACTCAATCGCAATTACGTCGCGTTTCTCGTCGGCGGGAACCTCGCCGTCACACATTACACAACGGTGTCGACTACAACCTTTTAAAGCGCATGAAACAAATAGAACAAGAAAAGGACGTTTTACTGCAAGGCTTATCAGCAGTAGAAGAGGCTCGAGAATGGTACCTAAAGCAATTAGCAGAAGTTCAAGAAAAAATGCGTTACGCAGGCAGAATGGGTGCCTATGTGGTAATTATTATTTACAATTAGCTGTTACCCGCGAGTTCGTTCACGTACTCTCCTTTTTTGGCATACATTATTAGATTTTATAACATAACACATCTAAGCTATCTAGGTAGTAAAAGTCCCGTCAAAATCTGTTTATGTATTTCGGAGATGTGTTTCCCGGAATTTAGTTCCGTTCCCGCGGCATAATATATACATTACCTATATTTCAGTGAAAGTCTCGTCAAATTTTGTTCAACCATTTCAAATTCCGTATTTTAAATCCTGTTCCCGCGAGAAAATTAAAAGTCTAACTAACACACCACCTCTAACACTCTGTAACATCAGCCATCTCTGATTGAAAATCCTGTCAAAATCGCTGTAACCGTTTCGGAGATCAGCCGGAAAAGAAGGACAACAATTTTTAAAATTGCTTACTTGATATATGTACCTAGGTGTCCAATATACTTATACTGTGTATATTTAGTAAAAAAAAAAATTACAAACAGACACTTCAATTTTATTTGTACGTATAGATGTAGTATATATATAATATGATGAAGGTATACTAATGGTATCAAACACCAATTCTATTGTGGCTACATGTCTCCTGGAATGACTTGCAAACAACAAAAAAATCCCTAAGAAAATATAAGTATATAAATATGTATTAGGTACGTATACCAAACAAGAATCGCTAATACTTATTCAAACTGGTCCTCCAACGCATTTTTTTATTTCTTCAATTATACAAGCCGTTTCTCATCATTATTATACACCTAATACATTCAAATGAATTATTATTACCTAGTTTCAAGCTTTAGCAATACCTAAGGAAGTTTTCGGGTCATGGCCGAACAAGTATTTTTTTGCTTACCTAGTGTAACATTCTCGAATAAATTTCCAACAAAGGCAAAATTAAACGTTTCAAATGTAATGTCATATGTACCTATTTATTACAAGTACCTAGGTACCTATGTAGTAGGTAGGCTGCTAAAGAAAAACTCTGGATGGAAATAACATTTCACTCTTCCTGGAAGTCGATCACAAGACCCTAACGTTCAGTGGGCAGTAGCGCTTCTGACAGTTGCGACCAGTAGAGACATCGAGGCCGTCTTCTTCTTCATATTTAATTAAACAATGCTCTACACTAATTACTAGACCATACAAATATTTATCGAGGATCGAACTAAACGACAAGCAGCGCAATTGATTAACCAATGCGCCAACGATTTGAGTGATTGAACGTAGCAACAATGAACAAAGTCAGTATAAAATGTTGGTTGTTGGTTATCATTTTTTTGTCATGCAGTGTACGTAACCCTGGTTTGATGGATTTCAGAATATACTTAGAGTATTGATGGACAGTGAATAGAATACACCGTAGAGTACCAACGTAGGACATTGTTTTACAATCTATCACTGGACGTGCTTGTGTCCGAGTTCTCATTCCTCGAACAAGAAGATATTAGATATTCGAATCATTTGAAATCGTTTAATAAGTAAACCATAATAGGTACCTGATCTTCTTTCAGGAGCCCTGGAGTGAGGCACATCAAGAGCGACTGGAATTACTAAAAGCAAGGGTGTTGGAACTCAATCGTCAACTGGGAGCGTTAGCAGCCGGTTGGCGGCATGGACAGCTGTCGCTTCATATGAACTTAGCATTACCCGCATCATCGCTGTCAGCGACCGGAACTACCGCCACTCCCAGCAATGCGGCGGTTCTTCGATCCCAAAATCGCATACTTGCGGAGGTATGTACCTATAAAGCCACACCTATAGTTAGGTACCTATCTTCTTATCGGGAGTCACAGGGCTATCCCCGGCCACAACAGGCGTGGGCACACACTACATAGATACTTTTATTTCTCAAATCTTATTAACCTTTCGAATACCGTAATTAGAGACACAATGAGAGAGCGAACCCGTTCGCTCTCTTATGACGATTTGGATGCGTAGCAGATATCGTCCAACGATTCATTAAAAACCCTTAGTCCAAGTCAGCAGTCACGTCTGTGAAACTAATGCTGGGTAAATGAATAATTAATTAATTTACTCTACATTATGTTATCGTACATACCTATTTAGGTAGACCAAACATCTGGGGTTCTCCACTGCTGTAAAGCTAATTGATGCTCTCCTGGCGGCCTTCCCGATATAGCAAACGAATGGCTAGCCAGGTTTTAACTGACACGTGTGAAAGCACACACTACATAGGTACCTACTTTTATTACTATATCTTATTAATACTGTCCCAAACACTTGGCTACCGGGTAACTGGTGCCGATTGTAGGGCACAAAGGCCCGAAAGAACGGCGCACACTGGAATGCTTTTTAGCAAGAGCTCTACCAAATAAACAAGGGATGAATTGTTAGAGGCAGAAAGATAAGAATGATAATGTAGAATATATTTTTTTTATTCTTGATAGGTTCGCGTTTGACCGCTGTCTCACCTATACTATTCGCTTTGCAGCGATCCAGTAACATAGAACTTTAAAAAACCTCACTGAAAGAACCTTACCTATATTTTTAGAAGCCTTTTTAATCAATTATGCTTTTTTTCCAGGAAGTCAATAGAAAAAACGAAAGAATAACGGTTTTGGAACGGGAGAAATCGGCACTTATAAGGGAACTGCTACTTCAAAGAAACCGATCTAAATTAATAGATACTTTTACGTAATGCACAAATAGGAGATCTGTGGGTATGAGTGCAGATGTAATGTAGGACTTACACTTTTTCCCCATATTATACAGGTTGTGTTATTGAGCAAGTTTTGCTAATACAAATTTTTAATTTGTTTATGATGATTATAATAATAATGTGCCATACCAACCAAAATTAATTTGAATCTAGTAAAAAGTTTGTAATGTATTACTGGGTTTCTATTGTACTTGTGTTAAAACCAATGTACCCTTTGGTATTATATCATAGAAAAATTAAAAACAGTTTGAATTCACCATATAACAGCAAAACACAGTATCTTTCTGTGGAATTCACAACTGGGGAGGTAGGTGCTCTTTAATTAAAGTTCAAAACTAGATGTTACTTCAGTGACAGTATTGGTATTGGCAGTAGTAGTGATTTGTTATTACAAACCACTGCTGGGCTACTAATAATTTATTAATAATAGTAGCCCATCTCGTACTTTGCTTGGAGGTAATTTATGTACCTATGTCACCGAAAATGACAAACCCCGTAAAGTTTTAAAATATCGCGAGAAATTGAAACTATTTTTTCTAAATGAGACACAGTTATGTTGGAAACTAATGAATTTGGATGTGATTTATCATATACAAATAGATTTTTTCAAGATCTATCGATAAATTATAATTTAATAAAGATTTATTACAATCATACGGAGTCTGCAATTTACTGGTGACATATGCATAAAACTGTACCTTGTTTATAGCTCATTCTATTAGTGAAAACGTTTGAGTGGCTTAAGAGGAGATACGAGGATAAACAGACAGATGCGGAATGCAACTGTTTTAATTAATGTAAAGTTGTTGCTTTGGTTTTTTTTAAACGAGACAAGAGCAAGCTGCTCACTAAGAACATGAACACAACATATAATGCATTCTGAGATACAACCAAATCAATAACACATTTTAAATATCTAACACAAAAAGATTATAGAAGTCTATAGATTAAGAAAATAATTATTTACATATTATTAATACATATTATTATTTACATATTTTAAGAATAGTGCCATAAGATAACTATGGGGCTTCCTATTAAAATAACTGTGCAATGAAAAAGCTCAATCTATTATATTATATATCTATATTATGGAACTAAAACTATATCAATATAAAAATTTTAAACAGAGTTGGCATTTTTATTGTATAATGTGTAATCATATTGCCTGAATGGCACGTCATAAGTCAGGTGGCCGTGGTCCCAGGCTCTTTCAATGGCAACTAATAACTCCTTATGTTTCTTTTGGCAAAGTCCAGTTTTGAAAGCATCCAGTACCTGAAAAAAAGAAATTTACAATAATATTCTGCCTTTGCAGCTTTATGAAAGCCTAAACATTGCTGTAAACACATGTGATATGAGATAAAAAATGTGCACACCTACCATGAGTGGCATAGAATATTCGAAATGTATTTTATTCAGTAAATAATATGATTTGTATGTTATAATGTATCCAGTTGTATTTAACATTTGAGTGGCAAAGCCAATTTATAGCTTAAACATTATTATTACCAACTCTTTTCACTCTTTTAATACATTTAGATCTGTCTCAAAAATTTGTAAACCATATTACACCTTACTATCATAAAGTACTAGGCCACAACTGTCAGAGTGAATGTTGCTTATTACAGACACAGTCAAAATGAGATAAAAAGTAGCCTCTGTCCTCTCTTGGGTTTCAAGCTTAATTTGTTTCAAATTTCAGCATGAAACTGTAACATTCTGACAGTTACTTAAACATTTATAATAATGATTAGATTATTATTGTTTCACATTCTTGATTATTCAAAGTATTATCAATGACAATCAAATACATTTTCAAAGTTTTTTTTCAAACTGCCAAACCAGCCTGACAGGCTTAGTTTGGCTTTGGATAGTTAAAGTGATCATTAGGTCATGATATGAATGGGACAGTCCCATTTTTAGGTCATCTGTCCCATTGTGCTCAAACAATGCAGCAGGGTGCAAAATAGTTCCATTTTCAAAAACCACAAATATTTGTGAATATTATGAAGCTCATCAAGCATGAGTGGTGAAATTTAATGATTACTGTTAGAGTAACTTTGAAATCCGGCCCTAAGATGACCCACTGACCGAACTTTGCTTTATTAAAATTACTGGTTGATCTTTATGTTTGACAACTTTGCTTTAATCAAAATAATTACAGTCAATATGAATATATTTATAAGACTTATTGTACCGAGTTACACTTTTTCCTACAAACAGGCATAAATAAAACTATGCATGTATTACATGACAGATGATGTCTTACCTGTCCAGTATATTCAGATATAAACTGTTCCAAGAGCTTAGTATTCCTGTGATCCAAAACTAAATATTCATCTCGACAAATGGGGCAAGGGTTCCCGGTCGATATCACACCATTTCTGACGCAGGATTTTCTGGTCTTTCTTGGGGCAAAACCACCTTTGTGATTACGTCGATACAAGGCCCAAACCGTATTCTCGCCGTAAGTTTGCTGATAAGCTTTACTTTGCATATATTTTATGCTAGTTTCAACAGGAATTATTTTGGTTCTATCCTTGGCAGGATCAATTTCTTTTTGTTCTTCATTAGATCCCTCTGGTTGATCTGAATAAAAGCGAATAGTCGGCCGAAAATCAGACAACACTAGCCTTCTGACTACAGAGCGGACGTTAAAAGAAAGTGCCATTACGATATGAATCACTTGAGATTATTTTTAACTCTTCACAATTGGTAGATAAATCTCTATAAACAGACGACTTTATTAAATATAACCTTAAAATTAAATATCTCAGCGACGCAGACGTGCCAAACTGACAACTGACAGGCAATCTGACACATAGACATTGACAGCCACTTAATCAGTGTTGGCAACTGCTAAATTTACCTTGTTGCTAGATATTTTGCAAAATGTTACTAGCTTGCCAGTTTTTTTTTTACCCAAAAAGTTTCTATATACTTTTATTCTTGATAGTTTCGCGCTTGACCGCTATCTCACCTGATGAAAAGCGACGATGCGGTCGACGATGGAACGCGCTTACCTAGAAGTAACCTATTTATTCTTGACTTAAAGATTCCCAGGTTTTAGCCATCAAGAAACACAAATTCCGGCAAGGAATTCCACTCCTTAACTGTACGCAGGCCCTGATTAACCCTTAGGCTAATTAGGCTGCAGCCTAGGGCGCGAGGTTCGGGGGGGCGCGCTGAATTCGTGTCTTCGCATGCACTAATCTAGCATCATACTACTCTACTCACTTACTACTTTTTAGGCCATCCGTAACACACCTAGCGGGGGCGCGTTCTCATAATTAGCCTAGGGCGGTCCGAACTCTTGATCAGTCTCTGACTGTACGCACAATGAATGTGTTCCCAAAACGTTTTTTGCGTATAGGTGGGATGTCCACTATGTACCGGTGGCACATTGCCGTACGCCTGGTGGCTTGATAATAGAACAGGCTAGGCGGAATTAGGTTATGCAATTCCAACGCACACTCTCCGAAATGCAGCCGGTAGAAAACCGACAGGCCAGTACCTTGGCGTTGATGCTCAAGACTTTGAAGCCTTGACTCAACGAATGCATCATTGCCAATGATCCTCCTGGCTCGCCTCTCAATGGCCTCAAGTGCATCAAGGTGGTATCGGGCAGATCCGTCCCAAAGATGAGAGCAGTACTCCATACACGATTGAACTTGCGCTTGATAAAGTTTGAGCAGCTGTTCCGGCGTGAAGTTTTGTCTGACCTTCGCGAGGTAATCCTCAAAAAAGCCCTCGCAAAAAAGCTGGGAATCCATTTGGATTTTTGCTGCCAGTTGAGCCTTTGCTTCGATGTAAGGCATAAAGTTGAGTGTTGACGTCAGCATAACACCAAGAAGATCGAAATGGTCGGTTATCGTCACGGTTACGACCCGGAAAGTTGGAGTTGGCTGAATTGGCTCCTTTTAGCAGAAAATAGACACGCCTGGGTTTAAGCAGCATTGAACTTGACCAAATTGAAATCACCCCATTCAGAGACTGCCTCCAAAGACAAGTTCAAGCGCTCAACCATAGCCTCTCTGAGAGACTGGATCTGTGACCCACTGAGCTTGCGCGCTGGATATGTAATTCTCAGCAAAAGTGCTGTCGTCTGCATACCCAATGGTACCGAGCTTAAGCAGATCATTTATGTGCAGCCAGAACAATGTTGCCGAGAGCACTGACCCCTGAGGGACCCCTGCATTAATGGCTATGGTCTGCGATCCAAGCACACAAGCCAGCAGGTAAACCGAAAGTAGGAAGCTTACTAATAAGACTTTCGAGCCAGACCCTATCGAAAGCCTTCGAGATATCGAGGGAGACGGTAAGCGTTTCCCCGTGTTTCTCGATGACCTCACTCCAGATGTGGAATATACGCTAGAAGATCACCAGTTGACTGATTTCGGCGAAAGCCGTATTGTTGGTCATTTAGGATGTCATTAGCTTCTAAGTATGGTAGGAGCTTAGTGTTGAGTACACGTTCCATAGTCTTACAGAGAATGGAAGTTACTGAGATTGGCCTGTAGTTAGCTGCGTCAGCCCGACTACCCTTTTTGGGCATGGGCTGTACGTTAGCTTGCTTCTATGCAATCGGCACTTTTCCAGCCTCAAATGAAAGCTTAAATAAGCGCGTCAGGATCGGAGACAGTTGAGGCGCATACGCTCTTAGGACAATTGCTGGTATGCCGTCTGGACCGCTAGCCTTGTTCACATCAAGGTTACGCAGCAGCCTACGGACGACCTTCTGATAAATGTGAATATCCGACATACTCGTCTCGCAACCATCAGGATTAACAGGGGGCCGCGCGTCACCAGGATCTAGATGCGAAGATTCCGCGAAGAGTGAGGCAAACAAATTTGCTTTCTCCTCAGCGGTATGGGCCAGCTACCCGTCGGGTTTCAGCAGTGGCGGTAGTAAGGGACGGCAGAAGTTCAATTCAACCGACTTAGCCAGGGACCAAAACGCTTTACTACCAGCAGGGTATGAAGCGAGTTTGTTCTCGATGCGGCTAATGTGGTCATACCGAGACCTCCGCATTACCTTGCAAGACTTGGCATCTCTGTTGAAGGTTCGCTTCTTCTGACTTACGTCATTCGCCTTGTGCATACGAGCGTCGGCCCAGGCCTGGTAAGCCGTGTGCTTAAGCGCGTTAGCGCGATTACACTCTGCACCAAACCAAGGGCGAGCCTGGCCAGACATTGTTACGTCAGAGAATGGTATTCTATTACTCCATCCCCCGCCGCAACACATCTGTCACAGTATCTGCGCACGACGATGGATCATATGAAGAAAAGCATGTAGGCTCCCAAACATAACATGCGAAGAAAAATTGCGTGCTATCCCAATCTGCTGACCTATATTACCCCCCTGGTGCCTCTAGGGCAGGGATCGGGCGGAGAGTAGACTGATACAGATTTCACCAGACAGTGATCGGAAATAACTAACGGTGATGATATCGACACTGAATAGCGGTCTGGATCTGTTGTCAGCAGAAGGTCCAAGCAGTTGGCCGTATGCGAATCAACATCCGGCACCCTAGTAGCTCCCTGGACCAGCTGGGTGAGATTTAAGGCTAGCGTAAGCTTTCGCGTCTCTCGACCAGCAGGTCAGCCCAGTTGGGCCAACTCTCGCTGGGACTGCGGTGATTTTCTGAAAAGGACACATGGATGTCCTCGGTCTTAGAACGCAAAGGGTAACTAAGGTCTTAGAAGGAAAAGGTGAAAGTCTGACACGCCCTCTCGCTCACCGTAGAGTGGGAGAAGTCATTGGATGCTTTACCAACTTTTCTTTGGCTTTCACTTTCCGAAAAGGCCCAAAAATAAAGTTCCAGCCTGAATAATGTCCTTTGAATTTCGCATTTAAAGGTAGCTTTTAGCAAAAATTGACATTTTTGGCGATCAAGTCGCTAAATTGGCAACACTGGTTCTGAAGCGACGTTGACGTTTCGTTCCGTAATTCCGTTGCTTGTTTGAAAAGTTAAAAAGTGAACAGTGAACTGATTGAACTTCGGAGATTTGAATTTAAATGGTGAATTTATTGCTGGTTATACCTGTTTATTCATTTCTACATAAATTGTTAGTATTAGTACAAAGGTGTATGTTAACTAAAAACGAATGCGAACGTATTGTTATCATGATTATGATCAAGCTCTTTATTTACCAACGTAAAGGACAGCATTGTTTTTTCTTTTCGTTAAACACTGTTTCTGCTGTTTTTTCAGTTTTTCCTGCGGAATTTGGCTCCTCAACGACAGAAAACTGAACAACTAATTATAAATGGCTGAATTAATGCCTGCGGAAGTTGGTGTCATGTGAGTACTTAGAAATTAAATTAATTGCTTACCTACTCATTTATGTCAGAGGGTCATCAATTCATCATACACTTTTAGGACTCATTTAAGAAGACCCTGTAACCTGAATATATATCTTTACAAACAACAGGAAGATTATCATCATTTCAATAAAGTCTGTTGTAATCTACAAATGAAAATGAGAAGTCAGACTACCACACTTTTAGCAGGTCCATTGAAGTTGCTGAGTCCCCTTTGGAAATTAGACTCTGTTATATCTTTCCTTTTTATAGTATTTTGGAGTAACTTTTGTTTTTAAGCGCAGCCGCTAAATTGTTACTTGTTGACTTTCAGTTTTTGCATGTTTTGGATTTCCTCTGAGACATTCTCATTATTTTATGAATTTCAGTGTTAGTAATGAACCTATTTTAGATGTTACTTACATCATAAATACGTTCGCACATTTTCACATCACCTTTCCGTAATGGCAAGGTGACGTTGAAAAGATTTGCTTGCACTCGATTTTGTCCGCCACTTAAAGAGCCTGTTGTAATTTTGTCGAGACTTTTTTTAGAAATTTCTTATACCTATCATAGAAGGGTCTGTTTGGTTTGCCAGTATTGTAGTATAATCAGCAAAAGTTGCTGTAGTAGATCAGAAGCATAGACTCCAGTTCTTATGTCGTAGAATCTTGACTTCGTTTCTGCTACTTTCAATTGAAAGATTCTTTCGGATAAGGTAAGATTTCAACAGTAACAAAATACTGATGAGGGAGGTTTATCTTCAGCATACAGAGAAGCTTATGCCAAACCTTATCGAAAGCCTGTTTGTTGGATGTTGAAGAAAGCTGAAGAACAGTATTGCTTTCTCTTCGGGCTTTTTCTAATTTTATCGCAGACTGTGGAATTGTTCTTTGGTAGAGTGCTCCTGTCTGAAGCCAAATTGGTGAAAAGGAATCACTTTTTATAAGGAATTTTGATGTAAAGTGAGGAGATAAATGATGTAAATTGAAACTTGCTATTAATCTTTTACTGTGTAAGAATAATATATTAACCTTAAATGTTAGCAAAACAAAATACACAACCTTTGCTTTCAGAGCAAACCTTCTGCCTCCTGAGTCACTGAGCATTAAAGCTCATATTTGTGGATCCGAGGTATCATTTGATGGCTGCATTTGTCCCACGCTACAAAGAACTGACAATCTTAAATATCTCGGGGTTAACATTGATCAATGTCTCACCTTCAAGTTGCATATTAAAGCCTTAGTGTCTCGTCTGCGAAAGTTGATCTATATTTTTAGAACCTTAAGATACTCAGCAGACAGAAAGACTATTAGAATGGTGTATTATGCTTTAGGTCAATCATTGATTGACTATTGCATAATATCTTGGGGTGGTGCTGCGAAAACCCACATCATCGAGGTTGAAAGGGCTCAACGTGCAATTCTCAGGGTGGGCGCTAGATTTCCTTTTCGATACCCCACTGTAGACCTCTACAAGGATTGGGATATTCTTACAGTCAGGCAATCTTTCATCCTTCAAACAGTGCTAAAAAAACATAATACAATGCCATACAACCCAGAATTACAAAATGACAAGCGCCGTAAAGGTAATGTATGTGCAACAAAACCCTTGCGTTCCGCTCTGTCACATAATTTCTTTTGTTTTTTAGGCCCATACCTCTACAACAAGTTAAATAGTAAGTTACTCATTTACCCACTATTGAAATCTAAGTGCAAAGCTGCTGTCTCTAAATACCTCAAAACCCTTGACTACAGTCAAACGGAAAATCTCCTGGTCCCACTCAGATAGTTTTACCTTATAAACTACATTTCTGAGTCAAAGCATGTTTTTCTTTTTTTTTTCAATTCTTTACAGGCGTTTCCTTCTTATTTCTGCTATAAACTTAAAAATAAGCTCTGACACTCACATACACACACATACATTTGCACCCTCACATTTACATTAACAGTAATTCACACATTCACTAGCACTCATACTTACATCCTGGAATTAATATAAAGTATAATTGTCTGTTATGTACCTACTATTTAAGAATTAATTAAGTAATATTTCTGTCTTTTTTGTTTAACTTAGCTTAAATATTTGCCTGCTAATGCTGTCATAATAGCATACTAGCGGCGGGTGGGTCCTGGTGACTACATCAGGCACCAGTCCCTCACAAAGTTAGCTCTAAGATATCAGCAATGTTAAAAGCTAGCATAAGATAACTGTGAGAAGGGAAAATAAATAAATAAAATATTAAATAAAAATATTAAATATATTTTTTTAACATTGAATCAGGAGTTACAGCCATTTTATTTATTCATTAGGTATTATATTTTATCGTCGAAAGTCATGTTCAAGTACCTACATTAATCTATTGGGAAATTAATTTTATTGAGTAATAAGCACTAGTTTTCTCAATATAATGAATGCGCCTTAATCATCATCTTCCTGCCCTTATCCCGTGTTATTTGGGGTCGGCGCAACACGTTTTTTTCTTCCACTCTGCCCTGTTACTCGTCATGCTATCACTAACTTCCTTTTCTTTCATATCACTCTTCACACAATCCATCCATCTTTTCTTTGGTCTCCCTCTTCCTCTCCATCCATCCACATGTAAACTCATAACTCTTTTAGTAACATGCGTTTCATCCCTCCTCTTCACATGACCATACCAAGACAAACGATTCCCTTTCAACTTTTCAGTCACTGGCGCCACTTTCAAACTTCCCCTAATATATTCATTTCTCACTTTATCCATTCTCGTCACACCACACATCCATCTTAACATTCTCATCTCCGCTACATGCAATCTTTTTTCATCCGTCTTTTTCACAGCCCAACATTCTGATCCATACAGTATGACAGGCCTTATCACGGACTTGTAGATTTTACCCTTCAACTTGAGGGGCATCCGTGGGTCACAAGTTGTCCCCGTGACCTGTCTCCATTTCATCCATCCTGCGTTGATCCGATGTGTTACGTCCCGGTCTACCTCACCATTCCCTTGGATGAGTGACCCGAGGTACCGAAAGTCAGAGCAGATCGGTATGGGCGTTCCAGCTAGCGCCTTAATAATTCTTTAAATTAAGCAACATTTTAAAATTTATTTTAACGAAAGTCTTAAAAATTACCTTTAAACGACTTAGGGTTTAAGACATAACCGTAATATAACATCTAGACGACTTTTCGTTCCGTGCACTTATTTTTTATC
This sequence comes from Mythimna vitellina, assembly GCA_949316375.1. Taxonomy (NCBI): domain Eukaryota; kingdom Metazoa; phylum Arthropoda; class Insecta; order Lepidoptera; family Noctuidae; genus Mythimna; species Mythimna vitellina. The sequence continues at coordinate 11,466,294 of OX438691.1, read as the reverse complement.
TGTATATTGTAAATTATAAGCCATATTAACTAAATTATTAGGGTTCACTTAAAGAAAATCTCATATGAAAAAACCAATTTAAATATATAATTAAACTAGCGACTTGTTTTTTATTGGTTTCGGCAGTAATAAAAAATGATATATAATAAATATAATGGACGTTGATAAGTTTTTAACATATTGATACAGTATGTATTTGAGATGGCTATTGATATCTTCTATATATTCTAAGGCACATTTTCATGAAAGTTAGAGATCACTTTGAAGTATGCCAGAGAAGGATGACATTTTAGTAATGTTATTTAAAAAAAAAAAAAACTAATTGCCCATTTACATTATCACGAAGTATGTCATTTTTACTATTTTCGCTTGCGCTTTCATAATCGGAATCATAATTAAGATATAATTTATCAAATCTAACTTTATAGTACCTGACTCTAGTTTTATAGAACCACTAGATCCACTTTTTGCGGTCCGAGCAACATCGTATCGTTTAGACCCACTTTGCATCGAACTCCATTATCTTGAGTTTTAAATAAAATTTTGTGTGCAACCAACTCCAGTTTCATTACAATTGACTTGTCTTGGCTGTGTGTAAATTTTTGTACACTTATATATTATATAGTGTTCATATTGACTGAAAATTGTATAAAAGTACAATTTATCACTCGTATACGATTATCACTTATCACACATAAAAGCAGTTTTTGTGACTCTTTAATTCGATTAATGACGGTATAAAAGTCATGTAGATGTTACTAAGACGACAGCATCGGTTATACCACTGAAAATTGTGTATTAGTCATATAAAATAGTCGTATACGACTACAAGTTGTGTAAAGATAAGAGGCACTAAGTCATATTACACGATAAAAATACTTCAATACGATGTTTAAAGCACTTCGAGTCGCGTAACTCTTACATATACGGCTAAAACGTTTGTTGGGGTGCGTCTCGCATCCACCACACTCCCGCGACTCTCACCAGGTCGTCTGTCGACCTTGTGGGACGCCTTCCAACGCTGCGTTTTCCGGTGCGCGGTCGCCACTCTAGAACCTTTCGGCCTCATCGACCATCCGTTCTACTAGCAATGTGCCCTGCCCATTGCCTCTTTAGTTGGGCGATTCTTCGGGCTATGTCGGCGACCTTGGTTCTCCTGTGGGGATATGTTCATTCTAGCGCGCCTCAAGGAGATGTCAGGAGGGCCCAGCAGGATCGAAGCCTACTGAGGCCAAGGGTCTGATTCTGAAAGGAAGATTCGGCCCTGGTCTGAAAGGCATCGAAGGAACAGGAGTGGGTTCTTAGTAAAAGTCTGACACTATCCCCCGCTACGCTCAAGAGCGATCCATGTCATTGGATGATTTTCCAACAGAAAAAAAAAGAGAAACAATAGAAAAACAATGTTAGGGGTTTCATGAATTAATATAACTACATGTACCGTTGTTAAGCGGTACAATAAATAACAATGTATCGAAGGCAGAAAAAGTATTTCTTTTTTTTTTCATATTATTTCTTTCATCGATATAATTATATCAGTGCCAATAGTTTCTGAGAAAACAGTTTTTTTAATATCTGAATGGACTGACTTTTTGCCAGTGTCTATGAGACTTTTCATTTCATTACATTTATTCTAATGATTTTCATTAGTATTACACGTTGTCGCCCAATACGTTTTCAAAATACGTTGTTGCAGGAAGTAAAGCATAAATTCAAAATTTGGAACAGAGCATACTTAATGGCGCCACCACTTCTATTTCTGTATATTGTGTAGTTCACAGTATCCGCCTTCGGTCCATTTATCTCTGTCTAACAACGCAGCATCTATCTCTTTCTTGTTCCTATTCCCCTTTCAATATACAGTACCAAAATGCTGACTATCTGCGTACCTCGCTCAACATTTCCCGATGATATGCGATCGTTCCCGAATCTCACTCGAAGTCCCGTATCCCATTCGTCCTAAATTCAGTAACCTATAGTGAACCACGTCAAATATAATACAAAATGGTTCGACTAATTACGCCATTGTTTATTTACAATCTTGTTATACTTAATCGTGTTTGAATGTGCAATTGTGTTCATAGGCATAATAATCAATCGTTACTTATCTGTTATTTAATGGTATTCCACAGAAATAAGTTCCAGTTGTCGTCGATTAGTGTTCGTTAATCGTTGTGTTTTGTTCTGTTTACCGTGTTAGGTACCTATAGTTAATGTTGATATGTGAAATGTGCATTTGAAGGTTTGACGTTATATAACAAGTTATCCTTATATAAAATGGCAACATTGCCTAGGATGCACAACTCTAAACAGGGAGCTGGTATATCGTCTCCCTTTAGGTAAGTATATAAAATCTGATTAGATATTAAACTTATTAGCATGAAAACAACACGTTTTAATAAAATAACATAATATGCTATCTTAAAATATTATCTCTGCTTCCTCTCGTACCCTCGCCTCGTACTCTGAACTCGTAGGGGCTCGTAACTACGCAGCGACGATGTCATCGGGCTAGTCTGTTTCAATAACTAAATAAAAAAAACACAAAATTGCGAGTTGCGTCGGTCTCATACATATTAGAAAGTACAAAAAAACGTGGACGTAGTGTTTCATTCGTTCACAAAGGGTTCCGTACTGTGCCTTGGTAGGAATTATATTTCAAAGAAAACTATATTTTTATTTTTACTGCAAGCTATGATTGTTCGTTTGAAGATGACTAAATATTGTGATAGGTAGAAACCTCGTTATATTTCATATATTACATTAACCGCTATCAACTAGAACTACAAAGATTGAATCGTGAACTTCGGTGATTCGAGCTCTGTACCATGATAAAAAAATAATTTATGTTGCGACGTTGTTCGTTTGTAACTGCTAATGCTATCGGCTTAAAATTTGGAATCGTTACAAACAATGCTAGTCCACATATATAAAAAGTGTAAGACTAGGTACCTAATTTTTCGACCTAAAATTGGCGTTGAAATTTTAAAGTATGCAACTAGATCAAGTGGGGTAGGTATCATATGAAAGTAGTATCAATTATATATTATTTTAGTTTTAGACTAATGATGAAAAACATCCTTGCCAAGCAAAAAATTATCAGAGGGTCGTCTTAGGGGCGGAATCTGAAATAAATCTAGTGAATGGCGATTTACATAAGTAACTAAATAAAAATTGCAAGAAAAAAGAATCAGCCATAAACCTTGTGCATAATTAGTTATGCGATCGCAAAATAAAAACTGTTTTTTGAAAGGAGAAGTACTTTTCCTACCAGGTGTTCCGACTAACTTATTCATCAGTTTTGTTTTATTTATTGCAACATCTATGTGGTGATATATACCACATCGAAACAAAATTACAAAATCCTGCATCGCGCTATCAGAGTTCTCCGCGCGATTTCATCTATCGGGCAGTTGCCCGGACCAGACACAACACCCGTCTGGTCGGAGGATTCTACCTTTTCGATGAAGGTATATAGGACTTCATCACTTGTTCCGCATACCTTAAAATATTACCCGGATAGAGGAATACATTTTCTGTGAATATCTCAACTACTCGCATCGCCGTGTTGCCATTTTGGAAATAAGTCGGAATAAACTTACAATAATCAATATTAATACATATTATAAAGCTGTACTGGTTTGAATTGTAAAATCCTTTAAGTGTTGATTAATTCATTTATTAAGAGAGGTTATAGGCTATACAATAAAATGCTACGACCCTCTGGAGCGGAACAAAAACCAAAGGTATGGGTGACCCGCGGAGGACATCTACTTTAAAATAAATTGCAATAATAGCAATTGTGGCCTTGTTTTACTGGGGGGTGCGATATGCATGTGGTAATTATAGAGATTGAATTATGAGAGAAAAGCGAGAACTACACTAGACCGATGCACACGTGTGAGACGTCTCAGACGTGTGCGGTGGGTGTGCACACTATACCGACGCAACGCGTAATGCGTGTGATGCGCATTACAACCTTTGATTTCAACGCTGGAAGTCGTCTGTATAGATAGTTAGATATAGATAGTTTGACTGGCCTCATGGTCTAGTGGTTAGTGGCCTTGACTGCTATGCCGGAGGTCGTGGGTTCGATTCCCACCCAGGATAAATGTTTCTGAGATGAGCACAATCATTTGTTCTGTGTTGTTATCAATTCGGTTCGATTTTTTATTATTTTTTATGTGTGTTACCTCAGCACTCCTGCGTTTATGAATCGATTTGCAATTTTTTTTTCCTCTTAAAGGATATGCTTCCAAATTGGTCCCATTTTTTTTCAAAATCCAGTTCTGATAATTGGAACCATTAGGAATTGAGGGAACTCCTCAAATATTATAGGCAACCGTATAGTGATTTTGATATTTTCATCGAGAACATAAACATTTACAGTCAAAAAGTAACATTTGATGAAGTGAAACTGATGAAAAAGACCAGAAATGGCCAACGGAACTTCATACTCACATAGATATCACAATGAAGATAGTTAAGCGACTATGACAATACAAATAAATAAATGGTTCTGAATAGTTATGTTGAAAATGGTATCATCGAAGTGACCTGATGATGCTAATAGAGCCGGAAGATAGGCACCGGAACCCTGTAATTAATCAATGTATCCTAGCCGTGTTTGGGCTTATAAGAATTGTCATGAGATGCACTTTGGCTATAAGGTACTATCGAACTGATCTGATGATGGAGGAAGATGGAACGTAGACGCAGGGACTTCATAATAAAAAAAGTAATCTAGCAGTGTTTGGGTTAATTGAAATTGAATTCGAATACCATCGGATTTTCACCGTTCCAATATAAACGACTACAATTTCCGCTAAAGATATCTTTTGCAATGACCATTAATAAACCGCAGGATCTAACTTTCAACGTTGCAGGCTTAGATTTGAGCGTTGAATTTTTTCATATGGCCAATTATATGTCGCTCTTTCAAGAATTAACATAATAATAATAACGGGCATAATAAAAGAGACTCCTCGATACCTGGACTTAAGGTGCATTTTGATTCGTTACGAGCGCCACTCGTCCCTGTAGTGAAATATAATTATGGTCACGTTCGTGCCGTGCAACGTATTATCAAATTCATTTCGCTATGGAACCCTGAAAAAAGTAATTAAAATTATACTTTATTTTCTCTCTTTTACTTAAAGTAAAATTATTCTGTGTTATTTGCAGTACCAGCCCGCGAAAACTACAAGAAATGGCGTTACTTTCTTCAGAGGGACATGGTGCGTATAAATGTGTGAAAGTTACTCGTGTGTGTATTTTCACTGATTTTCTGTTATTCTGCATTTACTTAAATTTAATTTATGACAAAATGAAAATACTAATTTCTTTCGATAGATGTCACCACTGCAAGTGGTATAAGCATGAAACAGTTTGAAGAACAACTTAATGGTTTAAGGAAAGAAAACTTTCATTTAAAATTGAGGATTTATTTCCTTGAAGAGAAATTGGGAACTGGATCTCCACCAGCTGTTCAAGTAAGTACCTATAACAAATCTATCAATTGTGTTGATCAATGAGGTAAATACCTACCTTAAGTGCAACATTTTAACCCGGCTATGGCATAGCCGATAAAAATATAACTTCCTGATATCTATTGGCAAAGCCAAAAGGCGGAATTATGATCAGTGACCTACCTAGCTAGTCCCAAAGAACCCTGTGTCAAAAATATTAAGGTTATTTTTCTACAAGTATTAGTACCAGCACAGAACAGTAGCACAGAGACGGTAACAAAAAAAAAGGCTCGCAACTCAGTCCTTCTACCGTAAAAAGTTGTGAGATCGATGTAATACCAAGTCGGTTAATTTATCAAGTCCTTACTTATGGGACCTTCTACAACCTCTTATAGTGACCATATCAATATTACAAATCTTGTATGTTTTGAATATATAGATTGACTTGGCAATCGCATGAAAACAAAATGTATCTCACAAGTAATACGAATTAGGTTAAATTAGATTGTTTAGTCCGATTACATCTGAAGATATAAATTTCGTTTGTTGTTTCTTTGAGGTTATTCCTCAAAGAAACCATCATGAGCAAATATTCATGGCCCGGCACACATTTGGTCAGTTTTATTTAATTAAGTACTTAATGTTCTTTCATTTCAAGGGGCTTTTGGAACACAATGTAAGACTACAAGTGGAAGTGGAAGAATTGAGAAGGCAGCTAAGTGATAAACAAGAACTACTAGCCGCAGCTGCAGAAGCCATTGATGTGTTAGAACAACAGGTACAAATTCTACGTAATAAGGGTCACCTTTTATATGTATACCAAATTCTACGAAAAATATGTCTAAACCGCCATTTCCTTTTTAGGGTTCTATATCTGCCGATAGTGTAGAAATATCTATGAATAATAGTAATGTTATCAAAAAAGAAATCGCGTCTCATGACCAGGTAATGTTTTTACCATTATCTAGTTTAATTTTTAATCTTAAGGGTCAGTGGACGAAGACCTCGAAAGAGCTACAAGCAAGTGCTTCCGTTTTTTTTTTTCGTTATTTAAACAAAGACATGAAATTCATCAGACCTACACTAAAAATTGTGTACCGTCCTTAATAATGTCGTATGTGTGGACTGGTGTTGTGTACTGACTCTTATATGATTACTCGTTAAAGCCTACTTTATTTTGTAAACATGTCTTTATATTTTAGGAAACTGAAAAGAAAGAACCTGTTGATGATACATGTGCAGAATCTGAATCTGCTGGGTAAGCTTAATTAAAGTTGTAATTTTTCTTTCTCTCAAGTTAAATTTATTTTCACTTATAAATTTGATTTCAGAGACTATTTGGCTGAAACAGTTAATAATGACGACTTGGTAAGTATATCGAAGAACCAAATAATATTACGAAAACCTTACTATTATAATTACACTTATTTTCAACTAAACAACTTGGTCTACTTTCTAATGCAAAGATGAAACTGGAAATAGTTGACAGTGCGCGCTCATCTTTGTCTTATCTTTTTTGATTGGTGACAAAAACAGTTACATGCTAGAAAAAATAAAAGAAATTCTTAAAACTACATGCAAAAACATGTAACCTACTCTCATCTTAATAAAAGAATAACAGAATAACTGGTAAGAATAGGACAGAATATTTTTTTTTCTTAATTTCTCCTTATTGATTTTTTGAAAAAATATCTATTAGCTTTACTTTTCAAGACCATACAGAACTTTGCGGCTGCCAAGTTCGTTGAAGACCTATCAATGATTTTAGTTTTAGTACAATAATGATCCGTCAACAGAATAAAAAAAAATCAGGAACCTTCATCTTGATTGGAAGTCGGCTAAATAATAAATAACCACTTTGTTACAGGACGAACTTGTTAAACTACGCAGAGAAAACAAAAAGGCTTTACAAATGATTAAAGGGTGTATGAAAAAAATTCAACAGCAAGACAAAGAAATCAAGAAAATTAAACTAGTAAGTTTTTTATATTACCTATTTAATTATTTGTTTTTTTTTTACAGTATTAAACATGTTCAATGTTATTTTCAGGATAAGGAATTAGTTTACGCGCATGTAAGCGACTCACAATTGGAAAAATACGAGGAAATACTGAAGTGTAAAGATGAACATATCAAAGACCTGGAAAGCAAAGTCAGGGATTTGCAGAAACATTTCGAGACAATACAAAACGTCGACGCGGGGTATTAATTTCTTTTCACCATCACCTTCACGATTACCGTTTGCGTTTATTTAATGTCTTATTGACTTAACCATACTTTTCTTAATTTCAGAAATCTTCAACAGCTGCTTACCAAAAGACTACAAGGATTGGCTTACTTCCTGGATAAATTATTGTCACACAAGTTAGTACATAAATGTTACAACTATAAACAAGAAAACAAATTACTAATCATATATAGTCCAGCATTCTAGGCTTACTGATGTTGACTTGATTTATGATAGACTTTAAAAGCTACATATCAGTAACATTATCTACAAAAAGCTTTTCTTATATACGAGTTCATCAAATCCTGCTCCGAAAATTATCATAATTTATTTTTTATTATTTTATAGATGTGTGCTTGGCGAGGACAAGAAAAAGTTGGCTGAAAGTATACTAGAGCAAAGTCTCGCTTTGCCCGTTGGTTTGGAGTTGGACGAATCTATGGCGCCAGAAGAATTCACCATGGACGAAAGTAATTTGGATATATCGCAGTCATTGCGAATTGAAGATTTAACAATGATGTTTGGTCACCACGTGGCATGTAGCGATGAAAACAGATATTCGGTACAAAGAAAAGCTTTGTTCAAACATTTCCCTCAAGCAGATGTGATATCTGAGTCTGAATGCTGGTCAGAGCCAGATAGGAACGTATCGCTCGCCCGCGTTGGACTTTGTGATACTGGTGTCGGACTGCGCGAGTCTAGTACTGACATCAGTAAAGTTCGCTCGAGGCGAGCGCGTTTGTCGTATGGATCTCGGTCAGAAGACAATAAACCTACTAGTGATGCCTTGATCGAGGAACTGAACCATCTCAATAAGAGGACTGAACAGTTGGAGGCAGAGAACAATGACTTAAACAGTAAACTTGAATTTTCAAAGGATCAAATAAATGAACTAATCACAGAAAATAATGAATTAAAAGAAAATTTAATGGCAGAACAATCCAGTTTGACTGATGCTACTAAAACCTTAGATGATTTGAGGAATACTGTAGCAAGCCTGGAATCTAGAGTTAAAGATGTTGAACAAAAGCTCTTTGACTCTGTACAAACAGCAGATAGATTGCGATCCGAGAGACAAGAATTGGAAGCTACGTTTATGGAAACAGAACGTTCCTTGAGGCGCGCTGCAGACGAAGCTACTGTTCAAGCGTCGCAAGCTGCTTTGGAAAGAGCTCGTGCCCAACACGACAGGCTACGTATCGAAAGAGAGCTGGAAGAGACACGTGAAAAGCTTTCCAATGCATTAGAAGTGAACTCTCAACTTGAGATAGAAGTAACGCGTAAAATGGCTTTGGACGTCAATAATAAAGTAGCTATTGTACACGAAGGTCTTCACTCTGAAGAAGAGCGACCTACTTCACCTGATCAAGGTATTGATAGTGATAGGCTATCAAGCCTAGAACAAAATGATGCTGTTGCTCTGTCACCCCGTAAGTATAACATTATTTACATTTTCTATATTACCCTTCATTTTTTTGATTGCGGGTTCTTGTCAGATTTGGCTGAATAAAACCTACCTGTATTCTTTCAGTCTACTCTTTCGAACATACCCACACTAAATTTCAAAAATCTTGGTTTCAGACTTTTTGAAACTTTCATTGGTGCTATTCTATATGCTGCCGTGGTATATAAAATAGTCCAAGAATACAAAATAACCTTTTGTTGCAGGTTCATTATATGAGGAGAACTTAACATTGAAACAAAAGCTCGCACGGACCAAGGCGACTCTTGCAGAAACTCTGATGCAACTAAATGCCGCTAATTTGCGGAAGAGAAGCGTTCAACGTGCTATTTGTAGAGAAATTCACAAGACTCACGGGGTGCTACGCAAAGCTCGTGATCAATTTGAAAATCAAACTAATAATTGATTTTAAAAAACCAAACCATACTTTGAACCACACAGAATGTTCACACAGATGTTGATGACATGTAAGATAAATAACATTTATTGGTAATTTTAATTAATGTAATGTGATTTGAAAATAAACTTCAGTTTGAATGGAATTGTATCAAGCGAATGACTGAATATTTTTGTATGTTTATAATGATTTTCTACTAAGACTTGTGCTATATATGATAGGAATGATAGGACAAAATAATGTAATTTGAGTGATAATACTTGCAATCGTTACGACTCTCGAGTGAGCCCCATTGACTCACTTTAGAAAAGGCCTCTGCATTTCATTGAACTAAATTGTTCATCACTCACAATTTTAATGTATGTTTTTTTTTTTTGAAAATTGCGAAAAGAGAACCCACAATTGAAAATCACGATGGGCAAGCTAATTAAAATTGCAGTTCTTTTTTTTTCAACTGAACAATCGCCCTACATGGCGGTTGTTCAGTGTTCTGTGATTGAGATTACCGTCTAAAATTAGATACCTAAGCTGAAATATGTATTTGTTTTTTTTTATAATATGTACCTACTGTAGTTGTGTAAAATATATACCGAATTTCGTTAACCATGTCTAATATTATTATTTGATTAAAAATTAACTTCAATACCTATTGACTTTCATTCAAAGAATTTGATTTAAATTGAGCAAGTAGTTGGTAATGTCAGGGATGGGGAATACCCCATCTTTTTTACTAACATTCGCTGGTCCCTTCGAAAAACAGTGTTTATTATTAGCGGCACGTAAGTTGGACTATGATCTTCATTGTGCAGTAACAGATTTTCGGGTCAACTTCAACTTTTCATTAATGGCTATTGTAGAAGAGACACCACACAATTTTGCCAATAACACGTGTGATATAATAGACCGTCAAGAAGAATATTTAGCGATCCGTTTTTTAATTAGAGATCGAGTGTTGCATGTTTTTTTCCCCATCTCCTAAATAGTGAGGTACCGCAACCGATATTGAAAAAAAGACCGAAAATATTCGTAAAAATAATTTCCGTTTTAAATTTATGCAAAAGGAAATTGATACTTACATAATATGTTTTTTTTACCCAATGACAATATTGAATGTGGTGTCTACCTATCCTCTTATTACAAAAATATATGTCTTATATTTTTATCACGTCAAGTTTTTTTAATACACCCTCATTAAGTTATTTTGCTAGCTTGTTACTGGTTCTGAGTTAATATTCGATTTTCCTCAAGACAGTGTAAATTAAATCCAAAAAAGTTTTGCTGTTTGTGATCAAATAACACTATCAAAAAACAAGAGATATGTTACTGAATCCGTAAAACGAGCCTATTTCCAATATTTCCATCAGTCAAAAAACCGGTATTGCATTCTAAAGGAGTGCCTTCCCATCATTGCCCAGTACTTCAAGTTAGGACTTCACTTGACAAATATGGACCTGCTTTTAAATACTTAAAAACCATTTTTCCCAATCTTTTTGATGCCAAAGTCCAAGAAGGAATCGTTGTGGGCCCCCAAATAAGAGAGATATTAAAAGATAAGAATGGAGAAGCGATTGCTGTCTCCTTAGATTAGACGTCTCGAAGGCCTTCGACAGGGTATGGCACGCCAGCCTTTTGAGTAAGCTTCCAGCGTACGGTATTTCCCCTGGTCTGATTAACTGGGTAAAAGACTTCCTGAGTGAACGGTGTCTCCGAGTTGTTGTCGATGGATGCTCATCAGAGCCCATAACGACTAATGTCGGAGTTCCTCAGGGGTCACTTCTCTCTGCAACTCTTTTTCTGCTGCATATTAACGATCTGCTAATGCCCGGTATCTATGGGTATACAGACGATAGCACAGTTGTTGAGAGATACCTGCCAGGTGCTCGGGCTAGTAAGGAGCTAATCCGGTCCGAACAGAGGCTGTGGTAGAGCGTACGAATGTCTCGCTTCCAAGTGGGGCGAAACCAATCTGGTAGGATTCAACGCCGCCAAAACGCAAGTGCGGCTGTTCACCGCCAAAAGGAGCCTGTTCACCTTGGCTCCTGCTTTTCAGAATGTACCCCTGGATTGCACCGACCGCCTTCAGTTCTTAGAAGTTGAAATTTCTTCAGACCTCAATTTTGGGCGGTTCATTGAGTCTAAAGCCAACAAGGTAGCTGCTAGAAAACTAGGCGTTCTTGCAAAGGTCCGACGGTACTTCACACCGGGACAGCTTCTAATGTTATACAAAGCACAGGTCCGATCGTGTGTGGAGTACTGCAGTCACATATGGACTGGTGCTGCAAAATGCCATCTAGCAGCTTTGAATTCGTTGGAAAGGCGTGCGAAGAGGCTAATTGGGATCCAGATTTAGTTAAGTCCAATCTACAAAGCCTCGAGCACCGGCGCAGGGTAGCCAGCCTATCGGTATTTTACAGGTTACATTTTGGAGAGTGTGCGCGGAAATTGCATGACTACGACGTACGTTGAGTATCCACCCTTACGTTGTTGAAACTTCCTAAACGTTTCGCTTCGTCGTTTATACCGCGTACATCGAAGGACTGGAACAATTTGTCTGCTGTGGTCTTCCCGTCCAACTATAATTTAGGTGTCTTCAAGGCTACAGTGAATAGGCTTTTAATAAACTAGTGCGCCTCACCATCAATGATTGCATCTCTGCTTACCATCAGGTGGGATCGCAGTCAAGCACTGGTTTAAATCAATAAAAAACAAAAAAAGATGAAAATTTGGTTGCTCGCTTATCCAGTGTCGAAAAAGATACTCGGTATTTATTTAAAGCAGTAGTAAAAGAATTCTTGGGCAACCATAAATCAGAAGATTATGAAGAAATTGTTTCCAATTTCTTGAAGAGTTACCATACGATGGAGATGAATATGTCATTAGTATATAGTATATATCATTCAGTATTTACATTCGCACCTGGATTTTTTTCCTGAGAACCTGAGAGGTGTAAACATTGAACATACCAATGTTTTTGGGATAAAAATATGTTAGGTGATTACTGCTGGTCTATATTTATATTATTTAAGAGAAACTGACGCTAATTCGTTTCATCCCTCCTCTTCACATGATCATACCAAGACAAACGATTCCCTTTCAACTTTTCAGTCACTGGCGCCACTTTGAAACTTTCCCTAATATATTCATTTCTCACTTTATCTATTCTCGTCACACCACACATCCATCTTAACATTTTCATTTCCGCTACATGCAATCTTTTTTCAGTTTGAAAAGTAATAATAGTTAAAATTAAACAATCATAAGTCCTGTTTTTGTACTATTGTTGCATGGATCACTTATAAAATTATAGCGATAAACGAATAGAGTGTCGGTTTCTTGCAATGCAGACATGTGAATTCACAGCCTGACGACCAATGGGCACGCCATAATCTTGACGGTCAGTCCTGATTATTTTCGATGTATTTGCATAGTTTAAATATAAATGAGGGATACGAGGAGGAATGAGAGATTTTCGGATCTCAATCGAAGTGCGGGACCGCTGAGGGCTGCGCGTAACCATCATAGCAACGGTTCCATTTTGGTTCGACTTATATGCCGCCTACAATATTTACGTTTGAAACTAGCTATTATCCGCGACCTCGTTCGCTTGAAGTATAAAAACAGGGATCCCTTCTTTTCGCATAATGTTCTTTGTCCTAATATACTTCGGCATAACGATTTTGGCATAATAATAATTCGGCATAATTTTTTTAGGCATACATTTTACGTTGGCATAATCATCTTAAAGACTAACTTGTTTTGGCATAAATTTGATTCACATAACGTTAGTAGGCCTAATGACTATTAGCATAACGTTAGTAACGAACAATTAAATAATATTGTTGGTTAAAAATTTAATATGCTGTGCAATAAAAGTGACAGAACCGAATTGCTGCAAAACCGACTCCACGTAGTCTTGTTTGTCCTACCCTTAGAGTGTAATTTAAAATCGCTTAGGCGTGTAGGGGCGAGCCGGAGCCGTGACAGAAACCGTGCCTGCTGCATGTTGCATGCTCGCTTGAATGCTGCATGCTTGCTTGCATGCTGCATGCTTGCTTGCATGCTACATGCTTGCTTGCATGCTACATGCTTGCTTACATGCTGCATGCTTGCTTGCATGCGGTATGCTTGCTTGCATGCTGTATGCTTGCTTGCTTCATGCTTCCTACAGAGAAAAAAAACCCACTAAACTAAAAAAGTTATGCTTTAGAACTTTATGCTTAATAAATTTATGCTTTAGAATATTATGCTTAATCATTATTATGGTTAGAGAAATTATGCTTAAAAAAATTATGCGTAAGCTGTTAAGCGTAATTATATTATGCGAAAATATATTTATGCCAAACAAAATTATGCTAAGTTATATTAGGTCTTAAAATTTTATGCAAATGGATAGGGAACCATAAAAACATTACACACTTTTTGAGGCAAATATTATTAGTTCTTATAACTTAGCACATCTAGCATATAGTCTATCCATTAATGAAAGTCCTGTCAAAATTGGTTTATCCATTTCGAGTTGTGTCATCTCCCTCCCAAAAAATAAAATTTATCCTAGGTTGTCGTTTTTTTCAAACGAGGGAATACGTTTTTGATACGGTGTAACAAAATTTGGGGGCGCTTTCACCGGGATATACCTAATGTTACAACAACCTAGGATAAATTTTATTTTTCCCTTTCCCAAAAATGTTAAGTAGCTTAAGTTACTCCTTGTAACATCAGCTATCTCTCAGTTAAAGTCCCGTCAAAATCTGACTAGTAGTGTCGAAGATTATGAAAACAAACGAACTTTAGAAATTACAATATTGTTTTAGATATCGAATATACTTTAGAAAAGTCAAACGAAAAAAGTTTAACGTCAGTTACAAATAAGAAGAAACCTACTCAGTAAATTCTACTTCTATTCTATCTAATCAGTCAGCCATATCACAATAGTAATTATTGAGTCTTCTTTAAAAAACAAGATCATAAAAACATGAATGCGTTAGTGTGTTATCGTTGAGACGCGAGCAATAGAAAAAGCTCTTTCGGTCAATTCTCTCTTGTAGTGTATTCGCGCAAATACATTACAATACACCTAATGTTATAAATTCAAATATTTTTCGTACTACTTTTAATGGAAATTTGTAGATAAATACAAATATTATTCGTTAAAATTAGTTTTGGCTGAAATCGATTTTTCAATTATTTTCGAATTTCGAAGAATCCGGATTGCAATCCCTAATCCTCACCTTCCGCATGAGTCAATTCCTCACCGGACATGGTAGGTTCGGGAGGTTCCTGTTCCGGATTCAAGCGGAAGAAACGCCCGGTTATCACTATACTATGTGGACGGACCGGAAGAGCATTCTGTGGAGGTGTGTCCCGCTTAAGCGGAGCATCGCCGTGTCCTTGTGATGGCGATCGGTGGCAACGACCTGTCCTTGCACTGAGCCCTGGTTCAGGCCCGGTTCCAGAGCAAGAGAGAATGCGATTCGGTGGTCTCCGTCTGCGAATGAGATCAACCGACGGACAACCTCACGCCCCAGCCACCGCGCCTGCAGACGCCCCGGGCGTCGGAATTCGCAGGGCGATTCCCTGCCACTATAGGTGCGGGCTTGCGGACGATGAGCAATGGGTAGCTCGCCGTTCGATCGTTCAGTTAGGACCGAACCCGAGTCGTCGGCGCGTAGTGTTCGATGCACGTCTCAAAGAAATGTAAGCAAAAACCGTAAGGGCTGGAACCGACTGCCCGCTAGGGCCACGAGGAATTTCTCAAAAAGAAACCTGTGGCTCTAGAACGCAAAGAGCAACTGAAGGACACAGGTGTGATTTTAGTCGGTAAAAAACTGATACGCCTTTGTGCTCGATCTTTATGATTTGCCAAATAATAAAAAAATGGAAAACGAAGTACCTGTGATATATTCTAAACTCTATACTGGTTTAATTATAGATGTAGGATATTATACTTTATTTATTATATATCTATGAGCTAAATGCAGATTTTTGGCGGGAGATTTCTAAGAGTTAGTACAGTGTCTGTTTTGATTATACGCAAATTTGTTCCTAGTAGATAAAAAATTGAAAAATTTGTGTAGTTTTGTATCTCAAGTGTCTCGACTGTACAATATGTGAATTCATTAAAACAGGCGCGATCTCGAAAAATGTTGCTAAGAATTTTATTGTAGTGTTGACTATCTTAGATAAGTTTCCCGAGAAGGTTGACTCTATACATTTGCTATCAAATACTTCGAAAACATGAAAAACACGAAAACAGAATGTGTACATTCATATTCTAATGGTAAACAAACTATTCATACGATGACATGGCTTAAAAAACCTAGTATTCAAGCCAAGACATTAACAAAAAAAAATGGGCAAAATGCATAACCACACCAACACAACCGTACGATGCCAAAAAAAAAAAAAATACTGCGAGATTGCGCCTTTTTTTAAAAACGTCCCACGACGCAGAAGTGAATATTGTAGTGGCAAGATGAGAATAAATATAGTAAATCCTGAAATAAATAACCTAGGTTACGTTATAGCTATTGCAAACATCCATGATAAGCATGATAGATCCACGCCCTCAGACTATCATTGGAAAATACTTAAATGCAGGTATGAACGATTTCTCTACCAGGTACCTACATAAATTCATAAACTTAGTTTTAATTGATAGACTGTTGATTGTAATCGGACCTATCGATTTTATAGAATGATAATTTTCTCTTATTCATCCATTTTGGCTTGCCCAGACAAGAGGGATGTAAAACAAGTTCATATAATTTTCAATAAAGCAGGAGATGACTACGATAAATTAAACTCGCTTTTTATCAAATTTTCTCTAAAGCAGGTAAATTGAATTTTCGTATTTGGCATTAGTTTAGCGTAGTTAGAGAACAGACATCACCAGCAGTGCTATTCTATAAGAAAACAGCCTTGAGCGCAGCGCTGGCCGCAGCGACGAAATCTAAATACGTACGTACATAGGATTAACAATTCAATTCAACAATTCTTCTCCTCTTCCTTCTGCATTTAATCCTATTTACGTATTTGGATTTCGTCGCTGTGGCCAGTGCTGCACTCAAGGCTGTTTTCTTAGAGAATAGCACGACAGTGCTGGATCAAGACAGCGTGGGACCAGGGGCCCAAGTTTGCTATTTTTATAAATTCTTCATTACAAAACGATTCCATTGTCATTTTGGTAAAAGTTCGTAATCTGCTAATTCATAATGATCGGCCAATGGTCTTGTGGTAGAATGACAATATAGAGCAATGATTGCACATTGACGTTCTAATGGTAGGTCACTGATCAAAAAACTTTTAGATTACTAGCAGATTACCGCATACCTACGTCAGACGTTCATTTGTCATTATTTACGAGATTACCATTCTATGCCATTTCGTTCAATGGTCAGTGGTTGACCATTGGAAAGTTATAATGACGCCATTGTATTTATAGATTATCAAACTTCTCAAAATCAACAATTATGAAATCAATGATAGACCATTCTGATACTATTTTATTAGCAGACTTGAGGCCCTGTAGATAATTTTAAATTATATTTTTTGAATTATTGAATGGCATTTTGTTTTGTTACTCTGTCAATGAATATCCTAATGACATGATAATTTTATATACATAATTTAATTTTGAAAACAAATTTTTCGGTTATATTATTTTATTAGGACACTTGTGGTTTTAAATAAGTCAATTTTGATATTTTTTTGCTGACATTATATATTTACATGATATTCTCTATTGTTTATTTTTGTCATTTTTTTTGTGAGATTTTAAAATTTTTAGTTTATTGATAATATTTACAACAGCATCACTACTTTGTATGTCTTTCGGCGGAACATAGGGTGTACCCCGAGGGTCGGTGAACCAAACATTTCGATTAAGGTCGTTGAACTTGCACCTACCCTGTGTTTGCAAAATTAATAAATGATTTTAAATTTGAATGAATTTGAGGCCCCCGAAGTCTTTAATAATGATAACGACTTAAAACTTCTCTAACTTATTTTTCAAAGAGGCCGCAAAGCCCATTTGCTCCATCCTGTCTGTGAGTTCTGTGACGTGACGTTGACATTAGTCTGGATAATTACTGAGTGTTTTTCAATTGAATTTGCTTTCAAACTCGTCATCAAATTCAAATCACCATCAAACTTATAAGTATTTAATTATAGGTATTTACCTACTTATCAGTCACTTATAACTCATGTGCCAAAGATTTTTGTGTGGAAATTTTATAAATTTTAATTTCTGTTTTTATTTTAAACTTTGTATTAACTATAGGAAATAGCAGCTGCCTAATTTGGTCTTAGTAAGTAACTAATGCATTTTTAAGGATGGCGGTATTAAATCGGTCACTACAGAAATATATCAAAAATGTTTCCATTACACTATGACGGCAAGAATAGCACCTGTCTGGAATACATTGGAAGAAAATTATCTCATAAATAATAGAGACTTCTTAACATCAAAGGGACCTCAAGAAGGTGTTAAATACAATGTTTCAGTTAATGGTACGACTTACCTTCCTCATAGCGCTACGTTTTTTTCAATAAATAAGTAGGTAGTTACTACGGTCAAGTCAGTTTCTGGAAACACAAATCAACACAATTCGCTAATCTTTCCTCAAGTAGCTGTAGTTGGTTGAATAAATCTCTAAGAGATCACTTGATTATAGTTGTAAGTTTAATTCTGACACATTGATTTTCGTTTCGTGTAGTCTGCTAAGATGAAAATACCAGTTGAGAAGTATATAGTAGGTATATTATTAGGTATGGTCGAATGTATATTTATTATTATATTTATATTACTATATTTATATAAACCTGTTGCATAGCGTTCATATAATGGTATCGAAGCTACGTTTTATTTGGGTTTTTTTGAAAGTAGATAGTGTTGAGATAGTTTTGGTGTCCATCATTTTGGTTCGAAGGTAGTTGAAGTGCTATTTCGTATTGAATGAGATGATTAAGTATTATTATTAATTAGGTTTTCTTACAGACATCTACACTGTCATCGAAATAAATGCCGTGAAAATAAACTTAATGATATCTGAAGAAGAATTTTTGCCTGGCGAGTGGATAAGAGTCTTGCCAAGGTCTGGATCTACACACTACACACACTACCTACATTAATAAAAGAAACATTATATATCCTGTCTTACAATAGGTATTATCACTCACCGATAGAGATAGGTATGAATGAGAATGAGTACGGAATGCTCGAAAGAGGTTCCGTGACCCTGGAACGCAAAGGCTAACTGAAAGAACACAGGTGGATTTTAGTCAGTAAAAGTACCGACACAAAAAAATACTAGGTTCAAAATATTTAAATATGTTTTAAGCAGGGACCGTACAACCCCGAATATAAGTTAATTCTTTCAAAAGGGTTACAGATTGTATGCCTACAGTAACGGAAAATGTTACCTCTTCGTAGTGTTAGCCCTTTCATAACACTAACGTTAGGGTAACCCTATCAATAAGTTAACTAGTTCAAGATGTTACCGGTTCCAATTGAAGCAGATAATCCTTTGAAAGGGTTTGTCGGGGTAATCAAAGGGTTTTAAATAAAATCATTTTAAATTACGTTGGAGTGGAAGAATAGATTTTGACCTTCCCTTCGGGCACTAAATGATGAGGGAGACGATCCAATGACATTTATGATTCCGTAAAAAAGACAAGATTATACATGAAACAATCCCGACTATTTCAGAAAAAAAATACATTTAACTTTAAAATCACTGCAATAATAACCATAAAATAATCGTATGTGTATGGACTGTGGAGTCGCTAGGTCCTAGATTACGTGTTGCGACTTGACGCGTACCTGCCGCATGCATGCAGTTTAGTACTTTAAAGTAAGGCACGAGAGATAAAATTACAATATTTGTAGTCCAAATGGGTAACTCTGTTACAGTCGTTGAAGGGGTAACCCGTTCAAAACGTCTTACCGCTAAAAAGTATAAACCACCAAGAATGGGTTTTTGAATATACAGGTAAACAAATCGAAAGGGTTTGGAAAAGGTTATCCATTGATGAGGAATTTCGTAAATAAGTGTAACAAATATGAAATGGGTTTTAAAACAACACTTTGTCAAAACCCTATCAAAAACCCTTTCAATGGGTAACCAAAATGGTCCCTGGTTTTAAGCAGCGAATGTTTTCACCATTCTAGCTTGAATAAGGCAATCATCGAGGAGAGTCACAGAAATTTACCCGTAATGTCAAAGTTTAAGTCCTACAAAGATTTACGCCGACACTGGAAAAATATAGTAAGTCTGAAAAGTTTTCTGTTTCGCTTATTTTACTTTGTCTTTCAAGTGGTTTTGTGATCCCATGAATTAACTTAGATCCCAGATCAGTGCCTGGAGGAATGGACACCAAGTTAGCACTTTACCTATAGTTTCCTTTGTCATGTTAACAGCACGGATATCGTCTACCCGAAGAAGAATCATCTTATTACTCAATCCAGTTCTGGCGCGGAGAGCCATTACTTTACCCAAAGTTATGTGTTATCAGAAATTTCCCTATTGTGATTCCGACTCCAAAAGCGCTTGAGGTGAGTTACTTCTTGAATAAAATACTGCGTTTTCAGTAGTTTTCAAAGCCTCGTCTCAGAGAAAAGTACCTAGGTGCAATGCAGTAGATTTTTAATTGGAATGATAATCGTCTTTGTGGAGTCTGACCGGCGACTACTGGTACAATAAATGTGTCAGAGCCAGATCGCCGGCACCGGCGCTGCACTTTTCTGCAAAAGTGCGAAATACAATACTTACTATGTGAGCATAATAGCGTTAGGAGTAGGATTTCGAAGTGTGTTGAAAAACATTTTATTTTTTAAGAAACTTCTACCTACGTACTACATACGTTATGGCTTGTATCCCTATATCTGTTAGAATAGGCTCGCCCGATGGCAGAGTGGAGCTGTCGGTTAATGAAAACCTCCTAAAACGGGAAAATAAGATGCAAGAGTGATGTCATCAATATCCAGTGGTTATTTCAGTTATAGTCACTGTTTGATAAATTGTTAACAAGCTTGCTGTTTGGAAAATATAGGCTCAAGCAAAGGGGAATCAAACTTTTCCCATAAATGCCAGCAATTTATTTATTTAAATAAATTGCTGGCATGTTAATTTTTTTCTTTTACGCCAAAAGTGAAACCTAGGACTGGATGATAAATCAATAGCAAAAAGAATTATGTCTACCAACCGTAACCAAACTAGTTTAGTTAGAGAAAATTTTATATATTGCTATAGTTTGTTATCAGGCGTTATTTTTCTTAAATAAAAATACTGTATGTCTGATATTTTAAGTTTTCCATTGTTAAATATAGTTTTAGTTTCAGTTTTTATGGTGAGTAAGCATTAAATAGTGTAAATCTCTATCACAATACTAACGCGTATCTTTTCTATTCGTTTATCACTTTTTTTTATTAGTTTTAGTGGTGAAAAACTGCGAGTGTGAAAAAAATATAACATTGATAACCAATTTAATCTATTTTATCAATGGAAACCTCAAAATGTTAGGTATTATATTTCCATTTCATTATAATATAATTAAAATACGTAAAGCCTGTCGAAAATATACTAGCGATGCTTCCATATTTTCGCTTTAAATATCTTTGTTCGGTTATGGTTTAAAGACCTGGTTATTTTTGCTATTGATTCCTCGTATAGGCCTCTAACATGTAACCTAGGTTTCATTTCTAGCGAAAAGAAAAAGTAAGTCATGCCAGTAGTTTGCATTGGCCTTTGTAATAAAATCATTTGTATTGTAATGTTTGTAGAAAAATTTTCTCCATCAAAATTCATTGATTCATCAATTGCATCAGCTTTCACTATTTCCGACTGTAACTCTATAATACTTATGGATCAGTCACATGTCCTAACAATCCTAGATCTAGGACTTATAATGTACTAGCTGCTTATCTTATTGTGGGGCTGGCCCTGGGCCAGAGCACTTCGACCCTTCTGGATCTTTTTTGCTATGCCCTTCCTGTCTACTCAACCCTTAGCCCTCCGTGCACCTCCTTCGTGAGTTCTAGTATGGCCTTGATGGGGCTGAGCCTGTAGTCCTCTGGTCTTGCTACTAGCCGCTACTAGCAGCTTTGTCTCCGTGAATGTAGAAAAACTTTTCCCAAGGGTACATACTCCTGGGATAAAATGACACATAGGATAATGTGCTATTTCAGGACATGGTCTACCCGTATACTAAATTTCATCCAAATCCGTTCAGCCGTTCGAGCGTGAAGAAGTAACAAACATGCACACACCCACTCACAAACTTTCGCCTTTACAATTTTTTTTTTTAAATTGATATAAACCAGTGCTTGACTGCGATCCCACCTGATGGTAAGCGGAGATGTAATCATTGATGGTCAGGCGCACAAGTTTATTAAGAGCCTATTCACTCTAGCCTTGAAGACACCTAAATTATAGTTGGACGGGAAAACCGCAGCAGGCAAATTGTTCCAGTCCTTCGATGTACGCGGTATAAACAACGATATTAGTGTGATTAAAATACAATCAGGTCCACCCTAATATCTATTATTTTTCTTCAGAAAGAAATAATCTCGAGATTTTTGAACTGCCTTAACAACAAAATGACAAATATTCTCGGTGCACCACTTAAAATTCTAATACAAGACATACAGCATGAACACGAGAACTTGATTGTAAGTACCTAGCTAGCTCTACTTCTTTACATAAAATTGGATTCATAATTGGAAGCAGTTATGCAAACAAGAACCAACCCACAAAATGTTAATTAAGAGATAATTAGATTTTTGTTTTACGAGTGTAGAAAAAAAATGGTCAACTTGTATGAAATATCAACTTATCATCGCTAAGTAAGTATTGAGGATGACATAGAAAAACTTTTTTTTTGTTTTACTTTTTATTTTATATTAAAAACCTGATGGTTCCTTATTGAAAAAATCCTTTTTTTGTCGGTTAGTTCTCTAATACGATAAGTTTAAGTTGGATATTGGAATTCCTGAGTTGTAAACCCAAAGCTGTCTTTTCTAAAAAAACAAAATTGGAGGGTATTCGTGGAAGAGGGAGAGTTTTTTGCAGGTCGAATGCGATTGTTTCAGAAAACAGACCTTTTCAAGCTAATTTTATGTCACTTATAATTTGGTTTTGCAATAATTTTGCTCTTTCTAATATCCTTTTTTCATCTGAACTTTGATTTTATTTTTGCTAGAATAGTAGTCGTATTTGTTGCATGTACCGTTTTTTAAGTGTTGTGTTAAAATAAGACTTCGTTAAAAACACATGTTTAACTTTTGCAACAGAAAGAAAATCATGTCCAACTGACATAAAGATACGATGACCAAACACGGTAGTAGAATTTACTAAATACTTCTACTTTGTTACAATACTTTTCACTTTGTCAAACGTAAACAAAAAATAAACCCAAGCTTCATAGTTATTTTTTTAACAACTATGTTTTACAAAATGTATATGGAACTAAGCGTCTTGGTTTTTTTATAAGCGATTTAATCTGATGTGCAAAATATAAAAAAAAACTCAACCTTAATTTATATTTTTTATATTTAAAAAGAACTTTGTGCCTTGGTTTCTTTTGCGTAATGAAAATGTTGAAGACTTAAAGGTACCATGCAACATGAGTCCGTTTATCATTTCAAAGGTAACTTTTCTAGGTTTGGTTAGTTAATTTTCTCTCTTATGGCTTGGTTTATCGGCCAGCAGTGCTATTCTCTAAGAAAAACAGCCTTGAGCGCAGTGCTGGCCGTAGCGATAAAATCCAAATACGTACAAAGGATTAACAATATAATTAACCTATACATTGGATTATTAATCCATTGTTAATACATTGGATTAACAATCCAAGCTCATCGCTCGAGGCTGTTTTCTTAGGTTATAGCACGACAGGATCTTTTCTGAGGAGTTCGAATACATAGTTGGGTGTCCATTTAAATATGTAACCCAATTTCACTAAAAACGTGGGTTGGTTCTTGTTTGCATAACTACGTCCAATTGAAAAAACCATTTTATCTGAATTTTTTTAATTTTGTTTATTTTCACCTCTTTTGTTTTAGGTGCCAAACGATAGTCTATCAGAAACGCAAGCTGTGAGTCTTTGCACACCAACACAGCGAGTGTACAGATACACTTAAATTAAGTGTAGTGAGCACCCTAGTTAATTAATATACTAGAGTATAGCAAAATATCATATTCAATTCAACAATTACTTAAGTAGGTATTAGTATTTCAATAAATACGATTAATTACTCAGTGTATTAGTTTGAATTCCCAGAACTACAACAAAAGCTCGATTTATATCCTAGGCAAATAAACGTATTGTTAAAGTACCTATCCCACGCATTGTGCGTTAGTGGTATGAAGACTGAAAAGTCGCAACTAAATCTTTTGATTTCTATATTTCATGTTAGTTAAGCAAGTGTAGTCTTATATTTTATTTTAAGATAATTCAAAGAACAATGGGTAATTTTTTAAGGACACAGTACACACCTTTGTAGCATTATAAACTGTTGTCATTTAAAAGAGGTGTAATTGACTAATTCAAAATTGACTAAATGAATGAATGAATGGGAGATCGAAGTTATGATAACTTCTTTATTATTTTTTAATTGCCAAATGTTATAATAATCACACCTTTTTCTGTTCTGTAGACCAAATAAATAACCAGTAGTTTTTTTTCTGTCTAAAGAGAACGAATTAGCTTCCGACCGATCGGTTTTTGTACGGAAAAATATACATGCGTAAATAAAAATCAACCATCTTAAAAAGTTTTATTACAAAACAGAGCAAAAACGGAGTCCCAGGCACTTGTCCTACGAAGTTACGGACCTACGAAGTTATCTAGGTGCCTGTCAACACCTAAGTACCATATGATGCTAACAGTGTGGGCACAGGTATCTAGAATGTTCGTTCCCGTCATGCAGGAGCAATAAATAATAAGCTTCGATGGCTTCTCTGCCCTGGATATTCGCTTGGATCAAAATATGGGAGGAGGGTCATGAACTTACAGAAGTGGACAGCCAATAACCGAGCTATAGAGGAGGACTTACACGAGGATCAAATTTCAACTCAACACATGTTCGATTTCAAAGGTGAAGAATCAGCCAAAACTTTAGGACTTGGCTGGAATCCAAACAGCTACACCTTCCACTTTAACTGGCCTGCTGAAAACTCCAAACAAATAACAAAGAGGTGCTTACTCTTAGCCATATCAAAATTCTACGACCCTTTTTGATGACTCTCCCCAGTGACGGTAAAAGCCAAACTTCTATATATTCCAGAAACTCTGGATGAGTAAACTTAGCTGGGATGAAGTAGTGCCCAGCGACATCAAATCAGAATGGCTGAAACTGAAAAGAGAACTGCCGTTTGTTAGCTACGTAACTATAAACAGATGGATTGGCGACACACAAAAATGTGTCGAGTTATTAGGCTTCTGTGACGCAAGTGAAAAGGGCTACGCTTGTGTCATCTACAGCATATTGTTCAACGAACATGGCCAACCTTTTACAACTCTACTAGCAGCTCGAACAAGGGTGACTCCACTAACACAGAAGACAACATATATCACCTAAACTGGAACTATGTGGCGCTCAACTACTGGCGGAGCTTATGGAGAAAACCTAATAAAGTTTTCAACTGGTAACGATAAAGATTTCGGAAAACTTCCGGCTATTTCCAAGCACTAGTTTATATAAATAAATAAAAAAATGGTCTGAATTGAGGCCCGACGCGAGGGGTCACCATCGTCGATCACGTCCACGTGGACACGGTGGTGCTCAGCCACAGTGCACCTCCTCCACCGTATGCTCAACAATTATCGTGTCCTCAGGGTGATCCGCACATTGGGTGAAAAAGTTCCCGAGCTTGTCATGTTCAGTAAAGACCCACGACATGCGGAAGGTGAGGACACTGTGGCGCCTCACCAGCCACTCCTAAAAGAGGAGAGTTATCACCGCGATTGTGGCGTACCCATCAGTGCGCGTCTAATGGTTGAAGTGATGATGATTATGATGATAAAGGTAAAAATATAGGCGAGTGGGGGTGGAATTTTCCCGTTTTTGCCCCGCTTCGAAATAATTCAAGATCCGGGACTGTGTGTAGTAACTCTCAAGCAATAATTATAGAATAAACTTAATAAAACAAGGTAATTTTTGTAATTATGTCTTTAATTCTTGTTGATAAATACATTAGTCATTGTATCTACCCAGCTAGCAAAACAGCCACGCCACGGTGGAATAATCCTTTAAAAGAACTTGGACATTATATAGTTTCCTGATTAAGATAGTGTCTTATAAAGGCTTATTATTATAAGACGTTTAGTAATAAAAAACTTAGAACTCGTTAAGACGTGTTTATGAAATCCTTACTATTTACACGTGGGCCCAGCCTCGGCCAATTGCCTACCCTAGCCATTGTGTTAATGGGGAAACCCTGTTTAAACCATGACGATTGGCCGAGCCTAGATGAAATTTTTTTTTAGCCTTAGCCTCACAGGCAGACAGCCTTATGTTAGTCAGTGTTAAACTAGAATCAAACTGGCGAAATGCTTAAAATTTATTTTACGAGTGTGAAATAAGAAATATCAACCGTACAGAGTTTCACGTTTATATTTTACTTACACATAATCAAGGAAATTATCAATATTCAGGTCACATTCTAGCCCATGAAAATATTGTTATTTATAGAGAGATACACTGTCAAAGAAAAAAAAGTTAACAAACAAAAGAGTAAATGTTTTAAAAAGCTAGTGTTAGGCCTACTGTCCGCGCACGCGCATTCGTCATTATACGCTTGGTGTACTTCTGCTTGAAGATTACATACAAAATTATGAAACACTGTCAACGAAGCGCCAACAACACGACGTTGCTTCGAGCTTCGTCGATGTCGTCGCGTATTTGTCATTATACCAAGCGTAAATGACGAATACGCGTCTATGAAGCTACGTGTTCGTGGACAGTAGGCCTTAGCACAGATTATGTAATAGTACAAGTTGGTAGATTCACACACGTTTTTTTTTTGCCTTTTCAACAGATTATGATAAAACACTTACATTGAGATTATAGGGAGCAATACCAGCCATACTAGGGAAATCACTACTAGAGCAACATTAGTAAGACCCATAGGTAAGACTACTCAAAGCCTATTATTGACCATAAGAATCCTCAAAATGTCAGTGAAAGTCATAAGTAATTTTTTCTTACAAAATTGTTTACAAGATTAAAGTAAAATTTAAAAAAAACAGACACGGAATGAGACCATGGTACAACGACTGGACAATTTATATCTACTCTTACAGAGTATGCCTACGTCTAATTTCACACTTTATATTGTCTGGTAAGAGAAAAAAGAAATATGTTCATAGTGTTCATCCAGACTGAAAACGCGGGCGCGTGGCGAGTGCGGCGCGGAATACTCAAACACAACTACACTACGACCTGAAGCCGCATCCATTTTTGCAGCATGGGAGATTCCACCGACCAGCAGTGCTATTCTCTAAGAAAATAGCCTTGAGCGCAGCGCTGGCCGCAGCGTTGAAATCAAAGGTTTTCTTAGAGAAAAGCACGACTTCTTTTTTGGAGTGTCTATAGCGGGCGCAGGAAGCGGCGTGGGCTACTCGACGCGCGCCCAGTCAACTCACGCCATAGCTCGTTCATACAAGTGGCTGCAGTTATTGTGCGGGTGGCGAGCGGTTATTGCGCGGGGGCGGGAATTTCAAACTAGTTTGCGCTAACCGCGTGCGTTGTTATTAAAGACTATATAACCATGGTTATATTCTCTTTGGTTGTTATGATGGCTCGACTGTAGACTGCCGGTCTGGCTGACCACTTAGCTTAGACACTCATAAGACTAAATTTTGATAGCTGAGTAGTCAATATTGAAAATGAGTAGGAGTTGAAACAATTGATCAAATTTGCAAGATATTATTTATTATTATTACATTATTCGATTTATTTAATAAAATATAATAGACCCTTAATAAAAGTCAAGCCAGTCAGTTATTAAAAATACTTACTTACGAAACTAATTGCATTAATATTAGTATTAAAAAATATGTAACTATCCCACGTTATAACCTATTTCTAAGACCTATCGTTCGAGATCATACAAGAGAAAAAAAATTACAAATAAAATCAGCCATTAGCGTCACTTGTGGGCGAGGACACCAACAAAACTCCTGTTGATGGTGACAAGCAGGACTGGTTAGCTGTTTGATGGAAAAATCTGGCTACTGATGGCGATAAGTTTCTATGACCTTGGTACGGAGATATTGTGGCTCTATCTGGCTCCTGCAAAAGTACGAAAATGGAGTCTCGAAGATTTTTCCGATTGCAAAAAGTATTTTTTTTTGACGTAAAAAACGACAAATTTTCTATTTTCAGATTTATTCATTTAGCTGTGCTATAAGAAAGCAAGGGCTTTATGCCAAATTTCAGGGTTCTGGGTAAACGGGAATTACCCTATGAATTTTGATTCCTTTAAGAGTATCGAAATATACGTTTTTTGCGGCATAAACTGCCGTATTTTTTTTATTCGTTAACTTAGAAGTTTGATTTTTCACAGCTTGAAGGGACTGCAGACCTAAGTATATAGTTTTAATTTCGACTCGATACCTCCACGCGTTCTCAAGATAAAGTGTCTTGACAAACAGACACACAGGAAGACAGACGGACAACAAAGTGATCCTATAAGGGTTCCGTTTTTTCCTTTTGAGGTCTACACAGGGGGCCCCTTGATAGAATTTGCTACTGACCCCGCGCTGGCCTACCATCAGCATAACGTTACCTACCTACTATTGGAAAATTTTAAAGACACAGTACCTACACACTTACCACTCGATTTGTCTGTCTTGATATCCTTGGTGAAGTTGTATCATTTTGACTATAATTTTCTATAGTAGATGGATTCATCAAATGACTTAATTTGTAGCCTTTTGCTAGAACTTCCAAAGTTTTACCTGAAACGTTCAAAAATTTTGAGTGGTGAGAGGATACCTATGTCTAGTCCCTCACTATAACGGTGACAACACTTTCCTACACCTAAATTAAGGGTTGAACAATCATAGATGGTCTTTGTAGCCTAATTCGCTTCCCGACCCATACCCATCTATTTATAATTTTCATCATTTTAGATAAAATTTACTAACAAGCTTGGAAGTGAGTACCCAGAAGCTGTGAGCTAGTGACAGTGATAACAGTGACTGTGGTGGTTGGCAGTTGTTGCACCTATCAAGAAGGAAGCATTCAAGCACTTTGCTTATCAAAACTCGTTTAATGCGTTTTTTCCAAGAGACCTGAATAAAATAATAAGTACCTGTCAAAGTTGTAGGAATGTTAGTGTTACATCTTCCAGTAGCTAAAATCTTCTTCAACGCCTGGCCGTTGTTAAAAATTATTGCGACAGCTGCCCCGTCAGCTAGTTGGGATGAATCGCAACACGACAGCAAAGATGTCCATTTATCAGTGCTCCAGTGTTCACCAGAATATACTGCTAGTTGTAAAGTGGATGCACCTGTATTAGAATAATATTATTATACGAATTAAAAATGCATATTGAAATAACGCAATAGATAACAGTTTGTCCAACATGGGAATCGAAATCAAGACTTCATATATTCTTATCACAGCCAGTATCTAGAAGAAATTTTGAGGGAACCCTAAACCTGTTTCTTGAAATTTTCAACTCAAAGTAATTTAAATAACTCCCGGGACAATATGTATGGGATATACAAGGTGAAAAAATTTCTCACCCTTACAACGTGGGGTTACACTAACCCCAAATACATCGGTCTCTAATTTAACGTGTATATCAAGTGCAATAAGTTTTAATGTATTTTTTGTTACCTATATTATCTAAGCTAACGAATAAAACACGAAACTGTATCAAATTAAGCATTTATTGTAAGAAAAACTAAAAAATCATGTAACTTCTCCATAAAATCAGCAAAAAATATTTTTTAAACAATACTCTTTTATATACTTCAGAACTTAAAACTAGACATAATTGCATCAAACAAGTTTATTCAAAATTCAAACTGGCCACTAACAAAAAAAAACCCCAATAAAACGTGGTTATTGACGAGTTCCTAAAAAAAAGTAATGAAAGAATGGGAGATGGGAGCGTTATAGAAAATTAAAACTATAGAGTCTTAAAGTAGTAAATTTTGTTTGTTTCAAATACCAAAACATGTCGAGTGATAGTTAAGATTAACTTGTAAATAATACTTATATTTCTCTAAAATATGATTTGTTTTACTAAATTTTCTTTTAATTATCTCACAGATTCTGTAAAAAGTAGAGTATCCAACACGGGGATAAAGCTTTCTTTGTCTTGGGAAGCTTCAATTCTTCACTTCACTCAGGTTTCTTTATTAACTCCCTCGCAATGCTCGGGAGTTGATTATATAAATCCCTCACTGATGTTCGGGATTCAAATTAGAAACCTTCATATCATTAGGAATTCAACATGCCGCCCGCGATAATCTACTATTAGTGTAACTAATAAATTTTGTAAAAAAAAATTTGTACTACATATTCCTTCGCTTTGCGCGCGCTGGCGGCAGTACGATTAAGTGTGCATTTTACTTCGGCCGCCAGATGCACAAGGGACTATACGTCTAATAGGAGTATGTCAATTACCTAATTAACCTTTAAGGTTCAGAAATAAAGATATAATTTAAAATTCGGATTTCTGCAATCACGTCAATGTTCCATTGGATGAGCGATATACCAACCTATTTATTAGGTAGGTAAAATTCAAACAAACAAGTAAATACCTACGTAAAAGTAACTCACCAGATGGACTTAATAAGTGGGGATTCGCTCCAAATTGCAATAACGTTTCTACTATAGTGGCACAGCCGTATCTGGCTGCCATTCTGATTGGCCAACCGCCATCGAAATCAGGGTCTAAGCCAGAGCGTAAAAGTTCTCTAAAATCCTTCTCGTTGTTACAAAAAATCAAATTTTTAATCTTGCGCGTGTTGCTTTCCATTTTGATGATCACACAATAACTAACCGATTTCTCCGTTATTTACTACTACAACTACCCACATATAGGGGATAATAAATAACTTATTTTCTTTTGCCTATGTTGTAATGCTGGGGCTACATTATCGGAATTCAGTGAATCAAAAACAAAACGGTGAATGTGGCTGAGTAGTTAGCAACTAATGTACAGAAAGTCTTATCGCAGTGTTGTCGGCAAGCTAGCGCGAGTCAGAGGGGTTTGTCATGTCAACTGGTCTGTCAGTTTACTTTGCACGAATTAACATCCGCTCCGCGTAAAAACGCGATTGCTACGCCGACGCTATTACTGTGTGTGTTAAACGTACAAAATAAAAGATTATTATTATATTATTATTCCATTTATTAAATTATTTACACATATTAATTACATTTTTAAATATTTCTTAAAAAAAAAAAACATTAAAAAAACATTTAAAAATATAAAAAATAGTAGCCCACCGGCATCGGGAACAGGGTCCAAGCTACCGGTGGTCAGGGCTCCTGAGAGAGGAATCTCCGAACAATACGCGCCGTGTCCAGGAGTACTGCCTTCTGAATCAAGCCCTTGATCCAACTGCCTAACGAGAGCCTCTTCAGATGTTGGTCGAGGCTCTTGGCAATTAAGCCATTGGCCGTCACGACTATCGGCACAATGATTGCTCTATCCACTTCCCACATGTCGACAACCTCGCGAGCTAAGTCAAGATACTTAGTTTGCTTATCTTTCTCAGCTTTCACGAGGTTCTCGTCATGAGGGACCGCTATATCAACAATCATTGTGCGACGTTCTAGTCGATCTACCACCACTATATCAGGTTTATTGGCAACAATAGTCCTGTCAGTGATGATAGATCGATCCCAATATAACGTGATATTGCCATTGTCGAGAACTGGGTCGGGCACATACCTATAGTACGGTACTTCTGATTCCACAAGATTGTATTTAAGAGCAAGTTGCTGGTGGATAATCCTGGCTACGAGGTTGTGTCTATGCAAATATTCTCCGTTAGCTAAATGAGAACACCCAGAAATAATGTGTCGGATTGATTCCCCGGGTCGGTGGCATGCCCGACAGATGTCAACCGTACCGTCCTTCACAATGTATTTCCGGTAGTTGTTCGTCATCATAACTTCGTCCATAATCGCAAAGACAAAACCTTCGGTTTCCCCGAAGAGGTCACCGAAACGCAGCCAAGATACGGACGCTAACAGGTCTACATCGGGCCCATGTAAGGCCCGGTAAAAGCGTCCGTGAAGCTCCTTGCTCTGCCATACTTCTATGCGGTCATTAGTATCCAGTACTATAGGTTTGCGCCAGTTCTCGTTAGCCAAGGAGAGTGGAGTGAGGCCCTTGTCCACCACTGCCACATCTCGGTGCATACCCACGTCGGTTTTTAGGAAGTATTCCCTGAGACTGCATACCTCGCGGTTGTGCAGGGTCTTAGCATTTAAGAAGCCACGACCCCCGCACTTCCGTGGGATATACAGTCTCATCACCGATGACCGTGGGTGATGCATCCGATTTGCGGTAAATAGTGTGCGGACCCTCCTATCCAGGGCGTCGAGTTCTGTCTGAGTCCATTTGAGTATGCCGAAAGAATACATCAATACCGGCATGACCCAACCGTTGAAAGCGCGCACCTTGTTTCCGCCTGACAAAAGACTATTCAGTACTTTATTCAGGCGGCCAAAGAAGCGCTCTTTCAACGACCGTTTTACGTCATCAGTATTGATGCCTAATGCTTCCGACATACCCAAATACTTGTAAGTTTCGGTTGAGCAGAGGGATCTAAGGTGTATGGAATCCGTGAGTTGAATTCCCACGGATTCCATAATCTCGCCTCTCTTTACATGTACGACTGCACATTTGTCCACACCAAATTCCATCCTGATGGCACTACTGAAGGTTTCAGTTAACTTCAGTAGCTCCACCAGTTGCAAGTTGTTGGGGGCAAAGAGTTTCAGATCGTCCATGTAAAGAAGGTGAGATATGACCTGACCGCCTCTTTTCAACCGGTAACCTAGTCCAGAACCCTCCAGCAGTGTGCTGAGAGGGTTCAAGGCTAGGCAAAACCACAGTGGACTCAGACTGTCACCCTGGAATATGCCACGCTCAATCCTTATCGGTTCGCTGTTCTCCTGAATCTGTCGACATCCCGGATAGTGAAGGACTGTTCTCCACTGCCCCATACATGACATCAGGAAGGTGCGCAAAGTTGCATCAACTTTATACAATTCTAGCACCCTCATGAGCCATGTATGAGGAACAGAGTCATAGGCCTTCTTATAATCTATCCAACATGCCGACAGATTCTTTCGAGAACGTCGAACCTGTTGGCTAATGGCCATATCTATGAGGAGCAGCTCCTTAATACCGCGGGACCCGTTCCTACATCCATTCTGAGAGGCAGACATGATAGAATTTGTCTCAATATGATTGTTGATTTTAGCTCTCAGAATGGATGTAAGAACTTTATAGACCGTTGGCAAACACGTGATTGGTCTATAATTTTTGGGTTCCGTAGTACTACCTGATTTATGGAGCAGGTGGGTTATTCCTGTGGTTAGAAACTGGGGCAGCGAACCAGACTCTAAGGCAGACTGAAATTGAGATGCCAAGCGAGCGTGCGACCCTTGAAACCATTTAATCCAGAAATTGTGCAGCCCGTCCGGCCCAGGAGATTTCCAATTAGGCAACGGACGGACTGCACGAGCTACATCTTGGAGGCTGATGGTTATTTTCCCCATTTCTGGTATAGGATCGCATGCGCGCTCGACCTCTCGAATCCAATCACCCTCGGTGTGACTGACAGGCGCCGACCAAATGCTGCGCCAAAATGAACACATGGCGTCATCATCTGGCAAGCGCGTATCAATCACACCTTGGTCCGGTCGCTCCCAATCCCTGTAAACCCACCTTTCGTTGCTTTGGAACGTACGATTCTGAGTGTACCGCTCCACTCGCCGCTTGTACCGTCGAATACGGTTTGCCCATGCATAGATCTTCTGCTTCAGGAAGTCGATACGCTCTGTGACACAGGGCAGATAATCTCGAGGGCTAATATCAGTCCCCGAGAATGCCCGCCTCACAAAGCGCATCACCCTAGGGCGAGTGTTGCCCTCCCTGAAGCAGATAAGCTTACCGATGAGTGCTCTAGCCTCACCGATACGGCGCTCTATCCTGCACTGCCAAGCTGGCACAGCTGGTCGTGTAGCTCTGTCACAATTAGGAAATTTAACATGAGCTACACGACATGCCGCTACAGCCGCACAGTACAAGATCGAGTGGGTATCGGTGGGTGGGTGGTGGGAGTGGGGAGTGAGGTCTTTGCTGCTATCAAAACAATTTGATAGCTGCGAATCTAGAGCACACACCAGCGCCCTATTTCTCTTGTGCATGGGCAAACGAGGTAAACGAGGTCTAAGCCCCGGCGGTGTGGAGCGGTACTCTCGAAATGCGTCCTCCAAAGCGCCCCTCAATCGTTCATTACATTGGGTACTCACAGATATAGCCGCGTCATCATCGGCGTCACCAACGTGGTCGGGTCGCGGTGAAGCAGTGGGTTGACGTTGCACCGTGTCCTGTGGTGTAGCAGGTGAAACACGGCTACTCTGTGATTCCAGACGCAGTCTATCAAGTACGGCGTCATCCAACATACGATTACGCTGAATGACCCGCACCTGATCCGATAGTCGTTGGGCAGAAACGTTGACAGCTGGCTCAAGCACCTGAAACAGAGAGAGCATCCGACCACGATACGCAGTCAGGTTAATTCCCCCCTCTGTAGCCCCAAAGTATGAGCGCATGACATTTTCATTAATGGATGATGTCCATCGCATGCGCTGCACACTTCCACCGGCAGCGGGGATCCTATCAGAGGCCGGTGGGCCTCGAGGTCCTAAGCTGGCCGGTGGTCGGCCTCTTCCCCGTCGACGCGCAGGTGGTGGTGTCGTCGGCGGCGAGAAGTATTCGTCGCTCGAGCTCGACGCAACTGCAGCGACCGGAATCTCTGGACTCACGGTTGGCGCTGGTCCCGGCGGCTGCGAGGCGGAGCTGAGCGACGAACCCGAAGATGTTGGGTGTGTGTTTTATATTATTATTATTATTATTGACCGCTATGTAGACAACAACTGACTGGTGACTGTTTTAATTTTTTATAAAATATATTCCTATTGGATATTGTCTAATAAAATTGGTGTAGTTCTGTATCACAAGTATCCTGCACAAGCACAACTGTACAGTTACGTGTAATCATTGAAACGGGCGCGATCTGGGTAAAGTTGAATAATTTTATTGTAGTATTGTAGTATTGACTGCCTCAGCAAAGGTTGCTAAGAAGGCTGGTTCGATACACTTACTACCAAATACAACCAAAATATTAAAATATGTTACATACATTGCATTGTAATGTAGACGAAAGACATTATCATCAAAAAGTTATTACGCGAAAAATCAGACGTAAGACTAGGCAACATGGTCAAAATACTATAGTCTACCATTTTGGGTAAATAAAAAAAAATACCTGTTGCATATGTGTGTGAGTGAGTGTCAAAAAAATGTCAACAAAACGGATGGGGTTTTGATTTGGAAAAGAGGGAATTTATTTTTTAACGTACGCAAAGAAAAAGAAAATAAGACAGAAAATCGTCGGGAAGTCTATACCTTTTAATATTTCATGGTTAATTATATTTTGAAAATTAATATGGGAAGGTTAGTGGAAATTATAACAAAGCCCAGCCTTATTTGTATTTGCGCTCTATTTTCTACCTAAACTAGTACTGAAAATATAAGTTTATTATTTTAGGCATGCAGAATGGAGGAAAATAGCGAAAAAAGAAAGAAGAAAACGGATCCGTGTAATAAAAGCTAAAGAAAGAGGTACCTAAGTCAACAAGCACAATGATTTTGGTTATTTCTTCTACAAAATATCGTATTCTGGTATTAGATTCAGAAATAGCTTTCATAGGAGATGCAAATGTGAATAAAATTCTTGTCTTGAGATTACTCTTAAAGTCCATGTATGAGATATAGTTGTTTTTCTACTGACCATTGAATTGTCCCCTAAAGACATTTTACATCATTAAATTATTAATTTTACGTTTATATTCCTATTATTTCGTTATCAAAACAATATGTTTCACTAAGCATTATTGTAACATATAAATCGTATTCATATTTCAATAAGTTTAAAAAAATATCCCCAGACAGTGTGGTAAAATAGATACCATTTCATAACAATCCATTAGTGTGGAGCAATTATTAATTAAAAGATGCCTTTTTCATTTTTTTATTAATGAAAAGCTTATCTGTTGACTTCTAGATAAAATTTTCTTTACTGAATGGTATATCAAACAACAAGAATTAGAAGAAAAATTGATACATGAACAAGTTAATAAACAGAATGATGAAGAAAATGAAAAATGGATTCAAGCTGAAAAAATTGCAATTGATCAATGGAAAAAATTTCAAGAAGAAAAAGAAAGACTCAAACAAAAGCGTTTAGAACAAGAAGCTAAGCTAAAACTGGTAAGACTGGATTATTATTTTGAATTCAAAACTAAATGTTATGGCTCTTCCCTTGTTTAATTCTTTACATAAATGTTATGTTACATTTTATCGTTGAACTAATTGTTGCAGGAATGGGAATTAGAGCAGAAGAAAAAACAAATAGAAGAAGAAAAAATAAAAGTAGCTCAAGAAGAACTGAAAAGAAAACAAGACATCTTCATGGATAACTTAGACTTGTTTTTATCTGGAGATTCAGTTGAGCCACCAGCTGAATTGAATGTAGTGCATGAGACGAGACCTGATGCTGAACTTTGTCCATTTTTCTCTAAAACAGCATGTTGCCGATTTGGTGATCAATGTTCAAGGAACCATCAATACCCTGGCATCAGCAAAGTATATCCTTTTCATAAATCCATTTGCACAATGCTAAACAGTCAAACCATTTTGATTACAGGTCATCCTGGTAACGGGAAAAGTTTACATAATTATTTTTATACACATGTCCATCTTTATTCATTTTGTATAAACTTGTTACTAATAAAACAAACTTTTTATTTTAGGTGTTATTAGGTACAAACTTTTTCAACCACTTTGGATTAAGTAATGCAAATGTCAATGAATATGACACAGATATTATGCTAGAATTTGAGGATAGTGATACTTATAAAGAATACAAAGACTTTTTCTTTGATGTATTATCAGAATTTGAAAAATTTGGTCGAATAACACAGTTTAAGGTGAGTAATGTAATTATTTTCCAAAAACAAGCCATTATTAAAATGCTTTATTTATATTATTACCAGCAGTGCATTATCTATGAACTATGGGAAGATTTATTGATGACTTTTTATTGTTATTGTTGTGGTCAGTGGGATAACATATATGGAGGCCCTTGTTGATTGACTTGCTGTTTTTTCCCATCTAATATGATGATATTGATTACTTGCATAAGATGTAAAATAGTCCTACAAATTAATATAATAAAGGTACAACCGGTTTCTGAAAATCTGAACAAGAAGTATTAAAGTTAAATAGGTGATTAGCAAATCATTTGAGCTTTATAAGAGCCTGTGCTTTTATTTCTCAATTTGTCACATACAATAATTAAGTATTCAAATATAAATATGCACCCATATCTAAGGCTAATAAATCATTTTTACAATAATTAAATGAAATATTTTTACTCAAATAAACTTCAGATTTTACCACATGGGTTGACAATATATTAATGAACAAAAAGAGGTTTGTATACTATTACAATATTACTGGGGCCTTACCATGACTTGTTTAAATGTAAGGCGTGCGAGCGAGAAAGAGGGATGGAGCTATACACCTTATATAGCTCCATCTCTTTAACAGTTCAGTTTAGGTCGTCAAATGGATCGCGTTAAGAGCTCGTGGTAGGGCCTCAGAAATAAAAATAATCTGTATCATACCTTTTTAAAAATCGATAGTGTTATCTGTTTGCAGGTCTGTAATAATTACGAAAAACATCTCCGAGGAAACACATTCATAGAATTTGCCGAGTTACGATGTGCTGTCGCGGCTTACCGATCATTACATACACGTTGGTATGGAGGCAGACAGCTTTCCTTACAATTTTGTATTATAAATTCCTGGAAAAATGCTATATGTGGTAACTAAGAATTCCTCTATGTGGATGTATTTTCCCGAATATTAAAACTGAAATTATAATGTGATTATTATTTGCAGGCTTACAATTACGACGGCGTTGCCCGAAGGGTCGTTCTTGTAATTTCCTTCATGTCTTTAGAAATCCAAATAACTTATTTAATGGATATTATACCAATGAAATAGTCCGAGAGAAGGATAGGTGAGTTAAAGATATTAAACACAATTATTTGTATTATTGGAACCCACCATTTTCTTCAATGGAAATAAATGATTTGTCACCATTATTTTCATAACATCCTATTTTATAGTAGGTATCATATTGGTTGCTTTGTTGTATGAATTGTATGTTCAATAAATCTTTTCTGCTCCCCTTTTTGTATTGTTAACAGAAAATGAAGAATCTAAATACCATTAGCTCTGAGATTGAGCAGGTTTCAGTCTCAAATTCTTTCATTTCTTCACCAGAGTTAAGCTTTAATTACCTTAAAGACGGTACCTATATCTGGTTTAAAAATTCTTCACGTTAATATTCGTAGCATCAATTTCAACCACCTCTTAGAACTTATTATTGCAAGATTAAAGATTTCACTTGACGTCATCCTTTTATCCGAGTGCTGGCTGAGTAAATGTCCTAATATTCCATCTTTACCAGGATACCAAAGCCACGCTTCCTCTTTTATAAACCAGAATGATGGCGTCGTTGCTTATACTAGAAATGAATTCAAGTGTTCTGTTGAAAGCCCCTCACTTAGGCCGCTGTCCCACTGGCGTTTTACGAGCGTTGGCGCTTCTCCAACGTCTGCGCAGCGCCAACGTTGGCGCTTCTCCAACGTCTGCGCAGCGCCAACGTTGGCGCTTACCGCTATAAACTCGCGACGTTAACGTCACGTCTGCGCAACGCTGGCGGATTTAAAAATAAAAAAAATATGCTATGCTCGAATTAGAAAGGGCACAGAGGACTGTACTAAAGGTTCTCTGTAGGAAACCTATCCGCTACCCAACCTTAGACCTTTACTCGGATTGTAACGTGCTTACTGACTGTGCTGAAGAAACATAACTTTGTACCTTATGATCCAAAGTTTAGTACTGCCAGACGCCCCTCAGACAGAGTCTGCAAAATAGTACCCTGTTGAGTAGCAGTAGAGAACAGTCATTTCACATTCATCAGCCCCAAGATTTACAACAAAATAAACAAACTCGTTAATATTTACCACCTAAAACGAAATGACCTTAAAAAGAATTTGACTGATTGGTTAAAAACAATTTCGTACAGTGATACTGAGATAATAGGGTATTACACTCGTTTTTGAAAAGTGTCTCAATTAGATTCTGTAGTGCTAATAAACCACTAAAAACACAACATTTTTATTCAGCTGCTAAGTACCCTAAAAATGCATAAAAATTTAGAATTTCAAATTTCGCGCGTATGTGACGAAAATGTAGAAAGCAGTGGACGCCATATTTACTCTGCGGTCGTAACGTCAGTTGGCTATGTAAACAAATGCGCTCAATATGGCCGATCAGTTGACAGCTGTCACTTTTTTTACACAGCCGAATGACGTAATAACATGGTGGCTAATATTTCAAGGTGATAAAGAACAGATCATAAAAACAGAAAACAATGAATTGAATTTTAAAATTTATTTTGTTATTCGGCCGGATAGAATGGAAGAAAAAAACGTGTTGCGCCGACCCCAAATAAGATGGGACAAGGGCAGGAAGATGATGATTTTATGAACTAAAACCAACACTCACCGACTGTATTTTACCTAAGCTATCTTAATAATATATTTTAAGACTTTTTCTCATAAGAGTAAAATACCCTATTGTGGAACTTTAGCAAGTATTGATACATACACACACCCTACATATTACACACTACATACTAGTATACTACACACTTATTGTTATGTCTTGGTCATTGTTTTTCTTAACATTAAGATGGGCGTTGATAGTTGCGACAAAGTTTATAACTTTTGCAGCTGTCATCTTTACCCATGTCATTATTGTCCCATGTCATATATATATATATATATATATATAATATTTATATATTGTCTTTTATATGTAACAGCTATATTATTTCTATGTATAGTCTAGTATATAATTTAAATTTAATATTTACATTATTAATTTGCTGTACACCGCAGACTACCCCCCTTTGTTTCTATTTCAAATTCTTACATTCCACCCTAAGGTTGTCTGGTAGATATCGCTGTCAGCGATAAGACCGCCTTTGTACCCATAGATTTAAGTTAATGTAAAAGTTTTTGTTACTATTTTGGTGTACAATAAAGTTTATTCTATTCTATTCTATTGTCAACTGTTCTATGTTCTAAAATAAATATTTATCTTTT
This sequence comes from Mythimna vitellina, assembly GCA_949316375.1. NCBI lineage: Eukaryota > Metazoa > Arthropoda > Insecta > Lepidoptera > Noctuidae > Mythimna > Mythimna vitellina. The sequence goes on along the minus strand of OX438691.1, from coordinate 11,426,235 downwards.
TTTACTTTCTTTTTTTTCAGCACTTCGCGTTCTTCAGTGCGGTCATGGAGGTGGTCTGAATCCCCGGAAAAAGACATCTCTAAAAGAACAAGTTCAAGACGATCTGAAAGTAGTGACAGAAGACGTCGGAGATCTCGACACCGCGAGGAAAATAAGCATTACCGTCGTACTTCACCTCGACGGAGTGACCGCCGCTAATGGCATGTTAGGTACTAATTTGATTTTAACAAGAAAGTGCTGTAAAGTCATAACCTGGCCTAGATACTATCTAATTGTAACTGAACTGATAGCCATAATTAGGCTTTGTAAAAAAATAAAAAAATAAAGAGCTTTTCTAGATAAGGCAAGGTTTCAAATTAAGTCAAATACATACCTACCCAACGTTAAATGCACCCGTATTCATGCTGCTGCGCGCGCAATCCGAGCGGAATGCGCGCGCAGGGGGCGCAATCCGCATAGATCTATAAAACCATCTTCTTTAATATTGATTGTTTTACATATGCTATGTACATTCGGAAGAATACTTAACCAGCAATTTTTTGTGTAAACATATTTTTAAAGATCAAAGCTATTTGAAAAGAAAACGGAAATCAAGCGGAAAATATCATGTTGTTAAATTTCTTTTTTTTGCCAGTTTTATTAGTCATACGAAATAATCATATGTTGATAATGTTATATAGATTCACAGATTTTTTTTTCAAACTTTTGACCTAGCCTTTACTGAGGAGTAGGTTTCAGAAAATCACTTTTATGGTACTGCTCGGGGGCTAGGGCCTTAAACTTACATTATAGGTACTTCAGCTTCTTGCTGTTGCCATGTACTTTGGCAAGCGAACTCTCAGAATATATTACAATTTGACTATATTTGTTCCTATGGTAATTAAATAATAAAAATATCATTTTGTAATATTTAACAATGCTTTTTAATGCTACCTTTGACGAATGTCCAAAATTTTCTATTTTATATACATTGAGGGTTTGCATATCTACTTCTAGGTAAGCAAGCAAATCAATAGGCAAGCAAGTAAACCAAATTATTAGGAATTTCTTTGGAGGGGTGTTACAAATCTTTGAAATTTCATCTTTGGTAAAATATGCATTCCTTTCGGTAGAAATTCTCTAAAAGATCATGAAAACCGTGTGAAAATCTGCTGCATGGTTAAAAAGTAAACGGAAAAACAGGCAGACGAACACAGCGACTTTGCTTTAAACTATTTATTTATGCTTTTTTAACCTTTACCTTCAACCAAAATCAAGAAGATAGTAGGTAAAAGAAAAAATGCGCAAAGCGATCCCCACTTTTTCGCAGAGCGCCCAAGATCCGTGCCGATACCTGTATTAGCCTTGTTGCTCTACATTGTTTTGTCGTCCGGTGCAGTTTACTTTTATTTAAGAAAGTGAAGTATTAATAAATATAATTCATACTGTTTTAACAAAAAAAAAAAAAAAAAAAGTGAAGCAGTCGTGAAAGCAGAACCTATAAAAGAATGAATTATCTGCTCTCCGAATAACTCAGTGCAACAACCATACAGTTAGCCACAAGCCGTTGATTACGATGCTCGATGCAAAGATACCTTTCAGCAGCCATCTAGCTGCTGAAACAATGCAGAGCGAGGTTTCAGGTTTTGCCAAACTATATTTTCTTGACATGTCAGTTTTAATGGCACCAATAATGTCATAAAAAATACAGGAGTCGTCTTGTATAGAATCAAATTTTTGTTTACTCTGATTAGATGATTCATCAAAAGCCGATTTTGAAATTAAAATTAGTTATTTTTTCTTTAAATCTTCTGGTAAAGATTTAAATATTCTATTCACTGTAAAGTCCAAGAGAGCCTGCAGGGAAATTCTGGCTGAGCTATCTGTAACCGTGATGGAATTTACGGGTTCAGGTAGTAGGAAGGTTATAAGTCTCTAATACCTTCTCGAATTGCTAATTCTCTCAAAATTATAAAATATATTGCCATTTTAACCATTTATGAGATAGCATTAATACGCAACCATAATGGTGTAAAGGTTTCTTTGCCAGCCAGTTTTTTTTTTATCAAATCTTGGAATGTATTAACTGTTCCTGGATTTTTCGATCTGAATTCAATCACAGAAGCAATATTATATATTATCCTCAAATTTGGTACAAGCTGCGTAAAAAACCTCACTGCAATCACTGTTCAAATAATCACCACTCCGTCTCTTCTTTTGCTGCATTCCGAACTCTGTTTTCCTTTCCAGACTCGGTACCCTACTATACGAATCTCTATAGCTTCACGTCTCATGAACACTCATGATGAAATGAAAAGGTACTAAAAAAGTAGGTAAAAAGTTTAGCTATAACTTTCATTATATTGTAGCTATCTGCCATCAAATAAATAATAGCTAGATCTAGTTATAAAGTTGCTAAGTTGGCATCACTGGCTTGTGGATTACGAGCAACGGGTAGCTCGCTGTCCGGCCATCCGGCAACCGCCGACCCGAATCGTCGACGTAGCGTAACGTTTACACGCGCGCCTCAAAGAGATGTCAGCAAACCGTAGAGGCCCAGTAGGGCCGAAACCGACGGGGGACACGGATTTACTTCTGAAAGGGAAACCCGAGGTCTTGGAACAGTTGGAACGCAAGGCAAAGAAGGAACATAGGTGTGGTTTTAGTCAGAAAGCTGCCAAAGCCAATATAGGTAACTGAAACTTCTACTGCACCGAAAATTCTAGTCCCTAAAATGAGAGTAAGAATAGAAAGGAATAGAATGGATACAAATATTTTTTCTGGTTTCGGCTGTATCAGTTCAAGATCTGAGTTTTTGGCGGGATTTCTTTGAGTGAAGTTCAGTGGCTGTTTTAATTATTCGCAAATTGATTTCTAGTGGATATTGTGATGTGATATTGGTGTAGTTTTGTATCCAAGTGTCTGCGCAACTGGAATAATATTTGGAATCATTGAAATAGGCGCGATCTCAATAAAATGTAGCTGAGAATTTTATTGTAGTTTTAGCTACTGCGAAGATTGCTGAGAAGGCTTAATTGCACACACATTTACATTGGCTGCCAAATATTTCAAAAACATTGGAATTTGTTACACCCGCATTCTAATGTAAAAAAAAAAGAAACAACTATGATATTCGAATACGGTAGACTTATTACGCAAGAAAACATGGACGAAAGACTAGGCGATATGGTTAAACGACTATATCCTTCCCTAAGGGGCAAACAGAATAAAAAATTATGGCCGCTTACACCAACCCTGCCCTGCTCGGAGTTAGAGATGAGTTCGTTGAGTTAACTCTAGGGTAGCTACTCGAGTTAAAAAGGAACGACCCTGGGTTAACTCGAAGCATTTTTGAATGGTTGGAGTAGCGACTCTACTCTGGTAATTTTTAAGCGGAGCCCTGCATTCAAAAATGAGGTTAGAGTTAACTTGAATGACGTCATCAGGTTAGATGCTTTACGCTCGCATTTTTGAACGCGAACGTAGAGTTCAACTGTCAATGCCAAGCAACTTTCATTCCTGCCGCTTACACCAACCTACCATGCTCGGAGTTAGAGTTAGTTGGTTAACCCTAGAGTAGCTACACAAGTTATTAAAGAATGACTCTGGGTTGCAACTCGAAGCATTTTGAACGGTTAGAGTAAAGACCCTACCCTACTCTGGTTATTTTTGAACGCAGAGTAAGGCTGTGTAAATCAATGTCAAATGTCATGAATGTCACTGCCATCTGATGTGGTTACTGGATAAAAATGAATAGAATAGCTGTTGTTCTTCGCTGTTTTCACCATAAAATATCACTATTATCAGTTAACAGAATTATAATAATTTAATACCAGTTATTATGTAATCTAATCACGACAATGACTCTAAAATCATTAATTTCAATGTTTTTAATAAGATCGAATAATCTGTCGTATTACAATATTCACAAACTTACTGCTGCATCAACTTGTACAAGCATATTAAAAATATCTCCATGCAGTAAATTTATTAATTCAATAGCTTTCTATAAGACAAAAACAAGGACTGTAGAAAAAAGTGGTAATTATTTGTCATTTTACGAATAGTTAGCTCTAGACTGATCATTATTTGGTTTAAGGCTCTAGAGAGTTACAAAGTTGTTTACTTACAGAAATAGTAGAAGTCCAAATAATCATTGTCTGCCTGATTTTAGGTTTTGATGCCTATAAAGCAAAAATCGTCGTAGCTCTGAATTTTCAGTCAGCTGAAGATGCTTTACCTTTTTATAAACTACCAGTAAGAACTTTGATCCATATATGTAAAGTCACCAAAGATGATGAAAGTAAAGGGTTTTGCAAAAATAGATTATACTATATTGCATCCCATCTGAAGGTATAAAAATGTTCTTTTTTTTTTAATTTATAATACATATCCCTCAAGTTGAAGGGTAAAATCTACAAGTCCATGATAAGGCCTGTCATACTGTATGGATCAGAATGTTGGGCTGTGAAAAAGACAGATGAAAAAAGATTGCATGTAGCGGAGATGAGAATGTTAAGATGGATGTGTGGTGTGATGAGAATGTTAAGATGGATGTGTGGTGTGATGAGAATGGATAAAGTGAGAAATGAATATATTAGTGGAAGTTTGAAAGTGGCGCCAGTGACTGAAAAGTTGTCTTGGTATGGTCATGTGAAGAGGAAGGATGAAAAGCATGTTACTAAAAGAGTTCTGAGTTTACATGTGGTTGGGTGGAGAGGGAGAGGGAGACCAAAGAAAAGATGGATGGAACGGAAGAAAAAAACGTGTTGCGCCGACCCCAAATAACACGGGACAAGGGCAGGATGATGATGATGAATACATATCCTCTTAAATAAATAGGTACATACTTCCCTATTCAATGAATATTGTTTTTACAGGTTTCACCATCAGTACTAAGTGAAAAACTTGCCAAGAGAACTTTCATATATAGCTTATCATTTCATTGGATTCAGAAAGCATTGGATGTGTTAATAGGTAAGTTATTAATTCATTAAACCACACACGAAGGCCGGCGTTCGCTCGGTCATTGTCTTTCTATTGTGTCTCTAATTACGCTTCTCAAAAGTTTAAGATGCATTTTGTCTTTGAATTGTTTTAAGTCAGTCTATTCCCAAGCACCCCATTAGTGTAAATAGTGTACAACAATGTTGTACAACAACAACAATGTACAACAAACCCACAAACTTTATCACACAACAGATTATGAAATAGTCTTTACTAAATGAAAGAACAATAAACAATGAAAGATGTGTATATAATATACTTTTGACACAACACTTGAGACCTTTAGCAACTGCCATAATGCATTATGGTACTTAAAATAACAGTCATGATGCGTTATGGCAATAATAAATAGTCTTGATGAACAATTATGGATGCAAATGCATTGTGAAATAAGGTGTATGGATTATTTATTATTTGTTTGAGTCTTTGACATTATGTCCCCCTGATCCTGAAGTCTCAGATGTATAAAAGTCATACCAACTTGTAGAGGCATACCTCAATTTTGATCTTTGAGTTTAACATATAATGGTGTCTGTATAATGAGCAGGAGCAGTGGTTCATTGGTATTTAATAAAATGCCTTCTTAAAGCAGTTTTAAATATTATTTCAGATATGGGTGTGTCTTCAGATCGGATACTGAGGGACCTATGGGTGCTAAAATATCATCATGAAACAATCCATGAGAGGCTTTTAAGAGTAAAAAATATGGGCATTGACAATCTAAATCCATGGATGGTTAGATGTTCTGAAGATATATTGAATAGGTAATATTTGAGTAAAACAATCACATATTAATTACCTCAATAATGTAAATACCACCTAAACAAAGTTGGTCACAACACTGACAGCATGAAAAAAAAAAAAACATGATCTGAAAATTGTTTATAATTATGACTTCACATACTCATATTTCATATTGTTTCCAGGTTTATAACTATTTCACAAGAAACAAAGACCATCTTGGGTGAACGTGATTCGAAACAGACATATCTTGCTAGTCGTTTAAATGTGTCTGTTGAGAATGTTCAAGAAATGTGCTTTAAAATACCTGCACTGAAAACCATTCGCGTAACAAAGGTTGCCTATCAATGATAGCTTAATTATCATGTTAAAATAATTATGCTCTTACTAATTTATAATAAATAACAGTATATTTTTAGGTGAAAAATTTTCTAGATTTTCTTCTAACTGAAGGTTTTGATGTGGAAGACATTGCCAGTAAACCTCGAGTTTTGTCAGCATCTCAAAAGACTGTAAAGCAGAGACTAGATAAACTACGGGAATTGGGATTAAGTCAAATCAATTTAAATGTACTTTGCAGAAGTAAGAAAGATTTCAAAAAGTACTGTGAATCAATAACTAAAGAAAGTGAGTATACTTAAGGGCCTATAATAGAGCAATCACTTGTTTTGAAAGTACCTATATTCCTAGTGTTTAGCAAAGAACTTCTGGTTAGGTTAGGTTAAACAGTAACAAAGTTTATATACAAGAATAGAATACCAATTGGTTCACAATTGTGAAAACAATACTAAATTGGTTGGAAAGCAAACCAAGATGCCGTTTTCTATGGCAACCGTACGGGTGTGCCTATGGCATCAAAGACCATGTCGGACTTCTCTTTCATAATGAGTTTTTTTTTTCATATTTGTTTACCAGAGCTAATAAGTAATAGGGGATAAAATATGAAATTGCTGTTTTATTGTAATAGTTACCTACTTCGAATTGACATAGAACCTTAATTGTTTGAGATTTTTGATTGAAACTTTTTTCGCATGGTACCTACCTATGAAGTCCTTCGGAAATTCGATTATCGACTTTCAGTTGTTTTTTTTTATTCAGCTTAGACAAGAAAGATGGATACTTCAAAAATTCGATTGATTTTTGAATACGAATTCCGACGCGGAACTAACGCGGCAGAAACAGCTCGCATGGCTCGCAATATCAATGTTGCGTTTGGAGAGGGGGCTGCTAATGAACGCACCGTGCGATTTTGGTTTAAACGCTTTCGTGATGGAAACTTTGATTTGAAGAACGAACCACGTGAAAGACACAAGGTGAATAAGAATGAATTGAAAGAGATGGTGGAAGCCAATCCGAGGCAAACTACCTAGGAATTAGCGGCATGGTTTAACGTTACCTTGCCAACATAATTGACTCATTTGCGTCAAATCAATAAAATAAAAAAATATGATAAATGGGTGCCTCATGATTTGACTGATCTGCAGAAACGCGTGTTGAAACTTGTGTTGCCTTGTTAAATCAATACAGAAATGAAGTAATATTGGATCGAATTGTGACATGTGATGAAAAGTGGATTCTTTACGATAACCTAAGCAAAAAATGCAATGGCTGACCCCAGGTCTAACGCCGCAAGTTTCCCAAAGCAAAGCTTACCAATAAAAAGGTAATGGTAACTGTTTGGTGGTCTCAGCATGGTGTTATTCACTATAGCTTTCTCCGATCTGGTCAAGCAATAATGGAAGCTATCTACTGTGCCGAACTCCGAACAATGATAGCAAAACTAGCAGTGAAACAGTCTCTACTCATGAATCGATCTTCACCATTACTGCTCCATGATGACGCGAGACCTCATACAGCACGAGAAACGGTTTTAATTCTACAGGGACGGCAATTAGAAACCATTCGCCACCCTCCGTATTCGCCAGACCTTGCTCCAACGGACTACCAATTTTTTCGTGATTTGGACAATTTTCTAGCTAATGAAAAGTTTTCTTCTCAGGCGGCAGTACAAAATGCTTTGACACAGTTTGTCGAATCTAGATCACCCGCAAAGACATAAACGACCTTTTAGATGGAAGCAATATGCTTATAGATAATAATGGTAATTATTGATTGATTTGATTAAATAAATATCATCATCAAAACTAATTTTAATTTTTCAGTACAAATCGGCAATTTCATACTTTAAACCCTAATATATAATTTATCATCGCGACCGAGGCGGAATTCGCACGAGCCGGGAGTGTTTGTTATGGAACCGAGGGCTAGCAAAACTACACCAATTTTACATCAAAATATCCACTAGGAAATGAATTTGTGAATAATTAAACAGCCACTGAACTTCACTCGAAGAAATCCCGCCAATAAACTCAATCTCAGCTGTTGCCTCCAGCGATAATTGGGGAAAAAATCACAACTGTTGCTTCTGGCGATAATAGAAGAAAAAATCCGTACTGTTGCCTCTGGTGACAATAAAACATATAACACATACCTACCTACTTTCCCAGTTTTCGCCGCTGGTAACAAATGAGCAAAATACCCAATTTGGAAAACAAATTAAGATTAATGTTTTTTACATCACGATTTATAATAATCAATTTCTAAGTTAAAAAAACACCTCACTGTATGTTTCTATAAAAAGTTTTTAACTCTAAATGTACCTTTCATCATATTGTATAAACATAATAAACTACTAGCTTCTGCCAGCAGCTTCGTCCACGTGTATGTTGGTTATTGTAGACGCGAAGTCGAAGTCGAAAACTGATCAAAAGTAGCCTATGTCCATCCTTGGAATTCAAGCTTCCTTCGTACCAATTATCAAAACCGGTTCAGTAGTAGTAACCGTGAAAGCGTAAAAGACAAATAGTTACTTTCACATTCAAAATGTTAAAATGGATAAAGGATATTTCTTTTTAAAAATTAGTTATAAAGCTTGTTTTTTTTTCTGGAATATCACCATTTATAACACCTAAGAATCACGGTTATCGGGTTATTATTGAATATGAGTTCTATTTCTAACATGGAAACAATGCGCCCCAAACGGTACCTACAAAATGTTTGCTGATGACGTAGTATGCGTCATCTGCTAAAAAATGTTTTTGTTTTAAAATTTTACCTCGCCTTCTCCAAGCGGTTACGAGGTAAAATTCCCAAAGGAAAATGACTAAATCAAAAACACAGTTTATTCGATAGTAGCTACCATATGGCAGGCTTAGGTCGTTAATATTGCGTGCCTTATAAAAGGCTGTTTCCACGTTGGAACTCATTTTAAAGAAGTAACACTAATTTTCTTCGAGTTCATGATTTGTAGTCTAGGGCAATTTACAGAATAAAGAAACAAAAAAAAAAAAACACATAAATAAAAGGAATATTAAGCCTTATGTATAAAGGTTGAGCTAAGAATTTCAAGTCAAATTTTAGTATCTCAGTTCAAAGTGATTAGTTTCATAAAATGGCAATTAAAATTTGTATCGATTTATCCTAATTGTGACCAGTGGTATCTAACAGCTGGGAATAGAAGCTAAAATTATAACCCTTTCTTCTACTTTTCTATGAAAGTTGAGTGACCATGTCTATGTAATGTCATCTAACTTAAAATGATTTAGAAAAAAATATAGAACCTACTTCGATTATATGGTTTGAAATAAGCGTTAACCAACTTTCGTTGCAGACTGTACATACGACACGGCTAGTGAAGCCCGACCTACTACTCTTTGATTTGCCCTTGTCTACTGGAGTATAAGTATATATATGAGAACAAACATTTTTTTACTGGTAATGCATAGTGGATTAGAGTTATAGTTCTACTGCAGTAAATACTACAAGAATTACTGTATAACTAAAATAAAAATGTTTGAGGATGTTAATGTAGAACCAAATAAAACAAAAATATATTTATAAATAAAAACCTTTACAAAACCTTCACAAATGTTGTTGAACTTTATTTTGCTAAAAGCAATGTTTCCATGATACAGTCATTTTTCTCTACCAATTCATTTTGAAAAAAAAAAAGGCTATCTAAGTCTTCCTAAACATGATTTCATAACTTCATTGTCATTCTCTGACAAAAAAAAGACCATTTTCCAAATGCTGATAACATAAATGTATTATGTTATCAGCATTTGGAAAATGGTCTTTTTTTTGTATTGTCATGTTTAATTGACAATAAATGAAGATTATTGAACTATACATTCCTTTTAAGTGTTTTAATTGAAGTTAATAATTAAAATATATTTGTAAGGTATCACTAAATTTTTATTTTTCATTTCATATAATACATATTATTATGGAATCCAATAACCCATTAGTGGATTAATACTATTCTAGTGCCAAGTTTGAGCCAACTAGTGCAGTTGAGAGACAGCTCTAATTCATACTGCCACTGGAACTCAAATTTACCCAGCTCAATTTATAAATACAATAAACAATACAATTTGAACACCACCTAGAAATGATAGCAATTAGACCTATGAGGTATCACAGGCAGATTATTACTTGAAACTGAACTTAAGTTTCTAAATCTATGTTTCTTGGATATCATAAGCCTACAGCCAATTTTAACAACAAATTAACTGCACCATCTTACAGTACATTTGACAGGACCCACAATTTACATTGTAGCTCAAGCTTACAACTTCCATCAATTCTGCAACAAATTTAACTAGAGGCATAGAAGAATACAGTTACTCCAAATAAGTCAATACACTGCACGCAATAGTCAAATAATTCTAGCATTCTGTGAACTAAGTATAAACAGTATAGTGTATAACTACTTAGTTTAATTTATATGATAACCTATGATAAAATTATATAGTGTGAGGTTTGAGTAAAAATCCATAAAGTGGACAATTGAACTACTGGTGTGCACACTGTACTCCAGGCCCAGTGTGCATGTGTTCTTCATCATCACTGGCATAGGCTTCTTCTCGACCCCGACCGCGTTCACTAGCTATGTACTCCATCAAATTAACTTCCTCGACATCTTCTCCAGTAGGCATAACAAAAGCTGGGCGGGGCGGCAATACAGTTTCTATCTGTTTCAGCTGCTCCTCAGTAGCAAAGTTATTTTCAGGGAAAACAACATCAAACTTTATATAAAGATTACCTTTCTCAAATGGATTTTTAAATATCGGCATTCCTTCACCCTGTATACCCTTGAGATCTCCAGGTTTGATCACTTCTCCTGGAGTGTGTCTAACAAGTAAATCCCTGCCATCTAAATGTTTTATTACAAACTCAAAACCACACAATGCCTCTGTTAGTGTTATTTCATGTTTAAGCACAAGGTCATCACCAGTTCTCTGGAACATATCATGAGGTTTTTGTTGCAGCACAATAATCACATCTCCAGGTTGAGTGTCAGGCTGTTGATCACCCTCTCCTCTGAAGAAAATCTTTTGGTTTTCACGCATCCCTTTCTCGATATGCACCTCCAAGATTTTTGTTTCATTTAAAACTTTCTTACCTTTGCATTTTGGGCATTTATCTTTTTCGTTAATGGTTTCGCCTTGCCCATGGCAGGTCGGGCAGCGCGACTGGAATTGACGAGTCATATGCGGAGCAATCTGCTGATAAGACACTTTGACACCTTGCCCATGACAGTCCTTACAAGTTACAACAGATCCTGGCTTTCCACCAATTCCTTTACAAGGTCCGCAGATGACATTTTTACTTAGTTGCAACTTCGTTGTTTTACCCATGTACATGTCTTCTAAAGAAACTTTCAGTGGATGCATGGTATCTTCACCACGAGCGGGCCCTCGACCCCTGCTGCCTCCTCCCATGCCAAAAATATCTCCAAAAAAGTGTCCAAACAGATCATCAGGAGGGAATCCTCCACCTTGACCACCCTCTTGTAAACCTTTCAGCCCATACTTGTCGTAAATTTGCCTTTTCTTCGTGTCCGACAAGACTTCATAGGCATAACTAATTTCTTTGAATTTATCACCTGCAGCAGGGTTTTTGTCAGGATGGAATTCTTTTGCCAATTTATGATAGCTCTGAAACCAAAAAATAGGAGATGCTATAGGTACTAAAATGACGATGAAGAGAACAATGGACAGAAATCATGCAACGAATAGATGACATTACATGTGCGATCTGTTCATTGTAGAAACATATAAAAGTACACTTACTCGTTTTATTTCTGATTCACTTGCACTTCTAGGGACCCCCAATATCTCGTATAATTTATTATCAGCCATATTTCCCAAGATAAAAAGGAAAGAAAGAATGAGGAGTAAGCTGTGATTAATGTGCACTAGAAAAGATTTTTAATTTTTCAAGCACAAAGGTCGTATCTACATTCAGCCTACGACAGACGACAATGTATGAATGTAGCGGACAGCGGTTTAAGCGATATCGATTTAGTCTATGGAACTACTAAAAACTATAACCCCAGTCAACTTATAGAACTTATTCTACATATTATTTAAAAGTATTTAATATTTTAACACCAATTTTTACAAAAATTAACATACAACGAATCCTTTTCAATGAATTGATGAACATGTTGTTAAGACTAAATCGAGCTGTTTAACCTAAGAACACATTGTGTCCACACTATAGTTATGATAGATAGTAAGGTACCAAAGCAAAGTAAAAAAAAATCGTAAACTAAACAATTCCCAAACGTTGACTGGTAGAGAATGCCTTGTTGCATTAAGTCCGCCTATGTACCACTACTGTACATGAAGTTTAAATAAATTCGGATTGTAAACATACTTAACTATCTAGACTAACTTTTGACATTATACACTATAATCCCATAGATGAGTTAGAAGTGCCGAAAGTGAGCATCGGGTTTAAGAAGCTGTGAGTACGCAGAGTGACCTCCATTTGTTAGCATTCTGAATACTACAACGATAAAAATCGCTGTCCTAACCGGTAATTTGCACTCTACTCCTATCCTGACTGATTCAACCATCATGCATGACATCATCGCAATTAATGTAGCAACCCAAAATCTGGTGCATAGAGTTCCGGTGAATGACACAAACGACGCGCAAAATTTAAAATGTTTCACGAAATTTTTCGAGAACGAAAATTTATCGTATAGTTACATTTCTTAGATGACTGATTTTTCCAAAGACATTTATACATACGAGTTTTTTTTCTGATTTTGAGTAGGTTTTATCCGAAAACTAAATAAAACAGTTTGACACCTAGACATGCGATAGCGCTTCCGGAGTTCTATATCTCTGGTGTCAAGCCAAGTTCAAGCTAAGATAGAATATATTCCATAAAAAGTTGACGAACCGCCATATTTAATTCTTAACTTAAGGTAAAAGATGTTTTTGTAAGAAGATTGGGTTTAAAATGAAATAAAGCACACAAAATAAACTGAATTTGCCATGCTTTGTTTAAAAGATATTCTTATGTCATTAGGCATAAGAATATCTTTTAATGTTTACATGATTTCGGGCCTATGGGCGCCGGGTGTACTATGCCAAATCGAATTCCAAATAATTAAATATCAATTGATCGAACATCTAAATATTCGAACGTTCATAATATTGAATGTTAGTTGGTTCGAGTGGCTAATGCATCGCACACTCATGCTGTCGAAATATAATTATTTATACTGAATACTTTATAAATAGAATACCTACAAGGAAAACACAAAATTCATTAATAAATCACATTTCAATTATTACATTTTATAGATACTTTTATGGTATTACACTCATTTTTGAAAAGTGTCACAATTAGATTCTATAGTTAGCACAACGCAACATAAACAACTAAAAAAACCACAAAATTTTATTCAGTCGCTAAATACCCTAAAAATGCATTTAAAATTTACATTTTTAAATTTCGCGCGTATTTGACGAAAATGTAGAAAGCAGTGGACGCGGCGGTTACTCTGCGGTCGTGACGTCAGTTGTCTGTGTAAACTAATGAGCTCAGTATGGCCGATCAGTTGACAGTTGACACTTTATTTAACACAGCCGAATGACGTAATAACATGGTGGCTACTATTTCAAGGTAATAAAGAACAGCGGGGTTACCATGACGTTCAAAGTAAGATTGTTTCATTCTTATTTCAGTGTGGGTAACAGACAGAGCTATACAGGTTGTCTAGCGCCATCTCTTACCCACACAAAAATAAGAATGAAACAGTCTTACTTTAAACGTCATGGTACAGGTCCAGATAATAAAAACAGAAAACTTTGACTTAAATTTTAAAATTTATTTTGTTATTTTATGAATTAAAACCAACACTTACCGACTGCATTTTATCTAAGCTATCGTAATAATATACTTTTAGATTTTTTCTCATTTAAAGTAAAATACCCTATTGCACGGAGAAACTAATAAATCCATATACTTTTTACCCGACTACGGCAAAGCCAAAGGAGGGTTATGATTTTGACAGGCTATGTATGTATGTATGTATGCATGTGAGTATGTTCATCTGTTCCCTCATAGCTCCTAATCTACTTATCGGGACTTCATATGAGGTATCGTTAGAACTGTTTTAATTGTTCGCTGAACATACGCTACGTGATGTGTTAGAAAACTCGATATGGCGCTAGCGGACAAAAAGTAATGTGTTAAAAAACAAAAATGGAGATAAATATGCCGTGTTTGATATCATTTGAAAGAGCTTTACTTGTACATTGCTCAAATTTAATGTGATGCCCTCTAGCAGACAAAAAGTCATGTTTTAACAAAATGTTAAGATAAATGCACACTGTTTGATGTCATTTGAAAAGGCTTCACTGGTACTTACCAAAAAATATCATCAAAATTCAATGTGGCGCCCTCTAGTGGACAAAAAAAATTGTTTTAAAAAAAAGATAAATACGTCGTGTATGGTATCATTTGAAAGGTTTTCACTTGTAATACCAAAATATATAGCAGCACATTGATTTAACACCAAAATTGTTTAAATAAAATAAAAAAATAACCCGACTATGACTAAAAAACGACGCTAAAAAAGTAGTTCTTTTTGTTCTGTTCGTGTTTTTCCAGTTACGTTGTTTATTTTAGCATCTTGAAAATCTTGTTTCATACTTTTTTAGCGTCGTTTTTTTTGTCGTAGTCGGGTTTTTTTATTATTTAATATTTTTGAATCCTCTTTTTTATGGCGTATGTCTGAGAAAACCTACTCCACAAAAAAAAAATAAGATAAATTAGTGAATTAGATTTCCCAATCTTGCGTCTTTGGTCCCTTGAAGCTGTAAAAAAAACAAACTTCTGAGTTAATTAAATAAAAAGATGCGGCTGTTTATGTCGCAAAAATCGTACATTTCGACACTCTCAAGGAAATCAAAATTCATAGGGTACTTCCCGTTGACCTAGAATCCTGAAAATTGGCATGAAGCAAGGTGTCAGGAAAAAATATGAAAACTGTAAATTTGTAGTTACGTCACAAAAAAAAAGCTTTTGCGATTCGGGAAAATCTTCGTAACTCAATTCGGGAATCGAACTGTTTTCATAGATTTTTACGGAACTCAGTGCGCGAACCCGACTCGCACTTGCCCTGTTTTTTTTTCCATTAATATTTGCAAAAGAGCTTTCTTTTTTTTTCTTTTTTTTTAAAGTATATAAAAAAATGCCATTTTCACTCAACCCGAGTCTTGCCACTCGCCCTTTTATACGTGGGAAATTAAACGAGTCCTCCCACTCTGGATGGAGAGCGAGACTTTTACTGACAAAAGCCCACTTGTGTTCCTTTAGTTGCCCTTTACTATTTTCTTCACAAGTGTATTGAAAAATGTCATATGATACACGTGAGTATCGATGATTACCGTTCTCAGCTCTCTTAAGGCCCTCAACACGGCTCGGGTCTAAATACCGCCTCGGCGGCAATCACCATTATTACACACTTGTATCATAATGTACTTTAAATTATAATACTTATTTTTAAATTCAATTTAAAAAAAAAAACAACTGACTATAAACATTAAGTTGTTTTTGGTTTGGTTTTCTTAATTTTGCGCTTCTGTCGTAAGGAAGGCAGAGTTTTAAGGGGGAGGGGTGGGGGGAGGATTCGGGTTAAAGCCATTAAACGGTCTCTCCGAGTTGTTGTCGATGGATGCTCATCAGAACCCATGTCGACCAATGCCGGAGTTCCTCAGGGGTCTGTTCTCTCTGCAACTCTCTTCCTGCTGCCATAACAACGATCTGTTTATGCCCGGGATCTATGGGTATGCAGATGATAGCACAGTTGTAGAGAGATACCTGCAAAGTGCTCGGGCTAGTAAGGAGCTAATCCGGCCCGATAGAGAGGTATGGTAGAGCGTACGAATGTCTCAAGTTAGGGTCAAGCTAATCTAGTGGAATTCAACGCCGCCAAAATACAAGCGTGTCTACTCTCCTCTAAAAGGAGCCCGTTCACCTTGGCTTCTGCTTTTCAGAAAGTATCCTTGGAGTACACCGACCGCCTTCTGCTCTTGGCAGTTGAAATTTCCTCAGACCTTAACTTTGGGCAGTTCATTGAGTCCAAAGCCAAGGTAGCTGCTAGAAAACTTGGCGGTCCTGCAAATTTCGGAAGTCGGTGTTAAATAACGAAGACACAAAACTATTATAGAAACAACGACCGAAATTAAAGTTATTTTGTTACTTTGTTCACATATAACTCCTGTATCGTGGGTGCGTCACAACACACCAACCCAGACCCGGAACATTTATCTGTAGGTCATACTAATATTTGTTCTGTGCGGAGACGAACCCGCGACACGCAGTGCAGCAGCCATTCGCTCAACTACAGCGCTAACAGTGCCATCAAATTTGGTCTTACTGTCTCTCAAGGGTGCCCAGTCCTTAGACATGTCGGTTCTGAATTTGCAAAGGAAGCTCGATTACCTGTTACTATTATAATTACCCATACATTTGCAGACACAAGGAAATTGTGAGACTACTCCCATGCTTGAAACAATAGCATGGGATTCAGAGATTGTTAACTACTCTCAGTACATAATTAGATACCTTCTTACCTACAATGTTAGGTACGTACTTACATAAATATCTACCATAACTACATTTTCAATCATAGTTTACAGCTTATTTAAACTTATTTTTTATGAAAACTGCATAAAGGGATTAGCGTATGTTATGAATATGAATCTGTAAACAAATATGGATATCGGAATAATAATATACCAGATACGGTAACGTGAAGTTATTTCGACTATTCGCTAGTTTCGAATAGTTTCGGTTACGGATTTTTGCACGCATAATCTGTGAATACTTATAGAGTGTCATAGAAGTGCGCGCATTGCGGTGAAATAAACGCATGCGGTAAAGTCATCGTTGACCTCTCGCTGCAAATTTGCGATGAATCTACCGTACATATTTTTGTATTATTGATGATGATGATGAGAGATCTTGGAAGCGCTACACACTGCGGTAAAAAAAACGCACTGAAACACTCAGTTGTTGTTGGGACGTGACACAGATATGTCGCTGGTGTTTCTGCGCTGATGGCGGCGGATCGATCGCTTTAGACATTTAAATTTTAATTTATGCAATCGGAATCGTTATAACTTAGGAAGAAGAAGCCCTTCATAGACCTTAATGTCGTCAAGGGAAGTACCTAATACCGTTTGGTTTGGTTGGCACCACAACCGGAGTTCGAATGTCAAAAAACTTTTTACAAAAAAATAATAACCGACTTTACTGAAAAAAACACTAAAAGGATCCAAATAACTTTAATTTTGAAAGTCGGTGTTTCTCGTTATTGTTTGTTTCTTAATTCCGAAATTAAAGTTATTTTGATCCTTTTATTGTTTTTTTTTTAGTGAAGTCAGTTATTTTATTTTTGTAAAAGTTTTTATTTCACACCTTTTAGCTGCGATACACTTTTATACAGAGTGCCTATTTTGTATTATTTTACTATTATATTATTTTTATTCTCATGACAATTCCAATTAACCCAAAAACGGCTAGGTTAAATTATTTTATTAGGAAGTTCCTGTGTCTACCTTCCACCTTCCGGTTCCATCATCAGATCATTTCGATAGTACCGTTTAGCCAAAGTGCATCTCATGACAATCTTAGTAAGCCCAAATACGGCTAGGATCACAGATTTAAGAAGAGAGGAGATATGTTAAGTAGTAAAATTGTACCGGAACACGATGTCACCAGTTTCCCTACCACCGCCGAAACTACTACATTTGCAGTAATATTTACGCAGTCGCGCACACATCCGCAAATCATAAATCAGTCCATACTACACAGTCAATTATAAACCTTACCTCCCTAAAAACAGCGTGTATTTTCCATGCACCGTACAACTTACGCACACATGAAATGTCGATGTGCTATGCAAAAGCAATTTATTTTACATTTACGCTAGTGATTGACTAAATAGAAAAGTTATCGATTTTTCCATTTTTTTTTGTCGTGCTATTTCTTTTGGGTCCCAAAAACAAAATCATAAAATGTTAATAATAATAATTTAATAATAATAATAATTAATTATTTATTAATTTGTTTTCATAAAACCCAAAAACTAACCATTTACCCGTATAAGGCCATTATATACGTCATTTCAGAATGTTAATATCAAATACTAAAAAACGGCCAAGTACATGTCCTGGTCCTCTAAAATCCTGAAAAGTTTAATAACTTGTATTATGAATTATTGCATGAAAAAGCTTTCATCAGTTACTAAAAAAACTTTAACTCAGGTCTAGTCTTAATTTAAGGATTGCCCATTCAAAAAGACTGCGTTTTTTTTAGAGGCTAAAGCATTTCTGGTTGAAAGTGGAATGAGCATATAGTACTATATTTTTTTAGGGAACCCATTAGGTGGCCTTCCATCAATCCATTGCTTTATTAAAATTGCGTCTTTCGGGAAACTTAAAACATAAAGTAACATTGTAGTTATCATTTTACCTAACTTACTGCTAAACCTCACCATGTAAGGCTTTTGTTAGAAAAAAAATACTGTACTATTTTTTTTCTAACAAAATAAAGTTTTGAAAAAAAACTTCTATCTTGTTAAATAAAGAGAACAAATAAAGAGCTAGAACATGTTGCCTTATTTTAAGCAAAAGTCGTTATTAAATTCTGAATTATGCTATTTCTTTACAACTCTGTAAAATAATCAAAATAAATAAAAATATTTACATTATTTTACTTCGGATATCCAACCAATCGATATTATGGTCGATAGTCTATATTAGTAGATCATACAGGCACATCATTAACTCGCCGCAACTAACAGCGGCTTTATTATGAAATACACCGCACTGATAAAGTATCGTTATGTTATTTTTACATTGCTTGTTCCGTTACTGAGCGTTAAAATTAAGTAGTGGTTAAAGAGCAATGTATGTACTGTAAGAGTAATACAGTCGCCTTGATATTTGAAAACAAAAATAACGTAGTAGCAGCAAGGGATATTATAAGATTTGTTGTTTTTACTGATTTTAAAGATAAATATAGTATTAAACTTGTACTTCCATATGGTAAGAGATTCCATGATGACCCAGGCTTCTCTTATCACTTCGGTTCTTGCATGAAACCACTGAACAACACGGCATTTTAAATTTGTTTACGATCACGTATCGCGTATCTTACAAGTTTGTAACTGACGGCCGTTTGCCCGATCGTGTGCATTTTGTGCAAGTCGCGCGGACATGCACACGCCTCCTTGCCACTTCTCCTGTTTTTTTAAATTTCTATGGCTAGGATACATTGAATAGGTACTTACGGAGTTTCTGTGCCTACCTTCCGGCTCCATCATCAGATCAGTTCGATAATACCTTATAGCCAAAGTGCATCTCATGACAATCTAATAAGCCCAAACACGCCTAGGATACATTGATTAATTACTGAGTTCCAGTACCTACCTTCCGGCTCCATCATTATCATCAGATCACTTCGATGATACCATTTTCAACGTAACTATTCAAAACCATTCATTTATTTGTATTGTCATTGTAATATCTATGTCAGTATGAAGTTCCGTTGACCATTTCAGTCATCTTCATCAGTTCCACTTCATCAAATATGACTTTTTGACTGTAAATGCTTAAGTTCTCGATGAAAATACTAAAATCACTTTATGGTTGCCTATAATATTTGAGTTCCCTCAATTCCTCATGGATCATCATCAGAACTGGATTTTTCATATAAAGGGAAAAAAAAATGCAAATCAGTCCATAAACATAAAGGCATAAAGTTCAGAGGTAAAAAAAAAATTAAAAAATTGATGATAAAAAAATACAACTGAATTGATAACCTCCTCCTTTTTTTGAAGTCGGTTAAAACGTGCTATTTTTCGCCGCAGTGCGCGGCCCTGTGAATGCGATCAACCGCAAGGCAATGCGCGCTAGGCCTTAGAGTAGAGCAAAATATTCTAGGTAGATCTCTTCATATCATCATCATCTTCCTGCCCTTGTCCCATCTTATTTGGGGTCGGCGCAACACGTTTTTTTCTTTTCAAATACGTCAAAATAATATCAAAGTATAATGTAAAATATAATCTTAGTGGATTAGCAGGAAAGTTTCATTAAAACAATAAACATATTTTTTGTTTATGTAGTTTTTTTTTACGTGGGAAATCATCCCACTCTAGGGCGGTGTGGGAGACTTTTACTGACTAAAACCCTACTATGTTTCTTCTTTATTTATGTAGGTAGATACAGATTTTTCAATGCACTTACTCAAAAACTGACTTTTATCGCAAGCCATTTATCGTGTTTATTTTTAATTTATCACAACAAGGGTTTTTTTTCTTTCCTATTTCGACACGGTGGTTTTTTTTAAAAGCAAAGTTGCAGATATTTTTAAGGTTTTAATGAAAAATTAAATTAGGTTAATACACAGACTGTCATAAATAAATAATATTATTTACACAATAATTTGTTATTAAAAAAAACAATTAACAAATATATGTGTTCTAAATTTAAAAATATATGAATTTCTGTTTATAATATTAGGTTGTATAACGGTTTGATACCTTTGCTTCTCCTTCAACCTACAAAGGTTAAGCGCGGGAAAAAAGTATATTTATACTAACTTATTCATTTGTGTTATTTGTGAAAAAACGTCGAATTTAAGATTTGAAAAGAATTCTGTAGATGCTAAACCGCCAGATATTGTGATTGAGGTAAAAAATACTTGCGATAGCCTGCTGCCATCTAAATCAAAACTAAAATGTATGGCACATTAGAAAACTTTCTTCAGTACAAAATGAACAAAAATGTGTCATAATTTTCAAAGAAAGTATTTCTTCGTAACTGTATAGAAAAACGTCGTTTGATACACGTGGAGATTTGTCACGGCACAACTCGGTTCCGTAACAAAACACTAACATAGTCCGAACACTCCAGTGTACATCTCCCGCCTGCATCACATCACAAGGATGAAAGACATCGTCTTCATCGTCTTTTGGCGCACATACTCCAGTGCGCCAAAAGACGATGAAGACCATGTAATGCACTGAGGGTACAGCTTCTGGAGTTGCACCATAACGTCAATTTCAAGGCGTTCGTGGTGCGAGTCCCGAACATTTTTCTGCCCCTCATGTTAAAGAAAGACTTTTGACCGCTGGGCGTGGTGTTCCGTCGCTTCTGCGGACAGGTGCCACAAAAAAAAAAACACGAAGAGAACTTAGTGCAATGTGGAGAGCAGTGGTGGCCGAGTGGTAACGGCCCCGACAAACCCAGCCAGGCGCATTACTTTGTGTAATTTATTTCATCACCGCTGCTCAAAACGGTGAAGGAAAACATCGTGAGGAAACCGCGGCATGTCCTAGGACCAAAAATCCGAAGACATGTGACATCCACCAACCCGACTTGGGCCCGCGTGGTGGATTACGGCCCAACAGTGGGAACATTATAAGGCCGACTATGCTATGAAATGACTAACATAGTCATAGGTCTTATTAACTAACGATAACTTGTATTTACTCTATATTATGTTAGTTTGTAGGTAAGGTATGTATATATGGGCCAAGATGCCTGAAAAAAATGATTTATTATTGTTATTTTTAGGTATTTCAACACCTCGCCTGTATGACTCGGGTGAATTGTGCCTCGGTTGCAATGACAAACTTTCTCCACTTGTATCAAAATGTACTATTTTGGGCCAGAAACTCCCCCGGGCTCAGGACCGCCTAGGTACCTTAATTTTATGACAATTTAAAATATAAGCAAATTTTCACTAAAAAAGAAAAACTACTTTTTTAATTTAGATTTTTTGAACCATGAACCCTCGTGGGCGTCCTCAGAACACCCCACCACATTTTCATCAAAATCTACTTGATGGTTAGGTAGCCCATAGAGGACAAGCATATAAACATTGATTTTTATTTAGGTATTTAAAGATAATTCAATAATACCTAATTTATGATTTAAAAATTAATAAACATTGTAGAGATCCTTCTTTTGATCTTATATCCAGAAATCATTGAGATAGAATTAACCTCTTACTTATTTCGGTCTAGCTAAATAGCTTCGTCAAAATGTAGGAATGAAAATACAAAATTGATGCTCTATGTAGGTACTTGTACCGCGCGAGGTACTTACATATACAAGGTCTACAACATTCACTTGCTATGGTATACAGGTATACACACATATTTTATTTAATTGTGGTTAACGCAAATAAAATATTAAGCATGTCTGCTATTTTAACTATCCGCACGTTATATTTGACATAGGTACAAATACGAACTAATTTAAACAAACGTGTTGCAGCAACTACGTATAAAACGCGTTGCAGTGTGTGCGACGGTACGGGACGCCTTAGGGCCTGCGAACACTTGAGACAAGACTATTTTGTCTACGGCACGGCGCACAACGTAAAAACAAATCAGTCTAGCGGCGTACGTACGGCCAATGTTGCCAACTTAGTAGATTTTCAACTAAAACTGGTGGTTTTTTAACCCCCCATTCAGTAGCGAAATATTGGTTTTAGTGTCTAGTGGATTTTTCTAGAGCTTTAGTTAAAATTCAATTTCTTAATAAATACATATATAGACAAGTCTGCGACGTCGTAGACATGTGCAAAGAGTATGTAAAGAGAAATTCTATTACTAAATGTGTATCAAAGTGTATTCGACTTACAATTTAAATGTGAATTTTGAAATTTTTGGTAATCTATCGGTTTGTTCCAGCTAATATTCGAAACGGCTAGACGGATTTTGATGGGGCATTTAATGACGGATACCAAATGTTACAAGCAGTTACTTAGGCTACTTTTCATTTTCCTGTGGGAATACAAATTATTCCATTTGATTAAATTGGTTTCTACTCTACTGGATTGAACTTGTTTTTTTCTTTTTAGTTTTTATTTAAAGTATTTTTTTCTCTTCTCTACAAAAAGGTGGTTTTCGCTTTTTCAGCTTGTTTAAACAGCGATGCCCTTGGTTAAAACAAAAAGCTGAAGAAGCCTTGAACTTAACCCTACCTAAGTAGTTACGGAGTCTCACCATGTTTCATTGGATACGTACATATGCTAATTTCGGAGCGTGTGTTGGAATTTGGAAATAAGAAATTACTTACCTACACATTTTATTCCTCACTCCTCACTTTTTGTATAATTATCAGGACATTCTGAAAAATCGAATGAATGGTCATTAATGTATTTCTGTGTAGTTTTCCCCGCTATTTATTATAAATTAAAGTGTTAGGTATAAAGAAAACAGAATTGCTGTGATTGCTCAAATACTCGCCGTTAGCCAGATGAGAACAACCAGAGATAATATGTCTGATGGAGTCACTCGGACACGTCAACCGTCCCGTCCTTCACTTTGTCTCCGGTAGTAGTTCGTTAAGATAACTTCTTCCATAATCGCACGGATAAAACCTTTAGTTTCCCCGAAGAGGTCGCTGAAATATAATCAGGCCACGGACGCCGAGAAATTTACATCAGGCTTATGGAGAGCCCGACAAAAGCAGCTGTGGAGATCCTTAACTTCCCAATATTTCCTTGCAGTCATCTGAAGCGTAACTACTATTTTGTCGTGGATAACGGCGTAAGTCCCTTGTCCACTGCGACCATATCTCACACATCTTCATACTCATCGGTTTTGAGAAAGGCTCGTAATCTAAGGCTACACACCTCGTGGTTGTCCGCTATACAGTCTCATCACCGTTGATAGAACTTACCCTAAGTGAAATACCCGAAGAGACTAATAACACCCTCCCACCCTAACAGTGTACCCAACCCATAAACGTTCTAGAAATATCAACATCTAACATTGTCAACTCTTAAATAAACGACAGCTGAACCTGAGACGCCAAGATTAAAAAAAAATTACAATGAGTTGTGTTTTACTTGTTTTTACGGAGTTTTGGTAAAACATTAGTAAACCTTGAAATTCTAAAGGTTCACTAATATTTCACCAAAACTCCATTGACTTTCCATTAAAAAAAACTTACATTGATGACAAAGTTGTTATACATCCGCTTAGGTTGTTAAACAAAAATATTGACTCTGTATCTTTAGAAAACGCAAAACAGAATTGAAGAACATTGTGCACGATAGGAGCTATGTATGTGTATCTAAGGAATTACGAGAGTACTTAGAGTACTTACTGTACTAGATCTCGCTCCTCTTATTAGCGGAGCTGTAGAACTTATGGATTGCTTCCATATTTATGTTTTTGGTGGCATATCTTCTTCCAGTCCTTGGACGACACTCGGTCACCGCCTTAATTCACCCGTCATCTCCGGGCCCTTCCAGGCATTCTGCCCAGGCCCATTTGAGTTCCATCATTCGTTACCGAACATAATAATAACATTATAATTAAGACTATTCAACCCCATTAATCTAGGGCACACGAAGTCGTGCTTCTCTGAGTCACTGTTCCTGCAAAAAATAATATTATGGTTGAACTGTATTATTAAGTTCGCCATTATCGCCATCGGTTTCTGTTTACGTCGGTATGAAGAGTACAGCAAAGTACTTCTTCTAACGTATACCTACGTAACACCTACCATTCAAATATTGTCACCATAAGGTAACACACATACCAACCTGACTGACGTCATACAGTGAATATTTATGACACTATACTTACCTATACGTGAAAGTCCGCCCCGAGCACCAACAGCCGAGCGAGCAACTTGCAATTGCAACCCGCGGTTAACTCAAGACGCTCAGACCGGAAGGCATTTGACATTGCTGGTGTATTCACCTACTTTTAGCAACCTACTAATACCACAATTTATAACGTTTTGAACACTACACACTGGTGGTGGCTGGTGGACTACCCGAAACTTGGCTGCTATGGTGTCATGTTTGCTTAAATTCTTCGAAAGTGGTATGAAAGTGTTAGGTTTATGAGTAAGTCAAACACGATGTTTCCACACTTGCATAACATATTACATAACTTTAAAAAATAATTGTGAACCCTGATGGGCCCTTACTTATTGCGGCTGATTGTGCCACCTCCATAGTTATTGCATTTCACGTCCTAAAATGGTCACATGGTCACTCCATCAGTCACAACTGATAGTTACCTAGCATATTTCCGGGTCGTAATACATAATAATGTTTATTATGCGTTATTCTATTTTGAAATCATTGTGTTGCGGACTACTAACATAAAGCACTAAAGTAGCCCCATTGCAAGCGAAATTCTTTCACTATTTCGAGCACTCTTTTTTTTTATTCTTGATAGGTTCGCGCTTGACCGCTATCTCACCTGATGGAAAGCGACGATTTATAAGCGGCGAGCGAGTAATTATAAAATAATCGTTCGACTCTGTGGAATCTAGGTTTAATCAGTATCTTGGACTCTGCTAACCTAATCTAGTGATTAATAGTGATTGAATTGATTTTACATATTTGTTTTATTTTTCAGGATTAGTGCGGGCGGAGACAAAAAAATAGGTACATATAGGGAATTAGCCTCCTGTGAAACCCTAGTGGTTCAGAAGGAGAAGGAAGAAAAACCCACCTTTTATTTAATTTTTAGTTTCTTCATGGAAATAAGTGGAGGTTTGATACCATTTGCGAAAGTTCGGAATTCCCGATTGATTTTGTACCTTCAATTCTGATAAATCTTAATCGGAACTTAATCAGAGGTATAGACAAGTTTATACTTTTCGCTCGGGGAATCTCCCTCCCCCCGTATTTCTTTTTCTATCACTTGTTGTTTTGTTTCGTATATGGAATGTTGTGCTTTCTCTGTTCATTTATTCAATTGATTAATTTTAGCACAGAATAAGAAATAGTACAAGTATTTTAGTAATGTTTCATTTGACGCTTCTGCCTCCGCCTTCGATTTCGGTTTCGACTCGTTGGAAGTTAGTAGTACACTGAGTAGGTAGCAACCCTACCCATACCCAGGTCACAACCAGGATTAAAATCTAAGTAGGTAGTAGGTAAACCCCACGCTTCAAAGAGTGGTTCCTCCGACATCAACTGCTGAAAAGCGCCTGGGCATTCTTAGCCCTGTATAGTGTATGATAGATACGTACCTATCTTATGATTTTTTTTATTAGAAAGCAAGCTAGCCAGGCAGCTCTTTGTGTACCGAGTTCATAATATGATACGGATGAATGGTATCTACATATAAATATCAATGACTTAACTGATGATACAACAAAATTAATAATCAGAATTAAATGTGGAAAACGTACATTTTCTAAAATCTAAAATTCTAGTTTCTCAGAAATAGTAAAAGGTGGAATGTAACTTCTGCAAGGGGCAGGGAGCACCAATAACCTCACGGTTTGGTCATGTGCCTGACGTTCGCGCGGGCGCCGCGCCGGTCGCTGGCGTTACGCAACATACGGCACTCGACGTTCATCTTCTCCGAGCCTTTCGATAATAACCTCGTGGTAATTATCTAAGTCGAGGATATCGCTGGGGACGTTTCGAGAATATTGCAAGACTGCAAAGTGTGCAGTTAGCCTCTAAATACAAGATGTAAGTAACGTAGCGAATGATCGTTCACGTTTAAGAGGTAAACAGACAGAATCCATGTAGGTGGTGCTTGTATTTCGCAGGATGTATGTTTAATATTTCCATATAGGTACCTAAGCTTGAATGCTTATGAACATCCATTTGCATGTCTATATGTAATGTTTATGTGGTAGATACCTTCACTTGTGTTAGTACTTAGGGCATACTGAAAGTTTCTGGATTCTGATAAATAAGACTAGATATAATACTTACGATACATTTATACGATATATAATATTGTTTTCAAAATATATTCCCTCGCAATTAATGCATTTTGCATTCGCTGAAACCACCGTACAAAGCAGTTGGACCAGTATTCTTTAAGGGCCTCTTCAATGGCTGTATCGAACGCATTCACCGCCGCTTCAGAGTAAGAATCACTCCGTGTCAATTAAGTTTCGAAGTTCGATTTAGCTTTTGCGATGTCGGCCATAAAGTGGTATACAAAGTCACATCGACGAATATAACACTAAGCCAAAGTGTTGATTCGAAAAAAAAAAACAACTTCTTCAAGTTTTTTTTTTCGGTCGTAAAATCATCCAATGACATCCCCCGCTCTTGAGCGGAGCGGGAGATAGTATTAGTTGGCCTGCCACTCCTCCTCGCTCCGGACCATGGCCCGTACCAAGGCCCGGCGCGAGAGATCGCTGCCGCCCATCACTCCCACGAGGACACGGCGATGCTCTGCCCAGGCGTAGGCGGGGCACACCTCTACCGTATGCTCCACCGTGTCCTCCGGGCGGTCCACACAGTGGTACCCGGGTGTTTCTTCCGCACGAGTCCGGTGCAGAAACCTCCCGAACTTACCATGTCCGGTGAGGACCTGTCATGCGGAAGGTAAGGACGGTGTGATGTCTCTCCAGCCACTCCTCAAAAAGGGTACTTACCGCCATAATTATAGCGTGTCCATTAAATAAGTTGTCGTACGGTGTCAATATTTGAGTCTGTAACCGCAGTCGCCGGCCGACCTTCACGTACCTCGTCATAGAGATGGTCACGTCCACGTCTAAATTCTCGAAATCACGAATGCACAGAGCTGCGACGTGGTGCTTCATCGACAACCGCCGTTTGAAGACTCTGGCAACTTAAGCCACAACGAAAATCATGAAAAGTCATGGCACGAAAATGGTTACACTCACGAGTTAAATTCATTTGATAGCGACACACAATCTTCGAAAGGACGCCACAATGAAAAAACAAAAGACAGCCTCGCAAATTAAAAAAATAACTAGCGCGCAAAGAGTTCTATTTTCGAGTTCTGTAATTGTTTTTTCATTCTATTATTGTAAGTGGCCAGACTCAGAGACTCAGTAGGCCCCACGTAGGTAGGTAGGTACTACGGCAAGTATGATGGCAAGGTGCGTTTATGTTCATCTAGGTTTCGTTTATCCAACGATTTCACTTGTTTTATTTATTTTTCTTCTTCAAGTTCGTTTTGTAAACGTTACCTAATTTGTAAAAGAGCTATTAATTTCATATGGTACCTAATTATATCGAACCAGAGCTCCCGCGCCCAGTACCTACCTACCTATAATTATAATGACGCTAAAGCTCGAGGCGGTACGGCTATTCTGCCACAAAGTAAAGCGAAAACTTAGCCAAACCTTATTAACACAACAAGGTGCTGTATCAATGTTAATTATAATTCAAGAAACAACAGTTTTATTTATTTACTTACTTACATGAAACTTTCTCGTAAGATCGTCGTAATAAATATTGGTCATGAACTTCAAGCATTTTTATAAAAGCACGCTTAAAAACAAGTGAACGACTGAAACGTAATCTGTTTGTAAAAAAAAAATATTACATAAATCTTTTCTTATAATATCTTTTTGCTTGGTACGTATTATACTATCTCTGTTTTATTTGACTTTCACTCGTCGTAACGCGTAGTTAGTTATATCAAAACATTCAGTAACACGACCTCGCATCCGATGCTATTGCATTTGTATATTGCACAAATGCATTGGATGTTGCATTCCAAGGTACATGTAAATCACATGTTAGCAGTAAGTAGATAGTTACAAAATAGAAAGAACTTCAATAAATAGACACTGTATTCATTTATAAAACTTCCGAATCTTAAGCGTACCTACTTCAAATCCGAATTCTTAGAAAAAATATTAATTAAGAACCGTTTGAACAATAACAATAATAAACAACATATATATAATATGTGGTTATTTTTTCAATTTGGTCCTCTTTATTTGACATGCCTGTATTTAAAATATTAGAAACAAGTCTTTGGTTTTTGGTTTTTAATCTCGCGTGAAGAATTTAAAGGTCATCAATCTCTTGCGATGATTAAAAAAGTAATTTTACAAGTCGTTTCTTTTTTGGCAGGCATTCACAAGAACTTACGCAACACACACATGCTTACATACATACTATCTATTCCATATACACTAAATAGAGTTAAAAGAGGAAGTGCAATAAAATACTACGTAATTTTCGACATTTATTTGATATTCACAAATCTTCTCATTTATCGCAATCTAGACATTCTTCTCATAACCCGTTCGACGATTATGCAGCATTTATGCAAAATTGTGTTTACGGGAGTGTCCTGTTGAATTTTAATTTAATAGATTGTTATGTAAGTACTTATTTTAAATAATCATATCTAATCAATATATTGCTGATTATGTGATGAAAAAATTTAGTAAGAAATTAGTTCTTTATTTCTCTGTGCCAACCTCATAGATGACGAGATACGGTACTCATACTAGAAACACTGACCTACGCAGTACGGTATCTATAGCTAACTGCATATAGGTCAAGATCGATTCTAGAAAATAAATACTAGTACAATGCGTTCCAAATAAGAATAGGATTGATTGCCATGTTGTGACGTCACGTCATACTGTCAAATCGAAGAATTATTATGGTGAGCAAAACAAGAAATTTTTAAAATTTAATTTATTTACGAACACTGAACGAAAAAAGTTTACTCAGAATCTCGGAGTTCTTCAATTTTGCCCAATTTCTTGCGATTTGACAGGATGACGTGACGTCGCAACATGGCAATCGATCCTATTCTTATTTGGTACGCATTAACGATATTGAAAAAAAAAACTTAAGAAAGACATAGTTTAACTCTGACTTCTAACGACTAAAATATTATGATAGGAAGATGTTTTTAAAAACCTTAAATAAAATCATTTCGATTTTGAACCAGCCATAATTTTGATCTAGGTATTCGATAGTAAATTGAATCGAATTCAAATAAGGTAAAGTAATCAATTCATTTTATTTTTAGTTAGTATAATGTCAATTTTAATTCAATACCAGTAAAAGTTGGACAAACTACGTAAGTTACGGTGTGTATGTCTATCCAAGCGAATCGAACGTATAAATGTCCATAATTGTTTTTCTGAATAATGTCTTATGGAGCTGGTGGTATAAAAATAATACTAAGTAAGAATAAATCATGATCGTCATGTGCTTAGTTCGTCCTTCTTGTAATTTCGTAGATAGCACATGCAAACAGGCCACGCGGCGTTGGACAGTTAGAATCAATCAAAGTCAGAGTTAGGTACACACAGCTCAAAGAAAACAAAAAAAAAACATAGAAATATCTAAACTCTTCCATGCTCAATTCTTTGAGCAGCAAAAAATGCTTAAGCACAACACATAACACCTCAACACGTTAAACGTGCTTGCCTTTACATCTATAGCTTCCTTCCAAAAATGAGATCACAAACTTGTGGTCTGGGTACAAAATACAACAATCCGTCCCATCAAATGGTTTTGACTGACTGGACACATTTCCTGTAGGATGTCTGATGATCTATGGATCAAATTTACGCAGTCATGATCGACCCGCAGATGCAGACAGAGATGACGGGACGAGCTGGACTTCATTAGCAAAGATTCGTCTAACAAATCTGGACAGAAAGGAGAGTATTTTTTTTTATAGATGAAGTTATGTTATAAAACAAACTGTTAGTGTCTTGTACACAGTAAAGCTGTAACGAAAGCTCTACAAGCAAACATAGAACGGTTTCTTTCACTTCTAGAAACAATCATTTTTGATTTTGGCCTCGCCATAAACTTTGATAAAACCAAATTGATGAGGGTGGATAGTAAGACTGACAATCAAACTAACATACGTGAAATAATCAATTGCAAAGTTGTCCAGAGTTATATCTTCCTTCAACACCATAAATACTGAAAAATGCAAAGAAGAAATCAAAAGACGGTGTGACATGACTCGATCCGCCGTGGAGAAGTATAACTAAAAACACAAATGTTCGCTTATGGGTTCGCTTAATGAGAGTTCTATTTTTCTACATGAAATTTGGACGATCCAAAAAATCATCGTAAAAAGATTGATGGCCGCCCTTGAGCTGTGGTGCTGGAGGCGTTTACTGAGGTTAAAGAGGACTGCTCAGCGCACTGACGTTTTACAATACAAAAGAGCTTAGTATCAAACAAAGACTTTCATCGATTGTGCATGAGCGAATCTTTAAGATATTTGGACATATCATCGAAAGCACTTTGAAACGATTAGTGGTAAAAAAAGAGTAGAGGAGCCAACGTTTTCGCGGTCGATCACTCGCCACATGGACAGCCCTCATTAGATCATCTTCGAAGTGTTCCCTTATCGAATGCATATGCCACGAATTGAGAGAGATGGATAAGTCTCGCAAAAGCCGCAGTCAACCAATCAGACAATACATGACCACGATCACTCCGCTACGAGTTTACGACTAAGATGAAAAATTAAAGCTCTTATTGTGAAATAATCTATTATGAAAATATATACTAAATAAAGCTTAGCTCTTGTTTTGCAAAATTACGATTTATTTAAAACTCATGAAAATACGTATGCCAAGCTAATGTAAAGAGCTTGTTTTTACGTATTTTTCTTTCACGCGTGTGAAGTTACTGTCAGAATCTAGTAGGTATTCTATAGGCAAGGCTTTTGTTTTTACGAAGCTATCATTAAAATAAAGCTCTCACTATCAAAAACATCATTATTTATAAAACAAAGTCCCCAATCGCGTCTGTCTGTCTGTCCGAACAGATTTTTATGCAGTTTTTACTAATAGTGTAATTCTTGAGGGAGATTTATGCATATTATTCTAAAACAGACTACAGTTATAGCTCGCAGCATGTTCAAAAAGATATCAGCGTAGCTGTAACTTCTGCGAAGTTATGATCATCAACGCTATTTTTTACAAAGTTGTGCTGAAACTAGAACTTTGTATTATTATCAAAGATCTAGTTTAGACTAAGGTGTAGAATAGTAAAACTTGATTTAGTTGTGTGCACGATAAGACTACTTTTTGCTTATTACAGTTTATGGGTAACCAGTACTCGATTTGCGGTCACCTAACTCTACTATCCGCTTGGTCAATGTGCTGATTTTGTGATGTGCAGTGAATGCCGTAGGTACGTGCGACATAGTCATCATGAGACAGAGACTTCTTCGTTTATAGGTAATTTTTCAAGGATCCTTTACTACCACTAATTGGTCCTCAATAAACCTGAAAGATTTGTATTCATTAGGTTTTTTTTTTGGTGGGAAAATCATCTTATGACAAATCCCGCTCTTGGGCGGAGCGAAAGATAGTGTCAGACTTTTACTGACTAGAAACCCACTCCTGTTCCTTCTTTGCCTTCGTCCCGGGGCCCCGGGTTTCGTTTTCACACTACCCGTGGCCCCAGTAGGTTTCGACTCTACTAGGCCCCTACGATTGCTGACATCTCCCTGAGGCGCGCGTGGAACAAAACGAGCCGTCGACGACTTGGGCTCGGTCCGGACGGTTACAGGACGGTCGGACGGCGATTCACCCATTACTCGCCGTCCGCAAGCCGGTGGCCGGTAAACGGGATCGGAATTCCGGCGGCGGCTGGAGCGTGAGGACCGTTGCCTCACGCGATCAGCCGCCTCCTTTGCTAGCATTACTGATTCGCAGAAGGAGGCGACCGCCTGCCACTCCTCCTCGCTCCGGACTATGGCCTGTACCAAGGCCCGGCGCGAGAGATCGCCGCCACCGATCGCCCCCACGAGGACACGGCGTTGCTCTGCCCAAGCGGGGCACACTTCCACCGTGTGCTCCACCGTGTCCTCTGGGCGGTCCACACAGTGGCGACACCCCCGCACGTCGCTTCCGCACGAATCCGGTGCAGGAACTTCCCGAACTTACCGTGCTCGGTGAATTAATTTAGTGAGCTTTGTACAAAGCTCAAGGTCAAATTAAAGAATAAGTACTTAGAACATTACACATCTAACTTTTTCATACCGCAGTTACCAAACTTAGTGTGTTTAGCTCTATTCACACACACGTTAATTTGATGCATAAAAAATAATAATGATAGAAATATAAATCGTAGATAACTAC
Organism: Mythimna vitellina; assembly: GCA_949316375.1. NCBI lineage: Eukaryota > Metazoa > Arthropoda > Insecta > Lepidoptera > Noctuidae > Mythimna > Mythimna vitellina. The sequence continues at coordinate 11,393,281 of OX438691.1, read as the reverse complement.
TTGGAGTAATCCAATCCTAAATACATTTTAAAATGTTAAGGATGGTTTAAAGTCAAACGCAAACGTTACAACACGTTTAATTTTGGGGAACAAGGTCGTTTTTTAAGTGAATCTTGGCAAAATTAAGTCTAGCATTGCATTCACTATTCACATAAAAATATTGTAGTTGTTCTTTGCGTTTATCTATTTTCGGTAAGAATTCAAATTAAAAAAACAAATGTTTGATTTATCAATTTTAATAGAGTCGTATTTAGAGTACACTTGAACTATCTGTCTATATTGGTGATGGTGCGATTAAGCTATTTGTGACTGAAGGTTTTTGCTGCTTCTACAATACCAAACAAAGCTTTGTTGAATTCGGGTCACGAGTTTACTCAAAGCTGAGCAATTTATTTAATTTGAGTTGTAATTGTGTACGGTACTAGTATTTCTTATGTAAAATCACTCTCGTATCCGGCTTCGACCTCCAGAAGGTCTTTAGGTTTTGTATGGTGAAGAGGTGCGGCGCAGCGGCGGGTGGGTCTTCTCTGGTATTGGAAGTGAAAGTGAATGAATGTCGGAGGCTTAATTAGAGAGGAGAGCTCCGGCTGCGTCAGTCTCTCCGACACCGTCGCACCCTACACCTGTGCCCGCGTACAGCCGCACGCGCACCGACCGCCGCACGCAAGCGCATCATCTACTTACTCCGTTCGATATTATTTCAGAGGTACGCGCTGCCTTTATTGACGCTATCATTATTTTTGAAGTGAAATTTACTTATTTGTTGTGAGTGGTTTTTTTTAAACATCCGCCAATAGCATCTGCATTTAGAACAATAGATTATTCCAGCAGAAAGTTATAATTTATCGTAGTGAAATCGCGCTCTTCGCACTTCTTGAAAACCACTTATTTTTAAAATGAAACAAATTGAATATATATAAAATAATATTCTTGTATTTTATATGTGTATTCTTCAAACAATTTTAATCATTAAAAACTATTAAAAATAAAGATTCTTTAAAAAACTTACTCTAAATAACAAACATAACCCTTCTTGCAGTCGGGTAAAAATCAAACGAGCTTCAGTGAAAATACTGGAACTGTTTACATAGATTGTCAAAATAAACTTCAAATAGGTATTGTTACTAAAAAAAGTGATGAATAAAATGCTGAATGAAACCGAATCCTAAAACAGAAACGACTTTTTACATAATAATTTTCTCCAAGGCAGGTGTCTGACAAAAAAAAAACAGTGATTCATGTTTGCCTAACAAAAACTTGTGAAGTTGCATAACAGACGTTTTCATTTTTATGTTTAAACAAGCTTCGTGACATGAAGTGAACGACGCGGCTTTCCGTTACTATAAAATGCGTCCCAAATCGACGATTTCTCGCACTGAGTAGCTTTTCACGCAAACATTTAAACTCGCAGCAAGGAGGTCAGCGAGGCGGGTTTTGCTTTCACAAATACAACAAAATAAATTCATCTCACGTATCGATTGTCCTCGAGCATTCGTGCTCTGCATAACTAAAAGAAAGCGAACTTGCAATACGGGCTCACCCGTGACCACTTTCGTCAAAACGAGCGCCCGACACCGGTGTCAGTATCGCCAGCTGAGTGGCGGCAACTCCGAGTCGAGAGGCGGCCGCGGCGGCCGAGTAGCATGGTCTTCAGCGCGACCACACCTATTCGATAGCCATCGTCTTGCATCACAGTCTTGCCCACCACAATTTCCTATTATCAAAGATTCCTTTATTATGATATAAAAGCTGTAATACGGAATATGACTTGATGGTTTTTCTCTATACAGATGAGCCGGCACGTGTGCCTGGCGGCCGTCGCCATGATGGCCGTACTCTGCGTTGCTGATGCCCAGAGGCGTCTAGCTCTACCAGACCCTAGAAGCTGTGCAAACAGTAAGTATACCGCAGACTTATAAAAAACGAAGTTGTTACGTAATCAAGGGGTTATTATGATACGGCCACGGTTAGCAATTACTCGGTGCCAATTTACCAAATCGAACAAGATTGAAATTACTGGATAATCAACTCTCCCAATGGTGTGTAGCCACTATAGTTCGTTGTCCTCCTTAGCTATTATATTGAGGTTGCATTCGATGGACGTGCCGGGTCATAGGACATGGATTTAAAGTAGCATGTGCCATTGTCTGTTGAGTATCAAAGCACGTTCGCACGTAGTAGACGGAAAATTTAGAGCATGCCATCTGAACTCCTACACACACCTACGCGAAACAGAATGCGGCAGATGTAAGATAATAGACAGGTCCAAATAAGATACGATATATTGCAATGAGATAGAACCTTCTGGAATTGCTGTTTTGACTTGAAGTATAAGTTACAATTATGTACTTACAATAAGTACACGACTTTTTTTTCATCCCCTAAAATTTATTTCAAACACATTTAAAATATGGAAGTGCACCTGCGTAATCACCACTAACTTATAATTAAGTAGTACAAATACTTAAAGGGGTTATTAGAAAAGGTCTTGTTATTATTTAAGTAGTCTTTATAAATAATACCTATTCATAAACAGAAAAGTTTGCATTTGTTAAGCATTTGTTTATATTCCAAAATATCACTTAATTTATGGAAATATTGTATAGGCTATTTTGAATGAATTGATTATGAATGAATAAATGACGATCAAAATGGAAAAACACTGCGCGTAATATTTTCTAGTAGCGATTGTTATGAATGATTGATTCTATTATGAATTGTCGTAATTGGTAACAATTATGATTTTCGTGGACAATTTTGGGATTTCGTTTTTTTTTACTTTTGACTACAATAATTGATCAGTAACGGGTACGAATACAGCCTAAATTTTTTTGTACTTATTAAACAATAGGGGTGTATAAATCATCAACTAAGTAGGTCACCACACATTGCATCTCACGCACCTCTGTAACGCATTCTTGTTCAGTGCTAATTGCAATGTTTAAAAAGTACGGTGCTAAATAAAAATACCGAGAACTTTAAAATTGCCGCATGAACTTAGAACTTTTTATAGAAAAACGCGATAATGAGTTGCAATTCCTACTTATTATACATACCATCAAGCATGCAATTCCAGGAGGAAAATCTTTTAAAGCTTAGTTGCACTCGTATTTGGAGATCAACTGTTCATAAAAATATATATATATATCTACGTATCTAATGATGTAATCAATGTAATGTTACCTATATTCCTCACTAGTGACCCGCCCCTTCAGCTTCGCATGGGGAAAGAGGTTAGAAATCGTTGAAATTCTCGGTGTTTTTATATGTTATAATACGCATGTATGATACCTTAAACCTTCCTCATAATTCACTCTGTCTATTAGTAAAAATCGCACGAAAAATCTATTCAGTAGTTTTTGAGTTTATCGCTAACCGACCGACAGACAGACGCGGTAGAAGACTATGTTTTCTAATTTGTATTATTATTTGTGTTTGTACTTAAGTATAAGAATACAGCGTGTATGGATTTATTTTGAAGTTGTTAATCAGTGTGTAGGCAATGTAAGTATTGAGACGCATGGCAGGAGACCAACAATGACATTAATAAATGGTAGTAAACTAGCTGCTTTCTTGTGAGTGTTTATCGCAGCACTTTACTCACAGAAGCATCAATCTCAAAAATAGATTATTTTTTAAACATACGAAATAATCTATTAACTTTATTACGTAATTTATGGTCATCAAATGCTGCACTCATACTACATAGTGTATTAGAGATCAGACTGTTATCTCTTTTATTAGTATATTTATATTAAAAAAAAACTTACAACAAAATAGTACAATCAATGTAGTAGGGTCGAAGAGGTCAATCGTCAAATCCGGCTCGGCTGGGCAACGTTCGGTAAGCTGCGCGGTATCTGTTTGTCCAACATACCACAGAGTCTCAAGACGAAAGTCCAGACCAGTGCGCTATTATATGTTCGAAGTTTCCTTGCGTAATCGCATCAGGAATGAAGATATCCACAAGAGAGCCAAAGTCGCCGCCATAGCCGGAAGAATCACCAGACTTAAGTGACTGATGCGCTATAGACCCGAAAGATTCTGGAGTAGCGACCGCGCACCAAAAGACGCAGCGTTGGAAAGCCAACCACAAGGTGGACCGGTGACCTGGTGAGGGTCGCGGGAATGTGATGAATGCGAGACGCACAGGACCGTTCGTTGTGACGACACTTGGGGAGGCCTATGTCCACTAGCGGACGTCTTTCGGTTGAAATCATGATGTGTTGGGTCGGTCGAAGAATAAACTATTTCGCAATAACATAAGGTTGTAAGATGTGCCCAGTGTGACCATCGAGGACCTGTATCAATGGTCAACATCGCAATGTTAATCTTCGACCGATGCATCGGGCTCATTCCAAGTCAGAAGGCACTCTGTGAGTTCTTGTACTTACTCTAAATAGTCCATCACCGGATTACTGCGAACACCGTGAGTTTATCATAAATCTCACGAGATTATAAAATCCTGATAAAATGTGAAACTTACAGAAAGTTTAATTTCACGTAAAGGCGCATACCTATACATACTTTTGTTGTACTAAAACTTAAAAGTTGTTACAACAGTCTCGATGGTTCCTGTTATCAGATAAATCTAAATAGTTTGAGATAATTACGGTAATAATCTGAGACACAAATGGAGAGCTTTCAAACAGGTTGCTAGGCAAATGAACTAGTTAACTGCAGATAGAAATTACCTCTTTACACATTTATTATATGTTATACTAGCTGACCCGTCGAACTTTGTACTGTGTAACAGTCAAGGAGTGATATTTTACTTCTTGAACACTTCAAATTCATATATCTTTCGATATAGTAACTGATTGCGATGACAAGCCTAAGTAATGTATCAAGTTACACACAATTTTAATGTATAAAAGTTATCTACATCGAGTTCGTAAATTTTACGTGATGCGCGCACAACTAAAAATTTCTACAGATTTATTGTATTTATAGATTCTTTATTAACATAATTTACAATTTGAATCATATGATTCCTTAACGCCTGTGCTAGTAGAAATTGTAAATTATGACAATAAAGAATTATTATTATAGATATATTATTAAACTAAGTATTAACTTTAGATACGATGCTGACATAAAAGTGCGAACTAAGAGTACGAAATCGTTTTAATTAGTGTAATGTCTTAAATTAACATTATAAAAAGGTTAAATTGATTGGATATTTGTAAAAAGTGACATCTGGAATAAGTTATGCCATTTTTTCACTGACAGAAAGTTTAATTCAATGCACGGTTCCTATATTTTCCACAATTATTTTTAAGTTATTCTGTATTGCTCATCTAACGAAGTGTTATAAATACTTAGGCACAGAATGTTTTAATACTACAGAATGATGCTACGAACGTAGTAACTGGTAGCTTACCTTCAAAGTAATGATTCTCCTTAGGTATATGTAAAGAGGATTCGTTTGTAGGTAGTAGTTGATTCTAGGTCTCTCAGTAAGTACTTACCATCCTCAGAAATCTATAAAAGGAGATCCAGGAGATGACAAATGATTACTGGTTAAGCGTGTTCTGCACTGTTATTTCTGTACTTATATTGTACCTAGTTGAAACCAGTCAAGTACATATTATGATTGTGTTGATAACTTTTAAAGTTGATACTCGAACGTTTTGCCTTATGGGAAATCAGTGGATATTTCGCAATTCAGAGCCCGCATGGAAGGCGTGGCCCGTCCCATGCGATGTCATTTGGGAGCGCACTGGCAATCACAATCGAACGATGTATTCATGGCAAACTCCCTCACAAAGCGAACAAAGATTCTTTGTTAGTTTTATGTGGCCACATATTACGTCGCAGGTAGTACTCACATAAAAGTTTGCTCGTAGACTCGTTCTCAAAAATACCAGGATTCAAATATTGCATCAGTCGAACATTAAAGAAAAATACCCATTGGCCATTTGAATACTTAAGTAGCCATTTATAATAATTTGTTTTTGAATAATTTTGCAATCACATAAAATAAGAAGTTAGACACGTTGGTTTCTTTCACAACTTTCTCCTTAGAAATGCGAAATAACAATGCTCGTTTAACATGTTCGGTATACACGTAGCTAGGTAAAAAGATAAACAATAATCATATAATCACATTGTTATCTTAGCTTTGGGATGTTTCAATAAGATCACATACCTACGTACTTAAAGACAATTATATAAGTGCACTTCCTCGGGAAGTAACGACTATGGAAACATTTACCGATGATCTATGACTTTTAATTTATCCATTCACGCTCTGCCATTCACTGTTACGTAAGATGACATTCCTAAAATTACGTTCTTCACGGAATATGTACGCTATACGCAATATGTTTCCGGTACAAAATATCCGTTTGTTGAATGAATTTATTTTATGTCAATATTACTAACGCGAATTTTATCTAGCAGGTACTTCATTAAACATGTGTAAATACATCAATGAACTTTCTAGTTACGAAAGAATCGCTTCATTTAACGACATGACGATGGGTTCATTTTGATTGCACACTTTTGAACGATAATGTCTCGCATTAAAGCGAGAGTTTTAATACCCACGAACAACGTAATGTATTTATTAACCTTTTGTAAGCAAAAAGTTTCTGCTAATTATGAGAGACAATTTGGCAATCTACTAATTAAATGAAATCCAGTGCTGTACCTACCTAGACAACACTTCAAAGATTACCTATAAGTTAGGAAAGCTTTTTTTTGGTAGATTTATGAATGGGAGTCCATCTCTGTTTCTATTGATCCGTATGCCTATGGAGTTTGAATAAATAGGGTCTTAGATAATAATAGACATGTCTAAAATACTTGCATAGATTCACCGCAATGGTTGTGTGAATTAGGACAACGTGCGGTGTTGTGCAAACTGCAAACTTGTGAACGACAAGACGTTTTAGATAAACACCATTTCGAAATTTAAAGTACATACCTACCTACATCTGTCGTCATCGACTGTTCAATAGGTGACATGCTTTTGTGCTAAGTTCTTAGAGTTCAGTGACTTACACTTACCTTTATGAGAACTGTTTTTGCGAAATTCGAAATTTTCTGCCTCACGTGGTTACACTTATGTGGGAAGGACCCACCTTGTGGACGTATCTGCCTGTACCTATATTTAAAAGAATTGTTATAAATGAAGTAATTACCCTTCTGACCAAATGCTTGTATCCACATAGGAGTCCGACACTCAACGTACCGCGACGCCCGAGGAGTCCTCCACTCGTACTTCTTCAGCTGGGAGCATGCCCCGACCCGCAACTTGGAGGTGGACTGGCTTGACGCGAGGAACATTTGCCGCCGCCACTGCATGGACGCAGTCTCGTTGGAAACTCCTCAGGTATGTCAATATAAAATTAGAATACAAAATATAAAAATATCAATATAGGATGAGCAAACAGAGATGAAGGTGAAATTAGAAGGTCAACAAATAGAAGACATCCTATTAGTTACATGTTCAAGGTTATCAACCCATTGCAAAATAAAGTACAGTCTATTAAGTGAGCAAACATGACAGGGCCAGAGTTTAGAACAATCGTACATATCCCAGCGAATGTAGATGAACCTTGAGATAATCATCTTCATTATCCATGTGGTCATTTAACGCGAACAACTAGGTCGATCGTGATGATATGTCTTCTCCCCCGCCATGATCCAGCTGCAAATTGCATGGACGAAACGTAGGGTTATCAAGGAGTAATTTAATTTTGAATAGTAATTTATATTTCATCATGATGTAGTGAGATATTATATCTGCTATAAAAACGTATTTCACAATGATGAATCTTGGGAACAAAGCACCTGAACTCTGAGATTAAAGCGATGTTAGTAGGTGTTGCATGAAACTTAATGGTCATATCGTGGAATTGCCTCATTTCATCATTTTGGATTGCACTTAAACATAAACCATACCTATAAGAAATACTGAGACATATATATGTATAAAGGTATATATCCTAATGATTCTTCTATGTACGAGTAGATAAGTGGCAACCTACCTACATGTCTGCAATTTTGTCATAATTAGTAAAAAGCTAATAGGCTTTAATGCAAACATTTAACACATTGTTTTAGTAGGCATCTATTGTTAAAGTTCATCCGGGTGACTCATCAATGGAAATTACGCGAGTTTTCTCTAAACACTTCCTGTCGGTTGTAAGACGGCAACGAACGCGCACATCTATTGTTATGAAAGCATGGTAAACAACCTTTTGAGTATTTTCTGGGTTCTGTTTTTCTTCTATGCAATATAATTGTGCAGAAATCAACGCATCTGGAATTATGGCGGATTAGTATAAGTTCGTATATGCATTGAGTCATGATAGAGCACACATCAATATTCATTAGGATAGATTGATTCGATTTGTAGAGCGTTGAAGACGTCGCGTGAAAGGGGTGCAACGGCCGAATGCGTCACGTCGAGTGCTCCGGCAAGTAGCACGTGGCACACATTCCTCCCGCAGCCGTGTTGCCCACTTCTCATGCCGGACGTACGCGACGGACGTGGACTTCCCGCCGCTGACATTAACACACATGGCACCATGCCTTACTATTGAAACCTTTATTACCTAACTTGACAAGATACACTACTGTTTTAAGCAAACAGGTGAAATTTTGGCAGCATAATTTATTGGTTTATGGAATAAATAAGCTTGGTTGTGTTAATCGGTCATTGATCGCATATGTGACACTTGTTAGTTCCAAGGTTGTATAGAATAGAATGAATTGTAAATATGTAGGTGCATCCGTGAGCTTAATACCAAATAGCAGATTAACATGGTATTGTATTAAATTGGTAGTAATATGGTTATAATACAGATGGCTTTTTGGAAGTTTCAGTGATTAGAGAGATCCACAAAATTTTAAGAAAAAATCATTTGGAATATTGTGTATTCGTTTAGATAATCATCCTATTAATTAAAATATAATGTATATAATTATATACAATACATTAAAAAACAAAAAAAATACATTTCAAAATATAAAGAATAGATATATTACCTATACCGGAACCGAAAAAAGTATTTAATTGGTAGTAACATGGTTATAATACAGATGGCTTTTCGCAAGTGGATCTCTCTAATCGCTGACGATTAGAGAGATCCACAAAATATTTTGAGTAAATTATTTGGAATATTGATGATTCGTTCAGATAAGTAATTTTCTATTAGTAAAAATATTTAAAAATATAATTTAGGTATATAACAATATGCATTACATTAAAAAAAAAACAAAACAAACATTTTAAAACATAAAGAATAGATATATTACCGATACCGCAACCGGGAAACAGGGCCCAAGCCATTACGCTGCAGAGATCTAATCCTCCTGATGTCGATAACCTTGCATTCTCGAATTTGTTTTTATGACAATAAAATATTGTTATTACAAAATACATACTGTACCTTAGCTTTGGGATAGGTACCTACTAATATTATCAATATTGTGTTGTTTAAGTTATTGCAAACATCGTAAGTTTACAATGAATCTCGCGTGATTATATTGTGAACAGCGCAATTACGATGTAACAAAATGAATTTTTCAAGTTTCGGATTTGGCTATCCACCTCGGATAGCCAAATCCGAAACTCCAAATAGTTTTGGATTTATTCTATTTCATTTTTTGTTTTTAGTTTATTCTATTTCATATTTCGGAATAACAAACAATATTTATAGTAGTCTTGGGCCTGATTTTTATGAAATAGTATCATTGGATATTTGAAAAATCAATATTTCTAGCCATGACTCTGTTGCCTTGCTTTTTTTTTTTAAAAAAAAGACTAAATAGTGTAGCTAATAACCGGAACAAATTCTAGGGAGTAATGATACACAGCAAACTCACAGAAATTGTTAAATTTGAATAAACTCAGACCCACTTGAAATACTCACCTGTATATCCACGTCTTAAAGTATCATAAAATTGTGAGAAGGCCAGGTAGGTAGCTAAATGTCATGTTGGTAATGATTATTAGTTGCAAGACGCTCGGTGTTTTGCTCCCGGCAGTTCCTTGTAGGACTCCGCTGTACCTACTCTAAAATTGCTAATTATATCATTAGATTAAGTTGCGAAGGATCAGAAAAAAAAACCTATCGATCGTAAAAACTAAAAAGTATTTTATGGCAGTAGATACGCATGCATGAAATATAGCATAGCATAGTCGGCCTTATAATGTTCCCACTGTTGGGATTCAGGCCTCCTCTCTAGGAGAGGGTATGGGCCGTAATCCACCACGCGGGCCCCGTGCGGGTTGGTGGATGTCACATGTCTTCGAATTTTTCGTTCTAGGACATGCCGGTTTCCTCACGATGTTTTCCTTCGCCGTTTTGAGAGCAGTGGTGATGAAATAAATTACATAAAGTAATGCGCCTGGCTAGGTTTGAACCCGCGACCTACAACTCTTCTTTTTACATGCATGAAATATGGATACCATATATTACATACAAGTAAAAAATAAATCGCATTTTTTTAAATAAAACATTTAATACGCCATAATTATATGGACGATTCAAGCATGATGAAATCTTAGCTGTTAAACTTCATCAGCTACATTAATGGTCTCAAAATTAACATATTCAAAATTTTACTTTCCTCAAATGTACTTATTAGTGATGTAACGAATGCTAGATTTCTCACATTCGCGAATGCGAATATTAAAATTCACTTTCAAATTGCGCGCAAAATGTCATACAGTTTGACATTTCGTGTCAGCCCAGCTTAAACAAAACATAGCAGAGCCGGTCCTGAGCGTCTCGCATCCATCAGGTTCCCGCGACCCGTCATCGGTCGCCACTTTGTGGAAAGCTTTCCAATGCTGCCTGGTCGCCACTCCAGAACCTTTCGTCCCCATCGACCACCTGTACTGCGAGCAATGTGCCCTACCCAGTACCGATCGTTATGGCGACACTTGAGGGAGGCCAATAGCCAACCGTGGACATCTTTTGGCTGAAATGATGGTGATGATAATAGCAAAGCCGTTACAGGTTGATTGAACGAAGTTTATCACATTATGTGTGCAAATAAGAACCTTATACTCCTATTAAAACAGTCCATTATAAGTTTTACTTCACAATTTCTAAGGAATTACCTTCGAAATGGCCAGGAAAAGTTAATGGTACTTCCTCTACTTTGCCTAGACAAACTGCAGTTAAAATGTATTTTCAAATTAACAGATTTGGTACCGAATACGCTATTGATATAGTACTCATATTTAGGCAGACTATAAAGTCTAAAACGTTTTTTATTTTGGAAGGTAGGCAAAGTAGAGCAGTCTTTTTGATTTTTTTGTCCTGTGGGTTCTGAGTTCGTTTTCGCGCTTAAAGAATCGCGGAATTGCACTAGTTTGCTATCATAACACGTATATAATCAAATGTGAAGTGCAGGAGAAAAAACACCGACCACATTTTGTAAAATTCTGACGTTAAATTACATTTTATATATAACTTTCTTATCTAAACCAAAAATGACTGTTGCCACGCGTAAAAAATTGTACTAGGAATAAAATTTGTTAACTAGAATAGTTTACTAATTAATTTAAAATAATCAGTTTGGGCAAAGTAACAAAGAAAATATGGATGAATTGTGTGAACAGTGATATGAAAGAAAAGGAAGTTAGTAATAGTATGACTTTTGACAGGATAGAATGGAAGAAAAAAACGTGTTGCGCCGACCCCAAATAAGATGGGACAAGGGCAGGAAGATGATGAGTTTGGGCAAAGTAACGATATGTAGGGCAAATTAAGCAAAAGACGATATTTTTAAATTAAAGTGATATAAAAACATGACTATGACTCCAAATTTCTCTAACATGTTACACAATTTGTAACACTCAAATTGTGAAATGCAAGTTGTGTGATAGAAAAATATTAAATTAAATTTAAAATTATAAATTCATATCAGTTACATTGTCATTCTATGTGCATTCAATCAATACTTTAATACCTTTTTGTTTGTCAAAAACATTCGCCAAATATTCGCATGTTGCTTACGAATGTGAATGTCAAAAAATGTGCGCATATTTGCGAATGCGAATATTCGTTACATCACTAGTACTTATATTTCTATCTGAGTCAAATGTTACCTTTTGCGATATACTTGCTCAAAACATATCTATTATAATTTATATGATTATTATATTTTTATAGGAAAATGAATTCGTGAAACAAAGGATCGCTCGCGGTAATGTCCGGTATATTTGGACTTCTGGACGTAAATGCAACTTCGCCGGCTGTGACCGCGCAGACCTGCAGCCTCCCAATGTGAACGGCTGGTTCTGGTCCGGCTCCGGCGCCAAGATCGGGCCCACCACCCAGCGCAACACCGGTGACTGGTCCTACACGGGCGGATACGGACAGCCGCAACCCGACAACCGTGAAGCCGCACAGGTTAGTTCAAAATTGGCTTTGGATTGACCATTTGCTTTGAACTTGTAAAACTACCTCATAGCAGAAAAAAGTAACTAGATTTTATTATTGGATTTTTGTCGTGCAGGGTAACGACGAGTCGTGCCTGGCGATCCTGAACAACTTCTACAACGACGGCAACAAGTGGCACGACGTGGCCTGCCACCACGTGAAGCCGTTCGTATGCGAGGACAGCGACGAGCTGCTCAACTTCGTGCGCTCGCGCAACCCCGGCCTCCGCCTATGAGACTACCATTATATCGCACTCTCGCCTTCTAGTACTTTAGATGGCTGACATTGTACAAAACCAATTGTCTATCTATTAAGTTATTTATTAAATCAACAAATTGTTATCAATTTGGATATTTTACTCAATGATAGCCATAATTATCCTCAATACGACAGAGTGAAATAATTTATTAAACGAGAATGTATGAACGCCACTAACAAGTAGGTTTGTAGCTTTATAAGCAAAATTATGATTTAAAAAGAAAAGTGGAAAGTAACAGGCTCACACTGATTAATCGTGGTTTTATTAAAAAAAAAAGGTTATTTTGGACTGAATATTGTTAAAGATTTTTATTATGAGCTCAATAATTGAAACCAATCTAAGAAAAGGTTTCTCTTTCTTGGTATTATCAGTATTAATTTACTTTCGTCAGTCATCCCCTCCAAACTACTCACTTACTTTTCACACTAATTATTTCACTCGAAGTAGGTATTTAAAATTTGTAAAAAGTATTATTTTGCACGAATAGGATTAACTGTTTTAAGTGTTAGCTTTAATAAAAAGAATTGAAATATGGTGTAAAAAGTATTTTTATTGAACTATCAATAATGCACACAACAGTTGACATCAATATCCATGTAACCTAGCCTCTTCTCACAATACATAATTACATAATAAAATAGTCGGTAGGTAGGTACAAGTCATTTCAATAATAGGTAAAAAAATTAAATCAAAAAAGTAAATAGGTACCAAAATAAAACTTAAACAGTTAATTGGACTAAAAAAGTTCTCTCCGTTTATAAAATGGGAGTACAAAAACGAATAAAACAAGATTCGTCTAATAGATTAAAAAGTTTTTTGAAAACGCTATTCGACCAACACGAAACATAATAACATTATATAATTGGAAACTTTCGTCACGTAATAATACGATACCTACAAACTAGGTTTGACGGCTAAACATGGCCCAAGTATAATCCAATCACGGTAGGCGCCAGATAAATTAGAACAATTGACTTGTTGTTTTTCATTACTACAAAATGTAAAGGATTGATAGATGTGAGATTCAAAATCAAAACACCTTTGTCTTAATTTTCGTTTTTGAAATTAAGAAAGTCATTGACCGCTATGGCAAATTTAACTGGCTCTTACCATAATCACGTTTGTTATGATAACTTTTGAGGAACGAAAGTTATTAAAGAGTCAATTAGGTATCTAACAAATTCTTCAATACAAATCCGAAGAAAGTAGTTTTCGTCTTGTATGATACAAATGTTAGTTTGATGCACTATATAGAAATAAAATCTTAAATATAAAGGCAAATGACAGCAACTCAGGGATTGTTCCAAAGAGTTACCGTGGCATTGGAACGCAAAGGGCCACTGAAGGAACAAAGGTGGGTTTTAGCCAGTAAGTCTGACACTCTCGCTCCATCCAGAGTGGAGAAGTTATTTGATGATTCCCCATATAAAAAAGGTACATCCTCCTCCTCAAGTCGTAATCCTTATTACTGAGGGTCGTGAAGTTCCCTGAAGAAAGATCTGATCTGCCCATTTTTTCGGACTACGGATGGTCGTTTGCAATCAAACATGCCAGTTACGATTAGCTGTTCAAGGTTGTGGCCGTTATTCGTGGCTATGTGGCTAAGAAACTCTAATACTCTGTGCATACAGGTAGAAAAGGTATGAACAATGTGTAAAAGGATTTATTGCAGAAATTTTATAATTCACTGCAGGATATTGCCTTGATCTTTAGAATGGCAACTTATCTAGCTTTCTAAACACCAATCAAGTCTAAATGCGAAAGTTAAACCTTGTGTATAGCTGCCATTATTTTAGGCATCATCGAATTGTAGGTAATATTTGTTGCAGTTTTCGACTACTCCTAAATCATTGCAAACTAAACCTTATGTCAATGATAAGAGTCATATATTGCGAGTTCGCGATTTGCAACAACTATGCATCCTAATTTGTTGCTTTTTACTGTAATGGTAAGTGTTCTAACGTTAGATATATATATACAATAATATGGATTCAAGATTCAAAGCTAATGGTTTATTTCAAATAAACCATTAACAGGCACTTTTGATATGTCAAGAAGCCAGTCAGTCAGAAACATGATGCTAATTGCACAATCCAAAGATCTCTATAGAGAAGAATGTACAAGAAATTCCATGGACACTTTTCAGGAGATTAAAATAATTAATATCTTCCATATTCTTTTAAAGAAAATATTAATTATTTTAATATCATTCAATGGCCACTTTCACTACAAGAGTACTCCATATGTAGAGTACCTATGTAAATAAACTACTAATATTTCAGAGTTGATCCCATACCCAAGGCTGAAATAAAGAGTATGTAAACTATTGTTTTTATCTATTATAGAAACACCTGGGCACGTGTATATCTTATGTATGGTCCACAAATAACTCACTAATCTCCGGAACTACCGATTCGAATTAAAAAAATATATTTTAGTGTTAAATAGCCTATTTATTGAGGAAGGCTATTGGCTATATTATACATCACATTACGACCTACGGAAGCGAAAAGACGCAGATGAAACCGTGGGGACAGCTAGTAAGAACACAAATGACAGGGCCCACTAGGACCGATGCCTGTTATTGCTGCGGAATTGTTCGAGAGAGTTACCGTGGCCCTGGAACGCGAAGGGCAACTGAAGGAACATGGCGCCCCAGTTATTTGATGAATTACTAAAAAAAGGCAATACATAAAACACTGTGACCTACATGTTTAAACCAAGCACAGTTGAAGCATATAACACGCAATAAACCGTAAAACCGTGAGAAACACGCTGATTTATTGATGTGTAAAATCAGTTTTTATTGAGCACACTCTTCAAATGATGTGCCAATACCATACCATTGTACTAGTTACATTTTCTAGATCTTTCTGTTTAGCGTAGGAATCAGCGCGGCCATCAACTTACACTAGCATATATAATTTACACTGACATTAATTAATACTAGCAAAATAATTAAAATAGTTAAGTCTTAATAATAAAGTACAGAATGGCAACTTTGCCTGATAAGTAAACTTAATATTGATAGCTACTTATTGGCTAAAATAAATAACTATCCACTATTTGAGAATACCTTATTTTTTCAAAGCGCGCTATCTTATGATCTCGAATAATAAAAAAAGGCAACGAGCCTTTAAAAAAATTTGTGCATTTTAATGCCATTTACACTCCTAATAAACATCTAATACGGAGGTATGTCAATTGATTTGACCTAATATTATGAACACAGCCTAGTTTTTTAGTGTTTCAAGTTTACTTAGCATGATTACATGTCATCAAAAAGGTTAACAACAAGAGTGCATAACAAAACACTTAAACTTTAACAAACATTTTAAGTTCTTGATCAAAATTATTAACTACAACTTTGCGCCAACACTAAAAATATGCAAGTCAGTCAATTAAAAACAACACAAACTCAAATTAATAAAACCTAAATACTATACGGACCCAAACTACACTGGGCGTGTCTAAAAATTGCTATTAAAAAGCAAAGTGTTAATTGACTTATTGTAGTTTTTCTTCAAGGATTAGGGTTAGTGAGGAACTAGGTGCTAGGAAGGCAGGCAGCTGACGTCATCAAGAATGGCAGACAATAAGGGCTTGTCCCTGAGGGCAGCGGACAGCTCGGCGTGGTCCCACTGCAGGCGCACGCGTCGCGCTCGCGTAGACGCGGCGCCGCCCACGCGCAGCGCGCCGCGCGCTTCCAGGAGCGCGCACGCCGCGCACATTTCGCACATGTCCAGTGGCATGATGTTTCGTGCATTCGCCACTCTGGTAACAATATCAAATACTTATTCATATGCATTTAGTGAATAGAATAGTATAACAACACTCTTGGTGGCTATACTTGCCGGCCATAATACGAATTGTAAATAATGAAGGAAATATAACCAAGGAATAAAGACATTTGCGTTTTTTATCCTGTGCTACAAAAGATAGGGTCAAAAACAATATCACCTTAATAAATATTACAGTAGAGTTGATTTTTATTTGAATGGTTTTCTTTATTTTGCGCTTCATATAGTAGCATCGAATAGCAAAAAATGAATCAAGGATAGAGTGGATATTTGTTCAGGTTAAAATAACTGATTAGGAAGAGTGTGATAAAACGACCTTAACGTTATTTTCATGGCCTAAAGTGTTGAAAGAATTGTTCTGAGAGATTCATAATTTACAAGCTGTCTCATAAAAAAATATTTTAGCCCTATAAATGAATTAATGAAAAAGTTATTAGATTTTGTGTGAAATCTGTTCATTGTGTACATAGCTCCGCCAGCCGCCTCGGCCGTTTGATAAACAGAACAGACAGATGCGGAGGGAGACGTTTTATAATATGTTTTATATTTAAGAATTTTAAAACTGTTTTTTTATGGGTCGGCCTGTAGTGTTTTGGATTTCAAAAAAAGAAAACAACTTACTTTTTGTAAACATCGTGAAGCTTTCCCATAACGATTTCCTTCACCTTTCCCTTCGTCAGCATTAACATTATACTACAAAGTATTAGTTTCTGTTGTAACGGAAACCCATCCTCAGCGTCCGACTCGATCTTCCTCGAACCACCATAGACGTCGTTCAGTACTTCTAGTACTTGCTTCAGTTCGACAGTTACTGAAGAATCTTTCATCATGCTGTCAATGGACCGATTATCTGAGAACTTTGACCTTCTCGCGAGCTCTATAACTCTTCGTCCTATGTCTAGAGCTCTCCTCATGTCCCCAGATATCGCTGAGATTTTAGCTGGAATATAATAATTTAGAAAATGTAATGAAAATGTCAGGTTACAAAAAGGTTTTTTTTTTAATTTTGCATCACACCATGAATTACTCTATTGTATCGTGGATGCGTTCACAAACATGTAAACTCACATACACGAAACACCAAGATCCGGAACCACTATCTGTAGGTCATAGAAATGATTGTTTCGTGCGGGAATTGATCCTGCGACGCGCAGTGCAGCAGCCAATCGCTCAACCACTGCGCC
Organism: Mythimna vitellina; assembly: GCA_949316375.1. Taxonomy (NCBI): domain Eukaryota; kingdom Metazoa; phylum Arthropoda; class Insecta; order Lepidoptera; family Noctuidae; genus Mythimna; species Mythimna vitellina. Next base: position 11,375,628 of record OX438691.1, on the reverse strand, counting down.
AACCATACCGTCAGGAAGAGTACCTCGAACTTTGAATCAGTCTTTGTCCGTAAGTAGGACAGTTTGTTGCGCCACTTCTTGCCAACTTAAGCTTTAGGAAGAGGCAGCAAGGCTGGGAAGTGGTTTTTTACGATTGTGATATATAATTTATGACATTCAATAAACGCTGATTATAAGCCTATATATTTTTTTTTTAAATTATGAATAGGTTAACAAAAAAACTACTAAACTACTAACGAGAATACTGAATAGGTTTACCTGCAAGCATTTGTAAAGCGACAGGAGAGAACACATTGGTCTTGTCTTCGTTGGCGAGTACATTGGTGAATATGTTGATGATCTGCTGCTTGGTGTAGGGCGCGAAGTGCAGCGTGAGGGGGCGCAGCGAGCAGCGCGCTTGCAGGCGCGGCAGCGAGCGCTGCGTCAGGTCCAGCGCGTTAGCCACGCCCACCAGCACTACGCCAGAGAACAGGGCTGGCCATTCGAATATCGTGTACAGCACTGATTGCCGCTTGCTATCTAACTGGTCTATCTCGTCTAGTACTAAAAGTCTGCAATAAATTATCAACATTTAGTCTCACTTGCGACACAAACCCCGTTTTTGTCAATAATTTCAAGATCAGATCACCGAGATTAGATTAGAGATTTATGTTTTAAAATATGATGTTTAGCAATCAACGTATTCAACAAGGAAGTGGGGGCTTGTAAGTTTCTATTGAATATGTTGTAGGGATACAAATGTGTTACTTACATCATTTTATGTTTCTTTTTTAAATATTTTTCAATGGCATTAAAACAAGCTTTTTCAGTTGTTCCAGATGTGGGTACTTGAAGTTCCTTACAAATTCTATTATAAATACTAGCAGCTGATTTCATCATTGTGCAGTTAATGTACACTTGTTTGTATCCTTCTCTAAACTGAAACGAAGCAATATTTTTGATATGATACAATGTACAGTACATATAATGCATGCAATACTAAGAATAAGTTGCTGTGCTGAATCATGTAGCATACATTGACAACGTGTTTGAAATAAATAAGCTAATGTTAAAAAAATTATGTCTCATATCGAGATTTATGCTTTTAGCAACTTCATTGACATATCATTTGAATGATTAATAGAAAATTGTGGCCAAGAATGTGAAAATTAATAATTAATTTGACTAATTATTGATTAATCAATTAATATGAATTTGGATGATAAATAAACATTCTCGCTTCTTTACTTACCTTAGGTAAATTTAAAATGTACGATAAACTTGCAGTTTTCCCAGTTCCTGGCTGTCCTGAGACATACAGAGATGCAGACTGTTCCTTCTCAAGATGTTCAGTCAGAAAGGTATCTAACCATTCGATCTCTGTCTCTCGACTTGTGAGAGGCTTTAGATCTTCCTCGTCACTGCAACCAGAATGTTACAATAGGAAAACGGTATTTAAATTATTGCCCAGAAAATAAGGACAGTTTCAAAAAGTCATTGCAAATTTCATAGAAAAAAGGTCCTGAAGAGTACAGGACTTAACGTGGCGTCCTACGAAGGTAATTCAACGCGATTGGGGTTACAAAGCGATCCGATGCGGATCCTTAAATCTAATGCAACGCGGCGGGTTAGTCCTACGTGCACGCGAATACGCTGCTTCTGCCACCATTTATATAAAGCAAGTCTCCGCACCGCTATAGTTTGCGTTAAAATATCAAACCAACTCATCACGCCCGTTTCGTTTCGATGGTCACCGCACGCACCGCACCCACGTGCGTTTGATCGAGTAGGCCAGTAGAGATAGAATGTTCGCATTGAATCGCCTACGTAGAATACCGAGTAAGGAATTCAAACTAAGTTTTATTTATATAAGTATTAGCTTTGATATCCATGATTTGTCGTATGATTACCCAAAAGGGTAAGGGACACATATGTTGCACACATAAGCGTGCCTTCATTGTCGGTTCTGCAGTATTTGTCGAACAACAAAGCCGACCCGAAGCAATTACTGCACATATTCAGTTTCAGTTCAGGATGACACATTATTCTATTTGACCGTATTTGTAAGATGAAAAAGCCGATCTGTAGCAATTACTACATGACGTTCGGTATCATTCGGCTTGTGCCGAACTGCCTACCCAGCGATAGCCGAACACTATTTTTTCCGGTACATTTATCTACATGGTCTACATAATTATATTCGACTTACCACCCGGCTGTGCCGATTAATTTAGTGGCCCACGGCCCACTTACACGTGTAGCAACCCTAATTGACAACGTCGCAGAACGCGTTTTAGTAAAACGTTGAACGCCCGAATAAAATTTGCGATATAGGATTGGATAGACAACTTGGAGATACCATAAATATCAATATTGCTGCAGCAGGGTCGGGCTAAATATTAAATTATAGTAATTATATACATTGATAAGTACCTGCCATTCTTCAAAATAACGTTTTTCACCATTGTATCTTTTCGGGAAATCTTTACAGGCGTGCAATCTGAAAAGAATGATCAAAATGTGTTTGATTGGTTTCGGTTCGGCCGCAGTACGCGAACGTTCATACAAATAATAGTTCGGCTTTTTCGGCCCGTCAATAGATAGATGGAAAATAATTATTTGAGCAAAAAATCTTACCCTCATCAGTATCTCTCTTTAAATCATGTTCAATGTGTCTTTTTAATTTCCTGTCGCTAGGTTTTCTAATGTTTAATATGTCTTTATTTTCATTTGAGGCAACATTGTCATCATCTACATATACCTTCTTACGAGACCTGAATGGGATAGTCGCCTGGACACCAGCCATCTGCAACAAAATATATTTATTTATTTATTTATAAAAATCAGTACATAGCTTTAATCGTAGCAATTACATGTGGGTGGATTAAGAGGGAGAGGGAGACCAAAGAAAAGATGGATGGATTGTATGAAGTGATAAGAAAGTTAAGGGAGTTAGTGATAGCTTGACGAATGACAGGACAGAATGGAAAAATAGAAAAAACGTGTTGCGCCGACCCCAATAAAAGCGGGACAAGGATAGGAAGATGAACCTTAATTGTAGCAAGCAGTCAATGCTGAATAAATATTTGAAGGTACCTTTTCTCGACGCTCTATGCACAATTAGACATAATCTGGATTTTAGATAGGGAATAATTTACAGGACTTAAGAAAAACAATCACATTGGAATCTTAGATTTATTTCAAATTAAATTACGTTTCCAACACACGTTTTGCAAAAAAACTTATAGCATTATGGATATAATTAATAATGACATGATTAATTATTATAAAAAATTAAACTTGACAGGTAGTTAGGATATAAAATGTAAGGTTCACACAGACTGCAAAAGTGTGGGAACCTTAACAAAATAAATTAAACTTGTCTAGAATTCGGCCACAAAGTTATCAATCCATTTTAGGATACGATTGCGTACAATATGCAAAGCTATATAGTAAGAGCCTGCGCACACTTGAGACAAGACTGTCTTACGACAGACTTGTCTACAACGTCGCAGACTTGTCTACGACGTCGCAGACTTGTCTGCTAGAAGACTGTTTTGCTCCTACAAGACTACTAGAGAGAAGGTATGTCCAGTGTAGCCAAATGTTATACTAACTTGTTACTAGAGTTAACTTTTAAAACCACTAGGAAACCACTAACAAAAAATTATCCCACACACAAAATCGCAAAATTTCCCACTAAAAAATTTTGTGTTGTACGAAATAAAATAAGTAAGCTTATAGAAATAACAATCAATTGATCAAAATACCATTTGTGGGTAAATTAACATTATTACGTAAATCAACATACAAATTATTCAATAACAGCTATGTATTAATTCGTCTTCAGACCAATCATTTTTGTTTGCACCATCATCATCGGTATCAGATTGATAATTATGGATTCTATGGTGCTGATTTACACCCGAGTGATCGCATTTTAGTAAGAAATTGAATTTTGCTAAAGCACTAGAAAAATCCACTAGCCACTAAAACCAATATTTTGCAACTAAATGGGGGGTTACGACCAGTTAACCACCAGGTTTAGTTATCCACTAAGTTAGCAACACTGGCCATACACCACTAGACTGTTTTGTCTTGATGGTCTGCGCCGTGTCGTAGACAAAGTAGTTTTGTCGCAGACAAGTCTGCGACGTCGTAGAAAACTCTGTCTAAGACCATCTTGTCTCAAGTGTGCGCAGGCCCTAAGCATCCCACAGTTTATATCCGAGTAAAGTGGGGTAATTTGGCTCTAGGGTACTTTGGCACAAGCTTATTAAGCAACAAGAACCTAAGAAACTGTGTTTCTATTGGTTAATGAGTTCAGGTCAAAGTTATACCTCAGGGCCAAAGTAACCCTACTTTACGGTACTAAAAAATGTTTTTTTTTTTGTAACTGAATGTAAAAAAAAAAACAAAATCTACAAGACCGTAGACATTCAAGTGATCATTGAGGAGGTTTTTGTACTAGTGTTTCAAGCTTGAATGAACCCTGCAATAAGTTGTGAATGTGATACATAAGTTCCTAGTTTTAAAATACGATTAAGTAGCACGATTAAGGCATGGACCAGACGGATGCAATCCTGCGTCCAGAGGTCACCTTGGTGGTAACTAACCAAGCCGACCATTGTGTCGATTGTCGGTTTGATTACATCTGCTATCATAGGGATTGAAACTAGCAAGGGCACTTCTGTTGGGACGTTGGATTGCAACCGCCTGGTCCACGCTTTAGTAAGCAGTACAGTCAGCAACAAAAGTCAAAAAAGGTCTCGCATGCGCTTATACTCACATGAGCATTTTAAGTTCGTAGTTAATTTTTTATTATGTATTTGAATTTAAAAATCCACTTCTTTAAACTTTTACGTGGCCTCAACGCACTCTTTTTTACTTAGAGGATATATTACTTTTTTGAACTAATGTTAAATATTCTTGAAAATGCTTGCCTGAACAGATGTAAATAACATGTTTGACAGACGAAAAACAGAGTAGGATAACAAGTCCTTCTTTACTTTTTAGACTAACATTTAGGATTCCGTACCCAAAGGATAAAAACGAGAGCGTATTACTAAGACTCCACTGTCCGTCTGTCTGCCTGTCACCAGGCTACATCTCATGAATCATGATAGCTTGACAATTTTTTTACCGCTATAACAATGAACACAAAAAAAAACAGAATTAAATAAACATTCCAATGAGGCTCCCATACAACAAACGAAATTTTTCAACAAATGTGTGGTAGTGTTGGGCAATATGTAATCTAACTAGTGGTTAATTACTACGTCTACATATTGTAGTTAGTAATCATAACTACAAATTAGATTAAATAATCTTAAAAAGTAGTTAAACATTTTGATTACTAACTACAAATTGTACGAGATTACTTTTTCAACTACATATTGAAAGGTTGATTTTTTGATTATTTGTCAATCAACGCAATAATTATATATATTACTGGCAATCTGTATAATTCAGGTATTCTATACAATACCTAGGCAATGTATAGAATATCTGGGGCATCCAGGCAATATATGAAATATTATGAATTGTCTATTACATACTTTACCTAGGTAATGTATGTAAACCCTAGGGATTGTATGGAGTACTGCTGGTCCACCAGTAATATGTAAAATAAATAGATTTTGATCTATATTTGTCAATGTTAACCGACCTACCTATAAAATGACTGGAAAATGAAACATGTTCTATTGCTTAAAATCAATATGTATAAAAGACGAAAACATTATTACGTCAATTCCTTCCCGGAATTGACGTAATTTTAAAGCACCCCGACATGGACAGGCTAGGTTAGGCCTTTGTAGTTATTTTTTTCAACCACCCGGAAATAGGAGCCTTATTTTAAACCCCTCGGACAGAAATAGAACCTGAGTACTTAAACAGAATAAAATTAACATGAAATTAAAAATTCTTCTAGCTATCTACATTAACAATATAAAGATGTAGTTTGTTTTTATGTTTTTCTGTTTGTAGGAGGTAATCTCTAAAAGTACTGATCCGATTGCGAAAACTTTTTCACCGATATAAAGCTACTTTATTCCTGAGCGACATAGGCTATATTATATTAAAAAATATAGGGGTTACTAAAATAAAGTAACCCAAGGTGTAAATCGATTACCTATAAAATTTCCGTACATCGCATGCGCTGCAAAAACTATTGATGATAAAACAAAATGATGTACTACAACTTTGTAGAGCACATTATTAAATCCAAAAAAGGTGGCGACATCATATATCTAACTATTACAGTTATGTCACAATGTCTACTTTTTTAAATTTAAAAACTAAATTTATTCGCCGCCTCTAGAAAAGGAACTTTATTGATACCTTGATATTAATCCTTATCAAAATAAATTACTTTATAATTAAATCTGGTTTAGTGCCTGTATATTATTTTTTGAATAATTCAATTTGGACATTCCATTCGAGAGATGTCATGATTTAAGAAATGCAATAGAAGATTATAGAAATCGTCAGAGGATGTTTATCTGTCACATTATCAACAATTTATTAATCCTTATTAAAATAAGCAGGTTTGTCGGCACAGTTACTAAATACATCTGTTTTTTTTTCCTTTTTACTGCATATTAATTGGACAAGTGGTTAAAAAGATAATAAGGCCGGCAAAAGCGATCTTACACGTGTTAGGTATTCTATACATTGCCTAGGTACTGTATAGAATTACCGACTATACAGATTGCCCGTAACATATGTAATAAATATAAATACCTATACAATCATCTACGACTTCAAGGTTTGTATTCAATTATTAATGAAAGTAAACATACGTGTTTTTTTTTATACTGATTCAATTATTTTTTTATTTAAATTAAATTTTTGAGCTAGATTCAGTTTTGATAAATCCAACACGAAATTTAATTGCAAAATTTAAGTTCTTAGTACTCAAATAATCAGGAATTATAACTACTAGATATTACAGAAATCGAAATAACAACTTCCATGTAGTTTGATTACTGTAGGTAAGTTACATGTAATCAAACTACATGTAGTTAACTACGCCCAACACTGCACCAGGACAGGAAAAACTAAAAAAAATAATTATAATAATTATAGTGTCTAATGATGTACAGATAATGGAGAAAACCCTTCGTGTGAAAGTCCGACTCGTACTTGGCCGGTTTTTTTTTCTAAATCTTTATAGAACAGAAGTGTTAATCGACTTTCCTTGCTGATAGTGTCAAACACATTTATTACCCATACAGCACAGCCAAGAGTTTCTAAAACATAAGCTATTACACTTGCTGTCAAAAGTAATAGGGCAAAAAGCTGTAAGGACATTAAACCACCAGAATTTATTGGTATTAAGCGTTATTATTCTAAGGTATTAAAATTACATTAGAGACCCAAAATTATAAATGTATAATTTAAAATTAACATACAATTTATCTGATCACATTTTGCATTATATAAAAATATCTATTAGTCTGGAATTTATATAATAATAGTTGATGTTATGTACAAAAATAATATTAAAAACTTGTTTTAAAAGCCCAACATTCTATCTATTCCAATTTTCTTCAATAAACATAACTTGGTGGCATTATACAATAAGTACACAATTCATCGTAAGATAGAACATTTTTTACAAAAAAAATTAAACTCTAACATGTTTTAGAGTCTTAACCCTAAATCAAAAATACCAGTTCCATGCATTTCTAGTTAACAGTAGATCTATTTGTCAAAAAAATCACCCTCCATAACAAAATTCCTATTATTACGAATTCCAAAAATAAAATATTCTTGACAGTGCTATGGATACTGTGCTATAGGTGGTTATAAATTAAATTAAGCATATTAAATTGAAATTAGTTATTTATAATGTAAATTAATTTTTAGGAAATGAATAATGCGGTCTCTGTATAAAGGTTCATACATACTTCAGTATAATGATGATAATCATAGGAGAACTATGTAAGGAACATGTCAGGCATAAATATTTATATTATTATGTATGATACTGCCCACTAGACCATTCTGCTATGGACCAATAACATTGTGAGCCACGCACAGTGCAACAGCACTAGCAAATAAGTATGTACGCTAAACTGTTGTGACAGGTTAAATAGTGATAATATGAATTATAATGTATGTTGACCATCTTGCAGGGACATGGGAATGAGTGAGCAGACTCCTTTTAAAACAAGATTCACAAACCACACTGTGACTTTCCTAACTGTAGTAGGAAAGTATTTTATTAGAATAGGAACATATAAGTACCTATACAATAAGGTTCATATTCATATGTATCGCTTGTTGAAGAACAAGTTTTGTGTTTAGAAAGAATAAAGTTTTGAATTTGTTTGGTTTGTTTAGGAGTTTCTTTTTATTTGCCAAAGTAGAGTTGATATTGAAGGTAGCCCTAAGCCCAGTATCACATATTAAATTTGTTAACTCTACAATTCCTACATTTAGCAGCAACTGGAGGAAAACCAGCGAGAGTGATTGCAGAGCAGCAATAGTACATTGACTTCATTATTAACGTAATTGATGAATAGGTGTGTCATACTTCCTAACTATGTTTACACAAACAGGTTAAAATGAAATTATGCATTATAAAACATTGATATGAACTAAATCAAAATGTTTCCTTCTTACAATTTCACACTGAAGGAGGCTATGATACAACAGAAGTTTTATTGTTATCATGTGAAATATTTAGTGTCCATAACTGGCAACAGGTCCATGTACAATACAGCATGTGTTATTTTATAATGTTTAATTAAATTAGTACAAAAATGTATGTATCACTCACTATAACTTCACTAGGGATTTCTGCCCCATACAAAAATTTTCACCAGTTACACTTACTGTTTGTCTTTACTGTTGAAGTCATTTTGAGTCTGGTAGGCCATGTTTGTTGATATACTCTTGAATAAGTCTATCTGCCGTTTAGCTTCTAGCCATGCATTCACTTCCATTTGTTGTCTTAATAGCGCATGGTGATGTGGCATCAATTGTGGTCTTGTTTGTGACATTCTATAATCTGCTGAAGCATTCATAGTGGGATTTGTTTTTTGAGTTGATGTTAAAGGCTGCCTTATTCCTGATAATTTACCTGTTGCAGGCATTGGTTTCAAGCCAGGTTTAGAAGTCCCTGGAGATGCTTTTGATAGATCATTATTTGCAGAATTCATATTGGGTATCTGCGTACTAGTAATCTGGTTTGACTGGTTTATGTTTGGTTCTGGTGCAGAGCTACCTGCTTGTTTTTCTTCTGCTATTACTAACTTTGGAGAAGAACTAGGTGAACGAGTTTGCGACCTTGGGGAAGGCTGTGCTGCACTGGGAGGTGTATGGGGAGCAATATGAGAGCTTGGAGAAGCAACACTGGGGCTCCCACCACTAGGCTTCATAGGATTTGCTTTGGTACTAGTCATATCCTGTCTGTTATTCATTTGTGATCCACCTAGGCCTCCTTTGTCCAATTTTAATTGATTCATATTAGATGTTGAAGGAATTCTTAAAGGGCTGACACCTGAAGTTAGAGGTCTGTTTGTAATACCACTAGGAAAAACATTACTTTGTGGCATAGTCAGAGGCATGCTTTTAGTTGGAAGATTTTGTTTCTTTGCCAAATTGTCAATAGACTGCATAGTTTCAAATGCTTTATGAAAGGTTTGTTGCTGTGCTAGTTGATTTTGGATGTTGTGAGGAGTAGACAAATCTAGAGCAGTGCTTGGCTTGGTCTCCAGTACAGGCATGTTATTGGTAGTCGACTTGTTCACAGGATTGTTGGACTTGTTTGCAGCATTAAATGATTTTGGGGTAGCAGGCACAAGTTTAGGAACCTGTGCTTTGTTTTTCGGCAACTTGGATTTTTTATCACATTGCAAGCTTTGTAACTGCTGTTCAAATGTTTGCTGAAAAGTAATAGGAGCTGAAAAATTTCCACTTTGTTTCCCTAATTTAGTATCAGAAATAGGCTTCAAGTTAGGAACTGGGCCCTTAGCAGAACTTTCTGATGATTTAGTTGGAGGTTTACTTGAGGCAGGGATATTATCTGTTTTACTTGGTTGGCCAGACTTGGTTTCATTATTACTTTCTTGTTTTTGTTTTTTAGTTTCAGTGTCTGGCAATTTTAATATTTCTATATAATTATGAACTGGTGGACTTGGAACTTTATGGGTAGTGTGACTGGCACCAGCCAGATTTTTATTTACCATACTTTTCTTGGGATCAGGATTTGCTGTTTCACCAGAATTTCGTGTATCTAACTTTTGATCAGTAAGTGTAATAGATAGTGACGATGGTATATTAATTTTACATGAATCAAATAAAGACTTTAAGGGATCACCAGATGGTTGTGTTGCTGTGATTGGAGAACCAAGAGAGGATTTAACCTGAGATAATATTTTAGTTCTATCAATTGTAGGGTCACTGTTATTTGCTAATAGATCCATTCTTACTTTATTAACATGTTGTCCTTTGTTTGACATTGGCACACTAGGCTTTAAATCAGGCATCTTTTTAACTGCAGGCTTTTGTACTTCATGGGGCTTTGAATTTGCTGTAACTTCCGGTTTTGGTATTTGAAGTTTAAGAGGAGAAATAGTTTTCTGAGTTCCAGGGTGTGGCTGCATAGAGGAGGTAAGCTCATTTGGGGGTTTGCGTTTAGGAGATGATATATTTTGTGGCACTGATACTGCCCGTTTGACTCCAGGGCTTTCTTGTGGCTTTGTACCTGTCATTTGCTGCTTTGTATCTTTAGTAGGAACAGGTATGGGGGAGGGTACATTTTGTGTTACAGGTGGTACTTGAGAATTCTTGGAGGATGCTTCTAATTCTTTTCCTTTTATTGCAGTGTCCACTGCTTTAATATTTTGGCTGGTAGTAGTTGCATTTGATACACAAGGGCTGATTAAATGATTAATTTTTGCTTTCTCAAGTTCTACTTTTAGTTTTTTTAACTCTGGTGTATGTGGAGTAGCTTGATATTTTCTTTTAGATGGCTCACCAACCTTTTCTTCACCTTTTGTAACATTCAGTTGATTCTTAGATGGAGCATCATTGGAAGTGGTTTGTTCATCAGGACTTTTTACAGGTGATGATTTAAGTGGTAACATACTTTTTGCAGTAAGCTCAAAAGAATTTAGAAATTGAGATTTTTCAACTTCATCATCGTTTTTCTTAGAAGTGTCAGAATTTTTATCAGAATTTATAGTCTTGACTAAATCTTTAGCTTGTTGTCCTGTTTTCTCATTGTTCTTAGACATGTCGCTTGCATGGCTCACACCATCTTCTGGCATAGGACTATCAGTACCAGAAGATGCTTCAGAGCCTTGATCATTCAAATGGGGAGCTGGACTGCTTGCATTTGTATCTTCAGTTGAAGCAGGACTTGATTTTCTGTCTCTTAAATGACAGGAAGCTGAGCCTTTTCTGTTAATTTCAAAGAGCCTGTTTCGAATAGCTACATAATCTGTTATTTGGTAGAAAAAGCGCATTGGCTCATTCCTCTTCCAATTGTATATGTAAGCTATGTCCATTAAAGTATAGTAATCTGGTAAAGGAACTCTTTTGTACAAGATATCAATAGCAAATTGGGTGCTGTCAATATCAAATTTCATGCTTAAAAATTTTTTAAGGTGGCTAATGTTAACAACAGCAGGGCATTGCAAAAACCTTCTTGGTGTTGCTGATACAGGTTGTAGTTCATTGCTGTCAGATGATTTACTAGATATACTGTCAGTATCAGTTGCATCAGCATATTCTAATGAAAAGGATATCACATCTTCTGGACTGAAAATTATTCTTTCAGTGTCTTCTCCTCTCTGTTCAGGAGTAGCTGATGCAGCAGGTCCAGGTCTTGAGGAATAAAACTGCTGCCGCCTTTCCATTTCTTTTTGAAATAATCCCGGTACAAGTTTATAAACTATGTCTTGAAGGGCTTTATCTAATTTTATGTTAGGCTTGGCAGAATTTATCATCATTTCACACACTGGGCAATAACTCTTCGCTCGCAAATGTTTGATGATACAACTTCGACAAAAAGAATGTAAACATTCTACAATCGTGGTAGCATCTATGTAATAGCCCCTACATAGAGGACATGTTATGTGTTCGTTGACTTCACCAAGTAAGGTTCTTTGAGGCACAACTGCAGCACTGTTCTGCTCAGCCATTTTCACAACTTTCTTATCGGGTTGTTTATTAGACGTAACCATTTTCAGGATCCACCGTTACTATAATAATAATGTATAGGCACACGTAGCTGCTAATACTACAGATAATGAACAGAGCATAATTTGACGTGATACGTGTATTTATCACTACCGCACTAAAGCTTGGACGCTTTCAATTATTCGGAAACTCATTTCATAAAAAAACCAATCAATATTATTATGGCAAAAGCTTTACAATAAAAAGTAGACGACTCAACTTCGTCGCATTGCATATCGCCATGACAATCGATTATGTTGGTAACCCTGTTATATTTATGTTTCAATCTCAGTAAAAATCTTTATTATAAGATTACACTAGCATTTATAAAGGCTAACATTTATCTGTAAACACTTACCGTGTACAATAACTTGACAAAACTCGTTTTAACACTGAAACAGTATTTAATTAATACTTAAAAATTTTGGCGCGAATATGTTGAGTACACCTTAGAGAAAACGTCAATTTTCTATTTCTGTAATTTTGCATGAGGTTGGTACACACTCATTTTGTTTTTTTTTAATTATGCTCTCTGGAATATGTTTGAACACAAAGTATTCTAAACACCTCAAAAAGCTTAGTTCACATTGAAACATACATTTATGGTAAGGGACGAGGCTGACGGGCACGCAAATGTAAACAGTCCGCTCGCTATTCACCTCGCGTACTTTAAATATAATTATGACAATGTTTTGTCAAACGCACACAGGTAAAATTTACTTAAAAGTTAATCAATATTATATGGAGTGCGTTTTCACCTATATATCGCTTTAGTTCATCTAAAATACTCATTTAACTATTTGTTATGTTAAATAAAGCTGTACTGACATTACATTTATACGAAAATTTAAAAAAAAATGGAAGAAATCACGTTTGTTATATGGGATGCCCCATTAAATATTTATATTATTCTGTTTTTTAGTATTTGTTGCAATAGCGGTAACAGAAATACATCATCTGTGAAAATTTCACGGTTCATGAGATACAGCCTGGTGATAGACGGACGGAAGTGTCTTAGTAATAGGGTCCCGTAAATTAGGTACGGAACCCTAAAAAAAGATAGAAGAATTTAAATCATAACTTCTGGTTCTTTTAAGAGACTTGCAACATCACTAGGATAGAACTTAACTGGGCTTTGTAGTAGTTTTCGGAAACTTGAAATGTGAGGATTTGATGGCATTAAAAGTTGATAAAACAAAACTTCTTGTATTAGTAAGTAAAGAAAGAGCTCAGGGATTTTCACAATATCAGCTAACACTTTAACAGCTTGACCATAACCAGATTTAAACTTTGCTCAATATTAAATTACTTGTTTCATTCCATAATGTACATGCTTAGGTGGTAGGTGAATGTTTATAAGACAAAATTGTGAACTCTGTTGGGTACAACAATTGACAATATATAAGATGAAAAGGCATTTCAGCTGCAGCTCAATTGTTTTTTTCCTTATTTCTTGACTTTTTCATAACCTTTAATTGCATTCCACATTCTTTTTGCGGCCTTCGCATTTTTTCTTGTAAATGGAAATTGACTGATGTATCTAGACAGTTACTATATTAATTTCCGAACCGATTGCCATTTCTGGAAACTGTTTGCGACTAACAACTGCTTTTTGATATAGTAATTTAGTCAATCGTTTTCAAAGTGTGTTATTTCACGAACTCTTGTAACTAAGCTATGAAATCGAACTTCGTAGTTATAAGGTTCACCCATTAAGATATTTCTATGCAATTAATTGGAATACTATGCTGGAAGATGTCTGAAAACTGATTATGAATATTTTTTAAATTTGTATACATTGTCGAGTTTTGTTCAATTTTGTTTGGGTGACGCAAGTGAATGTAGCCAAATTTAGTATGATATAAAAGCTACTGATATGCACTTTATAAAAATGTATAAAAAAACGGCTTGATTGCGGATGATTATAAACTCTTCCACAATGACAAAAAATAAATGAAAATGTAGCCTTATGTTTGAACCAATATATCTTTATAACCGTAAGTAATGTAAACTTGTTAGTTATTAATTAATATTATTACATACCTGAAAATATGGAACCCATAAAGTTTCGGCCCGTATGTTCAATAACTAATATACTAAACGTTATTCAAACAAACGTTCAAAATTGTAATAAATTACTCCATAATCATTCTCAGTTTAAATCAAACAAGTGAATAGCTAAATAAAAAGCGTCAAACGTTTTACAGGCCACTAATAGGTGGCCTCATATGTCTAGTTGCTAATTTAGGTTACTATTTTTTAATTAGATTAACTTCATTTTTTTCAATTTTGACCATGAATTACGGAAATTTCACCTATGTGGACATCACAGAAGAGGCCTCGGGCGTCGGTAGTCGCAGAATTGAATCCCTGGCCACCATAGGGCTTGCAGACGACGAACAACAGGTAGTTCACCATCCAGTTATCCGTTAACGACTGAGACAGAGTCGTATGACTTTATGTACCTTATAGATGAGCCGCGTAAGTAAAATAAAAAAGATGTGTAATAGTCTGGAACTGAGAAACTTAATCTTGCGTTCGAAAATATAAATATTAATTAGGAATTAATAAAAGACATGAACTAGGCTGCATTATTTAATGCCCGCATCTTTCTGAACAAAATATCATGGTGAGACTCTGTGTAATTTAATAATGGTCGTGGCGAAAAGTGAAATTAACATTAAAGTTTTTATATGGTATACCAACCCAGCCATCCGTCAAATGCAAACGAACGTCATTTCCTGTTGACGCAGCTTTGTTTATCATGTTTTTTATTGTGATTTTTATTTGAAATCATATAGAACAGCGACAAAATTTTACTCAGTTTCACAAGGGAAATATATTCAATATAATATAATTTTGCCAAAAAGACAAAGATTGGCAAATTACGTTATTATTGATCTAAAAAAGTCACGGGACGTTGCAATGCTTGTTGGTACGCTGTGGCCGGTAAAAACAGTTTTATTTTAATGTTTATAGATTTCTTAAGTAAATTCCGGTCGTTGATATCTCCAAATATGTATAAATTAAAAGCGAATTCATTTAAACATGATAATATTTGTTTATTTTGTTTCGGTCAATGTTTTCAATGGCAAGGATAAAGAATTTCAATACTTTTAATTTATAATGCTTTTCGACTAACTTAAATTATTTTTTTTTCATGCTTAAGTAAAGATAAAGTAACTAAAATAAAAATAAAAACGGGCAAGTGCGAGTCGGACTCGTGCACTGAGGGTTACATAAAAACTTACTAATGGAAACAGTTCAATTCCCGAATTGAATGACGAACGAAGAGTTTAGTAAATATATAGGGGACGAAGATTTTTCCGAATCAATGATGTACCTAGAGTTAGGCCATCATTAAAAGATGGCACAATAAAAAGGACGCCGATTTAAAAAATCTGAAGCTGTTCATCCTGACTGTACGCTGCTTAAACGGAGTTGATACTTTTGACTATTCATGAAAATAATATGCGATGCATGTTTATTTAGCAATTAATAAATAAAACCAAAAAATATTATATTAGTAAGTTTATTTCTGAAATAATGCATGTCTTACCTTTAAATTTAAATAAACCAAATTGTGTGTGCCATATCATCGGATTTTTTCTATTTGTTTTAAAGACCTATCGATGCCATATAAAAACAGTTTTAACAAAGTTACATTAGAACTTCAACAAATTGTAACTCTCAAATTAAGTATGTTCAGAATTAAATATTGAACAATTGTTAAATAAAAACCATATAGTGTATTATAATTTGGAAATGGTATGTTATGCAAAAAAAAAAATCCATGACTCTGGTGCATAAATCAAGCTGATGTCAATTTCATCCAATTTGGGTCTGAAATTAGTGATCATAGACTTAAAAAGTATAATACACAGTAATATTGCAATTTGTTATAAATAATCGAAAGATATCAAGCTAAATAATATAAATATATAATAATATAAATACACCGTCGCATTATCTCTAAAGATTTCTGATTAATCTCACTTCTTGGTCTTTAAATTTATCAATCATCTTGAAGAGAAGCTCTGCATCGGCACCCTGATGCGCAGTTTGTCGCTCTGGAGGATTGAAACGCCTGCCACCAAGTCCTGTTTTTCCCGTACTAGAGGAGCTTGCCAACGTGCAACCCGTGCCCAAAAAGGGCAGTCGTGCCGATCCTGCCAACTATCGGCAAAATTCTATATCCTCCATATTCTGTAAGTTTATGGAGCGTGTGTTAAACTCGCGCCTCATAGCATACCTGGAAGGTAACGATCTCCTCAGTGACAGAAAATACGGGTTTCGCCGCAATTGGTCTACGGGGGACTTACTAGTTTTTACCACCCACTTGTGGGGCGAGGCCCTTGAGAAGAATGGGGAAGCGATTGCCGTTTCCTTAGACGTCTCGAAGGCCTTCGGCAGGGTATGGCACGCTAGCCTTTTGAGTAAACTTCCAGCGTACGGCATTTGCCCTGATCTGATTGACTGGACTTCCTTAGTGAACGGTCTCTGCGAGTTGTTGTCATCAGAGCCCAAGACGACTAATGCCAGTATTCCTCAGGGGTCTGTTCTCTCTGCAACTCTCTTCCGGCTGCATATCAACGATCTGCTGATGGCCGGTATCTGTGGGTATGCAGTTGATAGCACAGTTATAGAGAGATATCTGCCAGGTATTCGGGTTAGTAAGAGAAGAGTTAGTAAAAGAGAGGCTATGGTTGAGCGTACGAATGTCTCACTTCAGGCGTTATCCAAGTGGGCTGAAGCCAATCTCAACAAGCTCTTGGGAGTTGAAGTTTGCTCAGACCTTAATTTTTGGCGGTTCATTGAGTCCAAACCGAAGCTGCTAGAAAACTTGGTTTTCTTGCAAAGGTCCGGCGGTACTTCACACCGGGACAGCTTTTAATGTTATACAAAGCACAGGTCCGATCGTGTGTGGAGTACTGCAGCTATATAAGGGCTGGTGCTGCAAAATGCCACCTAGCAGCTTTGGACTCGTTGGATAGAAGGAAGAGGCTAATTGCTGATCCAGCTTTGGTTAAATCCAATCTTCAAAGCCTTGAGCACAGGCGTAGGGTAGCTAGCCTTTTGATGTTTTACAGGTTGCATTTTGCAGAGTGTACGCGGGAATTGCATGACTTGATTCCGCCATCTCATTTCTGCCATCGGACACCCCGACGTACGGCGAGTATCCACCCTTACGTTGTTAAAACTTCAAAGGTCCGGACTAAGCCTTTCGCTTCGTCGTTTATATCACGTACATGCAGAGCCAATTGCAGAAAATATCAATATGTTACAGTCGCACTATGGTGACGTAAATGTGTTCTCACTTAACAAAAATAATATTTATTTATAGCGGCGCCCTCAAATTTACAACAATACTCTATCGTCCACACACATGTAAACAAAAATTCATGCAATCTTCTAGAAACGTACTATTTGACATAGTGATTGTCTCGGGGGGCCCTTTAAATAAAATATAATTTAATGATGGCAACATAAAAATACTTTGTCAAACTGTCTAGCAACTCCATTGCGTCCTTCTTTTCATTCAACGGAGTCTCGAGCACAGACCGATATCTGCATCGTGAATTTTTCTATTAATCACGAACTCCTTTTGAAGGAGAAAAGTTAAACTTTTCTCTTCATAAACATGAGAGCGAAGGTATATATCTATTTGTGTCGTTAAATTGCGTTTTAGCAAGTTGTTTCATCAACATGTTAAGTTCGGCTGAACCGCGTTTTTATTTGGGGTGTGTTTTAATTGTTTCAGTGGCGTAAGAAGCGCATGCGAAGGCTAAAGCGCAAAAGGAGGAAGATGCGTGCGAGGTCCAAATAAAATGGTATGTTTAAATTATATATTTTTATCTCATCTTATGTTGTCTCGTCAAGACATCGTAGGCGCCAACCGGTATCCCTTTTATTGTTAATTATATGATCGTTGCTCTATGAAGTTCTGAATCCGAGGTAATTAGGTGATGTTAACCTCGTGTTCTTTTTCTCTTTAGTGCCAAACTGCAGGACCCTAGGTTCTGTGCGTTGTTTCTTTAATCAGTATCATATATATAATAACAATCGATGCAATCTTTCAAATCGTTTAATTAACATGTGGTCCCAGTTTATCATACAAGTAACTTATTTAGGTATTGTTTAGTATAATTTTCTAACCTCAAAATTAGCGGTCATACTAATTTCATATTACTTGTGTTGAGACCGACACCAAAAGGTTTCAACAATAATAGTTGATTTACCTTTTCATTTTATCATTTACAAATAAACATTTAGAAAATAACTGACACAGTTAATCTGGCCCACTTGAAGCACTTGAAAGTATTTTATTGATAGTTAAACTGCAATGATCAAAACAATCTAAAATGTCGAAGAAGTATTGAGATTATCATGGCATAAATGTTTGAAAGCCACCTGGTAATTATAATTATTATGATAAAACAGAACCATGTACTGCAGATATATATTTCCATTTGGAACCTTGATTTGATTCCATTGAATAAAAACATAATTATTATATTAACCTTTTGAGTAGTGTTATTAGAGACACAATAGAAAGACAATGACCGATCGAACGCTGACTCGGGGTTTAATGGATTAAATAACTTGATAGGTATTTGAGCATTCAATATTTGTTATTGTGTAGATATTATAACAAGCTTGGTTTTGTCCACTATTCTTATGCCCCGTTTACATGTGGGCCCAGCCTCAACCAATCGCCATTGTTTAACTAGGGTTTCCCCGCTTACACAATGGCTAAGTATGTTGATTGGCCGAGGCTGGGCCCACGTAAATTATACAACAAGCATGTTCATATATATATATTCAGATCTCTGGAGCATTGGGCACATTGTTATTTTTCACAGAAAGTCTTGAAAGTTCTAGCTTTCTAGAAAGGCAAGAATTACAAAGTACACAATCTGCACATAATAATAATATGGTTGATTGGCCTTAGGTTTCTGAATAATCCATATCAATATTATTACAAATAACTCTGTTACCTCTTCATGTCTTACCCTCTGGCTGGCTTAGGATGAAATTTGGCATATAGGTAGATCATTTTTTCCTGAGATGGGTTATATGTTCCTTTTCACTTTTGCAGTATGTTCTCTTTGTATAATTTTCGACTAGGACTGGCAAAGCTGCTGCAAATAGCTGTAATCTTTGTCATTACTTTTTGTCATATAAACTAAACAGAATTGGATGTTTCTTGGCATCAGGGACATGTTGTAGAATAAGACAGTATTTTTATCCCGAGAGTATTGACTTTTTTAATGTAAATTTTCTATGTTCGCATAGATGAAACTGCAGGCAGAAGCTAGTTTATAAATCCAATGCATAATGTTACCCCTCTGAGGCAGTCGTTATCTCATCATGAGACCAACGTAAAGAATTGGAGGGCATATTATCATGCTTGCTCCACCCTTGTAATATAATATTGTATCTCAAGGACTATTAAAAAGCATACAAACAAATTTAATTATAATGGTATGTTAGATCACATGTCTGATCTCTTACTAGTTATACAATTATCATGATTGGTGTTGTTGCTGTCTGGTAGTTGCTTGCTAACCTCTCATGACACCACTTATGATCATAAAAGAAAGTGTTCGAAATGTCAGAATTTCTTGATTTCAATGTTTATTTTATTGTTTCAGGTACACACGTGGGAAGTTAGGGTCATCTAATTCTACTAGTGTATCAAATAAAAACTAAAAAAAGTAAAGATCATGTTTCATTTCAAATCAAAGGTACCTGAACCCCTGTCACTTATCCCTGTGCTGTAAATATTACAAACTGCTGGCCTTACCCGTCCAACCCGAAAGACGTCACGGCGGCGTCCTCACCTTCCGCTTGACGCAGGTCCTCACCAGACACGGGCGATGTTCCTGCACCAGTTTTAGAAAAGGTGTCACCATTGTGTTGACCGCCCTGAGGACACGATGGATCATAGGTGAAAGGATTGGGTAAAGTTATGCCCCGCTTATGCAGAGCACCGCCGTGCACTCCTGGGGGCGATTGGCGGCAACTACCATGGGCCCGGGCCCTTGTAGAGGCGTTGCACCTGTACCATGACGTTGTAACGTAAGATTGTTTCGTTCAGTGGGTAAGAGATGGCACCAAATACCCAGAATGCAGATTTATGTCATATGATTATCATGGCTAGGCCGATAAAGGCCTGATTTTGCAAGGAGTGTCTTGGGCTTCTTTTTGACGGAACTTTCATTGGGTTATAGCTAATATTATAATGAGTAACTTAAGCTACTTTTTATATTCTCGCGACCACGACTCACGACTTAATTTTTCAGTGGCCTGGGGGAACATCCTGATTACCAGGGGAGAAGAAATTTTAGAAACGGCTGGACCGATTTTGACGGGACTTACTGCCAGAAAGTTTTTTTTTTATGTGGGTAATCTAATGACTTGTCCCGCTGTAGGGTTTTACTCTTGCTGAGTAAAACCACACCCAGGTTCCTTCAGTTGCCCTTTGCGTTCCAGGACCACGGTTACCTATTCAGTCGTCTTATTAAAGTCTTCCCATGGCCTTAGTAGGCATCGGCCCTGCTGGTCCCTACGGTTTTGCTGACATCTCTTTGAGGAACGCGTAGTACACGACGCGCTGTCGACGATTTGGGCTCGGTCCGGACAAGCCGGACGGTCGGACTGCGAGCTGCACATTGCACGTCGTCCGAAATTCATCGTTGATATTACAAGGAGTAACTTGGGCTACTTTTAACTTCCCCGCGGTAACGGGACTTAATTCCCAGGGGGATATAAAAACGGGGAGTAACGAAGTCGCGAGTAACAATTAGAAGATAATAAATAACATTACCTATTGTATTTATTTTTAATATGGTCATGATATACCATTTTGAAATCGTCATGATGAGCCCTTTACTTTGATACCGATATCGCAAAACCAAAAAACTTTTTTTTCTTATTCATCTCACACTCTTAGTTTGTTTTTTTTTTAACATCACCCATCTAAGAACACTTGGGTTATCACGAAGAATCTAACGATATCTTAATTATGTAAATCCGTTCAGCGGTTTGGAAGATATGAGGTAATAAAGAATATTACATACATACATTTACACATACATACAAGATACACGCGAAAAACATAACCCTTCTTGCAATCGGGTAAAAAGGACTACCATATAGTTTTTACCATGTACAATACGAATACGTAATAAACTACATTTCGTCTTATTTTTTCAAAAGACTTCAGACCCAAAGAATATAGGTAGTAAATATTTGACCTTGGGACCCGTAGAAATACAGAGGTATCTTTTTCTCGAACCGTCAACGTGACTGTCAAAAGAAAAGACTGGTATGGAAATAGTACGCGCCATATTATTATGGCCGTCTTATGACATCCCCCGCTCTTGGGCAGAGCGTGAGATAGTGTCAGACTTTTACTGACTAAATACCCACTCCTGTTCCTTCTTTGCCTTTCGTACCAGGGCCGCGACTTCCTTTCAGAAGCAGACCCTTGGCCCTAGTAGGCTTCGACCCTGCTGGACTTCATTAGCCTAAGTTTAAAAAGAACTCCTTTCCCCGCTCCTCCGATAGCCCATATGGCCATGTTGCTGTATAAAAATAATATAAAATATTCAAAGATTGTCGATACTTGCGTAATCTGTTTAATTTAAGCTTTTTTTTTTTGATAATACTAAAACCGGTTTACTAGCAAAGAACTTTATTCACCACAAACAATAACAAATTTATTCAATCAACGAATAGCCAAATCACAATGTGCACTAGAGTTCCGTTTAGTATCGCTTAGGTCGTTAGGAATGATCACTTCACACTCTTAGGTATTCGCAGTTGCAAACAAACTGACTCACTTTATTCGTGGCTTTCGCTACGTCCCCGTCAGGGGGCGTGGCAAGCGGCTTCAGGGCTTCGCCCTCTGACCGCGGGGTCCAACCATGGCCCATAAATATGGGCCCGTCATTGAGTAGCCACTATGGCTTGGCTTTTTGGATGTTGAAGCACCCATATGTTTTTGTATAGCATATAGTCGGCCTTATAATGTTCCCACTGTTGGGACTCAGGCCTCCTCTCTGGGAGAGGGAATGGGCCGTAATCCACCACGCGGGCCCAGTGCGGGTTGGTGGATGCCACGTGTCTTTGAATTTTTGGTTCTAGGACATGCCTGTTTCCTCACGATGTTTTCCTTCACCGTTTTGAGAGCAGTGGTGATGAAATAAATTACACAAAGTAATGCGCCTGGCTGGGTTTGAACCCGCGACCGACAACTCGTAAGTCGGGGCCGTTACCACTCGGCCACCACTGCTCCATGTTTTTGTATGTATGAGTATAATGTAGGAACGTCACGGCGCTATTTCCCATAGCGCCGACTCTTCACGACACCGGCGGTCAGTCTCCGCCAGGTGAGACCGGAAGCCCGGCGGGGGACGACCTGCAACGAGTGTGCCGGCTGACTCACTTCCGCTCGGGAGCTCGTATTTATATGCGAAGCCAGGAACATTCTAGATACCGATGTTTCCAGAAAATTGACGTCGATTAGGAACATGTACCTCCATCCTTTTACGCGAATTTCAACTCTATTCTTAATTTTGGAAGGTACGAAGTCCCTTATCTACCTATATCCCTACCTACTAAACCTTATTTAATAATAATAGTGGTAGGTACTTTATGTCGGACTTTTCTACAACTTGCCAGGCCTGGGTACGTACTTCCATTCTAGAAGGTTCGTACAGCAAAGCGTTTTAATTATTTTATCCTACTCTTGATTTCATAGAAGAAATGGCGTAACAATATACAAGTCGATTCCTAAATGGGGAAGAAAAATAATCGGTCTAAATATTACAAGTCCGATTGACAAAATATGTACAACACCATTGAAATGGATGAAAATGGGAGTTTAGGCTGGATTAGTGACATCGCTGTTCAGATTTTTTTTCTAAAAATGTGTTTATCGAAGACTACTGTATAATTTTGTAGTTATTTCAATCAATAAGCAGCAGCCGTAATATGCACTTGAAAGGAAATGTAAAATAAAACTGCATTCTGCATTTTTTGGGTAACAAATGGGTATGATTCTTTGTATTTTGTACTTTACTTGCTACAGTACTTGAAGTTAATTAAACAGAGGTAAATTACATTTAATAAAAATTAATTTGGCCGTTTTTACACCTTTGAGTCTGTGTTCTTCATATATTAAACCAGCTCTGCTAAATAATGGGAGGGGGAGCTGATAAGTATTGGCAACAGAATGAAGAACAAAAAAAACAATAAACAATATATTCGGGGAAACTGAAGGTTTTATCTGTGCAATTATAGACAAAGTCATTTTTACGAATAACTACCGGAGATATATAATGAAAAACCGGCACCTTGCTTTGAAATACAACCTAGTGTATTCAGAGGAACCGTATTACAGGTATGTGCCCGACCCAGTTCTCGAAAATGACCATGTTACCTTGTACTGGGATCGATCTATCATTACTGACCGGACTATTGTAGTCAATAAGCCGGATATAGTAGTGATAGACCGATTAGTGCGCCGCGTAATGATAGACGATGTCACCATCCCACATGACGAGAATCTCGTGAAAGTTGAGAAAGAGAAACAAATTAAATATCTCGACTTAGCGCACGAGGTTGTCTACATGTGGAATTTAGACTCGGCTGTCATTGTCCCGATTGTCGTGACCGCCAACGGCCTTATAGCTAAAAGTTTCGACGACCATCTGTCGAAGCTGTCATTGCGCGGTTGGATCAAGGGCCTGACACGGAAGGCAGTACCCTTCGATACGGCTCGCATCGTAAGGAGGTTCCTGTCTCTGGAGTCCTAACCACCGATAGCTTGGACCCTGTCTCGACACCGGCGGACTACTATTTTTTATATTTTTAAATGTTGTTTTTTATATGATTTTGTAAAAAAAAATATTAAAAAAAATAATTAATATGTATATTGAATGAATAAAGAGAATAATAACAAAATATGCGATATAAATTTGCGGAACGGAAGTAAAAAAGCTTGCGGAACTTCTGCAGCTTTGCTTAGCCATAGGGAATGTCAGGCTTTTACAGACTAAAACCCACCTGTGTTCTTCCGGTTGCCCTATGCGTTCAAGGGTTACGGTAACTCATTCAAGTCTGACACACCGCCTCGCCCTAGAGCGTGACATTTGCTGATTACTCACCTAAAAGATAATATAAAAAAATATCTGGCTACTAGATATTTATTCCTTAACGCACTTGTTGGTATGAAATCTTTTTTAAAAAAAATAACTTTCGTTATCAAGAGATTCTTTTTTCAAAACCTGTGTCAATTTTCAACGCCACCACGTTATTGACACGCTTCAATAGACATCGTTGTCATTACGAGTGTCACATTTTGAAATTAATTTATTTCAATATTTTTTATATAATTTAGTTCACACATGGACATATAAATTATAACCACAATGGGTCGAATGGGCGGTATTAGATGGGAAAAATCCACACAATGTCGACCTGTGCATAACATTATATCTTCGGATTTCCCTAAATATAATCCCCAGCCATGGAAGTTTATGGTAAGTCGCACCGGGCACACCCACTTCAATAACGCGATTTGTCGACCAATAGCATAGAGCACAATAGCGATCCCGGCGCCGTCGACGACTTGGGTTCGGTCCGGAAGGTTACCGGACGGTCGGACAGTAAGCTACCCATTGCTCGCTTTCCAATTTTATTGTAGTTTCGACTACCTCAGCGAAGCTTGTCGACACGGCTGACTCGATAATAATTATATTTGCTGCTAAATACCTACCTACTGCAAAAACCTTAGATTGTGTTAGATCCGCATTCTGATGAATATGCAGTACCAAAAATGAGGTTCTTTCTAAACTTGACAAACCGTGCAAAGCTAAAGAAAAAAAAATAGCTAAAGTTATCATAATTTAACAGGAAGGCAAATCACGAGTCGAATGGTTACTTTCATATGAGTACCAGAGAATGTGGATGGAAGAACGCGAAGCTTGGAAAAAGAGGATGTATCCGGAAAACACTACGGTCAACGTGGATGTTGTGAAGCGTTACGTCCTTACTTTCAAAACTGATCACCAACCTCCAAAGCCAGATAAAAAGAAACCGTTTAAAATGAAAAAGTAAGCACTTTGCTGGTTTTTTATTTCAGCAGAACATTAATAATTCTTCGTAGGCAATGTGAAACGTTGCTGTTCCATGAAGGTGGATCTACGCTAAACGAGCCGAGCGTTTTCGGATTCGTGTAGTGTGGACCCACTTTAGAGGAGCCGAGCTCGGACGACGCTATATGAGCTTGAGCTCCTCTTGCGTAGACCCACCGTAATGGCCTGTCGTATATTCCGAACGAAATATCGCGAATGAATGCTGCGTAGATTTTGTGTGGGCATCCTCATCCAGCAACTGGGTTCACTTGATGAATTACTTTCGCAGTGTCGGTTGAATTGCAGCAGGCAGTGGGAAATATTACCTTCTCAATAAAACCATGTAATACCCTCAATATCATACATAGTTACCTACCTAAACTCACGCCTTTTTCTCAAGGGGGTAAACCAGACCGCCACCCGCTACGATTCTTCCAAACCTACCTATTTTTTTTTGCTTTGTTTACCTTCATTGGTACTTCTCATAGATATCCGGTACTTCTATTCAGTTGCCCACCAGACATTACACCCGTCTGGTCGGAGGATCCTCACTTTTCAACGCAGGTTTGCGGGACTTTACACTCTGTTCCGCTTACCTCTAAACTGGTGACCCTCGACAATGAAAGTCAGCGCAGCCTTCGAGCAGCTACTACTTCGTGATGTCATCATCACTTCCTCAAGCTTTCGAGCAGCGAGCCGTACAGCTAGCTCCTACGACTATAAAGGGTATCCTGACCACCAGCATGCTTATCTCGCGGTCATACCTGGTCATCACCCTCAGTCTCATCAGCGACCTTGGCTAAGCACACCGCACCTTCGGCCAGTTACATGAAGAGCTATGAAGAGCCTCTCCTGGTCGACGCAAGCAGTCAAGCCCTACGTCGCACAGCAACGCTCCGACTCACTGGAGCCAGCATCATTACTCCGACCCACTGAAGCCTGCAGTATCATCCCAACTCACTGGGACATCATCACCCCGACTCACTGGGGCATCATCCCGACTCACTCGGTCATCATCCCGACTCATTGGGACATCATCATCCCGACTCACTGGGGCATCATCACGTATATTATAGTTTAACAAGTGTAAAATAAATAATATTTCGAACATTATCTACACGTTTTTGGTATTCTATGCATTGCCTAGGTATTGTATAGAATACCGGATTATACAGATTGCTGGTAACATATATATAAAAGGAGAAACTGACTGACTGACATATCTACGCACAGCTGAAA
Source organism: Mythimna vitellina (assembly GCA_949316375.1). Lineage (NCBI taxonomy): Eukaryota > Metazoa > Arthropoda > Insecta > Lepidoptera > Noctuidae > Mythimna > Mythimna vitellina. Next base: position 11,349,070 of record OX438691.1, on the reverse strand, counting down.
CCAGGTTGAGGAACGTAGAATTTTGCACAAGTGTTTCTCTTTATGCCGTAAGCGAAGTGAGCAGTAAGAGAGCATTTTACAAAATTTACCCTCTAAAAGGATGAAACGGTGTCCAAATCCAAATTTTGTATGGAGTAATCGACTATCACTCGGGCGAAGCCACTTCCAGAAGTTAGTTGTTTAAAAAAAAAAACCTATTTTAATTTACGTTTATTTAAGTATTTGAGTAAGTGCTAATAAAAAAGAATACTGTTTTGCTCCCCCCCTCCTCCCCTCTGACCCAAAACTTGAGTACGCCCATGTTAGCGTTGTAAAAACTTAAGCCGAATCTGTTTACTACTCCTTATCTAACATACCATGACCTTTCTAGGAACGTGTGAAGCAAAAATTTATTGTGTGTTTTGAAAGATGGCGAAACGATGAGTTTACGGATTATAACAGAATATCACGACAGTTTAATAAGAATTATTCACAAAAAGAAATACAGAAACACATTTTTAGTGTACATTACTAGTTGCAAAATCTGTACAAAAAGTATATAACCCTGTCTCTTAGACTAGGATAAGCCTGTATTCTAAGAGACAGTTACGCCGTTAGTAGTTCATGTCGTGTATCTTTCCGGGCTGACTACGTTCCAAACACGGTCATTGTGGGTAAGACACGGTGTAGATATTGAGCAGACTTCTTTATATATTATTATAAGATCATTTAATTTCAGATTTGAAGGTATAAAGAGCAAAACCGAAAATAAACGTCCCCCGGACGATAAAGCAATGCGAGAAAAAGATAATGCTAAATTGAAACAAAAAGAAACAACCAATTAGTACCTACATCAAGTAATGCATATTCCTGAAGACAATAGTTTTCCAAATTTACTGCAATATTAATAAATATATTCAAAAGCCATACTCTTTTATTTATTCATAAATGTAATGTTTAAGAGAGGCCAACTCCAGGTATATTTCCATACAACCGCTCTTATGATTGCGCGCATCTATCGAATCGCATGATTATGATGTTGATACATGTACATCTTTCTCAAAATATTTTGGATACACAGAGCTATCTTATGGATATTATCTAGGCTTGTATAGAAATCAAAACCAGACATCCAGTCAGTGCATGAAATCGTCTCACTCGCTCTGAAACCCATGCGTGCTCTCGCGCTCATACTCTCAGCTGAATCATTTTTGTGTTTGGGGGATGATTGGTCACTACAATTTGTCTGACTACTGAAATATAACTTTGTAGGTAACTACTATTAACAGTGCAGGCCTTGGGGGTGTCGAGCAGGACAACCGCCCGGGGCCTCTCTTGTAGGGGCATCGCGCAATAGCTTAATTTGAAAAAAAAAAACAACCTAATAATTGAAACTTTTATTTTAAACTCTAGCGAGTGAATTTTATGCACGGCCTCATATGAATCTTTCAGTATCAGCTCAGAGTTAGGAAGTTGGCGATGTAACAACCCTGTTTCTTGAAAAGCGCGTAGTGCCGCCCGTCGTCTGCATCCTGCGCTTGGTCTCTCGCCGGTCGTGTCGGATTGCCATCCCATCAGTCTAACAGTACGTAGCGTTTCGCCCCAATTTCAGTTATCAAAGATAGCCACGCCATCTAAGTGTGGCAAAAACATCAAAGTCCAAACCAACTCATGCGACAGCGTTTTTAATAAACTTAATACTATGAACGCATCGGCCCATAAGGAGTCGGGACTAGCAAAATAAAAATTGTCATCCAGTTATAGGATTTTTATTTCCATGCATTCAAGTTCCATGTATTTGTTTAAAACTACTGTGAAAGTCCTTGATTGTATTTTTATAATCTATTTAAAGTTGAATTTCATATTGATCATTTCAATAATAAGCTATTACTATATTTATTTTATTCTATTTGATGATTGAACACAATACCCAATCTTAACCAAGCGATTAAACAAAATAACTCCTAAGTTTAAAACTTTCTTTCATTTTTCTTTGTTATATACAGAAACGAGTTAACATCTTTTTATTTGCAACTATAAATCTTGTATCTACTTACACGTACATAGTAATATAATATTACAAACATGTATTTGCGATAAAAATTCAAGTTAGTTGAGACGAAAAACACTCGACCATTCAACTAAACCAGGTAAAAAAATATTAAAAAAGAAAAACAAACAGTCCAATACTAGGCAGGATTTTTCCGCTTCAAATGGATTATTATTATTAACAAAGTAAAAAGGGATTATTATATTTATCATAAATTGTACATTAATTTTTGATGTGGTGTTTTTATGTATTTCAGTTCTTTAATAACCTTCGGGTAGATACAGGGGCAGTTCATTGAAAAATCCCGAGGTATTTATTGTTATTTTCTAGTTTTATTAATTATTATTAAATTACATAAAGCGTGTTCACACATCTTCGCATGTGGGGGCTAACATTCAAAAAAATTACTTAACCAAATCAGTCATTATTACAATAATTAGGTACTAAAGTTCTGAACGCAACACCATCAAGCACAGTTATTAGTTCTATGTGCCCAACAATATACTTGGTCGTAGTTCGTTGTGATATTGTATGGCAATCATGTAAATATATTTAAACAGAATACTTCTTTAACTGTTTGAATATAGGAAGAAATAAAACAAACAAAAATTGCCTAATATCAATCACTCTTTCAGAAACATTTACATATTTTAATGTGGAATGATGTATATGTGTTCAGCTAGAACTATTTCTTTTAATTCTATAAAGTACACATACGAATTTATTAATTTATGCATAACATTTGTTGATTGTCAAAATAATGTTTTTATGAAACCAAAATAAGGAAATTAACCGAACTGAAAGCTGAATGCGGTTCCAGGGAATCCGCCGCCCGAATGAAAATCGAAATGTTGTCCACCACGATTGAAGAAGGTCTGGAACACTACGTTGGGGTCAATGTCTGAAAACAATAGAAAATTCAATCAGAAATATATATTTTTTACGTTTTAGAACAAAATAAATCTGAACAGGGCTTATTTTCACTAATTTCGCTTTAACTGTTTGATTGTGGACCTTCAGGTACGTGGTTATAATAATGTATTAGAAATGCGGAATGCCTATAAACCTTTTAGGTACACAATGCACCACTGACCGCATTGCTGAGGAAATAATTACCTACAACCAGAAACACGTTATTTTCTTGGAGCTTCCGACTTTCATCACCTACGAAACTACGCGACTTTAGTTTTCCAAGAAAATCCCTCTGATGGTGGAGTTTCATACTTAAGGTTTTTACTTTCAGTAGGTAGATATTATTTCTTGAGGAAGCTTTGTGTTACTAATTACATTCTAGCAAAGCTGAGGAGAATTTAGACTTTAGCATTTTTAACTCACAAAGCTTGCTGGCCAAGCAAATATGTGAAGTTTCGAAATTGCTGTGATAAATATAATGTAGTCGTACGGACCTGCCATGCCGGAGCCGTCGTCGTCGAGGTCTTGTCCGTGGTCGTAGCGCGCGCGCTTCTTGGGGTCGCTGAGCACGCCGTATGCCTCGCCCACCTCCTTGAAGCGCCGCTCCTGCTCGCGCCGCTCTGTGTCGGGTGCGCCCGCGTGCCGGTCCGGGTGGTGCACCAGAGCACGCTTCCTGTTATGTCATTAATTTTGTAATGTTTTGCTCATAACTCACTTTTATGAATATAAGATGAATTTAACCATATTTTTAAAGAATCCTTTTCAAGATTATTTATCAAATTAATTGTAGCTGCTTTCATAGTTTTAATGATTTTTTTTTATGTACAATAGCATGTTGCAATTTACAATCTATTCCATAAAAGAAAATACCTGTAAGCTTTCTTAATTTCGTCTTCAGAGGCACTTTTGTCAATACCAAGAATTTTATAGTAATCTTTGCGTTTAGATTTCTTTAGAGCTATTTTGGCTTCATGCAACAATTGCTTGTTTTCCTTGCTCTTATCAATCTTGTAGAGTTTTTCGTAATCTTTGACAGCCTCTTCATAGTCACCAAGTTCAGTGTAACACTTGGCACGTCGAAGCAGTGCCTTCACATAGTTTTCGTCTAGTTCGAGGGCAGCAGAGCAAGCTTCAGCAGCTTCTTTTATTTGGTTTAATTTAGAGCATACTGTGGCCTTATTGAAGTACAACTTGGCATTCACAATTTTGTTGTTCTTGTCAATAGTCAGAGCTTCATTGTACAGACTCAGGGCTTGCTGCCATCTGCCCATTTTGAATGCTTCATTACCTGTAATGACCACGAAGTGATACATTCAATTCCTGGTGATTTACATAAGATTATTATGTATTAATTCAAAGTAATACAAATCGGAATTTTGAAGCGTTTTGATGAATAATATTGCCTCTAATGAATGACCAGACAGTAACAAGAAAAAACAAGTCCTACCTTCTTCTTTCTTTTGCTTGAGTAGTTTAGCCTTTTTGTAAGTCTCCATGGCCTTCTTATGATCTGGGGCCAGACGTAAAACTTGTTGGAAATGCTTGAATGCTTGTTCGTCTTTGTCCTTTAAAATAAAATACAAACCTTATTAGTTAAAGTAATGAATTTGGCAGGGAGCCGAATTTAAATTATTTTAAATAATGTATTATTGATTACCTCAAAATATAGGCATAGTCCACGCACGTATATAGCCTCAGTATCAAAACTGTCGAATCTTAACGAGTCATTTGCAATTTCCTGAGCTTCCTGGCAGCGTCCAAGCATTGCCAAACATTCTGCTTTTGTGAGCTTCGCCCTGAAAACATGACAAAAAACTATCTACAATGTAATCTACAGTTTACAAACATAAGTAGTCAGGTGACACAATTACAGTAGTTAATCCAATAAAAAAATATATAGAAATAGAGAATTTCATAGTATACATATTGTATGATATGAAAATTAAAGTTTTTAAAATCTGCAACAACTATTACATTCTTTAACGAGATTACTGCCAATTGAAAAAAAACCCTAAATATCATTTCAGACCAGCATGTTGATGACCTCCACTTTTACTTCATTACAGATTGATAAATCTTTTGCTAGGTATCCGTTATTTATTAAAATATAAATTTTACTTGGTGCATGATGGGCTGTAGTCCAGACAGCGGTCCATACAGAAGACTACGCGGCGGTAGTCGTTTGCCTCCATGGCTCGCTGCGCGTCTTCGTGAAGTTTCCGCAGCGTCTCTAGAGCGCGCCGCTCGCTGCTAGCACACTCCGCACCGCCCAGCTCACTCGCACGCCGGACTGCCTGCTCGCCTCCTGACAGGTCACCTGGTACACATAATATTTGTTCAAAATTCATGATCATATTAATATATTTTTTTAATGATATAAATGGGATCGCAATAATGTAATTGTTGATAGTGAGTCACACTAGTTTATTATTGTATATTTGTTTTTCTTTCTATAAAGAGGCAAAAATGTTTTTCCTTTTTACAAATAAACTAGTCAGAGGTAACTTTTGGAACAAGAGAATTATTTACCGTTTCTGAGGAAAAACGTACAGGAATGCTAAAAAGCTAGTTGAGTTATAAATGCTATCATCAAATGAAAAAACAATAATACTTCTAACATACACTACTAATCCCAATTTTTCATGATCTCACAAATTGCCAAGTGTGGCTGGCATGGCTAGGCCACCTAGATTTTTAGTCACTTTCACTGAGAATTGAAGACTAATTCATTAATGTTTGCTGTATTTTCCATATGAGAATAAAAACTATTTTATGAAAAAGGATTATAAAAGCCTGGAGGCGCAAAATTCTGAACAAGTTACTTGGCCTTTTTCCACAATCAAAAGTCTGACTAAAGTGGCTAGTTTATTTGAGTTTTAAATGGTTTAAGAACCTGACTTCTCGCGCTCTGGGCTGAGCGAGAGGGAGTGTCAGACTTTTACTGACTATAACCACACCTGTGTCCTTCAGTTGCCCTTTGCGTTCTAGGACTACGGGTTTCCTTTAATATTAAATGATTTAAGAGAGTGTCCATGGAGTTTCTTGCACATTCTTCTTCATAGAGATCTATGCTTTGGAACATGCAATTTAGCTTTACTTTTTTGACTGACCGACATTTTCACAATTCAAAAGTGTCTTATCTTATCTTTGTGGTCTGGTTTCCGCGCTTAGTCCTTATCGGACCATTGTACGTGGGCCATGGCGGTCTTTACTCCAACCAGCCCACCTCATTCCAGAAACAGATGAGCCTCTTCAGTTTGCTCAGGGCGTCCATCAGTGAATTCGGTGCTCCCAAGGTTCGTGTTCTCATCTAGCTGACTGCTGTGCACTCGAGGAGCAAATGCGCGACAGTTTCTTCTGACTCCATGCATCCTCTGCACAGAGGGCTATCTGTGATATTCATTGTGAAGAAGTGTTTGTTCAGGGGTGGTTAGGGATCTATTTACGCTTGGCATGGCTTCTTTAGTCTGTCTGCAGCCCAGTGCCAAGGACCACCACCTTCCCGCTTGAGCATTTGTGTGCTCTCGTAGCTAACCACACAGCTGACAAAAGGGTTTTGGCACGATGGGTTCCGGTCCGATGACCACCGTGTCAGATCCTCGCCTTGCCAGCTCGTCAGCTGCGTCGTTGCCCAGTGATCCGCTGTGTCCTTTTATCCACTGCAGTGTCACAGTTTTATTATTTAACACTGTGATGCGTTCTAGTGCAGAGTGGCACTCTTGTATGAGTTTCGAGGTTGTTGTGGGTTTTTCTAGCAATTGTAGTACCGAGGCACTGTCGAAGATTATGCAGATATGAGTATCCATAATTTTTCTGACTTCTACGGAGTTGACCGCTAGAGTGATGCCAACACATTCTGCCTGGTAGACCGAATTGAGTGCTCCAAGCGGTTTGTATATCTTTATATTAAGGTCATTGGTTTATTTTATTCTATTGGAGAAGACTCCGACTCCTGTTCCGGTGTTCGTCTTGGGTCCGTCGGTGTAAATTCTCAGTTCCTTGAGGCCTGAAATTGTATGGTTGTTCTGCTAGTTGGATGCTGTAGTGTTTTTGGAATTGCTGTGCTTTGGGCGCTTTGTCGTTGGGGGCCGTCATCATGGGCTGTCGCTGAATGGCATCTTCCATAATGCGTGTATGTTAAATTCGAGAGTCTGTTTTCAGGGTGCCCGATAGTTTAAGTCTGAATACTGCGGGGGCTGCTTCCTCCCGCACTATGAGATGTAGTGTAGGCAGTCTTCTTCTCATGCTACTAGTGACTGCTACGCAGGCGTATCGCTGCAATTTTTCAAGTTCTTTTTGGGCATTGCTTAAGTCTGTCCTGGGCCACCAGACAAGGGAGCCATGTTATGATTGGTCGGATCAATGTGGTATATAGCCAGTGGACTTTTGGGCTTATACCCCCGTTTAGTCCCAACATGCGTCTGGATTGCCACATAGATATACTGGCTTTTTTTTTTGCATAGTCCATGTGTTTTGCCCAATTCAACTGATTGTCTAAGTAGACGCCCAAATATTTGGCTACAGCTGAAAGGCTTAAGGTAGTTCCAAAGAAACGCAGTAGTCTCAGTACAGGTAGCTTCCTTTTTTTTGCCTTTGCCTTTTTACCCCACAGCAAAGTAACCTTTATCGTTGAGTCTCTTGACAAAGCTGTGTGCGACTAAGGTGATTAGACACCCCCTTGAGAGCAGCCCTTTGCTACAGCGGCCATTCTTGTGCTATTTATGGTGACTTGCACTGCTCTAAGTTTGAGCATGTTCATGATCCAGCCACTTAAGGTCGGATTGATGCCATGCCTCTCAAGGGCTGTGCTGATACTTCGAAACAAGTAATTGGTCTATTTGGAATAAATGTTTCTGATTCTGATAAAAACAAGCAAAACCTTTTTATTCTTGTATGTCAAGTATGCCAAATCCAAATGAATGATGAAATACTCCTATCTAATGACTGCACAGACATTTTATATTTTTGCTTGTAAACATAAAACTGGAAGAATTAGCCTAATTAAAATTCTGCATTCTGAATTGTAAGGCTTCTGAATTGTAGTAACAGCTGTTTAAGTTAAAATATAGTAATAATATCATCAAAAAGTTTCACACTGGCCTCAAGGCTAAACCACAGAACATATCATGTATTAATATGATAAGTAATTTATCACTGAGTACTGGATGGATGTGTAACATTTGAATGCAAGGTACTTTCCCAGGTTGATAAAAACAACATAATGAATCAACAGTACCATATGAAATCACTTATATAAACATCATTCAATAACAGTGATACAGCAGTACAATTTCAGTAACAAATAGTGAAATTCTAACATTAAGAAGCTGTTCTTATTCTATTAATTCTGCAGTATGGAGCTGCTTTCTTATAAATCAACATTCATAAACTCAATAAAAAAATGGAATAGATTTAAAAAAATTCATTGCTTTTTTTCTCTCTTTTGTTCTGTCATAATTATATTATATTAACCTTTTGAGTACCATAATTAGAGACACAATAGAAAGACAATGAATGAGTGAATGCTGGCATTCCCTTGGGGTTTAATGAATTAATATCTATATAAAAAAAAGTAAACATAATTACCCAGTGCAATACAACATTTGGCCATACGGATGTATCCTTTAGTAAATGTTGAATCCAATGAGACAGCTTTTTGAGCATCATCCAGGGCTTTCTTGTACATGCCCAGCATCATGTAGCATGCAGACCTGTTGCCATAGAATGCTGCATTGTCCGGGCAAAGCTGTATGGCTTCATCATACATAGTCAGGGCACCCTTGTAATTTTTGAATTTGTACAAATGATTCCCACTTTCTTTCTTTTCTTCGGCCACTCTGGGAAAAATTGAGAAAACAAAAAATAAATTAAATTAGTCATTTATAATGATATCTATACATCATTATATTGTAAATATAATGTGCTCACTTGCTCAGCTGATTGGTCAAGATTGTAGAAATGATTCTTCATTAAAGATAGAATCAAAAATCAAGCCTTAGCAATGTTTGGATGAAGATCAAAGTGGTAACAGTAATCCATTAGTATTTATATGCGTCATAAATGTAAAATATGGCTTTGCTATAGTATGCATATCCATGCACTCCCACACACATGATCAGGCTATTGTACTTTATTTAGGTCATAAGTCAAGGCACCCTTAGTGCGATAATTTTAGATTTATTTGATAACTTATAGATCTATCGCCTTTAGTATAAATTTTAGAAATTCTAACTACTTTTTTATGATAAAAAACATGAAGGACTTTGGCATATTTTCACATGCAATTACACAAACATTCATAAATATTTACCTTTCGGGACTCTTCGGAACTAAATTATCGATTGTTAAATCCAAGTCCACTACATCTGAGTCTGCCATTTTATGTTTTGTAATTTTTCAAGTAAATTCCAATTTTTCAAGAATTTATGCCCTCTTTATTTTTACGACGAATTCACAAAAGAACGAAAAGAACTACGTAGGGTTGCCAGACTATGAATCGCACAAAGAGTAGGTATAGGGGAATCGCAATTCGCTCGCAGTCCAAATCATAGACAACAGTATTTTTTAATCAGCCTATTTGGTCTAAAAATTCCTCTAAATGGGAACCCTAAGGAAGACCTTAGACGATTAATTTAGTATAACCCTCGAGGCTCGTAGTTACTCCCACTGGGTCAATTTACATCGCAATATAATTTTAGTCTCAATCAATAGCAAAAACTTTTCAAAATATAGGGAAACGTGTTTTAGAGAGATTACAAATGTGATACGAATGCGAAAGTAACCTTTTGAGTAACGTAATTAGAGACACAATAGAAAGACAATGACCGACAGGGGTTTAATGAATTAAAATAAGATAATTATCCCTTTAACATTACATGTTTTGAATCCGTGAAATTGGTAAAATTACAACTATTCAAAAATGTTTGAAATCGCATTGACACATTCGTGCTCACCATTCACCGATTCACCTCGATGGAACATTTGTATACAAAGTACGCGAGGAGACTAACGAGCGTGATGTTTACAAAATTATGCGTGCTCGCCATTCGCCTTCTCGCCACTCGCACGAATATATAAATTACAGCTTGACATGAATCTATACGTATTGAATAGGTTTTTATGATGCCCTTGAATTTACCGACCAAGCTTTACAATAAGTATCAAAACTCATGTTAATTTAGATCACTAATTCCCAAAGTGATCCACCTGCACCCTTAATGGGCACATAAATATACATAAACATTTTTATGACACATATAATAAGCATGAAAGGTAAGTTGGAGAAACCAAATCTCTTTTAAGCCTTTCTTTGTTGAATTTAATTAAATGAGTGTGCGTGTGGACCATCATGAATGGTTTATTGACTGAATGTTTTTTAACATTATTTTATATTGGCAACTCAGATATATGTCATCGGAGATTGATTGTTCGCATAATGTCAAAAAACTAGTTTCGTGTCGTAGTCGTACTGTCGTCTAATACACTGTCTGTCGACTGTGTTGTGGATGTAGGTTTATGTCTCGGATTTAATATTTGTCATTATAATTATATACAGGTCTAGTACTAACTTGATAACTATTACAGTTTCCTAGCAAATGAAGCGAAAATGGAGGATGAAGACGTATCCGTGAGTGATGTTTTGCATAATAACGGTGATATCGAATGGCAACCACTGGCACTCACTTTAGTTGAGTATCCAAAAGGTAAGTTTAAAATAAATTAACTTGGTCTCTTACTACGCTATTCTCGCACCACTTGTGATCCATAATATCTGTATTTTCAGGAGACTGGCTTGGAAAGTTCTTCGCCTTTATAAGCCTGTCCCCATTTGGAATAGGCGCTGGATTTGTTGCGCTTATTTTGTTTCGTCGTGATCTTCACACTGTAAGTCGAGACATTTGTTATAAAACTTGATAGTGCCACACAAAATACAAATTTAAAGCTACGAGTCCTAATACCTCTGAGATGAGTTAAGCTTTAACCTATTTTCTGCTTTAATATAATTGTAAATTGTCATTTATAGAAGCTATAAATAATATTTACATACTAAGTTGATTTGAGTAATGATTTCCATTAAAGATGACACTTTTCCATTTATTTTGATTGGCTATCTACAGTAGTCATTTCATAACATAAGGTAATATGAAATTACTTATAATTTAAATATTTCTAAAAATGATTTTCTTTTCTTACAGATAACTTTTTTCACTGGCACATTGGTGAATGAAGTATTGAATATAATATTAAAACACATAGTATGTGAAGCCAGACCACTTTCTAGAGGAAACTTGTACAATGAATATGGAATGCCATCATCACATGCTCAATTTATTTGGTTCTTTAGTACTTATGTTCTATATTTTGTTTTAATCAGGTGAGCTTTTCCCTCTGTTTGCATTTTCATTTTCTTTGAATAATCCTACTTGCTTGTCTTTAAAATTTTTAACAGTAAGACATTATAAAAACCATAAATGTGAGAGAATGCCAAGTTCTCTACAATGGCTTCTCTCCTCTCATCTTATAATAAAAGTGTGATCTAACTGTAAACTAACTTCACTCAATTTTTCTTTAACCTCTCCAATACCATAATTAGAGACACAATAGAAAGACAATGAGAGAGTGAAAGCCAGCATTCACTTGGGGTTTAATGAATTAAATCATAGATCTTGTCTTGCACAACATTCTTCAGTTACTTTAGGTAATATTTTTTTGTTCTTTGTAACTCAATAGTGCAACTTTGCAGTGTGAGTTTGACCTAAGAACTTAAATTTTGTACAATTTAGTCAACTGTGTTTCTTCTTGCCAAGTTGACACTTTAAAGTAACAAAGAATATAGAACATTTTCAATTAAAGTATCTGAAAAGATATGGTAAACTGAATATTAAGTATCTGTAGGTCTCAGTGCTTTTATTATATAGAACTTGGCATTCTTTCACATTGATGTTTTTGGTGGGTTATCATTACTTTTTGCTAAGCATACTGGTTTCTCGGACTGATATTAATACGGATATATCACATTTGCAAATACTTTATTGGTTAATTAGAGTAAAATCATAATAATAATAAAATAGAAGGTAGATGTCTAGTCTATGAGGGTAATATCAAACAGAATCTATAGCGTATTTATTACACTCATTTTTGAAAAGTGTCTCAATTAGATTCTATACTACTAATAAACCACTAAAAAAAAACACAAAATTTTTATTCAGTTGCTTAGTACCCTAAAAATGCATTTAAAATTTAAATTTTCAAATTTCGCGTGTTTTTGACGAAAATGTAGAAAGCAGTGGACTCCATAATTATTTACTCTGCTGTCGTTTCGTCAGTTGGCTGTGTAAGCTAATGCGCTTATCTTAGCATATCTTGTAGTGGGGCTGGCCCTGGGCCAGAGCACTTCGACCCTTCTGGATCTTTTGTGCTGTTCCCCTCCTGTCTACTCAACCCCTAGCCCTCCGTGCACCTTCTTCATGAGTCCCAGTATGGGTTTGATGGGGCTGAGCCTGTAGTCCTCTGGTCTTGGATATGGTTGGCCCAGATACTCTAGTCTTTTGGAGCCTAATGCTGCACAGTTGCACAGTAAGTGTAGCATATTCTCCTCTGCATCTCCACAGAACCTGCAAGTCGGGTCGCTTGCTAGTCCCATGTTGTGGAGCTGTTTGTTGGTGGCATAGTGCCCTGTGAAGACTCCTGTAATTGTTTGGAGCTGTGATCTGCTGTACCTCCATAGTTATTGGGTCCAGGCCTTATCTATGTCATTGAGAAATAGCTTTGCGTGTTTCTGGCCCGTTGTGTTGCGCCAGTGTGTGCTGTGTATCTCCAACGCAGCCCTATTCAATGCTGGGTTGATGACCCTTGGCGAGAGTCCTATGAAGGGTTCCGGTCCGTGTAGGGGTGTCTCGGATCCTTTCCTTGCCAGAGTGTCGGCTCTTTCGTTACCTTCTACTCCTGTATGACCTGGCACCCAGATTAATCTGACCTGGTTGCGCCTTCCTATCCGGTTTAGTATTTTAAAACAGTTCAGTACCAGTCCAGAATCCACTCTATTGGACGTGAGTGCTTTGAGTGTTGTTTGGCTGTCGCTTAAAATGTAGATAGTGTCCCCTTCGGTGCCACTGTCTAGTATTTCCTGCGCGCATGCGATTATGGCATAGGTCTCTGCTTGGAATACCGTCGCCAGTTTGCCCATGCTTAGGCTGAGGTTGCAGTTGTCGCTATGCACCCCCGCTCCTGTACTGGTGTTCATTTTAGAGCCATCCGTGTACCATACCTGATTGTTCCCTTTGTGGGGTTTTATACCACCTTTCCATTCCTCCCTACTCTAAGCGAATGCGCTTAGTATGGCCGATCAGTTGACAGATGACAGCTGTCACTTTATTTTACACAGCCGAATGACGTAATAACATGGTGGCTACTATTTTAAAGTGATAAAGAACAGATAATAAAAACAGAAAACTTTGAATTGAATTTTAAGATTTATTTTATGAACTAAAACCAACACTTACCAACTGCACTTTACCTAAGCTATCTTAATTATATATTTCTAGACTTTTTCTCATATAGAGTAAAATACCCTATTGGGAAATGCAAGATAAGAATTTCAAAACAAAACCATAATAGGATACACCTAAGTTTAACCTCCGGTGTGCAGCTGTAACTAGTTTTAGTCACTATGATGAAACCTACACCTAGTTCTCACCGAAGATAAGTAGGATACATCTAAGTTTAACCACATGTGGCCGGCTGCACCTAGTTGTAGCCAATTAAAACTAGGTGTAGCTGCACTTCGTCTATTAGCCGTAACCACAGAATAAGTAATAGTACAAGTATAATAGTGCCGTAACATATATACGTGGGACACTCGGATAGTTTTGAGAAACTAAAAAAAAACATACTTCTATGGATAAAATATTTATATTTAATCTTTTCAAAGAACTCTCCACCAGCCTCTAAACAAAGTTTCATGCGTCTGAAACAATTTTCGAAACATTTTTTCCAGTCCAGCCTTCTCGAACGCTGCTAGCGCGTCTTCCGGCGATGAAACTGTATCCCTTTCAGTTAATTTTTTATTTTAGGCAATAAAAAGAAGTCACACGGTACCAAATCAGGATTGTTAGGAGGGTGCCCCAAGACTGACCTGTGTGGTGAACAGGAAGTCCCTCGTTTTGAGCACTGAGTGCGCGGGTGTGTCGTCATGGTGGAGCAGTACCCCGCGGAGCCCGGTGTTCGGTCGCTTGTTGCTTATTGCAGACAAAAGTTCTGGCAGGCATTTTGCGGTATACCATTCGGCGTTGATGCTGCTTTCGTCTCGTAATGGAATTGCAATCAGATACCCCGTCAAAGTGAAGAAACTAGCGATCAAAATTTTCCCTGCGCTTCTCGATCGCTTTCGTAGGCGTTGGTTCGTTTTGAAACTGCCTAACTGTTGACTGACGCTTTGTTTCTGGATTGTATTGATAAACCCAGGATTCATCACTTGTCACAATGTCGTAAATGCGCCGAGACGAGCCTGCTTCAAATCTGAATAAATTTGAATCATATCACGGCACTACTCCACACGGGTCTGCTTCTGAGCTTCGGTGAGGTTGTGTGGCACCCTGCGGTAAACTATCCTCCTCACGCGAAGGTGCTCGTGTAAAAGCTTGTGAACGCTTCCCGACCCAATCTGCAGTGTATGTTGAATCTCTTCGTATGTAATTCGCCTGTTTTCTTGAATTATTTTTTTTACTGCCAGCACACTTTCTTCCATGACAAACGTCGTAGGATGACCATTCCTTTGTTCATTCCCGAAAGCAAGGCGACCGTGCTTGAACTCGCTATACCAGCGGTAGATGGTTGCTTTTGAAGGTCCTTCATCCATAAAAGCAATTTGAAGTCGATCAAATGACTCATCAGGTTTTGGCCACATTTAAAATCATAGAAAATCATCGCATGATAATGTCCTCGATGCAGATCCATTATTAAATAAGACACGATAATTTGGTATGGCTCTCGAAAAAACATGTGGAGGGAAATTCAAAATTCGAACAATGTTATTTTTACTTTTAAATAACCAAAGTTTTCAAAATAATTACAAGTGGCCAGTTCCATAAATAAAAACTTTCTGAGTGGCTTGGTATATACTTTTTTATCAAATGTATTTATGCACCATCGGAATGTAATGAAACTATAACCATTTTTACATAATCACTCCTATATTTAAAAAGTACCTATTGTAATTTATTTCAGATTACACCACATAAATAATAACAGTATAATATCAGCACTGTGGAGGGTGATAATTGTGGGCGGCTGTATGTTCTTATCATTGCTAGTGAGCATTGCAAGGGTGTATCTACACTACCACACTACATCGCAAGTTGTAGTGGGAGGCATAGTTGGATTCATTTTTGCAACTCTATGGTTTGCAGTAGTACATAGAGTATTCACTCCACTATTTCCGCAGCTTGTGTCACTGTAAGTATATATTATCATTATAGTTTATGAAATCATTTTGCTTAGTTTTGATAACATGGTTAACTAGCTGGACGATTGGCCACTGCATTGTGTGTCACAGATTCGATGCTGACACAGAAAAAAATATTAGTATGGCCTACAGATAGAGTTTAAATGTTTACTAATAGAACCACATAATATGAGAAATTCGTATAAAAAAATAAATATTCTTGTCGATAGGTAGATTTAAAAAAAAATTGTGACACACTGTTTGTTATCAAGCTCTTCCGGAACGGCTTAACTGATTTTTATGATTTTTTTTTGTGTTTAATTTGTAGGCCTGGGCCTAGGTCGTAGGCTATTTTTTTACGCTCCTACCCTCAGTCCCCATTTTTATTTTTATTTTTTATATGGCAGAATGTTTGCCAAGTCAGCTATTATAATAAAAAACTTGTTTGCAATTTTTCAGGAAACTATGTGAAATGCTGATGATAAGGGATACAACACTGATACCCAATGTGTTGTGGTTTGAGTACACGACGTCGCGACAGGAGGCGCGGGCGCGCGGGCGCAAGATGGCAGCTCTAAAGCCGACACAATGACGGTACGCTTGCGCGCGGCCGCCGGGCACGGCATCACGGCCGCGCGCGTGACGCCTGGCGGCCGCTGCGGCGCTGGCGCTGCTGGGCGGCGTGCTCCTCACTAAATCTGATCCTGCTCGGTCCCTCCTCCCCTGAACATCCATCTAAACTTCTAATGTGACCAGGTAGGAGTTCATTTCACGTAACGGTCATGGTGAATTCTTAGCTTACATAATACATTTACTAAAAATGATGTTGTAATCTTAATGATGCAATAATAATTGATTGTAATGCTAGGTTTATAGGTAATGTGTAGTGTAAATGTTCCTTCGAAGTTGATTTGATGTGTTAATTGTACAGTTGAGAATTTTATAATAATTGAGGTAGAATTAGTCAATGATAATATATGTTACTGTTCATGTGTTGATTTGTCAGTAGAAAATGTTTAGATTTTGTTTTTCCATGCTAGTATTTGCACGCATTACTTAATAGCCAATAATTACTTACAAGGCGAATTTAATGTGGACACATTAACAGTAACATAAAATGATTTACATACCTATAACTTGTAGCCCCACGCCTCGATAAATTAAAGCAACATTTTTAACAGAATATAAGTAAATTTTAATACACTAGGAGTATTAAATTATAATACAAAAAGCCTCATGGTTTCCACGGTTGTGTTATAATATAGGTATACTTGTATAAACATTAAACAACTAGTAAAAATAAGCAATTCAATAACATTAAAATTGTATTTTTAATAACATTAAGAATCATGCTTATACAAGGTACTTTTTATGGCTCCAACATTTAAAAATCTATGATAATCTTATATACTGGTTTATATCTGTTTATGGGCCTATGCTGACAACATACTATTGCAATCGAGCTTTCGACGCGGGCGTACATACATTCTGAGCTCGGATTTTTTGCATATTGTTGCATCTGCACTGCCGAATGTGCGTTAATTATCGCCTTCATAAACCTGACAGTCATCCTAGAATGATTTTTGCCAAATTATAATTAATGTGAATTATGTTTTATAGAGGAATGCAAAAATACATTCGGTATTTGGACCTTTGATTGACACTGAAATGAGACTAACAAGTTCAATATAATGCTAGATTAGTTTTTACTATTTCCAACTTAAATAAATAGGAACCATAGAACAAGTAAATAATCCGAAATTTATAGCAGCCCACTGTTTGATCCATAGAACTTTCTAGGATTCGCTAGTAATAATAAAAGGACACTCCTTTTTGATATAAAATCTAAATGTTTGTGGAGTCGTTAAATTAATTTATTTAAGATATTTCCTAACAAAATATATCTATATTATGAAATAGATACTGACAAAGATTCTACCTACATCATATTCATAAAAAATCAAATTAATTTGGTAATACATTAATGTAAATTAAATAAATAATGGTGCAGTTCTGATGAAAGTGGAAATAATTATAGTATTATACATGTAGACATACAGCCTCGATCAAAAGTATTAGGCATTCATGACATCTCTCAGTTTTTAGAGAACTTTTTTCATAAATTGAAATAAATTTAAATTATTGTAACTTTACATTGCTTTTTATTATTTTAAAATCAATATGTTGTTGAACCATTCTATCACGTCACACCCAAATATTTCGCAAACTCCCGAAGCACTCTTGCAGCTCTAGTCCACTACCCTGCCGCTGTTATAATGTGGCGGTTGAAACCATGCTCCAGACTAAATTCTTCGTCTACTCTGTGACGAACAAAGCCACGTCAAATGATCTAAAATTTATAAAATAAAGATGTGATTTTCTTTATTAATTTTAGACTGAGTTTTATTTTCAAATAATTTTGTAACATTTTGTTAGGGCATCGAATTGACTAATTTATCGGTCGAGAGTTTGATTCGTGTGACCAAGCAATTTTTCAAACAATAGTTTTCATTTTCTGCTGCATTTATCGTAAAGATGCAAAGCTGGGTGCCTAATACTTTTGACCAAGGCTTTTTACGTAAACATACTTTACGTTGTTTCTGCATTTACTCATTTTAATAATATACTTAGATAGTACCAAACAAATTTGAACATAAACACAAACAAAATATTTTAGAACAGATCATGACTACAATACAGAAAGATTACATATGTCCTATGTACTCTTAAATTGACGTAAATACCCTCTTATTTACAATAAATATGAATTTTTGTACAATATATTAGCCAACCATCCAAAAACTACTAATGAGTACCTAAATATTGCTTAAAAATAATACGCTTAAAGTGAATGAGTACCGTAGAGTTACTTTACGTTACTTTGGCCCTGAGGTATGACTTTGGCCCAAACTCATTAACTAATAGAAACAGAGTTTCTCTTGTTCCTATTGGATAATAAGCTTTTCCAAAGTTATACCCCAGGGCCAAAGTTACTCTACTTTACTCGGCATATTATATAATGGAACTTACTAGTGCCAGCTTGCATACTAATACATAAATTCCAAATACTTGCTGTTAAATAAAACCAGATAATTGTTTAGAGCTTCAAAGACTTATTGTAATTCAGAGCTTTCTTCAAGTACCTGAAAGTGGTTTTTGGGTGGCACTTCCGAGTGTGATATTCTTTTTTCGTAACAAAATATAGACTTAAATTGTATTTTTGTAATACGGTAGTGATATATTATAATTATAGTCTTGAATAGTGAATTGGGAAATTGAACGTAGTGTCGATAGCATACATTAAGAAATTACTATACGGTTAGCGGAGGCTCCATCTGGCGGTAAACTTAAGGGTGCGAAAGGTGCGATTCATATTTTTGGACTAAATAGAGACATCAAAGCTTAAATTGATTTTTTTAATACCCCCAATTTTTTGATTCAAGGTATGAATGCCTTTCACTGCCTCCCTGTAACTTTTAAACAGTTAAATCAGGAGAGGCACAATTTTCATTTTCTTGGACGGACCCATTTTAGTTTATCATAATTTAAGTTTTATAATGTACACCTTATTCTCTTTCATTACCACCCATTGGACCATATTTGCATAAATTCGGTTGTTCTTTCCCACTATCACACAAGTTGTGGGACCCTAGGGAGGAACATATCTATGGACCATCGCTAGAAAGCCTGCTGTCATATAAAAACAAACCGTATCTAAATCGGTAGTCTCGTTTAAGAGCTACGGTGGCACAGACAGACAGGTGCATACACATCACACATAGCGGTCAAACTCATAACACCTCTTTGTTTCGGGGGTAAATGGGCCCAAACCTTTACATCAAGATAAACTGTTATCTACTAAGATATTCACATATAACTTCACCACTTTGGTTATTCCATAATCCATATATATCCATATATTATCACGAAAGACTGCTGAAGAGTGAAAAAGGCATAGAAAAGTGTTGCTTAGTACTCCATTTATTGTTTCAATAATAATCAAAGGCAGTACGCTACTCTACAGTTCCAACGCACACGAAGAAATGTTTAGACTCCATTAGGCTTCCAGTGCTGCACCGAGAACCTAGCTGACATGCGTCGGATCCCCTTCTGGAGCCCTTTTAGGATTTGCGGTACGGAAATAGCTTTTATAAGTAGCGGGGTTACCATGACGTTCAAAGTAAGATTGTTTCATTCTTATTTCAGTGTGGGTAAGAGACAGAACTATACAGGTTGTCTAGCGCCATCTCTTACCCACACTGGAAATAAGAACGAAACAACCTTACTTTAAACGTCATGTTACAGGTCTAGAACGCATATACAGACAAGTTTATAATAAATTCTAAAATCATATAATAGCAATAGATTTTATAGCCTTATTATATACAATGTACACTGTTTAAAAGTGGTCACCTCATTAATAGACGAATTTTTCATACTCCAGGTAAAGATATTATTGTAATTCTACTTATCTGCTTAATATTCTCAAAAATATGTAATTATGACTGTATATATTTGAACAAAGGGCCTGACTATAACAATCTGCCTGGGCGCTTTGTGAATACTACCCTTGTTTGTGGTACACGCGGACAGTTAGGAGCAGCTAGAATATAGCAAGTTTCACGCGCCCCGGTTGATTTTTATAATTATATACTATGGACGTACGAGTATCTGGACGTATGCACACGCAATAGAACAGGATGTAAATAAAAATACTACAAATGGAATCGATCAGTATAATAATAATAATAATATGTATTGTTAAAATAATGTTTTTGCTCATGTGTTCGTAGTGATTAAGAATTATTTTCTTTAAATATTTTGAACTCTAGTGATATTTTTAATTACTTACATATTTATAATCTAATTATGCAGCTACAAGTTTGCGTTATGAAAATGCTTGTCGTTTTAATCACCCATTAAAACGACAAACATTTTCATAACGGAAACTTGCGATAACTTACTTTTGCAGGTAAATATTGCATATTTTTAATTTTAACTTTAAATGATTCAAAGCTTTCGAAGGAAGATTACAAAAATAATAAAAATATTTGATTTTTACACTTTGTGCCTAGTTTCCTAGCTGCCCAAACGAAAATGGGTAGGGTAAAGCCGTGTACGCACGTACGAACACGAACATAGCGAACACAAACACCAAACATGAACATTTGGTTTGTGCGTATGGATGGCATATTCGAACACGAACGCGAACATAGTTCGAAACAAGTTTGCGCACAACAGTCGTGAACTCTCTCAATAGCCATGGCGGTGTAATTGGAAGCGGTCGATTGTGAAGTAGCTAAAAGTTTTTTGGTGTTCGCATTGATTCATGAAGAACACCGTCTATACGTGGGACACTCAGAAAGTTTTGAGAAACTAAATAAAAATCTTTTTACAAAAAGGAAATTCAACCGACTTTAATGTAATAAAAAAACCGGGCAAATGCGAATCACAAAAAGTTTTTTTTTGGTGACGTAACTACAAATTTACAGTTTTCAGATTTTTTCCTATACTTGTGCTATGAGACCTTGCTTCATGCCAAATTTCAGGATTCTAAGTCAACGGGAAGTACCCTATGAATTTTGATTCGATCGTTTTTTGCGACATAAACGGCCGTATCCGTTTCTTTTTCGCTAACTCAAAGTTTGATTTTTGAAAGCTTCAAAGGACCGCAAACTTGAGTAGGAACTTTTTAGGGTTCCATTTTTTCCTTTTGAGATACGGAAGCCTAAAATCACTGAAAAGTGCAAAATAACTTTAATTTCTGAAGTCGGTTGTTTCTATAATCGTTTTGTCTCTTCATTATTTAACACCGACTTCGGAAATTAAAGTTATTTTGCACTTTTCAATGTTTTTTACATTGAAGTCAGTTGTGCTCTTCTTTGGTAAAAAAAATAAAAAAAATTACACTTTTTAGTTACCACCACTAAAAGGTACCCCTCAGCCATTGCTAGAGTGCATCTCATGACAATTGTAATAATCCAAACACGGTTAGATTACATTATTTTATTACAGAGTTCCGGTGCCTAACTTCAGGCTTCGTCATCAGATCAGTATTCCCCCTCTTATATAAGTCAGTTATCGACTACACGTAAAAATAAGGCAATTTTACTTGTTACGACGGTTCTGCTGTGAGCAGTTCTGTTCCATATCTTCGGAGTTCATGATCAGATCATAACAGTATGGGACCAACTCGGAAGCATAACATGTCAATTAAAAAAAAAATATCATATTTTTTTTCATGTTTTTCAGAACTCCGTCGTTTATGGACCGATTTGCAAAAATTTTTTTCCCCTAATGGGATATGCTTCCAGTTTGGTTCCGTTTTTTTTTCAAAATCCATTTCTGATGATGGGATCCATGAGGAATTGAGGGAACTCCTCAAATATTATAAACAACTATGTAGTGATTTTGGTATTTTCATCGAGAACTTAAGCATTTACAGTCAAAAAATAACATTTGATGAAGTGGAACTGATGAAGAAGACCAGAAATGGTCAACGGAACTTCATACTCACATAGATATCACAATGTAAATAGTTAAGCGACTATGACAATACAAATAAATGAATGGTTCTGAATTGTTACGTTGAAAATGGTATCATCGAAGGGATCTGATGATGATGATGGAGCCGGAAGGTAGGCACTAGAACTCCGTAATTAATCAATGTAACCTAGCAGTGTTTGGACTTATTAGAATTTTCATGAGATACACTTTGGCTATAAGGTACTATCGAACTGATCTGATGATGGAGCCGGAAGGTAGTACAAGAACTCCGTAAGTAATCAATTTATCTTAGCCGTGTTTGGGCTTATTAGAATTGTCATGAGATGCACTTTGGCTATAAGGTACTAGGTAAGCTGGAAGGTGGAAACACACAGGAACTTCACAATATAACAGGTACATCCTAGCAGTGTTTGGGTTAATTGGAATTGTCGTGAGAAATAGGCACTCTGTTTATAAGTGTATCGCAACAAAAAAGTGAAATATAAACTTTTTACAAAAAAAAAATAACCGACTTCACTAAAAAATAAAAACACTAAAAGGATTAAAATAACTTTAATTTCGGAAGTCGGTGTTAAATAAGAAACAAACAATACCGAGAAATACGGACTTCCGAAATTAAAGTTATTTTAATCCTTTTAATGTTTTTATTTAGTGAAGTCGGTTATTTTTTTTTTGTTTAAAGTTTATTTTATTAAATCTTTTTCAAAGAAATCTACACCAGCCTAGTTTTATAACAATAACAACCAAACAAAGTTTCATGCGTCTGAACCAATTTTCGAAACATTTTTTCCAGTCCACCGCAGACACCTCTTCCACGGTCTTCTCGAACGCTGCTAGCGCGTCTTCCGGCGATGAAAACTGTATCCCTTTCAGCAGATTTTTTGTTTTAGGGAATAAAAAGAAGTCAAATGGTGCCAGATTAGGACTGTAAAGAGGGTGCCCCAAGACTCTGACCGGTGTGGTGTCCAGGAAGTCCCTCGTTTTGAGCTCTGAGTGCGCGGGCGGGTTGTCATGATGAAGCGGAGAATACCCCGCGGAGCCCGGTGTTCGGTCCTTGTTGCACACTGCTACTACAACTACTCCTTTGTTCATTCCCCAAAGTAAGACGACCGCGCTTGAACTCGCTATACCAGCGGTTGATTGTTGGATGGATGGATATTACATAAAAACCTTTTTTCGCAAAACTTTCTGAGTGGCCTGGTACAGAACATAATAATAGGTTCGCCGCAAACAAGCTTGACGAACAGAGTGTTCGATGTTTGTTATAGGTAAACACGAGCGAACCAAGTTGCGTATCATAAAACGCAACAAATTTATTCGTACGTGCGTACACGGCTTAAGGTGGTTACTCCTGGGTAGAATGCGAAATTCAAATTTAAGGAAACTCAAGAAAGATTATAGTTTCCTTAAAAATAAGTTATTCAATAAGGTTTGCTGAACTGAGAGAGTTGTATTGTGATTATAATTCCGTTAATAAATAGCGAAATACGTATTACGGTAGCCAATTATATTTTAATTGACATACAACTTGACACACATCTGCAAAATAACTTAAGAAAAAAAAATCGCGGGCTACCCTGGTGATTCCATCTTAAATAGCACAGTAACAGTTTCAGGAAAATTGGGTTTACTGATTATAGAAAATTGAATCCCTTTTAGTAAATTTTATTTATGCTGGAAACAAAAGGCAGATACACGAACTAGATTGCTGAAATGTAACTATTAAGACGCTTAAACATTCGCTAGAAAGTCTAATAATTTGTTACTCCATCTATGGATTAAACCAAATCACCAAGATTTTTTTATTCCTGATAGGCTGGGGCTTGACCACTCTCTCACTTTCGATGTGGTCGAAGATGGAACATGCTTGCCGAGAAGTAACCTATTCACTCTTGATTAAAGATCCCCAAGGGTCAGGTTGTAGCCATCAGGAAAAACAGAATCCGGCAGGGAATTCCACTCCTCACGCACAAGGAATGGTTATTCCGCATTTGTTGGTTTTGCTCATTCCATAAATGGAGTTTCTAGCATATACATCGTCCTAATAGTCGTCGCGCCGAATGGAGGTGAGTGCCTTCCGACGCCATGTTCGCTTTCTATTAGGACGACGCCTAACAATTACTTATTGTGTCCCAATATTTTAATGAATATCTGTTAAATTTTGATAATCTGATAACATTGTTCTAACTTAAAACTGTTTGTTATAATTTAAAAATTCGTGTTTTCTTTCAATTGGTTCACTAAGTATGAACTTACTTAGTGAACCAATTGAATGTGTACTGTGTTATTGACTCTTGGTAATAAGGGTGAGAACACACTGAGCAGTATAAATCCATGTTTTGTTCTATCTCTGTTCTCAGTACTTAGGGATTCTGGAAGCACGATATGTACGCGGATCGCCGTTACAAGTTGCCTTAATATTACTGTGATGCAGTCATACGCACCAACCTAATATAAATGTTATCAGCTAATTTACGGTGATAAATCAACATCAAGTTATACTGGACGAGGCATCACATATCGGCCGGCGAGCAAAGCGCAGTTATTGTAAACAGTACACAATTATCAACATTTAATATTCATTGACATGTGTTGATATGACTCTAATTTGAGATGCGCATCTTGGTCATCCGTTGATGCCGCAATCTCTGGCTGATGAAAGTTTATTTATTTCAATCATGACAGTATTAAGGTCGATATTTGTTTGACAATGACAAAAGCTGCGTCTTAATCGATGTTCGTCGACGCTATCGCGTTAATGTGGCAAGTGCAGGCGATATAGAAGAATGACAGAGCGGGTGGGTGTACAGCGAAAAAGCTCCTCAGCTTCCTCATATCGCGTGCCTTGTGCTGAATCACTAGCTTTTAAATCTATGTTAACAAATCATGGCCGTAGCACAAGTCACACGAATACATTATTTCATATTTGAGTAACATGGCTCGTCACCTTTTGGTTCGTCGCTAATTTACTATCTAGCTTGATGTTGATTAGTCGTCCATTGCTAGTGTGTTTTCATCCAGAAAATATATATAAACGGTTCTTAATAAATTAAACAATATGCAATTTATAGATTTATATAATGCTAGTAAGTTTAAATTGTTATTTTGTATATAAATCGTTTGATAATATATGATTAGTTAGTTCTTCTGTTCCATCTGTAATCTTCATAATTATCTGCGAAAACTGTGGTACAGTTTTGGTTTTGGTTTTATCGACTAGTGAAAGCTTCAGAATATAATTTCGCCTTACTTGATGAGAGACCTTGCGTTTAGTATGTCATTTGAACTCAATTCTTCCGCGGTTGATTGATTAGTGCTTCCAGTGTGTTTTCTTTTCTTTTTTATGTTACTGTCGGACCATTCTCTGTCAGTGATTTCACCGTCTGCATCATAATCACTTGATATACCTTTTCAAATAATTATGTTAGAACCTTTACAAGTATTGTTAAAAAGAGAAAGACGAAGAAATTGGGTAAATATTTATTATTGTTTGTTGATATTAGAAGAAAATTGTTAAAATTACTTACAGTTGCTAAGTAGTCCAGAGTCTACAGAACCATATGAATTGCTGTTTTCAGTCAAACTTTCCATCCATTGCTGTAAACAACAATATAATATTATAGAATAAAATTGACTTTTATTTTATTTCAAACATTAAAGCTACTCGTCTGATCACAGTGTATCAGAGTGTACTATATAAATAATTATTTTTAATGTATTTATATATTTTTTTGGTTTATTTTGATTTCCGTTCATGTATCGCAAATGCTCTGCAAAGGAAACCGCTCAGCACACTCCGATACCGACCGACGATGTGGAGCTTTGACCACTGCTGGACCCTGGGCCCTTTACACGACATGGTACAATGTCAGGCGTGTGAGCGAGAAAGAGAGATGGAGCTATACACCATTTATAGCTCCCTTTAACAGTTCAGTTTAGGTCGTCAAATGGATCATGTTCTAAAAGCTGACCGACGTTATCCACAGGATACTGAATATATGCGTCCCTTATACAACACTTGCCGTTGTTTAGTAAATTGTCTTTTTTTTTTTTTTTTAATTTAAACCTGTTTCGGCTTGTTTACAAACGCAACATGTGGTACCTTATCGGGCGGAATCAAGCGATCTGCTTTTTTCATGAACGTAAAGTTTGCTTTCTGGCCAAGGTCTACTAGATGCCTTGTTACTTCGGTTGTTGACATCGCCTTGGTCAGCATGCCTTGCAGTGTTTTGGGATCTTTGTCAAGTAACCCCGGAAACATAATAGCCAATGGTTTCATTTGAGGTCCATCTTCGCATTCTACCTAAAAATAATACTTTGTTTTCACAAGAGTCTGGTAAACCATTTTAAATAATATCTTTTATAAAGTAATCATAAATGTAAACGAAATAAAAGGAGTATGTAAGGACTAATTCTGGTTCGTTTACTTAAAAAAAGTAGTAGGCAGAAAAAAATGGAGTTTATCACAGAATTATTTGAGAAAAAAAAAACAGTGAGGTACCTACCCTTAGTTGCGAAACAAACCTTTCAGAGTTTGAAAAGAAAATAACAACTACCGAACAGTTTTAATGAAGCCATGGTTTCTATTTCCGTATTCTATTGAATGGGGAGGTAAAAATCTACGAAAGGCTAAGGATATCTACCTTATCCTATTCCTTAAATATGTAATTATTAGAAAATGAAGTACCCCACCGCGTCTGTCTGTCGGTTCTCGATTAACTTAAAAAGTACTTATCGGCTTTTCATGCATTTTAGACAGTGGTTCATCAAAGGTTTGAGTGTAGTTCGCCGAGAATTTCTAAAGGACATCACCCACGCTCCATACATTTTTGGTCCAAATTTGAAAGTATAAAAAAAAAAAAAACTGTATTCAGTTAGAACTTATTTTCACAAACATTTTTTATTACGGCAACAACGCTGTGGGACCTACACCCTTAGTTTTGAGTTCAAAAATTATTGGTTTTCAATTAAATAAGTTCTTAATATCTCACTATAAACAGATTAAAATAAAATACAGGCCGTTTGTAGTTGTTTCTTCCTTGGGTTATTTATTTATTTTTTATATGTTGAGATTTTCAAAAAATAAAAATATTTGTATAACTAACTCTCAAAGCTTTAATTGTTTAGAAAAATCATAATCTAATCAAGTGTATAGTAGTCCTCTGGAACCATTGTAACATTTCCTAATGCCAATATGCCTCGGATATGAGGGAGAGTTCATATCGGAAGGCAGGGTTGCGGTGTTTCAAAGTAGTTTCAAAGAAACGCTTCGAAAGCGTTTCATGAACTGCCGGATGGTAGGCATTTTGAGATCTCAATGAGGGTTTCATTTCAGAACAAAACAGGAAGCTCCGGAGATTTTTAGGATTAGATTTTGAAGCATTTAGCTTCTATGGAGGTGACGGGGATTTGCGAAGTCAGGGTAAGCATATGTCATGATGGTACGGATGATCTATGTAAAAATTCGCAATTTGCACTTGAGTAATCATTGCTACGGACTGGCAGGATGTAGCCTGTATAGAGCCTGCTTTGTGCGAAAGTGGCACACGAACAAATCTGCTATATGTACCTACTCAGCAAAGGTCAAATGCTGGTCTAGGATCATACTGAAGTATTTAGCTTGCTTCTCCCAAGGGACCGGTTTACCATACATTGTGATCAGAGTGAGAGCCTCGAAGGACTCTTGCTCGTATTGGCGGGGAGATGGAAGCGCTCCCTCTATGCGATAGAGGAAGGTACGATTGATTACGACATTCGATTACGATGAGTACAAGACAATTTGGCATACCTAGTTGATTTAGCTTATATAATAAACCATTGTGTCAGAGTTTGTCAAAAGCTTTGTGTCGAAGAACAAGACGTCCGTCATTACGTTATGCTGAAAGCCAGCGCTTAGGAGCTCAACGATGCGATGGATTACTTGGATGCACTAGGGTTCGATTAGGAAACCAAACTACTCGTTTGATTAAGACTCGTAGCTCCAGCATACTCTCTGCACCGTTTGTAAATAAGCCACTTGTACATTTTATCGAGAACATTGAATGGACTAATGGGAAGGTGGCTGGAGGGGTCAGACTTGACTTGTATTTACTTGGTTGGGGATACCGATTTGAGTGGCCTGGTTCCACGTTTGAGGGAACATGTTATTCCTTAATGCACTATTGAAGATAACGGTCATCAGCATTATGAGTTGGGATGGGAAGAGTTTGAACACCTTGTTGATGATACTGTCAGAGTCGAAATCTCTACGGGGCTGGAGCTTTTTAATGATATTCTACATCACCTCTGGAATGACGGGGGCAGAGGATCATTAGGATCTTCGATGCGTGCGAAGGACGTTTAACTTCAAAATCTCACATGTTGAGGTGAGTTTTGTCTATTGATTGAGGGCTAGGGGAACATTGGAATTGTAGGCTGTCGGTTAGGCATTTCGCTTTGTCAGAGTTATCGTAAACGATACTCTTATCGGAACTAATAAAGAGTGGAAATAGAGGCCCCTTGAGTGGATCGTAACTTCCTTTGAATTTGCCAGAAGGCGAGGTGAGTGGGCTCTAGCTCGCTAAACATTTTGTCCCAGTGCGCGCGACGCTAATTTGTTGCTAACATGTGAGCTTTGTTTGCGTCATAGGGACGGATGGTTGTATTCCTTTCGGTTTTCAGACCATACATCGTCCAGTTCAGTCACTGGAATCTTCCTTGAACAATTATTTTGACCTTTTGCTCACTTTTTTCCAGGGCGTCTAGCGGCTAGAGGAGGGGAGGTCAGTACATTGTATGGCGTTAAACAGCAGGTACCTGGATGTTTCTATTCAAGCTCTAACTTTTTGTTTTTTACAATTGATGTTACCGGAAATGTACGCAAGATGTTTTTATTTTTATTTAAATAACACCAAGGGCAATGGTCTCACAGTTTTGGTGCGATAATAAAAAATGCTCAAAGGGTAAAGTTCTAACAGATTCTTTGTTTTTTCTTGGCCGGCCCTTTTAGATTTAGACCAAAATGGATGATTTCCTTTGTAACACCCGGTTTTTTTAGGTGGTAAATCATCTGATGACTTCTTGCGCTCTTGGGCAGAGCGAGACGGCGTGACAGACTTTTACTGACTTAAACCCACTCCTATGTTCCTTATTTGTCTTGCGGGCTTAACCCAGGGCCTTGGGGTTCACTTATATTTAACCCATGGATTTGTAACACCCATGTGAAGGCAGTGCGAATATTGAATAAATTAATTATTTACGAGTTGCAATACTTCCTCCTCGTCAGAAACATTAGCAGCAGATCTTGGGTTGTCTGTTTGAGATGTCTGCAGTATGTCTACCCATTCTGAGTCTTTAGCTAGCAGAGCACATAAGGGCGGAGTTATTTTTTTCACAGATTCATTTCGTCTATTTCTTTGTCTCTGTAATAAAACAGATATGTAGTATGAAAATCGGGTACAACTTTTCAAACTATTCCTGAAATAAAAAACGCTGGTAGCTCGGAAAGTAATGGTATTTTTTTTATGCCTGCTTGGAGTTCTGTCAACTCGTTTGCTTCAGTGAAGAGGTCGGCGCTGGGGAGAGAACCCTAAAGCCAGATCTTACTTTCCTTAAATTGGGCGATATTATTACTCGTACGCAGCCTACGACGGTAGTTCCTACCCGACACTTTGGTAATCAATGAGTACCTGTAGTAACCTGCTAGGTTTTGAGTCTTGAATATTTTTTACTTCTTATACACACTAGTTAGGTACCTACTGAGAATTTCACGATTCATGAATGTTTTAAATTGAAATTTACGAAGACTTTGCCTTTGTCCATGTTCTTTTTAAGTTCCTGCTTTCTTTCGGAAGCTCTAATGAGGTCACCGAGCATTATACTAAGCTTTCCGTAGTCTTAGCCATGACTATTTTGTCGTCGCAAACCGAATGTGAGACGGCTTTGTCCAAAGTCGGCGAAACACGGTTTCGTCTTGTACCTACCTCCGTACTGTCACCCGTCTCGCTAACACAGACTCCATTTCGTTAATTATCATTCCTCAAAAAGTGCCACTAATATACACCAGAAAAAGGCGTGAGGTTATGTATCTGTAATAATCAAACTACCATGAAACAGTTTATAATTACATAACAACTGTTAACCTACTGATGTTCCTGGATTTGTTGTTGCTAAAGTATTTTGTTTTGGCCTTTTGTATTTCTTATTAGAATCACTGCTCATTTTGCAGATACCATATTTCACAACATGGCATACTATAATATATTTTATTATTACAAAATAAAGACTGCTATTTCAAGCCAAAACAAGCTGTGTTGTTGTTGTTGACATGACAACACATTGACAGTCACAGAGTATGCAAGTGCGGTAGTTAATTTTTTAAATTAAACAAAAAGTATATATTGTTGTTGTATTTATTTTCTGTATTATTATAGGTAACACAAAATACATTTTTAGTCAAAAATCAAAATTTCAATATTATCCTTATTTATCATTTACAAGAAAATGTAATGGACAATTTACAATCTTGTGTTACTAGATTTATGAGTAGTCATCATCTTCTTCATCATCAATTCTAGGTCCAGGTGGAGGCGGCACATATGGCTGTGGGGCTCCCTCGGCTAATCCTTGTTGTTGTAACAACAGCCACTGTTGTTGCTCTTGCTTTGCTTGTTCTTCGCGTGCCTGAAATAAAAGAATAGCTCTGCCTCAGAAAAGTAGACATCTAAGTTCCTGGCTTAGACATAGAGAAATAGACACTTTTGTTGGAATGTCAGTTAACATGCACCCTTGACGTTCTGAATCAGCTTTAGTTGCTAAAGCTAATGTGGCCATCTCGACTATCTATTGGGTCCAAAATATAGATCTACTTTTCTGTTACTGTGTATTTTTTTTTACAATTGATAGGCTCGCACTTGACCGTCTCACCCGGTGGAAAGCGACGATATGGACGATGATGGAGCACGCTTCAATAGAAGTAATTTATTCTTGGATCCCCAGGTTTTCGTTATCAAGAAACACAGACTCATCATCTTCCTGCCCTTGTCCCGTGTTATTTGGGGTCGGCGCAACACGTTTTTTTCTTCCATTCTGCTTAGCTGTACGCACAATGAATGTGTTTCCAAAACGTTTTGAGCGCATGGATGGGGTGTCCATCATGTACAGGTGGCGCATCGCATCGGAGGTGAATGATGGATTGACGGGTTTGAAGGAATTAGGTTACGCAATTCTGACGCACACTCCCCGAAAAGCAACCGGTAGAAAACCACACACAGCTGGCTAGGAACTCAGCGTCGATGCTCAATTCTTTGAAGCTGCGACTTTTAGCTCGGTTTTCAATAGAGTCAAGCGCATGCGCAATGGCAGATCCGTCCCAAAGACGAGAGCTTCATACACGATTGAACTTGCGCTTGATAAAGTTTGTACTGTCTCACCTGTGGTAGAATTCCCAACTATTTTGCAGCCAGTTGAGCCTTTACCTCGATGTATGGTCCAAAACTGAGAGTGGATGTTAACGTAACACCAAGAAGATCGAGATGATCGGTTTTCGGCACAGTTACACTTCAAAAAGTTGGAGCAGTGCGGAATTGGCTCAGAGGGCGATGGCCGTCAGGGCTATCAGGGGGTATCGCACGATCTCCTACGAGGCGGGTTGTGCACTGGCCAGATCTCTACCCTGGGAGCTGGAGGCGAGAGGCCTCGCCTCACTGTACCGGTGGCGCGAGGAGGTGAGGAAGCGGGGTGGTGAACCGATGCAGCGCGAGATCGAGCTGCGTCGGTCTCAGCTCCGCGATTGCGCGGTGGCGGATTGGCGGAACAGGCTTCTGCGCCCTACCGCCGCCGGCCTCACCACCGTCGATACGATCCGAACAGTGCTCAACGAATGGCTCGGGAGGAAGCACGGCTCCCTGTCGTTTAGGGCGACGCAGGTGCGATCCCCGGTCCAAATGTGGGAGGGAAAACCGGGGTAGTTTTTAGTCAGTAAGAGTTTGACAGACCCCTTCGCCTGCCCCAGGCGAAGGACATTCATGAGGATTTTCCACCCCGGCAACAAAAAAAAAGGGCGGTATTGGCTCCTTTTAACGGAAAAAAGACACGCCTGGGTTTTAACAGCATTGAACCTGACTAAATTGGCATCGCGCCATTCTTGGACCGCCTCCAAGGACAAGTTCACACTCAACTATAGCCTATCGGACAGATTGGATCTGTAACCCGCTAGATCGCGCGCTGGACATGTAACTCTCAGCCACAGTGCTGTCGTCTGCATACCCAAAGGTACTGGCTTAAGGAGGTCATTTATGTACAGCAAAAACAATGTTGCCGAGAGCACAGACCCCTGAGAAATTAACCGAACGGGCTGCCGTTGATGACCACTCGAAAGGATCGGTCACTCAGGAAGTCTGCAATCCAAGCACACAATCCAGCGGGTAGACCGAAAAAGGAAGCTTACTAACAAGGCTTTCGTGACAGGCCCTGTCGAAAGCCTTCGAGATGTGGATGGGTATGGTGAAGTTTACCTATTTCGACGAAAGCCATGTTGACGGTCACTTGCGATTTCGTTAGCGTCTAGGTAGGTATGCCAGGAGCTTAACGTTGAGTACCCATTCCATATCCTTACAGAGGATGGATGTTGCTCATACTTCTTTTTGGTAAATAGTGTGTTGATGTATGTGCATCCGGAAAACATTAGAGCCCTGATTTGATAATTATGATACTTGGAAATGAACATAACTATGTTGCAATATCATAAAAGCTTTACATTGTCTTAACTTGTAAAACTTGTTTGATGGCTTTATAAAAGTTACAGATAGAAAGTGCAGTATTTTATTACTTTCACGACAAGTTGTTGACTGCTGTTACTTATACAAAGAATTGTCAATCAGTATGCATATGTTTTTCGAAACTATGTTGGGATTGGCTTTAGTATAATCAGATTCAATTATTGCGGAAACTGCATGACTTGATTCCGCCATCTCCTTTCTACCATCGGACAAACCGACGAACGGCGAGTATCCACCCTTACGTTGTTAAAACTTCAACGGTCCGGACTAAGCGTTTCGCTTCGTCGTTTATACCGCATACATCGAAGGACTGGAACAATTTGCCTGCTGCGGTCTTCCCGTCCAACTATAATATAGGTGTCTTCAAGGCTAGAGTGAATAGGCTCTTAATAAACTAGTGCGCCTGACCATCAATGATTGCATCTCCGCTTACCATCAGGTGGGATCGCAGTCAAGCACTGGTTTATATCAATTAAAAAAAAAATTTAAAAAAATAAGTACCAGTATTTAAAATGGAGCAACTGCCTGTCTGGCCTCCACAACCCAGTAATTGGGTAACACTATACCCCTTGGCAAGACTGTTGTAGAGATTTCCTGGTTTCTGAACATTCTCAACTGTCAAAGATCTTAAAATGACAGCTGCCAAAAAAGGCTTAACATGCTGTCTGACCCATGGAGGAATCTTGGAGTCTGATGATGTTCACCCATACAAAGTGATTTCAGCAAGCATATTTTAACCATGTAGTTTGACCAGTGCAGCTTTTATTAGTTTATCCACAAGTTTCTCAAAAGGATGTTGATAATATTAAGTTGCATAATTTATCTCATAACCCACACACAAAACTGCTGTTTGTACAATACATTGCAATAGCTTGTGAATTGAATTGCAATGCACCTTGTATGGTCACCTGAACCGATGATTTGCCACAAGAAATCACATTGCAGCAATTCAATGTAGGTTTTTGTGTGGAAGATCTAAAACCCAATAGTAGCCCCACTTTTTAAAATCACTTGACAGATCTAGTTACAGGATGCTAAATTTTATTTGTGAATCTGGGAAGTAGGTACTTTGGTTTTTTATCTATAAATTTATTAAAAATAAAAAATCCTACCTATTAATATTTCCAGATAATTAGTAATTTTTGTGGAAACTATCTATACTTATAGGACATTTTAGGCAACTATCTCTTGTATAGCATAGTTTCCAAATATAAATAAATTGAATACACCTTGCATATCCATGCAATTACTACAAGACATGCAACATAGTTAACTTAGTAGTAATCTCTCTGTGTTCTGGTTAATTTTGAATAATTCAAAAGACAGACTACAGATTATCTCATTCTGACTTAGGTCAACTGAGTATCAAATACTTTTATTACCTTAGCAAAAAGTTCTTGTTGTTGCCTTAACAATTCTTCTTCTGGAATACCAAGATTCTCAAGTCTTGTGCTTTGTCGCCTTCTCTTTGCAGCAACAGCTTTGCAATCTTTTAGAACAGCCTCTGCTTCAAGTGTATAGTCACTGAAGCCTAATCTGTCAAGTGCTGCAAGAAAATAATTTGGTTGTCTATTTGGCTCACATTTATGACCTACAGATTACTAGAGTTTTTATCAAAACACAACGAATTCAAGACACAATATTGTAGTACACAGCAGTTACCACCTACTGACCTGTGAGTACATGTTCTGCATTGATTGTCTTTTTGTTGCTCTGATTGCAAACTTCGTTAGCCTCTGAGCTTAATAAATGGATAAACTCCGTGCAGCAATTAAGAATTAATTCCCGTGACTCAAACGCTACGCGCACGGAAGGGACTAATTCTTTTATCATTTTATTAATGCTTGCTCTAGGCAAAGTTAGTTCGTCTTCTTCTGAAGGTGGCGGGCATAATTCTCTTTCTGGACTTCCCATTTTTGGCTTGATAGGGATTTTTTTAAATTTGTATTGGTTGCAATAAAATCAAATCAAACACTTTTCCTTGTCTGTTTTTAAGTGTTTCTGTTTGTTCAAATGTCAAAATTTAATATTATCTGTCATTGTCAGGTAGTGTTTTTTTATGTTCTAGATTTGGATACTGTCTTTTTATGGGTAGTGTCTTTTAGTTCCCAGAGAATACGAATGTAATGCATAGTAATGTGTTTGACAGCTATAATATATCGAATCAGCCTCCTCGGCACGCTTCGCTGAGATAATCAATATTGCAATAAATTCTCAGCTACAGTTTACCAAGATCGCGCCTGTCTCAATGATACTACATCCACTGTCTTGATGTTTACTTATGTATTAACTTGAGATAGAAAACAACAATTTTACATCATAACGGAATTAATTTGGGAACAATTAAAACAGCCTTTGAACTTTACTCGAAAAAATCTCAGCAAAAACTTCTCTGTCAGACAGTTCTTTTTTTGAGATTTGGTAATAGACTTTTAGGTCAAGCCTTTATTTTCATTAAAAACAGGTACACTTTGTTTACCAATAAAATACATAATGTAAAAACACATTCTAAAGTTTTTAGAGGTATTTGGCGGCAAATGTAACGAGTCAGCTTTCTTAACAAACTTCGCTAGGAATCAATTTGCGAATTATAAAACGGCCACCTATGTAACTTCATGCGACCACGTTTATTTATTTATAAAGATCTATTTCTAAATTAAATACTTGTTCCGAACCGTATCCACCGAAAACCAAACAAAAATTCATCTGTTCTGTATTTTTTTCTTATGGCAAGATAATTTCTGTCTGTGTCAATTCATTACAAACTTGTCACTTGCTTGTCACAAAATGACAGGATGGTAAAATAAAAAAAATTGCAGTGCGGTGTATCGTGGTGCCTTGGTTGTAAATTTTTAGAATAGAACGTTAATCGCTACATTGTTTTACACATTGGGCTAAAAAAGCATTCAAAAAGATGGTTTTTTACTTTACTAGTAACGTAGTAGCTCCACCTGTAACTCTTTTTATGGGCGCTGATAAACATGAAAGTAAGGAATTCGTCTTTATATCTTGTGTATCATCAAACCTGCAGCATTTTTTGTAAAATGAAACTATGTTAACATGTTCATAACAATATATTAATTGCAGATGAAGATTTGATTAAGTGGGGATGGCCAGAAGATGTGTGGTTCCATGTAGACAAAGTTTCTTCAGCTCATGTGTATCTTCGCTTAGCTCCGGTAAGAATAATGTTTTGCAACTACCCATGATACCAAATCTTATACAAATAATTATGCAAGTGCCCAACGAATAACTGTATGTATAACCACTACCCATGATAACTCTAAAGTTTCCTGTGTTTCAAGTCCATTTTAACTTTCAGGGTCAAACTATTGATGCCATACCAAACTCTGTCTTGGATGATGCATGCCAGTTAGTCAAAGCAAATTCTATAATGGGTAATAAAATGAATGATATAGATATTGTCTATACAATGTGGTCAAATCTGAAGAAAACAGCTGGAATGGAGGTAATTATTACTACCTAAGTATAATTGTAACTTTTTATGGAAATTAGGCATGGTGCTATAAAAAAATTAGTACCATTCTAGGCTTTTATGATAATACTCACAAGTACCTACCTATAGTAAATAAAATTAATTTAAATAACTTACCATTAGGTGAGATCGCAGTCAAGTACTGGTTAATATTAAAAAAAAAACTTAATAAAATTTAGGAAAGGTAAATAGTAGTAGAAAGTAGTCGAGATGACATACGGTTCCGAAATATGGTCTTAACGTCACCCAAAGGGCAATGGAAAGGGCTATGCTCAGAGTTTCCATGCATGATAAAATCTAAAATGCAGATATCCACGGTAGAACCAAGGTTGCTGACATAGCATGAAGAATCTCCAAACTTATGAAATAGAAAATAAGAAAGCATGTATAATTTATATCCCTATTTACTAATATCCACAGAAAGTTAATAATATTCCTCCATTTTTCAGGCTGGACAAGTAGCATTTCATAAAGATAAAGATGTCAGAAAAGTACGAGTAGCTAAAAGATGTAATGACATTGTAAACAGACTAAATAAAACTAAAAAAGAATCCTTCCCAGACTTGAGAATAGAAAGGGAAACTCGTGACAGGCTAGAAAGAGAAGACAAGAAGAAGCTACTAAGAGAAAAGAAAGAGAAGGAAAAGGAAGAAGAAAAGAGACAAAGGGATGAGGCAGAGTTGAGAAGCTATTCCACATTAATGAAACCCGAAAACATGTCTACCAATTATGATGGAAATGATTCAGATGATTTTATGTAACAAACAATATGTATAAATTTACAATCATTTCTAAATTGAGTTTTTTTGATTGGGTATAATACCTACTGCTCCTTATCCTGTTGGATATAGCATCATAATACAATAGCTAAATATTTTATATTTAAAGGTACAAAAGATCATTTTAATGAAATGCTTTAGTTATTAAATTATATATTTATTCCAACTGAACTTAGTGATTCAACAACCCAATTTGGGTACTCGCAATCAACATAATATTCACTAACAAATTTTTGCACGAACTGTGGGAATGTTCCGTTTTCAATGTTCTCCCGCATATTTCTCATTAAGTTCATCTGCAAAAACGAAAATGATCAAAATAAACAACAATTCCTATTTGTTTTTAATATAATGAAGTCCTAATATGTTACCAACTTTATAAGATAAGCTAGTAAATGGGTGGTAAATCAAGTATCAATATTGAATCTTGTTGAATTACCTATAATGCTAAAAAATAGATGTAAAAATAAAGAAAACAACAGTACCTGGTAAGCAATGTTGTGCACAGATATGAGATGGCAGGCTACAGTTTCCACTGTTACAATGCTATGCAAATAGGCTCTGGTGTAGCTTTTACAAGTTGAGCATGAACAGTTTTTGTCAAGGGGATCTAAATCAGTTTCAAAAATCTTTTGTTTCAAATTCAATTGACCATTTGCAACAAGAGCACAGCCAAATCTCTGAAAAAATATTTCAAAAAACTATTATGCAACTGCTCATAATGCACGGAAGAATAGGAATTTTGAGAAAAAGCTACTTTTATATGCATTAATTGGACAAGAGAACCCTTTTCTAGTTTAAACCCAAACCCAACCCAACTTAAAATCATTAACATTTACTAAAAAAAAATTACTATTATCCTGATATAAAATTTATTACATCAGAAAAATAATAATAATATTATATTCACACAAATAATAATATTATTATTATTTGTGTGAAAATGTATGTTGCATATAAATTTTAAGATGTTGAATTAGCCATGTATACTATTATCTAAAATTTGAGACTACAATATTTTCATAGCTTTGATTTCTTATTTCTATGGTTCCTGAAAAACACTGAAACATTTGTAGAAAGATGTAAAACTACCCTTTCCTTAATAGATAAGGGTGTTTACTGAAACCAGTCAAGACTGGTTTTGACACATTAACAACAGTTATATTTTAATTCCACTTACTGCGGTGCGAGTTGGGAAGACACAGTCAAACATATCTACTCCAAGAGCAACACAGACTACAAGATCTATTGCCAGACCAACCCCCATCAGGTATCTTGGTCTATGTTTGTCAAGTATCCCTGTGCTCAGACTGACCATTGGCCAGAAATCATCCTTTGCTTCACCTCCACTAAAACAATGATCAAGTGATAAAATGTCGCCAAAGTACAAATTTTACAGCTAATGGGTTGGTTGCCCAGCTTCTTCAGCTAATGGTTTTATCGTGAGGAATTTTGAGAATTCATAGTTTTGAATGGAAAAACCTAAAAGGCAAAAAGTCATTAAATTTACCTCAAACCTCCAATGGCAAATCCATTTACATCCTTAGTCATATGCTCTTTTGCACTTTGTTCTCTTAGTTCTTTGTTTAGTAACCCTTGAACTATTGGAAATATGCTTTGTTCTGTAGGTCTCTGATGAGCAGCCAAGCAGCGATCCAACCATCTGCTTGTCCTTCCAGTGGCTTCTTTGATGCGGTCATAGTCTTGAAATGTTGTTTGAACAACATCATCAAGTTGCATGATTATGTCAGCACCTAAGTTTTGACAAAAACAAATAATGAATTAATTAAAAGATTATATTACTCACACACAAAATATATTCTACAGTTACATACCTATACAATTTTGAATTTCAATTGATTTCTCTGGAGTTAACATGATTTCAGAATCATCATATGGAGATTTAAATTTAACACCTTCTTCAGTTATTTCAGCTAATTTTAAAAGTGAGACCATTTGAAAACCTCCTGAATCAGTAAGAAGTGCTCTGTTCCATCCCATAAAATTATGAAGGCCTCCAGCTTTTGTCAAAACATCAGTACCTGGACGATTACCTAAATGATAGGTATTACCTAAAATTATTTCACAGTCCAGACTTTCAAGTTGATCTGGTAAAAGTCCCTTCATAGTTCCCTAAAAAGTTGTTATTTCATAATAAATTACAGATAAATTATATTTTAACAAAATATAAGAATAAGCCAATATCCAGCAGTAGTTGTATGCTGGCTGAGTTGAGGAAAATATAATATAAATAACAGTAAACTTCCTCACCTGTGTTCCAACAGGCATGAAAACTGGTGTTTTAACTTCATAATGGGGTAATTTCATCAACCCAGCACGGGCTCTAGATACATTACATTCTTGTTTGATGTGGAATGATAATGCTAATGATTTGGCACCCATCTTGAGTACTAAGTAAATACAGATACTCCTAGTACTTAATTCTTTATTCCAGTATAATTTTTGTTGGACATAATTTGCAGTAAAGCTGAAAATTAAACATCTTGATTCAGTTAGAGAGTCATTTTACAGTGGTGGTATTCGGTGGTCGCGATATAAATATTTTTTAACCAATTAACTTAATTACTTTCAGTTGTATGGGGACTCAGATTTAGGTTAAGAAAACTCAAGCGAATTATATGATATAGGCTTGGTTTTTACAATACCATTAGACTCTGCTCTAAGCTCTTGTAGTCTATAAATATAAAGCATATAATATTGTACTTGTAACAAAATATTAGTCTAAATGAATAAAATTCAAGTATCGCAGCACGCAAACCAATCACATTAGGTTCTCATCTGTCAAGTACTGTCAACAGTGTTGACAATTTGACATTGACAATGATTGATTTTTTTCTGAAAACCTCTTAGGAAAGGCTATAGTTGTTTGACTATATCGCCTAGTCTTTCGTCCATGTTTTCTTGCGTAATGTAGTTGTTTCTTTTTGTTTTACATTAGAATGCGGGTGCATCACATTCTGATATTTTTGTATTATTTGGCAGCAAACGTATCAAGTAGCCAAAACCACAATAAAATTCTGAGCTCCATTTTACCGAGTTCGCGCCTGTTTCAATGATTCCACATATTGTCCAGTTGCGCAGATACTTGAGATACAAAATTACACCAATTTTACACCACAATATCCACTAGGATTAAATTTGCGAATAATTAAAACAGCCACTGAACTTCACTCGAAGAAATCCCGCCAAAAACCATTTACACTTACATAATACTTACCTTTAACTATTCATACTTACTTGATTACTTCTTAATACGACTCACTTTTTTTTTTAATGATTGTTTATGATTTTTATTAAAGTTTTCAATATAAATCTATCATAGAACTTAAATATTAACTAAACTATTTATACTAAAACCTAACTATATACATAAAAACTATAAATACTATTATGCTAAACCTAACTATGTACATATAATACAAAAACACCTATTACACTCAGGCGTCGAAGTACTCCTCCACATCGCTGTCATCCGGAAACGTGCCCAGAAGGCTGGCAGCATTGCCACGTTGA
Source organism: Mythimna vitellina (assembly GCA_949316375.1). Classification (NCBI taxonomy): domain Eukaryota; kingdom Metazoa; phylum Arthropoda; class Insecta; order Lepidoptera; family Noctuidae; genus Mythimna; species Mythimna vitellina. Next base: position 11,308,614 of record OX438691.1, on the reverse strand, counting down.
ATGGCAATGCTAATTCTTTGGGCAAAGAACGAGCCAGCCCTCTGGTCACGCAAAGTGTCGATCAGACGGCGTGAAATTTCCTTGAAAAGGAGACGCGCACTCGGACCCCATGACCCAAGCGTTTCGACCCCAAACGGCTCAAAACTGTAATTACCAATAAGGTTACAGTATTTGCGCCGTTTGAGGGTCTCAGCAGCCGCAGCGGCAGCGCCGGCACAGCCCGCCGAACTAAGAACATGGGATGGCGCAAGGGTGTCGACACAAGTTGCGTCCCACACCAGAGGCCTACCCACCTTCCACGGCACCAACGTCATACCATCTGGTCTCTTCCCATCGTCACGTACCAAGCCACTAGGTTCTAATACGGCAGGTACGCCGGCGGTGACGAGAGCTCGACGAATAATGTCGTTGATGCTAGCGTGCCGTGGTATGCGACCTGCGCTCCTGCAGCAGGACAGGCCGTGATGTCCGAGGCTGTCGACAGCTTCGCCACAGTGGCACCGATGTGGAGTAACACAAGGTGCGCCTAAGCGCAAACAGATTGCGAGCCGAAACGAGGCGTCATCCATCATAGTGCCTATGGTGGATGACGGAAGTGCCTGAAGCCACAAACCCGACTCCCATTCCCCTACAGCCAGCAGACGCGCACGCTCAGCAGTACTTGACGACGTATTCATTAGGTTATTCCGTACAGTACTGCAGAGCGGCACATCCCACCGTCTCTGCGAGGACAGGTTGTCGGGCAGATCCGTGTTGGGACAAGCCATTTTCCAAGCGTTCAAAGCATCGGATAAGCACGGTACCTCAACATCAACCAGTGAGGAAGATAAAATATTCCTGGTTAAAGTTTCAGTACTGTGCACCGAGGAGAGGAAAGCTGGTAAACTTATACTTGAAATTTTGCGGACGCCGAGGCCACCTAGCCGGATGGGAAGAGTGGCTTGCTGCCATGCTCGGTCGTCCAAGGCCACATTTAGGATCGAAGATAGTGTTTTCCTAATAATTTGATCGACTTTTTCCAAAAGTTGTGGGTGTTTCCAAAGATGGGAGGAGCGAAGGCTATATGTAAATTTTGGACCAAAACAACAGTATCGAATGAGTGTGAAAGCCGAATGCATGTTAATTTTAAAAAGTCTTTCTGAGACGTCATTAAAATTTTGTATTTTCTGTTCTATGAAAGTTGGAAAAGATTCATCGAAAATTGGGGAACCCAGGAGGTGAAGAGAATTTCTATCCGTGATGATTGTTTATTGTGTTTTTGGGTAGTAGGACTGGTCTAATCTGTCCTTAATACTGTATTATGTAAATATTGTAACATCAACCCTTTTTTTAAAAAGAGTAATCATGGAGTTTCTTGCCGGTTCTTCTCCATAGGAAACGACTACTTTGGAACCGTGCACTAGCTTGTGACGTTTTATATGTATCCGACCTATGTGAATTAAAAATATTTGTTTATTTTTATGTGTTTACTGTATTTGGCAGCGAATGTGTCTAGTCAGCCTTCGCGAGAGTCTTTGCTGGGCTAGTCAATACTACAATAAAATACAGATCGTTTTTGGGGGCTCATTTATTGAGTGTGCATGTCACCCATCATTTTTATTTAGCAGCAACCGAGTTTCTGATGATTTTAACGCCCCTGGCACTGGACTATCATGTCTGTACCTAGCATTAAATAGGTGAAGAATGGGAATTGGTAATAGCGTCATCTGTCGCTCACAGTCATGAAGTTCCGAACAACGACGACCATTTTACTTTTGCGGTCATTTGTTACAATTTGTATCAAAATTCAACCTTATCCCGTTGTGTGAACAGATTTTATACTTCAAGCATAACTTAGTAAATAGGTAAACTTCAGATGTGCGATCATAACCTCAACGATTTTCAATTTTTATGTGAATTCGCTTTCGTTTTGCACTGTCTGCTGTAATTTTGTGTATAGTAAACGGAAGTGGATTACAATAATTTTATATCAATTTGGTATATGAGTGACCATAGGATTTCAAATATACTTTGCAAATACGTTTCGTGTGTACGATGAAAAATGTAATGTCAAGAATTTTCTTCAACGTGTAGGCTGGAGTGTCGCAAGATTTGTAAGTTCCTTTTTTAGAAATATAAGATTTACAAGCGGTAAAATCTATAATTATATTTTTTTTTCATATAAACTAACCAAAATTTAAAGGCAACGCAAATTACACCATTGTGCAAAGCGGTTCCTTTAGCGTAGTTAATAACACGTGTGATCATTGATTTTGGTGACCACGGTTCGAATCTGGGTTTCAGTATTTAGTTTTTTCTATTCTATTATTTTGTTTTTGTATTTTTTAATTGGTATTTGTTTTTGATAACATGAAGTTCTGATGTTAAATCACTGATAATGATGCAATTTCACTTTAAGTCAATTTTTTTGTAAGTTTTCCTGTTAGTTTCATTTATTACCTATTTCATTTTATATAGTTTACAATCTTTAATTATAAAATTGTGATTTTTACGTTTTTTCAACTATTATGATAGATCAAAATTTATTCATTATCTTGTGTTCAAATTATCATATATTATACTTATCTAATTATTTTTAGGGTGAGAGTTCATGAAGAATTTAATATTGAAATGACAATAAATTAAAATATTATTTTATAAAATGGATACTAAAAGTATGCATTGTAAACATCCAAAAAAGATGAAAACTAGTAAAGACAAGCATGAAGTATTTGTGCTACCTCCAGATATTTTGAAGAAACTTGGCATTAGCATAGGAAATATAAATGGAAGCCAAGAAATTCCTACTGATGGAAATGGTTCATCAAGTAAGTATACATTATTCCTTTTTAGGATTCCTATTCCAATTGCCAAAAACAGAACCTAAACAATTTTATGCTGTCCATCTGTTTAGATGTTTCATAGCTATTTTTCCATTGTCTATATAAATTATATCTTTTATATCTATACAACATTATTTTTAGTATATGCGAACCCCGAATATAGTTTGTTTAGAATCAGTAACTGAATCGATTCCAATATTTTTTACTTGATGTTATATTTTTTCCCAAAAATATTTAAAAAAGGTCACAAGTTAGACACCACCGACACTAATTACAACACAGGTTACGGCAGGTCATAGCGGGCATCGGGAGCCAGCACACGGCTGGGTGCAGGAGCAAAACAACTCCTCTGTCACCCGGATAGCCCGGTGACCACTTTTTTGTGCGGACAACCGGGTAACATAAGCTTATAACTTTGTGATTTTTCACGAATACAGTTATGGAATTTTTTACATCGATTCTTTACATAAAAATACTAGACACAAGTTTCAAGTTTCGCATACCTATACTAAAATTAATGGTGGTTTCTTCTGTATGTGTGTTTGTCACTTACTACTTAAATAGCTTCACCAATTTGGATAAAATTTTGTGTGTATATTTGAGTGGGTCCTTGGATGGTTTGAAAATACATTTGAACCCTGTAGGTAGCGCTGCAATTGGGTTCAATTTTTTTTATTTGGATGAGCTATCTTCTGGACAGGACAATGTTGGGACAGCTAGTAAATATATCAAATTTGTTTGGAAAGTGTATTCTATGTACTTAGCACTAAATAATAAGATAAACAAATTATAATTAAATAATTAGGGATAGCACTCCTACTCTGTACAATTGAGGGATGAATAATAAAAATTTAGTGCGCCAAGGAGCTACATTCCTTGTTCCTTCTTGGATCCTAAAACTTCAGTTTAGATAAGGTGTCTCTAAGCAACTCCTTTATTTAAGTCAAAAGATTATTTATTTTTTTATAGTTTTCTTGAGAAGTAATATAAAACAAATTATTATGGCAGTTGGTAAAATCAATACTGTGTATGCATTGCAGTCATCCCAGCTGAGTAAACCTTCACATTGTGTTTCAACCTGTACTTGACTAGATTGAGCACCTTAGGATACTTTTTATACCAAGGGTACCTTTGTCCTCTTGGAATGTTTTTCTCTTGGAATTACAGGGCATAGTGTACCCGTATACCGAATTTCGTTAAGTACATATCTTTATAATATAATTCTTCTGTATGTGTGTTTGTCACCTAACTACTCCTAAACGGCTGGATCGATTTGGATGAATTTTTTCGTGTATTTTTGGGTGGGTCCCTGCATAGTTAGAAAATACAATTGGACCCGGTAGATGGCGCCCCAATGGGGTTTTAAATTTTTTATGTCTAAAAGCCAGCTTTCGGGCAGGACAACGTCTGCTGGGATTGCTAGTATATTTATAGATTTTTATTACAGAAGGAAACTATTCCTTTGACACTTTCTTAGAAAAACATCAGCTGTTACAGTTTCAGACTTTTCCCTTCCAACCCATCTCAATGGATCACCCTGTATATCTCTACATATCTGCTATTATTTAATGCCTATAATTATTTTTCTAGGTACTGCAATTATAAGTAATGAACCACATGAATACATTGAAAATATTCCGGCACCAAACTGTAATCAGAAACCAACTGATACATCAATATTAGAAACTGCAAGCTTGATGAAGAAATCTGTTTTCTTGAGTCCTACTTTTGTTTCTAACACAACAAATGCAATTCCAGGAGAAATTGAATTTTCACGCAAAAACATAATTGAAGACTCTGTAGATGTGTGCACCTTAGTAGAGCCACAAGACAGTGTTTTTGATCCTTCAGATAGCATTGAAGTTACAAAATTAATCAGTGAGTGTAATAATGATAATCAGGAAGGATTTGACAAAATAAATCAATACAACAATTGTATGAATGGAGAACAAACATTTCTGCCAAATATTAGTCAAGAGCACCCATGTGCATCCCTGGGTGGAAATGAAAATCCAGTAGTTGAAATAAATATGACTTTTGATAAAAATCTGACTGGAAATATTCTTCCTAATGAAAGTGAAGTTAATAATGGTTTGGTTAATGATTATTCATTGAAAAGTGAAAACAATGTAAAATTGATTTCAAGTTCAAATGACAGTGATTCTGTTTGTGGTTCTTTTAATTGTGAAACTAATAATATGCCTGCACCAAAATCATCTAAAATAGATATTATCTCCGATGAAACAATCCCACTATCAAAGCTTAGAGAAATCAAGAGATTAAAGAGACGTTCTTTAAATGGTAAAAAAAATAAACCAGTGACAGTACAGTCTATTGCTAAAATAACTATTAAAACCGGGAACTCTAAACTTCAAAGTATTATGGAAGCAAACTCAATAGTGCCTTTAGACAACACTAAAATACTACCTTCAGATTTAGATGAAGTCAATAGTGAAGAGAATACAGTTCTAAGTAATCTGAAGTCCATGTATACCAATGATCTAATAGAGGATACTGCTGTGCGTAGTCCTACATCTTTAAAAGATACTAAAGTGATAAGAACAGATATTATATCAAATACAACTGAAAATGTCTCTCTGTTGGGAAATGACGAAAATGTAAACGACCATATGAACAGAACTACTTCGCCTGAATCGCCTGATAAAGCCACTGAAGCTTTTAAAGAAGATAACACTAAAAAGGCAATAAATGACTGTGAATTATATGATCAAAATAAAACTTCAGAAGATGATGTTACAGTAAATGCTGCAACAGTTAATGGTTTAGGTGGAGACAAAGAAGTTACGATTAATGGTGTAGATAAAACTGTTACAATTTACAATGGTCAAAAGGATGAATGCATTGAACCTGCAGGACTTGGTAATACCAAAAAACAACATATTGCGGAAAACGAATACAAATACAACATTGATAAAACGGAACAAGTTTGTCCTGTACAAGAAACAACTGTTGTTGAGGAACACACTACTGTTGAGTATACTCTAAAATCAAAATGTAAAACCAAAAAAAGTAGAAATTCAAAAAAGAGTCTTGATAATAGTGGAGCGAAAAAAATAACAGAACATAAAATTTCTTCTAAAAATGTAGAAAATAAAACATTAGAACATGATGAGTTGAATAGTATTTTGAATGCAACTAAAAAATTGTCAAGCAACGTTACAGATATAAAGGTAGATAAGGTGAAGGAGATAGCTGCATATTTGCGAAAATTTTCTCACATATACACAGACAAAAAGAAAACAAAAAAAGCTCTCAGTAATGACATTACTAAAAAGGAAAAGGTAAATTCAAATACAAACACAATTGAATCGAAATTATGTATTCAAGGAGTCGAAAAACCTGGTGGAACAGAAGTAGTCAGAGAACACACTGGTGAGTGCAAAGTTCTTAAAACTTACGCTAGGCGCAATCGTTTGAAAGCGCCTAAACTATCTGCACAAATTTTAAACAAAAATGAAACATGCAATACAGTTGATGCATTGGATCTGGATCTTGACACTGTTAACATTTCAACATGTGAAATGCAGCAATTCTGTTTATGCGATGACTTTGGCCGTTTAGCTTACTATGATCGCGAAAACTTGTATGAGCATATACATTTTTGGCACCATCATACTGCAAATTGTGAATTAGATTTAATATTTGCCATATATAGTGATGAAGCAATTGTTAGTAATAGTGAAAGTGGGTTAGAAAAAGAGGAGAAGACTGAAGAAAAAATAGAAGCTTGTAATGTTTGTTGGAATATATTTCAAAGTGAATTTTCTGAAAATATAGACAACTCTCAAACAAAGCTAATAGGGCATAGATATGTGATAAATGAAGTGAATGATGCTAATTTGGATGACAGTCCTCAAGTACCTGAGTTGAATATAGCTCAGAAAGTAGATGATGGAACTGTGCCCAAAACCCACGAAGTTCAAATGAAAAATAATTCACATTCTGATATTATTTTAGAAACCATTAACCATGATGTGGTTGATGCAGCTGAATCCAAAAATAGCGATAGTATAAGAAATATAGTAAAGCCCTTGCATACTGACATTAATGATAATAACAGTGCTGCAGTTGGAAGTGAGCTTATAAACACCGGCCTTGGCTCTTCGCAACCTAAACTGACAGTAAGTATATACCTACATATTTATTATAGACTGCTAGATGATCCTTATTGCAATTTCTTTCTTAAGAATTAAGGAATGGTAGGGTAAAAGATGTCTTTATCAGTTACTCACAAAGAAACTTTTATGAAACTTGCTTTTTGTAAACTATAATTTTTTTTTGTTCAATTTCAGGCTACATCAGCGTCAAAAACAGTGTCGTCAGAGATAAGTAACGTATTGGAAAAGGTGTGTATATAATTATTTTTGATTGACTAATTGTCACCACATTTCACTTTTATTACTACTTTGTCAATATTCTAAACGATACATGATTTCCCTGATCAAATATGTTGGCGAAACTCTTTCGACAAACTGATGTTGGAACAAAGTCGCAGAGTAATACACCATCACTCTAGATTGAGTGGAATAGTTGAACCTACAAGGTTAATAAATTATAATAAATTAAACTGGGAATAGTTGAACCTACAAGGTTCAACTATTCCCAGTTAAAAAAAAAAAATGTAGTTGAACTTGAAATTGATATTTGTGTTTTACTGTCCTTAGCATACTTTCACACGTGGATGGGTAATCGTTTTAAAGAATAGTTTCATCCGAACATATGGTTTTCAATCTACCTACGAAAATTAAAGATGACGATTTTATTGCACCAACCTACTGCCAGGCATGTAATTTATAAGTATGTTTGTGTTTATTTTTCAGTCATCCAGTGATGCTAAGGAAAAAACTCATCAACATAGACAATCTTCTAGTAATGAAAATACATTCTCCAGAAAAGACTTTGATTCACCTAAAATAAGCAATATAACAGCTCCCGTACGTATCTTGAGATATTTACGAAAAAAGTGCTTACCTTTACATTTGTCATAAATTAACAGTTTTTGTTTTTTTTTTAGAAACGCAAATTGTCGGGAAATACGACGCCCGTCTCTGAGTCAACTCTCAAGAAAAGTGTCAAGTGTGGATTATGCAATAATATATTTTCTGGAGTGGAGTGGGAACACCATGTTGCCAATGAGCACCATTTAATAGCTTGGCGGGCGGGTGGTTCTATAGTAAGTGTATAATTTGCTGTTAAAGATATTGTTATTAGTAGAGAGAGAGAGCAATTATTTTTTTGTTATATTTGGATTTTCTCTTTATGATAAATGCGATAGTTTACTGATCTTTTGACGCTTTGACTTTGACTTTCTCTGATCTAAGACACGACGATATAGCACTTCGGTCTTATTTTTATTCGTATGTAATTTTAATAAACTGTTTGCTTCTGTTACAGAATTTGGATGACCCTAAATTAGGGCAAAAACTTAAAGAAAGATTAAAAAGTGCAGGCGTGCTGGAGTGCAGTTTATGCTTCATGCAATTTAAGAAGTTTAGCCGATTCATCGATCACATTAAATACTGTATACGGAAAAAGGTATTGTACTTTATTAATCTTAAACTAACTGTTTGTCATCGCGACCGAGGCGGAATTCGCCTGAGCTGCAAGGGCGTTATGGAGCCGAGTGACAAATTTCCACGTGTATCAAACGACGTTTTTCAATACAATTACGAAGATATCAATAAACCGGGGTTGGCGTGACTCGTGTGGGACGCTACTAAGCGTTCCCCATGAGTCTAAAAAAAATTGATTGTATTTACAAGTAATTTTTGTAATTGTTTTTCGCACTAGTGCGCACTTTTCCGCACTATTGCGAAAAACAGTAAATTGCGTGCCTATAAGCGGTAGGGATAAGAGCGGGTTTTCGCGTAAGAGTATTGAAAATTATATCAATTAATCTTCGGATTACAAAATTAAAGGTACATAAAGCGAGGTTGAAAGATATACATATCCTATATAGACCTACATATATTATACTAGCTTCTGCTAATGGCTTCACTCGCGTAAAAGTATGTCTCCATAAAAGCTTTGTACCCCTGTTTCATCCCCTTAGTGGGTGAATTTTGGAAAATCTTAAGCACATGCCTACGTCATAATGATTATTGTGCGTGCCCAATTTCAGCGCAATCCGTTCAGTGGTTTGAGCTGTGTTGTTATGATACTACATAATATTCGTTTTTATTTTAGCTATCAAATGATGAAAAGAAATCCGAGAAGCCTGCTCGCAAGTCAAGAACAGCAGTCGACGAGAGTGTTACGTGCGGTGTGTGCCAGCGAACTATGCTGTCTTCTAATTGGCTTGAGCATATAGGAAGTCTACATGATTATTTGGCTTGGAAACAAGGACAAGAAGCTTTAGTAAGTACATATATTTTATTTGCCTTATAGCTTCAGCCAATGCCTTCGCCCGCGTGAATACCGAAAATTATTCCGAAGGAATATTCTCCCGGGACAAAGAGTATCTTATGTCATGATCAGTGATCGGAGTAGGTAGATTGATTTTTGGTACTTCTATCATAAATGCACACAGAAAGAATAAAATGGATAAGTCATTTTTCCGGATAGTAATTCCGGTATTTTCGGATATCAATTCAAAATTTTGAGGAAGGTATAATGTTTTGATTGGTTGTTGGGTTATGTCAAATTGTGACTGTGTGCCGTTAAAAAAAATGAAGAATATAATATTACTCATTTTAATACAATTCCTACCGGTTCTATGGTCGGTTTCGGTTCTTCGGTGGAATGTCCATATTAATATATATGTTTCGGATCAATGACCCCAATTCAATCTACTTACTCCGATCTCTAGTCATGATCGAGGACATAGTCTACCCAAAACATGAAAAAAATTCAATAACATGGCTGTGTATTATTGAATATCCGTTTTGTCTGCCCTCTCAAATGCAGCGTAACACTACCTGACCCTAAACATTACACATAGGTTACTCAAATCTGTGTCTTATCGTCGTCAACATCTTATTCAGAACTTCTAGAAGTCAATTATATTATTAATACTTGGATAATTACTATACTTTAAAACTTTCAGACGTGGGTGGTGGATGTAAAATCATAAAAATACCATACAATAAAAAAAAGTTTCTCTTTTCAGAATTTGGATAAAGAGCCAGAAGTTTGGCAACACCTCCAGAATATTATTAGGCTGAACGGCAGTTTGACATGCTACAAGTGCGGGCTGCAACGCAGCCGTGTCCAAAAATATCTGGCGCACATCAAAAATTGTAATGGTACTAGGGTGAGTACAAATAATAATGTATAAAGTAGGACTTAGGGGGTTGAACACGTATTTTTAGGAGTGTTTGGGAAGCGGTCACCTCCTGCTAAGCAGTAATGCGAGTGAAGGAAGTGACTGAAACTGTGAGAGGACATCCTCACGCTCCAGCCGCCGTAGGAGACACCCTGGGCGCACGGGACTACAAAATTACTAAGCTTCACGAGGGCATATAAATATTTTATTGCCACGTTAAAAATATGAACACTCTACTAATATTATGTATTTTAATTTCAGGAACGTTTGGATGACTCCTCAATGAGCCTTGATTTGAACTCTTCTAGTATTCAACAACCTCAATGTAAGGTTGAATTAGTCGAAACCTCCACTGTAAAGTGTGGAGTCTGTGAGCAGGAAGTGCGTGACTCGGATTGGATTGAACACATATGCAAAACACACAATTATTTAGCCTGGCAAGAGACAGAAAGGCCCTTGGTACGTTTTTATACCGGTTTTCTTCTGTAAAATTACTGAAGTAATAGTACAGTAGCAACAGAAAGTTCTGGAACAAAATAGCTTGTTTATCTGTAAGAGCTTTCAATCAGAGATACATTTTCATACAACCGCTCTTACATGATGACATTATTACTCATCTTTCTCTAGAAATTTTGGAAACTCAAATATCTTGTTTGATTTCAATAAAAACCTAGATAATATAAGTTTTTATTGAAATCAAATCATTTCGTATAAATCTAATCCAGTAAAGTACTCATAAATTAAAGAAAATTAGCCTTAGACCTTTTTTTTGAGGTGGAATATCTTAAAATGACATCTCCCGCTTTGGATGGAGCGAGAAGGAGTGTCAGACTTTTACTGACTTAAACCCAACTGTGCTCGCTTCAGTTGCTCTTTGCGTTTGGGGGCCATGGTAACTTTTTCGAACAATCTCTGAATCTTACTTTATAATGGCATTTTAATTGTTGATTTCAGGATTTGAATGATGAAGAAGTAGTGCGTAATCACTTGCAGCAGTTAATCAGACAAAACGGAGGATTAACTTGTCACAAATGTGGCTTCGTTCGTAAACGTGTCAAGTTGTATTTGACGCATATTGAAATGTGTGATGGCACAAACGTAAGTATCGCTCATGTATCCCAAGTTAATATTAACTTTTCACAAATGTGGCTTAGTTCGTAAACGTGTCAAGTTATATTTGACGCATATTGAAATGTGTGATGGCACAAACGTAAGTATCGCTTATGAATACAAGTTAATATAAAAAGCGAATGAGACACATGGAGTTTCTTGTTAATTTTTCTTCCATAGACATCTATGTTTCGGAATGTGCAATTAGCATAATTTTTCTGACTGACTGACTTCTTGACAATTCAAAAGTGCCTGTGAATTGTTATTTTTGTTATAAATACTTTGAATCTTTAAAGACTTTTAGCGACAAATAGGCATAGAATTACAATTAAACCCAATTTCATTAGTTTTTAAAATTGAATTAATTGTAATTTTCAGAGTCAAATTAATAATTCATCGAATAATGTCAGTTTAAATACTACAACTACGTCTACTGATGGATGGTTTGAAGTACCAATAGAGAAGGAAGAAAAGAAAGTTGTCAAATGTGGAGTTTGCAGCGAAGAGGTTCCAATATTGGAGTGGATACACCATGTAGGCAAGGAACATGATTATTTGGCGTGGCAAGATGGAGATACACCTCTGGTATATGTTTATGAGTACTTTCACATTTTAGTCTATGATAAGCGCCAGATAAAGCTATAAAGTACATTGACCTTTCTTTTTTAATTTCTCCAGAACAATAGTAATGAATCGTTTTGTATTAATAGAAAATCACGATCAAGGATCACGATAGATGTCGATTAAGGACAGCTTTATGTCTTTATTTCCTTTTTTGAAATAAGATTTGTTAAAATAAATGTAAGTCAACTAACATTTTCCCAGCGACTTTGTTCGCGAGAATGTTTTATAAAAACTTGATATAAAACATTGATATAAAACATACCCTCCCAATATACCATATTGGGAGGGTAGTTTGGAAAAAATTTGTGCCAAACTATCATCTAAATTGTTCTATTGGGGGTAGTCCTGAGACTCTTTTAAACAAATAATGACAACCTTTATTCTTATTGGTGGGTCGTGGGGCTCTTTGGACCGCGGTCCCGGTCCCATGACCCCACCTTTGTTCCAATGTTTCTGTTTCCTTTTTCTTATCTTTAATTTTTATGAGTGTACCAAAATAGTTAAATAAATAAATAAACCTTTACTATTATTACTTTGGTGACTATTTTTGCTAACTTTGTTACACGGAATGACATTTTACATATAAACGAAATTTCCCCTTTGCACTCCCATAAAGGTTGAATTTCCAAAAACCCCTTATTAGTGCTCGTCGTCGTCGCGTACGTTGGTATGTCAGTTTCTCCTTGTAAATACAATATATATATATATATATGTACTTTAAGGTAAAATCTGGAGCCTACTATAAAAATAAACGTAGATAAATGTTACTGATTTAGTGATGAATAGTTTTGTTTCCTAGTAAAATACTTTGTTAAGAAACAGTTTAAAAACATGTTTCAGGATGTAGAAAACGAGTTAGCGGTGAAAGTGCATCTCCTTGAAATGTCTAAGCTAAGCGGCGGGCTGGTTTGCAACAAATGCGAAAAACGATTGAAATACCCCAAAACTTACTTACAACATACTAAAGAATGCACTGGGCCTGTAAGTATGCAAAAACTTTTGTGACAACTTTTTAGAGTTCCGTACCTCAAATGGAAAAAACGGAATCCTTATAGGACCACTTTTTTGTCTGTCTGTCAAGACCCTTTATCTCGAGAACGCGTGAAGATATCGAGTTGAAATTAAAACCATACACTCAAGTCCTTTGAAGCCATGAAAACATCAATCTTCTGAGTGTAGTATTTCGACACGCTCAAGGGAATCAAACTTCCCGTTGACTTAGAATCCTAAAATTTGGCATGAAGCAAGGCCTCATAGCCCAAACTTATGAAAAAATCTGAAAACTGTAAATTTTTAGTTACGTCACAAAAATAAAACTATTTTTGCAATTCGGAAAAATCTTCGTAACGAGAGCTAAAAAAAGATTTTTTATAGTAATAATGCTTGACTTATGAAAACCGCTCTTATTGCTTATGAAATAAAGTTCCTTTCAACATTAAACCTATCACCATTAACTTGGATGGATTACTGAAAACAATTTTTATACATTCTTTATAGGCGTCTCAAGAAGCTAAATTGGAGATATCAACTTCGAGTTGGATCGAATCATTTTGCAATAATGAAATGAAAGACCAGATTTTAACTTGTGGAGTGTGTGAGAGTAATATCGAAAGCGACAAGTGGTTCAAACACATAGAAACCAAGCATCAGTACTTGGCTTGGGTAAAAGACCAGCCTCCTCTTGTAAGTAAATAAACCCATTTAAATAATATTGAATGACCCGATGACCTGGTGAGGGTCGCGGGAATCCGATGGATGCGAGACGCACAGGACCGGTCATTGTGGCGGCATTTGGGGGAGGCCTATGTCCAACAGTAGACGTCTTTCGGCTGAAATGATAATGATGATGAAATAATATTGCCGTCGTTATTAAAAAGGGCACTACTATAAGATTTTTCGAAATTGAGTTAAATACGTATTCGGAATCTGTTTATTTTTCTGATTCCGAATATTTATTTGACTCAATTTCAATCTGATTACTATCAATTCTGATTTTAATTTTTCAATTTTGATCTGATTTTTTTCTGATTCGAAAAACAATTTAGTTGTGCCCTTTTTAATAACGACGGCAGATTGATTTACGAGCGTGTATGATTCTTCTCCTATCATTGTAATAAAGTATAATTTAAGCTTCCATAAACATCGGTCTCTTGATTAAACGTCACAATTTCAGGACCTCGAAAACGCTGCAATGGTACAAAAGCATTTGAACGAAATTTCTAAAGTGGTGGGAGGACTGACGTGCGCGAAGTGCGGCGTGAAGCGGAAGTACGTCAAGTGGTACCTGCTGCACGTGGACTCCTGCCAGGCCACGCGCGGTAGCACCGACCTCTCCCACGCCTTGATGAATAAAGGTAAGGACTAAGGGATAACCGGCGTATGCTACTAGCCTAAAAAAAATATGTTAGACAAAAGAAGAATTTTTAAAACCATTATTGCCTTTCTAATGAAATCTGTTCGATGATTTTAAAGTTATTTAACGGACATAAGAGAACATAGGTAGATTTTTTGTGTTTTATATACAGGATAGATTAAGCTACTGTTGACAACTGTTACTGTTGTGTTGTACTGTTGACTGTGTAATATATGAGATAGACAGAATAAGGCAAAGATATAAAAAAAAGCATGTATCACCTAACAGTGACCCAAAAATGACATGAATTGTATATTACAACTACATTATTTTTGTCATTTTCATTTTGTACACAATATTTTCTTCCAGATGTCGTTGAATGTGCTGTATGTGGTGAAACAATGGAGCCCAAAGAATGGCGGAATCACGCAATGAAACAGCATTACAACATTGCCTGGGTGGTTGGAGACAATCCTATTGTAAGTTTTGGAAATTAGTACTTCAACACACTCCTTAGTGCCCACTTACACGTACCCACGTACCACGTACCACGTACCACGTACACCTTAGTGTACATTATATAGAATAATTACTTTTTGTGCACACAACCTACCTTCCAAGTCATTGTTTAAAACAGTGGCGGATTTGCAAATTTTCAAGGCATAGGCTATACAGTTTTTGCGGCCCTTGCCTCTACAATTGTCATCTGCTGCATTATTTTATATTTTTTAAAATCTTTTTGATTTCTATGAGGTAGCAAAAAAAAGTCGGTCCTCAAATTTGCCGCCCCAAAAATCTTTGAGCCTAGAGCGGCAAATTTTTGGGGCGGCAAATTTGAGGACCGCCTACTCAGTCTGCCGGTAAATCCGTCACTGGTTTATATGTAGTTATGTGTTTTTATTCACTACCAAGCCCAACTCTAAGTATGCTTAATATATTTAGATTAAAAAAAAGATTATTGGTACGACTCGGATTCCGCTCCCTAGGCATTGAATGTGTTAATGAAATACCTTTTGAAATCCATCTTTACTTATTTCCCAAACTTATGTTGAGATCGAATAAAATGCACGAAAAACTTGATCATATTTTACTTTTCAGGAAATAAATAATCCGTATGCAGTTGAAAATTATTTGAAGGAATATCAGATTGCACATAATAAGTTAGTTTGTAAAGTGTGTAAAATAAGCAGGGTATCGTACGTTGGATTTTACGCTCACATCATTGTCTGTGGCAAAACTGAAAAGGTTGGTGACATACTTATATAAAATACGAAATAAATATCATGGCAAGCATTTTATGATGAAGCGTCTTTCCTATTATGGCGTGTCATTTCCATCATAATTCTGTTTTGAAAAAGGGATGCTGCTATTCATGTTCTATAGCTCCATCTTTCTCTCTCTCACTCTATCTCACTCCCTCTCACGCACAATGGTCATGATGGTATCGACACATCCGAGTAGGGGGTTAGATCAGCTTTATTTCCCACAAAGAAGTTTCAAAATCGTTATTAAAATTTTCAGGAAACAGAAATATATAAAAGCGTGTGTAACATATGTAACAACAAGTATTTGCGTATATACAAGAGCCAGCACATGACCATGCATAGGGAGAAGGAGTACGCAAAGGAACGCAAGCTGTTGGCTGCCAGGGAGCTGGCGCTGAAGAAGGAGGAGGAGGAATCCGTGGAGGTTATCATACAGACTGGACGTAGAAAGGCGGCTGAGAAGTAAGCTAGCTGTTTTTTTTTTTGCCTTAGTAAACCTGAAGTGGGGTAATTTGAATTTGGACTTCGGAAAGATCTATTGGTCAGTTTTGTGGAGGTGGGTTTATAGATGATGAACTCCTTCAGAATCTTCCGATGTTCCGGTCGCGATTTCCGGCCACCGTAGGCGCGGGCTTGCGGCGAGTAATGGGTAGCTCGCCGTCCGCCCGTTAACCGTCCGGACCGAGCCAAAGTTATTGACGGCGCGTACTGTTCCACGTGCGCCTCAGCTAACCGTAGGGGACCAGCAGGGTCGAAGCCTACTGGGGCCAAGGGTTTGCTTCTGAAAGGAAGACTCGGCCCTAGTATGAAACGCAACGAAGGAACAGGAGTGGGTTTTTAGTCAGTAAAAGACTGACACACTCTCACACCGCCCAAGAGTAAGAGATGTCATTAGATGATTAACCCAACTACAAAAAAAAATTAAGATAGGGGAATCTACACATAGAGTAAACTGCAGACTTTCGATCAGCCGACAGTTTAGTCTACTTTGGCTGCTAAGTGCGCATACTAGATTTGACTATCGGCCGACACCTCTCGGACGATTTGCTCAACGGAGGCCTTTTCTACTTCTTCTATCAAATTTACGATCAACGTATTAACAAGTAGCGAGGAAGAACTACAGAACTGGACAGTGCCATCACAATATGACCGTTCGGTGCCAAAGTTCAGAACAAACTGTGGTAAGAGCGCAGTACTGATTAGCAGTCGGCCGATGGTTGGCCGACGGTTTAGTTTGAAGCTTGTTTGAAGGTAATCGTGTAGCCTATCAAACTTTTTTGTTGGTCGATACTGAATCGTTGTGCGCAATTCCATACAGCTTGATACTGATTAATTTTTTGACTTTTCTTTTTAGGGCCAAGAACGTTATTGAAAACTATAAGAAGGACTTCCATGATGTAAGTTAACTTTGAATTTTAGCTTACACAGAAAAGATAACATATAAGAACTGTACGAACTTGTTATTTTGTTTTATTTTCCTAATATTGTTTTGCTTTTTTATTCAGGGTAATTTCCACTGTTCAAAATGTGGGTATAATACTGAAGTTGAGAAGGACCTGTCAGACCATGTGTGCATAGAAGACAAGTGGGGCGACGCGTCTGACTCCGACGAGTCGGTCAAGATAGAAAACTTTTCTGGGGAGGAGACTGAGGAGGAGTCTGACATCGATTCTAACGTGTCTGACGAGGAACGAGAAGCTCGCGAACAGGCCTCCACGCTTAAGAAGAAAAGGCACTCGGATTCTAGTAAGTTGTACCATTTTCCATTCCGAAGTTCGATTTTCGTCTGTTTTCTGACATTATACCAAGTCTCGGTACTCTTTAAAACAAATTCTTTTCGCAATATACTACTCTGTCAAGAAAGTACCGGGAAAAGATCAATAATACACAAAATGTCTGATAATCATCCAAATTTATTTTATCACCTTCAAAGTATGCTCCTTTAGAAACGATACACTTGCGCCAACGAATAATCCATTCATCAAAACATTTTTTAAACGCTGCTTCCGGAATTGAGTTCAGTTCTCGCCGCGAATTCTCCTTTATGTCTTCTATCGATTGAAAACGGGTGCCACGAAGTGGTAATTTGAGTTTAGGAAAAAGAAAAAAGTCAGCAGGAGCCATATCTGGTGAATATGGTGGTTGCTGGATGGTATTTGTTGAGTGTTTGGTCAAAAATTCGTTCACAATGATAGCCTTGTGCGAAGGCGCATTGTCGTGGTGCAAAATCCAAGAATTTTCTTTCCACAAATCTGGCCTTTTTCGTCGAATTCGCTCTCTTAAACGCCGCTTATCGCTCAAATAATATTCTTTATTTACCGTTAGACCTTCCGGTAAGAATTCAGAGTGCACAACACCGCGATAGTCAAAGAAAACAGTCAACATGACTTTGACTTTTGATCGACTTTGGCGTGGTTTTTTCGGTTTCGGTTCAGTTGGAAGGCGCTACTCCGAAGCTTGTTGATTAGTTTGCATGTCAAACACGTAAACCCACGTCTCGTCACCAGTAACAATGCGTTTCATGAATGTTGGTTCCGAACTGACTCGTTCTAGCATGTCCTCAGCGACTTTCATGCGATTGAGTTTTTGGAGAAAATTCAGATCTTTTGGGACTAGCCGAGCAGCAACATGTTTCATACCCAAATGATTAGTTAAAATGGTACGGATCGACTCGTGAGATACAGAAAGTTCGGCGGCTATCTCTCTCAGAGTTGAATGGGGATTTTCAGTCACTATTTTCTTCACTTTTGCGATGTTAACTTCAGTTGCAGACGTTGACGGCCTATCAGAGCGAGGCAAATCTTCCATCACATCTCGACCGCTTTTGAACGCTTTGAACCACTCACAAGCACGAGTTTTTGATAAAGTCGATTCACCGTAAGCCTTCTGTAACATTTTCAGACTCCGAACACGAAATTCCATTGGCGATGCAAAATTTAAGACAAACTCTTTGTTCGATATTTTTGTCCATTATGAAATTCGCAATACACACTATATGATATTACTAAAACCAGCACTGTATTTAATATAAATAACAGATGCAACTCAAACTCCGCGCCAAAATGGAAAACAGTTGTGCCAATCTAACAACTACAAAAAAACAAAAATTTGAATTTGGAACCATAAACAAATCATCCATTCCCGATACTTTTTTGACTGAATGTACAACGTTATTTGGTATATGCCATATACATCATAGGACATGTTATCCGTCTTTGACATAAAGTTATTTTTGGTCATTTATTTTCCAGGTGCAGCCAAAATATGTCGATTACCATACCAAATTAATAATACAAGCACTTATCTGAAGAGAAGCACAGAAGAATTGTAAGTTATTAGATTCATACTAATGCTTAAATACAATATCTATAAGTAAATGTTCTGTCTTTGACTGACCTGACTGTCTTTTTTCAGTATTGATACGTATTTAACGGATGAAGACTTGTTCCCACTATGGCATAGCTGTGAACTTGAAGAAGTCCCTGAAAATGAGCTGACGAACTACATGCCACCCATTGAAGAATCCTGTAAAGTTAGATTCGATGAAAACCAGGACTGGTTGACGTTTAATCGACTCGAATCTAACAGGGTAAAAGGTAATATTAATTTTTGTTTGTCTTGGTTGTGAATTGCAATAGTAGTGCCTTGCACATGTGCAAGACTTGCGCATGGTGGTGCGACACTGGGGCGAAACTCCTCTGCCGCTAAATCGCGACATGGCGGGCAGAGTTCCAGTGGGATTCCATGGCGGTATAATACGGCCGTTCTAACTTGGCGCCCGTGAACATAGGCTCTGCGAACTTTAGCGCATGTACAGTCGTAAAAAAAACTGTTATTGACGTTATTTTTTTAAAACCTAAATACGAATAAAATTTTACTAATACAGGGACCAAGTACAAATAAAATAAATATTAAAACACTTTGAGACAGAAAGCTACAAAAATAACTTATGAATTAAAGAAACAAACCTAACACTACACAAAAAACTTAACAATGTATTAATAAAAACCAACGAAAACTTTTGTCACAGCCTGTGCTCAAG
Source organism: Mythimna vitellina (assembly GCA_949316375.1). Classification (NCBI taxonomy): domain Eukaryota; kingdom Metazoa; phylum Arthropoda; class Insecta; order Lepidoptera; family Noctuidae; genus Mythimna; species Mythimna vitellina. The sequence goes on along the minus strand of OX438691.1, from coordinate 11,289,113 downwards.
ACAGAGACAGCGACACGAACACGACACCAATGCTAACGTGTGACTGAGACACATTACCGCGTCCCGAGCATTGCCGATTATGCACGAAGTTTTACGGAGTAAAGAAAAAGGGATGTCCAATATGCGTGTTTGAGGGTGTTGTTTAATCGATTATTTTTCAAATCGATTGAAATCTAATTATAAAAATATATTTTATTAAATTTTATAAGGAGGTTTAAAATATTCTCAAACAGTCGTTATTGTAGTAGTCGTTTATAATTAACTGATATTTAACTATAATACAGCCGTTCTAATTTGGCGGCCCTGAAGTTTGCGCAGAAGGCTGCGCACGAACGTTTTTTAGGAACAAAATGGTGGCATGAGGCGACGTGCGCGGGGCGGAGGTGTAAGCTAGAGATTGACTCTATGTAAACACAATCGACCCTTTATTCAATCAAATATCGCAATCGATTTTTATCGATTTGGAATTTATTGATTTTTGTTTATATGACATATTGAACGAAATAGATTTACAAACATAGTAAATGTTGTCGTTAGTAAACGAGACTTCGACTTTAATAATAAAAAAAAACGAATAATATTATATTTTCTTGGTTGAAAGATATGATTTAGTTAAATATCAGTTAATTATAAACGACTACTACAATAACGACTGTTTGAGAATATTTTAAACCTCCTTATAAAATTTAATAAAATATATTTTTATAATTAGATTAGATTTGAAAAATAATCGATTAAACAACACCCTCAGTCACGCATATTGGACATCCCTTTTTCTTTACTCCGTAAAACTTCGTGCATAATCGGCAATGCTCGGGACGCGGTAATGTGTCTCACTCAGCATTGGTGTCGTGTTCGTGTCGCTGTCTCTGTCTTGAGCACAGGCGGTGACAAAAGTTTTCGTTGGTTTTTATTAATACATTGTTAAGTTTTTTGTATAGTGTTAGGTTTGTTTCTTTAATTCATAAGTTATTTTTGTAGCTTTCTGTCTCAAAGTGTTTTAATATTTATTTTATTTGTACTTGGTCCCTGTATTAGTAAAATTTTATTCGTGTTTAGGTTTTAAAAAAATAACGTCAATAACAGTTTTTTTTACGACTGTACATGCGCTAAAGTTCGCAGAGCCTATGTTCACGGGCGCCAAGTTAGAACGACCGTATTATAAATCATATCTTTCAACCAAGAAAATATAATATTATTAGTTTTTATATAATTAAAGTCGAAATCTCGTTTACTAACAACATTTACTATGTTTGTAAATCTATTTCGTTCAATATGCCATATAAACAAAAATCAATAAATTCCAAATCGATAAAAATCGATTGCGATATTTGATTGAATAAAGGGTCGATTGTGTTTACATAAGAGTCAATCTCTAGCTTACACCTCCGCCCCGCGCACGTCGCATCATGCCTCCATTTTGTTCCTAAAAAACGTTCGTGCGCAGCCTTCTGCGCAAACTTCAGGGCCGCCAAATTAAAACGACCGTATTGTATAGAGCCCCAACCCAGCGCTGGTCACGTCACAATCGGTAAGACCGCTCTTCGAGGAGTGTCTAAAGAGGCGCCACGGCGACTTCATCTCCCGCTCCAGTGACTGCTCGATACAGTGACTGTGGCCCTGACATTAACTTAAAGTACTTCTGAGGGTTGGGGTTATGGCGGTTGGGTTATATGAGCTAAATATCCAGCGCAGGCGTTGATGTTGCCTGCGTTAATGTAAACAATGCGCATGCGGTGTAAGCGCCGCGTTAACGCAGCGTTTACATAGCTTATGCGTTCGACATATGCCCGATATATTTAAGCCGTCCAATGCACTATGTCAAAACCTTTCAATACTAATAACACGGTTGACATTAGGAGTTTCTGGAGTTCACGTGACTATTTTGCTTTGTCCAGATACAATAGTGCTGTTCCTGGGTGCATGCATCCAGTGCATGTCGTGGGTCCCCGCGGCGGCGGCGCCCGCGCGCGCCCCCCGCGATCGCCACTACCTGTCCGTGGTCACTCACCGCAGCGACGACGCGCCGCGCCACAAGTGGGACGTCACGCTCAGCGAACGTGGCATTATACAGATATGGGACTGTGGGAATCTTATAGCGTGAGTTGATTTGGTGGTATATATATGGAAATTTTATGCGGCGGACTTCTGATCTGCCACATTAAACTGTGGTATGACTAACTCACATATACATATAAAAAAAAAACCAAGAAAACACATAGGATCAGGCAAATTCTTAACCTCATCAATTATAGTGAGGTAATAATTATCTTACGTTTACAGTTTTTATTTCCCTATTCGTATATAGGTATTTTTAACGTTGACCCATCCATGATTCTAGTCAATGAAGAAACTGCGACACGCCATATTGTACTAGTGGTAAATAGTTTTTTTTCCATTTGACCCTATTAAAGATATTGCGACATTCATTAGTTGGTCGTTACTTCTGCCCCGTCTAACATAAAGTGGTAATAAAAATGTTAATTTCAGGACTACGCCACAGTTTGTGCTAGGAATAGCGCACAACTTCGGAACCGTGTGGGCCATTGATTGGTGCCCATCTGGAGCTAGGGATGTATTCGAGCTCGACCCTACACCTGGCAATACACACAGACTAGGTTTGATGGCCGCTGCTTGCTCAAACGGCCTGGCATACATCTTCGTAGTACCTTATCCATCATCTGTAACAGAAAAGTAAAAACATTTTCTATATCATGTTAAATACATCTTTTGTTCATAAAGATTAGCTAATAAACATGAACTTTGTTTTCAGAGAAAAACCATTTTATAAACTGAATCCCGTTGTAGAACTTCGGTTAGCAACTAATGAGAACAGAAGAGTTTACCAGGCTACTGCCATCAAGTGGTCTGTTGTGAGTAGATTATATTTGTACCTTTTTACCTATTTCTTTTCGCTAAATAAGTTGTTATGATATCAATTATGTAAACATAAACATATTTCAGCAAAAAGGACATTCTCAAATTGTGGTCGGCTACGCTGATGGAACCACAGCCTACTATGACCTGAAGGGAGAATCACCATTACTGAGGACCACAGAAAACAATCGCACAGTCCTTTATCCTTATCACGACGAACGTGTTCAAAATTCCTGCATCGAGGGTAAGTACAACTTTGGTACGAACGGAATAATCCACGCGCGTTGCAAATAAAGTTTTATGTCGGTGAATTTTACGCCTCAATGTAATGGCTGCATTCCGAGACGTATGGCTCGTTATGGTCGATTCCGTAATCGATAATTTTCACTTCAGTACTCATTCATTGTGATTACTTGGCAATGGTACTGGTTCTTCATTAAAAAAGGTATATTTCAAAGTCTTGGAGTGATTTCACGCTTATCGTGGGTGTGTCATTAACTAAAGTGAAAATACAAGCTCTGTGTAAATTTCGCCGAGGTACTTTTTAGATCGAGATCCTCAAACGTTTTGACTGCAAATGGCAAAACGCTTGAAAATTATTTTTTGGCAATTATTAATTCGTCCTGAAAAGGACCTGCCACTTGATTTTCATTGAATTAAAAAGAAACCGTGTTACTGAATGCGACCATGTTACCTTATGTAATACTTTCAAGGTCAAGGTTATTAACAATTTATTACCTTAAAGTTTATTTTCACTTGCATGTCCTAAAAGGACAAGGGATCTTACCATGATGTGTTGAAATGTCAAGAAAGCTAACGAGAAAGAAGGATGGAGCTATACACCCTATATAGCTCCAATTTTTTAGTTCAGTTTAGGTCGTCAAATGGATCGCATTAAGAGCTTGTGATAGGGTCTCAGGTCTCTCTGATAGCTAGATATTTCGGTTTAACTTTAGCGTTTCAATTAACGTTTCAAATTGTTGTCAAAAGTGGTAAACTCGTAATTTTCCTGACGTTGTAGTCTGAACTGTAAGTTTATACCAAGCATTTGAGATATCAGTATGTATGTATATCACCAGATATAGACATGTATCCAAGCGGAGCGGGTTCACACGAGCGAGCGGGCGGCGTGGTGTGCGTGGGCAGCGCGGGCGGCGCCGGGGCTGGAGCGCTGCAGTCTCACGTGGCGGCCGTCAAAGTGTTGTTTCCACCGCACTGGCCTGCCGCGCTACTCGCCGGGGACGATTGTCTAGGTGAGTGATCTAGTGCTGCGTACAGCAATAAAGAAAATTAAGGCTCTATATATACGTCATAATTGCAAGCCAACTCCGCGATTGTAAATGAACTCTGCGCAGTCGGTTGGATGGTTTTGATTCTTTGGTTGGTACCTTCGGTAGAACAAGGGTACAATCGCAGTTTCTGCAATTTCACAGGAGAGCCATTTTAAGATATGTTTAGTTTGCAGCCTAAGTGTGTGTCGTCGCATAAGATAGGCACAATAGTTCAATCATTTCGTTTTTAGCGATGAGATTGTTGACTTTAAGATATCGATAGGAGATAAAAATACTTGACTCGCGTAAACATTGCGTATCGTACGATAAATTGCATCTCAAAAGACAAAAAAATGTTATCTTTCCAAGTACGTACGTAGATTTCGTATACGTGTTAAAAAATTCTCCTCACATGTAATTACACAGGTGGTCTGACAAGTTTTCGACCTAACAGAGATACATTTTAGCTTCCAATTTATTTTCTTTTTTTACATTGTTTCCTTGTAACACACACTTCTTCCAGCGATGCTGCTCTATCTCTAATCCGTTCAAATAGTAGTCGGCGTTTTTCTCCGCGAAATAAATTGTTCACGTAGGTGATTGTCTCTAAAAATTTCTATCCTCCGAGCGCAATTATTAGATAAGGATATAAAAAGAAATCGCTTGGGGCTAGATCTGTTAAGTAACCATCCACTTTACTTAACAGATCTAGCCCCAAGCGATTTCTTTTTATATCCTGTCTGATCTGTTAAGTAAAGTGGATGGTCAAGCAGTCTAAACCGTAATTCGTGGAGTTTCCCCGCTGCAACAGCTGAGGAGTAAGACGTTGCATTGTCTCGGTGAAACAGGATTTTTTTTTTCTGTATCTTACATCGACTTACTCAAACGACTGCTAAATAACAACTACGCATCCAAAATGTCTGAAACTCTGTTGACTAACTGTGAAAAGATGAACAACTATATTTACTAACTTTTATTGATGAGTACTTATTATCTTCACGTTGAGATTGGAAACTTTTCTGACTGCCTGAACTTGGCTTTATGAAGATTGAGTTTCAAAACCACGAGATCAACATATCAAGAGATGCATAAATACTAATTTTAAATGGTTCTAAAATGTTATGTCGACACACTTTCACTTCACTTTGTAAACCCTAATTTTATTAAATTTTAATTTCATATAGGTTTTTTTTTGTATGACTTATCTTGTAGACTTAAATTCTCTGTTCACAAAACTATGCTTTGTTGTGTCTGCCACCTTGTTTAGAATTGTCTGTGTGTATTGCTTGTATAAATAAAATGTTTTATTATTATTTTTATTTATTATTATATACAAATGATAAATCGTGTCCCATGAGATTATTCAATGGATGATTGTTCTGAACCAGTGAAACAGTCCATCAACGAGCTGGAGTGGTGGGGCGGCGGGCGGCGCCTGGGCGGGTCGTGCGGCGCGGCGGGCTGCGCGTGGTGCGGCCGCGTGTGCGTGTCCGCGCCGCCGCTGCTGCGCCAGCTGCGCGTGCATCCCTGCTTCCCTGACTTGCATAAACAGGTAACAACCAACCCTTCATATACTTCAATTTGTCAATTTCAGGAATTAAAGTGAATATTAAGAATGGTCAAGCACATGTTAATTGACGACACGGTTGACGCAGTGGTTCAGCTATTGGCTGCTGTGCTACGTGTCGCGGGTTCCATTCTCGCACAGATCAAGTATTTGTATGTCCTACAAAGAGTTAACATGTTTGTGAATGTACCCACAATACAGGAGTAATTACTAGTGTGGGTTAAAGTTTAAAAAAAAAGTGCCATCAAAGAAAAAGGCACTTCTGTCCTTTTAGGTTAAATTTCAATATTGACATATTCAAAATCATGCAAACAAATCGCATCCAATAATGTTTTTATTTATTTTTTTCTACAAACTTCTATGCACGATTTACACTTGTGGAAAATCTGGTTTCTGGGTCTAAACTAATGTTTATTTCAGATCATTTTATTTATTAACGGTTTGCGCGAATCTACATACATAAAACAAAGTCGTGTTATATCATTTATAACTCAAGAACGGCTAGACCGATTTTAATGATCTTTTCTTTTATCTCCACCAAAAATTTAAAACGTGCAAAAATACATTGCGTGGCAAATACATTGGTCTCAATCATTGCATCATTAGGTCAATCTTTCAAAGATCCAATGTGATTCACGCGATGATACTCAAAGGAAAATTCAAAGGTGAGGAAATTCTCATTCCGAGGATTCCGATTATAATTGAATTTAGTTAAAAGGTATCACTACATTTATTGACAGATAGGCGGTACGAAGTCAGCTATGGGATATATGTATATTAGGATCAACATTCATACGCACACCATGCCGGAAACAACTATTTGACCCAAATCTTCATAAGTGTAATGTGATTACGTTAATTTGATTACGTTTTCAAACATATAAACAAAAGTCAAATCAAAAAGTGACATGAATAAGGAGTGCTAAACATTTTATTATAAAACAGGTCATAGCCCGAATCTTGATGATTCCTTTCGGAGCTAAACGCAAGCGGCAGAACGACGAGCTCGCTATGATAGTGGAGCCAATCGCGTACAGCGACGCCGTCAAGAAGTACGGCGTCGAGTTCAAACAGATCACTGCCAAGGATCGGGTAAGCCGCACTTAACATACTTATCCAAATTAAATTAAGCCAGATTTAAATGAATGAGAACGTCCTGATTTAAATGAACAATCAACGTTTCTAGGATAGAGATTACAGTTGATATCTTTGTATTTTTTACTTTTAATAATAATAATTCGCAATGAGAATGAATTTGAAAAAACAAATAGTGGAAAATAATGCGCAATTTGCGGGTAGCAAATTGTAACGTGATGAGATTCATCTGTAATTCATTACAGGCCTTTAGCCCAATTGGATTAAAATATTTCCTCATCTTTGCCAACTTTTTTCTTAGTCCATTATGTGATTGACTTGTCAAATTGTGTAAAGTTGTAAATCCGCAGAATTTGATGAAAGTAAATGTTAAAACGTTTTTGCTCTAGTTCATTTGGTACGTTAAATACAAACAGAATTGGGTTTAAGCCAAGCAATCCGCCTGACGCAAACGAGTGTCTAATTGAGATGGGAAAAGAAAACCCAATTAATTTTGTATAATTAGTCAGTATTGTATCAATGTCAATCTTCGTAATGAATCGAACATGTCTGATTGGTAATATTCTTTGTTCCACACTTCGTCTGTCTGATTGTTCGCAATAAACGCAAACTACTGAACGGACTTCGTGGGGTTTTCAACAATAGACAGAGTGATTTATATTATTACCAGTTACAAATTGTGTGTGTATGTTTGTTACTTCTTTACACTTGAACGGCTGAACGGATTTGGATGAAATTTGTTATATGTGTAAACCGTACCGAACCGTGTACCTATTGCTGCTACAGTTCGAGGAATAAAACTGGCATTTCTGTCAACAGACGACACAACAAAAGTTATCAGCGACTCCTCGCGTGGCGTACCCCGAGCGCTTCCCGCTGTCGGACGTGGCGGCCATGAAGTTCTGTCCCACATTCAAGCTGCATCACAAGCTGGCAGTCGGTATGCACTCCGGCCTCATATTCATCATCAACGTATGATCCTAGCTTGTACCTTGTACCTATATTAACTTTTAACCACTAATTATAACGAAACTTGCTAGTACTCCCGGTTTCTAAAAACCTCAAATCCGCTGTCAATATGGCTGGTTGCCTGCATGATATCACGACCATAGATTAAATTTGAAACCTTTATATGTTACCGGGGTTGCTAGACAAATAATACTATTTATCATAAATGTAAAGTAACTGTTATCGAAATGAATGAAAGTAATTTATATAATAAATGTAAGAGTAAGCTTTATATTACAAATGTAAATTATTTCTTAATTAGAATGACGTTTGATTGAGTGAACGAAAGACGAATTGTTGTGTTCGTTTTCTAATGTTTAAATGTTTATTTTGAAAAAGGGCCTAAAATTACATTAAAAAAATTAGTCACAAACATGCAACAGGCCCATTTATCAAGATTTTTTGTTATCCTTTGTTGCAAGTCAAAATGATGCAAGAATGATTTCTGAATCATGTCATTGTGTTAGGCATGGGGCAAGTCCGAAATCTTTGAGATTGGAACATTTGCATCTGAATTACTGAAATGTTCCGGAACAGAGAGTCGTTTCAGTAAAGAGTTACACACGCTTTCATTGTGTCAGTACTATCCAATGAATGATCGACAACGTTAATGAAAAGTAGTGATGCAACAGAACTCTGCTTCCGTTTCCACTTCTGCAGAAGTTCCGCAAGCTTTTTCACTTCAGTTTCCGTTTCTGGTTCGGTAAACTTTATAACATAAGTTTTAACAGAAGAACACAACGAGGAGCGTGGAGGTGGGGGGGGCCGTAGACGACTGGACACGACGAAAAAGGCGTGGAGGGGATGTTTTTTTTTGTTCATTTTGCGCATCATTGCGCCTCGTGACGTTTATCGTAAGCGTGTAAATCTTCTGTAGTTTTTTTCTTATGTTTGTTGTTTGATTTTTTTTCTGTTGCCAATACTTATCAGCCCCCCCCCCCCCCTTCAGCAGTGTAGCCAGTGAGCAATTATTTAGCGGAGCTGGTTTTGCAGTGGTTATATGAAGAAAACCGGAACAGACTCAAAAGTGTAAAAGCGGCCAAATTACTTTTTATTAATTATAATTTACCTCTGTTCAATTTCGAGTAAGTAAAGGATAAACACAAATTTAATTACACAAATCTTAATAAAAATAATTGTAATTTTTCTTCATAGTATTTATTAACAATTCCGCTTCCGGTTGCGCTTTCTCTAAGATTCAATTTTGAAATCTGTTTCTGTTTCTGCTTCCGTTAAGACTATTCCGTTGCATCACTAATGAAAACCTATTTTAAATAACTATACAGTTATGGCCTTGCGGAGAGCTAAAATCATTGGTTTGATTTTTCAAATAAATATTTATCTATAATAATGTGACAAAATTACAGTTTCAGTAGCCGCATATTAGACACATGCATAGTTGCATACCAAAGAAAATACATTCGTAGATAAAAAGCATATCTAAATAACGCCCTTTGGTACAGCGAACATACACAAAATATCGGTAGATTTTATGTCATTCGTTAATTTATTGTGTGCCCAAACCCAGTTTGAAATCGCGAAAAGATTGTTGTTATGCACAAAAGCATTAGTATGTATGATTTTTATACTTTTATCTGACAAGCATTGGTTCTCGGCCTATCACACGAGCTAACAAAGAAGGAAAATATAATGAAATATTTCATTCGGGATGATCAGTGAAACATAATTTCTATTTCGAAGTTTGTATGTTTCTGCCGACTTTTCTTCCGAATCTTCTAGAACTAGTTACTTTGAAGTTTGAATATAGTGGAATGGCATACGATGTTTTATGTCCAAATTATCAAATGACTGACGTTATCTTTGTGAACGATTGTGTTGTTTGTGACCGATATAAGAGAATAGTTACAAAAGTAATAAGTTAGGGAGAAGATAACTTTTACTCACCAGACAATATTTGTAACTTTAAAGAAAAACTATAAGACGAATTGGGTACAGAAAAACTATCAAGAATTGGACAATGATTAAATGATTGTTAGGAAACCGGCGCCCGGCGCGCTCGGACAGAGCGGCGCAGACCCTAGCGCGACCGCCACGTGTACATATGAAAAGTGAAGTACATACATGACTTCTGTACCTATCTATTTTGTGCTAGAGTCGTGTGTTTGCCAAAATGACCAAATACTCCAATCTCGTTTAGCTCTTCAATCCCCATAGGTGTCATAAGAGCTGACTAGATGGAGTATTTGATCGTGAATGAGCGACCCTGGTGGAATAAACGCGAGAGTATTTGTCGGATATATCCGACGTAGGCGGTCAAAAGGTTATGTGAAATAGAGTTATATGGCTAATTGAAAAGAATGGTGATAAATCATAGCGAACGTAACGTAACAAATGTAGGAAAAAGACAGCCAAGCCGCGTGCTAGCTCGGAATTTATAAATATGTATAATAATATTCTTTGATTGTAAAATATCGATATATGTATGTATATAGTTTCTTTTAAGATCGATAAACGTATTTGTAAACCATTTTAACCCTTGCAATATGTTACTATTAATAGTTATTTTAAAGTTGTCGTTAATTTGTTTCTATTACAATTTTAAGACACCCATTGCATGTATTATAATATTCTTTGTTGTATATATTAGTTTATAAATATTATATTAGGATTTGTATGTTATGTGAGATCACATAAAAATATGTAAATTTTATTTTTGCTATGTACAATTAACCTTTTATGTATGTATAAGCTTCTAACAATGAAGTTTGAGGATTATTTTAGTCTGAATAAAAAGTCTGTTAAACTGGGAAGTAACTACGCACTTTTGTCGTGTTTACATCATTTCTTCTAAATCCGCTAAGTGTGCGTCAAGGCGTTGCGTAGTATCGACTATGTCTACACAAGATGACGCACTTGCCTCACTCACACAACTTACTTAAATATTTGTGCTGGAATCAACAAGCTTTTACTGACTTCATCCTAGTTGGTCACTTTGATGCGATTAGTGAATGATGCGAATGCGTCATTAGTAACTCATCTCCTGCCTACAACCCTTACCCAGTGTAAATATTATTCTGTATCATCATTTGAACCGCCTCGAGACTTTATTTTCGATCACAATATCGGCAGTCATAATGAACAGTCAATTACGAATTATCCCTATGGTATGCGAGGTACAAATTCGGGGTGATTTAGTTATATGGGACGTTTATTTTTACCGACAATCGATCAGTACAAAATCGCGTGACTTAGGTGTGTTTTATCGACTCTGTCACAAAAATTTAAGTAAAATACTATTACCTAATTTAAAAAACTTGATTTTATAATAAAAGGTACTGAGAAATTTAAAAATTTAGAAGTTTCACAAATTTAAAAATTTCACTTGTTTAAAACTTTATACTTTTTTAAATTTCACTTTACAAATTTAGTTTTCAAAATTTCAATTTAGTTACTTTATTCTTTGAGGACACCGTCGGTACAAAAGAAAAACGCCCCGTATTGGTTTTTATATGCATTGAATATAAGGCCTCGGATGGATCAAACTAAAGGGTACGTTTTATTAAACGAGGGTATTGTGTGGAAGTATAATTTATTTTATTTGATTGATTTTTTACCCATCTGTGACAAAGCTCAAAATGGAAGGGAGGGTTATATTTTTAGTAAGCTATGGTATATACTGTCTACTAATGTTTATCGTATTTAAGTAACATCACAATTTATAAGTTCATATACCTTTTCCTTTGCTTTTGAAGTCATGTTTCTGATATCGGCAAGTCGACCTCGCATAGCTTTACCACTTTTGACAAAAACTCAGTGAATTGAAACAAAGCTTCAACTGTTTAGCTGTCACAACTGTCACATTGGTTTCGAAGTCATCATTCTGACATCGGTCAACCTCGTATTGCTTTACCACTTTTTGACAAAAACTCCCAATAAATTGAAACAAAACTTTAGCTATCTGTCACATTGGTTTAGTAGCAAAAATAAACAATGAGGTTCTAGGAGCTGCAAGTGACATTCTTACATGTGGTTAATCTCGAGAATGGTCGAGATCGAATAAATCGAAACTGTATCTGAAATGTTATAATTCCAAACTTGTCTCCATTGCCATTTCAAATAATGATAAGTTTATAAAAATGTGGCAATTATTAATGTGAAATAAAAAACCTTGTAATTAATGTAGATGTAGTTTACTTATTTATTCTTAGGAACATACAGAAACTTTATATCGGATTCTACAGTGATATTATTATTTAACTTCCGTGTATATCTTGTTTGATTGTGATATGCTTGTTGCAAATAAACTTTTTAAATGAATATGATCTTTTTTACTACTTTTTATTTGAGTCATACGTCTGTCCTATGAACTTTATGAAAAATGGCAGCTCGGGGTTCATGGAAAGAATTGCTGAAAGTTGTGAAAGAGCTTAGTCGTGTGTGAGTCATCATTAGTTTGCATTGCGACTTTCGTATCAATCGAAAAAAATAGTGACTAACGGTGGATTGGATACATGAGCCTTCTTGGTATTTACTGAGTTAGTTGCACAAATGACATTCTCATTTGCATCTTCTTGGTGTACCTTATCTTTATTTTAAGCGTTTCGGCTGGATGATGACCCTTTCTTTTTCTTTAATTCGTTATTGTGCACCATAACAGCTTATAATATAAGTGGATAACAGAGTTCATGTACATAGGCATGCTTAACTCAAAGTTGAGTTTTCTTCCAGCAAACATTGTTTTTTTTTTTTTTGGGTTGTGAAACCATCAAATAAGTTGTTTGAGAGGGAGGGTCAGACTTTTAAATAATAAAACGTACCTACCTAGCCGTGATCATTCTATTGCCCTTTGCGTCCCAGGGCCGCGATTAGTCTTTCGACCAATTCCGCATGAATGACTGTAGTCAGATTTAGCTTACGCCAGATCACTTTTATAAGTTTTATCACGAAAAAACTGCAAATCCGTCAAAGAACTTGACCTAACTCTACAGACAGTGAACTTTGTGGACTTTGGTGTTTACGTTTCACGAAATTTGATGTCTCACTCTCTTCTAAATTGTATTGTTACGTCAAAGACCAGGATTAAACAAAGCGGCTGCAGAAATATCTATTTATAAAGAAATATGGAGAAATGCTGAGTTATTTATCGAGGTGTTATGCAGAAGAAAGGAATATATTTAGACAAGTTAATTTTATTTACACTCAAGGCTTATTGTTTGCAGGCCAAGTGGTACTCGATCATTTAAATAATATTGTGTACGAAGAGCATCGTTGACTTTGTCGGCAACATTGCAGGAACAAGAGTTTGTCAGCGTTTATTTTATCGTGGCCGTCTCGTCTCGCGTCTCGTTCGGCTCGGAGTCGGCAGTGAAGCGAGGTCGCCTGCCGATTGCCGCCACCCGCCAGTGAGAATCAAGCCGCTGCGCGCACGGAACGCCTTGCCGACGGTTCACCGGTAACGCGCGTATCTTCACGATAACATACATATAATTTAATAATTTTTTTATTATCAAATAATAAATACAAACAAATATATTTAATTTAATAATAAAACATAAAACAATATTACTAAGCAAAACTAATTAAACAGTTAAAATAAACTGCGATGTTTATGTTCTTCGGAAAACAAATATATGAACTGAGGAGCTCTTAACACAGACTTTGATATATATTTCTATTGTGAGAAACTTTTAAAAATGATGATGGCTAGTGCGAAACTGGTGAGGGACTGCAGCTCGGAGCTGAGTTCTGACGTGCGGTCCCTGTCCGTGGCCTCGTCCACTGAGGAACAGGACTCCACGACCACGGAGTCAGAGTACACCGAGGAAGAGAAAGAGTATGAACTAGAAGACCTCCAGATATTGAAAACTATTGGTGAGTTGCACGATACTGCTTTTTCCGCCGGCCCAACAGTTTTTTAAACATTTTTTTTTAATGATAAGCAGCTGTGTACCTGTAACGTATTGTCAGTTCTCTGACGAAGAAATTAGATAAATATGATCGATTTATCAACAGATAAACTGCATTCCAGCCTATAATTTACAACGATTTTATTTATTACTATCCACTAAAAGGCAAATTGTAGTCGAGTAGTCTACGAAGCAAACTAAACAACACTTGTAGGTTTTCCATTACTCCAGAACTCTATTAATAGTAAAGACTCACATTTTGCTAATTTTACAAGATAGTCATCGTCATTTAAAACCTTCCGATATAGTCAAACTGTAAAAGTGATATGAATCATTGCCCGGCTCTGCCCACGTGAATTAGATAAATATGAAAATGTCGTTCTCTGGATAATATAGTATTTTCTTTTCTGCGAATATCAGTAAATATGGAACTTATTATTGGCCATTTGTAGTTGTCGTAACTCTTAACAAATTACTGTTGGCGCGTTGTTCTAAACCATCGCTTATTTAGTGTCGTTACGTTGTCGGTCTTAGCTGTCCGTCATTTGTAATGCTTTGTTGAGAAACACGGATATAAAGAGAGATATAGATATATAATATCTTGATAATTATGTTAGCGATAACTTTTATTAAATATTCTTAATCTTCGTATTTCCCATGAGTTCAAACGGCACAGTTATAAGAGAAGGACTGCATAACTGCATAAAATAATTTCTCAAGACATTATTATATTTACACAATAATAGATATAAATGTTGATTGCAATTTCAGTGGAGCTTTCTCTAAACATTTCTATCAAGTCTGGCTAGATATCTATACATATTTATGCATTCTTTCAAATATATTTTATGGTTTTACCATTAGATACACCTATTCTTTAATAAGCTGCAGTTTTGTGCACAATCATTCTTGGGGATTGTACATTTATAAATTGAGGTACGATTTAGCATAATTGAAATAAAAGTACCTCCTAGGTATTTATTATTTCCTGCAGACATGTCCTGAAACTGAAACACCGTATTTATTTCTGAAGGGTAATTTAATTGTATCTGCGTGTATTGTTATATTAACAACAGACCGAAGCACGTGGACCGTCTTTTGTTTTGTCACGGTGTACCGCGTGTACGATGGTCTATATTTTTGACACCATGTCTTTAGAGCCGGGTTACAAATTGCGGATTCATAGCCTAGCCATTGATCGTGTTTTTACAGTATAATGGAGAAAAGAACATTTAATTTCGTTTAAATTGAAATAAAAATAAAAGCGATGTAGAATGACATAATGGCGTAACGTAAACACATTAATATTATGTCTGTAGGTTTTTATGTTTCCACTTGATCGCGCAGTTTTAAATCTCTTACTTTGTCAGAACAATACAAATATTCCGATAAAATCGTTCTTATTTTCACCGCAATAAGACCACTTCTAGTCTGGGTGATTAATCAAAACTCTGTTTTATTGTTTGACCATGTAGTTGTATTTCAAAAGATGTCATAAGATTATTTTCTTGTCCACTATAAAAATGTACGTCGTAATTTATGATTTGCAAAATGGGGGATACCAGGTTTTTTACGAGTTTCATGTACCTAGCAGCTTCAAGAGTGTGTACAGATATCGAAAGATCTTTTCATACTTATGTCTGTCCATGATGGATCGCCTAATCGAAATTGTGTATATTAAACTGTATCTAATAATTTCTTGTTCTTGCCTCTCTGAAATTTATGAAAATTTATACTCTATAATATTTTCCTGGAACACATAAAATATTAGGGACGATGATTCGTGACGAGACCTCAGTTTTTAAAAACATTATGAGGATACAAACTTTATTTTTGTAGTGTTTTTTCATACGCGTCAGATAAGTAGCATATGAAAAAAATATTATTGTATATTGATCATGATGAGTATTTAAGTTCTTTTAATAAATATGCGAAAACAAGAATAAACGGATCAAGGACATCATGAAAATGTAATTATTGATATCATTATCGCCGATTATAACGTGTATGCAGGTGATATCGCCTCGACCTAATTCTAGGAGAGTGGAATATAGGCCAAGGGTGGTCGGGCCACCCGTGACCTAGTAGGATGCGGCCCGGGTATTGACATTTCCTATTTTTTATACATATTTTTATATTACATATAATAAACGTTGTTTGTGTTAGTGATAAAATAAATTGGTTAAATGCTCATATTTCCAGTTTAGGTACCATATACATATAATTTTAGAGGATAAATCAAGAAATATTGACTTTTCAAGAAATGCGTTGATTGGGTAAGTACCCAATAACTAACAAAGTAACTCTTCATTCAAGTAAATGAAAAGTTAACAATAAATGGAAGTCTAGGAAATATACTTTCCTATGTTTACGTTACTTTAATTATAATTTTAATCTAAGATTCGAAACAAACCATGAACATTAAACATGCCATGATTACATGAAACGGTAAAGTAATATTAAAACAGACGTTAGTGAACTAGGTGTACGAGTAGTAACCTACGTTATAATACCCACAAGTCTCTGCAGGAAATCACAAATTACTAGTTTGCATAAGTCAGTGCAGAATGGTGTAGGCACCTAATAGCTGGAATATGAATGATAAATGATAATGCTAAAACTGCTGCCTACCTGTTGACACAGTTACATATTCAAACCATAATATCTAATAAAGTTCATTGAAGTCTGCAATCAAATCCTCCAATAACCTTAGGTTAGAACAAATACATGAATTATAAATCGAATTAAATAAAATGGAAACAATATTGGGGAAAGTTTAGAGACGCGATAACACATTACACATGAGTACTTGGATACTTCAAGTCTGATCAATATTCTGAACGAAGACTAAAGATTTGTATTGCACTCATATCGACTAAGATGCCTGCTGCTGTGCATAAAAAGTTTTATACTCGGCGAATTGGCACTTTGAAGAGATTTAACTACAAATACGTCACTGAGAGAAAGGACAGTGATAGACGCAAGTATCGTTTTGAACGCTTCCAGAAGGAGGCAAACCAAAGATACATACATATACTCTTACATATTAATGCATACATACAAGTACTATACGTATGGAGCTTTATATTTCGCGTCTGCATTGCTCTACGAAGGTTGAGGAAGTCGTGGAGTATATGAAGATAAAGAGCACCTGGACTGTGAGGGTCGAAAGGCTGGATTCGCGCCATGACACCAACTCTTTCAAGTCGTTCGTGATACGAGTTCCAACCCATATCTTCATCTACAGACCTTTTTGAGAGAGGACTTTTGGTCGAAAGGTGTCGTGCATCGACGTTTTCGCGGACGGCTACGCGACACCACGCAGCGGAACACGACGCCGATGTTATGTGTATAAATTATAGTTTGTAATATTTTTAATATGTATTAGTTTATTTTTGTTTATAAGATTGTAATATAATGTATTTTATCTATGGGCCTTAGTTGCCTGACAATAAAGAAATAATAAATAAATACATTATAGTCTACATGAACATGTGGAACTTTTAATAGATCATTGTAAGGAACCGCTGAAGGAATGGAATCTACTGATCGTGTTGGCATGTACTGCTATCAATAATTATTAGTGTCCGGATTGTTGACAGAAATATGTGCTTGCTGTTGTTAGTACATTCTAAGATGCTGCTGCCAATCAAATCTATTAGAAAATTTCATCAACCGCTACACTAGAACAAACTGCTATTATAAGCAGTTGTTCTACGACACTCACCAAAAATATACTTGGTGTGTCTAATGGCCCACATGTGTTATTTCCCTAACTTGCATGATTGTGAGGCCACCGTAGACGCTGCGATTGAAATAAGCGCATTGAAAACATAAATAAATTTGGTACTTGAAGAAAGTTAGAAAAGAAAAAAAGAAATCAGAAAACTGTTTGTGACAAAACTCGAAACATTAAATACGTTTTCTGAAAATACGGTTTCAGAATAGAACATGATTATGAAATAAATATAGTTGTGTCGTTGTATTATTGTACAATTATACGCTTGTTATTACGGGGCGGGCAGGAGTCCAAGCGGTATAATTACAAGTGTGAAAAACATGTACAGTCTAAAGATCGAAGTGGTGCATTACTATTTGGACTGGTTAATGGAACATCAAGGATGATTTAAGAATGACTTAATTAGTCGCGGGCAGACATGAGTTTCATGCATTCTGTTCAAAAAAGTACTTAACAAAAGGATAGATTTTTGTTTGATTTAGGAAATCATCCAATGAGAAGTCATTGGATTATTTCCCTGGGCGAAGCGAGAGGGCGTATCAGGACCTTTATTAAAATCACCTGTGTCTTTCAGTTGCCCTTTGCATTCCAGATTTTAATACAAACGATCTCGCGGTCAAACTTAGATAAAGTAGGTACTGATTTGTGGGTTAAGATTTTACCTGGCTTTTTTTTCATGACGTATTATCGAAATCGGTCAATTGTGACTTTGTGCGCACAATAAGGAAGTAGGTTTACCTCTGCCTAACTAAAAATAAGATTTTACAGTCGCGATAGGAACGTATATGTATGTATGTTTCTACAAGGTTTCATATTCTAAGTTCTTCACAATGAAATTGGAACGACAAAGGTGTCGTATGGCTCGCATACCTAAAATATGTTTGCACAGCGTGGCAGACAGTTAATTGTGGAGGTGAAACAGAGCACGAAAGTTTGTTGGGTAGACAGTGGGTACAGACGCTGAGGCACACAGATCTAGTTTGTGCATTATCCTCGCGGTGCCATTCGGTGCTCTAGTTACCGTGCTAACGACTCCATCACGCGGCCGCGCCGCTTCCTCCGCACCCGCAAACATATTACGGTTCGTAATACAACTAGGTATCATAACAAACACGAAGAATAATAGCAGCGTAATGTAACTATCTGCGACGCCGTTTACTCGAAATGATATGAGAAGACAGTGATGAGTGAGTAGACTGGTGGCTGATGAATGTTACAGAATCCACAACAGTAAGACATGTATGGGCACTATGAGCTAAGAGGATATAATCTTTTTTTTTAATTGATATAAACCAGTGCTTGACTGCGATCCCACCTGATGATAAGCGGAGATGCAATTATTGATGGTCGGGCGCACTAGTTTATTAAGAGCCTATTCACTCTAGCCTTGAAGACACCTAAATTATAGTTGGACGGGAAGACCGCAGCAGGCAAATTGTTCCAGTCCTTCGATGTACGCGGTATAAACGAAGAAGCAAAACGCTTGGTCCGGACCGTTGAAGTTTCAACAAAGTAAGGGTGGATACTCGCCGTTCGTCGGGTTGTCCGATGGTAGAAATGAGATGGCAGAATCAAGTCATGCAATTCCCGCGCACACTCTCCAAAATGTAACCTGTAAAATACCATACGATATTGTTTATAATATGCAACGTTGCGAGACGGTAAGTTATTGAAACGAATAGCACAGACAAAGAATTCATTTGTGCTTATGTTTACGCACGCGAACGATTGTGTTTGTCACGCGTGATTAACAGCAGATATGTGGGTTAGTGTGTCGCGTGCCCACTACCGACTATAATGTTAAACAGATAATAGATAAATTGTTTAATTAGAGCATTTCATGCCATTTCCACCATAGCCACGAGGTTACTAAAACGAGCGATGTATTTAAGATAAGTTGAACAATACGTTTTAACCCATGCTGATAATGGCAGAGATGATATCTCTAGTCGTTTATCAAAACGTAATCTTTATACGTAAATAAGGAAAATATACATATAATACAACAGCAGTTACCGTTGTTAATCAGCTACATGTTAGAGCCGTGAAATCTGCGAAATGAACCGTTCCCATACTCCATAGTGCACTCGTGCACAATTGAAAGTATGTACTTGTGCGTGAAGTTAAATTAAGAAAAGAAAGTTGTGAAGAACAATGAGCAGTTGGAGAGGTGCGCATGCGCAGCCGCTGGTCCAGACGGAAATGGAACCGGTCACACCACGCGTGCAGTGCTAAATGTTACCACTGATTGCCAACAAACGAAGCACTAAACGTGGAAAGATATGAAGTTTATGAGCTTTCGTGGAATGACAGTGGTCAGCCTATAAATCTAAATGCCATATGTTCTAGTCTAGCAGCGTTACAGGCCAGAACGGTTCCGCACCAGAAGTCAAGGAACATTTACAGATTGAATTTCATATAATTTTACCAAATTCTTTACGCTATCGTAGTCGCAAAAAACTGGTGCACTGAAACAATAAACAACACTGGCAAAAATCATTATCAACGTCAATTTATGTACCTAAATCTATAAAATCGGTGGTAAAAAATTACTGACGAATCGTAGATCTATAAATAATTTAGACTACTTTATTATGTTGATTGTAGTAAACAATCCGCACTGGCCGGCGGCATCCACTCCTACAATAAAATGTAAATTTTGCGGATGAGTCTATCATCAGATCTTTAGCTCTGTCTTTGTTTATTAACTTTACGACCGTGAATCTCTGGAAATACAGCTTTCTAAGATATCAAGAATCGTGAAAACACAGACATGTTCTTAAATTAGCATTTCTTTAACCATAAACCTCTCTGAATAATGCATGTATTCCGTAATCATGAAAGTGCCAAGGTATGGCACTTGGATGCACTGCCCTTGACCGTTTTCCATCATGTCGTTATTAAGCTGTCATAATTAATAATATTCATGTAAACTGGGATGCGGGCGAGGTCGATGAGAACACTCGTGACTGGTTCCATCTCGTATTCCCTTTTTTGTGTCTGCTCACCAGCATTTTCATAATCAATTGCATGTTATACCAGACTGTCTTGTTCTGTGCTTAGTTGGGTGCTCCTAATCGATTTGATATGTCCTTTATTTTAGTTCCGCGTATAACATTTTATTTAGTCATCTTCCTTGGCTTTTTCCCAACTAGCTTGGGGTCGGCTTCTAGTCTAGTCGCAAGCGACTGAAAACTCTTGTTTTATATGGAGCGATTGCCTATCAGAACTCCACAAACCAGTTATTGAGCAACACGATACTCCTTGGATAGACTGATGACCAGACTTTCTGGCGTCTGACTACCCGTAACGACTGTCAAAGATATGAATGACAACCGGGAACATCGGCTTTACGTGCTATTCGAGGACCAGGGTGTCAGTAATGTCGCAAATAAACTTAGAAGATATGGATTTAAAAATTCACTATAAAGAGACTTATCCGGTTTCGAACCGTCAACCTCTTTTTGTACAGTATTTTACTTGCGGCTTAGTAATTAACCAATTTCGACAGGTGAAAATTGAAAAAGTTATCTGCAATTTTCTGATGATTGCAGTAATTTACGAAAAAAAATCATATTCCTCAACATGGTAAATCTTCTTTCCTTTCACATAGTTAAAGTGCAAAAAAAGGCGATATCTGTGAATAAAATTGCCATGTTTTAGAATATGATATTGAATTGCCAAATAGCAATAAAAGAAATTAATTTACTATTTTAAGCCTACTGGTATTTCGCTTTCTAAGAATAGATTTCTAAATATATTGGTTAGATCAGTGCAAATTCAAATCTTGTAGTTGTGAGACCAGATCTAAACTTGTAAAAAGATTTGTTGGTCATCAAGAGATCAGTGCAGACGTTTATGGGTTATTAACTTGTTCTTTTGGTATATTGTTCACGATTTGCCTTTACAAGCGTGTAAACAGTCTAACTGCGTAGGTAGGTAGAGTGGTAGGAGCAGTAGACCGATGCCCGACTGTTTTCCTTGTACTTGCTGCTGGAGTCAGTCCAGGAAACTTAGGTAGTACACGTGCCAAGACATTTGTCTCCGATTTTGTCAAATTTTGTACACAAGGAGAGACTCTCCGACACATATCTTGTAACAGCGCTGCGTGCTAAGCTACAATCGTGCACAGCTCACTCGCATGTACTTTCTCCCTCACGACTCGTATAGAGCAACCGTGACATTGCGTGCTTATCAGTTACACAGTAAAAACTCACTAGAAATAACTAATACAATACCTATTCGGAATTACAAACAATGGGCTTGTGCAGCGGCTGCCTGATAGCCTCGCTTCATTTTAAATGGCTGCCATTATGGTTTTCATTAGCGAAACAGCGTCCTTTTTTCGTTATGTAAGTTTACTAGGTGGATACTATTTTTATTTTGTTGTTTATCGAAAAAAAATGGTTTTGCTTGCTTTCATAAGTAAAATAACGAAAATGAAATCTTTTGATATTTACCTACTGACACATTTACGAGTAAAGGTGCAACTTATCTCTGAGCTACTGTAAATGCATACAAAATTAAATTTCTTTTCATTTTGGATCAAACAAGTTATGCTAAGTGCGTCGAACCAAAATAAAGCGTAAAAAATTACATAAAACACAAGGTTCAATCGGTCGAAGACAGGTTTGTTTATGCAACACTACGTAATCGATAAGAGTTTCGGCACACCAAAGAACTCGCTGAGAGATTCGAAAAAAGTGAAATGTTCTCTCGAGTCAACAAACTCGAAAGTGGAGAAGCGCAGGCGCAAGCAATTTAAGGCGAAGTAAGTATTTGTTAGCGGAAACTTGATTGCCGACGGATTTCACAACTACCGATTCCTGTATCTCACAATGTGACTGGCATGCTTCGTTGCTTTTGATTGGTTATTCTAGCCTCGAAAAACAAACAGTGTAACTACAGGGTGCCATTATGTAGAATCTCATAAATCAGATTTTGATGAAATAAGATTAATCGATACCTGGTTCTTTTAGATTATTTGTCATTCATATTGTTTTCGTAGAACTAAAAAATAACCTAAAAATCCAATATAAATGACTATAACCGATTGCAGTAGGTAAAGAAAAAGTTTTTTTTCCGGTGAAGGCGACCTACTTTTAGCACCACATTTGAACACTCCCACGCTTCTGAGAATCCAGAAGGTGGTCCATTTTCTGTTTGACAATTTAATAAAACGTCAAAAGCGTCGTGAGAATTGCAATGAGGAGTCAATGTATTTTTACATTTTTATTAAAATATTGTTTATTTGTCTTTACACACAATTTCGCATTCACACGTGTTATAATTCGTTAATTGTATAATGTAATTTGAATAGTGTGCTGTAATGCTAGTTCCTAATTTGAAAGTGACGTTTCGTTGTTAGTAGTGATTTACTCCACTCTCATTTTCTTTTGTTTTGCGCCGGCGCCGGCAGTTCGTTACAACTACAACTTAACGCGGCGAGGTGTTGCAACAGGTTAAACAGCTCTTATAAACAATGGGACACGATGCTGGCACAAACTTATTGAATTTAATACAACAGTTGATTCGTATTCGTTCATTACATTCCTGTATATTGCTTACCTACACTGTTGCTCTGTACTGCTGGAATTAAGATACAAAACAATTCGAACCTTACTAAGATTCAAAGCACGTATTTGTTCATTTATATGCGTATAAACACTTAAAAATAAAAAGAATATATACAGCTCAGAGCACAAAGGTGTTGGTTATTTAGAAAAAGAAAAATTAGAAGATCTGCGACAGAAGAGTTGGGTCAAAAAGGTCAGAAAACATAAAATAGGTTTTAATAACTAAACTAAATCATACATATTATACCTATTCTATATATTATATAGTAGCAGTGGTGACCCCGACTTATGAGTTGTAGTCACGGGTTCCAACCCAGGAAGGCGCTTTCCTTCATGTAATTTATTTAATCAACACTGATCTCAAAATGGTGAACGAAAACATCGTGAGGACACCGACATGTCCTAGAACTAAAAATTTGAAGATGTCTTGTGACATCTAGCAACCGTACAGCAACTGTAGGGGCCCAGCAGGGTCGAAGCCTTCTGGGGCCATGGGTGATGCGAAAGAGAACCTCTGGGAACGAAGATAAAGAAGGAAGGTTTTTAGACAGAAAAAGTCTGACACGCCTTTCCAAGGGCGGAAGATGTAATTTTTTTGATTTCCCACCTAAAAAAAGTACATAATATATTTATGCCACATAATATATTAAATAACAGTAAGATTTTTTTAAGCCCTGCAATATTCTTTGTAGACATTTCTTCAGAATGCCTTTGTAAAGTTAATAGGCTGTTGTATCTCTTCACGTTTTTATTAATTTCTGGGTTCTTATCTCCGTTTGTAATGGATTTCAGAAAAACAAGCACACAAAAGCGTTATTTTATAAATTTCATACCATTTTTACGAGTGGTATTATGGGTCATTAAATTGTAACTACCAAGTAGTGTTATCTATAGGTTTTATTATTTATTTACCCTTTCCCTGATTATCTTGTTGCGTTACGGGATAAATCTCTTTGATCTCCTGGACGTCATAAAACAATGCCATAAAATATGAATTTCATATAATATTTACTTATAAACATTGCACGTTCCATTAATATCATCACTGTAGTGTCGGTAATACTGTTTCTGTTGGAACAGTTACGGTATGAGTGGATTTGAGTTACGTCTTATATCAGTTATAAGCATGACGTATTTCATAGCCAATAATAGATTTTGAATGGGTAAAAAGTTTTGGTAATAATGCCTCATAAAATGACCTTAGTATGGATTCTGAGACAAAAATACTAACAGTTAATTTTAGGATGAAAGTGAGGAAATATTTATGAATCTTTATGACACAAACGAATGAGTTTTGCTTGTTGTTGACGATGCTGTTGTTTACAAATAAATCTGTTCTAAATCATAATTTCAGCCGAAAGACGTCTACTGTTGGACATAGGCCTCCCTCAAGTGCCGCCACAATGAACGGTCCTGTGCATCTCGTTTTCATCTAGTGCCCGCGACCCTCACCAGGTCATTGGTCCACCTTATGGGAGGCCTTCCAACGCTGTGTCTTCCGGTACGCGATCGTCACTCCAAAACCTTTTGGCCCCTAAATCATATTTTTAAACAAGCTACAAACAAGCAAGAATTAAAAAAAAGACATATTAGGTATATGCACCTGTTTGCGAAAGACATAGAACTCGTGTTAAACAAATACAATTTATGAGTTATAATTACTTTGCTTTAATGGTAATTGTAGAAACATTGCGAGGTTAACCCATTGTTAACAATGCCACGGGTTAACGCCTTCCGTATTCTAATTTTAACTTAACTGTTTTAGATTTTGTTGTAAACGATAAAAACTAGATATCTACCTATTATTATTAGCCACGACTTAGATATTATTAGTATTAGCCAAGTTTTTTTGGTACCGTAATTCGTTACATTCTATAAATGCAACAACATATCTATGCCTGAATATTTAGATACAGTAGGTCCTATACCTATCTATTTTGTTTCATGTTTCAAGCTACCTTAGTTGTCCAGACTTTGAAGAACAACCTTTAAGTTCGATGAAAAATTTCCAGACTTTTCCTGTATTTTATTATTGTCATGCCTGTTTACCTTTTTACAAAACGTTTGATATTTCTACAGTGTTCGCGACTTTCTGTAAACTTGGTCGACGTCAACGTCTGACGTCTGACTTGAAAGGTTTCCTGATGATAGTGTAGTTCACCGTGCGTCATTGCCCACATTACATTTACGATATTTAGGTTATGATTTCAATTAATGATATTCTAATATTGTATATTTAACCTTTGTTTTGAAAGATTATAATATCGGATGCTGCCAAAACGTGGCGTCCGTTAGGAAGTTAGGTGAAAACATATCTACAATGTCTTGGGGTTTTTGCGATATCCGCTGACGTTAGGTACATATAGAGTGTGATGGAGATTAAACTCTTTTGTCTTGTTAGTAGAATCCCTTGAAGGATAATTTTGACCAAAATTGGTATACGGGCTATACTTTAAGAACATCATATGTTTCGAAAAACAGAAGTCAATTAAGGTGTCTGACCAATTACACGTTAACAGTATGTTAATTGATGAGTCAGACTAAACGCAAGGAGCACGCAACATGCGGAGACAAATCGGGACGGACTCAGTTTTAAAAGTGGTTAAATTAGGTAATGTACCTAATAGTGAAACAATGACTTAGGTTTAATCGCAGTCGGCATCTACAAACAACCTATATGTAAACAAATAAAAATACTTAATCACATTTTTACAGGGATTTTTATCGATGCCCTCAATTCATTAACTTGTTTATGCTTTTGCACCTAATTGATAAAAAAACACAATAACAAAATAGAACATCGTTTGAAAATAGAAACCATCAAAGATTCACAAGTCTTTGATGCAAAAGTATGATTAGTCTTTGTGTACAACAAGTAGAATAAAAAGATGCTGAACGAAACTGCTAGTGAGCAACATCCGATTCCGGTAGAGATACTCTGCGTTGCGTACAAAGCAACAAAAAGCACGCGTTTAAGTACAGACAAACAGTGGAGTAGGGCCGTCATTAGCGATTACGTGCATCGCGATCAAAGACCATTGAACCATTTGAACTTGTTCCCTATGAATATAAAATACCCATTATGTCCACACGCATTAAATATTCATTGCTTACCTGCAAGAAATTAGCATAACGATTGGTGCCTCGATTAAAAACGCTATTTTCTTGTATAAAGTCTTTATTAAAGGTTTTTAGATCGCACTAAGCTCTCTGAGGGTCTATCATCACAATAATCTGACATCGTGTCGTGTGTAAAACCTCAAATATATGTTAAACCGTTAGATGTTACAGTTGCTGCTCATTGTAGATGCGAAAATATCTGCGAATGTTTTTTTTTTTCAAAACAAAACAAGAATTAGACGTAGTTAAAGTCCCCAAGTTGTCTGTTTCATTGCCAACATAATTTCTTTATTACAAACAACGATAAATTTGACGTAGTCAAGCTTTTAAAAACGTAAACTTCACTTATTACGTATGCTGTGGTGATTAATATTTGTCGTGATCCTGGCGCGCACGCGATTCTGGGAACACGCTTCAAATTCATGTTAAAACCTTTACCTTTGTCACGAACGGGCTTTGTTTCCGTATAAAAAAGTATATTAAATTGTAAAATAGCTTTTATCGGTGAGTCGTGGAAGTTTTCAGCATATTTAAAATCTCTCTTCAACCATTCAATGTTTTTATTCGCTTCGTTTTGAAACCTTTAATTTCTCGCCTCTAAGTAAATATTTCAACATTGTCAATAGATACTTAAATGCCTGCAACGGTTCAAGTAACCTGTTAACCAAGAATCAGTTTAAAGTTAAACTACCGGATTACTCATTTTCCTTCCTCTTCCGAATCGCACAAAAATCGCTGGATAATGTGAAACCAATACAAAAACGTAACTTTATGTATGTGTACCTACATTTCGTACCGTTCAGCATTTCGCCTTTGCAAGTATAATATTGTCAGGTTCCGGTTTTTACAACAATCAAAACGGTTTGGAAACCCTAAACTGTGGCTTCAATTGTTTTATTCAAGGATCTGTAATGGTTGCAAGGAAATTATGAGATTGTAATGATGTTGACAATGAATTGGTAAACAAAGGATACGATCATAAGTACCTACTGGAACATAAAACATAAATCCTATAAGTTCCTCAATGAATTAAGTATGGTCGATATCTAATAACTCCAAAACTTATAGAACTTTAAAACAGATCGAATAAGCTTTTATCGCGTGGTAACTAATCGACGATTATGTAGAGCATTCGTAACACGGGTCTCAAATATGTTTTATGTTCAGCAGCAACATTGTATGTAGGTATGCCCGAAGGCGGATTGACTTCGCAAAACTAGTTTACCAAATGATTGTAGCTCTTATGTCATCGAACGTAATACTCGTGAATGCATCTGTTTATTAAACTTGAAATATAATGTTACCGTTTGGCAATAATGGAAAAGCAAATACTATATTGGATGTTTAAATTATGTGAATTTTATTTATTCTAGCAATAGCGATATAACGCACGTATTGCATCATTTCTTTGTGTAAAGTTTTGGCTCATCTGTTATAGATAGTACGTTCATAAAAATGGTTAATTTCTAAGGACATGGTAGAGTAACTAATATTACAACCCATAAATATAATTTGTTAATTAGGTAATAATGCGTGACGGTGGAAAATTAGTGTGTAAATCTCTGACAAAATTATTTGGCTCCTGTGCGCGTCTCATTATTCGTGACTTTCAGAATCTAGCGATTGGAACGCACAGTCGTGGTTTAGCCTTCGCTTGAATTGTTGTCTATTCTTAGGTCACTAAATTATTTGTTCCAGTAATTATCAGTACCTTTATCGGTAAATTTAATCAGTTGAATTTGTGTATTTGTACGTAGAGTGATATAAAGCTTTTGAATATAAGTATACTTTAACTCAAGTCAACGACCTATATTATGATTGGCACATAATTATATATGTCAACGTTGAAAGTTGTAAAAATGACACGTCGTATAAATATTACTCTTGGCCACCTACGCGTGTTTGTTCGGTGTAGGGCGTCGTGACACTTGGCTTCCGTTGTCTGATCGGAGACATACTCTAATGTGTAAAGTGTCTACGCCTTTTCCGCGTAAAAAGTCGAGTGTCTACGACTAATCTTTGCATTTCCCTGAGGATAACGTTTAGTGCGTTCATTCATAAATTAATGAAACCGGTGACACTTTGGTTCTCGTCCAAAAATCACAACTTTGACTTTCATCCTTGACACGAGGTAGACCGACTGTAAAATATTATAAAATATATATGAAACTAACGTAGCAACACTTCAACAGAATACTATAGTATAGATCGCGGTAATCTAGTAAAACTGACTGTAATCAATGACAGCTTGATTTCTCAGAACCTGCAAAATGCTTGGTGATGATCACTTAACGACAAGAATAAATAATTTTTTAAAGTATCTCAACCTGATTTTTTGTTGCTTTTCAGAATTTCCAGAATATCACAATGATAAATTTAGCTTTTCTTGTAATTCTGGATCGTTGTCCCATTTTGGTGTCAGGACTCGCTTTATGGGAGACTTGACTAAATATAAGTTACATGTCTGTCGGAACCAGCTGCAGGAATGAGTCAACTTGTTACAAAACCACATTCTCAAATAAATGGTTTGGTTTGTATTCAAGATCTTATTGAACAATAGTGTAGTGAGCAGACTTTGGATCAGAAAAATGACATCTATTGTTATCTATAACGACTTGTTTGCGGACCATTAGCGAAATATAACGCGGTCGCAGTCTACCAATACAAACATTCTTATGATCGATAGCTTTGGTTGCTTGTTTATACACCATGGCTTCGGTTACTACCTTGCGGGGTTTACCAGTATACCGCATGTTTATGATAAGTGACCACTTAACCCTCAAAATATTCCAGTGAACTAATAAATATTGCTATTGATATTAGTAAGTTTAATTAATTAGTTTAGCTTCTGCCTGGGGATTCGCCCGGGTAGGAGTAAAAAATTATTTAAAGGGAAAATAGTACCAGGTTCCAAAGTATATATACTAAATAAGTATATATGCTGTTCCATAGTCTACCCGTGTATCAAATCCGATCCGACGTTTGAGCGTGAAGAAGGAACAAATACACACAAATACATACAATCTTTTGTCATTATAATATTAGAGTGATGTGCCATGCAAGCAGGCACCTACACTTTATTCATGTAATTGAATAAGTAACAACATAATGTACTTATGTAGTTACGTATGTTTGTACAACATAATTACTTAAGTCCACTTTTTCAACACACGTGAACTGATTAGCAGCTGACATAGTTTTTTTATTTACCTTCTTCAAAAAACACATGCAAATAGAACGGGCGAAGTAGACTTCATTGACATCCAGGTGTGTCATTAAAAATGTATGTATCTGTATCTCTGAATATATGGTTCTCAAATATGGCTATGCCGTTTCGAAATAGATGTTTAAAAGGAATGCGTAGTAATTGCAATCCTGAAATTGTTGCATGGCTAATCAATTTCATTGCAATTTTACATAGCAACGGCTGAACTTGGTTTTTACGCAGCTATGTTTTTCTGTTACCTTCGCGTGAAGGTCCCGGCTCGTGGGTTGGTCTGGCAGCCAGGTAGGACGTCATCGCGTCACCCACCAGCGCGTCGCACCAACGGAAGATTAATGCTGATAAAAGTGTTTAAAATTATAAATAATAGTGTGTGTGTCAAGTTTTAGTCGCAACGGTAGGGATAGCAGCTGTGCTCTTACGTCACACCTCTCAACTTTTTTTCTCCTCGCCAATGATTTATTTAATAAAACAATCTCGCGAAAAGGCGTGAACCTGGTTGAGGAGTTAAACAAGCAAGTTTAGAGCATGATTGAATGTTATGTTTGTTATTATACTAAATATCAACGTTATCGTTCATGTATTTTTATTTTGTTTTTAAAACATTTCTTTTTATTTTATTACGATACTATGTCTAGGTTTTTACGACAAAATCTCAGCAATAAATATCTTTGTTAAATTGATATATAAAAAAAAGATAGCTAGATACTTTTCTGAAGTCACTGAAATGCGCGTGTAGCTGTAGCAAACAATCAATAGAATTAAAAGAGATGAGGGCAAAGAACTAATAAAGAACAAAGTGTTGAAGAAATGTTTGAACTTCAAACGTCTTCTTTTACATTAGAAAGCCATGAGGCGTTTGGCAGAAGTCATCGGTTTAGAATCAATGTTGAGACATTTGCGTCAGAGGTGACTAAACGATCCCGACCGTGACGGACTAGGAAAGCAGGAACGAAAAGAAATACGAGTAGATAAGTGTTTTTCGCCAGACACTTGTCAACGTACACCACTGACAGAGTTAATTGCTAGAATTTGGCATGTCACTACTTTTTATATTGCTTTCATATTTATTGCAAATTTTTTATAAAATATTGCTGAAAGTTACCGGTTGTTTGTCAAAGTGTTTTATTTTATACCATGTTTTTGGGCCGAACTTTTTCTATTTTCGTATTAAATAACGTAGGTATTTAATGAAGTACTTGATGAGGAAAAGTTAAAAGTAGCCCACGTAATGAACGTATCGATGCACTTACACGAAATTGGAGCGAGGCTCATACTCAAATAAATTTTATTATTATGGCCGTAACGTAAACCAAAATATTTTGACCGATCAGCTCAATATTTGCATATAATATTTTAATATCCAGGTTTACAACTAGTGTAAAACTGCGATACTTCATCGAACGTTTAACGAGCAGTAAATTTTAGAGATGATAAAATATCGACTGGTTATGTAAGTAGTATGATGATGTGCCTACAGTTGGTTGACCTGTTAAGTGATTGGTTTAAATATAAGTATTAAGTAAATGCTATTAAGTAACGACATGCCTGCTGTGGTCTTCCCTTCCAACTATAATTTAGGTGTCTTCAAGGCTAGAGTGAATAGGCTCTTAATAAACTAGTGCGCCTGACCATCAATGATTGCATCTCCGCTTACCATCAGGTGGGATCGCAGTCAAGCACTGGTTTATATCAATTATTTATATCAAATAAGCAACTGAAGTAGGCTACTGGCTACTTTTTAATCAATCAATCACTTGAAGAACTAAAACGTAAAGAAAACAATGGGTTTGAAAAGACATTGAGTATAATGTTAAAAATGCTGAAGTGTGTATAATTTCTTCTGCCAAATTATAACGAGAGAAGTTAAAATTGAAACGGCAGCTGCAACGGAAAGCTTTTTTTAGACACTTCGTAACTATTGAAGATCTAAACTACAAATTCAGAATGGCAGTAAAATATGAGTTATGTGTCAGTATTACGGACTGGGCGGTGATATCGGGCCATTGCGCTTACGAACTCGACAATACCAGTTTAGTGGGTGACGTTATTTATATCAATTAACTTGGACGAAATACGAAGTGAAAACCATTATAAATTATTATTATCTAATTTAAATATTAGAAAGTGCATAAGGGTCAAGCGTAGGGTCCAGTGTTTGGGAACTGAGAGGTCCATTAGTACCCACTTAATAATACGTTTTACATTAAATAGGTACTTAATTAATATTCTTGTTGAAGGTTAAGACCGGATAACTGTATTGATAAATGAGACGCTAATACTTACATGTGTGAAAGTGAGAAGGCGTGTCAAATATATGTGACACTACATACATAACGTTACGGAAATGCTCTTTCTTCCTATCCTTCACAAACCTAAGTGATATATCAGGATTATTATGAGTTTCTATTTACAATTTGTCGTAGTAGGTTTCATCGCCAAAACCGAGCCGTGTTTGCAGTTAGACGTAATATTTATCAGCATCTCGACACCTGTATCGTGTCTGTCACTGATTGCGTAATCTCTACATATACTAGAACTGATGTAGGATCTACGTAGGTCGTAGGTAGGTACGTTTTGTATTACATAAATGTCACCTATCACTTTTATTTTTTGCAATAAAATCTAATATTTCAATTCTATTAACTTTATGTAGACATCACTTCTATTTTTATACTGCTCAATAATCCTGTACTGTGCCAGAGCCAACTTCCGACTTTTTTGCAAACATTTTTTTTAAAATCCGCTATCCAGTTAGTCGATCATATAATATATTGATGTATGTTTCATGTCGTAGGCGTGGAAAGTTTTTTTTAACTATAATATAAAAGTTAAAATATCTTTTCTATTTTTAGCATATAATTAGGGTATAGTGACGTAAAGGCCACGTCCATCAGTCTTGTGCGTTATGCGCAGCCGCAGTGAAAGTGGTCAATCGAGTGCGCCAACGCCGGTTCAACTGTGAACGAATAAATTAGTCGTAGCGCCCTTCACTGGTACGCAGATCTAAACCGTCACTCGTCATGGATTTGTGAAAGAAATTACTTGCGTAACATAAAGGTCACCTGTGTAGTGCCTGCAGAGTTGGTGCTTTCGTTCTTGTACTTCTTTTGTTGGCGAGTCACAAAATGTGTGAACTCATTTAAAAAATGTTCTGGTACATACAATGTTTTTTAGTTACTATTTTTTTTTCAGACAGTGTCGCTTAAAAGTAATCGGAGTAGCAGTTTCAAGTGAAACACAGTGTGCCAAGAAATCTCACGTTACTTTTCTAAAATTTTCTCGAATTTTTAGAGTTGCTGAAAAATAAAGAAAGACATTCACAATTTTTACCATGCAGTATTTACTACGTAAAATAGTTAAGGTGAACTAATTGAGAAGATATTGAAGCGTAAGAAAAATATAAAAAGTAGATATTGGAGCGTAGGAAGAATATATAAAATCATCATATATTTCTGTTCCAAAATCTTAGAATAAACGCATTCGTTTTTCACTTCGGACCTTTAGACCCTTGCCTATGATTGTATGCTAAATAAACGCTCCTATTCACTACATTTATGATATACAGAGATACGAAATATTTTACCATAATTTTATACTTTTGTCACAAAGATAGTAAGGACCTTAAGTATTGTATTTTATATACAAGATTCCTCGAACAAGCTTGCTTCTCCGATATCACAAAATGAAGTCGGATTTATCGGTGACACGTTCAGACGGCGTGTTATTTATAACGTAAATAAATCAAAATATTTATAAAAAATAAGATAGAAATTGTAGTGAAAGTGGCGCTTACAGCGGATCAGTGATAGGTATTCCAAATAACGAGGAACGCAAATGGTAAAACATGTTTTCTATCATCTGGCTTTGTAACTTAGACATTAATTATTACTACTACACTATGTATTTTATTTTGGATTAACACGACCATGATTTATTAAATTATTTTGTGGCAATTAAAATTAAAGTTTATTGCAGAATCTTATCTCTTTTATTTATTTGTTTTTTACAGAAAGCTTACGGACTAATAATATATATATTTTTTACATGGGTAGGGAAAATCACCAATAACAAGTTTCCACATAGGAATCTGTTGTAGTTAGAGTGTAGTTACAAATTGCGTTGATATTTTTAAATTATTCATAAAGATATATCTTAATTTAATATTGGTAATTATTTAATAACGACTGAACAATAGAAGGACATTGCTCGCAGAACAGATGGTCGATGGGGACGAATGGTTCTGGAATAGCGACCACGTACCGTAAGACGCAGCGATGGAAGGCCTCCCACAAGGTAGACCGATGACTTGGTGAGGGTCGCGGGAATCCGATGGATGCGAGACGCACAGGACCGGTCATTGTGGCGACATTTGGGGAAGGCCTATGTCCAACAGTAGACGTCTTTCGGCTGAAATGATGATGATGTTGAACAACAGGAAAGTAATTTAATATTGTTTAAATTATTAAACAACAATAACATTTCTACAACTATGTACATAAAGTAAATATGTTATAACCGTATAATGAATAATATTTTATTTTGTTTTTGGTTTCTTGTTTTCGTGCGTCATAAATTCATAATATATGATGTAACCTACAGTCATTTTGCAATTACAATAGGTATTCAGTATTATAATGAAATAAGTAGTCATTGTTCTCAATTTTGGAAGACAATAAGATGAAGGTAAAAGGGCTGCGATTACTTAAAAAGATGTGATTTCGTGTTAACGTAATAGTAATTGTACACTGGATCCTACTTTCTATTCTGAACTCTTTCTTTAACTTTGAGTTAAGCTCGCCTATGTATATGTACTCTGTATTCCACTTATATTATAAGTTGTTATGGTGTACAATAAATAATTAAAAAAAAGTAAGAAAACATACCGATGTTCATGGATTGTAAAGAGTAGTTCTATTTTGAATAACTCAACATGTTTATTAAAAAAATATATAGAAACGTCTAGAACGTCCCTGGGTGTTGGAATTGTCTTTAATTATTTATGACTTAATTAGATATAAAACTACAAGGGCATAAGGGGTAGGTTATATTACAAAATCGTTATGTCTGTTACCTAATAAGTAGGTACCTAATATTATGTACGGACATATAAGGAGCATAGGAAATAAAAAAAGCTTAATCGTATTTGGATTTAAAATTGATTCCTATGAAATTAATCTTCTAAATTGTACTAAAAAATCTCTGGCACCTTTCGTCCTGAAAGTTTTCTTAAAGTCTATTTGACTCTAGGTTGACTACAATGCCTAAAGCATAAGTCAACCGTTGTACCTTGTGTTGTACTTGCATGAAGATTAAATAAAGAAATATTGTTTACTTTAAACTCGGAATAAGTGTTTATTAATACTGTGTCATAAGCTCTAAACCATCTAAAGATCTCTTCAATCATAAAAAGAGATCACGATGAACGAGGCTCTACAGTACCTGCTTCTTCATCAGATGTTCTACCGCTACACTAACAATGTGACCATTCTTTACACTCATTTGTTTCTAGAACATCGAATTTCTACTTCACAATGTCAACAAAACAACACAAAGTACCTACTGCTTAAAGGCTTTCGATGAGATTATTGAAGCCAAATCTAATACGTCTCTCTTCAAGATTAGATTCCATACGAGACAAGTAATATATTTATGAAAGAAACGTATGATTTTATTTCGGCAACTGAATCATTCCTTTCACATAAGACATTCTACGGTGCGATAACCTCTTTTACACAATTACTTAGAATACATAAGAACATGTTTGTGTTCACCCTGTAGGTACATCTACGACGCACACCCTGTAATAGGTTGAGACTGTCGGAGCCTTGATAATAGTATTCAAGTTTAGATAAACACGTCGTGGATAAAAGGTATGAAGATACACGAAAATGACAAAGATCTAATCCCACTGTGATGATTATAGTAAGATGAGTCATTTTTGCAACAATAGATATTTGATTTAAAACAAAAGTGCATGCAGTTATAATTAAAATCGCTCGTAAATCGAACATCCTCAATGAAGCAGCAATAAAATTAATATTTATAACCTAAATATGATTATTAACGGTACATATACGTTCGGGGAGCAGACCCGTATTTCCTTCACACTAGCGAGTATTTTATAGCCTCTGTTCCTATTTTCCGAGAAGTTGGCTCGCTTGAACTTTGCGCAAGAGACAGCAGAAAATAAAGTGCGTGGAAATTGAAAGATGCTGCGCCACGCCAGGCTGCCATGTAACTAGTGTTACGCAAATTAAAGTCCCAATTTAAGATATTGTGGCGGCCTTCTGACGAAAATAGGATACTTTGGTTCCGATGGGAGGGTACTGTAACCCGTTTACCGGGCCATTCTATTTTCATCTCAATTCATGTTTAACTCAAATGCTTTTAAGTAGTTACTCTTCTCGGAAACAGGATATTTTATGTTTGAGTTTATAATAAATAACGAGCACATAAAAGTTAGCTTTATGGTTATGCTACATATATGACTTAGAAGAAATTAATATCATAGAGGTATTCCTACAATACGTCTATGTTACTCATAGATCCAATTAGGAGTCAAGTCAATATGTACTTGATTTATTTTAACTATCTAAGGATAGCCTTATGGATCACTCATCATTACCATCACGGAAAAGAAATCTATTCCGTGATTACCACTACCAGCAAACACCAACTTTTTCATTCGAAATTAATTCTATTCGTGAATATCAATAAATCATGAAGTGATAAACTTTTTAACAAGTATAGAAAATAATATATTTTGAAAGATCACAAATCTGCATGAGATACAGCGTTTCATAAATAGATGTTTCATAATAAGTGAGTTGGCTCAAGGCGTTGAAAAGAAATATAATATCGTTTGTATATTAGTTACGAGTCAAAGTTTTTTATCTTATGACTGAGCGTAATACATATTTTGGTTTATATACTTTAAAGGGACCGATGACCTGTAAAATTAGCTTTAATATCTGGGTTTTCCCGGTAAATACTAGAGGAGCATAGGACAAAAGAGATGCAATAATAACTCTCCCAGTTATCTGTGTTTCCTTACCAGACTGCCTTCAATGCAAGAGTCAATAGGCATCGCACAGGGCTTGATCTTTTGCTCGTAGATCTTACCCATCTATTTGACAAGATCGAAGATCACATTGAGCTTATCAAGCATAATAAACAAATAAATAATAACAATGCAGTTAGTAACAATGTAAAAAATGCTATCGAAGATGATCATTAGGATAAGTAAAAGATTATACACAACAATGATATGTACAGCTTTCAACGAACACCACAACACAACTAGGTTTATGATCGCGTAGGTTCAACAGCCTATTGTTCGGGAACCTTGCAGACTGTACTCAGTGACATTGATATTGAATTCTATCGCATGTAACTTACGGCATATGAATATTTAAAGAGGTATTCGTATTAAACTTTATTACATATAATATACAGATTATGTATACATTTTATGTCTAGCTATTTATTTTCCTATTATGTTTTTTACTTGTAACAAGTTTTCAAACTTTGCCCTTGTCCCGTGTTATTTAGGGTCTGCGCAAGACGTGTTTTCCTTATATTCTGTTCTGTCAACCGTCACGCTATGAATTTTTTCATATCGCTCCTCACACATTCCATCCGTCTATTCTTTGGCCTTCCCTCTTCATTTATCTACACCTAGACAAACGGTTCCCATTTAACGTTTTGTCACTGGCACCACTTTCAAATTTCCTCTATATACTCATTTCTTGCTTTATCCATTCTTGTTACATTAGTTATTCATCTCAACCTTCTCTGATTAGTTCTAAATTAAATGAATTTGAAAAACAGGGGTCTGTAGTTTTTTCGTTAAAGAAAGTGCACTTTATGTTTTTTCTTTGCGGGATTGTTCGAAAGAGTCACCGCGGCTCTGGAACGCAAAGGGCACCTAACTTGAGGAACATGGGTAGGTTTTAGTTAGTAAAAGTCTGTCACTCGCTCCACCCAAAACGAGAGCATTTATTTGTTAATTTCCTACTCAAAAAAAAAACAATACTGTTCTGTTACATAATATTCCTAGACAAAACTAATTATATAAATTAAAATATTAATATCTTTAAAAAACTTGAATTGGAAAAAAATAGCACATCAAGTAGAGTTCGAAATAAGAACTTGAAAAACATAATTAGGAGCCCAAAGAAAATTTGAAGGTTTATACCTTCAAATTTTATTTTTATTATAAATAAATATATAATAATATTTCTATAAAGACGATTAGTAATCGTAACATTGCGTTTGTTAAAACCGTCTGTAGGTTATAAGCCTAGTTAAATAAATATGTTTATTATTATACGGTTTCACGATAATATAGAAGGAAAAGTTTCAACAACACTCACGAACTAAACGAAAAACAGACTTC
The DNA here is from genome assembly GCA_949316375.1 of Mythimna vitellina. Taxonomy (NCBI): domain Eukaryota; kingdom Metazoa; phylum Arthropoda; class Insecta; order Lepidoptera; family Noctuidae; genus Mythimna; species Mythimna vitellina. The sequence continues at coordinate 11,251,369 of OX438691.1, read as the reverse complement.
GTTACAAAAACAATACAATAATAATGTAATTATTTTATAATCATAATTATGCGGCAACTTTCTGTGACTCACAAAATCCACCACACAGCTGATTTATTAGTTCGTAACATTATTCATTGTGTAAAAGAATGACCTTGAATGACACATAGAACAGTCCTTGGAAAAGGTGAAATAATGAGGCTAACGTATAATTTACCTCGGTTTTCTTAGAAATTAAAATGAAGCCTTACACGTGAGGTGTAAGTACGAGTATAAGCTGGTATGTATAAGCTGGTGCAGAGTCAGCCCCTATGATGTAATAATGAAAATATCAGTACCTTGTATTACAAAGTGGTTGTCAGCATAATGGACACGACTAAGACATTGTCTATTACATCAGCGGCATTAGCAGTATTATTTACTTGAATATTCTTCGAAAACCCGGGATTCCCCCGGTTCGCTGAAATCACTTGAAAAACATTCCAATAAACTCTTTTTGCTCAAATAAAAAACACTTTTAAATGCTGTCAGTGCAGATGTTTCAAGTGTAAGTTAATAGATGGACACCAAAACTAAAGAATCAACCAGTTTAAGAATTTCAATAAGAACAGTATATTATCGTTTTCTTTATAGGTAATGGAAGGTGTGTTGCGCTAGACTGAAAACAGACAATTAGGGATTTCACCCAAGTAGACAAGGAACTCGGATGATTAAAAACAAAACTTATTAAGAGAAAGACCATAGTGTTGTAGAAGTGGAATAGATTTGTTTTTAATTGGTAGCTTACGTGCACTAATCAGCTCAATTATTATTATACAGGGACTACAAAGGTCAATTAAAGGTTAACTTATTACGGGAATGAAGTATGAAGACATAACATCTACCCACGTTGCTCCTGTCTAAGCTTTTCGCGGAAATTCCTTATTTCAACATCATAAAGCACCTACTTTCCGTTTTATTTATATTTTCGTAGATATTTCAACAACGAACTTCAGAATGTTCAACGAACTTGAGCTTTTATTTACAGCAAGGTTTCACAACGCAATACGTTAGTTTTGTGGATCAAGCCTTCAAGGACTACCTAAAATATCCTATCTACTGTAGTGGTCGGAAAAGTCGAATGACTAACTGAATATCGAAAGACTGACAGAAAACATTCAGATACATTTTCGATGAGTGAATTTTGTTTAAATGTAATTTATTTTTCAATTTGTTTACACACTACCACGAACACATTAAGATCATTTACATCATGTTTGCACTTATCTGTGATCATACAATTGAGTCGGGAATCTCCGTTAGTGATTCATTTATTTATATCATTGTACTCGGAATTGTTTTCATCAAAACAGTTCCGATATGAGTTTGTGTTTTCAATGATATTCCAGTTTGTTAGAATGATAACCGTGCAATAAATTTTAATGCAGAGCTTGGTTGCTTTCGCATCTGTTATTGTATTTAATTGTTACCCTTCAATTGCTGATTATTACATATGAACATTGTAGTTGAATAGCAGTAATTACTAACAGTTTACAAACGAGGTAGGATAACAAACCAAGTAAATATTTTCACTTTTTCAAAGTTCAATGAAATAACGTTTATTTTTCTTTGTTCTAGGTACTGGCACATTCGGTCGCGTGTGCCTGTGTCGCGACAAAGCAGCTGATGAATATCTGGCAATGAAGATATTATCTATGGCCGATGTCATCCGCCTAAAGCAAGTGGATCACGTCATGAACGAAAAGAGCATTCTTGCCGAGATCAATCATCCCTTCATAGTAAATCTGTGAGTATTAAAAATAGCGTAATCAGCCCTAACATTGCTGTTGAGACTAGGCCACCTCTTTATGAGAGGGAATGGGCCGTAATTCTCCACGGGTGCCTGTGCGGGTGGTGGATATCAAATATAAGTACATAACTTCCTTAGTGAAAATTTTCATGTCCCCGTCACTCAAGTGCTGCAATTAATATTCTTGGTGGGCATCCAAAGTGTCTAGACTGATGCGACACGTCTAAGGGTATCATTATTTTCTCTTGATCATAACAACGATGTTTACCATTAGAACACAGTTGGACATTTAATTAAACGTGCATGGTTGCATGTGACGCACGTCAATTATGTGAGCGTCAAACTTCGGCATTGGGCCAATGTCATTACTTACTCCTGTTTTCCCTCTGTCCCACCTTCCAGTGTTCAGCCTACCAATCGATAAACAAAGCTGTAATAGTAATTCTGCTGTCTCATTTGCCATTGTAGCTATTGTAGTAAAGTTAATTCATTACCATAATTTTGTAGGCGAATGTGTGTTAGGATTGCCCCACATATCTTCTTTGTTCGAGTCTCGAGCTCTTTTCGTGTTGGATTAATTTAACCCAATAACCTATTAAAACGTGGCAGTTACACCTATATCGATTGCTCTTTGATTTATTTATTTTAGTATTATCTAATTTGTGGAGAGAATTGTAGGCGCCGAACTAGCGCCAAGTGCGAGTCTTGCGAGCCGACAAATTTCATTGCGCGAGCCCTATTGATTACGTTCTGGCAACTATCACCATGTCACTCTTGATCAGTAGGTAATCCATGATATATGGAGTTACGTAAAATCTGTAATTATAAACAGCATATAAATTTATTTTCAACAGATTTATTGAATCTTTCGGGGTTTTTCTCATAATAGGTAAAAATAAAACGAAATGTAGGAAAAGTACATAATATTCTTTTGTGATTTACATTTTTTACATTGTGTTCGCTTGTCTATTCGAGATGCCTTTTACTATTTGGCCAGGTAGGCGGTGTAGTGTAGTTAGTATCTGGCACGCATCTGCGACTGTAATTAGCTCGAGAAGACTGATCTAAGTTGTCTTAATCGTGGGAGTTTCCTTGAGCTTGGTTTTTGTGTTGCATCATAATGGTGATGATGACATTATTGATGACTTGCAGGCGGTGGTGGACGCATGACGACTCCTGCATCTACATGCTGTTTGACTACGTGTGCGGCGGAGAACTCTTCTCCTACTTGAGGAATGCCGGGAGATTCAGCAACAGTATCGGTAATTAACCCTTTAACTTTTTTCATAGAAATGGCCTATTGACGATGTATTGCGAGCTATACTACGACAATTGATCGTACAACATTATTAAAACTACGATATCTACGCCAAACCACAGTATCTTCAGTTGTCACAACTATTTCTTTGATGACTAGATTTAAAACAAAAATCAGTAACAATTTCGCTTATTAATCGTTGTAAATAAATAAACTGGAGCGGAATAAATAAATAACGGTTGGAAGCACGCCAACACAACGCAGGCAGCCGTACCATGCCGTACGACTTGTGCGCACGATGCTCTGCAATCACCCACGATGTCCACTTTTTCACTGAATTTTATCACATCACTCTACAGACCATACTCAATATTGTCCATGTACTTGGAGACAATAAAGCTGAAATTCAAACAAAGAAACATGTCGCTTAGTATCTTTTAGACAATCATTTGGCGACAGTTACTGAAATGCTACAATATTTTACGTAAATTTCAGCCGTAAATGAAAAGGCGACAGATGTTTCAGTTACTACATTTAATATTTTATATGCTTAGCACGATTGGTACGTAAACTTGCATGCCGTCGGGTTGCATAATAGTATGATTTGATAAAGAAATGAAGTATTTGAGGTGAATTGGGATAGCAAAATTAGAATAGATAAGCTTTATGCCCTCGTAGTTTTGCACACTGCACGTTTATTTATCGTTTGTTTTTAATTTGGAATTACAACTTTCGAAGATCTCGAGTCCGTTGATTTTGTGATTATATTCTTACTTTTTATGAGTTTAACAACGCGCAACGGTCGGAAAACCTTTTGTGGAAGATGATGTCAACATGTTGCTTGTTTAGGACTTGATTTCTAATTCAAGGTAATAAAAAATATTTACAATCGATCCGAGATCTAAGGATTCTTTTTGGAAAAAAAAAACATTTAGACTAAACAACTAAAAATTGTCAACAAAAAAGAGAAAAAATAAAATAAATAAAAATGAAATATAAACTCTTTAGTTTGAGACGAGCACAGGAAAGTTAAGGAAGGACCTAAATACTATACCTATTTCATTAATGTTGGGACGATCTGTTTGACTGTACTCGTATTTGCGTTAAAGTTATTTTCGGTATCTTAGGCTAGGATTGTTACGTTTAGGTTTGACTGTTCATATAAATTGGGCATCGTGTTCTATCTATCTTATATGCAGACCATAAAATAAAGTCTGTTCATAATAACAAAGTTTTTTTTTTTTTAATTGGCGTTGTGAGCCGCACGTACCGGTAGAATAAATAGATGTGTATCGTGTAGAGAAACAGAATTGCAAAAACACTGAAAAAATATACGGCAAACGACCGCCTCGTATTTCTGGAGAAAAGACAAGACAGAAATAGGGGCTCAAGTGGGTTCAGTGACGCGACGAGTGAGCGAGGAACAGATTAAATAATAATATGGGTGCCGTGTGGCCGGTGTGGCTGAAGGTGGCGCGGACCATCTCTCATGGGTGTCGGTTTATATAGCGATGACGTCGCGATATAGCGGCCCGACAATACAAATGTCTGCGCCATTTGGCGACTACTGACTGCCAGCTGCTGAGCCAGACAACCCGACGCCCGCGCCGCCGCCGCCGCGCAATCGCTCGCGCATCGCGCTCCTGCCCAAACCACATGTATAAATAATTACGTTGTGCAACTGTACACTTTCTCCATATTAGTTTATTTGATTTGACAAATATTTTTAATGTATAACAGAATTTCAGACGGAATGCATTTAACAAACAGTCAAGCTCTTTCGAAGATAAGTTTCACTCATTATTTTTGGAAAGCGCTTTTAGATATAAAAGTTACATAAAGAATCGGTTTCAAAGGATAAGACTGAAGACTTGTTTTATCTGCCAAAACTCATGAATACTCATGAGTGTTGGCAGATAAAAGAATAAGTGCACTTGAAAAACAGACTGACGCCTGCAACGTGGAAAGGGGAATTATTTTAAATAGTAATGGAATAAAATTTAAAAGCTTTTTAAAAATCAATTTAAAAAATTTGAGACGATTGACAAAATGAGAATTGTGCCAGAAAGACTCATCGGTGAACTAAATTGTATTTCAAAGAAAAAGTAAACTTACTTTTCACTCTATAATTTGAAGCGGGCTGCCTAAGTGACGGTTGCTCTGGATTAGTCGAAAGTTTACGAGGAGTGAAAAGTATTATTATTATTTTAAAATGTAGAACAGTATTTTTTGTCTGGATTACACATTAGGTTAATGGGTTTATTAGATGAGTATTGTTTGGAAGTTTAGTCATAGTGTGATGTCACGTCGCGATCACAAAGACTTCGTATTCGACAAGCTTCCGCGTGGTACCATGTCGCCCACTATGCTGGCAATCTAGAGAATCAAATAAAAAAAAAAACAAACAAATCTGAATAAATACCAGAATAATTTGAATAAGCGGTGTCTAGATATTGTCTTAGTACAAGACAAGTCCGAAGAATCGCCAAACATAAGTGACAGAACAGATGGTCGATGGGGCCGAAAGATTCTAGAGTGGTGACCGCATTCCAGAAGATGCAACGTTAGTAGGCCTCCCACAAGGTGGACCGATGATGACCTAATAAGGGTTGCGGTAATCCGATGGATGCGAGACAGAAGCAGTAGACTGTAGTCTCGTGTATCAGGCTCCTCAATACAGAAAATTAAATAAAAACGTGTTCCTTCTACATATGTTGCAATAATCGTGTATCGTCAGTTCCCTTGCACGCGAGTGCCCACACGAACCACGATACGGGAGCGAAGTGACGACGCACCTCTTCCAGCTGGCATTGACTTTACACACGATAAAAATAAACGTGATTTGTCTAATCCTGGATACAATTTAACAAGTTTATATACTCTTACGTATGCATATATGACGAAGCAATCGCATGTTCAAGAATTTGCATTTTGAATCTGATTTGCAATAGTCAGTGAAAGTCAGGAAAAAGATTTTGGGGAAATTAATAGCACTTACATATTATTTTTAAATGTTTTTTTAATCTGTGTTTTAAAGGAACTATTTAAAAATGTAAATAATATGTAAAAATTTAAATAAACTTAAATATTATGAGAGAATCTTATTTAACTTAATAGGACCTGTACCATGACGTTTAAAGTAAGATTGTTTTATTCTTATTTCCAGTGTGGGTAAGAGATGGCGCTAGACAACCTGTATAGCTCTGTCTCTTACCCACACTAAAATAAGAATGAAACAATCTTACTTTCAACGTCATGATAACCCCGCAAGTATCTGTTAGGTATCATAGTTTCAGGAGATTTATTCACCGGTTGTAAATTTTTATTATTATTATTTATTTTTTTTGCCTGGACACAAAATGGGGTTGCACTTGGAGCAAATATAAAAGTAAACAAAACTTGATACTTAATACTAAAATAGATACACATATACATACAAAATATAAATATATATGCAAGAGAATAAGTGATGAAACGAAGACATGATCACAGTGTCAAGTAATGATCCTTCACTAGTCTTTTAAATACAGGCAGTGTTAGCGCACGTTTTATTGCCACAGACAATGCATTCCATAGACGAGCGGCCTGGACAGTAAAAGACTTATCCAGGAAAGTAGTCGAATGCATTGGCATTTTAGGTTTCAAGTTATCCGATGACCTAAGAACTTTTATGTGGGAGTCGCAAAGAAATTGGAACCGTTCTTTGAGGTAACGAGGGGTAGAAGAGGAAAAGAGCATATTATACAAGAGGAAAAGAATATGATCATTACGGCGAAGGCGAATCGGCAACCACATGAGTTTAACACTAAATTCAGAAACATGATCATATTTACGCAAACCGAATATGAACCTTATACAAAAGTTTTGAAGCCGCTCAAGTTTATCCAGTTGTACTTCAGAGAGGTCAAGATAGCTGGCATCAGCATAACCAAGGATGGGTAGAAGAAGAGATTGTACAAGTGCAATCGTGGTGGCAGTCGGCAGAAAATTACTTAGTCCTCTCAAAGATCCTTCAGATGCAAATAATTTGCGGCTAACTTTTTGTATTGTGTATTGAATCAGGATGGCCGATTATCATTCAAAACCAAAGTTCGCGAACTAATTCGTAAAAAGTTGGCAGTAGTATCATCACAGCGTTAATGTTTTCCTATTGTCGATTTGGGCCAAATGTTTAAGTATTTTAGTGTATGTATGTAGTCTATTAACTTAAGTATATATTGTATAATTGTATTATATTTATTCTATGGTTTATTAGTATATCTATTCTATGGTCGATAAGTGAACCTATTCCTGTATTCGCCTTTTTCTCTCTCTTTAATTGCACCTACCACTACTTTTCTCTGCATCACTCAAAGGTTGACTGGTAGAAAATGCCTTAAGCATTAAGTCCGCCTTTGTACTTTTGTGTGCATGAAGCATTAAATAAATAGGTATTGAACTTTCGAATAGGCGCCTCTATGCAGATAAAGGCGCCTATTCTAGAGTTCCATGTTTATAACTAGTAATTAGGTACTTCTGATTTCCGGTCGTCACTGTTTGTTATTGTTGGCCGGGAAAAGTTACTGTCACTTATTTAAATTAACATCTCTTTTATAAAAAAATATTCACGGTTGTATCATAAATTATGCTGATTTCTGTAATAAATATTTTTTAATAATTCTAACGTTTAACATCCGGCGGATAATTAAATATGAGAATAACGTTAAAATAATGGCATACAAAATGAAGAAGTATCTTTATCTGCTTATACTCTATTCTTCATATATTTATTTATTTATGTACACACAAAAACTTAAAAGCGAAAAGAACGAATAAGGATAGAAGAGCACAAAGGTGCTGCTTATTTTAAACGAAATTTCTTCTCTCACGAAAGCAAATCTACGACCGGAGAGTTATATATATATATATATAAAAGGAGAAACTGACTGATTGACTGAAAATAATGGGACTAGGAACGTGAAATTTTGCATAAGGGAGGATTATTTATAACGTAGGCGAGCACTAAGAGAGGATTTTCAAAAATTCACCCTCAATGGAAAGTTTGTATGGAAAAATCTACTTTCACGCGGGCAAAGCCGCTGGCAGATGCTAGTATAGTATATAGTTCATTATTGGGTGGGAAAACATCAAATAACTTCTTTAGCTCTAGAGGGAACGAGAAGGAGTGTTAGACCCTTACTGACTTAACCCAACCGTATTCCTTCAGTTGTCCTTTGCGTTCCAGGGCCCCGGTGATTCTTTCGAACAATCGCGCAGCCCTAATTCATATCAAGTTCTTCCGTAGGGGCCCAGCAGGGTCGAAGCCCACTGGGGCCATAGGATTTGCGATAGAGAACCCCTGGAGCGAAAACAAAGAAGGAACAGGAGTGGGTTTTAGTCAGTAAAAGTCTGACAAACGTCCTACGCGAAAAAATCTAGTTAGTATTAATAAGTTCTTAGGTATGGACTATGAGAGGTGTAGTTTTTTTTCTAAACCTACCACATTCTTAACGTTGTCTCCTATAGCAGTGAACTCTGATATACACGTAGATTATGAAGACAACGAACACCTAATCGTTAAAATTGTTAAATAAACAACAAATCACGATGTTACCAAAAGAAAAGCTAAATTGATACGTGTGAAAGATATCGGAGGAATTTAATGAGTCAATAAAACGGAACTACACACATAAAACATTGCAACTCGTAAATATCGTGAACGAGAGAAAACAATAGTTTATTCCATAGTTGTGAATATAAATACAAATAACACGGAAAAAAACTTAATCGTTGTAGATTGGAGAAAGTGATGCAGCAGATGTAAAATTATGTGCTACTGAAGTTATCGGACGCCGTCTATAGTAAACTTATGAATATTAATTAAGAATGTAGAATGGTATATTCCATTCATAAACAAGTAGCTTCTGGTAGTGACTATGTTCTTGTGAAAGTGGAAAATTATCCCAAGATTTTCCAGAGATATTCTGAGATATTCCAGGGATGAAAAGTATTCTAAAGCGAGAACTACATTAGACAGATTAGACCGACGCACACGTGGGCCTCGCCTGATTTGTACGTAGAGTCGCGTCGCGTGGATATAATGTAGCTCTACAAGTCTAGTTGCCATATAGAATGTATGGAGTCCGACGTGTCCGGATGGATTATGTGAACAGTGATATGAAAGAAAAGGAAGTTAGTGATAGTATGACGGTTGACTGGATAGAATGGAAGAAAAAAACGTGTTGCGCCGACCCCAAATAAGATGGGACAAGGGCAGGAAGAGAGAGGAGTCCGACGTGTCCATATCGGTGTACGTGGCCCACGTGTGCCCATTGTAGTTCTACCTTCTAGTCCTATGTATTGTCTACTCGTAGTTATACCAAATTTCGTCGCGCGTAAATGAGTTACAAACATACACAAATATTTAAACGTACATACAAACTTTCGTGTTAACAATATTAGGGCGATTAACCATTTCACACATGTAATTATGTGCTTCTGTCTAAAGCAAATGGTTTGGCGTAAATGCGGTCAAGTAATTATTGTTTTCCCTCGGTAGCCGGTACGGGAAAGTAAGCTGCGCTCTGTGTTTTCTTATTTCAAGATCTTTATGGCAAACATTTTCCTTAAGTCCCAACAAAACATCGTCTTACAGTTATCGTTTTCATAAAATATAGAATTAAATGTTAATTGTTGAACCCGTTTTATCGTTCCAATACGAAATGAGGTCGCCTCGTATAATTTAGTAGGTCGAATACATAAAAAAATCAATGCATTTTAAAATGTTCTCTTCACAGGAAACTTCTACGCATCAGAAATCGTGTCAGCGCTGGAATATCTTCATGCCCGAAACATCGTGTACCGAGACTTGAAACCAGAAAACTTACTCCTTGCCCGGGATGGGCATTTGAAGATCACGGATTTCGGTTTCGCGAAAAAGTTGACAGATAGAACTTGGACCTTGTGTGGTACTCCTGAGTACCTGGCGCCGGAGATCATACAGAGCAAAGGACATAATAAAGCCGTTGATTGGTGGGCCTTGGGTGAGTACAGTACAAATATTATTGTTAGTCATGATAACGGTATCATTTTGTATAAACCACGGAAATAATTATACGAATATTTCCTTCTAACCGAATTGCCTTTCCAAAAGCAAATATATTCGTAGTATTTCGTCGTCATAAATGACATTGCGGTAATGTGATGCAAAAACGGTCTCTAGTCACGATATCAAACTCTTTGTTTTCGACGATAACTTTTATAATAATATTTATGAACCTTGTTGAATTTTGAATTTATAATTGTCAAGAACATTTTTAACATTGTGTCAGTAATCTTTTGATAACATATGATAAAAATTTTAACCCCCGGAAATACTATTGACGTTACAAAATTTTGTTAGTTCGTAATTTGGAATATCCAAAGTCTAAACAAGTTCTAGAATGGAGTGCAATAATTAATATATCAGATAACGATTTGACAAAGTCGACATGCAAAATTTAGAAATTAATCTTAGGGTTCATTATTTAAATAATTAGTCTCATGATTCGTTCCTAATTGACATTGATAGCTCTACTATATTTGTCAAACATATTATTTGAACACACGCACGGGCTATTTGTTTACGGTAATTTATTGTTTGTATTATTATTTTATTCTTGTTATGTATATCGTAAAATGTCTCTCGGTATTTGTTATTGTTTATTTATATTATAAGCTCAGTGTTTGTGGCGCCATTACTATGAATTGTGTACATCATCGCTGTTATTTAGTATTTCGTTGATTTACGGGTGTCTCTTCCATCTGGGTACAGCGCCTCCTTGCCAAGTTATGTATTGACATTATGGATAATGGCAGACGTTGCTTGTATTTCGTCGTTCCCTTGCTTGGCATCATGCGCTATTCCATTACAACAATATACTTACTAAATATACTGGCCACTTCGCCTGTTCTCCACAATTTTCCAATATCAAGTTACTGTGTGTACAGTCTAAACATACCAGAGCTAAAGTGAGTTTTAGTTTAGCTCATTGTTAATATTCTATTTTAATATAAGTAGCAACATTTTCTGTGCTAATTACTAAAGTCGTTTGTTCGTGGAAAAACATTTTGTGTTTCTGTGACGCTCACTTTGAAACATTGATATACATGTTCATTAAGCTGATTGCAATTTTCTCAGCTATTTACTAATTATCGGATGAGATATAAAATTGTCATTTTGTGACTTTGGCACACACATCCTAATGCGCATAATGTACAGCCTTTACTAGTTATTTAAATGGATCATTAATTAAAAACATGACGTTGATCATCTCGTGAGAATTGATTTTACGACTATCACATTGCAATTATTAACATTAGGAGTATTTATATGTGTGTAAAACACGACTTAATTGTTTCCGTGTCATGTCGGTGATTTTATTTATTGATTTAATTAATAATGTTCATGTGTTTCGTTTCAGGCGTGCTCATTTACGAAATGTTAGTGGGTTACCCTCCGTTCTATGATGATAACCCGTTCGGCATCTACGAGAAGATCCTGAACGGGCGCGTGGAGTGGCCGCGCCACCTGGATCCCGTCGCCAAGGACATTATCAAGAAGCTGCTCGTGCAGGACAGAACCAAGAGGCTGGGGAACATGAAGGTATAAAATGAATTATGCATTAGATTTTACTATCAATCTGCATCTAGTTGTAGCAACAAGTTATCGCCAACAAAGAAGAAAAGGGACATTTTAATTTCAGATAGGTATTTTGAAGAAATCTTTTCTCCGGAGGAAAATTCCCGTCCGCTGTTCTATTTCCACTTTTCATTGAATACGGTTTTTATTGCTACAAGAGTATGTGCTACAACTTCATGTCACGCGCGTGTACACGTGGGGTTACGATACTCAAATTAATTTTCACTTACTATGTTTTGTTTACTTGCCAAATTGAAATATATTACATTTTTATCATAATTAGCCGGGACTGACGATTAAAATTACTCGTGAAAAGTTTTTATAAAAGAATGAAAGCCGCCACAAGTGCTTTATTATTCTGTAGTGACTTGAATTTTAATTCTACCATTAATTTAAGGTGTTTTGTCTAGTGACAAAATGTTGAGAGTTTTATATCAGCGAGAAATTTGTGTTTTATTCGTTACGAAAGTTGTGAATAACGTTATCCGGAGTTTTTAAATTGTTATTACGTTTAGGTAGCATTACCCAAAATTTCGTGGTGATTCTAATAAATGCGGATGTAATATTATTGCAAGTCGGTGTAAATATACGATGTAGGTAACAATATACTGCTAGCTAAGACACGGTTCGGCTGTGCTTTACGTTTACGCAAACTGAAAATACTTTAGCCTTGCGCTTGACCCGCTTCGGCAGAAGTTTGGGATATACACGCGACGCACTGCACGAGCGCAGTCGATATAACCACATGGCAAACAGAGCATGCGTAGGACGCACATTTGTTGATTCGGCTCACACATGACAAGATAATAAGATCCCCAATACAAGCGATCACCTCTAAATGAAAAAGATAAATGAAATAAAATTTCCACATCACCGAAACGTAAGCAGCGTTCTCACTGTTAAAATTATTTCTTCCATGCACTTTAAATCGAGTGGATTGTGTCCAAAAAGCAAATTTATTTAACTTTTGAAGTTGGCTGTACTCCAAGCTCTTTCCATATTTATCTTCTAATCTAATCCTGACACTTTAAATGTTAAAGATTTTTTAAAATTTTACTCAAGTTTTTAAATTTCATGGTTCAATATTCCTAAAGCTTTTTCAATTTAAACATTGTAAAACGAATTTAATGAAAGAATGGGATAAAGCTAGATCATTGAGTTTTCATCAGAATAAATTTGAATTCTCATTTCAAAGTAGATAGGTATATTTCGAAGCCTAAAAATTGAAATAACTACAAAAGTCAAATGAAAAACATTAAAATATAAATAATTTAAATTGAGTTCTAGGCACTTGACCAGAATCATTGTTTTCTGTTGTTATTACGTAATTTTTACGATTACTTTGTAATAAATGCGGTTCTATTGTACATAATGAGAAAATAAACGTTTCCTGCGTTATTGCTTTGATTGATCTGAACTACATAATAATAGCTTTACCAGCAATAGAATGATTTTGTGAGTTTGATGGATAGAAAGCCCATGACATTTTCTTTATAGCTGGCACACTATTTTATAAATATCCCTTCGTCGGCCGTGTCTATGTGGTCATGGCTAAAGCGAGAAATCGGGATGCGGCGTGCCCAATAAAGTGTCGCGCTATCACGCTGAGAATGTATTTTTAAACGGCTGCAGTTAGTGGTTGGTTGTTTTCACCGAGCTTTTTGCCGCGATGTCGCCGAGATGTTTAGAAAGCCATCAGTCAGGTGTCTGCCGGCGACTTCAAAAGCCGCTGCCTCCGCTGACTTATGTCGCGACGCAAATACGACACTTTACCGATGTCTCGCGACGTGCTAGAAAACTGGGTGCCTTGTTAGCCACGGTGACGCGCTAACTGAATCTGGTTTCTGAATCGATACTCTAATATAATAATAACACCGCGTGACTAATAAAAAATAGAATCAAAGTATCACTTTTGAAATGTTTTTTTTTCTTATTTAATCCTATTATATAACAAACTCAAATTTGTATACTATTGTATAACAATGATGCATACTAATTTAATTCACAACACGTATAATGGTTATCCTTCCCTGAGAATGTACCAGACAATGTTAAAAATTTAAATATTCAAAAAAAATGGTCCTTTTTTACATTTAGATCTATTTTAGTTAATAAGTAAAACAAAACAACAACAAAAAAAAACTCCAAAAGAAAACTTTAACGGCATTTACCTGGAAACTAGCCGTGATGGATACCAGAAATATTTAAGACTTTTTTCTATGAACCATCAGCTATATTCAATTCACCTATCAGTTAACCGGGTACCGAAATTGTGTCACGTAGTGTAATTTTTGGCACGCATTTTTCTTGGCCTACATATTGATTAGGTACCTATGATAATGGACTATATTTTGAATGATACATCTAGAGCACTAGATAGTTGTAACACGGTTTCACTATCATTGATAATACTGATGCGTCTATTTAATAATAATAAATATTAAATAGATTACTTAAGAATATTACCTATGATTATCACAGTTGCTCAAAGAATGGGCGTCAGGATATCAAAACCATACACCGACGCTGCACTACTTGATAAAGTTAGACCAGAATCACTAAGACCTTTAATATTAGGTCAAGGATACGCTAATAGGAGAAAGGAGATTTAGGTCAAAGGGATCTTGATATTTCAAAAAGACGCTACAAACGAGAATAGTACAATGCGTTCCAAATAAGAATAGGATCGATTGCCATGTTGTGACGTCACGTCATACTGTCTAATCAAAGAATTATTATAGTGAGCAAAACAAGAAATTTTTAAAATTCAATTTATTTACGAACTGTGAACGAAAAAAGTTTAAGCAGAATCCAGTTCTTCAATTTTGCTTATCTCTTAGTTCTTCAATTTTGCCCAATTTCTTGCGATTTGTCAGTATGACGTGACGTCTCAACATGGCAATCGATCCTATTCTTATTTGGAACGCATTGTACAGCGTCTGTGAAGCGGTAATGATACTTATTACAAAACCTACGTAATACGAAAGTAGTGGAAAGTGGGTAACGATAAGGGGCGGCCTTCCATCGATATACTTTATTATATTGCAGTAGGTAATAACGAGATTGCCACAGGTTTGTAGGAGTTATGGGACAATTCCCCGAGCGAGTGGCCCGCTTGGCATCACCGTACTATAATAAATTAAGCTAGATATGCTCCGCTAACTCTAAATCTGAAAATTTACGATGTCTAACCGTTGAAGAACGTCGCGAACGCCAATAATAACAAAGTTGCTCTAATTCCGGCCACCCACAAATGCGCATTATGGTTCCTAGTCAATACCGCTGTAATGATTGATTGCTCTTTCACTGATACCCATCGTATACATTTCAGTAATTTAGCGGTTCTTCGATGATCTTTGTACTCGTTCTCTTTGTATATTTATTCGCTTTAATGCAATGTTTGTTTCGTTTCCAGTGCGGTACCGAAGACGTCAAACGGCACAGATGGTTCAAGCACATAGACTGGGCTGACGTCTTCATGAAGAAACTTCAGGTATATATTAACTCATCAATAACTTGTTTATGTTCCCACGATATTATCGGATTCAAACTGGATTTAAAGAGCTTGGAAAATCACAAGCGTCCACTTATAGAAAAGAAAAGTAGGTAAAATTGAACGCTGTTTGGCATGTACTGTCGGAAGACTTTTGTACGAGTATTAAGTGGGACAATATAAAAGAGTCCGAGTTCAATATACTTTTGCGTAATACCATCGAAGCACGATTTAGGAACTGATTTAAATTAGGTCGCAAGGCCGACAGAGATTCACGGAGTTTACGTTACCTAATTTCAATACTTTACGTTAATACCACTTGAATGCTTATTTATGACCCAATTTACATTGTTTCGGAAACGATACTGAATAGGCACAACAGATACTTAATCTAACTAAGTCTTTATTATTCATATAGTTGTTTGAACTTTGTGTGAAGGGGCTCGTGGTTAAGTGAAAACAATCACACGTTAACTTTTGAGGTTACTGGGGCAACGGATTGATTTCTGAAAAGGAAACCCGTAGTCCTAGAACGCAAAGGGTAACTAAATGAACGTGTGCGGTTTTAGTCCGTAAAAGTCTGACACGCCCTCGCGCTTCGCCCTAAAGCGTTAGAACTCGTTAGATGATTTCTCACCTCACAAAAAAAAACATCCTAACACACCGAGTATTCTTCGTGCTTCGGAAAGCACGTTAAGGCGTTTGTACAGGGTGTTATTTTTAGAGAAGCCAGGTAATGTAACAGTAGTCTCGCCTCGTGTTACCCAACTGCTGGGCTGTGGAGGAAGGGACCTTAGCATGGCGTGTTAAAATGTCAGGCGAGCATGCGTGGAAGAGGGATGGAGCTATATACCCGATATAGCTCCATTTCTTTAACAGCTCAGTTTAGGTCTTAAAATGGATCGAGTTAAGAGCTCGTGGTAGCACTCCAGACAGGCAATCGATCCATGTTAAATACTGCCCCCCTAGTCAAGTTGCAACCGTTTCGATTAGATTCTGTTTTCGTTGATCGCCTCGAGTCAGCCACGCCTCCTACTCCTTTGTTCTGACCACGTGACTTAGCGTTGAGATGACGTCAGAATAAAGGAATCGGAGGCGTGGCCTACTCGAGGCGATCGACGAAAAGTGAAACAAAACGAAACGGTTGTAACTTGGCTAGAGGGCTTTGTCCAGAGTCGACGGCGCGTAGTGTTCTACGCACGCCTCAAAGAGTTGTCAGTAAAACTGAAGGGGCCCAGTAGGGTCATGTCTGCTAGGGCATAGGGATCGTTTGAAAAAATGACCGTTGCCTTAGAATGCAAAGAGCAAGAAGGGCTGGTGGGTTGTAGTCAGATTGATAGATTGGTTGAACTGTGTGTATTGTCCTCAGCCACCCATCATCCCGGCGGTGTCGTACGAAGGAGACACGTCCAACTTCGACGAGTACCCCGAGACGGACTGGAAGGCGGTGCGCTCGCTGGACTCCGATGAACTTAAGCTGTTCGCCAACTTTTGATGGTCCAGCCGAACGACAGTGGTTTAAATAAGTTAATAGATAAATATCGCAACACGCGAGGTGGAGAACAGGTCGCCTAATCATATTTATGAAACTACTTATACCAAGTATTATTTCATATTATATTTAACATCTTAAGTTAAGTGTAGGTATCATTGTTAGTTATCGAGGCCAAGAGCGGCGTTGTGTTTGCAGAGTCGATAGAAAACCGTCCGTATTTGAATAGAGTAGAGCGAATATGTATTTAATTAATAACCTATTTTATTGTTTAATTGTCTTAAGTCGGCGCCTGGCTGGAGCCAAGTGGTCTAAAAATTCCTGAGTATCTAGGCAAGGGATTAATCACAAATCGAGGAGATTGAACGAGTAACTAATCACGGCAAAGAAATCATTCCGGCGTTGAGTCATGCACTACTTTCAAAAGTAAACAGAAAATAGGAACATTAAATGTGTATGGAATTTAAAGTAAAGCTAATATTGAAGACACTAATTATTTTTGTAATTGTATTATATAACTTAGTGCCTATTATATCACTATCTACACAAGTAGCTATTATTGTAACTTCTACATTGTGACAAAATGTACTTTCACATGTTGTTAAAAAAAAAAAACTGAACGTCGCAAAAGAGATCCCTATAAAAGAGTATGCTTACTTTTATTTCAGTTATGCAAACCCTTTAGTGGCCTTATTAGTTTATCAACAATTGCGTTAAGGTAATCGTTAATTGGTACTAAAACATAATAAGCGCTATCTGGTGACTTTAATAAAAAACCTATTTTTTTCCATACCATTTGACATTAGACGATTGACGTAGAAAAACTCTCAATAGGTCCTCTGGTTGAATAGGGTATCGTGTAAGTAACTTCCTTTCTATAAACAAGCTATTTGGCTTTGGCCAGTCTTGTGACATTAAATCCTTCCTGTGTGTGCATTTATGAGGACGATTGGCGTTTACCTAAGGACACGAAAGAAAGAAATCATTACAATTAAATATTTCAATTCATATTTTCACTCCTAGTTCTCGTGTATGTACCTCTCATTTACCTAAGTAATGCCTCAGTGAGTAACTGAGTGCACCTAGAGGCTTAATTAGAACAGTGTAAATATTTATTTGTAAGTTTATGCATTACATTTCCAATGCTTTCTAGTTCAAATGTTAGTAATAAGAATTAAGCTAGGTCGCCTCATGGCAAATAATGTTTGTGATTTTGAAGTATGTCATAGTATTTTCCTTTAACTTAATCAACTAGAAATAAAAGTCTTTATTTTAATATATTTGATTTTTGTTTCATGAATACGTTGATAGATTATTATAATATGAATCTTGTAGAGCCATCTAGTGAGTGATGTTTAAACGAAGTCTAAATTTAATTCAACCATTCACGCAGTAGACAATTTGTTAAATCAGACAATTTAAATAAATCCTATTATTTTATACATGTGTTAGCCATGCCACTAATAGAAGATCTCACACAATTTATAATATGTAAAGGAAAAGTAAAGCATAAAATGTCACTATAGTATTATCTATTTATTGTCTTGTCACTGTAATTATCAGGCCATACAGTATTTCTGTGATCTTTTTAGTCTTGACAAAGATAACTTAAGATTGACGTTGTTTACTATGAAACAATTGTGTCATAAAATTAATAAAACCAGTAATTTAAATATAATGTAAAAGCTACTAACTAAACCCGATTTTAGATCATAAACGTAAAAAAGTCCAAGTTGATCATCAACTTTTCATGTGAACAAGTGTTTCTGATTGATTGTAATGTGAAAATGTTCTGCTTGCGATTTTAAAATAAAAGTCCATTCGATTCGTTCTACTGAGATACGGATGGAACAATCGATCAGATACACAAAAAATGATTATTGTGGTGATTATACTTAATCGACCACAATGGCATAACGTTAACGCATTACGCTTAAGCGGTTATCTTAAAAATAGGTTAACTACTAAGTTTCTAGATAACTGCACTACAAATGAAATCAGGTCCACAACTGTTAGGAATAACTGTGTTTTCCTGAAATCGGATTTAGCTAGTAACATAATGTTTAAAATTAATGTAACAGGGTTGTAGATAAAATTATAATAATTGTAAATACACAATAAATAAATGTGTTGTTTAAAACAATTGGTGTGTTTAATTTAACTGATCTTAGTGTTATCCAAGATGTTACAGTTCCAGTATTTCAGTAAAATATTATTAAAATTGTAAATAAAATTAATTACCATACTGAAAACCAGAAATGTGATGCGATTTGTTCGTTGCAAAAAGCGTGGGCGGCTCAAACAAAAGTGGCAGACATGAGAATTTGTCATCACTTGCTTAACATAAACCTAGATAGAATCTAGATCTTCTAAAGAAAAAAGTTTAGTAAAACAACCGATTTACATTGTTACTAAGCTCTGCTGCCACTAAACAAATAGTAGTATTATATTTTCAATCAATAAAAATATTTTTGGCCTAGTCTTGGCTCCTGAATGAGTTAGTTGGAATGGGCCGTAATCCACCACGCGGGCCCAGTGCGGATTGGTGGATGTCACATGTCTTCGAATTTTTGGTTCTAGGACATGCCGGTTTCCTCACGATGTTTTCCTTCACCGTTTTGAGAGCAGTGGTGATGAAATAAATTACACAAAGTAATGCGCCTGGCTGGGTTTGAACCCATGACCTACAACTCGTAAGTCGGGGCCGTTACCACTCGGCCACCACTGCTCTGAATTACAACTAACTAAAATCAAACTAAAATATGGTGTCATTAACTCTTCCACATCGCTATCGACTGGTAAGTATTTTTAAAATGTAAATCAATCGTGTAAATAAAATGAAACTTCCATCTTTTAATATCCTAAAAGTAAAAAAAAAAGAAATAGTTATTTATTGAGGATAATAATAACTTCTGTATAGTAGTGTCCCAAAAAAATTAAGATAATGTAATATCATAAATTGACACATTGCTTTAGTTAGGAGGAGTTTTCATAATTTAATGTGATGCAGTTCCAACTAAATATCCGCATCAGAGATTTCAATAAAACATGTGGAAACACTCATTTAAATTAAAAGCACCAAAAAGCATTTTTTTCGAAAAATGACAGTTAGAAGGTATTGACGTACTTCACCATCGATATGTTATAGAGGAGTACCCCGCCTGGGCAGAGCACCGCCGTGTCCTCGTGGGGGCGATCGGCGTCAGCGATCTCTCGCGCCGGGCCTTGGTACAGGCCATGGTCCGGAGCGAGGAGGAGTGGCAGGCGGTCGCCTCCTTCTGCGAAGCAGTAATGCTAGCAAAGGAGGCGGCCGATCGCGTGAGTCAAGGGTCCCAAATCGCCGCCGGGATTCCGATCCCGATTTCCGGCCACCGTAGGCATGGACTTGTGGACGGCGAGCAATGGGTGGCTCTCCGTCCGATTGTCCAGTAACCGTCCGGACCGGGCCCAAGTCGTCGACGGCGCGTACTGTTCCACGCGCGGCTCAAGGAGATGTCAGCAACCGTAGGGGCCCAGCAGGGTCGAAGCCTACTGGAGCAATGGGTGATGCGAAAGAGATCCCCAGGGCCGTGGAAAAATGGCAAAGAAGGAACAGGAGTGGGTTTTTAGTCAGTAACAGTCTGACACTATCTCCCGTCCGCTCAAGAGCGGGGGATGTCATTAGTTGATTTTCCCACCCGACACCGAAAAAAAAAAACCGTCGATATACTAGGATCTAAAATAAGGTTTCGTTTTGGATATGGATATGTTTTATTGTAAGCCAGGGGGCGGCCCAATAGCATTTCAATAAATAACTTGTCTTGTTTTTATAACTAATTATCAGAGTTATTGACTTTACACAAGGTACACGACTTTACACGATAAATAACCACTTAAAGGGTATTCGAAAGTCAAGCAGAACTGCAAGACTCAGCAACAGCTATCTTTAGTCACAAGTACCCAGGCTTTAAATTGTCAAATATTTATCTGGATAGGTGTTTTGCAGGCTTTTTTGGAGTCAAGTAGTGTTGAAATAGATATACATGTCATACATTATATATTTATTGATATATCTGCATTTTTAAGTGCATCTTCCTCACATGATAATCCTTGTGTTCATGTGACTGATGTGTTAAGTTTTTGTCAAATATGCTGAGTCATGTTACATCGTTATGCCAGTGGTCACTAGGTATTCACCTAGCTTAGAATATGCGATCTATCATATAGCCGGAGGTGACAGAACTAATCTTATCGAAATAAAATAATCTAAAGCAACATCAATTATTCTAATTCCCTACAAGCGGCTTACAGTCATCAGAATACAATATGTTGATACCATAAGGTACCGAATTAGAAACTCAGCCCATTTACTCATAGATTGCGGGCTAGATAACGCTATGGATGTTATGAAAAATTTCATTTTCAATACACTTACTCGAAAACCCGCTCTTATCCCACCGCTTTTAGGCACGCAATTGACTTTTTTCCGCACTAGTGCAGAAAAGTGCGCGTTGTCTCCCCGCCACTACTTTATTACATTTATCGTATCAGGCTGGGCGCGCGTTGACCCTCATGAGTCGCCGGTTAACTCCCGTTTATTCATTTCGTAAGTGTATAGAAAAAAGTTGTTTGATACACGTGCAAATTTGTCACTGTACCCCTTTGGCTCCGTTACACACTCGCCTACAGCTCGTGCGAATTCCGCCTCGGTCGCAATGACAAACTTTCCGCTCTTGTATCAAAATGTACTATTCCATGCGATTATTTAAACAAATAATATTGTAGGTACCAATAAAATATAACAACTTTTTGGTTTCAACACTGTTCTTGGCACTCGGAATATTACATTGATGTTTCAACAGGTTGTAAAATTTTTCTAATGATATACGTGTGCGAGCAGTAGCGTCTGTTATTTATAAATATATAGAGGACATCGCCATTTCTGCTATCACCACTTCACATTTATCTAGTCTTGAGCTGTAAAACGATATGAAAGATGATAATTTTATTGTACCACACAAAATGTGTTTCGTAGACAACAAATAAGTTTTATTATGTAAATGATTACAATCTTGTATGATGATAGCCGATCCTGCCAGACTGCGGGCTTGACTGAAAGAGTTGCCGCGCCCTTGAAACGAAAAGGGCAAATGACGGAACACAGGTTTTTTTTTTTTATTGGGTGGGAAAATCATCCTTATGACATCCCCGCTTTTGGGCGGAACGGGAGATAGTGTCAGACTCTTACTGACTAAAAACCCACTCCTGTTCCTTCGTTGCCTTCGTCGGGGTTTTCGTCAGTAAGTCGGATAATTCCTCACGCTCCACCCAAAGTGGGAGAAGTTATTGATGATATCCCACACCCTAAAAAAGCTAATGTCAATAAAAGAAAAACCCTGATTTGGTATTACTCAGTGACGCTATGGTAACTACAATGAAAACTAAAATGATTAACAATTTAGTCATCGTTAAACCTCACCTATTTTTGCAGAAAACGAGTCAGTTCACGATATCGGTGATTAGATTGAACTCAAACTTGATAACAAAGGTTGTTAAAAATACAGAACTTTATTATAAAATTATACGATACGTAGAAGATTAGACGAAGTCAACGGGAACCTAAGAGCTCGATAATGTTATAAAACCAACAAGAAATATATTGCCGGGTGGATTAAATGTAGTAGATAACTAATCAACACTGTACAATTATCAATATGTCGATATTTTATCATTGTCGAGTTGGGTTCTTTGTGTGACAGGTCGTTTCTATCAACATGTCTGTGAGGCCATTGACTCCCGTTCTCGCGGAAAAGGCTCGAGTAGAGCTCAACGAGGACCCGAAGAGGCTGCAGGCTGACCTGCAGAGTATCAAGGACTGGTTAGCTAAGCAGCCTCATCTGAATGCTAGGACAGGTGAGTTCTATGACGATGTGTCTAGTATATGATGTAATGAATAGTGTTAGGAAGCAGATGATAATTAGAAAAATTGTTTGTTACTTGCCGATCCCATATATATAATAATAAAAATAAGCTTTATTCACAAATATGAGCCAACTATACAGAATAATTTAATAATTTAGGTAGGTATATAAAGATAGATGTAGAAATCGTTTGAAGTCATTTTCACAATAAAATTTAGGCAGGTCTATTGTTAAGCAATGGGAAATGGCATATTTTAAAAGTGGTTTGGTTGTGTTTGGACTGATTCGCCCTATCCCCTCGTATTAATGTAGAACAGTATCACGAGCGGATAGTCTTCCTCAACCTTATAACAACAGATTCCCAAGGTTCCAGTTACAAGTCACATGTACTTAAGTCGAAAATAATTTGAAGAAATGATAAGTAAGACAGTGAAACGTTAAAGTTTTAACTTAAATTATTTACCTATGGTAGTAGCTTAAAATGAGTCAATCACTTTACTATGGCCCCTAAGATGATTTCTTCCTGGAGTATGTTGTGCCATATGGCAGTTAAATCTAGTACTTTAAATCAATGTAAATATAACCTGTTCACCTGTGCCATACGGAGCCTGTTCATTGCCCCTCCATCACGTACTCTAACGGCTCGATATGCCCCTACAGCACAGGCGCTCAATCTGCTGAACGCCCTGATTGCTCAAGAACCTAAATTTGACATATCTTTTTATAGCAGTAAAGAAATGATAAACCTTTGTTTAATTTTTTTTTAGTTTGTAGATTGTTGATTTGTTGGTTTGCTATACGCTTTGGTGCATACTGTAAGGATAGCAAGCAATGGATAAATAAATAAATAACTAACACAAACTCATATTCCAGGGGTCCATGATTGTTTCTTTTGGCAAATATTTACCACCTAAGTCTACATTGTGGAATGCAATAAAGAATTGAGTATTGAGTATTAACAGCCTAACATGCAGATTTTTCACGTTCGTTACAGAGACTAGAGTTAGAGCCGCCTATGAATCACTACTGTGCTTAAAGTTTAAATAAATAGAGTTTACAGTTACACGGTAAAATTTGATGTAGACTTTAACTTAATGTTTGTTTGATAAGTTTTAATTTTCTTCTGTGATGCTTCAAGTTAAGTTTATCGATATTAGAATCTTCACAGTTTTTAGCACCTTTGTAGAAATTAATAAAATTAATGCTGTGTTAAGTCATACCAAAAAAAATCAATGGCTTATCTGCAAAATTATCGTTCGATATCTGCGATATCTTTTGTTGACCATGGTTTGTTTTAACAGTCAAGTTTATCAGATAATTAGTTTTTTTAACGAATATCTTTCGTGTTTTAACTTCCTATTTTTTTTTGTAATTGATGCTACAACGAGTTGGACATTCATTCATAATGTTTGAGTTAACAAGTGTGATGATAACCTTGCTCTTCTGTGTTACTAGAGCTAGCTTTAAAATATTATTCTTCTTTCCGCAAACCACTTAGACATAACTGTAGTAATGCTATATTTTGGTAGGCGCTATTACAAAACGATAGCGGTTTTCTAACATATCAGTTATGTAGGCACTAGTCTTTCCTCTAAAAAACTACTGTTAGGTTCAAGTACGCCGAAAAAAATGATAAAATTATGTGGAGGTACTAAAAAGGTAGTAAATATTTACAAAAACATAAATTTGCTGTGTTGTCTCGAATTATGGAAAAGAATGTGCTCCAGATATCCTGACGTTATAATGTCTGACCACTACGCGTTTTCTCGCTATCGAATGAGGTACTAATTATTTAAAGTTAGGTACCAAAAAGTAACAAAAAGGTATTGTATTTTGGTATTTTCTAAATATCAGATATAGCTAGTGGTCTGGGGTTCTGATGCCTACCTTTCAACGGCTGTGTACCTTCACTTCAACATAACATTTCCAGATGATCAATGGCTTGTGGCCTTTCTCCGTGGTTGCAAGTTCAGCCTGGAGAGAACGAAAGAAAAGCTGGATCTCTACTACTCTCTGAGGACTACGGCACCTGAACTCTTCCGTATCAGGCACACTGATCCAATTTTTGAAGAGATATTGAGTCTTGGGTAAGTAACAGTAACAGTAAAAAACTATACGAAAAAACAAACCTACTAAATTTCAAACAACTTTACACATATTCCGCGTACTGTTTTACGCGCGCCTCAAGGAGATGTCAGCAAATCGTAGGGGCCCAGCAGGGTCGAAGCCTTCTGGGGCCACGGGTAGTGTGAAAG
The DNA here is from genome assembly GCA_949316375.1 of Mythimna vitellina. Classification (NCBI taxonomy): domain Eukaryota; kingdom Metazoa; phylum Arthropoda; class Insecta; order Lepidoptera; family Noctuidae; genus Mythimna; species Mythimna vitellina. The sequence goes on along the minus strand of OX438691.1, from coordinate 11,226,544 downwards.
TGAAACCCGGGGCCAACATGAGTGGGTTTTTAGTCAGTAAAAGTCTGACACTATCTCCCGTTCCGCCCAAGAGCGGGGATGTCATAAGATGATTTTCCCACCCAATAAAAAAAAAAACCTAAAAACACAACAACATACAGTCGACTCTCGTTCATTCGAAACTCGAGGGACTCTTAAAATTTTTACGAACTGTCGAGTGTTCGAAATATCAAATAGTACAAAATTTTTGAAAGAGTAGGTATTTTTGAAAGATTAACAGAAACTGAAACCATTCGTGCGGAAGTGTGTTTCGTGTTCGACGATACAAGTTTGAAATTGTTTCAAAATGTACGAAGGAACAAGACTGGGTTTTTAGTCAGTAAAAGTCTGACACTATCTCTCGCTCCGCCCAAGAGCGGGATTTGTCATAAGATGATTTTTCCAACCAATAAAAAAAAACTACCTACCGGGATAAACAGTATCCTGTCTTAATCTCATGTTACGAATTTCATCTGAATCGGCTTAGTCATTGAGGCGTAATTGAATAACATAGATACAACATTTATATATGTAGACATATGATATGCCATTACAGATTTTTTGTAGATCTTTTTGAGGAGTACTATACTGTAGTACATTATTTTGATCTATCTCGTAGGGTTCAGCCAGCGTCTGCAATGTAAGCGCAAAAAATGTGTTTATTTACGACATCATATTAGAAACCTCTAAAATTACCAGTGTTTCTCTACTATATTATGCATGTATTATACATATGAACCTTTCTCTTGAATCACTCTAACTATCAAAAACAAACCGCATCAAAATCCGTTGCGTAGTTTTAAAAATTTCGTATCGTTACTTTCATCGGACGAAGGTAACGTTATTAGCAGAGGTAACATTATGCTTGGTAACGATACTTGGTACAACTTTTACCGGTAAACTGACTTAACGTTATCGATGATTTTACCGAAAAATAGTAACGTTACCATGGCCCACGGCCTGATAACGTTACCAAATACATACGAAAAGTACCGTTAAATAACTTTATTTTCTTTTATCTCTTTTTTTCGTCTACATTAATGCAGTACTGGTTTGATCACGTAGGTATTCAAATCAAAAACACTTGTGCTGCGCAACGTTTTTCATTTTAAATAGGAATTACGTACATTTATTATATTCAAATGAAAAAAGGCTACGTAATTTTGTACCTGAACTTAAAACGGATACTGAAGATTATTTTCGCCATCATTGTGACGATTTTCAGGGTTTATATAAAGATAATAATGGATCTGATTCAGTATCTAGAGATAAATAAATCCTATACCTACCTAAATCTTTCTCTAACCTTCGATTGCGTGACATACGTCATAAATTTTTCGCTCATATGTTTAATATTTATGGCTTTGCGGTCTATTAGTTAAGGGGACACTAAATGCCAGCGACCTTGAGCGAACAAAAGAGGACCTAGCGTCACTCACCGCCCATCAAGATTATTCGAATAATAACATGTCCTTCATTTATTAAACACAATATGAACAAAAACAGTATATCAAAAGATTGGTAATTAAATTATCTTTTAGTTTGAGAAAGTTTCATAAAAATACACGTGACGGTTTTTGCCTGATCTTCGTTTTTTTGTGTGTGTTAGACATAACTTTGAAAATAAAGCACACGAAGTTTTACGAAAAAAAATTAAATATTCGTATATCAAATTATTAGGCAAGTAGTCTAGTTTAACATATATTTTTTTCAAAACATACGACTAGCCGTTTAGACGTGCTGTTGGATTTAAAATCATCAATAATCATGATCTCCCCCTTAATGAACGGCAGTAAGGAGGGTAATATATTTCGAGCGTTTGTGTGTGTTTATGGTTTGTGATACACATGAGCAACTGTTGTTTAGTAGTTAATGTATAGTATCTTTTCAGTTAAGGCTTTTAAGGCAGTCTCGTCAGTTTATAATTAATTTGTAATTATTTTATTTTTTGAACTAGCAGTTTAATTGTACGGACAGAAGAAAAAAGTATACATAACACAAGCAAGCATATTATACATTGGAGGATTATATCCTTGATAAAAATGTTTTAAATGCCGGAATATTTTTTTCTTTTATATTTTTATAAATATTGGAGGAGATACTACTGCCCTTTTTGTATTGTTGTTTTCGAAATGGTGCTTTTTATTTTATCTGTTTATTTTAAAGGAGCTTGTGAAAATTTCTGTATGGTATCCAGACGTAAAGAATAACACCATCCTTTCTATTCCCGAGGGTGTCGTAAGAGGTGACTAAAGGACACACCAGATAATGGGCAGCAGCATTCTCTGTGCATTGCAACATCCACACTGCGATCGCCAATCGGCATGTTAAGCGTGGCGATTATGGCAAAACCCCATAATGATAAGCACAACCAAAAGGAATAGGTCCTAGTGGTCACTACTGCCGGGCGGCAGCCTCACTACCCTTAACTCCGGTAGCGATCAACTTGCTTCGCCATAACCTCATGGCGAAGCAAGTCGTGCGAAGAATCTCCGGATGGGATCCAGCTACCCCTTTAGAAAACAACGACCGTACCTGACAACATATAGCACGCGTACACTCCGCTTCGACGAGAAGATCATCGAACTTTAAGAAAAATTGAGCAGGTTACGATAGAGTCTTGTGGGATTATCTGAAGTCTGAAGACAGGAGGAGGATCGATAATTCTCAAATTTGGAAACCTGCTTTATTTCCGGGGGAGATGACCAGCAGTCCCAGGATGGTTTTAGGTTTATCGGCCACAGGTCCCTTGTGGACAATGTGGTGAGGATCGAGAGTGTGTCAACCAGGGTGGCGTATCTTATACTCAGAATATCATCAAGATATTCTCAGAATATCATGAACCTCTCTGCTTAGCATTCGTGGACTACGAGCTTTGATTCGATCGAGACTTGGGCTGTACTGCAATCTCCAACTGTTCCAGATTGACTATCGGTGCGTCGAAGTGCTGAAGTGTTCGTACGAGAAACATCACAATGTCAGTCCGACTTCAGGACCAGATGGTGGATGGTGGAGGCACGGAGACGTCATTTCTCCGAAACTGTTTACGGCTGCAATGGAGGATGTCTTCAAGGTTCTGGACTGGAGTGGACTAGGCATTAATGTCAATGGCGAGTACATCCTTCGGTTTGCTGACGATATAGTAGTCATGGCTGAGACTACGGAGGAGCTCATTACAATGCTCGATTACTTTAGTAGAGCTTCCGAAAGAGTGGGCTTTAAAATAAACATGGACAAAACCAAAGTCATGGTCAACAACCATGTAGCACCCACTCCGACGAAAATCGGAGACTCTACACTCGAAGTTGTAGACGATTACGTTTACCTGGGACAGATAATCCAGTTGGGTAGATCTAACTTTAAGAAAGAGGTCAATGGTCGAATCCGACTCGGCTGGGCAGCGTTCGGGAGGCTGCGCGGTATCTTCTCTACCAACATACTAGTGTCTCAAGACGAAAGTCTGAGACCAGTGCGTGTTGCCAGTGATGAAACATGCCACTGAAACATGGTCGTTTACAATTGGCCTCTTCAGAAGGCTTACAGTCACCCAAAGGGCAATGGAAAAGGCTATTCTTGGAGTTTTCTTGAGTGATCGCATCAGGAATGAAGATATCCGCAGGAGAACCAAGGTCGCAGACATAGTTCGAAGAATCGCCAAACCTGAGTGGCAGTGGGCAGGGCACATTGCTCGTAGAACGGATGGTCGCTGGGGCCGAAAGGTTCTAGAGTGGCGACCGGGCATCGGAAACGCAGCGTTGGAAGGCCTCCCACAAGGTGGACCGACGACCTGGTGAGAGTCGCGGGAATGCGGTGGATGACGACGCACAGGATCAGTCGTTGTGGTGACGTTTGGGCGAGGTCTATGTCCAATAGTGGAAGTCTTTCGGCTAAAATGATGATGATGTGCTCATTTATTACTTTTTGTGTTTAAAAACAATAGCATTGTATAAGAATATGAAATACCCTGGAGCATTTTTATGAGGTTACAACTTGTTTGACATTATGAGCATGGCAGTTGAGAGTTTGTCATGCTCACTCAAATATCTCGCTGATGATGGTACGTTTTATTGGGTCATTTGGTGGACCTTCAAAAGGGTTGAGCTCAGTGGGGCTGATGCACGTGTCATGTTCGTGTACGGGCGCCGTCAGTTGAGACTGGTTTTTTTAATTTCTATTTTTTTATTAATTTTTTTTTTCATTACTTATCTACCTACATTGTGCTCACATAATAGAAGCGACTAATGTGACTTAAAACGGTGTCTATGGAGTTCCTTGCAAACGTGCAAGAAGAACGCTTCTCCATAAAGATCTACGCTTTGGAACGTGCAGTTTAGCTTCACTTTTTTATATGTATTTGTGTGTCTAACCCTGCTTATCTTGGCTACTTGCGTGATCGTTTTTCGTTCACTCAATTTATGTTTGTATCTATTTATTTACTGCTATTGTTAAATATGTATGTATTATATGATTTAATTCAGATAATATGGTCTATTTAATTCTTCTCTATATTTTTTATACACACTGCGTCTACATCTCTCATCCAACTCTCCTGTCGCAGGTCTGCTGGAAGAAATTTCGTTAGAAATAAGCAGGACCTTTGCACTCTTTTATCTGTATTTGATCTTTTCGCATGCCAAATGGTCGTTTTTGGCAGTCTATATATGCATCTTTGTATCTATTCTATCTATGTATATTATTTATGTATACGCATACATACATACATACAAATACGGTTCAGTTGAAAACCAGCGTCAGGCAACTAGTTGTTGTAGTAGTAGTCTGGCATTTTTGCTGAACTTGACCTATTTGGCGTAGCCGTGAGAGATTAACATTGTTAGTTTTCTTTTTTTAATATATGTAAAGGCTTTTGAGCCCTTTCAGCAATGTTAATCGGATCTGTAACCTCGAAATGCGATTCGTAATAAGGCGTGGTTTATCAGGCGAAGGGTATAGATACTCGTTACAAATCAAATCACTTAATGTTAGGAGTAAAATGAAAAGAAAATACTAAGTAAGCGGGGCCCGACTCTCACCACCCATAGTTGGAAGGTGAGTAGTGGGAATAAACCCTTAAGTTTTAGTTATTAATTAAGAACTTTTTCTATATTACTTCAAGAAAAAAAAATACAAAGTAATTTTATTTTAATAAATTTGTGTAAAACTAATTTAGCAAAAGACCTCTGAAAATCTGCTATTTTACGTGAACTTTGGCCCCCCATAATGTACTCATTAAAAAAAGTACACAATACAAGCCTTGCACATTTAATATGAGATTCTGAATGACGCCATTTTTTTCTGAAAAACTTTTAAGCGAATGAGTAATTAATCAAAATTACAATTACCGCACGCCTCGTTTGTGAAACCGTACCATATTTAGTTTAGATTTTAGTAGCAACTAGCAAGCATCGTTTGACTGGCGATGTTGCCGTTCCGTAGTGCGCCGCCGCCCGCGCTACGCCGCGCCGCTTAGGTTGCGCGGGTTGACAACAATGCATTAAGTAACGATAAAAGTATCGATACTTGTAACGTTAATTGGTAACGTTATTTTATAGATTCGATACCAAGGTATCGTTACTCGTGTTACCGTTAAAATGTTAACTTTATGAAAATAACGTTAATTAACGAAACTTATAGTGTGAATTTGGTAACGTTAACAAGCCCTGGTTTTAAAGATCCAAGCATACATAGGGACAGACAGCGGGAAGCGACTTTGTTTTATATTATGTAGTTAATCATCGTGCAACTAAAGGTACAAAGGCGGTCATAATGACACCCAGACATAAAGAAACAGATGATCGTGCTCATCATACAAACATTTGTCCTGGGCGGGAATCAAACTCACGACCTCCGGCATAGAAATCAGGGCCGCGTATTTCAATTCTATACATGGCCTGAACGCTGCCTTTGGCATTTTCTACCAGTCAACCTAGTTGCCTAGTTTTTTTTATCTTCCTTTACTTTTTTAGAGTCCGTTCAGTCGTAAAAATTTTCTTACAACATGTATTGATTTGGTTTTCAGAACCTTTGTCATATTGCCCAAGGCACCAGGACCTGATGCGCCACAGACCTCTATCATCAGACCAGCGAAGTACGACGCCAGCAAATACCACATTCTTGACATCATGTCTGCTACCAACATTTTAATGAAGGTGAATATTGTTTACCTACTGATAATTGGTTCTAACTTTTGAAAAACTTTTCTGCTCTATCGTTTTTAAAAACAATAGCCCAGTGCCAAGTGTAGAAAAAAATAATTAATGAGATTATCTGCCCCTAACAGTCTGGAAAGGATTAACTTAGAAACTTCTCTTAATTTAATGAGTTTATCTAGATTGGGTTAAATATTGATCGGATTATCATGTTTTTTTTTGGAAATAAAAATACCCTTACTTACTCATACACTCGTGGACGACGAGCAATGGGTAATTCACCGTCCGGATGTTTGGTAACCGTCCGGACCGAGTCAAAGTCATCGACGGCGTGTACCACGCGCGCCCCAAAGAGACGTTAGCAAAACCGTAGGGGCACAGCAGGGCTGAAGCCTACTGGGGCCATGGGTTGAATTCCGAAAGAGAAACCTGTGGTCCTGGAACGCAAAGGCAAAGAAGGAACATAGGTGTAATTTTAGTCAGTAAAAGTCTGACATGTTTTCCCGCTCCGGCCTAAACCGAGAGGAGTCATTGGATAATTTCCCACCTTAAAACATCCATACAATTTGAATACAGGTTGAATGCCTTCGTGGTATATTGTATAAATTTTCCCATCCTCTTAAAATATAGAAAACGAATAAATTTTCTTTTTCAGATACTCTTAGTTGATGATGATAACGCCACAGTAGCTGGTGGTCAAAGTGTCCTGGATTTGGAAGGAGTAACGATGGCACATTTCATGCAAATGACGCCTGTTGTAATGAAGAAGATGGTCATGTTAGGACAGGTAACATTTTAACAATTGGGTATTTCAATAGAAGTGAGATTTATATCGGCAATTTATAGGGCAATGGAAAGGGCTATGCTCGGAGTTTCCTTGCGTGATCGAATCAGAAATGAAGATATCCGCAGGAGAACCAAGGTCGCCGACAAAGCACGAAGGATCGCCAAACTTAAGTGGCAACGGGCAGGGCACATTGCTCGCAGAACGGATGGCTGTTGGGGCCGAAAGGTTCTGGAGTGGCGACCGCGTACCGGAAGACGCGGTTTTGGAAGGCCCCCTACAAGGTGGACCGATGACCTGGTGAAGGTTGCGGGATTCCGATGGATGCGAGACGCACAGGACCGTTCTTTGTGGCGACATTTGGGGGAGGCCTATGTCCAGCGGTGGACGTCTATCGGCTGAAATGATGATGATGATGATGATGAGATTTATATCTAAAGAAAATGTCCTGACATTTTCGATGATTTGTAAATTTATGATTCTATTGAAATAATTTTCAGGATGCATCGCCTATGCGGATGAAAGGAACACATTACTTGAACACTCCACCAGGATTTGAAACAGTCTTCAATGCAATGAAAATGTTGCTCAATGAAAAAAATAAAAGCAGAGTAAGTGGTCACACCTCATTATTTCATCATGTACATTTTTTTATGTTTGTAAAAGGTACTCTGGAGGTACAAGTTACCATAAACTATATTTTAGTTTTGGTTAGCTCTGAACCTTCTGAGTATACTTCTAGAGAGTATGGATTTAAGCTACCGGCTGAGAAAAAGTGGTTATATACTATGATAGTGAAGGCAACTGAAACCATTGGTAGCACTATCAAGATGGAATTTGGTGCAGTCATGCATGTGAAGCAAAGGGCTGTTATAGAATCCGTGGAAACCCTCGGATTCTATACACCTTAAATCCCTTTGCTGAACTGCAACTTACAAGTATTTGGGTATGTCGGAAGCGTTAAAGACAATGCTACCGACGTGAAACAATCATTGAAGAAGCGCTTCTTTGGTCGCCTGAATAAAGTTCTGAATAGTCTTTTATCAGGTGGTAACAAAGAACCCACACATACTTTCTGGATAATGTTGGACGTACTATAGACATATGCCCGACAACGACAATATCACGTTGTATTGGGATCGATCTATAGACCATCACGGACAGAAGTATTGTTGCCAATAAACCTGATATAGTGGTGATGAATCGAGTAGAGCATCGCACAACGATTGTTGATATAGTGGTTCTTTATGACGAAAACCTCGTGAATGTTGAGAAAGATTAATAAACTATGTATCTTGACTTGGATCGTGAGGTTATTGACATATGAGAGGTGGATAAAGCAGTCATTGTGCTGTTAGTCATAATGCCACATGGCTAATAGCCATGAACCTCGAGCAACTTCTGTGGAGGTTCTGGTTGAGCAGTTGGATCCAGAAAGTAGTACTCCTGGACATGGCGCGTATTATTAGGAAATTCCTCAATCAGGAGCCATGACCACCGGTATCTTGCACTTTATTCCCGGTACCGATTTAGATATTTTAAAATGTAAAATTATGTGTAAATGAGATAAAGAAAGGAAATATTAATAACTGTAATAAAACAAACAGTTTTTATTGAGTTTGTAAGAGGTTATCTGGACGAAATGATAAAATTATTTACAAACTACACTATCACTGAATGGTTACGTTTTGTCTAGGAAAAATGAACGGAACTGATACGAGAAACCTATTGCTATTAAAAACTATTGAAGTACCTACATAATAATAAATGTTGTATTTTTTTAAGCTCTTCGTCCATAACAAGAATTACGATGAATTGTACAAATACATCCCTAAGGAGGTGTTACCTGCTGAATATGGTGGAACCGCTGGCACCGTTGAGGAAATTACAGGTAAAGAAAATAACAGTTTTTTTTAAATTCTGGATAGGCTTGCGTTTGAACACTATCTCACCTGATGTTTAGCGATGATGTGGCACGATGGAGCACGCCTGCCTAGAAGTAACCTATTCACTCTTGACTTAAAAACGCGTAGGTTGTAGCTATCAGGAAACACAAACTCCGGTAGGGAAACAGACAGATGAATAAAATTAAGTGACCTACAATTATCATATAATTCATGAGAAGTTGATGAATTTTGTAATTTTTCAAAAGTATTACAATCACTAGATGGGTATGTATATGTATATAGATATACCTACTTAAATAAATAAGGATTTGACTGGCCTGTTGGTCTAGTAGTCAGTGGCCCTGACTGCTATGCCGGAGGTCGTGGGTTCGATTCCCACCCAGGACAAATGTTTGTGTGATGAGCATGATCATTTGTTCTGTGTCTGGGTGTAATTTATCTATAATATGTATATATTTAGAAATATATAAGTATGTTTATCAGTTGTCTAGTACTCATACCACAAGCTTTGCTTAGTCTGGGACAAGATGGCGTTGTGTGAAATGTGTGGAATATTATTATTATTATTTGAATTTGCCGCCATTTGTGGAGTAAAGTGTTGGCGACCCCAAAAAAATAATAATACTGTGTTTTCTATTTAATTCAAATCTTGCGTTAATTTTGGGACACCTTATTAACCAGATTAATCACTTTGACTAACACATGTATACGTCAGCCTGCGCGTGTCATTCCTCTTATCATCACACACATCTAATTCGTTGCGAACTTTGTCCCACGATTATACCTACAAAGATTAAAATTTAATTTATTTTATATAATTTCTTATGATACGATTCATCGCATTAAGATAAAAATAAAAATTAATGTGGAAAAATGCAACCTCGCCATTTGCGTTTGATCCAAAACAAAAGAAGATGATTCCATTTTCTTTTGTTTTGGATTGTATTTTTCAATTTTTTTTAATTTAAGGGTATGAAACCTTCATGGAAGTAGTATTTATTGATATATAAATTTTGCAACCTACTGGCTAAAAATCATAGACGCCAAAGTATTAATTATTTTTCGTGGCTCCACTATGTCTTTTGTAACAAAACTTTTTCTTTTGACCGACCAACATTCTGACAAGTTAAAAGTGCCTCACGTTCTGACAATGTAAATGGTCTATTTGAAATAAAAGTTTCTTATTTCTGAAACAGTTCGTTCGTGTAATAAGCATAGCATAGCATAGCATAGTCGGCCTTATAATGTTCCCACTGTTGGGACTCAGGCCTCCTCTCTAGGAGAGGGAACGGGCCGTAATCCACCACGCGGGCCCAGTTCGTTGTAATAAGCACAGAATTTTTAATCATGTTATGGCATGATTTGTAGAAAACCTGTAGAAATACTGAAAGTTATAGAGTTTTCTAATAATTTTTAGACCACTGGAGGAATAAGGTGAAGGAGTACAGTTCCTGGCTGGATGAGGATTACAAATACGGCACAGATGAATCAAAGCGAGTCGGTAAACCCAAAACTGCTGAAGATATGTTTGGAATTGAAGGGTCCTTTAGACAACTACAGGTTGATTAAGGATATTTCTTTTTTATCTTTTTGTACAGTAATAATATCAATAAATTTTTTTTTCGTCGAAAGGGTATGAGTTTTACTCCTTAAAAAGAAAAAAAAAAACGATGCTAATTTTCAATTTTCGTCTATCAGTTTTTGTCCTGAACCAAAAGAACGTTTATCATCATCAATGACTTCTGGATATGATATTCATCTTCCTCTGCCCTAATCCTAATTGAATGTAGGTCGACGCTGCATACCTATGTAAATTAAAAGAACGTATCGTTTTAAGGTTCCGTAGCCAAATGGCAAAAAACGCAACCCTTATGGATTCGTCATGTCTGTTTGTCTGTCCGTCCGTATGTCACAGTCAGTTTTTTCCGAAACTATAAGAACTATACTGTTGAAACTTGGTAATTATTCTGTGAACCGTATTAAGATTTTCACACAAAAATAGAAAAAAAAAACATTAACAGTACCTATGTACTGTAAGAAGTTTCGGTTTTGAAGAAGTGCAGCTTACTTACTTACATACTTCTCAAGGGCTACAAACAGCTTTCATAATATGACATCATAAAACGTATACCCAAGTAGGTGCCAAGGGCAGCAAGGTAACGTTTCTACTTTTCTTTCCGTAAGACTTTTGATACTTCAAGAGAATGAAAAAGCTATTGTGTTGGGTGTTTTTTTTTACCTTTTAATTGAAAGCTTTTTGGTTTGTAACGCTCGAAATTTTATTATTTAATTAAAAATCCAGGTAAGTAGGTATATAATAGTGTTTGTACACCTACAATGAAATGCGCCGACGATATAAGTTTACTAAAATAATATTAATCATCATCATCATTTCAGTCGAAAGTAGGACAAAAGGTCGCCACAAGTGTCGCCACAACGAACGACTCGCTGGTGAGAGTCATGGGTCCACCATGTGGGAGGCTTTCCAACACTGCCGGTCTTAAAGTGGTCGCCACTCGCCGCCCCATCGACCAACTGAAACGCTCTGAACTAAACGGTTTATAAATGGTAGATAATACTTCGATAGCACAATTATCGTCAGAACCGTATTTTATTATTTTTAGGCTTGCTTTTGACCACTATCTCGCTAGTCGCCTTATACTTGACGATGAAGCATGCTTGTCTAGTATAACTTTATTCACGATTTAAAGGGCATTGCGTAAAAGTGTCCCCACCCTCCAACAGAATTGAAGTAGGTGTCATTCGAAGCGTCTAGTTAAATAAACTTTTTTATTGTTGCGACATATCTTAAAAGTATGGGGTTTAGTTTTATAAGACACTAGCAAACCCGGCGAACTCCGTTTCGCCACTAAAAAATATTTTCCCGCTTTTCTGTTGAAATTTTTCCTGAATTTTCTTTGCTATAAACCTCACGGAGACCGAGACCTTTCCAACGAATGCAAAACCGTGGAAATCGGTTCGTGCGTTCTGGAGTTATAGCGTCAGGAAGGAAAACCCGACTTATTTTTATATAGTAGATTATATGGTACATACCGGAAGACGTAGCATTGGAAGGCCTCCTATAAGGTGGACTGATGACCTGGTAAGGGTTGCGGAAATCCGATGGACGCGAGGCGGACCGTTCATTCTAGCGATACTTTGGGGAGGCTATGTCTAACAGAGGACGTCTTTCGGCTGATGATGGTACTTACATGGGGTTACGGAGACACATTAAATTTTTGTACACCAGAACTAATGCTTGATCACATTGTAATAGATGACTAGTAAATGTCTTTGTATGGAAAAATAAACACATTAATTTCTACAAGTTTTTTTTTTTAATTATATATATTTTAACAACCAAATCAGCGGTTTTGTTAACACTGACATTATCCTATGTCTGTTGGAAGGTAGGGACGGTGGCCAAAGAAAATCTGGTATCCTCGTGTGCCTGGACTATTAACAAGCAAATTTTCTTTTTTTTCTCGCTTACCTATCTTAATGGAAATATTGCCATTCGTTTTTTTTAGGTTAGAAATTATCCCATGACTTATCTCGCTTTTGGGTGGAGCGCGAGGACGTATCAGACTTTTACTGATTAAAATGCACTTTTTTTCGTTCTTTCGCCTTCATTTCAGGGCCCGTTGGCCGTCTTTGGTCTTATTTATCAGTTTTACTCCAACGAATGATACTAATCTTTGGAAATGCTTGATTAATTATTGTTGAATTTCCCAATATATAGTTATATTATTTGAAAAGTCTGGTCAACTCCTTAAAAATCCAAACAACAGAGCTGGACTTTGGTAACAGTAGAACATCCAATCTGGAACAAAAATAAATAAATTAAAAAAAAAATTGTTTTCAAGAACCGATCCGCGGCAAAGTACTGAGGAAAAAAAAAATTGCAAAAAATAAAAGACAAGACTAACTACATTTATAATATAAACTTGTTTCTGATACAGTTAGCTTGTTGTACTTGTGCGGCCGAGGAGTCGAGACATATTATATTATTGTTATCATTTTGTTTATTATGTCTCTGAAACAGTGACGGTCATTACCTACCTACTTGTTTTAAAGTTCTGACCCTATGATTAAAATAAAGTATTAAAGTTCTCACGCGTTGATAGCAATTATAGACGAGGTGAATTTTTTAATGAAGTATAATTTTGTAACAAATTTAAAAATGTTATTGGTGAGACCCCTGAACCCTGACTTGAAGCAGAAGGCAGAAGTGGAATTGAACGAGACTCCGAAGAAATTGGAAGAAGGAATAAAACACTTGAAAGATCAGTAAACAGCCTCATTTAAGAGCTAGAACAGGTAAATTAATATTATTATAGAATAGAATAAACTTTATTGTACACCAAAATAGTAACAAAAATTTTTACATTAACTTAAATCTATGGGTACAAAGGCGGCGTATTGTGCTATTATATTTTATTGTGAAATAAGTTTTAAGCTAATCCGGAAATGCAGTATATTCTTCATTGTCTGTCCCTGCTCCCATTATGTGGGATCAGGTTTCCTCGTAATTCTGCACCAGGACAGTCTGTCCTGGGTTGTCGATTTTAGTAATTGGGGCATTCTTGAGATCTTTCCCGTTGTCAGACCACCAGGTTAATAGCGGGCGGCCTGTCCCTCTCTTTTGTTCGGGAAATGCAGTCAAGTTTCAGAATATGTAAACTAGCCAGAAACTTTTTGCAACCATACCTTATAGTATGTTGTTGAAATATATTAATATATAACCTTATAATATTCCCACTGTTGGGACCCAGGCCTCCTTTTTAGGAGCAAAAATGGTCCGTAATCCATGACTCCATGACGCGGGCCCATTGTGGATTGGTGGATGTCATATATCTTCTAATTTTTGGTTCTAGGACATGCCGGAAGCTGGCATGTCCGATGTTTTCCTTTATTGTTTTGAGAGTAATGGTGATATAAATTATATGGGAAATAAATTACACAAATTAATGCGCCTGGCTGGGTTTGAACCCGCGATTTACAACTCGTTTCGGGGCCGTTACCATTGGGCAACCACTGCTCTCAATCGTTTTATCTCTCTTATGCTAATATATAACGTTTTACTTTATTATTTAACAACGAAACTTAAAAACTCTGAATAGAAAAAAAGAAAACAATAAAAATTCATTGACGGCATTGTGTATACGAAAACATATGAAATAAAAATTAAAGACACGTGAGTCTGAATAGGTGCCTATTGATGTGCCATTAATTTAGAAACTGAATAGACTCAGTAATATTAACTTGACTCAGTCCACCAAAGATACTATTGGGACTATCTCAATTGATTTATTTATTCAAACTATGTTTACTTGACGGCACGGCCGGCGCGCGGCGTAGTGGTTGAGAGCTTGGCTGTTGGGCTGCTTGTCGTGCATTCGATTCCCCCGAACAAATATTTTTAGGACCTTCAGATAGTTGTTTAGAGATATGCGGAACAGATTGTATAGACCCGCGAACCTCCTTTGAAAAGGGAGGATCCTACGACCAGACGGATGTTATGTCTGGTTTGGGCAACTGCCCAATGGATGATTTCGAGCTAATCTTGGAGCTCAAATCACGCGGAGAACTCTAATGGGTGATACAGGATTTTGTAGTTAAGTTAACAACTAAACTCGACGAAACGAAATCTAAACTAAACAACTGTAGCGACATCTATGACGTCACAACGTCGTAGATTTCGCTATAGTTGTTTCGGATAATCGGATTCGGGTGTCTTGTAAATATATGTAAGTTTACATAATTATGAGAGCACCCATGATACAGGAGTAATTCCTATTGTGGGTAAAATTTAAAAAAATAAAAAATAAATAATGGTACACAGCTGTACATAGCCTGCGCTTTACGAGTCGCGAGGCTAAGCGGACGTGTCTTCTGTTATTAATTATAATAAAATAATCAATTACAACAAATAAATATAATATGCTGACAGAGCAATACTTTTGCTCCGTCAGTATAAAATTAAAGTGTGTCGCGTGTGATTTGTAACTGACTTACGTAAACAAGATGAACTAGATAGATCTTTATATAAAATAAATAAAGTGTTTTCGGTAGTATTTCCAAACTCAGAGCGAGCCCGTTTGGTCGTAGCCAATTACCTACTACGGCGAAGTCCTCCACCGACGCCTACCCATCCATTATTCCCTAGCGACCCAAGCCCACCAGCACCCACGGAAAATGAATTGCCGAGTGAAGTCATCAGCACGCAGGAGACAGAGAAGTGGGTAGGATCAATAGATGCAATCCTGAGTGAAGTTTGCACCATTATCGCGGATGGGAAAAAGATATCGGACCAGAAGCTTCGTGTCTCCGCTCTTTGCCGTAAGGTCTCAAGTGGAACAGCTCAGATGGGCGTTTTATACCAATCATTGAAGACAAAAACTATCCAAGCATATATTTTTTTTAATTTGATATAAACTAGTGCTTAACTGCGATCCCACTTGATGGTAAGCACACGGTGGAGGTGTGCCCCGCATGGGAAGAGCAATGCCGTGTCCTCGTGGGGGCGATCGGCGGCGGCGATCTCTCGCGCCGGGTCTTGGTACAGGCCATGGTCCGGAGCGAGAAGGAGTGCCAGGCGGCCGCCTTTTTCTGCGAAGCAGTAATGCTAGCAAAGGAGGCAGCCGATCGTGTGAGGCAACGTTTCTAACACCAAAAAAAAAAAAACAAAACCCTGCTAGCATAGGAAGAATTTTCTAATGGATTCAGTTTGGTTTCTACGACCTCTCTGAACTGCCGGAAAGAGTTAACAACATTCTGCTGAACCTTAAGGTGCTGGATTGTAGTATTGTACCATCAACGATTGCATCACTGCTGAGATTTTTTTTTGTCATTATTATTATTATTATTGGCGAATTTTTGTTGGTCCCATGAGATTGCAGTGGTAAGAGATAGTGAACAGGACCCAAAATCGAGCCTCATTCCTCTTAAACTACGTTTTTTTGTAGATGACCAATGGCTAGCGGCTTTCCTGAGGGGTTGCAAGCTCAGCCTTGAACGCGCCAAAGAGAAAATAGATCTGTACTACTCTTTACGAACTTTGTCACCGGACATGTTCGGTGTCAGACCTAAGGATGAAAAGTTTAAATATTTGTTACAAACTGGGTAAGTATTCGTAATATTTATTTTATTATTTATTTCACTAAAAATAATATAACAGATTATAAAATATAAAAGTAGGCAGTGACTACTAATTTAAGATTAAAAAATATAGGAGCACCTATGACCAAACCAGGACGAGTCGTGTATCTCGGTATACAGCCTCAATGTCGACACGTTTAGCCTAAAAGACATACACTTTTTGCATGTGTATTTAAAGAAGATACAAATGACTGCATCTGTCACTGGCTTCACTTGGGTAGAAGTCGACAATTACGTATGGTAATTAGGTAAAGAACATTAATATTGTACACGAAAATTAAAATGACATTAGGAACTTAAAATTAATAGGGTGTCACAATAAGTGGTCTTATAGCTAATAGCGATTTTTTACAGACAAACTTTAGATGGATTTGAGAGAGAAGGAAAAAAAAGGTACGCAGGTAGTTCGTGGTGTATTATTTACATATATAAATAATTATGAAGGCAGAGAAATAATGTACTTAATGACGACGTTCAAGAGGAAAGGTAGTGATAGTTAACTATATTATCATCTCGTTTTTATTAGTATCTCGCTACTTAAAGTGGTGACCAGACGGTTGCAAACTAGCGCTCCAACCAAGGTGACCTTGGTTTATGCGTTTGGTTTGTGTTGCGGCTACATGGATGTAAACCACGCGCCAACGTTTGGTGGTTGAAAAGTCTATACGGATTGAAACTAACTAGGTCACCTTGGTTGGAACGTTGGTTTGCAACTGTTTGATCACCCCTTAAGGGTAGAAAAGTCCTAAAAGCCAAATAAGTTATTTTACAGGAGTAGTAAAAAACGATTATAATGGTGTTAAATAGTAGACACAATAAGAGAGACTGAGATATTCGTGAAGTCGAATAGGGAGCCAATTGTGTAACTAGCGAAAGTCTAAAAATGATCACACTTTTTTAGGTTGAACACAAAACGAATACTAATAAGTTTAAAATGCTCAAGTTCATTTGAAATCTCCTATCTTGGTGGCATCCAAATAACAGGCGTCGGCGTAGTAAACTACGCTGCTAGTATGGGCTGAATGTGTATGTTTTCTTTAGTCATTTGCTGGTAAAAAAATATCTATGTAACACCAGCAGGTACACCATGTGATGTCTTATATACACTACTAGCTGTCCGCCGTCTTTTCCATCTTTGGTTACTGCTCTGCTTCCGTGGGTCGTAGCGTTATGTTATACAGCCTATATAGCCTGGTAATATAGCGTTCCTCAATAAATGGCCTCTACAACACTAAAAGACCTTTTCAATTTGAACCAGTAGCTGAGATTCCCGCGTTCAAACAAACTCTTTCATCATCATCATCATTTCAGCCGAAAAACGTCCACTGTTGGACATAGGCCTCCCCCAAATGTCGCCACAATGACCGGTCCTGTGCGTCTCCGAATCCATCGGATTCCCGCGACCCTCACCAAACCCTCTCGCGTTCGGGACGCTGCGCGGTGTCTTCTCGTCCAATATATACCACAGTGTCTCAAGACAAAAGTCTATAACAAACTCTTTAGCTTAAAAAAAAAAAACAACCGATAATAGTTGAAAGTTTTAGGTGATATTAAATTCGGTCAAATATTTTTCGAACTTATGATAGATAACCGTATTAATTTTGTTTCAGGGCAGGGTTAGTCTTACCGAAACTGGCATCGCCCCTGAGCCCACGGGTCGTTATTGTCACACCTGGCCTCTATGACCCCAGTAAGATTACACCGATGGATTTCGCCTCGTTTGCACATTGTTTTCAGCAGGTTCGTAAATATGGTAGACGCCAGATACATTTAAATTAAAGTACATTGACCTTTTACGAATATCTTTGCGTAGATACACGAAAAAAATTTCATTTACAGGAATATGTAAATGATCGCGATAGATATCGATACTAGACAGATTTGTTTATAATTCCATTTTTGAAAATAAGTCAATAGATATTGTAGGGTCATTGACTGCTTTTGAAAATTTATCTAGCGCCTGTATTACATTTTAGTTTTACAGTCATCGAGATTTTCGTTTGGATTACAATAATTTACCCTTTTTGAAACTGTATTCTTTTAATTGAAAGCAACATTAAATATATAATTTGATAAAGAAATTATTGGTTAAAGAATTAATTATGTATGTTTCAGTCATCAGTTGTCTAGTACTCATAACACAAGCTCTGCTTAGCTTGAGACTAGACAGCGTGGTGTGGTGATTGTTGTGGAATATTATTATTATTAATAATATTCGCTGTTAACACATATTAATTACATTTTTAAATATTTGTCTTAAACAAAATGATACAAAAAAAAAACATTTAAAAATATAAAAAATAGTACCCCGCCGGTATCGGGAACAGGGTCCAAGCTGCAGGCGGTCAGGGCTCCAGAGAAAGGAACCTCCTAACAATACTAGCCCGGTCCAGGAGTACCGCTTTCTGAATCAAGCCCTTGATCCAGCCGCCTAACGCGAGCCTCCTAAGGTGTTGGTCGAGACTCTTGGCTATTATTACTATTATTATTATAATTCAAAACTTATTAATATCTTACAGTTCAAGTATTTGGAAGACGATGCTTTTATGGTAAATGGGTTCATCAATATTATAGATCTTGAAGGGATTACAATGGGACACTTCACGCAAATGACGCCGACTGTGCTAAAGAAATTTGTGATAGCGGGACAGGTAACTATAGTGAATGTTATTTTTTTTTTCTATTTACTGAATACGGGGTTTTTAGCCACGGATACGCCAACCCCATCGTACCCTCTTAGTTCTAATTACATAAACTTATAATTTGAGTGAGAGACAATCATCAATAAGATATTGACTGGCCTGTTGGTCTAGTGGGTTCGATTCCCACCCAAGACAAATGTTTGTGTGATGAGCACAATCATTTGTTCTGTGTCTGGGTGTAATTTATGTATAATATGTATGTATTTAGAAATATATTAGTATGTTTATCAGTTGTCTAGTACTTATAACACAAGCTCTGCTTAGCTTGGGACCAGATGACGTTGTGTGATAGTTGTAGAATATTATTATTTTTATTATTCTTGCTAAACTACTTAACCTTTTTGCTAACTGCGATTTAGGACTTGCCAAAATTGTTTGTACTAACCCAAAATTTAGAAAATTTAGTTAAAATCTGTCATCTTTATTTCTTACACAATCAATCAGCAAGTATATCTTTAAGTTTGTTGTTCATGACACAATTGGGTGAAGTAACGTTTCCCATAAGATCGCATCTTTTACTAATGGATAGCGTCCAGAATAACACATTCGGCCCAGTGCTCGCCGCTCTCGTGAGGCATAAACATTATGACACAATATTTTCTAGCAGTAGTAGTGCTGTGGCCCTAAAGTTTAATAGAATTTACTATGTCTGCTTGGCGTCACAAGACGTTGTGCAAATAATGACATATTTATATTAGACATGATCAGACGTTGTTATAACAACAAATTGTACTTCGACAACATAGCATGTTGCTGGTCCAAACGTGTTAATATAATTTCTAGTGAATGTTCTTCAATAACATATCTTTTATCTTGGTCGACAGCAAAGAAAAATGTGTCACATTACGGATTTCCCTTTCAGGATGCTTCACCACTAAGAATGAAAGGTTTATACTTCATAAATACCATACCGGCCTTTGAAAAGATATTCAATATTGTCATAAAACTTCTTGATGAGAAGCATCAGAAAAGAGTGAGTAACTCTGTTATATTTCCAACCTTCTTCTTTCCTTTAATCTATATCTACAAAAATATTTGACCGAAAAATTATGAAATGTAGGCATTGTATCTATCGTTTGTCATTATATACCCTGCCTAATCAATGTAAACACTGCCTAGGCATTGTATAGAATACCACGAGGGGATAAAACAAAGTATAAAATTAAGGATAAATAAAAAAATGTTTATTATTTTTATTATTTGGTAAGACACACTAGCAGATATTAGCCGATGCGTGAGTTTCATATAGTTTGGAGAGGTTTAGTCGGTCCAACCGATTTTTAAATCAGTTCAATGTGGGAGCTTTCACAACACTTATTGGAAGTGTGTTAAACCTACTGTGCTTGAGAACTTAAGGCACACCTAATTAGACGGGTTAGGTCCCTTTAAATTCTGCAGACAGAAACAGGAGCTCGAAGTAGCGGAACTCCGTCAACTTATATTACTTAGGAATAAACGGCTGTTCATTCGCTGTTGTGTAGAATGCCTAGGCAAAATATTGCATTCCATAAAATTCTAGATTATATAGATTAAATTATCGAGTACACATATAAAACCGTCCATACATTTTCAGTTGCATATTTATAGCAAGGATCTAACGGAGCTTCATAAATATGCACCACTAGAAATATGGCCTCAGGAGTACGGAGGCCAGGGTGGAACCAAACAGGAAATCATAGGTAGGAAATGAAATTTCTTTCTTATTTTCTCCTCTCTAATTTTTGCACGTGTTATTGTTGTGAGTTTACATGTTTGTGATCGCACCAATGATTTAGGGGTAATTCCTAGAGTGGCAAAGATAAAAAAAAAAGTCGTAACCACGGCAAATTCAGCCTTTGTCATAAGTTATTGCACTGGGCCCGCGAGGTGGATTACGGCCCATTCCCTCTCCTAGAGAGGAGGCCTGAGTTCCAGCAGTGGGAACATTAAAAGGCTGTTTATATGGTGTTATACACCATAGTGCGGGTTGGTGAATGTCACATGTCTTCGAATTATTATCATTCTGTCATCATTTGATTCAATGAAACTTTGATTTTTGGCTATAGATTACTGGCAGAAGAAACTAGATGGTTACGGAGACTGGTTTGACGAAGATCTTAAGTTTGGAACTGATGAATCGAAGCGGCCAGGCAAACCCAAGACTTCAGAAAGCATGTTCGGGGTCCAGGGATCCTTTAGACGACTTGACGTAGATTAGTAGAAGAAAAAAAGATAGATGGTTCGTGCAGAAGCGAAACATAAGCGTTCTAACGCCTTTAATCCCGTTGTTTTAAACCTGTCTGTACTGACTGCAGTAAACCTACTGAAGACTGTATGGGGCATGGGCAATGGGCGTGCATTACTCCATGCAATAATATTAATCGAACATTATGAATATACATAGATATAAAATTAAAACTATATACCTATACAACAAATTACATATTAAACGCACATCCTGAAAGTAGAAATATTCAGAATCGGATACGGAATCGATTTCAGTTTTTTTTTTTAAATAGGTAACTTTTTAACCGACTTCAAAAAGGTAGAGGATCTATGTTCGGCTGAATGTATTTATTTTTATGTATGTTCACCGATTTCTCGGTCAATTGTGGACAGATTTCGATAAAAAAAAATATTTAAAATTTTTGATAAATAATTAAAAGGTTATGCTTCCAAGTTGGTCCCATAGAAATATTGTTATGGTCTAATCATGAACTTCGAAGATATGGAACAGAACTCCTCATGGGACCACAGCAGAACCGTCGTAACAAGTAAAATTGTTTTTTTTATACGTATAGTCGATGACTGACTGAAAGAACTGATCTGATGATGAAGCCTGAAGTCAGGCATCGGAACTCTGTAATAAATTAACGTAATCTAACCGTGTTTGGGATTATTAGAATTTTCAAGAGATTCACTCTGGCTATAAGGTATTTAAGTTTGGCTCAGAGGTACTTTTAAGTGGTGGTACCATAACAAAAAAGTGTAAAATAAATACTATTTACAACAAAAAAAATACAATCGACTTCAATGTAAAAAAACACTACTTACATGTATATAAAATTTCAGTACTTTAATTTTGTTTTAACTTAATTTTTTAAATTGCATTATTACTGTTACATATGGTACACAAGATAATATGTAAATATAATCTTAGAAATATTTAACTGGTAACATGTTTATTGATTAAATAATTGGTGCATTTTGAACGCCATCAAAATGCTTGTGTACGTTTGAAACGCGCGGTTTCGCTTCTCCATGCTGTAATATAATGAATCTCTAAACAATGTTCTTTCCTGGTTAATTTCCATAACAACAAGCTATGTAAGCTACACTAATGCGTGTTATTACAGTGATTAAACTAGACAATTAATATAGCAAATTACGTTATGATTACTTGGTTATTTATCTCCTTGCCTTATCTTAGGTGAACTTTGTGATGATTGTCAAAACAAATGTCGGCATAGATCGTATTGAGGTAAAAATATAAAAAGTTTTGTACTAGCTGACCTAGCGAACATTGTTCTGCAATATATATTATCAAAGCAATATCACAATAAAAAAATGGAGGGCAGGGGTAGGAGGGTGAAAAATTATTTATGACCTATTTTCAGACTTAACAAATAATTACATAAATAAAATTTAAAAAAAATATATAAAAATCGGTCAAGCTGTTTCGGAGGAGTTTCATAATAAACATTGTGACACGAGATTTTTATATCTATATATGTACATATAAAAAGAAACTGACTGACTGACATATCAACGCACAGCAGAAACTATTGAACCTAGGAGTATGAAATTTTGCACAAGGCTTCCTTTTATGACGTAGGCGCGAGAACTAAGAGAAGATTTTTGAAAATTCAGCGCCTAAGGGGATGAAATGTTAAATGGTTCTAACGTTTGTATTGGGAAACCTACTTTCGCAGGCAGAAGCTAGTATTATAACGATCATAACAAATAGTTTATAAGTCAGGTTGTGCAAATATATGCATTGAAAAATAAATGATTTGTTTTTGTTAATTTGAGTGCAAGTGATTGTGTTTGTCTCAAGGCAAAAAGGTTTCCGGGTTTTACGTGAAAAGGCGTAATATTTTGAAAGTAAGTACTTACTTATCCAGTTATACAAATATTCTCCAGGGTTACGCAGTATGTGAAATAACAAAACAAACACGTTTTAACTTAATAAGACTTTTGACTAACTAACAGTATTTGACTGCAACATATATATATTTAGTTTAACATGTACTAACTATCCCCTGCGGTTTCATTCCGGTCTTTGGTTACTGCTTTCTTCCTGTGGATTATATAGGTAGCCTTTCTCGATAAATGGGCTATCCAATACTAAAATAATCCTTCAATTCGAACCAGCAGTTCCTGAGATTAGCGCATTCAAAAAACAAACTCTTATAATTTATAATATTATTATAGATCGATATCTCTTACGCATAAAGTTGTAAACATATTTCTTGAGTAATTTGTATTATAAAAAAAAGTATCTAATAAGTATTATTATTATTTCTTATTATATCCAGCGTCTGGTACTGTGATTTTATACTGATTATTGATGAAATAATGCAAAACACATTAATGAAAATGTTTCATAAATTACTTTATTACGTCATTAACAATTATAATAACGCTTCACCTAAAAATATGTACTTTTTGCCTCATGACCTAATGCGTAGGAGGTATCGAGATAATATTTTTTTACGTATGTAGGTTTTTTATTTCAGGTAGAATGAATACATAAAACACTTGATTAATTAAAACTATATATACACTTAAATCAAAAACTACTAGCTAAAACTATGGCGTTAAAAAACTCCTCCGCATCGCTGTCCACTGGAAGTGTGCCCAAAATATTGGTAATAATCATATTATCTAACACAGAAAGAGAAATTAAGAAGCAAGGGTAACAATATGATAATCTGGGAAAACCTTCACTTATCCGTTTTTTTTTTGTTCTAATTTCATTTTACCGAAAACTATTGACCGATGTCTTTTTTGCTATATGCATTATTTGACATGTTTTTAGATCATCGAAGTATCATAATATCATCGAAGTATCATAGTGTCATTGATATTATTTTACCGAACCATATTTCGCCGAATTACAAAATAACTTTTTGCTATTGGCCGAAGTCACTTGAAATTTTTTCATTTGCGAAATGATTTATTTGCCATATTTCCACCACACCGAAATAACTTTTTACAGAATTTTGGTAACCAACGTATAGACGGTTACTTTGAAGACTTCATTTCCAATATTAAATTAAAATAGTGTCATAAAAAGTCATTATGTTGCGTTACAAAATTTAATGACAGAAACGAATCGCCGCAAAATCGTCTTCACATATTCTTGACTGTCCTACCCCTAGATTGTAATTCAATCCCGCGTAGGCGCGGAGGGGTAGGGCAGCCCGCGAGTTGAGGAGTAGGTGGTTTGAAGGCCCGGCCCCTTATCTGACACCAGCTCCTGTTGCTTTATTAGAATTAGAAATGAAATAGTGTGTACAAAATTTCTAGGCGTTTGGTGAAATGAAAATATTGTTATTAAAACAGTGGTATATTGAATGCTCGGAAACACAAAACTTCGAACAAATGTTATTTCGGCTAAGTGTAACATCGGTGAAAAGTTTTTCGACCAAATGAAATTTGTCGGAGTAACGAAAAAAATCGAATCGATAATAGGTCAAACGATACAGTGACATACGTGACTTCAATGAAATAAAAAAAAAACCCAACGACAATAGTTGAAAAGTTATAGGTGAAATGAAATTCGGCCAAATATTTTACGAACTTATGATATGTAACCGATAATCTGAAGTCAAATTCAGTCGAATCAAGTTTAATGGTGTCGAGTAATTACGGCTGGAAATGAGCCATTGATTGTGCTTGCCGCATGATTGGATCATATCGGCAGCGCGCCGACGACACGACTGATAGCAGCCCCAGTTCTTTATCAGTTAGTCGATACGCCGCTTGCGATACCATACGTGGTTCTTACCTTGCTTTCTACAAACTTTAAACAAATGTTTATTATTTGACCACGATTGTAAGTATTTAGACCTGTTTATTTAGTATTTTCAGTAGTTTTAATTTTTAATTTTTTTGTAGCTAGCTTTATCAGTGCCAAATTGATTGATATCTAACATTTAATAGATAAAAGTTTTTACCTATTGAATAATCAATAGCGAGAATGTGTAATCTATTTGTATGTTAAGGAAAATTATTTTGAAAATATTTATAGAACTTTAGCCTGGAATATAATAGTAAAAATGTATCGTATTTTGCAGGTGTAAAACAACAGAATGATTCGTGAATTGAGTCCAGAGCTGGCGAAAATTGCCAAAAAGGAACTAAACGAGAATCCGAACCAGGTTCCTAATGATTTACAACATCTGAAAGAATGGATTTCGAAGCAGCCTCATCTGATAGCAAGAACAGGTATATTTTTATCGAACTTTTGATATACCATTACACTTGTATTCTCACAAGAGATAGACAAAGGTCTAGAGAAGACAGGTGCAGTAACAAATAGTACTGGGGTTTGTACTTTGTAGCTATCTATACATAACAGTGTCAATAAGAGGGCTTATCTTGAAACCAAACTCGTATGCTAAAGAGTTACGATAGGTTATTTTGTATACGATGACTTGTGAATATAGGGAAATTCCCTGCCGATCTATGTTTCTTGATAGGTACCTAAAACCTGGACTTAAAGGTTCAGGAGGCGTGCGAGCGAAAAAGGGGGATTGAGTTATACTTCCTATATAGCTCCATCCTTTTAACAGTTCAGTTGAGGTCTTTAAATGGATCGCGTCAAGAGCTTGTGACTTCAGGTCTTTAAGCCAAAAGTGAATAGGTTACTTCTAGACAAGGGTTCAGCATCGTCAACCATATCATCACTTAATATCATTTGAGATATATAGAGGTCAAGATTGTTAATAAAATATGGGATATGAGATATTTCGTCCCTTTCATAACTAAAATAAATTGATTGTCATAGTGACAGATTGCTTATCAGAGCAAGCCCGAGTTTAATCGCACTAAAAGCAAGTAATAAAATGTTATTGCAATTATCTGTTTATCGTGATCAAGTATTATCAATCAACCTGCAGGTACTTTTTTCTATAGTTACGCCATAACGTCAATATCTAATATTGATTGTCTTACCTTATTAATCGTCTTTTGATCGTATTTTTTTCGCCTTTGTTTATCTTTTTCACTAATCTTTACTTTCACGAAAATTATGACAATCTTTTTTATTATAGGAATCAATGTAATACTTGATTTTTTCTTGTGAAAGAACTGAGTATTGGTCATCGAAACAATTACCATACCTAAAGTTAATTTTTCTCATTCCGATTATTTTTAATTCTAAGTCAAAATAATGGTTATATTCGATTTCCAGATGATCAGTGGCTCATAGCATTGCTGCGAGGCTGTAAATTCAGTCTAGAAAGAGTTAAGAAGAAGTTGGACTTGTATTACACTCTCAGAACTACGGCTCCTGACATTACCTTGAGAATAAAGCCAACAGATCCGAAATTTATCGAGTTTTTCAGACTAGGGTAAGAAAAACAAATAATTGTAATCGAATTTCACCTCAACTCTCATTACACAGAATGACACAACAATATGTATGCCTAGAGGGATGAGAGAACCCCAAATTTTACTAGTCATGATTAAATCTCACGTGCGAATCAGCCTTCATTATTCCTAAATTATTTGTAAACAAACCAAAAATTGGTTACTTTACTATTTTTTTTTTATATATTTGTGTCAAAAAGTGCCTATACGTAAAATAGCAAATAGAAAGAATTTTAAAAATCCATTCAAAATTAAGTAAGTTAGAAACCTTTTAAATCTTTTAGAAGGGAAAAATGTCAAGTTACAAAAAAAGGATGCACAATCACAATGTGACGTCACAGCCATTAGGTTACGCGCGAAGAAAAGAGATAGCGAGATGTATCCACCACGTGATCACTCTTCCTCGCACAAATATTTTAAAAAGCTAATTGCTGTTTAATTTTATAATCAATTTTGATGCGGTTTACAGAAAACATTAATTTTTATGTTATCTGTTGTTTAGTAAAAAATATTTTACAAAAATAAAAGGCACAAGTAAGTCGCGAACATCTATTCTGTCAAAATTTTATCCCTTCAAAAAACTTGGCTTTATGTTCGCTTTCCTTTTACCTTGTGTTTCTAGATCCAACAGTTTAGGCAGTACATTGTTTGTCAGAGAATTAAAAATTTTGCTTAGAGCTTCACTTGCAGCTATTTAAATATGTTTTCTCAGCTATCACCGTTTATTTTAATTATTTCTTCTTTGAATTGTTTTTTTTTACTCTAGACGCTTTTAACATACACGTCTATATATATAGTTCTCACATCTATATATATAAAAATCAATGCCACTTTTCGTTGTAATTTTATAACTCAAGAACGGGCTCACCTATCCAAACCAAATGTTTAGACTTGGTTCGGACTATTTAGTAGATGGTTTATGTGAAGTTTGCACAAAATCGGTCGAGCGGTTCTTCATGTATTACAATATTAGGCGGTATGAAGTTTGCCGAGTCAGCTAGTTAGGTATAATTTCTATATTAACGGCGTAACCATAATTTACAAAAATCTTGGAGATTTTTTGTTCTTTATAGAGAACACTTTGAAACGTGCAAATAGCTTCATTTTTAGTGAATAATAGACCTTGAAAATTTAAAAGTGCCTGTAAATGATTTAACTGAAATAAATGTATGAGTTTTTGAGTTCCGTTCTTAAAGTTTCACTATGAATTCTGTTCCCGTTTCAGAACAGTTTTGATTCTGCCGGCTCCGAAAGACAAGCTGTTTCCCCGAGTGATCCTCATCCGAGCTAGTAGATACGACCCGTCCACACACAGCGTGGCTGACCTCATGTGCATATTGTACTATTTAGTACAGGTAATTATGATTGATTAATTGGTCCCTAGCTACATGGTGGACAACCGTCTCCAAAGACCTGAAACGGGCTCAGCTACCCCAGTACCAGACACCCCAGGATAGACTATCCTGTCGTCTAAAGACGAGGAGAGCCGACCCCGAATTAAGAGATAGGGCAAGGAAGAAGAAGAATTATGACAAATGAATGAATTAAGACAAGTGTTATCCTCGTATCTGTGAGTGAGCCTTATCTGTGCCAGTAAATACGACTCATCTACTCACACCTCCATCATATGCATCTTATAACAACTACTATACTATTAAAGTAAAGGTAATCAGGTATAAAGTACGCAAGTAGCGTGTACAGCCGGTTGTCATTTGTAGATCTTTGATAGTCGTTACAGCTCCCCTAGCCAAGTTACAACCGTTACGTTTCGATTCTCTTTTCGTTGATCGCCTCGAGTCGCCCACGCCTCATATTCCTTTGTTCTGACCACGTGACTGAGCGTTGAGATGACGTCAGAATAAAGGAAGCGAAACGAAACGTTTGTAACTTGGCTAGAGGGGCAGGTAGGCAGACGCCAAAAAGTCTAACCATCTGTCTATCCAAAGAGTATCGTGTTGATCAGTAACTGGGTTTTGGAGGTCTGATAGGCAGTCATTTCATGTAATACCCGGGAATTGAGCCGCATTCCGTTAGACTGGAAGCCGACCCCAAGCCAGTTAGGAAAAGACTACGAAGATGATGATGATGATGAAAGCAGACCGTTAGCGATAGAGGACCACGGTGGACGGCCTCATTCCTCTTTTGGACTATGGTGATCTAGGAGAATAAGAATTTCCCAGGTTGCCAGCGATTAACTCAGCCGCTTTATTAAATATAAAGGTAGCCATACACGTTAGGGTGTACGTGACAGGTTTGCCTGCACAGTTATACCTGTCAGGTAAGCTTGTGTGGAAACCTGCACAGTTGTGCAACATACACGCTCCGGTTTACCTGTAAAACTCAACTGTACAGAGAAACCTGTCAGGTATACCGTAGCGTATAACTGTGGAAAAGATCCATAAGGGCCCTGGAACAAAAAGGAAACTGAAGGTACACACGGGTACGTTTAAATCCGTAAAAGTTTGACTCTCCCTCTCACTTAATGCAGAGCGGGAGAAGTTATTTGATGATTTTCCACCTCCCACCAAAAAATTGTGTTAGTCTTTATATGATACTCGTAGGAACAACTATTACCTTGCTAAGTCAAGATTATGATGTCAAGAAGAGAATGTAAAGTTCCGCATCCCATAAAATAATAAATTAAGATCCGCGCTCGTAACTCATCTATGTACACGTTGGTATTTATTCTCTAGGCTAAGATAGTCCAAGAGAAGCCCACTTTATGGCTGATAAATGATATAGGTGTTTGTTAATTGAGTAATGAGACTTGATTAAATTAGCACCAATTCTAACAGACGAAATGACGTAAGTACCCAAGTCTTTCTGTTTATCGGACATGTTTTGAATTGCAGACACGAGAATTTTCCTATCAAATATTTCTAGATTTCGAAACTAGTTAGGATTTCAATCAACTTTTCGATCTCATAAGGCTATTTTGAATTTTATTTTTGGAACTTTTGTTGATCTAGCAGTAAAAGCGAGAAATATGAAACAAGACTTCTACAGAAAATTGGGTCACTTTGGTTTTATTTCCAATGCTATGGAGCATGTCTGATTTTTCGTAAATAGGACTTTATTAGGTAGGTACCTAACTTAGTACTAAGCCAATTAACGCCATCATAATATGAGTATTTAATTGCTTGATACACAAATGACGTCAGCACATATTGTATCGAATAACTAATTTTCCCAAAGTAATTATAATATACGTCTTTATTTTAATTACTTTGGGAAAATTAGTTATATGCTTTATATCTGCCTATTATAAAACATATTTACTATAGATATAAATCAGAAGAGTTTTTTTTTGTTTGGTATTACATACCGGTCGGATTGAAATAAATCTTTTTTTTTTTAAATTGGTATAAACCAGTGCTTGACTGCGATCCCACCTGATGGTAAGCGAAGATGCAATCATTGATGGTCAGGCGCACTAGTTTATTAAAAGCCTTATGTGTGAGATAACCAGGTTTATGATAATTTCCAATAGTACCTAAGTATAGGCTATACCAATGTAAAATCATGTTACGACCCACGGAGGCGGAACAGTAACCAAAACCAAAGACGCAGATGAAACAGCGGGGGACAGTAGTTAGTTATTGAAATAAAATGTTCCTACCTACAATGCATATTAGTTATCTGTCAACCTTATCAATAATTTTATGACCAGTCTATTAGTGACTTTATTCGTACTATTTATATAATTGTATAGTTTATATTATTTAAGTAATTTATATAATACTATCAGTCATGACAGAAGTTGTCCTTTTCGAAAGCTGGCAAAAAAATTTGGGAACCCGATTGCAGCGCCGGGTATAATTGTATTTTCAAACCATCTAAGGATTTACTCAAATACACACACAAAACTTCATCCAAATTGATCAAGCCGTTTAGGAGGAGTTTTTTCTGACTGAAACCCACTCGTTTGTTCCTTCTTTGCCTAGGAGTTAAATGACGTAAACACGTATAGAAGATTTATATATATAAAGATTTCTCTACTAAAATATATATATATATATAAAGATTTATATTCATCGCTTGCATAGTTTTTAATCGTTGCAAGGTATGGATTTTTTTGCAATTTGATGTAGTTGATGGTATTAAATTTGAGATTGATTAAAAAAACAGCCTACAACAAACAATTAAAAAGGTCAAAGCCAACACTTTTCAAACGATCAATTGTAGTAGATTCGACTGCTTGATATGTGTTTTGAACTTTTTCTGTTAGTAGGTACTGCAGTTGGATTTTTGATGTTTTAATTTTCCTTCTCTTGTATACTGACAGTTTCTTCTGTTCGTTTCAAAAACTTAATAGATCATTGCTCAATGCTTATGTTTTTAGATCATGGTATTGGAAGACGATGTTGCCTGCGTTATGGGCACTAAGATAGTGACCGACTACGAGGGTGTCACCATGTCACACTTCGTTCAAGCCACGCCATCGATGTTGAAGAAAATGGTCGCTGTGAGCCAAGTGAGTATACTGGCCTATATTGGTTGAAAGAGTTACTGCGGTTTTGGAACGGACTCGTCAACTGAAGGAACATGGGTGGTTCCACTCAATAAAGTTTGACACTGTGTCGTTTCACCCAGAGCGATGATGAATTGAGAAAAATGAGGAATTATTTGAAGATTTCCCTAAATCCCGACGCACGATCGTCGCAAATACAATCGCCCAAAAATATTCATCATCACGCTCGCGCGCCGAGATTTGTGGTATTTATTTAGTTTATTTTAATTAAAATTTTAAATTGTGAATTTCCTTTAAAATGGAAATGTTCTTCTATTTAAATATGTTGTAGTTAATTTTTAGTAAATAAGTCGTTGGTATGCCTATATAAATAAATAAATAAATAAAATAAGCTATTATTTTGAGCATAAAAGGAAGTTAAATCAGTACAAATGATCATTTTATTTTAAACCCATAATTTATTAATCAGTAAATGTTTTTCATAAACTATTTTTTAAAGATCTTAGCTACTGGCTTGTATTTTTTGTTTATTAATTCTATTAGCACTTTAGACATTCTCAAGCTTCGAAATTGACTCTAAAAGTAAAATAACAAAAATTTATTTACATAAGTGAATATAGTTCATGAGCGTGCTATTAATTTAAATAAAATCCTGTATAACTATTTAGACAAGAATATTTCCTAATGTTATTAGGAAATAACGTGTTTGTACAATAAATCATTAATGGATTTGAAAATCATGGTTTTTAAGCCAAATACCGCATAATTTATTTTTTCTACTCGTGAGAACCTGTAATTGGCTCAATGTCTCTTAGACTATTGTTATTCTTTTGTTATAGCTGTTGGTTCTCCTGTGATTAAATAAATAAATAAATAATTGGGAGTTAACGCTCTTAATTCTAAGATCTTTTTAGTAACACTTTTGTTTTGATTGACTTTTCTCGCTTTACGCTTGGAGCGAGAGGGCGTGTCAGACTTTTAATGACTAAAACCCACTTGTGTCCTTTCAGAAAATCCCGAAAAACAAAAATTTAAGTGGTCTTGTTTTACAGTTATTTAGCAGTAAATGTTCTACTTTTGCAGGATTCTATTCCTCTCCGATTGAAAGGCAGTCACCACATAAACTTACCATCCGGCGTTGAGAAGATATTTACACTCATCTCAGGATTTCTAAATGAAAAAGCTAAGCAACGGGTAAATATTGTTCTTCATCATCATCATCATTTCAGCCGAAAGACGTCCACTGTTGGACATAGGCCTCCCCCATGCGACGCCACAACGACCGATCCTGTGTGTCTCGCATCCACCGCACTCCCGCGACTCTCTCCAGGTCGTCGGTCCAACATGTGGGAGGCCTTCCAACGCTGCGTTTTCCGGTGCGCGGTCGCTATTCTAGAACCTTTCGGCCCCATCCGTATAATATTTGATTTATATCCGTATGAATATTGTTCTTATTTATTAAATACTATGGTTTTGTTGCATTATCCTGTCTAAATACAAACCTACATGATGTAAGTAATTACGCCAATTGGTGTTCGTGGGTACTGGTGTAGCATACTCTGCTATTTTTTTATTGGCACGCTTAGCAAAGGACCTCTTTAGTCCTTTTCAGTAAAAACCCTCCGAATTTACGAGGTACTTTGAGAGTTATAGACTCCTGATACTGAGACCGTCCTTCGACGGTTAATAAGCAGACCTGCGTGGAAAACATAGCTTTATGTGGCACATTGGATTTATTTCTGTAATCGTAGTAGTATAGTTTCCTGGTGAACTGTCGAATCAACATTGGCATTTTAAAAATTAATCTACTGTAAAATTGTTCACTTAACCCGCTAAAGTTATTTGAAATAGAGTCTCATTAAAATAATACATATAATAAATAGCCTTGGTTTAATCACAAGTTCGAGACTAGTGTCCCGGCCGCGGCCGCCTTGATTGCAAAAGAGTGTACTTATTTATAAAAAATATATTTATCTATGAGAATTATTATTTAGGTGGCAATAGATTTTTCACAACGAGGTTTGCTTTCGACCACGAAAACACTGGTTATCATTTCTAAAAAATATTAGAAGATGCTATTAATGTTAATTTTTTCTCTTGTATTTTTAATGGCGTTCTTTATATTTTTACGTCAATGACCAGCCTACATTTTTGACATGGTTATATTTTTTATATCAATCAAAAAGGTTTTGTTATTTTAGAATTTTTACATATGGTAAACCAGGCATACATGCCTCAGTTCGTAACGTGCCTTCACTTGCAAAACTAAGATACATATTTAAAATTTGGTGCTTATTTGAGCCAATCCGGTTAGTTTATAAGTATGAGAGTAATATAAACTATACAACGCAAGTTTAAAATGCGTTGTATAGTTTATTTAATTTTAAATGCGTGTCTTCAAAGTCAAAGTCAAAAGTTTTTTATTTCACATTGGCCTACATGGGCACTTAGAAAGTCAGAAGCTAGTGCACGGTTCCAAATTGATCGTTTCCTATGGAGAAGAACCGGCAAGAAACTCCATGATTAATCTTTTAAAAAAAAATTGATATTACAATATTTTTATATTACAGAATAAGTAGATATTATGTAAGGACAGTGTAGACTGGTCAATATTGTACTAAAAAGAACAATAAAAATAATCATAATAAAAAATAATCTAAGAATTCGCGGAGTCTACAGTGTTCTCACATTTACATTCTCATTCATCCTTAGTTTTGCAAATGGGGCATGTTACCGACTGGGGCATGTATGGCTGGTTTACCCGATGTCTTAAATGTATACCGTAAAAACTAAATATATTGTTTGTTTTACAGTTGAAAATCCATAAAAAACAAGAAGAGATGATGGAAGACATCCCTAAAGAAATAGTACCTCCTGAATACGGGGGAACGGGTTCTACTGTTCCAGAAATTACTGGTAAGCTGTAATTTTGTAATATCTGAGTTATCTACACAATCCTAAGATATAAGTTTTACATGGGAGTTTTTGGTGGGATATCTTCGAGTGAAGTTCAGTGACGGCTTTAATTATTCGCAAATTGATTCCTATTGGATATTGTGATGTAAAATTGTATATCAAGTGTCTGTGCAACTGGACAATATGTGGAATCATGGAAACAGGCGAAATCTCGGTAAAATAGAGCTGAGAATTTTATTATAGTTTTGACTACCTCAGCGAAGTTTGCCGAGATGGCTGACTCGATATAAATACTGTAAAAACTTTGCTGTTGAATGCCATAAAAACATTAGAATGTACATCCGTATTCAAATAGTAAACAAATAATTAATTATTAATACGAATACATGGCTGAAATGACTTAGTATCCAAGCCAAAAACATTAACAAAACAAAAAAAAAGTTTTATAAGGGACATAAATGGGCTTAAGTATGAAAATTGACTTTCAGAATACTGGGTGTCCAAAATCAAGGAGTACCATGACTGGATGAAGGTGGAGGAACAGTTAGGTACAGACGAGTCCAAACGAGTAGGACCTCCTGTCGCTGCAGATTTTATGGAAGACGGATCCTTCAGAAAGCTTGATATAGACTGAGTCGCGTGTTGAAC
This sequence comes from Mythimna vitellina, assembly GCA_949316375.1. Taxonomy (NCBI): domain Eukaryota; kingdom Metazoa; phylum Arthropoda; class Insecta; order Lepidoptera; family Noctuidae; genus Mythimna; species Mythimna vitellina. Next base: position 11,192,210 of record OX438691.1, on the reverse strand, counting down.
TATTGAAAATTAGCTGTTTACTTAGCCAATGTACTTTTATTAAATCTTGCTTTCTTCATAAATTATGTTTTTTTTTTTAAATATATTTTTCCGCCATCAGTAACCACTTATGATTTCACCTAGATTGGTACCAGGTATAATCATTGGGACTACTTTTTTTTTTTTTTTTATTGGGTGTGAAAATCATCTTATGACAAATCCCGCTCTTGGGCGGAGCGAGAGATAGTGTCAGACTTTTACTGACTAAAAACCCACTCCTGTTCCTTCGTTGCCTTCGTCCCAGGGCCCCGGGTTTCGTTTTCACACTACCCATGGCCCCAGTAGGCTTCGACCCTGCTGGGCCCCTACGATTTGCTGACTTGGGACTACTTACAGGCCTTTTGTGAAATTCGGAGTTCGGAACTTTTTCTTAAGCCTGTGAGATTGTTCGGAAGAGGTACCGTGGCCCTGGAACGCAAAGGGTAACACAGGTGGGTTTTAGTTAGTAAAAATCTGACGCTCCCTCTCGCTCCATCCAGAGTACGACAAGTTGTTTGATGATATCCTAAAGTATCCCAACTAAAAAAAAAGACCCCGAACTTTTCAGTTGTCAAGACATTATTACAATTAAAGTAGTCAGGTATGTTTAAAAAACTTATTTATTTTACGATATTTGGGTGATTTAGGGTGGCAAGTTTTCACAGAATTTAGTCGTAAATAAAATATCAAATCGCTCAATTATGATGCATACGATTATTCTAATAATGGTGTTTTTCTGTACAATGTTTAAACATTTATCTAAAACACGTAAATTCAGCAAGAATATTGCATTTGCTTTCTAATTTTAAATAAAGAACAATAAAAAAATACAGGGTATTCTCAGAGACACGCCACAGATCAATCATCGTAGAAGTCGTATGTGCGTCAGAAATGCGTCAGAACACGATATTGCAGCTATAAAGGCCGCTTCAGGCTGAATGGGTTCGTTCACTTTGCCACCTTCGCAGAAACAGCCAGTATTTATATACCTGTATTTTTATTTTAAGTTTTTTTTTCTTGTCATAATAATCGTAATAGAACCATGACAAAAGGTATTGGTAATTATTCAGGTAATTGAAAATATTACCATATCTACTTAAAATTTTATTTACGATCAACCTGCATTAGTCACTTCTGGGCAAACGCTTCTCCTAACTTCTTGTTATATTGGTCTAGGGCTAATTAAGTGTGAGTTAGAATTGCCCAAGGTCATGAGGACACTTGAACCGTTAAGTCTGCTAGCAACAATCTGTAATTGCCAATCTAATATTGAAGAACTGTTCTGCTTGAAAACAAATCTTATCTATCGGAAGACGATATGGTTCAGACTTCCTGTGGCACCAAAGATCCCATATAATCCAGATGAAGGTCATTGAAACCAGTAGTTCCTGGGATTCGGATTGGGATTCGTTCGTTAAAGTTTGGTTGCCCAAATAAACTCTTCAGCTTTATAAAATCTACTTATTAGTATAGACAAGGTATCAACCGACAATAGTTACAGAGTTAAAGAGATATTTCTATCATGTACATATATATATATATATATTTATTAAGGCTTACAGTCACCCAAAGGGCAATGGAAAGGGCTATGCTCGGAGTTTCCTTGTGTGATTGCATAAAGAATGAAGATATCCGCAGGAGAACCAAGGTCGTCGACATAGCCCGAAGAATCGCCAAACTAAAGTGGCAGTGGGCAGGCACATTGCTCGTAGAACGGATGTTCGATGGGACCGAAAGGTTCTTGAGTGGCGACCGCGCACCGGAAGACGCAGCGTTGGAAGGCCTTCCACAAGGTGGACCGACGACCCGCACAGGAACGGTGTGGTGGTGTGTTGTGGCGTCGCTTGGTAGAGGCCTATGTCCAACAGTGGACGTCTTTCGGCTGAAATGATGATGATATATTTATTAATAATCTTAAGGAGAAATTGTTTTCGGTGTTCCTGTAAAACACGATTTTTTTATAACACAGAACCCAACGACGCCCCTTCCTATTTAGTGCAATTTGTAACGAAACATTACGTTGTATTTATCACATCGGTAGGTATTCATTTGTTAGGCAATGTTAATACCTATGTTCTAAGACGAAAATACACCATAATTACTAAATTTGCATGTAAACGAAGACGTGCACGTTTCCGTTTTCTAGACTTGGTGTGAAATACTATGTTGAATCGTAGTTGCACATGACGGAGGACATTGAGCGTGCAAATTCAATGTCACTGAGATAGTGTTCTTGTTACATTTTACTAGTAAGTACTGGTGCAAGATCAGGCGCGAACAGTTCGGTATTCAGTACTGATCGTTTGGCGGTAAAATGCATCTCCCTTCTCGTGCGAATATATTTTGGAACTAGGCTATCAGTATTCACTAACAGTGTGTGCGGTGAAGTGGATAATAGTGTTATAATAAAGGTAGGTTAAATATTCATTTATTTCACTTTCTACAATCCTTTTAAAAACACTAAGTTAGTTGTAATCTTAGTATTACTTAGTTGATGTTATGATTTTGATTGCAGTAGCAATCAGTTGATTAAAATATTAATTTAGTATCTAAATGACCATTTTTATCCTGATAAAATTTTTGCTGCATCATAATTTTATAATGCGTAATGATTAAAGTAAACAATAGTGAATAATATTATTAAAACCGCAAAAAGTTACGTCGAACGACGTCGAAGACCTTATTTTTCAGTGCTAAAATATGAATTATTAATTTAAATTTTAAACCCATTACGCAAAGTTTAAATCACAGTTTTATTTCATTAATTTAATAAATATTAACATAGCAACATACTCGTAGTAATAAATGAGGAAATGCCTAAATCATTTTTTCCTTAAGTTTAATAACAAATGTACAAAGTAGTTATATCACAGAGACTTTTTGACCCTGTAACTATTTTCGATTGATACCTTATCTATACTAATATATATTATAAAGCTGAAGAATATATTTAGTCAACCAAGATACAAGATTATTTATTATGCTAAAACATGAGTATACATATAAATGCAAGATGTTACATAAAGTTCAGTTGTATTACTGTCATGTTTTGTCTTAATGGCGTACAAAATATAATTGAGTGAGAATAAATAACATAAAATTATTTACTCCTACATGTATTACATAAAACAATAATTAATAAGTTCTGAACTATTTAATTTTAAAAATTACCAAATATTTTATTTGGCGGAACCAGACGCAAATTTAAAACTAACAAATTATAAGTATATTATGCGAAAAATATGCGCCACATCCACGTAAAATGGCCGAACGCTCAGCATAATGCCGTGACCACACGCAAAATGCGACGAGTCTACGGCGCTGGTTTTCAGCGTGGGCCGGTAACGGTATCGACAAAGACGTCAGCACGGTATTGTGTGCTAATAGATTTGAATAAGATAAATAAATAAAAATATTTTTTAGTGGAAAAAAAGAACAATGAATGCCTAAATAAAGAGGCTTGAACGAACGAACTAATCTCAAGAACTACTGATTTAAATTGAACAAAATCTTTTAATGTTGGGTAACCCATTTGTCGCCAAACTATAGGCTATGAAACATCAAGCTACAACTAATACGAGCGGAGCAGTAACCGGTAAAATGCAGGTGGTACCGCGAGGGACAGCCAGTTAGGTGATACTGAGAATAATGATTATTATTATTTTGGTTACTAGAGATTTGCAGTTTCCATTGTTTGTATAAAGATACAGATTTAGATCCAGCTTGTTTATTTTATCAGGTACTAGCACGTTGCCAGCAATTTCATATGCGAGAATGTTTTCTTAAAAATATTAACAACCCTTAAAATGAACTTAGGGCTTTTTGCATCGGGTAAAATGTGGTTAAAAGTACAATAATATTATTATATTTCTGTTTGAATTAGGGTCCGACTCTCTCCTATTGTAAAAGGTTTTTTAAATAAATTGGTTTCCTTGTCGCACTCAGAATTCATTTCGTTAACGAAACTAAGGTTTTATTGCGCTTGCGCCGCTTCTACGCGAATCTACACCACTACTGCGCGGTTCTATGCCTCTACGCCGCTGCTACGTGCCTCTAAGCCGCTGCTACGTGCCTCTATGCTGTTCCTACGCGCCTCTACGCCACTGCAACGCGCCTCTACGCACCTCTACAGTGGTATTATGCGCCTCTACGCGGCTCATTTGTGGGGTCTACGCTGCGTTGACGTTAAGAAAATACTATCTGGATACCGGGCTACCTTAGTCAAATTAAACTCACAAACGTTAAAATTATGTTAACAAGCATAAAAAATACATCTTTAACTAAAGCGAGAGTGCAGACGCGCCAGTAAACAATTACAGTACCAATGTTGATAATCATAAACAGTAGCCAATTAGAATACCTAGAGTGATTATTTTTAGTATTGGTTACTCATGATCATTATTCCGTCTGATAGTCCAATTAACGACTTAATTAAATATTCAAAGAAGCGTTGTGTTGCTATGTTCATTAAAATAAAAAAGTCATTGTAATTATCTATTCCGTTTAATTTTATTACAATACGAATTTAGGTAAGGTTGAAGATACTTTTCAATAGTAATTACTTTTTGCATCGCTGATTAAAAAAATAGTCTACGACTACTCTTTGCCTTCTTGAAATGTAGGTACTATTTCAAGAAGGCAAAGAGTTTGGCGAGAACTTTCTGAGTTGTTAATTATTCGCAAATTGATTCCTAGTCGATACTGTGATGTAAAATTAGTTTTGTTTTGTATGCCAAGTGTCTAAACAACTGGAAAATATGTGGATACATTGACACAGGCGCGATCTCGGTAAAATGGAGCTGAGAATACTAAAATAATTCTTAGCGTTTGTAGAGAAGGCTGACTGACTGAAACATTTGCTGCCAAATACTGCAAAAACATTAGAATTTGTTACATCCGCATTCTAATGGAAAAAGTATCTGCATTCTGTGTATGTGTATGCATGTGTAGAGTGAGCACAAACCGTGTGAAGCTAAAAGAAAGGAAAAACTCGTAAAAGCTATAGATAGCTCTAAAATTGTACGCGAACATTAAAGCCACTCATTTTTCACGGCCTGAAAGGAAAACATCGATAATATTTAATCTCTCCTCGTTAACCTTGAACAAAACTCAATCATAGACGACAATCAGGTTTTTTTTTTATAAAAAACATAAGTATTTTAGTTTTTCCCCGGATTTGTACCTAATTATCATAATGATATCTTTGATTTAAGCTAGACAATTAATTCATGACTGAAGATGGCGGTTCGGCCACTATCTGCAGCATTAGCGAAGAAGGCCGCAAAAGAAATCAATGAGGTTCCCCAAAGAGTTCCAGCCGATCTTGCAGCCATTAGAGAATGGCTCAGAAAGCAGCCACATCTGAAATCTGTGCAACCAAGTAAGTTCCCTATGAATTTTGATATCCTCGAGAGTGTCGAAATGTACGTTTTTTGCCACATACACCGAATTACCTTTATTTCTCGTTAACTGACAAGTTTAATTTTTTTACAGCTTCATGAGTCCGTAGATCTAAGTATATGGTTTTAATTTCAACACAATTCCTTCACGTGTTCCCGAGATAAAGGGTATTGACAGACAGACAGACTGACGGAAGGACAACAAAGTGATCATATAAGGGTTCCGTTCTTTCCTTTTGAGGTACGGAACCCTAATGCTGCGGGAATGTCCGAAAAAGTTGCCGTGGCTCTGGAATGCAAAGGGCAATAAAAAGGACATGGGTAGGTTTTAATTAGAGAGATTAGCCAGCAATTATTTGATAATGTCGCACCTAAAAAAAAACACGAATGTCAAATGTTTTTGTCGTATATTTATATATCTAGTAGCGACATCTATGTTCAAAACTCTGAACGAAACAAAGCGGCATTGATACAAATTACGTTGGCATTGAAGTCCGGTTGTTGTGTTCGCTACTTTGATCATGTGTTTCATACTGTGTTAAATAGATGGCGCTATAAGTTTCGTTTGCAAGTATTTATTGCGACTGGATTTCCAGCATGAAATTGTGGAGCGCAATTGTATTGAAATAAGCATACCATGAGAATTCAGAAAAAGAATATCAATCTAAAACAAAAAATACATATATTTCGATAAAAACCTTTTCTTTTTTAGCGGACCAATGGCTGATAGGATTTTTGCGCGGTGGAAAATACAGTCTCGAAAGAGCCAAAGAGAAGTTAGATATGTATTATACTTTAAAAACTATTGTGCCAGAATTTTTCGCAAACAGAGATCCCAACGGGACCAAGGTTCAAGAAATACTTAAACTCGGGTAAGAAAATATTTTTACCCCAGCGTCTAATCAATGCTGACTAAATGAGGAAAGTGGAACAGTGGGCACTTTCGAGTAAAATGTGGTTTTGGAAACGGCTTCAGTGTCCTACTTTTATTTTTGCGCGAATACATTTATGTATATTCTAGTAAAGCGTTCCAAATAAGAATAGGATCGATTGCCATGTTGTGATGCCACGTCATACTGTCAAATCGCAAGAAATTTGGGAAAATTGAAGAACTGGATTCTGATTAAACTTTTTTGTTCACATTTCGTAAATAAATTAAATTTAAAAAAATTCTTGTTTTGTTCACCCAATTATTTCTTCGATTTGATAGTATGACGTGACGTCACAAAGTCACAACATGATAATCGATCCTATTCTTATTTGGAACGCATTGTAGGAGTGTTCTTAGTCTGTTAGATAAATCATACATGATTTTTTCATTTACTTTCAGAGCTTTTTTACCACTGAAGAATTGTACAGCAGAAGATACCCCACGAATATGTTTAATGAGACTTGGGGTGTTCGACCCCTCTAAGTATCACCTGGAAGACTTAATTAAGGTGGCTCTCATGGTGACCGAGATATTAATGCTTGAAGATGACAATTTCTCTGTTTCTGGCGAGGTAGGATCACTTTACCGACATTCCGGTCAGGATGGGATTATAAGGGTCGTGTCGAGACCTTTCTTTTTTTCCATAATAAGAAATGAACAAGGAATGTGAATCTATATTAATGAAAAATGCCTTAAGAGATGGTTTTTTCTTTGTTTTATTATTGATTGGCTCGTGTTTGACTACTATTTCAACAGATGGTGTGATGATGTGGCCGATGATGAAGCACGCTTGCGTTAAGTAACATTTTCACTCTTGACTTAAAGAATCCAAGGTTGTAGCAATCAGGAAACAGACTCCGGCAGGGAAATCCACTCCTTAGCTGTACTCACAATAAATGTTTTCTCAAAACGTTTGGCAGATACTAGAGGTGGGATACCCACCATGTATTGGTGGCGTATTGCTGTAGATACCTCTATTGATCGAATAATGGAACGGGCTTGGCAGAATTAAATTGTGCAATCGTTTATTTTTTAAGTAGGTACTCAAAAATTAAGGAATAATAGGGCCATTATTTCTAAACCAATTTTTTTGTTCCAGGTTGTAATAGTCGATATGGAAAATGTAGGAATTAGTGTACTAAGCCAGTGGACCCCGGCTTTAGCCAAGAAGATTATCTCATGCTTCGAGAGAGGCCTCCCGGTGCGACTGAAGGGAAACCACATTCTGAACACACCGGCAGGATTTGAAACAGCGTATACAATATTTAAAACATTTTTAGGAGAAAAATTAAAGAAGAGAGTAAGCCCATTGCTTCAACTGTGTTTTGTGTTAAAGACGTTTTTTTTGTTTTAATTGATATAAAATAGTGCTTGACTGCAATCCGACCTGATGGTAAGCAGTGATGCAATCGTTGATGGTGAGGCGCACTAGTTTATGAGGAGACTATTCACTCTAGTCTTAAAGGCACCTAAATTATAATTGGACGGGAAGACCGCAGCAGGCCAATTGTTCCAGTTCTTCGATGTACGCGGTATAAACGATGGGGCCACCATCAACGATTGTATCACAAAATCGTTGATGGTGAAGCGCACTAGTTTATTAAGGGGTGACCAGACGGTTGCAAACTAGCGTTCCAACCAAGGTGACCTTGGTTTACATGTTTAGTTTGTGTTGCGGCTATAGGGATGTTAACCTCGTGCCAACACGTTCGATAGTTGGGAAATCACGCGTCCCAATCAAGAGCTTCGAAGGTCAAGCCAGCAAGGTCATCTTGGTTGGGGTGTTGGTTTGCAACCATCTGGTCACCCCTTTAAGGGCCTATCCACTGAAAAGTAGACATAATTTAAATTACTCATATTATTTTCTTAGAATCATTTGTTTAAAAAAACTATACAACTTCTAATTGATCGTTTACAATATAAAACAAGTACCTACCTATCGATTCGTGGAAAGAGACCTAACAAAAGCAGTAAAGTAATAACATCTTTGTTTTCATTTCAGATTCGTGTCCATAATAAAAACTATGCGGCCATGTATAGAATAATACCAAAGTCTGTCCTTCCAGTTGAATATGGTGGTACAGATGGCAACTTGCTAGAATTAACAGGTACCTAACATAATCAAAGCTAAAAAACTTGCTGGTTTCAGTAGTTTTGCCCGCGTGGCAGTAGACATATCCCCTATACTCCACTCGCGTTATGATTAGACATTTAAACAAACCATTTTTACTGTCCGTTTAACCGATTTTGAGTTGTGTTCCGTGGGTATAAGGATGGTATTAAAAACAAAAAAAAGTGGTTACAATACCAACTATTTACTGTAGCCGCTTTTATCATGCGAACAACGCAATAAAATTCAAAATCGATTGAACGGTCTGTTAAAAATGTCTATTAACGCGAATGGAGTATAGGGGTAAAAAAATTGCCTATTACCTATTCTCAGACCTAATAAATATACGCAAAAAATCATACAAATCGGTCCAGCCGCTTCGGAGGAGAAATTATTTATTTATTTTATATAATTTAGGTACATACACAGATACATATTTAAATAGATAGAGATTTTTATATATTATATTAGATATAATTCTTGATAATTTGTTTGTAGCAGCTATTCTTTGGAAATTCTGATCCAATTTCGAATAGTATTTCGCTTTTTAAAAGCTACACTAACGCAGAGTGCGAAATCTGCCTATTTACATGGTTCTTGTTGCATAGATCAGGAGAACGAAGACGTTGGAATAAGTTATTTTATAAAATATAAGAAAATAAGTTGGTTTGTTTATTGCATTTTCATTCCAAAATAATCAACCACTTTTTTTAAAAGAGTAACCATGGAGTTTATTTCTGGTTCTTCTCCATAGGAAACGACTAATTTGGAACCATGCACTAGCTTCTGACGTTTTATAAGCGCCCATGTAGGCCTATGTGGAATAAAAATATTTCTGATTTTTTTATTTATTTTTCTTTGAAAAACCAAACCAATCACAATGAAATTTTGCACATATGTTGGGTTCTAGGTACAAAAGAAAATGTGTGGTACCATTCAGCCAGAAAAAGTTCCTAAGTACTGTTCTCGAGGAAAAAAATAATAACTTTCGACGGACAGAATTACTTTAGGATGCTAGATGGCGCTACGTGTCTCTCGAATCTGGATTGAATTATTATATTAAAAACTTTATTATTAGGCATTTTAAGGGTTATTTAAAAAAAAATAGAAGGAATACTATTTGCGAGTTTTTAATACTAAAACCACGAGTTTCAAATGAAAGTACAATATATAAATATCACTGTTATTTTATTGCACTATTGTATAACAAATAGCGATTACCAGCAAAACATATTGCACTAAGTATCTAATAAATGACATGTGCAAACAACCTGTTACGATGTCAGCGAATAGAAACTCACACATAACGTAATTTTCGCAGATCACTGGAAAGCTAAAGTAGAGAGTTACGGCGACTGGTTCTTGAAACAAGAGGAGTCCCGCTCCGACGAGTCCAAGAGGCCCGGCACTCCCAAGAACTCCTCAAACTTGTTTGGAGTCGAAGGATCCTTTAGGAAATTAGACTTCGATTAATAATAATGAACAAATAGAGTAATTGTATTTGATTTACGTATGTGTTGTAAAAATAAACAGTTATTTGATAGTTATTTTTAATTTTAATAGTTTATTTTATTTCTTAGTTGTTTAAAGCTCCTATTTCAAAATCATTTCTAAGTAGGGAAACGTATCTGGTAAAGATTCGGCCCGAGTTGACGGTGTGGCGCGTTGTGGGCCACACGCGCCTCAAAGAGATGTCAGCCAAACTAAAGGAGTCCAGTAGGGCCGATCCCAGCTAGGGCTGCGGGAGTGTTCGAAAGAGTACCCGTGGCCCTGTAATGCAAAGGGTAAGAAGGTACATATGTGGGTTTTAGTCAATAAAAGTCTGACGCGCCCTTTCGCTCCACCCAGAGCGAGAATTTTTTTTTGATGATCACCTCACAAAATAAATAGAAAGACGCAAGTAGGTACGTCGTGTAACTTTGATTCTTTTGTTTAATAATTGAAACTAATATAAAATATGCTAATGAAAAGGTGTACCAATGTACCTACACCTTTTGGCAAAAATATAAACGAAAACAATTATGCTAAGAACGCCCTATTAACAATACGGCATTGTTTAGTTCTCTTCAATTCCAAAACAGGTCAACTCATTTATTTACGTTCCATGGCATGGTAATAAAGTTTTCTCCATTGATTTTAATCTAGAAAACATGTAGTAATAATAGCGCTCTCAGTTATAATTGAACGATGCATTTTATAAGCACGTATCATGCTTCGGAAACAGGTAGCAATGTAGGATGTTCAAGCACGCGATTCGGATCAGTGTAAATCATTTGGATGTAAATAGAACGAACGCGTTTTTAGACTTATGATTGTATCCATGTAGGTGGGTAGGTATTATTATTAAAATAAGACAAGTTAGCTTTATGAAACTTATCACGTTCCGACCGTCCGACCGTAATTTTTGCTTTAAATGTTTCGCGGTTTTATTTAGATAAAAAAATTGATAATAAAAAACGTAGCATAAAAAAAAAAATTGGCAAAATAACTTTCAGAAATACCTGTGTTTTACTTTTTACTTTGTAGGCAGTTGTGTTTATAGCTTATCTAATAATAGTTACTTAGAGGATTGACAAAATACCTGTATTTAGATATTCAATTTATGCATTATTTTGCCAAAATTAAATATATATAATACAAAAAGGATTAAAACTTAAGTCAACAAAAAAAAAATCATCAAAATCGGTTCTTAAACAAAATTTTAAACGCGAATATCCCAATAGTAGGGAATTTGAACATATTGGTGAAATGAGGGTTTATCAGTGTGAACTTTACACATCTGTGGTAACCCTTCAGAGCGTACTGACGTGATGTTATATTATGAAATGCTCAGGATTTACTGTGATTTTAATTATTAAGTATTTTTTTTTATTTTACCAATGGATCGCGTTTGACCACCCTCTCACCTCGATGTTAAGCGATGATGTGGTCGACGATGGAGCATGCTTGCCTAGAAGTAAACTATTCACTCTTGACTTAAAGACCCCTAAGTTGTAGCTATCAGGAAACACAGACTCCGGCAAGCAATTCCACTCTTTGGCTGTACGCATAATAAATGTGTTCTCAAAACGCTTTGTGCGTATGGGTGGGATGTATATATATTATATATCAGAATAAAAGTTAGTTCACAAGAAATTAAAATATAAAACTTTTTTTAATGCAATTAGTAGTATATGCTTCAAGAAAACTAATACAACTGCAAAATTACTGCGTTATGCGATGCATCTGTTGTTTTAACTCTAAATGTATGAATAACGAAATTTTGTGACAGAGCTCTTAATCACACTGATTTTATGATTAAATAAATAAGTAGGCATATTGTATTGTAGGCGGCTGCTATAACCTTGGCTAGAGGCTCGAAACCTTAAAACGATTTAGCACCAGTTTAGTAACCCAGTCTGTTGCAGTCCGGTTGGCAATCAGACAATAACGACCGATACCTTCTAGATAAACTAAAATCCTGATATTATACCTATATTGTTCTATATTCCCACACGAAAAAGTCAGACGTATCCGTAATCAGTAATTAGTAATCAATATTTTTTAGGTATTTTTATCTGACACATAGATAAAAAAACGGACGGGAAAAATTACTATAATCATGTTATTTAAATAAAATAGTTTGTCACTGAAACGCGAGCTCATATTGTTACAGACGACAAAGAAATTACAATTCAAATGTTACATCACCTACTTGTTTTTAACGCTTATGACTTAGCGCAAAAGAACCAAACAAAGATAAATTTTCTAGAGTACATTAAAATTCGTCCAGTATAAGTAGAACTGCGCGTTCCGTTCCCAGCTGGCGCTGTGTTCTGTATGCATTAGTGTTTTATGAAAGCGGTGGACGGTGTGGCGCGCGCGCCGCTGTCAGTAGTGTTTGGTTATCAGTAGCGCGCGCGTGTCGGAGTGCGCACCGCGGACGGTTTGATATGAGCGCGCTCGCCCGCGGCTTGTGTAACCTTGTGCTTGCCTCCACCGCGCCATGACACAAGAGGATTGCTGCACCCGGCTCGACTACGAGCTCCAGTCGTCTTCCGGAAACGCTTCTGACGAAGACAGTGTTATCATCAGAAAGGACAGAGCGAGCGTTAAAGATATGATTCTCCGCTTCGAAAGGACAAACCTAAACAACTTTGGCGGTTCTAGAGAATCGCTCGACAAGTGCAAATCACCTATGGGAAGTTTGACAAGTGTAGTTAATCCTATTCAAACCCATTTCCAGCATTTGTGTCCAGTAGCAAAGTCTCAAGACAGAAACTCTAACGTATCAGTGAATTCAATTTTATCGAATGCTTCCGAACACAGTTATGAATCTAGTTCATCAGGTTTTATCTCAGATAGGAAATCAGGAGATGTGCTTGTGCCCCATAGGCCGGCCCCACCACCACCAGATCAATTTAAGGATGCTCCTTCACCTCCATCTCCACCTCCACCTCCACCTCCACCAGAGAGAATTTCACTACGGAAATCACCTGTCTCGGAGGAAATCACGTTTAAGGAAAGACGGTATTCCTTTACTACGCCGAACTCGTCACCCGTCGTAACGAGGCGCTCACGGCAACCACCTGTCATTAGGAAAAAATCTAACGCAGGTCAAGGACATCCCGGGGAAAGGCATTGGTCTTACGGGGTTAAACAAAGTGATCTAGAAAAGTTGCTAAGACTTAAACGATCAGACCCGTCTGATAATGAAGAAGAATCAACTAGTCAAGAGCCTGTAGAGGAGTCATCAGAAAATGATAGCTCTGATAGCAGCAGCGACTCGAGTGATAATTTAAGTAATGGCAAGGAATATGTGGTGAACTTGGATGACGGTGCAGCGGAAACGTTGTCTACCGATCATTCTACGGACACGTTGATAAACGAAGGAAATAGTGATGAACAAAGTGAAAGAGGAGATGATGTGTCTATTTCTTCAGGTGACTTTAATGATCGTGTTAATTATGACAATGTTAGTATTAAATCAATATCGTCATTCGATATGGTTCCGTACCAGAAGTATGATAGCATTACTGTGTCTTCGGACGAGTTCGGCTCTGAGGTGTGCCACGCGCCGGACTCAGAGTTTCTTACTGTGAGTGCAGTGAACGAATGGTGTATTTCCAAGTCTAAGGAACCGGTATTAATGCCGGTGGAATCGAAAAAGGAGAAATATCGCAGGTGAGGTCACTCAAGTTTTTTCAAGATATCGAGTAAAATATTTGCGATATCGCCGCCTGGCTTTGTCACGGAATGATAAGATATCTTTTACCTTCCAAGTGCGTGTAGGTATGGCTAGTGCGTCTTTGTTTTAGTCTTATGCTCGATTTTTGAAATGAATATTTATTTGATTTACGTTTATTATGGCGCGATTTTATATCTTTTATGTAAAAATTAACTAGAACGCTTGCTGCATACGAACTTACTCATATGTATAGTTATGTCTAGCTACCGTGTATGAGGTTTCACCTTGATGTTTATTCATATGGTGCGAGGCAAGTGGGCAGGTGGCTTATACGTATTTACCGCCCGATGATGACATATAGATTTATTTCTTTAGAGGCACTTAAATATGTCGACTGATCAATGAATAAAACATATTAACAGCCGATGACTAGGTAACATTTTTAAAACAAACATAAAAAGAACAAAACGTATTTTAGGTACTGTCCATTGATTCCAAATTTGAAACTTTTTGCGCGGAGCCCGAATAAAAACATCCGAGATCGAAATTATGACGCCGGTAAAAAAAAAAACAACATGGCGGTTTGTTTACATGTTATAAAAGTGCAAATAATTTATAATCAAAGTAATATAAGGTACGTTTGTAAACTGATTTATAAGAAGCTAAGATTCAATTAGTTTTTCAAGTAATAATATCACAATAATTAATCTTTTTATGCACGTGATTCACAAAGATTTCAGTATCATATCAATATGATAAATAGACACTAACGTAGGTGGCTTGGTGGCAAGGTCGTCCCATGTTGTTTCTGTGCGAAGCATACCTAATCATTATGCTAGTTAATTATGATAATTGCATACTTTGTCAGGCGATGGACCGCTATGTCTACCATGTTTCGAGTTGATGACTTGCTTGCGATAGATACCCATAGATAATTCTTTAAAACAAATGAACAATCGATGTGTTAGCTGCATACATATAATTTATGAGCTTTTGATTTAGATGCAAACATAAACATTGTATTGTTTTATTTTTGTAAATGAAGGGTAGAGTCAACGGGGAATGTCATATTTTTGTATTTTTTTATCTTGTAATAATAACACCTCTTAGATGCGTTAGGTACGTAGGCGCGGGCTTACGGACAGCGAGCAAAAGGTAGCTAGCCGTCCGGTCGTCCGGTAAGCGTCCGACCAAATCGTTGAGGGCGCGTAGTGTTCCACGCGTGCCTTAAAGAGATGTCAGTAAAATCGTAGGGGCACAGCAGGGTCGAAGCCTACTGGGGCCGTGGGTTTAAGCCAGTAAAAGTCTTTGGATCTGAATCCCGGCGGCGGTTGGGGCGTGAGGACCGTTGCCTCACGCGATCGGTCGCCTCCTTTGCTAGCATTAATGCTTCTTAGAAGGAGGCGACCGCCTGCCATTCCTCCTCGCTCCGGACCATGACCTGTACCAAGGCCCGGCGCGAGAGATCGCCGCCACCGACCGCCCCCACGAGGACACGACGTTCCTCTGCCCAAGCGGGGTTTTTTCCACCGTGTCCTCCGGGTGGTCCATACAGTGGCGACACCCGGGCGTGTCTTCCGCACGAATCCGGTGCAGGAACTTCCTGAACTTACCGTGTTCGGTGAGAACCTGCGCCATGCGGAAGATGAGAACGCCGTGAGTTCTTTCCAACCACGCCTCAAAAAGGGGACTTTATTTATATGCAGTGCTTGATGGGGTGGAATATTTTGGATATTTTTTTTTTGGGGTGACATAGCAGGCTTTGGAGATAATATTATTAGATAGATTAATTGCCAAAAGATTATATTGGAACAGGAAAAGAGCTTGTTGAGATCTTCCTGGCTTTTTGTAATTAAGTCTTGTACAGATGAGCCGAAGTAAAAAAGACATGTACCTATACGACGAAGACAGGTACGTACACCTGCAATAATGGGTATTCCAAAGACGTGGTATATTTTTACTTAAAAAAGGCTGCATAAAATATGTTTGAAAACAAAGAAATCTAAAAGCAGCATATCGTTTTCATCGCCATTTCAATAAACGGTGTTAGTATTACGAGTATAGAATCAATATTATCAATTTATAGTTCATTGTTTGCTTTTACCGTTTAGTTTTAATTTTATTCGTATGGCGAGCATTGAGTACGATAAAGTTATTGCGTTATTCTAGGTTCCGTACGTAGTAATTATGTGTTAAAGTACAAAGGGAAAATGTAAATTTTTCATGATAATGGGTCCTTTTTTCCATGGCTACATACAATCCTGTGAGTTATCCTACAGAAATAGTGCGACGAAATAGTACCATTATCGACAATAATGCATGAATCGAGTCAAAGCTTCAAAGTCTTGAGGTCTTTAAAGTCTGTTGGTTTTCTCTATCGGTTGCACATCGGGAAGTATGCACCGTAATTGTATAACCTAATTCTGCTAAGTCCGTTCCATCATCTGACCACCAGACGTACGTCAATGCGCCACAGGTACATGGCCGGTCCCACCCATACGCATAAAACTTTTTGGAGGCACATGCGCTTCTCTGCCGGTTTTTCCTGGTAATTACAACCTGGGGAGTTTTTAAGTTAAGAGTGAATAGTTTACTTCAAGGCAAGCGTGCAGCATCGTCGGCCACATCATTGCTTACCATTATGTGAGATAGTGGTCAAGCGGGAGCCTAATAGCGTTGCAACTGTGTAGATACCTGTGAAAAAAATGCATAATACTTCCAGAGCTTGCCCTTAACAAACATTAAATAAACAAACAATTTTCGCCTTTATATTCTCAACTTAGAGGAAAACCATTTTTCCTAGTATTAGATAGTTAAGATTTCCTCATTTTTCTTAACTTACATATTATGAAACAAAATTCTCCACCGTGTCTGTTTGTCTGTTCACGATGAACTCAAAATACTTAACCGATTTTCATACGGTTTAAGGTTTAAGTATATACATGAAAGAAAAGCCGTGGCTTTAAATGATTTGTAACATAACATAGCATAGTCGGCCTTATAATGTTCCCACTGCTGGGACTCAGGCCTCCTCTCAAGAAGACGGAATGGGCTGTAATCGGGCTGGTAATGATTTGTAACACTTGTCCCAAAATTGGATAGGTCCTAGCGACCTAAGAATAAGGCTGGATTTTATACAGCAATCTTCGCAATAAATTGGTTTTTCCTTAGCATTGCCTTGCCAATTAGGTTATTATTACTCGTCACTAATAAACAAAGCGTGTTTAGGTGCAAACAGATAGTATTACATCATCCATCGACTTGTTTCGTTTAGTTATTCACAGTAGATGTATTGGATTCATAACTACAACCGAATCGCTACCGTACTGCTGTTTATAAACATAGTTATTTAAATCCAATGTGTGCCTTTTGTGCATGTAATTTACGAGTACCTATATATGTTTGTGCGTGAAATATAGATAAGTACGTACTGTGTGAATAAAGAGTGGATGAAGTGTTTTTTTTTAGACGATTTTATGAAAAACACGATTTTGAAAGTCGTAGTGTACTTTGGAAATGTTCATTGTGTCTATACTTCACGATTTGTCAGTGTCTAGGTAAGATTGTTTATAACAAAAACAAACAATAATTCATCGTTCTTGATACGATACGATACCTACATCTTAAAACGTTGCTTCCTTACTTAAATTAAACAAACTCATTTTCCAAGTTTCTTTACGCGAAAAAGAATTTTAGTAATTTAGATTAGTTAAATATGCGATTTGTTTTACTAGTTTCATAGTAATTAAGAGTAAAATATTCTGTATCTCTGGGTCTATAGTTACTTCAATTTGCTGCCTCCATTTAATGAAGTTTCGCATTGTTTTCATTTACGTGTTCAAATACGGCTGGGAAACCAAATTAAATTGAAAGAACAGGGTTATTTACCCATTTGTAAACACTGAAATTGAAGGCGAATCAAATAACGATATCAAATACATATTTTGTAGCATTATTTAGTGCCTTTTTACCTTTAGAAAGAAATGAGAAACAAGGTATATATTAAAATTATTTCACCTGTTTAATAAACATTAAAACAATTGTGGTATCTACATCATTAAAACAATTATGGTATGACCTTGGAAATTTATCATTTCATGAAATGGCCAAGTAAAACTGGCCAGATCATTTTAAACGTTAAAGTTTGATGATATTACAATCTTCGTTTGGCCTACTTTCTTTGCACCTTTTACTATCATTGAAATCCTACATCAATGATTTGGCCGAACGAGGATTGACATATCATCAAATGTTAACGTTCATACGATCTGGCCAGTTTTAGTTGGCCATATCATTAAGTGATCAATTTCAAGATCTGCGGGGTTACCATGACGTTCAAAGTAAGATTGTTTTATTCTTATTCCAGTGTGGGAAAGAGACAGAGCTATACAGGTTGTCTAGCGCCATCTCTTACCCACACTGGAAATAAGAATTAAACAATCTTACTTTAAACGTCATGGCACAGGTCCTGGCCATGACATCTATACATCATTTCACACTAAGTATTTGCTGTAATCACACTAATATTAAAAACGCGAAAATCGAAGAAGAAGTCGAGGCAAAGGTGAGGGTGTGTGTATGTTTGTTACTTCTTCACGCTCAAACGGTTGAACGGTTACAGATGAAATTTTACGCACGGGTAGTTAATGTTCTCAAGTCAAGTCAAGTCAAGTCAAAGATTTTTATTTCACATAGGCCTACATGGGCACTTATAAAACGTCAGAAGCTAGTGCACGGTTCCAAATTGGTCGTTTCCTATGGAGAAGAACCGGCAAGAAACTCCATGGTTACTCTTTTAAAAAAGAATTTGTTGATACAATACCTTCTGTTTACAATATATTGGATTTATTATGTAAGGACAGTGTAGACTGGTCAATAAAGTACAATAAAAATAATCATAATAAAAAGGAACCTAAGAATTCGCGGAGTCTACAGTGTTCTCACATTCACATTTCAAAAAAGAGGCTATACAAACAAAAGCAAGCAAAATAAATAATTACAATTATTAATAAACAATATGTCAACAATATAAATAATAATAAATAAATAAAAAATAAAAAATATTGCAAAAGCAATGTATATATTACAACAAATGTGGAGCAGTCAATAGATAAATTTACAAAATATGAGCTACCAGGGGGCCACATGTGCAGAAGCAGTCATTGCCAAACAAGCGTGTCTTCGACATAGTCTTTAACCTTATAATACGCTTTTTTAGTTAGGACACGCTTAATATGGGTTTTGAACTTTCCTTCGCTAAGTTCAGTCACCACCTTTGGCAGCTTATTATAAAAGCGTATGCTGTCTACTAAAAATGACTTGCTGGTCTTAACTAATCTCCATTTGGGTAACACAATTTCGTGTTTACTACGCGTATTTATGTTATGGTAATCGCTTCTAATTTTGAAGAGAATGTGAAATTCTGGAATGTCTTACATCTTTTTATCCCGGAATCATGTTCCTTTGGGACTTTCACGCGGGCAAAGCCGCTGGCTGTAGTTAGCGTCCATATAAAATGAAATTGCTATCATGTTTAGCTTTTTCTTCTTCGTAAATCCCAATATGTACGGAAGCCCAGGAAATAGATCCCGCTCTTAGATTAGTTATATGCTATAGGATCCACAAGTACTTGTAAGATAAGTATTTACTTATCACAGCTGCTCGTATGCTGAAAACATCGGTTCATTTTATCTTTTAAGGGTGCCGGAACTTGAATAATATCTCGTTGTAGGAAAGAACCGCGTGAAAGCTATACATGACGTCAGTATCTAACTGAATTACTATTTTATTATTATAGCTAGCCCATATTGTCCCACTGCTGGGAAAAGACCTTCCTGCATTATTTCGATCGATCGCGGCTCCTGGCTCTCTCTTTCCAATTCTTGATTTTTATTAATTGGTGTCTTCCACACCAGTCCCCCTAGCCAAGTTACAATCGTTTCGTTCGCGCCGAATGCCTGCCAAGAAGGCCACGCCTCCGATTCTTTTGTTGTGATTGTAACTTGGCTAGGGGGGCTGGTCGTCCCGCTATCATTTGAAATTTTCACAGAAAGATGATGTAGATATTTCTGTTACTGCTATAACAATAAATACTACGTGATTTTTTTCCGTTTATTGCTACACACGATACGGAACTATTCGTGTCCGAGATGGACTCGCACTTGGGTGGCTTTTCTACTAAAAATTACTCTGATAGCCCGGAGTTTGGAAGTTGGTAGTTTGACACCCCTGGGCAGCTTTGAAGTCGTTGGGCCTGCACCTGGTCTTTCTCCTGTCGAGTCAAAATGCCGTCCTATTGTAAATTGAGAATAACGGTCTGTGTTTGCGCACACGCTTCAGCAGTAAAACGTCTCCATCTTGACTGGCCTGTTGGTCTAGTGGTTAGTGGCCCTGACTACTATGCCGGAGGTTGTGAGTTCGATTCTCACCCAGGGAAAATGTTTGTGTGATGAACACGATCAGATCACTAGTTCTGTATCTGAGTGTAATTTATCTTTAACTAGCGACCCGCCCCGGCTTCGCACGGGTGCAATACTGATACCACCGCAATCACTATGTTTCTGCATTTTAAATCTGTAATATCTTCGAAAATATTCATTTACATTACATGCTGAAAAGGGCCATATTGATCTATATTAAACGCACAATGTATTTAAGGTACTCAATTGGCTAAAGATTCATGATGTATTGTTTAAAATCACTCCGTAAATATATGTATGTATTTAGAAATATATAAATATATTTATCAGTTGTCTAGTACTCATAACACAGCCTCTGCTTAGCTTGGGACTAGACGGCGTTGTGTGATAGTTGTGGATTATTATTATAATTATCTCTTGAATACTTGGCTAGTCTTTGTTGAGATTGGCTGCCATAATCGAAATTCGGGCGAGAGGCATATTAGAATTGTCATCTTAGTATTTACTTACTGTTTTTGGGTATCTCAACTCTCTCAGTTCATCTTTAGTTTATTAGGTATTCCCCTTCTCCTAAAGCCATCCAATATTAATATTATTATACGTTATAATTATTTAGAAGGGACTTTTAAGGCCTCATGTACGGCGAGCAATGGGTAGCCCGCCGTCCGACCGTCCGGTAACCGTCCGGACCGAGCCCAAGTCGTCGATGGCACGTATTGTTCCGCGCGCGCCTTAGGGAGATGTCAGCAAATCGTAGGGGCCCAGCAGGGTCGAAGCCTACTGGGGCCATGGGTAGTGTGAAAACGAAACCCGGGGGTCTGGGACGAAGGCAACGAAGGAGTGGGTTTTTAGTCAGTATAAGTCTGATACTATCTCGCGCTCCACCCAAGAGCGAGATTTTTCATTAGATGATTTTCCCGTCTAAAAAAAGGCCTCATGTACCTACTTATAACTATGAGTGAAGTCTACCTGCTTATGGTGTTAAAAACCTTTAAATTGTAACAATAACAAATATATATTGGAGTGGGCATATGTATGTATTGATAAACAAATAAATGCTTATTACAAGGATAATATTTGTCATTGTTTATATATGTACTCTTGTTCAAATATAACTTCAAAATAAGAATATTTAATATAGATTTGTAGTAAATATTCCTGTCAGCAGTCGTCTATTTATTAAGATTTGTTTTAATCCTAATTATTTCATACTAGCTTTGGATAGCGGTTTTGCCGGCTTGTAAGTAGATATTTTTTCCAAGAAAACACTACCGCGATAAAAATATCTTATACGCTATTCAAAGACATTATCTACCCGCGTACCTTTCATTCGAATCCGTTCAGCCGTTTATGCGATAAAGAGTAACATACAAATACACGTATATAGACATACCCTTTACAATATTAGTGTGATGATTAGAGATCGGAGTAGGTAGATTGAATTGGGGTCATTGATCCGAAACATATACAATATTTATATGGACATTCCACCGAAGAACTGGAACCGACCATAGAACCGGTAGGAATTGTATTAAAATGAGTAACATTCTATTCCTCATATTTTTTTTAACGGCGCACAGTCACGATTTCACACAACCCAACTACCAATCAGAACATTATACCTTCCTTAAAATTTTGAATTGAAATCTGGAAATACCGGAATTACTTTCCGGAAAAATGACTTATCCATGTTATTCTTTCTGTGTGCATTTATGATACAAGCACCAAAAATCAATCTGCCTACTCCGATCACTGATCATGACATAAGATACTCTTTGTCCCGGAAGAATATTCCTTCGGAATAATTTTCGGTATTCACGCGGGCGAAGGCATTGGCTGAAGCTATAAGGCAAGTAAAGTATACTTACCAAAGCTTCCTGTCCTTGTTTCCAAGCTAAATAATCATGTAGACTTCCTATATGCTCAAGCTAATTAGAAGACAGCATAGTTCGCTGGCACACACCGCACGTAACACGCTCGTCGACTGCTGTTCTTGACTTGCGAGCAGGCTTCTCGGATTTCTTTTCATCATTTGAATCTACCTACTTCGATCACCGGTAATGATAAAGGTCGATGAACCTTCGATATTCAGCAGTTGAGTTTGCGGGTATGTTTTTGCGAATTAGACATTTCCCTATTATTTACTAACTAAACAAATTTGTTTGAAAAAATCTCTTTTGTTTTGTGACATTTACTTATGTATTCAGAATTGGTTACTGCTAGGTTGTTTTCCTCACGATGTTTTCCTTCACCGTTTTGAGAACAGTGGGGATGAAATAAATTACACAAAGTAATGCACCTGGCTGGGCTTGAACTCGCGACCTACAACTCGTAATTCGAGGCCGTTACCAATCGGCCACCACTGTTCCTCAACTTGATTTGGGTTACTCAGTTGATTTGAGAAATAATTTGGATTTTTTCCTCGAAATCAACAGATTAGATTTTAAAACAAAACAATAAAAGTGTTGGCAAGTCATTTATTAACTAGTTTCTTGAAAAAATAGTCTGAATATTCTAATAGATTCCGAATAACTGGTATGCCATTCCTACCGTTTCAGAGAATTCTAACGGCTGTCTCCCATAACGAAATCCTTGACCACAATGTTTTTTTTCTATTTTAATGTCACAGTATCCTCGTATTATAATATAAAAAGTCGAACTGATTACCATCGAATGCTAGTTAATATTCATCATCATCTTATTTGGCAAGTTCGTGACGTCACAAGCACAACGTATATTTTTACCCAGATGCGCAAGCGTCGGCGTGGATGCCAAGGTTGTTTTTGTATTTACGTTTTGTTAGTATTACATATTTACGTATAATGAATACAAATACGATCCTCACTTGTTACTTCAATATCTGTGGCAGTCTCAATGTTTGGTTTACGTTGAATCGCGGAAAAAACATCAAGGATATCATGAATTGTAGACATATCTTTGAATCTATTTATATTTTTCAACGCTGTAGAGATAAAACTGGAAGGTTATGTTATAAGAATAGTGTGTGCGGCACAGTTTGATATAAAATGTTAGGTAGGTACGAGTACATATGATTATATCGGCTGTGGTGAAATCAATGAGTCAAATGTCACTTTCGCCAATTTCGGTGATGAGTCGGTACTTAGTATTGAATGGTTCGAACAGGTGATTGTTACGTCATTGTTATATGTGGGTTTTCCAAATGTATATCTGCAATAAGTTTTTATTGATGTCATGATTCTAATTTTAATTTACACGTCCCTGATAAGTAGCTAATCAGAGATAAAAGTAGGTATCATCTGGTTTTATTAATAACCCGTGACTCTAAAAATGAATGGCTTGCGTACGGTGAACAATGGGTACCTTGCCGTCCGATCGTCCGGTTACCGTCCGGACCGAGCCCAAGTCGTCGATGGTGCGTAGTGTTCCACGCGCACCTCGAAGCGATGTCAGTAACCGTAGGGGCACAGCAGGTGATGCGAAAGAGATCCCCGGGGCCCTGGAAAAATGGCAAAGAAGGAACAGGAGTGAGTTTTTCGTCAGTAAAGGTCTGACACTATCTCCTGCTCTGCCCAAGAGCGGGTGATGTCATTAGATGATTTTCCCACCTGAAAAAAAGCACTAAAAATGAAAGAAGCTTTAAAACCTCTGGTAGTGAAAAGTCTGGCTCCTATATATGTCTTTCTTTTTTTTTGAGATAGGTAATCATTATATATTTCCTGTCAATCTTGAGAGGAGTCAGACTTTTACTGACTACAACCAACCTGTGTTCTTCAGATACCCTTTGAGTTGCATGGTCGACTCTTTCGAATCCCAGAGATCTAGTAAATCTCTAATAGGTGTTGTATTTGCCTGAATTTCTTTGAGATGAGTATTTACTATGATTAGAGAAATGTAAAACACTTATCGGATACATAAAGACTACAAATATCACTTGAATAATCAGTTAACAGAAATACAACATAAAAACAAATATTTCTGACGATAGTCAACTCTTCTGATGTTGTTTTCACAAAAGAAAACATCCTTTTAATTCCGAATTGTTTCAGAAATCACGCATTGTTGGTGATGTTGATACAAATACACTATAATTGTTTTGTTGAATCACTCTCACATTCGTAGCCAAGTTTAAATACGGTAATGAACTAATGTGAACGTCACTGAAGCTTGTCGTATTGGAAAATCAATTACTATCTCAGTATCCAATGACCCAAGTCGTTGATTTAATTGTTTTGATATTACCGGTAATAAAAAAAATACTTATGAATAGTAACGTACTCTAAGCGTAGTTAGGTTATGTATATTCGTATTCAATATAGTTTTAGTTTGTTAAGGATTTTCATTATTTCTATCTTTTAGTATTCATATGTAATGTATGATTATAAACTACTGACCTGCCCCAGCTTCTCGTGGGTGTTGCAATTCTAGTCTTTCTGTACTATAATAAGCATATTTATTTATAAATTGAAATCTTTCTCATGAATCACTCGGTCTATTGGTGAAAACCATATGAAAATCTGTTCAGTAGATTTTCAGTTTTGACTCACAAACGCGGTAGGGGATTTCGTTTTATATTATGTTAATAAATAAAATAATAATAAGTAATAAAAAATAAAAGTGTATTTAAAATAGACCAAACTAAAAAACAAAAACATAGTACATTCTGAAATTGTCCTGGAATGGAAAGAGATTAAAATAACGTTAGTACTTACAGATTGATATCAATTTAAGCACGTTTATTGCTCCACAAAAATAATAGTTTCGATATACTTCCCAGGCTATCGAATTCAAACGATTTGTTTGTTATTCGATACCACCGGCAGAGCAATCTTGGCATTGACGCTAGATCTGAAATATTGTGGAAATAACATCTCTAAAAAATATGAACCCTTCTTCTGGCGCAGTGGGGTAATAAGATCCTTTTTTGAGAGTTGAGCGTGTCGGACTTTTACAGACTAAAATCTTGTGTCCTTCTGTTTGTGCCCTTTGGGTTCCAAGATCACGCTATCCTTTTCATCATGCATCGTTGCGAATAATCGAAATAATTTACACCGAGTATCGATTCCATCGATACAATCGGCAAGATAATACAAGGAAAACTGTACAAAATGAATTGTTAAAACCTGATTAAATTTAATTGTACTGACCTTGATACAGATTATAATTTACAACTGAAAATAATCATTTAGACGCTTCCTAAAATGTTTCTGAATTGTAGTAATCTATTTTATTTTTAACAACTTATATTGCCTAAAGCACAATGATCTATTTATATAAAACTAGCTTCTGCCAGCGGATTCGCTCGCGTGAAAGTAGGTTTCTCCATACAAACTTTGGACCCCTGTTTTATACCCTTGGGGGGTGAACTTTGGAAAATCCTGTCTTAGTGGTCGCCTACGTCATAAACCTTATGCGAAATTCCTAGTCCCAGTAGTTTCGACTGTGCGTTGATATATCAGTCAGTCAGTTTCTCCTTTTATATATATAGACGAGAAACTGACTAGCATATCAACGCACAACCGAAACTACAGGTTCTAGGAGCGTGAAATTTGAATAAGGTTTCCTTTTTAAGACGTAGGCGAGCATTAAGAGAGGATTTTTCAAAATTCACCCTGTAAGGGGTTGTGACGGGGGTCTAAAGTTTGTATGGAGAAATCGACTTTCACGCAGGCGAAGCCAGTATTGCCTTTTTTTTAGTTTATATAAACCAGTGCTTCACTGCGATCCCACCTGATGGTAAGCAGTGATGCAATCATTGATGGTGAGGCCTAAAACGTATTCTGAGTAACAGAATTTATTCATCATAATTATTTTATTCATATTAGGAATTATTTTATCCATATTACCACAATATGGATAGTGGATAGGATAGTACCATAATCAGCCTTTTTAATGTTCCCACTGTGCGGACTAAGGTCTCCTCTCTCTAAGAGAGGGAATGGGCCGTAATCCACCACGTGGGCCCAAAGCGGATTGGTGAATGTTACATGTCTTCGAATTTTTGGTTCTAGGACATGCCGGTTTCCTTACGATGTTTTCCTTCACGGTTTTGAGAGAGAGAAGAGTGGTGATGAAATAAATTACACAAAGTAATGCGCCTGGCTGGGTTTGAACCTGCGACCTACAACTCGTAAGTCGGGGCCGTTACCACTCGGCCACCACTGCTCTACTAATAATGGATAATAATTACTTTATTATTAATAATAATAATTATTTTATTTATTTTATTATCATTAATAATAATTATTTACACCCAAGAGCGCGATTTGTCATAAGATGATTTTCCCACTCTATAAAAAAATAAAAAAAACTCTCCACATATTGGCAATATAATGAAAACAATATTCGTTTGTTCTGTTTTGACCACAAGTTTTATGAAATCGCTAGTTCAAAGTTCAAATACAAAAACTGGTGTTGTGTTCATAACAATATTTGCTCTGTTTAACGTTATTTACCCACCCGAAATTGGGTTTTCTCCAAAATAAAGGTCGCGATATTAGTTCCTCTACAGTTTTCCACCAATAATACTGGCTTAAAATTATATTTAGGTTATCTTGCTATCGACTGATAAAGCCGAAAGACTTTTCGGCTGACCGTAGATTGTAGCAGGACCTAAGGCCAGGGAACTTACCATGACGTTAAAATGTCAGTCGTGTGAGTGAGAAAGAAGGATGGAGTTATACAAAATTGGTTTTAGTACATGCGAAACCCGAAACACGTGTCTAGTATATTTATGTAAAGAATATATGTACAAAATTTCATAACTGTATAATTAAAAATCACAGAGTTATAAGCTTGTTGTGTTACCTGGTTGTTTCTTAGAAGTGGTGACCGGGCCATCCGGGCGACTGAGGGGTTGTTTTGCTCCCGCACCCAGCTGTACGCTGGCACCTAATGCCTGTTATGACCTACCATGACCTGTGTTGTACTTAGTGTTGGTCGTGTCCAACTTGTGACGTTTTTTATATATTTATGGGAAGAAATATAACATGGTGTAAAAATGATTGGAATGGATTCAGTTATTGATTCTGAACAAACTGTATTCAGGTTTATTTATTTATGTACACACAAATACTTAAAAATGAAAAGAACAAAAGCAGATAAAAGAGCACAAAGGTACTGCTTATTTCAAATGAAATTTCTTCCAGCAGACCTGCAACAGGAGAGTTGGATGAAAGATGTAGACACAGTGTATACAAATAAGTTAGGTTAGTTAATTTTCGTATATACTAAAAATAATGTTTTGTAGCTCCATCCCTTTAACGGTTCAGTTTAAGTCGTAAAATGGATCACGTTAAGAGCTCGTGGTAGCACTACTGGGGCCGTACCATGACGTGTTGAAATGTCAGTCGTACGAGCGAGAAAAAGGGATGGAGCTATACACCCTATATAGCTCCATCCCTTTAAAGTTTCAGCTTAGGTCGTAAAATGGATCGCGTTAAGAGACCGTGGTAGCTCTACTGGTCCGATCAAGTTATTTTGGAAGCTGCAGTGTCTACCAAATTGCCTAAAACCAGCTTGTGTTGCGTAATTAAATAACTAACTAGCGACTAGGCAGTTGAAACATGTAACATAATTTCTATGCTGAATATTTCAAGGCAATCTTACGAAATCGAGTAATATAATATTGCTTAAACATTTAGATTGTATTAATTGCCTCAATGACGGCATTGGTCAGAGACAGTATCTTAGATACAAGTTATTAAGAGGGTCCTTTTCCACTCGCCTATCGTCAACATCGAGCATGGTTTAAAAGCTTGTTGCTTCATCTCAACGCAATCCAACGCGATGATTAGCATTCGGTAATTTCGTATTTACTCGAATATTTTACAAAACTTGTTCCAGGAAATACGTGTTTTTTTTTAAACCCTTAAAAGTTTTTGAAAAAAATGCCGTTACTTAGAATCTTGATTAAATTTGCAAGGCTTCTATTGTTATACTTTTTGAGTAAATTATGAAGTGTTCATGCAAAATAGCAGATTTTCAGAGGCCTTTACTGGATTAGAATTACACAAATTTATAAATGGATTTCAATAGAAGGCTAGATAATGTCCACAAGATACTATGTTTCCAAAATATCTAATGAAAAATGTGTGATAACGTCATAATATCGCATATCGTCGCAGCATATACTGAGTTAGGTGCCTTTTTGGTCTCGCACTGATTATACCTTTTTTTATTGTGTATCTTTAGTTTATACGTTTTTTCTTTCTTTCTTTCTTTCTTTCTATAATCGCGTAATGTTTGTATGAAAAACTGTGAAAATGTATGTCGAGCTGGATGCCCTTAATGTAGGAAGTAATGCATTTTATCATTTGCACTCAATATCCTTAAGTCCTTATTGACAGTAGAACAGTCTTGACCTGTTTGATAAAATAATATGATAAAGATATTTTTAGCATCATTTGGAGCGTACTTTGTGCATTCGCAGAATAGAAGGTATTGTCAGGTTGAAAATATATTGAAAGGCTTCTGTGTTCTTCAATTGATGGTTTATTGTTAGAAGCACTTTAGTTTAGATATCTTTATATAATTATATAATTATTTTGTATGTGTGTTTGTCACCTAACTCCTTCTAAATGGCTTGACCGATTCGGATGAAATGTTTGTGTGTATATTTGACTGGGTCCCTGGATGGTTTGAAAACACAATTGGACCCAGTAGGTGGTGCTGTAATTGGGTCCTTTTTTTCTGACAAAATGGTAGCTTTCGGGTAGGACAACGACTGCATGGAACGCTGGTGAACCGCCTAGCGGCTTGACAGCCATCCTGATTCCTCTGACATTAGAAAAACATCCCTATTTTTTCTTTCTATCATATTCAAACACCTATTCTATTACACAGAATAAACCTTAAAAGTATAATTATCATGCCAGTTTGCAAGTTAATAAGAACAATGACCCTTTCAATATCAAAGTATATACGTAAGGAATAACATAATTGTTATCAGGTCCTAATAAAATACTAGTTATACACTAATGCGAATTTTCTGTTTTTTGTTTTAGCGATAATAATACTTATAAAATATCTGTATGTTTATTGTTATAATGAGGTTGGGTAACATATGGGTTTTTGATGTTTTTCTTACAATTCGTAAACAAGAATTGTAAGTACACCCACAAAAATATAGTACTTAGTTTTAATAAATGTAAGGAACTAGCGGGGGTACATATGTATTTCTTTTTTTAGCATAGTAGCATATACTATGCTAAAACAAGAAATAAATTTTGTTTATTTGTTGAAAAAAATGTTTTATTTTTTAATGCATATTTTTATGAAAAGAGTAGTGGTCCAGTGGCAACGCCCTTGATTTACTAGTTGTATGACATGGGTTCAGTCTCAGCCAGGCGCATTACTTTGTGTAATTTAATTTATCACTACTACTGCTAAACGAAAACTTCGTGACAGTTTCCTCACGAAGTTTTCGTTCACCGTTTTGTCCGTGAGGTAAGTCCTAGAAACAAAAATTCGAAGACACATGACGTCCACCAACTCACATTGTTCTAGCAAGGTGGATTACTGCTCATTTTCTCTCCCATAAAGGAGTCCGAGTCCAAAGGAGATTGCATTTAGCGGAGATGAGAATGTTGAGATGGATGTGTGACGAGGGTGGATAAAGTGAGAAATAAGTATATTAGAGTTAGAAAGTTGCGCCTGAAAAGATGAAAGAGAATCGTTTGTCTTGGTATGGCCATGTAAAGAGGAGGGATGAATAGAGATATAAAAAAGCATGTTACTAAAAGAGTTGTCAGTATACATGGAGAGGTAGAGGGAGACCAAAGAAAAGATGGATGGATTGTGTGAGAAGTGATATGAAAGAAAAAGGAGTTAGTGATAGCATGACGGGTGACAGGACAGAATGGAAGAAAACAACGTGTTGCGCCGACACCAAATAAAACGGTATAAGGGGAGAAAGATGATGATGAAAGGAGTTCCAGCTGTGGACTGTGAACATTATAAGATTGATTATGCTATGCTATACATATACATAGTACATATTATAATTCCAAGAAAACAAAAACGCGCGTTTGCTAAATTAGAAATGGCCCAGATTTCAGAGTCATTAAACAAAAGCTAGTTTGATTTATAAATGACAGATTAAAATATTTTTAAGTAATAATTATGATTATAAATTATATTTATAAATACGGGAATGTAAAGACAATCAATCAGTTAGTTTAATTTAAATTTGCAAGCATTTCCAACAACAATTAGGGGTAAAACCCTATAATAACATACAGGGTTTTCACTATCAGCTGTAAACTAAAATCCCCTACAATCGAGTGGGCGTAATTGTGCGGATTGTTATCAATAACATTGGTTACCCTTTAATAACATAACGTTTTATTTACAGACGGCTAACTGAACGAGTGAATGAACTGGTACATACGGAGAACGTCTATGTGGAACGACTAAGGCATGTCGTGGACGACTACATCCCCAACATGAGAAAACCTGAACTATCTCCCACCTTCAGATCCTTAGAACCAGAAATCTTCGGCAACATCGAGAGGATATTCAGGTTTCATTCTGAGGAGTTCCTACCAGCTTTAAGAGACTGCGAAAATGATCTCAGGAAGTTAGGACAATGCTTCAGGAGATACGTAAGTGCTGTTTTTGTTTACGTTTTAGTTGAAAAATCTGATAAGTTTTAAATATCAGATAAAAAATGCTTATCTTTTGAACCTAATTTCATAAGTTTTCGTCTTGGTATGTTTTGTTACATTCACAATATAAAGATCACGTAGTTTTCATTGATAAAATTGACCGTTTTCATGATGTATAGTCATATTCTCTGACATAGTAACTGTCTGTACGTGCCGAAAAGCGCATTATTATTTTAAATTTACAATGAACGTCTATTTTTAAACTGACGAACTGCCGTCAATGTTCACCCTAAAATAATTATGTTTCCTAACTAGAGTAAATAGTCAGCGTAATGACCGATTAAGAGCAAATCGTTATAAAAAACATTGGTGTCACGGCCTGGTGGAGCGCATGATTCCATGCCTCCGCACTTCATCGCCGCAACAATACCGTCTTTCTTCACAGTTTTGATCTATAGAAATGGTCAGAACACGGCAACTTTAATGTCCACGGCTCTTATTAAAATGGTTGGCAATATCCATCAACGTGTCGAACGATTATTCACAGCTTTTCCAGCTTACCGCCACATTGACCCTAGTATCCAATAGTTTTACTTAGTTCAATTGTCTTCGGAGAAAGTGTAAGAATTTCTCTTAAATCACCGAGTGTATAGTTATCACAAGCAATCAAACATAATGATTGCGGTATGCGTACGTGACGTTTGATTGAATCAAACCGAATTTAATATAAACAATACTACAAGGCTCTTTTAATATTCACGTTATTTTATTTGCAGGAAAAGAGGTTCAATATGTACGTAATGTACTCTAGGAATAACAAGAGAGCGACGAGACTGGTATTCGAACACAAACAGTTTTTCCAGGTAAGCCCAGTTTATTGCTAGCTATTTTTTGCGACATTCAATTACAACAAAAGGTGAAAGTCGTCCTGACAGCGGGGTATTACAGTTTTTATAGGATAATTAAATGAATACAGTTCTTTTGCCAAATAAATCACAAGTGTTTTTGTTATATATCAAAAGAGTTATCGCTAAAAGTCAGGATTTTAAAATGCGCATCCGTTCATGGGAGTTCCCTATCCATGAAAAAATCCCTATCTATCAGCTTCCCACAAGCAAGCTTATATTTTTAGAATTAAGTTACATAATATTAAATTGATTTTAATTCTAGAATTGTTGTGTTTATAATCTATGGAAGTCGTACGTGCCATTATGGTTTAAATAGTAGTCTTATAGGTAGGTGATATGTTCTCGTATTACCGTAAAAACGAAATGGATTGAAGCATTATCGGTTGGCCGCATCACCGCATGCATGCATCAGTCATGCGCGCAGCTCGATGGACGCTCAGCGTTATTTCCTCATTTCTGCTAAGCGTACGGTGTGCTGATGGAGCTCGCCACTGAACAACCGCCTAACTGTTGGCGCTACCGTTATACATGCACATTCATAGGCATTACTCGGCAGCCACTGCTCAAAAAATAATATTCCGTTACTTATAAACAGTCATTAATTATACAAATGAATTTAATTCTCTCCGCCCGTTGTTAGTGAATGTACTAGAAGCTCGCTCCACGAGTTATTTTTCACATTAGAATTTTCATAATGTAAGTTCTTTCTTTGACCAAAAAGCTAAATATTGCGACATAAACGTCTAAGTTAAGTGAAAGTTTGTATTTTATTATTATAATTGTCGCGCGCCATTTCCCTTCTGTGAACCTTCTCAGTCTACTTGTTCGGATAAAATTCTGCTCCAGTTATCCCACACCTCGATCGCGATCACATATCATTCGACCCAAATTACGCATGAAAGCCGGTGAAAGGCTATAAAATTATATGTATTTACTAAATGTAATATAGCCGCACATCGTTTATATTTATAGCTATTGATCGAATCGATTTGCAATGATTCATGTCTAATGGTTGTTTCAGGGAATACAATTAGAATTAGGTGATCGATTAGATCTGTCAAGTTACCTTCTGGAGCCGGTGCAGAGGATACCGAGGTACAAGTTGTTCCTGGCGGATTTAGTTAAAACTTATTCGAATTATGAGAACGAGAGGTGTGAAACTGAGTCGAGGATATCCAAATTGAGCGTAGACAGTGACGAGACTGGAGGCAGCAATGGAGAGTCTTCGGAAAATGACGAGACCCCTTTGGAGAGTTTGAAGCAGGCGAAAACTATGGTGGAGTGTGTACTAACAGCGGTCGATGAAATCATGGCGCTGGAGAATATCACCGACTGTCCGGTGAGTGAAATATATACGATAGCCAGAACGTTATGAATTAAAGTGCTGTGGATTAAAATTGAGACATGTAAAACATTATCGGTAATAAATTAAGTGTAGATAGAAAGATATCCGTATATAATATCTACAATAATGCTAGTTAGTCATATACAATACACGTTGTTTACCACAAACGTCGGACAATGTACCTTATCTCTCATTTTATCATATCTCGGATAGCTATGTTAGAAGGTAAAGATAATTTTATTATTAGTGTGACGAATTTTACGAAACATCCGCAATATAATAATCGGAGCTTTACTTTGCTATACGAGTATATGCTTTCACCTTATGATAGAATAATATTTACCTGGTAAATAAACGAGAGCAATGTGTTAATAGGGATAGCATTATTATGCATTATTATTAATAACATGTTATTGTAGATATTATTTATATACGCTGTATGAACAATTTGTTATTGTTTACTATTAATGACTGGCTAGTAAAAATAGTAGATATAATTGAATAATTTGGTTTACTAAAATCGTGCATATGCTATTTTCATCCAGCAATATACTCATATAATTTGATGACGTCCCTCAACCGTAACACCCCGTAGGTTTCATCAAAAATCTATTCTATTTATTTCGGTTAGGGCTTTAATTTGATTTGAAACTATTGATCGTTCTTGTTGCAGCAAAATTTGAACCTGCTAAACCAAGGCCGGCTACTGCGCCAGAATGAGTTCTACGCGATGGACACGGCGCGCCGCCGCCGCCAGCTAATGAGGATATTCCTCTTCGACAAGCTCGTGCTCATCACTGTGGTTTACAGAAAGGTCAGTGTCTACTGTTATATCTAGCACAGCATAAATGCTTGTGTGCACATAGAGATAAGCTACCTACACGCCGCAGACAGCAACGTTGCTCTTTTGTGTATTTTTTTTTATCTGGGTATTTTTGCAAAAAAACTACTGCCGTTAGATTTTTGAATAACTAACTGCTAGAAAGGTATTAGCAATCATTAGACTATTAGGTTTTTAGTTAATGAAAGCGATAACACAGCATTCAATGAATGATTTCAAGTATTAATTAGCATTTATTGTAGCCTATGAATATAATAATCATGATAATTTAATGAAGCCTGGAGACATAACGCTGTCTTTAAACGCACTATAAAATTGGTAAGGTAATTAACTAAATGTGGCAATATTAAAATTGCTCTAAAAGGAACCAATTAATACTTCACAAATAGGTCGGCAATGAGTTAAGTAATTAAGTAGCTAATTGATTACATAATGTTGGTTGCCATCGTCTGTTTTGACTAGAAAAGACGTCTAACAGAATTGATCGACAGCCTTGCCCAAAGAAAACTTTGCAGGCATCGTAAATTACGAACTGACTTGTGATAGACGTAAGTATTAATCGATAAACGTCGTATAAAATGAATACCCTATCAGTGAATCGAGTATATCGTATGTTAGTAATGGCCTTGTTAACAATATCGCAGAATAAATTAACCAAACTTTTTATAAAAAGGTTTTGTTAGTTATATTTGATAACGAGAAGTAAATATTTAGATATGTAGATACCTACGTAAGAACGTTAAAGTACATACGACGTGTTTCCCAGGATTTCCGTATGGTGACGGATGTTTATCAGTAAATAAGCAAATTAGAGTAGTACTCAACAGTAATTAGCAATACAGACAATTTGCATTTCGTGTATTCGTTATGCCAGTTGAATTGCAATTTTTATTATTAGATTTCAGATTTAAACAATCGGCAGCCCCACCTCTATCTCGCAGACAAAAACTTTGTTTCAAAACAGCAGTTTCGAAATAAAATAGATAATGCTTGTTCTTTTCTCCTATCAACGGAAAAGTTTGGAATGTTTTCAATTGAATTTATTTCGCTATTATTTACGTATTTTTTAGTATCCAGAAGCTCAATAATGTTTTTTTTTCTGGTAGATATTTTCTTATAATTTCATTGAATCTTTTTGATAGATTAGATTGAACTTGATAATTTCAGTTAAATTGTACTTCATCGTCAAGACGTCCGCTGCTGGATATAGGCCTCCCCCAAGTGTCGTCACAATGACCGGTTCTGTCGCATCCATTGAATTCCTGTAACCCGTACATCCACTTATCCCCACATCAGGACAAACTCGCATTCATTTACCAAACTGTATTCAGAGTATATCTTAGTACATAAGTTATCAAAATGTTGCGACTTAATCATACTTGACCTATATTTTTTGGCATAAACAATATTTACGTCTTTGGGAATATACGTATAGTTTAGAATTGTGTACCTACAATATGATAGATTGGTGTAAACATTAATATTGATAATATGTTTTGCCAATAATTCGACTCCAAATTATTTGTACTTAGTCACTTCTAGTAGACAGAAATAACTGCTCTACAAATATGAATAAACCTCGGCGTTTTGATAAAGTTACAACAGATTAAAGGAGATATAAGATTCATTGAACTGATGACAATGAACTTACGATTTCTTTGATGACTCGAGACAAAAGCGAGACAATTGTAACCTTGTAATATGAATGACAATAAAAGCAATGAGCGTTAATTTAATATCCACAATACGTGTGAATAATGACACATTTGTTAAATTTTGCACTGTAATCTTTTACAACCAGTAAAAGAATTGTTATTAAATGTAACAATTCCTTTATTTGGGCGAGTTTTTCGGTCTAAAAATATTATAATAATTTACACCATAGGCACACCATTCTTTCACCTGACAAGTTGATCATAATTATGATTTAAAGTTATGGAAGAGCGCCATTTTGAGTAGCTAGAAGTATTAATTTACGAGAAATTATGTTATATCATATTAGGATGCTATTTCATATTTAGGGCGCCTTCAAATTGGCCGCAAAGTGCTGTGCGACTGCCGCGTTGCTTTGTCATTCCATATAAATAAAAAAACGCGCGACTGCTGCGCTACACCCGCGCTGCAGTCGCGCTGCACGCTACTTTGTTAACCGACTTCAAAAAAAAAAGGAGGAGGTTATCAATTCGGTTGTATTTTATTTTTATTTTTTATCATTTTTTTTATGTTTGTTACCGTCGTTAATGAACCGATTTACATTTTTTTTCCCTTGAAAGGATCTGGAAGCATTCCAGATTGGTTTCATTCTTTCAAAATCCAGTTTTGATGATTGGATCCATGAGGAATCGGAGGAACTACTCATATATTGTGGGCAACCATATAGTGATTTTGGTATTTTCATCGAGAACTTAAGCATTTACAGTCAAAAACTATCATTTGATAAAGTAGAACTGATGAATAAGACCATAAATAGTCAAAGGAACTTCATCCTCACATAGATATCACAATAAATTAATGGTTCTGAATAGTTACGTGGAAAATGGTATCATCGAAGTGATCTGATGATGATGATGGAGCCGGAAGGTAGGCACAGGAACTTCGTAATTAATCAATGTATCCCAGCCGTGTATGGGCTTATTAGAACTGTCATGAAATGCAGTTTGGCTATGAGGTACTATCGAACAGATCTGATGATGGAGCCAGGAGGTAGTAGGTAGACAATGTAACCTAGCAGTGTTTGGGTTATTTGGAATTGTCATGAGAAATACGCACTCTGTTTATAAGTGTATCGCAACTAAAAAGTGTGAAATAAAAACTTTTTACAAAAAAAAATAACCGACTTCCGAAATTAAAGTTATTTTGATCCTTTTAGTGTTTTTTATTGAAGTCAGTTATTTTTTTTTTGTATTTTTTTTTTTTTTTTTTTGGCTTGGAATAACAAACAGCTCAGCGGCAGCGCTGCCGTCGCGCGGCACTTTGCGGCTAATTTGAAGGCGCCCTTAGTTACTTTTTTTCTAACATTCCGTTAAACCAGTTCCGGATATATTTACTATATATGATTTCTAAATTATAAACGACGGTAAAATTTCTCAGGAATGTTACGCCATTTTAAATTATGGGCATTTCCCGTAATAAATAGATTATGTAATGAAATATGTGGATCAAATAATAATTGTTTGGATGACTCATTTTTATAAATGAGTCACGATTTATCAACGTAACAATATAATTATTATAATTATACCAGTCTGTGCCCACTGTCAACTGATATGATAAGGTAGCTATTTTATGACAAACTTCATGGTAATTCTTTATCGGTAGGGAATTTTTATTTTTCAAGTACATTATTTGAATGTACTCTAATTTTAGGGAAAATACAGTGTTCGTGACTGACTAGAGAGGTTCCTGCACCGGATTCGTGCGGAAGAAACGCCCAGGTGTCACTATTGTGTTGACCGCCCGGAGAACACGCTTGCGGACGGCGAACAATGGGTAGCTCGCTGTCCAACCGTCCGGTTATTATCCGGACCGAGCCCAAGTCGTAGACTTCGCGTACTGTTCCCAGCGCGCTTCAAGAAGATGTCAGCAAACCGTAGGGGCTCTGCAGGGTCGAAGCCTACTGGGGCCAAGGATTTGATTCTGAAAGAAAGCCACCACCACCACCACCACCTATATGTACATAATATGGAATGCAATAAAGTATTTAGTATTGAGACTCGGCTCTGGTACGAAAGGCAACGAAGGAATAGGAGTGAGTTTTTAGTCAGTAAAAGTCTGACACTATCTCGTGCTCCACCCAAGAGCGGGATTTCCCACCTAAAAAAATATGGTCGTGAATTAATATTTATGTTATTGGAGTTCGATAGATGTTAGTAAATGACTCAGTCAAAAATTACATACACTATTTATCAGTTTCATTGAAGATAACCTTTAACATAAATTATAATGCGACGTATAAATTTTGTACGTCAGTAACATTTGTTCCTACAAATATTTGATTATGAAATAATATAAAGCCATGCTCACTTTTTTAAAAACACTTTTATTAAAACTCATTTCGCGTTTATTCTTTATTTTGAATACAATATATGCAAAGTTTTGCTTAGATTCGCTAAAATACCATAATACCAGTATTGGCAGAATAAAATTTCTTTACACAAACGTTAAAAGCGCTTTATTCAATACTCAACTTAGTCCGAGATGCCTTTGAAGTCGTTTAGAAATCAGTCAAGGGGTGACGTTTGAAAGAAAGATGACTTGCCAAGTATTGACTTGAACGCGCTGTATTTGAAGTCGGAAACTAAAGAGGTTTACATTCAGTTATTGCTCGTTTCAGTCTGTATTACAAGCAGTTACTATTTTTTATTTGTACTTTTAATTTAATAGCATCCGCTGCCACTTAACTTGCATCATAATGAGATATTGTGCGTCGGACGTTACGAAGTGTTTATGATGCCAGGCGCGACGCACTGGCGTCGTCGCTAGCGGAATTATCTGTATTCCATCATTCACTATTCGCGTACAGCTTCATAGTTTTGATATAAGTTTGTATCATTGTCGACTGCTGACTATCTCGAATTTAATATAACAAAGGATTTTGTTCTAAGCAACCACTCCAATACCACTCCAATATTTTAGTCTTATCTCTGGAGCTAAAATAATTTTCGACACCGCAGAGATTTTCTACAAATTCAAAGTAAAGGTTTGCAGGTTCTATGACCATGACATTTTGAATGAGTACATAGTTGGTCATTGTCACGAACGTTATCGACGCTTCTTCAAAAAATAATGTATATTAGAAGCTAGAGAACACCCAAAGCAAATTGAGAGATATTTTTGTAATGAAGTTTGTACACAATGGCAATTGTAGTGGCGAGAGTTAAATGACCTTGCCAATGCTACGGAACGACTAATTTACCACGCATCGTCGATTTCAGCTGTTTGATGGTACAGGAAGTACGTAATACTGGGAGATGGTCGCATTGTACACATGTCGCTAATATCACCATAAATGTAATTCTAAAACTGGATAGAGTCACACTCAAACAAGCTTAACTGACCTTTCGTCCAACGATTCAATGACTCTGATTTACATTTTATTTTATGTAAAAATAAACTTGACATTGAATATCTGCTCTTGATATTAGGTTGCATTTAAGTAAAATGAGATTAAAAACAATAAATTTAATACAGTAAGCTACGTAAATTCTATTTTTGTTGGGTGTCCTTTTAAATGTTTCATTTCTAATTTGGTTTTATGATAGCAATTATGTTTTAATAATCGTTGTCTGTAAATGGTCAGGGTCGTAGCTACCTATTTTGGTTTGAAAAACAAACCTTATTTGGTAAAACTTACGCAAAATAAACAAACTAAACGATAAATTTAATAATTTTCAGCAACCGAGAGTGGAATACTTCATCTACAAGGACGATATCCCTGTGGATGATTTGGGGATAACGGCGAAGGAGCACGACCAGCATAAGTTCACGATCTGGTACAAGAAGAGGAACCTCAAGTCTTACAAGTTGGAGACCAGCGACCCCACGATCAGGAACGCGTGGGTCGATGGCATCACGTCACTACTGTGGGTGCAAGCCATGCAGAAGAAAGGTACGAACTAGAACAGTTACATTTTCTCTTATGGTTTCGTTTCAATCGATCATATTATATGCGGTTTATTGTGGTCTGCTGAATCTAGATTCATATTGAAGAAACGGCCAGTGTTCCATTTTTAGCGGTTGTGGCAAAAAGTTCAATATATCGAATATTGCATATACAATTATTTGACGCACATAGGCAAGCTGTGTCAAACGTCGTTGCACTCATAACATTAAGTATAAGGCTTGCTGTGAGAATCTGGTTTTGCTTGGAAATCATAACCTCGGTACAACATGAATGAAAGAACTGGTTGTGTTTGTGTGAGCAAGAGTAGGACCAGTTGCCATAAGTTATGTACTGGACACGGTAATTAAATAAGATAGTTAAACGATACGGAGAATAAAAGCAGAAATCTCGGATATAGGCGTTTGAAAGGTAAAGATGAATCCAAGTTGACCGAATCGAGAAGAATTGGGGCAATTTTTTTACACTACTCATAGGTTGACGTTGTGGTCGACGATGGAGTACTTCTAGAAGTAACCTAGTTATTCTTGACTTAAAGTAGTAGCTATCAGGAAACACAGACTCCGGCAGGGAATTCTATTCTTAACTGTACGTACAATGAATGTGTGCCTAAAAAGTTTTGCGCGTATGGGTGTAATGGTGCATGTACCGGTGGCTCATAGCCGTACTGGTGGTCTCTTGGAATAAGGTTATGCCGGTCCAAAACCGACAGACTAGCAACTCTGCGTCGATGCTCTAGACTTCAAATCTTCGACTCGACGAGTGCATCATTAACAATGATCATCTTATAGATACAATAAAAAAAAAACAGTTTTTAACAAAATTCGTCGCAATATGTATAACTAGTTATATGGATATTTAACTGGGCCTTATTTCATCTCTACTAACATTTACAGTAATATGGCTGAAATATCATTTTACCCATCTAGATAACGTGGTATTGTTTTGGGGTAATTTATCAGCGTTGGTTAAAATGTAGATGTTGTTCAACGATTAGCAACGATACGCAAACATCAATATCACGTTGATAAGGGCTGAGCGTTGAAACAATGCACTGACTAATGATGCAATTTTAAGCACCTAGGTACATACCATTGTGTGACGAGTTATATATTCAAATTATATTTATTGTCTAAATATTCTACGTTGTTTGGTTTGCAAAACCTGTTGTGTTATATATTTTCTTTGATTCCGTCACGATCTGTTAATGACCACTCGCAAATACTGTTCTTGTCTCTATACTTCACTATTGTGCTTTATGGAAGTTGGTCGCGAAAACAAGACACGTCCTATTGTAAAAAATGCAAAGATGAGTGTAGCTATAACATTACATACACAGGTGGGTGCGACGAACTAGTCTGTCTTAAGTCGATAAAATATTGTCACGGTTCAAACATTGCGTACGTCAGTGTAACGCTATATTGTCCGTGTATGAACATTCCCCGTATGCACTCTCAGTAGAAAGTATTTATATCTACTAAAGCAATTGGTAATAAATCCAGCTTTAAATTAATGACCGAGGAAGCTTATTTTTTATTAGTTCGGTAACCCATCTCTCCATCGATGACCATCAAACGTTCACGTGATGTTTTGATATCTATAAATGTAATATTGATTGATATTACTGTGCTCACATCTTGTTTGAATATTATTTTCAGTCATCATGACCAACATAACGTTACATTAAGATAAGTAACATTAACTTGGAGCTCATTTCTCACAAAGAAATTCGTTGAGTCCATGTGGCACGCACGCCGAACCAAACTAATTCCCGCATAGTTAATGCGAACAAACTTTTTAATTGATCGTCATCTGCTCCCCGTATTATACGTGACGGAAGGAGCGGGGCTCTTTATCACAGGCTGACGCACGCGGGGTCGATGACACACTTTTTTATTGGACACTCGTTGGCAAGTTGCATGTGCACTGCGTTGCATTGCGTCTCGTCTGTGGGAACGTCAGGAACTCGACGTTTTTCTTTGACGCCAATGTTTTGTAAATGCAAACGAATATGCAACGATCGCTTTGTTTGATAGTTTACCTAAACAAAATTAAGTATCGGTTGTAGAATTAACAACACGCTTCACACGTTTCTACGATGCTTATCTTTGTATTATTTATTCGTCTTTGAAGAACGTCTGTATTATCTAACTTGAACAACCTTTCCTTACGGATAATTAGATAGGAGTATCACAAGGGAATGCTGCGACGAAAGTACGATCGTTTTGAACTCTCGCTGTTACAATGCCACATTTCTCGCTGAGATTACGCCGATAAGCGTAAACTGGTGTTTAAATCTTTCTGGTAACGCGTTTCTTTGTTACCCAGAGCTATTTAGCGACAATTACTATTTCCTCAAATGCACAATGGGCTTTGTCTATTTCAAAATAGGTAGCATCGAGACGGACTGGACGACGTGATGTATATGCGGATCATGTGTGTGGTGTGGTGACCAAGACAGTTGGGTTTTATTGTTGTCTTGTCGGAGTCCATTTTGCGTAATTACGTGAACTTTATCTAAACTATCGTTGGAGGTGACGGACACTCGATCGCGTTCTATTATTGTTCAACAGTTGAGTTTATTGATGATAGTGTAGTTTGAGTTGCCTCCCTGCCGGCCGATGTCCGCTATTATTGAATTTTCGTTTAACAACAAGATCGCTGGTTCTCACAGTTTATATTTGATACTACTGATACTTCATAGTATCTACTTAGGCGCTTATAAGCAAAGGTTTTTTGACGATAGAAAGAAATAGGTTGTTTGTGTGAAAAAATGAGGCAATACGACTTGTCACAGATTTGAGATTCTGGACTGATTTTGTTATCGTATTAATTTAATATCCAATTATTTTAAAAAAGACTAATTTTGTAGTTTTCAAATATGTACGTTCGTTTGTAAATATGTAATGTATATTTGTAAGTATTCAAATTTCAGTTTAAATTTAACAACGACAATATGCATTTCTCACTCGAATTTTATCATAATATACATTCTTTCCGATTTCTGTAACCGCACCGCTTGATGATGTTTTTTTTCTTTGCAAAAGTTTACGATAATCATTTGTCAATGGATCGATCAACGACCTATCAAAGTCGTCTACACTGGCGATTAGCAAACCATACTGAGGGTAGTCATGCATATTTACTTAACAATCGTCAATGGATTACAGACATCGTTATATTACTCTGAATGGGGTATGGTGTGAACGTTTTCGCGGAATCGTAGGCTTTATCAACAATCTTATCAGTATCGCTAACGCAGTCAGGTGTGGTTGAGATAGCAGCGGTGCTTTATTCTAAATCACATTCTGAAACTGTTGTTGTATCGATACTCATGAATATGACGCCAATATAAGGCCAATAACGTTCATACTTTTTGTTCTCACTTCACTTGGCTTGTGGGCTGTTTGTGAATGCAATATACCCCATTTTATGAAATAAAAATAGATCATACTATTCATTTTGATGGCTCTTTAATAGCCAGTTGAAGGATTAAACGGTAACTAGAAGGAAGAGGGCAGCATCTGCGGGACTACTAAAAATACCATGTTTTTGAAAGGAGTCGCGTTATCATGTTTATTCTCCCAGTCTAGGTGAAGCAAGAGGGATAGTCAGATTCTTACTGATTAAAATCCACCTGTGTTCTCTTTGAAATAGCCTGCAACAAAACTAAGCCATCAGATATTTATTAGATTTAATTGTAGTGCGTAATGTTGCATATATTTGATTCTGAAGATGAATGTTACAGGAAACCAGGTAATGGGAACTTGTAGTATTTGTGTTTGAGGGAATGTAACCAAGAGAGTTGAGGAAAACAACAGACATATTTGGCCAATGATTAAAATATTTAACAAGTATTATCCATAATGATAACACAACTCGTTAACGTGATAAATAGTACATTTACACAATTTAGAAATTCATGACATACCGATATAATTTATCTGAGATATGCCATCCATTTGTAATCTATGTGTCTGCGGTCAGTAGATGTACTTATTGTAGATAATGTACATAATTTAGATATTAATATCGATAGAACCTGTTTCATCTCAACCTTCGTTCAACATTATCAAAGTCTATTTTTATTCTACTTTGTTGCGACGAACTTGAAGGTAAAGAAAAGTTATTTAAATAAGATTCATCTAAATTATTTAAACGTCGACAATTGCTTCAGTTTTGTTTTGACAAATGAGATGTCATTAATGTCTCTTTGGAGGAAGTTTGGAGATCAAAAATGTATAAATGTCGTCTTCATAAATTCACATTACAGTACATTTATTTGCTAGTCATTTGTCGTTTGGTGTAATTTGTAAACCTGTCTTTTGTTCAATACCTTAATGTATTGATGACTAATGTGGTTGGTGCAATGATACAATTAGATTTCTTATGGAATCTTCTTCTGATAACAAATTATTTTCGATTTTCAGAACTACTTCTACAGCAGAGAAACAAGAGAATATCGATGGTGTCCATGAACAGCGAGGAGTCGGTGGAATCAGATAGGAATGAAAATGACAAATGTAAGAATCCAAACAAAATTCTAATAAGTAACACTAACAATAGATACGTATGTCTTTGTGATCCGATAAGGAGTTTCGCACAGCGGACTTTGGACGCAGCTAATGAGTCTTATGTAGATAGGACCAGCCTAACTCACATAAGCCGGTAATGTCAATGTGTCATAGATTTTGTAGCATCTTTTGTGACATACATATGTCATAATATCGCAACCTAGACATTGTTTTGCATACCACAATAAGTGTGTCAGGACTATCGGGTCTCATACGTACATAGTTACTTTCGTACACATTGGCCATTACTTATGGATTTGTAGAACACGTCGTCTCTAACTGTAATTTAACAGCATTCGATTCGTGTTACTTAGTTTTTATGTGATTAATTATTATTATTATTTCGATTTCTGATTATCATACAAGAAAAAAAAAATATCATACAAGGAAAATTATGCCATTATATTTGAGTCGTAATAAAGTTGCAATTTGGAGAACACTTTTGAAGATAATCTTAAATTAATTGTAGACTTTGTTGTCGACTTCAAAATTGCGTCATCTTGGCATATAAGTGAAATGACGCATCAAAACAACAAAAGATTTAAATCTACATCAACGATGATAATAGATATTTTTTGGTAACATCCATTTTTTCTAGAAGTCGAAACTTCTGGAATATGCACGCCTTTTTGTGTATGTTTGTAAATAACACACTGTAAAGTACCTGGCCAAAGTGACATTTCGAGTTTTAGAAAAAAAAAAACGTCTTTGTAGAGCGTTGTCTCTGTCACTCACACCAGTATGACAGTTTTATTCTAAAATCAAAATTCAAAATGTTTTTATTTCACATAGACCTACATGGGCACTTATAAAACGTCAAAAGCTAGTGGACGGTTCCAAGAGGAACCGTCCACTTAAACCGTCCAATTAAAAGAGCCAAGAGCCA
This sequence comes from Mythimna vitellina, assembly GCA_949316375.1. Taxonomy (NCBI): domain Eukaryota; kingdom Metazoa; phylum Arthropoda; class Insecta; order Lepidoptera; family Noctuidae; genus Mythimna; species Mythimna vitellina. The sequence continues at coordinate 11,147,406 of OX438691.1, read as the reverse complement.
AGAGGCTCTTTTAATTCTAAGGCTCGATATGTCAAACTAATTCCCGGGAACTGTCACTTACACTGAGTACCATCTCTGCTGCAGGTCTGTTAGATGGTTTCGTTCTCGTGAAGTTGCACCAATGAATTGCTTTGTAGGTCAGTAAAGTTTAGGCACGCTTCCAAGCATTACACCTTCTTATATCTGCTAAGCTTTCAATTTCTTTGCCTTCGCTTTTGTGGATTGACGGGAGAACGGGATATTAAATCATAGAAAAAAATGCTGATTGAAATATAAGAATTCACGTTTTAAGTGTAGAAACAAGTAAAAATAGCAATAGCAATTTTTTTTTCAGGAGGGAAATCATCTAATGACTTCTCCCGCTCTAGGATGGAGCCTGAGGGTACGTCAGATTGTCAGTGACTAAAACCCTCTCCTGTGTTCCTTCTTTGTCTTGCGTTTCCCTTTCGGAAGCGAACCCATGGTCCCAGTAGACTTCAGTTCTTTTTAGCATAAGATATATGATGAGCGAGCTTGCGGACGGCGACCAATGAGCGCGTCTTCCGTGAAGGCCACGGTCTACTGTGTGTTATATTCTAGACGCATCGTAAATATGTGTCAGCATAATTAACGTGGACTGCTTGGACCAATTCTGGCCAGGGTTTCGGGAATGTTCAAGAGCCATTGCAACTCTGGAACGTGAAGGGTAACTAAAGGAACACGGGTGGGTTTTGGTCAGTAACAGTAACTCTCTCGCTCCAATCAGAACAGTAGAAGTTATCCGGTGATTACCCATACCAAAAATTAGAAAAAAATAAATTAAAACGCGGTCAAAGATTTGGTCTCTTTAAAGTCCGGTTTGAAACTATAGTTGTAATAAAGGAAATAACAAAGCATGATTTATTTCTTAAAGTAGAATCGATAGTAACAGCATGAGTGAGTTGTAGTAAGCAATATTAGAAGAAACTTAATCCCATAGTATTATTATAGAAATCAAAATAAAATAGTAATAGTCTTAAATCCAGTGGCGTAACTAGGTGACTAACGGCCCTGGGGCAAAAAAAAAATCTGTTGCCCTTTATTTTTACGTGAGAAATATTCTTATTATTATTATATTTATTTAGATTTCGAAGGTGGGAAAATTTTTTGCTAGTTGGTTAAGAGATTTGCTAATCAGGTTTTGGGGGCCCCCCGAGCTTAAAGGCCCCAGGGCGCAGCTCTGCCCAGCCCTTCGGTAGCTACGTCAGTGCCTAAATCTTTTCGTATAGGTTGCAATCAATCGGCTAGTCATCTTTCTATTTAAAAGATTCAGAATATCTAGTCTTTCCCATTTTTCCCTCTACAATATATAAATCTAAGATTTAAATTCAGCATTTCTTAACACTTGAATTATTGAACGGCCTAAGCTATCGACTCCAAATATTTGTAGGCCGAGGAGTACCCTGTACAGAGCTTACTTTAGCCGACATCCCTTCCACAGCCTTGAAATAAAACTGACATCTTTTCTCACTTAGCTTTTCTTACTTGGCTATATTTTGTTCAACGTATGTATTGTTTTAATAGACTTACTTCGCATATGGTTCACTTACTTTTTGGTGGCAGACGCTGGGTTATTTATCTTATTTCAATAATAGTTCCTCTTGTAAATGTTTTCGATATCTTACTTATGTCGATGTTAACTAATACAGTGATTTGTCAATTCCAGATAATTCTCTGCGAGGAGTGCCAGGAGAGTGCAAGAGATTAGGAATCGTAGACAAGAAAATAAGAAGAACTACCTGGTACTGCGAATGAGTCCCACTTGATAACACATCTGATTCACTTGACTTCCTTGCAAAAGGAATAGGACTAACTTCCCAACATCACACGCCAGGGGAATGTCTGTTTAAATGTAGCAATGTCGCTCAAAAATATATGAACAAATTTTGATGAAGTGATGTTAAATTATGGCCAGAATTTTGAAGAATTAATTTCAAATTTCTGATCGACTGATACGGATACCATTGAATCCTTGTACTTGGGATTTTAAACTTAAAAATCACAATAATTATATAAATGTGTTGTGTTTAAAATGAACGTGCTTTTGTACAATACAATTACTACTGCGCTAACTTGAGAATAGTTTAACAAGTTTAAGTTAAAATAGATAACAAAGAAAAACAAATCAAAAACACCTTTGTAGTATTAGAGAAAAGTTGGATATTTCTTGAAAGTCCTAGTAAAGAATTCAGCATTAGTATATTTAAATTCAAAGAGTACAGGAGTAAAACTTAATATTATAGTGTAGTAGATAAATCCAAAGAAAGATTTTATGGATAGTGGAAAATAAATGCTAAGATTTATTGAAAACAGCAAAACGAGAGCAGAACTCTAGCAGGATATAAATAAGATATAGCCAAAGCATCGCAATAGAAATTTTACGATATGTACGAGAAATGTGATAAAACGTTATTCGAAAATGTATTATACTTTATGTTATTATGGTAATTTCAGTCATTATTTTATGGGACGTATATTGTTACAGTGTTATTTAGTGTTATCCTTTTTGTAAATAAGTATTATTGTATAAATAAATAAATGTATATCGTCCGAAGTAAATTGAATAATGTAAATTTTAAATTAATTACCCATATTAAATAAATGTATTATTTTCATCATGTGTTTATTTAATTTTGTAATTGAAGATATTTCCTATCACACCACAAACAATTGCTATACGTCTATAATAATGCATGATGCACACTTAATATAATCGGATACTTTTATTGTGTTCTCTTTAAACCCTAAAGTTATGTTCAAATAATAATATTGTAGAGCCTCCTTCATCAGAGGGTCTAGAACTGGTGCATAATAAATAAAATAAAGTTATAATAAATAAATAAAATTTTAATCAAGTATAAAGTCAAAGTAAAATTATTATTTATACATCTATTCTTATAATAAATCTGTAGAAGTGAAAATTCTGTACATTGAAAATATTAAAAAAATAAATGGCAAAAATGTGATTAAAAACATTTTTGTCTGTCTGTTTGTTGAGGCAAACACCAAAACACCACCACGCAAAAACTACTGGTTCGGTTACGATGAAACTTAGTATAATTAATCTTTAATATTCTGGGCAACACACTGGGTACTTTTTATCCCGGAAAAGTATATACAATAAAAACAAACTTAATTTTGCAGTTCGAACCCTAAACCCGATTACTGTACCAACCGCAAATAATAAGTTTGTCGTAGGTTACGTCACCCGCAGTGGAGTTCACTAAGGGACGCTCCACACGGCTAAGATACTATAATATTTTATCTTAAGATACAATATCACTCGCCATACAATTGTATGGCGAGCGATCTCAATTGTTCGTCGTGTGTGATAGTTCATTGAATTCAATGAACTATCACACACGACGAAGATAATAAATAATATTTCATATTTTCGTACCTCAAAAAACCTAATGAAACCATTTTCGACTTCTACGCTGATGAAGTCGCGGGCAAAAGCTAGTTAATAATAATCGAATAAAGTTTAATTCTAATTGATAGATTTGCTTGATCTAGGTTAATAAAAACCTGAATTTCAGGCCACCAATTTACATTAAATATTTTAAAAATAATTCGACAATTTGATTAGAAGCTAAATTAAAAAGAAGACGATATTTTCAATGACAAGTTACTATTTGAGTATATTATTTTAAAACTAGAATATGTAAAGATATATTACGTTTAACACACGCCTAACAGTTTAAGGTATTTTGTGACTAACTTTAATTATTCTTTTTTGTCATTATATATGTGGAAGCTTGGAATTAGCTATTTACTGTTATCATTATGTTGTTATTAGCCTGTAAGCTTTCCTAAAATATGAAAAATAAAATAAAATAAATAAATAAATTGAAGAATAATAAAATAAACAATAATTCGGGTTCTAGAAAAATAGGGTTGTCAAAAGAGATTAGGAAGGTCGTCAGTCAAGCCGATAGACACGAGTAATTTTATTACAATAAGCGAAATAGAGATTTGCTCCTATAGAAAGGAGGCCTGAGTCCCAGCAGTGGGAATATTAAAAAAGGCTGATTATGCGAAATAGTAATTTGTGAGGAATTAATGCTATAGTTTAATAATAATAAACCTTTCCTTTATCTACGGTCTTGGTCTTAACAATATCATGTTGTTAATTATGAAGTGGCTGATTGGTTTGATTTTACTTTTACTTTATTTTGTTTAATTAATCAAAATAATTTTATAAATACAATCTAGTAATTTAGAGGTAGTAGTTAGTTGACCCTGCTGTAGAAGTCTGCTGCACGAGAATTGATTAAAGGCTTTACTGCTTCTTCGGAATTATCTGCTCTAGCAAGGCCTAGAGAATGGTGGATGATGAAGAACCTCAAGCTATAGTTCTACTAATTTTGCCAACGTCAGGTGTGTAATATGAGGCCGAGCGTTATCATGAAGCAGTAATGGCAGTCAGCAATTTACTAATCAGGGTTGTCCGACTGTCAGTTTTTCTATCTTATCGGTAAGCAATAACTACTTCTTCAGCTATAGTGAATCATCATCATCATCATTTCAGCCGATAGACGTCCACTGATGGACATAGGCCTCCCCCAAATGTCGCCACAATGAACGGTCCTGTGCGTCTCGCATCCATCGGATTCCCGCAACCGGTTCGGTTCACCTTGTAGGGTGCCTTCCAATACTGCGTCTTCCGGTACGCTATAGTGTATCTACAAAAGACTTAACAGTCATCATAAGCTTTTTCTAGATATTCTTGCGTTTTAGGCACTGTTTTGCTTGCAATTGGATCTAACCAATGTGATGCACGCTTACGACTGTCGTATAGGATTCATTTCTCATCCCAGGTATCAGTCGACTAAAAATTTTCTTGTTTTTATGCCGATTCTTCAAAATTACACAATGGCACTGGCATTTATCGCTGCGCCATTGTGTCAAACCTTTGTGAGGATTAGTAAAAGAGGTACCACCATGTTTTCACTTTCCACCTGACGCAGGTCTTCACCATTCGGGTGTTACCCTTGTGCCGATAGCCGGGCGGACATGGTGGAGGTCTGCCTCGTTTGGGCAGATGAAGCACCACTGTGTCGTCGGTAAGCATTCTGTCTCTGGTTTAGGCCATGGTACGGAGCAATTGGACATGGGAAACAGTCGCCTTCTTCTGCGAAGTAGTAAAGCGAGCGAAGAAGAAGAAGCTCGGTATAAACGTAGAGGTTTCAACAACGTAAGGGTGGACAATCGCACGCCTTATTGAGCTGTTAGCATAATTGACGGTCCCCATTAGGGTTGTTAGCTAACCAGAGCTGCGGGATTGTTCGAAAGAGTTACCTTGACTCTGGAATGTAAAGGGCAACTAAAGGAACACGGGTGGGTTTCAGTCAGTAAAGTCTAGGTAATACGCCGAGAGAAGTTATTTCATTATTTCTCACCAAAAACAATATGACACAGGCCTGGACGTGGGCTTCTCGTTGCGTCGCTTAGTTCATGAGGTACCCACTAGTTAAGATTATATATTTGGGCTATTTACTGCGAATGATTTATTATTGTTTATAGTGCCCTTAACTCTTGTCGAAACGACCATACCGATCTGTTCCGACTTTCGATAACTCGGGTCGCTTATCCAAGAGGATGGTTTTTTTTTAAGTTTGGAGATTCATCCAATAACTTATCCCGTTCTGGGTGGAGCGGGAGGGCGTGTCAGATTTTTACGGACTAAAACCACACCTGTGTCCTTCAGTTGCCCATTGCGTTCTAAGCACTGCTGGGCCCCTTCGGTTTGCTGACATCTCTTTGAGGAGCGCTTGGGACACTACGCGCTGTTGACGACTTAGTTCCGGTCGATTACCGGACGGCCGGACGGCGAGCTACCCATTGCTAGACATCCATAAGCTCGCGTCTACCGTGCTGGTAGTCGGGGTCGGGGTCTCGGCGGCTGGGTCGTGAGGACTGGGTCCCTAACGCGTGCGGCCGCCTCCTTCGCTAGCATTACAGAAAAAGGCGACCGCCAGCCTGGCCCGGCGCGAGGTAGACTGAAATTTAACACATCGATCTACTCAAGATGTATGAAATGACAAGTCACTGCAACTACTTGTGACCCATGGATGCTCCTCAAGTTGAAAGGTAAAATGTACAAGTTCGTGATAAGCCCTATCTTACTGTATGGATTGGAATGTAGGGCTGTGAAAAAGACGGATGAATAAAGATTGCCTATTTTTATTCATCCGTGAAGATGAGAATGTTGAGATGGATGCACGAAGTGATGAGAATGAATAAAGTGAGAAATAAGTATATTAGAGGAAGTTTGAAAGTGGCACTAGTGACTGAAAAGTTGAAAGGGAATTAATTGTTTTGCTACGGTAATGGGAGATGAAGCTCATGTTACTAAAAGAGTTATGAGTATACGTGTGGATGAATGGAGAGGGAGGGAGAGAACAAAGAAACTTGATTTGAATTGAGAAGATTGATTGTGAGAGGAGTGATATGAAAGAAATGGCAGTTGTGATAGCGTGATGAGTGATAGGATAGAATGGAAGAAAAAAAACGTATTTGAACCGACCCCAAATAACACAGGTCAAGGACAGGAAGATGATAATGATTAAAGGTGCTTTTCGAACCTCGGCTGCAGTCGCGCAGCTGCAGACTGCTTTGTGTATCCGCCGCATGTGCTGCCTGCATCCGCAGCCTGAAGTCGAGGTTAGAACAGCACCTTTATTATGGTTTTTGACACTGACACCAAATCTCGACGCTAGCGCAGTCATGGTTTGTCGCAGGTGAGTAAGCTTTCAGTGTTGCCCTTAGTTCGTCATTATAAACTTTCTTATTTGGGCGGTCACAGGGTTCGTTTGTGTAAAAATTTCCTGTACCGAAGCGATTGAACTAATATCGTATCTTTGTAGCATTAGGTCCATAGACAGCATTAAATTGCTTGCCCTCTGCAACGTATTGTTTGCACGTCGACACTTATATTATGAATAACACATACTTAAAACCTTTTTTCAGAGATTCCGTTAGTTGTAAAAATGTCAATATTACAGAAAAATCTAACGAAATGAATAACTAATTTTAAAAACAGAATAAAATATATTTTATTTAAACTTATAATTCTATGTCAATCCAAAATCATCGTAGCTCGAAGGTTTCATAAAATGGCGACTTTCAAATTAATTATGACTACTATTTCCGGACAGTTCGGCGGCTTTACAGCTCTCTGAAACTGACGTTAAACATCTTCTGTTCTCTGATAATGTCAACTGAAATGCTTTTGTAGACATTTATGGGCGTTTCTACCTTTTATTATTATGTTCTCCTGGTCACTAGTGGCTTACAAGGATTTACAGTGGCTGCAAACTGTAGGATTTGAAATATAACTTTGGACGATACAGTGTTATACTATTAAACATGCATTTGTATTGTTCTTAAATAATTTTCTTCTGATGTTAAATATCATGAAAATAAAGATCTACCCGAGTTTTCTCTCAATCATGTAAATTTAAGATTATTTTTATAGTGTCAATTAAATTTCGTTCAATCAAAATTAACATTTTGATTTGAGCCGTAAGACTAATAGTGTTAACACACGCTCGAACATAGTACGACGGATATGGTCCATCCGTACCAAGGTCGAACGTGACCCAGTGTAAGTTTAGTCCGTTGTACCAAGTTCAAGCACGATTAAGCGTAAGTTTGGACCGTCCTACCAAGTTTAAGCGTTATTTGGAGTAAATTTGGTCCGTCGTACAAAGTTCAAGCGTGTGTTAATGCTACGCCGAGTCATTGTCGACCTTGACGGACTTGTTCCGTCGTACCAAGTTCGAGTATTATAACGTTAGACAGAGTAAAGGATTGCAATAATTACCTATTTGGTACACCACGTAAATAAAAAATAAAAAATTAACACGTCTATATTCCGATGTAAAAAGCGAACGAGATAAAGCTGAAGCTTTGACTATACTCAAAAATAAAAATATCGGCCCCGACGGGAAAACATTTTCTGAAAATAGACGCGTGCTTTTTATTTTTACATTAGCCTTTTAACGTGTGTGGGTTTAGTCAATGATAGCCAGATTGATACGTATGAGGGTTTATTTTTATTTTTTTCATTGGGAAAACCATCTTATGACATCCCCCACTCTTCGGCGGAGCGGGAGATAGTGTCAGACTTTTACTGACTAAAAACCCACTCCTGTTCCTTTGTTGCCTTTTCTTTCAGAAGCAGACCCTTGGCCATAGGTATGAAGATATAATTTTTTTTTAGATTTACGTGAGTGTGTGTGAATCATGATAGGGAGCAGGCCCATTACTTTGTGTAATTTATTTTATCATCACTGCCCTCAAAACGGTGAAGGAAAACATCGTGAGGAAACCGGCATGTCCTAGAACCCAAAATTCGAAGACGTGACATCCACCAACCCGCACTGGGTCCGCGTGGTGGATTACGGACCGTTTCCCTCTTCTAGAGAGGAGGCCTGAGTCCCAACAGTGGGAACATTATATGCTATATGTGAATCATCAAATTACTTCTCTCACTCAAGGGTGAACAGAGATATTAGATTTTTTCTAACTAAAATCTACCCATGCTCTTTAGTTACCCTTTGCGTTCTAGGACCACCGCAGTTTTTTCAAATCCGGCTGCCCAGTGAGTGATGGACTTTGTTTTGGTAATACAAATATGTTGTCTAGTTATTTTGAGGCAACTATGGAAATAACTGAAGTGTTTTTGATTTATCCAATTAGGACAAAACAATCATGCAAGCAGCACAGGACGATGAGATTCTATTCAGATATTCTTTCAGCTTGATAATGACGATTCATCATCATCATCATCATTTCAGCCGATAGACGTCCACTGCTGGACATAGGCCTCCCCCAAATGTCGCCACAAAGAACGGTCCTGTGCGTCTCGCATCCATCGGATTCCCGCAACCTTCACCAGGTCATCGGTCCACCTTGCAGCTTCCCGAACGCTGCCCAGCCGAGTTGGATTCGACGGTTGACCTCTAATGACGATTAAGTAGAATTATATAGGAAGCCGCAGTTTTCTACAGCAGAGCTAGATCAAAATGTCCGCCGTATATGAGTACGCATTGCAGTTCGTTGCTCTAAGTATCACAACAGGGTTTATGAACAGTAAAATGTAAAGTAGTGAAAACTTTCCTGCTTAGAGCAAAGTTAACCGACGCCAACGTAGCCTTAGTAGCGTGGAAGAAGTGAGAGTAGGTAGGCCAATATATGGTGCTGGGGTTTTTTTTTTGTGGGAAAATCAACTAATGACATCCCTACGCTCTTGGGCGGAGTGGGAGGGCGTGTCAGACTTTTACTGACTAAAAATCCACTCTTGTTCCTTCTTTGCCATTGTACCAGGGCCTCGGGGATCTCTTTCGCATCACCCATGGCCCCCGTAGGCTTCGACCCTGCTGGGCCCCTACGGTTGCTGACATCTCATTGAGGCACACGTGGAGCACTACGCGCCGTCGACGACTTGCACCGTCCGGATGGTTACCGAACGGTGAGCTACACATTGCTCGCCGTCCGCAAGCCCGTGCCTACGGTGGCCGGAAATCGGGATCGGAATCACGGCGGCTGGGGCGCGGAGGCCGTTGTATCACGCGTGCAGCCGCCTTCTTTGCTAGCATTACTGCTTCGTAGAAGGATGCGACCCCCTGCCACTTCTCCTCGCTTCAGACCGTTGCCTGTAACAAAGCCCAGCGTGATGTTGGGTAGTGCAACTGTCATAAGAGCATTAGCAGATGTCGACTCAGGTAAGACCTACTTAGTCAAAATAGCAGATAAGAGTTGAGTGCAATGCAATAGACGACCTACACTCAGCATTGATTGACTATAGGTTGAGAAAAGAAAGAGAGAAAGAGAGGGAGATACAGCTGCCACAAAATTGGATTTTAAATATAGATATTACATTTCCCCATATTTTAGATAACTAAACCAGGTTATTATTTTCTATTTATTTTTAATTAAATAAAATTTTATTTGCATGCATGACTAATGAGATTGTTTTAAAGAGAGATATTGATCTCTCTTTAAAACAATCTCATTAGTCGTAAAAACGTAAAATGAAGTAATGAAATACATTTACCTGAAATCCGCAATGCGAAAAATTATGGCTACGGCTGCGAAGTGGGGCGGAATATTCTACCTGAAGGCTAAATTTTATTGCCCCGCGCTGTTTTCGAACAATTGCATTAATAGTGTATCAACGGAGCGCCTCGCCGACTTCTTTACGGCTATGGAGTCGGGCGCCAGAATACAATTAAACTTTTAATATTTTAACACCGTGAAATCACAATTTGAAACTGGAGCCGTGAACACAACTGGCACAATTAAATACATTTTTATGTCTGTATATTCGTGCTCAGTTCCTATTTGTTACCTTGTATTCTTCACTAGTTTTGAACCTGGTGTACTGCCTCTTTTTAGATATAATTTAAACAAATGAAGTGAAGGGTTTGGTACCTACTGTAGATCATCATCATCATCTTCCTGCCCTTGTCCTGTGTTATTTGGGGTCGGCGTAACACGTTTTTTTCTTCCACTCTGCCCTGTCACTCGTCATGCTATCACTAACTTCCATTTCTTTCATATCACTCTTCACACAATCCATCCATCTTTTCTTTGGTCTCCCTCTCCCTCTACATCCATTCACATGTAAACTCATAACTCATAACCTTCTGTAGAACAAACAAGACAAATGTTTGACCAACTATCAGTTGTGGAGCTTTTCTCACGTCGAATGTACTCGTATTACGTATATAATATACGAAAACTATAAACAAACAGGCTGGTTAACTAGTTCTACAATAAGGAAAAAATTACGAATATTCTATTCTAAAATACAGCCGACGATTATTTATAATACAATAAAATTAACAGAAGACAACACAATTTATCAACAAACTTTATTAAGCCAACAACGATTGGTGCTCAAAATTGGCTCGTTGGTACAAATATACAATTCTTATTATTTTTTTTGTGTGTTCCAAACAGCAGTTTCGTACAAAGAGCAAAATGACGTCTCAGCGGATGGGGTGGTTTACTGCGCCATTTCTCTGAGCCCGACTTGTTTCGACAGGAGTTCTTTGGCGGCGTCTTTAACACTCCCTCGAGGGTTCATTTATATATTCGCAACACGGAGGCGGCAATAAAACTGCGTTATCCTGGTCATTATTTAGTCATCGCCCGGCCTCCTCGCCTACTCCGCGGAAATAAAATGCATTCGAATGACTCTAGTATGTACAGTGCAATTTCATGCACCATCAAATGTACCGTGAGTCGTAACTTTGTTTATGATGCTTGTATTGAAAAACTTTTATATGAAGTCGTGAAAAAATATTCGGTAGTTTAAATATTATTTTTATATCTGCATATGCTTTGAAACGCTTTTGTATAGTCACCATTCTCAATGAAATTGAGATTCAAGTTTGTCTTATATTGGTGTTGTTATTTGTATTGGTTGCAGGCAGTGTACAAAATCCAGAGTTATTTTTAACATTATCGAGAATCGTTAGTTAGGGGACTGGTCACGGCCGGTTACGAGCAAGCCATTTTATGAGGCGGCTCTGGGCGTCGCCGCTAAATCTCCTTATTTATCCGGGAAAACATAAACCGAGGTCTCAGCTAAAATTAATTGGCTCCCACGCTCCTTCTTGGCACATTAACTATTTCAGGGTTTATTGTTTTACGTGTTGTTTTGTAGCTCATATTGATACCTTGTGGGACAACATTATTTTCTACTGCTCAGATACTTAGAACAACTCCATTTTATGTTTCCTGCTTGCACAGAACTGAAGCCTGAATTATTCAAGACCTGGCACTGTGTGTCGTATAGATAATCTTCAGAGCATGTGTTATCCAGACTACTTTACTTTTTATTTTTATGACGGGACCAAATTTGGCGTGTTGCTGAAACGACGGATCATAACCGTTGGACACAGCAACTGTTTGCAATCCTATCCGTAAACCAGGCATTGTTTTGTTCGCAGACAGTCGTGGTGAGAGTGAATTCCAACTTTAAAGCTTTGGATTAAGGATTGTTTTTGTAGTGATACTGTCATTGTTGTGGTTGCATCCATTGGGACCTCTCCTTACTCACACGTGGTGATTTTATTTTAGTCGCTATAAAAAGAGCTTGCTTTCACCTGGCACTTCTTAAAGCGCAGCTTGTGGTACGAGCGGACACACTTCATTAAGGCCTCGGTATTTGTTGCGTTATAAAACTTTCTATTTTTTTTTTATTCCAGTTCTTTCCGCCAGACAGAAAAACGACTTTCGCTGTTGGGAAATAACCTTCGATCCCGACAAGAGAAAATAAAAAGGAATGTTTTAAAGTAAAACACAGGAATATTTGTTTTCTTATCCAGTCTAAATTTGTGCTTACACGACACGTTTCATATAGGAAGGAACGTAACAATGAGCATGAAGTAAAGATCGCACATGCGGCCACTCGGTGCGTTGCCAACTACAACAGATGAGATTGGAGGAACTCCAGAACTATGCACCTGCCTACTGCATACAGAAGTCAACTGAACTTTTTTTTAGTCCAAACATTTAGTATCTGTGCTATTGGAAATATTTTATTGATATTTTACTCAGTTCGTCAGTCCTTTAATATTGGATCTACGAAAGTATGAAGGTAGGGGATTTTATTTGCTTAGAAAAAGTGTTCTCTCTAGCCAAATTTCGCCGAGCCGAGGTTAAGGTACATATTTTTATGTATTCGGCCGTAAACTTGGAGTATAGTTTTATGGATATGTTTTTCAAAGTGCGACGAGTTTTAAGAGGGATTTCTTTTTTCGGGAACGAGGCTGTAGGTCGTATCATAAAGCCTTTTTGTATCCACATTGGCAAATTACGTGGGCGTGTCCAGTTCGTCAGGTGTCGTTGTTTAGACTCCATATCACAGGCTGCAGTGATCCATTGCGATGGACGCGTAATCCCGGCTGGAGGCTTTGTCTCACGTCCAGCTTACTTTTATTACCGTGCCTGCATCGCGAAATAAAACAAAATTGGCGGGAATTTATGGGCCACAGCCCCAGCATAGCTAGTGGGGTGGAAAGTTTTCAATTTGAAACGAATAACTTGTTTGTCTCGTGTAATAAGGAGGGTTTTGTAGCGGGTAATATGGGGCTGCAATGGCTGTCGCGGGCTTCCTTAAAACTACTTTCTTGGTTTTATTACCTAAGTGCTGTGGGTGGGCGTAACTCTTGAAGGTGTGTTTATATAGTGGTTACAATGTTCGCCATAAAACTACACCTACTGGTAATAAGCTGATCAGAATTTGAGTGGGTACTTACCTAAAAGTGAAGTATTAGACTGAAGTTTCGAGAGCGCAGAGACTGTTGATATTTCCCTTTCATAATATAATTTTTAAATTTAGACAGTGCTACAGTATTTGTCATAAATTAAAAAGAGGAGATAGGTACCTAAATAAAACGAATGAAATTTCTAGTTATCGAAGTTCGAATTCAATTAATTTGAAATGGGCCCGATACATCGGGTAACGAGCAGGCTTCGTCGTCACAACGAGCGCTGCACGATGACGGCGCACGTACAATGACATTGTGGCGTCTCCCGCCTCTCCGCCATCCCTACTGCGCGACGTTTACCGACCATAAGGTTTCTTCTGCCCGCAAATTGAATGTTAAAGCCCGTTACCTGCCCCTAACTGAATAAGTTATGAGCTTGGAGCTATTGGTAATGAAACTTGAATGACCTCGGGTGTGTAAACCGCCTGCAGGATGGAATTTCCGTGTTTACACAACTACGCCAACAGTTTATTCTGTAGAGCTAACTGCCACTTCCAAATAAAACGCTTTAAACGAACCAAAGATATTGTTTCGGTATGAAAATCAAATATTCCTAATACTGTATCGACGGGAACGGATAACTTTTGTTTCGAAAATAAATCTGACAACTTTTATTCGAGATTTATCGATTGTTTTGTTTGGTCTGTTAATTTTGTTTTTCTTTGTTTTTAGTTTATTGCTTATTCCAAATGGTTTTAGTTTTAAAAGAGAGTTCAGTTTTTATTTTGATCAGAGGTTCATCAAACCTGTGCTTGGAGATCTAATTTTCGGTTTACTACTTCAGTGAGAGTACTTTTGCTGTCCAGACATGACTTTATCATGGTACTAAACACAAGGTTTTATTATTGTTTACTTCATTGAACTCTTGAAATAACTTGAGTGAGGGTAATTCAAAGCGGTGCAAATGAACCTTTATTTAAACCTTGAGACTAAATGAGAACTTCTCAAGTCATTGTCAGCTCACAATGAGTTGTATAAATAAATTTTTCTGCGACATTTAACACAGAAAGTAAATCCAACGCGAGGTTCCGAGGAAGGTTTTTCTAGGAACAATAGGATTGGGTAAACAAACCAAACTGAATAAATTTCTCGTAGAAGCAAGTCTCACCTAAAGTTTGTGAAGAATGCCAGTTACTCAGTTAGTCTCGATCCCAGCCAGCCAGTAGAACTTTCTATTTTTCGATTGCTCGTGTTACTGAGTTCGCAAATGTAGTTTAGATAGTAGTTGACGCTGTCACCGCTTCACAACTGAATTTCATTGCTAACTTATTTTGCATTGTGTTGCTGTAAGTAGGAGACGTTGCTCACAATTCAATATATTACACACTCTATGCAGGTCTTCTCTTGGGAAAGCTCTTATAAAATTCTGTCAACTAGAAAATTTTTCATTTTTAAACTTACATAGAATAAATAATGTACGACATTGGTTATTTTTAAATGAGGTTTTACAAAGTTATGCAGTATTCAAAAGTTTGAATAGAAATTTTTTCTCGTAGATTTCATTCAATAAATCACTGATTGGTATGCCGTAGATTATATATTATGTGGCCTCCATTACCCTGTTTGTTGATACCAACAAACAGGGTAATGGCGGCCACATAGCCACGATTATAGCCATACGGCAATAATCGTATCACCGATGTTTTCAAGGTACCATTTATAATAGTTTTATTTTCAAATTGCCCTGAATTCTTTAGAGGCCAAAGCATAAAAACCAGATTTATGGCAGTTAAACAATACAATGGTCACAGTTAACAGGCTAACTGCATTATAACTAGTTCAGCGCAATTGAAGGTTGTGTTCGAATAATTTGGTTAATTTATATGGAAACTGTTGTGTTGGTTGTTTGGAATAACTGTAGTAATAATGTATCTTGTAGAAGCTGGCTGTTCTTGTGGGGGTTGTCGAGACAATGTTCTTGCGTCATTAGTAACGTCTCAGGCGGCGATTATCAAAGCAATCAGCCGTTCTGCAAACTGTTACCATCCGACTGGCTGGCGATAGGGCTAGCGACCGCTGTCGATATTTTTTTTCTTCTCTCTTTCGTATCGATATCGAGCCACGCTGCGATAATAGAATCGATTTGATATTAGTTTTCTCTGGAAACGAATTTTAATTTTATTGTTATTTGAATCGATGCGAAAAATATTCGTTACAAATTAAACTGTTGTCGAGTGCGTACTAATATTTTACTAGTGCGCCTGATTTTATCTTGTAAAATTTTAGAGATAAATAGAGATCGAAATAAAAATGTTACGATTTTAAAACATATTTCATAAAAACTATTTTCGTAGTATCGATAGTTTTGTAATTCTCTTATAAACATCACTAAGGCAATTGACGAGTGTTTGCACGAGTTTGAGCGGCTGCGGCGCTGGGCGGCTCTGGGCGGCTCTGGGCGGGCGGAAGTGGTCGAGGGCTGTTCCTAGTTTAACTGTTGCGTCACTTGACTGTCGCCGACCGGCGCCAAGTACTCTCACTGAATACAGCCGAACCGTTTGCAAGCCGTTTATATTTATTATTTTTATACACAACCTACTCTGAATTGTTCAAACATCTCTGACAAATGTGATAAAACGCCAACGTAACCAGATGAAGGCAAAATGAATTGTGAATTTCCACTTTTTCTTTGTATTTTTTCCTGACGAGCTCAAAGCCGATCTGTCTGTTGATTTAAAGACCCGCTCTTGTAATTTAATACCGATATCGAATTACAGGCAATCGACTTAACATCGCGCATTTACATACTAAATAAAAGAAGGTAGATATTAGAAGATTAGGGAGTTAAGTGGTGAAAATCGGGACAGTAAAAGTGATTTACATGTAACTGAGAGCGAGGAATATATACTTCGAATTACGAAAGCAATTCGGTGCTTAATTCGTAGGCCAGCCAAGAAAGATGGGCGGCCACCGCTCCCGGAGCCCGGCACCCGACTTTAATTACAACGCAGGTTTATTCACTCTAATTTCGGGAATTTTGCATTCCCCGCGCGAACCGCGGAAGGGTCAGAGGAAAAGAAAATGACATTCGTTATTCTATTACGTTACGCAAAGGAGCAAAGAAGAGCTCTGTAGGCACTGGTAATTACTTTTGTGCTGGTATTATATCAACAGGATCTGTTTTGGTAATAGTAATCTGTGCGAGCGGTCCGGCATTGTGTCGCGGATAGAGACGGGGCCCCCGGCTCTCTGGGCCCCCGGCTCTCCGGGCCCCCGGCCCCGCCATGCGGAACGAGAAGATTGCTCCTTTTTGTTGTTACTCATGCCTCTCTGCAATCAGATAAAGGATTCCACGATTTACGTAGTACGTAGTTTTTCGACTTTTGGTGAGGTATTGTCGTATTTTTGTTTGATGTTTTTGGAGTGAAGTAGCTAAGATTCTATACAGCATTGTGTTCAGTAAATTAACCGACTTAGGGAAATGTACGTTTTTAAGACTGAAAATGAATTTGCGTCAAAACTTTTGTCCATCAATTCGTACAAGACATAATTATTGTAAGTTTTGGGCCATTAATGGTTGTTGGTAGAGCAAGTTGGCGTTGTATGTAGGTCAAGAGCTGCGAGTGTGCGCGTGCGCCTGTGGTCGCTCGGGGGCGGCGGGCGGCGTCGGTGCGTTGCCGAGAGCAGCTCAAACGGGCGAAGTTTTCTCCTCTCGGTCGTTACGAGGCGCGAATTGCCCGCGTTACAATTACTGCGCGGCCCGCCATATTTATGCTAGCGGTAACCAAATTGCCCGATATTATTCCATCCCATTGAGTGCGAAAAGCGCAAATTAAACCGATTTTATATTGGACGATTTTCCTTGGGAGCGGGGGCGAGATATGTTCGTTGTTAGATAAGAAGCCGAGAAGATTGCGTTATGAAATAAGAAAGGAATTGCACGTTATAAAGAGTTGCTTTCGAATAAATACTCCGGCGCGGTGCTTGGTGCGTTTTGATTGCGATTAATTTTGTTAACGGTCGGGGTTTGTTATTAAGCAATATCTAAAGCTGTTAATTAAACGTGTAATGATTTTGTATTTAAATACCAATAAACCTGGCTCTTTATATTTTTTTAAGGATTTTGCGTGTGTTATATAGTGTAGTGTAATGCTATTCTGCTGGCAGCACCAGTAACAACATTTTTATTTTGTCATGAAAAATAAACTTATTGCCTATTATTTTAAGGAAAATTGGTTTTAAAACAACATAGTGTTTAAGTCAGGAATTTTGTTTTTACAATGTTACAAAAAAAAATATATATTTTTAAAAGTTTAACAACCTTGTTGTCGTGGCGCACTTGTTCAGCTTAGACCGGCATTTGATTATGTTTTAAATAAAAGTAACGTCTGCTTGTTCGAGGCAGTGCCCGCCGTCGAATAAACCGCGAAACACTAGTAAAATTTTACAACTGCGTGGCTCCCTGCTTCTCGCATAAGCGAACTGTTAGAAGAAAATGGAAAAGCAACCGAAAGATATATCTCTGAGGGGCCCAGATATTTGGGAAACTATATAGCCTAATGAAAGCGAACGAGGGCGGCCGGGCGCTAACAACTAATTGGCTATTCCGAAAACTCATTTGAACACAAAATGGATTCTGTATTTAAATTTCAGCATTCCGTAAAACAACGGCGAAAGTTAAATGCATAAGGCATTTTGGTTTCCATGGATTTACTCGCCATTTATCGGTTGGATTACTTCGACTCTTCCGGTGTTGCTCCAACGCATGAACTACTATGGGATTACGTTTGTGTTTTAGCGTATATTTTTACTAAATATTCTCTATCAGAAAGATACAACCCCAGCTTGCCTGCTAAGTGAACAATCCTGAACAATACCTCTCTAATACTTATTGAAAAGTATCGCTTAATTCGAACTCGAAATTGAGTTGGTCCGATGTCATCATTATTCAGCAGCACAGGGTACGTACATTCGAGCTGCTTCTGGGAAATCCAACGTCTGGCTCGGCTAATGACGGCTGCGCTCTGAATACTGAGCGGCCAGCCTCCCACATGAACGATGAACCAACCTACCACTCTATAGACATCCGTCTAGCGAGCACGACGCAGCTTCAACTCATGACAAATACTTCCAATACTTGTCCTTACACCCGGAAGCGCAACTAAAAGTTATTATAAATCAAATAGTTCACTTTCTCTGACGGGTTAAATTGTGTTTTGTTTAAGTCGCTCGTTGGGCGTGCGTCTGCTCGGCTGGCTCGCGACATATTGTCTGAGAACTCCGCCGACGCCTCTCCAATAAATAAGCAGGTCACATATTGAAGGGGGCAAAGGGGGAATACAATTGTAACTTTCCTGCTCCGGCTTACGGGAAGGCAAAGTTTAAAAAATACAAGTTTCTTCGGCCCTAGCTCGCGGGCACGCATGACAACGCGCGCACGTACGCGCCGCGTGTCTCCACTAGGCTTGCGCATCTTTTTAAATATGTTTTACTTACCTTAAAGAAGTGGAAAGTAATAAGGTTCTCCAACAAAAAAAAAAAAAAAAACTGAGAAATAAGTTCTGAAACGTATTATCATTGGTATGCGGTAACCATCCTCGATGGCCATCCCCTGTAACGTTAGTCGGAATAAGAATGAGAACCCATTAAAATATCTCAAGATTTAGTGCATGACAAGCAGCAATGCTTTCAGAAGTCCATTCTCCACGAAAAAACTGAGCTTGTATTTAGATGATCCTTTCAATAATTTAACGGGCGAGGCGAACAAAAGCGGTTTGAAATCGAAGCTTATAAAAGGCCGATGTTAAGTGATCGATCAGGGGTAAACGTTGTTAATCTTGTCTCGCGCCGCCGAAGTTCCGGTCGGTAAGTTCTGAATATTACTTAAAGAGAGCAACACAACAAGCAATTAGTATGCAGCAGGGCCGCGTAACATTTTTTCACATTATGCTAAGTCCCGAAGAGAAACTGTAGGAAGTCCAGGGGGGAAGGGGGGCACTCCAGCGATTCCCAATAATTCATTAGAGAGACCGTCGTCACGGGGTACGAATTAAAATTAATGATTCGCGAGGACAGCAGCCGCCTTCGAAGGATCTCATTGTATTATCTAGTCACTTTTTATCTGCAGAGATAATTTAAACTTGCCTTCTAACAGGTGTCGCAACGACTTTTCTGTATTAGCGATTTTAAGAGGCTAATAAATTCTGAATCGGGGAGTTATTAGCATTTTTATGTAGCTACTTTGGGAGCGTATCGTTGTATATAACTAGGGAATTTATTAGATTAGGAAAACAGGATGTACATTATATTATATTTGCATGATCTTTTTCATACAAAAAGAGCACAACAAGGAAAACATATCAAACCAACGTCTTAGAGGTTCAAGCACCCACTAAAACATTCCCAGCGCGTATGAAATGTATACGTACTGTGACAAACATATGCAATTAGGTATCATCACTGCTTCGGTTCAATTTAGCTCTAATATCTTTTGATCCCGTGTTGGGATTTGCAACGACATTGTCGCGGGATGATTTGATGAGAATTCGGGCGACAAGACGCGACGCGACATACAAGTCGAGTTTCCAGTTTCACGTCACGCGCGCTTGGCTCAAATAAGGCTTACTACCCCTGCTGCCACCGCGCCGCGCCTCGCCTCAGCGCCTGACGCCTTGTATAAAGTAGACTGTAGAATACCTAATGCATCTACGTGTTAAAACTATTCGGCTTTCTTCACCATGTTGTTGAGCAAACTTGGCTAACGACATCACTAAAAAGGTGACAACATTGATGTCTGAATTTCAATGACTAACAACAAACTAGTAACTCAAGTACATAATCAGGTTGTATCAGGATTTTCGCAACATTTTTGCTACTTCACAGTAAAAGAATAACAAAGTCTCAATTGGATTTCTCCGGAAGCAAGTGGAGTGTTTAATGGAGCTTGTAGGCGAGGGGTTAGCGATCTGTCACTAATTGCGAACTATTATAGACTTAGAACAAAATATGTTATTGCGGCGAAGTACATTAATAAGAATCGAACAAAGTTGTGCAATTTACCTCACCTCGGTTCGGTTCAATTAAGAGATCTATGGCAATATTGGAAATAGAGACAACCGGCGCGTGTTTCAGCAAAAAACAAATTCATATTTTGTTTTATATTTTTTAGGATGCAATTTCGAAATCGACAGTTTAATCTAGTGTACGAGTATAGTCTGATATTATAACATAGCAAACAGTTACGTATTTGTTCTGGCAGAATGTTTGTGCACACAATATATTTACTTGAACGAAAAAAGGGATGATAACGTGACTTGCGGCTAATCGGCTGACATCTCAACTTTGTTGTTCTTATTGGTGGTGTGTTCATAAGCCCGGGCGGCGGGTCGGGCGTCGGCCGAATCCTAAGCAGCGGCGTGGAGAGCAGCCCTAACAAATTGACGACAATATCTGTCGGCAGCGCGCTGTCACCCGACTCTAGTTATTAGTGTTGCCACACGACGGAACGCGCCTGAGCCCGGCCTCGGCTCATGTACGTGTATTATTATTTATGTCTTCACTATTACCTTCTTTGAATTTATTGTAGTGTATTGTGGAAATGTGGGTAACGCGTGATAAATAGCGACTTTTATTAAAAGTACGTCAATATTTTTTTTAGTTGATGATTAAAATATATCGTGAAAACTGAAAATCAAACGCTGGCTTTTATTTTGTGCTATTGACACCAGTTTGAGTTGGGGTTAAAACGAATAAAAGTTGAAAAATACACCATAGATACTTGTTGAAATGCCGATTGTCCAAACTGCATTTGCGGCAATTCCCGCGTGGGCTGGATGTCTGTTTTAATTGTTCGTCAGTCGTTAGGCGGGGTCTCACAAGCACGTACGTACAACCAGCCCATATATCACGTTGATTACTCAAAGTGGAAATATCATATTTTTATTTCCTCGCCCGGAGTAGATTAAGGTTGGGGCGCATTAGCTCACTGCTGGAATGTCGTACAGGCCGTAATTAATTAAGTGTTTGGCTTATAAACAATTATGTTGAGGGAATAAGAGTTTTATTATGTGAGACCATATTTTTGGAGCTAAAGGATATGTAAGAACATCTTTGCATGTCTTTATGTAGTTTTTTTTTGTGTGTATTCTTTTGAATGATTTTAGCAATATCATTTGTGTCTTTTAATGACTTCTCGCGCTCTAGGGCGGAGTTCAGGGCGTGTCAAACTTATACTGACTAAAATATACATAATTATGTTCCTTCAGTTCCCAGGACGATCCCTTTCAGAAGTCGACCCATGGAATATTATTGGTACCTTTATCCTGACAACCGTTGACATTTTCTGATTTTGAAACCAAGGAAAAAATAATAAATAAGAGAAAACAATAAAAAAAATATTAGGGGTCAAAGTATGAAATTGCCGTTTTTTTAAAACGAGTGGCTTTGCTTTCGAGTTTTTTTTATATTTCATACAAAAATAGTTACAAGTCCTGCGATATTACAGAAAATACAAAACAATAAGAATCCAATAAATACCTAATTTCGAAAAAAGAATAAGGTACCTTTCCAAGTTCCTTTTCCAAGTCGATCCAAAGTTAAAACACTTCAAAGCAAGCCGTTTTAAAAAACGGCAATTTTATACTTTAACCTCTATTATTTAGTACCCTTAAAATTTGTTTGCCGCGAGGTTAAAGCACCAAATATTTTCTAGTGGGTAATCCTCAAAGAACTCCTCTTGCTCGCTCTGGATGGAGTGAGAGTGAGTGTCAGACTTTTACTGACTAAAACCCACCTGTGTTCCTTAAGTTGCTTTTAGCGTTCCACGGTAACACTTTCGAATAATCCCTCAGCCCTGTGGGCCCTGTCCATTTTGCTGCCATCTCTTTGAACCGCGCGTGGAACTCAACGCTACGTCAATTCGAGCTTGGTCCTTAAACAGCCCATTAGTTCCCATTAATGACTTCCACGAATCAAGTATGACCCAAAGTGACAGTCACCGAGGTTGCGTGCAACAACCCGGATAAAAGCCACTTCCATTTTTAAGACATCTTTGATAGATCTCTAATACTTTATTAATAGCTACGTACCATCAGTATAATAAATGGCAATAGAATTTAAGGCTTTGAAAAAATATATGTGCGTGACTCGGCAGGCGCCGCGAGGTCGCCCGCCATACTATTGTATAGTCCTAGAAAAGGTGACCAGGCAAGCTTGAGCTTAGAATATACACCAGCTTACCCCTCTCTCCTATGTGTACACAAGAAATAGCAGGGGAAAGGGGGGTTCTTTTTAGCTGGTGGGTGTATAAAGTGGCTAATATGAGCAGAGCACGCGTATGGAAATTACAGTGGAATCAATCACGAACCGCCCAAACATGCCCTATAGATAGCACAAACAATGCTTTTCTTACCTAATGGTTTCCCATAAAGATTTTATTCTTCTCAATGTCTACTAAAACTCTATGATTTTCTGTTAAATTTTTCGCCTAAAAATGTTTAAGTACAAATAAATATTGATAAATCTGTTTGTGTATTCATCCGAATAAATTTGACGAAGTAACAATTAGAAAGAAAAAAAAACTGGGCAAGAGCGAGTCGAACTCGTGTACTGAGGGTTCCCTACAAACTTACCCAGGTAAATAGTTCAATTTCCGAATGAAGTCTCGAAGATTTTTCCGAACCGTGTGAATATTATTTTTGTGACGTAACAACAAAACTGTTTTCAGATTTATTTCTATAAGTACCTGGCTATATATTTGGTTCCGTATTTTCCTTTTGAGGTACGGAACCTTAAAAATGGAAACAAATTAGTAAAAATAAAACGCTTCCATTGCTCACCTATTGTATAATTTAACAATAGGAAAAGGAACAACTCTCTCGTTAGGCAAATTGAAATTTTAATTTTGAAACCGAATAAAATGTTTGTAGTCTGTCTTGTTTACACAATATGTTTGGAATGAGTTGAACGATAAAGCTAGGCTCACGTTACTATTGTGGGAATGTTCGAAAGAGTAATCATAACTCTGGAACACAAAGGGCAACTGAAGGAACACAGGTTGGTTTTAGCCAGTAAAGTTTGACACGTTTCCGCTCGACCCAGAGCAGGGGAAGGTATTTAAGAAAAAATTGTTACCCCACACTAGTAATGACTCTTGCATCGTTGGTGCGTTCACAAATATGGAGGTAAATTCACTTATACAAGACACCCAGGCCAGGAACACTTATCTGTGGGTTATATAAATATTTGTTTCGTACGAGAATCGAACTCATGTCACGCAAAACAGTAGCCAGGATGCAACTCGAGATACATTTTCACTGTTTTTCATACAACCGCTCTTACGCGATTATGACGTTATTACACATTTTTTATTAGATATTTTGGAAACACAGTATCTTGAGGCTTCTATTGAAACCTATTTATAAATTTGTGAGCAGTGGTGGCCGAGTGGTAATGGCCCCGACTTACGAGTACGGTCGCGGGTTCAAACCCAGCCAGGCGCATTACTTTGTGTAATTTATTTTATCATCACTGCTCTGAAAACGGCGAAGGAAAACATCGTGAGGAAACCGGCATGTCCTAGAACCAAAAAAATTCGAAGACATGTGACATTCACCAACCCGCACTGGGCTCGCGTGGTGGATTACGGCCCATTCCCTCTCCTAGAAAGGAGGCCTGAGTCCCAGCAGTGGGAACATTAAAAGGCTGATTATGCTTATACTATGCTAATTCAGTAAAGACCTCTGAAAATCTGCTATTGTGCATGAACTTTGACATGAAGTGTCAAAGTTCATGCACAAAAGCAGATTTTTTTAGATTCAGATTTTTTAGAATTTACTAAAAGATTAAAAAAAGTCAAAAAAATATAAAAATTAATTAAGATTCTGAACCACGACAATTTTTTTCAAAAACTTTAAGGGTTTAAAAAAAACACGTATTTCATGGAACAAGTTTTGTAAAATATTCGAGTAAATCACGGAATTACCGAATGCTAACAGAGTTTTCAGGCGTTATCTCTCTTTTTTCGCGTTGCCTTTTCTTCAAACATTGCGATGGATTGCGTCAGATGAAGTAACAAGCTTTTCAACCATACTCGATGTTGACGATAGGCGAGTGAAGAAGGATGCACGAACCATACCGTCAGTTATTTGACGACTTCCCACCTTAAGAAAAAAGAGTCACATTACTGTGATGGGTTGTGTCATGACACAGAACATATCAATCAAACGAATCTGTTTAAGGTTACGTCATATTTTTAACACAACGAGTTTAGGAGCCAATCATTTGCATCAGAAGGCGCCACGACACAACATGACATAAAACAATAATGTGATCCCGGCTTAACAAGACTGCTTCCGTGTGTAGGTGTATGCAACCCATTTACATAGAAAACGCCTTAAGATACGTGACCGTAATGTTTTTCCTATGGTAATATGTAGTCATATTGGGCACACATAAAATCAGATAATAAAATACACATCAGAAAATTCAAAATCACTTACGTTTCAGGACGAAGGCGGCAGGCGGTGTCCTAGCATACCAATAAAAATGTAAATGCTACCAATAAAATTTTGCTTTTGAAGTAGTCGGAGGTCCGCGCTTTGATGTGGTGTGTATGTTATAATCAGGATTGTTTGTCAGTATCCTCCCGTCCTGTGTCGACCTCGGCTAAATCATAATAAACAGAATTTCCCAGAGGAGAGAACGATATCTGATAGGAATCATTGAATTATTTCTGAGAGTCGGTACGTTGTACGCTCTCTAGTCTCGACAATGTATTATTTTTTTGTTATTTATCAATTTGCACGTAGCACTTATCTAATAAGATTTCTTCGTTCGCTTTATTGGAGTTCTCACTAATTGCTCTTTCTTCGTTCTTACTTTTTATAATTCGCTCTACGGAGTGCGGGAACTATTTACTGGCGTTACCCATTCTCTGCTATTACTTCAGAACTCTGATGAAATTCGAGACACAAGTTAGGAACATACCAACCCGTGCGGTATTATAGTGTTATTGGCAAAATAGGTATTTCGCACATCTGCGTACAATAAACTTATTCATAGAATAATATACTGTAGATGTTCAGGGGTGGAAGAATTTCAATATGTATAATATTATGCAGGTTGATTCTTTGAGCCCGGGTCGGACAAGGAGCATTTGAATAAACCGATATCGCAGGAGCCGAGCAAAATATTGTCCGCCAGAGGTCGCTGTGTTTAGCCGAACCCAGGAAAATATGTATGTTTTGCCTCCGAGAGAGCCCCGTTATTAGATTCGAGATATACGAAGATGTTGCTACGTAAAATATTGAGAAACACATACACGGTGGGCCAGACAAACAAACATAATAAAACCTTATTTATAACCTAGATCACTTATTATGAAAGCGGTACTTAAGCGTATTGGAAATAAAATATCTAAATGACTCTAAGGATATGTCTCTCACAAATATAATGTTGTTTGCTTTTATTTTATGACATAACATGAGACCTTATTCGTGGTATTTCGTTCTAAACATGAGATATCATTATATTAATTGGAATATCTTATTCTATTAGTCTAAAGGAATGGAGAAATCTGGGTAATCAATCCTTTTAGCGATTGCATCTTTGCAGGAAATCCCTGAAACAGACAAAAAATAATTGTGTAACGCTTAGTCGCAGTAATAAAGAGAATACACATTTCAAATATGCGATAGTGTTCGGGTGTGATCGGGTGACGATCGTGGCGCATAATCCGTGCTCGAGCCCGCTCAGCAGTCGTTCAGCGACGAGTCTCGCCCTGCCATTACACGCTGTACTCGCACTTACATTAACGCTCTGCCAGATGAAAGATAAACATTTGACGTGAGGATGGGGCGAATCCGTATTCTCGTCACACGGACCGGGTTAATTCAATAGCTGATTGGATTTGGGGCACGCTGATCTAAAGCCCCCTTTACAACTCACGACGGTTTCGACTCTCTGAATATTTATACACGACATTTCAACTCCTTGGTTGAGTTAATTTTTTATTCGAAAGCTTTAAACCTTTTTTTTATGAGCGGCTTGAAGGTTGGCTGTATTGTTTTATTATATCTTTTTTTGATGATTCTGCGTCACATTTAACATTTGTGTTGTGCTATTTTTTTGCAAAGAGTTTTCTTTTGAAAATACTGAAAATATTACGAATTTTGAGAATATTAAACAGGTGTTTTGAAGTCATCATCATCATCATCATCATTTCAGCCGAAAGACGTCCACTGTTGGACATAGGCCTCCCCCAAATGTCGCCACAATGACTGGTCCTGTGCGTCTCGCATCCATCGGATTCCCGCGACCCTCACCAGGTCATCGGTCGACCTTGTGGGAGGCCTTCCAACGCTGCGTCTTCCGGTACGTGGTCGCCATTCCAGAACCTTTCGTTCCCATCGACCATCTGTTCTGCGAGCAATGTGCTCTGCCCACTGCCACTTAAGTTTGGCGATTCTTCGGGCTATGTCCGTAACCTTGGTTCTCCTGCGGATATCCTCAGGACCGTCGAATCCGACTCGGCTGGGCAGCGTTCGGGAAGCTGTGCGGTGTCTTTTCGTCCAGTATACTACAGTGTCTCAAGACAAAAGTCTATGACTAGTGCGTGTTGCCGGTGATGACATATGGCTCCGAAACGTGGTCGCTTACAATGGGCCTCATCAGAAGGCTTAAAGTTACTCAAAGGGCAATGGAAAGGGCTATGCTCGGAGTTTCCTTACGTGATCGCGTCAGAAATGAGGTTTTGAAGTACATTAACCTAATTCTTCCTGCCCTTGACCCATGTTACTTGGGTCGGCGCTATCCTTTTTTTCTTCCACTCTGTTCTGTCATCCGTCACGCTATCACTAACTGCCTTTTCTTTCATATCACTCCTAGCTGCTCACATAATCCATCCATCTTTTCTTAGACCTTCCTTTCTCTCACCATTCATCCACATATATACTTATAATTCTTTTAGTAACATGCTCTTCATCCCTCCTATTCACATGACCATACCAAGATAAACGAGTCCGTTTCAACTATTCAGTTAATCACATTGGGCCTGTGTGGAGATTACCGCCCATTGGCTCTTTTAGAGACCTAGGTCCCAGCAAAGAGGCATTATTAAGAGAGCTGAGGGACATTATATAGCTGACTAGCTTCTGCCTGCGGTTTCACCCGTAAAAGTCGGTTTCTCTATACAAAATTTGGACCCCCGTTTTATTCTCTTAGGGGGTGAAATTCGGAAAATCCGTTCTTAGCGGTTATAGTTTCTGAGATTTCGTGATTAATCAGTGAATGATATTTCGCTTTTCTATATATAGATTATGTTAGTAGGCTAGGCTTATAAAAAATCAAGTTTCCGCATCGCATTCTATCGGTCGTGAGCTGTAAAGGGGGTCAAGTATGGGCCGTCACTTCGCGCGCTTTTATATTCCATCTTGTGTTGACACTGCATTGTTCTGCGGGATACCCTATTTATCGGCTGATTTGTTTGCACCACGGCGCGCCACGTCTCAGCGACGTACGGCCGACCGACGCGTCTGTGGGACGTTGGGATGCTGGGGTAACTTCACTGTAATTGAGATGAGAAATGCGTGACTGTTGAATTGTGTTCATTTACAAATAAATTTGCTCGTGTTGGACGTGTTTGTGATTCTGATACGTCACCTATACGTCGAGCGAGTACTCTTTGGGTGATATCCATGATTTTCATGTTTATTAGATTGGGTATTCGGGGTTTCGTTTGTTTGTAGACGGCACGTGGTTCTGGGAATTAACGAAATGGTGGAAATGAGTCTTCTTCTCCGTCAATTCAACAGGGGAATTATTATTCTAATTAAGAAAGACTTAATGATCACGTTCCAATATGCTATGTTGAATGCAGGCTGAAATCCAACCACAGTGCAGAGGATTGTTTGAAAGAGACATCATGAGCCAAGAACGCAAAGGGAAAATGAAGGAACACGGGTGGGTTTTAGCCAGTAAAAGTCCCAAAGCGAGTGAAGTTATTTCATGGTTTCCCCACCCATAAAAAAGGCTGAAATCTAAGAAAATATCATACCATATATATGGCATAGCACACAATATCAAAATCAATAAAATAAGGATGAAAAAAAAAAAAGTAGATACCAAACGATGGGTACTTTTAAATGTTTTCGATGTACGAGCATCAGATATCTTTCAGATAAATAAAAACTTATACGTCTTGTTATTTTTTATAGGTATACTTAGCAGCCGTCTGAGTATGGCCAATTAGATATTTTGTTATTTTCTCAGAAACAGGACTGG
The DNA here is from genome assembly GCA_949316375.1 of Mythimna vitellina. NCBI lineage: Eukaryota > Metazoa > Arthropoda > Insecta > Lepidoptera > Noctuidae > Mythimna > Mythimna vitellina. The sequence continues at coordinate 11,118,880 of OX438691.1, read as the reverse complement.
TATTGATAAACGATGCGCCATTCGATTTAGAGGAGAAAATAAGTTTGTTGACCTTTGAAGCGAGTATTTTACTTTTTGCACATAGACTTTATACACACAATTTGTCTATATTCGACTGGCCTGTTGGTTTAGTGGTTAGTGACCCTGACTGCTATGCCGGAGGTCGTGGGTTCGATTCCCACTTAGGACAAATGTTTGTGTGATGAGCACGATCATTTGTTCTGTGTCTGGGTGTAATTTATCTATAATATGTATCTATTTAGAAATATATGAGTATGTTTATCAGTTGTCTAGTACTCATAACACCAGCTCTGCTTAGCTTGGGATTAGACGGCGTTGTGTGATAGTTGTGGAATATATTATATTATATAGATAGTTAGGGAAAATAAATTACTAGCTGCTCCCTGCAGCTTCACCCACGTGAAAGTAGAAAATTGTTCCAAGGGAATGCTATTCCAGGACATGGTCTACCTATGTGCCAAATTTCGTCTAAATCCGTTTAGCCGTTCGAGCGTAAAGAAGTAACAAATATATACACACACACAAATTTTCACGCTACTAATATTAGCGTAATAATAGTTTCAGTAAGTTTATCTAGATCAGGAATCATGAATTTTATAGACTAAAGTTCAGTCTAGTTATTAAAATGAAGGACATTATTTAATACACCGTAAAAGACTCTTTACAACATTGAAAAATCTAGGTCTTGGCTAAGATTAATTCTTCCATTTTAAAGGACCAAGGTGAAACGCTGAGCAACATTGTGAACTAAGAAAATATGTGAGGAAAGAAAGAAAGTACACGTATTTTTCAATTCCACCAGATACTCGTACATATGTATGTATATTCGTGAGTGACCTTGTGTAGGTACAAATGTGGGGTGGTTTTACGATCGCCGTTCTCGTTTGTGCGGAGAAAGGTAAATTTTGGGAGAATCTATTGGACGTTTTGACTTATTGCACAATTGAAGAGTATTTTGTATTTCGTATATATTCTATTTTGAGGAAGGAATACTAATACGAAGCTTTGTTTGTATTCAAACGCTTATTAGCTATTGAACCGTCACAATATGAGGCACAATTACTGTGTTCTCTTTTCGTGAACACACTGAAAGCCTCTAGTGATTTCGTTCCTATAGAAAATCTAGGTGATGGTATCCAATCTGTATCTAATTAAGCCTACCTGGATTAGAGTAGGGTCGCTCCCCGATGTTCGTACGCAAACAACTATCTCTACCGAATACCTAATTTCGTCGTTTGTTCAACAGGTATTAAAGACGCTATTGAACCATTTGGAATGAAATCCCTACTCACTTATCATAATGAATTATTTTAAACTGATCAAGTTCTTGATTGCATGCTTGATTCCGCCATCTCCTTTCTACCATCGGACAACCCGACGAACGGCGAGTATCCACCCTTACGTTGTTGAAACTTCAACGGTCCGGACTAAGCGTTTCGCTTCGTCGTTTATACCGCGTACATCGAAGGACTGGAACAATTTGCCTGCTGCGGTCTTCCCGTCCAACTATAATTTAGGTATCTTCAAGGCTAGAGTGAATAGGCTCTTAATAAACTAGTGCGCCTGACCTTAATGATTGCATCTCCGCTTACCATCAGGTGGGATCGCAGTCAAGCACTGGTTTATATCTTTAAAAAAAAAAAAAGATTAGTTAAAATTTTCGTAGATTTTTTTTACTTGTGGCTCAAATTTAATATCCTAAAATCCGTCCCTATTATTTCAAGATGTACCATAATAAAATACGCATATAGACGTAGTATGACACATCTCAGCGGGAGGGGAGAGGCGGCGTAGAAAGCTGTGCGGTGTAAAAAATCCCCTAATCTAGTAAACAGGGGCTAAATGACTCACTTCACTGCGGGCGCCATGTATTCGGGGAGATTCGGGAAAATTCGGGGGACTTAATCTTTACGGGATAAAGTAAAAGGAGACATGACCCAGGTGCTAGTCACACCGCCACGCGCGTAAATTGCGGCTTGTTTGTCTTTTTGTAATGTTACCTCCAAGGGCGCGCCTGTTAATTATTAAATTGGGAGCCGTTTTAATTTTAATACTATTAATTTTATCAGCCTTCTAGTCTTTTGGTAGTTAAGCGTGTTTAGAACAGTCTGCGGTTGGTGTAGAAGTAATTTTGGATTATTTAGTTTCCAACAACAACGCGAGGGCTCTTTGAAAAGAATAATTATGTGACCGTGTTTGTTTAATGCATAAAAATGCTTATGCTTGGTTTAGTGTCAAAATTATACTCTGACAGAAGACCTCTGATTTGGAGGCAAAGTAAATTATTATCTGAATTACTATTTTAGGTGTTTTTGATATGGCCAAAGATACACGTGTGTAAGCTAAAGTCACATTCCCAGTTAACCTGCACTAGTAGATAGCTCACGTACGTTTTAACACCTCAGCTCCATCTGTCGACCTCCCATAAAGATTTGAGTCTCTAAGACAAGAAGCCGTTAAATACAAAGGAGGATAAATCTCGAAGTTAACATTTACAGCATTACCGGAACGGTTTTTCATGTTTAAAACACAGCATTAGGCGTCTGGCGGCCGGTCGCGGCAGAGGCCAGTGTTCTGCTACGTGCGGGGTAATCGCCGCGCGGACCTCTCTCAAACACGGAAAACCGTTCAGACACCCCCCGCACCTACCCCTCCAACCCCCACAACCCACACCCACCACTTTTACGATGAATCTTCGTTTCTCCGCATCAAGAAGTAATTTTAGTGTTCCTTTGCCGATTCAATGATACCACTCGGCCTGATTGGTTAAGCCCCTCTTTGATTTAATTTCGGGTTAAGTTGCCCTGTGGTCGGACCCTGAGGGATTTGGATACGTTTAGTACGGAACATACGGATATTTGTATCGGCCTGTTATACTGGTTTAACGGCTTTACGACTCAGTTTTGAGAGGGCATTGAGTTGATCAAGTCAGGTGAAGTTTGTTTCCCCGCTTGGTCACGTAGTTTAAGATTAACTTAGACGGATCTTCCGATTTTGTGCTATGTCCATACCAATTTTTATGTGTTTTTGTCTATGTTAAAGTTCATAAATTTTATATTCCCAGGTGTAAAGCGGCGACCTCTCGCGTCCGACTTTAATTCCGGCCATAGTCTAGAGCGAGAGTCTGCCACCTTCTTTGAAGCAGTAATGCGGAGGAGATGCACCGAACATCTGCACGTTCCAGCTATCGCTACAGGAAACGCCCCGGGCGTCGGGAATAGCAGGCCGAATCCCAGCCACCATAGGCGCGGGTTTTTGGACGACGAGCAATGGGCAGGTCACCATCCGGCTGTCCGGTAGAGTCGACGGTGCGTGGTGTTTCATGCGCGCTTCAAAGAGATGTCTGCAGAACCGTACACCAACACAAATGTGGAATTTGAGAGTCATAGTTTGATGCGCCTTCACGTTCCACCTTAAAAAGAGAAAAGAAATTTGTAGATTTTCCTCCTCAAACAAAAAAAAAGGTATCTAGGCGTACGTTTAATGTCAAACGTCAGCAGATTTAAAATAGAACCAAAAAAGGTCACCGGAACGCTTATGTTCATTCCATTTTATTTTAAAACCATAAACTCCATTAGCAGGCACTCTGTGTAAAAGAGACATTAATAAAAATAACGCGAAAATCCATTTAGAAAATATCTCTTTTAGCTCTTCCTGAAATTCGTAAGGCGTCTTTGTGGGTGATGAATGTAAATTCTGGTAATAAATGTATATGTTTCTATTTTTGTAATAGAGCCTCGCCTCGTCTACACGTGTAACTGGTTAGACGAAATAAGTTTATTTCAACACAAGTACTGACTAAAGTTTCCAGTATATTATATATTAGGCAACGATATATAGCTATAACTTTAGACATTATAGGTATTTTGTAAGCTTATGCTGCTTAATTTTAGGTTCTATAGTACCCTCTCAAGGTTCAAGCATTATTCTTGTCTATCGAGACGATTTTAAACTTTATAATATAACTTTGATAAGCGATTATTTTGTTTTATGATATTTATGACTTCTGTCCGCGGCATTACCCGCATCAAAAAGTAGAAAATTATCCCAAGGGAATATACTTTCTGGATAAAAAGTGGTCCTATGGGCTATTTCAGGATATGGTCTACCCATATGCAAAATTCCACTCTAATCGGTTCTGCCGTTTGAGCGAAAAGGAGTGACAAAAAAGAAGAAGATTATCCGTAAGAGAACGTACTCTCGGGATAAGAAGTATTTTACATGCTATTCCAAGACTAAGTTTGCCCGTGTACCATGTTTCATCGAAATCCTTTCAGCCGTTTAAGTGACAAGGAGTAAAAACATGCACACAAAACAATTTTTATTATTATTTACTTTATATTATTTACTTTATTTATATTATTTACTTTATAATATTATTGTGAAAAGACTCCAAAGAGTCTTTCTGGATGTGACCTATCTGTACGTTTACGCGAGTTTCTCGTGGACTTATAACATCACCAGCAATATTATTTTCCGCAACATTTTTTATATCATTTAACCAGTCTTTATTCGATTCAATGTTTTCATTAGCATTTACAAAACAGCTCAAGACAAAGAGAACCTAAGCTAAAACAAGTTACGTATAAAGTTAGGTACACGCCGTGTTGTCAGCAATCTATTAGAAAACCTTTATATAGGTGACTCATGATTATACAAATGTTTATGTAAGGTAAAACATAGGGCCTACAGCTAGTGATTGATGAGGAACCAAGACATGACCACCCGAAAGGGCTGTGTTTCACGAAACAGAGCGGGGTACAATGTTTGTGGACAATGATGAGTTTTATTATGATATAAGGTTTTCGTGTAACCAGCCATGTGAAACTTCACAAGTATAACTTAGATGACGGATCATTCTACATAATTAATCTTAGTGAAATTAATTATGCAAGCGTGGATTGTGTACAGACAGCGTCATCAACTGTTTACCCCATTTTCCAATCCGTTTTAATGGAAAAACAGAACGAAAGAAAAACAATTTTTTTTTGTGGTAAATGATGCAATCTTAAGACTAGCTTACAAATTACTAATTATAAACATTCAATAGGGAAAATATGCGCCACGTCCGAGTATAATGGCCGAAAGCTCAGCATATTTTTAATGTGAGAGGGGTACCCAATTGATGCAGCTATCTCAACCAAAAAATTCTACAAGATTTTCGAGAATCAAAGAATCGTTAAACTTAAGTGGCAGTGAGCAGGGCACATTGCTCGCAGAACAGATGGCTACTGGGGCCGAAAGGTTCTGGAGTGGCGACCGCGTACCGGAAGACGCAGTGTTAGAAGGCCCCCTACAAGGTGGACCGATGACTTGGTGAAGGTTGCGGTGTCCGATGGATGCGAGACGCATATGAGCGTTCATTGTGGCGACATTTGGGTGAGGCCTATGTCCAGCAGTCGTCGGACGTCTATCGGCTAAAAAGATGATGATGATGATGATCTCAACAAATAATGTTTTTTAAGTCTACTTACTCATTGAATGGCTGCAGTAGAATACTTCGGCCTTCATTATTATTTAAGCGGATAGATATCCACTGCTGGACACAGGTCTTCTCAAAGTGTAGCCACATCGACAAGACCATAGGAGCCAGCGGATTTCTGCGGCTTTCAACGCTGCGTCTTGCGGTACGCGGTCGCCATTCCAGAACCTTCTGGCCTCATCAACCATCTCTTCTACGAACAATGAATTGAAATTTCTTCGGACGAAACTTCACCCATTTGTTTTAAAATCTTGTTTTGTATTGTAAGTAGTTCATTCTTTCCCGGTAATGGTTAAGAGGGCCCATCTTGATCTGCATCCAACACAATCCATTGCTATGTTTGATAAAAAGGCAAGGTGAAAAAAAGAGATAAATGCTCAGTTGGCATTCGGTAATTTCGTAACGCACTCAAATATTTCACAAAACTTGTTCCAACCCTACAGGATGATGTCAAAGTGAAACCCGGCGCCCAGGGAAAAAGGCAAAAAAGGAACAGAAGTGGGTTTTAGTCAGAAAAAATCAGACACTATCTCCCGCTCCGCCCAAGATCTGGGGATGTCATGCGATGATTTTCCCATAAAAAAAACCCTTAAAGTTTTGGATAAAATTATCATCATTTAGAATATCGATTAAATGAGCAAGTTTTCTATAAATATATTTACTTAATCTTTTTAATTTTTGTGTACATTATTTTGGACCAAAGTTCATGCAAAATAGCAGATTTTCCGAAGTCTTTGCTGGATCAGTTTTACACAAACTTGTTTAAGTTTCAATAGGAATCTAAATAATGTCCACAAGATATCCTTTTTTCCAAAATATCTAGAGAAAGAAGTATAATAACGTAATAATCACGTAAGAGCAGTTGTAAAGAGTTCGGTGCTGTTAAGTTCGTATATCAAACTTATGTCTTATATTAGTAATCTAATCTGTGAGACCGCCGGTCATTTGGCATGTGTACAATTAGCACAACCAAACTTTGTTACAGTAAAAATCTATAAAGAACCTTGAAGTCTTGCCAAAGGCACCATGTAAGAGGCTAACGGGCTTCGTATAACTGCAGAGTATTTGTAACTACGTGCAATGTCTTCCGTCTTTAAGAGGACTTCAGCCCTCCTGGCCAAGTTACGATCGTTTCGTTTGCGTCGAACGCTTCAAGTAGGCCACGCCTCCGATTCCTTTGTTCTGACGTCATCTCAACGCTTAGTCGCGAGGTCAGAACAAAGGAATCGGAGGCGTGGCCTACTCGAGTTGTTCGACGCAAACGTAACTATCGTAACTTGGCTAGGGGGGCAGGACGTAGAGCGTGTTCACTCTTGGACTGCATATAAAAGAAAGAGATGCTCATACACAATGCTTGCAAATATGAAGTATTTTAGCGATTTTACTAATAATTTACAGATTTGATTATAAAATTAAAACACAATAATGGTAAAATGTTGGTTGTAGAATAATCTGACAAACAATCTGAAGAATTGCATGTATTATAAGTCCGGTTTTTAATCGATAAAAGTTTTTTAGAGATATCTTCGTGATTTTTTTTCTATCGTATTAAATTTAATAAGACATACATAATACAGCTCATTATGTTTTGAACACATCATTGATATAGGATTCATCCTGAAGAAAAACATATATTTTTCTCATTCAGTTTACTGCAGTGGAATATATTTTTGCGCATTATAAAAGTCGCGATTAGCTCCTGTAGTCCTCTTAATTGCTGATATTAGATAGATGACTCAATTTTATGTATTTATTTATTATTCTTCATGCAACATAAAGTACAAAGGCGGACTTATTGCCGTAAGCATTCTCTACCAGTCAACCGAGGGTGATAAAGAGACAATATGGTAGGCGCATAAAAAGAAAATTTCTGTAAATGTATTATTTATTTTAGAAATAAATTTCATTCAAAATCGCAAATAGAAAATAAATTTCTTATCCGTTCAATATTAAGTAAGTTAGTAGACTCATAAAATGTAATAGAAGAGAAAACTGTCAAGTAACGCAATACATATATAACCTATAAACTAATTACGGGTGACATCACATTTCAATACGTGTATCCTACGTATTGAAATGTGATGTCACCATAATTAGTTTACGTGTGTACAAAAGAGATGGCGAGATATTCCCCACCACGCCTCCACTCTTCCTCATACCTATCAATATTTGATAGGCTAATTACATCGAGATAAGATAAAAAAATAATATTAAATGAACCATTAAAATGCATTCATTTAATGGGTCGTGGGGCTCTTCGGACTAGGACTGGGTTCCCAACTTCCACCTATAACACTTTTTTTTTTGAGTAGTATTATGGACCAAAATAAAATACAGTTTTTTTTTATCACTGTACTTTAATGCTTTTTTCCTTGTGGTCCTATTTTTTTTTATTCTTGATAGGTAGCTAGACCGCTATCTCATCTGATGGAAAGCGACAATGCGGTCGACGATGGAGCGCGCTTACCTAGGGGTAACCTATTCACTCTTGTCTTGAAGATTCCCGGGTTGTAGCCATCATGAAAGACAGATTCCGGCAAGGAATTCCACTCCTTAGCTGTACGCACAATTAATGTATTCTCAAAACGTTTTGTGCGTATAGGTCCTAAAATAAAAAAAAAATAAAAAATTGCATTCAGCAAAGCCGAAGCCTTAAGGAAGGGAAACCGGGGGTCCTCGAAAGTGAGGCAAAGTAGGAATATAGGTGCGGTTTTAGTCAGTAAAAGTCTGTCACGACCTTTCACTCCGCTCTAGTGCGAGAAAAGTCATAGGATGATTTCCCACCTTAAAAAAATGGCATCCATTACTTTTTTGAACTTTGTTTTAATAATAGTGTAAAAAGCATTTCATATTCTACTAACTTCACTACAAAATACCGAAATATTCTTGTCCATTATTTATAACTTAAAACGAGCATAATATTTCAGCCACGTTTGTGAGTTCAATTAGTTCATAAAAATACTTTGCTGTGATAAATGGATAGACGGAAGGTTGGGAGACAAAAGAAGATTAATATTCGTGATGGTCGCTGTACCCTGCTCGTGTATACGTCCAGCATATTTGTCGTAACACAGTAGGTATTACTACAAAATATTATTAATTTATTTAAAACTTTATTTACACTAGTGGTAAAAGTCGTGATGGCCCAGTGATTAAGGCAACTGCCTCTTAAGCATGAGATTGCGGGTTCGAAACCGCACAAGGATCCATGTGATTTTTTTAATTCATATGAACCCTGCGCTCAAATAGTGTCACATCTCAAAAATCAAATTATTAAGAAAAAGGCCTTTAAATTTTAATAATTCAGTGATGACGCTACTTACATATATAAATAAATAAAAATGAGTCACATGTGGACAAAAATAATTGAATTACAAATATGTTAATATCTGAGCTTAAAGTATGATGAATAACAACCCGGGAATCTTTAAGTCAAGAGTGAATAGGTTACTTCTAGGTAAGCGCGTTCCATCGTCCACCGCATCGTCGCTTTCCATCAGGTGAGATAGAGGACAAGCGCGAAACTATCAAAAAAAAAAAGAAATTATTCTGAAATTAATAGTATAATTTTCAAATAAACATTTTTTTTGAGTTGTGACACAATTTGAGTGGAGGTGCGAATTATGTACTTCTCTAAGTTTATATAGGACATTACAGATAACCCATACCGCGGAAAGCAAGCAAAGCCTTTGGTCCGGGTTGTCAGACATCAGTCTATCTAAGGAGTATCGTGTTGCCCAGTAACTGGGTTGTGGAGGTCTGATAGGCAGTCGTTTCATGTAAAGACACAGTTTTCAGTCGCATCCCATTAGACTGGAAGCTGACTCCAAGTTAGTTGGGAAAAGGGGAGATGGTGATTTACAATAGTGGTACATATGCGGACTTAATGCAACAAGGCATTCTCTACCAGTCAACCGTTGGGTTAAAAAAACCTACACTGTGGTAGGTGTGCACAATAAACAATAATAGATATTTATATTTTTTGTCCTTTCAGATATTTACACGATCATTTCAAAAACACTTAAGTAATTAAAACTATTTATACATTTAAAGCTCTCTACTCTTAACTAAAATATAAGCATAAGCATAGCATAATCAGCCTTTTAATGTTCCCACTGCTGGGACTCAGTCCTCCTCTCTAAGAGAGGGAATGGGCCATAATCCACCACGCGGGCCCAGTGCGGGTTGCCCAGTGCGGGTTGGTCAACTAAAATATGGCGTCACAAAACTTCTGGCTGGCGACATTGCCACGTTGGATGGGAATGCTTAATCTCTGACCGAGGTAAAGGCCAGCCCATGGGTCACGCGAAGTGTCAACTAAGCGTTTGGATAGTTCTTTAAAAAGCGTATGAGTACTCTGACCCCACGGCTCAGGAGTTTCAACCCCAAACGGCTCAAAAATATAACTGTTGACGAAGTTGTTATATTTCCGCTACTTGAGGTTCTTAGCAGCAGCATCTGCACAGCACGATGAGCTAGGAAGATGGGATGGAGAAAAAGTATCGACACAAGTAGCGTCCCACACTAAAGGCCTACCCATCTTCCATGGAAATAAAGACATACCGTTCGGTCTCTTACCATCGTCGCGTGCCAGGCCATGAGGTTCCAAAGCATATTTCAAATAGAATGGAGTATATACTTAAAATATAACAGTTATCACGAAGGCCAACCTTAGGTTGAGAATACTTCAAGTTGTACCTAGTAATAATAGCTATTATTAATTTATTTAAATAAAAGTTCTATTTGTTCACGTGAAACCAAAGGTAAGCCTTTGGTTTCGCTTTTTTTAAATACATTCAGTTTCGAGGACGAAAGCCGGGTCGTACAATAATCGAAAATCTGAAAAATCTAAGTATACCTACTTACAAAGTGAAAGTATAGCTAGATTGGGACTTGGCGGTAAATGAGCATGAACACTAGTCTACAATACCTAGTTATAACAACAACTCCCCAAGTCCCCAAACTCGGGGCCCCAAAACCTGATTAACAAACCTCTTAAACTAGCAAAAATTCGAAATCACTTTTGAAATCTATTTAAAGGTGCCTGTACAGTTGACCTTAAAATAGATTGCAATATTACTTTAATCGACTCGTTTTAGTCATTAAGTCTTACACTCCTTCCCATTCCACTCAGAGCAGAAGTTATTCGATGATTTCCCACATAAAAAAGGGGCCCCAATTTTTAATAGCTCCAACGCGGTTGTTGTTCGCCTAGCTACGCCACTGCTCAGACTCCTAGCCAAGTTACGATACTTTAGTTTGCGTCGAACGCCACGAGTAGGCTACTCCTCCAATTTCTTTGTTCTGACGTCATCTCAATGCTTAGTCACGTGGTCAGAACAAAGGAATAGGGGGCGTGGTCTACTCTTGCCATTCGACGCAAACGAAACGATCGTAACTTGGCTAGGGGGACAGGTACTAGAGTACCCATTGAACTTACTAACATTTTTATAAACAGACACATATTTAAAATCATATTTTTTGCTAACTTTAAAATTACCTCAATGATGGGCAAGGTCTATCCTTTTTCCTTTCAAACTTCTCGGTCTAGCTAGCGTTAGATAAAGCCGGACACAGTTAGACCTTATGGTTGCTATGGTTGCGTGTCCGGCTAAATTAGATGATGTCTGGCCTGTCCGGTTTTTGTAAGGCATTTTCAATTTGACCATTTTTTTTACATTTCTTCGTTTTCTTCCGCCACCCTAATACCTTGTATCGCGTAAGCGAGCGGACAAGCACTATAACCACAATTACAAATTGCTAAAGTAGTTACAGTTAACTAGAATTGCAATTAGTATTGTAGTGAATGATTAATACCAAAGAAGATCGATTCATTTAGTTTTATTGTTGTATCATTACAATTTATGATATTGATTTTATGGTGTTCTAGCCGTCCCGACAGACGTCCTGGCCGAAAGTTGTCTTGTCGTTTTTGTTAGAATAAATCCGATTATAGTGCCACCTACTGGGTTCAATTGAGCAGGGACCTACTCAAATATACACACAAAATTTCATTCAAATCGGTCAAGCCGTTTAGGAGAAGTTAGGTGACAAACACATGTACAGAAGACGCAAAGATAATATGATAAAAAAATACTTGGTTTACTTTAGAGAAAACTTATTGTCGTGTTATACTGAGACTAAAAAGTAAAAGGCGTCCGGACTTTTTACTCAAATGTTCAGCTAAACTGATTGATCTGTTCGGCTTTTCAGTTTTAAAACTTGGTAACCCTAGGTCTAGCTAGTGCAATTTATTTTTAAACACATGAAATAATGCTTTAAATAATATATAGAAATTTAATTGTAGTGGCCAATCATTTTGAAGTGGAAACTATATTTAATATGGCTCCACAAAATGCAACCCTTGCAACTTTACTGAAAATGTAAATACGTTTCCACGGTTTCCTGTATAGCTTGTGAATGAAGACTGCTAAAAACTCAACTCTTTATTTTTATTTTAAAGAAGCAGATTTCTTCTCACTTCTTAGCAAGTCCTTTCTATACACTTCCCGGTCTCAAAATTGCCGAGGATCGAAGAAACCAGGTGCATTTTCACTTTAACCCCGCCAAAGTGAGATGAGTGCTGTTTTCCAGCAGTCGATAATACACCAATGTCGTTTCATTTTGGCAGTGACTCTTCTTTACATTTCTTTTTTTTATCAAGACTATATTCAGAAATTCCAACGGCAGGTAACCTAGTCGTAAGTAGTGGGTAGGGTATGTCTATGTACATGTGTGGGGCGCGTGACGGTACGCTTCGGCGCAGCATCGCGTCCACCGGACCAGTCGTCATGAATACGTAATACAAGGGCAGGACGCGAATTCTTTCGTTTATTATTCAATCATTCGTTCGGCGCGAGTCGGCTTTAATTTCATGGCGGGTGGGCACGGGCCCCGAGCGTCGGCGAGCCCGGCCTCTTAGTGTGGAAACGATCCCGATACTATTGTTGGAATTATGCTATTAATTAGAACATCGTGGCAGATTGTCGGAATTTATAGGACTGCCTCAACCGTTGGGAACTTGTCTCTTAACTCGTGCCGCGCTTAATTTTCCTTTGAGTTTTACGAGATTTTAGATTAGCAAATTGTGTTTTTATTCTTCATTTTCTAAACTCTTTTTTCGGTAGTAGATATAAATAAAAGGAAGTTCTATCTCAAGTAACAGTGTCTGTACAGCTTTACATTGCAACACTTGCTCCATTTTACTGAAAAGTCCACAAAACAGAAGGTAATTTATCCTGAAATGCAAAGCGGGAGGAAGCACTTTCCTTACTTGTTTGTCCGTCACCGCTGAGTACTGTGAAAAAGACAATTCTTATTCTAAAAGGCGAAGCTGGTGAGGATGTGGAGGAGTGCGTGCCCGTTTTGATTGAAACCACCGGCGCCGCCCTTCCGACGCCATCGCGACCGACGCCGAATTGAAAACGCAAATTTAGTGACACATCTATTAACGAAAATGTGAAGAAGGCACCACCAGAAAATAGGATCCGCGAGGGAGAAAATTTCCGTACAATTGTAGCAATATTTTATGCTGGCAACATTCTTATTTTAATAAACAGGTGTTGCCATTATAGGTGTGTAGGAATTTTCTACTTACGTAAGTTTCATTAAGTATATTTTTGCTGCAAAGCTGGGTTCTCGTTATTTTGAGAGACAAACTGAATTTGTATGGTCTCTGAAATAACTAAAATAATGTATGTTTACTTTTATATGAATGCGCACGTGAGGCACGGTGGGGACGAGCCGGGTTGGCAGCAATCTTGAGAAATCATTTTTACGACTATCAAAGGGAGAATAACATTAAAATTCAGGAGACGGTCATGCGACCTTGTACTGTCATGTTCCTTCATGCCACGCCGTGTAAGGGACTGTAAAAATGCGTTCTTCTTTAAATAAAACATGTATGTGAATTGCACATATTCTGTGTGGGGTTTTCGGGAATCTTTTTTTTACCCGACTTCGACAAAGTCAAAAGGAAGGGCTATGAATTTAGTAAACTATGTACGTATGGCCAACCGTAGTAGTTAAACTATTGATGAGTATGATAATTGAGGTATCATTCGATTCGTTGGTTGGTCCAGGGGTAAAGAACTATATTTTATAAGAATAAAATAAATATGTGACATCCAAAACAACAGGGTCTCAAACATTTTTTTTGCAGTTTTATTGAGTAGAAGAATGTCGAATGAAAAGGGTTATAATTCTAAGACCAAAAACACAATTACAGTACACTATAAAAATTACTAAGTTACAGAAAAATAATTTCAGTTTAATTAAGATAAGAACTATGCAAAAATGGAACCTTACCTAAGTTATGCGCACTTTTCTCATTTCAGCTATAAAGAAATCCTTCACGTAGCATCCACCAAGCACCTGCTCCTGAAAATATTCCCTATAATTTATTGAAAGCCAGGGCCTGTCTCGGGCTCGTCTATGTAAGTAATGTGTCGCTACACCGCGTCTGGGCATTCGGACGCTCGCATTCGCACACGATTCAAATAAAAAAGTCCGCCATCACTCAAGTATGCGTCGCCATTCACTCGTTTGCCTAGAAATTTGCGCCCTCGACCCATTATAATAATGTGGACATGCTAGATGAAAAATACTATACTTATAGATTGCGTACAGTCTAGACAGCTCTCGTGTTCGCAGAAGATACGGCGACACAGGGCCGAGCTGATAAAATCTTAAGTGAATTACGTTTTACATGTGTTTCGTGTCGTATCCATACAACGTTAGACATGTCAGCGTGTAAGGTCGGCGTGATGCGAGATCTACACGGTCCTCGCAAATGGACAGGAAAAAGACGCGGCAGGAATGCGTGGGTGTTTTTAATTTAATATCGACTGACACCGAATTGGAATCGAAAGTTAGCCAAGGACGTGCTCTGCCATTTAATCCCTACCGCCTGTTTGCCGCTTTAATATTTATTGCCTACCTACACTACAAGCTATTAAATTCCTAAGAAAAAACATGCATGAGGTGACTGCGAAAGGACAAGGGGACTCGAATGCGTGACATATCTGAATAAGTCTTGATAACGAACAATTCTTCAACAGTGTGAACTTATTCTTGATTTTATTTTTCGAGCGAAAAAAATCTTATTAGTACCAACCTGTTAACTTTATTCTTGAACAAGGTTTCAAAGATAAAGATGAAATAAAACATCGTCGAGTGCGAAGAACGCAAGATTTAAGGAGCAAAAAGATACGTTAGTTTCTCGTTTTCCGTAATTGAACCACGTACGGCAGCATAACTTCGTACAAAATATCTCGTTGAAGACGTTGGGTTGTGCTGCGAGAAATAACGTACGCGTTTAAAACAATAAAAACATTCGCGTCTGACGGAGGCGCCTTGAGTGAATTTTCGCGGGAGGCGCGGCGCGCGGTGGCGCCGCGGGTGGCAGGAAGACGCGTAGTTACCGCGACCGAAGTGTGTCTATAATATTGGAGTGGAAAATGTGGATACGGTATTGTATTTGTTATTTGATTTTCTGATCTTGACTATAATGATTGAGATAAGGTTGAATGTCTTAAAGTCAGAACTACTTATAGATATGGTTAGAGTTAAGGTGCGATTAAGATTGGTCTTCGAGGCTGTCAGGATTTCTTCGAGTGAAGTTCGGTTGAAAATTGTGTCTACTGATCGATTTTAGAAATAATTGAAACAGACGCAATTACGGGCGGAGAATTTTATTGTAGTAGACTAGCTAAGCTTGCCGAGGAGGTTGACTTGTTATATTTGTTGCCAAATACTGCAAAAACGGTAGAATGTAGGTATTACATGCATTTAAATGGAAAATCAAGTCACTGAATTCTTCAAAAATTAAATATTTTCTAAACTTGACAATCAAAAAAACGTTGGTCTTAGCTTATTTTGATATCAGTTTCAGTAAGGAATATCATTAAAAAAAATTTTGTTATACTCACTGTAAACTAGATAGGTTTGCAGGGCACACCAACATAAAATGTTAGCGTGCGAAAAAGCAACAACTGTATTATTCGTACCTCGTTTTCATTAGTATTTTTTCACAATAGATAAAAAAAATTAAAGCATTTTATTTCAAATTAACCATTTACAGGCAGCAGCAGTGGGAGCAGTGGTGGCCTAGTGGTGACGGCTTCGACTTACGAGTTGTAGGTCGCGGGTTCAAACCCAGCCAGGCGCATACTTTTTGTAATTTATTTCATCACCACTGTTCTCAAAACGGTGAAGGAAAACATCGTAAGGAACGGCATGTCCTAGAACCAAAAACTCGAAGACATGTGACATCCACCAACCCGCACTGGGCCCGCGTGGTGGATTACGGCCCATTCCCTCTCCTAGAGATGAGGCCTGGGTCCCAGCAGTGGGAACATTATAAGGCCGACTACGCTATGCTATGCTATTTACAGGCACTTTTGAAACATCAAGAAATCTGCAGTCAGTCAGAAAAAATGATGCTAATTGTACATTCCAAAGCGTAGATCTCTATGGAGTAGAATTTGCAATAAACTCCATGGACACTCTTTTCAATCATGTTTTGTAATTACAAATATCTCTGTTATATGTTTATTTTCGCTATCATGTCAGAACAATGCAAATAAAGTAACAATATTAAACTAAAAATAAATATTTAAATAGCAACTGGCAGCTAAGAGATGACCAGTTTCAACTGACAGCGCCCGTTCACGGACATGACGCGAATATTAGCACCACTTAGCTCAACCATTTTGAAGGGAACCCAATGATCCAATCAATATATATGAAGGAAAGAATATGAAGTATAAATTTAACCAAGTAAATAACTATATAACATAATTTTTAATTATGTGTAGATGGACCAAAATTACAGCTATGACAGAGGTGGACATTTTTTAATGACAGCTGGGCTATGTTCACTGCTCTCAATTTAGTCTAGCTAATTAAAAATCAGAATATAGTCCCATGGCATAGGTATATAACGATGGCTTACAGTGAAAATCTCGGGTATGCAATTTTAGGTAATTTTTGTTTTATTATTTTTCTAAAACGAAAAGCTCGTAACGCATAATCTTGTATCACGCAAGATTTGATGCTCGTAGCGCCATCTACGATGTTGAATGCATACTTTGCTCGAGTCAGTTTGGTGGGATAACTTAGCAATGGCGCGTCAAAACTTGTGAAAAAATAAAATAAAAGAAACAAGCGTTTGTAATAAATCAACAGTTTTAAATATTTGAATAAAACACGTAGAAGCCCATTATAATTATATGATAATGAAGGTCTAGTTTGGTTTTGAGGTCCTGTGTAAAAAAAGTCACTTTAAATAGGTCATTAGGAACGTTTGCGACAGAAATTGAAAAAAAACTTGGTAATTGTTAAACAGGTTGGAAAAATAAGTCGGGCCCTGGAGGGAAACTACTTTAAATCCTTAAGTTGACTCATTTTACTTAAAAGAGACATTCTTTTATTGTTAAAAAGAAAAAAAAACCTGAATTCAAAGATTTTCTAAAACTCGCTTGCCTCGCCCGGGACTCGAACCAACTAAAATTTAAAAAAAAAAACTGTATAATATAATATTCCACAACTTTCACACAATGCCTTTTAGTCCCAAACTAAGCTGAGCTTACTAGAAAACTCATAAACATACTTATATATTCTAATACATACATATTATAGATATGTTACACCCAGACACAGAACGATCTCATCTCAACGTGCTTATCACACAAATATTGGTCCTGGGTGGGAATCGAACCCACGGCCTCCGGTATAGCAGTCAGGGCCACTAACCACCAGACCAACAGGTCAGTTCGATCTGCAGATTGAAGTTAGACAGAACTACAATAAAGGAGCTATTGGTAAGAGCCCCTATAATATTGGTCAGCCAGGCAGATACGATTGTAACAAAAGATAATTCCAGACAGCAAGTTTCACTTAAAACAATAAAGCACACCTGCTAGATACTTATATTCTTATCTCCCCAGTTGGCCGGTGTCAGTGGGGCAAATTTCATTTGGGACGGCAGTCCGGACCGGAGGCCCGTCTGAACTTCGCCCCAACTTGCAAACACGTGTTAACATGAGGCGTCTTTGAAAAACTGGATAAGCACCTTATTTATATGGGGCTAGCGTACGACGCGACACAAAAGAACATGATGATATTACTGTTAGACGGGGCTCGCTAATGTACATAATCTTATTTACCAGTCACGAATTACTCTCTCTTTTTATGCCTAAAAATGTGGGGGGAATGTGATAAAAATTACGAGCCTTTAGATGTGGGGTAGTAGTGTAAAGATACGCCTAGAACGTGGTATTATCGAAATTGCGTTTTACATGGCACAAGGTACAAAATTCCTAAAACACCACAAGCCGGTTACTTGGCAATTGTTTGAAGGCGTTGGGACACAAAATAAAGAAGTCAATCATGTATGTACAATACGTTCCAAATAAGAATAGGATCGATTGCCATGTTGTGACGTCATGTCATACTATCAAATCGAAGAATTAATAGGGTGAACAAAACAAGAAATTTTTAAAATTTAATTTATTTACGAACTGTGAACGAAATAAGTTTAATCTGAATTCAGTTTTCTAATTTTGCTCATCTTTGAGTTTTTCAATTTTGCCCAATTTCTTTTGATATGACAGTATCACGTGACGTCATAACATGGCAGTCGATCCTATTCATATTTGGAACGTATTGTACTTCACTTTTCATGCCTATGCTTGACGATGGCGCTAGGGTTGGCGCCGCTCCGTCCGAGCACGCTCGGGTGGAGTGATAAATACCTAATATAAATTGTAAAAATATTACATGGCCACAAAGTCATGTTCGCCTGCTTTCTCGGCGTCCAGCTGGTGGCCACTGAGGTACTCACCTACCTACTGTTCTGCGTTACGTTAAAACAAATCATCACAATAAAAGCAAATACCTACTTACCTCTCTGAAACAATTGGTAGCTTAAAAAATGATAATTTACTAATTAATGTTGATTTAAACAACCGTCCACTGAACAGTTATAACTTTTTTTTTGTTGTTCCATTATTGCAGCAAAAAAGCGCGCTCACACTGGTTCCAACCGGGCTGAGATATCGTATCCGTGAGTGGTGTCTGTGTGTCCGTTGCTCGAGCGCGCTTTGTTTGTAGATTGACTTCTTTACCTATCTATTTTGTGGTTGGGAGTTGCAAGGCGATTCCTTCCCGGCCACCGTAAGTGCGGGTTTGAGGACGATGACCAATAGGCAGCTCGTGCCATCCGAGGCCCGGGTCGAAAATGCGTCGTGCTCCACATGCGCCTTAACGAGATGTCAGTATAATGCGAAAGAGTTATCGCGGCCCACTAAAGCAAAAGGCAACTGAAGAAACTCAAACAAGGCGGGTTTTAATCAGTAAAAGTCTCACATTCCCTCTCGCTCCATTCATAGAGGGAGAAGTTATCTACTGATTTCCCACCAAATAAAAAACTAAAGGAGCATAAATAAAGTGGCGGTCAGGACTTGAAATTGTTCGAATGAGTTGCCGTGATTGATGAAGCGTCAATGTTTTTTTTTATTATGACACTATATGTACCAGGTGGATAACCAGGTAGGTGAGGTTTTAACTGTCACCATAAATCATATATATTTATCGGTCTGGAGTCATCAGTCAATTAGGCAAGGAATTTCAAATTTTTAGTCGCCATTAAGATCTGCCTTTCTTTTGTTTTTAGATTGTTCTATTATAATTTTCATAACATTACGTGGAGAAGGCTATTTACACACTTCTCTAGTGGTCCTGAAACGCAAAGGGCAACTGAAAGAACCCGAATAAAAGTTAAAAACGCGAGAAGTAATTTGATGATTCCTAAAACAAATAAATATTGGAACCAGAAATGTTCCAATAAATACTGGAACTGGTCTAATTATCTTACGTTTGATGGAATATGAAACGACTCGTGTAGGTTACACGTGTCTGTAGAAAAAGCCATTTCACGCTTTTCCGATTATAGTTTTATTAAAAGTACGAAGGGGATTTTCCTAGAGTCAAGTTCGACATATAAGTTGTACACTTGTAACAAACAGCCCCGGACGCGGTGCCGTAGATATTAATCTTTTCCATCGCGAACGTCGGACTTACAACTTTTAACTTTCGATACTCCATTTTGTTTTTAGATAGCAAAACAAATATTATTTTTATGTTCATAAAAGTAAAATAGTGCGATGGGAATTATTTCAGTTTAGGAACAGACTGTTACTTATATATATGATTTATTTTATTTACCCAGCGAGTTGGTTTTCTCCTCGCACGTACTAAACGATATTTGGCGATCCCTAAGACGAGCCGTTTGTCACGTACGTGACGCCGCGGACGAAATGGAAACTTCACTGTGTTGCCGAAACGGACAAATAAATACCTACGTAACTGTTTTCTAAAAAACTGTTATTGTCATTTATGTTTTACTCACGATATTTGGAACAAGTATTTTAGATATTACTTACCATTTTTGGAACAAGTATTTTAGATATTACTCACGATATTCGGAACAAGTATTTTAGTTATTACTAGTTACTGCCAGCGGTTTAGCCCACATTATAACAAGCTGCCAAAGGCGGTAACAGAACTTGGCGAGGGAAAATTCAAAACTCATATTAAGCGTGTCCTAACCAAAAAGCGTATTATAAGATTAAAGACTATGTCGAAGACACGCTTGTTTGGTAATGACTACTTCTGCACATGTCCCCCTGGTAACTCATTAGTATTGTGTTATCTGCTCCATCTTTGTTTTAATATATAATTGTCCTTTTTTAACACATTGCTTTTGCAATTAGCTAGAAAATTATCAGCCATGGAAACACTCGTGGGATAAAAAGTATCATTACGTACTTTTCCAGGACACAGTCGAAATTTCATCCAAATCTATTTGGCTTTTTGAACAAACATTTACACAAACTTTCACCTCTATATTATTAGTGTGATGTGTGGCTTTATCCTCCCGCAGCTCTAGTGCAGTCGGTAGTTTGTAGCGGAGGCATTTTAATTTTATATACGGAACCTTTTGCACAACTTTGTAGCTTTAATGGTAATGCATTCGACACAGAATCCTACACTAAAACTTTTACAATTCCCAGAATGAATGAATGTTATCTTTTTACATTTTCATGCCTTGTTCTTGGTCCCCCAAGCAATACAGAATTCTTGATGAAGGCTCAACACGTCTTTCAAGGTAGCAACTGTAAAGTACAGCTTTACTGTCTGTTCCAACTTGAACGCAGGTCAATGATGTAGTGGAGGCTTACCCAGTGCTTTCACCCATAAAGCGACCCAAAAGCTTAACCTAACTAAATCTCAAAAAGTAGTGAGGCGGATTTGAATCGAATCGGAAATAAAAACAAAATTTCCGGGAAAGCATAGAGCTGTTGCTAGAATATAAAGTAGTTTAAAAAGACTAGCGTTGAAAGTTCAATTTTGCTCTGAATAAATTTAGTTAAAGAAAATTAAGAAAAAACTTCGGAGTCCTTCGTATAGTTTTTAATTTTTTCAAGTCACGTTACAGGGGTATTCTTGAGGAGTGACCTTTGTGCTTACCATTACCTTGACGGTTATGTACCTAGCATAATCAGCCTTATAATTTTCCTTGTATAAATTATTTAATTTTTGTTATTGACTGGAATGATTTATTGTTTTTTTTTTACTGGAATGATTTTAAAATGTAATTTGGAATAAGTAATATTATTGTTATTATTGGACATTACGGTTCTTTTTTAATTCTACTTAATTTTTATTCATTTATTTTTACATTGGAATTTGGATTATTATTTTGTGTGATTTTGTTGATCTTTTTATATATAATTGTTTTTGAATTTTTGAGACATGTAAAATTTATTTTATAAGTACCTACTAAGTTATTAAATATTCAATTTTTTATTATATAATAATTATTAACAATATTCTTGTTTATTAGGATGTTATAGAATTTTGTATGTTTTTTTTTCTTTACCATAATTGCAATTGTTTATTATTTATTTTATTTTATTTTCAATACAATGTTCCATTGTTATGAATTAAATAACTTCCCACTGTTGGGACTCAAGCATCTACTCTAGAATGGGTCTTAATCCACCACGCGGGCCCAGTGCGGGTTGGTGGATGTCACATGTCTTCGATATTTTGGTTCTAGGACATGCTGGTTTCCTCACGATGTTTTCTTTCACCGGTTTGAGAGCAGTGATGATAAAATAAATGACATAAAGTAATACCCCTGGCTGGGTTCGAATCCGCGACCTATAACTTGTAAGTTATGTACTAGTATGAGGGTAAAAATATTTGGTGTTTTTTTTTTTAATAAGTGTAGCTAGTGCAGTGTTTGGTGGACGTAGGGAGGCGGCGGCAGTGCGGCGGCAGTGCGGCGGCACGGCGGCGGCTCGGCGCGGCGCAGACTCCCTGAGTGTTTGCACAGAGATTAATGATGCGATACTGAGCGCACTATGGGGCGGCGGTACTCGACAAAAGGGCCTCTTACTTACTCTTTGGTGCCTATGAAAAGTCCCGCGAAGAAAACAGCCAGCTGCAACGTTAAATGTTTTCGAGGGAACGTGTAGGTATTGATGTGGTTCCTTTTCAATTTATGTTCCTTTGAGTGTGTTTAAAAATTGATTTAATACGTTGCTTGTGAACTGTTTTTCTTGGATGTATTTTTTAGAACGTCAAACTGTTGCTTTTAAAATTCGTTACTTTCCGTTAGACAGGTAAATCAGCGCTAAACTTAAAACGCCTAGAGAGAGGCGTGATGCGACGAAGCGACAATGATACGACAATGTTTTTTATAGAAATAGTTCAATAAAATAAAATAATGTTTATGAAAACTCATTGTCGCCTTGTGCTTACCATAGCCTTAACTCGAAAAAACTCAAAGCTTCATTATAATAGATAAACTAGCTTCTTTCTGCCAGCGAAAAGCCGTACAAACTTTGGACACCCGTTTCTTCCACTTAGGGAAGAATTTGGTGACCACGTACCGGAAAACGCAGCGTTGGAAGGCCTCCCACAAGGTGGATCGATGACCTGGTGAGGGTCGCGGGAATCCGATGGATGCGAGACGCAGAGGACCGGTCATTGTGGCGACATTTGGGGGAGGCCTATGACCAACAGTGGATGTCTTTCGGCTGAAATGATGATGATGATGAGGGAAGAATTTTGGAAAATCCTTTCTTACTTTTTGTTAAAATCATAAAAAGAACCTCTGTGCAAAATTTAAGCGTTCTAGATTTAAGGGTTTGGGCTGAGCGTTGGTGAGTCAGTGAGGGAGTCAGGACTTTAATAATAGTAGCATAACCTAGTAGCCAGGATTATCCATCAGCAACTTGCTCTGAAATACTCTCTTGTGGAATCGGAAGTACCGTACTACAGGTACAGCCCGACCCAGTTCTTGATAATGGTCACATGACTTCGTACTGGGATCGGCCCTTCATCACTGAAAGGACTATTGTAGCTAATAAGCCTGATATAGTGGTGGTAGACTGAAGCGAGAGATTGTTGACATTTCTGTTCCACATGAAGAGAACCTTGTGAAAGCCGAGAAAGATAAACAATTTTGTAAAGGAATGTGGACTCGACCGATAGTCGTGTCGGGCATTGGCTTAATAGCCAAGAGCTTCGATCAACATCTTAGGAGGCTCGCGTTAGGTGACTGAATCAAGGCCTTGATTCAGAAAGCGGTATTCCTGGACACGTCTCGTATTGTTAGAAGGTTCTCTGGAGCCCTGACTGCCGGTAGTTTGGACCTTGTTCCCGATACCGGTGGGATAATACATTTTTTACTTTTTATGTAATTTTTTAAAAATGTACTTAATAAGTTTTAAGATCAAATAAAGAGAATGATAATATTCCACAACTGTAACACAACACCGTCTAGTCCCAAGCTAAGCAGAGCTTGTGTTATGAGTACTAGACAACTGATAAACATATTTATTTATTTCTAAATACATACATATCATAGATAAATTACACCCAGTCACTCATCGTACAAACATTAAACCTGGGTGGGAATCCGACCCACGACCTCTGACATAGCAGTCAGGGCCACTAACCATTAGACCAACAGGCCAGTCACACTTGTCACTTTACCTTTTAAATATATATATCATCCCCCTTTACACGTCATAAGAAATCGCATATCACATACGCACCTTTAGAAACGTATGACAAGACATAGACTCATAACCCAGCCAGCATTAAAAGCAGACTACAATAATTCAATGACACTCATAGCATCCCAATGAAGGAGGAAAATGAAAAAGTCTATTGGAGAATAAATCATAAGTAAATGAGATATTGTGTTTCTGCGTCGCCCCGGCGGTATCCGACTGAAATGGAAATCACAAATGATGACAAAGCGTAACGTAACGTATATTAATGTAACCTATAACGTAGTCTATGTGTGTTACGTAAGTGTGGCAGGCATTTTTTTTTAAATAGGCAAGTGCGAGTCGTACTCGCGCGCTGAGGGTTCCGTACAAACTTATCTATATAAATAGTTCAATTCCTGAATGGATTCGAGTCTCGCGGACTTGTTGTATATCGCAATTTTTTTTTTTGTGACGTTACGACAAATTTACAGTTTTCAGATTGATTCCTATACATTTGGTATAAGTCCTTGCTTTATGCCCAATTTCAGGATTCTGGATTAACTGGAAGTACCCTATGAATTTTGATTCCCTTGACAGTATCGAAATATACGTTTTATGCGACGTTTACGGCTGTATCTTTTTTCTTCGTTAACTTAGAAATTTGATTTTTTCACAGCTTCAAGGGACCGTAAGTTTAAGTACATGGTTTTAATTTCAACTCGATAACTATACGCTTTCCCGAGATAAAAGATTTGACAAACAGATAGACAGACATACAGACAGACCTACAGACAGAAGGACAACAAAGTGATCCTATAAGGGTTCCGTTTTTTCCGTCTGAGGTACGGAACCCTAAAAATTGAGTTTTAGAATCAAATTTTAACTTTTTCTGGCACTTGGATTGTCAAAATTAGTCGGTAAAAAAAAAAGAGATGAAGCTATTTGCACGTTTTTAAGTGTAGATATCTATGGATAAGAACGTGCAAGAAACTCCAAAGACATTCTTTTAAATCAATACATAGTACTTAGCGTTTATCCCTACAAGTCATTAAAGAAGGAAATGAAAAAAGAAAAAAAAAATACATAGTTATAGAATTATAGTTATAGATATCATTATTTTATATCATTAGGGCCCAAACACAAACCAGCGATGCGACTTCGTATTGGGAAAATATGCGCGATCACACGACGCATCGCAAGAACTCGCGAATTGATTCGCATCGCACATTGTATGGTCACCTGCCCCCTAGCCAAGTTCACGATCGTTTCGCTTGCGTCGAACGTCTCGAGTAGGCCACGCCTCCGATTACTTTTTTGTGACGTCATCTCAACGTTCAGTCACGTGGTCAGAACAAAGGAATCGGAGGCATGGCCTACTCGAGGCGTTCGACGCAAACGAAACGATCTTCACTTGGCAAGGGGTTTTTTTTATTGGGTGGGAAAATCATCTTATGACAAACCCCGCACTTGGGCGGAGCGAGAGATAGTGTCAAACTTTTACTGACTAAAAACCCACTCCTGTTCCTTCGTTGCCTTCGTCCCACGGCCCCGGATTTCGTTTTCACACTACCCATGGCTCCAGTAGGCTTCGACCCTGCTGGGCCCCTACGATTTGCTGACATCTCCCTAAGGCGCGCGCGCGAGTTGGGTTCGGTCCGGACGGTCGGACGGCGGGCTACCCATTGTTCCCCGAAATCGGGATCGGAATCCCGGCGGCGGTTGGAGCGTAAGGACCGTTGCCTCACGCGATCGGCCGCCTCCTTTGCTAGCATTACTGCTTCGCAGAAGGAGGCGACCGCCTGCCACTCCTCATCGCTCCAAACCATGGCCTGAATCAAGGCCCAGCGCGAGAGATCGCCGCCGCCGATTGCCCCCACGAGGACACGGCGTTGCTCTGCCCAAGCGGGGCACACCTCCACCGTGTGCTCTACCGTGTCCTCCGGGCGGTCCACACAGTGGCGACACCCGGGCGTCGTTTCCGCACGAATCCTGTGCAGGAACTTCCCGAACTTACCGTGTCCGGTGAGAACCTGCGTCATGCGGAAGGTGAGGACGCTGTGAGGTCTTTCCAACCACGCCTCAAAGAGGGGACTTACCGCCATAATTGTGGCGTGCCCATTGGCAAGGGGGTTGAACCGATGCTTTTGGTAAGTATAGATTAGAATAGAATCAACTATAATATACACCAAAATAGCTACAAAACAATGGCGGTCTTATCGCTGACAGTGATATCTACCAGACAGCCTTAGAATAGACTGTAAGAACACTGCTTATATTTACTTGTGAGTTTATAAATAAAATTTGCAGTATTCTTAAATTGGAAAATACATAAAGTCATCAACTGAAAAGTAATCCAAATGAGTCATATAATATAAAATCATGCTACTTTTTTTTTCGGTCGGAATATCATCCAATGATATCCTGCGTCCTTGGGTGGAGCGAGAGGGTGTGTCAGACTTTTACTGACCAAAAACCCACTCCTGTTCCATCATTGCCTTTCATACCAGGGTCGATTCTTCCTTTTAGAAGCAGACCCTTGGCCCCAGTAGGCTTCGATCCTGCTTGGCCCCTACGGTTTAGTGACATCTCCTTGAGTCGCGCGTAGAAAACGTACGTGTCGTCGACGACTTGGGCTCAGTCCGGACGGCTACCGAACGGTCGGACGGCAAGCTACCTATTGCTCGCCGTCCGCTAGCTGGAAATCGGGATCGGGATCCCGGCGGCTGGGGCGTGAGGGCAGCTCCCTCGCCAGTGCACGTGCGGCCTCCTCCTTAAAATCATGCTGGTTTTAGAATTGAATATTTGAAGTTGAGTATTTCTTAAACCTTACAATATGACTATATTTGGTAGGGAAGTGTGATTTAACACGTTTTTTACTCAAAGTATTGAATTCAGAAACCCACCCCTAGACTTTCTCTATGATAAGAAGGTACTGTGATAGTGGAGACGCAATGAAAGGCTGGTTAGATTTAAACTATTATTATATTGTTTTGAGTACTTTCAAATGCATTTTGTGTAAAAACTACGTCTCGACTTTTGTATGACGTCTCCCTATCTATTGTTTGTACATCAATCAAACCTAAACTTTTTATCACATAAACCTTAAAAGTATATCATGCCAGTTTGCAAGTTAGTAATTATTAGTAAGACCTGCATGGTTGCCACAGTACCTTCTTCGTAGTTAGTGTTTGTATGGTAGTTCGCTGGTTTAAATCAATGTTTTTTATTCCACACAGAATGGAAGAGGTATGGACATTAATTTTTCACTAAGTCAAGCAAAAGTTAGAAAGTTTTGCAGTTTATTTTTTACACGTACAAATTGACACTGCGTAGTTTGATTAATTACTCATTGATGCTAATAAGACGTTCTTTCGAACTTCTGCTTATATAAAGCGACTATAAAAACACACTGATATTATTATGGCAAAAGTTTGTATGTATGTGTGTGTATGTTTGTTACGTCTTCAAACTCAAACGGCCGAACAAATTTGGACGAAATTAGGCACACAGGTAGACTATGTCCAAATTATACTTTTTTATCTCGAGATATGTTCCTTTGGGATTATTTTAGACTTTTAAGCGAGCGAAACGGCTGGCAGAAAATAGTGTGTATGACACACAGTTAGCGTCAGCAAGACTGCTTGAATAATGAAACTAGATCATATATCACGAATCACGATTTTTCCTAGAAATGTTCTAGTTGGGAGAAAAACATGAAATTTCGGGTACTATTTATAAGATGGGAGGGGAACATTAGTTGTGCCGTAGTGACTCCATTTATAGTGTATCATGTGGTTTCATGAGTGCTCTAGATTTTCAATATTCGCCTGTTGGTCGCATCATAAATCTTAGCTCGCAGACGTTCGCTGCGACAACGTGCATTCCGGGCCGCTGCCACCCCGCCTTAATATTTAATGAAAATTGTTGGTTTAGCTTAATTTCCTTTTCTGTATGTATATCTTAGTATGAATCATATTTTATTTAATAAAGCTCGCTATTGTTATTAGTTGCTTAATAATAATTATGACAAAGTTTGTCATCATTTTTATTAAACAAGTTTTTTTAAATCTTTGTTCGACACAGATCTATATCCAAAAAAATTAGATTAAAGGTGCGATAGAACCGCGACGTAGATGAAAATGCAGTAATAATTGAGCAAGCAGCGTCAATGTTTAATCTGGCGGGAGCGCAACGGGCCGTTTATCAATCGGCCCAAAAAACAACATATTTCAATATCCGCTGATTAATATCCGCTGCCAGTTCGCCGGCCGAGGCAAACATGAAATTTATGTACTGCGACCGAGCGGTTTATTTCATTTTGCTTTTTAAATTACGAATGTTTGGCGCGACAATTGGCCGCGCGTCGCCGGGCGCCGCCGCGTCGCTCCCATCTGTTGCGGCGACAATTAACATTTGCATTAGAATTTCATTTCGCTACCTAAATCTGTATTAAGCGATAATTTTCACACAAATATCCCGTATTTTTATAAAGCCTTTTCACACATTCAGTGCGGTTATTACATTAATAGTTATGTTTCAGTAATGAGTTTCGCAACTCCGTACGTGCTCAACAAAATGCGAAATTAATTTCTAAAGACGTAAGTCTCGCCACCATATTAGCATAAAGACGTAATTGATGGGTAAACTAATTTAATGTTACACAGCAATTATGCTAAGACGCTCATGGTTTACAACGCCATAAAATGTACTTCCGGTCCCCGAAACTGCAACGGAAGTAATAAGCAGTGCAATACTCCGAGTCATAAATTAGAATAAGCAGTTTTAAGTGAGGAGGGAGGGAGGCTCGCAGCCTCCGCCTCACGCGCAAATCATACACTTAATATTTACACGTTCGATGTGTAAGTATTATATTCAGGTGAATAACTTAACGCGTATATTTGAAAACATAAACAATCCCACAACAGCGATGGCGGGAGTCGTAAAAATGGTACTCGAGAGAAACTTAACAGGAAACTTTTATTAAAATAACAACATTAAGCCGTTAATTTGTTTGTAAAACTGCGCAGACGGTATAAATTACTTATTCAGAGTGTTGAGACCGCGAAGGCGAGGCGCGCCGGCTTCTTGGCGAATGTCGCGCCGCTTTTCTATAATTCAAGTCAGTGGGGTCGTGCGGTTCTCACTCTGCTCACACCGCTCCTCGCTCCGCTCGCTCAGCCTCACACTCGCACTTCACTACTGACTACTTAGCTCACACTGGGCCAAATCAATTCATGATATTCACGTCGTTGAAGTTACACTTTATGACTCCGGCGACACGAACACGTTCTCCATGACCTTCCTCTTTAAACAGAATAATTCACATTTACAAAATTCAAATCCTTATTTAAAAACCAGTCGTATTAGCATCAACCAAACGAAACACGTCAAAGTATCTACAATATTAAAACTGAAGACGTGAACTCCGTGTTAAAATAAAATAATAAGATACTCCGAGGCGAGGATTAAACTTATAGAAATACAATAACTTAATTGAGATTCTCCGGGCACTAATAGGTTTTCCTATGTTATAGAAAATCCACTTTCCCGCAAAGTGAAGAAGAACGGTCGTGTTCCGGCGTCGATGGGCTAACAAATGAAATTAATGCATTTCTCCAGAGAAATAAAATGTCATTAGTTTCGCCCGATGAGCTCGCTTCCACCGAGAACCTTCTTACGAACACCAACTTTATTGTCTCCGATAGTTTCCACTAGATCTATTCGTAATAATATTCTTCAAGTTCTGTCATTTTGTTGTCGATTGAACATTTCATTAAATTTAACTTCTTCGAGGTAAGGCTTCAAATGATGACTATTTCTACCAATGATATCAGTCTCGGCTTCACCTACTTGAGAATGTTACTTTAAGATTCTAATTACATATTTTAATTATTGCGAGCAGTCTGTGGGATTCATCGATGTTATTGAACTGAAAGCAATACATGAAAAGGATCTCGTAGACGTGAAATTGGCAAATTCAATCGATATTAAAGCCACAATAACAGGACAAATGATATAAAAAACGTAATATTCTGGCATTTTTCCATTACAAAATCGCTGTTGCTATATAAAATAATGAGGGTCACATTATTGGTCAATATCGGGCTTTTGGGAACACATTGGGTATAATACAAAAGATAATATCGTATATTAAGTGCCATGTAAATTACGGATTTGAGCCAAAGTACAAAAGTACGTAGTGTTATTGTGAGGCCCAGTAACGTCTTATTTTATCTAAATCCTATTTTGTGTCCCACGCATAAATCGAGCGCTAAGGCGTCTACACAGGGTGAACATTTTCTTATTTTCTCGCAAACGTGCCAAGAACTGTAAGTAAGCGTGTTCTCGTCCTTGTTATTTATTTATAAAAATGTTTATAGTATAGGTATTTGAAAAAGAAGTGATATCAAAAATGTTATTGGCCCTGGCTTTTCCAGTTCTTGCTAGATCAAGTTTTCATTTTGATGTTTAGTAACGCGAGTGTAACGAAATTCCGCCGAGTTCAACTCAAATTCGATATGGATTGAGCGTTCGAGTGAGCGGGGATCGCAGGGGTAGCGCAAAGTTTCCTTGCTTCATTGAAAATATGAAATTCTATAAACTAGAACTTGGTATTCTACGAACTTCAGACCTAAGTAGGCAGTAAGGAAGGGTATTGGTGAATATATTCCGTTGGCCCAAGTCACGTGTGTCTAGACATTAAATGTCTTCGCCGAATTAACTGAGTAGACAGAATAAGAGATAAAAGCTAAGCACTCTTCGCTCTTACTCGGGACAAGGTAGTGCTTTTTGAAAAACGTGTTTCGCTTGTAGAACACGGGGGTAGATTGTAAAATTGGACCACTGCCATTGCAGTAAAAGTGGAAATAAATCGACGAGGTCGCATTTGCCAGCGAATGACCCAGATCAAAAATGTAACTTTTAGTTTGACTGCAACTTATTTTGAAAGCTATATTTATAAAACATAAATTAATATATATATAAAATTTATATAATGATTGCCCAAATTATGATATTTTTATTTTATTCCATTTATTAAAAATCCAGCCGTCCATCCCTAACGATCATCTCACTAGCTTTATTCCAACAATAGCTTAGTGTCGGCTTCAGGTCTAACTGAATGAGGTAGAAGACCTGTGTTTTATATGTCAACTGCCTATCAAACCTCTACAAACCAGTTACTGGGCAATGCTATACTCCTTGGATAGACTGATGGTCAGAATTTCTGGTGTCTGACTGACCTGTAACGACTGTCAAAGTTCTGTAAACTGACAACTGGCATATACGGCTTTACGTATTTTCCATCCTTAACTAACCAACGGTAATTATTTCAAAAAGTATAAAGTGAAATCATGCTTTCGAAGTACAAAGTTATAAAGTCCATATATAGCAACGTTTTGCACGTAAATACCTAGTAGCCACATCGGCGGGCCGGCGGGCGCCTAGGAACTTCCGTAATTGTTCAATTACCTATTACAGTAGCGTGAGAATACTGACAGCTGACCCAGTGCCACTTCGCTTCTGTAGGTAGGCATATGACCAACGTGTACTGCAAACGATTACGTTGAAAAATGAAATTGATTTAGTATTCAACATTATGGTCGGACTAACTAGATAGAGACTTCAAAGCTGATTACATAATCATTCGCTGTGGCAACCGATCGTGACCTCGACTTGTAATTGAACAATATTGAGTCCCTACTAGTGACCACACATGGAATATTTCCCTTCAAGTAGAACGAACAGGTCTAAACCAAGAGTGAATAGGTTACTTCTAGGCAAGCGTGATCCATCGTCGACCACGGGGTGTCGCTTACCATTAGATGAGATAGTGATAATATAATTTTGATTCCTAATACAGTGTCTAAGTATACTTTTTTTTTTTAAATTAATTTAGAAGTTTCTTTTTCCCAGCTTCAAGAGACCACAGACCTAAGTATATGGTTTTAATTTCAATTCGATACCTCCACGCGTTCCTGAGATAAAGATTCTTGACAGACAGGCGACAACAAAGTGATGCTATAAGGGTTCTGTTTTTTATTTTGAGGAACATCCAATACAGAAAAATCACGTGTCACAGTATTTGCTATCGAACTCCTCCGAGATGGCTTGACCGATTTTTTTGTGTTTCTTTGTTAGGTCTAAGAATAGGTCGTAGGCTATTTCTTACCCTCCTACCCCCACCCACCATTTTTTTATATGGCAGAACAAAGTTTGCCGGGTCAGCTAGTATTCATATATTATTACTACCGCCAACAATACAGATAACAGTCTTTATTGTTTCTCTAGGCTCTACCAATGTTTAAGGCGGCCTTTACGATTGGAGGCAATTCTTCTAATCCATTAGACTGTCTGATGTTCAACTTTTATGCGGGTCCTACCACCGAATGTCTCGCGAAGAACGAGTAACATCGCTCAAATTATTTTCAGTGGGGTTTTTACGATAGTCGTATCTTTTTACACGCACATCATGTGTAGATATGCGCACATAATGTTTACGTGGGGTACCACGTAGCAGCTAAGTATCCATAAATCGAATTCGTGCGCCGAATTGCATTCTCTTCGACGAGCGGCTCATATGTTTAATCGCATTTAAAAATCTTCATTACTTCCATTTTCGAAATTGTAACATTTCATTTATTCTTATTACAAGCTTTTACCAAGTTTCATCTGTCTCGATGTTTGTTTGTCTGTTTCATTATCGTCATTTCATCCATTTTCCGGTTACTGATTTAGCTGAAATGCTTGCATCTGTAAATCAGACGACAATGCAACATTATTATGACATGGAACTGATGATGGAACCGGAAGGTGGCCATTAGAACTCGGTAGGTAAACGAAACAACCCCATCTAATTTGGACTCTTTTGATCCGTCTTGACGAGTATTTTGGTGCTAAAAGGAATCCAGGATTTGATGATGGAGCTGGAAGATGGCTATATGTACTTAGTAATAAGCGCAATAAGATAATTATAACGTTTTGACTATTTGGAATGGTTTTGATGAGTATTAATTATACAGCACTAATTTTTAATTAGTACAAATATTTTAGGGCTAATTAAAAAAAGGTTTTGTTATTATGTAAGTAATGTCTCAATAAATAATATTAATAAACAGTAATGTTATTAGTGTTTGTTTATATCCTAAAATAGCACTCAATTTACGGAAATATTGTATAGGTTTATTGATTATGAATGAATGAATGGCGATCAAAATGAAAAAAAACACTGCGCGTAGTTTTTTCTAGAAGCAAATGTTACAAAAGATTGATTCAATTATTCATTTACCAATTATGACAAATTTTTGTGGATAATTTTGGGATTTCGTTTTTTTTACTTTTGACAAGACAAATATGATCTGTAACGGGTACGAATAGAGCCCAATTTTTTTTGTACCTTTTATTTAAAAAATAGGAGTGTATAGGCATGTACCGTGCTATAAAAACTTCCTATGAAGAAATGATTTTCATTGAAAACTTATTTCTTAAATACATTCTTTTTAGTTTCTAGTTCAAAGTGATGTCGGTGAACTATCGAGAACCTCGGGTAAGTTCGGCAAATGATAGCGTAATGCCGGCGGGTCGTGTCGGAGACTAGCGCCGCCGTGTCTGGCCTTCGAGACCATTGACTTCCCTTCTTGCAAATGACTGGCTGAATTCATTTTTTTTAACAAGCTTGGAGTTTTTCATTATAATTTAATTATGCCTGAGGTTCTACTTAAATAAAGTACAAGTTAACGTTGCCAGTGGAAAAAGAAACCAAGAGATGGTACAACGTAATAACATGTTTAGTATTGCATTGAACAGAAAGATTTAAAAAACGATACATAATTTATTGATCGGGTTGTTACGAAGAAATATTAGAGAAAGATTAATGTACATTATTGGCAATATTTCTGACGCCTATACACCTCTTTCAACTTTTCTGTGCCTATACTAGTACTTCACAGTAGATGCCGTAGCGTGCTACGCGCTACGAAGCTACGTAGAGCTTGCTACGCGATTTTAAAAGAAAAAGATTGCGTGAGATTTCTCCCATGAAATATATCATTATTATTATATATTTTTGGACTTCTGAACTAACAGAAAATTATTTAAATACTTAAAAATAGTAAACTAATTATAATATAAAAATGAGTGCTACTATTATTTATATTAAAAATTTGTTGAATACTATCAGGTTCTTAACTTATTCTCTAGTAATATTTGGTCAAGTATGTTGGGCAAAGAACAACATATTTTTTAAACTTAAACTCCACCGACTTCCCCAACATTGTGTACGAAATTCTTCTTCGTCTTTATCTTAAACTTTACGTAACTTCATCCTGGTTAACCTTAAAAAACATTGTATCCTAATTTCATCCTGAAATCTAGAGCAGAGTAACAAACATGGTTAAAATTTCTTCTAGCTTTGTGAACAGTAACCGCTATTCAGTTTTCATAAAATGGGTCAGTTTCGTCTATAAAACTGCATTGTATGGAATGATATAGGGTGTTATTCGAGTGTTTTTGGCAGCTGTCCGTAATTACAGTGGGCGGCTGTAGGATGGTGACGGCATGGTATCCGTGACGTGCGGTGACGTCACTCCGGATAGTTCATCGATTTCCATAGCTCTGATTACAATTGAGTCGTGTCGGTTGTGCGTCATCCAATCTCCTGCGTGCCGCCGTCCCGACATGTCGTGCGCCGGTAATTGTCTAACTTAATATAGTTAATACAATATATCTTTATGAGAATTTGGTTCTGGTCATTCGAGTTAATGACTTAGTTATACGGCACTGATATTTCCTTTGTTATGACAGGATGATCAATCGGTACTGTTCGGAAAACAAAATTTTACTTACCAGCAACTTTTAAAGAAACTTAATAAATTAACTAATGAACTAAACTTAAAAAATTAACTAGATATGCTATAAAATTACTAAAACTAACTTTGATGCTATATATTTTTCTTGTACCCCGTATCGTTTCTATCCCTCTCATGGGCAAAGACCTCCCTTCACTTCCTTTATATTTCGCGGGCCCGAGCTTGTTTCTAGTTCTGGTGAAATTTTAATATGGCGTAAAAAAAAAATCATTTAGCGGCATAGTCGCATTGCCGAGACTATAACAGCTCTTGAGTCATGCAAAGTATCAAATAGTTTTTAACAGACTTCAAAAAAATGGCGGAGGTTATCAATTCGGTCGTATTTTTTATTTTTCATGTGTGTTACCTCAGAACTCCGTCGTTTATAGACCGACTTGCATTTTTTTTCCTCTTATTGGATACGCTTTCCGATTAGTGCCATTTTTTCAGAATCCAGTTCTGATGATTGGATCCATGAGTAATCGAGGGAACTCCTCAAATATTATAGGCAACTATGAAGTGATTTTGGTATTTTCATCGAGAACTTAAGTAAGCACTTACAGTTAAAAAGTAACATTTCATGGAGACTGATGAATAAAACCAGAAATGGCCAAAGGAACTTCATACTCACATAGATATCACAATGAAGATAGTTAAGCGACTATCACCATACAAATAATTAAATGGTTCTGAATAGTTATGTTGAAAATAGTATCATAGAAGTGACCTGATGATGATGATGGAGCCGAAAGATAGGCACCGGAACTCTGAAATTAATCAATGTAGCCGTGTTTGGGCTTATTAGAATTGTCATGAAATGCAGTTTGGCACCTGGCAGTGTTTGGGTTAATTGGAATTGTGATGAAAAATAATTACTGTGGTTATATATAAATGTATCGCAACGAAAAAGTGTGAAATAAAAAACTTTTTACAAAAAAATAACTGATTTCACTAGTAAAAAAAACACTAAAAAGTTCAAAATAACTTTAATTTCGGAAGTCGGTGTTAAATAAGAAACAAAAAATACCGAGTTTTTTTTTCGATAAGTATTTAAATAGTGAACCCCAAATTTAACAACTTGTTTAATTTCTAGATACATCATTTGAATTAGATTAGATCCAAAGTATCCTTCTTAGTAGACTCTGAAAAAAACTGAAACAAATACACAAATTGATAAAACATTAAACTCATAGCTCTCTAAAATTTATTTATCTAGTTCAAAGCCCAAATATAAAATAATAAGCACGCGAAAAATAATAATTGTCTATCAATGTCTATGTAATAAAATGAAGAGAAAGGCTCCAGGATTGACGTCAGATATACACAAGTAATGTTAAAATATTAGGAAGCCTGTGGAGGCTTCCATCCTATACGTTGAATACCGTCTTCAGAAGTCTTTGTTCCGTAATGATGTGTCTGTTACATGCGAATAATTTTAGTTCGGTTCATTACTTAGCTTTTACTTATGCATGGCAGTTATTAGCCGAAACGGCTTGACGGCGCGAGGGACAGATTTTATGTTTGTAACATGTTCAGTGACTGTATACCGGACCCATTGTAGACTGTTATGTTTTTTTTTTACTTACGGTTGCTGCAGTGTCTAAGTAGTAATCTTTTTATACATAATTGTTTTTGAATTTTTGGGACATGTAAAATTTATTTTATACATACTTAGTTATTAAATATTCAATTTTGTACTGTATAATAATTATTAACAATATTTTTTTTATTAGGATTTTATAGAATGTTGTATGTTTTTTCTTCTTTAACATGATTGCAATTGTTTGTTATTTATTGTTTATGTTTATATTTTATTTTCAACACAATGTTCCATCGTTATGAATTAAATGAGTTATGACTTCCCACTGCTGGGACTCAGGCCCTCTCTCTAGGAGAGAGAATGGGCCGTAATCCACCGCGCGGAACCAATGCGGGTTGGTGAACGTCATATTTCTTCGAATTCTTGGTTCTAGGACATGCCGGTTTGAGAGCAGTGGTGATGAAATAAATTACTTACTTACAATTCGTTAGTCGGAGCCGTTACCTCTCGGCCACCACTGCTCAGGGAGCGCGTATCAGAATGTTACTAACTAAAACCACGTGTATGTTCGAAGGAACACGGATAAACTGAAGAGTTTCTTTTTGGGTTCTAGGACAACGAGTATCTCTTTTATAATTTTCCCCATGGCCCTAGCAGGCATACAATATTAGTGTGATTTTTTGTCTTTGCCAAACAACTGGTCCTGAAACGTTTATGAGGTCATAGGTCCACCTTATTTCTTTCATCATCATCATTTCAGCCGAAAGACGTCCACTGCTGGACATGGGCCTTCCCCAAATGTCGCCACAATGAACGGCCTGTGCGTCTCGCATCCATCAGACTCCCGCAACCGTTACCAAGTCATCGGTCCGGTAGGAGGCCTTCCAACGCTACGTCTTTCGGTACGTGGTCGCCATTCCAGAACCTTTCGGCCCCAGCGCCCATTCGTTCTGCGAGCAATGTGCCCTGCCCATTGCCACTTAAGTTTGGCGATTCTTCGTGCTATGTCGGTGACTTTGGTATTACGTTAATTATTTGGTATTACGGGAAGAAGATTGATATCTGACAATAGTTTTGCTAAATGGTATTTATTAACTAGTTTCCAGGTTGTGGAAGTCGGAAAGATTTTGAGGAGTATGCGTCATAACTGAATAACTAAATTCCACCAAGCCTGTTTCCTCATCGGATCACCAGTCGTGCAGTGATGCGCCACCGGTACATGATGGATTTCCGACCCATACGCAGCAAATGTTTTGGGAACATATTCATTGTGCGTACTGCAAAGGAGTGAATTCCCTGCCGGAGTCTGTGTTTTTCCTGTTAGCTACTACCATTTTCACCATTACCTCATTCTCTTCTGCATTAGACAAAAGAAGTTCATAGAAGCAGGTGTGCACAATATTTATTTTTCAAGATATATTCAAACAGTATTAATAAATAATGGTTTCATAAATAATGGGTTTCATTTGATTATTGTAAGGTAAGTACTAAACACTTAGATAAGTAAATGAAATAGATTTTTTTCTAAATAAACGTAACCTTATTTGTAA
Organism: Mythimna vitellina; assembly: GCA_949316375.1. Classification (NCBI taxonomy): domain Eukaryota; kingdom Metazoa; phylum Arthropoda; class Insecta; order Lepidoptera; family Noctuidae; genus Mythimna; species Mythimna vitellina. The sequence goes on along the minus strand of OX438691.1, from coordinate 11,081,372 downwards.
CATTTTTTTTTAAATAGCTTACCAACAAGTTCTCTCCTTATAAAACCTGAATTTTACACAATACAAGGCAACAAGATTATTATTTAAAATTCATTTAAATAGAAATAACTAATATTATACAGAATAATAAAAAAAACGTTCCAGGTACTGACAACCCCTGCCTCTTTTAAAGTTTTTAACATGGACACTAGTAGTACAAGTAAGAACTAAATAATTTATTTAATTAAAATCCTCATTAATTCAGAAGATTGCTAGTTTAAATGAATTCATTTATATATAACAGTTGGTATATAAGTTGATTATAATAAATTCAGCATTAATCTTAACTGTAATAAAGCAAAATATAAATATTTTGTACTTTTATTACAAAGTGTACCCTAAAACAACCGTTTTTAACTTCTGTCTAATTCTATCGCGAATAGAGTATAGAGAGATCTGTGAATAGGTTAGTTTCTTCTCCATAGAGATCTACGCTACGCTCAGAAACGTGCAATTTAGTTTCACTTTTTTGCCTGACCGACATTTTGACAATTCAAAAGTGCCTGTAAATGGTTTATTTAAAATACAAGTTTTTGGTTTGATTGATTGATTGAACGCGTGCTCCATCATCAACCACATCGTCGCCTGATAGTAGAGATAGTGGTCAGGTCAAAAGTTGCATGCAAAATATTGGTATCCAGCTGTATTTAATTAGGATCATAGGCGACCCCAATACAATCAGAAAAAGGCTAGACAGTTGATGAGTCACCGAAACCCATTTCGTAGTCAGCAAAAATCTAAGTAAACAGATAACTAAGTATTTGGGTAAACACGATAAAATCCAAAATTTAATAGGCGTCCAAGTCGTTGTAATAAATTTTCAGCTGGAGAAAAATGCATATTGCGTAAGTGCACATAAAAATATTTGAGACCGTGTAGACGCGTGGCGGCGGCGGCGGCGGGAGCCGTAGCGGGTTCGCTTCCGGAGCTAGTCAAAGCGGCTGGCTGCTAGGCTACTCTATAAAGTCCTGCGTGCTGCGCTTGGCTGACGTCACATGCCATATTTTACACACTTAAAGCTGTTTGTCGTGTCATACCATTATACGCCATGTAAGGCCCGGACTTACTGCCAGCTACTACGAATAACTCAGTTTAAATTGTTTTCAGAGTAACAACTAAGAACCGCTTTATTGCATTACGGAATGCTTTTCATCTCAACCCTATAATAAAATTACACTAGTATCAAGAATTATGAGTCTATTTGAGACATTTTCGACTGTGTCTTAGTACTTATATCTTAATGGCAGCTATTTACGCTGTTCAATATTTCAACGATGAGATATGACAGAAGCAATGAAATTTAAGTTTTCTCTAGAGATGCTCTGACCTTCCCCGCGCCTTGTTTAGTGTGAAGGTCGTTGCAAGGTGAAAGTTTACGTGGATGGTAAGGTTTCTCTAGGTACCTACTTATTTTCCAGGAAAACTGCTACCAAAACTACAAGTCTTCTAAATGGGCTAATGATTAAACAGTCTGGTTTATTCTTTTTATGTATTTATTTAATAACATTTATTTACCACTGCTATCAAGACAATCCCGGAAGAACGGTCAAGATCAGCACCTTACTGGATCCCGAGCACGTTTGCTCTTGTGAAGTTTCAGTCAAACCAGCCAATTAAGACAAAAGAGATGTGGGAGCTCTTTGCGCACTGAGTGATTTTTAAAATGAACTACCGTGGAGTTATTTGCCGGTTCTTCTCCATAGAAAATGATCAATGAACCGTGCACTTCTTTCACGCCAGGCCTTGGTACAAGCATGGTCCGGAGCGAGCAGGAGTGGCAGGCGGTTGCCTCCTTCTGCTAACCAGTAATACTAACAATGGAGGAGGCCGCAAGTGCATGCGAGAGGCAATGGCCACCGCACCTCAGCCACCGGGATTCCGATCCCAATTTCCGGCCACCCTAGGCACGAGCTTGCGGACGGCGAGTGATGGGTAGCTCGCCGTCCGACCGTCCGGTAACCGTCCGGATCGAGTCCCAGTTGTCGACGGCGCGTAGTGTTCCATGCGCGCCTCAAGGAGATGTCAGCAACCATAAGGGCCCAGCAGAGTCGAAGCCTACTGGTGGCGAGGGTCTGATTCTGAAAGGAAGACTGGGCCCTGGTATGAAAGGCAAAGAAAGAACAGGAGTGGGTTTTTTAGTCAGTAAAAGTCTGACACTATCTCCCGCTCTGACTAAGAGCGGGGGATGTCGTTGCATGATTTTCCCACCGAAAAAAAAACTTTGCTGACGATTTATAAATTCCCATGTAGGCCTATGTGAAATAAAAACATTTCAAGTTTTATTTTAAAATTTCCCATAACTTTCAACGCATCGGAAAGGTAAGTATATAAAACTTTGTTTATCATAATTCATAAATCTCTGAAATGCTATTGCTCGGCTAACTGCCAGCTGTCAAACTGTCTCGACTAATGCACTTTCATGATTTCCACTTCAAAATGCTACAGAATTGCAGTTACAATTATCCAAAAATATGGCACTGTTTATTTTATGAAGCATATCTCATCAAAGTATCTATGATAAATTATTATTTAATTATAACATATGTATACACAAATAACTTAAACGTCAACTAACAGTTTATACTATACCTAACCTAACCTAACATATAATATTTACAAAAACTAAATTTAAATACACTTAGGCGTCGAGGTACTCTGCCACATCACTGTCATCCGGAATCTTTTCCAGAAGACTAGCAACTTTGCCACGTTGAATGAAAATACTAATTCTTTGGGCAAAGAACGAGCCAGCCTTTTGGTCACGCAGTGTCGATCAGCCTAAAAAGGAAACCCGCACTTAGATCCTGTGATCAAAGCATTTCAAACTCAAACGCAATACAATAGAATAGAATGGGATTTATTCGATGCAGGTAATACAATAGGCAACAACACAAAAAAGTACAACAATATAGTTGCGCTGAGCGTGCCCGAACCGAAAGGGTCGCAAAATCAGCAATTGCTCGGCGTCAGGCATCCAGCAGAGCTGATTTTCGGCTGGCACCCCGCAGCAACGGCTCAAAACTGTAATTACCTATAAGTTAATTACAAGGTATTTGCGGCGTTTGAGGGCCTCAGCAGCAACAGTGGTAGCGTCCACACCAGCACATAATCTGTACTTAAAACATAAGATGGCGCAAAGGTTGCATCTCATATCAGAGGTCTACCCACCTTTCACGGAATCAATGTCAGCCATCTAGTCTATTCCCATCGTCACTTACCAAGCTGCTAGGTTCTGATACTATAGGTACGCCGGTGGTAGCAAAATCATGAATTATATCGTTAATAAGAATTAGGATCAAAATAATTTATTTTGTAAACATAGGTCAGATTATAGCAGAGTGTGAGGTGTTAAAGATGACTGATGCCAGGATGTTGTACTATGCGGCCAGTACTCTTGCAGCCGGACAGGCTATGGTGCACGCGGTTGTCGACAGATTCACCGCAGTAGCAAGGATATGGGAAACGCTAAACCTGTAAGGCCTAAAGCTATTCTTTTACTGCAGAGCGGCTGCCCACTTCTTCTGGACAAACTGGTTGTCGGTACAATTCGTATTAGAAGTGCCAAGAGTTCAACGCATCAGTCTTACGCAGTACCTCAACATTAACCAGCGAAGCAGACGATATTTTCCTGGAAGGCCGGTAAAATTACACTTAAAGTTGGGCGGTACACGATTAAGCTGGCTATCAATAAAATCAAAAGGTATTTATCTGGATGATCTTTGATAATATTGATTTCATTGTCCTATCATAAACCAAATATGCAAATTTTGCCAGGCAGTCGAAATCTCTTCCTGAATTATGTTCAGTTAGGTGAATGAGTGTAGTCGAATGATTTGTATCTATGTCGTGGCCAGATCTTAGAAATTGATCACTTCATGATATCAAATGTTATGGCGAACTAAAATTGGCCAAATCGTTTTAAACGTTAAAGTTGGATGATATTTCAATACTCGTTTGGCCTTCTTTCCTTACATCTTTTATTACTTTAGAAATCCTGCATCAATAATATGCACAAACGGGGATTGACATATCATCAAATGTTAAGGCAAGTTTTTTTTTTTTGACATGACATTCATTTTTTTTTTTTCAAGTATCGTAAAATGGATGTCACCTTTATTATAACACTAGCAGCTGCCGGTAGCTTCGCCCGCGTTAAAGATAGATAGATAGATATAAATTAAAAAAAGAAAAATAAAAGAAAAAGTAGAAAATTGTCCCGAGGGAACATACCCCCGGGATAAAACAATCTTATGTGCTATTCTAGGACATAGTTTATCCGTGAGCCAAATTTTAATGAATTCCGTTTAGCCATTCGAGTATGAAAAAACAACTGCAACTGCCCGATAGATGATTTCTTGCCGTTCTATAAGTTCTAATCGCGCGGAAAACTTAAATTGCGCGATGCAGGATTAGTTCTTATGTGACGCCATAGATGTCGCTACATGTGTGTGTGTGACACAGTCAGACTCAACTTTCGCCTAGATATTATTAAGCAACAAGATGGCTCAATAAATAAAACCTGCTAACAAATTAGTAAACCCGATACTCGTTATACAATAGCGAGATATTAAACGAAAGCGTTAATTAGCCTTTTGTTTATTATCGCCATTTTCTTTGGTAACGTGTATTGTGTTACAGGTTTAAGGCATCGTTACCTAGCTTATTATTATGTTGAGTATAACGCAAATGAGTATCTTCACAGTAGAGATGTCTCAACAATGGATTTGGCCGACAAGCCTAGCCTGGGCGATAACTAGTAGAGTTAGTAGACTGGTCATCTATACTCATCTGTCACTTGTTCGGAGTGGTAGAACGATGAATATCTTCGGAGTTCATCTGGCTTGTACGTTCTGTTGGAGTGGGGGAAGATGGGGTACCTTCCGAGATATGCTGAGGGTGTTGGCTCCCGGCACATCGCAGTTACATGTCTAGTAGTACGTCTAGTAGTAGTCACGCTAGGGCGAGCGTATGAGAAACGGTCCCGCAGGTAGGAGGGATAAGATGGGTTATGTAGGATGTTGAAAATGAGACATAAAATCCGATTGTTTCTGCGAAGACGGATAGGGAGCCACTTGAGTTCCTTGCGAAGATGAGAGACGTGATCATACTTTCTTACTTACTTATGTACTTTTAAACTTCATAAATTCAGCCCGTTTACCTCCTGTACATAGGCCTTCCCTAATTGTCACCATAAAGACCGGTCCTATTCGTCTTGCATCCATCGATGATGAGAGACCTTCCAACGCTGCGTCTTCCGGTACGTGGTCGACGATGCAAATAGATGTTTAAATATTTCGAAATAAAAAATAACTCTAAAGTCGATACAAAAACCGTCGAACGGTGAGCAAATCTTTGCCAAAAACATGAAAAATTTTGTAAACCTCGCATCCATGCAGATTACAAAACGGACCACATTCTACAGTACCCGAATAACTATAATGAAATTACCAGCCCATATTTCATCGCACGCGGCCATTTAAAATTCGTACTGCAAAAACATTAATTTCTTCTGTGATTATTAAAATGCTTTATATTTCTACCATCACAACGCTAATTGAATACGTGAGGCGTGATTGTCAGCTATTTATGATCAGCGTACTATTGTTTAATGTTTTCAATTTGCATTTTATTAATATGCACTGCTGCATAGCATACAATATGGTGCTGATATAATAAAACTTTGAAATTGGATTGTGAGAAATGATGAGAGGCGTACGGAATGAGATGATATTAAAGATCTTACAATAGGGACATATCATCCCTTAGCTAACAACACCGCATGAGTCATTTTTACCAACTTTACAGAAAACGAAAAAAACTGTGCGGTGTTGAGAGGCCAGCCGACTTGCAAGCTGTCGCTATTTTTCGAATTATGGATTCTGATTGGCTGAAATCTATTTCATGTGATCAATGGTTAGACGCACAATGAGCAGCTCATCTGAAGGCGTTCAAAGGTGAAAACCACCAATTTTCGACTTTACAGAAAACGAAAAAAGCTGTGCGGTGTTGAGAGGCCAGCCGACTTGCACACTGTCTCTATTTTTTGAATTATGGGTTCTGATTGGCTGAAATCTATATCATGTGATCAATGGTTAGACGCACAATGAGCAGCTCATCTAAAGGCGTTCAAAGGTGAAAACCACCAATTTTCGACTTTACAGGAAACGAAAAAAATTGTGTGGTGTTGAGAGGTCAGCCGACTTGCACGCTATCACTACTTTCCGAATTATGGCTTTTGATTGGCTGAAATCTATATCATGTGACCAATAGTTAGACTCGCAATGAGCAGCTCCATCTAAAGGCATTCAATTGTGAAAACCGCCAATTTTCGACTTGAGAGGATTATATCGAGAAAAGTTATAGATTATATAACCTATAACTTTTCTCGATAATGGGCTATCCAACATTATAATAATTTTTCAATTCAAACTAATAGTTTTCGAGATTTGCAGATTCAAATAAATACAATATTATTAGTATAGATTTAAAAAAATGCGTGCGTTTCTTATTAAAAAAACTTTTTATAATTAATGCGGGGAACTATAGTTGCTAGTGTATTTGTTTCATCATTTATAGATGACGATGAGGACGATGACAAATCATATCTACATTAGAAATACACATTTGGTCACACTGGTGCATAGAACCATACCTTAGGTAAGGTAATTTTGCTTTTCGACGCCATCCCATTTATATATATATTCAAAATATTTCAATAAAGTAAATATTGAAAAGAAACTCATGCATCAAACAACTTACATTATTCCGATATTCCTTTAAAATATTTTAAAAAACTTACCGTCCACGAGATATTCGGAATATATCTACAAAAGTTAATATAAAAGAGTGAAAGGAGCCTCAGTCGGGAGGCATGGAGGGATCCACTCGTCGCGATAACATCGCGTTTGTCTAGCACACTCTATTCCATCCACTAGTTCCTTACTTTCAGATCTGTCATTCTGAAGTATCTTACTTGCGATATCTTTCTCTCCTTGTTAGAAAGAAGTGTTGAAGGGTTGATCAAATTAACGCCTCGTGAGGGTGCAATATTTTTTGGTATTCGTTTGTAAATGATGACGCTGGTCCGTAGGTTTTTTTTTAAAAAGCTTTGACTCACACTAGGAAATTCTCCTGTATTGTAGCGTTCAAAAACCTACCTGTAGGCCATATAAATATCCGTTCATGCGCCCATGGCGTCTGCGCCGATTGCGCGGAGGTCACTTTGGCATGTCATCGACTCAGCCTAAGGGTGCGTTGACATTTCGAAGACTTGGCGTAGGCTGCCTATGCCTACGTACCTATTCGTAGAATCGGCGGAGGTGTTTTGTAGACACGGTCTAACCTGGGTAGGCATTTCACAGGTATTGTTGGCAACGTCTATGCCATTGAGTTGGCTTTGTATGCATTTATTTATCCAGTATTCCAAACAAATAAACGGACTGCAATACTAAGACATTCACATAAACACCGTAATTCTTGCGAATACATACATACAAAAACACACTATCATGCACACAACACATCAAAACAAGTAGGCAACCATTTAATTTTTTTTTTTTTTTTTTGTACTTTCCTTGTCTTATAACACTAAGTTTAATTTGCACCGTACCAATGTAAACAAATTGTAATAAGTAATTAGGAAGGAAACTGTCTCCTGAGAACAGGTTAACTACCTAATAGGAGCAGCAGGAGGCAGAGCTTTATGTAACCGTAACATTTGTTTGCAAATAAACGATTATTATTATTTGGACTTTATGTACAGTAGTGAAACATAAGCAGTCTTATTGCAACGAGATATTTTCTAGAAGTTTAACTTTAGGTTAAAAAAAACTTCACAAGAACAAATAAATGAAGTTGAAATTAGTATTTAAGATTACGTAGGCACTTACACGAATAAAATAATAAATACTGTGATAAATATCAGATATTATAATTAAGGCAACCCCAAATATAAATTTTATGACAAAAACCAAACTAAGTTTGATAGGACATAGTAGTAGTACTCGTATCTTAAACCCAAGCTTCAGCTGCGTGCGTATGCATTCCATAGACTCACTGTAGTTGGCGTAGGCATTTCGTAAACTCCCTGTAGTAGGAATTTTCTAGACTTACTGTAGTTGTACGCCAACTACAGTAAGTCTAGAAAATTCCAGGCATTTCGTAGACTCACTGTAGTTGGAGTAGGCATTTCGAAGACTCCCTGTAGTAGGCGTAGGAATTTTCTAGACTTACTGTAGTTGGCGTAGGCATTTCGTAGACTCACTGTAGTTGGCGTAAGTATTTCGTAGACTCGCTGTAGTTGGTGTAGGCATTTTGTAGACTCGCTGTAGCTAGCGTAGGCATTTTTTAGTCTTGTTATATTTAGTGTAGGCATTTCGTAGAGCCACTATAGTTGGTATAGGCATTCATAGACTAGCTGTAGTTTATAAATGCCAACTATAGCGGCTCTACGAAATGCCTACACTAAATACAACAAGACTAAAAAAAAAATGCCTACTACTACTAGCTGAACCTAGTGTAGTGATCCACGCGCTCCTCAAAGAGATGTCAGCAGACCGTAGGGGCTCAGTAGGGCCGATGCCTGCTAGCTAGGACCGCGGAGAATTTCTGAAAAGGAAACCCGTAGTCAAAAAAAAAAGCTGTAGTTGGAGAAGTTATTACGTAGACTAAACTGCCAAGCAAACTGGAGAGTATATCATATTCATAAACATTATCATCCAACGTATGGACGAGATAACAAAAGCGTTGTAAAACAGAGCTAACTAGTGCTGTAGTGTCAGTTTATCTACGAACTTTAGTCAACACTCGTTAAGTAACTAATTAGACGAACAAGCCGAGACAAATCGTAAAATATCATGGATCTAGTTACTATGTGGCTTGGAAATATCTAGCCTGACATTTTAGGTAGGATAAATGAACACGATTTTTCTTAACTGTCAACAAAGAATGTGAACTTCAAGTATGACGTACCTTTTTTTTATCTATTCTGAATTGTAACATCTGTTTCATGCTGACAATTTAATTAAATTAATATTATTATTATTTTTATTATATTATTTTTAAATTTAATTAAAAATTTTAGTTATTTATTTTGTCACGTAAATACTGTACTCATGTTTGAGTAAATAAATGATTATCTTATCTGATCTTTTTTGTGGAATGAGAGGAAGTGTCAGACTTTTACTGACTAAACCCACCAGTATTTCTTCAGTTGCTTTTTGCGTTCCCGGGTCACGGCAACTTGTTCGAAAAATCCCGCAGCCCTGGCAGTCATGGGATGTGGATGAGTACTTCAACGTTATGTGCTACCGAAACAGGTGTCTAGTAGTTTAATGTAAAGAATCTATGTACAAAATTTCATAACTGTATCATCAAAAATCACAAAGTTATAAGCTTGTTATGCTACCTGATTGTCCGCACAAAAACATGGTCACCGGTCATCCGGGCGACTGAAGGGTTGTTTTGTTCCTGCATCCAGCTGTGCGCTAGCGCCTAATGCCCGCTATGACCTGAAGTGACCTGTGTTGTACTTAGAGTTGGTGGTGTCTAAATATCCTTTTTTATATATTTTTGGAAAAAAATATAACATGGTGTAAAAATAATTGGAATCGAATCAGTTACTGATTCTGAACAAACTATATTCAGGTTTCGAATATACTAAAAATAATGTTGTATATTTCGTGGGCAGATCTTAGAATTGATCACTTCATGAAATGGCCAACTAAAACTGTCCAGATCGTTTAAACGTCAACAGTTGATGATATGCCAATCCTCGTTTGGCCATATGATTGATGTAGGATTTCAATTATAATAACAGGTCTAAAGAAAGTAAGCTAAACGAAGATTGAAATATCATCAAGCTTTAACGTTTGAAACGATCTGGCCAGTTTTAGGAAAACTAGAAAACTTGAAACTTGTTCTTAGAAATTGATCAATTTCTAAGATCTGGCCAGGACATATACATATGGACGTAGTTAGTTAATATTTAAGTTATTTAGGTGCATGTATTTTAATATAACGTTTTTCTTAAAAACTTAATATTAATGAAATCTGATCAAATAAAAGAGCCACTAATGAATAACCGTACTCCAATTCCAGTATTATTTTGAGTTTTAGTTAAAATCATTCGTGTTTTATACTAACTGGTACTTTTATTAGACCAGTATGGTAATTAGAAAAGCCATATGCCAAGGGTTGTATTTTCCGGTTGGCAGTGCATATGATGTACCTTGAACTTAATGTTTTTATATTCAAGGTTTATTACCTAGCAAAACGGCTATTTGATGAAAATAAACAGCTTTGGAAATTATATACTTAAATGGCATGATATGGTGGAAAATGCAATACAGCTATTGGGTTTTAAAAACATAAAAATATAATCTTTAAGATTTTTTGAAATAGCTCCTCAATTAACTAAGATATAAAGCTGATATCCACTCGATTAACTACTATTAATACCATCTACAATATAACATACTCGTAGGTTACGAAATAGGTTCCCATCGGGGGCAGTTCCTGATGACTACAACCCGGAAATCTTTAAGTCAAGAGTGAATAAGTTACTTCTAGGTAAGCGCGCTTCATCATCGACCGCATCGTCGCTTTCCATCAGGTGAGATAGCGGTCAAGCGCGTACCTATCAAGAATAATAAAAAAAAAGTTCCTCTATAGAAGTACGTTTAGACCCTTTGACTTGTATTTTAAAAACATCATAATCAAATAAACACTTTTGTTATCATCCAAACTGTTTATTATTATCGAAAATCGTCCAATAAGAACATTCGCAGCCGACCCAATGGCACAAGAATTCAAAGTAAATCGCCTTTTAAAAGCAGAACCGTTACAAATACGACAAATGATTTCGTCAGAGAGCTACAATACACATTTTCCGAATGAATTGCCTTAAGTAGAAGGGCGGGAGTCAAACATCAAATAATAACACAAATAAAGGGATAATTCCAATTTTTTTTGCTTGAATTTTGTACCGAGGACGTAAATAAGCGTACACAGAGTTACCGCTGTCAAATCAGGCTTTAGGGATGGGATTATATAGAAGGTTATTGTCGATAAATTTCACAATTCCTTTTAACTGAAGGCTTCCGTAAAGAACCTTTTTTCCATAAAATAAAAGCGATTTACCGTATTTTTTTTTTATAAATTTAAGGACTAGAAGTACTTAATGCAATATTTGAGTAAATTCACCGTAGGTCATGTAAAAGGATATTCTCTTCGATCTTCATTTTTTTATTTTACAACTTTATGCACTATACGTAAGAAATAATGTACAAAGGCGGACTTAATGCCTTAGGCATTTTCTACCAGTCGACCATAAGGTGGTTATTTAAAAAAGTATTCTTTAAAATAAAGTTTCAGTACAGATACCGGCACGGATCTTGAATGCTGACTTTTACAGTTCTACTTGCGCAAAAGCACGCAGGAGTGAAATATCGGGTCTCTTTCGTGGTATGAAAAGATCCTTGTACAGTGGTTGGCTCGCCGATGTGTACGATGCGCAAAGCGATCCCCACTCTTTCGCCGAGCGCTCAAGATTCGTGCCGCTATCTGTAAAAGAGGTAAAATACACTCACTGACTCAATTATAGAGGTAACTATGACGATAAAATCGAAAGAACGAATGTCAGATACAGAGGTTTGCTTTGTCTCATCAGAAACAGAGGTAACTCAGTGCTAAAGTGTCCTGACACTCAACTAATGGACTCAATGGACCTCAGCATGAGTTCCAGCTAAGGAGGTTTCTCACTTATCCAGGTCCAACCTCTCGAGCGCCGATTGTAATACGTCTGTACAATTTGAGTGACCTTGAAAAACGCTTAATTGTCATTTTGTACACACGGGTATACCAAAATTATTCGGCCGAATATTTTGGTCTCTTTATCTTCGTTTTTTCTAGAAAAATCCAGAAAACGTTTCTTTTTAATTTCTTTTTATTATTTTTTGGTGATTTTACGTAAAAACGCGCAATTACGTAATAATAATACTATACCTATACGCGTGAGGGGTAGCAACTTTCAAGCAGGAGTTAGGTGAACAGGACACGTACACGACGAATTATAAATATATAAAAAGATTTCATAGTTCTCAACACGTGCACAATGCACACGTCATGGATCAATAAGTCTTACAGCTGCGTAGGCGTTTAATTGGCTCGAAGTGCTACGGCGTAGCAAGCGTAGGTGGCTGCTATGACGTCATAGCGTAGCCAGTTTTGTTGTAACCTACCTGGAAAATAATACATTTTTCTTAAGGTTAAACTTTATTATTGTGATAGAAGTTTTTAGCACACAGATTGTAACTGAAAGGTATGGTTCTGGGAAAGGAAATGAACAAACTTGAAAGAAGGCTAAGTCAATTTCAAAAACATATTTAGACTTTCCATACAAAGTTATCAACAGTTGATAAACGTAACGGTATCGTAATATACGTCAAATTTGTTTAATTGCGAATTTAATTTTAGATACTACTACTTCATTACCGCAAATAATATTTTGAACGAAATAATTCATAACATTCATAAACCATACTAAAGCATATAATAGCACAGAATATTCGGCCATTTAATGTTCCCATTGCTGGGACTCAGGCCTCCTCTCTAGGAGAGGGTATGGGCCATAATCCACCACGGGGGCCCAGTGCGCGTTGGCGGATGTCACATGTCTTCGATTTTTTGGTTCTAGGACATGCCGATTTCCTCACGATGTTTTCCTTCACCGTTTTGAGAGCAGTGGTTTGAGCAGTGGTGGCCGAGTGGTATCGGCCCCGACTTACGAGTTGTAGGTTGCGGGTTCAAACCCAGCCAGGCGCATTACTTTGTGTAATATATTTCATCATACTAAAGCACATTCACTAAAAACATAAATCGATGTACATTTTATCGAAAGTATTTTCAATTCATCGACAAACCGTGTCCCAGCCCTAGGCTCCATGCAAATATTTCGTAGATATATTTACATCGGCGTATTCTCTCCTCACCTTTATCCAGTAACACGTTACAGCAACGTTACTCCGCAAGCTTTGCATGAATTTCGCGGCTGATGTACGTTATTAGATACATGCTAAACAGATCTTTATTGACGGTTCGTGAGTATTGAGTGGAAAGAAAATTGCGTGGCTTAATATCTGGCCTATTGTTAGTGTTACCATTTTCAGAGTGAGAAAAGCTATTTGATGATTTTCCACATTGAAAAAGGCATCATCATCATCTTGTCAGCCAAAGGATGTTCACTGTTGGACATAGGCCTCCCCAAGTGTCACTATAAAGAAACGGCCTATTGTTAGTGTTCCTATTTCAAGGTGAGGAAAGCTATTTGATAATTTTCCACATTGAAAAAGTCATCATCATCATTTCAGCCAAAGGATGTCCCCTGTTGGACATAGGCCTCCCCAAGTGTCACTATAACGACCGGTCTTATGCATCTGATATCCATCGGATTCCCACGACCCTCATCAGATCATCTGGCCACCTTGTGGGAGGCCTTCCAACGCTGCGTCTTCCGGTACGTGGTTGCCACATTGAAAAAGTATTGTAGTTTTATTAGAACATGTGTTTTAATAAAATTAGGCTTTTAAAATGTTGTGCAAATATTGTAGAGAGTTTTATTTTTTTGATTTTGAGGTTATCAAATAACTTCTCTTGCTCTAGATGGAGCGAGAGGGCGTGTAAGACTTTTACTGACTTTTCCTTTTGCATTCCAGGGCGCAAATTCTTGACGCGGTAACTCTTTAAATTATTTTTATATGATTTAAAAAGGTAATTTCTAGAAGTTAGTAGATTTTTTTTTCTGATTGAAATCTAAACTGTCTTTGTTTTTATGCTGAACAAAAGACGGTTCCCATGGCCACGAATGTGAAAAAAAAAATCGATATTTTTCTAATATTTTGCAGATGTTTATATTTTTCAAATACGCTATTTGACTCTTATGTTTTCCAGCAAAATTATCTCTTTTCTTGTATGTAGTTTCAGAATTTGCCTGCAGCGGTCTTCCCGTCCAACTATAATTTAAGTGTCTTCAAGGCTAGAGTGAATAGGCACGTAAGAAACTAGTGCGCCTGACCATCAATGATTGCATCTCCGCTTACCATCAGGTGGGATCGCAGTCAAGCACTGGTTTATATCAATTAAAAAAAAAAGAAAAACATTTTCATACCCGAAAACTTTAATAAATACCCATATATTTGTACATTTGTTGCTAGTTAACATTTACGAGTGGAGGCGGTCTGCTGAGGAGCAAGTTTACTGCAGTACGGTTTTATGTTATGAACACACAAACGTGTTGGGGCGTCTTATTTACGAATAATAAAAACAAGGAAAAGCAATGAATCTCTGGCCACTTCATTTCGTCGCTTTAATATTTTACGTGACCCCTAAAATTTTGGGTAGAACACAGTCTGACGGCCGAGCGCACTTTTCATTAAGTTCTGATTACCCACAGAGACTTGGCAGAGACGTCACGCCGTAGAAGATCTGCGGGGTTTTCGGTGAAGTGCAAAAGTTTTATGATATTATGATTACTTGCATGAGACGAGCTCCGGTGGAACGTGATGTGGCTACGGCTGCTAACGTGATCAGCGTGACGCAGACGCGATACTACTTTGTTCTACTAGTTTAGAGAAGCTTTGTGACACAAAGTGCGGGGTGAAATGGACTTTGTGAGGAGGATAAGTAAGTGAGGATTGTACAGTTTGTTGCTTCTCAGTACGTCTTTCACATAAGAGGAAATAATAATTCATAACACACATCTTCAATCCGATGGTGGGTGTCATAATGGCGACTTAGGGACACTCCAGAGAATGGGCATCAGTATTCTCAGTGCATTACAATAACCGCACTGCTATCGTTAGAGGCCTATGTCCAACAGTGGATTCCATGTTTTTCGATTATTATTTTAATTGAAAGATGATAATTTTTATTTCTTTTTTAGGTGGGAAATCTATCTATCTATCTATCCAATGACAAATCGTTAGATGATTTCCGCAAGACTTCTCACGCTCTTGGGTGGTGCGTGAGGATGTGTCAGACTTTTACTGTCTAAAACCCACTCATATGTTCGACCTTTGCTTTGCGTTCCAGGGCCCTGGGTTTTCTTTTCAGAAGTGAACCCATGGCCCCAATAGGCTTTGACTCGAGGCGCGCGTGGAACACTACGCGTAGTCGACGACTCGGGCTCGGTTCGAACGGTTACCAGGCAGCAGGACGGCTAGCTACCAATTGCTCGATGTACGCAAGCCCACGCCTACGCTGGCTGGAAGTCGGCGTCGGAATTCCAGCAGCTGGGGCGTGAAAACCGTTCCCTCACGCGTGCGGTTACCTCTTTTGCTAGCATTGCTGCTTCGCAGCAGGGGGCGGTCGCCTGCCACTCCTCCTTGCTTCGGGCCGGCGCGAGAGATCATTGCCGCCGATCGCCCCCACGAGGACACGGCGTCGCTCTGCCCAAGCAAGGGCACACCTCTATCGTGTGCTCCACCGTGTCCTCCGGGTGATTCACACAATGGCGACACCCGGGCGTCTCTTCCGCACGAATCAGGTGCAGAAACATCAAGAACTTGAAATATTCGGTAAGGACCTGCGTCACGCAGAAGGTGAGGATACCGTGTAGTCTTTTCAGCCACTTCTCAAAGAGGGGACTCACTTATAATTATGGCGTGGCCAATGATAATGAAGATGATCTTGAATCTAACCATCGTTTTAGTATTAGGTACTTACTTGCCGTCGAGCAAGCAGGTATTAACATCTCACATCATCATCGTCATCATCATCATCATCATCATCACCTCTACAGATTTACTATACACATTTATAATAATAACTAGCTTCTGCCAGCGGCTTCGCCCTCGTAAAGATAGGTCTCTCTATGCAAACTTTGGAAACCCATTTTTTCCATTGGGTGGTGAGTTTTGAAAAATCCTCTCTTAGCGCTCGCCTACGTCATTAAAGGAAGCCTTGTGCAAAATTTTACGCTTCTAGGCCCTGCAGTTTCGGCTGTGCGTTGATATGTCAGTCAGCCAGTTTCTCTTTTTATATATATAGATAGATGCAGTAACCCACGTCTTTGGTTACTGCACCGCTTCCATGGGACGTAGCGTGATGTAGTTGTACTATTCGCCATGAATCTGACCATCCCATGCAGAAAAAATCCGATCCAACTGATAGTTCCTGAGATTAGATAAACAAAAAACTATTTCACTTTATTACAATTATTTTTATAAATATGTGCCTTTAATATAAATAACAATGAAATACATACAGACTTGCTAAGTTTCACAAATGGACGCAAAATGAAATGTAACTGGCCTGTTTAATTTTTTTATTTTATCTTTGTGTTCTTCACTTCTTTATTTCACATAATTGTACACATACATTACATTTTTAAATATTACAAAATATAAAAAATGCAGTATCTCATCGATATCGGGAACAGGTTAAACTATGAATATAGAGATATACTGTATTATGTTTACAACGTATAAACTCATTGTTGAGTTAAGCTCGCCTTTGTACATAAACTGTATTATCTCCGTGTACTATGTATGTTTTTTTTTGTGTACAATAAAGAATTAAGAATTAAGAATTATAATTTTACTCTAACTATTGATTTGGGCACATAATCATTTTGTACTCTTTACCATATGTGGTATTTACCTGTAAAAAATACGACAGTAATTTATAAACTTAAGAGAGCAGTTTCTGATGCGTCTATCGTCGACGTGATCATGGTTTAAAAGTGCGCCTCACTATCAATGATTGCATCTCTGCTTATCATGATATCGGTATAATCCAGTGCTTATCCATCAGGTGGGATCGCAGTCAAGCACTGGATTATATCAATTAAAAAAAAAAACTTTTTGTTTCATCCAACCCAATCCAACGCAAGATTTGATATAAAGGCAACGCAAAAAAATAGAGATAACGCCTGAACACTCTGTTGGCATTCGGTAATTCCGTGACTCATTTGAGTATTTCACAAAACCTGTTCCAGGAAATATGCTTCTTAATTCTTTATTGTACACAAAATAAATGGCAAGGATTCAAGGAAATATAAGTATACTTTACTTTTTAAATTTATATAATACTTTTCAAATTATGAGGGGCCAAAGTCAAGCAAAATAGCTGATTAGTTTTACATAGATTAATGTATTGATTTCAATAGAAACCTAGATAATATACCAACATAAATATTTTTTTTTTTTTCGTTGGGAAAATCATCTAATGACATCCCCCGCTCTTGGGCGGAGCGGGAGATAGTGTCAGACTTTTACTGCCTGCGACGTCGACAACTTGGGTTCGGTCCGGACGGTTATCGGATGGTCGGACGGCGAACTACCCATTGCTCGCCGTCCGCAAGCCCGCACTTACGGTGGCCAGAAATCGGGATCGGAATCCCGGTGGCGACTGGGGCGTGAGGGCCGTTGCCTCACGCGTGCGGCATCCTCCTTTGCTAGCATTACTGCTTCGCAGAAGGAGGCGACCGCCTGCCACTCCTCCTCGCTCCGGACCATGGCCTGTACCAAGGACCGGCGCGAAAGATCGCCGCCGCCGATCGCCCCCACGAGGACACGGCTTTGCTCTGCTCATGCGGGGCACACCTCCACCGTGTGCTTCACCGTGTCCTCCGGCGGGTCCACACAATAGTGTCACCCGGGTGTTTCTTCAGCACGAATCCGGTGCAGCTACCTTCCGAACTTACCACGTCCGGTGAGAGCCTGAGTCATGCGGAAAGCCCTTACCTTACGCCGTGAGGTTTTTCCTGCTACGTCTCAAAGAGGGGACTTACCACCATAATTATGGCGTGCCCAATGCACAAGATATCTGTATTTCCAAAATATCTAGAGAAAAATGTGTAAAAACATCGTAATCACGTAAAAACGGTTGTATGGAAATGAAGCTCGGGTTGAACGCTCTTAAGTGAATTATTTTTTTAATATTTAAAAGTCAAAAGCCATTCATTAATTAATTTAACATAGGTACAGTAATAATGGTGTAGCAAGGTAATAAAGAGAGCGCTATGTTTTGCCAGAGGTCGTACAAATGTTTTTGAGAAATTAACAATTAAGCCAGCTTAGTCTCATTATTTAAATAAAATGAGCCTGGACAATTTGAAACCATTTTAAAGATCTTCGTAATAAAAATTAATCTATATATATCTAAAAGCGAAATACCACTCATTGATTAATTACGAAATCTCAGAAACTATATCACTTAAAATTTGGCTGGTAGTTTCCTTATAGGGTGTAGACATCCGCTAATAACGGATTTTCCAAAAATCTCCCCTTAAAGGGATGAAACGGGGTTCTAAAGTTTGTATGGAGAAACCTACATTCACGCGGGCGAAACCGCTGGCAGAAGCCAGTTAATAATAAATAGCAATAAAAATCATTGTCGTTCCGCAGACTGAATACAAATAATAAGACAATGTCAACATACAAGGGATAACCAATGTTGGTGAGCCAAATAAAAAAAAAAATCTGCTAAGATCAAAGCCTTTGCCCCCAGCTACTCTTTGACAAGAACAAGAGTAGACGGACGTTCATAGTGAATGCGATACTCTTTCCTTATTACCGGCTACGTGTTAATTACCGACTACTACGATTTTATGACCGCCACTATATCGCACTTCTCACTACTACTGTTTAAGCTCTTTCTGCTAGGTTACTCAACAACACAGGCGTGATGAAAAATGAAGTAAGACGTACAACTTTTTTATTAGAGATTTTTGAAGTTTTATAAAAGTATGGCGGATTTTTGGTGTTTCTAAGTACGTGATTTACTTATGATGACGCTAATCGTTGGTGTGTCTCATGTATCTTAAAACCTTACTAACATTTTAAAGCAACTGAGAACAGTATCTGACCTCGTTATATAAAACCGGTTGCTTACGACACGTCCGGGAAGAGACAGGAAGGACACTTCTTCATAAAATAAAATGTGTTGCTAAGAAATTGACGCAAAGACGACAAAGTCGCAAAAGGAACATTGAGTTCTAGTTTCCGTCTAAATAACAGAGTACGTACACACACTCCAATATTCTAACTTTTTATTATTAAATATGAGCCCACAGTAAACTTGCTTAACACGTACACAAGCTCAATGTGAATAAATAAAATGAGAGGTCAGAAATATCTCTATGAAACTGAATAAATAATACGAAATAAAATGGGATTTAAAACGCGCTCCCAACTTATTTGTACTAAGTCAGATAAAACAGTATACGACATATCTGATACTACATTATTGCTCTCTTATATTCAACGTCAAAACCTAAAAATATGGTCCATCGAAGACAATACAAATGCAATATTAATATTTACCTTTGCATGGTCCAAACAAAGACTGCATTCATATTCACCCCACGAAAACAAGGAGATAAAAATGCAAACACGCGCAATTGTGTCTCAAACGAACAGAGGCAGCACTCGCAGCCGGCGAGCGCCGAGCAGGCGGAGCCGGGAGCGGGGAAAGTATTCCGGACAAAAATGTTTTCCCGGTCATATGAATTTAGATCGGCCGCCGTATTAGAGGGATGTAAAACCATCGGGAAACAGGTAGCTCGAACTATTGGAATAAAGGGTAAAGGTGAGGTCGGGTCGCGGCGGATGGCGCGGAAGGCGGCGTGTCGCGCACTCATGTGAGTTTCGGAAGAGCACTCCAATAAATGTACAGAACAACTTGTTTTGTATTCAGAATTATTCGTCTGCGTGTTGAAGTATGTTCGAGTATAAATTTTCTCAGCGGGCGGTCGGCGAGTGGCCGCAAAGGCGTCTTGATGCGATTTCCGGCCCACTTTTAACGGAGCTTCCTGCACGATATAAATCCAAGTTAGCCGCGCTTCCCGGCGCTCCCCGGGCTCCCAGGGACCTGCTGTCGTTTCAGCCGGATGCCGCGTCCTCGTTTTGCAGATTGGTCCATATTGCCTATTATACTTGGTAAAGACAAAATATTCTCGATAACTGTAAGGAGTTATATAACTTAATCCGGGTAGTCTATTTCAAATATCTTCTTGTTATTAATTCAAATGGTAGCGAAATGTTTAGTGCCTGTATTGTTGATTTATGAACTGTTTTTGGCCAGTTAAAATTTTATTTATTGGTTTCAATGCTATTTATCACGTTGAACTTCCTTATCTCTAAATCCTAAGTAAATCTAAACTTTACTGTTCGGCTGGTTCTTATTACTTACCTATAAATAAGCTTCGTAACTTTGGCCATGAATTCCTCAGACACCACCGAAATCCGATCAGAAACTAATTCTAATATAAGCAAGAAATGGAAGTTTTATTTGACTTTGATGGCTTCGGAGCAAACTCTAAAGAAAATCCGCAAAGTTAATCACATCCGAGAGTTTCTTTTCTTACGGAATAAAAATGTATATTTAAAATAATTTCTTAAAATTCGCAACAAAACGTCGCCTAAGCGAATTAGACCTACATTTTGGGGAACACAGGGCTTATAAAATGAAATTTTCTTAACATAAAGTGCCTGAGACGATGTAACGACGCCGGAGTGAAGTAAACTGCTCGGCCTGCAGGCCCCTCATGTTTCTAAATAAATTATGAATATTTACCGGCACGTAACGCTTTACTGAGACATAATTATTTTAATCTGACTCTGAGACGGCAATTTTGGGGAATTGATGTCAAAAGAGAGGTCGTTTTAGTTTATTAAGACGGCTTGCGCACCAACTAAGAGATAGCGCTTTGTCCTCGTTATGATAAATAATACTTGGTTAATTAGGAAGAATCTACAATGTTTACTATTTTAGTTTTCTTTGGCATAGACGTCTTAACTGGAAATCTCTTATTCTTAAAAAAAAAATAGTATCTAAAGTAATAAACACACTCTTGTTTTAAAGAACTTTTAATGAAGGGCTTGTTTTCTAGAAACCCATCCTGTTCTACCTTCTAAAAATACAGTATCGTAAGCATGCAGTGTGTTGTGCTGCATTTTGTGTGACGTATATCCTTTGTTTGTTATATGGATATTTTTTATCGTCTCGTCGGAGGTAGGTAGTGCTGCATCTCGTAATTTAGCGCTCCCCAGGTGCGGCCCCGGCTTGTGGCTTATAAGTACATCGAGATTTTAATTAAGAAGGTCTATCATAATCCACATGAGACACTGCAAAAAATAACAGAATCTCTTTATAAAATTTTACTATTCTGGAGTCGCATTTGTGCATTTTAAGTTTTATAAACAACATTTTGTTAATTTAGACTTTAAACTTCGAGACGTGTCTCTTATTTGGAGTTTGGAGCATCTGCCATCTAGTTAATGGTGCAGGTCTGAATTTGTATCAAATAAATAGAAAATATACATGTTTAAAAGACGAGTTCGATTAAATAAATGAAACTCAAAAAGAAAACAGCGTCTTAGCTGAGAGGTCGCGAGTCAACAATTCGTATAATTCCACAGGACTTGTTCATAATTAAGTGTGCTTACCTCGAGGGCGCGGCGAAAGATTGAGTTCCATCAAATATGTAGCGGGGTCTACCATGAAATCCTTTTTACGTTCACCGCGGACAGTTTTACGCAGGCCCGGTCTAGCTGCGGCTTAACGGTCTTATAAATTACTGAAACTCTATTAGCGAGATGTTCGGCCAAACGAATTTGCGTTATCGCCTCTGTCGGGGTTGCGTGCGTCGCATACTAATGACGTCACCACAAGATCGTCCAAACTTGCTGTTCGTGTAATTACTTCTTTAAACGAAGCTTCTGTGAGGGGAGGATACGATCACTTTTGTCCGAGGGTATACCCTCCCGATAATCCAGTTACCCGACGTTTCTCCACTGCGTCGTATTTTTGCACAATTAAGTTTCGCTCGAAATTTATTTAGATAATAATGTTTTCTGTTTGAGAGTTGCTATGAATTATTAAGTAGTTCCATTTAATAATTCAACGATATTAAGAGATTATAATTAAGTATAACAGAGTGAAGTATTTTTGTTAATTACGAGCGTTAAATATTGAAAAGCGGTTTGAGGAAAATTCATTAAGTTGGAAAGCAATATGAATGATGAAAGTTTAATTTGTTTTTAATCGCAATGCTTTTGGGAACATATGTACGCATTTTTATAATTTAAATGAAGGGTTTATAAAATATTTTTTTCGGTGGTCGTAAAGCAAAGCAGGGGCGAACATGTTGTTTAGCCATTACGAAAGTACGAAGCTAGTGCGGCGTCAGCATTCATAGGAGCTCTGACGTCACAACGATACGGTCTCCCTAGATGTGACACAAGGCGCCGCTTATAGTCTGTGTCAAGCAGTATGGCGAAAATAAATTTAGACGTTATTGTCTTAGTACAGTTTACGATGTATTGATAAAATCAAGCTAATAAATAGACTATGTAACCACTAAAATAGTTATATCGCACTATTATTATGAAAGCAAAGGTGTGTGTTTATGTGTTTGTTAATCCTTTACGCTCAAACGGCTGAATGGATTTGGATGAAATTTGGCACATTAGGTAATCCATGTTTTGGTATAGTACATAGGATACTTTTAATTCCGGTAGTACGTACATATGTTCCCTTGGGATAATTTTTATTTTCTCGCAGGTGAAGCCCTTTGCAGAAACTAGTTGTAAAATTTAATAAAAAACTAGGCATGTGCGAGTCGGACTCGCGCACTGAGAGTTTCATACAAACTACAATTTCCGAATGGAGTTTCGAAGATTTTTACGAATGGCAAAAAAGTATTTTTTGCCATTCGGAATGCCGGACGTAGGTAACAACAAATTTACTGTTTTCAGAATTATATATATCCTATAAGTCCTTACATTATGCCAAATTTTAGGATTCTGGGTAAACAGGAAGTAACATGAATTTTGATTCCTTTGAGAGTACTTTGTATATATGTTTTTTGCGACATAAATAGCCGTATCTTTTTTATTCGTTAACTCAGAAACATAATTTTTTCACAGTTTTAGGGGACCGCAGACTTCAGTATATAGACAGATAAACAGACAGATAGACGGACAACAAAGTAATCCTATAAGGGATCCGTTATCCGGAACAAGAGTATAATTTAAAAGGTAAAAAGGTGGTGGAGCTTTTATGATAAATAAAATAAAAAATTAAGGCATCTTGGCCCATATATTTGAAGTAAATACAACAACGGTCAAGATCGATTGATCAATCAATTTTAATTATGATCTTTTTTTTAGGTATGAAATCATCAAATAACTTCTGCCGCGAGCAATTTCCTTTCCTTCATTTACAATTTTCGTTCCAAATTCTGGTTACTCTTGTTTTCAGACAAGTTCATTATAGTTTGGGCTACGCGAACAATCGCGCATATCACAATAGCCCAAACAAAAAAACAAAAACAAAGAAAAAACAAAATTCTCTAAAAAGTAAATACCCAAAAATCCCTACCGCAGCTAACAAACGAGCTGATGACCTTCAATACCTGGAAAGATCTGTATAAATTGTACCTAAAAACCATCTCGATTACGTCACCTTTCAAAAAAAGAAAACTGCATCAAAAGCGCTCCATTCGTTTAAGAGCTACGATGCCAAGGACAGACACACAGGTTTTTTAAACCACTCTTTTCCGTCGGGTGTTAAAAAACCTATTCAAGTTTAAAATCAGGAAAATTATACGAAACCAGATTTAAATTCTGCCAGAGCAGAACAGTACTCCGCTACTTTTTCCAGTTCGATCTCTGGTATGTCGGTCAAACATTGTTCATCTGGCTAACCTCCATCTAAACTATGTTACAGTTGGTTTTTAGGCTAACCGTGCGCCAGAATATCAGCATCTTCTGTAACCGAATCAATTTATCTGCTATCAGCTACTTTATTTATACTATTATAATAAAAGAGAAAGTTTGTGAGTATGTAAGTTACTCCGTAAACGGCTGAACGTATTTGAATGAAAATAAGGACATAAGTAGACTATGTTTGGTAGCTGTTCGATGTGGTATGTTGGCCCACAGGTTTGCACGTTGTACGACGCAGGTGAAAGTAACGCTTTTCAAAGCTTACTGTCAATCCTTTTACACATGCAGCTTGTGGGTGAACTTTACGCAGAAGGCATATAGCGACCTGCATGTCCAAAATAACAACACGTTCCGGGTGTTGCTGGGGCTGCCGCGTTATTGTAGTGCGTCCGGCATGTTTGCCGACATAAACGTCAACAGTTTCTCGTGCATTATGCGCAAAAGGTGTGTCTCTTTGCTATGCCGAGTACGCGCCAGCCCCGACACCATTCTCAGAGCGCTGGCTGGGAAGTGGGACTCTCCGATCTTGGGTCGATGGATACGACTGCACGCGATCAAATCGACATTACCCAGGTTCGGTGCGTCTCACCTAGCATAGAATTAGTTCCTATTTGTTCTTTATGTTTCTAATACTAGTTTTAAATTTAAATTTTAACTAATACTTTATGGCAAGTATCCGAATTAAACGTTTTTATTATTATTATAAACGTTGCCAACATAGCACGAAGAATCGTCAAACTTAAGTGACAATGGGCAGGGAACATTGCTCGCAGAACTAAGGTTCTGGATTGGTTGGAATGCCCCCTACAAGGTAGACCGATGAAGGTGAAGGTTGCGGGAATCCGATGAATGCGAGTCGCACGGGACCGGTCATTTTGGCGACATTTGGGGGAGGGTTATATCCAACAGTGGACGTCTTTCGGCTGAAATGATGATGATGATGATGATGATAAATATACAACTACTTGTAGTGTTTAGCTTAAAGCGTTTTTTCATGATATATCTATATAAATCTTGAAAAAACGCTTTAAGCCACTCGGTGTGAATTCCCAAATGACACCAAGTTTCCTTTCAGTAAATTCCTCAAGAATCTAGAAGAAGAAACAGCAGGGAATAGTCTCTTGCATTAAAAATATTTTAATCTAGCCGAAGGATTTGTTGCGAAAGTGCAAACCAGCCGTGCTCAATCAAGAATGCTTTTAAATTTTTCAAAGAAGTGCCAGAGATAAATCTGAAGTAAGAACTATGGGTACGTTTAAACGTAAACTTATCAACACTAGTGCAATCTTGTAAATAAATAAAGGATAATCACACTTATTATTATGAAGTTTTTTTTTATTGGTTGGGAAATCATCTTATGACAAATCACGCTCTTGGGTGGAGCGAGAGATAGTGTCAGACTTTTACTGACTAAAAATCCACTCCTGTTCCTTCTTTGCCTTCATCCCAGGGCCCTGGGTTTCACTTTCACACTACCCGTGGCCCCAGTAGGCTTCGACCCTGCTGGGCCCCCACGATTTGCTGACATCTCACTGAGGCGCGCGTTTTTTTAAGGTGGGAAATCATCTTATGACATCAATCAGCGTGTCAGACTTTTACTGACTTAAATCACACCTATGTTCTTTCAGCTACCCTTTGTATTCTAGGGCCGCGGGTTTCCCTTTCAAAAGTCGACCCATAGCCCCAGTAGGCTCCAGCACTGCAGGGCCCCTACATATATTATAAAAGTTTAAGTTTATTTCGTCGTTGCGACTTTAAGACCTCTTATATGTAAAATTCAACTTTATGAGAAAATCGATAAAAAACCGTCTACTGAAAAAAAATACAATGAAACCAATTTAGGTATCTTCAAGAGTGAATAGGCTCTTAATAAACTAGTGCGCCTGACCATCAATGATTGCATCTCCGCTTACCATCAGGTGGGATCGCAGTCAAGCATTGGTTTATATCAATAAATAAATAAAAATACTACAACAAAAAATATGCGTATCAGCCATATGATTTCCTGCTTTTGATTTTGCTATTGTTAGTTGAAACTAAAAGTAGTATGATAGTAAAAAAAAACAGTTTAGATGTGAAAGAGGTTTAAATGTAAAATTAGTATTTTATTAAGAAGCACATTGTTGATCTTGAAATGTGTGCACTAGCTTCTGACGTTTTATAAGTGCCCATGTAGGCCTATGTGAAATAAAAATCTTTGACTTTGAGTTTGAAATTGTTAAACAAATGACGATTGAATCGTCGTATACACATGAGAGTTTTGCATTCGATAGAGCTTCAAACTATTAACAAGACTAGCGTAAAAAAGTGATTTTGCCGAAAGTGAGACATAAGAGGTACTAAAGTTACTGCGACGATTTATGTATATGCTTGTGTGTTTGTTACTTTTTAACACTTGAATGGCATAGGGTACATTTTAACCCGGGATTAAGTTCCCTTGAGGTGTTTTAATATAGTGCGGACTTCTTCATGCATACGGGTTTGCCCCGCATGCAGAAAATTCAAAATGCAAAAAAAAAACGCGTCCCGCGTGCGGATTCCTCGCATTACAATAAATACTTGTATGAAATGGACATTTGCGAGGATTAAGCGTGCGGAACAATCCCGCATGCGTGATCAAAAACGCACGATATTAAAAACACCTTTGGAACAATTTTCTAGTTTTACGCGGGCGAAGCTGCTGGAAGCAGATAGTAGTTACCTGTAAAGGCGAAAGTTTGTATTTATGTGCACGTGTGTGATTGTTTGTTACTCCATCACTCTAAAACGTCTGAACGGATTTCGGTGTAAGTTGGTACACGGATAGACCGGAAAATGTCTATTGAAATAACACATAGCATTTTTGTCCCGGAGTATGTTCCCTTGAGTAATTTTCCACATTTATAAATAAAAATTAGGTGTGATAGAGCAAACGGAGAGTTTGTTGTTTTGTCATCGTATTTATCAGTCTAACTCTTCATGCTTTACCAAAAATTATTATAATTAAATTGAAATAATTAATTGATATACATATAATCTAATTTATGTAGGTCCCTTGCCTCCCTTTACTAGGAGGAAAACAAAGCTCTAACCGGGAAGACCGTCTGTTGACCGATGGGCCGTCTGTTGACCGCTGGGCCGTCTATTGACCGCTGCGCCGTTTATTGACCGCTGGGCTGTGAGTTATTTTATTTGCAAGCTGCTGGCAGAGGCTTCGCCCGCGTGTTACTTAGAAATGATCATAAGGGAACAAATTCCTGAGATAAAAATAATTCTATTAAAATTTGCTATTCTAGGTCATGACCTAACCCCATACAATTTACTTTTTTTATTCATCGAAATTAGTTCAACTGCTCAAGTGTGAAGCAAGAACTAACATAATCTACAAATTTCCACCTTTGGAATAATAGATTGCCTTTGTTATTATTATTATTCATTTATTTTCAAGTAACAGAGACGTATTTTAGTTACAAATCATTTAACATATAGACAATACAAATTATAAATTACATAAAATTTAATTTTATTACAATTGACTATAATTATAATAGTAGCCAGTTAGATATTAAAAGATATTAAAATAAATTGCATAAAATTAAAATTCAACTAAATGTCATTATTACATTACAATATTACTGGGGTTTTGCTTGTTTCAACCAGTTTCTCACCTACTAAAGACGACAGAGTAGGTTGAAGTAATCAATTCATTGTTGACTTTCCGATTCCAAGCAACATAGACTCCGCTAGGGAATGCCACTTATTAACTGATCTGTACGTACGTAAAACTTTATACTCTTTGGTGTAGTTACCTGATTATTTTTTTCGATGATGGAATGACTGAACAATGTCTGCCTTATTGAAACCTCTGCGGTCCAGACTAAGCGTTCCACCCGGTCGTTTATACCGCATACATCGAATGACTGGAACAATTGACCTGCTGCGGTCTTCCCGTCCTAATATAATTTACGTGCCTTCAAGACTAGAGTGAATAGGCTCCTCATAAACTAGTGGGCCTCATCATCAACGATTGCATCACTTCTTAACATCAGGTGGGATCGCAGTCACTAGTTTATAATATTAAAAAAAAAAAACAGGGCGAGTGCAATTCGGACTCGTGCACTGAGGGTTCCGTACAAACTTACCTATGTAGGTAAATAGTTCGTTTACCAAATAGGGCCTAAAAAGTCCTCATCGATCCTGAAAAAAATACTCGTGGTCAAAGGTAAAAAAAAACTAGTTTTTCGCGATTTGCAGCATAATGGTTTTATCATAAAATTTGCTCAGACAAAAATTGTAGATCAGATCTACAAAAATTTCTCAATACTTTTCAGCATACTCTTCTTCTTATACATTTTTTTCTTATTCAGATTTTTTCCTATACTTATTTTATGAGACCTTGCTTCACACCAAATTTCAGGATTCTAGGACATCGGGAAGTACCCTACGAATTTTGATTCCTTTGAGAGTACCGAAATATACCTTTTTGTGACATAAACGGCCGTATATTATTTTTTCATTAACTTAGAAGATTGATTTTTTTACAACTTCAAGGGACCGCAGACTTAAATACATGCTTTTAATTTCAACTTGATACCTCCAGGCGTTCCTGAGATAAAGGGTCTTGACAGACAGACGGACAAAAAAGTGATCCTATAAGGGTTCCATTTTTTCCTTTTCAGGTACGGAACCCTAAAACGGTATACATCTCGTTCTCCAATGGTGGAACGGCTAAACAATATATGCGAACTGTAACGAATGTCTAGTATCGTTTGCAGTCTCATCCAGTGCTGATCTACGGCCACGTCAGCAGCAGTCGCCGTCGTAAAGCCAAGATACGCGTAGCTCGTAAACTTAAACACGGCTTACTGCATTGTGGCCTGCTGCCATACGGGTGACCCTGTCGAGCCGGCGGATTACAATAAATGGCAATATTGCACCTAACGACTACGCACCCGATACTTTAATTGTAAATAAATAAAATAAAAATATTTTTGTCTGATAAGAAGTTAGTGGTACGACTTAAAAAAATATGTTACATATTTAAAAAAGTACTGTCTAGAGTTATATTTTTTTTTTTTGGGGTTTTGTACCAAGAAAAAAGATCCTTATATAATCATTTCGTTGTCTGTGTCTCTGCCGCATATGTTCCCGATGACCTGGAATCATGAAGTTTGGCCATAAGCAAGATTTTACAGCATAAGTAACGGATTTGAATTGCTTTGATTGGACCTTGAATTGCTAATTTTCAATAAACTCTAAAGATAAAAAGAAACCTTATAAGATCACTTTGTTGTCTGTGTCTCTGCCGCATATGTTCATGGTGATCTGGAATCATGAAATTTGGCAAGCAGCAAGATCTAATAGCATTAGTAAAGGATAAAGAAAATAAACTGCTAGTTTGCAGTTTTATCACAAATATACATCCTTATATGTACACCTCAAATAGAAAATGAAGTAGCAATCTTAATATGCACTCGTTGAGTTGAGGCTTCAAAGTCTTGAGCATAGACGCAGAGTTGCTAGCCTGTCGGTTTTCTACCGGTGGCATTTCGGGGAGTGTGCGTCGGAATTGCATAACCTAATTCCGCCTAGCCTGTTCCATCATCGGACCTCCAGGCGTACGGCAATGCGCCACCGGTACATGGTGGACATCCCACCTATACGCACGAAACATTTTGGGAACACATTCATTGCGCGTAGAGTTAAGGACTTGAATTCCTTGCCGGAATCTGATGGCTACAACCTGGGAATCTTTAAGTCAAGAGTGAATAGGTTACTTCTAGGTAAGCGTGTTCCATCGTCGACCGCATCGTCGCTTTTCATCAGGTGAGATAGCGGTCAAGCGCGATCATATCAAGAATAAAAAAAAATAAAAATAATATATGTATAATTGTATATGCACTGAAATTAAGTGGAAATCTTAAAATGTATAATTGTACATGCACTGAAATTAAGTGGCAATCTTAATATACGAGTAACAGTATATGTACTGAAATTTATTTAAAGGGGCTTTGGGGTTTAGCTTTTTTAAAGAAATGAGTTATGCTTACTAATTGTAAGCAAATTATATGGGTATCGAGGCATTAAATTGGCAGCACATCGGTATTGGTACCTACGCATGCACACTTAAACACCTTAGTAATGCAATCAAGACTTATCAATTTTATCTTGAATTTTATTTTGTCACAACTTGAATGCATACCGTTTATGCAAAAAAAAGGCAGCAGCACCTAAAATATGACAAAAATATGCTTCGTATGAAAATAAAAATATTTTATTTAAAATATGTAAATATATAAGAAACTCAAATAGGTATTCATTAAATATTTAAACTATTTTAAATCTAACTATGCACAACACTCCTCCAAATTGCTGTCATTCGGAAATGTGTCCAGAAGACTGGCAGCTTGGTCACGTTGAATGGCAATGCTTTTGCTTTGGACAAAGAACCAGGCAGCCCTCTGGTCGCGTAGTTTCGATTAGATAGTGAGAAATTTCCTTCAAAAGAAACACGCGCTCCGACCCCATGACTCTAGCGTCTCGACCCCACACGTCTCATAACTGTAATTACCAATAAGAGTACAGTGTTTGCGCCTTTTGAGGGTCCCAGCAACTACAGCGCCTTTTTTTAATTATATGAACCAGCGCTCGATTGCAATTCCACCTGATTTGTAGATGGTGCAACTGTAGATGGTGAATCATACTGAGCCTATTCACTCTAGCCTTGAAGACACCTAAATTATAATTGGATGGGAAGACTGCAACAAGCTAATTGTTCCAATCCTTCGATGTTCTCCGTATAAACACCGAGGCGAAATATTTATATATTATATATTTTAGTAGATGTGTTTAGAACGTAAGGGTGGACACTCGCCATACGTCGGGTTGTCCGATATTAGAAAAGTGACGGCGGAATCAAGTCACGTAATTCACGTACACACCCTCCAAAATGCATCCTGTAGAGTACTGAAAGGCTGACCACCCTACGCTTGTGCACCAGGTTTGTAGATTGGTGTTAATCAAATCTGGATCACCAATTAGCCTCTTCGTACGCCTTTTCACTGAGGCCAAAGCTACCACATGGCATTTTGCAGCGCTAGCTCCCATGTGGCTACAGTACTCCACGCACGATCGGACCTGTGCTTTGTATAACATTAAAAGCTGTCCTGGTGTGAAATACCGCCAGACCTTTGCAAGAATGCCGAGTTTTCTATCAGTTACCTTGGCTTTGGATTCAATGAATCGCTCAAAGTTAAGGTTTGAGGAAATTTAAGGAAAAAGGCAGTCGGTATACTCTAAAGATACATTCTGAAAAGCACGGGCTTTTTTGGCGGTGAACAGACACGCTTGTGTTTTGACAGCGTTAAATCCCACTAAATTGGCTGAATATCTCACTTCAGGCCTCCAAATGGGGCGACATTTGGGGACTGCCTGAAGTAAGACATTCGTGCGCTCTACCATACCTGCTGCTGCACCAGTACAGCCAGTCGGACTTGGAACATAGCGATCTATATGCTTGTTAATAGGATGGTACAATAGTGTCGACACAGGTTGCATCCTACACCAGAGGCCTACCTACTTTTCGCGGCACCAACGTCATCCCATCTGCCCTATATTTTTAAATAATTTGAATACCTACTGAATACAAACTGTAAAATATTTTTAAATTATCTCGAAAACAGACAGTACCTACAAAAAATTGTACAAATAAATGCTATCATAAAATAAACATTTCCGAATATCCAGTTTCATACAAATAATTTTCAACAACAGAAACATTGCAATCACAATTATAAAGCAAGGCCGCACGGTTCATTTAATATGAACGCCGCGGTGCCTTTGTGTTGTTCGATAAACATATTGTTTTAATATAATTGAGTGCATTAGCACTTATTTGAGTAACAGCGTTAGACAATCTCCC
The DNA here is from genome assembly GCA_949316375.1 of Mythimna vitellina. Classification (NCBI taxonomy): domain Eukaryota; kingdom Metazoa; phylum Arthropoda; class Insecta; order Lepidoptera; family Noctuidae; genus Mythimna; species Mythimna vitellina. The sequence continues at coordinate 11,049,704 of OX438691.1, read as the reverse complement.
GTGCCCAAGCCTCCCGGAGTGACCCGACCTCCCGCGGTCGCGAGTAATCGCACTTTTCTTTTATTACCCTTAATGCCATCATCAAATGGTGGAGGTATATCGTACTAACCACATTATGGCTAGTAGTTTTTCTAATTCACTCAACTAAGTTAGTGTTTCGACTCATAATAAATTGGTCCGTAAACTTTACTTGAGTGAGTGACCAGAGTTTAGTTTCACCTGGCTAAAACAGATGGCGTTAGTGGTTCAGTTTGTAGTGGTTTGTTTGTGAAAGCTGTAAATAGGTATGTCTATATTTTGGTTTTTTGGCCAGATCTGTTTTGAATATACTTCTTTAATATAATTGTCTCCTGAATCTGATTTGAATAATGTAAACTTTGGAAGGCAAATGCGTTGGAAAATGCCTAGTGTTTATGCCTACTATATGTAGACGTAAACTAAAATTCTGGTAAATCCAATTTCCATGGTATTATTAAAGTGTACTGTGATATTTTTTGATATTTTATTTGATTTTTTTTTTCGCAATAATGATACTATATTAAAAACGCATTAGGGGGTTGCGGGAATATTTGAAACAGTTACCGTGGCCTTGGAGCCCAAATGGCATCTGAAAGAATACAGGTCAGTGAAAATCTATCACGCCTTTTCCCTCCATCCAGTGCGGGAGAAATTATTTGTTGATTCCTCAAGAAAAGAGCATTATTATACATTTATCAGACACGACCTAAGATAATAATAATAATTTGGGACATTATATCGGGATCGATCTATCATCACTGACGGGACTATTGTTGCCAATAAACCTGATATAGTAGTGATAGATCGACTAGAGCGTCGCACTCTCATGACGAAGAACATCGTAAAAGCTGAGAAAGATAAGCAAACTAAGTATCTTGACTTGGCTCCCGAGGTTGTCGACTTGTGGGATGTAGACTCGACCAACATCCTATAAGGCTCGCGTTAGGCGACTGGATCAAGGGCTTGATTCAGAAAGCGGCACTCCTGGACACAGCTCGTATTGTTAGGAGGTTCAATCATTGTGCCGATAGTCGTGACAGCCAATGGTTTAATGTATCAAAGAGCCTTGACCAACATCTGAAGAGGCTCTCGTTGGGCAGTTGGATTAAATTAAGAGCTTGGTGTAACAAAAAAAGATTGTCCACAAATGACGAATCACTCCTGCCTAATCAACACCTGTATGAAGTGATTCATCATAGGACCGTCAAATTTGTCTGATAACATCCTCAGAATGCCATTGGAGTTTAACCGCGTGAATTAAGCATGTAGTATAGGTAACTGCTACCTATATTTTCATTCTATTCAATAAACTGTAATAACCCACAACGTGAAACATTTATTATACCTGTGCGGCAGTATTCTCAAAGTAAAAATAGACACGCACATTTTTATAATTCGTAAAAGTAAGTTAGCAAAGATGTCTCTTTGTTTTTCTCACAGAGTGTAGATACAGGCGACAGTAAAACTCGTTGAATACATTTCTGTCACTGTAAAGAGAAAATATTTTGTTTTCAAGGAAAGTGCGGGCACATCATCATTACGCTGCGTAATTTTTTCGTATGTGCCATTCCCGTGCCTGTACTTTTATGCCTTCCCTCCATAAAGACAAAAGGGACTTTGAAGTAAAATCACGTACATTTTTTGCAACTTACTTAGGAGAGATTCAGCCCCTTGCCTTCCATGTTAATATTTTCTGCGAAAACATTGCGGGGACAACTCATGGAAATTACATTTAGATATTTGCTCACAACGCCTACATCTGAGTGTGGGTAGGGATATTATATTTTACGTGCATGGAATGTAATAAAATGTTTAGGACACCGCGGGGCGGAGCCCTAGCCGACGCCGACATATAGGTAATGCCGATTGAAATGTAAATGAAGGGCTCGATACAAACTTTCGCTCTCGAGCCCAAATCTCATTTAGTTTAATTCCAAAGCTTTTTTCATATTGCCATGTTTATTGTTAGTTGTTGGCAGGTAAATACTACGAATGAATTTTCATTTTATTGTTTGTTGAACAAAGTTTATTAAGTTTTATGAGAAATAGTAAAACCTGTGTTGTGTATTTCCAGAATTGTTAAATTTACGTAATTGAAGTGGACTAAGCACTTTATTTTGTAGGTATTAAATGAGACTGAGCCGTTATGCTCGGTTATAATAATAATAATAATTTATTCAAAGATAATTTTTAGTCCACATTACTATGTTAGTTTCATTTATTTCTATGTTAGTTCCTCTGAACTAACATAGATAATATTACAATCAAAATTTGGTATTATACCATAAAACAAATTACATATTACATTAAATTACAATTGCCACTAAATTATATATCACTGAATAATAAAAAAAAACCGGGTAAGTGCAAGTCGGACTCGCGCACTGAGGGTTCCGTAGAAACTTGTAAACAGTTCAATTCCCGAATGGAGTTTTAAAGATTTTTCAGAATCGCAAATTTTTTATTGGGTTTACGTTACAAAAAATAAACATTTTTCAGTTTTTTTTTGCTATAAAGCTTTGCTTCATGCAAAATTTCAAGATTCTGGATCAACGGGAAATACCCTATGAATTTTGGTTTCTCGAGAGTGTCGAAATATACGTTTTTTGAGACATAAACGGCTGTATGTTTTTTGAGACATAAAGGCTTTTTCCCTTAACTTAGAAATTTGATTTTTTCACAGCTTCAAGAGACCGCAGACTTGAGTATATGATTTTAATTTCAACGCGATACATCCACGCGTTCCCGAGATAAAGGATCTTGACAGACAGACAGACAGACGGACGGAAAACAAAGTGATCCTATAAGGCTTCCATTTTTTCCTTTTGAGATACGGAACCCTAAAAATGTCTCAAAATTAAATGCCGTTAATTTAAAAGTTAATAATTTAAACGTCATGGAAAAATAAAAACAAAAAATCACCAAATTAAATGTTATGGAATTTATTTCATTTCATCAGAAGGCAATTGTCTGTTTCCACACAGACAAAATTAACAATAAGATGAAACAATATCATGTTTTGTTTTGGATGTACAATGCCAAACTGTGGATTAATACCCCTGAAATTTGTATGGAAAAAGTATCGAATAGTGTAACCTTAAAAGTAGGTACAAGTAGGCACAGCGATGATCTGTCGAGTCCCTCTCCCCTTTTTAACTAGTGGGCTTTACGTGTCATATATTTTAAAAGTTTATTGGGCAATACTTCGCGAGATAGCGAGGGTGAGACGTTCCTCTGAATTTTCCTCTGGGAACATTTTAAATTAGTTTTATAATGTAAGTGGTTTAATATAAATCAAAATACTTATTACAGTTAAATCTCACCACTGAGCAGCTGTCATCTAAAGTTTATTATTGTTAACTTAATTTTGTAAATAGCAAATTTAATTTTCGTATCAATATTTTATCGCTATTATGCTATATTATCGATATAATAGCAGTTCAGGCTTATATGTATAATGTTCCCAGTGCTGGGACTCAGGCCTAATATCTAGGAGAGGGATTCGGCCGTAATCCACCTCGCAGGCCCAGTACGTTGGTAGATAACACACGTCTTCTTTTTAATATGTCATTTTCTTCACATGTTTACCTTCACCATTTTTAGAGAAGTGGGTATGAAATAAATAGTAATTTATTTAAATAACCACTGTATAATAATAACCAATAATTAATATTAATTTTTATATTTAATAATATCCAAAATTAATAACAAAAAAATAAAACAATTAATTTCATTATCTTTTATTATATTGTGCATTTAATTTTTAATTTTAAGCAATTAAAAATGAAATGCACAAAGCATGTTAGCATGATTGAGGTAGACTTACTTGATATTTTATTTAAATTAAAAACTAAAAAATAATAATAAAAATGTTGAATAAAAATTAATAATATTAATAAAAAATAATATTGTATTATTATAGATTACTTTATCTACATGTCGAATACCTATATTTTATACCCCAGGAGCAGACGAACAGTTGTGTCAGCGAATCGTTCGCCGGTGAAAGGATCTATCAATGAAATTTTCAAAAGTCAATCGTTCTGTCGGCGAAACGTTCGTCATCGAATCGTTCTGTCGGTAAAATATAAAAAGTGAATTGTTCTGTCGATGAACCGTTGAACGGCGAATGTCGGAGAAATGTTTCAAAAAATCGGGAAATCATCCAGTGACTTCTCTTACTTTAAGACGGAGCGGCAGGGCGTGTCAAACTTTTACTGACTAAAACCCAATCCTGTGTTCATTCTTTGCCTTACGCTCGAGGACCCCGGGTTCCCTTTCGAAAGCCCACCTATGGTCCCAGTGGACTTTGGCCCTGCTGTCGCTTTTACCAGTGCAAACTGGACTTGCTTCACAGAAAGAGGCGACCGCTTGCCACTCCTCCTCGCTCCAGACCATTGCCTGTACCCGGTGCGAGAGATCGCTGCCGCCGATCGCCCCTACGGGGACACAGAGGTGCTCCGCCCAGGCGGGGCACACCTCCACCGTGTGCTCCACTGTGTGTTCCACCGTGTCCTCCGGGCGCTCCACACAATGGTGACACCAGGGTGTTTTTTCTGAACGAATCTGGTACAGGACCTGCATCATGCGGAAGGTAAGGACGCCATGTTGCTTTACCAGCCACTTCTCAAAGAGCTGCCTGAGGGGACTTACTACCTTAATTATGGCGTCCCTAAAAGTTGACTGAACCGAGGATTTAGCAAAATTTGCTTGAAAAACGATAATGATGGACGTACAAAAAGCCACTGAGCGATCCTATGTTTCGGTTATCCAATTTTTGTTCGGACGTAGTAGAGTAAATCGTATGACGCACTCGACTAAAGGCTATTCAGCGAACAAAGCAGCATTCAAAATGTTGGTTTATGTTTAAAATGTAACGCTATAACTAATACAGCCAGTTTTGTATTAATCCGTACGATAAGCTTGTTAAAATAACTATACGTTTGCCAATTTATGCACACTGTATTTTGGCTTTATATTTCAGTGATTACAACCTCGTGATTGTAGTTTAGATAATAAGGGCTGAGACCTAATGGACATCAGCGCTAATGTATTAATTTGTATGCTGATATTTGCTGTCTATTAATCATATATTAGATGTGTTAAAATTACAATTGATTGGTTTGTCTATTATTAATTGGGTTATTATTGATGATTCTTGTGTATAAACATATGCTTTGTATGCAAGTACAAAGCGACGAGAATTTAAGGTACAGATTAAAGACCGTTGCTATATTAAAATAAACTTTATAGAAATAGAAGGGTCTGCTTCTGAAAGGAAGACTCGGCCCTGCTACGAAAGGCAACGAAGAACCGGACGCCCTCTCGCTCCGCCCGACAGCGGGGGATGTCATTGGCTGATTATCCCACCTACAAAAAAAAAAAAAAAAATAGAACAAAATTTATACTCTTTTTTTCTTTGTTTTTTCTTTTCTTTTCTGTTTTACTTATTTTGGGTGTTAAGCAGATTTAGTGATTCCGGGAAATGTCCAATTATTATTCATAACGTGAAGTGTTTTGTAAAATTTGTTTTTCGCAGATGTAATATTCAACCCTATGTGTCAGTTGGATGTAAAGTACCTAACATTTTTAATGAAAAACGCATAGTGCAGAAGATATACTTAGTGAACAAACAGAAGCAAAACTTAACGTAGTTTGCTGTCGTTAGCTCTGATCTTTCGAAGCTACAAACTTCAATAAAAACTATTGGTAGTGGTCCCAACAACATGTTAAATATATCAGAACTAATCGTTAGTTGACGATTTTAGCAATTTCTAGTACTATTCAACTGACCTATGTAATTTCGGAGAATGTCCAAGCGGTAATTTCGTGGAGTGATTCATAAAATTCAAGGCAATAATTCAATTTGATGAAATTGTTATGTGTATTTAAGGGCTAGAAACGTATGTCAACTATTTTAGTTTTGTAGGGCTCCTTAGCCCAGCAGTGGGACAATAAGGGTTAGATAAAAAGAGGGCTCCAAGGTAAATCTATGTTTTGTCACATAATCTTTTCTTTCTTCACTTCTTTAATCACACTAATATTATAAAGGAGAAAGTTTGTATGTATGTGTGTGTGTCTTTTACCATTTACACTTAAATGTCCGAACCGATTTGAAAGAAATTTGGCACACCGGTAAGCCATGTTTTGGAATAGCACATAGAGGTCATATCATATTTTTTACGTTTTGCAGGCGAAGCCGCTAGCACAAGTTAGTGTATCATAATTTTAATCTTTCTAGAATAGCACTACACAGTCATCTACATTTCGCAGGAAATTCTAAAAGTAGTTTCATCAAAGGGGATCAAAGCAAACACATATACAGATTAAAATGAATAAGTTTTCCAGCCATCACGCCACATAGTGACCTTGTAACATAGTGCGTCTTTACAGAACTTAATGAAAGCCCTACATATACTTGGAGCAGGCTTAACGTGCTATCTCCTCCACTTTGCTAATTGCTCTAGTTCTATTACTATGACTATATCTATATACAACGTCTATTGGTCCTTTACAACCCTGTTAGTTTATCTATTGTGTTTCGTAAATGGCCAGTTAACGGATTACATGAAATTACCAGAAACATAGGGTAACACGACGTGTTAGAAACGATATGCGAAATTAAGCGTTCTAAGATTTATTTTAAGACTTTCCACTTAAATCTGCTTTTTATATTACTTGATAACACCTCCATTTGCGTTTAGCCACTAAAGCATTATACGAAAACGAAAGTTAATCTCTTAATCGAGATCTTAATCAAGTAATTTAGGAGTCTTAGGTTGCCTAAGTTGTAGGGATGTTACAGAATTGGTTATATCGGAACCGAAATCGGAAACGGAGGTTTTAAATTTGGTTTATCGATATCGAAATCGGAGGCGGAGGTGGAGGACGGAGGCAGAAGCTTTAAATGAAATACTACTGAAGTTAATCAAAAACTTGGATAAGTAGCTACAAATATAGCGACCTCTAGTTTAAACTGATGAATTAATTGACGTGTAAAAATGTTTTTTAAACCTATTTGCTAAATAAATATAATTTACTGAACAAATGAAGAGCGTTTCTGAAAACAGAAAGAGTAATCGACAGAAGGCACGGAGGGAGGCAAGTTCCCCGCGTGACAACTAAAAACTTGTTTGTACCTCCGGCGTATGCTAACGATGCTCAACGCGCTCGTGGAGACCAACCTTGGATAGGATTTGTTTGCTAATGAATGCATGACAATGTTATTAGAAAGTTTGCGATTCTGTGAGAAGACAGAGTGATATAATTAATGGATTTCAGTATTAATGGCTATTTTGATGTACTAAATAAATAATAAATAAGTTCCGATTTAAATTTATCGGAACCGAAATCGGCATCGGAGGTGGGAAATCAATCGGAAGTTCCGAACATCTCTGTTATGTAGTACCTAAATTCATGCAGCGTCAGATATTTTCATGTTTATCTCTTCGCTCAAACTTTAGCACTTAAACGCTAACGGACATTGCTATTCTGTGAGTTTATAGGCACTTATTGAGAATGAAATGTACTAATTGTATCGCGGTGGTAGATGGCCCTCGGCGGGAGTAGATAAGTAATAATGCATTTAAGAGGCAATCCGCAGCCACATTCGTACGCCCGGCGGCTGCCTATCAAACTGCAATATCGTTTTATGGCTGCTCATCATACCATAAACGAACATTAGTGACTCCTTAGCATTGCTAAACACTTTGAGGAGGAACGTAAACGCTTAATTTATGCGGTTCGTCTATTTCATTGACTAAGTGGTATTTATAATGGACAGGCGTTATGAATAATTCGAGAAACTGATGAATTGCTAAATAAATAATGTTGCTATTAATAAGACTTGGAGGAAACAAGGAGTTAAATTTTTTGATTTCTGTATACTGTATTTTCAAATTTCACTGTCTCAAAAGTCATGAACATGGTAGGCGAGACTACTACAGAGGCTTTTGACAGGGATACCGTGGCCCTCAAGCGTAAAGGAAAATAAACGAACATAGGTGGGATTTAGTCAGTTAAAGTCTGAAATAATAAGACTAAAATATGTATCCAAATGATATATGCCATTAATATCAATGAGGCCTCGTTGGTTTCTAGTCGCAAGCGCTACCATTGAGCGTGGCCTGAACCTGGGTTTGATTACCGGGTCAGAAAAAAAGTGTTTTGGGTTTTTACCATTAGAAATTACTCTGTGGCAGTCCGGAATTTGGGAGTCTGAGCCTGGTGTCTTCCCAGTCGTATCGGATTGCTGTCCCATTAGGCCATATGAGTAAAGGAATAGAATATGCACCTTTACCGAGAGTACAACACACATTTTTGCACTATTTATTTAGAATAATTATGTTACCGGCTAAACCCGGTATTAGGATGTACTAGTTTCTCTCTACACACGCGGAGCTCAGTTTTCGTGGCTCCTGTATATGGGTGGTTATAAAAAAAATAACCAGGAAGGTTAATCTGTCCAATCGGCGTGTCCTAAAATTCTAAGTTCACTTCGCTCGCTCTTAAACTAATTCGGATTTGGCCGGTAATGTTTTAAACATACCATATCAAAATCAAAAAAAATCAAAATCAAAAAGCATTTATTCCAAATAAACCATTTACAGGCACTTTTGAAATGTCAAGAAGTCAGTCAGTCAGAAAAATTAAAATAAATGATGCTAATTGCACATTCCAAAGCGTAGATCTCTATGGAGAAGAATGTGCAAGAAACTCCATGGACACTCTTTTCAATCATGTTTTGTAATTACAAATATCTCTGTTACATGTTTCTTGTCGTTATCATGTGAGAACAATGTAAATAAAAACTAAATATAGATATTAAAATAGCAACTGGCAGCTAAGAGATGACCAGCCTCAACTGACAGCGCCCGTTCACGGACATGACGCTAATATTAACACCACTCAGCTCAACCATTTTGAAGGGAACCGAATGATCCAACACCCGCGCCACCAGCAGTGAGACATTTGAGTAAGCATGACAAACTCTCAACTGCCATGCTCATTTATGTCAAACAAGTCCATACATAAATAAGTGCATACATATTATATCTCCCGAGTCTTGGCTTACATCGAAATGACCTTATTGAAATTTAGTCAAACAGACGTACAGTAGGCACTTTTTAATAAAATATAATATTTTAAAGCATGCATGATTGTGTCTGGTTTATTTATTCAAAATATTAATAATTTATCTCTGATATTTTAATATTGTTTGGCGTCAGCATTATAAATAATGGCCCATTGATTTATTGTTGTTTGTTAAAATTTAATTGTGAATGTTGTAAGCGTTCTTTATTGTTATATTTATTTTGTAAAATTAAAGCTTGCAACATCACTACAAACAGCACATATTGTAAGCTGTAAAATATTGTTTGTTCCAACAAAATAGTGCAAAATTAATATAAAAACGAATGTATAACACTATAAAGCTATGAGTTATTAATTTAAATAAAATTAACGATATCCAAGTGTTGTGTTGTGAGAGTTGAAATTAGAATTGTTTTGAATTTCTTAATTCAAAAAAATTCTGATTTCAAATATTTTTATTTCACATAGGGCTACATGGGAACTTATCGGAGTCTAGAGAATGATTCCAATTTGGTTATTTCCTGTGGAGCAGAACCGGCAAGAAACTTCATGGTTACTCTACTAAGAAGACTATCCTACGGTGACACAATGTATAGTACGGAGGCCAGTGTGAATCTAATTCAAACAACTAATCACATTTCTCATGTACTTACACCATACTTAAACAAATAAATTTTTACTTACTTGCTTTGTTCATGTAGTATGCAGCAACAACATTACTATGTTTTGGTCATTTGGTTAATAATAAATAAAATATTCTTTTTTAAGAAATAGTTAAAAATGTTATTTATATATTGGAAAAAATAAATAAATAATATATATATTTAAATATACATATATTTTAAGTAATGTTTAATAATGTTAAGGAAACAAATGAAATAATAAAAATAATACTTATGCCAGTAAAATACAAAGGCTGATTATCTGATTATGCCATGCTTATTGCCACTCAGTTCAATTTTGACATGAAGATATATGTACAGGTAACACAGGCATACTTCAGACCATAGTCCATTTTACGTTAGTAATCATACCCTTTTTAAATAATGTTAATAAAAGATCCAAAAGAAGTTCTTAGTTTAAGGTGAATGCTACAGGAAAGCTCGCGAAATTCAAATTTTTGAATGTTTTTTTTTTAATTTTGCAAGGCACTGTCAGGATTTATGTCCATTAAAATATGATTTGCGACGTCACACATATTTATTTACGGAATTATAATCATAAAAATCATCAATAAAACCCTGTCGGTTCAGCCAACCCTATTGAATGAGTTTTTTCATGAAATAGCCTATTCGAAAATCAAAAACGAAAAAGCCAACCGTCGTCAGCAATCGGCGTTCGGCCGTCCGGTAACCGTCCGGACCGAGTTCGAGTGTTCTACGCGCGACTCAAAGAGATTTCAGTAAACCCGTAGGGGCCCAGCAAGGCCGATGCCCAATAGGGCCATTGGGAAGACTTCTGAAAGAGAAACCGATGGTCCTAGAGCACAAAGGGCCAGTGAAGGAACTTAGGTGTAGTTTTAGTCAGTAATAATAATGGTAAGTCTGACTCGCCCTCCTGCTCTACCCTGGAGCTAGAGAAGTCATCAGATGATCTCCTACCTCAAAAAAAAAACGCACTCTGCGCATCATGGATGCTATTCGCTCTCTTATGATGCTATTAAGTGCGTGAGACATTAAAGTCAACAACGTCATTTGCACTTCCTTGGTTTGTTTGTAAGAAAACTCGATACAAAAACAATTATTATAGAACGATAAAAAGAAAAAATCGAAACACTTGAGGCAGGATATTGCGTTTAAGCGTCAATTGACCAGACGAGTGGTCAATAACTGGGCTGGAGGCTGAGGAGCTCCATATTGCGTCCTCTCACGCTCCTACCGAGTGTTCTCATGGAAACCTATATTTATTAGACTTATGTTAGAATAAAACTAAGATTTAGAGTTAATACTCATAGTGTTTTTATTTAAAAGCCTTTTTCTGTTCGTTAAATTCAAACTTAATGAAGAAATATATAATATAAGCAATAGTACTAAAATAGCTGTATATGTTTATGTATTATTATGGCAGCGCAATCTTTTTATATTCATTTATTTATTAATTTCATCAACAAAATTACATTTATGTCGAATAGTTGAAAATTAAACAATATAATAAAATATTCAAAAACCACAAAAAAAAAATCAATTTACATGCTGGTACAGTAACTTGCCAGGTAAATAAATAAAATAACATTCCACATTATTTGTCATTACATTAATATCATAGATATCATTAATATTAGAGGCATATCATCGTCTTGTAGAGGAATGGTAGATATTGGAGCCTTATCACTACATAGTATAAAACAAAGTCGCTTCCCGCTGTCAGTCCCTACGTAGTTATGCCTAGATTTTTAAAACTTCGCAACGGATTTGAATGCAGTTTGATGCGTTGATAGAGTGATTCGACAGGAAGGTTTATATGTATAATACATGTATATATAGTAGAGAAACACTGATAATTTAGAGGTTTCTAATGTGATATCGTAAATAAACATTTTTTTGCGCTTAAATTGCAAACGCTGGCTGAATCCTTCGAGATAGATCAAAATAATGTACTACAGTATTGTACACCTTAAAAAGATCTACAAAAAAGTCCGCACTGGTCTATCTCTTAAAAATAACCCACAATAACCATTTCTTATATTTTACTTTTTACGAGAAATAATGGCTTATTTACGAAGCGATTTTAAGCAATACAGCATTAATTCTTATCTAATTAAGTATATTAAACACATTGTGCATTTAATATAGATCAATATGGCTCCTTGCACCATGTAATTTAAATTAATATTTTCGAAGATATTACAGATTTAGAATGCAGGTACATAGCGGTTGTGGTATCAGCATTGCACCCGCGCGACGTCGGGGCGGGTCGCTAGTCTACATATAAACATCAAAAACTTTACAAAAAATACAGCCGACTTCAATACATTTACACATTTCGGAAGTCGATGTTTCTGGTTTTGGTTCTTCGCTATTTAACACCGCATAAAATTATTAGAGATCCGTACCTCAGTCGGCAAAAACGGTACCCTTTTAACCTTTAACAGAAGTCACGACCCTTTTCAGAAACGCGTGAAGGTATTAAGCTGAAATTAATATCAAATAGGTACTCAAGTCTGCTACCCTTTAAAACAGTGTAAAAAATCAAACTTCTAAGTCTACTCAATCGCATATTTCGATATTTGCAAAGAAAAACAAAACGAATAGAGTACTTACCGTTGACCTTGAACTCTGAAATTGGGCAAGAACAAGGCAGGTAAGGAAAAAGTCTAAAAATAGTAGTAGTTCTGTCACAAAATAATGACATTTTTGCGGTTCGAAAAATCTTCCGACACTTGATTCTGGAATCGAACTATGTAAATCAAATAAACTTGGGTAAGTTTGTACGGAACTGGCGACAATGGAGCAAGCTTGCTTAAAAGTAACCTTCCAAATAATGGTCACTAATCTAAGGGCGGAATTCACCAATAAAACTAATCGCGTTTTAACGTTTGGCTCGCATAATCGCGTTTAGCCGCTGTCACTAGTGTCACTTGTCTGTATTTTTCTTTTGTTGTATTTTTACAAGTGACACTAGTGACAGCCGTTAAACGCGATTATGCGAGCCAAACGTTAAAACGCGATTAGTTTTATTGGTGAATTTTGCCCTAAGTAATGAACCAATTCTCATATTCATTACCAACGCTAACTTCACATAGTAATGCTAGCAAAGGAGGCGGCCGATCGCGTGAGGCAACGGTCCTTACGCTCCAACCGCCGCCGGGATTCCGATTCAGATTTCTGGCCACCGTAGGCGCGGGCTTGCGGACGGCGAGCAATGGGTGGCTTGCCGTCCCGACCGACCGAGCCCAAGTCGTTGACGGCGCGTACTGTTCCACGCGCGCCTTAAGGAGATGTCAGCAAATCGTAAGGGCCCAGCAGGGTCGAAGCCTACTGGGGCCACGGGTAGTGTGAAAGCGAAACCCGGGGCCCTGGGACGAATGCAACGAAGGAACAGGAGTGAGTTTTTAGTCAGTAAAAGTCTGACACTATCTCCCGCTCCGCCCAAGAGCGGGATTTGTCATAAGATGTTTTTCCCACCCAATAAAAAATAAAAAATAAAAAAAAAACGCTAACTTCACATAAAACAAGTTAATTATTGAATTTAGATGAAAATGAAACTACTTCGACCCACAGATAGATTTAGTATTGGATATCTAGTCAAATGTCAATCCTGGCCTTCACCACAATAAGGATAACATCTATCCAATTTACGCAGCCAATATTCTAGACTTTGTTCCGAGAATTTGTATTTACTGTTATAGATGGGATAACCGCAAATCTGTAAACTTAAAATTAGATACAATATTTAGGATTAAACTTTTATGTTATGAGTATACATGTGACTGGATGGAGAGGGAGGCCAAATAAAATCAGGATGGATTGTGTGAGGAGTGATATAAAAGAAAAATGGAGACGGGACAGGTCGCCGACCCCAAGTAACACGGGGCAAAGGCAAGAAGCTGATGATGATTAAGGGATATATTTCACCGGGACACCATGGCGGCGCGACCAGTCGCCGCTACCAACAAAATGTATAGAGAGTTACTCACCTGGTGTCCGTTTGGTTACGCAACCAATTGTTTGGTGGCTTGGACGCCAGTCCGGCCGCCAATGACGCTCCCATCAAAGAGTATGTAAGATGAAAATCTATCTTATGAAATATAGCCCTTATTCGTAATATTTTTTATCCACTTTATTCCTTCGCCGTTTTGAGAGCAGTAGTGATGAAATAAATTACACAAAGAAATGCGCCTGGCTGGGTTTGAAACCGCGAACTACAACTCGTAAGTCGGGGCCGTTACCACTCGGCCACCACTCGGCCACCACTCTACTAAATAAATGGTGTTTTTTTTTTAATTGGTATAAATTAGTGCACAGTCAAGCACCAATTTATACCAATTAAAAATCCGAGATCCCATCTAATGGTAAGCAGTGATGCAATCGCGATCGTGGTACCGGCCTGAACTATATTCAGCTGATGAGTTTAATACAACATTTAATGAACTGGCTGGCTAATGCTCAGGCTTTTTTTTTTTTTTTTTTTTAATTGATATAAACCAGTGCTTGACTGCGATCCCACCTGCCTATTCATACTATCACGACAAACACTCTCGGAATGGACAAGTTAGGTTCGCAGGAGATGACGGGGACTAGAGCGATCAAGCAAAGCGAGCGAACAAACCCCCATCATCTCCGTCATGTTGGTTTCCTTTAAACCTGGCCTTGCAGACAGAAATAGAGTCTGTTGACTTATTTTACTTACAAACATCTTCCAACAACCAATAAAATATAAGACACTATTCAATTCAAAATATATTATTTTATTCAATGCCTACATGGATACTTTTAAAACGCCAAAAGCTAATTAAGCTAGTACACGATTCAAATTGGTCGTTTTCTATGGAGAAAAATCAACAAGAAACTCCTTGATTCCTTACAAAAAACGATTTTACAATATTTCCATATTACAATATCAAAAGGTATTAGAGAACAGTATAGGCTAGTCAATATTGTACTCAAAAGCAATAATTCACGGAGCTTCTGATCAGAGGTAATGATTTTTAAAGAAAATATTCGTATATCATTCAACTTACATTTATAAGTGATAGATGGCGCTAGTGTTTACATGAACTTAAGTCATTCGTTGTAGACATTATATAATAATTTATAGTATTAGAGTTTATGTATTGGTTTTGTATTAATATAACATAATTGTTAAAATGAAATATTTACTAACAGTTAATTATAGATAAACCCTAATGTATATTAGTTAGTCAATTGATGTTACGAACTGTTTACTTTGCTCTGATTGGTCGGTTGGTCGACTGAGTGTTTGTGAAAGTTTGTGGTGGGGAAACATTGAGTTTGTAACTGTCATTCTGGACAGAGTCAGTCTCAAAGAGTATACAAAATATATAGTCAGTCTGCTTTGAGTTGTTGAACAGCGAACATGTCCTATCGATTCGTGTATTTGTAAATGATTGTAAATAGAATGATAAATATGAAATTTTGTTGATCAATGTGAATAAAATATTTATATAACTGAAGTTTGAAGATTAAGATTCATCACACACATTACAAAAAGAAGCTTTATAAAAATTAAATATATACTAGTCAATAAATGAGATGTTTACAATATTTAATCACTAATTAATTTAAACCACAGCTACCAACTAACGACAGGTCGGTCGGTTTTGTCGGGACGGCCGTCACCCCCTGCATAAACATCAACTTATACCTGCACGTTTAAAGAGTCGTAAAAGTTTTATGCGACTTACGACCTCTTCAAAAGACAGTGCAGAGGACGAGAGATGCGCGCTATGGAAGCAGAAGCATCCAACTCCTACACATTTCATCACCCCGTCAGAACATCTCCCCCCTGGATGCGAATTGCAGTGGCCGATCTGGAAATCTCTTAACCGACTGCGGACCCAGGTTGGCCGCTGTAAAAACAATTTGGCCAAATGGGGCTTCCTCGATCCATCTCTAACACAGTGCCAGTGTGGAGCCGCTGCACAGGACATGCGTCATTTGCTATGCTGTCCATCCTGCACAACCACCTGCAGTTTTCAGGATCTATACGATGCCAATAACAGAGCCGTAGAGGTTGCCAAATACTGGTCAGAAAAAATTTAGTTAAGAGTACATCGACACGAAAAGAAGAAGAAGAAGGTGGCTGTGGTTTAAATAATAATAAAAAATAACATAATATGACTTCCCACACGTTCTCTAGGCAAGTAATATAGATAAAGTTTATTATCTATCAAAGTAATTCAATCAAAGAGCTAGTCCTTTGATTGAATGGCTGATTATCATTGAGGCAGACAGTTGCATGGCGATGTTTAGTAAAAAAAACTGGGCAAGTGCGATTTGGACTCGCGCACTGAGGGTTCCGTAAAAATTTACCTATGCAAACAGTTTAAGTCCCCAAATGAGTTACGAAGATTTTTCAAAATCGCAAAAAAAGGTTTTTTTTTCTAACGTAAGTACAAATTTACAGTTTTCAGATTTTTTTCCTATACTTGTCCTATGAGACCTTGCCTCATGCCCAAGATTCTAGGTCAACGGGCAGTACCCTATGAATTTTGATTCCCTTGAGAGTATCGAAATACATGTTTTTGGCGACATAAACGGCCGTACCCTTTTTTTCCATTAACTCAGAAATTTTATTTCTTCACAGCTTCAAAGGACCGCTGACATGAGTATATGGTTTTACTTTCATCTTGATATCTCCACGTGTTCCCGAGATAAAGGGTCTTGACAGACTGACAGACAGACGGACGGACAACAAAGTGATCCTACAAGGGCTCCGATTTTTCCTTTTAAGATACGGAACCCAAAAAACTAGGCGTTTAAACATATATATCATTTATGTCACACGCATTACAATATTGTGATTCGGACCAACTTACACTCGTACCTACTGACCCGAAAAGGTAGAAAACCGAAGAACAAACCTATTAAATCTCGTCAAAAGTAGAATTTCGGTTCATAGATTCTTAAAAGATTTTTTTCTAATACTTTTTTCGACATTAGCATCAGTGTGAAGTGTTTTCTTTCATCTTCTCGTTCGTGTGACCTTTGACTCGTCACGTAGAATTTTTAGCGACACTCACTTTTGACACATCGTCACCTTTTGACATTTTGAGGAACTTTATGAGAAGCAATTCCCTTAGCGTAGATACTATTTCGGCTTCAATCTTGTTTTAAACATTCGTGTTTACCCGTAGCTTTTCTTCTGTAGCCAATTACGGAGGAAATGTAGACGTTTTTGGTGTAAAAGTAACATAAGTGTGTGATAAGTGTGTCTCTATGTGTTTTGTGCCGGTTCTCTAAGGCGTTGCTTGAGACTGACCATCGATTATGTACCTACGTACTTATATTGCCTGCATTAATGCATGTGATCAGTTTGTGAGTAGCGTCTCTGAGTGCGACTACATTAGTTATCTTAGGTCAATATCTTTAAAAAATTGTATGTATTATTAAATTAAATAAATTAAAGTATAAATACATATAACATTCAACGATAGTGTAATTTTATATCAGTGGAAAAATCTCCGTAATCGAATCAGGACTTCTAAAGATTACATTCACTTACTTACGTACTAGGTTTTTCGAGTGACTTTGCCTGCGTAAAAGGAGAATATTATTCCTAAAGAAAAAACTAACTGGATAAAAATGTGCTCCTCGTCTACCTGTGTGCCAAATTTCATTCAAATCCGTACACAAGGCAACTAGTTCTGTCTCCTCCTATTATAAATTTATATTAATTTACTAATGATTCCCTTGAGATTTTCTTTCGAAAGTTAAAATCTCTATCATTATTAACCCATTACGTTTGTGTTTTGAAGTATTTATAGCAACAGTTTTCGTACTGTCATCATTCTGTGCTTTTAATTAATTGTTCTAGCCAACTTGACTCGTATACGGTCTGATTACTGCCAAAACTTCCCCACGTTTATGTTAAAAGTAAGGATGCACTTACATTAATTGTAATTAACAGAAGTAAGTCTGTTTGTTATGAAGAAATTAACTTGCCGGATAACGTATCTACATCTATTTATATAAAAGTGTGAAATTTTGCACAAGGTTTCCTTTTATCACGTAGGTGAGCATTAAGTGGGTCCTTTTTCACTCGCCTATCGTCAACATCGAACATGGTTTAAAAGCTTGTTACTTCATCTAACGCAATGCAACGCGATTTTTGACGAAAAGGCGCGGTGAAAAAAGAGAGATAACGCCTGAAAACTTTGTTAGCATTCGGTAATTCCGTGATTTACTCGAATATTTTACAAAACTTGTTCCAGGAAATACGTGTTTTTTTTTTTAACCATTAAAAGTTAAAAAAAATTGTCGTCATTCAGAATCTTCATTGAATTTGCAAGGTTTCTAGGGTTATAATTTTTTCGACTTTTTTAATTTTTGAGTAAATTATGAAGTATCAAAGTTCATGCAAAAAGCAGATTTTCAGAGGTCTTTACCTACAGGATTAGTTCGACACAAATTTATAAATTGATTTCAATAGAAGTCTAGATAATATCCACAAGATACTGTGTTTCCAAAATATCTAATAAAAAATGTGTAAAAACATCAAGTTTGTATGAAAAACAGTGAAAATGTATGTCGAGACGCATGCCCTTACTTGAGGATTTTCCAAAATTTACCTCTTAAGGGTGTTCAAACGGGGGTTAAAAGTAAAGAGTAAGTATATAATATTTACTCTTTACTTTTGGACTTTATTAGTACATTAGTACTTTATTGATTAGTTTTACTCTGTTTTTATTCCAATAGCAACCTAGATAATAACCACTCGTAGGGGCCCAGCAGGGTCGAAGCCTACTGGGGCCACGGGTAGTGTGAAAGCGAAACCCGGGGCCCTGGGACGAAGGCAACGAAGGAACAGGAGTGGGTTTTTAGTCAGTAAAAGTCTGACACTATCTCCCGTTCCGCCCAAGAGCGGGGGATGTCATAAGATGATTTTCCGACCCAATAAAAAAAAACCTAGATAATAACCACAAGATATCTTTGTACCTAAAATATGTAGAGAAATATGTGTAATGACAACATAATCACTCAAAAGTATCACGAGTTGGACGCTCTTAAATCAGATAATCTAGAAACTTTACACTGCCAGTTTCTTTAAAACAATATCGCAAAACAACCCTTATCAAAAAGACCGGAATGCATAACCTAACGGACGCACACAGCATTTTCCCGGTTAGATAAAATTTTCACAGCACAATTTATTGGGCGGAACGTCTTATTTATCTTCTAAAGCATCGACCAAAGAGAACGGAGAAATCTCTTAATGGTCATGAACTTTGAAAGTATGAGTCCGGAGTCGCCCCAGAGAGCTATGATTCAGGGCCAGGATATCATTACGTCAGATAATCTGACGCTGGTTATAACACATCTATATTTAGATTAAGTGAAGCATGGGAGGCCTTAGTAAATATCTTAGGTTTATAGGAAAAGTTATGGAGTAAATGAAATTGTGCGTCATGGGACTAGCAACGAAAATTGGGACATTTTTACCAATGATAAGATTATTTTATTTTATTTATGTTATTAGCGACCCATCCCATCTTCGCATGCTTGTTAGAAATATTTGAAATTCTCACCTTTTCTCTGCTATTATATACATTTGTTATACGTATAAACCTACCTAATGAATCGCTCTGTCTATTTATTAAAACCGCATGTAAATTCATTCAGTAGTTTTTGAGTTCATCGCGAACAGACAGATAGACAGATACGGTGCTGATTTTGTTATGTAATATCTCTGGTCCGGCAGGTAATGTGTTTCTTGACATTTACAACCTAGGAGTCTATAAGCCAAAAGTGAATAAGTTACTTCTAGGCACGCATATTCCATCGTCGACTACATTGCCGGTTACCATCAGCCCCCCTAGCCAAGTTACGAACGTTTCGTTTGCGTCGAACGCCTCGAGTAGGCCACGCCTCCGATTCCTTTGTTCTGACCACGTGACTGAGCGTTGAGATGACGTCAGAACAAAGGAATCGGAGGTCTGGCTTACTCAAGGCGTTCGACGCAAACGGAACGATCGTAACTTGGCTAGGGGGGCAGGTGAGAAAGTGGTCAAACGCCAGCCGATCAATTATAAAAAAAATATATAAGGACTATCTGCCAGTGGCTTCGCCCACGTGAAAGTAAGTTTCTCCAATATAACTCATTTCACATAAAATAAGTTATATAACTCATTTTCGACCAAAGTGGCGGTTAAGCGATTTTACTTTTCCATTGTCGATTTATAGAAACATTTGATCAAGATTCTGAATGACAAATTATTTTTCCAAGAACTTTTAAGGTTTTTAAAAAAATACAAGTATTTCCTGAGTGAGTAACGGAAGTTACCGAATGCCAGCAGAGCGTTCAGGCGTTATCTTTATTTTTACGTAGCCTCTTTATCAAACATTGCGTTGGATGAAACAATAAAGTTTTAAACTATGCTTATTGACGATATCGGATCGGGAAGAGCCCTCTTAACTCTTATTTTTGTGACAAAACAATAAAGTCTTCACGAGTAATTTTTCTATATATCCTTTACATAGAAAAAGAAGAAGGAACTATAAGATTTTCCAAATCTTATTTGACTTCACTTAGCTGGTAGCTGTTTCCATTGTTAATGTCAGTATCTGAAGTATGTGTTTAGGTACTTGTTGCGAACCAATTCTCGCCTTACCCACTCGTGATGTCAATGTTCAAATCATCACACATATAGGTATCTACTTATGCAACTGGTTTCCTATGAAAACCGGAGCGAGAGGGAGGAGTGTCAGACTTTAATTAACTACAACCCACCTGTCCCTGCATGGAGGAGGACGAGACAGCAGCACATCTGTTTCTAAGCTGTGTAGATACAGGACAAAGTACTTCGAGAACCCAGGTACCCTCTGCGAAATGGTCAATAACACCAAGGCGCTGCTGCCTTCCTCGAGGAGCGGGGGTGGATCGAATACATTGACAACAATACAATACAACCGACCTGTGTTTCTTTGGTTGCCCTTTGCGTTCCAGGGCCTCAATAACTCATTCGAACACAATCCCACAGCTATGATCCCTATGACTTTTTTTTTCCACAGTTTGTAAATGTGAGTACCATGGAGCTTTTTATAGTTTTTATGTTGCTATTGGACTTGCTTGACATAAATGAGCATGGCAGTTGAGAGTTTGTCATTCTCACTCAAATGTCTCACTGATGGTGGCGCGGCTGATGGGTTATAAAAATCACGAAAAAAAATCCGAATACAACGTCATCTCTAATTAAAATGTCATTATAAACTGAATTATGCTGTTCTGGTGATGCCAGTAGATGGTGTTATACCTACTATTAGGTGGTACTTAGTTCGCCGTGTCAGCTAGTGTGACAATAAAAAAAGTAAATAAACGTGGTCACATAGACAGTAACGCTAACTTAAACGCACTTTCTATCTAAATTAACCTATCATTGTTTGATTTATATATAGGAAGTAAAAAAGCCTGTTGGTCTAGTGGTTAGTGGTCCTGACTGCCATGCCGGAGGTCGAGGGTTCGATTCCCACCCAGGACAAATGTTTGTGTGATGAACACAATCATTTGTTCTGTGTCTGTGTGTAATTTATCTATAATATGTATGTATTTAGAAATATATAAGTATGTTTATCAGTTGTCTAGTACTCATAACACAAGCTCTGCTTAGCTTGGGACTAGACGGCGTTGTGTGATAGTTGTGTGAACATTATAATTTATACGCGAAATTATTAACACGAATACCTCGACGTTAAAATTGATATAAACGATCATTCTAAGGGACTCGACAGACAACACAAACGCTACATATGGTTACTTACTACATAGGCCCGGCTAACTAACTATCTCAGATAGATTAATTTGTTACGACCACCGCATTAACCGCAATGAGTTAGTTACCCTCTCTAAACATAACTTATCTACACAATAGTAGATCGGTAGACTGGTTGTATAACTATATTTAAGGACATATATTAGCATAGTAAGTTACGTTATAAATGCTTAACTATGATTTACAGATCCGTGGATAGATTCCTAGAAAATTTTTTTTAGATACCCAAGTAACATGACATGTGTTTTATTATTTCAATAAAAAAATAAATAAGATTGTTAATTATATTGGTATCTTGCGTAACTACCATGGTACACTTGTAACATACAAACTGTGATTCATTATATTTTTTTATCTAGGACATTCTCAATATAAAGTTTACGCAGCACCAAGCTATGATTAACAGATCCAAAAGATTCTTAAAAAATGTATTTGGTTCGCCACATATAGTTAGATATACAAAATAATTTGGACACGTATATTGCTATTTGTCGCGTAATCAAAAAATAAGACTAAAAATTGCGTTGGTATTTTGCATGACAACAATGATACTTTTTACCTAGAAGTGACGTCACAAGACCCCACTCTTGAAATTTGATGCATTTTATTTTTGGAAAATCTATCTGTCGGATCAAATTAAATTATTATTGATCTAGGAAATATTTCCATCATAAAATTCATGTAGCACTACAATTTAGTGACAGCTCGTAAGCTCATTTATTTTTAAAGTTTTAGGGTTAAACCCCTTTAACCCTAATTAAGTCTACTCTCTGCATTCGTCCTTCAAAATTTTCGTATTGTACGTAAAGATGACATCGCAAAATATTTTTTCTGCTAGTCCTCTTCCGTTCATCAAAGTTTGTAGAGTATGCGTAGTGTTCCACGTGCGCCTCAGCAAGGCCAAAGCATACTGGTGCCATGGGTTTACTACCGAAAGGGAAACCCATGGTGTCCTGGAACGCAAAGGGAAAGTAGGAACATAGGTGTAGTTTGACGCATCCTCTCGGGCCACCTAGACCGGGAGTAATCATTGGATGATTACCCTCCTAGAAATAAAACCATCAAAGTTGATTGTCCTCCTTTGAAACAAAGTAGTAACTGGACACAACAATATAACTCCAATGAAGTCATATCCGCAAGTACATAGGTAATATTATTTCAATAAGCCGATACGTGAACATAGCGGGCTTTAAAAGGCATTCCAGTTTTATGATGTGTTCAATCCTTGGGGTAATAATGTTGACAACGTTGTTCAAGTGGCCGGGCAAGTGCTGGCACATATTAAACGGATCACTGGAAGGTTTTTAAGAGGTTAAGCGTCGTATTTAATTTAATTACTCTTTACTCATATTTATAATTAATATGAAATGTGGAGTAGATTTTGAGGGTTCTTTGATGATAGCGGTTTAAGTGTCGTATGTTACTTTTATTAGCTGCTCTTATTGATCACACCAAACCTAGTTATTTTTAACTTTGTCTAGCTTCTGCCAGCGGCTTCGCTTGTGTAAAAGTAAGTTTATCCAAATAATCTTTGGGCCCCCATTTCATCCCTTTAGCCCCCACAAGGACACGGCGTTGCTCTACCCAAGCGGGGCAAATCTCCACCGACTGCTCCACCGTGTCCTCCGGGTGATCCACATAGTGGCGACACCCGGTCGTGTCTTCCGCACGAATCCGGTGCAGGAATTTCCCGAACTTACCGTGTTCGGTGAGAACCTGCGTCATGCGGAAGGTGAGAACGCCGTGAGGTCTTTCCAACCACGCCTCAAAAAGGGGACTTACCGCCATAATTGTGGCGTGCCCACCCCTTTAGGGGGTAAACTTTAGAAAATACTTTCTTAATCATAGCACCTATTCATCAGAAAAAACCCCTGTGCAGAATTTCAGCGTTTTAGGTCAAAAGTTTGCACTGGGCGTTGATGAGTCACTTAGTAAGTCAGGACTTTTCTTTTTTTCTTACAGACAGACAGAATAGCGAACTTTTTTTTAAGGTGTGAAATCAACCAATGAGATCTCCCGCCCTTGGGAGGGGCGGAAGAGCGTGTCAGACTTTTACTGACTAAAACTCACTCCTGTTCTCTCTTTGCCTTCGTTTTAGGGCCCTGGGGTTCTCTTTCGCATCACCCATGGCCCTGCTGGGCCTGGTAGGCTTCGACCCTGCTGAGCCCCTACGGTTGCTGGCATTTCTTTTAGGCGCGTGTTTAACACTACGCGCCGTCAACGACTTGGGCTCGGTCCGGATGGTTACCGGACGATCGGATGGCCAACTACCCATTACTCGCCGTCCGCAAGCCCGCGCCTATTGTGACTGGAAATCGGGATTGAAATCAAACAGACAAACAGATACGTGATGGGGACTTTGCTTTATTATTTATTTTATCGTTGAATGCTCTTAACGTGCAAGTCTTTTTATATAAAGAAAGAAAGAAAGAAATATATTTTATTTGGCGCACATACATAGATACACACAATGTAGAAAAACATGTTGAAACTATATCGTTCTCCTACGTATAATTTCAACATTAACGATGTTATCATAGCATGGCATAGCATAGTCGGCCGTATAATGTTCCCACTGTTGGGACTCAGGCTTCCTCTCTAGGAGAGGGAATAGGCCGTAATCCACCACGCGGACTCAGTGCGGGTTGTTGGATGTCACATGTCTTCGAATTTTTTGTTCTAGGACACGCCGGTTTCCTCACGATGTTTTCCTTCACAGTTTTGAGAGCTGTGGTGAAGAAATAAATTACACGAAGTAATGCGCCTGGCTGGGTTTGAACCCGCAACCTACAACTTGTAAGTCGGTGCCGTTACCACTCGACCACCACTGCTCTTATGTTGATGTTATCATAATTATTTGCAATTATTTTTTGTTTCATATGTGTCATGAGTATCCATGGAGTTTCTTGCACGTTCTTCTCTGTAGAGATCTATGCTTAAGAACGTGCAAATAGTTTCAAGTTTTTTTTTTTTAATTTATTTACAAGTGTCTGTAAATGATTGAATTAAAATAAATGCTTTGAGTTTGAATGCAGTACGATGTTTCTCCAATGCCGTAATTAAAAGAGATAGAAAGGTCGATAACCTTCATTTTGTAGCGAAAACTTTTGAAACCTTTTGAATTGTAGCTTTTCTTTTGTTTTAAGAGTGAAAGGATTTTCTAAAAATTTGTATCTTACTATGATCTAATACTTCTAAAAAAATATATAGAAAATAAATAAATTGCATACACATCACGTACATCGCGTCTCCTGGCTTTGACTGAGGAACTTAGAAAGATTACATAAAACTTGGCTTAGATTAAAAAAATAATACTTCTGATCCAGATAGGTTTTCTTTTCGGTGGGTAAATCATTCAATGACATCCGCCGCTCTTGGGAGGAGCGGGAGATAGTGTCAGACTATTACTGACTAAATGCCCACTCCTGTTCCTTCGTACCAGGATCGAGTCTTAGTATGTATTTGAGCTGCAGAATTTACTGCGTCCCTGAAACGATAAGAGCAAATGAAGAAATACAGGTTGATTTTAGTCAGTAAAAGTTCTTAGTTCCCTCGCGCTCCACCCGGGATAGGATATGTGACTTGGACCTGTACCATGACGTTTAAAGTAAGATTGTTTCATTCTTATTTACAGTGTGGGTAAGAGATTGCGCTAGATAACCTGTATAGCTCTGTCTCTTACCCACACTGAAATAAGAATGAAACAATCTTACTTTGAACGTCATGGTAACCCCGTTTATCATTTCTCACATAAAAAAGAAAAGTTAACCTATAATAATATTTTCTCGATTTTACATTTTGCTATCACAATGTCTCACACCATTGCAATACAGATCGCAATATGTGTCTGCCAACATAAATATGTTCTTCTAGATACTATGTAGTAAGGGTCGAGTTTTCGCAAGTCCCCGAGGACAGCAAGTAACGTGCAACATAAACTTTACCCCAAGACATATCATGGCGCATGAGGGCTCATTACAGAATTATAGTATCTTTGATTACACCCTGAAGAATTGCTGTTTTCCTGACTTTATTGAGATACTGACATTATTTTCTATTACTTTATAGTGTAACACTTTTAATTGAGACTAATATTATTTAACAATTGCTACATACTGTTGAAAAAATACTTTATGAACTATTTATTTATTAGGAACATCTGTAATTTTAACCAATACTATGCTACATAGTGTTTAGTTTATTTTGTATGTTTGTGAACGCACCCATGACACAGAACTAGTGGATGTGATTGGCGGCAGCGACCTCTCGCGCTGGACTCTCGTTCAGGCCATGGTTTGGAGCGAAAGGGAATGGGATATGGTCGCATCCTTCTGCGAAACAGTAATGCTAGCGAAGGAGGCGGTCGCAAGGGTAAGAGAACGTACATCATCAAACCCCAGCCGCCGCGGTAGAAGACGCTCCATGCATCGGGAATCGTAGAGCGATATTCAGCCACCGAAGGCACGGGCTTGCAGACGACGAGCAATGGGTAGCTCGCCGTCCGCTTGTTCTATAAGAATCGAGCCGTCGACGGCACGTAATGTTCTACGCGCGCCTCAAAGAGATGTCGAAAAGTGCGGGGCATAGTTTAAAACAAAAAGAAAATCCAGTTTCAAAGATCCCAAATAAATCAGGTTGGTAAATGAATTGCGTTCAGATTTGAAAAGTCAAATTAAAAAAAAAGATACACAAAAAAATACGTACGATACGTGTAAAAAATAACACATAAAATTATTACACCTATATTGTGAACACGGTATCGATCGTTGTGGCCCATAATTACCTAGGTGAGTGTTGAAAGCAATTAACAAAGTGTTTGTAACTAAATCAAAGTTTTATCGGTTGAAATACTACAACCAATATAAAACTAATCGAATCCGAAATGAAGATATCTGCAGTAACACTATAGTTACCAATATAAGCTTTTGCAGAAGGCACTGTATTCTGTAAAATCTCACCACAGTCCTTCACTTCTTTTATTCAAATGTCAAGGTGTGGACATTGGAGTGAGTTATATGTTTGTGCATCTAGTTTTAAGGATTTTTTTTTGTATTTTCTCTAGCATGTAACAGTTTTTTGTCCCCAATAAAATAAAATATAACCCGAAAAATTGCTAAACTTAAGATGCAGTGGGCAAAGTACCATTGCTCGCAGAACAGATGCTCGATGGGGCTGAAAGACTTCAGTTTCGGAAGGCCTCACTCAAGGTAAACCGATGACCAAATGAGGATTTGCAGAAATTTAATGCACAAGTCCGATCATTTGGGTGACAATTGGGGGAAGGTCATCAAAGTATCTTTCTTTACTTCAATGCTCAGTTAAATAAATCATACACGATTTAAACTACAGCTAATATTTCAGTATTTTTCAGTTAAACAGCGGTGTAAAATTTTCCACTGGAGGAGTGAGAGGTGTGCATTAGCCACTAATTCAAGAGAGACACAGGGAGTAAAATTTATTATTCTATTCGAGTACGTTTCGAGGTGACGTTTTTAGGAGAATATTTTAGTGTTTGAGGAAGTTAGGGAGTTTGTAATTAGTTTGGTGTACCGCCAGGTGGCTCCACAGTCTTAGGAGTATCATCACGTGCCATAACTTTTTCATTTGACGCGCACGCGAACAACTTTTCCATTTCTTTTTATTAACATCATAACGAAAATGAGAGTAGGCTTTATGAGAAACAGATACCTGATGGTTTTGCTAAGTATCCTCGCCGCCTGTCATTTAGTTAGGTTATTATAACTTGGGGCTGCAGAAAATAAGATGTCGCCCTCAGATAACTAATGTATATCGACGTCCGTCTGTATATTAGCATAGTGAGCTGGAAATGATGTTAATTTATTCAATTTGTTCTCAAGAAAAACGCCGTCGTACTCACGGGTAAATACAATCTTTAATAAAGTAATTACATATCTTACATAATGAAGAACTTTGACTTGAACCTAGGGGCGTTATCTCAATCAAATTTCAGTATTACTGTAATACAATTTATTACAAAAATATTTATACATTTCTCAAGGCTTTTACCCGTAATAAAAACAGATGTTTATTAGTTTAGACGATTGCTGGAACCCGAGGCAAATGTTGTAAGCAACGGAACGCGTTATGGAAAGAATTGTTTTCCCTGTTTGAATTCTCATTTTGGGAACGAGATAAAAAAATCTTTCAAATCACGTACTTGAGTGAAGTTACTTAGCTTACGAACAAGTCTTTGTATCTTTTTTGTACATTAATAATTTGTTTGGGTCGTAAAGGGGCCTCTGACTTACGTATAAGTTAGCTACGTTATTTTCTCATACAAAGCTGTCAGGAATGTGAGGAGGTTTTATTTTTTACGTGCAAAGAATGTAATGAATAAGGACATAACATTCGCCATTACAATATAATACGTTGGCAGTGTGCGACATCGCGTCTTTGAACACGTCTAAATTGATAAACATAAGTCAACTGTTCGCGGGGATTCTTTATTCCAGATATATTATGTATATCTCTTTTACAAGGATTATTTCAGTATATTCAGTCAGTCAGATATATTGCTGTAGTTTTGATTTACAACAGAAGTTGGCTATATTTCTTGTCTTCTTTTCTAGAAAAAAAAAAGAAACTTACAGTAAGTTACGATTCCTTTTTATCCATATATATAAAAGGAAAAACTAACTGACTGACATATTAACGCACAGCCGAAACTACTAGGACTAGGAACGTAAAATTTTGCACAAGGTTTCTTGTTATGCCGTAGGCGAGCACTAAGAACGGATTTTCGGAAATTCAACTTTTAAGGGGCTGAAAAGGGGATCTAAAGTTTGTCTGAAGAAACTTACTTTCACGCGAGCGAAGCCGCTGGCAGAAGCTAGTCTATATATATAAAAGGAAAAACTGACTGACTGACATATCAACGCACAGCCGAAACTACTGGGACTAGGAGCGTGAAATTTTTCACAAGATTTCTTGCTATGACGTAGGCGAGCACTAAAAGAGGGTTTTCCAAAATGTACCCCTATGGGGATGAAATGGAAGTCCAAAGTTTGTATGGAAAAACCTACTTTCAAGCGGGCGAAGCTACTGTCAGAAACTAGTATATATAATAAAAAACAAATGGTTTATTCGCATAGGAAAAGGTTCCCTCCTACTTAATACAGTAAGAGTTCTTATCGAAGGTTTCGTTTCACAGTAAGCTTTTTACTGAATTCTCAGGATTTACTTTGCAAAATGCGCATTGCACAGCTTTGTACGCACACTGAAATATTAAACGACACTTATAACGACTGTGGGAAGCCGAACACATGACTTACAAAGCATTCTCTTTGATTTGTTACTGCGTATGGGTATAGTATTACTGGTTTAGGAATATGTCTAGTAGGGTGAGTCATGTTTTTTTTTGCTTAATTTTCGCATTCTTAATACTACTCATGCACAGTGTTCAAAAGTTTGTACCAAAAGTCACCATAATTGGTTAATATTTAGAGGTTGCACAACACTAATAAGTACGTCTACAGTGAAGATTATAATTTGGGTGTCTTCAAGGCTAGAGTGAATAGGCTCTTAATAAACTAGTGCGCCACACCATAAACGATTGCATCACTGCTTACCATCAAGTGGGATCGCAGTCAAGCACTAGTTTACATCAAAATAAAAAATAAAATTACAGAGGAGGGAAGTAAGTTTTACAAGACACAACAAGACACTAGTAACACTTGCTACTTTCCACTGTTAAAAATAACAATATTACAATTTTAACCTACACTGATAACGTACTAGCTATATGAGAAAACTTTATTGGCGTTATGGAACCTTTAAATATTAATCGATTATGGTGATTTCTTTCTTCTTATACCAAGAACGCTGTGTTGACTGTGGTATCAACAATTCAAACAAAATCAAAAATCGAAAATTTAAAAAAACATGAAACACTCTAATGTCTAGTTTTTTAAACACAAAGATCCACTATCGTATCCTAAACCAATACACGATTAGGATTCATTCCTGTACCTTCCGATCCTTCTGCTTCAATAAACAAAAACACTTAGCGTAATGTTAATACTTACTTACTTTTTTTTAGATGGGAAATCATCCAATGACTTCCCGCGCTCTAAAGCGGAGCGAAAGGGCGTGTCAGATTTTTACTGAATAAAACACACTCCTATGTTCCTACTTTACCTTGCGTTCCAGTATTCCAGGTTTCTCTTTCAGAAGCGAACCCATACCCCCAGTGAGCTTCAGCCCTGCTGGGCCCCTAAAGATATACTTGTACTAATTTCATATTGTACTCAGTCTGTTCTTGTTTGCAAAAATCGAAAACACCAACTGATGAGGTAAACATCGTATTTTTTACGTAACACAAACTGAAGCATCCTTTAAAAGTTTTTCACTTACATGTTCAGAACTCCGGACCAATTTTATTTTCAGCTAAACCAAGTGAATTAAAAAAAAAACCAAAACATCGTAGGACGTACCAACTTGCTGGTGTAAGTGGGCGCCGAGTTTCAGCTGGAACTTGGCAACATCTCTAGTGGCGTGACCGAAAAACTTGCAAAAACAGTATTGTAATAGGGGTCGAATAATTACCCGATGCATAAGTCTTAATAAAGAGGAACGGGGAAGGCAGTGAATTGAGTGGTGTGCCGCAGTGCGTCGTGCAGTGGCGTTGACACCGGCGCCGCGCGGCCGGCACGCGACCAATTTACTTAAGGCTGTATACAGGCCAGGTCTGCTATATCACGCCTAAGTGACTGTTAAATCTTTGTTGAAGCTACGAGAGGGGAATGGTAAAAGCTTTATCAGTTTTTATGAAAACTGCAGTTCAATTTGTATCTATTGGAAAACTGATTAATTTAAATATCAGTTACTAGCTCTTGTCCGGGGCTTCGTCCCTATACATAAAATATATGCTGTGTCACTCAGGAATAAAGCATCTTTCTAAACCCCCTAGCCAAGTTACAACCGATTGGTTTCGATTCTCTTTTGTCAATCGCCTCGAGTCGGTCACGGCTCAATTCCTTTTTTCTGACGTCATCTCAACGCTCAGTCACGTTGTAAGAACAAAGGAACAGAAGGCGTGGCCGACTCGAAGCGATCGATGAAAGAGAATCGAAATGAAACGGTCGTAACTTGGCATGGCCTGCAGTACTTTCAGAGATTACCTTCTACAAACAAAAAACAAACTTTACCTCTATATAATATTAGTGTAGATTAGGAACTACACGAATACTAGCTGCTGCCATCGGCTTCACGCGTGTGAAATTATCCTAAGGGAATATACTCCCGGGATAAAATTGCAGGACATGGTCTACCTGTGTGTGTGTTTCATCGAAATCCGTTCAGCCGTTCGAGCGTGAAGAAGTAATAAACATACACCCTCACAAACTTTCACCTTTATAATAAAATAAATATTAGTATGATTATAAAGGTGACTGTTGGTGAAGGATTTCGATGAAACTTGGTACACGGGTAGACAATGTCCTAGAATAGCACATAGGATACTTTTCATCCCGGGAGTAGGTATGTATATCCCAATGGAATAATTCTCTACTATCACGGCGGCGAAGTCGCTAGAAGCAGCTAGTGTGATTATAATGCAATATCCCTACTGGGAAACAGGCATGATCGATAAAGTACAGTTCGTGGAAAAATATTATTTTCTCGATTGGGGTAAATCCAACCCCGATTATTACCCTCCTCGATTTCTTCTGAGAATTTAAAAATAGAAAAACGCAATCCATATTAACTGTCAAAGGGTTGGTACGTTTTTGTTAAAACTGCATTTTAATTGCGGGTCCGGGAACACTAATTGATTGAAATATCAGATATTGGAAATGTAATTATAATGCAATAACCCCTTTGGGAAATACAGGCATGACACACAACTGCAGTTCGTAGAAAGAAATTATATTAATTCCTCGATTGGGGTGAATCCAACCCTGTTTATTCCTTCCCCCTTTTTGTCTGAGAATTTTGAATTTGTAAAACCTCAATCGATACCTATTAACTTGGCAACTTTGTTTTTCTTTGTGAAAAACCCCGTAACAATAGACGAGACGTATAAAGAATTTGTGTAAGACATGTATTACCTCTACACTATGTTTTTTATATGTACTTCAAACTTTTATGTATAAGATAAAATCATAATAATATAATGAAGCTCCTTACGGGGAATGAAAACAAACCTTAACTTAAGAAAAACAGAAATGGTGTCAATCATAAAACACGAGACTCATAAAATCTTTACAAGTTGTGTTTAAGTTAAGAAACGCAAAATACACAATGTACCTTCCTAGAAACTGTTACAAAAAAAAATCTTTCGTGTGTTCCCGCCCTAAAGTACAAACAGTTTCACATATTTTACTATCAAACTACGCGAAGTAATTCGATGTAAAATAAACCATTTTGCGAATTATCTTTTTTTGGTATTTTTATAACTTTTTACCTCATAATTTGTCGGTACAGGTAAGGATAATCTATGAATGGAACAAATTCGAACAAACTTTGCTTATTGGAAAATTTTTGAACTTATTTTACCTTTGAGTTTGACGTTATATGGAAGGAAAAATAATCTAATTTGGTCGCTTGATGGAGGAACTCGTGGCTAAAATAATAACAGCTGCACGATTCCATTTCCAAGGTTAAGCAAAATTTCCCGAGGTCGGTTTGTGGATGGATACTGAGATTACACAGTCGACAGAATATGTGTCTAAAAACCTGGCGGTATTGCCACGCTGTATGGCAATACCGCCTCTCTACCCCAGGTAAAACCCAGTAAAGTCTGCGGGCTTGTTCGGAGTGACCACAGCGCTAGAACGCAAAGGAAAATATGATTGACGTGGCTCCGGCTGTCATTTGTAGTCCTTTGACGGTCGTTACGGATAGTCAGGAGCCAGGGAATCTGGCTCCAGTCTTGCTAAGGAGTATTGTGTAACCCAATTAGTGGGTTGTGGAGGTCAGATAGGCAACCGCAGCGTCCGGTTAGACTGAAAGCGAACCTCAATATATATAGTAGAGTAAAGGTTGATATTGGGGGTTCAAACCCAGCTGGGCTTATTTCTTTGTGTAATTTATTTCATTACCACTGCTCTCAAAACGGTGAAGGAAAACATTGTGAGGAAACCGGCATTTCTTAGAACCAAAAAATTCTATGACGTGACATTTACCAACCCGCACTGGACCCGCGTGGGAACATTAAAAGGCTGATTATTCTTTAATGTTATGGTAAAAGTTGATTTATTGATGTTGACATGAGGAAGAAATGGCATTGAAAGCAATAAAAAAATCAGTTTTTGTTTTTACCTCGTGATGTTATAACTTATTATCTTCTGCCAGCGGTTTCACCCGCTTAAAAGAAGGTTTCTCCATACAAACTTCCAACCCCCGTTTTAGTATATCATCTTTAAATTCTTTTGTACTTGTGTTTGTTACTTAGTTTCTCCTAAAAAGCTTGAGCGATTTGGATGAAATTTTGTGTATATATTTGAGCAGGCCCCTGCATGGTTTGAAAATATAATTGAAGCCGATAGGTGGCACTGCAATCGGGGTCTGAAATTTTTATTCTGACGAAAAGTGACAAACCAACTTTCGGGCAAGATAATGTCTGTCGGGACCGCTAGTATAATATGAAACAACTATACAATTAAACGAATCAGCCTTCTTTATAATTATTATTATGTTATTTTAATCATTCACTACAATATTGATTGCAATTATAGTTAGCCGTACTTAATTACTTTTGCAATTTATAATTGCGATTACAGTACTTGTCCGGTAAGGGAGAGAGGGGACGTAGGAGAAGAAACGTAAACGGAAAAATGTAAAAAAATTGTCCAATTTAAAAAGAACTGGCCCGACACCGTCGAATTTAGCCGGACGCAAACAAAAAGCCTGACTATGGCCGGATTTATCCGGACACCTGGTAACGCTAAGTGCAACTTAATATAAAGACAAGCAGAAAAGTAGTAAATACTATAATAAATATAATAATAAAAAAAAATGTGTATGTATGAATTTTTATGTGTATAAATTAGCCAACTAACTTCTTATTTTTATATTTTTAGTGTTGTGTTGCAAACACAATTTTCCTTTTATCTAAGTAATGTTAATACCTACTACACCTATTAGGTTATTTGTAGTAAGTGTAAATATAAAGTAGCTTCGCTTGGGTGTAGGCAGAAAATTATAATATAACCCATTTGTCATTCAGTGATAATGAATTTCAATCTGGTGAATGAATTTTAAAAATCAGATCAGTTAAAAACAGAAATACAAATCTTTCTTCTGTATAATATTAATATAGATATATTTTGGACTTAAAGGAAATTTTATAAAAAACTAACCATAGTAGAAACACATAACTCGTAAAAATATCTTAAAATATGGTGTGAAATATGAGAGTCGCGGGAGTGGATGCGAGACGCACAGGATCGGTCGATGTGGCGTCGCTTGGGGGAGGCCTATGTCCAACAGTGGACGTCTTTCGGCTGAAATGATGATGGTGTAAACATTTTCATCCGCGTCGCTGTCGATAGAAAGTACTTATGTCTAAGGCGATATCATTTGATACCCACTGACTACACGATATCAGACGCTCAAGATCATTGCTAATAATAAAAGTAGGAGTACAGAATCTCAGTTACCAAGATCAATTCGTCAATGCGCTGTACTCAAGCTGTGCTCACGTTTACGATTACATCCTTATTAATGAAACTATATAAAACACGGAATCTTAAACAAATCTGAATCGTTTTTTGAAATATTCACTTCGCAATCTTTCTAACGCTTCCTCTCACTCCCTTTTTTTTTCTCGGGTGGGAAAATCGTCTAATGACATCAAACTAGGTGTCAGACTTTTAATGACTAAAAACCCACTCCTGTTTCTTCTTTGCCATTTTTCCAGGACCTCGGGGATCTCTTTCGCATCACCCATCGCCCCAGTAGGCTTCGACCATGCTTAGCCCCTACGGTTGCTGACATCTCCTTAAGGCGCGTGTGGAACAACACGCGCCGTCGACGAGTTGGGCCCGGTCCGGACGATCGGACGGCGAGCCACCCATTGCTCGCCTCAGAGCGGGAGAAGTTATTTGATAATTACCCACCAAAAAACATAATATCCGGTAAATACCAGTACATACTCGTATATAGTAGTTTTGTAGATAAGGAAATAGTTTAACAGTACATTAATGTTAAGGGGCTATTGCGTATCGACCACGAGCACCAATCCACTTCTCTCGATTGATTCTTACAATTCCTGCACGAACTATGTTTTCCTTTACTTTCTCATGATTCGATTACAACACGTTTTCTTCCACATTTAACTCACAAAAAGGAAATCCAGTAAGAAACTAATAATGGCACATGTATGTATAAGTACTTTATTAGGTAACACTATTATCTATTGTTTTTTTTTATTATTATACTTGATAGGTTCGCGCTTGACCGCTATCTCACCTGATGGAAAGCGACGATGCAGTCGACGATGGAGCGCGCTTACCTAGAAGCAACAAAGCCATTACCTAGAAGCATTTTTTTTTCTTAATTTTATGACATTTTTAATGTACCTCAGAATGTCTAATGTAATTTTTACTTTTGCGTGCCTTCTGGTTAAATATGGCTAATGCTTATTATATTTTTATTTTACCGTTTTCTTGTACCCATATTTACAAAATAAGTATCTTATCTTATCTTATCTTTAACCTATTCACTCTTGACTTAAAGATTCCCGGGTTGTAGCCATCAGAAAACACAGACTCCGGCAAAGAATTCCACTCCTTAGCTGTACACACAATGAATGTGTTCCCAAAATAAACAATTTACAACTACTTTTTTTTTATTAAACACCGTTTGGGGCACACACTTGGAATTTCTCCTGTATAGTGGGTAACAAACATGTTAACTCTCATACAGAAGACACCCATATCTACAATAACACTAAAGTAAAGTACAATAAAGAATCTATCCATCTATCTATAGATAGATAGACAGATTTTTTATTGTACACCAAAAATAAAAAAATACATTAGGAACTTAAAATTAATAGTTTGTCTCAATGCGCCCATTGCTTTTAGCGATAAGACCGCCGTCTTATCGCTAAAAGCGATTTTTTACAAATACCCATTGGATGGATTTGACAGAGAAGGAGAAAAAAGATACGCAGGTAGTTTGTGCTGTACTATTTACATATATACAATACATAAACTAATAAATTGCATATAATACAAGCAATATTATGTATACATATGAAAGCAGAGTAATGATGACGACGTTATCTATAGGCCATACAAATATTTGTTCCTTGTGAGAATCAAACCTGCGACACGCAGCGCATTAGCCAATCGCTTAACCACTACACCAACCGAGCCATCTACTATTTACTTACAATACATCTTGTTCTTATCTAGTCTGCAGGATTCTTTATTCAAAGTACAGCATGCGTTAACTAAAGGTAACTAAGATAAACGGTTAAAAAAAGTATTGAAAAAAGATTACATTTAAATAATATCACCCCAGTGATCAGTTTCGCCTACGCGTGAATGGCAATTGCCTTCATGAAATCTGGCCTCCTGGGCACTTAGTAATCAACCCGAGGAATGTTCGATTCCAACAAAGATTCGTTTTTGCAAGGACTAAAAAAGATTCTTATCATGAAATAAATTGCCGTTATAAGGGTAAGACAAAATTACAATTTGCGATGGGGCTACAGCATAGAATTAGCCGCGGCCTAGATTCGCCTTTTACTTCTAAGCAGAATATATATTTTTTTTATTATTTAAACTCCCTGTTTTGCCCTGTCTGCATACTGAATTAGAAGATTAGGGTTCTACCTCACTCATTTTATGTTTTGGGTCGGGAACACATTACGTATGTATTAGCATAAAAAATAATAGTCCATATCGAAATTCTGAGTAGCTCTTTAACCCTTTTAGGAATTTTGTATCTTTGAGATAAAAGGAAAACATTATTTAATTAAAATAAGTTGGCATTGTCTCTTGAATATTCTAGGAAGGCTCACTTTGTATTAAACACACGCAGATATTGGCTTTCAGGCTAATCACACTGCTTTATTTGTGTGGCGAATTGGGTTCCGTAGTGAAATCAATACGACATGATATCAATTTAATCGGCTTTAGTAAATTTAGGTCAATCAGTGTTTAGTTTTGTATTTATGATTTATTTGTAAAGCTAACTAAACCATAATTTTTGCAATATGTTAATAAGACAATAAAAAAAAGGGCTAAGGGTGGAATTCACCAATAAAACTAATCGCGTTTTAACGTTTGGCTCGCATAATCGCGTTTAGCCGCTGTCACTAGTGTCACTTGTAAAAATACAACAAATGAAAAATACAGACAAGTGACACTAGTGACAGCGGCTAAACGCGATTATGCGAGCCAAACGTTAAAACGCGATTAGTTTTATTGGTGAATTCCGCCCAAAAAGTATCATTGTTTCAATCAATCGTTGCTAGGCCTCCAAAGGTTATATTTACTACTGACTACTATCATAAAGTTCTCTATCTCTCTCTCTTCTGTCTTTTATGACTACTTTTCATTACTTTTTCTTTCATTTGTGTTTATTATACATATTGCTTCTGCCAGTGATTTCACTAGCATGAAAGTAATAAAACATCTCAAAAAAATACAATTTCGGGGACGGAAAATCCTATTTTATTTCTAGATATTATGGTTTGTACACGTATGCTAAATATCATTCGAAATCCGTTCAGACGTTTAACGTGATGGAGTAACAAACATTTACACACACATCCAACTTTGACTGGCCTGTTGGTCTAGTGGTTAGTGGCCCTGACTACTAAGACAGAGGTCGTGGGTTTGATTCCCACCCAAACAATTGTTTGTGTTATAAGCACGATCATTTGTTCTGTATCTGGGTGTAATTTAACTATAATATGTATGTATTTAGAAATATATAAGTATGTTTATCAGTTGCCATAATACAAGCTCTGCATAGTTTGGGACTAGATGACGTTGTATGATAGTTGTTTTTTTTTAAGTGGGAAAATCATCTAATGACAAATCTCACTCTTGGGCGGAGCGGGAGATAGTGTCATACTTTTACTGACTAAAAACCTACTCCTATTCCTTCCTTGCTTTCATTCCGGGGCCCTTCGCTTTCACACTCCCCGTGGGGTGTGATAGTTGTTTAATATTAATTTTCTACTTGGCAGGCGAAGCCGCTAGCAATATCTAGTTACTAACGAAACAATTGAAAGCTCTACATTTCAGTGTGGTTGAATTAAATCAGTCGAGCTAAGTGTGACCGTACGAAGCAAATCTCGGCGAGCGGTCGGCTTCATAATTTCATAATCTTAATGGCTAGCTCGCTCCGTAAAGTGGAGGAATTTAGTGAGGTACCCTCCCCTGAGGCAAAACACTTTGCTGACCATATCTTACTTCTTGGTAATAACCCGGATAATACACTGCCCGGTTTTTGAGTACATTCCGCTTGTACGTTTTTCTTAGTGCTACTGTTATCTTCTTGTTATTTTTATTGTGATAATTGAAGGTAATGTCTTGTTTGGTTAGGTTATAAGATCGCTTTTGTTTTTGGGATTTATTCTTGACTGACTTTTGACAGTGGCTTTGCAGTACACAGTCAGATAATAGAAAAACATTCCTAAGGAACATCAGTATGTTCCTTAGGAATGTTTTTGAATAGTACATGAATAGTACAGAATAGAATAAACTCACGCCTCAGTAGGCGTGAGTTTATTCTGTTCTGTACTATCCTCTATATATAAAATGTAATGATACTTTATCCTATTTGAAATATCTATTATTTATTTATTTATTTATTGTGTGTGTAGGAGAGCAGTGGTGGCCGAGTGGTAACCCAACCCAGCCAGGCGCATTACTTTGTGTAATTTATTTCATTACCACTGCTCTCAACATCGCGAGAAAACCGGCATGTCCTAGAGTCAAAAAATTCGAAGACATGTGACATTCACCAACCCGCACTGGGCCCGCGTAGTGGATTACGGCCCATTTCTTCTCTTAGAGAGTAAGCTCGAATCCCAGCAGTAGGAACATTAAAAGGCTGATTATGCTTATACTTATTTACTGTGCAGACCTACCACAATGTTGTCTTTTTGAACTCAAAGGTTGACTGGTAGAGTATGCTTTGTTGCATTAAGCCCGCTAATATATCACTACTGTATATTATAAAGTTTTTTTTAAATTTGATTTAAACCAGTGTTGGACGCACTGCAATACTACAACACTGCTGCTGTACTGTGTGCTGTGTAGACTGCGAGTGTGTGATTATTAGATTATATTATTATTATCCTTTGTTTTGTCTTCTCAGTAATTTATTTATTTAATTTTAGATTAATTTAATTTGGATTTGATTTAATTTAATTTCCAATTTTATATATTCGCACGTACTGAATTTAAATTTTATATACTCATTTAATTTATATTATGTAGAAAATGTTGTTGATTGTGCATTTATCTCATGTATTGTATTGTTAACTGTAAAATTGTAATACCACCTTTGGATTTCCCAAACAAATAAAATAAAAATAATTAGAAAAAAATCCTGATAGCTAAGCAAATCAGTTATCAATCTACTATAAGTATGAACATAAGTAGGTAGGTAATACAGATATGTCAAAGTATCTAACAAATTTACAAAGTTTCATCATCATCTTTTCAGCCAAAAAGGTGCCACAGTTGGATATAGGCCTTCCCCAAGTCTCGCCATAGCGGACGGTCCTATGCGTCTCGCATCCATCGGATTCCCGCAACCCTCACGAGGTTATCATTCCACCTTGTGGGAGGTCTTCCAACGCTGCGTCTTCTGGTTCGCGGTCGCCACTCCAGTACTTTTCGGCCCTAACGACTATCTGGTCTGCAAACAATGTTCCCTATCCACTGCCGTTAAAGTTTGGCGATTCTTCGGGCTATGGTGGTAACCTTGGTTCTCTTGGAGGTTACCACGTTTATATTCAACGAAACAGACGATATAGACACCTACGTAAATTAAATTGTTTAAGTTACTAGACAGTGACATAGCTATTTATAGAAAGCCATTTTCGAGCCACTGAATTAACCACAGCCACCCGATAATACTTCGCCGAAATTGAAATACCAATATACGAGTACTTTCCAAACCAAATGAGTGACCACCATTCAATTTTAGAATCAATTTCTAAAACTATCCTCATTTGAAACTTTAACGAAGCGTGATGTGGAAATACCGTTTCAGAATTTCGCGTTTAAATAAAACCTACATGAATTTTGAACCGTTTTCCCACAGCGATTCATAAAGTAAAGAGGGCTTCAAGTGCACCGTCATTAATTCAATTTACATACAATGGCGGGCCTGATGTGCTCCGCGAGACAGATAATCGTACAAATGACTTTTCGAACTCAGCGCTGGATGGTGTTATCCTCGATGGAGCCACATTAACTGGATTATTTTTGCTGTATTAACATTTTGCATTTTCCGATTTCCAATACGATAATTTTATGCGCAAGATTGAGCACAGTGGGACAGATTTTGTTGGTAAATTAAGTCGCGTCTGACTTACACAAAGTTGAGCACTTTGGATACGCACATAAATATTTTATAGTTGTTTTTCTGAAGATTAGGTTGTTATAAAAGTGTCGACAGATTAATGGCGTGTTCTTGTAGAAGTGTCTACAATGTAATGAGTTTGTAGAAATAAAATAAAACAACGAAGTGTTATAATAAAAATATATTTCTAGTGGTTAATAGTGACGGTTTACGAATAAACATCATTATTCTTATTTCAAATAAAATCAATGAAACATAAAACAAATAATACGACGACGATTTAATCAAAATATATGTCCAGATAATAAATGCATTTATTGTAGCTATCATATTAAGCCTTATTCGGATAAAAACTGCATTGTTTAAAAATAAAAACCGACAACCATCAAAAATCACGAAATTAAAACGCATTCCGTAACATTCTCTTTTCAAAACTGTCACATTTGAAATATCGTAATACAGTTTGCATATGACCGTTCGTTGGTCGACAAACGAGAACGAGGGGAGAGAGGGGAGCATAGAAACTGTAAATGGAATGAAAACATTCGAGTTTCGTTTTCATTCATTTAATTAGGCGGAGTTTTAAACGCGGCGCCGCCGTGTCGCTCCAGCCCGTAATCGACCATCCATTCGGATGTTTCACTATTTTCTTTGTTAGCTGGCGTTTTGTTTCTGATTTCTTTTAGCAAATCCGATCTGGTAATGTGTTTTTGATAAAGTGAGTAATTTTGGTGTCGAGTTTGCTTTTGTGTTTAGTTTGTATTACGAGTAGCAATTAAATGCGTAAATAAATACGATTTTCTTAGTTAAATGCGAGTTTTAAGCAGTATTACCAATGTAATAATGTATTCAATTGCAAGTGTTATTGCAATCAATAAGACTTGCAATTGATAGTTACCTGTTATTGTTAAAAAATCAATTTATTGGCAATATTTACTAAAAAAATATGGAAGATATAAAAATCAGTTACATGAAATGAAAATGTTATTTTCAACAAATACGAAACAGAGTTAATTGTAAAATACATTCTATTACAAAAAAATAAAATCCCGAAAGCAATCAGAGAATGGTGAAACAGAAAAGCTCTTTTTATTTCCGCAACAGCAGCAGATGCAAACGGGAAGTGCATTGGGCGACTTTTGTTTTCAACTTTTTTCGAATTTATTACTTGGATCCCACATGAGTTCAGGTGTGAACAAGTTTTCACCTAGTTACGAGTATAAGTAACATTTTTCACAGGTAGCAAGTTACTGAAGATATTTTAAAATTTAATTTTCATTTTAAAAATAAAGTTGAATGTATGTTGGCGTCTGAAGGCTGAAGTGTCGTCTGGAGAGGCAATTAATTACCAATTCAAATCTTGTAATAATGTAAGTGATGCTGGTATACCAGACCAATATCGTGGGAGGAGCAATTCGCGTTCAATTAGTGCAGGCGTCGGTTCGCCTTATTTATTCAGAGGGACGGGATAAAATAAAAAGGTAGAAAAAATATCTCTGAGATAAACATTCATATGCCGGAGATGGGAGCCGAAGGTTCAGCATTAGAATACGTTGGAGGTGCTTCGGGAAAATATTTTGATTTACTACCGACTGTTCGAGGGTTAGGAGACTGATTGAAACTTGCACTCAGAAGTCAATATCTACCGATTCAATTTCGAGTAGTATTGAACAGTACAAAGTGTATTTACTTTGAGGTAAGTAGTTAATACGTAGTGGAAGTTTAATAACTTTCTGTGATAATAAACTTGGGTGGGCGGTGTTCTTAGTGGCGGTCTTATTGGTACTTATTGAGATTCTTTGCTAAATATTGTATATGTACCTTCTTGTTGCCTCGTTCGGCAGGTGATTAGTTATTTATAGAGACTGAATGACCTTGGTAAAGTCATGATTTCAAAATAAGAATCCTATTTGATTCTAAGAATTTAGTGTAGGTATTACTTTTAGATAGCGCATAGAGTACCTTATTCATTTCAATGAAATCTTCAAGTCTCTTAAATCTACTTATATGATCATCATTTAAGCCGAAATAAGTACGTCCACTGTTGGACACAGGCCTCCCCCAAGTGTCGCCACAATGATCGGTCCTGTACGTGTCCCATCAATCGGACCGAGCGAACGCCGAGCGAGCGGCGTTCGCCCGATTTTAATGAATTAAATAATGTCTATAATACTTTGATTCTCATAATACTCGTACGTTCCTATAGAATATGTTTTGCCTTTCAAACATGTGAAGTTGCTTTCAAAAGCTATTGCAATAATACACTGAGTCGCAAAAATATCGGATAACATATAACAGTTGCGACATCTCCCAAAATTATTAACATAATTCGCTCGTATAAATAATATGTTATAAATGGATTGGTAGGGAGGTAGGCACCACTTTTTATAAATTTAAAAGAGGTTATTTTGTAGGCTTCATTCTAGTGTTACTCTAAAGTGGGATTGGGCCTCATGGTGGAATGGCGAAAGCGACTGACGCAACCCAGTGTTGCGCACGCCACAATGATGGTGGTAAAACCCGTTTTTGAAGAGTGGCTGGAGAGACAACACGGTGTCCTTACCTCCTGCATGACGCAGGTCCTCACCGGACATTGTAAGGTCAGGAGGTTCCTGCACCGGATTCGTGCGGAAGAAACGCCTGGGTGTCACCATTTGTGTGGACCACCCAGAGGACACGGTGGAGCATACGGTAGAGGTGTGCCCCACCTGGGCAGAGCGCCGCCGTCTTGTCGTGGAGGCGATTGGCGGCAGCGATCTCTCGCTTGGTGGCCATGGTCCTGAGCGAAGAGGAGTGGCAAGCGGTCGCCTCCTTCAGTGATCCTCCGATTTCCAACCACCGTACCGGGCTTACGGACGGTGAGCAATGGGTATATGGGTAATGGGTCCGACTGTCCGCTAACCGTCCGGACCAAGCCCAAGTCGTCGACATGGGGATGTGAGACATAATAGGTTAACGAACTAGTTTACAAATTGTGTCATATATTATTTTGTATGTAGGTATCAGGTATATGTAATACTTTAAAGAATTCATCTAATCATCTTTAAGAAACTACCGCACTTTTTATTAGCGACCTGGATTTTTTTTGGCCCAGTGTATTATAAAAATACTTCACAAACACAATGCCGTGGCTAAACCAAAACATCCATGACACGTAACGTTTAAAATTTACTGTGGCCAATGTGGCCTAAATATGATCGGTGTTAATGTGTTCCGGTCCCCTTATAAAGTTGGCAACGCGTCCGCGATGGCGTTACGTTGACCACGTGTTTATGACCAGCCTTGACCATTTATTATTAGGTACTTGGACCCACCATATACTTTTGACGTACAAGGGCCATATCGTTGAGCAAAAGGTAAAATTCACATTCTACTGGTTATGGCATAAAATGAATTATAACAAAGTCCCTTTTTTTATGTGGAAAAAT
This sequence comes from Mythimna vitellina, assembly GCA_949316375.1. Classification (NCBI taxonomy): domain Eukaryota; kingdom Metazoa; phylum Arthropoda; class Insecta; order Lepidoptera; family Noctuidae; genus Mythimna; species Mythimna vitellina. The sequence continues at coordinate 11,006,198 of OX438691.1, read as the reverse complement.
ATCAAATACATTCTCTCGCTATGGGAAGAGCGAGAGGATTTTACTTGTTTTTTTTTTTAATTGGGAAATCATCCAACGACTCCTCCCGCTCTCTGATCTCCAAAATCTAGTTCGGAAGTATGCGGAGCAGAGTGTAAAGTCCCGCAAACCTCCATTGAAAAGGGAGGATCTTTTGACCAGACGGGTGTTATGTCTGGTGGGCAACTGCCCGATAGATGATTTCGGGCTGTCTTATATGTTCAAATCGCGCGGAGAAATTTAATTGCGCGATGCAGGGTTTCGTATTTCTTGTAGTTCTTATGTGGTGCCAGAGATAACGCTACATCACTCCCCTCTGGAGATCGGAGATCGATGGTTTTCTTGATGCGTCGTGATGCATGCCAGGCCATTTTAGGTTGGTTCCAGTGGGTCGGAACCGGAATCCGCATAGTTCTTGGTGAGTCGGAACTGTCTGCGATGATAGTGAGTTAGGTTGGTGCTGTCCCAGTGAATCGGGATGATGTCCCAGTGAGTCGGGATGATGGCCCAGGGAGTCGGAGTAATGGCCCAGAGAGTCGGGGTGATGATGTCCCAGTGAGTCGGGATGATGCTTCATTGAGTCGGGGTGATGATGTCCCAGTGAATCGGGGTCATGATGTCTTAGTGAGTCGCGATGATGTCCCAGTGAGTCGGGATAATGCCCCAGTGAGTCGGGGTGGTAATGTCCTGGTGAGTCGGGGTGATGAAGCCCCGATTAACTGACTGGAGTTTTTTTTTAATTGGTACCCATTAGAAATACTAGTATCACATTTCTTGGTTTCTATCAAACTGTGTAGACTGTAAACTGAAGAATATCATCAAATGACACCCTTAACCAACGGCTCAACGTGCTTTCCGTGACACGGATACATATCGGTATATTAAAATGGTCACCCATCCACAGACTGAGTTTGGCAAGTATTGCTTAACCTTGAGTATCGACCCTATCGGCTGTTATTACTAACTCTCTAAAACTGAAAATGGCGCATTTTAGCTACTAGTAGCTCGCGCTGCTTATAAACCATACTTTAACCGTAATATTCGGGCTTGCAGATGACGAGCAAAGGATAGCTCGCCGTCCGGCCACCCGGTAAGGACCAAGACCGAGTTGTTGTCGGAGCGTAGTGTTCTACACGTGGCTTAAAAAGATGTCAGGGCCGATGCCGGTTAGGGCCATGGGAATTTTTGAAAAAGATACCATGGTCCTGGAACGCAAAAGCCAGCTGAAGGACGCAGGTGAGTTTTAGACAGTAAAAGTCGGATACGCCTTCTCGCTCTACCCTAGAGCAGGAGAAGCCACAGAATGAATTTCCACCTAAAAAAAAAATACCGTAACACCTTATTATAAATACTTATATACTTTTACACTTGTTTTACACTGGCAAAATGTAAAAAAAAGGTTGTATATGATCTAAGGTTAGTGTTACAATATATTATAAATCAATCCACTACCATAAAAGCGTACACATACTTGCAAAAAAACAAGAGAATAGATAAAACTTTAATGTTATTTTTATATGTTATTATCGCCCCGGAAAATCCGTTACAGATCCCTCTTAAAAGTGCGTAGATACATTGGACCTTTTTTCTGTAAAGGTGCGTCAGTTTCCGGATTAACATAATAGGATATTCTTTATCCCTATAAGTTGTAAGACTCCCGTGGGAGACCTAAAGTTCCTCCGAACTCCGTGGGGTACAGGACTGGTGTATTATAAAAATCCATTGGTTTACATCATCATGGAACCCTTAGAAAGTTGATTTTTTACGATCAAGCTTAAGAAAACTTGGTTTTTAGAGTTCGGTATCCAAAGGGTAAAAACGGGACCATAGGGTCATCGCGATCGGCGTCGTAGACAGACGGACAGCAGAGTCTTAGCAATAAGTCTAAGTCTTAGTCTAAGAGTCCGTTGTCGTGATAGCTAGACAGTTGAAAGGTAAATGTCCAAAATGGCCCTATGTAATAAAGAGTATCGGAATACGACGATAATTAATTGTGTTTTTTATTATATAAGTTGCAAATACTTCTCTAATACGGAATAGCTGTATGCTGAAATGTTCATTTTATATTTTACGCGACTTATAACATCCACCGGCCGCCATCTACGCCTAATGTCATGTCGTCTCGAATGATAATGAATTGGGGATGCCCAATTCCTAATTCATTATCATCATCACATCACCTCAATAGTAATCGATTGATTGAACTTTTAGTCGATCGATTGTTTTTATTTTCTAAAAGTGTATTTTAAATAAATGAATAAATGAGGTCATACTTGATTTTAAATACGAGTAGGTGGTTTTTTTTTTTTTGGGTGGGAAAATCATTCTTATGACATCCCCGCTCTTGGGCGGAGCGGGAGATAGTGTCAGACTCTTACTGACTAAAAACCCACTCCTGTTCCTTCGTTGCCTTCGTCCCAGAGCCCCGGGTTCCGCTTAGATTAATGATGAAGTGATCAAAACCTATTATTTCATCTTGAAATTTTTTTAAGGTTTTCTTATGATCACACACACACACACACACACACACTGTTGCCACTATAACAAAAAAATACTAAAACCAGAATAAAATAAGTATTTAAGTGAGGCTCATACAATAAACGTGAATTTTTGCTGTTGCTACGGATGGTACGGAACCCTTCGTGCGCGAGTCCACCTCGCCCTTAGCCGGTTTTCTACCTTAAATAAAATATTTAAGCTTGTTTCGATGTTATACGTTATTTACTGAAGTTCGAGTTTATTCATATTGATCTTGTATTTTTTTTGCGATTGGTGCGGAATAACATATCAAAACATAAATTCAAAGAGAAAAATGTAATCGACAAAGCTACATGTTATTTTTTCGTATAGGTATTCGGAAATACTAATAATATATGGGAATTTCTTCCTATAACTGAGAAAACTTTCCTTTTTAATTATATACATAATTATAATATTAATGTATATTAGTATGTATTTATATTATAATTATATTTTAGATTTAGTTATTGCAAGGATTATATTGTGCACTGGTTCCTAACCTCGAATGTGTTCTCACTCTGTAACTCAAAAGGTTTGCTGGGAGAAAACTCATTGTTGAGTTAAGCTCGCCTTTGTAAATAAACTGTATTATCTTCGTGTACTATGTATGTTTTTGTGTACAATAAAGAATTAAGAATACGCCAGAAAAAAAACCCAACAAACTATAAATTTCTAAGTTTTCAATCCAAAATAAAAACAGGTGTAACCCTTTCGTACCAGACAGCTATTTTAACATGTAACACAGTATTTTTAAATTGTAATCATAGTAAAAGTACGTTAGCCGGGTCGGTTGGGGCGCGCGCACATAAACCATGGTTGGGTCTGCAGTAAATGTCAATGTACAAGGGCACACAACAACTACATCGATACCTGGAGTGTCTGAAGCATCACAGACTAGCTGAATTCAATTCTCACTGTCTGTCCTCCTACTTAATCTGTACATTACGTAATAAGTCCTTAATTGTACTAGATCAGTTTGGGGCATAATAAATAATAAGTATATTATATTATTATTATTTATTATTATTATAAAATTAAAAAAAAACAATAGAATTAATATCTGTGCGAGGTCAATTTTTTTTTTCTGCATATGATGCGATATTTAAAATAGTAAATATCACAGCGCTGGTATTCCGATAGAGCCCGCTGTAATACCACGGTAATATTAGGCGCCTTGACATTGTTTTTATTTTTTTGCTATTCATTTATTAATTATTTTGCGTATTTTTATTTGAATATTGAGACTTGGCTGGGTTAATTGTAAACTTCTCACAAACGTTTGTACGTCCTCTGGCATAACATAGCGCTCTCTTTATTACCTTGCTACACCTTTATTATTGTACCTATGTTTAACAAATGAATAAATGACTTATGACTTATGCAACACTTAAATAGAAAAAAAGATTTAAATTACGTAAACACATACTTATGTCAATCGATATATCTAGTGCTTTTTTTTCTTATAAGAATGTACTACGATACAGTCATGCATTTCTCTAGAGAACAATTAAGATTTTATTGGAATTGTAAAAATGGGAAACGACTGACGCAGCGCCAAGATATAATATGACCTAAATTGGCATATTATACGATATTTTTTCACATGGGTAAAAGAGTTATATTACCTAAAAGTGTACTGCAAGTTTTGGCCATTTTATGTTCTACAATCGTACCGTAAATGTTTCATGAAATTACGTAATTTCATTTGCTCGTACAATAATACTGCGAGTAACAACTAGTTGACATTTCTCTCTTAAGTGTATAGACAATAAACCTCTGTATCGTCGCTACACTGTGGCACCACTCATCACTTAACACTACAGTATCGATTGCCACAGAGTAATGGCAAATTGTATTACATTTACAGCAGTTATTTTCAATATATGATCTAAGACTGATCATATTTTGTCGTGCTCTCTCTAACTAGTTGGCGACCCCATCTCATGGGGGTCGTTTCTTGTGACTGTTATAAGCTGGAGGAAGATATGAAGTTATTAGATGGATTGACACGTGGCAGTATCCATATATCATATAATCTGTTCCAATAAAATGTTCTAATATTTACAAATAAAATTGGTATTCACTTGCCAAAAAACTCAAAACTAATCGTATTTTATTCAACTCGTCTAAACTTCTAAACTAGAGGGAAAATTTAATTTTTTTGTTTGTTTGTATATTGCGATTAAAATCAAAAACTATTCGACCAATTTTAAAAATTCTTTCGCCATTAGAAAGCTACGTCACTAAATTAAACATGATAGGTAGAATATAAAATAAATAATAATAATAACAAAACTTTAACTTTAAAAATCACACAAATATTACAAAGGCGACAGTTTGTGGGTGTGTATGTTCGTTACTTCTTCACGCTCGAACGGCTGTACGGATTTCGATGAAACTTGTTACACGCGTAGATCATGTCCTAGAATAGCATAAAGAAAACCTTTTTGTGGAATAAATTTCTACGATCACGTAGGCAAAGCTAGTATAAATAAAGATGTGACTCATACCGATGAGCGTTTTCTACTTAGTCATGGAAGATAAAAAAACCAGTCCATTTGAAAAACGAACAGCAAAATAGCTGAAATAAAGAAAAACACATGATAAATCACTGTTAATTAGAACTAAATAACTATATATCGAATGATAGGAATGTTCTCACTCGATTTCATATTCATATTATGCATGTAAGTCGCAAGAGAGCAGACTTATTGGCAGTATTACGATGTTAAGAGGCATTAGAAGTGAGGGCATATGTATTGAACAGTGATTTATGCTGGTGTTGACTAGTTTTTTGAAGTAGCTACTGCATAGTTTAGAGTTTTTTTTTATATTCACAAATATTTATAATATGTAACGCAGATTATAGATTGTTAGGATCGGAGATAAAGGGATGGCTTGTAGGATTTATTCATTTCAAATTACTATTTTGCATTAATATATAAAACTAACTAAAGATAACCGATGTATGTTACTAAGATAAAATGAAATACTTTTTGCTTAGGTATCTGTTAGAAAAAAGAAATTTCGCATTTTTGTAATGCATGATTTTAACGGTCTAAAACCATCTTCGAATTATTTCCTTTCTAATATAACCAGTTTGGGGCACATTGGATGAATGGTTTCAAAGTCTATAACGGACACACGTAGGTATATTTCTGTTTAAACTATTTAAATAGATTACTCTCGCCGATCGAGTCGATCTATATCGACTTGTAAGTCATCTTGATTTCATTTTTGCCTCCTTGCTGGCCTGCCACATCTGTTCTTTGCTTGCCACCATGGGATCTGAAGGCTTCTGAATCTTTGCACGCATGCACGATTTGCGCGTGGAGATGCAACGCCGGGGTGAATCTCCGCTGCCGCGCCAAGTCGCGGCATGGCGGACTGAGTTCTGGCTGGATCTCATCGTGGAATGGCGACAGCGACTGTCGCAACCCAGTGTTGGGCACGCCTTTACTGTGGCGGTAAGTCCCCTCTTTGAGCAGTGGCTGAAAGGCCTCACGGCGTCCTGACTTTTTGCATGACGCAGGTTCTCACCGAACGTGGTCAGTTCGGGAAGTTCCTGCACCAGATTTGTGTGGAAGTATTGCCCGGGTGCCACCACTATGTGGACCGCTCGGAGGACACGGTGGAGCATACGGTAAAGGTTACCCCGCTTAGGCAGAGCACCGCCGTGTCCTCGTGGGGGCAATTGGCTGCAACGATCGCTTGCGCCGGGCCTTGTGGAGTGGCAAACAGTCGCCTCCTTCTGCGAAGCAGCATGCTAGCAGCATGCTAGCAAAGGATGAGACCGCACGCGCACGCGCTCGGAAGCCGCCCCAACGCCCCAGTCGCCGGGATCCCGATCCTGATTTCCGGCCACCGTAGGCGCGAGCTTGCGAACGGCGAGCATTGGGTAGGTTGCCGTCTGACCGTCCGGTAACCGTCCGGACCGAGCCCAAGTCGTCGACGACGCGTATTGTTTCGCTCGGTCCTGGGACGAAGGCAAAGAAAGAACAGGAGTGGGTTTTTAGTCAGTAAAAGTCTGAATCACCCTCCTGCTCCGCTCGAAAGCGAGAGATGTCATTAAATGATTTTCCCAAGTATAAATAAAAAAAACTTGATTTCATCTGACGGCAATATTCATTTTAATTTTGAATTAGTGTTTATTTCTTTTATTTATTATGTGGCAGTTGTAAACCTTCTAAAGAGGTACCGATGTAAGAAGCTCTACAGTATTAGGAAGTCTGTTCAATAAATCATACCAATGCAATTTTTTTCTTACGAAAAACAATACAGTCAATTGGGGTGAATAGAAACAAAACTTCGAAGGGTATTTTCAGGATATTTGTATATTTTTTGCAGAATTTAACTATATCAGTTTATTAATAAATTGTTATTCTAAAAAGTCGATACTTTATTAGAAGCCGAAATTATGGTATCAAAGTGAAAAACCAAACCAAAGTTTTGTTTCTATTCACCCCTGCGTTTCTATTCACCCCGTTTTACGGTAAATAACAAAATACTGGTAAAACAGTCTCATTGCTAGTGTCCAGTTTATTTGCAAGTATAGTATTCTATTTCTTATTAAAAATGATTACATATTGAGGAACTGTATATAGCTGCGTATACTGTCATATATGAAATTGACGATAATAAAAACCTAATACTTTGTGTTATGATATCTTCAGATTCATTTGGAATTTTAAGACCAAATAAATAATACAAGTATTTTTTTGGGTTTTGTGTTAACTGTAACACTGGAATATTTACAAAAAAAAAATATATATATATATAATCATATGAGTTTCAAAGTGGAAATAAGGCGTTTCGAAAGTAACGCAGTATCAATGATAGGTGTTTGTAACCTACAAATGAAGTCAATTTTCGTTTTGAAATACCGACGACTTAAAATCTGCAATGGAACTGCGCTCAAGAAACTGAATATTGATAGAAACACAACTCGTCGTGTGTGATAGTCCATTGAATTGTATGGCGAGCGATATTTTATCTTAAGATAAAATATTATAGTATCTTAGCCGTGTGCAGCAACTCCACTGCGGGTGACGTAACCTACGACAAACATATTATTTTCGGTTGGTACAGTAATCGGGTCTAGGGATCGAACCGCTAAATTAAGTTTGTTTTTTATTGTATATACTTTTCCGGGATAAAAACTACCCAGTGTGGTGCCCAGGATATTAAAGAATAATTATACCCAGTTTCATCGTAATCGAACCGGTAGTTTTTGCGTGTTGCCTGAACAAACAGACAGACAGACAGACAAACAGTTAGACAAAAAATTTTTTAATCACATTTTTTGGGTTCGGTGTCGGGTCTAGTAACACGGGGTGTTTGTGCCATTTATTTTTTTGATATTTTCAATGTACAAAATTTTCACTTCTACAGATTTATTATAAGTATATAGACTAGAGTAATAAACACATTTTTTTCTTTATATTTTATTGTGGATTCGTAACAGTATGCTAAGTTTACGTGTCGTGCCGTTTGCGCGACGTGCCCGGGCGCAGGGCAATGGATGTTCATCATGAAGTCACTCGTCGCCCTCCTAACAACATAAAATTTTATGACCGCGAATATTTATTATTTATAGTTTTATAGACCTGCCTACCATCGATTCCCTGTTCGTGTTCAACGTCAAAAAATACCTTTTGTCTTATCAATTGAAGGTTTTCCTTCTTCTTTCTTAGTACTTAGTACATAAGTAGTAAGTAAGTAAGTAAGATTTTACCTTCATAACATCATCATACAAACTTTGCAAGTTAATAAAAACTTTTAACAGGAAAACAACTTAACTTTTAAAAGTTTTCATAAATACGAATAAGCACCAAATATATGTACAAATTATATCTCTCTGAATAAAGAAAATCATGAAAGCCACAGAATCGCAGTATCGGTGCTATAATTGAAAACATGAAAATGATACTCAGCAAAGGGTTTAACCGTCAGTAAAAATGGTGTTTTAATCCGTCCATCGATACCTGCCGGCGACAGCCGGATTACCGCCCTGCCTCACTGTCGACCAACTTACCTTTTTTTATATATTTACGTCACTATATTTTACATTTTTGACGTTTGAATTTTAGATTCAGCCAGCTCGCTGCAATATTTCACCCCTGTATAAATGAGGCTCATTAAAGTTTTTGCTGTGACACACAGTTTAATGTAGAACACATCTAGGCTCAGGTAGCACTGGAAGCCAGCCAACTACCTGTAGATGTTGTGCTCTTTAGAAAATTTACAGATGCTAAGGTGGCATTTTTTATTACTCTTTATGAGTTATTGGAAACGATAAATGCAAACAAAAATTTATTCGAACTCGAACCTATAATACGGACAGGTATTTTTTCTCGGTGCCTCGTGCATCTGTCACACGTTTCCTTCCCCTTTATTAAATTTATTAGAGTTGTATTCGGTAAATAAGTGAAGCGATAGGTAACGTATTCCCACGTTTAAGGCGCGTCACCGGGAATCCCGCACCTCCTCGCGCCCCCCCAGGGCGGCCCGGCCGGGCGCTATGTTAAGCGGATTCACGTTATTGTTGGAGCCATTTTGTGAACTTGTATGGGGAAACCGAATGTTTCGAGTTAAATTCACGACAAAGAGATACCACTTTAAGCAATGCAAGAGATTCTTAAGTTTCGTTTCCACAATTTCACCCGAATTCATTTACTTGAACAATAAAGACGTGCCATCGCCGAATCGCGGACTTCCCCAAAATCGATCGGTAAACGAGTACTTACTGATGAACGCCAGAAATAGTTCGATGATATTATCGATGCCACGAAGAGGTTTGCATTCAACTTTACGACCTTGTTCGTATTTATTAAATATGTCGGTCTTTTCCGACCCCAAATTTTACGACTGTACAATAAAACATGTCTCGACATCCAAATTTATATGCGTACATAAAGTTTTATATCCGCGCGACTTGCACCAGCGGAGGTTTTCCTAATTGTTACCGCTCATGGACGGAGGAAGCAGGTCACGGCGGGTTCATGATAACACAAAACAATGAGGAATGAGCGACAAGCTCTATAAAATCTGATATTGCAAATGTCTTTGTACGCGGTCGATCGATCGAGGACGTCTACTTCAAAAGCCAAGCAATCGTAATTGATTGGCTGTACAAGTGAGGTCGACAACAACACTCGCTCGCGCCCCGGCGCCGCTCGCTCGGAGCGGCTATCGTCTGACACCCGTATAAAGTCGCGCTTTCTAATGATGTAATTTGTTCCGTATAATTTCCACGTTACCACCCGTGTTGACACGGCCGGGCTTTGCGATCTTGTTTGTTTTAGTGTGTCTGCCGGCTTACATCCTAAATGTTCAATTTGTGTGATTTTTCCGTATCGTTGAACAATGTCCCATTCAAAATAACGTGTTCATGAATCGTTCATCGCGACTGAAAACGATTCAGTGAGTCATGTTTATTGACCTTTTGTTGCTTTAATTAGTCATTGCGGTTATAACTCGTTGGCGCCGCATATAAAACAGGTGGGAATTTCATTTCGTTAATAGCGTTACCCTAATTGCGTATGCAGCAATTATATGGCGGACGTGTTCAAGCGTACAGCTATCGGTCGTAAGGAGAGGCTGAGCTCGGAATTAGCGTGCAGTCTCAGGTGCCCCTGCGTTCTAACACTGCATAGATAATAACGGTATAACTACTCTAGCTTATGCAAACTTACTGAAGCCAGTTATGCACTCGGATGTTCCGTTCACTTTGTGCCTTGTTATTGAATTATAAATCCATTTCCAATATGGCAACTTGATTATAGGTTCATAAAAATAGCACATTGTTGTTTTCCTGCTACGTAACGCTGTGTTTTATGAAGCGTGTAATACCTAAGTATTGTGCTACGACTGTACAAAGCCTACGCGTGCTCGTAGCCGTAGTACGTAGCAATGTCGTAGCGCGTAGCAACGTCGTGCCACGTAGCAATGGTTATAATTAAATAGGAATACATTACTATATTAATAAAATGTTTATTATAGAATAAAGTCATTGTAATTAATGAGAACTGTACAGCATAATTTCACGTTTTAGCACACCTATTAATGAAAAACAATTACAATTGGACTCACTATGACTAAGTTAATCCAATGAAATATATATTAATATATATTTATTCATTTGATAGCGGTTATCCTACAAAGATTTCAAATTCGAAATTCACAAAAAGAACATGCGTTGGTGATCCAACGTTTCTCCGTATAATCAATTTGTAGATAAAACGAAAAATCATACGAAGTAAAAAGTCATTGTACAATAATTGTGTGTTATTTCCAACAGCCCACGGCAAAAAGCATTTTCCCAGAATTTCGTCTGCATGGAGTCACCGCTCAACGGCCGCAGCGCGTATTTAGAAAGGTTACTTCGAATTGGCTGAAGCGAAATGACGTAGGAGTTCACTCTTATTCTTGCTTAAAAAATGTAAATCATTAGTTTTTCTAATATACAAATATAAATCAGACAGCTATTTTAACTAAATGAACGTTCCATCCATACGTTCAAAATGTTCTAGAACTGATTATGATGATTATTGTGCTTACAGCACTTTTTTTGTTTGTCTTTTTTAGGTGGGTAATTCATCAATGACTTCTCTCGCTCTAGGCCGGAGCGAGAAGGCGTGTCAGACATATACTGAATAAAACCCAATGTTCCTTTTTTGCCTTCGTTCCAGGGCTCCCCAGCTGCAACCTAGAGGTATTTAAATCAAGAGTGAATAGGTTACTTCTAAACAAGCGTGATCCATCTTTAATCACATCGTCGCTTGCCATCAGGTTAGATAGTGGTCAAACTGGAGCATATTAAAGAAAAATCTTAATTTAGGAAAATATAAATAACGAAGCTTTAAAAATATGCATATAAATCACCGATCGTTATACGTTTTTTTTTTTTCGAAAATGCTCATTTCTACTACACCTATGGTGATATGCTAAACCGGTATTCCTAAGTACGCGTTCGCGGCGCCAGACATTGACTCATATAATGCTTTAAGCAATTTAACTCTACGTTGAACTTTTGATAGTTTATAGATCCCACAGCTGAATTCACTCACCTTTACTTTAAAATACATGCTAGTTTATATGTAGGATGAGTTCAAATGTGCTAATTGAATTAAATTGCTCGATATAATATTAAATCTGAGTTGGCTCTTTTTCGGGTCAAAAGTTATCTATATATATAATAAATGGAGAAACTGACTGACTGACACGCACAACCAAAACTATTGGGTCTAGGCACGTGAAATTTTGTACAAGGCTTCCTTCAATGACGTAGACGAGCACTAAGAAGGGATTTTTGTAAATTCAACTTTTAAGAAGGTTTTAGAATTATGTCAGTAATCTATACTTATAATAAATCTGTAGAAGTGAAAATTCTGTACATTGAAAATATTAAAAAAATAAATGGCAGGGGGTGTTACTAGACCGACACCAAACCCTAAATAGTGCTTAAAAAAATTTTTGTCTGTCTGTCTGTTTGTTCAGGCATCACGCAAAAACTACCGGTTCGATTACAATGAAACTTGGTATAATTATTCTTTAATATCCTGGGCACGACACTGGGTACTTTTTATCCCGGAAAAGTATATACAATAAAAAACAAACTTAATTTTGCGGTTCGATCCCTAGACGCGATTACTGTACCAACCGTAAATAATAAGTTTGTCGTAGGTTACGTCACCCGCAGTGGAGTTCACTAAGGGGCGCTGCACACGGCTAAGATACTATAATATTTTATCTTGAGATACAATATCGCTCGCCATACAATTCAATGGACTATTTTCGTATCTCAAAAAACCTAATAAAACCATTTTCGACTTCTACGCGGACGAAGTCGCGGGCAAAAGCTAGTAAATAAATAAATATATTTATTGGAACATAACAGTTTTTACAATATATAGTGCTCGTTGACAGCTACATTAGTTTAAAATAAAACTGTGTCGCAGCCATTAGCGCCAGCCTCCTAGAGGATAGACTTCGGTGTTCCAGCTTAATTTATGGAAGTTATATAAAAATAAGGCAACAAATAATGATAATATCTTAAAAGTTTAACAACCATTTTGACAATAAAACGGCATAAGAATTGGTAAAATTCCAATTCTATCAAAGTCAAAGTCAAAGTCAAAAGTTTTTTATTTCACATAGGCCTACATGGGCACTTATAAAACAAATTGTATCATTGTATGTGGTACGTGTATGTGGTATGGATAAGGGTGTGTTTGTAAATGTGTGTAGTGTCTGAATGTGTGTGGTGTGGGTGTTATTACAGTGTGCACAATGTAACACAATGTGTGTGTTGTCACAATCAGACAACACACACATTGTGTTGTCTGATTGTGAATAATTAAGGAAGGTATGTAAGGTGAAAGGGAGTTTCAAAGTTTGTATTAAGAAGCCTATTATCACGCGAGCGAAGCCGCTGGCAGAAACTAGTCTGTATATAAATATAGATTTAAATTGTATTTAACCGGTGTTTCAGTAAACACAAATACAAGAACGAACAAAACAAACATAAATTTAAATTACAACAAAATAATTTGCCCACTTTCGCAACTCTGTCAGTGGCCGTCTCCTAGGGGAGTGAACCTAAACTATTGTTCCTATTTTGACAGGAATCAAATAAAACAGTGTAAAAGGCGAGAAAATCTTTTTTATTCCCCTATTTCTTATCTGAGCGCTTCGTGAAGATTTTTCGTGGATGTCATTTAGTGCTAATGCCTGTTGTGGGACGAGTCGCTTACGAATTGCCACATTTGCGCTAGTGTCGGCCTCTCGATTCAACGTTAAATCCTGTGTTTGGAATGAGCCAATGCATCTTAAGCAAGGGAACGTGGCTTTAAATTGCTTGCTGACAAAACTGTGGAAAATTCTTGTACTTAGAAGTTTTCGTTCCGTGTAGTAGCAAATTGTGGAGCGTAGTGGAGGTCCGGAAGATCTGTTTCAATTATATGACCAATAAACAAATCATTGTGGCGTAAGCATACAATCTCTAATTGAGGTTAGCAAATGCAAAGATGATGGGAAAATACTATTTCATTAAGTATATGGCTCACTGTGGTCTAGATATGTGGATAGATATTTTATTCGATATTTAGGCTCTTATTGAACTAGTGCGCCTCACCATCAATGATTGCATCTCTGCTTACCATCAGGTAGGATCGCAGTCAAACACTGGTTTACACCAATTATAAAAAAATCACAAAGTATGTTGTCATGTTTTTTTTACTATTGATATGCTCGCCTTAACCACTATCTCAGCTGACCAAAAGCGACGCTGTGGTCGACCATGGAGTACACTTGCCTAGATGTAACGTGTTCTCTCTTTGACTTAAAGAACCCCAGGTTATAGTCATCGGGAAACACGCAGTCCGGCAGGGAATTCCATTCCTTAGCTGTACAGACAATGAACATGTTTCAAAAACGTTTTGTATGTTCGTATGTTTGAGATGGGCCGTGGAATTGTTCGAAAGCGTTGCCGTGGCCTTGGAAAGCAAAGGGCAACTGTAGGAACACAGGTGGGTTTTAATCAGTAAAAGTCTGATACTCCCTTTCGCTCCACCGAGAGTGGAAGGCATATGTGACGATTATAAACATCAAAAAAAAAATGAGTAGGGGTTTTTTTATCAAAGTTTCCATCATCATAATTTCAGCCGAAAGACGTCCACTGCTGGACATAGGCCTCCCCCAAGTGCCACTACAATGAACGGTCTTGTGCGTCTCGCATCCATCGGACTCTCGCAACCGTTACCAGGTCATCGGTCCACCTTGTAGGAATCCTTCCAACGCTGCGTCTTCCGGTACGCGGTCGCCATTCCAGAACCTTTCGGCCCCAACGGCCATCCGTTCTGCGAGAAATGTACCCTGCGCATTGCCACTTAAGTTTGGCGATTCTTCGTGCTATGTCAGTGACCTTGGTTCTCCTGCGGATTTCCTCATTCCTGATTCGATCACGCAAGGAAACTCCGAGCATAGCCCTTTCCATTGCCCTTTGGGTGACTTCAAGTCAAGTCTTCTGATCAGGCCCATTGTAATCGACCACGTTTCGAAGCCATATGTCATCACTGGCAACACGCACTGGTCATAGACTTTCGTCTTCAGACACTGTGGTATATTGGATGAGAAGATATATATCAAGGTTTTGTACTAATTTATATATCCACTCATACAAAGTACCGGTACTCAGTGGTTTTGAAAACAAAATAATGCAATCACACTCCGTTTAATCCAGATTACATTTGTATTATCCAGTAAAACGTGCACAATCAAAGTATTTAAATTTATGACGACACCAAATGGTGCGACACTATTGAATAAAATAGATGTAATAGTTTTTATGGAACAATTAACATAAATTGTTCTCTATGCGATTGTGTGCGTGCAGTCACTTTAATACGTTTAAAAGCAAATTCAATAATGATTTTCATACTAAATAATGCTGCTGGGAAGTGGCGAAATATGTTATTGCGTTATTGGATAGCTAATATGATAACGAGTTATTACTTTGAATGATATTCCCTGTTTTTTAGGGTTCTATACCTCAAAAGGAAAAACGGAACCCTTATAGGACTTTGTTGTCCGTCCGTCTGTCTGTGTTTCTGTCTGTCAAGACCCTTTATCTCGGAAATGCGTGGAGATATTGAGTTGGTATTAAAACCATAAACTCAAGTCTACGGCCCCTTGAAGCTGTGAAAAAATAAAACTTCTAAAAGAACGAAAAAAAAAAGTATACGGCCGTTTATGTCGCAAAAAACGTACATTTCGATACTCTCAAAGGAATCAAAATTCATAGGGTACTTCCCGTTGGCCCATAATCCTGAAATGTGGCATAATTAGGGTCTTATAGTATAGATATAGGAATAAATCTGGAAACGGAAAATTTGTTATTACGTCACAAAAAAAAATCATTTTTGCGATTCGATAAATTTATTCGAGACTCCATTCGGGAATTGAACTATTCACATAGGTAAGTTTGTACGAAACCCTCAGTGCGCGAGTCCGACCCGCACTTGCCCAGTTTTTTTTAAGGTTGAAAATCAGACTTCTACCGTCTAAAACCGCACCTTCAGTTGCTTTTTGCGTTCTAGGACCACGAGTATCCCTTTCATACTTTTCGCCATGATCCTAGCAGACATCGGCCCTGCTGAGCCCCTACACTTTATTGACATCCCTTGGAGGCGCGTGGAATACTACGCGCCTTCAACGATCCTTATAGGATGAGCGGACGGCGAGCTACCCATTGCTCTTCGATGATAATGTGTAGTTGTGAATTAATAATGTTTTTTGTAGGTATTTGATATTGAAAGCTTTGTCTCAAAATTCGAGCCAGCGGTTTCGACTGCGTGATTGTCGATTTTCTCAAGGGAATATACTCCGAGGATAAAAAAAACTGGGCAACTGCTAGTAGGACTTGCGCACAGAGGGTTCTGTACAAACTTACCTTAAATAGTTAAATTCCCGAATGAAGTCTCACAGATTTTAGATTTTTCCGAATCGCATTTTTTTTTGTGACGTTACAACAAATTTACAGTTCTCAGATTTATTTCTATACCTGTGCTATTAGACCTTGCTTTACGCCAAATTTGAGGATTCTGAGTCAACGGGAAGTACCCTATGAATTTTAATTTTTTTGAGAGTTTCGAAATATACGTTAATTATGACATAAACGGCTGTATCTTTTTTTTTCGTTAACTTAGAAGTTGGATTTTATCACAGCTTCAAGAAACCGCAAACCCTAAGTAGGTATATGGTTTTAATTTCAGCTCGATACATTCTCCTTTTGTGGTACGGAACCCTAAAAAGTATCTCATGTGCTATTCCAAGCATGGCGTACTTGTGTACAGTCAGCAGAAAAAGATATACACCCCTATTTTTTAATTAGTACAAAAAAAATATGGCTTTATCCGTACCCGTTACTGATAATATTTTTGTAGTCAAAAGTAAAAAAAACCAAATCCCAAAATAGTTCACGAAAATTGGTCATAATTGGTAAATTCATAATAGAATCAATCATTTATAACAATTGTTACTTGAAAATACTACGCGCAGTGTTTTTCCATTTTGATTAATTCATTATCAATAGCCTGTACAGTATTTCCATAAACTGAGTAACATTTTGGGATATAAACAAACGCTAATAACTTTGCTGTTTATGAATATTATTCATTGAGACTTTACTTAAATAATAACAAGACCTTTTCTAATAAGCCCTTTAAGTATTTGTACTAATTAAAAATTAGTGGTGTATACATTGTTTTTTTTTTTTTTTTATTGGGTGGGAAAATCATCCTAATGACATCCCCGCTCTTGGGCGGAGCGGGAGATAGTGTCAGACTCTTACTGACTAAAAACCGACTCCTGTTGCCCCGGGTTCCGCTTTCACACTACCCGTGGCCCCAGTAGGCTTCGACCCTGCTGGGCCTAGGGGCCCAGCAGGGTCGAAGCCCAAGCCCAAGCAGCAAATCGTAGGCGATTTGCTGACATCTCCTTGAGGCGCGCGTGGAACAATACGCGCCGTCGACGACTTGGGCTCGGTTCGGACGGTTACCGGACGGTCAGACGGCGAGCCACCCATTTCTCGACGTCTGCAAGCCCGCGCCTACGGTGGCCGGAAATCGGGATCGGAATCCCGGCGGCGGTTGGAGCGTAAGGTCCTTTGCCTCACGCGATCGGCCGCCTCCTTAGCTAGCATTACTGCTTCGCAGAAGGAGGCGACCGCCTGCCACTCCTCCTCGCTCCGAAGCATGGCCTGAACCAAGGCCCGGCGCGAGAGAGCGCCGCCGCCGATTGCCCCCACGAGGACACGGCGTTGCTCTGCCCAAGCGGGGCACACCTCCACCGTGTGCTCTACCGTGTCCTCCGGGTGGGCCACACAGTGGCGACACCCAGGCGTCGTTTCCGCACGAATCCGGTGCAGGAACCTCCCGAACTTACCGTGTCCGGTGAGAACCTGCGTCATGCGGAATGTGAGGACGCCGTGAGGTCTTTCCAACCACGCCTCAAAGAGGGAACTTACCGCTATAATTGTGGCGTGCCCGTGGTGTATACATTGTCACATTATCAAAAATATATATTTTCTGCCATTCAAGAAAAAAGTGCACTAACTGACAATTTATTCTAAATAATTTAATCATCACACAGATAACTTAGAATATAATTTCGTGCATTTATTTCAGCAGAAGTTAAGATATTTTAGAAAAAGTGACAATGTATATATCTTATTGCAAATGACTGTACCAAACTTTGGGCTTTATAAAACATACCTTAGGTACACTAGAGTTGCGATCTCGCTGAGAAATAAGGCTGTTCGTCTTCATGATGACCTCACAGTTAATTTGTAACTTAAATTCTCCAAGTTGGAACCGCCCTGAGATTTAAAATCCAGTATAGTTGCCTTTCTTGAAAGGAGCAGTTATTTTGCTTAATTCTGCTGTTGCTGATTTTTAAAGCACAGAATTTAGACAAAAATTTCAATGTGACTGTTTTGGAATTTTGACGGCACGGTGGGCGCAGTGGTTGAGAGATAACCGCCGCCGGGATTCCGATCTCGATTACCGGCCACCGTAGGCGCGGGCTTGCGGACGGCAACTTTAGGGGCCAGCAGGGTCGAAGCCTACTAGAGCCAAGGGTCTGAAAGGAAGACTCGGCTCTGGTACGAAACGCAACGAAGGAACAGGAGTGGGTTTTTAGTCAGTAAAAGTCTGAAACTATCTCGCGCTCCGCTTGAGAGCGGGATTTGTCATAAGATGATTTTTTTTTATGATTTTGAAAAAAAAAATTGCTTGAGAGATCGGCTGCTGCGTTGCGCGTTGCGGGTTCGATTTCTGCACAGAACAGATCTTTAAGTTTCAGGTCTCGATGTCTTATGTTTTTTTTTTTAGGTTGGAAAATCACTTAACGAAAAATCCTGCTCTTGGGCGGAGAGGCGGGAGATAGTGTCAAACTTTTACTGACTAAAAATCCACTCCTATTTGTGAGTTTAAATGACACGATACAGGAGTAATTTCGGGTGCGGACCAACGTATTTTTTAAATTAAAACCTTTTAAGCATATAAGTAAATAGAATTATGATCAAATTTCAGATTTTGTAGCTGCCTTACGACAAATACGGGAACTTTATAGCTTCAATATATAGGGATGTTCACACGCTGTAATATTTAATTAATTTACGTTATGTCGTCACATCAGACACTCTATATCATACTAGTTTCTGGCAGCAGTTTCGCCTACGTGAAAGTAGGAAAAATTCCAAGAGAACATAAGTACTCCCACTCCTGTTCTTTCTTTGCCTTCATCCCGGGGCCCCGGGCTTCGCTTTCACACTACACGTGGCCCCAGTAGGCTTCGACCCTGCTGGGTCCCTGCAGTTGCTGACATCTTGAGGCGCGCGTAGAACAGTACGCGCCGTCGACAATTTGGGCTCGGTCCGGACGGTTACCGGACGGTCGGACGGCGAGCCACTCATTACTCGCCGTCCGCAAGCCCGCGCCTTCGGTGGTCGGAAATCGGGATCGGAATCCCGGCGGCAGTTAGGGCATGAGGACCGTTGTCTCACGCGATCGGCCGCCTCCTTTGCTAGCATTATTGTTTCGCAGAAGGAGGCGACCGCTTGCCACTCCTCCTTACTCCGGACCATGGCTTGTACCAATGCCCGGCGCGAGAGATCACTGCCGCCGATCGCCCCCACGAGGACACGGCGTTGCTCTGCCCAGGCGGGAACATAAGTACTCCCGGGATGGCAGGACATGGTTTACCCGTGGCCCAAATTTCATCCATATCTATTCAGCCATTTTAGTTCAAGGAGCAAAAAACATACACACATACATACAAGCCTTCGCGTGTATATCATTAACGTGATTAAGTAGTTCAAGTTTATCGTTCATTTCAAAACGTTTACTGTTGTACTTCAGTTTAGCTATATTACAAAGAATACCATGTATCTTCACTGCAATGGTAATTTTATGCGACAATAAAGTTTTCGGCCATTGCTTACGGCTTAACAACTGTAGTTTTGCATTATTTTGTGCTTATAATAGTTTAGTTACGATAACTTTACAACGCAATAAAAATTTAGACAGCGTTCGTAATAAATTATGTATGTATTTTTCTCAAGGGGTAAGGGTGTTAACAGGGGTTGTTGCTAGCTCCTGAATCAAACATAGAGGGGGTTATCGCAATGTTTTGCTCAAGTAAATACAGCTTTTCTTTTTAACATAGCTCTATGTTCTTGTATTCTGAAACCTAATTATGTTTAAGTAGCTCTACATCATCCTAACTGCGTGTCAAAGCTTTTAAATAAATTTCCAGAGCGCCACAAAGTGAGTGCAGTGAATTTTACGATCGCGCCGTTTACAGCCATGCATGTGAATTTTATTCGCTTATATATAGGCTTTTAATGGGTCGTACGTATCAGAGACATTGGTTGTAAATGTTGCAATGTAACTTTTAGAGAAATATGCCCCATGTAATTGGACAATAAATTGATTGATAAATGTTACTGCACGAACATTACGGCTGAATACGCGCCGTGTTTACCGAAATATAATCAGTTTGATTTTATTGGTAGGTGTGTTATTTGATGCTGTAATTGATTGATTATGATAATTGGGTCTTTGTTGTCTATTTAAATGAGTGTCTGTATGTGTGTGTTAAGGTAAGTGAAACACAGAGTTTGTAGATCTTATTCAGTATGATGATATCGAAAGAGATCGCATACTTGCTATTGCCCTTATTAACTTGCAAACTGGCCACATATGATGTTTATAATTTATATAGAATACGCGTTTAGATTTGATATGAAAAAAAGAAGACTGTTTTCTAATGTCACGTAGGGATGTCGGCTATCAAACCGTTAGGCAACCGCAACCGCTAGGCTACGAAGGTAATATTTTTTTACACCACCTGCTCGATAATGCAATATGTTATACAACCATCACGTATGGCAAGTCATTTTGTTCCTAGAGATTTACCGTAGTATGGGCGTTACCTAAAGAATGGAATGGGATTTGTATTAGGACCCTCAAAAACCATTGTATTTAAGAAGAAAAAAATCACATTAAATGAATAATAATGTAAGTGTATCAAATATGTTTATTCAAATATCAAACTGGCCACTAACAAAAAAATAAAGAATAAAAGTTTGTTACTGTCGAATCTCTAAAAATAAACCGGTCAAGTGCGAGTCGGACTCGCACTCTGTGGGTTCCGTACCAACTTAACTATGAAAACAATTCAATTCCCTAATTAAGTTATGAAGATTTTTCGGAATCGCAATATTTTTTTTTGTTTTGTGGCGTAACTACTAATTATTTTCCAGATTTTTTCCTATACTTGTGCTATGAGACCTTTCTTTATGCCAAATTTCAGGATTCTAGGTTGACGAGAAGTACCCTATGAATTTTGATTCCCTTGAGAGTGTCGAAATACATGTTTTTGGCGACATAAACAGCCGTATCTTTTTTTTCGTTAACTTAGAAGTTAGATTTTTTCACAGCTTCAAGAAACTGCAGACTTAGACGTATTCCCGTGATAAAAGGTATTGACAGACAGACATACAGGCAGACTGACAAACGGACACAGAAAGACAGACAGACAGACAGACAGACGGACAACAAAGTGATTCTATAAGGGTTCCGTTTTATCCTTTTGAGGTACGGCACCCTAAAAACGCTCTAAGTACACTACCTCAAAGGTGGCGTGAAAACGTGTGCTGATATTATGACGATGACTACTTTCAACTTTTTGAATCATTATACCTCCGAAACGGGTGGCGCTTAGGAAAAAAAGTATTAAGACCTTTTTGTAAATAGTTAACTGATCTGCAATTTTTATCTAAGCTAATTTTTTTGATAAAACTTACCATTTTGCTGAAAATCGCGAAAATCTCGTTTTGTGACCTTGACAGACAGACAGACGGACGGACGGACAACAAAGTGATCCTATAAGGGTTCCGTTTTTTTCCATTTGAGGTACGAGACCCTAAAAATTAATAAAAGAGCGGGAGCGTTATAGAAAATTAAAACAATCGACAACAACAATCCAATACAATCTTAGAGTAGGTAATGATTTATTTTTTATTCAAATCTCCAAACATGTCGAGTGATTGTTAACATCAACTTATAAATAAAAATACTTATATTTCTCTGCTATATAATTTTTTTCAGTATATTGTCTTTTAATTATCCCACAGATGGTATTAAAAATAGACTATCCAACACAGGGATAAAGCTGTCTTTGTCGTGGGTGGCTTGAATTCATTATTTCACTCAGATTTTTATATTAATTCCCTCGCAATGCTCGGGAGTTAATAATAATTATATAAATCCCTCACTAGTGTTCGGGACTAAAACTGAGCAACCTTCGTTTCATTCAGAATTCAACATCCCATTCGCTATTAAAAACATTGCTTTATCCCCCAGTCACATAAACTACAATTATATAATAATAACATGTAGCACTTTAAACAATATACGTAATAATTTAGAGCACAGATTCATTTCACTACATTTCTGCCATCACAATATCATGCGATATTGTGGTTGAGAGTAAACCCATCTCGTAATACAACTCAACTGAAAACAGTTCTTCATAAAAGTCATGTAAACATATTTATTAACACTATAATATGCACGTAGTCCTTTGAGGAAATACCCATAAACAAGTATTAACAGTGTGTCATTTAAACATGCAAAGCACCGTCGATTTATGGAGACATTAAACCACGATTATAATCGGTGGAAGTCGGCAGACATTTACGCGAACAAGCAACACAATCGATGCGACGTTTTTCCATGTAAAACAACCCTTTTTAAACAATACCTTATATTGTCCATCGCGATAATATAGTGTGTTAGCGAGTAGGCAGGGAGCAGGAGCCGGTCGGCGCCAGCCATCGTCTAACGGCCCCTAATTGCAGTGTAGACGGCATGTTACTACGGACAAATTCGGAGCGCTATTATTACCCACGATAACCGTTTACCTGCCGACCAATTCAATTCTACAAACTTACCCCATACGACTCGTGTGTTGACACAATTGGATTTTCCCAATTCCATATGACAATATAGGCTCACGTATCTGAAATAAATTTTGGTCGCTATCACACTACGCCATAATGTTTGCTGGCTTATACAAAAGTTGAATATCAACAAACGAGCGTAGTACACCGAGGGGGGAAATTGCATAGGCTGTTAACCTGTCTACGTAGTGTAATCAGGTTTGGATATTACAGTAAATCTGCCTGATTTGGGAGTAAAGGAAACAATGTTTATCAGATTTTTATTTTTCCAGCGGATAGCCAATCAAGTTGCATTATTTTGCATGCTGTATTATAAGCTGTATGCTGTACTTAGTGAATATTTCACGAACTGAAATTGTAAGTTCTGAAACTGTTATTTTCATATCATAAGTTAGTCACGGATTCTTGTAGAATTCAAATGGTTTTTACCTTTTATTGGCCTTGTTATAGTTTTGTATAGCTATACTTACATTAGGCGAGGAGCCACCAATCCTGAAAGCTCCGTGATCACGGATTCTAATATTTTTATTAAAAAATAAAAGTTAATGTTTAGACAAACAAGATTTGCTTGGTCGGCGTGGATTTGATTAGCCGGAAATATTTTAATTAAATTATTTATTATTAAATTTTCCATAATTTTTTTCCGTCATCACGGATTTTGATCAAACTTATATAGAATTGTGTGAAATATTATGTTTAACAAGAAAAAATCCGGCCGACCAATGATTTTTAGCCGCAAAGGTCACGCATACCTATTTGAATGGTGTGATAAGGGGTAAAATTTATCCATTATCACGGAAACCTTTTTCTTTTTTTTTAATTTACGCGTTTTAATGTCAAAATTATAATTATCTTGGTATGCGTGCTTACAAACTGCCGAAAGCATCGCGCATACCAAATTTTATTGTGTGAGTGAGGATCATACTGTTATAGATTTTACTTACTTGATGACATTTCTTTTAGAGTCTTTCTTCTACCTCGGTCTTTTCCTTAAGTTTTTAACTATTTATTATACTAATTAATATGGAAAAAAGGAAATACAGGAAAATTTTCATTTGGGTTGATTATACAATAAATGAAAGTTGATACAAAAAATATGTTCAATTTAAGTTTATTAATCAATAATCATCTACATCATTATCATCAAAATTATCATTTCTCTCTTCTTCTGATTCTTCGCTTGCTTCCTCATTCTGTTGGCAAATTATATATTTCCTCAACCTTTGACGGTGCCGATGGGCCAATGTACCACAATGGTTCGAGTTTACTGGATTCATTTACTTGCCATCCACATTCTGTTGGATCATATAATGTACAAATAGGTTCAGTAGCATTTTGCCACATTGCGTTTACAAAAATGGTGCGTAATATTTTTTGCGTTAAAGTTTTCCAGCATGGTGGAATATTATTTGAATTGAAATTTATCATACCTTTGTAAAATGTTTCTTTATCGGTAGTACTTGCAAAAAATTTTAAAAATAATTCAAATCTTGCGTTATTTTTTACGTTATACATTTCATTTGTAAATCTTTGGACTAAATCTGTCTTTTCTTTATCATTTATGTCTTCCGGATTTGTCAAATGCTCGAACATGTTCTGATATTCTTCATTTTCTAACAGGAGGTTGTAGGCTTTAATTTTTCCTTTACGAACAAAAGCTGCTGTATAATCACAACCTGTAAAAGCATGGAAGCCCGGTAGAGCTCGACAGACTGCTGAACCTAGCTTTTCTGCGAGTTGTGTACAATTTACGTAATTTATTTCGTTATTGGTTTTGGTTGTGATCCATACTTCTTGCTCTTTGAATTTATGTATGTTTCCGAGACAAATAATTAACACGTCAGTTTGAGGCAGGTAAATGTTAAATTCGTAAAGAATAGAAACAGACGAAGTCATGCAAGGTTTCAACTTGAACCAAAAATCTGCCTCACTCACTCTTTACAGAAATATAGAAACCGTTAAAAAGCAAAGAGCTAAAATTTGGTATGCGCGATGCTTTCGGCAGTTTGTAAGCACGCATACCAAGATAATTATAATTGTGACATTAAAACGCGTAAATTAAAAAAAAAGAAAAAGGTTTCCGTGATAATGGATAAATTTTACCCCTTATCACACCATTCAAATAGGTATGCGTGACCTTTGCGGCTAAAATTCATTGGTCGGCCGGATTTTTTCTTGATAAACATAATATTTCACACAATTCTATATAAGTTTGATCAAAATCCGTGATGACGGAAAAAAAATATGGAAAATTTAATAATAAATAATTTAATTAAAATATTTCCGGCTAATCAAATCCACGCCGACCAAGCAAATCTTGTTTGTCTAAACATTAACTTTTATTTTTTATTAAAAATATTAGAATCCGTGATCACGGAGCTTTCAGGATTGGTGGCTCCTGGACTACATATTGTCGTTGCGACTTTAAGATCTCTTATTTGTCACTTTTGGCAAAATCACTTTTTTCAGCCAGCATTTTTCATATTTTGATGCTAAATCGAATGCAAAAACTCTCATGTGTATACGACGATTTAATCGTCATTTGTTTACCAATTTCAAGATCTAATAAAATACTACTTTTACATTTAAACTACTTTTACATGTAAACTGTTTTTTTACGATCATACTACTTTTAAATTTAACTAACAATAGCAAAATTAAAAGCAGGAAATCATATGGCTAATACCTATATTTTTGTTGTAGTTGGTATCGTTATATTTTTTTATTAGACGGTTTTTATCGATTTTCTCATAAAGTGATGAGGAGAGGTCTTAAAGTTGCAACGACGATATCGAAGTTAAATCGCAAATTTGGAGGGGTTAAGACAAGGAGACGTGAATTTTCTACGAGTTTTCCGTTTCATCTCAGAGCGTTTACTGCCTTGTCTCTATAAAAAAGGCTTCAATTGGGGTCCTAAGCGGCGGATTAACAACTTGCATAGTGCATATTCAATACTCCAGCTCGACATGTCCTCGTACGAGGACGGTTGCAGTGGGACCACTTGGGACCGTCTCCAGAGCCCTATCGAGGCTTGGAGCTTGAATGAGCCATGCATAAAATTGTAGAGAATTACACTATTCAGGTGTTGATGGAAAATAAGAAACTTGTAGCTTTATTTCTATGAAACTGTAATGAAAACCGTTTGCAATGTAGGTCCACAATATTACTGCTGCAGCTGTTTATTTACGTGCATGTGAGTATACAAATTGATATTATACATTTTCAATATACAGTGAGCAACTCCAGGCAAGTAAGTATTGTTCAAGTTCCACCCAGCTAAGTTTAAGTAAGTTTTGATCGTTAAATTGTATAATGTTACTATTTTGATATAGATTTTAGACCTATTCGTTTACACAACAGCTGAATATTTACGATGACTGGAAATGATGATGATTTTTATTAGAATTCAGCCATGAAGCAAATCCTAAGGTGAATCTATTTTAAAATAGATAAGAATGGTTAGAGAGTAGAAAAGTGTGTGTTCATATGATATTTTTATCCTTAAATCAGAGAGCAAAAAAAAGACCGCAAAATGGCAGACACTATGCGCAGTTACAGCGCATAGACGGAGACCATATTTTTACGTTCACTGCCCGCCAATACGGAACCTCTTTTGATAATCCAACCTTTTCACAGCAGACAGCCTCAATATAATAATAACAAAGTTAAGGTGGGGAATCATCTAATAACTTCTCCCACTCTGGGTAGAGTGAAAGGAATTGTCAGAATTTTACGGACTAAAACCCATCTATCCGTATAACCATCAATCGATGTCACATTTCTTGGAACTTTTAGCTCTAGGATGTGCCGGTTTCCTCACGATGATCCGATGATCCTTCACCGTTTTGTAAGCTGTGGTAATACAATAAATTACACGAAGTATTTTAAAGCGCCTGCTTAAATTTGAACTCACGACGTTACAATTATTAAACCGGGGGCCGTTACTACTAGGCCACTACTCCTTCACATCGCTGCTCCCATCCAGAAACTATAAGAGTTATAAAAGAAGGAAGAGAAGAAAGAGAGAAGTAAGAAAAAGGAGAGAAAGAAGAGAAAATTTTCTACAGTTATTAATTTACACAATTTTCCTTCAAAGACTAAATATTCCCAAACGACATTCATTGTCAGACAGTGTTGGTGATATAAGAAGCGTACAAGTGCCGCCGACGCCGGGCTCACTTATGCGGACACTGCACGCCAATGCGGACCCACTTCGGAGAAACTCGGAGTCGCTGAACTGTTGGGGCTGTGATTATATTGGTTTATAGAACGGTGGGAAACAAATGACTGTTTTTTGAAAAGGTGATTAAGGATAAAAACTGCACAGATTACGTTTGCAATTTGTTTGTGTTCATGTTTTTTTTAATGTAATCAATCATAGTAGCCTTCTGGCAGCTTAGTGGTTCAGTGTGTTCTTGTATTGTGTGTATTCACAGCTGGATTAGTAACTGGGGATATGATCGAGCCTTTTAAAACTAGATGCTAGACGAAACTATGCAGAAATTCTGTTTCATCATCATCATAATTTCAGCCGAAAGACGTCCATTGTTGGACATAGGTTTCCCCCAACGACTAGTCCTTTTCGTCTCGCATCCATCGGATTCCCGCGTCTCTCACCAGGTCATCGAAACAGTGTTTATGATAAACAAAATTTCTTGATGGAAAAATAGTTTACTAGGGCGTTGTTAACAAACCAATAATTGATTTTAAAGCGGAATGAATAATTAGCAAGATGACTTTAAAACAAATGTACGAATTTTAGAGCCGACGCGGCCCCTTACAAAAGTGCTTCGGCGCGGCACGCCGCGCGTTTGGCTACGTAATAATAGATTAAAGTTTTCCATCGACACGACTACATGCACACCGTTATAGTTGAACTAGTGAAACTGCGCAGGTAAGAATCCCGTTTCCGCCACGAAGACCGCCCCACACGACACACGCGTATAGTCACGTGATGGGTGCCCGCGCGGGCGCCCGCGCTTGCGTTAAGGCCTCCCACAAAATGGGCCATACCTGGTGGAGGTCGGGGAAATCCGATGGATGCGAGATGCATAGGACTGGTTGTTGAACAACACTTAGAGGAGGTCTATGTCCAACAGTGAACGTCTTTCGAATGAAATGATAATGTTGACTGTAATGTGTTTTTAGTAAGAATAAAATAAACGTGTTTGCTCATGTGTTTTTCACAGCGTTAACTCTTTTACAAACTAAAAACTAAAGTATCCTCAAGTTCCTTTGTCCCGTAAAAATGACAAATTCAATATACAAACCCGCTATAAACCAGCTCCGTATCTGCGCAATAAACACACATCGTCTAAGAATAGATCATCCTGTATGAATACTATTGTGTCCGATAGCTAGCAAGTTTGGTATACAGCTATGTTGATACTTTGTCGGTTGAATGTTGTGGTTTTATTCTTGTATATTGTGACTCAAATACAGAATGGCAAACAAGATAAAGTGAAAAACTATCAGTAAGTACTGACAGTTTAGATGCAGTAGAGAATATTCATAATTTTTATCAATAAATTAGTACCTAAAAATAGAAAATCTAGATTCTGGAGTGGCAACCGTGCACCGAACGACAGTCAGACGACCGAGTGCAGACGCAAAGTTAGAAGGCCTTCTACAAGGTGGACCGATGACCTGGTGAGAGTCACGGGAATGCGATGGATGCGAGACGCACAGTACCGTTAGTTACGGTGGCATTTGGGGGAGGCTTATGTCCAGTAGTGAACGTCTTTCGGCTGAAATAATGATGATGTGAAAATCTAACTAAGTGGAGACTTCTCCTCAGGGTCGTACGCAGTGCAGAGATTGACCATTGCCATTCAGCGTAGGAATGTGTAATAATCCAGACCTCAACCTAACCCACAATACATATAACTGCGAAATCACTGATTAATCACGAAATCTCAGAAACTATAACACCCACAAACTTGAAATTTGGCAGGTAGTTTCCTTATAGGTTGTAGACATCAGCTAAGAGCGGATTTTCCGAAATTCACCCCATAAGGGGATGAAACGGGGGTCCAAAGTTTGTATGGAGAAAACGACTTTCGAAGCCGCACGCAAAAGCTAGTGTTATTATATTAACCCAACCTACTACGTACCCTTGTGCCGTGAGCAATCAGGGGTGGGTTATTTGTGCAGGTTTAGTTTTGACATACTATTAATTTATGTCAATAGTGAATTTTTGAAAATGTTTAGTAAACCGTATTAAATAATGTAAGTAAAATAAAATTTGAACAAAAATTCATTACATCATTTCATTTTCATATTAAAAAGTGTAGCGACATCTATGATGCCAAATAAGAACTATAAGAAATACAAAATTCTGCACCGCACAATTAAATTATTAAAGTTCTCAGTACGATTTGAGCATATACGACAGCTCGAAATCATTTATCGGGCAGCCCACCAAACAAAACACTCGTCTGGTCGGAGGATCCACTCTTTTCAACGAAGGCATGTGAGCCTTTACTCTCTGTTCCGCATACCTCAAAAAAAGTAGGTATATCAAATGCGCTCTTGGTTGCGTTCGAATTTGAGGTTAGAGTTAACTCGCGTGACGTCATCGAAGTACTTACTCTACTTTCTCATTTTTGAACGTAGAGAACTGTCAATTCTCTACGTTCAAAAATGTTATTTATTTTATTATTATTTGAATTTTACATTTTGATTTTGTTTTTTCTTTTCTTTCTTTCTTTACACAAATCTATCCTGCTCAGAGTTAGAATTAGTTTGGTTAACTCTAGGGTAGCTACTCGAGTTATAAAAGAACGACCCTGGATTGCAACTCGAAAAATTTATGAACGGTGAGAGTAGCGACTTTACCCTACTCTGGTTATTTTTGAACACAGGGCTGCGGTTTCTGTACAAATTTACCTTTGTAAATAGTTCAATTCCCGAATGGAGTCTCGAAGATTTTCCGAATCGCACAAAAAGTTTTTTTTGGACATAGTTTTCAAATTTATTCCTATGCCTGTGCTATAAGACCTTGCTTTATGCCAAACAGGATTTTTGCTCAACGGGATGTAACTTATGAATTTTGATACCCTTATGAGTGTCGAAATTACGTTTTTGCAACGATAACGACCGTACCTTTTCTTTTCGTTAACTTAGAAATTTGATTTTTTCACAGCTTCAAGGGATCGCAGACCTAATGGTTTTAATTTCATATACGTCCACGCGTTCCCGAGATAAAGGGTTTTGACAGACAAATAGAAAAACAGAGAGATGGACAACAAAGTGATCCTATAAAGGTTCCGTTTTTCCTTTTGAGGTACGAAACCCTAAAAATTATAGAAACAATCTGATCAAATCTGCCTAACCTTTTCCAGGTTTCCAGGCAGATATATATATTGTTTCTGGTACAATGTCATCAATATCGCAAAAGTACAAAAGCATTTTTAGCTTAAACACTCGTATTCTCGTATTTTAGGATTCTCATTAAATAGGGTCCTAAATCGTGGAAAACATATTTAGGATTAAAATGAATATATATTTTTACTACTTAAGTAGGTAAACTCCAAAGCGTTAATACAAATGTTGATCTTTAAAATATTATTTTTCAACGCCAAACTTTTCTTTATGTACCGAACAAACTTTAGCTTTTACGTAGAGTTTTATACGAATTTATTTTCAAAAGTATTCCATACCAATAATAATTCTATATTAATAACATTGTTCAGGCAGGAGCCATACTTTTGACACAGTTCCTGGTAAGGCTTAAATAGACTGGCCATTTACGCCTCCTAAAAGTTGAGCCCTGTTATTTTTGGTTTCCAAATATGTCACAATAGTTGCCTACCAACCAGGGACTATTCTTGGGTGGTCTAGCATTGTCCATACAGGGCTAATCGTTGGTCAGTACCAAGTTCCACGAAGTGTCTAAGGGGTATTTGCAAGTTGGTTTCGGCCCCTCGTACGCCTTTTAAAGGCCCCAGGGTTCTGAGATATACAAACACATGAAAATAATAATTCATAGCAACTTGTTAGACAGCGAAACGAATAAATAATCGTAAACAACAATAAAGTATGTAGGTGAACAATATCGGAAAGTAATAAGGACCCAGCAAGTGAAGCTGAGCATTACGCAAAGACAAATGTCTCGGAGACAATATTAACATAATCTGAGAGTGGCTCACAGGAGGCGACGTCACTCTCACAGGCGGGACTTCCGCACGCCACATAACATAATAAAATAAATTGATGTGGTCCATCAACGTGTGGAATTTCATTACCTTTGATAAAAAAAACCCTCTTTATTATTTTCGGCTTTCATGTCTCCTATAATAACCTCGTGTATTAGAAATTTTTCTTGCGAAAAGAAGGTAGAGTATTTCCTTAAACGAATGAAGTTTGTATTATAAAATTCAAGTTTATATACTGAATGCGGTTCTGATTATATAACTGAGCATTCTGTATTCATAAGGTGGTGGACTTATTTAAACAAATTTTATGAAGGAGCTGCAGTATCTGAGGTAGAGTACATAGGAGCATGCCATTTGGTCTGAATGGAGTCTGTTTAAAACAACTGCACGAATTCTTTATGAGTTGAAAACAAGTATAAAGTTCAGTGCACATCATAGAATAAAGTTTTCAAGCGCATCTGTCCACCTGTCTGTTTGTTGAAGCCAATCTCAAAAACAATTGTGTGGATTTTGTAACGGTTGCACAACGACTTCGAGACTTTTATAAAAGTCTTTGATAGGTTTACTGGAAAGACTAAATAAAAATCTCGTGTCACAGTGTCTATTATTGAACTTCTCCGAAACGGCTTGGATGATTTTTATGACTTTTTTCTTGTGTATATTTGGTAGTCTGAGAATGGGTCGTGGGATATTTTATGTTTGTATGTCTGTAATCAAATCTTGCAAATTAAATTTGATTCACTTGCCGGTAACCGATTGAGCTGAAATTTAGCATGCATGTGTAAATTATGACTTGGAGCTGATCTGATGATGGAACCGGAAGGTGGCCAAAGGAACTCAGATAACCCTATCGTGTTTGAGCTTTTTGGAAAGATCTTGTTGAGTATTAATTATATAGGTATATACCGCGCTATATAAGCTTGCTATGAAAAAAATTTTTTCATTGAAAACTTGTTCACTCAGAACAATATTTGCCGAGTTAGCTAATTTTTACATAAACTTTTATTTAAAGACAGACTTAATTATTCTTTTTTTTATCTCCAGTAAGAAAAAATTGCAATGTATTGGTAACTTGCATTTCAGCCAGTGTTCCATTTAGCCACATACTTGGCAATATTACAATATAAAGGTAATTAATAATAATGATGATACATACCGTTTCAGTTATTAATACAGAATTTAACGATCCGAACTTCCTTAATTTTATATAGTTTGGTACTCATATTGGTTAGTAAATGCTATGTTGTAAGATCGTTATGTTTTATGAGCCTGTGCAATAATTACTTAATTATATAAGAGCAATCTGTCTGATTTTTAACGCCTAATAAATTATGTCTGTATTCCGCATAACTTTCGTAGATGTAGATCGAATTGATTATTTTATGATTATAGAAATCTTATAAAATAGAAACTAGAATTGACATTATTAAGACCCTCTTATGAATATTATATCCGCATTCACCACTCCGGCTGTGATTGGTGCTCGTAGACGAATGGAAAACGATCATCTTAGTTTGAGGCCCTCTAGTGCCATTGCCTAAACTAAAACTACTGGGCTCAAAAAAATTTTTCTTAATTTAATATCAAGGATGACTTGCCTCCTTACTGGCATGCCACCGTGGAATCCATAACAGGGTCCATAATTGTTTAAAATTTTTGTTGTTTATCACCTAACATATACATTATGGATTGCAATAAAGATTTGAGATTTTGAATTTCGAGGCGACAGTCCTGCCTCGTGGAGGTACATCGCCGGCCGAAACGCTTCGACGGGATCACATGGCGGTATGGAGATAGCGGCTGTTGCAACCCGGCGCTGGGCACACCATAGTCATGGTGATAAATAAAGACGAAGACAATGCTTTTGCAGACTTTATTTTTCCCTATTATCGATTATGGTGATGTGTGCTTTGACAATCCTTTTCTCTTTGCTCAACTCTCCTACCCCTCCTTCTTATCTTATATCTCACTTTCAATATCTCTGTTCTTCACACGTTAAGAAAGTTCTTCTAACAATCTCCTTCTGATTTGTCCTTCTCATACTTCTGATTTTGTTCATTCCTCCTTTTATATACAGTCCATCCTTCTGTGAAATTCTCTACCTCTTGATATCAGGACGGCCACGAATAAGTATGCATTTAAGCGAAAGTTGCGGAATTACTTTCTAAACAAATAGCAGAATCATCTCAAAATTCCTTTACCGTGTATATATAATTTAATCTATGTGTGTATAGGTATATATTTTATTAAATATGTATGTGTGTTTAGTTTTAGTTTTATATATAATTTTGTAATACTTGTTGTCAAAATAATTTTTTTTTTCGGCGATTCTCAATCGATTCTCTACGTTACCTTCTATAACAAAAATCTTTATTAAACACACTCAATAAATTCATTTTAACTCACCTCTGTGACCACTTCTGCTGTCCGTTGTAATCGAGGTGGCAATTTAAGACAAATAAAACATCGTAGCTATTTTCTACTTACTCAACGTTTTTGTATAGGTAGTCTTAAATAGGTATCCGAAATATTAAAACTTGTGAACTCTATAACATACTACCTTGAGAAGGCATGGTGATTTATGCTCGTACTTTCACCAAGCCTTATCAGAATACCAACACTGCGTTATTTACTTTTTTGTTTTAAATATTGCAGCATAATGCTTGAGTGCCTCATAATGGCCTCGCACAGATCTTTTGGATGTTGTATTTTTACGTATTAAGTTATTTATAGATTACTTACTTTTTTATTTTATTTTTGTTTGTCCTGTGCATTTCACAAATAGGTAAACTTTTATCTTCTTCTTCTAAAAAGAAGAAGAAGATAAAAGTTTCAAGTTTAGTAGAAAACTACTTCAGGGCGTTTTTACAGTCATAGTTGTAGTAGAGCTGAGTGTGCCGTGCCCGCCTCAGGATATTGGGCTACCGATTTAAAATTCTATGATAGATGCCAAAATACCGATAACTTTACACGAAAATTAGGCATGTCATAGGCCACTAGGCCCCTCTCAAAAATAACCCTAGATACGCCACTGCATACAGTTAACGGTACGGGCCGTCTCGATAATTTGAAACCGTGTCCATCCATGTCGATCGCCTTACGAGCCCTTTCTTACCATGTCGACCAGAATACCATCAGGTGCTGCCCGGTTCCTACCCTGGTGGAGCATTCTTAACCGGCGCATGTGTTTGTGATTAGAATATTTTTTATGGGTTTCTAACTTCCAGGTTGCCTTTTTTACAGATACTTATAACCCCTTTCATGGTATTGTCATTTTTGCAAATAAAATTATTTGGTCGGAGTCAATTTTTTTTGGGAAAATCACTAAATAACTTCTTCCGCTCTAAGTGGCGCGAGAGGGAGTTTCAGATTTTACTGACTAAAACCGACCGTGTTCCTTCTGTTGCCCTTTGCGTTCTAGGGTCACAGTGACTCTTTCGAACGAAACCACAGCCCTGACTGTGTCTCCAGGTTGTATAGTAAGGTGTGTGGTGGGTCTTAACGTTCTTTGCCCTACAGTGGGATTGCAACCGATTAGGTTTGATTTGTAATAATAATAATTACTATTTTATTTTCAGGCATCGGAGGCCCATAGAAAAAATACATAAAATAATCTTAAACAATATTAAACTAATACATCTTATAAAAATAAATCTTATTGAACTATAATACACATAATATACAACATACACATAATGTAGTCGGCGTCGTGCTGCGCAGCGTGGTGTCCCGTAAACGTCCTCAGAAATGTCGATATACGACACCTTTTCGGCCAGAAGTGATCTTTTAAGAAGGTCTGTAGCTGGTGGGTTGGAACTCGCACCACGAACGACTTGAATTTGTTGTGGCGCGTTTCCAACATTAGGACTCACAGAGTAAAGTAACGACATCTATGTTACCACTTTACCACATAAGAATTAACAGAATTCTCCATCCACTATCGAGCAACTGCCCAGACCAGACACAACTCCTGTCTGGTTGTAGCCTTTTCAAACCTCTAATGTAATATCTTAGTTAACGTAAAAATTGTTTCGTAACGTTATGATTCTTGACTTTAAACCCCTAATTAATAATCGCAAAGCCAGCAATAACCTACTAAAATTAACTGCCTATAAAGCTAAGAAGGTCCGGTGTTGCCAGTGTGTAAATCCAGCTTAATCGTTTTTATATAAGCTGTGGAGGCACCACGAGGCACCACGTAAGCTGAGGCCATACTGTGAAGTATTAAACCATTATTGTTAATGAATAAGAAAGATAGAGAGGGATCAAACTAGGATGAATAACATGCTGTTAATCTGTACCATTACCACAGCTGGGATACAGGCCTCCTCTTTGTCAGAGGGAGTGGGCAGTAATCCAACACTTACGCCCAGCGTGGATTGGTAGAGGTCACATCTCTTTAAATTATTAGTTCTAGGACATGTTCATTTCAGAAGCAGTGGCGCCTACTTATGCGAGTAGGTGCAGTAGTTATGCATTTGGTTGCTGCGCTGCGAGTCGCGGGTTTGATTCCGGCACGTTTCCGGAACTTTGTCGGAACAACAAACACGTAAACGTACAGGCACCTAGAACACCAAGAGTTTTTAAACGTAGCCAGGATACAGGAATAATAGTGTAGTCCCCTACTAGTGTAGTGGGTACCCTTTTCTCAAGTAAAAAAAAAATTATAAATAAAAAAAACTTAATTTCATAAAATTAAATGTGTTTTTGGCACAAAATTGTAGTTATAATAGAAAATCTAAAAAGAAATGAATACCTACATAATTCTACTCAAAATGTCCACCTCTAGCTACAACTTTTTAAGCGTTTACGCCACGCGTTTATCACTTTACGCACTGTGTCCATTGGAAAGTTGTCAAAAACAAACCAGGCACACTCAGGTCCGTATATACCGAACTACTGTGCTCAGTTACTGGATGAACAGCACAATCTCTATTCCACAATGGAATCATTACACAATCGTCACGTCACAGTACGGCTTTTTTCAAATTTCGTACAAAACTTTTAACAAGTGCACGTAGTTTTTCCTACTCTACATCAGACACTATCTCACAAATACATCAATCTTGTTCAGGAGTCGCTGGGGACCGGCTGGTCCATCCATTGCTACATCGCTACGTGAGCGGACGGTACCTACCGACGGAATTCCGATGCTAATACCGTAATGGACAGATACACTGTATCTATGTCATTGGTTCTCAACCTATGGTCCGCAGACTACTGGTAGTATGCAAGAGCTAACAAAATATGTTCCGCGAAAGGTCACTCAAAAATAATGTTGATACAAACTGATTTTAAGTTTTAAGAAATGTTGTGTTTCTTTGAAAATGCTCGTAAGTTTAAGCCAAACCAAAATTTTGATCCTGAAAGAAAATATTATTCGTCGAGCTTTTGTCACCACCGGTGTACCTGCCGTATTATAACCTAATGGCTTGGTACGTGACGATAGGAAGAGACCAGATGGTATGACGTTAGTGCCGTGGAAGGTGGGTAGGCGTCTGCTGTGGGACGCAACCTGTGTCGACACCCTTGCGCTATCCCACGTTCCAAGTACGGCGGTCTGTGCTGGCGCTGCCACTACGGCTGCTATGACCCTTAAACAGCGCAAATACTGAAACGATGACCCAAGTCATGGGGTCCTAGTGCGCGTCTCCTTTTTAAGGAAATTCCACGCTGAGTGATCGACACTTTACGTGACCAGAGGGCTGGCTCGTTCTTCGCCCAAAGAATTAGCATTGCCATTCAACGTGGCAATGATGCCAGTCTTCTGGGCACATTTCCGGACGACAGCGATGTGGAGGAGTATTTCAACGCCTGAGTGTGCTATGTGTTTTGTATCATATTTATGTACATTTTAGTATAGTTTAGTTAATAATTAAGTTTTTTATGTAAGAGAATATTTACAATTTGCAAAATAAACGTATAAATAGAAAGTATTACATATCAAAGATTATGGTCACCTTTGCAAATTTAAATCCTCAAGTTCTTCGGTCATATCACCCGTAACGAACTTGGTGCAAGGGAAAGTCGAGGGAAAAAGATTCTGTGTGCGCTATTTAACAAGGAAGACGGAGCTCATCAAATGTGTGATACATTAGAGCATCAAAGATAACTCCCAAACCGCCAAACACCGAGCTGCACTGCGTTGCATCACGTGAGATGCGGTGGCGCTAATCTCGATCTAATTGACATGATCACAAACACTACTAACAGTGCACGACTGAGAAGCGGTTTTGAATTTATGTTGTAAAATTTTTTAGATTTACATAATTCATTTTTTTTTTCTAGACTTCTGGTTCTTGCTAAAAAAAAGTAAATCCCCTCCCCACTCTACCGATTTCTATTCCTACTCCTTCACTGCACACCGTACGGTTGTGGAATTCACTACCGCCTGACATTAGGGGCTGCCAAACTATTACATTTAATAAAAGAAGAGTGAAAGAACACTATCTTTCTATTTCATCATAGTTGCATATTAGTATGTATTATTTTATTTAGTATATATTTTGTGATAATTATTTTATTATGTGTATGTATTTGATTATAATAGTATTTCTTTTTTTTTCTTTTTTGCATGTTATATTATTTCAATGTTAACTATGTATTTTGTTTGTACCAATTTTCCTTTTACTTCTACACACAGTGTCTACTCTCCTTTCGCAGGTACGCTGGAAGAGATTTCTTTAGAAATAAGCATCACCTTTGTACTATACTTCTGTTTCCTTCTTCTTTTCTTTTATTATTGTGTGTATATAAATGGTTAAATAAATAAATAAGTAAATAGAAGTCCAGAGGCCTTACTACAAGCTCTTAACTCGATCCATTTTGCAACCTAAACTGAACTGTTAAAGGGATGGAGCTCATCATCATCATCTTCCTGCCCTTGTCCCGTGTTATTTGGGGTCGGCGCAGTACGTTTTTTTCTTCCACTCTGCCCTGTCACTCGTTATGCTATCACTAACTTCCTTTTCTTTCATTCACACAATCAATCTATCTTTTTTTTTGTCTTTTTTTGGTTTTTGGAGCTATATGTGGTGTATAGCTCAATCCCTCTTTCTCGCTCGCACATCTGACATTAATACACATCATGGTAAGTTCCCAGGTCATAAAAAGGTTGGGAGCCACTGAACTATGTGAAACGTATTCTGAATACTGAATTGTTTTACGTTTTGTTTTGTGCACAGGACACAAGTAATGGTAGATAGATTCCTACGTAAATTGTGGACCTTCAATTTCGTTTTTAAATGGACTATTTAGATTAGTTTAGAACTTGCGTAGCGTTGGGAATACTCGGTTGCGGCGCGGGCGTATCTAAGGAATGTTTGGGTTCAATGTAGCTCTCAACTAAGAATTCTAAACTTATTTGGTACTAGCTTATGCCAGCAGCTTCGCCCGCGTGAAAATAGGTCTCTCCAAATAAACTTTAGACCCCCGTTTCATCCCCTTAGGGGGTGAATTTTGAAAAAAACCTCTCTTAGTGCTCGCCATCGTAGCAGGAAACCTTGTGCGAAATTTCATGTTTCTAGTCCCAGTAGCTTTTGCCGTGCGTTGATATGTCAGTCAGTCAGTTTCTCCTTTTATATATATATAGATTAGGACTTCCATGATACAATAATCTTTACGGTACATTACAAAGATACTATATTATTTTGGCGATATACTCTATTCCTTTGTTGAAAATGCATTTTTTTATAGATACTTCTTTATTTCATTTATACAAGTATCTTAACTAATAAAAGTTATAGCTTAATAGGTATATACTTAGGGCATACTGAAAGTTTCTGGATTCTGATAAATAATACTAGATATAAGTTTTTTTTTCAAAGTATATTCCCTTGCAATTAATATATCTTTGCATTCGCTGAAACTTCTGTACAAAGCAGTTGGACCAGTCTTCTTTAGGGACCTCTTCAATGTCCACGGGATGCATTCACAGCTGATTCAGGGAAACGTGTGACTCTAAGTTTGACTTTAATTTTTGGAAACAAATAGAACTCGTATGGCATAAGGCAGTAAAGTGGATGCGTCATCAGTTCCACATTTGAAGCCTTCAAATAGGCTTCTGTTACCTTAGCGGAATGTGAGGATGCGTTATCTTGTACATTGCTTCGAGGACGATTTTCGCAAACTTTTTCTAAGACTCGGTGCAAGCATGTGCCAATACCAATCTGCAGTCACTGTCCTTTGATCTTCATGCGATACTTTAGTGTAATGTCTTGATTTGCCGAAAAAGAAGCAACCATTTTTTACCAACAGTTCGACTTTTCATAAATTTCGTCGGCAATTTTCAAAAGGAAAGACCCACTCTGTCGACTGGCTTTATCCTTCGGGTTCAAAGCACTACACTCAGATTTCGTCACCGGTCACGGTATTATAGACAGCCTATGACTGTCCTCCATTAATTTTTTTATCATTTTAAGGCACCATTGGACATGCAGACGTTTCTTGTCCTCCATTAAGTTATGGATACCATCGAGTGCAAAGATTCCGAACTTTCAGATGCACATGTAAAATGTTTTGCACTTGGCTCATTCCAATGTCTAACAAAGCACGAATTTGCTGGCAAGTAATTCTTTTGTCAGTTTCAATAAGTTATCGTACGGTGTAAATTTTCGAGTTTGTATTCCACAACGAAAATCATAAAAAATCATTGAACGAAAATGTTTACGAGTTAAATTCATTTTGAAAGCGACACATAATTTTTGAAAGGACGCCACAATGAAAACACAAATGACAGCTTCGCAAATTAAAAAGTAGGTATGCTTGCGAAAAGTTCCATTTTCGAATCCTATAATTGTTTTTTCATTCTTTTATTGTAAGTGGCCAGATCCAGAAACTTTCAGTATGCCCCACGTATACAAACTGAAAATAATAATATGCATGATGGTGGCACGTGTTATTGGGTCATTCTGTTCCCTTAAAAATGGTTGACCTGAGTGGGGCTGATGCACGCGTCATGCTCGTGAACGGGTGCCGTTAGTTGAGACTGGCTATCTCTTAGCTGCCATTGGCTTAACTTAATTTCTATTTTTTAATTCGTTTTTTTTATTATTATTACTTATCTCCATTGTGCTCACATATTAGAAGCGACAAGAAATATGTAACCAAGATTTATGTAGCTCATAACATGATTTAAAAGAGTGTCCATGGAGTTTCTTGCACGTTCTTCTTTATAGAGATCTACGCTTTGGAACGTGAATTTAGCTTCACTTGTTTTTTTTTGACTGACCGACATTTTGAAAATTCATAAGTGCCTGTAATTGGTCTATTTGAAATAAACGTTCCTGATTTCTGTATAAACGGGTACAAAATAACATTTTTTTTTATCTTTATGTCCATTTCATTTCGAATTTCAAGTCATTAAAAAAACCACTTAAGTTGATTCGAAAACACTGATCACAAAAACCATAGTGAGATAAAAATCATATCAATTAAAATAACACCAGTACACATCAGAAATCACAAAAGCATTAAACGATTGAAAACGCGCGGCTCCCATCGCACCGCACTGAACTCAAACAATGCTCCACATAATTCGAAAAACCAAGATCAAACCTCAAATATGAGCGACATTACCATTCAGTGCG
Organism: Mythimna vitellina; assembly: GCA_949316375.1. Taxonomy (NCBI): domain Eukaryota; kingdom Metazoa; phylum Arthropoda; class Insecta; order Lepidoptera; family Noctuidae; genus Mythimna; species Mythimna vitellina. The sequence continues at coordinate 10,965,891 of OX438691.1, read as the reverse complement.
GAAAAATCATTTAATTAACTTCGCATAATCTATTCAGAAGCATCTGCGTTCAACAAGTAGCTCGGTATCAAAATTCCTCAATACTTTTATGTGGCTAGCGTACAAAGTAATGAAGTAGAGTTTTTCTTGAGGAAAAAGATTACTTTTTTGCATTGGGCGTCAAAGAGTGGCGATCTTCTCGAAGATTTTCTTTCCGCCAATGGTCTGTGAATACTGCACCACAATGCTGGAGGTTCAAAAGCGCTTGATGAATTCCCGGTTCTTTGTTTCCGCTCGCTCTGTCTCGACAAGGCATTGCTTTTTAATTTAGACCATTTCGCATCCCACTTTTTTATTTTAGTAATAAATCTGGATAAGCAGTATCTGTTACGGTTTGTTTCGTTTTTTTTTTAGTAAGTTGTTGATTAATATTAGCTGTCTTATACATCTCGTTTAGAAAATATGAGACCTATGTGTTTGCTTTATCCATATATCAATGCAGAGGGCAATGGAGAAAGCTATGCTCGAAGTTCCTTTGCGTGATCGGATCAGAAATGAAGATCATATCCACAGAAGAACCATGGTTACGGATTTAGATCGAAGAATCGCCAGACGTAAGTAGCAGTGGTCAGGGCACATTGCTCTTTCTGTGAGCTTGTGGTGTGGCAACCACGTACCGGAAGACGCAGCGTTACGATGATGGTGATAAATATTTAGTTCTCATCAACTAAATACAAGTATGTATGTAACTGATGAGTTAGCCTTATCAATCGGAGATTGATTATTAAGTTGTGATAACAAAAAACTTTAGTCACGAACATGGTGCACCTATCTATTTTGTGGTTACATCTAGTTGGCTGCAGGATTGTAAAAAGCTACTGATGGAAAACGTGTGGGTTTCAGTCAGGTAGAGCTAGAAGAAGTGTCAGAATTTTTCTGACACTTATTCTAGCTCTACCCAGAGTGGAAAAAAATATTTCACGATTTCTTCCAACAAAAAAGACACATTTAGTTAACTATAGCGTTAACTACTCTGAGTTATCTTCCCAGCCATCTGTCATGCCTATGACAGTTTATAGCCGTTAGCTTTATACTGCTGGCATTAACGTTTATGTCCTTATTAGCTCGAAGGTTAATAAGGGGTTATAAGCTCAAAGCTTAAGAGCCGAGTTAATTATAACACTTCAAAGATGGAATAGAACTAATTAGTTCGTAAATACTTTGTTTACATTTTAGCCTACCTATCTCAATGTTTAAAAGAAATAAATTATCAGGAAAAGAAAGCTTTTTAAAGCCCAATTACCAGTTTTAAACCAATCGTAAACTCAAAGACGGCCATGATCGATCCCTGACCCCGGAACAAAGCTCTTTTAAGAATAACACGAAGAAGCCGGAAAATAAGAAGAAAATGTTGGTAGATTCTTGGAAGGTTAAACGACAAAAACCCATCCGAGCTTATTGCTTCCAGATCAATGAGAGGAACATCAACAAAAACTAATTTCGAAGTCGGTAAACGGATTTAAAACTCAAACATAAACAAAACACTAGCACAGCGTATAGCGTATTCTGCTATAGAGAAGGTAGATTTGAAATGCTTTCTATAAATAGAACTGCAAGAAAATAATGTAATTCCCCGGGTGAGAGAAGTGGAATAATAAGTTTTTTTCGAATAAGAGAGCAAATAAAAGCGTTAATGCGGCTGCATCGAGATTTTCCTACCGGGAAAAATTGCTCTTTTATGTAAGGGCGCTAAAGAAAGATTTTAATGAAAATTCTACCCTGTCCCGGATAGACAAAAGTTTCGCGTTACAACAAAGTGAGCCCGCCCTTGTTTCATAATATGTGCAACTTGTTAACATGTTGTGTTGCGAACCCACGTCTTTATAATGTGTAATATGATTTTTTTTATTGTTCTATTTTGTATACTTTTATATTGTGAAAGTGGAGACTATATGGGTTCTTCTTTTCAATAATTTTAACGTTTGTTCGGCACTTTATGTGGCCTATCCAAATGTCCTTTTTTTGGTATTGTTCGTCGAGTCTTTGAGCTCTTTACTAGTCCTGAATACTGGCAAATGCTTGCACTGACTGGATAGCCCCACTAAAAATCTATGTGGTTCTTTTCTCACAAGACATATCAGATACTAATTTGCATCGTTCTCATATAATTTGACTATTACATGTTAACTGTATGGACTTTAAAGGGGAATTTTTCTGAGTTTGTTTCGGTTTTTCTTCTCGGGGTAGTCAGCTAGGAAACACCGGCCTCATTTAGTTTAAAGCAACGAAAAAATTGTCATGTAAAACTTCGGATACATTGGGGAACAAAAAGTCCCCCGACATGACACGTAACTCTCAATTTACGTCATGCTGCAACGTTGCCTTGTGTCCCACAACTTACCCATCAACATTTTACAATTGCATTCATGTGATGCGGAATGTGTTGTTGGACAATTTTACCGCGTTGCGTGTCATGCGGACATTTTGCCTCCTAATGTATCTGACACCTTAAAGTGTTGTTTATAAACATCACTTATTATTTGATGTACGATTATTTGTGTCTGATTTAAACAATAACCGAGGTATTTATGGAAGCATGGATTATTAACAATTATGATATGAAATTGATTTTCAATTTTTTTGACAACTATCACACAACGCCATCAAATCCCAAACTAAGCAGAGCTTTTGCTATGAGTAATAGATAACTGATAAACATACTTATATATTTCTAAATACAAACATATAATAAAATAAATAGAATAGACTAGCTTCTGCCAGAAGAAAGTACGTTTCTCTATACACACTTTGGACCCCCGTTTCATCCATTAAGAGGGAGATTTTTTTTAAATCTTCTCTAAAAAGTGCTCACATACGTCATAATTTTCTTTTATGACGTAAAATTTCACGCTCATAGTCTCAGTAGTTTCAGCTGTATTGATATCATATCAGTCAGTTTCTCCTTTTATAGCATAACATAGCATAACATAGCATAACATAGCATAACATAGCATAACATAGCATAACATAGCATAACATAGCATAACATAGCATAACATAGCATAACATAGCATAACATAGCATAACATAGCATAACATAGCATAACATAGCTTAACATAGCATAACATAGCATAACCAGCCTTTTAATGTTCCCACTGCTGAGACTCAGGCCTCCTCTCTAGGAGAGGTAATGGGCCGTAATCCACCACGCGGGCCCAGTGCGGGTTGGTGAATGTCACATGTCTTCGAATTTTTTGGTTCTAGGACATGCCGGTTCCCTCCTCGGGTCTGGGTCTCCTTTTATATATGTAGATAAATAAATTATACTCAGACACAGAACAAGTGATCTTGCTCATCAATCGAATTTAATCGAACCCTTGGGTGATGTCGTCTCCTTTACAGTAGTCAGAGTCACTAACCAACAAGTCAGTCAATTTGGTTTGACACTAAGGTCATACTACTAATAAAGTGCCCTAGTTGCTTCGTCTCGGTAGTCATGTTACACAAGCATATTTGGTTTCGTCTTTGAAGCAGTTTGCATTGCAGGAATACTAGAATATTTTAGTACTTGTGGAGTTCATAGTGACAGATTTCGTCCAGAGAACTACTTAGGTACAACAGTTCTATGTACATCTTCTGCATAGGTTTTTATATTCTTTTAGGATGGAAAAGGGAATTAAAAAAACGAAACTACGATTATTTATAAGATTCCGTACCTCAGTCGGAAAAACGGAACCCTTAAATGATCACTTTGTTGTCCGTCTGTCAAGACCCTTTTTCTCAGGAATACTTGGATGTATTAAACTGAAATGAATATCAAATAACTCAGATCTACCCCCTTTTTTCACTGCTAAAAAAGGGGGTAGATCTGAATATTTGATATTCATTTAAGTTCAATACATCCACTGAACTTAGGAGAATATCAAATACTCAGATCTACCCCTTTATTAGGTGGGAAAATCATCTAATGACAAATTCCGCTCTTGGGCGGAGCGAGAGACAGTGTCAGACTTTTACTGACTAAAAACTCACTCCTGTTCCTTCTTTGCCTTCGTCCCAGGGGCCCGAGTTTCACTTTCATACTACCCGTGTCCCCAGTAGGCTTCGACCCTGCTGGGCCCCTACGAGATCTACCCCTTGAAGCAGTGAAAAAATCAAATTTCATAGTCAACTTAATCTAAATATAAGGCCGTTTATGCTCCGTTTATGGCGCATATTTTATCTGGGTGTAATTTATCTATATAATGTATGTATTTAGAAATATATAAGTATGTTTATCAGTTATTTAGTACTCATAGCACAAGCTCTGCTTAATTTGGGACTAGATGGCGTTGTGTGATAGTTGTGGAATATTATTATATGATACTTATATACATTTATATATATTCGCAAGGAAATCTAAACCTTTAGAGTGCTTCCAGTTAACCTACAAATTTGGCAACAAGTAGTCTTATAGCACAAGTAAAGTATAAAGTCTGAAAACTTTTGTTTTATGTGGCAATCACGTACTGAAAGGCGCAGCGTTGGTTGGGCTCCCAAAAGATAGACCAATGTACTGCCCCCTAGCCAAGTTACGATCATTTCGTTTGCGCCGAACGCCTCGATTAGGCCACGCCTCAGATTTATTTTTCTGACCACGTGACTAAGCGTTGATATGACGTCAGAACAAAGGAATAGGAGGCGTAGCCTACTCGAGGCGTTCGACGCAAACGAAACGATCGTAACTTGGCTAGGGGGCTGGTGAGGGTTGCGGAAGTTCGATAGATGTGAGAAGCACTAGACCGCTCACTGGAGCGACACTCGGGGGAGCCCTATGCCAAATAGTAGTGTCTTTTGGCTGAAATAATTATGACGATGACCACAATTTTGTACCTTATTTTTTTTTTCGTTGATTTAAAAGTATCCTAGCAGTTTTACTATACACACTCTTCTCCGTAGGAAACTCCATACTCTTTAGAACATGCAAATATAGCTACATATTTTTTCATAATTGAAATAAATCAGAAAAGAAATTGAATACGTAAAATGTAGCGTTGAAAATAATAACAATTGTTACTCAAGACTAATAATTTCATAGAAATGTTCAAAAGGACCATTTAAATTGTATCATATTTATTAACAAATTTCGCGGAAACACGTAGAGAGTAAACAAGTTGAATGAGGCTAATAAGTATTTTCGCAATGAGAATGTTATCATCAATAAGAGTTTCCGCGTAAACAGTAGGAGGAAATGTGTTACCTATGGGATTGAAACGAGCCGGTATAGTGTTTCAGTATTGTTTTGATGCTCATAAAATCATCCTCTGCCAGAGTACTTGCTTTTTTTTATTAATGATAGGCTCGCGTTTGACCACCATCTCACCTGATGGTAAGCAATGATGTGGTCGACGATGGAGCATGCTTGCCTAGAAGTAACCTATTCACTCTTGACTTGAAGACCCCTAAGTTGTAGCAGGAAACACAGACTCCGGCAAAGAATTCCACTCCTTGGCTGTACGCATAATAAATGTGTTCTCAAAACGCTTTGTGCATATGGTTGGGATGTCCACCATGTACCGTGCGCCACCGGTACATGGTGGACATCCCACCCATACGCACAAAGCGTTTTGAGAACACATTTATTTACGCCGTACGCTTGCTCGCGTAAAAATAGAAAATTGCCCCAAGGAAACCTGCTCCCTTGATAAAAAAGTATTCTATGTGCTTTACCTTACCCTACAAAAGTAACATAGGCGATATAACAAATCAAAAAGAAAGAAAGGAAAAGGTTAGAGGAGGCCTTTGCGAACAAATACAATACAAATCTAGTAAAGATAAAGAACAAATATTAATTTAAGTAGTATACCTATACTTTAGATTACTTTTAGTTGTATATTTTTGACTGGTGTGTGGTTAGTGGCCCTGACTGCTATGCCGGAGGTCATGGGTTCGATTCCCACACAGGACAAAAAGTTTGTGTGATGAGCATGATCATTTGTTCTGTGTAATTTATCTATATATGTATGTATTTAGAAATATATAAGTATGTTTATTAGTCGTCTAGTACCCATAACACAAGCTCTGCTTAGCTTGGGACTAGACGGCGTTGTGTGATAGTTGTGGAATATTATATTATATTTAGGTATCTATAAATAATGATAGTTGAGTGTTTTTAGGTTTCCGTGCTTCAAAAGAAAAAAAACGGAACTCTTATAGGATCACTCTGTTGTCCGTTTGTCTGTCTGACAAAACCCTTTATCTCGGGAACGAGTAGAGATATCATGCTGAAATTAAAACCATATTGTCAGGTTCACACCTTCAAGGGTTCCACCATTGAAACTGTGGAAAAATCAAACTTCTGAGTTAATGAAAAAAAAAAAATACGGCCGTTTATGTCACAAAAAATGTATATTGAGACACTCTCAAGGGAATCAAAAATTCATAGGGTACTACCCGTTGAACTAGAATCCTGAAATTTGACATGAAGCAAGATCTCATAATACAAGTATGGGAAAAAATCTGAAAACTGTTAATTTGTATTTACGTCACAAAAAAAAAAAAATTGTTGATTTGGAAAAATCTTCGTAACTCAATTCGGGAATTGAACTATTTAAGAAGATGAAGAGGTGCAGCCGATTGCACCTCTTCGGTTAATTATTGTTTTTTTTTGTGTTCGTAATTGTCAAGACAAGGTTTGTGTGTACGATTTTTTTAAGAAACCATATTAAAAATTCTTCCACTGCTGCGTAGACTCTACAGGATGGGCAGAATGTTGTTATATTAAGTTGTTGTTAAATAATATCTTGACATACATACACAACCGTCCAGATCGAATTCAAGCCGTCGACTGCGCGTGGTGTTTCACGCGCGCCTCAAAGAGATGTCAACAAAACCGTAGCCCAGCAGGACCCAAGCTTACTGGGGCCATGGGTCGACTTCTAAAAGGGTTACTCGTGATCCTGGGTCGTAAAGTACAATTGAAGGAACATAGGCGTGATATTAGTCAGTAAAAGTCTCACACGCACTCTCGCTCCGCGGTAGACGGGAGGAGTCATTAGATGATTTTCTATCTTAAAAGAAAACATACATTTTCATTTTCTAAGCTTATCCTAGTGCAGTACAATGTAAGCATGACACGGTTGAGCTGCGCAGTGTTTCAACAACAGTGTATTGGATTTATAAAACCACAATAGTACATTGTCGGAGATTGCTTCTTTCTCTACATGTATTCTGTTTTATTTTCTAGCAGATTTCAGTTCTAGTCAGGTCAAAGCGAGTTTGTGTCAGGTTTCGAAAAAGTTTTTTCACTGCACTTGCTTGAAAATTCGCTCCTACTGCTACCGTTTTTAACCGACTTCAAAAAGGAGGAGGTTCTATGTTCGGTTGAATATATGTTTTTTTTTTATGTATGTTCACCGATTTCTCAGTCAATTATCATACACATAAAAAAAAATCAAATTCGGTCCAATTTGATTTTTTTTTTATTTTTGATTGAAAGATTATGCTTCCAAGTTGGTCCCATAGAAATATTGTTATGATCTGATACTTCGAATATATAGAACATAACTCCTCATACGATCACAGCAGAACTGTCGTAACAAGTAAAATTGCTTTATTTATACGTGTAGTCGATGGCTGACAGAAAGAAGAGGGGAAATATATCAAACTGATCTAATGATGAAGCCTGAAATTAGGCGCCGGAACTCTGTAATAAATTAATTTAATCTAACCGGGTTTGGTACAGAACTATTGGTGGAGATGGTGGAGACAGAACTATTATAGAAACACCGACTTCCGAAATTAAAGTTAGTTTGCACTTTTCAGTTTTTTTTTTTTCATTGAAGTTATTCGGTTGTTTTTTTTTATGTAAAAAGTTTTTTTAGGCTTGCAATGTAGCCTGCGGAATTCTTCACGAGAGTTTTTCTGCTTCGTAAAGGACAACTAAAGGAACACAAGTAAGGACTTGCAGGTCAACCTAGGAGGTTGTCGGCTGCTTAACCGGACTTGCCTGTGGCGGCCTTAATTCAAGAATCAAAGCCTCCAGCCACGGCTTACTTAATTAACTTAAAAACTAAGCGACTACACGCTAAGGGCACCCCCTGTGGGATACGGACTACGGCTTGCCACGAGCCACTTATTACAAAATAACTAATTATTATGATTTTACATTCGAAAATAATACTTCATTTTATTATTTTCGAATGTGTTGAAAAACGTCTTTTGATACACGTGGGCAATAATTGTCATTGCAGTTTCCAAAACCACCTACAGTTATGTCGAAGACTTAGATTGATGATGTGTCAGTGGGTTGTCTACCATATACCGGTGATGCTTCGTCATACGTCTAGTGGTCCAATGATAAAACAAGTTTTGCGTATTTTTTTTTTTAATGATATTATTCCTCTTATGTATCGTTTCTTATCCAACAGGTTAAGAGCGGAACTTCGCTGTCCGTCTGTCTGTCACCAGGCTGTATCTCATGAACCGTGATAGCTAGGCAGTTGAAATTTTCACAGATGATGTATATCTATTGCCGCTGTAACAACAAATACTAAATACCTAAAAACAGTTGTTTTTACATTATTATTATTTATTTGTTGTATTATGGGGCTCCTACAATACAACATGATTTTTTTACCGTTTTTCGCCTGAACGGTAATTACTTGTTCTTGTATAATTTTTTTGTTGATGTATGCTACCAGAACCAACAATTCTTACAGCAATATAATGCCTCTTCAGCCTCAATACAACATCAATAACCAACTAACGCTACATAGCTACCAATGAATTTCCATTCCCTTCAAGGAGGCCATTGTAATACCGTCATTAGCCGGCCGCGTCGAAAGGTCCGTGACATGGAGCCCAAAGCCCCCATGATAAAGCCCATAGCGGGTGTCATCATAGATTGATAACGTGTCTATCAGGGCGGTAGTTGACTTCCGAAGTAGTTTAGTGTAGGTATATTAGATGTGATAAGATGAAGTTTATGGTTTTGTATATTGAGTTGAATTATTTATCTTCATGTATACATAATTCTTCTGTACGAATGGATGTTTCGTGTGTATATTTAAGTGGGTCTCTGATGATTTGTGAATACAATTGAATCCGGTAGGTGGCGCTGCAATCGAGTATCAATGTTTTTTTTTGACAAAAAACCAGCTTCGGGTAGAAACACGTCTGCCGGGACCGCTATGTAAAAGAGAAGGCCTGACTTATTGACTCATCAACGTCTAGCCTAAACGCCTAAACCTAAAAAAAAGGTGAATTTTTTCACAAGTGTAGTTTTTAAGAGGTAGACGAGGAGTAAGAACAGAAATTTCGAAACTCAACCTATAAGAGAGTGCCTTTTCACTCTCTTATAGGTTGAGTTTCGAAAGATTTCATACGAGCGAAACAGCAGGCTTAAGGTAGTTCAAATTACTTTCAGACTTTACAAAGCATCCGGCATTTTTTTCTTAGATCCAGTCACACTAATTTCCATGGTCTGTGTAAATACAAAAAAAACATGAACTAAAAATCATCATTATATTTAATCTCATTCTAAATATTTAAGCTAGAGGTATAAGATTGAAGTTTCCCAAATAGTTTCCCACTTACTAAAAGAACTTCTTGTAAAAATAAAAAATAAAATTGCTACGACAAACACGTCCCCAACTAACAACAAGGAAAAATAAATAAATCCTAACTTTTTACCTGCCACACAAACGAAGCATGTTCCAGCGTTTAATGAAATCATTGGGAACTGTTCAGAAGATCGTCGGAGCCCATCGGCACGTAGAAAAGCTTGGGATGCAGTTCATATGAAATTTTCAGATATTTCCACTTAATACTAGCTGACGTTGACAAGGGTTGACTGCTGCCCGCTCACCCATAAAAATATCCGACTGCAAGTTTTTCACTTATTTTAATATCAAACGCAAAACTACATTTGCGAACTTTTGTAAATTTTTACAGAAAATCTCACAGTGAATTCGCACGTTTTATTTATTGGTCACACCATAAAATATAATGGCGTTTATATTGCAAATAGGCTCCGAAAACTAGTACAATATTTTTCAACAATCGCACGGAGTCATAAAAAGACTATTTTATTTGATGTTGAATATTTTAATCACTTTTAAAGCGTATTTTGTGAAGGATAACGCATAAATAAAGGTTGGTAATAATAGTCACCATTTTGAATCTTCTATCAAGATAAATCTGACTGGACGTAATAGAACCAATTAGGTAATTTATACATATATAAAAATCAATGCCACTTTTCGATGTAATTTTATAACTCAAGAACGGGCTCACCTATCCAAACCAAATGTTTAGGCTTTTTTCGGACTATTTAGTAGATGGTTTATGTGAATTTTTGTTTGGTTTATGTAAAATCGGCGTAGTTTTGTATGCCTAGTGTACAATATATGGAAAACAGGCGCAATGTCAGTAAAATGAAGCTGAGAATTATTGTAGTGTTGATTTCTACGAAACTTGCCGAGAAAGCTAATCCGATGCGTTTGCTACCAAATGAAACAAAAATATTAGAATGTGTGCATTCTAATGGAAAACAGACTGATTGAATTTTTTTATCAATAAACGAAATATTGGCTTAACATAAACTGTGCGAAGTCAAGAGAGAAAAAATATTCCTACATGTTTTTGACATTTATTATCACCGAGATGAGATTGCGTCTTGAATGTGAACGTTTTTAAAGTATCAGAATTGGCCTTCTGTTATATATAATTTTCTTAGAATTCTAAGAAAATTCTAAGAATTCTAGGAAAATTCTAAGAATTCTAAGAAAATTCCTGTAAATCGTAAACTAGTATCTCTTTAACCGCGACTGTCATGTGACCAAAGGCGAAACTAAACTATTGTGAATGAAAAAAAAAGTCGGATAAATATAGGTACTGACTGTACAGCCACAAGCAATAATATTTATTTATTTATGTACACACAAACACTTAAAAACTAAAAGAACAAATACAGATACAAGATCACAAATGTGCTGCTTATTAGGCAAGCGCGCTACATCGTCGACCACATCATCGCTTTCTATCAGATGAGATAGGTTTCAAGCGCGAACCTACCAACAATTAAAAAACTGAATTACTCATGACTATACAACATTATTTTTAGTATATGCGAAACCTCTGAGTATAGTTTGTTCAGAATCAGTAACTAAATCGATTTCAATAATTTTTACACCAATGCATATTTTTTTTAAATATTTAAAAAGGGTTACAAGTTGAATACCACCGAAGGTCATAGCGGGCATTAGGCGCTAGCTCACAGGTGGGTGCGGGATCAAAACACCCCTTAGTCACCCGGATACCTAGGTGTCTATGTATTTTTGTGGACAACCAGGTAAGCTTATAACTTAGTAATTTTTCATGATACAGTTATGAAATTTTGTATATAGATTTTTTACATAAAAATACTAGACAGGTGTTTCAGGTTTCGCATATACTACAAATAAGGTTATATATACAGAGTTATATATTTTAACACTGTTTAGTTCAAACAGCGTTCTTTGCTAAGGCCATACTGTATTATTTATTATAATATTAATTGTATTAAAGTGGTCCTCAGTTAAACTCGCTCTGTATGAAGAACTATTATTATCATTCCAAATTGTTGTCACAGTTATTTGCAGGAACGTTTGTTTTCAACAAAGTTAAGAATAACTCGAAACTATTTCTCTTTATTCTTAACTCAAAGCAAACTCATTTACGAGATTAAAATTTAATGTAAGTATAATCCGTTTTCAAGTTTGGGGTATATCGTAGAAACAATTGTAGATACTATAGCAATTAATAACTACACATTAATTTAATATCAAGAGGAGTTTTATAAGGAAAACCTATGTTTGTCATGTCAGGCGCCCTTTTTTCATGACTATCTCCATCATTAACATTACTGCTTCGTAGAAATAGGCGACCACATCTCATTCCATTTTCCTCCGGACCACGGCCTGGGCCCGGGCTAGACGCAAATGCTCGTCGCTGCCACCACGAGGACCCTACGGTGCTCCGCCCAAGCTGAGAAATCTCCATCGTATGCTCCACCGTGTTCTCCGGGCGGTCCGCAAAATCAATGACTGACGGCGTTTCTTCCGCTTGAATTTGAAACCGGAACCTCGCCAACTTGCTATGTTCGGTGAGAACCTGCGTGATGCGGAAAATGAGGATGCCGCGGCGCCTCTCCAGCCATTTCTCAAAGACCCCTCTTTCCCCAATCCCCATTTACCGGCACGATTGTGACGTCATTGTAGGCCCTGGTTGTCTAGGAGAAAAGGCAAAACTTGGCTAGCAGATGATCTAGGCTCAATTTTTGTAAGGAAAGTTAATGTGAAACAGCCAGCCCTGGTATGAAAGGCAAAGAAGGAACAGATGTGGATTTTTAGTCAGTTAAGGTCTGATACACCCTTCCACTCCGCCCAAGGGCGAGAGATGTCATTGGATTACTTTCCCACCTAAAAAAAAACCGATTAAACAATCACATATGTAAGTTCATCTTACGTAATCGTAGTATTCACCTGAAGCCAGGCGTGTCAAACACTGTTCGAGATGGTGGTCGTGCATATTGGCGGGAACACCCTCGTCAACGTCACGGCTCATTGACCCCGGCTATCAACTGTGGGGCAATTTATTTTATATGAATCTTCGGCCTCTTTTGATGCTGTCAATAAGTGACCTCTTATTGGTAGGTGTGTAGCATTAACGTGTCATGGGAGAAGCGGTTTTTCTTTGAGTTGTATTTTCTGAGTTTTTTTGCTTGCAACTATTGGTGTTGAAACACTTGATTATTGATAAGTTAGTTAAGTAAATTTTATATGGTTTTTTTTTTCGGTTGGGAAAATCATCTAATGACATCCCCGCTCTTGGGCGGAGCGGGGGATAGTGTCAGACTTTTACTGACTAAAAACCCACTCCTGTTCCTTCTCTGCCATTTTTTTCCAGGTCCCCGGGGATCTCTTTCGCATCACCCATGGCCCCAGTAGGCTTCGACCCTACTGGGCCCCTACGGTTGCTGACATCTATCTCCTTGAAGCACGCGTGGAACAGGACGCGCCGTCGACAATTTGGGCCCTGTCCGGACGGTTACCGGACGATCGGACGGCGAGCCACCCATTGCTCGCCGTCCGCAAGCCCACGCCTACGGTGGCCGGAAATCGGGATCGGAATCCCGGCGGCGATTGGGGCGTGAGGACGCGATCCGCCGCCTCCTTTGCTAGCATTACTGCTTCGCAGAAGGAAGCGGCCGCCTGCCACTCCTCTTCGCTCCGGACCATGGCCTGTTCCAAGGCCCGGCGCGAGAGATCGCTGCCGCCGATCGCCCCCGCGAGGACACGGCGATGCTAAATTTTATATACTCTATTTATAGGCTGTAAATGTACATACTTCCTGGACAAAAAGAGTGAATGATCGAGTCGAGAAAAAGTCTAATACTTCCTCTCTCATTAGAGAGAAAGTATTAGACTTTTACTGTCTGAAACGTACCAGTGTTCCTCCAGTTGCTCATTGTATTCCATGCCGCGGTGACTCCCGCCCTGCTACGGAAGGCAATGAAGGAATAGAGGTGGGTTTTTAGGCAGTAAAAGTCTGACACTATCTCCCGCCCCGCCCAAGAGCGGGGGATATCATTGGATGATTTTTCCACCGAAAAAAAAAACCATCTTCCTGGAACCCTTTAATTGATGGACATATTGAATCAGTTCATTGACCAGGGCCCTTAACATGATGTGTTAGAATGTCAAGCGTGGGAGCGAGAAAGTGGGATGGAGCTATATACCCTATAAAGCTCCATCCCTTTAACAGTTCACTTTAGGTCGTCAAATGGATCGCGTTCAGAGTCCGTAGTAGGGCCTCAGGCCTTCAAGTTCAATAGGTACAAGGCATTCAAGAGATAAACCCTATATCTTGATTGTTACCATTTCTCGAAACTGTGCGTCATAAATTGATTGGAATTGAAAAGCTGTGTAGACTTGAAACTTGGCAATTTCGTAGGTTTAAACTGACATAGTTATACTAGGTACCTACTACGCAATACCTATTTAGAAACTAAGTATTGATATGTAATAATCGTTTAATTTTCTTAATATAAATAAGTAAACCTCCCACTCCCTTCCATAGAGAGGAACCCAATAGTCTGACTCTGCTGGCCATCACCATAACATCATCATCATCATTTCAGCTGAAAGACGTCCACTTTTGGGCAAAGGCCTTCCACAATTATCGCTATGAAGACCGGTCCTGTACGTCTCGCATCCATCAGATTCCCGCGATCCATTATAATTTGATGATATATTTTTTTAATGATATAAACTAGAGCTTGACTACGATCCCACTTGATTAATTTTAAAGCTTATAAAGGCCAATAGAACTATAGTTTTCCTTTATAAAAGCAACCCACATTCAATGCTTTTAGTTTTATCTCAGAATTCAAGGAAATACCTACAGGGAAGTTACAGAGTAAGGATGTTATGGAGCACTGTAACCGTAACCAAAACTCTCGGATATCGAAAATAAATAAAAAATCCGAATCCGATATAAAAGTTTCGGATGAGAGCGGAGTCTAAATGACAGGTTTTTGTTTGTTTTGCTCGGCTAAACAAATGATAATCATACAAAGTCAAAACTTGCTAACTGTATTTTACTTTTATAATTTTAAAATTCTACGGATACGTAACTAAAACTAGCGAATAATCCGAAATAATTTCATATCCGCAACGGTATCCGAAATTGTTAAAACCGAATTAGTTCTACTCATTAAGTGGGGTTTTGTAAGTTACGTTATTTTTAATTTTTTTTTATCATCCTTTGCTAATACAGTGTTTTTTCTTCCAAACACAATTTATCTTTTAATTATAGATATTTTAATTGTAAGATATTATTTATTGCATTAAATTAATTAATTAGGTATTAAAAATCTTTCTTTTTATTCATTTAATTTGTTATTGTTAATACAATGTCAAAAAATGACAATGATAACTAGTTAATTCAAATGTGGAATAGAAATTAAAAAAAAAAATGCATGAAATAAATTAGTGATTAAGAAAATTTTCTAGATTGAATTTATCATTTTGTATGTTGGCTACTTACCTCTCCACACCTATATCTATATCCGTATCCAAATCCGTGTCAAAATGTCACATCCCTTATATAGATTTCTATTTAAAGACGTGGAGTGGGATGCAATAGGTGCGAATGAAAATGGACAGCTGAACGGAGTTTCTTTATAAAGTGGTTTCGAAAATGATTAAAGAATTAAATTATAGGAAGAAAGTTTGCAGTAAGCGGTTGAAATTAAACTTTCTTAGTTGCTGAAGAAGTTGTATAAGACTTATAATATTTACTTTTAATTAAGTAAAGTGGAGCAGTTGTGGACTACTGATAACGACTCCGGGTTATGGATTGTACGTCGTATGTTCAAATCTAGTCAGGCACTTTGTAAAATTTATTTCATCACCACTGCTCTCAAAACGGTGAGAAAATTGTCGTGAGGAAACTACCATGCCCTAGAACCGAAAATTTGCAGATATCACGTCGTCACCGACAATTTGCGGTTGTGGCAGAAAGCCATATTTTGTTCCCTAGTATTTATGATAATATCGTTCTAATAATGTTAAGACTTAATGTTATTCATAAAACTACTGATCTATTAAAATAGGCACTTTTGAAATATTGTCATAATACTTATTAATTAATAAAGAAAACACGCCTTCTTCCTTGAAATGTTTGATGTGGCATCCACCAAACCGCACTGGGCTTGCGGGATGGATTACGGTCAAATCCCTTTCCTAGAGAGGAGGCCTGACTTCTAGTAAAGTCGTTAAAAAATAAAAGGGCCGTTTTGACATTTGAGAAATACCCTTTAATGTAACTTGGAAGGAAACTGAAAGAAACAATAAAATAATAATTAATTACATAAAGTGTTTTAAAAACTCGATCCATTTTTTTGGCACATAAAATAATATGATGAAATATATTGCGAGTATTCTTTTTACGTATTTAAGTATTCGTTTTGACAGTTGTCAAAACTGGCCTTTTATTTCTTGTCAACTTTTGTGGTAACATTGTAACTCTGACTGTGCGTATGATTATAATAAAATAGCTACTGTAAGTCTTACACAACAAGTAAGTAATTAATAAGTACAGTAACAGATGAAGGTATGTTTTTTATACGTGGTTTTTTTTTTCTGGTGGGAAAATCATCTAATGACAAATCCCGCTTGTGGGCAGAGCGGGAGATAGTGTCAGACTTTTACTGACTAAAAACCTACTCCTGTTGCTTCATGCCTTCATGCCCTTGGCCCCAGTAGGTTTCGACCCTGCTGGGCCCCTACGGTTGCTGACATTTCCTTGAGGCGCGCGTGGAATAAGTACAGTAAGAGAAACTACACTAATTTGACCTTACAATATCCCCAAGAAATCAATTTGCGAATAATTAAACTATTATTACTATTTTACTCGACAAAATCTCGCCAAAAACTTATAGGTATTATAATATTTTAATTGATATTGTGATACAGAGTGTTGGCCTATTCTGAGTGTTCCAGGAAATCCTCTAACAATCTTTTTTAATAAATCGCAGCATGGCCTCTTATATGGCGGACCATTATAGGGTGAGGGCCAAGTGAGTTTACTGGATATGATAAGAATATGATCCGTCGTCCTAGTGACCGAGACGGTTGATCTAGCGACTCTTGGGGAAGGCTTATGTCTAACAGTGTCTTTCTACTGAGATGGTGATGGTAATGACGATCCAAGGAATCATCTTGAGTAGGAGGTTTTTATAATTTTTTAGTTAGGTTTCCCGCAAGGTTGACCGATGACTTAGTGAGGGTCGCAGGAACCCGATAGTTTTGAGACGCTTGGGGGAAGCTTATGTCCAACAGTGGATGTCTTTCGGCTGAAATCATGATGGTGATGATGAATTATAGTTAAATATTTTTTAAATTTGTATTTAGTATGTACTTGTAGCAATCCGCACATATTATAAAACAAAGTATCTCATCGCGTCTGTCTGTCTGTTCGCGAAAAACTCAGAAATTACTGAACGGATTTTCTTGCAGTTTCACCAATAGACAGAGAGATTCATGAAGAAGGTTAAAATGCATATTATAGTAGAGTCGAGAATATCAAAGATTTTTAACATCCATGTGACGCTGGGGCGTGTAGTTAGTTGTTAGTTAAATATCAACATCAAAATAATAGAAAAATTTTCACTTAATGTCTCTGTCTTACAATTCTCTCTAAGCATCTTCATTTCAGCTGAAAGACGTCCACTGTTGGACATAGGCCTGCCCCAAGTGACGCCATAACGACCGCTCCTTTGAATCTCGCATCCATCGGATTCCCGTGACCCCTCACCAGCAATTTTATCTTATTTTGGACAAAAGCAAAAGCAAGTTATGTGGTAAAATATTACAGAAATACTAGCAATAAAAAGTTAGTACGTTTTGAAGCAATAAGCACGACTCGGTAGTTAGTCGACTTAAACTAATAACGTCGGCCACAACAGCTGAGACTCTAGTATATAATATATCTAATATATAGGCATATTAAGTACATGTAACTACGCCTACTCTTGAATCATATTCTTCTTGTGTTGAATTCATATTGCCTAAGTGATTGGTAGAGTAATATCTAACTAAGGCTTCATAATAGAAGATTATGTGACTAGGGGATAAAGCATTGTTTTTAAGTCGCAAGCGGGATGTTGAAATTCGAATGAGACGAAGGTTACTAAGTTTTAAAAAGTGAGGGACCTATGTAATTAACTCCCGAGTACTTCAAGGGAGTTTATATAGAAACCTGAGTGAAGTGAGGAAATCAAAGCACCCGTGTTGGATACTCTACTTTTTATACCTTCTGTGAGATAATTAAAAGACAATATACTGAAACAATTAATTTATTATAGAAATATAAGTATTATTTATAAGTTAACATTAACTTGTATTTAACAAGTTAATGTTAACTATAATAGTAAATTTAATATTTTTTACACGACATGTTTTGAGATTTGAAACAAACAAAACTCATTACTAAATTGAACTATAGTTTTAATTTTCTGTAACTCCCTCTATTTTAATAATTTTTTTTGGACTCTCAACAATAATTCCACAATTTTATTCTTTTTTCTTGGTTCATGGCCAGTTCGATTTTTGAATAAATTCGTTTAATGCACGTACAAGTAATTATCTTAATAAGTTTTATTTTTCACATGTTTTTGACGAACCAAATTTAAATCACATTATTCCCTTGGAAACGCCCATGCCTAGTATATCAGATCCTTAGGGACAGAATGACTTACTTTAGATGAGGGTTGGTGGAAAAGGTTTTTTTTTAATTATTGTTACTTTTTTATTTATTTTGTATTCGAAGTCAGACAGTCTCTGTCTGACTGTGGGACTGTAAATATTTTTCTTTATATTAAAAAAAAAATTTGGTATATTAAATTTTGTTTCATTTCGAAGTCGATAAACAATGACACATAAAAAGGTTTGACACCCCCTTAAGCCGATTTAGATAAGTATTTGTGTCCTTTTAACCTTTAACACCCCCTAAATCATTTTATAAGGGTAGTTATGGATTTTGGTGGTATGCAGAACAGAGTGTAAAGTCCTGCAAACCTCCGTTGAAAAGGGAGGATCCTCCGACCAGACGGGTGTTATGTCTGATAGGCAACTGCCCAATAGATGATTTCGGGTTGTCGTATATATTGAAATAGCGCGGAGAACTTTAATTGCGCGATGCAAGATTAGTTCTTATGTGACGCAATAGATGTCGCTACATTATAAAGAAGAATAATGAAAACTATTTTTGTTTACTTAGGTTACTACTTGTGAATAGTTTTTAGTGTATTGGCCCAAGGAATAAAATTTTACATACAAAAGAATTTCCCTCTTTTCACCCACATAAAAGTTGATTTTTATAAAAACCCTTTTTAGTACTCGCCTACACTATAAAAGGAAGCTTCATGGAAAATTTCAGGTTCCTATGCTCAGTAGTTTCAGCTGTACGTATATCATTCAGACAGTTTCTTCTTTTATATTTTTATTAATTTCAGGTTGGTACTTAGTTATAAATTCTTCACAGACTTGCATGACTAAACATCTGGACATGTCATAGTATTGCTCCAAAATTCCTTATTAAAATTCCTAAGAAGCCATTCAATTTTATGAACGAGCACAAAAATTTAAATAAAACTCGCAATAAAAACGCGAATTTTTACGATATAGTCTAAACACAAATGTATTAAGTTAATGATCCTTTCAGCTGTCATAATTTTATGTATGCAGTCGTTAATATAGTTGAAAATGCAGTTTATTTTACTTTTATTACAGTGTCACGTAATAAAATGATTGCTATTGCCGTTATCACCGCCCAACGGAAGATTGTTTTACTTGGAACAATGCCATAACGGCGTAAGGAAGTACAATGTATAAATACATTTTGCATGCCACTTAGCAGTCTGTATAATATATCATAGCCGAGACAGCCGCGAGTTATGCCCTGTGGCAATAGATTCACAAAGAATAAGGCTACGACGACCTTTTTGAATTTAAAAGTTTTAACGCTTGCTAATGCGAAGTTCCTTGTTTTGTTTACATACACAGTATGCTGTATGAACTTTATTTTAAACTACGACTTCCTTTTTATGTGTATTTTTAATTCCTGTGAAAGCTAGTTGTTATGAATTGTTGTCAAAAATATTCTTGTAAACATCGGGTTATTCTAACAGATTACTTAAATATTTTAAAGGCTAAATCCTGATTTACTTCAACTACCAAACCGTTTTTTAAGTGGGAAATCGTCCAATGATATCTTTCGCCCTTGGGCGGAGCGGGAGGGCTTGTCAGACTCTTATTGACTAAAACCTACTCGTAGTCGTTCGCAGAAGGAGGCGATCGCCTGCCACTCCTCCTCGTTTCGGATCATGGCCTAATTGCCCTAAATGCAGAAAATTTCAAAATGCAAAAAAATACGTCCCGCGTGCGTATTCCACGTATTACAATAAATACTTGTATGAAATGGACATTTGCGGGGGTTACGCCTGTGGGGCAATCCCGCATGCATGAACAAAACCGCACTATATTAAAAACACCCTAAGAATTTTATTGTAGCATTGACTACCTCAGTGAAACTGAGAATGCTGAATAGCTAATATAATATTTTACATCCGCGTTCTAATAGAATTCAAAGTAACTCTAAATACTGCCAAAAAAATACTAAATACTTTCTAAACTGTAAATTTAGAATTTTTCAACCTCTCTAAATGCAAAAGAAAATTAAAAAAAAAACACTTAAGCACAAATGGTGATTTTTTTAATAAATAAACAAGACTCAAGTGTTAGGTAAATTATAAAATCCGCCTTTGAATGATCCAAAGCCGAAAATTTTCATTTTGCCGTATGAAAACAAGACACAAAAGCTCCCTAATTCAACGAACACCACAATATTTTCTTAAACAAGATGCAGCACCTCGCCTGTTACCCACCCAACACTTTCTCCGTAACCGATCAAGCGATCTCCGGTGACATTACCCTTAATGAATCGCCATCGAGTCTCCTGCTGACGTCACAACACTAGAGGTGGGACATAATGCACCGTGGAAATAATATTAAGTCGCCGTGTTGGCGGGACGTGATCTCTGCTGTGCACAGTTGCGCCGGATTGCGCAAACGTGTACACTATTAGTAAAACGCAATGACTGCAGTTTAAGTTGGGAAATATTCGTCGTGCACTCCTATTATAACAAAACCTGTAGGGTATTTCTTTTTTAAGGTGTAAATTCATCCAATGACTTCTTTCTCTCTAGGGTGGGGCGCGAGGGCTTGTCTGACTTTTACTGACTAAATTCACACCTGTCTTTCAGTTGCCCTTTGCGTTCTAGGACTACAGGTTTCCTATTCAGAAATTCCCCGGGGCCTAACTGGCAACAGCTCTACTGAGCCCCTACGGTTTTGCTGACATCTTTTGGAGGCGAACATGGAACACGCGCCGTCGACGACTTGGGCTCGGTAAGCACGGTTACCGGATGGCCGGACGACGAGCTAATCATTGCTGGTCGTCCATAAGCCCACGTCTACGATGGTCGGTAGTCTTCCTGTAATTCCTGATGCCTGGGGCGTCTGTGGTTTTAGGCCTGTAGTTTCATTGAAGCGAAAGGGAGTTTTATACTTTAAGTAAATTAAACCCACGCCTGTTTCATCCGCGGTAACTGTTCCGAACAATCTCACAACTTCTGCAAGCATCCGCCCTAGCAAACCTAGCGGTGACTCTTTTAAACGATTGAAGTCGCATTTTAAAGATTATTTTTTAAATAATAATAATAAATTCTTTATTTGCGTAAAACATGGTATTAAATGGTGTTACATAGAATTGGAATGATACAAACATGTTTAGCTATTTTATTTTATAGCATGCAAAATTTTAAAGTTTTATGAAAGTATTATTAAGGTACATAGTTACAAGCAAAATGTTGGGAGGAAATGGATCAACATTTCTTATCCATAAATTCTTTTAAATTGTAAAAACTGAATTCATTTAACCACTTGTGCAATTTAATTTTCAACGATCTTAGACTTAATGTTTTGAAGTGGCTTGGAATATGGTTATAAATACGTACACGCATTGCACGCATTGCGTTGACTGTCCTGTTGGTCTAGTGGTTCACTAACCACTAGACCAATAGACCCCACTGAAGTCTGCTGTCATCAGTGCTGTCATAGCAGTCAGGGCCACTGCCCTGACTGCTATGCTGGAGGTCGTGGGTTCGATTTCCACCCAGGACAAATGTATGTGTTATGAGCACGATCATTTGTTCTGAGTCTGGGTGTAATTTATCTATTCTTATATATCAGAAGCGTATTTAACTTTTTAAAAAGAAAACTCAGAACAACCTACAAGTATTTTATTAATTTAAAATGACAAACAATTAAAAACTGTTACACCAATACAATTCAAAATTATGAAGCCTAAAACACGTCCGTCGCATCCGAGCTCCCGAGCAAAAGTGGCAGAGGCAAGTCCACACACTACTCATGGTGTGTTGCCCCCTCTACTTGACAGTGTCATCGCTGTTCCGTATCTCATCGCCTTCTCAGCTGTCAAATCCTCTAAGACTTGACAGCGTCATCACTGCCACGTGATGTCATCGCCTTCTTAGCTGTCAAATTCTCTAAGACTATAATATGTATGTATTTAGAAATATATAAGTATGTTTGGTGATGATTTAGTCGAACTTATCGACTGTCGACTTTATTATTTAGACCCTTGAAGGTATGATGACGATACAATATATAAAAATATATTCACAGATTCCACCAGGGCATTATAGACGGGGACCTGTATAGCCTTTTACTATGCAATAACTTTTCAATGCTGACCAACTATCTAACTTACCTATGACACACAATATTCCCCAGGCAGCCTAATGCAACCCTTGCTAAACTGATGCTAAACAACAACAAACTTACCTACCCCCTCAGAGGTCAAAGGGGTGAGGGTAATGAATGTTTTCTATCCAGCAAGCTATGTCTAGTTGAACACGACCGGCAGTACGTTGGGTCGTTTACAGGGTGATCCATATTGTCGGCTCTGATAATGGCGACCGTTTTACAGTGTCGTGGCTTTGTCGCGTGTCTACACTCACCCTAACGCACGTTTTATAGATGTGTTTGTTGTTTTTTTTAATTATAATTAGCGCTAGTCTATTTGTTTGTCTTTTGATAGAAAAGAAACCCTTCTTTTTGACCATCAGGACGAGAGAAGTTATATGAATAGAATAGAATAGAATAAACTTTATTGTACACCAAAATAGTAACAAAAACTTTTACATTAACTTAAATCTATGGGTACAAAGGCGGTCTTATCGCTGACAGCGATATCTACCAGACAACCTTAGGGTGGAATGTAAGAATTTGAAATAGAAACAAAGGGGGGTAGTTTGCGGTGTACAGCAAATTAATAATGTAAATATTAAATTTAAATTATATACTAGACTATACATAGAAATAATATAGCTGTTACATATAAAAGACAATATATAAATATTATATATATACATATATATATTATAAGTTACACAATTTCATACAAAGATATGGAAAAAGAAAAGAACAATAACAGAACAAAACAGTAGAGGCAGGATAGCAATTAGAGTGAAAGGAAATGATTTTTAACCAGTTTATATGACACGTCCTCTCACTCCAATCATGAAGTGAGAGGACGTGTCAAATTTTTATTGACTTAAACGCACCTATTTGCTCTGTCAGTTGTCCTTTACATTACAAAGTCACTGTAAGTCTTTCGAATATTTTCGTAAATCAGAAAAGACGAAAATTCTATGGTTATGTGGACAAAAAGAGTGTCTAATTAAATGAGAACCTATAGAAAAATTATACATGTAGCGACATCTATCGCGTCACATAAGAACTAATCCTGAATCGCGCAATCAAAGTTCTCCGCGCGCTTAGAACATATAGAACAGCCCGAAATCATCTATCGGGCAGCTGCCCACCAGACATAACATCCCGTCTGGTTGGAGGATCCTCCCTTTTCAACGGAGGTTTGCGGTACTTTACTCTCTGTTCCGCCTACTCCAAACTGGTGACCCTCGACAAAGAACGTCAGCGCAGCCTTCGTGCAGCTTCTACCTCGTGACGTCATCATCACTTCCTCAAGCTTTCGAGCAGCGAGCCACACAGCCAGCACCCACGGCTATAAAGGGTATCCTGACCACCAGCATGCCTACCTGGTCATACCTGGTCACCACCCTCAGCCTCATCAGCGACCTTGGCGACACACACTGCACCTTCGGCCAGTCACATGAAGAGCAACGAAGAACCGCTCCTGGTCGACGCAAGCAGTCATGCCGATACGTCGCACAGCACCGCTCCGACTCTCTGGAGCCAGCAGCACTACTCCGACTCACTGGAGCCAGCAGCACTACTCCGACCCACTGGAGCCTGCAGCATCATCCCGACTCACTGGGACATCATCACCCCGACTCACTGGGGCATCATCCCGACTCACTGGGATAGCACCACCCCGACTCACTGGGGCATCACCGCAGACAGTTCCGACTCACCGAGAACTATGCGGCATTCGGTTCCGACCCACTGGAACCAACCTACCAATGGCCTGGCACGCATCAAGAAGCATCAAGAACCATCGATCTCCGATCTCCGGAGGGGAGTGATGTAGCGACATCTATCGCGTCACATAAGAACTAATCCTGAATCGCGCAATCAAAGTTCTCCGCGCGATTAGAACATATAGAACAGCCCGAAATCATCTATCGGGCAGTTGCAGCCCACCAGACATAACATCCCGTCTGGTCGGAGGATCCTCCCTTTTCAACGGAGGTTTGCGGGACTTTACTCTCTGTTCCGCCTACCTCTAAATACATATTTCTTATACACTACATGAACAACGATGTAATTTTTCCATTTGATATTTAATCACACCTTCTATTCCCATCAATCTTGAATTTTGAAAGATCCTTAGTGCATATCTTTGTAATAATATAGGGAAATGCTGTGCAAGACTTCATGTTTGTATTTCCAGCCCATATTGTCTGTGCGTTCATATCTGTTCGTGAAATTGGTGAGGTAGGAATATCCAGTAGGGAAATTGCGTGTATTTTTTATCATAAATAAAATATTTACATCTAGTAAACAAATATGAATGAATTCTAAATATATCTTCTTCAATGACAAAAACTTTAGAAGTGGTAATTTACAAAGAGGAGTCCAACATTGTCAGACAAGAATTCTGATATCAAAGTACACGCGCCACACTTTTGCGTAAACCACAGATATCTTTGCTAAAAGTTGTTATACCTCCTTTGCTTTCCGATCGATTTTGATTTTGTTTTCACAGTAAGTTTTCTATTATTGGATTTTTATTGATAGCCTGATTATGTCATAATAGTACACTATGATAAAAGTGTACAATTTTGGTGATTACCACTGAGGCGAAATTTAGAGATCTTAAGAAAGCCGAGGACGGTAATCACCAATATTCACGTGTATCATACAACGTTTTTCAAAACACTTGTGAAGAAAAATAATAAATCAACAACAAAACTAGTAAAAGTGTTTTTTTTTTGTGATATGGCGGTAAAAAATTTCATCTGTTTTGTTCTTTTGTTCACTCCATTTGAGCAAGCTTAAATAAAATAAATAACCTAATATGAAATTGAGTTTTTTGCGGGATTTCTTTGAATGAAGTTCAGTGGCCGTTTTAATTGTAATTTAAAATTGGTGTAGTTTTGTATTTCAAGTGTCTTCGCAACTGAACAATATGTGGAATCATTGAAATTGGTGCGATCTCGGTAAAATGGAGCTGAGGATTTAATTGTAGTGTTGATTATCTCAGCGAAGTTGGCCGAGCAGGTTGACTTGATACATATGCTGCCAAAAACTACAAAAAACGTAAGGATGTATACGTCAATTTTCTAATGGTAAACTAATTAACTATTCATTAGAAGACATTTATTAAAGAACTTAGTAACCAAGCCAAAATAATTTTAAAAAAAAAATCGTATTTCAAAATTTGTTTTGAGAACAGAGGTTAAAAAAAGGTTTCATCTACATTATCGCAGTAGTGCATAATGGTAATCAAAAAGTCACAGTTTGGTTACAAGTACCATTATATACCTAAGGCAAGTGCAATAAGAGTCACTTTCTGAGCAAGTGCATTGAAAAACGTCGTATGACACACGTGAGTAATTAATGATTACCGTTCTTGGCTCTCTTAAGACCCTCGCCACGGCTCGGGTCGAAATACCGCCTCGACAGTAATCA
The DNA here is from genome assembly GCA_949316375.1 of Mythimna vitellina. NCBI lineage: Eukaryota > Metazoa > Arthropoda > Insecta > Lepidoptera > Noctuidae > Mythimna > Mythimna vitellina. The sequence goes on along the minus strand of OX438691.1, from coordinate 10,940,127 downwards.
CTAACATTACACACTTATATCATAAGGTACTATTTCATGACAATTCCCAAATAGTGAATCCACTATTTGACGTCATCCTACTGAATGAGATTAATTACTTGTAACTCATTCATTTTCGTGTCTCGTTTATTATTATCAAAACACTGATTCGTTCAAAGTTTTTAAATTCCACATTCGTCTCTACGAACACTTCTGCTAGACTTAGTACAAGTATTCTTTGATTTTTTTATTATTACTGATAGGCTCGCGTTTGAACACTATCTCACCTAATCATAAGCGATGATGTGGCCGACGATGGAGCACGCTTGCCTAGAAGTAACCTATTCACTCTTGACTTAAGAACCCATAGGTTGTAGCTATCAGGAAACATAGACTCCGGCAGGGAATTCCACTCTTTAGCTGTACGCACAATGAATGTGTTCCCAAAACGCTACATCCTCTCGCTCAGTTTTATGACACACTGGGCAACATTTCCTTGCACAGAAAACCAGATAACAGTAGTTTAATGGTACCTATTGATTCACGGATCCGTTCAGCAGTGATCCTTTTGTGCTGTGCTAGTTGCTATTTCGGTATTTCAACTGCACAGAACATGTAGGTCGCATGCGTTCAACGATCTGTATGTAGGCACAAGAGGTCCATCGAAATTGTGTGCCGTCAAAAGACAGACACTAAGCCTCAACATATCTTTGATACAGCAAAATACGGCTCAGTTTGAGCCAAAGGACTTAGGAATCTGCCTGTGTTTATTTTTGTACAATATTTTGTACTACAAATGTCGAAAAATAAATCTTTTTCTGAAAATAGCGTCAAAATTGGTTATTAAATGAAACAGTAATTGGCATTCTAAATATTGGATTAAGGAAGAGTGGGGGCGTGGTAGGAATATCTCACTATCTATTTTGAGCACAATTATTCTGTCATTTGACGGTTTGCATTTCCACCAGATTTGAATGGTTTCTAACTTGATTGTTTTTTTTTTTTAATTATTGAACGAATTTGAAAATTTCTTTCTAATAAAAGAAAACCGGGCCCGTGCGAGTTGAACTCGCGCACTGAGGTTTCCGTACAAACTTACTCATGAAAACAGTTCGATTCCCGAATTAAGTTACAAACAAAAAAAAAAAATTTTTTTTTTTTCGAAACAAAAAAAAAGTTTTTTTTGTTGTTATTTTCAGATTTTCACCCATACTTGTGCTATGAGACCTTGCTTCATGCCAAATTTCAGGATTCTAGGTCAACGGGAAGTACCCTATGAATTTCCTTGAGAGTCGAAATACGCGTTTAGTGCGACATAAACGGCCGTATCTTTTTTTTCGTAAACTCAGAAGCTGATTTTTTTAAAGCTTCAAGGGACTGCAGGCTTAAGTAAATAATTTTATTTTCAACTCGATACCTCCACGCGTTCCCGAGAAAAGGGTCTTGACAGACAGACAGACAGACAGACGGGTGGACAACAAAGTGATCCTTTATGGGTTCCGTTTTTCCTTTTGAGGTACAGAACACTAAAAATTAAGTTAAGTACCCAATTCTACCAGTAGCTTCGTTGTAGGAAATCAGGTCCCTCTTACAAAGTTACTCAGGCACGATTAGGTCGAAACTTAGAAAAAGTAGCTTGCGGTTAAGATTTGACCTGTCACGTCCGAAGCTAAGTGCAGCCGTTTGCTTAAAATTACAATGTAGGTAACTACTTTAGAAAAAGTAAACTTTAGTTCTGAAACTACTGACTCCAATAATAATCTATAAATGACATTTTTTTTCCACAACTATCACACCACGCCGTCTAGTCCCAAGCTAAGCAGAGCTTGTGTTATGAGTACTAGACAACTGATAAACATACTTATGTATTTCTAAATACATACATATTATAGATAAATTACACCCAGACACAGAACGAATGATTGTGCTCATCACACAAACATTTGTCCTGGGTGGAAATCGAACCCACGACCTCTGGCATAGCAGTCAGGGCCACTAACCACTAGACCAACAGGCCAGTCAAAAGCACTTTAAAGTGCTTACGTTTATTAGTTAAAATTATCCATAGTCAGGATAAGTTGGGTTTTGAGGCAATAATTTCACTAAGCTCAGTAAAGTAAGTACCTTGACTTAATAATGCACCTAGACACTATGACGTATTACTATTTTACAGGCGAAATTTAGAGAATCTGTGTATGTGTGTTACTTCTTCACGCTCGACCTGCTGATCGGATTTCGGTAAAACTCGGTACATAGATAGACCGTTTCTTGGACTAGCACATAAGATACTTTTTTTTCGGGAGTATGTTCTTTTGGGATAATATTTACTTATAAATAAAGGCGATGCTTTGTGATTGCGTGTTGGATTTCTAACCCGCTCGAAATATTACTGACAAAGAGTTAGGTATTATATTTTCGCTGCTTGAGGTGGCTCCACCGCCACGGTGGCGGCACCAACACAGCACGATGAGCTTGGAACAATGTACACCAGTAACATCTCATGCTAAAGATCTAACCATTGCTTGCTAGAGCTGCAGAATTGTTCGAGTGTGGAAGAGTTAATGTGGCCCTGAAATTCAAAGGGCAATTAAAGACAAACTGGTAGGTTGTAGTCGTCGTCGTATAGTCTCGCTCCAGCCGGAGCGGGGGAATTAGTTGATGATTTCCCACCTCATAAAAAAGCCTATCTATTTTGAAAAAAGCATTAAGCCATTATGTAACATAGAGATTTTTATACAAAACAGATTTAGACCAAAAGCAGTCGTAACAGATGTGAAATAATTGGCAAGCTAAAAATAAGTACGTTCTATAATTAACCTTTTGTTATAATCGAGGTACAAGAAAGTGCGGCTCTTTATTTCTGTTGTTTGAGTTAACTGGGCCATACTACCCTCGCCGGTGTTGAGTACAATTTCGGTAGTCTTAAGCGGGAACTTTTTATTAATACCCTATTCATTTCAAAGAGAAACTTTTATTAAGAAATATTGTTCGAGCTTGCGATATTAATAGAAGCTGCTCTATTTATAAGAGTAATCTAGTCATAAGATAAGCCTCGTATTGATATAAAGCCTCCTTCTTGTCTTTATGGCCGTAAAAGGCTAAGTTATTATGAAGAGAGGATGAGCAACGATGTTGTCTTATGTGCGTGTGGGCGACTAACATTGTACTTCAGTCTCTAGATGATGCAATGGGTAATGTATCATCTATAATTGACAAAAAATCAAGGCATTGACAATCCAAAAGTCTCTTTTATTTAAACTTTCAAGAATTTTTTTTATTGCTAGAGCTAATTACTTGCGAAGATCCACCTCAGTTGGCTCCCAGACTAACCGAATGCGGCTGAATATCTACCTGTATTGTACTTAGAGCAACTGCCTATCCGAAGTATCTGATCTCCACAACAAGTAACACCGGTACCCTTTGGCAAGACTTGTGTAAGATTTCCTGGCTTCCGAAATTATCTACCGAAGATGTGGTCCGATGATGGAACGGACTTGGTGGAATTAAATTGTGCAATTCTAACGCACACTCCCCGAAATGTAATCGACAGAAAACCGACAGGCCAGCAACTTGACGTCGATGCTCAAGGCTTCAAAAGTTAATATAAAATCTATAATAATAATTAATAATGTTCTAAAAATGCGGTCTTCAGTAGGGGTCGCCGCACAAGGACCACCAGCCACAACCACAAAACGTATCCACCATCGGCATATTGCCTTTAGGTTTCATACATTTTATACGGATTAGCCGCACACGGTTGACGCTGGTGGCCGCCAATACAAATCACCACTTCTCGCTTCTTGTGGCCCGAACTGGCCACTTTCTTCGACAGAGTTCATTATGATACTGCGCGCATAGGTTAAAAAAAAGTAGCAGCCACCGGCCACAAGTGGCTATCGCGCGCTTCAGCTTTCTTCGTGGCCGCTTAAAGCTTCTCGTGGCGGTGTTTGTGGCTGTGGGTTGTGGCCCATGTACGGCGACACTAAATACATTCTTCGTTATTAAATTGCCAAGTTCTGAAAGTAAAAGAAAATTGTACAAAAATGGTCCGTGTTAGAATGTAACGTTTTTATACAAATTACATCGATTTGGGCGCACTGCGGGTACATCACAATGACCTGAACTCACAGACTTCAGCGAACTCACCAACTTATGTGCAAAACGAAAACAGAAGTCCAACCAGTTTTTTAATTTAACAAGTTTTCAATGAAAATCATTTTTTCATAACAAGCTTTTATAGCGCGGTATATACCTATATAATTAATAGTCATCAAGATCATTCCAAAAAGCTGAAACACGATAGGGTTATGAGTTCCTATGCCCACCTTCCAGTTCTATCATCAGATCAGCTCCATGTCATAATAATTTTGCATTGTCATCTGATTTACACATGCATATAAAATTTTTGCTCAATCGGTAACCAGAAAGTGGATTAAATTTAATTTGCAAGATTTGAATACAGACATACAAACATAGGAACAGGTGAAACTAAATAAAAAGCTTGTAAAAAGCATAAACAGGTCTAGTCAGAGATTGAAGGTTGTAAGCAGCTTAAAGTGAACTTTAGGCCTACCGTTCACGGACATGTAGCTTCATAGACGTGAACACTACGTCACGACGTTGCCGCTTCGTCGACAGAATTTCATAGTTTTGTACGTAATCTGTGAGCAAACATAAACCAGCGTATGATGACGAATACGCGTCTATGAAACTACGCGTCCATGGACAGTTGGCTTTACTTGTACATCATTACTTACTGGCATCTAACGGATACACTTGTGCTAAGAGCTTAAAAAGGAAATACACTTTCATTGTTTCAGTGTTCTAAACCTATCTTCATATTATTGCCTTTCTATTGTAACTGGTTTGGAGTTTTTGGATGAAATCTAAGAAAGCTCGCTTTATTTTATGCAATATTATAATGTATAGGGACTTAAAACTGCTAATGAATGGGATGTCTATTTTTGTTGTCACTTTCGCGTGAGAAATTTTATCTCACGAATAACTTTTCTTCTCAGGGCGACTATAAGACAAAAATTCCAAAACGAAAGCTATTAAACCAAGAACACTGAGTGCTTTTGTCAGAAGATTGTTATAGGTATGACGTCATTGATATTGCTTGCCTTTTGAAATGCATAGTTTCTACCTCTGTGGTTTCTACTCTCTCTTGAACTCTTAATAAGAAAAAACTTTTCTTTTATTAGCTTTCATGGTTATAAGTACTGCGATATTACAGAAAATAAAAAAAAACACAAAGAAACCAATAAATACCTAATTTCGAAAAAAGAATAACGTACCTTAAATATAAAGTTTATTTGAACTTATAATTCCAAGTCAATCCAAAGATATAACAGTTCAAAGCAACACGTTTTAAAAAAACTAAAATTTCATAGGTCCTATGAAACTAATATGTAAAAAATAAGTATGTGGGTAGAAACAATAAATTTTTGTGTTTCAGTATTTCATATCTTATCTTTATTCTTTTTTTGTAAATTAAGGCTGGCCCGCAATGGCTGAGGACCGACATGTGTAGAAAAGGGAGAAGGAGGCTTCTACCCAGCAGTGGGACATAAAAGACAAAAAATTGAATGGAAATGACAGGTGGGTACATGATATCATTTCGAACTCTACTGAAAAAAATGCGGAAAATAAATGCATTTGAAAATTTGCTTCACATTTTTACCTACACGTAATATAATTTATATAAAAATTCTAGATTCAAAAATATTAGTCTCTGTTCGTAACTAAACCTGAATTAGGAGTCTAGAACAATTAGTACAAAGCTAACCTACCTTATTAACCTTACCTAACGCGCCTCTAAGGGTGTTTTTTAATATCGTGCGGATTTTATCACGCATCTGGGTTTGCTCCGCATGCAGAAAATTCCAAAATGCAAAAAAACGCGTCCCGCGTGCGTATTCCACGCATTACAATAAATACTTGTATGAAATGGACATTTGCGGGGGTTACGCGTGCGGAGCAATCCCGCATGCGTGATCAAAACCGCACGATATTAAAAACACTCTTCTTCTTTTTTACGTGTCGATGACCAGTATTTGGCAACCTTTAAGGTTCTGTTATTGGCCTCGTATAGATCCTGAAAACTGCAGGTGGTTGTGCACGATGGACAGCACAGCTAATGACGCATGTTTTGTGCAGCGGCTCCATACTGGCAATGAAAAGCACCCTAAGAGATGTTAGCAAAACTGAAGGGGCCCAGCAGGCCTGCGAGATTGTTGTAAAGAGTAACCGTGGCCATACACAAACACACACTAGCTGCTAGAACACAAAGGGCAATTGAAGGAACACAGGTGAAATTTAGTCAGTAAAAGTCTAATGCCGTCTCGCTCCTGACTGGGAGAAGGCATTTAATGATTTCCCACCTCAAGTGCGAGTCGGACTCGCGCACTGAGGATTCCGTACAAATTTGAAAGGTAAATTGCGGTTTATGATTTAAGACGTATTAAAAAAAAAACAACTTACTAGATCTCGTTCAAACCAATTTTCGGTGGAAGTTTTCATGGTAATGTACATTATATATTTTTTTAGTTTTGGGTGTGGACACATTTTACCACTTTGGAAGTGTCTCTCGCGCAAACTATTCAGTTTAGAAAAAAAAAAAAATTGAATCCTTAATATCAGCTTTGAAGACCTATCCATAGATACCCCACACGTATGGGTTGATGAAAAAAAAAAAATTTGAGTGTCAGTTCTAAGTATGGGGAAACCCCAAAATTTATTGTTTTTTTTTCTATTTTTGTGTGAAAATCTTAATGCGGTTCACAAGTATAGTTCTTATAGTTTCGGAAAAAAGTGGCTGTGACATACAGACATCCGTCTGTATGTCACAGCCACTTTTTTAAACAGACAGACATGACGAATCCATTAGGGTTCCATTTTTTGCCATCAAAACTACCTAACTAGAACATCGAAAATACCAAACAGTAATTAATAATTTAGAGACGTTAACAATATTTATGTTATTATTTATTGGTGTTTTGATGCTTCCTAGTTTATAGACGGCTACAAAATTCTAGTCACAGATAGACAGTAACTAAATTGGTATATTACTGTTTTTTATTATACGTATTTTATTATACTTTCTCAGTTTCCATTATATGTATGCAATAAATATTGTAGTTTTTTATTACATGTCTTGTTGTTTCTACACGGTAAATTGTGGCAAAACCGAGCTTTTTTTTTATATTCTCGATAGATTCGCGCTTGACCGCCATCGCACCTGATGGAAAGCAACGATGCGATCGACGATGGAACGTGCTTACCTAGAAGTAACCTATTCACTCTTGACTTAAAGATTTCCGGGTTATAGCGGTTGGGGCTTATGTTGTCCGCAACAAAAAACAATAGTCAATGGCTATTTAAAACAATTAATGAGATTTTATAGCAATATATAAAATCCAATCAGAGATCGCGGAATGCAATAAGGTCGCTTATTGTATCTGTTTCAGTTTTAAATTTTCTTTTTGTTCGTTTTAAATGGTGTGCAATAAAACTTAAAACAAAACTCTACGTCCCAGACCATTTTATTAACTTCCCACATACCAGCATGATATTTGATGATGTGGGAAGGTACGACATTGACCATTCAACTTGACATTTCTGTGATTGGTAGTCGCCAAGATAAGGGTACACAGACAAAGCATGTCTAAGATAGCCCACATCTACGGAGTAAGTGGGTACTCATAGTATGAAAATTATATGTCACCGTATAATTGCAAATACCGTCAGTTTATAATAAATCACATAAAATTGTATACTCTTTATTTTTAATAATACGCTCTCATGCATTAATATGTTTTTTTTATGTACTTTTTAGGGTTCCGTACTTCAAAAGGAAAAAATGGAACCCATAAATTCCTACAAAGGATCACTTTGTTGTCCGTCCGTTTGTCTGTCTGTCTGTCTGGACCCTTTATCTGGGAAACGCGTGGAGGTATCGATTTAAAATTAAAACCATACACTAAGATCTATGGTCTCTTGAAGCTGTGAAAAATAAAACTTCTAAGTTAACGAAAAAAAATGATAGGGCAGCTTATGTCGCAAAAAACGTCCATTTTAACACTCTCAAAGGAATCAAAATTCATAGGGAGCATCGTGTTGACCCAGAATCATATAGTATAGATAAATATAAAAATCTGAAAACAGAAAATTTGTTGTTACGTCACAAATAAAACTTTTTGCGATTCGAAAAATCTTCGAGACTCCATTCGGGAATTGAACTATTCACATATTCGTAAGTAAGTTGTACGGAACACTCAGTGCGCGAGTCCGACTCGCCCTTGCCCAGTTTTTTTTTAAATTTTGTCTAGGACATTATTGATACACCGTGCCTCATCTCAGCATGTATAGCCGTTGATCCTGATGGTCATTCGTAGATCTTTGACAGTCATTACAGGGAGTCAGACGCCAGATCAATTTGACTATCAGTTTATCTAAGTTGTATCGTGTTGCGTAGAATATCCAGTAACTGGGTTGTGGAGGTCTGATAGGTAGTCGCTCCACGTAAAACATGGGTATTTAACCTCATCCAGTAGACTGAAAGATGACCCTGAGCTAGTTGGGAAAGAGGCTAGCTAGGGAGACGATGATGACGCTGTAAATGATTGAATTTGGATGAGATTTATTGTATTTGTAATTAATTATATAATCTATATATATAAAAGCGAAATGCCACTCACTGATTAATCACGAAGTCTCAGAAACTATAACACCTATAAACTTAAAGTTGGGCAGTTAGGTTCCTTATAGGGTGTAAACATCTGCTAAGAATGAATTTTACGAAACTCCGCCCCTAAGGGGGTCAAACGGGGGATGGAAGTTTGTATGGAGAAGTCGACTTTCACGCGGGAGAAGCCACTGGCAGAAGCTAGTCATAATATATAGAGAGTAAGACGCAGCGTTGGGAGGCTTCCAACAAGGTGGACCGACGACCTGGTGAAAGTCGCGGTAATACGAAGGATGCAGCGCTCACTGGACTGTTCGTTGTGGCAATACTTTGTGGAGCCCTATGTCTAACAGTGGACGTCTTTCGACTGAAATAATAATGATGCGGAGCAGTGGTGACCGAGTGGAACGGCCCCGACGGGTTCAAACTCAGCCAGGCGCATTATTTTGTGTAATTTATTTCATCACCACTGTTCTCAAAAGATGAAGGAAAACATTGTGAGAAAACCGGCATGTCCTAGAACCAAAAATTCGAAGACATGTGACATTCACCGACCCGCACTGGGCCCGCGTGGTGGATTAAGGCCCATTCCCTCTCCTAGAGAGGCCTGAGTCCCAGCAGTGGGAACATTAAAAGGCTGAATATGTTATATGCTATGCTATGATAATGATGTTACGGTATTTATACCGTACAAGTAATTGTCGAAATAGTTCCATCAATATTTCAAAAAGAAACTACACTATAAGCAAGTTAACTAACACAAAATAAAGCCAGCAACAATACAAATAATTATTAGCAACAACACTCAACTGTGGGTCTAATCTTCGCTATTTATTTTTTGAATAGCTGTAACGACGAGAATTACCTTTCGACTGGCCACTCATTGTTCTCTGCCGAGCCTCTTTTGTTTCATGATGGGTTTAGGAACACAATGAAAGTGAGGCGAAACGATATGAGAACAATGTGTAACACTCATTTTAATGATTCTTCTACGTAAATATGAGAAAATATTGGATAGGAAATTATGTTTTTCTAGTAAGCTAATGTGTTTTGATTTTTCTTTTGAATGATTGATCTGTAATAGATTTATTAGAAACTTGCGTAGGCAGTAGCTTCGCCCTGATGATAGTCGCAAAATATAACACAGGAATGTACTATATCTTTGTTAATTCTGAATTCCATTTTCTTCCAAATTTGTTCAGTCAACATCGGAACAAACGTACTTTTAGATGATTAATATTAGTAGGAATTAGGATATGATAAGATTGTTTTTCAGGAACAACGCTAAAATTATTTATTCAAACTTCATGCAACACAAACTTACCTACAAAGGTGGAATAAATGTCTTGGGCATTCCGTACCATTCAACCAAGAGCGGTGGAGATGTCTCTCCACCGCTGTGGTCAGGTCCCCAGAAAAAAAAAACATGGGTGCAAACGCATAAAAAAATTAAAAATAAACATACATATATATTTAATTTTAATCATGGATACATACATACATAATTTATATAAAGTATTAGAAAGAGGTTATTAGAAAATACTTTGTTACATCACTCCTTTTTATTTTTTTCTTGTAAGTAAGAATTTGTTTTGAAGACTACCTGTCAATATAAGCTCATCAGCCATGATACAGACAGCGGCACGAATCTTGAGCGCTCGGCAAAAGAGCGGGGATCGTTTTGCGCATCGTACAATATCGGCAAGCCAATCACTGTACAAGGATTTCACTCCCCGCCCCCGCATCTCTCTTCATACCGCTAAAGAGACCCGATATTTCACTTCTGCGTGCTTCTGCGCAAGTAGAACTGTAGAAGTCAGCGCTCAAGATCCGTGCCGGTATCTATACCTAGTGTAAAAATAATGTATATGCAAAAAATCCAATTTTATTTTTCAATTTTCCTGATTAACCTGTACTTCTGCCTACCCCGTCACAGTGCCTGTATGTACGGTTGGGAGTGCACGTGAGCTGCATACTTACAGCCTCAGCGCTCGTTTGAATTTCTTCAGCGTTTCACCCCCTATTAATAGCTCTTTGTCGAATACTATGGAAAGACTGCAAGATGTACTTGTGAAGGCTGAATACATTGTACACTCACTGAATGGTACTTGGCGTGGCGTGTGTGAAACTGTTAATTGGGTTAATTCATTATAATAAAACACGCGAAAAGTAGGTGACTACACGTGAGTTTATTATTATATTACTCCTAGTAAAATCTACATTAGTAATCAATTTAAAAGGTTATTTTTGGTTTACAAACAGCGTAATTTGGTCGAAAGATTGAATTTGAAGGGTTAGTTTTCGTTAAGTCTGAAAAGGCGAAAAACAATAGTTATAAACAATATAATTCTTTTAGTTAAAATTAAAATTGATAAGATATAATAATAATAAAATTTAAGTTGGTACTTAAAGTAGTAATTAAAAGGCTTTTTTATTTTATTTATTACTTAAAATTTCCCTTTTTTATCGTTAAAACTTTTCATGTCTAGCCTTGCCCAATCGAGGACGTTGAGCGTGCGGCCTTACGGACGCCAAACAATTGGTAGTTCGCCGTCCGGCTCTCGGGTACGAACCAAACCCGACGGCGCGTTATATTCCACGCGCACCTCAATGAGATTTCATCAAAACTGAAGGGGCCCAGTAAGGCCGATGCCTGCTAAGACTACAGGAATATTAGACATATAGTTTACCGTGGCTCTAGAATGGAAAGGACAATTGAAGAATATAGGTGTGTTTTAGTCATCAAAAGTCTCGCTCAACCCAAAAAAAAAGTGTTGACTAGACAATTCTTCTCCGGGCGGGGCGGAGCATGTCAGACTTTTACTGAATGAAACCACACCTATATTTCTTCTTTGCCTAGCTAACCAGGACCCCGGGTTTTCGTTTCGAAAGTCAACTAATGGCCCCAGTAGGCTTCGGCCCTGCTGGGCTCATGTGGTTTTGCTGGCATCTTATACAGGCGCGCGTCTATGACTCGGGCTCGGTCCGGACGGTTACTGGACGGCCGGACGGCGAGTTACCTATTGCTCTTCATCCGCAGGCCTACGGTAGCTAGAAATCGGGGTCTTGATCCCGGCGGCTGGGGCATGAGGATGTCCGTGACTACACAATACTGAAATCATCACAATCAAAGTATTGAAGTTCACCTGTCTTCAAATTTTTTATTTAGGGACGATTTTCTTACGGTGTTTTCCTTCACCATTTTGAGAGCACTGGTCATGATGAAAAAAATTAAACAAAGTAAAATACCTGCCTGAATTTTGAACCTACGACGAACACCGTATAATAATAACAATAACATTCCACAACTATCATACAACGCCGTCTAGTCCCAAGCTAAGCAGAGCTTGAGTTATGAGTACTAGACAACTGATAAACATACTTATATATTTCTAAATACATACATATTATAAATAAATTACACCCAGACACAGAACAAATGCTCATGCTCATCACACAAACATTTGTCCTGGGTGGGAATCGAATCCACGAACTCCGGCATAGCAGTCAGGGCCACTAACCACTAGACCAACAGGCCTGTTTAAGTCGGGCTCACATTTTATTATTTGTATTTAATTTATGTATCTGTTGTGTTTTAATTTCAACGATGTGATTTTTACTATATAGTTTTACTAGCGACCCGCCCCGGCTTCGCACGGGTGCAATGCCGATACTAAATATACTACAGAATCATGTTTCTTGATAAATAAAGAAACGCTCGACCGATTTTGTGCAAACTTCACATAAACCATCTACTAAATAGTCCGAACAAAGCCATTTGGTTTGGATAGGTGAGCCTGTTCTTGAGTTATAAAATTACAACGAAAAGTGGCATTGATTTTTATATACTTAATATAAATTTGAATTTTATTTGTTTTGTTGTTGGAATGTGTGATTTTGAGGTCACTTATCTACAAAGAAAATCCAATTTTATTTGAATGAGCTATTAAAATTGTTGACTTAAACACGCACAAAAAGGTTTTACTATTATAACTCATTAGAACGTAATGGTATACAAAATATCATAGTTTGGATAGCGCGGCGCAATTAGAATCACTTTCCGAGCAAGTGTGTTGAAAAATATATAAATAAATAGTCTGCCACTCAGTAATAAAGAAGCATTCTATTTGTTTAAGAATTTTTTAAATCGGTGTAGTAGTTTTTGAGTTTATTTATTACAAACAACAAAAATACAAATATTTTCTCTTAATAATGTGAAAGTAACTCTGTCTGTCTGTTACGCTTTCACGGTTAAACTACTAAACCGATTTTGATGAAATTTAGTTCAGAGTAAGCTCGAACCCCAAGAAAGGATATAGGCTAATTTTTACCTGGCTTCGACTTCGACTTCAATTCCGATATAACCGACATTCACGTGAACGTAATGGCGGGCAAAAACTTGTATTAGTATAAAAGTGTAGACTGATGTTGGTGCTATTGAGATGGATCATTAGTTCCGATATCATTTACTTCTTGAGAAATTAGTATATTGGAAGAAGTTTGAAAGTGGCGCCAGTGATTGAAAAGGTGATATTGAATCGTTTGTCTTGGTACGGCCATGTAAAGAGGAGGGATGAAACGCATATTACTAAAAGAATTATGAGTATACATGTAGATGAATAAAGAGGGAGAGAGCAGCCAAAGAAAAGATGGAAGGCTTGTGTGAGGATTGATATGAAAGAAAAGGGAGTCAGTGATAGCGTGAGAGGTGCGAGGACAAAATGGAAGAAAAAACGTGTTGCGCTGACCCCAAATAATATGGGACAAGGGCAGGACGATGATGATCATAGATTCCTTACATACAACCAGAAAATGGTAAGTCACTGAAGCAGGTAATGATGTTCAAAGAAAAAGACCAAGAGGAACCTTGACCTGGATCGTTTAGGGCCCAGTGCGACCTGCAGATTTCATCTCTGTAGATCCGGACAATTTTTTTTTTGGGATCGATTTCAAATAATCGCTGTAATTAAATATTTGAAAAAAAAAAACAGACTCAAATACGGTCCAAGTGCTCATACGCTTTTTAAAGAATTAGCCAAACGCCTAGTTGACACTTCGTGTGACCCAAGGGCTGGCTTTTACCATGATAGATAGATAGATAGATATCAGAGATGGTCAGAGATGTTGCATTGCCATACAACGTGGCTATGCCACCAGTCTTTTGGGCACAATTCCAGTCGATGCGGAGAAATTTTTGATCCCACATTTTAGCTCACTAGCTAAAATGTGGGTCTTTACTCTTTAAATATATTTTTAATTAGTCGTTTTCATTTTTATTGTTTTGCTATTTATAATTATGTAAAATAAAAAAAACCGGGCAAATGCGAGTCCTACTCGCGCACAGAGGTTTCCGTACTAACTTACCTATGAAAACAGTTAAATTCCCGAATTGAGTCACGAAGTTTTTTTCGAATCGCAAAAAGATTTTTTTTTTTTTTGTGATTTAACTACAAATTTTTCCTATACTTGTGCTATGATAACTTGCTTCATGCCAAATTTTAGGATTCTAAGTCAACGGGAAGTACCCTATGAATTTTGATTCCCTTGAGAGTTTAATTTTAATTTTTCAATTTTAATTCCTGCTTACTATCAGTTGGACTCGCAGTCAAGCGCTGGTTTATATCAATTAAAAAAAAGATTGGTGTAATATGCGTTTTCTTTGTGACATAAACGGCCGTATCTTTTTTTTCGTTAACTCAGAATTCTGATTTTTTCACAGCTTCAAGGAACCACAGACCTGAGTATATGGTTTTTATTTCAACTCGATACCACCACGCTTTCCCGGGTCTAGACGGACAGACAGACAGACAGACGAACAACAAAGTGATCCTATAAGGGCTCCGTTTTTTCCTTTTGAGGTACGGAACCCAAAAAACGTATTTAAAACTATTATTTTTACCATGAAAACTTTATTGGTTACAACAAGGGCGTATAACAAGTCCTTAAAAAAATGATAGTTTAGATGTTTTTATTAATTATGTTGTAAGAATTACAATACTAGATTCTTATAGCTGAATAATGGGATTAATTCAACCTTTCGAATACCGTAATTAGAGACACAATAGAAAGACAATGAGAGAGCGAACGCCGGCGTTAGCTTGGAGTTTAATGAATTAACCCCAACAGAAGGTCTGCTGCTGAGCTTGGGGTCTAATGGTTTTTTTACGTGTGGAAATCATCTAATGACTTTTCGCGCTCTGGGTGTAGCCAGAGGGCGTGTCAGATTTTTACTGACTAAAAGCACACCTGTATCCTTCAGTTGCCCTTTGCGTTCTACGACTACGGGTTTCCTTTTCAGAAATTCTCCGCGATCCTAGCTAGCGGGCATCGGCCCTGCTGGGCCCCTACGGTTTGCTGACATCTCCTTGAGGACTTGGGCTCGGTTCTGACGGTAATGGTTAATATGTATTACTTAAGGCAAAGTCTTGACTCTCTCTCTAACTCATCAATACCCAGTCCTGACTCTTTGACCTAGATCACAGAAATTTTGCATAGTTTCCATTTATGATGTATAGAAATAATATAAAAGGCTTTTTTCAAAATTTACTTCCTAAGCGGATGAAGCGGGGGTCCAATGTATGGAGAAATCTATTTACACGCGGGTGAAGTCCGCTATCAGAAGCTAGAAAATAATGAAGGTCAGCAGATTATTTCAATTCAGAAATTATAATACATGAAAAACTTTAACTTCAAATGTAGCTCTTGTTGCACCACCCTGGGAGGCGGCTACCGACTCCCCTTGGGCACTTTTGCCTAAGTGGTCTCGATGTCCGCCTGCGAATATTCTGTCCGAAGGAACACTTCAACGCGTGTCCCTCTGCTATAGCAGAAGGCACAGTGGCGAAGTAAGAGCGGGCTCGGTGTGCACTCACCCTGCCACCGGGCAGGCAGGAGGAAGACTTGGTTCTCCATCTGCCACCGTTAGTCTCGTAGCCCCAGAGATTGTCCAAGGTCATGTTTCTGACTTTTGATGGGGGTCGAGGGTCTTGGCTTAACCGCCTGGGCCGCGAGGAAGACAACCTCTATAAAAAATTACCCCAAACCTCCAAGCGGCGGCGCACCGTGAGGGAGGTTGTTAGCTTGACTAATGGGTAGCTTAATTAGTCTCTAGTGCGAACCATAAATTTGAGCAGGTAAAACATGTTATGTACTCGTGGGAACAAAATGAGAAATTTATTTAAAAACCCATCCAATGAGGAGAAGGAGAGTGATGCGCGGTCGGAGTCCGACGCGGCATCTAAGAGGAGCTCGGAGGGCTCGGAAGTGGAGGAGGTAGAGGGAGATCTTCCAGGGTCTCTACCCGGAAGAAATACAAGTTTCTTCCGGAAGCGCTCCAAAGCGGGGGACGGATCGTCCTCTGAAGGAGAGTTTGCGTCGGCCCGCAAGATTCCCACCAGCAGTCGAGGTGCGAGCCGAGCGAGAGGAAGAGGGAGAGGGCTTACCTCCCAGGAGGCTGCTGAGAGAACCGACAGGCTCTTCGCGGAGGAGCGCCACCCCGCAACGACCAGCGTTACGTCTGACCCCTCGGGGCCGTCAGGCAGCAAGTCAGACGCTGGGGAAGATTCCGCCGAGGAGTCACGCAGGTTGCTCGGGGTGCTTGTGGTCGACGCCTTGACAGCCATGTCAAGGAGGAGGGAGAAGGGCTCCAAGAAAAGGGGCATCGCTCAGTTCGCGACCTCAATCTTGGAGGCTATGGACGCCTACTTCGATAAGAGGGTCGCGAAGATCCGGGCTGAGCTCTTGGATGCCCCAAAAGTCGACCATCAGACGGAGGCACCAAAAGGGGGAAGCATGCAGGACCAGCCTCAGCCCCAGCCTGAGCCGGAGAGCCAGCTGCTGACGTTGGTGCGGCAAGAGCTGGCTGCTCTCCGGCACCAACAGCAGCAGCAGCAGGAGCAGTTCCAGCGGAGGATGCAGCAGCAGCTGTCTGTGCTGGAGGGCATCGTGCTGCGTCCCCCGCTCGCGGCCTCCGGTCAGCGGAAGACGGCATCATATGCCTCCGCCGCCGCGGGTACGGCTGCTGCGCCTAAGGCGAGCCCGTCGGGGCAGGCCGAGCGCAAGGGTGTAGCGTCGGAGCCTGTGAGGCCGGCCCTGGCGGCCAAACAGCAGCAGCGGCAGGGAGGGCCTGCTCCACCCTCAAAGGGTAAGGTGGCACCTGCCGCTAAAGCGGCGAGCACTCCTGCAGTGTCGGCGACTAGGCCGCCCCTGCCAGCCCCCGCCCCGCCTGCAGAACCCTCGGCAGACGCCGAATGGACGGTTGTTGGTGCCAAAAGGAAGGCAGGCAAGGCGTCTAGGGCGGCCAAAAAGCGGACACGGCGACAGCAGCGCAAGACGCGGGCCATGGCGGCCAGACTTCGCGCCCCGAATTCCGAGGCTGTGGTTATCACGCTACAGCCAGATGCGGAAAAGAAGGGCGTGACATATGACGCCGTCATGGAGAAGGCGAGGCAGGCGGTGTTGCCCCACCTTGGCGAGCTCGGAGCCTCTGGGGGCTTCCGCATGAGACGCACCGTAACCGGGGCCCGAATGCTGGAGGTCCCTGGTGCGGCTAGTGGCCCTGCCGCGGACGCCCTGGCCGCAAGGATAAGGGCGTCCCTGGACGCGGAAGAGGTCCGAGTGTCCAGGCCCACCAAATGCATTGATATGCGAATCATGGGCTTGGACGACTCCGTCAAGGTGGACGACGTGGTGGCCGCCATCGTCAGGGTGGGAGGATGTACCGCCGAGCAGCTTCGGGCGGGCCCCATTCGCGCTGATAGCACGGGAATGCGAGCCGTGACGGTTAGCTGCCCCGTGTCGGCGGCTAAGACCATCACTGGGGAGGGCCGACGGCTTCTGGTAGGCTGGGTCTCCGCGCAGGTAAAACTGCTGGAGCCCAGACCTCTGCGGTGCTATCGCTGCCACGTGGGCCACCACGTGGGGGCCTGTTGCGCCGCGGAGGTGGACCGCAGTGACCGCTGCTTCCAGTGTGGTCAGCCCGGTCACAAGGCGGTTGAATGCCGTGCAACGCCGCACTGTTACGCATGTGCGGCGGCAGGCAAGCCGGCCAACCACCGGGCTGGGGGCAGGTCCTGCGACCCCTCCGCCAAAGCCAAGGGCAAGGTCCGGAGGCCCATTCACCCCGATGTCCTCACCGCCGTAGCCTCGTCTTTGGCTGCCGCCGCTGTCGCCGCTGCAACCCCAGCGGCAAGGCCCCCTCGTAGGGCTCGGGAGGAGACTGTAATGGACTGTCAATAACGGGTCCATTACGTCTCCTCCAGGCGAACATCAACCACTGCGCCCCCGCTCAGGATCTGCTGCTCCAGAGCATGGCGCAGTGGTCGATCAACGTCGCCGTGGTCTCCGAGCCGTATCATGTCCTGCCCAGGGGAGACTGGGTTCAGGACCTGAATGGCTCGGTGACTCTAATTTCGTCGGCCGCTGCCGGTACTCCGTCTCTCGAGGCCGTCACGAGAGGACGGGGTTGCGTAGCAGCGCGGTTCGGGGACATGGCAGTGGTGGGCGTCTACCTGTCCCCGAATAGAACGCTCGCCGATCTCCACATCTCCCTTATGGAGCTGAATGCCGTCGTCGCTGGGTTTGGTTCCCTCCCCGTGGTCGTTTGCGGGGACTTCAATGCCAAGAACTTGGCTTGGGGTTCCCGGTTCACGAACCAGCGGGGTCGGATGGTGGAGGACTGGGCTCTGGAGACAGGCCTGGTCGTCCTAAACCGGGGTTCTGTCCCCACGTGTGTGCGGATGCAGGGCGAGTCAGTGGTGGACATATCGTTCGCCAGTCCTGCTCTGTCTCCGCGTGTCGTCGACTGGCGCGTCATGGAGGGAGTGGAGACGTACTCAGACCACCGGTACATCCGGTTTGACGTCTCCGCCCAGACCTCGATCGCGCCGGTCCAACAGACCCCGTGTGGTCCGCGTTGGGCGCTGAAGCAGCTTGACCGGGAGATCCTCCTGGAAGCCGCGACGGTACAGGCCTGGGTGCAAGCACCGGACAGGCCTGTCGACATCGACGTCGAGGCAGAGTGGTTCCGGGAGGCCATGTCGCAAATCTGTGACGTGGCAATGCCCCGAGTCCGGCCAGGACGTGCCCGGCGCCAGGTGTATTGGTGGTCGCCGGAGATCGCGGCACTGCGCAATGCGTGCAATTCCGCGCGACGCCGATACACCAGATACTGCAATCGCCGCATCCGCCCGCCGGATGCGGAGGCCAGAGAGGCGGAGCTGTACGAGGGGTACAGAGTGGCGAAGCGCACCCTCCGGGCGGAAATAAAGCGGGCCAAGTTGGAGGCCCGCAACGTGTGGCTGGGGACTCTGAACAGAGACCCGTGGGGACGCCCCTACAAGGTGGTGCGGGAAAAACTCCGCCCCTGGGCTCCCCCGCTCACGCAGAGTCTCCGGCCCCAAATTGTAGAGGGTGTGGTAAGCACTCTGTTTCCTGCGCGAGGGGAACACTCCCCCCCGCTCATGGCTCCGCCACCAGCAGTGTCTGACGCGGACCACGATGGCGATGACGGCGAAAATGCTCCAGAGGTGACTGAGGTAGAGATGAGTGTGGCGGTACGAAGGCTGAGTGCCAAAAATACCGCCCCAGGACCCGACGGCTTGCCTGGTAAAGCCTGGGTCCTGGCCATGGAGGCTCTCGGGTCTCGATTAAGAGGGCTCTTCAGCGCATGCATGGAGAGGGGCCAGTTTCCACTTCGCTGGAAGACGGGGAAACTGGTCCTTATCGCGAAACCGGGGCGCCCTGCGGACTCTCCATCCGCGTATCGGCCCATTGTGCTGCTTGACGAGGTGGGCAAGCTCTTTGAAAGAGTAATTGCAGACCGCCTCGTCGCGCACCTAACACGGGTGGGGCCGGACCTGGCGGACGGCCAGTTCGGCTTTCGTAGGAGGCGCTCCACGGTGGACGCCATCATGCGCGTGCGAGCTCTCACGACGGGGGATGCGGTGTCCCGGGGCAGGTGCGTCGTGGCGGTGTCTTTGGATATCGCCAACGCTTTCAACTCCCTGCCCTGGAGTAGCATTAGGAGGGCACTCCGGTATCACCGGGTGCCTGACTACCTCTGTCGCGTGATCGAGGCCTACCTGTCGGACAGGTACATCATCTACCCTGGTCACCAGGGAGAGTGGAAACGGCGAGCGATGTCGTGCGGTGTTCCGCAGGGATCGGTACTAGGACCGCCCTTGTGGAACATCGGCTACGACTACGTGCTGCGCGGCGACCTCCCTGACGGGGTCAGCGTGGTCTGCTACGCAGACGACACGCTGGTCCTAGCGCAGGGGGTGTCGTACCAGGCGGCGGTCGAACTAGCGACACGCGGGGTTGCGATAGTCGTTGATAGGGTCCAGCAGTTGGGACTCGAGGTGGCACTGCACAAGTCTGAGGCCATGTGTTTTCTCGGCCCTCGGAGCGCGCCGCCTCGGCGTTCCCAGCTAACGGTAGGAGGAGTTCACATCGGCGTCGGGTCGACGATGAAGTACCTAGGACTCGTCCTCGACAGCCGGTGGAATTTCGAGGAGCACTTCCGACGTCTGGCTCCCAAACTGAATCGGACTGGGGCTGCCCTCAAGCGGCTCCTGCCCAACCTCGGGGGTCCAGACGCCTCCTGCCGGAGGCTCTACGCAGGCATCGTCCGGTCCATGGCCAACTATGGGGCGCCGGTGTGGGCGCCGTCACTGCGAAAGCGACCGGCGGCCCAGCTGAACGCGTGCCAGAGGGTCATGGCCATACGGATGGTGCGGGGATACCGGACGATTTCCTGCGAAGCGGCGAGCCTCCTTGCTGGCCAGCAACCATGGGATCTGGAAGCAACAGGCCTTGCACACATGCACGATCTGCGCATGGAGATGCAACGCCGGGGCGAAACTCCACTGCCGCGACAAGTCGCGGCATGGCGGGCAGAGTTCCGGCGGGGTCTCATGGTGGAATGGCGACAGCGACTATCGCAACCCAGTGCTGGGCACGCCATAATCATGGCGGTACTTCCCCTCTTTGAGGAGTGGCTGGAAAGGCAACACGGCGTCCTTACCTTCCGCATGACGCAGGTCCTCACCGGACATGGTAAGTTCGGGAGGTTCCTGCACCGGATCCGTGCGGAAGAAACGCCCGGGTGTCACCATTGCGTAGACCGCCCGGAGGACACGGTGGAACACACAGTAGAGGTGTGCCCCGCTTGGGCAGAGCAACGCCGTGTCCTCTTGGGGGCAATCGGCGGCGGCGACCTCTCGCGTCGGGCCTTGGTACAGGCCATGGTCCGGAGCGAGGAGGAGTGGCAGGCGGTCGCCTCCTTCTGCGAAGCAGTAATGCTAGCAAAGGAGGCGGCCGATCGCGTGAGGCAACGGTCCTCACGCCCCAACCGCCGCCGGGACTCCGATCCCGATTTCCGGCCACCGTAGGCGCGGGCTTGCGGACGGCGAGCAATGGGTGGCTCGCTGTCCGGCCGTCCGGTAATCGGACCGAGCCCAAGTCGTCGACGGCGCGTACTGTTTCACGCGCGCCTCAAGGAGATGTCAGCAACTGTAGGGGCCCAGCAGGGTCGAAGCCTACTTGGGCCAAGGGTCTGATTCTGAAAGGAAGACTCGGCCTCGGTACGTAAGGCAACGAGGGAACAGGAGTGGGTTTTTAGTCAGTAAAAGTCTGACACTATCTCCCGCCCCGCCCAAGAGCGGGGGATGTCATGGGATGATTTTCCCACCGGAAAAAAAAAAAAAAAAAAAAAAAAAGCTCTTGTTGCACCAAACACTTCGACTAAAATTGGTCTAATTTTTTTTTTAATTCTTGATAAGTTTGCGCTTGACCGCTATCTCACCTGATGGAAAGCGACGATACGGTCGACGATGGAACGCACTTACCTAGAAGTAACCTATTCACTCTTGACTAAATATCGCTTAAGTAAACAGGTATAATCACAAACATATTAAATTTAGGTAAAAAAGGAAAAAAGCAACATAGCACCTATGAAAAAGTTATCTCTCCAAATAAGCTGACTATTGAAAACCATAGACAACTACATAAACTTGACGCCTGGGTACTTCAGTACTTTTCGGTCACAAAATGTTTGCGCTACAGAAATTTCAACTAACTCTTTTATAAATTAAAAATAAAAGGTTAAAAACTGAATATTGTGAGGGGCTCCTGGTTAAACAATAACAGCCGCACAGGTTAAGCAAGGTTAAGTAATACCTGTCGAGGCCATCCTATGGATGGGTGTACATCTTAACATATCAAGATTCCTCCGTACCTCGGAAAGACCCACGTTGTCATTTATAGATCTTTCTTTGACAGTCGTTACAGATAATCTGCAGCCAGGAAATCTGACACCAGTCTTGCCAAAGAGTATCTTGTTACTCAATTATTGGGTTTTGAAAGTCAGATAGGTAGGTACTTGTTCGATATACCTAAAATACTGATATTCATCTACATTAGGTTTGGGTAGAAGCTAACCCTAACACAGTTAAGGTTAGGCAGATTTTATTAATTAGATTGTAGATAGTAGTATGTGTGTGAATACTAGTGGAAATCATAATGTTTTAAATTACTAAAAACAAAAGTGTTGATTTGCAAAATAAAATTAAGTATCTTCCAAAATATCGACATATCAGCATCAAAATACGCAGTGGAAATACATCAAGTAATCCTTTCGTTTCGTTTTTCAAAAAGTTAAATAAAAAGTTTAGCTTATTGTTTTTACCTAAATAACTTTACGTAAAATGAAACGACCATCGGAAATTTAAAAATAGAAGGTATAATTATTTGACAAATGAGTTCTATGAGGGTAGGCGCAAATGAACACAACAGCTAATCATTGTACGCGCGACCGCGCCACCGACGCGACTTATTTTTACATTCACAAACTTATTTAATTACCACGATTATGGTAAACGGTGATTAAGTTGATTAATTGTCAAGTTGACCAGTTCGTTAGTGCTGTGTGTGGTGCGTTGTGTTGTGTCAGATGACCCGTTGGCGCGGTTATTTTTCATCGCTGATGGTGCTCGGGAAATTGAATTGCGGTGGAAACATTGCATGCAGGTACCGATGTGTTATTTTTTTTAACTTTTAAAATAAGAACTAGGTACCTATTGTTGTATCTGCAGTGTTCCTAATTCAAAATAGTTTAGATGTGCAAATCGTTGGTGGAAAAGTTTGAAGTGTGAGCTAAGATGTTTGGAGTGGTGTGGAGTGTATGGCCTAGGGTCGGGTCGGGTCGTCGTGGTGGCTCGGCGACGCGGCGGCGGCGGCGGCGGCACCGGCGACGTCGGAGGCGTGCCCCGACGGGCCAATGGCGCGGCCCCGCCGCCCGCCGCCCCCGGTCGCAGCGCCGATACACCCAGCTCGCCAGTAGGTTTGTGTCCTTTTGGCTGACCGCATGACTCCGGATCTCGCTTCGTCGCTGTACTCGTTGTAACCTGTATACGTGCAGCACGCGCTTCACCCTCTCCCCACGGCTGACAACGCTAGCTTCCGCAGAACGCCTCATACTCGGTCACTCAATTGAACTCAACGTCCAAGTTTGTGAACTAACTAGTTGAAAAACTTTTGAAAGTAAAAGTGGGGAAGCAGTGAAGAGCCGGAGTGCAGGCGTGCAGCGCGGCGCCCTAGCAAGGTACTGTGTCTGCAGCCCGCTGGGCCCCGGCGCCCGGGCCCCTCGCCTTGCGTCCCGGGGCCCCGCGCGCCAACACGCTGTCTTGTTGACGCCTGTCACTAACTGTTCCGCTACGATCATGTGGCGCGCAGTTTGTACACAAGACGTGTAACTCCATTATTTACGTTCTAAACATGTATATGTATGTCTGTATGTATTATGAACCATTAACATGTTCAACAAATTACAAATAAATTGGTTTAAGGTAAGTATATAAATTGCTACTGAGTTCTGTCAAAATTCGCAGAAAATTTCTATCTAATCGGCGTCATAGCGTGAACATTGTTATGAAATTAACTTTATTGTAAGTCGGGAGTTATGCCATTCATTTTCTACGAAGTAATATTATTTTCCTCAAGACTGACATCATAAAAGAGAGCAATAAAAAAGTTTCATGAATCGCCATTTGTCGGATAAAAGTATTATCTGAAATCTCTATGTATGATGAATTTAAATTCATCAGTATTCAGTGGAGCCGAGGGCATCGAAAGCGAAGGTTGCCGAGAAATCAGACTAAACTATACATATTCAATGTGATCTCGGTTACGCGGTACTACGGAAACCCAATCGCATTAAAACGGAGGAAAAAATAAAAAGGGTAGCTCCTCGTAGATACACAAGATTCTCTGAATAAACATAACAATTTCCAGTTGATCGCGCCGGAACGCAGCAGACAAATTAAGGAAGATTTTTGTGTAGGAGCTCGCAGCCTCCGCGGGCTTCATAAAACTTAACTACACGCCGTAACCGCCACTAATTATTAGGGTGGGTTTACATAACGTATTTATGAGCATGAGATTTAACAGCAACGCGCCGGTCTCGGGTGGTCTGTTATCGCCCCATTAAAAAGTTGTCCTCTGCGGGCGCGTAAATAACATAATATGACGCCACGTCCGACCGCCCGACCGCCCGACCCGACCGACCGCCCGACCGACTGCGGCGCGCCGGCACCCGCCGACACCGACAACATCGCTTTGTTCTTGGCATATTCATTATTATTTGTGTGCCATGGAATTTAGATGTTAGTTTGGAAAGTAGAATTATTTTTGCGAACAAAAAATAATCTTGTTATTAGCCATACTATTTTTGGAGTTAAACCCACAGCTTAGTAATAAAGTCAGTTAATGAACACCGATACACACGGTATCCCCGTATTATTTTAACCTTTGCGACTGAAGATTTAAAGTCTAATATTCATTAATCAGGCGGCGCCTGCAGTGCAGCGTGACCGCTGCAGTTAATAAGGACGCCTAACGCCACAGTTCGTCGCACCACATTTATATACAGTGAACACTCGGCTTTAGATTTAATTGTATATATTTAGTTAGGTAATGAGAAAATATATCCCGAGGATCTAGTGTTCGCTGCATATTAAAGGTATAAATTAACTGAAGTATAATAAAACTTGTAACAAAACTAATAGCACGAGTTGATTCTATAAGCTAATACAAGCCGACAACTTATACGGCGGGAGGGACGGCCGCCGTCGCCGTGCCGTCGCCGGGCCGCCGCCGGCACGTCGCCGGCACGGCCCCGGCACGACGGTGCGCCACTTTCAAAGTTTTCATGTTTACACACCGCTCTGACGATGATACTCGCGCTAATTTCTGTATTTACGACAGCTCCCTTGATACTTAACAAGAAAAACTTGCTTATCTCTTTGATAAACTCCAAAGTTTGAATTAGTCTACGGATACTTAAAGAGTGTTCTTATTTTATGGACTAGAAATTAATTGGTGCGAGGGTTTTTTAGCGAACTTTTTGATTTATATGCTACATTTGCGAGCCACACACATTTCGTTTCCACAGCCCATTACATCGGTGAAGTTGTGCGGCCGGGGCATTAGATACCGCACGGATAAAATGTGGGGCAATCCACATCCGAATTATGTCTATTTTATTAAACCTACTTTACACCACATTTATCTGCACAGCGTAGTATTCATTTTGTTTAAAATTCTATTTATTCGGTATGTAATCCTTTCTTTCATTCATGAATAAAACACATAATATTGCTACGAATTAAGTGCTACGCTTTCGTAGCACAAGCGTAGCAATGAACTCGGCTACGAGCGCGTAGCAGTGCGTAGGCGTAAGTAGGCTGTATCACGCGTCGCACGAATTGACAAGGTAATTTGACAAGTATGATATTAACAGGTAGGCAGGTTCCGCGCCAAAGCCTCCGTAATCCAGAGAGGCGCCAGCTCGTCTGTCTCATATACATAACCGAGAAAATAACTTAATTTCATTTAAATATCGCGTTCGTATAATTCTCATGTTTGTCCCCAATATTATTAAATTGATTGGACTTTCGGATAAAAACAAGGAGCAATAGATTTGATTTACCGTATAATATATTTAGTGGGTTTGGCTTGGATACTAAGTCCTTTAAGCCATGTCTTCATATAGAGTAGAGTCTCCTTGTCAAATTTCGTTGAGGTAGTTAGTTAATAATAATTTCATTTCAACATTTCCGAAAGACGTCCACTGTAGGACATAGGCCCCCCCAAGTATCGCCATAATGACCGGTCCTGTGCGTCTCGCATCCATCGGATTCCCGCGACCCTCACCAGGTCATCGGCCCACCTTGTGAGAGGCCTTCCAACGCTGCGTCTTCCGGTACGCGGTCACCACCCCAGAATCTTTCGTCAGGCAGTTAATACTACAAAAAAATCTCAGCTCGATTTTACTGAGATCGCGCCTACGTTAATGATTCCATATATTGTCCAGTTGTGTAGACACTTGAGATACAAAACGAAACTAATTTTATATTTAATAAAAATATACACTATGAATCAATTTGCGAATAATTAAAACAGCTGCTGAACATCACACGAAAAAAATCTGCCAAAAACCTCTATTCATTTGGATAATTTGATGTGGCCACAGATAAATACAATGAGTAATATGGCGAAGTTTCGTAATGGGCCTTACCATGATCTGTTAGAATGTCAGGTGTGCGAACGAGAAAAAGGGACGGAGTTATACACCCTATATAGCTCCATCCCTTTAATAGTTCAGATTAGGTCTGTAACTGGATCGCGTTAAAACCTTGTGGTATCTCTGATCTGTGAAATAGGAACTCAATTGTATTCTCATAAAAATAACACCCTATAATATATTGAAAGGATGCTACAATAATTTTTCCAATAGGAATATATTCTGGACAAACGATCATTTTACCGACAGGAAAAAACAAAAGTCAAAATCAATGTAAAACAAGATGTACTTAATACCGTAAGAAATATTATTTCTCATAATTATTTTATTCGGAAAACGATATCACAAAATCCTATATATAAATGGAAAATACACACAATACCAACACCTTTTTTGGGTTCCGTACCTCAAAAGGAAAAAACGGAACCCTTACAGGATCACTTTGTTGGCAGTCCGCCTGTCTGTCTGCCTGTCAAGAACCTTTATTTCGGGAACGCGTAGAAGTATCGAGTTGAAATTAAAAGCATATATACTCAGTTTTACGGTCCCTTGAAGCTATGAAAAAATTCAAAGTTAACGAAAAAAAAAGACATAGCCGTTCATGTCGCAAAAAACGTATATTTCGATACTCTCAAGGCAGTCAAAATTCATAAGGTACTTCCCGATGACCCATAATCCTGAAATTTGGCATGAAGCAAGGTCTTATGTCTCTCTTCTCTCAAAACGGTGAAGGAAAACATTGTGAGGAAACCGGCATGTCCTAGAACCGAAAATTCGAAGACATGTGACATCCACCAATCCGCACTGGGCCCGCGTGGTAGATTACGGCCCATTCCCTATCCTAGAGAGGAGGCCTGAGTCCCAACAGTGGGAACATTATAAGGCCGACTATATGCTATATAAGGTCTTATGTTATAAAATAGGTATAGGAATAAATCTGAAAACGATAATTTTTTTGTAACATCACAAAAAAAATTGCGATTCGGAAAAATCTTTGAGAGATACAAATGTGAGTTTGTACAGAACCCTCGGGGCGCGAGTCCGACTCGCACTAGCCCAGTTATTTCCTTATAACTTTTGAATTGAACAAGTCTTTATATAAAACTGAAATAACACGCTTTGACTTTTGTTTTTAGGGTTCCGTACTTAAGTTGAAAAAAAACGGAAACTTTATGGGGTCACTTTGTTCTCCATCTGTTCGTCTGTCAAGACCCTTTTTCTCAAGAACGCGTAGAGGTATGAAGCTGAAATTAATAGAATATCAAATACTCAGGTCTTGGAATTGAACTTTTTACATACATAAATTAAATGTACGGAACCCTCGGTGCCCGAATTTTTTTTTTGGCCTGTCCTTTAGTCTTCACTGTGACTTTCAGTTGCCTTTTGCACTCCAGGATCACAGTAAGTCTTTCAAAAAATCCCGTGGCCCTCAAGGGTACGGCCCTGTTGGGCCCCAACAGTTTTCCTGAAATCTATATGAAGCGCGTGTGGAACACTACGCGCCATCGACGACTCTGGTTCGGTACTTACCGGACGGTCTTTATCGGAAGGCTGGACGGAAAGTTACCTATTGCTCATAGTCCGCAAGCCCACGTCTGCGAGGATATTGGGTCATTCTGTTACCTACAAAATACTGGTCTGATACTGGTCATCTCTTAGCTGCCAGTGGCTTAAATTAATTTATATTTTTTAATTTTATTACTTATCTACAATGTGCTCACATATAAGAAACAACACGAAATATGTAACCAAGATTTATGTAACTCATAATATGATTTAAAAGAGTTTCCATGGAGTTTCTTGCAAACAAAAAACGTGCAAATTAGATTCACATTTTTTTTTTGACTGATCGACATTTTGGCTATTCAAAAGTGCCTGCAATTGATCTATTAACGTTTCTAAACGTCTCTGATTTCTAAACGTTCTCTGGTCTCTAAACGTTTCTGATTTCTGACCGGGGATCGCCCTGCAACTTCCAATCTTCTATTACCCTAACGCACAATCTCTACCAAAACTTTCACAAAAAGTTTGTTATTTTGAAAGAAAATCAATTGTCTGTAACGGGATAACTTTGATCTGTCAATTACCCGCGTATAATCTATCCTAAGTAAACAAATGTTAGACTTAGTCGAGTGAAAATATAGGGAGTGTTATATTTCACCGGCCCACGCATCGTGATAAGACTTATAGTGTTTTCTTAGCTCGAGTTTCAGACTTTCAGCTGAAATATTATTTCAAAGGTTTGTGTTAAGGTAATTTCCACGTTCCGTTGAAGTTTTGTCGTGAGATTTTTGCTAGCGTCTGAGATTCTGAAAGAATACAGAATAGGAGAATACAATAATACTCTTGTATCCTTCAGTTGCCATTTGCATTCTAGAATCACAGTAACCCTTTCTTATGTTTGAGCAGAAGAATATAGAGTAGTGGTTTTCCATTTTCAAAAACAATTCTACGGTCGTACTAGCTTCTGCTAGCAAATTATCCCAAATGATTATACTCCTAGAATAGAAAGTGCTATAATATCCTGGAATAGCACATAAGACTTTTTATTTAACCGGTTTGCCAAATTTTAGCCAATTTCGTTCAGCTCTTTGAGCATGAAGGAGTCACAAACATATACTCACACATACTCAATTTGGACAGACAAACGTTCAACTTTATAATTTAAGTGTTATTTATAAAGATTCTTTTTTTTTTTAGAAATAACTCTAAATGAATAGCATTCCTTTTTGTATTTTTCCGTAAAGCATATTTATATAAAATTTTCAGTAGTTGGATGCCAGTTACTTTGGCCGGCCCACAAGGGAACTGAAGTGAAAAATAAAGAATGATAAAACTTTTGTCCTCTTCCGTTATCTCAGCTCGACACAAGATTTTCGAGGCCGTTTTAGACAGGGAAGGAAAACATTACGGTTATCCGACACTTGGTTACCAGTGCGAATACTTGTCGCATTTAATAATTCGTAGTTTAACAACAGCTCAAGTTTTCAATACTTATACCTACAACAATAGTCTAGTATTTTTATGTAAAGAATACTAAACAAAACAATGTACAAAACATAACTGTATCATGAAAAATCACAAAGCTATAAGCCTGTTATGTTCTTTGGTTGTCCGCACAAATACATGGTTACTGTGCCATCCGGTTGACTGAGGGGTTATTTTGCTCGCGCATCCAGCTATACGCTGGCGATTAATGCCCATTGTGACCTGCCGTGACCTTTGCTGTACTGTTAGTGTTGATGGTGTCCAACTTGTGATCTTTTTTAAATATATTTGGAAAAAAATATAGCAGGGTGTAAAAATTATTGGAATCGATTCAGTTACTGATTCTGATCAAAATATATTCAGGTTTTGTAGGTATATACTAAAAATAGTGATGTAAATTATTTCGAACTAAGAAAGTTGTGAACAATACACTACCATAGCGTCGTAGTTATTCTCGATAACGCGTAAACAATGGAAACATTCAAATACGTATTCATCTAGACGCACCCGTCCGCACTCCCATACATTATCACCGACATATTGCGGCTGTCTGTCCTATACAATACTATACATACGGTATGCTAACTACATCGCCCCTCAACACCTACGCAGAGATATGAAACCGTACTATGAATACAATAACAAAAGGACAGTTAAGACCCAACCCTGGCTTGTGACGTCATTTAATCGACGAATGGTGCTCCACGGAGCAGTTTATCGCGATGTCAATAAATCTGAACCTAAGCGTCGAACAGACTATGTTCTTACATCCGAGAATTTCTCGTCATGGAGTCCAATTGAGCGAGCTAACGTCCCTAGTAAATTACAAGATATCGCACTCACAGGTGTGGCCTACAATGTTGGGAATTAACGATATTGCTCTCTTAGAAAAATCACCAAAAATGATTACATTATTTTGGATTAAGTGAAATTGCTTTTTTTCTCGATTTCCTGCCCTTTTTTAAAAACCGTCCAAGTGCGAATCGAACTCGCGCACGAAGGGCCATACCATACCACCATGCCATACCATACCATACCATACCACCACCACCACCACCACCACCACCATACCATACCATTACCATTTTTTTATACCATTATAATATGTAACAACATTAGACACTATATTATAACCTTTTTTAAATCAATTTTTGTAGTTCAGTTATTCAAAAAATCACGTTTATGTATGAGAGCCCCACTTAATTGTATTTATTTTTGTTTTTAGTATTTGTCAGAAATACATCATCTGTAAAAAAAAATGAAATGCAGCCTGGTGACAGACAGACGGATAGTGGAGTCTTAGTAACAGGGTCCCCTTTTTTTACCCCTTGAATACAGAGCCCTAAAAAGAAATTCACTGATATTTTTGTCCAGAAAGGCAACTCTTGCGCAACTGAGTGACACTTTAAACGCGCTCGTTTAGATTCGCTGCTCGAATGACCCCGGTATGATTTCACGCGGAAAATTGTATACGAACGATACTTCACCCGTTCCGCCCTCGCATCGTGATCAGTGTGAACCACGCTTTATTTATATTGCAGAAGTACCCTACATTTTGGAATTATTGTTTTAAATAAAGTGGAGGTTTACCTAAATAACTATTTTTTTAATATTATAAACTAGTGCTTGTCTGCGATTCCACCTGATGGTAAGCAGTGATGCAATTGTTGATGGTGAATCGCACTAGTTTATTAAGAGCTTATTCTATTCACTCTAGTCTTGAAGACACCTAAATAAAGATTCCAAAAATATTTTAAAAAAAATTGAACTCATAATACGGTAGTGTACTTTCATAGCATAGCATAGTCGGCCTTATAATGTTCCCACTGTTGGGACTCAGGCCTCCTCTCTAGGAGAGGGAATAGGCCGTAATCCACCACGCGGGCCCAGTGCGAATTAGTGGATGTCACATGTCTTTGAATTTTTGATTATGATAATTTGATTTTTTGGTAGTTCATGCGGGTTTCCTTACGATGTTTTCCTTCACCGTTTTGAGACTTTAATGTACTTTGAAGTCCAATAAATTTAATAATATACCCAGCAACAGTGTAAATACATAAATCGTCGTAACTTACCCAGTAATAAAAACCAAGGTGACTCGTATTAACGTAAAAAACGTTAGCTTACGCAACAACTTCTACTAACTTCGTTTTATTAATAGTTATAAAATAAATACGTCGTGAAAGTTTTACCTTCAAGGTGCCTATTGCAAAATCTTTCCTCGAAGAAGCATTGCAAAGTTTTTAAAAGTTGTCCATAAAGAAACACCACAATTATTTCTATCAAAGTTTCGAAAATGGTAAATGATGAGAATATTTAATTTCCAACTTCACTTTAAACTGAAACTAGCGGGTATCGCTTGTTACAGAATTGTACAATACAATTCTACATACTAATATTTACTATTACTGTAATATGGACATATTGGAAGAACAATCTTTTTTTTTTTTTTTTTTTCAAAAAAGTATCCATGGAGTTTCTTACCGGTTCTTCTCTATAAGAAACGACAAATTTGGAACCGTGCACTAGCTTTTGATGTTTTATAAGTGTCTATGCCTACATAAGAGAAATAAAATCATTTTTTTTAGTAAATAAAAACTTTTAACAAAAATAAAATATACAACCGACTCCACTAAAAAACACTAAAAGGATCAAAATAACTTTAATTTCGGAAGTCGGTGTTTCTCAGTATTGTTTGTTTCTGATTTAACACCGACTTCCGGAATTAAAGTTATTTGCCGGCCACGAAGGGTTCCGTAACATTAATTATTATATAATTATCTATACAATATTAGACACTGGAAGCTCCACTTAAATATTTATTTTATTCTGTTTTTAGTATTTGTTGTTATAGCGGCAACAAAAATACATCATCATCCGTGAAACAATTGTGTAACTATCACGGTTCATGAGATACAGCCTGGTGACAGACAGACAGACGGACATTGAACTCTTATTACTATGAAAACAAATCAAATTTTTACCTTTCGGGTACAGAACCCCAAAAA
Organism: Mythimna vitellina; assembly: GCA_949316375.1. Taxonomy (NCBI): domain Eukaryota; kingdom Metazoa; phylum Arthropoda; class Insecta; order Lepidoptera; family Noctuidae; genus Mythimna; species Mythimna vitellina. Next base: position 10,907,885 of record OX438691.1, on the reverse strand, counting down.
GACAAAAAAAGAATCCTTTAAATGGCTCAGCCCTGTTCCTTACCGTCCCACCGTGCCCGTCCAATCACATAATCAATTTATCAGTGCTGTTTAAAAATAGAATAGGTCGTGTTCTATTCCAATCGTTCCGCTTTAATAGAATTTTAATTTAAATTTCACACATAGCAGGGCACGCGGATTACGACACCAGCACGAGTCGGTCGGCCGAGTCGAGCCGAGTGAATGTTTCCGATCAGCTCGGCAAGTGTACCGTAGAAATTTTGATGGGCCGTTATTACACAGTCCACTTCAAACGTATTGTGTGCGAATGCGCTGCAAAAATAGCAATATTTTGTATTGTGGGTGCCCATGTTACTGTTTGAGCTACTGCGTTTTTACCGCCACAGCTAAGCCCATCGCTTTGATGAAGTCCCAGTTTATATGTTAGAAAATTGAAATACATAATGCAGAAAATGTATGCAGCAATAAAATAGTGAAAAATGGACAGAATTTTCGGTTGAAATGATCCGAATTGGATCGTGTTCAAGAGGAACTGCACTAAATAAAGTAGCGTTATGTTATTAGGAATGGTGTATGAATAGAAACTCTTTCAAAATTTGTACGTTAAGAAATAGTTATTGCAGTTAATGTAGATGGAAAAAATGAAGAAAAATTATACAGATATAAAAAGATACGTTAACAAAATAAACGTAATGCGGGTCGACTTGCCTCCTCAAAACGTCTTAACATTGTCGGCTCCTATACTGTCACTTTCCGAAATTTCCCGCATACCTTTACAAGGTTGCGACACGTTAACTTACCGGGATACGTTGCGTTTATAATAAAGATGATGCAGTTTCATAGTGTCCGGTTTCGGCCTTGCATCCAACAGAATACGCATGCATTTTTTTTATTTACTATTTTTATGTTAAATCTTTTTTACCTTTAATAAATAAATACAAAATAAATTTTTTAACAACAAAGTTCAAAGCTAAATATAAGAAAGATAAATCCGATGTGGAATTTGTCGTCAAAGTTCATAAAGTAGCCATAGAAAACAGCGTTTTGACTGAGAGAAAGATACATTTATATAAAATTTTTATATCTCGATTGCTTTTCTACCAATTTTGATATGGTTTTCACTGTTAATATAATATTTTTGTATATTTATTGATAAACTAGTTAGATGACAAAGATTTTTTTCATCCACGTTCCTTTAACGTGATCAGTCAAAATCAAAGAAAATGGAAATGAAAATAAAAGAAACAAAGCTCAAAACGACAAAAGGAAACACTCGAACACGGTTAATATTTAAAAGAAATCCGTCGTATCTTGTCTCTTCAAGACCTCTTGACGTTTTCTTTCCAACTGTCACTTTTGAAACAAAATTCCCGTAAACCTTTTAACAGTGACCACACGTTACGTCCTCATCCATCATAATGCAGTTTCAGTCACTGGAAACTGGCTATTTTATATTTCATAGTCGTCTTGCGGCCTCGCATCCAATTAACATCAGTCGTGTGACCACGCTGGTAATTTTCGGTGAAATATCGAGGGCAAGGGCTTGATGAGAGCCGTCAGTGCTGTCACTGGCGACAGTGTGAGCTCGACTTTATGGCCTATATACTGTAAAGCTCCCAACTGACAGGCTTGATGCGACAATGTGACACGCATCGACTGTTTAACCTTTGGACAATGTAATTATCTTCAAGAAAATCTAGTGACCAACTTAAACTCGATTTACAGCCGAAACCGAAAGGGTAACCGAATGTTTGGTCCGGTTACGGCCGAAACTTGAAGTGGAATTGACGAACTGAAATTGTCGAAATTATAAGACATAAAAACAATATATTGATTCCTAAGTATATTTCAATGTGTAATATTTAAATATATAGTTATAACTTCCATAAGATTTGTAGCGACATCTATGAAGTCATATAGGCACTAAAAACTACAAAATCCTAGATTACGTTATTAGAGTAGGTACTCCTAGCGATTAGAACATATACAACAGCGGGGAATCAACTATCGGGCAGTTGCCGGGATCAGACATAATATCCGTCGAGCAGAAGGACCTTTCTAGGACTTTTCACTCTATTGCATACCTCAATAAACTTAATATATATTTTTAAGCTTTTAGATGAAGATAAAACTCATGAAATCCGCCTCCATCGAATTAAAAAATGAGATTACATTTTGTGATCAGATAGAAGTGTTGACAAGAAATATATCACCTATTATTCGGCTTCTAAATCGACTATATTATCGATGACAATACGATTCTGCGATATATTTCCGTAGAATAATTTCTATGAATACGCACGAGACTGTACATGTCGTTAATGTTACGTGTCGCATTATCGCGTTGCGCCTGTCTGCGAGAGTCTTAACGCGCTCCGGGAAAATGAACCATTTATGTACCTTTATGACAACTTTCAGTAAAATTTAATGAAAGTTTATTGTTTGTGACTATAAATTCTTAACGTGTCATGAATATGATTTTATGATCGTTCTCTGTTCCATCTGAATATTTTGAGCGCACAATTTAATTTACATTATAATAGTAATTCGTAGAGCAGTGGTGGCCGAGTAGTAACGGCTCCGACTTACGAGTTGTAGGTCGCGGTTTCAAGCCCAGCCAGGCGCATTACTTTGTGTAATTTATTTCATCACCACTGCTCTCAAAACGGTGAAGGAAAACATCGTGAGGAAACCGGCATATCTTAGAACCAAAAATTCGAAGACATGTGACATTCACCAACCAGCACTGGGCCCGCCTGGTGGATTACGGCCCTTTCCCTCTCCTAGAGAGGAGGCCAGAGTCCCAGCAGTGGGAACATTAAAAGTCTGATTATGCTATGCTTTATTCTTAATAATTCATTGTTTTTCTTTGCTATCAATACTTATATTATAAAGAGATAACATTTGTAAGTTTGTATGTAGTGGATAATTTCTGAAACAACTGAACCAATTCTGAAAAATTCTTTCACAGAGTAGTTATTACTATTATTGCTAAACAACAAATAATATCAATCGTACTGAACCCATGGTATCCATTCGTTATTATTGACCGGTTATTTGTTAAACAATTCGAGTTTTCAATAGATATCGTAATATCCCGTGGAGTGAGTTTATCAAATAATATAATGTTCACAGAACAAATAACGCAGCGTAGGTAATTGAAAATAATATGAATACAATGTTAAACAAACATCTCCATATAAAAAGAGAGAAACGACGAACAATCTCATTTGGAGCGTAACTATCGTGTGTCGAGAGCATAAACTAAGGATTTTTTCCTTTTTTTTTTCAATTGGTATAAACCAGTGCTTGACTGCGATCCCACCTGATGGTAAGCGGAGATGCAATCATTGATGGTCAGACGCACTAGTTTATTAAGAGCCTATTCACTCTAGCCTTGAAGACACCTAAATTATAGTTGGACGGGAAGACCGCAGCAGGCAAATTGTTCCAGTCCTTCGATGTACGCGGTATATTTTTATTGTCTTCACAACCGTACGCTGAACAAAAGTGAATGGTGTGAGCATGATACGCTGTAGGCATGAACCAAACGTAAAATTAAATTCCAAGTTTTTGAAAAATATTCGTTATTTTATTACTACGATATATTCATAACACTCGCGTCAAATATGCTCGCTACAACTCTAAATCGAAGTAATAAAGCAGACATCTTCAATATTCTTTTATGCGAGTCGAACGGAATGGTTTGGTGATTTGTAGCTTAGAGTATATATCGCGTTGCATTGCCATCAATCCGTAAGTGAATCTAGGAGCGAGCACGTCGCAGCTGCAACTGATATCACCTGACGATGTCGTTTGTACCCGTCCGACCGGGATTAGGCACGGGCTACACGCGCGCAAAACGACAGTTTGAATTACGCTTACGGATTTACGCTATTGAACGGTGGACTTTAAAATATTCACAACATATCGGCGTTTCATCCGCATTGAATACGTTCCAAAAGTTTGGTATTGTTGTTCCACATTTTAGTTAGGCAAACGCGACGTAGTCGTGACAAATTGGGTACTTGACTCATATCTGTTCATTATTTGTATTAAAAAGTAACTTTATCCAAAAATCGCAAATATAAAAAAAAACAAATCCATTAATAACTAAGCAAGATAGAAACCTTTCTAATCTGCCCCCCTAGCCAAGTTACAATCGTTTCGTTTGCGTCGAACGCCTCGAGTAGGCCACGCCTCCGATTCCTTTGTTCTGACGTCATCTCAACGCTCAGTCACGTGATCAGATCGTAACTTGGCTAGGGGGGCTGGTGGAAAGGGAAACTGTCAAGTTACGAAAATATGTTGCACAAACTAAAATGTGACGTCACCGATATAAAGTTACGCGCGAAAAGAAGAGACAGCGAGATGTCCCCACCAAGCGCCCACGCTTTCTTATACAAATTTTTGAAATGCTAATTGTTGCTTAATTTTTTAACCAATTTTGATGTGTTTAATACAGAATATTGTACAAAAATTAACACGCCCAATTAAATCAAGCTCGTCTTTTCACTTGATTAAACTAGATATCAAAAGGTTTTTCCCTCAATGCGCCGAATCAAGTCTGATGTTCCAATTTCATCGAAGTTTCTCTTTGTCTCTGGCTCCAAAGCGGATTGGAATCGTATGGCTCTCAATCTGACGTATAGTGCTTTATTGCTTATGGTGTCCCGATTCCCGAGTCTAAATCCTCTCTTTTCAAATCGGATTATGATTGACATAACTTGAAATATTTGTAAAATATTTATGACCGTTTTATGACTTCTCGATATCCTTTGCGGGGTGAAAGATTTGAATAATAAAAACTAGGTTAAAGTTACTGTTAAATTTAGTAAACACGCAACCTATTACGATTATTAATTCGGGCAATTTAAAAATACTTTGTGACATCACCTTAATTATGGAAATATTACAAAACATTCATTTTTAACTGTAAAAGAACTAAGGGTTTGCTTCGCTATATCTGTAACTTAAATTATTTCTGCCAAAGGAACATATTCTCTCTCTTCACTTAAACCGAACCAGCCTTATAATTTTCCCACTGCTAGAACTCAGGCATAAAATAGATAGGTACAGAAGTCAATCTCATATATGTACTTCACTTTTCATGCTGACGCTCGACGGTCGCTCCGGTGTGGTGATATATCTATATATATATATGTTTATTTATTTATTTAAATTGCATGTACAGTGGTGGTTCATAGGTCGACTTAATGCTACGAGGCATTCTCTACCAGTCAACCATTGGGTTAAAAAAAAACAACACTGAATATATGTATAAAAGCGAAATACAACTCAATGATTAATCACGAAATCTCCAAAACAATAACACTTACAAACACACTTTCAAACTTTAAATTTGGCAGGTAGGGTCCTTCTAAGGTGTAGACATCCACTAAGAATTTTACGAAAATCCACCCTTAAGGGGGTAAAACGGGGGATGGAAGTTTGTATGGAGAAACCAACTTTCGCCTGGGCGAAGCCGCTGGCAGAAGCTAGTACCTAATATAAATTGTAAAAATCTCACATGGCCACAAAGTCTTGTTCGCTTTCTTTCTCGGCGCGAGGCTGGAGGCCACTGAGGTACTAACCTACCGAACTGTTCTGCGTTACGTTAAAATAAATCATCAAAATACAAGCAAATACCTACTTACCTCTCTGAAACAACTGGTAGCTTAAAAAACAATAATTTACCAATTAATGTTGAATTTGAACAACCGTCCACTGAACAGTTATAACTTTTTTTTGTTGTTGCTCCATTATTGCACAAAAAAAGTTGGAAGACGCGTGTCTCAAACGGTTGACACTCGCGCTCGCATTGGTTCAAACCGGGCTGAGATATCGTATCCTTGAGCGGTAGCACACAACGCGCAGACCTGTGTGTGCGTTGTTCGAGCGCATTTTATGACTCAGGCCTTCTCTCTAGAAGAAGGAACATACTCCCGGGTAAAAAGTATCCTATGTGCGCCAAGACATGGTCTATCTGTGTGACACATGTAATGCAAATCTAAACACTCACTGAGCATGATGTGAAATAATAAACAAAAATAACACGCCTTTTAAGTTTTAGTGTGTTACACAACATTAGTTTTAGTATATGCGAAACCCGAAACACATGTCTAGTTTTATTATGTAAAGAATCTATGTATATATAAATTTTCATAACAGTACCATGAAAAATCGCAAAGTTATATGCTTGTTATGTTACTTGGTTGTCCGCACAAATACGTGGTCACCAGGCCTTCCGGGTGACTGAGGGGTAGTTTTGCTCCTGCACCCAGCTATGCGCTGGCGCTTAATGCTCATTATGACCTGCCGTGACTTTTGCTGTACCGTTAGTGTTGGTGGTTATGATCGTTTTTAAATATTTTTGGGAAAAAATATAAAGTGGTGTAATAATTATTGGAATCGATTCAGTTACTGATTTTGAACAAACTATATTCAGGTTTCGCATATACGCTTGTTAGTTATAGTATTAAAGGAATATTTATTTTTCAACATGATAAAAATCATGTTGTATAAATATTGCTTTAATAACTCAAATGTCTTATAAACCACTAGCTCCTAATAGACATCCACGTTACTAGACGCACAGACGATATTTAATCAAGTAGAAACCTGCACCACCCAGTTTATCTGGAACACCACCCACCGTAGCCAATTTAATAACTGTACGAGAAACTAATAGAAGAGTTAAGGAGGCAACATATCAAAGGGCCAATATATTTTGTTTGCATAAAGCCGCGCATGCACGGCCGCGCCGCCGGAGTTCCGCAGTTCCGCAAGTATCCACAGAGAAACCGCGTTAGGAAAACATTTTTCATAAAGCCTCTACACATACTTGATACGTAATTTATGGGGACACCGCCTTACACTCGCTACTTGAATGTTGATTAGAAAATGTTCCACGGAGAAACTGCCGTAAATCGAAGGAGAAGTTGATGCTTTTTACGTGCTGTATAAAATCACTGATGACGGGATTGGAGGCTTGTCTGCATACAGTTTGTCAAGTTTCAGGGTTTCTGTTCGAGTCTTTGATAAATTGTCTGTCTTAACTATTGCCATTTTTCATGGTAACTAAACGCTTTTCTATACTCTGTCCACAATTTACCTTCATTATCAACGTTATATATACCTGAGGTGGATATATTTTAATAACCGCTCGATCGCAATTCGGGTCGATTTTGAGGTTAAGCTACACTTGCCACGGTCGGTCAGTGGATGGGTGACACCCCATTACAAATTGAGTTGGTCCGTGCCTCGTAAATTATGTGAAGCCATTGGTCCTGGCTGTCACATTGAACATCTTTGACAGCCATTACGAATAGTCAGAAACCAGAAAATTTGAAACCAGCCTTGCCAGCCAGCTTGAAACGGTGGAGCACACGGTGGAAATTTGCCCCGCCTGGGCAGAGCAACGCCGTGTCCTCGTGGGGGCGATCGGCGGCAGCGATCTCTCGCGCTGGGCTTTGGTACAGACCATGGTCCGGAGCGAAGTGGAGTGACAGGCGGTAGCCTCTTTCTGCGAAGCAGTTATGTTAGCAAAGGAGCAGGCCGCGCGCGTGAGGGAATCCTCACGCCCCAAGCGCCACCGGGATTCCGATCCCGATTTCCGGCCATCGTAGGTGCGGGCTTGTGGACGGCGAGCAATGAGTGTGGACGGCGAGCAATGGGTAACTTGCCGTCCGACCGTCCGGTAACCGTCCGGACCAAGCCCAAGTCGTCGAAGGCACGTACTGTTCCACGCGCACTTCAAGGAGATGTCAGCAAACCGTCGGGGCCCAGCAGGATCGAAGCCCACTGGGGCCAAGGGTCTGCCTCTGAAAGGAAGACTCGGCCCTGGCACAAAAGGCAACGAAAGAAAGGAGTGATTTTTTAGTCAGTAAAAGTCTGACACTATCTTACGCTCCGCCCAAGAGCGGGCGCTGTCATTAGATGATTTTCAAAACGAAAAAAAAAACCTTGCCAAGGAGTATTGTGTTACCCAGTTACTGAGGTTATTGTTAGTCAGAAAGGCAGTCGCTTCACATAAAATACTAGTAATCATCAGCATCTGGTTAATTATTATCAACGTTATCTATAACTATCATTATGCGTTTCAAATATTTTCACCTATATTCAACCATTTATTCATTAACTTCTTACTTCTGAAGTCATAGAAAAAAGTAGAGAGTGACCAAAAATTCGGTTTCGGTTTCCAAAAAAAACTGGTTTCGGCTGGAATGTTGGTTGGCCGAATATTCGGCACGACCAAAACGGCTTTGAGCTAACTCTTTTTTTACGGTTTTGATAGAGATTTAAAAACTGGCTGTCTCGTTAGTCTATGAATGATACAAGTTTTGGGTAATCGTTGATTTATTCGTTTATTTAGCACTAGCTTTTGCTCGTGGTTTAGCCCACATACATAAAATATAGCCTATGTCACTCATGAATGGAGCAGCTTTCTGTCAGTGAAAAAGTTTTTGCAATCGGACCAGTATTTTCAGAAATTACCTCCTACAAACAAAAAACATAAACTTTACCTCTTTCTAATATTAGTGTAGATTTTATGAAAGTATAGTTCTATAAGTATATAGTATAGTTCTACATAATTAAGCATTGCTATATCGAATTATAGTTAGGTAAAACAACATACTTATAAATCAAAATATTTTTAATTTTGTCACTTTTTCTTTACCACGTCAGATTTAGTTTCGGTTACAGCCAAAACTGGAAGAGGGACGGAATATTCGGTTACGGTTTCGGCAGCAAAACGGGAATTAAAAAAAAAAAACTGATAATTGCAAACAAATATATTTCATGTATGGATGAACCTTAACCCAATAAACTGGGCACGCCATAATTACGGCAGTAAGTCCCCTCTTTGAAGCGTGCAGGTTCTCACCGAACACGGTAAGTTCGGGAAGTTCCTGCACCGGATGCGTGGGTTTTTAGTCAGTAAAAGTCTGACACTATCTCGCGCTCCGCCCAAGAACGGGATTTGCCATTAGATTATTTTCCCACCTAAAAAAAAAAACGCAATAAATACCAAACACAAAATGACGAAGTTATATTTACGAAATACCAACCATACCAACCATTGGGCACGCCACAATTATGGCGGTAAGTCCCCTCTTTGAGGCGTGGTTGGAAAGACCTCACGGCGTCCTCACATTCCGCATGACGCAGGTCCTCACCGGACACGGTAAGTTCGGGAGGTTCCTGCACCGGATTCGTGCGGAAACGACGCCCGGGTGTCGCCACTGTGTGGCCCACCCGGAGGACACGGTGGAGCACACGGTGGAGGTGTGCCCCGCTTGGGCAGAGCAACGCCGTGACCTCGTGAGGGCAATCGGCGGCGGTGATCTCTCGCGCCGGGCCTTGGTTCAGGCCATGCTCCGGAGCGAGGAGGAGTGGCAGGCGGTCGCCTCCTTCTGCGAAGCAGTAATGCTAGCTAAGGAGGCGGCCGATCGCGTGAGGCAACGGTCCTTACGCTCCAACCGCCGCCGGGATTCCGATCCCGATTTCCGGCCACCGTAGGCGCGGGCTTGTAGACGGCGAGCAATGGGTGGCTCGCCGTCTGACCGTCCGGTAACCGTCCGGACCGAGCCCAAGTCGTCGACGGCGCGTTTTGTTCCACGCGCGCCTCAAGGAGATGTCAGCAAATCGTAGGGGCCCAGCAGGGTCGAAGCCTACTGGGGCCACGGGTAGTGTGAAAGCGGAACCCGGGGCCCTGGGACGAAGGCAACGAAGGAACAGGAGTGGGTTTTTAGTCAGTAAGAGTCTGACACTATCTCCCGCTCCGCCCAAGAGCGGGGATGTCATTAGGATGATTTTCCCACCCAATAAAAAAAAAAAAAAAAAAAAAAAAAAACCATATATATTCATACCAATTATTGACTGGCCTGTTGGTCTAGTGGTTAGTGGCCCTGACTGCTATGCCGGAGGTCGTGGGTTCGATTCCCACCCAGGACAAATGTTTGTGTGATGAGCATGATCATCTGTTCTGTGTCTGGATGTAAATTATGTATAATATGTATATATTTATAAATATATAAGTATATTTATCAGTTGTCTAGTACTCATAACACAAGCTCTGCTTAGCTTGGGACTAGACGGCGTTGTGTGATAGTTCAAAAAAAAAAAAAAACCCGCACTTTTCGTACAGGTTTGACTACAGTATCCCGTTACAGCAGTATTTTAGTCGAAATTTTCGATTATCCTATATATTATTCATAGGAATACATACGATAAATTCATTTCGGACTCCAACCACACGAAAATTTTACACTGAGTGTATCCATCATTGGTTGTTACTGCTAAGTTAAAATCCCCTTATTGCCCTTAAATTTAAAATTATCCGCACTCTAATCTATCTATGCTTATAATAAATCTGTAGAAGTAAAAATTCTGTACATTGAAAATATCAAAAAAATAAATGGCATTGGTATTACCAGACTGACACTGAACCCAAAAATGTGATTAAAAAAATTTTTGTCTGTCTGTTAGTTCAGGCATCACGCAAAAACTACCGGTTCGATTACGAAAAATGAAACTTGGTATAATTATTCTTTATTATCTTGGGCACCACACTGGGTACTTTTTATCCCGGAAAAGTATATACAATAAAAAACAAACTTAATTTTTCGGTTCGATCCCGAGACCCGATTACTGTACCAACCGAAAATAATAAGTTTGTCGTAGGTTACGTTACCCGCAGTGGAGTTCACTAAGGGGGTTCGCTGCACACGACTAAGATACTATAATATTTTATCTAAAGATACAATATCACTCGCCTTACAATTCAATGGACTATCACACACGATGAAGATAATGAATAATATTTCATATTTTCGTATCTCAAAAAACCTAATAAACCATTTTCGACTTCTACGCGGACAAAGTCGCGGACAAAAGCTAGTTGTTAATATAAAAAAAAACTACTTTTTCTCTTATAATAAAGTAGTAAACAACATAAAAAGCGCAAAATAGGTTACATCAAGAGGCATCCACTACTAGTCAATACTGATCAAAGACAGCCTGTTGTATGTCTGGCACTAATGTATGTGCATGTAGCAAGCAGTACCTACATATATATAGCATATAGCTTCAATAGTTCATGTCGGACGTGACAAGTGGCACCCCGTATCGGACACGAGCAACGTCATACGTTTAGATTGTATTAGCATTAAACGGATAGCCAACCTATTGAAGACTGATGTATATACATATACTGATACATTATATACTAGCTTATGGCCGTGGCTTTGCTCGCATTAAACTCATTTTTACCCTCTTTTACTCTCTTTTATTGAGATTAGTAACCATTGAATAACTTCTTCCGCTCTTGGTGGAGCGTGAGGGAGTGTCAGACTTTTACTGGCTGAAACCGACCAGTGTTCCTTTGCGTTCCGGGGCCACGGTGATTCTTTGGAATAAAAGAAAGAAAGAAAGAACGAAGGAAAACACGTTTATTTGGCACACAGGTACACACAATGAGATAACAATTATAATATAGAAACTTAAATACTAAAACTTAAAAATACATCAACGTTGTATGTCTCACGGCTGCGCCAAATAGGTCCAGTGCAGCATAATGCCAGGCCACTACGTAGCAGTTGTCTGACGCTGGTTTTCAACTGAACCTTGCTATGAGTCTACGGATGTTAATCAGTTTGTTTGATCCAATTTTGTTTTAGGGTGGAAAATCCAAAATGTTTGATCCAATTTTGTTTTCGGGTGGAAAATATAATAAGTCCCGCTCTTTGTCGGAGCGGGAGATAGTGTCAGACTTTTACTGACTAACAAACCATGTTAATCAGTTTGTTTCGTGGCCTCTTTGAATTCCGAAAAATTCATTTGAATTCTTCATTTGCGTCTTAAAAACAACACCTGTGAAAAAAAACAGCTGTTTAGATCCAAACTTAATCCAAGGTTAGCTGGATGAATCAGAGAGTCAGGCATTCCCTTTTTATAAATATATGTATCTGATAGTATACGTTTAGGTTTTTTTTATTATTATTAATGATAGGTTTGCGTTTAACCAATATCTCACCTGATGGTAAGCGATAATGTGGCCAACGATAGAGCACGCTTGCCTAGAAGTAACCTATTTACTCTTGACTAAAAGACCCCTAGGTTGTAGCTATCAAGAAACACAGACTCCGGCAGGGAATTCCACTCCTTAGCTATACGCATAATGAATGTGTTCCCAAAACGCTTCATACGTATGGGTGGGATGTCCACCATGTACCGACGGCGCAGGCATGTGGCAATGGCGAGGTGGATGAAAAACAAAAATAATGAATAAATCTGTGTCTGCTATCTAACAAAAATTCCGCGCACCCGAAATAGTTTTCATAGCTTTTGCCGACAATTTATAGCATTGGAAAAACGTAGGTAGTTACCAAAAAACCCGAATAATACGCTGGTAAAACAAAAACGCTTGCAAAAAGTATTATATTGCTCATAAAATGATAGCAAAATAGCAGAGTACAGGTAACTTGTAGTCTCATCACTACGAAGTAAATATAACCGGAACTCTACAATAATACTACTTACTGCTAATATTGCTTAAAATAACAATAACCAATATAACACTGATAGTCGTGTCAACCAATGGCATAATACGCATTAACGAGTGAAATTCCTTGCCGGAATCTGTGTTTCCTGATGGCTACAACCCGGGAATCTTTTAGTCAAGAGTGAATAGGTTACTTCTAGGTAAGCGCGCTCCATCGTCGACCGCATCTTCGCTTTCCTTCAGGTTAGATAGCAGTCAAGCGCGAACCTATCAAGAATAAAAGAAAACTTCGATCAACATCATAGGAGGCTCTCGTTAGGCGAATAGACCAAGGTTTGATTCAAAAAGCGATACTTACTACTGCACACGGCTCGTATTGCTAGGAGGTTCCTCTCTGAAGCCTGATAGCTTGGATCCTGTTACCGATACCAGTGACAAAATTACTATTCTTTTATATGTATTTTTTTTTATTAAGATTCTATAAAAAAATGAATTTAATAAGTAACGATCTAAACTAATATCATGAATAGAAAAAAAAATGTATTTTTGTTTGTAATGAACAAACTTAAATACTGGACCAATTTTAAAAGTTCTTTCAACAACAGATTGCTTTTTCACTGAGTGACATAAGCATATATGTTACATATATTTTTTTAATTCATGCGGGCGAAACCACTTGAAGAAACTCAAAAAACAAAGAAAAAAGAAAAAAAGAAAAGAATCTATATAGTGAAATCAGTAACAAATGGATTTGCACTATGCTATTTAAAAACTAGGTCATAACCCAAGTGCAACAAATCATTTAAGAACCCAGCACAAATCTACAAATGCAACGGAAAAAAACTCCAGCCACGACTACCACAGTCGCATAAGTTAATTTCCGGAAGCCTGGTAGTATCGCCCGGTTACCCGGTTGTTTGTTTGTTTATCCGGGCTTGATTACGACCACCCGGGTGTGGATACCGTCGCTCATAAGCCATGTAATCAGCCATCAGTAGATGGTAAACATTGTTGATATGATATCCATTAGTCGTTAAGCATTTTGAAATTGCTTTGTTATTGATTTTTGCGTCTATTGTGTTTCATGGCCTTGTGGCTAACAAATGTCATTTTTACACAGGGTTTGAGCTATGTTAATGGACTGTGTAGGAATTAAACACGTGCCGCACAATGAATATCATGGAGAGTCCTCTGTAGAGAGTGACCATAGAGTCGGAGGAAACGATAGCACACGTGCTCCTTATACGGGCGTCAGCGAAATATGCATACAAACTCCAGGAACACCAAATTGAGTATATTGAGAGACCCCATCAGCTCTTGGAGAGGTTGGCTAGTTGGAATAAAGGTCTTCATAGCCCACGTACAACGGTTCATTAAGAAAAGAGTGCGTAAACAAGACCACAAAGATAAGTGTTATGTATTGAAACATTAATAACGAGGTAGTCTTCGCTCAGTTTTAGGCTGTCAAATAGAAGGGAGTGTCACACTTTTACTGCCAACATTTTTTGTACCTTTATTGGCACTAAAATGCTTAGTTGGTTATTAAAATGGCTTGTTTAAAAGCACTCATCTCTATGTTGATATTTAAAATTATTTCACCTTAAGTTGCTGTCTTTTACACAGTTGTAATTATACTTTTCTTATTGAAAATATTAATCTAATCGCTTGAAAATGAAGCCTGTTCACGAACTTTTAACAAATCAAGTAGAATTATAACTAAAATTACTTATTAGAGGTCTGCAACTAAAACAAAGTCTTCGCTTTACCCGCAACTTGTCTGAAAACTTGAAATCTGAGCACAACGAAAAATTATTATACTATCTAGTAATAAATTAGTTTACAAATAAAATTGAATTAAAATGCATAGTAGATAATTAACTTATTTGTTAATTTAATTAGGGCTGTGAGATTCAATAAAATCTTTACATATTAATTGCTATAAAATTCATCAATTACGCATATGAATTTAATTCAAGCTCGTAAGAGCTCTTTATCATTTATATTTTATTAATTTGTAAGTTGATGTAATTATTTAAGTCTACTTTTGCCTTTGATCTGAATGTTTATTTGTTTATTTATTTGAGTTTTTTATGTATGTATATGTCGTGGCCAGATCATAGAAATTGACCTATTCATGAAATGGCTAAGTAAAACTGGCCAGATCATTTTAAACGTTAAAGTTTGATGATATTTCAAGCTTCGTTTGGCCTATTTTCTTTAGACTTTTTATTATCATTGAAATCCTACATCAATGATTTGGCCAAACGATGATTGACATATGATCAAAAGTTAACGTGTATACGATCTGGCCAGTTTTAGTTGGCCATATCATGTAGTGATCAATTTCTATGATTGGCCACGACATATATATATAGACGGACTTCATGCAAGAAGGTATTCTTCACCAGCCAATCTTTGGATTAAAATAGATTATAGCTATTGTTGTAGGTTTACAACATTAAATAAAGAATATTTAAAATCGATTTACCAAAGCATTATTAAGATTTTCTATGCTATAATAATAAACTAGGGACAAAGATAAATATGAAAACTCAAGGAAAAAGATTACAAGAGAGTAGGTAAAAAATCCTATCAAGATTTGATAGGCTTCAATGCGTGATACTCAATACGTTTGGTTTCACATTCCCTCCAGAGATGGCGCTAGTAGTTAATCTGAAGAAAAAGGACTAAGAAAACTTATTCATTTCCTTAATTCCCTCTTTGCGCTTGATATTCTCTTTTAAATATCTCTTGGACAGAGTAAATAAAGTACACTAATTATGTAAAAGAAGCGAATAATTTATGCTACGTGAGCACTGAAGCGTAAACAGAATAGAAAAGAGTTTAATACTGGAATGCCTTTTTGAAATTGAACCTTTATCTAGATTTAAATTGTACAAAGGGATACCTTATAATTAATAGTGAACTTAAGATTTCGTGGGGAAAATCCTTTGAATTCATTTACGGAGGAACGTTGCAAAATAGAATACTAAATAGTATAATTATTAGGTACTTACCTACTTATTTATTAAATTAATTATTTAAATAAACAAACCCGATATTTTTAAGATAAAATACGAGGACACGGTGGAGCACACGGTGGAGCACACGGTGGAGGTGTGCCCCGCTTGGGCAGAGCAACGCCGTGTCCTCGTGGGGGCGATCGGCGGCGGCAATCTCTCGCGCCGGGCCTTGGTACAGGCCATGGTCAGAAGCAGTAATGCTAGCAAAGGAGGCCGCCGATCGCGTGTGGCAACGATCCTCATGCCCCAACTGCCGCCGGGCTTGCGGACGGCGAGCAATGGCTGGCTTGCCGTCCGACCGTCCAGTAACCGTCCGAACCGAGCCCAAGTCGTCGCCTCAGGGAGAAGTCAGCAAGTCGTAGGGGCAGAGCAGGGTCGAAGCCTACTGGGGCCACGGGTAGTATGAAAGCGAAACCCGGCGCCCTGAGACGAAGGCAAAGAAGGAACAGGAGTGGGTTTTTAGTCAGTAAAACTCTGACATTATCTCTCGCTCCGCCCAAGGGCGGAATTTGTCATAAGATGATTTTCCCACCGAATAAAAAAATACAATAAAGATATAAAATACAAACCTGGTATATAAGTAACCATTGTTGAGCAAAAAGATTAGCCTATATAAGTGTCATCAATGATGAAACTCCAAAAATGATAGTGGCTATTTGACATAAATAAGGTCGAGATATCATTATCTTGAGAAACAGGCCAAAATTTTGCCACTTTTTTTGAGGTTTTAATAATTTCCAATTATTAAAAAACTTTTCGTGATCTGGTTGGAACGAGAGAGAGTCAAACTTCTCCTAGAACGTCCTAGAACGCGAAGGGAAACTGTAAAAGTCTACCACGCCACCCGCTCCGTGGGAGAACGTTTTGGGAACACATTCATTGTGCGTACTGCTAAGGAGTGGAATTCCTTGCGGGAATCTGTATTTCCTGATAGATACAACCCGGGAATTTTTAAGTCAAGAGTGACTAGGTTATTTCTAGGTAAGCGCGTTCCATAGTCGACCGCATCGTCGCTTTCCATCAGGTGAGATGGTGGTCAAACGCGGTCAAGCTCAAACATATCAAAAATAAAAAAAAGAGGAGTCATAGGGAACACGAACTAAAATTAATCACAAAGGAAAAACTACTAGAAAAACCTACTTTTTAGTTTAGGATTCCCGTGAAAGCGTATTTGACTGATAGGAAACCTTTTTTACATAGCATTTTTTACCTACATTTCCAGGACAAAAAGATTCTGGGTAAAAAGTAAACTAAACTACACAGCATTTCTCACCAATGTTTTCACTGTTTGTTAATGAATATTTTTTTCAATTCCCGTGACCTATATCACACCTATCTTCCGGGTGTCAAAGTAGCTAACGCCACTTTGCTGTTACACTATCACTCTATCGATACACATCAGTGTATTTTCATAATCGAATCAATATCAAAGTAGGTACCTACTAGCATAACCAGCCTAACAATATTCCCACTGCTGGGACTAAGGCCTGCTCCCTAGGAGAAGAGGGAATGGGCCGTAATCCACCACGCAGGCTCAGTTTTGGTTGGTAGATGTCTTACGTTTTCGAACGTAACTTCTTCACAATAAAGTAACATATTAAACATTGTTTATCAGTTGTCTAGTACTCATATCACAAGCTCTGCTTAGTTTGGGACTAGATGGCGTTGTGTGAAAATTGTGGAATATTATTATATTAGACTCTGAATAACAATATTTTGTCAGAATCTTACTGTTATGAAGAGCACACGTCAGACATTTCACCAGCAACCGCGATCATGTCGAGTTCTACGAACGTATCAACAGAGATACTTTGAAAACCGCAAGCTTACGAGATTCAATTATTAGCAACTACAGAGAATTCTGCGTAAATTAACTTTGAGAGATTACGTGTGTATCTGTATTATTGCACTTATAACGTAAACTCTTAAGGCTTCTTAAAATAGCATTAAAAGCGGTTTCTAAAATTGTGGTTTAAATTATTTGTTTCACAATGTTTTTTTTTTTGGGAGGTTCGAAAATCGTCTTATGACAAATCCCGCTCTTGGGCGGATCGGGAGATAGTGTCAGACTTTTACTGACTAAAAACCCACTCCTGTTCCTTCTTTGCCTTCGTCCCAGGGCCCCAGGTTTCACTTTCACACTACCCGTGGCCCCGGTAGGCTTCGACCCTGCTGGCCCCCAACGATTTGCTGACATCTCCTTGAGTCGCGCGTGGAATAGTACACGCCGTCGACGACTTGGGCTCGGTCCGGACGTTTACCGGACGGTTGGACGGCGAGCCACCCATTGCTCGCCGTCCGCAAGCCCGCGCCTACGGTGGCCGGAAATCGGGATTGGAATCCCGGCGGTTGGGGGCGTGAGGAACGCTGCCTCACGCGATCGGCCACCTCCTTTGCTAGCATTACTGCTTCGCAGAAGGAGGCGACCGCCTGCCACTCCTCCTCGCTCCGGACTATGGCCTGTACCAAGGCCCGGCGCGAGAGATCGCCGCCGCCGATCGCCCCCACGAGGACACGGCGTTGCTCTGCCCAAGCGGGGCTCACCTCCACCGTGTGCTCCACCATGTCCGAGACTGTTGCTCTTTATAAAATTAGTGTAGGTTTTATAGTTTGCCTAGGTATTCTATACAATACCGAATGTGCAGCCGGTAATGTGAGTATAAGAAAGCAGAGGAAGTGACGTTATTTTAGGGCACCCCGACACGAACAGGTTAGATTAGAAGGCTAAGGCGGGAGCAGTGCCTCCGCCTTAGCCTTCGTAACCCGGAAACCTCTAGGAACCTCTATGCAAAATTTCAGTGTTCAAAGTCCATGATGATTCAGTCAGAACTTAGCCATTTATGTATTATATACAAATAATCTTATTTCGCTTCTAAATTTCCGAGAAACATAGGAGATGAGAATTTATATACAGGCTGTTCATCGATCTGTCCATCTCCATAGCTTACGAAGGACCTTATTTCCTCAGTTTTAAGTACATTTTTTGCTCAGCAGAAACATCTCTCGACTATTACCATACGTAATAGGGTTAAAACGTACATACTCGTCTAAGTGAAATAAAAAACGCGGTAAAAATCCCACATGGGAGTAGTTAGAGGCACTCCAAATGTCAACCGCTCTTAGCTAAGTAATCAGGTTTAAAATTCATGGGGTCAGAGTTAGTGTCTACCCCAGGGTGTTTTATTGGGAGAACAGTTATGTTGCACTCACTTAATCGGTTTTTTTTTCTTGAATATTTTCTCGCAGTGTACGGAATTATGTGTCAGTTTTTTACCTAAATACGCCCCCAAGGAGCCCATGTATGTATATTTCTTTGACACGCTCTAGAGCCTAAACGGTTAGTGGCAACTTAGATTGAGAGGTTTTTTTTATTTCATATAAACTAGTGCTTGACTGCGATCCCACCTGATGGTAAGCAGTAATGCAACCGTTGATAGTGACGCGCACTAGTTTATTAAGAGCCTATTCACTCTAGCCTTGAGGACATATATAAACGGATGGGAAGACCTTAGCAGGCAAATTGTTCCAGTCCTTCGATGTACGCGGTATAAACGATGAGGCGAAACGCTTAATCCGGACCGTTGAAGTTTCAACAACGTAAGGGTTGATACTCGCCGTACGTCGGGTTATCCGATGGTAGAAATGAGATGGCGGAATCAAGTCATGTAATTCCCGCGCACACTCTCCAAAATGCAACCTGTAATACATCGAAAGGCTAGCTATCCTACGCCTATGCTTAAGGCTTTGAAGATTGGATTTAACCAAATCTGGATCACCAATTAGCCTCTTCGCATGCCTTTCCACCGAGTCCAAAGCTGCTAGGTGGCATCTTGCAGCACCAGCTCATAGGTAACGTTAAGTTAGTCTTAGTTGTGAGTGACACTAAACAAATCATATATAAGTATAAGCCTATTCAGCCTTTTAATGTTCCCACTGCTGGGGCTCAGGCCTCTTCTCTAAGAGAGGGAGTGTGCGGTTTTACCAGCACGATAGTTGTCACAGGTCTTCAAATTTTTTGGTTCTAGGACATGCCGGTTTCCTCACAATGTTTTTCTTTACCGTTTTGAGAGCTATAGTGATAAAATAAATTGCATAAAGAAATGCGTCTGGTTGATTTTGAAACCGTGACCTACAAGTCGTAAGGTCAGAATTACCTGATATATCAAAATTATAAAACAATGAAACGGTAGATTTTTGGAATCAATTTATATGTTACAATTTTTTTTCGTGCCGGTCCTATAGGGAATCAAAATAAAGGGTTCGAGAAGACAATTTCTATATTCTTATCCCAACTCTTCCGATTAATCGTAACTTCGGGTAACTTCGAGTAAACATCTCGGGATTTTTGATTTTAATTTAATTTTAAAACAATTGATAAACCAATTTTAGTTGGCTTTAGGAAACAAAACCAAAACAGATGAAAAACACAATTCAAAGCTATTTGTAGTTTTTGTAAAATAAATATTTTTTCACTTTACAGTGTTGCAGGTGGTTGTATTTTAAAAAGTTTTTAATTAGTATATAGCTAATTATAGCTAATTAAATATTTTATAATTAAATACCTACATATTATGTACTTTCGCTAGGATTTTTTTATTTAAATAAAAATTCCTTCTGCCGCTCCATACAATAATAAATAAGTAGGTACGATTTGTTTTCTCTAATAAACTGTAATTTATCCAACAAGTTCAAATTTAATATTTTTAACACGCACAATTAATAAGAATAAATTCCAGGGCCCTGGAATACAGAAATATTTTTAAGTGTTCTTAATATAAACGGATCAGGAAAAGTTGTCTTTCTCTATAAATAGAGCACTTGTGAGAAAGATTGATCGAGTGAATTACGAAAATAACATTAAAAGGTGAACACTAAAAGTCTTTGGTCATCTGGACCCACTTGCTGTTAGCCCCACAGGACCACGGGACTAAATAATGTATTTTTATATACACAAAATAAATTAACACAAAGAACATACATACAAAATTTAAAAAAAAAAAAATTTTCAAAGCTACCAGTGGATACAACCGAGCGCAAATTGATTACCTAGTCAAAAATAATAAAACTTGCTTCAATTAAGTTCAAACATTTATTATGAACCAACATTAATTCTTTTTAATTTTGGTACCTACATGAAAGTAAAATTAAAAAACGTCATTTGTAGATCTCTAACAGTCCGAACAGAGACTGATAGAGTGATATCTAGGCACCCAGTAACTTTGGGAGTCACTGGACGATATACGGCCATCGTAGTCATGAGCTGTCAGACGGAGAGCAATGGGTAGCTCGCTGGAGACCTAGCCCGATTCGACGGTGCGTTGTGTTCCACGAGCACCACAAAGAGATGTCCGTCAAATTAATGAGGTTAGTTAGGACCGAAGCTTATCAGGGCTGCGGATGGTTCGAAAGAGTTAACGTAGCCCTCACAAAAAGGTAAACTGAGGTAACTCTGTAGGTTTTGGTCAGTAAAAGTCTGATACGTCCTCTCGTTTTACCCAAGAGCGTCACGTCATTGGACGATTTCGCACTAAAAAAAAATAGACTCCCAGTAACTGGGTTTCGGAAGTCATACAGGAAGTGGTTACATATAAAATACTCAAAGAAAGAAAATTGCGTTTATTGGCATTAAAAAAACGGAAACATCTTAGAATTAAACAAAAAGTACATTGAGTAATGCCAAATGAGTATCAGCTGGTACTCATATTCATCTACCCCAGCATAGTTGAGAAACCTAGTCGTGGATGTCAGTCATCGAAGGCGCGATCCCAGTCATCGACGGCGCGTTCCCAGTAGTCGACGGCGCATTCCCAGTAGTCGACGGCGCATTCCCAGTCGTCGACGGCGCATTCTCAGTCGTCGACGGCGCATTCCCAGTCGTCGACGCCGCGTCCCCAATCGTCGACAGCCTTCTCACCAAAACAAAAACAGACATAGCTGGGAAAAGCTACACAAAATCCAACAGTCTAAATCGGCCTTAATTCTGGATTACGCGCTTTGTACCTAAACCCATTCATTTGTATCCAGGCTAACTTATTTGAAACCTTGATTGATGGAACTAAAACCTGCATTTAGAGAGAATGTATATAGTTTTGTTACATACAGAGTATAATCACCTTTATTGTTTTTATTTGAAGCTTTAATTCTTTATTGTACACAAAAAACATACATAGTACACGGAGATAATTCAGTTTATGTACAAAGGCGAGCTTAACTCAACAATGAGTTTTCTCCCAGCAAACCTTTGAGTTACAGAGTGAGAACACATTCGAGGTTAGGAACCAGTGCACAATATAATCCTTGCAATAACTAAATCTAAAATATAATTATATTATACATAAGTCTAATATATAATTATAATATAAATATATACTAATATATATTAATATTATGTCAATAATGAAAGGAAGTGCTCTTTAAGTTGAAGCTTGTACTCATAATGAAAAAACAACATCAGAAGTACATAGATATTATCGCATTTTCAGCTTACTAAAACACGGAAAATATTAATTTGAACAAAGGAAACAAAAAATCAGGTAGGAAATAATCAAAGCTCTCATTATTGTGATCTCCGAGAGGAATCTTTTAATAAGAAATTTGTCGTAATTCACCCCGAATGACTTTATTCACCCGATGTCGTCCCAAGTAATGTTAATTAGATAAGTAATTAAATTTCGACGTTTTCTGATGAAATGTTTAAGAGTTTTCTTTTATCTTTTATCTTTGGAGTACCTGCTTGACGTAATTGTAATAAGCTTGTAGTAAATGGTCGGACCACGAGTGGGGGGTTTTATGTTTTGTTATTCAATGATAATAACGTACCTAAGCAAACTGAATATTAGTTTTAGAATTAGACTTTTGTGAAAATAACAAAATACCACAATAATATTTTATAGGCCAAAGTTGATGAGTGTGTAAAAAATTAGTGTATAAATAAGCAATCTTATTGCTCAGAGTAATCTTTACGGGTTGTGCGAAAGTGAACCCCGGGGCCCTGGAACGAAGGCAAAGAAGAAAAAGGAGTGGGTTTTTGTCAGTAAAAGTCTGACACGCCCATCCGCCCCGCCCAAGGGCGAAAAATGTGATTAGATGATTTCCTACCTAAAAAAGAAACAGGGTAATCGTAGTACCTAAATTTTAATACTAAATCTAACTGGGATTCAGTTATAGTGTCCTACCAAAATTTAGAACTAATGTAATAAAATCAAGATTATTAAATGCTTGGAATATAGATAGTAAGAGCCTAGTTGACAAGAGTGGGTTTTCAGTGAACGTTATTTATTTTGTTATTCTTATTTATCATCTTAAAACTAACATTTTTTTTTACTTTACTGAAACCTTTTCAGTATTACAATCATTTTCAGGGTTCCCTTTTACACACAGAGTAAAAGCGGTACCTTATTGCTAAGACTCCGCTGTTCGTCTGTCACTAGGCAGTATCTCATAACCGTGATAACTAGACCGTTGTCACAGATGATGTATTTCTGTCGCCGCTAAGTACTAAAAAATAAATAAAAAATAAGCGGGACTCCCATACTACCAACGTGATTTTTTGCCATTATTTGCTACGGACGGTATGGAACCCTTCGTGCGCGAGACCGACCTGCACTTGGCCGTTATTTTTTCTCAACCACTATCTCATCTGATGGTAAGCGATAATTTGATCGACGATGGAGCACGGTTGCCTAGATGTAACCTATTAACTTTTGACTTGAAGTCCCTTAGGCAGCTTTTACAAAAAAAAAAAACTTCAATACCCCAAAAAAGCATTAGAAAATATCAATAAAAATCGTTTATTAGTTAATAAAATATCCTTAGGTTTCCACAAGTAACAGTAGTGTCAATAAATCACTGAAAATAACCAGTTAACCCTAGAGCCGTCGTATCCGGCGGCAGTCATTAGGTCGCACCGAAGCTATATATCACTAATAATCCAGAAAATTGAGGATTCGAATATACTCTTGTCGCCATACTTATTAACTACTGATTTGTGTTATATTATTCTACGATTTATGATTACTTATCAGAAGAATTTTGTGCGTATGTTTGTAAAGTCTACGCTAGAGGAGAATCTTTTGCAATCCATTTGACGGTCTAAACTGAACTGTTAAAGGAATGGGAAGACTATATAGGGTGTATAGCTCTATCCTTTTTTTTCTTTTTTTTATAAATTTTTGACATAAATATTTACTTTTTTATGTATCACTTTTGTAAAATATATATTCCGGGGCCCTAGGACGAAGGCAACGAAGGAACGGGAGTGGATTTTTTGGCAGTAAAAGTCTGACACTATCTCCGGCTCCGCCCAAGAGCGCGATTTGTCACTAGATGATTATCCCACCTAAAAAAAAACCATCTTAAGAAATTTGCTTTAATTTCGCAAAGAACAGTACATTATATTTTTATCAGCAAGCTTTAACACAGATTGTGGTTATAATTTTATTCCGTGGAAATATTATATTTCAGGCTCTTGTCCTATTAAAATATTAAAAATGTACGCCTTCGTTGATTTTTAGGGCCTGCTTTTAAGATATTTTTCATTTTATTCCTCTGCTAGTAAAACATTAGGTAAGTTGAGAGTTTACTTTTTTCAAGCTAAAAGAGAAGATAGGAACAGATTCAGTTCTGCCCCCCCCCCCTAGCCAAGTTACAATCGTTTCGTTCGCGCCGAACGCCTCCAGTAGGCCACGCCTCCGACACGTCTCTGACATCATCTTAACGTTCAGTCACGTGGTCAGAACAAAGGAATCGGAGGCGTGGCCTACTTGAGGCGTTCGGCGCGAACGATACGATTGTAACTTGGTTAAGGGGGCTGTTATAGGCTTTATATCTTTGCAGATAGACTCAAACAAATAGCAAACGTTTGACCTCTCTGATTATTATTTATCTCTCTATCTTTATTTTTATTATTTATGTTCAAAATCGCAGTATAGCATTTTATGCTAAAAAGCACAAAAGCCTTTAATGGCTAATGAGTTCGGAATAAATAGGTCAGATAATAAGTCAACTGAGAGCAGTGATGGCCGAGTGGTAAGGGTCTACATACTAAGGACTTACGAGTTGTAGGTCGTGGATTCAAACCCAGCCACGTGCATTACTTTGTGTAATTTACTTCATCACTACTGCTCTCAAAACGGTGAACGAAAACAATGTGAAGAAACCGGCGTGTCCTAGAGCCAAAAATTCGAAAGACATGTGACATTCACCAACCCGCACTGGGCCCTTCCCTCTTCTAGAGAGGAGGCCTGAGTCCCAGCAGTTCCCAACATAAAAGGCTTATGATTATGCTACGTTATGCAGATAGTAAGTAAGTTTGTAAGTTTTACATTTAAAGACGATAGTAAATAAGTACAACAAACTAAACTAACTCACTTTATGTAACTTGCAAAAATGCTTTTTTAATTCACTTTTTGATTTATTAGGGTTATATATCTTTAAAACTTCAAGGAAAAGAGTCTTTAAATTTTTTTTTAGTACTTACTCTCACCAAAGAGGTCTAGGTCAAAATTTAACACGTTTATAGCCATGTTTATCCGACGCAATACTACCTACTGGTATTACAACAGTTTTTTTTTGTAGGTGTGAAAATCATCCAATGATATCCCTTCTCTTGGGCGGAGAGGCAGGGTGTGTCAGACTTTTACTGACAAAAAACCAACTCTTGTTCCTTCGTCGCCTTTCATACCAGGACCGAGTCTTCTTTTCAGAAGCAGACCTTTAGCCACAGTAGGCTGGTATTATAACAGATTAGCACCCACTTTAACAAAAAACTAAATCCGTAAAAATAACAGCAATAAATAAAACATAATCACTCTAATAAACCAAGCCAAATACCTTCATCCACATTAATTGCTTAAGCAAGCCAAACACATCTGAAAATACGTTCCGTATGCCATTTGTAGTCAGTATTTCGGCTAAATTCTCGTCGGGTAGGTACACAAGTTGGTGGTTACTGTTCTGTAATAAACATAGTTTCTGTGCAGGTAACTGCTGAGACACACGGCTAGATAGATATTCTTTATTGTACATCAAAAATACAACTTACATTAGGAAATTAAAATTAATAGGGTGTCACAATGGGCGGACTTATCGCTAAAAGCGATTTTTTTCAGACAACCTTTGGATGGATTTGACAGAGAAGGAGAAAAAAGATACGCAGGTAGTTCGTGACCTGGTTAGGTTAGGTTACCGAGATTCTGACCCGACTATCAGCCACAGTAGACGTAGGTTTACGGACGTCGAGCAATGAATAGCTTGCCATCCAGCCGTCCGGTAATTGATCGGGCCGAGCCCAGTCGTCAACAGCGCATAATGTTCCGCGCGCTCCTCAAAGAGATGTCAGCAAACTGTAGGGGCCAGCAGGGCCGCTGCACGCAAGCTAGGGCCGAGAGGAATTTCTGAAAAGGAAACTCGTAGTCCTAGAACACAAAGGACAGCTGAAGGACCTAGGTGTGGTTTTAGTCAGTAAAAGTCTGACACGCCTTCGCGCTCCGCCCAGAGCGGGAGAAGTCATTAGATGATTTCCACAATTGAAAAAAAAAGGTCAACGTCGACCTAATGTCAACTCGTGTTTGAACTAGTTGTATTTTAAGATTTTCTTCTTCTTTGTCTTCTCCTGTTCTCATTATTTGAGGTCGAGTCTCTTCACTGTTCGACGCCAGGATAGTCTATTATCTTGAGTAGTCAACTCTGACAATTGGGCTAATTTGAAGTCTTCCTCGATTTTGGACTATCAGGTCAATTGAGAGCAGCTTCTGTCTTTCTTCTGTTTTGGCAGGTTTATCGCTTTTACCATGTCCATACACCATTTAAAATTTTTCGGTGATTGACGCGATCTAATAGCTGCCTCGGTTCACACTGCCGCTCAGCATTCTCATTTCGTAGGAATGCACTTTTTACTCGGAGGTCTTCTATACAGTCCAATTCGGATCTGTATAGTTTAGTTTTATAAACTTAGCTTTTTGTTTTTATAAGCATACTGTGTCATCATCATCTATATAGGTTCGCGCGTGACCGCTATCTCACCTGATGGAAAGAGACGATGCGGTCGACGATGGAACGCGCTTACCTAGAAGTAACCTATTCACTCTTGACTTAAAGATTCCTGGGTTATAGCCATCAGGAAACATAGATTCTGGCAAGGAATTCCACTCCTTAGCTGTACGCACAATTAATGGGTTCCCAAAACGTTTTGTGCGTATAGGGAGGTCCACCATGTACCGGCGGCGCATTGTATTTTAGGATATTATTAGTATTTATAGTAGCTTTTGCAAAGAAGGTTTAAAATTGAAAAGGAATCGCAACACTAGAATAAATTTCTTAATAGTCTAATCTAAGCCACCTCTTTTCCAAGTTTCATCAGTCGGATATGTTGTCACATACAAAACAAAATATATTTTCTTCAATACAAATGGTTTAAATAATGACTATCTGATAAATTAAGTTAACAAAAGGACATTGCTTTTCAATTATAATTATCAATAAATCACGGATAAAAGCTTTTTGCACCCTTAAATGTTTAATTCAACGTTGAAAATATTTTAACTTTTGTCGCATTTAAGTGAATCAAGTCGTTTATTTGACATTTTATCCAGATAATTCTTATTTCTTGATGAGTTATCTCATAATTCATTCGTAGTACATCGAAAAATTTAGAATTGGGCACAATGCCACTCAAAAGATCACTGGAAAATAATAAGGTCGCCTTTGTACATATACAGGGTGTCTTTGACATCGACGCACAAACGAATACCATGGATCCAGTACATGATTCTGGATCCCCAGTGGTAGAATTTCTCGTCAGTGTTTTCTTATATTAAAAAATAACTACATTTTTAATTTAAACTGTATAAAATCGTTATTCTTTAATGTTTAGGATAATGATTTTATCTACAGCGATGACTTTTTGATTAATTAATTTTTAATTTTTTTTTTACTAAAAATATCATCGGGTTTGGAGAGAATAATGATTTTACACAGTTTAAATTTAAAAAAGTACAAATTTTTTATTTTATTTAGAAAAAGCCAACGTAAAATTTCTACCACTGGGGCTTCTAAAATCATGGACTGGAGCCGTGGTATTTGTTTGTGTATCGATGTCAAAGACACCGTGTATATATAACTACCCAATTACTGCGTTCTATATTTACTTTATAGTTTTTCAGTCTTGCTTAAAAAAAAAATACCCCTCTCTAGGAAATACTCCTGTATCATGCAAAGCATTCACAAACATGTAAACTCACATATACAATACACCCAGACCCGGAACAAACTATCTGTAGGCCATACAAATATTTGTTCCGGGCAGAAACTGAACACGCAATACGGAGCGCAGCACCCAATCACCTCAACACTGCACCAATCGTACCATCATTATGTTTAGTGTACAAAAAAAAAATTAAGATTATTTCCCACTGGTTGTTCCTGATAAAGAAACAAGTATGTCCCGACAATAGTGAGTATCCCTACAGAAAAATTCTAAAATGTTGTACGTACTATTGGGCCGTGTGTCCGAAAGGTTATGTCCCATCTCCTCGTGGAAGCGGAATCTCATAGATATCTCGCTGTAGATTCCATACACCGGCGCCGTTCACAGTTATTCACAACATTCACTGGTTTTCAAAACTCACACGGGATTTGTTTAAATAAATGTTTCACTGTTTCAATGTAACAACGGAGGTGTTCAGTTTTATAATTAAAAAGCTTTATTTTCGAAAAATATTCTGGGTATGGTTTTGGATAGATAGGGAGAGGGAGGTTAAAGAAACAATGGACGGATTGCGTGGGGAGTGATATGAAAGAAATGGGTGCTAGTGATAAGATGACGAGGACAGAATCATCATCATCATCTTCCTGCCCTTGTCCCATCTTATTTGGGATCGGCGCAACACGTTTTTTCCTTCCATTCTATCCTGTGAACCGTTATACTATCACTAACTTCCTTTTCTTTCATATCACTGTTCACACAATTCATCCATCTTTTCTTTTGCCTCCCTCTCCCTCTCCACCCATCCACATGTATACTCATAAAGGCGACGAGGACAGAATGGAAGAAAGAAATGTTACGCCGACCTCAAATAACACGGGACAAGGGCAGGAAGATGATGGTTCTGACTATGTTTTTCTGGGTAAGGTTTAGAAAGATTATCTAAACTAATTATATAAAGTCCTAAACTCATAAAAAATATCGATTTAGCACACGAGGTGGTCAACATGTAGAATGTATACTCGGCTGCCATTGTGCCTATGCGTGAGTGCCAACGGCTTGGCCAAAACCCTCGATGACCATCTTTTGAAACTGTCGTTGCGAGGTTAGTCAAGGGCCTAATTTATATGGCAGTACTCCTCGATTCGGTTCGAATTGTTAGGAAGTTTCAGTATCTGGAGTCCTAACCACTGCTTGGACCCTACTCCCGACATTGAGAATCTACTAAATGTTTTTGTAGAGAAAACATCTGATAAGCGATGTGCCTTGCCCATTGCCAGTTAAGATTCGCGAATCCTCGAGCTACATATGTCGGTTATCTTGGTTCTCCTGTAACTTAATTTAATGATACTACGTTCTAATTGATATATCTGTTATTTATTTATTGTGCACACCTACCACAGTGTTGTCTCTTTTAACCCAAAGGTTGACTGGTAGAGAAAGCCTTGTTGCATTAAGTCCACCTATGTACCACTACTACATATGAAGTTTAAATAAATATATATTTTTTTTATTGTTATAAACAATTTCTTGACTGCGATTCCACCTGATGGTAAGCAGTGATCCAATCGTGGATGGTGAGGCGCACTAGTTTATTAGCACGCTAGCCTTGAAGACACCTAATTTATAATCGGACGGGAAGACCGCAGCAGGCAATTTGTACCAGTCGAGTAAACAACGAGGCGAAACGCTGGGTCCGGACCGTAGAGGTTCTAGAGGTAAAGGACTGCGGAAAGTATGCCTGGTTTACCCTAGTGCATGTTAAACAAACGCCTACAATACATTCCAAATAAGAATAGGATCGATTTTTACGCCATGTTGTGACGTCAAAGTTGTCAAATCGAAAAATTGGGTAAGGTGAGCAAAACCAGACATTTTTTAAATAATATTTGTTTACGAATAACGATCGAATAAAGTTTATTCAGAATCCAGTTCTTCAATTTTACTAATCTCTGCGTCACTGTGTGAAGTGTCTGAGTAGGGGCAAATGAAAGAAGAAGGCGAATTGTTCCTAACAAAGAAAATAAGAAAGAAAATAAGTTTTTTTTTTAACTAATTATAACTTAAATAATATATTTAGCTAATTTATTAGCCGTTATTAATACGCAAATAAATTTTCTTTGCAAACCATACTTTTCAATTAACATTTGACAGATCGAGGTTATTGGCTATCCTATTCTTATTTGGAACACATAGTACATTGAGACTTTTTGACAACCATTGTCGCTTTGGAATGTCACTTGTCCAAAGCCTCAGATATTAGTAATTAAAACATTTTAAAATGCTACAATGCTTGCTACACGTGCAAAATTCCCTACTAAGCGGACAGATTTGTCACTAGCCTAAAAGCAAAATGCAGTCCACTAAACAGCCACACATCTTCCTGTATACGTAGTATTCCTGTTCTCGGGTTGAGCAAAGCTGTAATAGGCCTTCATTTGGGTAACTAAGCCGCTTGCAGCTCCAGTGGCATTGTGTTTAAAACAGGGGAGAGTTCAACAGCCACTGCTACACAAAGAGCCACTTCAGTTGCTGAATTGATACAAACAATATTGTTTCGACTATTTAGGTAATTTTGTGTTTTTGACTACGGAAACAAGTTAATCACACTAATATTCGGCTATTTTGCGACTGCATTTGTTACCTTAGGTCCATACTTGTCAAAACAATTGTATGTGTTAATTAAATAAATACATATAAGGGGTTAAAGTATGAAATTG
The DNA here is from genome assembly GCA_949316375.1 of Mythimna vitellina. NCBI lineage: Eukaryota > Metazoa > Arthropoda > Insecta > Lepidoptera > Noctuidae > Mythimna > Mythimna vitellina. The sequence continues at coordinate 10,877,435 of OX438691.1, read as the reverse complement.
CCGTTTTTTTAAAACGGGTTGCTTTGAAGTGTTGTTATATCTTAAGGCGAAATTAGTTTTTGCCTACAAAATTATAATACCAATAATATTTTTACTAGCTATAGTATGACGCATTTTTTTTTATATATTCTTAATTTGGTATGGTTTTTTTGTAAATTTAATTTTTTTTTATTTATACTAGTGCTTAACTGCGATCCCACCTGATGGTAAACAGTGATGCAATCGTTGATAATGAATCGCACTAGTTTATTAAGAACCTATTCACTCTAGCCTTGAAGACACCTAAATTATAATGAAAAATTGTTGGAACACCACGCCACCACTTTAAGCTTCAGAAGAGCGAAGTACCCTAACACCGGCCATTTTTGTCTGAAAGGCCACTTCAACCACTAGATGTACTACTTACACTACTTACTTAAAAGCATTTCAAATAAGAAGTCAATAAATTATTTGTACGTGTATTTGTGAATAAGTTTGTTACTTCTTTACGCTCGAACGGCTGAACGGCTTTTGATGAAACTTGGTACACAGGTAGACCATGTCCTGAAATAGCACATATGATACTTTTTATCCCGGGAGTATGTTCTACTTTCACGAAGGCGAAGCCGCGGGGAGCAGCTTCTTAAGAATATAATAGTGAATTTCTCACAGATTGAAGACCAATAACAAATAGCTTTATCCGTTTTTTTGACTGATAATCTTTAACAACTCAAAAAGTTTAATCAAAATAAATGCTTTGAGCTTCAAACCAAGTGAAATATTAAAAAAGAGACTGCTGCTACACAACGTGAAAGATTACCTAAATAAAACAAAAAACGACCCATAATCCATAATTTAATTTTAAAAAAGAAAATCAATCACTATTCAAATAAATAATAATAATAAATAAATCGTTTATTTGCGTAAATAAGGTACAAAAAGTTGACAATATAAATAAAGTTGTTCTCTTATTCTGCCTTTAATTTCGGCGTGCAAATATAAACATTGTATTTGAGATTAAGTTAATTATTGATTAAAATCATGCACTCATTAAACAGATTTCCATTTCATTAAAATTAAAATTGTATTGTTGAATTTAAAAAAAAAATGACAATATAACAATAAAAACTAATAAAAAAAATCACAAATGTCAATAATAATCATGTCAATAATAATCACGTCAATAATAATCCTATCAATAATAATAATGTCAATAATAATCATGTCAATAATACCCATGTCAAAACTTACAATTAACAAAACAAAACTGTAAACAAAATTGTATTATTCTTCGATTTAACAATAAACATCCATTGGTTCGAGACAGACGTTGAAAAAACAATCTCTATTTTAAAAATTAGTCTATATGCTATCCTTTTTATATCTGCTAGTTTTTCATTAGGCCCTCCTCCCATACATTGGAGAGTGAAACACCATAACAACAATGGTGAGATCACGCCGGCGGCTCCGCTTGATTTACACCCACTGCAGCTACACTAATTAACTGGCAAATTAATTATTATTGCAACCAGAAAGCCCAAGTAAAGCCTGCTTTCTGTGACACTATACGTCGTTATTAACTATTTAAATGGTATCGATCCAGGATTAGATTATGATTAGGACTCAATTGTGCCCGAAAATCTCTGTTTTCCAGCAAAATTTAGTCAAGAGAAAAAGAAAACTGGGCAAATGCGAGTCGGACTCGCACACTGATGGTTCCGTACAAATCTGCCTATTGTAAACTGTTGAATTCCTGAATTTCGAAGATTTTTTCGAAGCGAAAAAAAATGTTTGTGACATAACAAAAAATTTGCTGTTTTCAGATTTATTCCTATATCTGTTCTATAAGACGGGAACTACCCTATGAATTTTGATTCCTTTGAGTCGAAATATACGTTTTGTGCGACATAAACGACCGTACCTTTTTTTTTAACTTAAATATTTGATTGATTTCACAGCTTCAAGGGACCGCGGATCTGAGTATATGGTTTTAATTTCAACTCGATACCTCCACTCGTTCCCGAGATAAAGGGTCTCAGACAGACAACAAAGTGATCCTCTAAGGGTTCCGTTTTTTCCTTTTAAGGTTCGGAACCCAAAAAATAAGCAACCATCGAGCAATCAGTAATTCAAAACGCACAACGCAAAAGTCAAAATGTCACAATAGCGGTTAACACAACAACAGATCAAGCGTCATACACTCGAACATAATTGTATGACGCCATTATCTCTGAATTTAGATGTAGTTTCGCGTTAAGCACCGATCGTATAGCTTAATTATCTCCCTTCGTACAGCAGCTCAGTCAAGCCAGGCGGATTACAAACAGCCGCGCCTGTTTATCAAGTGAAGCCTCTGGAGCGATTGGTTACGCATCATCTGCCTGATTCGCCCACCACGTACTCACATAATAGACCCGTCACCGATCACCTGGAAATATTCCAATATATTTTGCGGAGAACGTAAATATTTTCATCCGGACAGCATCGCGGTCAGTGCATCCAATTAATGCAGGCGTTGGGCGAAGTCGCGCCGTTTGTAAAAATCGCCTTTACGCAGCGTCGGGTGAAAACACATTGGTGGGCCAGCCGCCGCCTGGGCGGATACCGCCCCGAGCAAAGGCCCGCCATAATTATGACATAAAACCTGATAGTGTTCCGCTCACAAAAGATATTATTTGCCATAATCATTATGAATAGAGGTCATATAGGTACGCGTAAGTGCGTACACGTGGAGCTTAACAATAACTTACAGTAGGTACTTTTCTTATGTAAAAGATTGTCTGTATACACTTATTAAGAAGTTTTATCATTCGCGAATTTAAGCCAGTTGTACTGTTTTGGGAAGTATTAAGTGATATTTTTATATATTTATAAGTTTCACGTATCATTTCAGAAAGCAACGCGTTTAAGAGTCGAGCGAGAATAAAAATTCCTGTTGATTCCAGACTAGTCAATAAATCAAACACATTCTCCCATCAACTGTCAGAAACATGAAGATCAGGCGAAACAATATTTGTGAATGGTGCGGGTTTGGCCTGGGGCGGTCCGGCCCGTGTTTGCCTAGGCCGTCCGGCGTATTTGCCGTTGGTGTCGCCAGCGCCAGTCCCCACATAACCACTAATCATATTTTATGGTGCCCGCTTAACTCAAATATTCGATTTGGATTAAACGACGCACGGAAAAAATGCGACGCAATTTCCCATGTTTTATGAGAGATTGTAATTTGAGGAGTTGAATTAATTCTATCGATCGCGCCGAAGTCATCGTAAAGTTGGTAAGGCGGTCGTTGTCGACAACTGATCATCGGGAATCGTTCGACGGTTGCCACCGAATGGTATATGGTTAATAGCTTTTTAGGCTTGTTCCTTTGATATCATGATTACCTCCGATCGAATGGCATACCTCACATGCAATTTCTCAACAATTTAATCCATTTTCCTAAATAAAAACACGACTCAAAGACTCACCGGCATCCAGCCTAAACCTTAGGAACTAGAAAGCCGATTTTTCACAGGTGTTCGTAATAAGACATAGACGAGAAACAGAAACGATGTTTTTTGAAAATCGATCCTTAGAGGGGTGAACAGGGATTTAATGCGAGCAAAACCACGGCTAAAAGCTAATCCATAATAATATTAGGTAACTTAGCAATAAGCACACAATATGCTACACAAAAACAGTTTCGATATTTCTCTCCACATTATTGAATAAATACAAACAATAGCTTTACGGTACGATCCTTTAACCCATGAAAATGTGTAATTGTCACGACACTAGCCCACAATTTACGTTTGATATGCGAATGTTCCGCGTGACAACACGCGTAGCTTGTCATGCGTCACGTGACTGATAGCTTTAATATAGTCCCGTTGATTATCCAGTCGAGCGGAAACGCCAAACGGTAATCTAGATTTAATACCACGGCTCATCGCGGCTCGGCCTGCCTCGGCATTGTCCTTGTACCTACGCACTACGAGTGAGGGTGTACTCACTCGTGCTGTTAATTGAACTGTCTGTAAGATTCTAATGTGTGAGTTCGTTGCGTATTGACAGGTGACAGTTGCCATGTACCTACTCGACTACGACAATCTTAATTACCAGAAGCTTCATTTTATTTTAAAATTGGAATTAAGAATGTGTTCGAAATAGATCTATTTAGACTACCGACATTCTGTATTCGAAAAAAATCTTTTAAAAGCCGATAAATTCAAAACTAGAAGCTACTCGTTCGAATTTTAAAATGTCTTTTAAATAAAGTTAAAGCGGATAGTGGAAGTTGGAAGAAAGGAATGAAAATAGCAGCCAGTGTTTGAGTTGTCTTTTAAATTGCTTGCTTAGGCAGAACTAGGGCTAGGCTACAACATTGGGTCATTTATTATAATTAGCGTGGGCGACAAACACAATACAATTTTCTTTGTTATTTCTTCAGCTATCTCGAGTTATTTTATGAATTAATTAAAATTAGCTCTTGCATATTTCCTTTTTGCATCACCACTTATTTATAACGGTACGCATAAATTTCGATTTTTAATAAATGGAAGGTCCGAAAACACCGGGTGTCCACTCAATATTTTTCATATGAATCACAGTTAAAAAGTAATTTAAAACCATTTTCGAATGCCGACGAAAACATTGTGTCAGACGTAATAAAGCTGGGAATAGCATTCTAATGAATGATATTGGTCCTCCTGTGGGATTACAAGTTAATCCTCTTGAAACGGAACCACTGGCAGGGGAGTGCGGTTTGCGGGAGGCTATGGGAGGTAATAAAATTCTTACGTCATCAGAGGATCCACGGCTGGACCGACGGACTGCGCAGCGGGCTCAAGGTATTACCGCCTCATCTGTTTTGCTTTTTTTTTAAATTTTATTCTCGGATCGTTTCCCCTGAATTAGCAAAGTTGAATTTTGATTTCGTAAGGCGGTGATTACTTTAAATTAGGATTGCTAATTAGTGACTGGCTCTAGCGAGAAAGTCCGCATTGGTCATTCTTCCATCTTCTTCTATTTGCCCAACACTATAAATATTATATTGGTCCTTGTTCCTACTTAAAAAGTACCTAGTGTTTTAATAAAGAAGAAAGAATATCTAAATGTTTGTAGGCGTAGCTAACTACTTACGTAACGAAATAAATTCTGATTTGTGTACTAATAAAACAAGATCGTTTGTGAAAAGTATCATAAAACGTATGTTTTAAGACATTGAAAAATCAAAATCAATCAATTCAGCGACTCTGGTTCTAGCAAGAAAGTTCGCATTAGTGATTCTTCCATTTGCACGTACTAAGTGCCGAAATTTGCCTCACATAGCTCTTCAAGTAAACAATAAATACGTTTCTAGTTTCGTTCCGCACGATGCACATCCAATGCGGTAATAAAATCTCAAACCAAAAAAATAAAATTATTATAAACCTGAGTCACAAGCTCACAGCGCGGATCGTGACATTTCTCGCTCACGATATTCAGTCGTTAGGCAAGATTTTCTCCTTGGAACCTTTGAGTAAACTCTTATTTTTACGAAGTATTCCGCCAATGCCAGTCTCTTTTGTTCCTTCGTCTATACAATGACATTACTTCAAACCGTAAAGCAAGCGTAATAGTTGACACTAGTAAAAGCTTTCGAGGTCGTGAATGTAAAAAGAAAACAATATTAGTGTTGTGGTTCGGGTGGCACATTAATATACATTTGGAGCAGAGCCGCGGGGCGGGCCGAGGGCGGGCCGCAGTTTCATCACAAATTGAACAACAAAATAAAATTAGGTAGACTTATTTATTTCAGTTACTCAGCCATTACAGGTGAATTAAGTTCACGTCGACGTAAGCCAGCGGTGACAATAGCTCGCTCCGAATTAATCGAAACAACAACGGCGTACGAAGCCAATTTGAAACCAGATGAAAGCATTACGTTCTTAATAAAAGGGTAGTAGTGAAGATTAATGTTTTCGTTATTTTCTCTATCACATCACAATACTCAGTTAATTAGTTTAAATAACAGTGTTTCGCCAGACGCGCAAACAGAGACCCTTAATGAAGGCAACCAATTCTCGGGGCTGAACTGAAACGGTCTTTCATTTCAGGCGTAAAGGCGCAGGGCGTCGCAATACGCTGCGAGTTTGCCAAAAACAAGCCCAATAACGGTCTGGCAAACAGTACAAATGATACCTTAGTGACAAAACGACGTACAGCGTCCCTTCCGAGCTCCGAGTCGTGCCGCGCGGCTGCGGAGACACACGCTGACGAGTGCGACGGGAAACAAGACAGGTTATTATCTCCCAACGAGCCAAAACACGTCAGAAAACCTCGGATATTTTCCACACGTCCTCGGGTATTCACTGGAGACTGGAAACGAAAATTAGTTACTGAAGATTTCTTGTTTTTGTCTGAATGCGTTGCGTGATTTTCATTGTTAAGATATAACAAACGCCACCTTTGAAATTGAAGTACGCGCACTGAATATCAAGGAGTAGGCAGGCGTCGCACGAGGCACTCGTGTTTAGTTCCCAGTAAGGCGGTAACCCAAGTGTCCCGCTAGTCGCTACTTTTAAATTAAATTATTTCCTCTACGTCTTTTGTGCTAAAGCTACTTCCACTACTTGGAACGGAAAAGTTAAACGTGATAAAGTCAGGTTAGCAGCGAACAGCAGGGTCTGTGTGTAAGCAGTGGTCACAGAATGTAATGATATCCTCTGTCGCATATTTCGGAGCAGACCGTTGTTCCCGCGCTGCCGCTTTGTATTCTTTTGGTAAATTTTTTGCCGGATTAATTTGTCTGCGTATTCAAATTGCAAATTGTGAGATAAAAGGATGACCTTTTTACATTTGTTTTGGAAAAGATCCGAGATTTTTACCCAAAATATCTCAGTATGAAAATAAAGCTTGAACGAAAATTATGTGGTGTTAATTTTTGGGAAAAATGGTGTGTTTTTGGAAAATATTTAGGATATTATCTCGGTTACAATATCAGAACACGGCTCGACACAAGCAACACGTCGCGCTTGATAGAGGGTGACATTTTTTTAAGTTACGGCATTCTCTTACCGATTCAATATCCTTTTTCTATTTTGTTCGTGAAGCATACCGCGCGATCCTTACTCTATATTCACGTCTGAGTTTTTACGAGATACGAAGAAAAAATACAATCACTTTGAATCTTTAGGTACGTACAACCCAGTAACAAAGACAATTTATATAAAAAAAAATATCAACAGGTTAGTTTCACTAAGATTTTTACACATTTCAAACTTATTTGTTGTATGTATATGATATACTTCTCTACAATGAAAATACAATTTTTAATATGCACATAATCGGAATTCCTCTTGATGTTAAACACAAGCCTGCGGCAAATTTTGAATATCAATACCGGACCTCTGAATTTTACGCCATAAGTCTTCCAAATTGCCCATCTTTCAAACCTAAATATGTACTACAACCCGAAGTAAATTATTAGAATGCTTAAAAGGGACGCGCACAAAGATTAATTCCGCTACCCGTGCACGCACAAGCTCATATACTTAAGTATTTAGGTGAATATATTCTAAGATATCATACGAAAACTTATAACCACCGAAACACAATTCTTGGAATAAATAAAACAAGAGAAAGGAATCGTCATCCTCTTTGACGATTTACTTCAAATTGAGTATATCAAAACAGACGCAATATTCTATTGTAGCGATTGCTGAATTCTTACAAGGAGTATTTTCAATTCGGCGTCGCCGCCGCTCGAGCAAGTGGAGACGTGGGGCGCCCTCCCTATATTTTCCTGTATATTTTTTCCCCTCTCTATGAAGAAGTCATAAATCACGGGGATGTAAATCTGTAGCATCCAGTAGCGGATGAGTGACGCGCCATTATCGCGAGTTGTACGGGGCCCGTCTGTCCCGCCACAGGCCTAAAACTTCGCCGAAGCCAAACTTTTAACTCCGACAATCCATTTTATCCGCTGTAGCTTACTATCATAACTTGAATAATAGTGAATTTAATATCATGTTGATTGTTGAGAAGACACCGGTTGAACTTGTTGTGAACTTTGCATTTGTTAATCTTTGAAATAAACCAGTAGATCTAACTGAAAACTTTAGTTAGGTCTAAGTTAATTCTTTGGGTTCGTTTGAAAGTGTTAATGATCTTTTTTTGACGTGAGAAATCATTCAATGACTTATTCCGCTCCAGGGTGTACTAGGAGCGCGTGTCAGACTTTTACTGACTAATACCACACCTTTATTCTTCAGTTGCCCTGTGCATTCTAGGACTGTGATTTTCCTTTTCAGAAATTTCCCGCGGCTCTAACGGATATCGGCCCTGCTAGGTCCCTACGGTTTTAGGAAGCAAAGGGCCAAAGAAGGAACATAGGGCTTACTAAACACCCTCTTGTTCCAATCCATGTTAATCCATTTTATTACATATATAGGCCGAAAATTTAGTTTTAGTCATAGTATTATGAATACATCAATGAAATTAAACAAAACCTCAAAAAAATATTATAATAGATTATGCCTGACTTTATCTCCAAACAAACTACGGGCTGAAACAAGATCCCCATCTAGAAAAACTACAAAATCTCGTGTCCCGTTCAACATAAACATTAATCTAATAAAATAATGGAACGTCACACACGAAGATTTTGTTTGTGAAGTATGTTATTGTTCGTAATAAGCCAACACGTCTCCGGGACTGCGCACCGCCACATCCATCATAGTCGCGGAGTCAGGACTGCGTGTCTGCGACCATCCGTCACGCGCTCTGACGATCTTGGCCCAAGATTCCACTTTGCGAAAGATTGCCCACTAATAATAATAATAGTAATTTATTTGAAACACAATCATAAATCAAGTCTTAGTAACTAGAACAGGGGCAGTTCATTTAACAAAAGTACATAGCCTGCTGCCTCCCAAACTAGGCGAAACCTGTATCTTGGGAGGCAGTATATTAACAAATTATTCGTTCTTTGATTTATTGCCCATGTAAGACGACGAGAACCTAAATGAAAAAGCTAGACAAGTGCGAGTCGGACTCGCGCACTGAGGGCTCCGTACAAACTTACCTATGTTAATAGTTCAATTCCCGAACGGAGTCTCGAAGGAGACTTTTGGAGTCTGATTCGGAAAAAATGTCAATTAATTTTTCCGCATTGCAATTTAATTTTTCTCTCTGTACTAAAACACCTTGCTTAATGCCAAATTTCAGGATACTGGGTCAACGGAAAGTACCCTATGAATTATGATTCCCTTGAGTGTGTCGAAATATACTTCATTTGCGACATAAATGGCCGTATCTTTTTTTTTATTAACTTAGAAGTTTGATTTTTTCACAACTTCAAGGAACCGCAGACTTGAGTATATGATTTTAATTTCAATCCGATACCTCCAGAGATAAAGGGCCTTGACAGACAGACAGACGGACAACAAAGTGATCCTATAAGTGTTTCGTTGTTTCTTTTTGAGGTACGGAACCCTGAAAATAAGTTAAAATAGTGAAAAGTAAACAATAACAGAAAAAAATTAAAGACAAACTGAAAAACTGTTCAATAATATTAAATTGATTGCCATTCCACTTGCATGGTATGTATTTGTATATCAGCGCGAGACTGTGTGTATATGATGATGTGGTTGTGGGTGTGTGTATTTGGAATTTTATGTTAGAAGTGACTCTGTGTCAGTATAGTCCAAAGTGAATAACCAAGCCTTCAACAAACTTTTACATTCCTGTGTTTAAACTCTGTATCTTAAGACAAGAAGTTGTGTGGTTCTGAGCGAAATACTGTATCAGCCTACTAGTGGCAAATGCTAAAGTGGTTTTGTTTCATCGATTAAAATAAAAATTAAAAGGTTATCTAAGCGTGGAGTTTCTTACCGGTTCTTCTTTATAGGAAACAACCAATTAGACCCGCGCACTAGCTTCTAAAATTTTATGAGTAAATCTATGGAAAATATTTTAAATATTAAGAAAAAATGAGTTTAAAGGTCTGTACCATTTTAAATTAAGAAAGTAGGATTGTAAATTAAATACCTATTAGGTATATCTGTTATTTTTCATCAATTTAAAAGGCTGTCGAAATACAATAATAGTACGACAGTATTATTTTTTGTCCAACCTTCATAAAATACTGACTGGTGAATTTTATATTTTACTAGCTGACCCGGCGAACTTCGTACCGCCTAATAGTAAGGATAACGCATAATTCATTATATAATGACATTTTAATTAGAGATGGCGTTGTATTTGGATTTTTTCCGTTTTCTCTCATCTTTTAAACCTTCCCTGGATTATCACAAATATTTCAAGACCAAAATTAGCCAAATCAGTCTAGCCGTTCTCGAGTTTTAGTACTAACGAACAGCTATTCATTTTTATATATAAAAAGATTTTACTCCGATATCGTGGATTCGTTCACAAACATTTAAAATACCCTTACACAAGACACCCAGAAATGGAACTACTATCTATAGGCCAAATATTCGTTCCATGTGGGAATCGAATCCATGACAGTTGCAGTCAATTGCTGAATCACTGCGCCAACCGTGCCTTCGATATTGAGGCTAACTCTCATACCACACAGAGATCAAAGTATATAACGATAATAAATTATGATGACGCCATCTAGCCGATTTCGCCACGGCGACCCTATTCCCTGGCTGCTCATGGTGGTTACGAGCACAAATATACTACTCTGTTATATGAGACCTCATATACCTTGCATATATCTACGAATCACACTTAACCGAAATATTCCAGCACAGAACGGACATATTTGAAAGCAGTGGTGTAACTATAAGATGGCAAGGCTGGCAAAATGTCACGGGCCCCTGGCCCTGTGGGGCCCTCGGTCTGAGAGGCCTTGAGCTCAGATGAAATGGGCACGCTACAATTATTGCGGTAAATCCCCTCTTTGAGGCGTGGCTGGAAAGACCTCACGGCGTCCTTACCTTCTGTATGACGCAGGTCCTCACCGGACATAGTAAGTTCGGGAGGTTCCTGCACCGGATTCGTCCGGAAGAAACGCCCGGGTGTCACTATTGTGTTGACCGACCGGAGTGAACTGAGAGGCCTCATCTGATGGAGAGAAGTTAGCTGATTGGAACAAAGGCCCCCATGGTTCACGTGCAATGGTCCACCATGGACTGAAGGTGGAAACCAGACCTCAAAGATAAGATAAGAAGCGATGACTAAATTCCCAAAAATAACATAAAAAATAATGTTTTCCTGGTTTCCGGTTTTCTTTCTCGGGTGAAAAGAAAATTCTCTTTCCTCATTTTCCTTAGATAACTCAATTTTATCAAATGTTCAAAGCATTATCTGTACAATACATGTCAAAAGCTGATATGCGTGTTTATTTTGTGAATCATAGTGAGTTATTATTATAAAATATTTACACGATTTTTCTTTTGCTTTCAGGTAAGGCGAAAATCTTTTTGCCTTTCCGTTGACACTCTGGATGAAGCTAGGTAAGTGGATGGCAAAGAAATATCTATTCTAGCCGATTTACTCAGAGATATTTGTGATGATAAAAAACATTGAAAGAAGATACGCTGTTAAGCAACTTTGGAAGGCCTCCTATAAGGAGGACCCAAGACTCGGTGAGGGTCTCACGAATTCGGTGGGTACGGGACGCACAGAACCGGTCGTTGTGGCGTCACTTGGGTCTATGTCCAGCTGTGGACGTCTTTCGGTTGAAATAATAATGATGCAGATGATGGTATTGTGTTCCTTAATTACTAAGTTATGGAGGTCAAATAGACAGTCGTTTCATGCAAAATAGTGTTATTCAGTCGCTTGCGGTTGAGTCGACTCCAACATGATAGTGAAAAGACTACGTCAGACATACGTCGTTAGGGAAGAAAGAACAATACTTGTTGCGCCGATCGTGAGAAACATGGGACAAGGACAGACATGATGATGGTAAAGAAGCGTCTAACGGAATTTCAATAAAGTGACTCAAATATTGTAAATACAAGACAGCTGCTTAAATTGTGCGGAACGCCCGGAGGACACGGTGGAGCATACGGTAGAGGTGTGCCCCGCCTGGGCAGAGCACCGCCGTGTCCTCGTGGGGGAGATCGGCGGGAGCGATCTCTCGCGCCGCGCCTTGGTACAGGCCATGGTCTGTAGCGAGGAAGAGTGGCAGGCGGTCGCCTAATTCTGCGAAGCAGTAATGCTAGCAAAGGAGAAGGCCGCACGTGCACGCGCGAGGCAATGGCCATCGCGCATCAGACGGCGGGATTCCGATCCGGATTTCCGGCCAATGGCGACGGCGAGCAATGGGTAGCTCGCCGTCCGAGCGTCCGGTAACTGCCTGGTCGACAGGCCTGGTTCGGACGTCGTGCATATATTTTGTTTTTTTGTCGTGGAAAATGTTTTTAATATGTTAGTCTTGAGTTTGCGCCTTTTCCGGCAAATAAAAATTATATATTTCTTACTTTATTTTTTTTGTTGGCGTCGGCCCTGATCCTGTCAATCTTGCTGACATCTCTCTGAGGTGCGCGTAGCATACAACGCGCCGTCGACCCAGACTTGAACCCTACAAGACAGCTACCTATTACTCGCCGCACACGCCATTGATGGTCGGGAATCGTCTTGCAAATCCCAACGCCTGAGGCGTCTACGGCAGGGGCCGGGGCGTGAGGCTTCTTCACCTTACGGTGCCGAAATAATACTGAAGGGACAGTCCACGTTACAATATTCCGTAAAATCATAAGATTAAACAGTTTAACACCAAAGAAACGTAGCTAATCCCGTTAATTACGTCCGTCAACTTGTCGGCAGCGTAAATTAAATTAGTTCACAGTTTAACATTTTAAAATTTACAATCGTACTTCTTAACAAGTACCGTTCAAAAGTTGCCAGAAATTAACTTAATCAAATCGGTCGTGGTCGACGTTAAACCTATTTTGTGACCAGACTTCACTTCAGTTGAACGAGTTACTTTAAATAGCACTTGGGTTAAGAAATACTAAGTTTTATATTTGCATTTATTATTTTCATCTGTTAGTGTATGAAATGAGAAAGTCTGTAGTAAAAGACCGTATACTTAACTGCAGAAAGTATGTGAATTAGTTTTGCTTGATAGTTCTTAAGATGTCCGTTTTGCTGACTACTTAGGTAGGTTCTGCAGAGGCTATAGCGTAGACTCAAGGTGAAGGCCACCTTTTTTTAGATGGGAAACCATAAAATAAATCCTCCCGGTCTTGGGTGGAGCGAGTTACTAAGGCCATGGGTCGACTTCTATAAAGGTTAGCTGAAAAGGTTCTGAAGAGTTTAGGTCCTAGAACGCAAGGCAAAGAAGAAATATAGATGTGGTTTTAGTCAGTAAAAGACTCAAACATCCTCTCGCCCTACCCTAGAGCGTGAGAAGTCCTTAGATGAGTTCCCACCTTTAAAAAAAAGAAGGTGGAGCAACAGGGAGTGTCAGACTTACTGAGTAAAACCTACCTGTGTTCTATCAGCTGGCCTATCCATTTTAGGTCTAGGTAACTCTCTCGAACAATCCTGAAGCCCGGGGTGAAGGCTCCTGGGTTCTAGTGTTTATAAAGATAAATTCCGGACATAATATTTCAATACTTTATAGGGAACTTTATAGAGAGCAGTGGTGGCCGAGTGGTAACGGCCCCGACTTACGAGTTGTAGGTCGCGGGTTCAAACCCAGCCAGGCGCATTACTTTGTGTAATTTATTTCATCACCACTGCTCTCAAAACGGTGAAGGAAAACATCGTGAGGAAACCGGCATGTCCTAGAACCAAAAATTCGAAGACATGTGACATCCACCAACACGCACTGGGCCCGCGTGGTGGATTACGGCCCGTTCCCTCTCCTAGAGAGGAGGCCTGAGTCCCAACAGTGGGAACATTATAAGGCCGACTATGCTATGCTATAGGGAACTTACTTAGCTTATACAGTACTTTATTTAGATGCAAGAGGCACAGGACCGTTCACCGTGGCGACACTAACGTATGTCCAACAGTGGACATAGGCCTTCCCCAATGAGTGATGACTTTATGTTTTCGTCACTGTTACTCTTCTATCAAAAACTCACTCAAAGTTTAAATTAATTTTCTATCAAATTTAAATCCTAATTTAAACTAGCTATACTTTTAAGAGTTAAATTTTAAAAAAAAACCGTTATTATTTTCTCGTCTACATATTAAATATAATACATGTAAAACTACCATAGAATAATAAATATATTATAAATAAATACCAATAGAATAGAATAGAATAGAATAGAATAAACTTTATTGTACACCAAAATAGTAACAAAAACTTTTACATTAACTTAAATCTATGGGTACAAAGGCGGTCTTATCGCTGACAGCGATATCTACCAGACAACCTTAGGGTGGAATGTAAGAATTTGAAATAGAAACAAAGGGGGGTAGTCTGCGGTGTACAGCAAATTAATAATGTAAATATTATATAATATATATAGTAATAAAGAAATACTATTTAATAATTTTGTTAATAACGTAAACATTAAAAAAAAAAATTCGCAAAAGTTTTCTATATAGATGTAGACTTTATCCTTTGATGACGTAAAATATTTTTTTATAGAAATTTCTTGAAAGACACGTCCTTCTTAAATAAATGCTGAAGCTTTCGAAGGTCTATTTATAGATTCCTTACTTTTTCATGATTAAAAATTGACCAACAAATGGCAACACACTGAAAAAGACTGCCACAATTTAGTCTAGCCGGTTTACAACACACTTTTACCTATCTAATTAGGTCAATTATTTTTAATTTGAAATTAATCAGGAATACCATGTAGAAATCATTTTAATTTCAATACAATTCAAAATTTAGGTAATGATTCCATCAATTTAAAGCTAATTCATGATCAGCGGTAGTATGGACCTAATAGCTTCTGTTAATAATTTGGAATATATATAGGCGCCATACTTTGATGATTACCATAAATAAGGTATCGCTAATAAAATTGCGTTAATTTCAATAGCATGATAACTTAAGGCCAATAAAATTAATCGCAACAATAACTCCTCAGGAAGTTAGTTATTTCCTGGTTAGACTGAATAATATCGAATTCCCGTCAGGAAAATAGTAGCAGTTACGGCACAAGCTTATTTCTATCACAAAATTACAGACTTTGGGTTTTGTATTTTGTATAAAATTTGAAAGAAATAAAGGAAGAAAAGGAAAATGTTTATTTTTGACTTGAAAAAGATAAACAATAAAATATAATAACCATTAAGTGGGATCGCAGTCAAGCACTAGTTAATATACATTAAAAAAAAATAACTATAACAACTGACTTTTTTAAACTCTTAAATAAAACAACTGGGTCTATCAGGCCAAAAGGCCCTTCTACATCTTAGCATATGCTACGATGTTTTAAAAAAAAAAACTGACATTGTCGATGACCACACATTGTTCATAGTTGGCCATAGCCTCTTACCCAGGCGGTAGTTTGACAAATAAAAAACAGTACTTAGAATTATGTGTGTGTTTATGTATTATGACAAGGCTGTTTAGCACAAACACGTTATTTCCAACTATTTAAAAATGCAGCTATTTAGCAGTCTCCTTCAATGGTGCATTGCATGTTTGAGCTCTGCCATAGCGTGCATTAACCAACCCATGAATTTGCCCCGCGCCGTATTCGTAGCGTGAGCCACCATACTTAACATTAATATTTCTTGTAAAATTTCTGATTTAATGAACTATTAAAGAGTGCTATATTTCGTGAAAACCTAGGAACTATAGAAAACGCTAAAATTAAATGAGAAATTAAGGTTTAGTATTGTAACTTAAATTATAATGTTGTAAGTACCTAATTGCGTATGTGTTGTTACTGATTAATTTATTGATTTTAAACTAGTAGCGCTGTGCTCAAGGAGTTTTTTTTTACATATTTTGAAAGGCATTGTAATTCATGTTTATTGATTTTATTATTTTTAAGAAAACTTACAGCTAATATATTAAACTAAAAACATTATATGTAGAAGAAGGCCAATCACAAGTTTCCACTTATTTTATACACATTCTTAATTTAAAAAAGTTTCATCCTTATATTCGCTTGTATAATAAAATAGCAACAATTTCCTCCTAATAAATGAATTTTATTTAATAACCAACTTAACAAAATCAACCATATCGTATTCTACATCATCATCATCATCATTTCAGCCGAAAGACGTCCACTGTTGGACATAGGCCTCCCCCAAACATTACCAAAAGGACCGATCCTGTGCGTCTCGCATCCATGGGATTCCCGTGACCCTCACCAGGTCATCGGTCCACCTTGTGGGAGGCCTTCCAACGCTGCGTCTTCCGGTACGTGGTTGCCATTCCAGAACCGTCGGTCCGTATTCTACAAAGCCACCAAAAACTCCTAATTTATTTTCGTTGACCAAAAAACATCAAGAAAACGGAGCACATGTTTAAAATCCGTAAAGTAAAACTGAAAACTAAGTAAAAGTGTAATATCACACACAAGAACTTAAGTACCAGACTTATGGTACTCACAAAAATTAGTCCTTGCATTCATTAAGGCTAGCTAGGAAATAAAAACAGCGTAATAGCTCCTGAAATACTGACGGGGTTTAAAAGAGTTCGGCTCTGTTTAACTAAGTTAAGGTGTGTTTACAAAGACAGCTTTAATGAGCAATTCTTGGCAATATACCGGATGATATTTTCAAGTGGATATGGTTGACTTTTTTAGGGTTCCATACCGTAGTCATTATCTCGGGAAAGCGTAGAGGTATCGAGTTGAAATTAAAACCATACACTCAAGCTTGCGGTCCCTTGAAGCTACGAAAAAATCAAACATCTGAGTTAATGAAAAAAAAAAGATACAGCCGTTTATTAAATGTTGAAAACGTGTATTTCGACACTCTCAAGGGAATCAAAATTCAAATTTGATTCCCTTGAGAGTGATTCAAATAATTTTCTAAAAATTTTTTTCTGGCCAGTTGTAGGTAAATATTTAAAATTTGTAAATATTTTTGGGGTGGAAAATGATCACATAACTTTTCCCATTCTGGGTGTCTGTCTGTTTACTTGTTCAAGTTACTCTCCAAAACAAATGGACCGATTTTGACGGGACTTTCATTGGTAGATAGGCAATTTTATAAGGAGTACCTTATTTATATTAGTTTAGGAACTTTTGAACATTTGTTCATGCCAGTTCCATTATTACATGCGGAAAGAAGGTACATAATTTTCCATTTAAGTACAAATGCACATAAGATAAACAATGTCAAGATTACTTAATTAAAACTAGATTACAAATCATCTAGGCTTCATCTGAAAATGGCTTTGTTAGCAGACTTTGGAGTAACTTAATTTACTTTAATTTTAGAAAAAAAATTAGGGTCCTACGCAAAAAATTAACTTCTTGAGTTGGTGACCGAATTGTATTATGCTGCTTTAAGCTGTGTACGCACATGCAAACGTTGTGTTGCATGATACGCAACCTTGGTTCACTTACTACTTGGAACACCCTGTTCCCTTTAGTATGTTCTGTATGGACGGTAATCTTCGTGAATCACTGTGAACACCAAAAAACTTACATCACAATGAAACATGCCATGGCTATTAAGATAGCGTTCGCAACTATTGTGCGCGAGCTCGATTCGAACTATGTTCACGTTCGTGATCAAATATGCCGTCCATACGAACGAACCAAATGTTCAAGTTTGACGTTTGTGTTCGCTATGTTCGTGTTTGTACGTGTGTACACGGCTTTACGAGTATGTCGTTGTAGCACCAAACCGCGGTCACCTGCTAGTTTATTTCTCCTTCATATTATTTATTTAATTAAACTTTATGTACAGTAGTGGTACATAGGCGAACTTATGAAACAAGGCATTCTCTAAAGGTTGACTGAACCTTTGAATTAAAAAAGACAACACTGTGGTAGGTGTGCAAATAAAAATATAATAAAGAATGAATTCATAGATTTTAAATAGAATTAAGTATCATCAAATTAAATTGCTTTCAACCCAGGACAGACTGTCCTGGCGCAGAATTTTGAGGAGACCCGACCCCACATAATGGTTGCAGGGACAGACAAAGAAGAAGATAATAAAAAAATATTAGTAGGAATAATGTGTAAAATAATTCACAGTAAACGCATCTTTAGCGTTGTGACCTTTGCAGCTATACGTATCTAGTTATCCAAAGCTCTTCGTTGTTCTGCAATAGAAGAAGATTGAAAATGCATATTTAATTTTCGTTTAAAGTGTAGGTCATTTCATTATGGACTTTTCCGTGAACTATTTTCAAGGGGTTTTATTGGCTACCGTTTTCGGAAATGCAATTGTAATTGTGATTGTTTTAGTATTAGAATTTTTAACGGTTGAGCGTGTGTATGTATTGTATGATTTTGATATGTATCAGAGCTATCCCGAAGTTGTCATACGAAATTACGATATATTTTTTGTCAAATTACTGTATGAGTATTACGTTTAGTGTACAATAAAGAATTGAAAATAAGAATCTATTTAAATAAAACACGACGTGTTAGTTACACCATTTATAACTCAAGTAATTACGGCACCATCGGTACATGATGACACATTCATTATGCGTACAATTTAGGAGTGGAATTCCTTGCCGGAATCTGTGTTTCTTGATAGCTACAACCCGGGAATCTTCAAGTCAAGAGTGAATAGGTTACTTCTAGGTAAGCGCGTTCCATCATCGACCGCATCGACGCTTTCCATCAGGTGAGTAGTTAGTTCGAGTCCCGTGCGAGGCAAGAAACTTTTAAATATCTTTAAATGCAGTTTTATTTCTTTTTAAAAATAAAAGAAGGTCTCTTTTATGTAAAATGTGCCAACTTAAGAATTTAAGGTAGTTTCTCTCCATGGCCCGACTTTTTTTCCACACTGTATACATCTTAACTATTAAATATTATAACTTAATAGGTATTTAAACAAACTGAAAATAATAATATGTACAAACGAGTAGAAGAAGAACTCATAGGCCATCAAAAAATTCGTCCACATCGATGTCAATGGGAAAAGTGCCCAGAACACTGGCATCATTGCCACGCTGGATGACAATGCTGATTCGTTGACCGAAGAAAAGCCCTGTTAGGTGGTACGAAGTTCCCTAGGTCAACTAGTTAAGAATAAAATTGAAGATTGCATAAAGTATTAGGTATTGGTAACCAGAAGTCGTGTTTTAGAATGCAGTTCAATAGAAATTTCACTGTTTCCGTGAAAATTGTGAGAATCGACTAATAAATTAAATCGGGTTAAAGCACGGATATTTGCCTCTCAATTGAGTACATTGAAAACTCTTTAACATGGCATCATTTCATGCATGAACCGACTGGAAAATGCACACCACTAGTTCTTAATAGCTGAATGGCTGATATCAATAGGTTGGAAAATCAAAACTTTTAAAATGAACCTTTTTTATATAAAAATAAAACGTTACCTCACACTAGGAATTAATGTATCGTGAGTGAAAAAGAAAGAAAGAAAGAAAAACATTTTATTTGGTACAAAGCGAGTGCGTTCACAAACATGTAAACTCACTTAAACAAAACACCCAGACCCACATAAAATATCTGTAGGCCTTGATTTATTTATTAAATGCTTTTTTGCACACAAAAATACGGATGTGGACTTAATGCCGTAGGCATTTTCTACCATTCAACCTTCGAGTTTTTTTAGGTGCGAAAATCATCTAATGATAAATCCCGCTCTTGGGCGGAGCGGGAGATATTGTCAGACTTTTACTAACTAAAAACCCACTCCTGTTCAGTTCCTGTTGTGGACTGTCTGGAGGTGACCAGTCAATCTTTGGGTGCTAAGAAAAATCCCACAGCATTATGTACCGATACTAAGAACGGCTGTAACTTGTAACGAAAGTACGGCTATCTTGAACTGACCACTTTCATATCTATGGCAATAATTACTCAGACAAAGAATAGTGTGGTTCCCATACTGTCACTTTTCTAGAACGGTGGCAGGCCTTACAACTTACTAAATATTTGTTCCGCGCGGGAATCAAACTTACGACACAGTAGCTAATCCCTCAACCACTACGCCATGAGTACCGTCAACTAAACTAAAGACCAGACCCAACTAAACCTATAAACTAGCACGACTTATAACTCTGCAGCAGCTGGATTACACCGAGATGAGCAACCTCAGCAGCCGGTTACCATTTTTGTGTCGCAAAATCTTAATTTTGGTAAGACTTAAAAAGAAAAAATATAAGTATGCGCGAAGTATTAAACAACGCTTAGGTAAGCAAGATCCTCACGGAATGGACCAAGATTTGCATGTTAACTCAGTTTTCATAAGTAATAGTTTGGTTGAAATAACCCCGTCAAGTTTGTTCGGAACGAGCCAACTTGACGACTGCTCAGAAATATTTAGAATGTAACAAATAGTTGGAAAAGTTATATTAGTTTTAAGGGCAGATGGTACTGTTGTAATTTATAGTAATGTCACAGACGTGGTGATAGTGGAAACGCTTCCTTGTAAGCGGAGTGCACCCGTTGTGAACTGTTCATGAGGAATTTTGGGAATAGAAACCCGTGGTCCTAGAACGCAAAGGGTAACTGAAGTATAGAGGTATGATTTTAGTCACCTGGAGAGACACGCTGGAGGTGTGCCCCGCTTGGACAAAGTAACACCGTGTCCTCGTGGTGGCGATCGGTGGCGGCGATCTCTCGCGCCCAGCCTTGGTACAGGCCATGGTCCGGAGCGAGGAGGAGTGGCAGGCGGTCGCCTCCTCCTGCGAAGCAGTAATGCTAGCAAAGGAGGCGGCCGATCGCGTGAGGCAACGGTCCTCACGCCCCAATCGCCGCCGGGATTCCGATCCCGATTTCCAGTAGGCGCGGGCTTGCGGACGGCGAGTATGTTTGGCTCGCACTCCGACCGTCCGGTAACCGTCCGGATCGAGCCCAAGTCATCGACGGCGCGTACTGTTCCACGCTCGCCTCCGCGCACGCTGCAGGGTCGAAGCCTACTGGGGCCACGGGTCGTGTGAAAGCGAAACCCGGGGCCCTGGGACGAAAACAAAGAAGAAACAGGAGTGAGTTTTTAATCAGTAAAACTCTGACACTTTCTCCCGCTCCGCCCAAGAGCGAAATTTGTCAATAAATGATTTTCCCACATAAAAAAAAACACCCCCTCTCACTTTACCCTAGGGTGAAAGAAATCATTGGATGATTTTCAACAACAGAAACGGCCGTATCTTTTCTTTTCGTTAACTTATAAGTTCGATTTTTTCACAGCCTCAAGGGACCGCAGACTTGAGTATATGGTTTTAATTTCAACTCGATACCTCTACGTGTTCTCGAGATAAAGGGTCTTGACAGACAGACTGATGAACGGACAACAAAGTAATCCTTATAGGATTACTTTGTTCCGTTCCGGGTTCCGTTTTTTCCTTTTGAGGTTTGGAACCCTAAAAACCCTGAAAACTGTTAAGTAAATATCTGCGGAAAACAAAAGTTTGTGTAAAGCTGTTAGATTTTAAAGGGTTAATGATATTTCTCGGCAGCAATAAATAACTTACAAATTGTTAAAGGTGTCCCGGGGGCACAGACTGCGCCCGCTGACGATCCGCGGAGGAATAAGTTTTTCCACTCAAAGTTTATTCGCACCTCAACTTGCGCCATCTGTCTGCTACTCGCAACTTATATATTCTTGCTTCAAATGATTTAGTTTGGGAGTACTCTTTCAGAAAATATTTTCTTTTGTTGCTCGTCAGACGTATATGAATGTACAATGGCTGCCTCGACGTCGGTACGTTTTCTATACTGACAATAAGTTCACAGGAGCCGTTTTGAGATTTACACAATCACATTTCACTATTACCTGCTAGAGAAATATATTGTTGTATCTTGTATGAATATCTGATACAAGACTCGCGTGGCGTCAGATACCTCGGCTGTAACTTGTAAATCGAAGATTTTGTTGTATACCTATGAGCCACAAAAATACATAAAAGGACAAAGAACATAAACTAACATTACGAAACACCCAGATTTGCAAGAGATCCCTGAGAAAACATTCGCTACTATAAAACTATTTCAGTTTCAGTGCACTTGTTGTTTCAGTTCGAGTTCCGTACCAGATCGTACCTTCAAAAGCGACTTTCTTATTCTCTCGTAAGTGAAAACAACAAAATGATTCCCCTAAACTTGATACAGACACCAATAAATCTAGCGTCGAGATAAGACTCAATAAAGTTGCCGGTGGCTCGGGCCTGTCATAATTTTAAGAGCCTTCATAAATCCATCACTATTTAAGCTCTCAAACCACAATATTTTTCTTCGCGCCGAAGAAGCGAAGGTGCGTCACACACTGCCACATAAATTCTGATAATCCCTGGCCGGTGCACATCGCTGCTACTTTACAGTATTCATGGCTATTATTCATGTGTTTGCTTTGCGGGCGGACTCCGCCAAGACTTAATAATTCGAGAATAATATCGATGTACTCAACGTTCGCAAATGCTGTTTACTAAACGCTTTCTAAAGTAAATCTTCTCACGTCATGAAACAAAATGGAAATTGTTTTACTTTAAAACAGATTCGTGACGATATCTTACTCAAAATAGTTTTTGTTTATGTCTAAATTAACGGAGCGAGATAATGATGAGTTATTATTTTACTGATTAAGAATGACGACTTCTTTTTTCAGTGTATATTTGAATTTCTTTGATCAAAGTCTCCGACAATATTTCTATATCAAAGTATGCTTTTCCAAGTTGATTTCGGAGATACTATTCGCAGTTTTATTTATTTTTCAACCTGTTATCTTTGTCATAAAACTGAAAACAAAAGTTAAAATAATGAAATGTGGAGAAAAAGTACCTTATATTTTTTAAGAAACGTGCCGTTAATACATAATATGAGGCACATAAATATTTTCTATTTCGCCCATGTCCCGGCAACAAATTGCGAATAATCGTCATGTGTTATGAAGTGTCGCTGGTGTGTTTGCATTCCGCGGGCGCCCGCGTCTCCGAACAAATTGTATTAGACGATGCCAATACGTGACCCTAAGAGAAATTCACGCAACAACATGTGTACAACGACGCCATTCTGGTTTTTTCGATATGAAAATTAGGAGCCCTCCTGCGTGTTTGTCAGTTTTAGCACGAATTCTCTCGAAGGGGAATCTCTTTTTTTCGCGTATGTTGGTATATTACTTACGTACTTACATCTGTGCGTGTCTACGTCAAATGATTTTATGATGAGTTTATTATTTCGTGTGTGTTTAATATTAAAATTTTTATTTTATTAATTTTAACTGACTACAAAAATAATATGTTTATCCTGTTATTTTTATTTTTAACGAATGCTCAAATGTTTCATCAGTAAACATATCAATGTGAGCAATCCGCAGAAATCTGTGCCAAACTCATCAATTTAGCAGAGGCACAAAGGCAGTTTGCAAAAGAAACTTGGAGGATTTAATGCGTAACAAAAACATTGTTGTAATTGTATTATTCTGAGAAAAACAAATATCTTAAGCGAGCTAATAAAGCTGACTAGGATAGCATAAACATGTTGAGCGTGGCGGCGGCAGATAGCAGAATATTTATCACTTACGGTGCCCTCCGTTATTGGACTTGTCTTTTCGTCGTTTAAGGCGCACGGTGATGTGTTTATTCAATTTGCTGCTGTGGGAAATATTGTTATCTGCCTGCCACCAATTACTGCTGCCGACTACACTCGTCTCAATATGGCTGCCTTGAGATAATGCCGGGATGCTGACGTGACGAGACTGTGATGCTGATGCACCTCTCTCGTAAGTGTCATATACACGAAACATCAGATAATATCTACTACCTCAAAAAATCACGACCTATTTATAAATTTGCCTAAAGAAAACACAATGTATCAATCACTGTGACAATATCGCATATAAAAAACATGAACATTTAATCAAATCAAACATTTCCAACTAGTTTACAACACGAGAACCATTTACGTCGTGATGAAATATTGAAAAGTATCGATATATCAGTTGGGTGGTATCAACCAAACATTTTCGTTATGGATGCGGTGCATTTGTAAACAATATTCATCGAGTTTTGAGCGCGGACGGACGGACGGATGGATGGATGGACGAGCGCCGCGTGTCGCCGTCGGCTGTCTTTAATTTTATATAGTCTGTTGTTTGCACACCCGAAATGTTCATTCCCAACGTTGCGATTCAATAAATTGGTACATATTCGATGACAAACATTATCTGACTTTGTTAACATATGAATGTTACCTCGCATCGTTTGATCTGTTGACCTGTCGACTCGTGTGTAATTAGCAAATTGTGATTAATTTAATGAAACCCTATTTCCTTTTGCAATTAATTATATTTCAGAGCTTCGAACGAGCTTTACAAAAGCATAACTTCCTAATAGCACAAGTTTTAAATTTCTTACCAATAATATCAATTTCAAAGACGATGATAGACTTACAACGGCAAAAACTTGCGTGATAAAATGCCGGATTAGTAAGACGGGATCTAAATATAATCTAAACTTTTACCACTAAAACAAAATTTGTATCGTCAATTCTGGTTAAAACGGAAAACTCCGGGATACAATTCGAAAACTCCTCACATAACGGGGGCTTTTAACAAGACCTTTTTCGTGAAGTAACTAAAAACATCCCCCACAATGATCCATTATCTTCTCACGAGGACAAGTTAGCGATCTCCTTCCGTCTATTTTCACAAGTAATAACTAAATTTATCGTCAGACTTTCGGTCGACGTCGTTGAGTCTTCCAATATCAGTGTTAGTTGTGCAGTCGGGTCACGCGCGGCCGGGCGGTGGCGCGTCGCGGGTGGCGGGGCGGTGGCGCGGCAGCGGCTCGGCGGTGGGCGTGCCGCTTTGGTCGGCGACGCGTCATTAAAATTAAGCATCATTACTCTTGTAAAGCGAGTCGCGGTGTACCGGAAGGCGGCGGCTTATTGGGAAGTTTGTCGCCTCCTGACGGCTGGTAATCCTCCGCTTTATTGCTGTTCTAACAAATGATTCCCCGCTGGCGACGCGACGTGACGCCCGAGATGTGTCGCACGACGCTTCACACCCACATGCTAATATAGAGCCTCCCTTAGCAAATTAACTTGGCCTCCGTTTTATTTTGTTTGTACTGAAACTGTGGAATGTAAACAAGGTCATACCTACCTATCTATCTACTTAGGTTCACATACAGAGTCAGATAATAAAAATAATGTATCCAAGAGCAACACATCGCGGAACACGTTTCAGTTCAGTCTGAGCATCAAGAAAAGTCAAAGAAAAATTCTGCCATAAAAAGTATACCCGTAAAAACTTCAGCCGGTGCGGTGTTGGCTTTGAGGTGAATAAAGCGGAGAGAGAAAGTATAAATATTCATTCAGAGAAAGAAGCCACGCACAGTAAATATAAACTTTTATTTCAGTTCACCATTAGTAAAGCGACGGGAGACGCATTGAAAATTCGACTCGCGACTTCTAATTAGAGAGGACACGGCGTCCTTTCTTCCCGACTTCCTTTATTAATGGAAAAGTCCGTTCCAATTGATTTCATATTTAACATCCTTTTCTGTCTAAGCTCCTTAAAATACAATGGAAAGTTGAAAACTGGTTATTGTGTACATCTACTTATAGAATCTTCAGTAATTTAATGTTTCTTCATGGCGCAAAGTGTTGTGGACAGTTCGCGTGTTGAATTACATTTGGAATGCGTCGTGTGACACATGAATTACGCATGAAAGCAACCAATGAGCGCAATGTACTGTAATGCTAACAGTCTCCTCTGAATCATACGATACATTTTAATTTCCTGAAGGATTCAAACCATCGCTTCAAATATGAATTTTGTATCATGAACGTTTGACAGGTACACAATAGTGGTTTGGTATTGTTCCAATTTCGGAGCGCGAATCGATACATGGGTTTTTTTCTCATAAAAGTATAACGTATTAATTGGAATTTCTCACAAAAGGGCAGGTCGAGACAAAGGCCCCTGCTGCGTCGCGCCGAGCCTGTGCCGCTGACGTGTGGTATCATCCACATGCACCATGCGACATGTGTGCGGATGAGTTTCATTCGGCTATACAGTACCTAGAAAAATGTAATGTATTTGTTTCTAGTACTTGTCGGAAAATGTATACTGGAATTATGTAAGTACGACCAACAATAGAAACCTATGAAGTTTATAAAAGGAACACGCCATATTGGCCAGTTAATTGGCTCAAAACTAATCTAGAAGTTCGTTACATTGGAGTCTACATCTAATAAATCTACGCTTCCCTAGACTCTCAATTTTCTTTCTCTCTTTTAAGGTTTTTCCAATTTTCTCATATACTCGTAACTCTGAATTTGCAGCGCAAATAACTTAAAAAAAAAGAAACGACACAAGACCCGAGTGCGGAGGGCGGACGTCGGGAATTTCCAAAATATTTCCTTGTATAAGGCAACAATATCGGTTATGAAGGTCAACTGTCTGTATAAAGCAAATTTATTCTGTTCGGTGTATTGGCTCATATAACTGGTGATCTCCGCGGCGACAGCGCTGGAATGATAACGGTCTAATTTTGGAGGCTGCGGCTCTATTCCTTATACGACCTAAATTACATTGCGGCCTCGCATCCGCCCTGAAAGGTTTTATTCATAAATCTACTGAAACGTTTCATAAAGTCTCGGAAAAATGTTCGCTTTTGATGGTTATTTAAAATAAACTTTTTACCTTTCGTGTCCGCTATTAAAGTTCGCTTATAATTCAGTAAAGTTCTCTTTCAAGACTCGAGTCTATCTAACAGTGAAGTTTGTTCACAAATATTCTGTGTAAACGCTAAGCGCTTGAGCTGATATTTATTTGTAACGAGAGTTAGATACCTACTGATTACAAATTAAATACCCTCTAAGCTCATCAAAGATTTGAAACGGTTTACGATATTATATAATTTGTGCTTGGTTTTAATTAAATTTTTGGTGAAATTAAAGTTGAAAGTCAATCAACGTATAAAATATAATTGAAAGATGGTTTATCGTGATTTGTAAGATATCTGAGTGACGAGCGGGGTGGCGGGTGATGGGATCGCCAAACATTGACTGTGCTAATAGGGAGAGCTAACGCCATCCGATTTGCCTAATGAGGAGCGATTCCACTCGCCGCCTAACTCCGCACAAGAACATTATGCAAACTTGTGTTTAACTTCTATATCAGCTCCCGACTTGATCACAATACAGCAATTGTTTAAAGATATGATAACTAACACGTACTGAGTGAGTATTATGGAGATTGCTTGCTTAGGGAAGTTTCACGATATTACAGTCTATAACTTTGAAGTGCTGCTGCAGTCATTAGGATTAGCGGAGCTAAATTAAGATTAGTCGCACCTACACTACATATACGAGTACAGTCACGAGCATTTAGAATACGAATAATTGATTATTACAGAAGATACTTTTATATAAGTTGGTTTTCTGGGACTCGCTCTAGGATTCCCTGTGACGTTAGATCTAGACTCCTTCCATACTTTACATTGTGTTCAATTTCTAAGCATGTTCCTTAAAGTAACTTAATTTTAAGAAGGAATACAATACAACAATGGTTTCCCAATGTGTATGTATAAATGATGTTCGTTTTGTTGTATTTCTAAAATCAAATTTATATGTTTTTTTTTTTAATCAAATTTATTTCCCATATTAATTAATGTCAAATTGTACAAAGTATGTACACCTGTAATTGACATATTTACTGAGAACTACACTACTATACAATTACCTAAATTTAATATGAAAATGTCGTTGGTGTTCCTAATAAATAAATAAACCTAACAATCACAAAGGTAATTTAGAACCAATTGTCGTACACATATTTCTTGAATGGCTGAAGTTAAGATAGATAGAAAATGTGTATATTTTATTGCTCGTGACTGTACCTACTTCAATACTCCATGGCTACGGTGCAATGGAATATTGAAATAAGGATTTTCTAGAAATAGATCAGTCGGTCTCTTTCCGTGAATATTTTAGAGGAGACTGGGCTATTGTCTAGCTTGTGGATTGACATTGGATTCAAATTGCGCATGCATTATTCTGTAGACCTCCATTTCCTTCCAAACAAAGAACAGAGGCTTTAGAGTTCAGGCTAATATTATCTGGTCAGTTTCTTAAGAAAGGCCAGTAATTTTTTACTTAATCTCGCGATCTTTGTTTTGAGCAAAGTCGAAGCATTTTATTTCAAATAAACCATTTACAGACACTTTTGAAATGTCAAGAAGTCAGTCAGTCAGAAAAAATTATGCTAATTGCACATTCCAAAGCGTAGATCTCTATGGAGAAGAATGTGCAAGAAACTCCATGGACACTCTTTTCAATCATGTTTTGTAATTACCTACAGATATCTCTGTTACATGTTTCTTTTCGCTATCATGTGAGAACAATGTAAATAAAGTAAAAATAAAAACTAAATATAGATATAGATATTAAAATAGCAACTGGCAGCTAAGAGATGACCAGTCCCAACTGACAGCACCCATTCACGGACATGACGCGAATATTAGCACAACTCAGCTCAACCATTTTGAAGGGAACCGAATGATCCAACACACGCGCCACCATCAGTGAGACATTTGAGTGAGCATGACAAACTCTCAACTGAGCTTTCAGGGATCTTAATTTTTGTCTTTTAACGTATCCAAATTACCAACAAGCAAGACTTTTGTATCTTCTATCCTGTCATCATCATCATCATCATCTTCCTGCCCTTATCCCGTATTATTTGGGGTCGGCGCAACACGTTTTTTTCTTCCACTCTGCCCTGTTACTCGTCATGCTATCACTAACTTCCTTTTCTTTCATATCACTCTTCACACAATCCATCCATCTTTTCTTTGGTCTCCCTCTTCCTCTCCATCCATCCACATGTAAACTCATAACTCTTTTAGTAACATGCGTTTCATCCCTCCTCTTCACATGACCATACCACGACAAACGATTCCCTTTCAACTTTTCAGTCACTGGCGCCACTTTCAAACTTCCCCTAATATATTCATTTCTCACTTTATCCATTCTCGTCACACCACACATCCATCTTAACATTCTCATCTCCGCTACATGCAATCTTTTTTCATCCGTCTTTTTCACAGCCCAATATTCTGATCCATACAGTATGACAGGCCTTATCACGGACTTGTAGATTTTACCCTTCAACTTGGGGGGCATCCGTGGATCACAAGTTGTTCCCGTGACCTATCTCCATTTCATCCATCCTGCGTTGATCCGATGTGTTACGTCCCGGTCTACCTCACCATTCCCTTGGATGAGAGACCCGAGGTACCGAAAGTCAGAGCAGATCGGTATGGGCGTTCCAGCTAGAGCTAAAGGCACTGGATTGGAGAGACCGCCGAAATCGCAGAACAAGTATTCCGTTTTGGTTCTACTCAATTTCAGGCCAACAATCTCCAGTCTGTGCCACCACACCTCCAATCTGTCCACCTTCTATCCTGTCATAAAGATAAAAAATAATTTTAAAGATGATAATACAAAGATCTATCTCTCTCAACTTCGTTACTCATTACTTAGATAATACATATGTGTTTGTAGAAAGATATAGTCTGAACCATGACCTATATTCAGTAGAAAAATAATAAGCCTTTAGTAGTTCGATCGAGGCTTATACCAAGAAAGTATGAACTAGAAAGTCGATGTGTATATCCTACATATGACGTACCTAAGTACAATATACATAGATGGCAGACGATTGCGCTGGCTCAATAACATATTTTATCTTTTTTATATCCTCCCGCCTCTTTATAGCTTGTACTTCTACACATTAATGTAAAGATATACATATTTTGTTTACCCAAAGTATCTACTTACGTAATTACTTACATAACAGTAGTTTTTAGCTAACATAACAGAAATTGTTGCGAGAGAACAATACATTTCGAAAACTCTTCAGATTCTTCATAAAAGCTATATTAGAAGCAAACAATAACGTTAATAACTCCCTAGAAGTCTTACTTCAGCAAAAAACTTTCTTGTTTTATTGTGTACTTAGGTTGTATGTTTTCCTTTTTACAACTAAAATATTATATTACAAGTTAAAAATTCGATACTTTGGGTTGATTTTAAAGTGAGGGGAGAGAAAGGTAGTACGGGTCTAAGAAAACTGACTACAAAATAAATGTTAGTCATCGAGGTCCGCTAGCCGAGGTCGGTCAGCACATATTGGAAGTAAATGCGAAATAAGAAAATTCATTGTGTGTGCATACAGCTAAGGGCTCGAGTTCCCTAACGGAGTCTGTGTTTCCTGATAGCTACAACCTGGGCGTCACAGTCATAGATAGATATAGCAGTTTATTGGAAAGGGATTCTTCCAAGTCATAATAATATACAGAATATTAAATTATAGTCAACAAATGATAACAAATAAGTTACATTACAATTTCAAATAATAAAAAAACCACTTCAATGTAAAAAGATACACCAAAAAGTGTAAAATGACTTTAATTTCGGAAGTCGGTGTTTTTATAATAGTTTTGTCTCTTCGTTATTTAAAACCGACTTCCGAAGTTATTTTACACTTTTTAGTGTTTCTTTTTTACATTGAAGTTGGTTTTTATTGTAAAAAGTTTTTTATTTTACACTTTTTAGTTGCGGTAACATGACTAAAAAGTACCCCTCAGTAAAACTTAAAGTATGCAAGTGCTATAGTAATGTACCTATAGAATTTAATCAATAAAACATTGCATGACATTTCCAATAAGCCAAGCCACGCCTAGGATACATTGTTTTATTACGGAGTTTTCGTGCCTCGTCGTCGTCGGAACTTCCATCATCTGATATGCTCGATGGTACCTTATAAGGTCCTGGGATGCGCATCCCATGAAAATTCTAGTAATCCCAAACACGCTTAGGTTACATTAATTTATTACAGAGTTCCAGTTCCTACTTTCTGACTTCATCATCAGATCAGTTCGATATATTACCTCCCCCTCTTCCTTTAATCAGTCATTGGCTACACGTATAAACAAAGCAATTTTACTGGTTAGGACAGTTCGCCTTTCCCTTCGTTCCTCCTTTCCTTCTTTTTGAAGTCAGTTAAAAATAATAAAAGATGTCAAAACAATAAAAGAAAATACAAAAAAAAAAACAAATAAATAGAAGTCAAAACACAAACAAAATTAAATCAAAATAAATTACAGTTAAAGTTAATATTCATGTCAAAGTTAAAGTAAATTTAATGTTAAATTCAAAAGGTCTTTATGTCAAAAGTGAGTAGGCTACTTCTAGGCAAGCGTGCTAAATCGTCGGCCACATCATCGTACACCATCAGGTGAGATAGTAGTCAAACGTGAGCCATACCATAATAAAAAATATAAAAAATTGGAACTAGACTTTCCCTCAATACTTTCCAAGCTAATGAATTCGGAAGGCGCTTCGGTTCTTTAAAAATAATACAAAACTCTGTTCCCACTTAGTTTCAAAGTTTCACCAGGGTAGTTCCAGTCACCGAACATTAATCTAGTTATAATTCCGAAAGCTCGCCTTTTTCTTCACGAACTTCCAAAAAACTGTACCTCTTAACTGTCACTTTTTTTAACTTTGCTTATTTATTGTACGTTTCTTTTTTAAAGTTCCGATGTAAAGTTCCCGTTACATTATTGCTTTGAACACTAACTTTGGTTACGAATTTAGGGCCGGGATTTCGTGGATCATAAAATGAATGTCTTGACACCGCTGCGGAACTTATCGAGGTAAATTTATTTAAGCATAAAGAAAAGTTTGTTAATAAATAGACATTTTAAGGCGACAAGTTTTATATTCTTTAGAATGACAATGATTTCAATCAACACCGACTTTATGAATATGATTCTTATGACGTATGATTTTGTATGACTGATAATAATACTTTATTAAGTCCATTTATTGAATAATGTCTATAAGTCGTCAACTTTTCCGATCACGTAGTTTACCAAGAAATTTATTTGTAACTGGCTGTCCCTCGCGATTTCACTCACTTCCTCGGTTACTGCTCCGCTCCTATTAGTCATAGCGTGATGTTGTATAGCGTATAGCCTTTTTTAATAAATAGACTATCTATCATCACAAGACTTTTTTCAAAACAAACTAGTAGTTCCTAAGATAAGCGCGTTTAAACAAACAAACTCTTCAGTTTTATAATCTTTACATATCATATAAGAAACTTTTTACAAAAAAACAAATACAACCGACTTCAATGTAGTTAATTAACTTTAAACATTGAAGTCGGATGTATCATAGAACCTCCTTCTTTTTGAAGTCGGTTAAAAATAAAAATCTCCCACCGCGTCAAACTCAAAAATTACTGAACTGATTTTCATACAGTTTTCACTAATGGACAAAATTATCCGTGAGGAAGGTTTAAACGAATAGTAGAAGAAAGCCGAGAATTTCAAATATTTGTAACACCATGCCAAAATTAGAAACAAAAATCTCGTAGAGAAACAAAAATCTCATTTAAATGCAACATGGTTCTAAATAATCTCACATACCGAAACTTTGGCCATAAGCGAAAATAATGCAACAATTTCATATCATGCAACTGACATTCAATTTGTTTCACTATTTCAAGCAAGACTACATCGAAAATCGTTTGCGAATCGAACTGCTTATTCTTCAAATCACTATGAACTGGAACATTGTAGAGAGTCAACCAGGGGTCGTAAGGGTTGGAGGTAGGTCATGTAGATAGAGAATGGACTGAAAATGAATAGTGTGACAAAACGGACTCTAAAAACTACTTGTTTTTTTTTTAATTATTGTTATAAACTAGTGCTTGACTGCGATCCCACCTGATGGTAAGTAGTGATGCAATCGTTGATGGTGAGGCGCACTAGTTAAATAAGAACCTATTCACTCTAACCTTGAAAAAAACTAAATTACATTCGGAAGGGAAGACCGCAGCAGGCAAGTTGTTCCAGTCCCTCGATATACGCAGTATAAACGACGAGGTGAAACGCTTGGTCCAGACCGTAGAGGTTTCAACAACGTAATGGTGGATACTCGCCATTCGTCGGGTTTTTGGTGAGAGGCAAAACAAATTAGTGGCCAATTATTGTCTCTTTTCAATATTAAGATTTAGATTTACTGTAAATCGTTGATGAAGGTGACCTCCAGTCCAGAACTGCAGAATGGTTCGAAAGAGCCACCGTGGTCCTGGAACACTAAGAGCAACTGAAGGAATAGAGTTATATTTTTTTTGACTTTCGTAATCATCCAATGACTTTTTTCGCTTAAGGGTGGAGCGAAAAGGCGTGTTACACTTTACTAATACCCACCCGTGCCCTTCACTTGCCGTTTGCGTTCAAGGACCATAATATCCCTTTCAGAAATTCCCGGTGGCCCTGGCGGACAAGGAACACGAATGGCTTTTAACTAGTTAAAGTCTGATACACTCTCTTGCTCCACCTAAACCGGGAGAAGTTACCCACGCACAGCCCCAGTAAACTTTTCGAACAATCTCGCAGCCTTTAACGTACACAAATAAGTATTCTATAAAACGCCAACTATTGGCCGAATGACTTCATCTTACTCTTTTCTGCGAGTATTCACTTCGTACCCGAATAGGAAAAATTCAGTCCATTCTCTGTGTTTACAGCAGGTCCTTACAAGGTTCTATAAGTGTAAAGTATAAAGGTCCACAACTCCACACGGCTGGTCCGCCGCCGGGTCCCGCAGTCACGTTTTGTCTTATCGTAGCTTCCGAAAACACTCACTTACGTCTCTGAATCAATATGACAAGCGTTCTCTCGGATCGGATTGCTACCCCTGAATTGGGGGCGATCGAGTTCGGGGATTTTTTTTCATAAATATTAGCTATTTGGCACTTAAGTGGCGATTATTAATTCTTTGAGACGGGTCGAGAATGCGAGGAGTGGTTAAATGTGCTTAGGAAATGTTTTTGATTTTGATTTTTGATGTTTGCAATTTCAAAACCATTTCACTGTTTCAATATCATGCAAAGATTGGTGCAGATTCTCTAGTAATTGTAATAATTATTTATTTATTAATTTAAACTTAATTGACAGTAGTGGACAGTGGTACATAGGCATTCTCTACCAGTCAACCTTTGGGTTAAAAAGACAACACTGTGGTAAATGTGCACAATAAATAAAATAATAGATGTATATGTTATTTTTATTTCAACTATTGATTGGAGCTTCCTTTTAAGCCAAATAAAGCCCTTTTCAGAAAATCCCTGTGGTCCTAGCAGGCATCGCCCCTGCTGGGCCCCTTACGGTTTACTGACATCTCTTTGAGGAGCGCGGATCACTAAGCCCTGTTGATGACTGGGGATCTGTAAGGTCGATTACTGGACTAACGGACAGTGAGCTACCCGTTACTCGACGCCCGCAAGCCTGCATCTGCCGAGGCTGGTAGTCGGGGTCGGGGTCTCGGCGGCTGGGGCGTGAGAATAGTTGTTCCCTCACGCGTGCGGCCTCCTCCTTCGCTGGCATTACTGCTTCGCAGAAGAAGGTGACCGCCTGCCATTTCTCCTCGCTCCGGACCTCAGCCTGAACAAGGGCCCGGCGTGACAGGTCGCCGTCACCGATTACGTCCACGAAAACACGGGGGTGCTTCGCTTAAGCGGGGCACACCTCCACCGTGTGCCCCACCGTGTCCTCCGGGCGTGTCTTCCGCCTGAATCCGATAAAGGAACTTCCCGAACTTACCATTTTTTTTTTTGAAGTGAAAACTTCTTTAGCGGCGTTGAGCACTTTTTCTGTAATGGGTATAAAATCTTAAACTCGCGTCAGGACACGTGACCTGATCGAAAAAGCGTAAGACGGCCACCAGTCAAATTTTCTCATTCGATTTTGAACTTAACCTTCAACATTTTATGGTTTAAAATGTCAGAAGAGGTTGTAATCGTATCGTGAGTACTGGCAGTCTGAGAGATCGACGAATTTTTGAATTTATGTTAGACAGAAAAGAAGAAAGAGTGTGTCTGTCATAATTTGGTGTATTTCCTCTAACAATGATATTTGTGTTTTTAGTACAAATTAAAACGAAAATAAATACTTTATTTTATCACTCATAGTACATGGTTATTATTCCAATACCCTTAATGCCATGTACTCACATAAAATCATTTAAAGAAATTTTTAAATGTTTCCAATCAACTTTGAACCTAATGCTTTAGGGATAAAGCTGACAAATCTATTAAATAAATTGCCACCCGCCGCGCGCCGGCGCAGCGCCGCGAAACCTAGTCCTCTGGCTATCTTCATCGTCCTTAAGATTGTGATAGAACCGTGGTCTTTGGGGGATTCGCACCGTGCTAACTACGAAGGCAATTTACGTGCTATTTACAAACGTTACGTACCTGTAGGTATGTTAGTGTAGCTAAAATTCCGTATTTCCTTGCAATTTTATTGATTGACGCATAATGACAAGAGGTTCTAAAATCAATAAGACAGTGTTGTCTTTGAGTTTGCAGCTTTCTTAGTATCTAGTAGCTATTAAAAGTACTTGTGAAGGCTTTTAAGATGCAAGCACAATCATGATAATAAAATAAAAAAGGAAATCGTTCAATCGCAATAAGTACCTTCCGAGTATTAAATTGCTAAACATTTTCACTAAGGCGTTTGTTGTTTGGTAAAATAAAGTTCAGTTTATTTAAATCTGCTTTAAAAATAATTTGATTACAAGTATTTACAAGTAAGTTAAAAAGCACGAGTGTTATTGGTATAGGAAACCGATAAATTCTCAGCTAATTCTGTAGTAAGATCGAATGTGACGTTCCTGCTTACGTGCTTACTAAGCGCCTGTGAAAAGATGTATCGCACACATTTTTATGTGCGACAGATTACTTCCACACTTTAAATTACAAATTCTTTAGGCAGGATTCAATGATAACATAACATCCTGTAATCCCCGAAGGCTCAGGCAGGGGTGCACCGAATAGTACACCCACATTTCGCAAGTTATGTTTTAAGTCTTTTTATTCATTTATTTACTTACTTCATTTATTTTTGTAATCACTGGGATTACAAAAATAAATTGACATTTTTACTTGAATCTGCAAGAAGTTAAGACTTTAGTTTTTAAATGAATGAATTAAACTTGCGGTATCACAACAATCCGCAGTCTAAACTTATGTGTGTAATATTGAAATTGTCATGTTTGTGTACGATAGCGCAATAAATGAATATTGTATTCTACCACATAAATGATAGTACTTTTATACTGATAAAGCAATTGGTGCAAAATTATTCCCTAACCATTCCAAAATATCAAACATGCTCAACGTTAATAATCAAGTTTTCACTTCTGCCGGCACTCCCGGAGTGCAACCCGTCTTTTTTTTTTGGTTGGGAAAATCATCCTTATGACATCCCCGCTCTTGGGCGGAACGGGAGATAGTGTCAGACTCTTACTGACTAAAAACCCACTCCTGTTCCTTCGTTGCCTTCGGTTCAGGGCCCCGGGTTCCGCTTTCACACTACCCGTGGCCCCAGTAGGCTTCGACCCTGCTGGGCCCCTACGATTTGCTGACATCTCCTTGGGACGCGCGTGGAACAGTACGCGCCGTCGACGACTTGGGCTCGGTCGGGACGGCTACCGGACGGTCGGACGGCGAGCCACCCATTGCTCGCCGTCTGCAAGCCCGCGCCTACGGTGGCCGGAAATCGGATCGGAATCCCGGCGGCTTCGGTTGGAGCGTAAGGACCGTTGCCTCACGCGATCGGCCGCCTCCTTCGCTAGCATTACGGCTTCGCAGAAGGAGGCGACCGCCTGCCACTCCTCCTCGCTCCGGAGCATGGCCTGAACTAAGGCCCGGCGCGAGAGATCGCCGCCGCCGATTGCCCCCACGAGGACACGGCGTTGCTCTGCCCAAGCGGGGCACACCTCCACCGTGGAACTTACCATGTCCGGTGAGCACCTGCGGAAGGTGAGAACGCCGTGATGTCTTTGCAGACACTCCTCAAAGAAGGGACTTACCGCCATAATTATGGCGTGCCCATGAGGACATTGAGTGTTGACTTTTTTAATTTTTTTGTTTTTATATTATTGCAACAGCGCCTTAGTGACTTCATAGGTTAGTTATTTTATCCAGTTTGTGATAGTTATTTAACACTCTCTTTATATTTCTTATTGTAGGTACACGGAAGTCTCTTTGTTTATTTTATTGTATAGCTGAACTTAACGTTTTTTGTACTGTTTCTGCGCAACTTAGCTTCAGTTTGAGGGTTTACGAGTACCTATACAATTGTTATATTGTAACTTACTTCAAATAAAAACAGCCAGGAAAGAAAATCAAAATATCCGATTTTCCGGGACGTCTACCAGGGGAGCGCCTATCTTCTTCGCCTAAATCGAAGGAACACAAAATTAGCATTTTATCTGAAGTTATTAGTATCCACGTTAAATGACATTGGTGTCCCCCCCTGTCCCTGTCCCCTGTCCAGAGTGTTCTCTGGATCGCTGATTGAATCGCGCCGATTATGACGTTAATCTGTTCAATGCAAATTGGACAAGCTAGTCATTTACATCCCTTTATCAGAATTCGGCGTTAAAATATTCAAATATTTATTGTTTTGCTAGACAGCCGAACTGTTGGCATTGTCGGGTCGGTCGATAAGTTGGAACATCACTAGACTTGGAATCAGATTTGCCGTTTACCTGTTTGTTCGATAAATGCGGGATTAGACTAAATATTTGATATCTTTTAGACTTTATAGAGAATCAAGATTGGGGATTAGATTTTGAAATCGAACTTGCGAAATCGAAATATAATTTAGAATTTTGTATGGTAGTATAAATAATGTTATTATACACTGCTAAAGAGCACTACATACACTCAAAACGCGGTCACTCTCGGACTTCATACAAAAGAAAGAGATACGCAATAATGATACAATGCTTATAAATATGAAGTATTTAAGTGATTTACTAAAAATCTTTAGATTTGATTTCACAATTATAACACTATAACGGTAAAACATTTCTTATAGAATAATCTTACGAACATTCAGAATTATTGCATGTATATTAGTCCGGGTTTTTAATCGATAAAAGTAATTTTTAGAGACATTTGCCTGATTTTTTCTATCTCACTAAAACAACTGTATTGTGTTTTGAACACACAGCCTATCTAGCGTTTATCCTAAAGAGTAATAGATATTTTTTCTGATTCTATTTACTGCAGTGAATCATATACCTTTGTGCATAATACAACTCACGATTAACTCCTTTAGACCCCTTAAACATTGTTCTTCTATTAGGCCGCTTTGTCTGGTCAAGATTAGTTAAGCCTCGCTTTTGAAAATTTGATCAAATCCGATGACAGCTGCTGCTGCCCAAAACAACAAAAACCAATCATTATTTGCTACGAGCTGATTAAATTGAACAGTCTTACAGAGACCTGGGTTTAATCACCTCCATTATAATTACACTAAGAGAAACCCCATTAAAATGTACTCTAAATGAAGTAAATCGTATTAAACAAAGACTAGAAACAGTAACTGTCTAGTAACGAAACTAATTTCAAGACGTTTTCGCCATTATCACGGTGAAGAAACATAAAATACACGCGCGGCACACACAACTGTGCTAAAGCTATTCCTAACACCACTTCTTACCACAATTTGTTTACTATAATGGCAGCATACGATACATATTTCTTTGAACTGATATATATTTAACCTTTTGAGTAGCGTTATTAGAGAGTGTGCGCGGGAATTGCATGACTTGATTCCGCCATCTCCTTTCTACCATCGGACAACCCAACAAACAACGAGTATCTACCCTTAGGTTGTTGAAACTTCAACGGTCCGGACTAAGCGTTTCGCTTCGTAGTTTATACCGCGTAAATCGAAGGACTGGAACAATTTGCCTGCTTGCGGTCTTCCCGTCCAACTATAATTTAGGTGTCTTCAAGGCTAGAGTGAATAGGCTCTTAATAAACTAGTGCGCCTGACCATCAATGATTGCATCTCCGCTTACCATCAGGTGAGATCGCAGTCAAGCACAGGTTTATATCAATTAAAAAAAATAAAAAATAATTAGAGACACAACAGAAAGACAATGGTCGGGGTTAAATGAATTAATTGACTAAGCCACTTATAAAAACAACTAAGTTTTTCAATTCTGTATTTTTTTTTTTGTAATCTATTTTCCAAAAAACAAACAGTGTTGGAAACAACAGGAAATTGCGTAAGTTTGTCCGTACATACATCGGTTCACTTAGGTGATTTTGTTTTTCTTGAAAATTTTCATTTTCTGTGTTCTCTCAAGAAAGTCAAGAGTCGATGGGGAAAATTCTTAGCAGGTTAACATAGGGTCAGTTTGTATTTATAAAATTAAAGATCCACTTTTTGATTGAGAAAACTGTCAATGAATTTGTTTTGTTTTTATAGATTCGCAATATTCTAAGTAAGGTTCTTAGAGAAAATAAGAATGGAATAGGTTTTCATTTTTCATAGGAATTTTGTTATGAAAAAAAAAACAGAACTTTATCTGTCAGGTCCCTTCCGACCGTCCGGTAACCATCCGGACCGAGCCTAAGTCGTCGACGGCGCGTACTGTTCCTCGCGCGCCTCAAGGAGATGTCAGCAACTGTAGAGGCCTAGTATGGTCGAAGCCTACTGGGGCCACGGGTAGTGTGAAAGCGAAGCCCGGGGCCCTGGGATGAAGGCAAAGAAGGAACAGGTAAAAGTCAGTAAAAGTCTGACACTATCTCTCGCTCCGTCCAAGAACGGGATTTGCCATTAGATGATTTTCCCACCTAAAAAAAAAAATCTGTCAGGTAAGCTAATACAAAACAAAATTGTTTTCACGATTTCTATGATTTCCACCACATTCTGCATTAGAGTTAAACCTGAAAAATCTTATCTTCACATTACACTAACAAGAAAATACAGCAACCACATTATAAGCACTATTACAAAACTACAACTGACAGTTATATCCTGTACTACCACGGAACAATAAGCTTCTAATATATGTCCTAAGTTTTCTTTGTATAACTTAACTATAGTGCTCGTATGAAACTATTGTATGTGCAATTCCAACAACAATGCCACGAATATACAGTTGTCATTGTTTTACCAGTATTTCGAAACATTGACGTAACTAAGAGCCAAGTTAGACCATTTTACTTGTAACGTACATTTTCTGTAGGGACCCAGCAGGGTCGAAGCCTACTGGGGCCACGGGTAGTGTGAAAGCGAAGACCGGGGCCCCGGGATGAAGGCAAAGAAGGAACAGGAGTGGGTTTTTAGTCAGTAAAAGTCTGACACTATCTCCCGCTTCGCCTAAGGCGGAATTTGTCATTGGATGATTATCCCATCTAAAAAAAAAAAAAATGTTACACCGAAAGAAAAATATATAGAAAAACATGATATGAGCTGTCAATATACACAAACATAATGAGACGACAGTTCACTTAAAACTCATTCAATTAAGTTTTCAAGACTTAATATTTACAGAATGGACCGCTTATAAACACCACGTCTCTCCATTTAAAATATTTCCCGAAAGTAATAAAAGAAGAATAAATAAGGTGGTGTGTTCACAAATCTGC
Organism: Mythimna vitellina; assembly: GCA_949316375.1. Lineage (NCBI taxonomy): Eukaryota > Metazoa > Arthropoda > Insecta > Lepidoptera > Noctuidae > Mythimna > Mythimna vitellina. Next base: position 10,836,953 of record OX438691.1, on the reverse strand, counting down.
GCATTCTTTCATTCTATCGGCACATTCAAGGTAACAAATCGGCGACGTCTGAAGTGGCTACACGGGTTAATGAGCGAGTATTTGAACGTCTGAAAAGATTAAATGCACGCCGTAATTCAAGAGGAGTGATTGCAGCCTCCCCCACGTATTTGATCGCTGACTTCGATATTTGAATAACTGGTAGATCTGTAGATTCCCCAGATGTCTAATAAGTGCTTAATTATGAGTTATGCCGGTTTCGAAGTCAGTAGATCGTGTGATCGGAGATAATAGAAGACTCATTTTTTATTTCTCAAGTTTGATCAATCTTTTGTTAAGTATATCTTTTGGTTTAACTCAATCTTTATTAAAGACTTTTTAGTTTTTGTTGAAGGTTTTTCTGTAATCTAATTTCAACATATATATTAAGGACATTTAAGTAAGAACAATTATTTAAAAACAGAAATGGGACGTTTTTCACTTCCTTTGACCACTGATGAAGTACCTACAAAAAATTGTGACGGAGGCGTATTTAAAAAAAATCTAGTCAATTATTTTATTTTGCTACAATATGAAAACAGTTTTTATAAATTGTTATCGACAATGACGTACACATATAAAAAATCCTTTTGTACGAGTATAATTTCGATATTGAGAATAGATTCATGATAGCACAAGTTTAAACCTTTGTGGTTTTTGGTTGCTATTTAACTTAGAAAATCCTGTATTCTTTTGTATTAATGATAAATAAAAGAAATTAAAAAAAAAATGACTGTCACAGCACATACACGACAACTAAAGTATCGTTTAGAAATTTTAATTATAAAAGAAAAAGATTGTCTTATTTATTTTTTAATGTAGAACCTAATCATCAAAAATTAGTTGGCAATTTTGACTTTCTCCGTCATGTTCGACCACAACCAGCTGTGCAAAAATGTTATATTTCGTAGGTAAGAGGCAAACATTACCATTAACGCCATTCAAAATATACTTTCAGGCATCAGTGCTGAATAAAAGAATTAAAATATTATTTAATTACTTATGTATTTTATTAATAAACTTAAAATATTTAAGTCTTGATGTAATTGAAAATTTCAGCGTAAATACGATATTTTGATTATAATATTTTTCGAAGGGAGTAAGCGACTGTCAGTCAAAACAAGAACGTACAACGTACAACTAAGCTATTTTAAACAATCAAACATTTTGATTATTTCGGAACTGAAAATCCTTTCATGTTGTCTACGTGTTTTCTAATATACCCTTCACTATGGCAACATTGCCTGGCCTTCAATATCTATCCACCAACCTACGCAGAAGCCATTTAGACGGTAAACATATTCTCAAATATCAATTCCTTCCTATTGTGTCTCATACTCTGAAGCAGAAGTACAATAAATAAGTAGACTAGCACTTTACCAGTGACTTCTTTCGTGAAAAAGATTTCATAAAAACTTAACATAACTTAAACCGTATTTCGAGGGTAATTTTGAAAAACTAAAAATGACAGTCTTTTTTAATAATTTTGTTTAGAATTTTTGCTAAATTTAAAATTTGGTAACCCAAGAAATAAGATTGCCCCATAAAATCTTTAACACACCCTAAATAAATAATTTTATAGGGTTTTTTTTTCATTATTTTATAGGGTGGGCAGGGTGGCCAATGACTTCTCGCGCTCCGGCTCGGTTCGGTTAATTACCGGAAGGCCGGACGGCGTGCTACCCATTTCTCGACGTCCGCAAGCCCGTATCTACCGTGGCTGGTAGTCAATAAGAATTACGGCATATGAACTTTCAAGTGTATTGGTACGCGGAATGAGATTTTGCATACTAACAAAAACTTTACCTTCAGCCCCTTATAGGTGGAATTTCCAAAAACCCCTTATTAGTGCTTGCCTACATTATAAAAGGCAAAATTTCCTAGTCTCAATAGTTTCGGCTGTGCGTTGATATATCAGTCAGTCAGTTCCTCCTTTTAAATTATATATATAGGTATTCAAATAACTATCGACATCGAACAAGGCTTACACATGAACCCAATTACGAGTTCGCGAACTATTCAATAACTCACTAAGTCGATTCATAGCAGACGCTTTTAAATTATTTAAAGAAATTTGAGAATTTAAAACTTCCTCTTCGTTTCTAGTGGAGTGATTTGCAGCACAGTGGGGAGAGTTAGGCTAAGTGAGTAAAACAGTAAAAGTCTAAAGTCAATGTTTGCCGTCGTGATTTCTGCTCCCCTCGGCCGGTGACGCGCACTTTCCTCTCTCCCCGCTTTGCGAAAATGTGCATCACCATTTTATAAAGTCCGATTCGATTCGGTACTACTGTCCGGCGATCCGTCACGTCAAACTGCATAGTGATGGAGTTATGTCAATGTATTGGATGTGAACTGTGTCAGTTTTATTACTGACTATTTAACAGTCCCTAGGGACCATTTTTAAGCTACTGCTGAAGTATTATCGTAACGTCAATTTCAAGGCGTTCGTGGTGTAACTATGAATCCCGAACACTTTTCTGCCCCTCGTGTTGAAGAAAGACCTTTGACCGCAGGGCGTGGTGTTCCGTCGTTTCCGCGGACAGGTGCCACAGAACAGCAGGAAGTGAGCATAGTGCAATGTGAAGTTTACTACCATAGTCCTAAGATTATGACAAGGACAACTACTATTAAGACTGTTAGACTGTAAGGATTCGGTAAGGGCCAAGATACTTGATAATAAATGATTTATTATTATTATTTATTGATGTATAAGTTAACCAAGGTTACGGACATAGCCCGAAGAATCGCCAAACTTAAGTGGCAGTGGGCAGGGCATATTGCTCGCAGAACAGATGGTCGATGGGGATAAAAGGTTCTGGAATGGCGACCACGTATCGGAAGACACAGTTTTGGAAGGCCACAAGGTGGACCGATGACCTGGTGAGGGTCGCAGGAATCCGATGGATGCGAGACGCACAGGACCAGTCATTGTGGCGACATTTGGATTTTTGTGGACGTCTTTCGGCTGAAATGATGATGATGACGATGATGTATAGGTAAATCAATAAGCCACTAGTAATACAAAATAACCAATACACACATCAATAAACTTCTGTATGACATAACAAATATGTTATAACCGATAAAATTGATCGTAAAATACTGTTTACTGTTCGTATTTGAATTCAAACTTAGTTCACGATATATTGGTGATGTTTTAAAACTTAAGTTTTTCAACAAAAACACATGTTTTCAATATAAAATAATATTTTATGCTAAGCCGTTCGCCTGTGTTAAGGTAAACCAACTTTTATAGAAGTTTTAGTTTTAATAGCCTTTTGTTCGTATCATACTTCAAGCTAGGAACAAATAGCTTTGGTCGTAAAACTGATAGCTCGTCGGTGTAAGTTCCATATTGCTAGCGTTTTTAGCCTTCAGGAAATCTTTAATCTCCTTGTTTTTATCACAAAACTACGATTGTAAATAACAGCGGGAACGTTAGAAAGAGTTACCGCGGTTCTTGAACGCAAAGGGTTACTTAAGGACACTGGTGGGTTTCAGTCAGTTAAAGTCTGACACGCCTTCTCGCTACGCCCAGAGCGAAGGAAGTCATTTAATGTACTACAAAAAAAAACTACTAAATAGGTATTGTAACATAATAACAAACGAACTCTGTGTTATTGGTTTAATAGTTTTCGTTTTAGAAATTTTGTGACTGAAAAGTTGAAGGAGAATCGTTTGTCTTGGTATGGTCATGTAAAGAGGAGAGATTAAACTCATGTTACTAAAAGAGTTCATGTGGATGGGTGGAGAGGGAGAGGGAGGCCAAAGAAAAGATGGATAGATTGTGTGAACAGTGAAATGAAAGAAAAGGAAGTTAGTGATAGCATGACGGTTGACAGGATAGAATGAAAGAAAAAAACGTGTTGTGCCGACCCCAAATAAGATGGGACAGGGCAGGAAGATGATGACGACTTAGCCCCCAGGAAAAGTAAAGTTATTTGTGTTAACTTTCCTAGGTGAGAGCGATTGAAACAAAACACACATCCCATTCATTAGGAATTCTAAATCACTACCTAAGTTATCAATATTGCATACCGTTTGAGATGAATTGTTAAAACGGTAGAACCTCATATTTTAAAATAATACAAGTTTTCTTATATATCAAGCAAAAACGATAATAAAAAGAACGATATAGAAAATACAAAGGCAAAATACATTAAAGAACACAATAATAACACAATAATAACAGTATTATTATGTTATTATTGTGTTATTTTTTTGTTAGTAGTCTGAGTATTTGTATTTGCTTACTAACATAGGTTTTTAATTTATTTATGATATTAACAAATTTGTATAATTATAGAAATTAATTCTGAAATAAAAGATTATTATTAAAAATAACTAACTACCAACGAAAAAAGATTAACATATCTTTAATATGAAGTTTTAATTTTAGAATTATAAATTAATCCGAAGACATCGCCCGTTTTAATGATAATTAAATCGGCCAATATCCTCAAGATACCATAAAACTCAACTAAAAAATAAAACTCTACGTAATTTAAAATTAAAAGAACACAAATGAAGCTCACAGAGTAGCTCCTTCATCCCACTGGGGGCTGTTTCTTTGAAATTTCGCATGCAATTGCATCTCGGCGCAGTAAAGAGTGGCCGGGAATAAAGGGCGCATGTCATTTCCCGTCCAGCCTCGGGGGTAAAATCGCATAAGCAAATGTTGACATCAGGCTCTGTTCGGATCAGTTCACGATGGAGACGCATTGTTCAACCTTGTACTTAGGTCTTTCATTGAAGGTAAGCAAGCTTTAAGTTTGAAGTTGGTAGGAGGTTAATTTTTTGGGTGGGAGACTTATTTTAAAATTGAAGCTCGATTCCCTCCCTAGATTCATCATCATTTCAGTCGAAAGACGACCACTGTTGGACATAGGCCTCCCCCAAGTATCGCCATAACGACCACTCTAATGCGTCTCGCATCCATCGCATTCACAACCCTCAATAGGTCAACGGTCCACCTTGTGGGAGACCTTACAACGCTGCGTCTTTCGATACGTGATCGCCACTCCAAAACCTTTCGTGCCCTTCCACTTTCTGTTCTGCGAGCAATGTGCCTTGCTCTTTATCCCTAGATTAACATATTAGGTAGCAGCAATATCAAGCACGCAGTGTACTCAAAATGTGGATAAGGAACAACCACCCGTCATAGGCGCGTACTTGCGCACGACGAGCAACGGATAGCTCGCCGACCGGGTCGTCTGATAAGGGCCGAGTCCGAGTCGGCAGTGCGTAGTGTACCACACAAGCGGATGCCTGCTACTAGGACTGCAGAGAAGAAAGGACTGAAAGGGTTACTGGATCCTTAGAACGCCAAAGCAAATAAAGGTACATATGGTGGGTAGTCAGTAAAATTCTGCGCCCTCTCGTCCCACCATAGAACAGGAGAAGAAAAAAAAACCTAGACAATTAAAAACCGTTCCGCTTCACAAGAAAACAGTGAAACCCTTACTATAAAGCGTCTATTATCTAGGTACTTAACTAAGCTCGATAGCCCGAAGAGATTACTTATTTTCTAGCTATTTGCATGTCAGGTTTAAAACTACAAGCTCTCCGCCCGTCATCTTTTATGATGTCGATGAATAAGCTACAAAGGAGATATTGATCTTTTATATCTTTTATTATTTGTTCGTGGTTCGATGGCTCCTGTAACGTAAAATTAATTTGATGGAGAGTATGGAATTAAATATTGTCGCTACGGGCAACGAGATCGGTTTAAAAACCCCATGGTGTGAGGGTTCAATGTCCTCTTGGCTGCCAATTTTCCTGCAGTTTTATAGCATGATATGTTTTCCAAATTATATTTTCTACAGTTTTCTGTTTGTAGTCAATATGCAAAACAAATGTTGAGATGGATGTGTAGAGTCGCGTGTATGTATTAAGGAAGTTTGAAAGAGACGCCAATGACTGAAAAGTTACAAAGATATAGTTTGTATCCAAGGTCAAGAGGAAAGATAAAGCACTTGTTACTAAAAGAGTTATGAGTACACATTTAGATGGAGAGGAAGACTAAAGAAAAGACTATGGAGGATTATTGTGTGAGAAGTGATATGAAAGAAATGAGAGTCAGTGATAGCAAGACTATTGACCGGACAGGATGGAAGAAAAAAACGCCAAGAATCGTGGGACAAAGGTAAATGGATGATAATAATGAAGACCAAATGTCTAACGCTTAGGACAATAATAATAATAATATTCCAAAACTATCACACAACGCCGTCTAGCCCCAAGCTAAGCAGAGCTTGTGTGATAAACATACTTACATATTTCTAAATATATACATATTATAGATAAAATACACCCTGACACAGAACAAATGATCGTGCTCATCACACAAACATTTGTCCTAGATGGGAATCGAACCTACAGGGCTACTAACCACTAGACCAACAAGCCAGTCAAAACAATGACCACACTTAAGTAATTCTAATAATACACTAATTGACGTGGTTTCTAAATAGAATACATACATCAATTTATTCCGCTCCAAGAATAGGAAGTCGTAGCATAAGACCAACGAACACAATAACAATTGCTCTAAATTAGGATTTTTTTTATTAATATCTCGAAGTCGACTCGCCCATATCTTAAAAGGAAACCTTGTGCAAAATTTCACGCTCCCAGTCTCAGTAGTTTTGACTGTGCGTTGATATTATATGACTGCCCTGTTGGTCTAGTGGTTAGTGGCCCTGACTGCTATGCCGGAGGTCGTGGGTTCGATTCCCACCCAGGATAAATGTTTGTGTGATGAGCACAATCATTTGTTCTGTGTCTGGGTGTAATTTATCTATAATATGTATGTATTTAGAAATATTTAAGTATGTTTATCAGTTGTCTAGTACTCATAACACAAGCTCTGCTTAGCTTGGGACTAGACGGCGTTGTGTGAGTATTATTATTATTATATTTCAGTCAGTCAGTTTCTCCTTTTATATATATAGATAAATACAACACAATGGAAACTGTAAACTTAAAAACATAAACAACAATTGGGAACCCTATCGCATTCCGCGATCTCTTCAAGACAGCATGGAATAGACAAAGGACTGCCTGCAAACGAAATGGGGTTGCACTCGGTGCAAAAAAGAAGATAAACACTTAATTGAATGAACTAAAGATACTAAAATAGATATACAAAAACATACAGACATACGAGTACTAAATATATACGCAAAAAGTATAATGTCTAACGAAAGCACCACATATACGCACAAAACGCTTTGGGAACACATTCATTGTGCATACAGCAAAAGAGTGGAATTGCCTCCCGGTGTCTATGTTTTCTGATAGCTAAAAACTGGTGGTCTTTAAGTCAATAATGAATAGGTAACTACGTCGTAAGTACATTATAGCTTACTATATGGTGAGATAGTGGTCGAGCGCGAGTATATATGAAAAAAAACCCACGTTTTATTAGCAAGTATGTCATATTTTGTATTTTTTTTTTTTAAATATTAATAATAAGTTTACTGCCTCAAAGAAAAAGAATGTAACAAACTTTTTGAAACCCTGGCTCCTGGGCTATGTAGCAACCTGTGTAACAGGAGCCAGTGTCTTCACCCAGTTGCATATGTTACATTTGATCACATATTTGTTTATACATATTTGAAAAATAAAAAAGAAAAAACATGGTAAAATAAAATAAATGAAAGTGCACACAATGCTCTAAGTATTTAATGTATTAGCGTATTATGTGTGTGTTTGTGTGGGTGTGCACATATTTGAGTGTGTGTGCATGTGTGGTAGTATGTTTATGTGAGTGTAAATTATTATTAATGATATAAACTAGTGTTTGATGGCAATCCCACCTGATAGTAGTAGGTAGCAGTGATGCAATCGTTGATGGTGAATCGCACTAGTTTATTAAGAGCCTATTTACCTTAGCCTTGAAGACACCTAAATTGGCACAGGCAAACTGTTCCAATCCTTCGATGTACGCGGTATAAACAACGAGGCGAAACGCTTAGTCTGCCCCGTAGACCGTATCATGCTTTCATATTTATTATTCCTTCTTTGCCGTTGTATCGGTACAATAACAAGCCAACATTATTAAGCGCTTAACCGAAATTCCACAACAAAATTGTGCCAAAAATACCAAAATTAATTTGGTTAAATTTTAAACGTACAACTATACGTTATATTTCGTGAAGGGAATATTTTGATCGGCGCAATTTTATGAGTGCGGTGATCTGAACGATCAATTTGCATCGTAATTAGGAGGTTTGCTCTGTTTTAACACAAATTAGTTCAAACCAAATAGCCGGTTATGTTCTGAAAGCAAGCACGTGCATCGTTTTATAGTCCATTGTAATATTGGATTATGAGTTCAACAAATATATAATTTTGGAGCGATGTTGTTTTTGTATTGTTTAGTTATTGTTTTGTATTGATTCGATGGCTTCGTTTGTGATTGTTTGTTGGTGACCAAGAAACCATATTTATTGTTCTCTTACGCTCCTTCGACCAGGAAAGGTGCTTGTTAGGGTTCCGTACCTCAATAAGAAAAACGGTACCCTTATAGGATCACACTTGTTGTCCGTCTATCTGTCAGTCAAGACCCTTTATCTCAGGAACGCGTGAAGGTGTCGAGTTGAAATTAAAACCACTCAAGTCTGCGGTCCCTTGAAGCTGTGAAAAAAACAAACTTCTAAATTAACGAATAAATCAGATACGGCCGTTTATGTCGCAAAAAACGTATATTTCGATACTCTAAAAGGATCAAAATTCATAGGAAACTTCCCGTTGACCCAGAATCCTGAAATTTGGCATAAGGCAAGGTCTTATAGCACAGGTATAGGAATAAATCTGAAAAGAGTAAATTTGTTGTTACCTACGCCACAAAAAAAAAACTTTGCAAAAACAAACGGCCTAAAAACAAACCCTTTTTAAACCTCAAAGCTTTTAGAAACTTACCCTTATCCTAGTGCTTAAGTTAATATGTGAATGATCCGCACCTTTTATACCGATGACGAATCATTTTTGTGGCTCTGCAAGTTATTTCGCGGAGCCACCAACTATCTTAGTGCTTTTAAGAAAAGTCGAATTACTAGAGTATAACATTTTTAATAAATAGCTTCCGACAGCGGCTTCGCATCAAAGTAAAAATTATATAAGTACTAGCTTCTGCCATCGGCTTCGCCCGCGTTAAAGTCAGTTTCTCCATACAAAATTTGGATGTCTACACCCTATAAGGAACTTACCTGCCAAATTTTTTGCCATACCATGAAGTGATCAATTCCAAGATCTGCGGGGAGGGTAACCATGACGTTCAAAGAAAGATTGTTTCATTCTTATTTCAGTGTGGGTGAGAGAAAGAGCTATACAGGTTGTCTAGCGCCATCTCTTACCCACATTGGAAATAAGAATGAAACAATCTTACTTTAAACGTCATGGTACAGGTCCTGGCCACGACTTATACATAACTTGGCCAAGTCATTTACAATTCTCAGTAACCTTCCATCTACATGATGTCACAAAATGGTATACCTATTCTCGCCGGCAACCAAAAACCTCGCTGTAGGTAAATTAATTTTATTATCAATCAGGTACCTAAGATTGATAAAGCGATAGGCCTCCTAGCTACTCAAGGCAACTAAGTGCGATCACCAATTCATTTACTAAGCATGTTTTTAGGGTTCAGTACCTCAAGAGAAAAAAGAAACGGGACTCTTATAGGATCACTTTGTTATCCGTCTGTCTGTCTGTCAAGACCCTTTATCTCGGGAACGCGTGGAGGTATCGAGTTGAAATTAAAATCTCATACTCAGTTCTGCGGTCCCAAAAAAAAAGAGACGGCCGTTTATGCCACAAAAAACGAGTACGAGTATTTCGACACTTAAGGGAATCAAAACTCATAGGATACTTTCCGTTGACCTAGAATCCTGCAATTTGGCATGAAACAAGGCCTCATAGCACAAGTATAGGAAAAAATCTGAAAACTGTAAATTCGTAGTTACGTCACATAAAAAAAAACTTATTTTGTAATTCGGAAAAATCTTAGTAACTCAATTCAGGAATTGAACGGTTTTCATAGGTAAGTTTGTACGGAACCCTCAATGCGCGAGTCCGACTCGCACTTTCCCGGGTTTTGTTTTTGAGAATTCTCTCATTGTTAAAAATAAGAAAAAAAACTTCAAAAATGTTATCTTTTAGGCTCACCTTCAGAACCCATTCATAGTTTTCGTCCACAAAACTACGAGTATCAAACAAGCCACAAATATAAAACACAGGAAATTCAGTATTCATATTCAAGTAGTACACAGCGTACTCGGAAACACCGCAAAGTAAAGTGGCAGAAGGAATAAATTCCGAGTATATATTCAGTAGGTTAGAACTGGAGCTAGCTACTTAACGCAGCACAAATGTACCAGGGTGCCAGGGTAGCTAGGGTGGTGGACACCGCAAAATGCAACTCCCTACATCCTCATTACGGATTCATGAGCCATGCGGACGAACCAACTGCATACCGCCAATCAAATATTACATGGTATTTTTTCTTGGCTTTTTGAATATACTCGTACCAGGAATATTGAGAGGTAGTCTGGAATATTTTTTGGACAAGAACACTGTATTTTTGTAGACAGAAATAGGGCTGTAGGTAATATTTATTTGTTCGAGAAAAATAAAAGGTTAGACAGGTAATCTCGCAGCATCCTTTTATTTAGACGAGACCAGACCTTACCTGAAAGTATTTTTCCCGTATTGTGACCCTCTATCCCTATAAGTAAATAACCTGTGACCCTATCTAGATATTACTATCGTTGTTGTTGTATACCTTTTGAAGTATTACTTGTGTAGGTACGGAACCCTTTGCGACATCAGCTTACTTCTTTGTCGCAAGGTTTAGTGCCGGCAGTTCTCGTACAGTCTCAAGTCGATACAAATGTTTACGTTTATATCGTCGGCCACTTTCCTTATCTCACAAATTCCTACTGCAAGCTTTTTTGGAGCAAAGAAAATACTTCAACACGTACACCTAGGGACAGGAAACACGACAATATACGAGGGTTTCCAATACCAGTAAAGAATAAAACATTCATTTCAAACGAAATTCTACTTGAACAAAGGTAATTCAACAAGTATTACGAGTGTAAACGTGTACTCGTGGCACGCGATTTGCAAATAAAGCTACGAAGATATCAAACAACGAACGTTTGCCACAACATGCGATAAAAACCTGTGCCGTTTCAAATGGAAATAACAAATGGATGTCTGATATTTTTTCCGCTGCACTACTAACTGATGTGGCTAAAATCAGCTTTATTAATTTATTAACTCCGTACAGCCAGTAATGAGATTATGTTCCATAAAGATACCAATATACATAGACCGGCTCGTGCACGGTATAGTTAGCGGTACACTCACCGTAATTGTTTTTATGCGGGACTTCACGTGGATACTCTCTCGGGGACCGCAAACGAATACATTCACAATGAAAACACAAAGAGTTTCTAAAAACGTCGAAAGTAAAACCCTTAAGATAAGTAAAAACAACTATTTTCACTCCAATTAAGAATTTAATTTAACCCTTATCTTCGGGATCAACAAACACCTATTTGACCTTTGCACGCAAGTTAATAAACCTGCTCCGTACAATATATTCTTTATCCTCACACCATAAAACCGAACAACTGTGAGCTCCTAAACCTTACGGAAACATTAGGCGGGGCCATAACCAAAAATTCACTTCCAATGTCTCACATTTGATAACAAAGGAAAAACACCCGACGACCGACAAGATGTTCTAAAAATACATTCGCAATCTAGCTACCTGTTCACCTGGGCTGGGCGGCTGCCGGCTGGCCATTCCGGCCTCCCCATAAAGAAGAGTAGACGGGAAGCGCCGGGAAGGGTTTATCGTTCCTGAGGGAACGGCCGCATGCCCGACACTATATCATTGCCGCCTCTATCTCTATGTACACTGCGAGTTCTTTGTACTCGGTGAAGCATAAAACTTTCTGAAAACACTCTTAATATGTAACCTACTCTGGGTGTTACAATCGAACTTTGTGCGGTTCATTTAACTTAAGTCGAAAACTCGATTTAGTGAATGTCTGCAACACCCCTATACCTAAGTACCGTGGAACGCAAGGCTGCCCTAGGCGTTCCCAAATCCGATCGCCTGCCATGTAATAAAACACCATTACTATAACTGATGTCGAAAATAAATTTAATTAACCGAATTAAAGCCACGCAGTAAATAACATAGTAATTTGTTAAATAACGGCGTGTTTTTGTGCATTATTTTGATATATTAATCGTTAATGCGTCGCTTGTCAATGTATTCGTAATGAAATGCCGGTACACAGTGCGGTCGGGGCCGCGACACCGCCGGCAAACAAAATATGAAATAATGTTCACGTTATTTGCATAATGTACACCATAAACGATGGCCTATATAGAGAGCCATCATATTATCGTCGTCATAAAGGCCTGTGCGAGGAGCAGAGGATAAACGCAGTTGACGTGCATAAAGCTTTGTCCGGGATGTCGATGTCGCCATGCCAGAAGAATACCTATCGATATTTATCGGAACATTTTCCTGGGATGAAAGGATGTGCGAAACAACTAATACTGACTTTTGTGTTGGAAATGTGGCCGTATTTATAGCTGGGATTTTTACTATTTTGATACAAAATAATATATGTTAAAGATAAGTCTCTGAATTTGATCCGTTTCGCTTTACAAACACTTCTAGCTATTATTCATTTATTTGAGTCTGATAACGTATTCATTTTCATAGAAACCTTATATCGAAATAAAAACAAATTTGCTAAACCGATTTATTCTATATTTGAATTTCAAAACTATGTGACGCTTACAAGAATCCATAGACAAATAAATCGTGTAGCTACGTTATTAATGTGGATGTATTTACAACTAGATTTTTAAACTATTTTGATTCAAAATAATATACGTATATTAAAGATAAATCTCCGAACTGTCTTGTTTTAATTTGATCTATTTTTGCTTTGGGACCACTTCTAGCAATCATTCATTTACTTGAGTCGGATTACGTGGGTTTTTTATAGATGCCTTATGCCGAAATAAAAAATAAAACAAAACTGGGCAAGTGCGAGTCGGACTCGCGCACTCAGGGTTCGTACAAACTTACCTATAAAAACAGTTCAATCCCGAATTGAGTTACGAAGATTTTTCCGAATCACAAGAATTTTTTTTTTTGTGTAACTGGAAATTTACAGTTTTCTGATTTTTTCCTATACTTGTGCTATGAGCCCTTGCTTCATGCCAAATTTCAGGATTCTGAATTAGCGGGAAGTACCCTATCAATTTTGATTCCTTTGAGAGTGTTGAAATGTACGAATTTTGCAACATAAATGGCCTATCTTTTTTTTCCGTTAACTTAGAAGTTTGATTTTTTTCACAGCTTCAAAGGACCGCAGAATTGAGTATACGGTTTTAATTTCAACTCGATGTCTATACCCGTTTCTGAGATAAAGGGTCTTGTCAGACAGACTGACAGGCGGACCACTAAGTGATCCTATAAGGGTTCCGTTTTTTTCTCTTGAGGTACGGAATCCTAAAAATTGCTAAATCAATGTATTCCATGTTTAAATTTTAAAACTATTTGACGCGTAGGTACAAGAATCCATAGATAAATAAATCGATCTAATTTCGAAATTCGATTGTGGCGTTTTAAAAATGTTGTAGCTACATTATGTAGCATCTAATTACTTTATTCAGTAGGTACGAATGTGAACAAGAAACTCCCCTTCTAAGTCAAACCGTACCATAAACTACAGAGCAAGATACTGCCGGTCGTGTTACTATGTGCGGAACCGCAAGGCGAACCGGGGAGACTTTACTGTGCCCCTGGGACGGCCGGAACACCTGAACAGTACACATTGATTTTACATGAACGTCCCAGAGCCACGACATCGTTGTTCGCACATACGTACAGGTACCGCAAGTACCTAGCCGTATGTAGGAGCTAGGAGTAATACAATGATTTGTACTTTGTCTATGTGTAGCTTGGCTAGCAACAGATTTGGTCACACCGTTCGAAAGGGGTGTAAATCCGACCATAAATGCACATCCGACCTTATAGAACTCCGCAGTGATTTGTACCAGGCGACGTCATTCAACTGAGGCACAAATCGTGTCATAGTTCACTTGTTTTTCACCTTTGAATTCACTCGCTTTTTTATTTGCTGGCAGAAAACCAGTGCGCAGTTTAGCTTTCAAACTGGGAAAGAGGATATATCGGGCGACATTGTTTATTAGTACTTAGGACATTTCGTATAGCAGGCTTCTGAATTTGTCTTTGAAGTAAATGAACAGGGCTCTGTAGGGCTGATGCCTGCCAGGATTATGGAATTGTTCTAAAGAGTTACCGCAGCCTTTGAACGCAAAGGATAGCAGAAGGAACTCAGGTGGATTTTAGTCTGTATAATTCTGACACTACCTCTAGCTCCACCCGGAGAGGGAGAAGTTATTTAATAATTTACAAAAAGAAAATGGAAGTCATAGATCGAGCGACATTGCTTATTAGTGCGAAGGACATTTCGTTTAGTTTTCTACACTGATATTAGGTTTGTATTTTGTTTGTAGGAGGTAATCTCTGAAAGTACTGGTCCGATTGCTAAAATTGTTTCACAGTTAGAAAGCTGTTTTATTCCTGAGTGACATAGGCTATATTTACGCTACGCGGGCGAAGCTGCGAGCAAAAGCTAGTCTGAAATAAAGAATTTTTAAAGAAAATTAATTTTTGGAGAGCTAATAATTCAAACTAAGATGAAAGACATAGTTCGAACTGCATAAATCAAAACAAACACTTCACATACCACCACAAAAGTATCTAATAAGATAAAATTTTCCAAATCGTATTCACCCCAGCAAATTACCGACATAATGCGAGTACCCGCCCTGCTAAATAATTATAGCATTTTCCAGCTACATATGAGTTTCAGGCGGTTTCTTCGGAGGGACCGCGGAGGGCGGAGTGCGGAGGCCTGAGAAAACTTTTGGGTCTTTATTTATTGTTATTGCCTCATTAAGGTAGTACGTAGAAGGCGATATCCTACAAATTGCAAATAAATAAGCCACACTCCAGGCACGTGTGGAATATATAAACGTAGGCACACACTTATCTAATTACCAGCGAAGGTATTTCGGATGAACTGAGTTATTGTCAGTTAGAAAGGTAGACTAAACTTAATGTGTAGTTTGAGTATTTGTTTTGGGTTAACTAAGTCCAAATATTTGAATACAAGGCTAGCCTTGTACGCTAAACCTATTTTTAGAAAAATGTGTGATATATCTTTATATTATTTATGTGTTGGTTCTTTACTTTCTCTTAGTTTATTAATAAGAAGTAAACTTAAAACCTAAACATACTAAGATACGTGCTTAAAATAAGAGAAAATAAATTGTAGGTATAGTCCTATGAATGCCAAAAGATCTTTATATTTCTTCCAAAATAATATCATAAATAATACAATTATTTCATTGCCTTGTCGGCCCAATTGGTGAAATCTGATAATTCCTTAATACATTTTCTTCTCAATCTCTTTACTAAGTAAATATTGATACCTCGAAACACGTGAAAGACGCTGTGATTGAGCCAGAGCCCACTCAATAATTTATCAATTAAATTTTGAGATTGAACCACAGATTGTTGAGGGGAGTGAATTAATTTCATTTTAAGGATTTGACCTGAATTCACCTTCAATAAATTAGGGAACAATGATCTCATATTGTCGTAAACCAGCAGTAGAGACAGATATATAGATATAATAAAGAGACGCTCATACATAAATATTTCTGGCGAACAGTTCCAAATAAACAAACGAAACAAAATGGGTCGCATTAACAGAGCTTACAATAATGCTCTAACGAGCAACGTTTGCAACCGCATTTTCAACGGATCCGAATGACTCATGATTAAAATATTATCGATAAATAAACCAAAAACGAACGTTTGAAGCTGAAACATCGCTTGGCAGCGCAAACAGCGCGTCAACCCAAAGGTGAAGCGCAGGTATTTTGGACTTATTGAGCGCAAATTTTGAAGACCGCAACCCTTTGAATAGTCAATGTCGCGTACCCTTATCTCGCCACAGAAAGGCGACACCACATTACCGGTATTATGGCACTAGTCGAGCGGGCGGCGGCGCGGCGCGATCCGAAACACGCCCCTCGCTTACAGTATTAAAGTATCGAATCGTATGCACACGTTGAAGTACAGGCCATTTTCAAAGTGCAATTTATATTGTATTGGAAGTTAGAGCGGCGCGTTTACCCGGCTCCACAATATTTTGTGTTGGGTCAATGTGCCGCGCGGCTGAGCCTTGTTACATGTCACTGTGGAAACCCGTTTTACATTTTCTTGTCTATAGAGAAAATTTAATAACCATAAGTGAAGTTCCCGCACTCTATTGTAGTAAGGGGACGATTAGAAAACTTTTTATGTCTCTTATGATTTCTTTTTTGAAAGACGGTTAAAGTTCTCAGTAGTAATAATCGTAACACCTTCGTTATAAATAAATCACGCTTTAATGTTTAGAGAGTATGAATTCAGCTCAGATTTCCAAGAAGAAAATGAAAGTAGATTTTCGTGGTCATATTTTTTGTGAGCTAGAATATTTAAGGGTGGGTTTTTGCATTAGGCTTGATATTCAGTGTGGGGTGAGGTTCCGTACCGAGTTGAATAATATCGGGCAGTTGCGTGACCCAGGTGTACGATGTACCACGCACTCGCCAGCCGATATCGCAATTCGCAGCCGAGCCAGTCAGTCAGTTTACTGCGCCCGTGGGATGCGCGCTCCTAAATCATGAGCCACCGCGATGTTCCCCCAATGTATTGCTAAGCTATAATTATGATATTGATACTTTATGCATTTCGATTTGCCTTATGGGTTATTTTATAATCTGATAAACTTACATTTGAAAGTACAGTTTTATGCGATTTTCTAATTTTAATTGACTGAATTGAAAATGAGTAGCTTATTACATTTGCTTGATACTAAAAACCACCAAACATCGAGTAATTAACCCACACAAGTTAATTCAATCAAACGATCAAAATCGCCAAAATTTCAAGTAGCGTTAAGCCAAATCGGCGTCAAAAAAGATCACGTAAGATCAATCGGTACACAACAAATGTGGCGGACCGGCCGGCTCAGATCAGGCGGTCGGCCGGGCGGGCTGTATTTATTTACATGTAATTAGGTCGGTGTCAGTGATCGACGGGGGCGACGGTGTGACGGGGGCGGCGGACGTCCGCGTCGAGGTAAACAATCCATTACAAGGCTGTCAGGCCCCGTGCGCGCTGGCCATGCATATAGCCACCAATATCGTAGGCAAACACGCGAATTTAGACCAATTCTGTCGTCACTATTGACTAATATTGACTTTTTGACATAAATACTTAGCCAGCAAAGCTGAAGAATCACTGTATAATGAACTGCTGGACCTTGACGAACGACACTCAATCAAAAGATTGAGTGGCGTTTTTTATAGGTAGAAAAATGTTGAGTGAATCTGTCCCAAATATTCTGGGTAAACAAAGATTATTAAGTGAAGAGTCAACGGTACCTATTGGGGACGCTTGACTTAACTTTTATTTAGTAGGTTAAGTTTACTAACCGTTTAAACCATAAATAACGAAAATTATAGAGTCGAGAGACTTTGCTTAACACTTCTTTAATCCTACTATTGTAGGTGTTTTTAATCTGATATATATTTTTACGTGGGAAATTTTTGAAATGAATACTCCCGCTCTGGTTGGAGCGAGATCCCAGTGTCAGACTTTTACTGACTAAAACTCGCCTGTGTTCCTTCAGTTGCCTTTTGCAAGGGCCACGTTAACTCTTTCAGCCCGTCAACAATCTTGCAGCCCGTTCTAGTATACCTACGTATAAAAATAACTTACCCAGCTAAAAATATATTATACTTAAGTAGGACAAAAATCAATATAATCTACTTAAACACACACCACCGCTTCAGTCTATACCATGGGAGTACACCATAATAATAACCAATACCATTATAATGGCCACTGTTGACTATGACGTATGGCGTGCACTTACTGAGAAACGGGCCGTATGCCAGCTTGGCAATGTTAACTTAAAAATAAACATTAACTCTTTAAACGTTTGTGTCGGATTGGACTGAAGAATGTTTTCGTGCCCTATTCGCCAGGGTCACGCTTTTGCGACTGGGTAATCCAAATCGTTTAGCTCTTCAATCCCCATAGGTGAGAGAACAATATTTGGTAGTGAATGTTCGAACCTTGCGGAATGAAACGTGAGAGTTTTTGTCGGATATATCAGACTTAGATGGTGAAAAGGTTAAGGTGGGTCTACACTACAGGAGCGGAGTACGAAACAAACTCAAATTCGTCTTTCTTTGCCTTTCTTTATTTTTTATTGTACACACAAAAAACAAAACTTAACTACAATACATGGATTTGATAATTTACTTAAAGACGTCCAGAGAAGGGCTGTCGCGAAGGGAATGTGGGAGAGCGTTCCAAAGACGCACTGCAGTTACAGTAAAGGAGCCATCATAGCGGCTAGAAGTATGACGCGGAGTACGAAGGAGAAGAGAATTGATAGTGTGACAGGGTTTACCCCTTGGCACAAGTATAGTATGCACATATACACGAGCGACACTAAAAGAATTTGAGCTCGGCTCGTGTTCCACTCGTGCTCCACTCCTCTAGCGTAGACCCACCTTTATCTTCACGAACATCTCCGAAACATTCGCTGAACATACGTAGGCACTAACGTATCATTGGCTCTTTTTGTCCAAAATAATAACATTATCTACCCATGTCCCTTGAAGCACAAAGCAGACCCCAATGCAGTAATCCATTCAATGTATCACTATGCAACTCCTCTTATCTTACCACGTATAGCCACGCCAATCCGTTACCGATATTTAGGCAAAATACAAATTCTTTTAGCTGCCATACGAATCTCAACCTTACGGTGTCCATACTAGGTCGGGAATCACGGAAGCACCGACAAACTTTACAACCTTCTACAGTGGATAATCCGCCTGATATTGGAAGGCTCGTCGATGCATTCACCGGGATGCACGAAATTTTCTATAAGGATAAAAGCAAACAAGATAGCCATCGAACCAGTGTTAGCTCGCTGTACCAGCGAAGTTTAGGTTTTTTTTTTATTATTGATAGGTTCGCGCTTGACCGCTGTCTCACCTGATGGAAAGCGACGATGCGGTCGACGATGGAGTGCGCTTAACTATTAGCAACCTATTCACTCTTTAGATTCCCGGGTTGTAGCCATCAGGAAACACAGATTCCAGCAAGGAATTCAACTCTTTAGCTGTACGAACAATGAATTTGTTCCCAAAACGTTTTGTGCGTATGGGTGGGATGTCCACCATGGCGGTGGCGCATCACCGTAGTGGTGGCATCAGTAAACTGACATTATTTTATTTAGCTTCCTACTTACTTATATCCTATTTTATTTATTTTTTATCTTCATAACAGCTATCTTTCTAATTGAACGGGTATATGCATGAAAAAATATTTGCTATCTATCCGATTGATCAATAAATATACAAAAATAGAATATTAAGGGGTGAATTTCGGAAAATCCGTTCTTAGCGGATGTCTACACCCTATAGGGAACCTACCTGCCAAATTTTAAGTTTGTAGGTGTTAAAGTTTTTGAGATTTCGTGGTTAATCATTGAGTGGTATTTCGCTTTTATATGTATAAATTTAATTTAGCAAATATAAAAATTGTACGCATACAATTTTTTGGGAACATTTTTGTCTAATTAATTCATCCCTCAATTTTTGTTAGTTTTGTTTAAAAACCAAATTTTCATCATAGGTGCTTAAATTGGATCAATGATGTCTGAATAAATAAATTATTATTATTATTATTATATTATTAAATCTTGCTTAATTCGGGAAGCTGCTCGGTGTCTTCTCGTCCAATATACCACAGTGTCTCAAGACGAAACTCTTATGACCCGTGCGTGTTACCAGTGATGACATATGTCTCCGAAACGTGGTCGCTTACAATGGGCCTCATCAGAAGTCTCAAAGTAACTCAAAGGACAATGGAAAGGGTTATGCTCGGAGTTTCCCTGCGTGATCACATCAGAAATAAAGATATCCGCAGGAGAACCAAGGTTACAGATATAGCCCGAAGAATCGCCAAATTTAAGGGGCAGTGCACAGGGCACATTGTTAGCAGAACAGATGGTCGATGGGGACGAAAGGTTCTGGAATAGCGACCACGGACCGGAAGTTGCAGCGTTGGAAAGCCTCCCACAAGGTGGACCGATGACCTGATAAGCGGTCACGGGAATCCGATGGATGCGAGACGCACGGGAACAGTGGACGTCTTTCGGCTTAAATGATGAATGAAATGCTTAAATTGCACTAGTGCATAGGTACATTGTACGTAATTTGATTGATAAAACATCATTTACCTATAATATATACATGTATTTATTTTTATAAACCAGTGCTTGACTGCGATATAAAATATATACGCCATTATTCTAAACACAACATATTGTAGCAACATATTTACTCTACCTCTAAAAATGTTTTTACAAATAGGCATATATCTTATTAGGTCTACTTAGATATACTCTAAGATTTATTTGTGTATAATTATTATATTTGTTTACCATTAAGTTGCACCTACTGTGTTATATTTCTGCACCACCCTAAGGTCGACTAGTAGAATTAAGGTAAAATGCCTAAGGCATTAAGTCCGCCCTACAGTGTTTCTTATTGGTTCATAAGTAAATAAATATTTTATCTTTATCTTTCTTATATCTTTTATCAGTAATGCGTCTAAATCACAACGATTTGTCTGCGAAGCGACGGACAGATGGAAGTTTAAAAGCAATAAAACATTTTTATTTACTCATGTCAAGTGATGGCCGATGAAGCCGAAAATTTTACAACCATTGTGGTTTTCATCGCAAATATTTGTTAGAAACGTTCCGTTCGATTAAATTATTTTTGTGTTGACTGTGGCGGGCTTTATTTTAGGGATATAATAACGGCCCAACTTTTTTGGCGTGTAATAGGAACAACAGTGACAATACGGCGGCGTCGGGGAACGTTAAAATGTTTCCGTTTTTGGCGTACTCTCAAGTTAGTTAATGTTCCCAAAACAACGCCGTGAACACTGGTATACCTATTTGCGGCGTGGAGTTTGGACGTGACTTGCTCGATGCGCTTCTGGTTCACGCAAACTGCTAATAATAACGTTCTAAGCTACTGCATTAGACACTCGCCTTTGTGATACAAACGGTGCTAATTACAACCGACCACTAAACGCCAGTTAAACGGTCAACTACAGTGAGAGAGGAAGTTTAAAAAAAATCGTATAAGTTATTCGTTTTGAAGAAATCATGGTACCATAAGACGGTCCATTGTGGGCACCCCTTTTTTGGAGTACCCACTAAATTCCCGCGCTCTGGGTTAAGCGAGAGTACCAGACTATTACTGACTAAAACCCATCTGTATTGTTTCGCCGCCGTGATTCCGATCCCGACTTCCGGCCACCGCAGGCGCGGGCTTGTGGACGGCGAACATTCGATAGCCCGCCGTCCGACCGTCTGATAACCGTCCGGACCAAGCGCAAGTCGTCGATGGCGCGTATTGTTCCGCGCGCGCCTCAAGGAGATGTCAGCAACTGTAGGGGCCCAGCAGGGTCGAAACCCGGGGCTCTGGGACGAAGGCAACGAAGGAACAGGAGTGGGGTTTTAGTCGGTAAAAGTCTGACACTATCTCTCGCTCCGCCCAAGAGCGAGATTTGTCATTAGATGATTTTCCCACCTAAAAACAAACTTGTATTGTTTCAGTTGCCCTTGTTCCCTGGCCACGGCAACTTCTTTGAATAATCCTGTTATCCTATAGAGGGCACTACTGACAGGTTAATAATAATTCATCTAAATACATAGTTAAAACTTTAGTCATTTGCAAACAGACAGATTGGGACTCTCTTAGCACAAGAATTGCGGTATCTTGTAACAACCAATTATTATAAATAGTGTTAAGCAATCTAATGGAATTTAATGGAGGTTTATCTTGTGGTTTTCCCCAATCCTAAACAAACAGCAAGTTTAATAAGAAGATGGACGAGTCATTGAGTGTGGAAAAGGTGTCCAACACTTCAGAAGATACAATTATCGGAATATTTTCAAAATTACACAAAGAAATAATATAATAATAATAATAATAGTGGACTCGGCTGTCATTGTTCCGATTGTCGTGACCGCCAATGGCCTTATAGCCAAAAGCTTCGACGACCATCTGTCGAAGCTGTCGTTGCGCGGCTGGATCAAGGGCCTGATACAGAAGGCAGTACTCCTAGATACGGCTCGCATTGTGAGGAGGTTCCTGTCTCTGGAGCCCTAACCACCGGTCACTTGGACCCTGCTCCCGTTACCAGAGGACTACTATTTTTTATATTTTTAAATGTTTTTTGTAAATTATTTTTTTAAGAAATATTTAAAAATGTAAATTATATGTAAATAAGAAGAATAAAGAGAATAATAATAATATTCCACAACTATCACACAACGTCGTCTAGTCCCAAGCTAAGCAGAGCTTGTGTTATGAGTACTAGACAACTGATGAACATACTTATATATTTTTAAATAGAAATACATACATAAATAGATAAATTACACCCAGATACAGATCATGCTCATCACACAAACATTTGTCCTGGGTGGGAATCGAACCCACGACCTCCGGCATAGCAGTCAGGGCTACTAACCACTAGACCAACAGGCCTGTCAAAAAGAAATGAATACATGAAAAGAAATTCTAGCAATATATTTTTTACCCATCAAAAGATGTTTTTTACGAAATGAATAACCAACCAGACACCTCACAAAACCCACTTTAATATCAAAGAAATATACGTATCAGACAGGGCTTAGGTTATAATAACATTAGAAGACAAATCGGTGACAATAGTCGCCATGGCAACAGGGCGACAAGGCGACAAGTCGCGCAACTTGAGCGCAAATTAAAACGATTTGTTACCCGCCAGCGGACAACCGCCACCTTTTTAAACTCGTGACAATTTAGCGCAAACCTTGTAAAATATTGCCAAGCTAAATAAGAACCGATTTGTGTTAACTCTACTTTAAGTGCAGAATACCTACACTACATTCTGTTGAAGCTAAATGCATTTTTTTGTAACCACTTTGGCGCAGTGCCTGTTCTACGCGGTTTATGGTTTTAAATCCAAAATGCTGACGCCAACTTTGTGATGAATGTGGGTAAGTACCCTCTTTGAAGAGTAGCTGGAAAAACGTTACGGCGTCCTCACCTTCCACATGACGCAGGTCCTCACCGGACATGGTAGGTTCGGGAAATTCCTGCACGAGATTTGAAAAAAGAAATGCTCAGGACACTATTGTGTGGACCGCCCGGAGAAGGCGCTGAAGCACGGTGAAGTACGGTAGGTACGGAGGTAGCAACCACCCCTCGCTCCGGAGCCTGGTACAGGCCATGATCCGGACCGTGGAGGAATGGAAGACGATCGCCTCCTTCTGCGAAGCAGCAAAAAATCTTTGTGATGAATACAGCCGAGATACAAAAACTGTTTTTCATTGCTAGAAAATGTAAAGGATCACGATGGATATCGATTACAGCTTTATGTCTTTATTATCATTTTTCAAATTAAGAATATCGATAAATGTAGGAACCCCTATTTATTTATTTTATAATTTATGTACAATAATATATAAAGGAAGGAGATACAGTATTATAAAAAATTGTACAAAGGCACAGTTTATTTTTGAAAGAAATTTCTAGCAGACCTGCGAACGGAGAGATAAGAAGAAATGTAGACAATAATGTGTAGAAATAAGAATTGAAAAGTTTGTGAATCTAAATTAAAGTAATAAATAGTTATACAACTATATATACCTTATACTAAAAATAAATACATAAATAATTATCACACTAGAGAGGAAAATAGTGCTCATTTACTTTAATATTGAAGAGCGAAATAGTCAATGTACCTTATTCCACATTTATCTGGTGCCTACCTTAGTAAGGGATGGATCTACATCATGCTGCATGCATTTTAATAACAATCCGCGTCATTTCCCAGCAAACTACAGTAGGTAAGTCGGGTCAGGCGCCGCTCGCCTCGTCAGCGACAATTAACGCGCGCGGCGGCACATAACTCAGCCGGCCGACAGCCGCTATCGCGCTCCACCACCACCAACAACATTCTACTTGTAACCACCACCGACCACCACCTACGGACGCACCACCTAGCACACCGCACCGACGAACGACCCCAACACTGTCGCATTGGTGTTTCTAATTTAAATTTCGTATTTACATAGTTTATTGCGGTTTAAGAACGCAGTTTGTTAATACGCAAGTAGACACGCTTGGATTTATGTCTCGTTGGTATTCAGTATTCCGCATGCAACTTGTGTTGTGCATAACTTTACGGCGGCTGCTACGGAACCCTATTACGTCACTGATACAGTCGCGACCATAATTAAATATCGGTTTACTGAATTAAAACGATCCATTATCTTGGAATAAACAATTTACGTCGCTCGTGGCGTGATGGAAGGAAACTTTTTTTTTTCTATCTAACGATCTGAATATTTTTGGACCGGCCGCATTAAGCGAAAAAGTTTATAATTAACGAGCTCTATGCCCCTCTAATTGAACATAAGTAAACAGGACGTTTTGTCGTGTAATCAATCATTGACGTACACTGTATTCCTGTCTATTGATCCCTCGTCCAAATGCATCTGTTTTGTAACTTTTTATGAACTACTAGCGCGTGGTCCGCGACTTCGTTTAGTTTTGAAAAATAAAACTAATAATTCTTCTTCTTCTTCCTACCCTCATCCCATATTACTTGGGGTCGGTGCAACACGTTTTTTTCTTCCATTCTGTCCTGTTACCCGTCAAACTATCACTAACTCCCTTTTCTTTCACTCCTCACACAATCCATCCATATTTTCTTTGGCCTCCCTCTCCCTCTCGATCCATCTACATGTATACTCAGAACTCTTTTAGTAATATGCGCTTCATCGAAATCGTTTATCTTGGCATGGTCTTTCAACTTTTCAGTCACTGGCATCACTTTCAAACTACCTCTAATATACTCATTTCTCACTTTATCTATTCTCATCACACCACACATCCATCTCAACATTCTCATCTCTACTACATGCAATCTTTATTCATCCATCTTTTTTACAGCCCAATATTCTGATCCATACAGTATGACAGGTCTTATCACGGACTTGTAAATTCTACCCTTCAACTAGAGGGGCATCCGTAGGTCCCAAGTTGTTCCCGTGATCTGTCGATCCATCCTGCGTGATCCGATGTGTTACGTCTCGGTCTACCTCACCATCCCCTTGGACGAGTGACCCGAACTAATAATGAAGTCTTTATTATTCATTTTAGTTAGAATTTGTGCCTAAGTAAACTTTACTTAGTAACCCAAGAAATAAGAATCCTCCATGCAATCTTAAAACCTCTTAAATAGTAATCTAAGTTAAAACATAAAGATTGTCTTTATTTAAAAAAAATAAAAACAATCTTTATGTATTAACTTAGTTTACTATTTGTGCTAACTTTCAAGTATATTGGCACATAGAATAAGATTTTGCATACAAATATAATTCCCCCTTTTTAACCCTTATATAGAATAATTTTCCTGAAATCTCTTTTTAGTGCTTACTTAGATCATAAAACGAAACCTTGTGCAAAATTTCAGCCACCCTAGCCAAGTTAGAATCGTTTCGTTCGCGCCGAACGCCTCGAGTAGGCCACGCCTCCGATTCCTTTGTTCTGACCACGTGACTGAGCGTTGAGATGACGTCCAGAACAAAGGAATCGGAGGCGTGGCCTACTCGAGGCGTTCGGCGCGAACGATACGATTGTGACTTGGCTAGGGTGGAGGTCTTTATTCCCAGTAGCTTCGACTGTGCGTTGACATGTCAGTCAGTTTTTTCGACTGTGCGTTGACATGTAAGTCAGTTTTTTCTTTTATATGCAACATGTAACTGGAATGATGCATAACCTTAAATATAGGAGTGTTTGAATTAGAGAAAATTAAGTTGTAATCATAATTTAACCACTGAAAATTAACTTAATTGCACTTAACAATTAATATGGACATAGGCACACTGCATTGGTAGCGCATCGGTATTGATAATTATGTAGATACCACGCACGCACACACAAACACACTGGTTATGCAGTCGGGATTTATAAAAAAAATATCAAAATGGGTCATTGCTAGGTTTTCCGTACCTCTAAAGGAAAAAGCTGCTCCCTTATAGGATCACTTTGTTGTCCGTCTGTCATGATTCTTTATCTAGGGAAAGCATGGAGATATCGAATTAAAATTAAAACCATATGTGGTCTGCGATCCCTTGAAGCTCTGAAAAAAACAAACTTCTGATTTAATTTAAAAAAAAAAGTCTCAATAAATAATATTCATAAACAGCAAAGTTATTAGCGTTTGTTTATATCCCAAAATGTCACTCAATTTATGGAAATATTGTTGACCGGCTACTGATTATGAATGAATAAATGAAGATATAAATGGAAAAAAAAACTGCGCGTAGTATTTTCTAGTAGCAATTGTTATGAATTATTGATTCTATTATGAATTTACCAATTATGACAAATTTTCGTGGACAATTTTGTTTTTTTTTTTTACTTTTGACTACAAAAAAATGATCAGTAACGGGTACGGATAGAGCCCCATTTTTTTTGTACTATAAAAAAATAGGCGTGTATAAAAATATGCTAAAACCTGACTCACTTCCTGACTCATCAACGCCCAACCCAAATCCTTGGACCTAGAACATTGAAATTTTTCACAGAAGTTTCTTTCATGATATATAGGTACAAAGAATAAGAATGGATTTCCCGAAATTCATCCCCCAGGGGAATAAAATATGGCTCTAAAGTTTGTATGCAGAAACCTAGTTACAAGTGGACGAAGCTGCTAGTAAAAGCTAGTGTTGTATACTAGACTATCCTGTTTGTGTAATTGATATGAAATGTAATTTATATTAGACTACATAAAATACTACAGTCGCGCCGGTTTTGATATTTTAGTCGAGCAAGGCGGCCTCTTTATTTACTCTCTTCTCACCTGAATAGTTTCACGAAAGGGAGCAATTAATTCTCTCAGTCTAGTCACGAAAATTTTTCATTTTAATTAAAGCTCCAACCGGAGGATCGTCGGCTAATTAACCCATTAAAACACAGACTCTCCTTTCATTTTGTCTTTTTTCCTTGAGCGTTCACTTTCTTGTGATTTTCGAAATGAAAATGAAAATATGAATGGTTGCCGAGCGGAGTACAGATGGCGTCATGGCATGGCGGCGCAAAGCGACGGGCGGCGCGACGGCCATGTTTGCGTACACAAGTGCTCTGGACTTCTCTCTGTAAATATTGGCAAATAAATCATACGCCAATAAACATGGGTACTACATGTTGTGGATTTTAAAATTATTTGTAATACGCATTTTTACATATGTCTTACAAATAGTCCGTCTTAGTTTACGGGATTTAATTAGTAAAACTCTGACACTAAGAATGAGATTATTCAACGATTCTCACTTCGAACAAAAAAAGGGATCCATCTAAAAAGATCACCTGTCGTGTGCTCTTTTATTTTGCTCTTTTGCTCAGCATTTTAGGCTTAGCTTTGATTTTGAGCGACGTGGAAGCAAATAACTGCCGTGTTTTGCAAAAAGAAAGGAAAAAAATATCCAATATTCCAGCAAAAAGCTCTTACGACAAAAAACCGTGTATATGGCCGCTTTTACGTAGCATAGTAGGCACCATGATCCATCAATATTGTCCCTAAGAAATGAAGTGCGCGTTGGTAAACAATGTCAAGATTTTCCGTGTAAAAGTAAACTAACCGTGTCAGAAGTTTAGAAAGTTGATTTCTACTAAGCGAGTTGTAAATATAAAATAAAATAAAACATAATTACCACGAGAGCAACTAATGTAATTCAAACTATTTGAAAGTCTAATTGAATAAATGAAAATTCTTAACGAACAAAATAGGCGTAGATCTCATCAAATAAAAATTCGGCTCGGCGTCCCCAGTTAATTAATCCATTAAAATTTTTTCATCACTTTAAATTACTTGTTTGAGTTAAGATCGTGATGAAAACTTTTCACAATGTTTCTCTTTGTAAACACATCGCGTACACGAGACTAATTAAACCGCGTTGATTTAGTAACAAAATATGATGCGATTATTGAGCTAAATTAGTCGGTGGTTACAAAAACAGGTTGTAGCGGTAAATGATGAAATTGTACAATTATCATTAAGGGGTAGTTTACACAGAAGCTGAAACTTGTTGCCGTCATAAAAGCGGGCGGCGAATCTGTGGGAGACAATAGCACATGTCAGGCGACGTAAGGCCGCGACACAAAGCGAGTGGCTGCGAGTACAGTCAACAAGACAAGCCGGTAAAGCTGCGATCATCTGAATGACGAAGCAATTACGCGCATTCAGCTCGGGGCGCAGTCAGTCGAGGCAAGTGGTGAGATTGGTTTCAATAAAAGCGCAATCCCTCCCCCCATGTTTTTCTTTCATCGCTCCACTGTGAACGGTGTTATTCAGTACTGTAATTATTTCTCTCCTCTGTCAGGTTGGGCTAAAATTAATGATTGTTTTGTATTATTTCAGGTAATTTCAACATATTCAATCATTCAATCACAACAAGTTGTGCCTACATTATTCTGCGAATATTCAATCCGAGCAAATGAAAGGTATATATAATAATTGAATTTTAATCAAAGTCTCATGGATAATGACTATTTATTTTCCAAATTAACTTCAAATTACATGTTGAGAGACGTCTAATTGGTATCAAAGCCTATAATTGGGTTTATTACAGTATCACTTAAAGCTCTCGCGATCTATTAACAAAGTTGTTCGCATCACTTAACAGCGCCGCTAAAAATTCATTGATCTTGTAAATTATCGTAAAACAAGCGGCATAAACCCGTCCGCGCCGGGCACGTGCCGTGCCGCGGTGCTTAGGAAGAAATACTAACGTCCGACAAACGGATCATTAAAGTGCTGCGTTAAATGTGCCCGCGGCTGCCTTGATTAATCATCGCTCTGTGATTAATTAGTGGTGAAAAAAGCCGATGAAGAGCGCATCCGTCCAACGGTCTGCACTCACCCTTATGCGAGATTAAAAATAAAAAATGTTAAAAGCGGGGAGATGGTATCTGTTATGAGACTGCCCCTTCACTCCGTATTTACATTAGCATGATAATCTGACGTAGGTGTGTTACAATGGCGTTTTTAAGAAGATAAACTAACTGCATTCGTTAATTCCGCACTAGTTAATTCATCGTAGCGTTTTTGTGTCGGTGAGTCCGTTTTCTACATCATTACAAAATAGAAAAAGTACGCTTTAATTTAGTTTGAATCAATGTAGTGTTTCCTCATTTTTTTTTACGTGGAAAATCATCAAATGACTTCTCTAGGTGGAAGAAAAGGAAAAGACAGACTTTTACTAACTAAAACCAACCTGTGTCACTCATTTGCCCTTTTCGTTCTAGGGCCACCCTCGGCCTTTCAGTTTTGATGGCATCACCACTATGCGTCGTCGACTCGGGCTGGGTCCTTACCTGACGGCTAAACGACGACCTATTGCTCAGCGTCCGCAGTCCATCGTCCGCTCCTGCAGTGGTCGAAATCACTCTGCAACTCCCGAAACCCGGGGCGTTTCCTTTGACGGTAGCTGGAGCGTGAGGATCCTCCTTCCCTCGCATTACTGCTCCGCAGAAGGAGGCGATCGCCTCCCATTCCCTTTAGCTCCAGACCATGACCTTAACCGGTCCGGAGCAGAACGCAAGAGGTTGCCGCCACTGATCGCCTCCACGAGTACACCGCGGTGCCCAAGAGGAACAAAATTCCACCGTATGATCCACCGTATCCTCCGGGTGATCCCCACAATGGCGACCTCATGAACTGTCCATGTCCGGTAAGGCCACATCTCAAAGAAGGGACTTACCGCCGTGACAGTGGCGTAAATAATGTAGACGTGCCCTTAAGTTCATATTCGCTGCGTCAGACAGTATATTTGCGGTTAGAAAACAAGCAATCTAAATATTACAATTCCGAGCATAACTGTAATCAGAAAATAGTGTAGTTGTCGCTCGTTCCGCAAACTGTAGATCTGTAAACAGACTAACAGGGGGTAGTTACGCAGAGAACATACTCTAAGTGATTGCGTCGCTCATTGGGCCCGTTTGACGGACGACCGCTCTACGATTTACACCCAAATAAGCCGTTACTCATATTACAAGGGGAGGTTTTAAATGTCGCTTTTTTAAGATGAATATTTTACAGTTTGTGCCAGCCCGCCCGTAACTCATTGTCAGCGAATTTAATACGTTAAGTGCACCCATTTATGTGCAAACTTTTAAATGCGTTCGAGATTGATCGCGCGGATTGGATGACTAACGCGTTTGTCTGACTACCCACAGACTGATGTCATTGCCCCATGTAAAGATTGGTAAGCCATTAATCAGATGACATTTTAATATTGATTCGGAGTTTCATCATCAATAATGGGAACTGATTTAAGTCAATAATTTTCACAAGTACTTTACTTATAATGAAAACCGAAATGTCAATGCGTTTGTCATGTATCGAAAATACTGAATCAGTGAACTGAAAGGTCAATTTTCACAGTTGGAAGTTCATTTTATTTTAAAGCGCAATTAAAACATTTTATGAAAGGAACCTTTGAAAATAAAGTCCAATGTTTCAGTGCCTAAATGCTTTCGGTAACTGCCACATTAAAGTAAGTTGCTACTCATATCATGTCTACTAAATTGAAATTAAGACTTTTCAGGGTTTAGGAGCCGAGTGGTAACGGCCCCGACTTACGGGTCGCGGGTTCAAACCCAGCCAGGTGCATTTTAATTCACTTTGTGTAATGTATTTCATTACCACTGCTCTCAAAACGGTGAAAGAAAATATCGTTAGGAAACCGGTATGTCCTAGAACCAAAAATTCGAAAACGTATAACATCCACCAACCGGCACTGGGCCCGCGTAGTGGATTACAGCCCATTCCCTCTCCAAGAAAAGAGGAACATGACTGATTGTGCTTATTGATAAGCAGAGCTTAGAGCTGCAGGATTGTACGCAAGAGCCCTGTTACGCAAAGGGCAACTGAAGAAACATGGGTGGATTTTAGTCAGTAAATCTTTAAACTCCCTCTTACCCCACCTAGAGTTGAAAAAGTCATTTGATAATTTCCCACCCCTAAAAAAGGCTCTTTACAGTTTACAATTAGTCTCTACAAGCCTATAAAGTAGGTTATTGTGTTTGTACCATACACAGTTATCCGTAGACTGAAAATTAACCTGAAATTGTACTCTCTGTGAATGTATTCCCTCGAGGTACTCTTGACAGAATTAAGTTTACCACTAACACAGCCTCCAACAAAAGTACTTATTTTATACATAGAAAACACAAAATATTAAATTAATTTAAATATTTAACAGACACGTTAGTCATATTCAATGTAATTTTAGCAGATCTTTAAAATGGTATTTATGGAGAAATGGTGGCTCAATCATATCGATCCTGACTAGAGCTGGTAGGGCTTTATTTTGCGTAATTTATTTCATCATCAGTCTCTCAAAGTATTAAAGGAAAACATCGTGAGGAAACCGGCGGCATATATCGGCCGAAAATTCAAAGACATGTGACATCCATCAACCCATAGGTGAATTACGGGTTTCGCTTATAGAGGAGGTTTTAGTACCAACCGTGGAAACATTATAAGACTGATTTTAACTGCTGAAATTAATTTTAACTGCCATAGTTAAATAAGTCATAATTACAGATGCATGTACGTGTTAGGTAAAGTTGTAGCATTATGGCGTGAGTAATGCGATGCCGAGCGAACGTAACAAATTGATTTATTTATAATAATGTCGGCAACTCGGCTCGATTAACCAGGAAATATGACGCTGTGTCGACGTGGATGCTTCTCGGTCGGCTCGTAATTACAATAATTGCAAAACTTTCTCACTACAGTCTTAACCGCGATGCTTTAGGGCCATTCATTTATATTTATGCATGCCCCGTAAACAACTCTTAATGGCGTTTCGTTTTATATTTCCTTTGTGAGAGCTGCGGATCCGACGGCGAACAGTCGCCAGGAAAATGGATACCTTGGAGCACGACGGGAAAAATCCTAGTTCAAGTTTACGAGTGTTTCATAATCATTGTGTCGAAACACGTAAAATTTCCTGGAGTTTTATGCAGACGCAGCATCGTTCGGTCGGATGGGTCGTCCGGTCCGCGTTGTAAAAATATTCCCGGGAATCGCGGGGAAACAGAACAAGTGCTACGTAAAAGTAACAGATTACAGGCCACTCCGCGTTTACAGCGAGCACGTTACCCACCTCTTTGTTCATACTCCACTCTACTCGTGTGGACAGCTAGAGGTGAGCTGTATCTCGCCTGCAACTTTTGTATTTTTTATTATTGTTATGCTCTAAAATTGTGTATGAAAATGGAGGATTATTTTAGTTGGTGTTTTCGAAAAAATATATACGCCGTCAGCCAGACTAGCTCGGATTTAGCGACTTGTTTAATTTCGTTGTTTGTTCTTTTTATCCGACTTCAAAAATAAGGAGGTTCTATGTTCGGCTGTAATTATTTTTTTGATATAAAGTTTATGCTTCCGAATTGATCCCATAAAGTTTTGTTATGATCTGACAATGAATGTCTCAATGTCTGTGGGGTACTTTTAAGTTATGGCCCACAGCTAAAAAGTGTAAAATAAAATCTTTTTCCAAAAAAGAACCTGTATGTATGGAACCCTAAGTGCACAAGTCCGAATCGTACTTGCCCAGTTTTTTTTACATTAAAGTCGATTGTATTTTTCAATCTTACCGAAAGCGTTCAGTACAATATTACTTTAATTTATTCTGTATGAATTTAACCAAAGAGACAGTTATGAAATATACCTATGAACAAAAACTTATCTAGTTCAGTAGTAGTCATATCTTTTAGAATAACTGCATGACTTCAGAATTTTTATAGTAGCTTATTTTGTTGAATCTTTCCGTAATAGCACAACTCAACAGAATGCATGCCAAGAAATATGTCGCATTTCTTGTCGGGGCCATGTGTCACTGTATTATCTGTGACTAACTCTTTAATGTTCTTTATTTGGCACTCCTACACAGCTTCCAGAATATTATTCGTTAATTGCCTTAGATATCATTCCAGAAACGCAATTACCAAGTCGACACGACGGTCGGCTCTCCCTTTATCGTAATTTCAAGGCTCTTTTGGGATATAGGCACACTTATGTGTGTTTTTTTTTTTATTGGTGGCGACATTTTTACTTACTTTTGCACTTCGATTATATTTACGTCCGAATATTGAAAAAACTTGAATAAACAGAGTAAACATAACACTAAACAATTCACAATGGGAACTACGTTGATAAGTAAAACAAAACTTTTGGAATCTTGTCACCATAGCTTCCTACGGGTCAATGTCATTAAGCGAACGATGATAGAAAATAGCTAAAACAGAACGCGCCCCACGCATCACTCTAATCAAATACTAATGTATTTGACTTACTTGAGAACATCGTACAAAACATACCTAATAGTTAAGTAAGGTATTTTTAGGGTTCCGTAGCCAAATGGCAAAAAACGGAACCCTTATGGATTCGTTAAGCCTGTCTGCCTGTCTGTCCGTATGTCACAGCCACTTTTTTTCCGAAACTATAAGAACCGCATTATGATTTCCACACAAAAATAGAAAAAAAATAATAAATTTTGGGGTTCCCCCATTCTTAGAACGGAAATCCAAAAATTTTTTTTTTCGTCAAATCCATACGTGATAGGTATCTATGGATAGGTCTTCAAAAATGATGTTGAGGTTTCTAATATAATTTTTTTCTAAACCGGACAGTTTGCGCGAGAGACATTTCCAAAGTGGTAAAATGTGTGTGTGCCCCCTGTAACTTCTAAAATAAGTGAATGATAAAACTAAAAAATAATATATGATGTAAATTACCATGCAAACTTCCACCGAAAATTGGTTTGAACGAGATCTAGTGAGTAGTTTTTTTTAATAAGTCAGAAACCGCAATTTACCTTTCAAATTTGTACGGAATCCTCAGTGCGCGAGTCCGAATCGCAATTGTCTAGCTTTTTCTAAATTACTGACAGAATCACGCTTGACTACCATCTCACCTAATGGTAAGCGATGATATAGTCGATGATAGAGCACGCTTGCCTAGAAGGTTGAAGTAAACTCTTGACTTAATGATTCGTAGGTTATTAAAGAAAGCGAAAAAGTATGTATATTTTTGTTTGTTCACAGTAAGTGTCCACTATTAAGTGCTATTGAATAATTAACCTAAATAAAATCTATGGCAAATGAGGAAACGAATCGTAGCGCTGAAACTCGTCATCACATTTTTGAATGTGTCCCTATGATGAAATAAAAGGTTGTTTGTAAAAAACCACGGGGCACGGGGCACGTGCCCGAGATGGTATTTTTGTGTACTGAATATACTGTGGAGATTACATCACAGTACATACACAAAAGCAAATCAAATTATCAGAGTTATTAAAATATATGAATAAAAACTTGTAGAAGAAGTATGATACTTCAAGTGTATTTCTAACAGTTATTGTCGTTTTTTTTGCGCGTCGGCTCCTTGTGCCCCTCCAAGAAAAAAATAAAAATCGTGGAACCGCCCTTGAACCCACAAAAACAAAAATACAAATCTTTCCTCTTTATAATATTAGTAGACATTGTTTGAAAACGCAAAGAATGCAAACTAAAAAGACCAGCAAGCCACACATTTGAACACCATTCTTCTGTAGAAATAATAACACGTCCCGTCCATAGTTAGAGACACCATAACACGGCCAGAACTAATCCTCTCAAGATCCATGATAACGATGCGGCGTGCCCAAATGACAGCGAAGTGGAGGACTACTTCAACGCCTAAGTGTATTTGTTTCTGTATACATATATATATAAATATACGTACGTAGTTTTAAGGTATATTTTTAACAAACCACAAACTAAATCCGTGGAATATGTTGAAATAGTTCTAGCG
Source organism: Mythimna vitellina (assembly GCA_949316375.1). Taxonomy (NCBI): domain Eukaryota; kingdom Metazoa; phylum Arthropoda; class Insecta; order Lepidoptera; family Noctuidae; genus Mythimna; species Mythimna vitellina. Next base: position 10,801,789 of record OX438691.1, on the reverse strand, counting down.
TGTGTTAACACTATATAAGTGTTTACAAGTTAATATTTAAGCTATCAGGTGCAGTCAGTGGTCAAAAGTGCAGGTCCACCAAACCAATGTTAAATGTCTATAATTTCTTTGTAAAAGAGGATCAATGGTTCATGACTGATTTAATTGGTATAGAATCTAAAGTGTTGAATGAACTAGTTGTGGACAATTGAACTTCGACTACAAAGAAGTTTTACACACTTTAGCATTAGTAGAGTGCAACTGCACTTTTGATCCCTGACTGTACATTCTAGCTTGTACCATCAGCTTCACGAGAAAGTAAAAATTTATCTTAAGGGATCATGCTCTTGGTATAAAAAGTAACTCGTGTGCCGAATTTCATCCAATTCCGTTTAGTCGTTTAAGTTGGAAGGAGTAGCACACACACATGCACTCGTAGAAGCATTGGAACAATTTGCCTGCAGCAGGCTTCCCGTCCGATTGTAATATAGATATCTTCAAGACTAGAGTGAATAGGCTTAATAAACTAGTGCTATTCGTCATCAACGGTTGCATCACTGCTTACCATCAAATGGGATCGCAGTCAAGCACTAGTTTATATCACTTAAAAAAAACTGTCTCCTTTATCTATACCTATCAATATTATAAAGAGAAAATATTTGTATTTTTATATTTGTGTATTTTTGTTTATCTACTTATTTTTTACTTTACTTTACTTATTCTACTGGAAAGCTACTTTATCACTTAGTAATATAGACTATATATTTTCCACCTTAACACGAGACCGTAGGCGCGGGCTTGCGGACGGCGAGCAATGGGTGGCTCGCCGTCCGACCGTCCGGTAACCGTCCGGACCGAGCCCAAGTCGTCGATGACGCGTACTGTTCCACGCGCTCCTCAAGGAGATGTAAGCAAATCGCAGGGGCCCAGCAGGATCAAAGCCTACTGGGGCCACGATTAATATGAAAGTGAAACCCGGGGCCCTGGGACGAAGGCAAAGAAGGAACAGGAGTGGGTTTTTAGTCAGTAAAAGTCTGATACTATCTCCCGCTCCACCCAAGAGCAGGATTTGTCATAAGATGGTTTTCCAAACCAAAAAAAAAAACTTTAACACGGGCGAAGCCCCTGGCATATTATGTTATTGATATTTTGCTATTTCCTAATAAACATCTCAGTATTGATAACTATAATTTCTTTCATTAGTTTACCAGGAAACAAGATTACACAACTATTGGCAACTGTCAACCATACTTACTTTTACTCTTGCGTCGAGTAACTGCTAAAGTGTCGTAACTTGTAACAACTCTTGAAAGTTTAACATAAGTTGCATATAAGGAGAGTTTATTGATTTCAGTTTTATTATTAAAGTCTTATTGAATCGCAAAGTTCTATTGTTGTGGACTAGGTATGTTATGGAACAATTGAGCACTCTCCTGTGTTTGTTTTGTACAATATTTTATGTTAATCAATAAGTAACACTAATAAGAAATCTTTTTCTGAAAATAGCACCAAAATTGAATATTAAATGAAGTAGCAATTAACATTTCAAATATTGGTATGCGGAAGAATGGGCGCGTCATTAGGATTTTTGTACACACGTAATATAATGACAGTGACATCAAATTTTAGTGTCTGTATCCTTAATTAGTAATTTGTCAGTTTCCCCTTCCATCAGATTTGAAAAGTTTTCTTACTCATATAATAAGTAAGTTGAAAAATCAATTCTATTTATTTACGATTTTGGATAAAGTTACTTTTTCATACAAATAATTAAGAAAAATACTGGTTAATTGCGAGTGCGAGTCAGACTCGCGCCCTGAGGGTTCTGTACAAATTCACCTATGAAAATAGTATCATTTCCGTATCTCTAGAATTTTTTTCCGAATCGCAATTTATTTTTTTGTGACGTAACAATAAAATTACTGTTTTTAGTATTTTCGTATACCTATGTTATAAGACCTTGCTATATGCCAAATTCCAGGATTCTGGGTCAACGGGAAGTACCCTTTTGAATTTTGATTCCCTTGAGAATTTCAAAATATACGTTTTTGCGACATAAACGGCCAACTACACAATTCAATGTAGGAATTGAAGCATTAATAAATCATAATCACTTTCCTTGAATACAGTTTCTTGATTGTTATTAAATCGAGAAATCAAGAAGTTAGTCTAAAATAATTCTTGATTAATAGCTAAAATCGATTCAGTGTGTGAACATACTACTTTCAGGCTGTGCATTTATTATCTTACATCTTACACGGTGTCTTTGACATCGACGCACAAACGAAAACCATGGATCCAGTACTTGATACTGGAACCCCCAGTGGTGGAATTTTTCGTCGGCTTTTTGCTAATTAAAAAAAATCTGTACTTTTTTTAAATTTAAACTGTAAAATCGTTATGCCAACTTGCCCCGATTAATAAATGATGAAAAAAAAAACAAAAAATAATAATTTATAATTAAAAATTAATTAATTAAAAAGTCATCGCGGTAGATAAAATCGTTATTCTAATCAAACCCGATGGCATTTTTTATTTTAAAAGTAATTCATTAATTTTTTTCACTAAAAATGTTAGAATACAAATTTTTTACAGTTTAAATTAAAAAACGAAAAGATTTTATTTTAAATTAGTTTGCTTCTGAAAGGAAAACCCGGCTCTAGAATAAAAGGCAACGAAGAGACTAGGAGTAGGTTTTAGTCAGTAAAAGTCTGACACGCCCTCGCGCTCCACCTTAGGGCTTGAGATGTCATTAGATGATTTCCCACCTAAAAAAATGGATATAATATCTGTCACCGGAACATTGCAAACACCGTAAGATTGTAAAATATTACGAGAAATTGTAAACCATTTTTTGTAAATAAGACACGGTTATGTTAGAAACTGAAGAATTCAGATGTGATTTATCGTATACAAAAGGTTTTTTTCATAATATATCGATTTATTACAATCATACGGTATCTGCATTTTTCGGGTGACATTTATAGACCAAATTATTTAAAATTGAAGTAGTATTTGTATTTGCCACTTTTTTTCATACGAAACTTTAAAAAACTACCCTCAGACGTTTTTTAGGTCAGCCATGAATAATAAGGGGTAATATATTCTCTGACGATAGCAGTACTTAAGCCAAGACTTGGCTCCTAAAAGCCATTGCAGATTGTTATTTTTTATTTGCGCCAAATATTGACTGCCTCTTAGAAAATGTGCCTGTTTGTGCCCTTCATATTTTCCTTAGTTACTTTGAAATATTATGCAATCGTACAATATTATTTATGTTTTTTTTTTTGACATGAAATCATTTTTTTATTTTTTTTATTTATTATAACTTTATGCACTAGTAATACACACTGTACAAAGGGGGTCTTAATGCCTTGGGCATTTTCTACCAGTCGACCTTAAGGTGGTGCAGAAACAAAACATGGTAACAAAAAGGAATCCAACAAATCAACGCTGTGATGATTTTTCGGGTTCCGTACCTCAAAAGGAAAAAACGGAACCCTTATAGGATCACTTTGTTGTCCGTCCGTCTGTCTGTCACGACCCTTTATCTCAGGAACGCGTGGAGGGATCGAGTTGAAATTTAAACCATATGCTCAAATCTGCGGTTTCTGAAAGTTGTGAAAAAATCAAACTTCCAAATTCACGAAAAAAATGATAAGGCCGTTTATGTCGCAAAAAACGTACATTTTGACACTCTCAAGGGAATCTAAATTCATAGGGTACTTCCCGTTGAACCAGAATACTGAAATTTGGCATAAAGCAACGTCTTTTAGCATATGTGTAGAAATAAATCTAAAAACAGTAATTTTGTTGTTACGTCACAAAGAAAAAACTATTTTTGCGATTCAAAAAAATTTTCGAGAAATGAGAAAAATCCTGTCTTATAGTGCTCGCCTAAATCATACAAGAAAACCTTGTGCAAAATTTCATGCTCCTAATCCCAGTAGTTTCGGCTGTGCGTTGATATGTCCGTCAGTCAGTTACTCCTTATATATATATAAATAGTTTATTTTTTTAATTAATAGAATCGTATTTAATTTTATTTTTATAAATTGAATTGTTATTTAAATTTAAATGATGAAATTATTGTTATTATTTTATGAGATTGATAATTACTAAATATATAGGTACTCCATGCCAAGTCAAGATATCAATACTAAATATTTTTACGTCTGAAATGCCGAATATAGTGAAACCCCATATATCTTAAGAACTACCTATATTCTTGAAAATAAATACATCATTCATGCATTCATTCATATTTTACCTATGTTCAGCTAGAAGCAATTTAATATTTTCTTCATGTTTTCCAAGTTTTCTAACGTGATATTGATCAGGACATCATACTGTGTTCAGTAGAGTTATGAAAACAGTTTCCGCGACAACGACGAAATATCATTTATTTTTAGATGTTATCAGAAAAACAGTTGAGCATTCACACCATACATAAGTGTAGTTACTACGTATTATATGCTGTGACGTCTCAGGGTTATCTTACGACAGATCAGCGCCTCCATTTAAGTTTGCTGGCTTATGTAAGTAACACCGGAGATCAGGCGTGGCTGCGCTCACACATAATACGACTCGAGTTCACACCAAATTCGCCAAATTAACTAGAAAATATAATGTGGTGGAGTACCCGCGGTTCTTAGCTACAAAATGTACATAATTACCAAAGTTTTTACGAGCGGAGCCTTGCCAAGTCGTCGCTTGTCACCGCCTGACACGGCCCCCCATGTCCGGACGCGGATTATAATTTTACTGAAAAAATTATTTACAAATTGTGATTTTTGTTTACAGTATTTTTCTCCCTTGTTTTGTTATTCGGTTTGTTTAATAAGCTTCCCATGTTCATTGTGTTCTAACCACCACTGAAATGGAATGTTTGCGTAATTTTATTTAGAAAGTTTCAGCACATGTTTTGCAGGATTGCTCATTTGTTTTATTCATATAACTTTCATAATTATCATGATTTATTTATTTGACTGCTTTGTATGAAAAATTGCGATGTAGTTGAAGTTATTTATGTTAAGCTTTCTTTTGATCAGATTAAAATACACGCAGTACAAAGACGTCCTTATTTAATCACAAAAAAGTGGGATCTTCATCTCTAAAAAACGTAAAATAAAATTTCTGAGAAGCGACAGACAGCGTGAAATTTGAGTCAAACCGCACATTAGCGTCCAAAAATGCGCAGCCATACATCGTCTGCCCGAAAGCACGAAATGTATGTGTCAACGGTCACGAAAGAATCAGAGAGGGAACTTGCTCGGGGTGCTGTTATAAAAATAATTGCCGTTTTTGGCACGACACCGCGTCAACGACGGGTTTCTTGCCCTAAATGAGTGTAATTACAAAAGTTTTTATTACTAACTGCGCGCCAAAACCTCCTTCTACGATCGTATTATAACGTCGGTGACGTGAAGGCTCACTACACCCGGCTTTGTTTCAAATTACATTAAACTTTATACTTTTTAAAATAGGCACGCGGTTAAAGACTCCGCTGCACGAACACTTCTGTAAAAGTTGGCGAGATTTTGTCATTTAAGAATTCCATAATGTTATCCCGTCTACGGGTGCTTGTATTTGATTTGCCGTAATAAAAAAATGAAACATGCTGATAACGAAAACTAATCAAAGTCATCCATTGAACAAATCAGAATGCCAGTTCCAATCGACATTAAAATGTTACGGAAATAATCAAGTTTTAACGGTACAATTAGAAAACATGATCTGCAGAATGTAGTAGACAGACACAAACACATGTGCCGTAAATGTTCTCTTCTAATCGAAGACATTAGCTAATTGAACATTGTGCCGATCGCGGAGCAGCACTTTTTATGACATACAAAGCACATTTCCACCACCTGTGCAGTCTCAAGCGTTAACAGTATTTCATTCTGAACAAACTAACGGTAGCATAAGAAATTAAATTTTCGTTTTACGTAGATAGCGATAGATATCGGTGCAGATCGAACGAGGTCAGAGCAGTGCAGTGCAGCTCCTGCACAATGAGCCGATTAGTTCCTTAACGAAGCCGGGCCGGGGGGAGAGCCGTGCAGGAAATAAACGGAGAAGCACATGAACTTAGAAAATCCCAAGATACGGAGCCCGCATTCGTTCGGCATGACTTTTCACATTTCGGAATGTAAATGGCCCTGAACTAGGAATTCTAAGTTAAACGTTCGACAGACGAATGAGTTTTCAAAGAGGTTGGTATTTACCGCACATATCCTTTGTTTTTCTTCGAGCGTCTTAGGAAAAGAATTCTTAGCTTGCAATTCGAGTCCGAAACGGAAACTGCCTTCCTGTGTGATGAGCTTGCGACTTTTATTACTTTCTGCTTTACTTTTCTAATTCCCAGGCAGCAATTTAATTCTAGCTATACGTCATTCAAATCGTTGAAGTATGTACGAGTAATGCAGCTGTGTGATGCTGTGGCTGCCGACGTATATGAGACATGCAAGCGTGTCCGCTGGTCGTAGTACACTTAGTGAGCTTATTATTTATTAACAGCGATACAGGGAGTCAGGACGCGTGGTCACGTCAGACGTGTCTAGCGGGCTAGCGCGCGGCGTCGGGCGGCGTGCACATGCGGCCCGCGATACGCCACGTCCTGCGTGATCTATGCGACACTCACGAGGTCTCCTTCTTGCTTAACACTGTGAACACTCGCACGGCATAAATTTTCAACTTAAACCTACAATCCACCCTAGAAATGTACGGAATTCACAGAATGAAGTTTTTACAACTCCGCCGACGTTTTCAACGGCTAACTCTTTAAATTATTACGTTCCGGTACACCTATGCTTTACGTCTTAACAGAGATTTATGAATTGCCAACTTTCGATTCCCCTAAAATTGTCTGCGAGAGCGTAAATGTGGACAAATGTTCGGATACATTTGTTTTGTTCAGGGTTTCGAAGCTGAATAAGTTGGAATTTTTGCTGGTAGTTGCAGTAAAATCGAGCACGATTTTTAATAAATTCTCAGGGGAGCGATTAAAAGTGAAGATAGTCGAGGTGAGGAAATGTGGCGAGGTGTAAAGAGGGCTTGCGGGGGGGGGAGGTACCGGGGAGTGCCACGGAGGCGCAATATCGCGTTCGGTGGAGCGTGGCCAGCGGCGCGACATTTGCATCTTTCTAAATGAAACCATATTACCGATGTTGTGGCGCACTTATTGAACGAGTTATTGTGATGATGGAGTCGCTCCGATAAAGTCCCTATTGCCACCCGCAAATGGTTCTTGTCGGTATTTAAATAAGAGTACAACCTTAAACGTTTGCGGGCAAAAGCTATTTCAGTTAAATGTTGCCCAAGATTTATGACTTTCAATTTACATTTTTTGAAGGTTTTTGTAACGTTATTTTAAATGGCCATTGTTTTAACTTATTGCTGAACGATGAGATTCTGGATATGTTAACAATAAATGAGCTTTTAGAAGTTGTGTAATAATCAGGAATGTTGCTTTTCCTATATTTCTTCCCGGTTTCGGCATTTACCAAGAAATATGTTGATACGCAATCAATTAGTTTTCTTGATTCTACTGTTCAGTAGTTAGCAGCATTAATAGCAAAAACGCCAACAACAAGTACAGGGTCAATAAGTTTCCGAGAGGTCCTCCGTAAACACAACCATCAATTTTCTGTTTTCATAACATTGTAACACAATTACACCAACTCAGATTGTTAATTAATAGTTCTCAATTTAAAAGCATAGCTCATTTTCGCTCAATAATTTTAATACATGATACATGAAAATGGCCAGTCACAATTCTTTTTTAAAACTCAATTCTTCTTTTAAAAAAAATTAAATTTTCAGCCTGCATTTCCCGTAAAACTCTACAAAAATGGCTCGACTTAATAAACGAAAAATACAATTTACCGAACGTTGTCAGGAATAACAAACACGGTCCCCACTGAATGCAATGCAAAAGTTTCCAGACGATAAAATCAATTGACCTACATATATACGTTTAAAATGTGTGTTGCTATCAACATAGTTAAACGACACCGTCAGGTACAGAATTCCCCACACGTATCACGTATTCGATTCCTGATTCCCCACAGAAAGAAAGACGCCTCTACAGCGAGATTCGGTGCCCGTTCGCAGCCGCAATATGTATGATAAATAAATTGCTATCCAATATGAAATGGAAGCAATACCGGTGATATGTACAAAGCGTTTACTCATATTACATGTATGCGTACGAATGACTCCTTTGGCTCTAAGGCCAGGGGAGCGCTGGGGCCTCACGACCGGCGACCCCACCGGTCCTAGCTGTATTCACTAAATGAGATTTTTAATGCTACGCCTTCACCTGCGTCTAAAAGGTTTCATAACATATGATCTGTGTCCGAAAGAGGGAAGCTTTCACCTTTTCTGACTTCAGGTAAATACACTAAAATATTTTGTGGCTTTGTTTACGCTTTCAAACTATGAGAAAATAAACGAATACTACTCCAAACATTGGCTCTATCAAAAACTTACCTAGCTTGCAGACATTTGCGTTGAACGAGATTTATCTAATCTAGATAAGGTAAAAAAGTTACCGGTCCAGTCTCTATCAAGAATTCTCGTCAGGCTTCGATATTTGCTGGGCAAACTGGGGGAGTGGAGTCTATTTAGTGTGAGTAAGCCTTTTTATATTGGCCGCGTTTAACTTACCCAATTGTCGAAGCAAATGGGGCCACAAGGAGAGTCAGAGGACGTACTCTGTTTGTTTGAAGCATTAGACCAGAAAAGAGGAAAATAACAATAATGTTGGAAAAGATTCACAGTTATAGTATTATATTTTATTGTTATATATGTCGAGTAAAAAATCCCAATCCAAGGAATTGGAAGAAAAATACACAGATACAAGGCTTGATGTCATTCAGTCTGAGGACAAATGAGACAAAGGAAATAAGAAATATTAAACGTGACTCGAATGTCAAGACGCTTTCCATACAATGATACGGGTTTGTGCCATCACATGTGCTACATGTAAACCATGCAGCTTTTATGGAAATAGCCTTGTTATAAGAGACACGAGAGGCCGTCGCTGAGAAATTTGTTAGGAAACCGTTAAAAATAATATTCTTTTGTTTTTTTTAGGGTTCCGTAGGTACCTCAAAAGGAAAAAACGAAACCCTTATAAGATCACTTTGTTGTCCGTTCGTCTGTCTGTCTAGACCCTTTATTTTCAATACGTGTGTAGGCATCGAGTTGAAATTAAAACCGTATACCCAATTCTGCGGTCCCTTGAAGCTGTGAAAAAAATCAAACTTGTAAGTTAACGGAAAAAAGATAAGGCCAGGCGACATAAATCGCAAAAAACGTACATATCAACACTCTCAAAGGAATCAAAATTCATAGGGTACTTCCCGCTTACCCAGAATCCTGAAATTTGGCATAATGCAAGGTCTTATAGTATAGATATAGGAATAAATCTGAAAACTGAAAATTTGTAGTTACGTCACAAAAAAAACTTTTTTACAATTCGGAAAAATCTTCGTAACTCAATTCGGGAATCGAACTGTTTTCATAGGTAAGTAGTAATATTGATAAGTAAGTAATATTGATAGTAAACTGTCTGCTGTGTAACTAAATATGCTATTGAAAACTGTAATGTGGAAATGTATGAGACGATTATAATATAATAATAATAATATTCCACAACTATCACACAACGCCGTCCCGTCCTAAGCTAAGCAGAGCTTGTGTTATGAGTACTAGGCAACTGATAAACATGCTTATATATTTCTAAATACATACATATTATAGATAAATGTAATATAGACACAGAACAAATAATCGTGCTCATTTGTCCTGGGTGAGAATCGAACCCACGACCTCCGACAGCAGTCAGGGCCACTAACCACTAGACCAACAGGCCAGTCAGTCAAATAATAAATAACTTTTTTTATACATCTTTACTATAAGTATATCAACTAATATTATAAAGAGAAAAGATTTGTATTTTTGTTTGTCCATAACAAATAAATTCAAAAACCCAAACAAAAAAAAACACTCAAAACACCTAACACTCCTCTTTTTTGTTTTTTTTTTTGTGCGCTATTGTCTTGTCTGAAATAAAAATTATTTAATTGTATTAATTCAAAAACTACCGGACCGATTTTAAAACTTCTTTTAACAGTAGAGTGCTATTTTATCACTGAGTGACGTAGGAGTATAGATGTTAAAAACTAGTAAATTTTATTATAAGGGTGTGATATTTGACATAGTCAAAATTTATGCGGAGAAAGAGTGCAGAAATCGAAAATCAATCAATTATCAACCACGCAATTAGAACCATATATAAAAAGAAACGCCAGGGAAGCACTTGAAATTCAAATTTCCGTCTAACCCTATTGAATAGCTATTTCATGAAAAAGTCATTCAGCCTAATTAGACGAACTCAGAAGGTTGTATTGAAGATTTTAATTATGGCCGCCAATCATATTTTAATCAAAATACAACGTGAAATTGACCTGCCCTGGGACGAAGGCAACGAAGGAACAGGAGTGGGTTTTTAGTCAGTAAGAGTCTGACACTATCTCCCGCTCCGCCCAAGAGCGGGGATGTCATTAGGATGATTTTCCCACACAATAAAAAAAAAACCCGCAAAATTCAAAAAACATTAAAAAAATAATCTCGGACTACCCTTTCGCTTTCATCTTAAATTAAAAGCTAAATATCTTAAAAAACGGCGTCAAAAATTCCTCGGCATGTGTTTCTAAAAGAAAACTGTTTTAAAATAATTAACAATATATCAACGCGCAATTAATGAAAAGAATTCATAAAGTATTATATTGCTGCTAAAATACCAACTACATACACGGTACGTCTTATGGAAATTAATATCCTGTATGTAAAAGTTACTGGTTTGTTTGGCTTTCGTAGAATTTCAAGAGAAATATTCAAGTTTACCACGTTGAGAAGCACTAATTAATACAAAACTGTTATAAAAAACATATTTAATATCAGCTCGAACTATCAGTCGCCATGTAGAACAGGCTCCCAGCGAAGTTCGCAGCAGATAATGCGAATAATGAAATAATGAGTCTAAACTTAAACGAGCTGTAAAATTTATGTTTCGTGCAGCTTAAAAACAGCTCCCCGGAGATTTCCAGCTACGGAACCGAGTTAGCGTTTCGCTTTCAGTTTTAGCTGTCTTTTTCCTACAGCTTAAATTTAGCTTGTGGCCGTCTGTGTTTTTCTGAACTAAACTTTATGTTCAGCTCTCTCATACCAACATTTTAGAGAGAATTAGTACAAAACAAGTTTTTAATACAACTTAAAACTAAACTTTTAGCAGAAGTAATTACATTTAGGATCCGTGTTTAAGCTCCCACCTCGAAGATTACTTAGCAAATAGTTTGCTTTACAAAATATAAACTTAAATAAATATACTACAACATTTATCTTGAAGAAATAACGAAGAACGACGGAACATTTCATATTTCTTCTAAATAAAATTCTTCACGAGGAACCGTTTTTAAAAATAGTTTCGAAGCAAATCTAATAACAACCACGGATACTTGAAGTCGGATTGTGCTCACGTTGACCTCGCCTTCTTAGAAATAAAAATAGTGCTGTATCTAGAAAGATGTATAATCTAGATATCTGAGGAGGAAGCTGATTAACGTCAGGCGGGTGTGGAGCAGCCGCCAGGCCCCAGCCAGCCCTGACGGCGCAAACAACAGGATTTATTGTTAATGGCCCATAGTCAGACATTGAACGCGATGAATTACTTACACAAACAGACACACTATATTACTTACACAAATAGGATTACACACACGAACTCGAATGACACCGAGTTAATTTACTCATCGATAGTGTTTGTCGTCGATATCGGTCGTAAACGATTATTATATTTAATCAATTAGCGTGTTTGCGAACGCGAATCTCTCCTTCCGCCCCGGATCCACTGTAATTCCGAGATTAAGCCGCAAGTCCATGACAACACAGAGATTCCACGTGCTAACAAGACTTTACAACTCGGTCCTCTGTATCGTTCTAACTTTCTAGACGAGGAGCCAACACAACCTCTCTCTCAGCACATTACTGCGTACCTACCTACCTAAAAATACGGTGCAACCACAACATACCTACGAGCACTAGAATATCGATGAAGGTGAATATTTTTTAAAAGCATTAAGGTCGAGTTTCTGTCTGTCCCTCTCGCAGTTTATGGCCCGTAAAATAGTCTGCAGAGAGGAGTCACTTTGTTCCAAACGGCACAGGACGTAGTTTCGGAAGTGAAACTTTGTGAAAATATTGTGTTGGATATTAATTGTTCGCACCGCTCGCGCTTTCATTGTTTTGCACACATTATGTGATGCCAGCATTATGAGAACGAGATATGGTAAAAGAGAACGGAGCTATTATAAAATCTTTTATTCAAAAGGCTCTCACAATAAAAACCGGTCAATTTGAGCTCACCGCGTATAAAAACGCTATTTCTATAATATTTACATGAACAACTCTCACGATATGATAAGGGTTTCATTTTATCCCTTCAGAAGCGGAACGATCCTGTAACAGAACGAATAATCTCGTTCGAACGTTAAGAATGTAAAAGTGGCCTCTCTTTCCCCCTTCAATCCCGTTCTTGAAGATTAGAAAACACGTTTGAGAGAGCTCTCGAACAATTTTCCGTTTACGTAGCGGTAATTGTCTTAGAACAGGCACGAATAGCGATCTGTCGGCGGGTGTGCGGCGCGGTGCGGCGCGGCGGCGGGCGCACTGCGGCACGGCGCCGCAGCCGCCGAAACCTCCGATACGCTACGTGCACCGAATCCTAATACCACCTGTACTGATTTTATTTTGCCTCCCTCATTCTTGATTCAACTATCTAATAGTTATCTGCAGACGTCCGATGATTCGCTTCGCTTCAACCGAAAACATTTTAAATTTTTAAACTCAATTCGGTATTGTCATACGTTTACGTGCGCAGCGGTTTATCGTCATTTTTACGTTTTGGTTCTAACATTTCCTTTCGTTTAAATTATGCAGAAATCAATTCGGTCCGGTAAGCTGCCCCCTGGTAAATAATTCAGCGCTGATTGTAACGAGGGTCCAAGTCCGTACTAAATGTTCTCCGGAGCAGTGGGAGCAGTGCGCGCCACAAACTAACCTTGTTTTCCTTATCTCGGTATAAGAATCTCCTCTTACGACGCCTTTCGACCGAGTCTCGTGTCTTTGTCTCGATTATCTCATCTATTGATTTTCGATTAATCCAATTTGAGGTTTTGATGAGACACGATTTTATATTTTAACAAGTTTCAGCTTAACCACACTAAAGCCGAAATATTTTGGAAGCCAAATGTAATCAGCGCACAAGCCGCCTGCTCTACATTCTGCCGGCGTCCAGCGTCCACTGTCCACCGTACTCCGTACTCCGCTCATTCAATTATTTCATTAAAATAATCTTGTCTAAAGACTACGAGGTCTGCACTCTGCACTATATTGAATAATATCATCATGAGTGTTAAGCAAGTTGTAGGATTAAGTTTTAGATTTATCTACATAATTGCGGCCGATTAGCCGAGTTGAGTCGGTTAGGGATTTTGTTACTAAATATAATGAATTACATAAATTAAATGAGACATTTCGTTCTCGGCCGCGCTTAAAACAGTACAAATAGCCTTAAAATTTAATCGTTTTCTGCAAAGATTTTTCCATGAAAAGTTTTCCACTTGAAACTTTGCCACTTCGCCGAAGCCAAGTCGCGTTTAACAAAGCTTTTTCATACTTACATTTTTATATCAGGAATGGAACGTCACGCTCGGTTTCATCGGCACTCGTCCGCCCGACCGCGAAAAGAACGCATAGACCGGTAATAGGTGACGCCTTATACAGTATTCCGGTCACGTTTAGAATTCCTTATATTTCATCTTTTTCTACGGCCCCGAAAAATGTCATCGAATACACATTTTCCCGTAATCCTCATAAGTCTCATGGCCTCGACAACGTTCGGGACCGCAGCTCCCCGTCACGTGACACCTACCCCGCCCCGCGCCGCGCCGCGCCGCACCCCGCCGCCGCAACAACAAGTTCACGCCATGTCGTGACTCGCATTTGCAATAACACTTTGGTTGAGGTGCCGCGACGAGCCAGCCTTCAATTAGGTAATGGTCTGCCATATAAGTTGTCTCAAGACATTGAATAAAACAATGTCCCCGAGCGTGACGCCCTCACTAATTCAGCTCATAATGAACGTAGAGTAACTACGATATGAGCACTGACATCCTTCAACATTTTCATAAAGTCTACATTGTATGGAGAAAGTTTTAATTGAGAAGACAGGAGTGGATATTTTGCTAACCTAGACAGATCGGGGCGCGTGTTAGGATTTAAGGTCGAGTCCTCCTCCTTATCGGGAACAGGTTGGAACATGCACCTTGCGCCGAGCATCGTCGGAAGTTTCCGACAACAGTCCAACTAGTTTGGAAGCTTGGAAACTCCATCAGATACGTGAGCTGGAGCGATTACCTCGAGCCAACTACGTTCTAGTAGGGGGCGGCGACATGCATTACCAATATGTTTTAAATTAACAACGTGTCTTGTGTTAACTAATCCATAACATACAAAATATGAGAAAGGCATTAATTAGATACTAGATACATTTGATTCGAGTATACAATTTATTGTAAGTCCAGTTAACGCAGGGCTTTTTTACTTAAACGTTAACCATCTTAGCAAGCACTTTGTGAGTGATTAATGTACGTAGGCCAGTAATTAATCTTTGCCCAATTTATGGACTCTCAATAAAGATGTTCTAATATAGGTAATGGAGACGCCAAAAGTTCGAGTTATTATAATAGCAGTTAGTATTATGGGTTAAAGTATGAAATTGCGGTTTTTTAAAACAGTTTGCTTTGAAGTGTTATATCTTTGGATTGACTTGGAATTATAAGTTCAATAAACTTTATATTAAAGGTACGTTATTCTTTTTCAAAATTAGGTATTTATTGGTTTCTTTGTCTTTTATTTATTTATTTATTTATTATATTCTTTATTGTACACCAATATATATATAAAAGGACACTAAACTAAAACACATAGGTACGCCTTCCGTCTATGCGCGCGTCTTTTGTACTTCAAAGCAACCCGTTTTAAAAAACGGCAATTTCATACTTTAACTCATATTACAATAATTTAATAGAGTTGCCAGTTCTTCCATAGCTTAGTTCAATACTTCAGCCATTGCCGGATGTGTGATAAAATTTATTTGTTCGATATTATGGACTCGCAAAACTCGTAAACAACTAGTTCTTTGTTTTCACTATTCCGTTTTTTGCTCAAACTTCCATGAAGAATACTCATAAAATAAGTGGGGACGGTCTTAAAAATACATTTGTTTGTTTTTCTCATTTTCACATAGACGTTTCTGAAAAAATGAGGGTACCTATACTAATACAAAAAAAGAAGTCCAATTAGGAATTTGAAAAGTGCTCATAAAAACTTGTCATATAAAAGCAAGAACATCTACGAAATGGTATCGAAGACAAGTTATGACGTAATCGAATATCGATGAAGTGTCGCCTCCTTAGTTAGTGGTAACAATGGCAATATTTCAACACGTAGTGTTGTGGAGCACTAACTAGTGAACACAGCTGCAGTTGCGGTGCAGTGACAATGTTTGGCCGCCGCATCCTTGGGTCGGCCGCCGGCCGCCGGCTCCGGGCCGTGCGTCGCATCCGCAATGAGGCCCGCCGGACAACGCGGCCACACTAATTTATAGCAACGGTTAATTACCTACAAGAATCTGACTCAGCCCGGTCCGACAACAAAGCCGG
Source organism: Mythimna vitellina (assembly GCA_949316375.1). Classification (NCBI taxonomy): domain Eukaryota; kingdom Metazoa; phylum Arthropoda; class Insecta; order Lepidoptera; family Noctuidae; genus Mythimna; species Mythimna vitellina. The sequence goes on along the minus strand of OX438691.1, from coordinate 10,786,019 downwards.
CCGCACTGTAGCCGCGTGTTTGTTGTGCGCACACCGCTAATCAATCTGATGCTATTACTACTGCACGGGCACCCTACCCTGCATCAGAGCAGGTTGAAAGTTTAGCCACTGAACTGTGCTAATTATAACGTATCTGAGATATTACTTTACTGAAGCTAGCTTAATTAAATGCATAGCATTTGATGACAGAATATTTAAGAAACTGAAATGAAAGAGGCGGATTGTGGGTAGCTGCAGACCAACTCAAGCATAAAATATGTCAAAGCTGACTAATTTAATTAACCGCAGTATTCAATAGAAATATCAAAGACAAAATATTCTAAGAATTATTATTTTTTCCTATTTGTGGACATCTCGTCCCTTCCCGACGCAACTAATTAAAATGCATAATGTATATCGAGCAGAATACTAGGAAAACTTATGGTATTTACGAGACTTTGATTAAGACTTTATATTCATAAAGCACATTTAATTATTATGTTAACGAAAACCTTCTTTTGAATAAAATATTAGACACGGTCTGTCAAAGGGAATTAAGCATTCTTCATTCCACGCGGTGTAAAATAATAAAATGTTTGGTTAATGAAACCAGAGCTGTAAAAGATCTCGCACCAGCGCCGCATCAACTCGCCTTCATTTCGTAAGGAGTGCGTATATGAACATAAAAAATGCATTTATTCCGAGCAAAGTAGTAAAATACAAACGAATGTTTTGTTTGTAGTACTAGAGAGAAGTCTCAGGGAGGTGTTCTCGCTGTTAAATTATGCAGAAATCAATTTCTTTTTCCGGACGAGGCTCCGCTTTGCCTTCTGATAAATAATACATCTGTAATCGTAACCAGGTCTCGGACCTGGAGTGTTGCCTTGGTCGCCGGCGGTGTCGCGTCTGACGGTCTGCCCGACATCTCAGACCATCATATCTCCTCGATCAAATTAAACAAGCTACGTAATTGTAGTCGACTTCTTGGTCTTAATGTTTTCTTGGCTTGTCGCCAAAGACTTTCTGGAACTTCCACTTGGCTTAAAGGAACTAGTTGTACGCTTATTAGCGAGTGTAGAATCAGTTGCTGCACGTTAGGACAAGTTCTAGGCTTTACGTAATACTGTCTCGTATGCAATCAAGACTTCGAGTTGAGCGTTTAAGATTCAGCAAAGGACACCGCAGTCGATGGACTTTACTGATCCAAGGGCACATTTGAGGATTCGAAAAAGTTCAAACGACACTGCGACATTAACTTCTAAACAGAACTTATGGCTCTGGATTCCTAACTCTTACTGTTAGATTTCCCACGAGAGCGGCAACTTATAATGAGCACCGAAATATTTTTCAGTTTATTATCGGCAACATTTATTAAAATGTTGGACCATGCTGAATTTCTTAGAACTACTAACGTCCAGTGCACTTTCTTGCAATGGAAATGTGTTGCCAAAATTCGAAGCTGCTTGTCATAAAAGATTCACAGTGCAGCACCTACAGGGTACTGGAAAATTCGCATGTACCACGAAACGTGCATCAGCTCTTAACAAGTCGCCAGCTGATACAAATTTGGGGCGTTTGCGCATTACCTTGCAAACGAGCTGTTCAATATATTAGCACGTTAAGCTGGTAATGTCTCGAGCACTTAGTACAGGCCCTCGTTATTGATAGCTTTCCATGATAGTATTTCACACAACACTGCATCGATTATATTTCGGTCAGTTCCGGCGATGCGTTTCGTACAGCCGACATCAAAAATGGAACCTTTTAAAACCCTTTAAAGTATATTTTCCATTGATTTGGTTTTGATATGCGAATAAAAGCGTGATGTATCAGTTATTTAAGCGCAAGGTACATAGGCTTTTGTTGAATGTCATTATACTATTTCATTAAGATATTGTAACCTGCTCAAATACCTTTAAAAACGTGCCTGCTACAAAATTCTTTAGGTACCTCGAATCGAGACGAGTGCTTTGGACTTCGCTGGCATTACTTAGCTTTTTAAGTGCACGTTCAGATTCCAAATTACGACATCAAATTACTGTATAACAACACAATCCCTTTCTAAATTGTTCGCTGCTCCAATCAAGCCATGTCTCCATCACAAAATTATGTGAAGTAATAACTAAACTGGTACATTTATGATTCACTCCCAAAATAATCGTAAAGTTCGGTTTTCAGCACTCACTGGAAGTTTGAGTGACGTCATTAATTAGTCAATTACAGTCGGCCACTTCGCTTTTAGCCGTATTCGCCGACCACAAAATAGACCCTAGACTTTCGATCCGACTGAGATTTTGCAACCAATCTAAGTTTTATTTTAGAAATGAAGTTGTGTTGGATAAAGTCGACCTTTGTTTCAAACGTATTCTTTGGTTCAAAGCTATTATTAGCTTTAAGTGTTTGAATTTAAAAACTACGTATTTCTGAATTTTTTACCTCAGATTAATCGATATTTAGGGTTCCGTACTTCAAAAGGAGAAAACGGAATCCTTATAGGATCACTTTGTGGTTCGTCTGTCTGTCTATCTGTCTGTCAAGACCCTTTGTCTCGGGAACGCGTGGAGGAATCGAGTTGAAATTACAACCATATACTCAGGTCTGCGGTCCCTGAAGCTGTGAAAAAATCAAACTTCTGAGTTAACGAAAAAAAAAGATACGGTCGTTTATGTCACTAAAAACGTGTATTTCGATACTCTCAAGCGAATCAATCAGCAATTTGTAGGGTAAGTACCCTATAAATTTTGATTCGCTTCCCGTTGAGCTAGAATCTTGAAATTTGGCATCATTATTCGTCTCATAGCACAAGTATAGGAAAAAATCTTCGTAACTCAACTCGGGAATTGAACTGTTTTCATAGGTAATTTAAGTTTTTACGGAACCCTCAGTGTGCGAGTCCGACTGGCACTCGCTCGGTTTTATATTGAAGAATTTTTAGTATTGATAGTAAACTATCTACTGTGTAATTAAATATGTTAGTGGAAAATCATCAAATATCTTCCTGTTCTGGGTAAAGGAAGTGTCAGACTTTTACTGACTAAACCCACCTGTATTCTTTCAGTTGCCCTGTGCGTTCCAGCAGGGTAACCCTTTCGATGAATCTCGAAGCCCTGGCACACATCAGCCTTAACTGGCCCCGTCAATCATGCTGACATCTCTTTGGACCCGCGTGTAACACAACACGCTATCGAATCGGGCCTGATCCTTATCGGACAGCGAGCTACCCACTGCTCACCGTCCGCAAGCCCGTGCCCGGCCGGGAGTTGCACGTATCTCGACGCCCCGGGTATCTCGTGCGAGAATCAGGCCGTGAGGATTGTCCCGTCCCCGCATGCTTGGGGGCCCTACTCGAGGCGTTCGACGCTAACGAAACGATCGCAACTTGGCTAGGGGGCTGTTGTAGTTTTTAGTTGTGCGCGCATCACATAAAATGTACAAAATCGATGTAGATAACTGTTTACACATTAAAATTTTGTGTAACTTGGTATATTACTTTGTTTCATCGCGATCGGTTTACTATAGCAAAAGATATACCTACTACATTCATTGAGTCTTAGGCGGTAAGAAATTCGCCGGCAACAAGTCGAAAATAAAGGGGTAAAACTATTATTCAATACATCATTTCAATTAATATCCACAAATTTAAAACAGTAACAAACAAAAATTTAAAAGTCTCGTTCAAAATGTTTTATTTGACCGTTTCACCTGGTCGGCTCGAGCACCGGCGAAGTATTGGTGCCAATATCGGAATCCAATCAACTTGCTGTGATTGACAGCTATACCTGATCGTCCAGCGAATCGGTCGGATCCGTGTCGTATGACACGGGCATATAAAAGTGTAGAAAATAGTTTCTGACGACACTGACGTCTTCTCCTAACTGATCTTTTACGAGCGCACTGAGTTTATTGATAACTTAAGAGTCTTGTAGAGTGATATTATGGGAAATAAATATTGGTAATAGAATTTATGAGAATTGTGTATAACTAGGTACTAAAAGTGCCGTCATAAAGAAAGTCTATGACATTTTCATTTATTTATTTTATAATTGATGTCCACACATAAATACAAAAGAAGATACATTGTTATAAAAATTGTACAAAGGTACTGCTTATTTCTAAAAGAAATTTCTTCCGGCAGACCTGCGAAAGGAAAGGTAGGAAGAAGTCTACATTTGATACTCACAGTGTAGCATTTTTTACCAGGATTTTTTTTAGGTGGGAAATCATCCAATCACTTCTCCCGCTCTAGAGCGGAGTGAGAGCGCGTGTCAGGTTTTTATTGACTAAAACTTTCTCCGATTTCCTGCTATGCTTTCGTTACAGGACCCCGGGGATCTCTTTCGCACAACCCATGGTCCCAGTAGGCTTCGATCCTGCTGGGCCCCTACGGTTTTGCTGACATCTATTTTCTACCAAGACTGCGTGATTAATTGAAGGAATTACGGCGCCCTGGAACGCAAGGACAACTGAATGAACACAGGTGGAAGTTCCAATTTAAAAAAAAAAAAGCCTCTTGAGTAGGGTTCAAAATTAGTCCACATTCCTTTAAAGTAAGTTATTGTGTTGGTACCACCCGCAGTAGTCTGTAGACTGAAAATTAATCAAAAATTGTAATCAAAGTGAAAATATTACCTTGACGGACTCCTGACAGAATTAAGTTTACCATTAACAAAGCGTCCACAAAACAATCCTCCATTTTATGACCATAATCTAGTCTTCAATCAGAAAACTAACGACTTTAAACTACCTTGAACTTTTTTTTTTCGGGTGGGAAAATCGAGGTCTTGATACAGGCCATGGTTCGGAGACCATGGCCTGTACCAAGGCCTGACGCGAGAGATCGCTACCGCCGATCGCCCCCACGAGGACACGGCGGTCCTCTGCCCAGACAGGCGGGGTACACCTCTACTGTATGTTCCACCGTGCCCTCCGGGCGGTCCATACAATGGTGGCACCCGGGCGTTTCTTTCACACGAATCCGGTGCGAGAACATTCCGAACTTACCATGTCCGGTGAGGACCTACGTCATGCGGAAGATAAGGACGCCGTGTTGTCTTTCCAGCCACTCCTCAAAGAGGGGACTTACCGCCATAATTATGGCGTGCCCAGCACTGGGTTGCGACAGTCGCTGTCGCCATTCCACCATGAGATCCCGCCGGTACTCTGTCCGCCATGCCGCGACTTGGCGCGGAAGCAGAGTTCCGCCCCGGTGTTGCATCTCCATGCACAGATCGTGCACGTGTGCAAGAACTGTTCCCTCCAGATCCCATGGTGGCTGGCCAACAAGGAGGGTCGCCGCTTCGCGGGAAACCGTTCGGTATCCCCGCACCATCCGGATGGGCATGACCCTCTGGCTTGCGTTCAGCTTGGCCGCCGGTTGCTTTCGTAGCGACGGCGCCCATACCGGCGCTCCATAAAGAGCCATGGATCGAACAATTTCTGCATAGAGCCTCCGGCAGGAGGCTTCTGGACCCCCTAGGTTGGGCAGGAGTCGCTTGAGGGCAGCCCCAGTCCGATCCAGTTTGGGAGCCAGACGACGGAAATGCTCCTCGAAATTCCATCGGCTGTCGAGGACGAGTCCCAGGTACTTCATCGTCGACTGGACGCCGATATGAACTCCTCCTATCGTTATTTGGGAACCTGATGGTGGCGCATTCCGGCCGTGAAAGCACATAGCCTCGGACTTGTGCAGTGCCACCTCGAGTCCCAAACGCTGGATCCTCTACACGACTGTCGCAACACCGCGTGTCACTAGTCCGACCGCCGCCTGGTACGACTCTCCCTCTGTCTTGTTTTTGAATTAGTCATCATGTTTTTCAGAAAAAATATCTACTTCTCACTGATAATTAGGTTTACCGCTAACAAAGCTTCCAAATAACAATCCTCGGTTTTATAAATTTAATCTAGTCTTCAATCAGTAAAACTAACGACTTTAAACTGCCCTGAACTGTGTCTCGTTTTTTAATTACTCATCATGTTTTTCAAAAAAAAAATCTCCTACTCACTGAGAATTAAGTTTACGGCTAACAAAGCTTCCAAATAACAATACTCGGTTTTATGAACCTAATCTAGTCTTCAATCAGCAAAACTAACGACTTTAAACTGCCCTGAACTGTGTCTCGTTTCTTAATTACCAAATAAACCAGTCAAAATGCAGTCTTAAAAACGGACACACAAACAAAAACCTCATTATCAATCGTACAGGAATATCGATGAGAGCACAATTGTTATTCTGGTGCAAAGCCGACTAGGAGCGGTGCATCCACAATCTGTTTTGTACAATCACCATAACAGAGGAACCCGCTTTGTGCATTAGTCGGCCGTCCAACCACCCCCGACCACTTAAGGCTTTATATTCAAGTGTCGGACCTAGCTGATGAGTTTCGGCTCAACAACTCTCCCGATCTGAATATAATAATCGAGTCATCAGAATGTCAATCAGGACATGCTGTTCATAAACTTCATAAATGGACTACGTAAAGGACTGCATTAGGTACAGATAACAGTGTTTTTATTTATTGGAAATCTAATTTATATCTACAACATGTAACATTATAAACACACATCCTGAAAGTAGTAGGTTCAGAATCGGCTAGGTATTTTTTTGTCCTAAATTAATAAAGAAATGATTATTTTAGGATAAAAATATTATCTATTTTGATAAATTCTTGATAAATCTTGATTGCGTCACTAGTGTGTTTGATGTGTGTGTATTGCGTCGATTCCCATACTATTTGCTTACAATTAGGATAATTATTTTTTTTCAAAATAACTGCTAAGTTCATAGAAAATCTGTGCTTATGTTATGATTGTAACTTAATTTTCTAATTATAGTGTATACATTATTCCATTTACATGTTGCGTACATAGGCTTGGATATGACTCATAAGTTAGGAATTTGAAAGTAGAATAAAAATAACAAACCATTACAATAACTATAGAAATATTTTATTGTAAAAGCCACAGTTAACTGAACCCGCAAGAGATGAAAGAAAATTATTTATATCTTTTTTCTTTTAGTTCTCTATTACTGAAAGCAAAATAGCTGTTGTATGCTAGTAAAGGCTATTGTATTGTATACATAAACAAGACTATAAAACGCGAGATATAATAGTAAGCATAGAGTTCAGCCAGCGCTGACGAATTCAAATAAAATTTACTCGATACGCGAAAACGTGAACTACATCCGAGCCATATCCCGGTTCAGCTTATAACTAAATAACCTCGTCACCGAGAAGATAACGAACTATCAATTAAACCCGCGTATGTGTGCCGAATATGAAAGTAATGTAATTTTTTCCATCAGCACTATCCAAGCCACAGGGGAACACAGGTTTGTTAATTAAAATGCCTCGCCTAACACAACCCTCCACATACCCACGATAACCCAAATTATCATAGAGAATACACGAACAGAAACAAACGAATTATATTCTAGTATTACGAAATCCAAGAAATTATGTACGTATAAATAACCCCAAACCATAAAGTGGAACATGGCATCATTCCAAAATATAACAAGTGAAATATCCTAATACTGGTACCTACAACGATGGCAACATTATGAGAAAACGAGAACCCTTTTTCCAATAAGTATGATCGAACGACGGAGTTTCTCGTCGGAGCTGGGAATTCTTGGGCAGTTGAAAACAAGTTGGGGCAGCCCTGGCCGCGGCGGCAATATTGGCAAGTTGGGCGGCCGCAGCTGGCATGCGCCGCAATGTCTCAATAATCCTCAAGGTACCCTCCTAATCGACTCTTCCTCAGTTCGACGCAAGTGTGACTAACTGATTAATTCTGCGACTCGGTGTACGTGCCCGGTCTGTCTTGGACCATTATTGTTTGCCCTCTACTTTCGCCCGCTCGTGTCCCATTATTGAACGATATTTGGACTATTATTGGCGAAGTCGTACGGAGCTTTCTATTTATATGTTATCGAAGGGCGGCCATTACATCCTACGGCATATAGTTTGGGATTGTAATTGCTGCTATTTTGTTAGATTGAATCCGATTTCGTTCGCTTAGTTTTAATGTTTTGTTCTTGTAAGGCGAATTACCGGTTCTCACTGACTGTCCGGCTCGCTGGAGCGACGGTTTTGGTTGGCGTATTAATTAACTAGAGCGTTTAATCGTAATTCCTTGCACTCGCTTGAATTCTTGTTGCACTAAGATTAATTATCGTTTCCGTCTTTGTTGGTACTTGTAGTGTTGCAAATATTAGCGCATATAGGCTATTTATAACAGATATGTTGCGTGTATCACGTTCGCGGGGATGCTAGTGTTTGTAGATTGGAAATAGAGTCAATTACTGTTCCACTTCGCCGCGGCCTACGTACTAATGTTTACCAAATCAACAGTCAGCTATGCCACCTTTATTAATAATTTAATGCTCTACTAATTTAGCAAGCAATACATAATTGCGCTGGCAGAGAGCTCTGTCGGTGGACAGTATAATAGTAAATATGATGATATAAATTAAAACATCACTGTTAGTAAATGTTGCACTGGTGAAGCACTGGACGCATTAACGGCCGGAAAGTTGTTATTTTAATGTGACATTAATGTCTGCTTATAACTATGATCATTTTACAATTAATTTGTTAGACAGTTACAAGTAATTTACTTCTTGGTGAACAGAAACATCTTAAGTAGAGCGGAACTGTAATGAACGTTCGAATTCCTGTTGTCATCCCTCACATTCATGTGGAGGAGCTATTGATGAGTAATGGTTTACACTTGTGTCCCTAGCACTGGCCAGGTGGAGTAGTACTACGTCATTATGGCTCACATCTGCCAACACTGAGCCAAGATCACACTCCATGCCACAAAAATACACTAATTTAATTTTAGACACAGAGGCAATCCCAGAATTTGGACAGAAGAAAGGTAATGAAGAAACAATGATACAATCAAATGCAAAAGTATATTCTAAGCGAGCTGTAAAGGACTTGTGTTGGTTGTTTTTAATAAGTAGATAAAATGCCTTGGAAAGCCGTCAGGTGCCACAACTTTGATTAACCAAAGGTATCACTATTTCAACTTAAAAGGTCATAGAAAGTGAATCGATCCTACAATATCAGTAGAACAGTGCCAGCAAATAAGTGAAGGCTAAAAGCAAATCCGTTCTCGGCAGCCATTATTGAGAGCTACCTCGAGCTATTAAACATCTGTTGTTGTTAACTCTTTGCCTCTGTTAATTGGTATATTCTTGATTCCCTGAGCTTTTTCCGATAAAACGTAGATTGCTCCACTTGTTGGCCCCGGAGGGGGACATTTGTGAGGTGGTAAGAGGGGAGCGTTAGATAAAACGAGGGTATATCGCCAATAACTCGCTCCATTGTTTGTTGGCGGCCGACTTAATAAGTTCCCCGAATTTATTATGATTTGTGGGCCCCTCGTCTTATTACGAGTCTTTTAACATACCAGAGTCGTATAGTGTCTTACTGCGAACAATATGGAACCCACAATTTGTCCTTTTACAGCCGTCTTAAAAAGAGTACGCCCTAGCGTTTTTAGTCCTCGAAATTACCGCACGAACTAACAGAATGTTTTATGTGCTTCTTGAATGAAGAGATTCAGCAACTTTGGAGCAGGACGTTTACGAGGGCCCTTTTGCTGAATCTGTACCTACCTAAATACAAGCGAATCCCCTCAAATAACTCATCAACATCATCGTCATTTTACTCGAAAGACTTCTACTGTTGGATATGGACCTCCCCCAAGAGTCGCCACAACAACCGATCCTGTGCGTCTCGCATCCATCGGATTACTGCGAACACCAGTAGGTCGATTGGGTTCCTGCGACCCTTCTTCGCCTTTCAACGCTGCGTATTCCGGTACGCCACTGCAGAACTTTTCAGCGCCATCGTCAATTTGTTCTGCGAGCAAAGTACCCTGCCTACTGCCACTTAAATTCGGCGATTTTTCGAGCTATGTCGTTAATCTTGGCTCTCCTGCGGATATCTTCATTTGTCATGGTTTTCTCAAATAACTTGACCAAACCAATTACAAATAGCAATATGTAATCAAGCAGTTCATCAAAAGCTAATTACTGTATCGAAGCACACACTAGACTTAGCAACGTTACTAAGACTATTTTCTTTCTCTCGGGGATTGTGAGCCGCACGTATTAATAAAAATAAGTAGCCATCAAGTCGTGATTTATACTTGATTGATTTACAACATAAACTTGTGGCACACTTGACATCCATCATCAAAATTAATGGAAGTCGATTGGACGGATCCGTAGACATTTGAAAAATTGATATTGTTCATAAATTATTGTGAAATAATAATGTATAGCTAAGTGTTTTACTGATTTGTAACTCCTGTTAACATTTGATGATTTGACTTTGAAGATTTTGTCTGTGATCTCTTAGCATCATTATCTTGTTCTTAATGGAATAAATTACCCAAACAATTAAAAGAGTTTACCATTGACTCGAAAAGAAGACAAAAGGCACATTCCTTAAGTTTTGCCGGGAACAAGAAGGATTTCTCATTCCCATGAACAATAATTAAAAATTGGAACAATTATAGTCTCAATAAATAACTACAAAAACTGAGGAACAACTAATAAATAAAACATATCGGTATTAAATAAAACGACCATAAATAAAACTGATTTCCGATATCGAGAAATCTTATAAAAGTCAATAACAAAGTCTCGTACAAAAATGGTTTTTTATGAGAGAAGATGACAATGCATTAGTGAGGAATATAGAATAACGTTTAGCTGTGAGAGAACAAAATGGAGTATCCGAACGCAGCGTTCGGATACTCCATTTTGTTCTCTTGATTCCTGGTTTGTTGCACTATGCTATTTTTTGGGGACATTGACGATCGGAATTCACGTATATTGATACTAATAAGGGGAAAAACACTGGATTTATTATTTTTTTATTTATTAGTTTATTTTACTTCACAGTGACGTGGGATAAAGCACAGAAAAAGGAATGACAAAAATATTTATTATATTTTTTTTTTTTAGTTTGTGCTCGCATTTGTTCACTATCACACCTGATGATAAGCGACGATGGAGTCGACGATGGAGCACGCTTGCCTAGAGGTTATAACTATCAGGAAACACAGACTTCGGCAGCCACACACGTTCATTGCGTGCTTACTGCTAAGGAGTGGGAATTCTATAGCTGTAAGCACGCAATGAACGTGTTCCCATAACTTTTTTTTGTTACTTTAAAATACAAAACATTTAATAAAAGATTATTAACTGCCAGTGATTTCCGATAAATTCATCAAGAAAACTTATAAAAGTCAATAATAAAGGCTCGTACAAAATTGTTTTTATGAGGGAAGATGACAATGCGTTAGTGACGATTATGGACAAAACGTTTAGCTGTACGAGCTTTGTTTACAGCGTTGCGATGCTTTAGCTGGTTTACTGTTCACGGACGCGTAGCTTCATAGACGCGTATTCGTCAGGTTACATACAAAACCATGAAACTCGCTCGACGAAACGTGAGTGAGGAATACGCGTCTATGAAGCTATGAGTCCTATGCTACAAGGTAAACTGCGATTTTAAAAGATTTAAAAGTTTTTCCCAATTCGTAGTTCAGTGTCGGATAGTAAGGTAATAAAATATATATTTGCGATAATGACATTTATGTATTTACACAATTATACTCATGAAAACTATTAACTTAACTCTCTAACTTAGAGAAGAGTTAAAAAGTGCCATTTTAATTTTTTTTAAACTTGACGTTTTACCTTGTCTGTAAGTTTGCAATTGCAATTTGCAACCAAGAAAAATAAGTAAATCGTAAAAGTCTCAAAAAAATTCGAAACATTCCGAAACGTAGCGCATCAAATAGTTTTCACGCCGCGCACCGTGTGTTGCCAGGTTTAAATGACTTTCAAGAAAGCCAATAAATAAAATTGAGTGCACTTCGTCGGTCGCCGTCATTAACGGGTGTCTGTCGAAACGCGGCGACATGCTCGTAAATCATTACTAATAATACCACTGCCATAGATTTACTAACTGACGGATACGCCCGTCCAAACTTCACTTTTGACTCATATTTTTCAGTTGTCACTCAGAACTTTTGAGTGACAACTGAAGAATATGAAGTACTGTGAAGAGTTTGACGAATGTTACCTGTGGAATTGGTATTGATGACTTATTTCAAGGTTACCCAAGGATTTTATATACCCTTTAAGGTTACCTAATAGAAAGATGGATTCCTTTAAGTTTACAGAAAACAGGTAGAATTTTATCTGATATTATGTATCTGAGAGTAGTTTAAGGTTACTGAAAATTATAATTATCGATGCATTTAAAAACATAAAATGCTTTAAAAAGCAGCCATAAAGTAATTGCTTTAACTGGTCGAAATTTCGTTTCGCTACGAAGCCGGGGAGCGTGACGCTACATACAAATTAAGTCAGAAATACTCATTACAAATTACTAATTTGTCATCAGTCACCCTGAACCGCGAATCGACCTCGTCACGATTCCACGGGAGATTCGCACGGCGACCCATTTGTTATAATTACGTTAAATAAACAAAATATTACAAACCATTTAACACTGTCGCTCTAAATTAACGACACGACCCATCTTAAATACCTACGTAGATCCATGTTATTCCTATGAAACTACACATTTATATAACACCTGGTTTCCAAAATCAACTCAGACTTTGGCATTGGAAATTATACGAAAATATAATCTACTCGATGCTGTAACTTTGTGGCGAAAATAAATTGTTTACATCAAAATTATTTCTGTTCAAATTATTATCCACAGACATTTGTGCAGATCGTGGAATAATAGCACCGAATAATCGTATAAATTTTTAACAACAGTTTTATAAAATCAGTGCCCAATGAATATTTGAAAGTCGTCATGTAACCGTGTAAATGTTGTGCACATTGGTAGGTATATACCTAAGGAAAAACGAAAGTATGAATATATGTTATTTGATATGGTAAACATTTAAATTTTTACACAACTATAATCTACAGATACAACGCTGTCTTATCGCTGACAGCGATATCTACCAGACAACCTCACGATTAACTGTAAAAACTTAAAATAAAAAGATGGTGATATGCAGTGTAGTACCTACTCGTAATTCTGCAAATTATTTAAATTAAGAATTATTGTTTATTTCACATGATATTGAAAGAAAGGAAAAAGTTTATTTGTCTGTGACTCGCACAGGGCAAAACTAATAAAATATTAAATAAACTAACTAAATTATGGACATGTGCATTCTGCCTATGCTTACGTACGCACAAACAAAAGCACAAACCTGGTCTTTGACGCTTCAGCGGAGGTCCAGGCTCGAGGTGTGTAAGGAACAAAATGCTGAAACTAAGATAAAAGATGTTGTCCGAATAGCTGCCACTCTGAAGTGGGATTGGGCCGGACATGTCTGCCGCATGTTGGATGAGCGGTGGGCTAAAAGAGTCACTTATTGGGTCCCACTAAACGCAAGGTGACACCGCGGCAGACCAAGGCGAAGGTGGAGAGATGAACTGGATAAATACCAGACGGACTGGCTCGCAATGGCCGAAGACAGACTTGTGTGGAAAAGGGAGAGAGAGGCCTTCGCAGTGGGATATAAACGGGCTATAAAAAAGTAGTTGCGATTTTACTTTAAACTTACTGGGTGCAATTTTATAAATGGCTGAAAAACTGAGAATCAATAACTCATAACAATAGCATATGTACCTACCTATAAATACTTCGTACTTAAACATTCCCTCGTACGTAAAGTCATTGTTTCACGTTTTCATCGCAACAATTTAAGTCCTTAACAATACTTATTAACTCTCGGAGCTCGTTAACACAGCCCAAATAAAGGCTCACTGTTCGCGTTAAATAAATAAAAATCTTACTTGACCAAATAATAATTCTGTTTGGTATTTTGTAGTCTAAAGTAATTAGCAGTTACTTTGTTGTCCTGAGGCTCGTAATTAAGATAATTGAGTAGTGTGACGCAGCGGGACGCGGTCGTCGAGCTAATTGAATCAAACAACATCGGGATAACTCCGACTGCAGCAAAACTCTTTCGTGAATCAAAATGATAGAAAACTCAGTTTAGTCTAGTTCCACTAGCAAGTGATACGTGGAGTTGGATAGTTGTATAGAATATTAATATAAAGATAGAACGTTAAACATGCGTGTATATTCGTTTAGAATTTACCTAATAATGACCTACGAAAGCTTGCGCAGATTTGTTTAACTTTTTACTATAACCATATTTTAAAAACAATACTTGAAAGCAAACGACGTCGCAATAACGGAAGCTAACTCATAGTCAAAAGTAGATAACAGTTGTGCATAGACATAATCAAAGTTCCAGAAGTGTACCGGCCAATAAAGTTAGCCGAAAGCAATCGGTCGCCTCTATTCGGCACAATACTCTGTGCCACTCCATTCCCACTGTTCTCTCCACTCACCGAGGAACGAGTGCAATTTCCCGCGTTCCGTATCGCGGGCGACGTACAAAAATTGCTTTTCTGAACGTGAAAATATAGAGAAAAAAAAAACTGGTGCCATGCAAATTTTTGTAAAGTCATTCGGAGGCGTGCGTTTGTATTTCTCGGGTGAGGGTAAAGAAGGCGAACGATTGTCGCGGGGAATTCCTTTATTTTGTAAGAGGGATATTGCGCGTCGCATGCAGGCGACTCGGTCTAGCAGCTGCCGCCGCCGCCTCCGCCCGGGCGAGCCTTGTTTACCGGCGGCGACGACGGCGGGGCAATACGCCCGCATCCCGCCCGATCAGCCTGATGCACCGCCGCACCGTCGCACCGACAAACCGCTTTTATTAAACACGACTATCCATGATTACACGCAAGAATTGCTCTCTCATAATCGACTCTTGCCTGCCTCACTTCATATTGAGCAGTCAATCACGGCTGTGACACAACAAAAGAATTCGGCTGCTTGTTTATCTGACAAAAGTTGATTTCCTGAGTAGGCCCAGGTCTCGGGCGGCGGGTCAAGGCTCGATTTGCTCGTAAATACAAATAAATAGGATACCGTCTGTATCTCATTGCCCGATGCTTATCATATTTTATAGTTTCGTAAACTAGCGTACAATTGTTGCAATAAGACTAACTATGAAAGATATTGTTTCATTTGTTGGTTAGTGATGTGTATTGCTTATGACGAGGCTACATAATTATATCAGGTTTTTAAATGTATAATAATGATATTTCAGCTTATAATGTTGATATGCTGGGAAACCATAATTTTAAATTAAAAACATGATCAAAATATCCAACAGTTTTTCCGCTGTTTCACAGCATTGGGTAGAAAATTCGACGGCTCGGTATTGCCAGCTGAGAATATAATATTACTACAGTTATAATTATTATGATGACCGTGTTTTCAACAGAGGATCCCAACTCAATTTAAAATTTCCATCCACAGTGGGATTCCAAATATGTCAATTTCCATTTCACTGTTCCATTTACATTCCTCCCTGTGGGACTGCTAAAATATCAAACTATCTCATCATTTACTTTGGTTTTTCTCCGCTAAGACTCGGGAATTATTAACTTATTTGACAAATAAGTCTACGGATTAGTTATTGGTTCAATAACAACAATAGTGCTTACTATCCCGCTGGTCCTATTTATATTTTAGTTCGAAGTATTCCTGATGGCGTAAGCAATCAGTTATTTATAGGTCTTGTTTTGTACGAAAGTCCTTCAGATATGCTAGAAAACAAAATGAAATATTTATGTGCCTATCGTATTTTTAAAGACACCCCAGGATTTCATATGTTGTATTTGTGTTATGTGTGTGTGCGGATCTTATCTAAATTGAAAATAACAAAGCTTTGTTTTCAATGACACACGATTTTTACAAGCTTTTCCAATTTACCTGGCCCCAATTACTAAAATAAAAATATATCTTTATGAAAGTGTTTTTCATCCGACATATCGATGATGACAATCATATTCTACGACATTGTCTCAATCCCCCGATGTGAAGATTCCCTCGTTCTACGAAAACTAAATAAGCTGTCTATAAAATTTTGTTTTCAGGTTACGTTGCCGCCTTGTAGCCAGGAGATAATTTGCGAAAGGTAAGTCCTCATAAGCATCTATTTGTATTCACGAGCATGGGAACTATTTCTCGGAGGGAACCGTTACCTCTCGAAGCTTTTGATCCTTTTTAACGGCGAATATCAAATGAGAATCTAACAGAAAAATATTGTAAAACCTACGTTCTCGGGTTCTCACGCAAACAAAATAAAACGCTGACAATCGATATGAGAGGTAAATTCAAAGATACGTTTTTCAAGACGTCTTCGAGCTCTGTTCCTAATGCGATTCTAATGCTTTGTTCGGGGAAACAATAAAATTTAAGTGTTATGTTCTCGATTCATTTGAATATACAAAAAGCTTGTTCTCATGTTCGGGCACCGAGTTACTTGTCGGTGGCGTCGGAAATAAAAATACTAAATGTACACAGATTTCCATTCGACAAAAAATCAGTTGAAAATGAGCAAGCAACATCTCGGTTCAGTTTACGAGTTCCATCGAGCTCGCTTTCGTCTTCCTATTTCGTGGTGGAATAGCCCTAATAACATGCCACAACTCATTCTGATTTATACCGTCTCGTTATAATTGTGCGCTTCGCTGGCGCGCCGCTATTGCCTGCTGTTGCAATTTTCATGCAACCGATTCGCGAGAATGGATTTATTCTTTCTGGCAATTTGCTCGTAACTCCCTAGCCTGCTATTGCTCGAGATAATTTAATTTTGAAACAGCTAGGCGGCTAATGGAGCTTTTGTGCTTAATTCACCTATTCTAGACTTTATCACTGACTCGGCTCCTTTGTTACGCTCTGTTGAGATACGCAAATGTGCAGATAGTGAGTCATTAAATAAAGCCGTTCGTGAAAAAAGTGTATTATGTAAATGGCACGGATTCTGGGTTAATATCAGCACGGGTAATTTCCAGTCATGTTAACGGGCGCTCAGAAATCGTGCGAAGGACGTCTTAAAATAGTGTACCTATTTATTACAACATGAATCAGTGTGTGTTCCAAAGAAACTGTTATGCGGTGTGTACATATAAATAAACCTAATGGCCAGACATTTACAACTCAACACGGACATATAAAAATATTAATCGCGCGATCGTAACTTTAATATCAAAGTTGGGCAGTTTTGTTCGAGTGAGTCGCATTGATAGCCCCGCCGCCGTAAACTAGACAAACTCTCGGTTTAACGCATCAAAACTTCCTCTGTTCCTTGTGATTACGAGCGCTCCTACAATACAATCGATCGTCAACTTTTATTTGACTTATCTTGGAAATAAAAAACAAGTAAACAAACGTTGAGTTTCGGATTTCGTGGATCTCGGTACAAAGTTTGAAGGTGAGCCGACGACCGTCTCCCTAATAGAGAAGAAAAATACGTTAATGTACCCTCAGATCCCGAAGACAAATAAACCGAGGCGGACAGGGACGAAATAAAAGCGGGAGGCACCGAGATAAATAACAATGATCTGGCGGAGCGAGCAGAGCGGAGCGGCGGCGGCGGGCGCGGGTTAGCTGTCACACTACTTACACTTATCCCTTTTTATTAGACTAGCTTACAAATCATTTAATACCCTCTAATAAAAATAAATCACAAGCGTAATACCTCCAAGCCATATTGCTCCTGCCTACATATTAGTCTAGAAACATGTATCATAGATTACCCCTGATCAAACAAGGTCTACGTTACGAGTAAACAAGAAAATACGTGTAGAAAATAAGTCAAGTATTCGGAACGAATGGCGGGTAGGAAACTTAACCCTACAATGAAATGGATAGATCCAATGCTCTGCTGTACGAAACAATACCCGCCGCTTGTCAGTGGCGGAAGTGTTGGATGTTACAGGGTTGACAGAATGTGTCTTTCCTTTCAGTCGCATTTAAACAATTAAAATTAAAAATTTGTTTATAAAATATGTTAGTTACATTTTTAAATAAGCTTATATTTGCTACAAATAGATATCAGAACCAGCTCTGTATGGACAATAGTTATCAAAAGACAGTGTTCCAAAAGTTTTTTTTTTATTTATTTGAAATTTTAAGATTTCTTCATCTTAGTAGAGAATTATTTAAATACTGATACGATATTTAATTTTAAATATATAATCAGTCAATATAATGAATTCAGTTATATATTAATTTCTTAAGCTATTGTTATAGTAGAGGAAAACACGAAGGCAAACATGTATGAACAGATAAAATACACATTCAATATTGTGCTTTCTGAAAATGAATATGATTACCAACTTTATGTATTTACTTGAAAACTAACGGCGTTTCCTGACAGGTAACTAACCTGAGGGTATTTAAGACAAGAGTGGGTAGGTTACTTCTAGGTATGTAAGTGCTCCGACTTTAAGCACGTCATCTTTTATCACCACCAGGCCTAGCCAAATTACGACCATATCGTTTCGATTCTCTTTCGTCAATCGCCTCGAGTCGGCCACTCCTCCGATTCCTTTGTTCTGACGTCATCTCAACGCTCAGTCACGTGGTCAGAACAAAGGAATAGGAGGCGTGGCCGACTCGAGGCGATCAACGAAAGAGGATCGAAACGAAACGGTTGTAACTTGGCAATCGGATCAATGCTTCAAGAGTTTACCTTCTACAAACAAAAAAAAACAAACTTTATCTCTTTAAAATATTACTGTAGATTATGAGTTATTACGTTTATAAGAGTCTTCAAAAATCCAAACCTAAGGCAATTAGATACCTAATAATATTAATGACATCGATAACATTTACCGGTATTCAGAAAACTCGACATTCCGGCTAGATAACAAGCCCTTAGAGATTTATTGTTAGTACCAAACGTTTTAATTCTAATACTCCTGCAACTTTACGACAATTTAGCATCGTTAAATTTTTAAAATCATCCAGTGAAACTTGAATAATTCCGACCCTTTCCCAACCCTGCGCCGAGCGAAGCGGATTCCACGAAATCTTTTTGTCTGCGTCAAGCCGGCGGCTTGTCATAATCTTCTTCCTCAAAACAATGTCAGTTTTAATTAAAATACTTTAAAATAATAAAACTTAGAATAAAAGAGAACAAAATCGAGACAATTGTACGCAGCGTTTATCGCAGAAACAGGGTAATATAGTAGCGGAATCCATTCGTTTCGTAACTGACATTTATGAATATGAAAATGTAATCTTTTGTTGTTATTTCAAGTCCTCAAAATGGTCGAGTATTAATAAAATGACAAGTGATTATCATCCTCAGTTAGGTTTGTTGTGAAAACAATTAACAGTTGTTACGTCTGTTTAAATGGCCATCTAGGCAAATTGGCTTTTAAATAACAAGGCTATTTTTAGTTGAAATGAACACAGCTTCAGTGTTATGGTACAAAAGGATGCGGCCGCCCACGTGATGGAATGGACTTCCTCACGCCCCACCTACCGTAGGAGAGGGCTTGCGGACGGCGATCAAGAGTAGCTCGCCGTCCGATCGTCCGGTAACCGTCCGGAACGTGCCAGAGTCAGCGACGGCGCGTAATGTTCCACGCAAGCCTCAAGTAGATGTCAGCAAAACCGTAGGGACCCAGTAGGTCCGAAGCCTACTGAAACCATGGGTCGCTTCTGACAGGAAAACCCGGGGTCCTGGAACGCAAGCCAAAGAAGAAACATAGGAAAAGTCTGACACGCCTTCACGCTCCACACTAGAGCGAGAGAAGTCATCGGATGATTTCCAACTTAAAAAAAAAAGTTTCAGTGTTGTTTTTGACCGAGAGTTAGTTCAAACGTGAGTGGTTACAACGTCCGAATGTCGATTAGACTCATAAGTCAAATTGTCAATAGAGAGGCGACCAACAACTTGTTTATCAGTAATCAGCTTCCTGCGCCCGCATACTCAATAACTCCATGTAACCGCGCCGGGACCTGCTGACTTCTGATCAGCCGCTAAAATTACTTAGTTATCAAATTAACTTGTTGTACTATTTACAGTTATTTGTTAATATATCTATGTGTGTTTTATTTAATACTAGTTGACCTGACAGACGTCCTGTCTTAGCTATGAACTGTCAAAGATGCGAACTGTCAAACGCACGAAGGATTAAATAGTCGTCGTAGTTTTCAAATTATCTGCGCACGTCTCTTAAATTTTCTTTCCGTAAGAACCTTCTACCAAATAATAAAAAGGTAAAAAAAAAAATCGGTAAAGTCGTTCTCAATTTATGGTGTGGCCAACAGTAATATGGATTCATCTTTATATATAAAAGGAGAAACTGACTGACTGACATATGAACGCACAGCCGAAACTACTGGAACTAGGAGCGTACGAGATTTCCTTTTATGACGTAGGCGAGCACTAAGAGAGGGTTTTTCAAAATTCACCTTCTAAAGGGGTTGAAACTGGGGTCCAAAGTTTGTATGGAGAAAGCTATGTATAGACTCACCTACCCGGTAAAATAACTAGTTTTTATACATATAGATCCTCTCAACTTTCCTTTGCATCACCACAGATTGTAACAATAAATAATAGAGAATATCTTTCAACGGTCAATAAAATACAATATAAGACCTCTTGAGCCCTGTGCTCAAGAGTATTAGATAATAAAAGAATAGAGTAGTATACTTACAATAGACAAATAATTACTGTGATGGACCTTGCAGTGGTCCCGCCAAGCGTGTGGCGCACTGCATCCCGACCCACTTGGCATTCGTTGTGCGTGAGGACAGGGAAATGCGTGCAGTTGCTTTGAGTATTAATAATATAATTATTATTGATAGGTATGTAAGCAAAAACAAAGGCAACATATTGTTTTAAATAATGATAGAAATGACAAAATGAAAAAAGTAACAGTGAATGCATAATTCGTGTAAAAAAGATGTAACAATTAATATTTTAGGTAATTTCATTACTCACTGGCCATCTTATAATAAAGATCGCCAGTGAGAAAAAAACTTTCTGTTTTTCAAATTTAGTAAGTTATCTAAATTTGAAAAAAGAAAGATTTTGACTGTCTTTTTTTTCTAATAACATTTGTTTTTTTTTTTTAGGCTATGAGTCAATTCATTAAAACGTGTTGTAAGTTTGCTAACGTTAGCTGTGTTTTCCAATTTAAAGTTTCGTTTTTAGATTTTCATTGCTTTTTTTTTGTTGTTTTTACAATCCCCGAATTCGCCATTTCTGTGTATGTTTTTACCTTTTCAATTCGTTCCAGATTATATTTTATGACTTCACTTTCTAAAGAATATCTACTTTTTAAAATCAAACTAGGGAAGTAACATCCCTAGTAACCAATTACCTAACTAACTGGCGAAGAAGTTCAGTCACATAAAAGGTTAAAAAAGATACAACGGTTAAATTTAAAGAAACGTACGTACTTAGAAGAAACGGCTAATCGGGTTACAAGAAAATCTTCTTTTCCACTTAAATCAAAGGTTAGATTCTTCAGTGAACCGAACACTTTTCAAAAATAATATTTTCACAAAAAAGGTTTTGTTGAAACGTGTGATAATGTGTTCGTGTTACAAAGAAAGAAAAACGATTATTGACGTGACTCGCAGAGGACAAACAACAAACAAAAAAGAAAAACACTGTAATGAAGACCTGTGTGAAGCCAAAAAGGCTCCTATCTCAGCACAGTTAGCACGTGCTGCGATATTTAAAAAAAATACGCTGTGCTGTATTCTGATAGGAACTATGGTGCCACGGATACACTCACAACATAAATGAATAAAACAATAGCAGTGATAATAAACTGTAAAAAAAGCGTGCTTATGTTTATTTTTCGGAGATGGGATATCATCTAATGACTTCTGTCACTCTAGAGTGGAGCAGGAAGGCGTGTCAGACTTCTCTTGACTAAAACCACACCTGACTCCTTCAGCCTTTGCGTTCTAGGACTTCGGGATTCCTATTCAGAAATTCCTGGCCTGCTGATCCTTTACGGTTTTCTTGAAGCTTTTTAAGCCACGCGTGTGGATCACTACGCGCTATCGACGAATTGGGCTCTGGTTTGGCTTAGTTAGACTGGAAGCAAACCCAATAGAAATGGGAAAAAGTTAGGCGTGGTCAAAGTCAAATAAATTTCAAATACTTTGTATAACAGCTTATAGTATAAATAGTATAAAATTTTGGGCTGCAGGAGTTCAAAAGACTCGTCGCGGCCTTGAATTGCAAAGGGCATAGGTATATGAAGGAACACATGTGGGTTTTAGTCAGTAAACGTCTAACACTCTCTCTCGCTCCACGCAAAGAGGGGGAAGTTACTTGTCAATTTCCCATCCCCAAAA
This sequence comes from Mythimna vitellina, assembly GCA_949316375.1. Lineage (NCBI taxonomy): Eukaryota > Metazoa > Arthropoda > Insecta > Lepidoptera > Noctuidae > Mythimna > Mythimna vitellina. The sequence continues at coordinate 10,763,778 of OX438691.1, read as the reverse complement.
ATAGGCGGTTTTTTTCTCTTTACCGATAAGCTCGCGCTTGACCACTATATCACCTGATGGTGGGTGACGATGTAGTAGAGGATGGAGCACGCTTATTTTTTATTCTTGATAGGTTCGCGCTTGACCGCTATCTCACCTGATGGAAAGCGACGATGTGGTCGACGATGGAGCGCGCTTAACTACAAGTAATCTATTCACTCTTGACTTAAAGACACCCGGGTTGTAGCTACCAGGAAAGACATACTTCGGCAGGAATTTCGACTGCTTAGCTGTACTTACACACAGTTAAAGGTACCTATTACAATTTACTGTACAATAAAATATGTTCTATCCTGTAGTAGATACCTAATTATTTTTGGCTTAGAGAAATTATACAATTATGTCTTCTTATTTTCTTACATCATTTACATATTATTATTGCAAAAACCAACTATCTGCAACTTTTACCCAAATTAAAGTTAAATATAGCTTATCCATTCGTCTCACCAAGATGAATCTACAGTTATATAAAACCGATTATTAGCTACGACACTTATTTAGCTTCGACTAAAAGCAAATAACCTACAAATTTGATTGAATATAATAGTAATCACATACTATAATAATACAAAAATGTTGGCTCATTTAGTTGGTTTTTGCAATAAGAATACGATATACATTAGGCACCGGTTTTTTAGCTATACCATCAACAATATATTTGAACTATTTACTAGATTTCAAAGCTCCGGATTTTCTGTATACGATGAAGTATTCATTTTATTATAAAAAATGTAGAAACATTGCGTAAACACCTTGAGTGTATTTATAAAGAGTAACGCAACAGACTGCCCTGATGAAAACCAAAATATATTTATATTTCTACATTTTGTATTTTTTTTTCATCTGTATGTACGTCATTCTGTATTATTAATTGGAATAAAACTGTGTTATTGGTGATACAGAGGATTATTTGATGAAGTAATATTATGTGAATTCATACGGCTTGGAATTGCGGGATTATGTGAATATTTATGAAGCTAGTTTTATGATAAACCGGTACTTTTTAGAGTTACTTGTTTCAGCGATGAATTTAAAATATATATAGTGAAACCTGAATAACTGGGGGCTTTAAGGGACCTGCAAATTTGTATCACTTAAAGAGGTATTCCACTTACCCAGTGTCACAGATATCCAGTTATAAATAAATATCTGTCCTGTCTGTTCCTTAATAGAGATGAGAATAGAGATTATTTCAGTTGTAGAGGTGCAATTATGAAATAAAATACCGTATTTATATAAACATTATACATAAGTTGTAATATTAGTAATTAAAAAAGGTAATAAACAAAAATAATTGAGCATGTTTTTTTTATGAACAGTACAAAAATACATAGAATTCGTCAATGCGTGCAAAAATTAGCGGCTAGACTAGTGAAGAATTAGTAAACATATTATAGTGCGAGTTTGAAAGGTGACAAATTGATGTTGTCTCAGTTACAGAGGTCAATGCATAAAAATTTAAAATAAAAACAATTTAGAAAGAGTATTCTTTAAAATGAAGTCTCAGTAAAAGAGGTAAAATACACTAACTGTCTCAATTATAGAGGTAACTATGACGATAGAATCGAAAGAACAAATTCCAGAGAGATAGAGGTTTGCTTTGTCTCACTAAGAGAGGTAATTCCGTGCTAAAGTGTCAGGACCACAGCATGAGTTCACGCTATTTTTTTTTGTAGGTCCGAAAATCATCCAATGACATTCGCTCTTGGGTGGAGTGAAAGGACGTGACAGACTTTTACTGACTAAAAACCCACTCCTGTTCCTTCGTTGCCTTTCGTACCAGGGCCGAGTCTTCCTTTCAGAATCAGACCCTTGGTCCCAGTAGGCTTCGACTCTGCTGGGCCACTACAGTTGCTGACATCTCCTTGAGGCGCGCGTGGAACAGTACGCGCCGTCGACGACTTGGGCTTGGTCTGGACGGTTACCGGACGGTCGGACGGCGAGCTACTCAAATACCCGCGCCTACGGTAGCGGGAAATTGGGATCACCGCGCTTGGGGCGTAAGGGCCGTGCCCTCGCGCGTGCACGTGCGGCCGCCTCCTTTGCTAGCATTACTGCTTCGCAAAAAGAGACGACTGCCTGCCATTACTCCTCGCTTCGGACCATGGCCTGTACCAAGGCCCGGCGCGAGAGATCGTTGCCGCCGATCTCCCCCACGAGGACACGGCGGTGTCCAGCTATGGTTTTTAACTTAAGTATCCAGGTCCCACTTAACAGAGTTCACTCACTGTATTTTACAAATTTATAATATTTCAATAGATATTTAAGCGAACTCGATTTATAAAGTCAAACCACTAAGTTCCCTGGATAGTATTTCAAATATTCCGTGAAAACCTCGTTTGCTGTCTTAAAATCTTCTTCAAATGTAAAAAGCTGAATACAGGAAGATTAAACTTAACATCTAAAACTATTACGACAAGAATGTATCACTTGAAACCACCAGAGGTCATAATAAGTCAAGTTTTTACAACAAATTATTTATTTGTTACTGCCCGCGCAATTATGTCAGCAGCCGAGCGACTCCACAGCAGTATCACGCGAACTAGAAACCGCAATATCACTACTCTACTGATATTACATTCCCGTCGCCCCCCTCCGCCCGACGCCATGAAGTCCCGCCACCCCCCCCCCCCCCACTCACCCCACTGCGAACCCCATAGGGTAATGAATTCGACCACAGCCATTCTATCGATATGACCTATAAAAATTTAGGACGCAATTATTGCTTAATCACTCTATGTAGGAATTCTGTGAATACCTCGTCAATTGTTATTAAATGTAAGCAAATCTCGCACAGTGTGTACCTTGCCTAATGTTAAGGTCTGCAATCGATATTTGATTGTATTCCAATGTAAACTTAAGCCTATTACGGTCGGCTGTTAACTAAAAGACATCGTAAACGATTGAATTGATACAGTTATATTTAAATATTAATTAAGCGCGTAATTTTAATCTGTAGCTAATAGAAGATATTTGTGAAACGCCTACACATTAGCGGGTGGAATAATTTGCGACGAATTACCTAAAATAGAACAAGCGTTGGCGTGATTGATGCTATATATTTATATTGACGCCAACTATTGATACTTTTTTCGATTTTAGGAGGCAGTTTTAAACATTTAGGCGTCCGTTTGAAATACTATCTCTTGATAGGTAACTCTATTTCGTAGACAGAGAGAAATTGAGATTGTTTTAAGTATATTTGTTACTGAAAGAACCCTATTTTTCTTAAAACAAACAGTTTTTGTTCATGTTCATCACAGACACATTTAAAACGCTTAGAATTTATCTTGAACACCATTTTTGCCTGATTTTTCCGGATGTTATTTTTTTATTTTGATATGTGTCGCGTACATTTTGTATTGTTAATATAATATGGAAGCTTGTTGGGACAAAATCGCATACAATAGGCGCGGGGCGAGCCTAAACCCGCTGGCGCCTACGAACAAACCGCCCCGTTCCACCACTGTACCATGACCTCCCTTGCCGCTCCTTTCTTTACCAGAACATCCAAACAGCAAAAACATGGTACAATATGACAGGTCTACTCAAATTGGATACGTTGTAATAGCGAAAGCGTGTCCCATAAAGAACATTCTATGTTTTGTACATCTGGCTTGTTTCATTACGCGCTCTGCAACCCTGTGTTTCGATATTTAAATCATACTAAAGTTACGATAGACGCGTTTGTTTCAAATAACAATACATTTGAAGTGCAGAGCGAAGTATTTTCTTGAAAATTAATATATTTTAAGTACATATCCCTTATACAAAGTGATTAAAATTTCTGAGAGCAAAATAATTATGTTCTTAATAACACTTATAAAATCTCACGTTATTATCATGAAGATAAATCGTTATATCATATAATCATACTTTTGAGTAAATTAGATACACGCACAACTATCAAAAAAATTTAAAAATGGAACTAGGTCTGCGCCATGTTGTTGTGTGGTCTTTAGTTCAAAAAAAGAAGGAAACCCGTTCGAAAATATTTCATTTTCGCGCCAAATGAGTGACACTCAATATATTCGTGGCAAGCAGTAGAGCTGAGTAAAACTCTTACGTCGCTACGATCTTACAAGCCATTTGTCAAACGGAACACAAACATGTTGTCAAATGAAAACAATTGCAGCTTTTATCGCCGATCTACGGGCACTTGGGCACCAGAATATTGTGTCCGATACATCACAACCGCGTTTATAGCCTCGTGTTTTCTGTATTTAGTATAAAGAAGAATGGAGTGAACACGGGATTTGTTTTATTTAGAGGTATTGATTCTATTTCCGGACCATATATTTTTATGGAGGAACGTACTTCTGTATCTTTGTTTTCTATTTCTCTTGCTTTCTTTATTTCATCGATGTTTTCCTAATGCTAATTTTCAAACTGAAACTTTAATTTTCCCATTAAGCTACTAATCTCTGGCAAGCATTTGACGCAAACAAAAGCCAATCTAATATGCGAAATGTAAACATGATTATCGCTGTTATATCGCAAATCATACGTTACGGTTTCAATGTGGCGGCAGTTGATTCTGTATTCCGCCACTAGTGAACTATGCAATAGCCGCTAGCCGGGGCGGAATCAGACGGAAACAAATTCAATGCTGGTACGTACGCCGGATTGCTTCATAGTCGTAAACTTTGGCCCGACTTCCCACGTCCGTTGTTCCGGGCGTTCATTTTTAAACAAGTGATTTAGATACTATAAAGTTTCACTGTTTTGCTTTCGAGTGAGTCAAATGCACTTGCCGCTTTTTGACTCTCTTTACACGACACTTCTTAAAATATGTACGCAGTTTCTTTTCAGGATAAAGTTTAGCGTTAGTGGAGAGGTCGGAAACGCGTCTATATGAACACAAAACTACGACACATGTAAGTTATGTACAGTACCAACATGTGTTGCCAAGAAGATAAATATGATAACGAATTTGGATCGCACAGATTTTCAAAACAACTCACAAAAATATGACTAGACAATTTGTTTATATGAAGAAGTGTGTTATGTGACAAAGTTCGAAAACAGTGTTATGTTGTGTAAAAGTGAGTAACAAAGTACACTAGGCGGCACGGTGGTGGCGAGCGACTAATCTTTTAGCGCGTCACCGGCGCACGCACATAAATTGCGGGTGAATTACGAGTCGCTCCGAACGAAGCCGATGCTCGAACTCGTGGCACATACAGTACATAGGTACTCACCTTCACCCCACTGTATATTTCAGCTTCACTAGGATAATTGTTCAGAACAAATAATCGAATTGTATGCGTCATCCAATTGAATATTCCGGTTTATTACTTTTATTACAAACTGAAAATTATTACGTTCGATAGTAGGCTGCTGACACTTGCAATTTGCATCAGTTATGCGCAAGATGATTGTATTACAGGCGCGCGTATATTTTACTTTCCAATAAACATTGTAATGCTGGTGTGAACGAAAAATATGTTGCAGAGTCTTCCATTAGGTCCGCTACTAAATCACATGTTACTTTTATTTCTAGTTCCAGGAGCGAAAAGAAATGAATTAATTTCGCAAAAGTGTCGTGTCGTGTCGTGCGAGTGCGAGTGGTAACCGAAGTTAGTTCTTCATTATTACATTTCTGTTTCCGGTCGTCGGATTTTGATTTATGAGTTTAATTTGGCAAGGTTGGCGACGACAGGCCGAGACATGTCGGAGTGTTTTCAAGGAGCCATCGTGCAATTGTTTAATTAATCTTAAGCTAGGGAAGCGCTGCGGGTGCACTACACTTGGGCCAACTTTAAACTCGTTAAAAGTTCCTTTGAAACATTTGGCGTCAGATAAGCCGCAGTCAGGCTTCGGTTCCGAGATTGTTAACTTATCTAGTGTTATAATTAAACATCGTCTCATGTTTCATTTCTCGCCTCTTTCTTTCGTTTGCTTTCCGAGTGTAACAAGGAGTTATTTCACGCTTAATGTAAGGCACCATTTGCTACGTATATTTGCTTAAAACTGCATGACGTATAAGTCGCTCTGAGTCGTAGATTTATTAAAAGTTGGACTATGGGAGCGAACATAATTGTCATTTCTTACAAAAATGTTTGATTATTGTTAATACTTGTACTTGTATTACTATATACATAAGTATATACCTGGCAAGTACATACATGACATCAGCCACGTCTTTAAAATGTGAACATAAACAACACATTGTTACCACGTCCTCGTAAAACCTAATAAAAAGTGACATGTTGTTAGCTTAAATGATCAGTGAAGTAACCCACTTCCTTCACTATCTCTATATGTTCTGCAAGATAATAGCTTGCACACCCTACACTCATCCTTAATCCCTACATCTACAACAAATTAACGTCCGGCCGAATGTTTGGTTTCAGTCGAGTTTCGGCAAAAAAAGCCAGTTTCGGTTCCGTTCCGGTTTCGGCGGCAAACCTGCCGAAACTATGGCCAAAACCGAAACTGCATTCGGAAGTTCTCGCGCTGTGATCAAGCGAGCAAGCGACGAAGACATTTTGCGTCTCCACGTGCCTAATCATGTCGTGACTGGCTTGTGTTTGCAGTTCGTTTTGTTTGTTTTGAATTTTTGTGTGATTTATTTTGAATTTGGTTTTATTACGTGATATAGCTTAAAAGTAGGTAGTAAACCAAAAAAATATAATTGATTATAACAAACTAATACATAGATTATAGTAGAATCAAGTTTAACCTGTCTAAATATTTTTTTGGTTGTTATTACTCTCTCGCTAATGCTATACATAAACAAACATTTAGGTACTTGATACTTATACTCGTTGGGATAATATTATGGATTCAGAGTTTCAAAATTCTTTTTAATACTATATCAAGGTTTTCAAGTAGCAAGTACAGTTAGATACTTACCTACATCTCGATTTGTTTTTTTTTTTATATAAAATTAACACACTTATAATTAAATGAGTAGGTACTTACATAGGTAACCTAAGTATCCGTATGATAAAATTAATATTTCATTTCTGTTTTTCGATTTTTATAACCTTATTACCTACCCCAAATAAAATCGAGGGCAATAAATTTCATGATAGTCAACAAATATAAATACATAAATTTAAAATTCATAATGCATTTAAAAAATAAATAAAGACTGACTTATTATAATGACGATTTCTTTATTTTTTCTTCAAAACATGATCCTTGTAAGAAAATTTCGGTTTCGGCCGAAACTAAGACTGTTGCCAAAATTTGTTTTAGGTTTCGGTTTCGGTCGTAAAAACCAGTTTCGGTCAGACACATCAACACATTTAAAGAAAAAACACACATTTTAATACGACATCCATCTTAAAAAAACACATAGGTATTCATACCGTCCAAGGGTCTTATAAAAATCCTCAACAGTCTTATCTTTTCATACGATACTGAAAAGCACACAGCGGAAACGCTTTCGTGTGAATTTAAGAATGTTAAAGTCCGAATACAGCCATTTTGTATTTACATATTCCTGTAACGGAAAATATATTTGCATTTGAGTGCATCGGGGTCATGAATTACGCAAACTGAGGACAATAAAGTGTTTGTATTGTCATTGAAGACACTCGGGGGCACTGTGGGGCTGCGGCGGTGATCACCATTCGCCTGTAGCGTGTAGGTACATAGCAGCATTCAGCGAACAAGCCTCATTCCACGCGGACAAGATGGCCGACAATGGCCCTTAGCGGATAATTACTCAAATAGATTGCCCATTGGGGCATTGTCTCTGTGTACCAGCATTATATTAGGAATGTTTCTGACTGGCATATCAATAACAGGATAATAGCTGCTGCCTATCTGCAAAATGTTAGAACAAGGGATTTATTCAACTACCTAAAAAAAAAAGCCGTCACTCACCACGTTGAATACTTCTTATTTTGACTCGAATTCATGACACAACAGAATGTAAATATGAATTCCGAAAACGGTATTTCGTAATCCAATTAAATCAACGCCAATCACCGGAATCCCTTTAATTCATAGTCGTGAATACATTCAAGATTAATTTCTAATAAATATTCGAATAAAATGTAATGTTTTCGCGAGTTCATTTCCACGGGGGCGACGGGCCGGCAGAATTTTTCCCGGTTCGCATCACGGGCATTTAATCAGGGATTTTGATCAACACGTCCTCGCTCGGTAATATAATTACAGTTAACAGCAGTGCGGCGACGTTATCGCGCGTATAAATTAGAGCGATTTACATTTACGGTCGAGACATAGGCCCCGCCATTATCGTGAATGATGCGGGGTTAGCTGCGGGCTCGAGATCATCGCACCACGATTGCTGAGCTATTGCTGCTCCCGCCAGAGCTCTCCTGACTCCACAGCCAGCGCCACTCAGCTCAACCATCACATCAAACGGTTTTTATTCAAAATCTTCTTTTTTTTTTAATATCATCCGCCGCTAACTGAAGTGAGGACGGAATAAATGAATAAATTATGTCAGCAGCATTTGTCTACTCTAAATGTTAACGAGAAACATTAAATACATCGATTTCCAAAAACTGATTTGTGTCTGTCAACATCGGAATAGATTTAGGAAAGAGACAACTCATTAATAACTTGACGAAGCAATTTAATAATCAAGGCCAGGTCCTGGATCCATGAAAACACAAGAGGAACCTCACTCATGTGAAATCGAATTAAAGTCGTTGATTACGCACTCACTCAAATTACATTCGTCATGCTGCTCATAAATTAAATTCCCATATTCGTGCAAAACCTGTGCAAATTGGTCTTAATTCAGTCAAAACGTATAGCCTTAATGGTAAGCGTATAAGCAATATCACTTTAATACAGTGAGCCGGGGGAGAGCGGGGCCGCGCGGCACACGGCGACACACCACCGTAAGGGTTGCTTCCACATAATTCTCCGATATAATATTATTTATTATAGCCTTGGAGACAATCCCCTCTGATACAACGTAGCAGTACTATGTTTCTCGGTCTTAGTTTGGATTCAGCCAATGATTCTCCCGGTCTAAGTGAATGATTTAGGAGGATGGTTGTTATTAATTCTTGTTTTTATTACTTTATAACTAAATTTATAGAACTTATTGAATGAATGCGCCCAGATGACTGCCAGCAGGCTGAAGTGGCGGGAAATCTTCGTAATAACCACGACCACTCTGAAAAGAGTGATCACAGGATCAAGAAGAGAAAATTGATTTTTAAAGAAAAAAATAAGAAAGTTTCGAAGTCCCTGGATTTCAGGTTACTGATATTATGAAGTAACGTGACGGTTGACTGGATTGAATAGAAGAAAAAACGTGTTCTGTCGATCCCAAGTACCTACCTAGCATGAGACAAGGGCAGCAAGAAGAAAATAATCATTCCTGAAATTAGTATTTCTAAAGCATCAGCTTAGGCTCACTTTGTATTAATCATTCAATCCAAACCTCACTATAAATAGCTAGACTTAGCGGAATTAGGTTAACTTAACCGCTTTTGAAGTTACTCAATCAATAAGAGCCTTTAAAAGGCAATTCGCGGGTCTCTGTTAATGTATGTGAGGGCAATTTGATTTACAGCTCCGATATAAGACGGATCATTAGTACAGAGGCGGGAATTGTTCCGCGTCATCGCTGCACAATACTGCTCATGAATGTGCTACGTACTATGCTTAGGTGTTACCGTGTAATTGCTTCATTGTCCGACAGCTACATAGCCATCAGTATCTTAAACATGAACCTCAAGCCCCTACAACACGCATATGAAATGGTACCACAGTGAGAACATTTTAAAACTTGACTCTTCTTAAATTCGATTCCATTCGACACGGACGTCTAACGTTGCACGTGCACTGACTGCCGAAAGAATTCCACTGAATGTGTTCAGTTCCAATATCAAGAGCTTCAGTCAACTTAACTTTTATATTTACATCTCTAATCCGCCATGGTTTCGCATTCGCAATTTTAAGGAATATCTTTTACGAACAATAAGCACTAAACAAGTAACAACTCTTACAGAACTGATGCTAGACAGCCTTGGAGACAAAATCTTGGATCGGACCCAAGGTCTCAAACAAATTAATATATTTTACCGCTAATTTATTAGAATATTCTCTTACACAAGCTATATCTGGCATTTAGTAAATGCCAAGAAGCGGTAAATCGTGGCCATTTGAAGCGACCGCTATCGGCGAGGAGGCAATCTCATTTTTTCGCAGCAACGCAACCAAGTCGTCGCGTCCTCAGCTTACTACATATTACATTCATTATTGGAGGATATCGATGAAAATCTCCAGCATCCAATCTCATGGAATCGCTGGTGGCACGCGTATTCTTGTAATTTCTAAGGCATAATTTTATTTATTAGAGTGTGCCCCGCCGCCGCCGTGCCGGAGCACCCCATTTCCCGCTTCATTGACTTACAACGGCACTCTATAACACTTCGCACATATTTCTGTAGCGCCTCTTTCGCAGATGTTGGATCCCTCGCACCTCATTATATTGCGGATGACATTTAATAAAACATTATGGGTATCTAAAAACGGTTTCGATAACCGCGTACACTACACATGACGCGGTTATCTCAAAAGGCTGTATGGAGACATTCTTTGTAAACCCAGTTAAGCTTGAAATAAGTCATAAATATTCTGATACGAGCACTTAAACATTGAGGTATATTTCATAATAGATAAATTAAGTAAGGTACAAATAATATTGTTTGCATTCACCTAGGTACTGTTAATTAATCAGTGTTAGCCCACAAATATGTGTAGTTTCTACCTGAAATTAGAGTACATATTTACATAGATAATTAATTCTCAAAATTAATTATCTCTCTGCCTATCATTAATGATGAAATGGTAAATAACCATTGCTAAAATCATATTACCTGATGCATTTTCATATATCAGCAAATGTTTTAATAATCACCCTGGAAGTCTTCAGACCACATGAAAGGCGCACCACATCCGCAGTGCAATAGTAGCTTGTGATATCTACTTGTGGTTCATTTCGACTGTTGCCGGAAGCACACACAGAGTTGTGGTTGCCAGAAGTCAAAATAAACCAGATATTAACGTTAGCCAAACTAAACATACCTACTTTTAAAAAAATCTTCGTAATCGGTACTTATTTTATTAACAAGTTTGGAACTTGGTACCACAACTCAGTGTGTGCTTCCGGCAACAGTCGAAATTAACCACAAGTAGACAGAACAGTATATTTAAAATAATAAAATCAAGAACACAAGCCCGCCATCATAATTTTATAAATATAGAAAAGTGTTTTAAAAATAACATCATAACACGATGGGACTCTACGAGATAAAATATCCTAAAAAATAAAGATTTATTAAACGGTGTCAACGGATTCATAGGCCTGTTTGGGTTGGGAAACCATCACACGACTTAGTTTTACAGACTAAAACCCACACGTGTTCCTTCAGGCACCCTTTGCGTTTCAGGCCCGTGGTAACACTTTCGAATAATCCCACAGCCCATAATACAAAGGACTTTGGACACCTTTTGAAACCATTTCGTTTACCCTTATAACAGCCACGTCAAAAAATCAAAAGCGTGCTTTCAATACCAACTGGCTATTTGGCGATCGTTTCCTTAACTCAGAACCTAAAAAAGAAAAACAATATTTTCTTAAGAGATTTATTATTAGCGTTTACGCCTGTCATGTAGTCGCGACCGTGGCGTGTTGAACACATTTTATTTTGTCATGACTATGACAGTCAAAAGGCTAACGTTAATAGACAGTAAATGGCATAAACGCTAGATATTATTTTTCCCCAATTAAATCAATGCACCATATCTACTCGTACATAGGTATGACCCGACTCCAGCCATTTGACAAATTGCAGCATCATTCCGATTTACCACACAATTAGTTTTAGCATGTTACCATTACCGCATTTGTGTCCAACAAATATTTGAATGTACTAAAATATGATCCTGTTCGAGTGTACCTAATTAGTACAATTATAAGCTGAAAGTATTTTTTAAATTTATTACATATTTCTTTCTTTCTTTATTGCACATCTTAACTTATTACAGGACAGTCATTTGTAAAAAAATAGTGTACAAAAGATTTGGGGCTATCAGTGTACAACAACATAAATAATGTACAAAAAAAGAAAAGATAATAAAAATACAATAAAATATATATACATGTTATAAAATATATATGATATGAAGAGAAGAGAAAGGAGAAGAAAAATAATTACTTAAATTAATTATTAGTTATAATAATTGTTGTTAGGCTCGCGCCTGACAGTGGTCAAGACCATCAGGTGAGATAGTGATCTCACCTGATGGAAACCGATGATGTGGTCGACGGTGGGACAGGCTTGCACCTATTCACCCTGGACTTAAAGATGGATATAAGTTATTCAAGTTCATATATATCTGCTGAAAACTGAAATCATATTACCTAGCTTTTCTCAACTATGTTTAGCTTTTGACTTCTATTATATATTAGATGATCAAACGAACTTCTAAGTGAAGTTATTTCTTGTGCACTACGCTTCGGCATTTTTCTTGGGCGCCTGTGCTCGTTGCCTTGCACGAAAAATGAATGACGATCATGACACTGACGGCGCATAGTGATACCTAACTGATACTTGTTTTTTTTATGATATATCTTTAAAGACGTGCAGTGTTTGACTGTAGGTTAAAGGGACTACTCAGTAATTATATCTTCGAATGAAGGAACGAAATATAATTTACATACAACCATTACATATCTGAGCTTTATAACCTATTACTATCTGGTATATATCCTCGGCAAGACTGGTTAAAGTTAAAGACTTTCTGGCTTGAAGACTACCCTTAATAACTGTTAAAGAGGTATAAATCACATCTGGGACCAAAGGTTTAATGTTCGCTAAATCGCGCATTTGATGCCACGTGGCGAAAGAAGACCGCACCACTACTAAGCAGATTGCGTGGGAGCAGCACCAACTTCTTAAAAATAAGTAAGTTGCTTGTAAGTTTGATAGCCTCCTAGTGTGAAACTTTACCCAGAGGGCTACCTTACCCACGGTTTCCCGTGGCCTTCCACCATGGGATCTGGAGTCAACAGTCCTTGCACGCACGCACGGTCTGCGCGTGGAGATGTAACGCCGGGGCGAAACTCCACTGCCGAGACCCGTCGCGGCTTGGCGGACAGAGTTCCGGCGGGATCTCATGTTGGAATGGCGTCAGTGACTATCGCAATCCAGTGCTGGGCACGCCATAATTATAGCAGTAAGGCCATAGATGTCAGCAACTGTAGCCGCCCAGCAGGGTCGAAGCCTACTGGGGCCAAGGGTCCGATTCTGAAAGGAAGACTCGGCCCCAGTACGAAAGGCAACGAAGGAACAGGAGGGGGTTTATGGTCAGTAAAAGTCTGATACTATCTCCCGCTCCGCCCAAGAGCGAGGGATGATATAAGATGATTTTCCCACCGAAAAAAAAGAGGGCTGTCACCTTTAGTGATTAATTACCAACATAAAGTCTTTTACAAAAAAAATGCTTTAGAATAAACGATTTTATATGGAATAACATACAATAATATTATCAAAGCTAACCTTAAATATACATATTAATATCGAAGTTGGTACCATAGATAAACTAGGGGTTTCGGCGGTCTAACTTTACTACAATAGATAGTTCAAAAACTAATGATAGACTTCATTTTTTTAAAGATGTTTTATTTAGTCATGGTCTTAAACCTAGTAAAAATCCCGGAACTACTGTACATTTAAATCGCGTCTTGAAATAAGGCGGTTTGTATTTTAAAACAATACTAACAATTTGTTTGTAATGAATAGATCAATACGATGTCTGAATAAATATATAAATATACTAGCTTCTACCAGCGGCTTCGCCCGCGTGAAGTAAGTTTCTCCATACAAACTTTGAACTCCCGTTTCATCCCTTTATGGGATGTATTTTGGAAAATCCTCTCTTAGTGCTCGCCTACGACATAAAAGGAAAGCTTGTGCAATATTTCACGCTCCTAGACCTTGTAATTTTGGCTGTGCGTTGATATGTCAGTCAGTCAGTGTCTCCTTTTATATGATTAACGTGCTTTGCAAGGCACGAAGGAATCCCGGTATACTAAGATGGTCACCCATCCAACGATCAACCTCTACAAATGTTGCTTAACCATAGCCATCCATCCGTTATAATTTAGCCGCAAAACTAAAATACATTTAACAAATCGTATGTCACATGCTACAGCCGTTTCAAAAGTAAAGCTTCCAAAACCATTAATTTGTAAGATTAATACGAATACAAAAACAAACTCATAATTCATTCATTAGGCACCAAGCCAATTAAGAACAAGAAACTTTTCGAGAACATATGAAAGTATTTGCGGGCTCTAGGATCCTATTACAAACTGTTTGCATTCGTTACTCTGCCACTTCAATATAAACCATGTATGAACTAGTTCAAGAATATGCACATTTCCTTGTATCATGGAAACTTTCATCTAACTTTTCATTCCAATGCGGGCCGAATTTCACAAAACAGAACCTTCCACTTTATGCCAGAATGTATACACAGAATAAGTACGTTTACATTTCAGAATAGGAGATTTGTACATGAATAAGTTGAGCAAGTTTATTCTCACTACTGCCATCTTGATAATGCTCCCTCGTATCACTTTCAAAACAACACTATCGTTAACTTTAATTCTTATTAACAACCCTGTGTTCAGTGCAAATGAAATATTCATTGTTATTCATTACAGTTGTTACAGAATAATTCCAGCATTATCTTTCCTGGCAGGTTTCTCTGAATGGAATGATTAAATCGCACCAATTTTTAGTCTTTTCTTTTAATAAGAACGCCGAAAATAAAATGGCGAGAAAGTGCTGGCGTGCATTTAAAATAAAATTTAAAGAGTTTTTCTTGTTTCGTAGAAAACAGAAAGGTGTGGAAAATTTTATAAAATTTTGGGCTTTGAAATATACATTCTGAGATTAGTGTGTTCCATAGTGAAAAAATTGAAATGAATTGAATTTTAATATAATCTATATAATTGGGTATGTATGTGCGTATTTTGTGTAAATTGTAGTGTTTTAATATAGGAATAATTTCCTGACAAATAAACGATTATTATTATAGTCCATATTTATGTTGTTTTGCCTTCAGTGGAAAAAATAAAACTGAAAAATGTTTTAGTTGTTACTTTGTACGCGGGTCTGAATACCATTTTCACGCATCGCTAGAGAAAAATATATTTATTGAAGTATGTCTCTAGAGAAAACTTGTAACGTTGTAGTGAACACCACATATTTTTAAACAAACGCGTTATTGTTGCTTGGTGATACGCTCTCAACATTCTCAACTAACCCCTTCAGTGCAGTTTGAAACTCAGCTTACATGTATTCATACAATCTTTAGATACTGAAACGAAGCTAAAAAGGTGAAGTGTAAACAAGCAAATACGTAATTTGTTTAAAGAATAGAAGTTTAAACAAGTTAAGGTGCCTCAGTTCGTTTTATAGCATTTGTGCGCGCGGCCGGCTGACGGATTTTGATTTATCATTTTAATTTGGCGCGCGGTGACGACGGCCGAGGTGTGCCCCCGGGATCCCGCGGGATTCGCCCCGGCCCTCGGTTTAAATTCAAATCCGTTGTATTAAATAATTATTTTGTGGGTACATAAAATAAAATTAGCAAATAAATTCCCATTATAATTACTGTGATAATTTTTCTATGTTTTGTACAATTTTAACTGAATCTAAGATAATTTATGCAATCGACTGAAAAACAAGTGATTCACTATGTACCAGTGAAGCGGCAACTTATGTAAATGTACTGAATGTAAAGTCACACATGACCGTTAGTGTTGGCTGGCATGGGGTGGCACGCGGCAGTTAGCAGCTCAGCGCGTGGTGACGTCACGCATCCCCTACACCTCCCCTCCTCCCCCTCGCGCCCCGCACTCTGTAGACGCCGTCGCCGCCGCCCGCCTTCATTTGTTTTCTGGTGTCACTTCTTATCTCGTCTCGCAATTATTACAATTTGTCCGCTCCTCCCCTTATCTTAGGGAGTTTGCTACTTCAGCATAAAGGCAACCGACTTCAGCAGATTCGCAAGATCATATTGAGGAGAAATCCTCTTTTTTTTCTAATTTTCGCGGTCGAATTTTTTCAAAACTTTGAATAATGACAGTGCCGTAAATTGCAGAGGTGGCCACGAGATGCCGCCGACAGGCGAGTTCGTTGTTTGTTGTTTTGCTAACTTCACTTTTTCATCGCTCGACCGACGTTTTTGTTTTGATAGGGCCATTTCACTCAACGAAGATTTTTTTATAATCCTTCTCTCCCCAGATTCCATTTGAACTAAAGGAGCAACTTCTTCCCATCAGCTTTAAAAAATGAACTAACAATTTTTTACAGCTTTTATTAGCGAATTGGTGCTTTCAGTGCTATATGATGAAATGGATTCGTAATAATTTATAGTGGCTTATAATATTTCTGTTTTTCTAAGAAAATTCATTATCATATTAGCCAGGACGGAAACTGTATAACTTTCTCTCAGGCTGGTCTTTGGTCTTGAAATTTTAGTGGTTTGAAAAGATCCGATGCTGTCTGGTCCTCGGCGCCCACTCTTGCAGTCAGCTATCAAAGCAAGTGGAGGTGCTAAGGCCCCATGCGGCTAATTCCGTACAGGTGTACATGAATTAACCGCTCGAGCTGGCAGGTCGTTAGTGTTGCCGATTGCCTCAAACGCTCGACGCTGTATTTTTATCGCTCCTTCGGCGAAGGGGAGCGTCGCGTGCGCTCGTTGTCGCGACAAAATGTTCAATTTTAGATACAAATAAAAAAGGTCGGACGCGTCGCGCAGAATATTAACGGCGCACAATATGAACGTAGGCATCCGGAATTCGCGTCAAAAGTGCCAAAACGATGTTATTCTTTTCCGCGCGGAGGTAATAAGCGAGGCGGTCCCAGCCGTGCCGCGGATATGAAATCCAGAAATGTTTATGGCACGCGATAATGGGAAGGCTTCGTATCCGATCCGGGTTTACGGATGAAAGGATCCACTCGTAATTAGAATCCTTAAGGCCTTTTGTAATAGCGTAATTGTTTCCCGTTGTCGCCTCGGAGCAAGCCGTTATCGCTATGAATGGAACGCCTCGAATACAAAGAAGAGACTGCAAGCGTGGCGCGGGACGCTCTACTTTCAGTTGCGAATTTTTATAATGTATTATATCGGGTTCGGTTAGAGTGGAGTTTCGAGTGCGGGTGGGCCGGTGACACACGTCTCATTCGTGACGCGAGTGATGGAGCGCCGCCAGTTGCAGCGCGTGCGCGCGTGCCCGCGTGCCCGCGTGCCCGCGCCGACCTATGCCACGGATCGCACGCCAAACATCGTCAGTTCTAATTACAAGCGTAACTCAACAATGTATCACTATGCGATGCACGACCGTCCGAAAAATAGAACAGCCCAACGCCCACTCTGGCATGCCACTAATCGAAACGCTAAATTAGATAGATTTATAACAACACCGATACATATATTGCAATAATTGGCTCTCTATTGAATAGCTAAACGGTCAGGCAGTGCGCTAATTGAGCCTTTCAAGTAGTTTAATCATGCGGTGATTACGTGTAAATAATACATTGGTAGTCAGAATTGCGATATTATACTAGCGCTATTCAATGTTGTAGGTAGATAGTAGTTACTCATACTCAAGTGCAGTATGGTGTACGCTGCACAGACATATGGATCGGCACACCACAATAACCCCAAAGCCATGTTAACACGCTTAGAGCAGATTTGCCTATGAATTGTTCAACTCTGCAATTCGATTGAGTTATTGCTCGACAGACCATCATCGGTAATAGTATTCCTAATTGGCTCAGTTCGGTTATTAGCTGTATGTTGTTCAGGCTGGCTGGTGTGCCCTGTCCCGCGCGTTCTTCAGGGAGAGATACACTCCACATTCCCGAGAATTCCTGCATAATGTCAGAGGTTCTTGGTCGGGTCTCTTATTATAGTCCCAGTAGCCGTGTAGCGCGTACCCACTCGGCTCAATACGTGAGTTCGGTGTGGTCCTTCAATAGACTCCTGTAATAATATTTGCATACAAAGACGATCCCGCCAGTGCTTTGCGCTTTGTACGCAAATTTGTTAAATATTCTACGAAGTGCTACTACTTTGAACATGGACTCTGCCTCATTGTGCCAATTGATGTGTAAAATACAGGCATTATCATGTAACAAAACATTGGCCATGTAATTGTTAAGTCTTAGAGGAAACAAAGTGGCTGTTTAGTTTTAAACAAGACACAAGTTCTAATTTAGACAATTGTTAGCGGGGCTTCCACCTAGGTAAGAGATTAATTGCATCAACTTTCGCTGACCGAAACATGCAGGGCGGTGGAAGTCGTGTGCGAGAGAGACAGCAGTACGGAACGGGAGCGGAACAGAACGGATTAAATTGCAAGTACGCTGATGTATTTATAGCTGGGCCGGAGACAAACGAGCGCGCGCTTGATGGACCTGCCTCGTTATGGGAATTAATCGAAGTTGCAGCCAACGCCACACGGCACACCTGCACCGTCTAACTGAAATATGCTTTGCAGCAACAATGTTAAATCTGGAAATCTTGGATCGGAGCGACAACGAGGAATTTACATCAGCTTACAACGGTTATTCATCAGCCAATGCAACCGACACAATAGGTGTTGTGCAAGATGATCGTGTTATGTGTCAGTGAAAGGTCAAACTCGTGTTGTGTGCAACTGAATTAATAATACTGGTATTTTTAATAACATCTAGCTAGAAGGTACATGTAGAGTTGGCACGTGTCTGTTACTTGAACAGACTTTCTCTCGCCTTCTAACTGAAGACTAATAAGATCCTTAACATAACTACAACGTGACATTTCACCATCAACTTAGCCATCAGGATGAATTAGACTAAAGTTTCAAGCGGAAGGCTATACCAACACCTTCAATGACCCTTGGACCCGTTTCCTTCTTTTTCCTTTAATCAGATAAAACCGTCTGATGAAGACGATTCTATAAAAGTCACTCGTACAACCTTCGAGGACATGAGTCTACTCTCCTTTCGTCATCTGATCGAACAAACAAAAGGAAAAGTTCTCTCTCCTTGAAAAAAGCCGCCGTCAATAGCTAACCTATTCAAATTAAATAAGACCTCATTCGACTAACAAAGATTTGTCTTGTCTTTACTCGAAAGTTAGACAATAATTTCCATTTCCGAAGTAAAACCAATTTAAAAAGACGAATACATAAGCAGACATTTGCATTACAATTTGGGCCCCTGCTTGAATTTTTTATTTCACCTGAATAGGTCTGTTTAGAAAAAGACTAGAGGAAATTCTTAGGAAAATCGTTGAGCTAATGATACAAGCAATATATTTCAGGTTAACTAGACAATGCAAGCGGCTCGGTGCGTCGTGCACATTGAATTGTTCAGCCTGATTATTATAGTTGCAACGCCACCTGCGTCCTGCGCCCCACGCAGCCTACATGAGCTAAAATAACCGCGAAAACGAATTATTGGACATCCGAGCATTCAATACGACTACGCAGTACTCCTATTGCTATTCCGATACGGTGGCCATTTCAATCAATTATGATTGCAGAATAACTAAACAACTTAAATAACTTTCATTAATATTTTCATCTGCAAGGAAATAAAAGAGATGCCTTAATATTCCAAGGTTTAAAAAACGCTCGCACTAACTCCATTTTAACGACGGAACTTCGTGATCAAACAGAATCAAATCGAAAAGCATTTCGTTGGGATTTGTGGTAGTTTTTCATCGCTTCCCCCCGATAAAGCAAAGCGAACAACGAGAAAATTCGAGTCAACTGTTAAGCAACAAAGGCCGCTTTGATTCGCGAACAATGCAGCGAGCAGTCGACGGCTGGTATTGTATCGCGTTCGTTACATACAATATTTATGGCGTCTACAAACAAAACTTGAAGAAGCTAAGTGGTCTAAGTTCGCGCTAATTTAAGAGTTGTGCTGTAGCAGGCAGCGGCGGGCTGGGCTCGGCACGGCGGCGGGCCGCTCGGCGCCGCGCCGCGCCACACTTTGTCATAACTTACTCTGTTACGGCACCGACCTGCCTCACAGACACATACTGCTTCATTTAACGCTGCTTTTGTTCTTACTCACGGAAGCTAATCAAAATGTACGTGCATATGGGGTCTTTTCCAACGTAATGAAAGTGTCGCCACTTCGCAATATTGTTTTCAAGTAATAATTGTTCTGCTCTCGAGCATGTTTGTTCAGATTAAGTTGTAACAATTTGTCGTAGTCAATTTGTTTCTGTTGAGAAAGGGCGACCCTGTAATCACACACTGTCTTAGTGGTGATTTTCACCACTAATTGAACGCAGATACCTTCCCCATTTATCTTTTACGCAATCTTGATTTTGTTCCAGGAAAATGAATTTATTTCTTTGGTAGTGAATGCAAAGTGCAAAAGAAATTGTCTTTTAAAAAGTATTGAATTTAATTCACAGATATATTTGTAAATATAGCAGCAATTATATCCGCATCTCATTCCACGAGCCAGACAGTATTAAAATTAAAATGTTGTAAATATTATTAAACGCAAATAAAATTTGGTAAACGCGTCGGTCGGTTAAAATTCCGAGTCTAAATTAACATAATTTAAAATTCAAAACCGTATGAAATACTTCATTGCGGAGAGCACGCCACTGAAAGGGGCATATTTAATTCTTTCACCAGCACTTTGCGAGGAATGAGTAGCGTAAAAATCCTTCAAGAATATCAAGCACGTTTCGACTTGACTTTAGAAAAAGAAAAATACGGGTAAAAATAATAAATAGCGGTATAATGGCGATCTTCACGCGAAAGATTAGCCACAAAAGCTAGGGGCTTAGCAGTATTTATAAGGAGTGTTAGCGGCACGCCACAGGGCGGATCTTGAAATGTTTCTCCTGCCTCGCGACCTCACAGAAAGTGTTTTTTCCTACATCAGATAATGTATTGCCGAATGTCTGCGTTACATCAATAGACTGAGTCTATTGAAAGTGTATTGTGGTTTCCATCACACATTTCAGTACAAAACATAAGACTGTTCACTTGTAAATGGCAAGCAATTCTTTGCAGTTTACCATTCTCAGTTTATTGTAAGTTAAAGCCACGTAAATCACAGTACAAACTTTAAATAAAGCTACTAATCTTAATTACAAACTAGCAACAGATACAGTTATTAATCAAGAGGCAACTGGTAAGCTAGACGCTTTTGATTGCCGCGTCAGTAGTTAATACTACTTTAGTCCAGTCTAGGGATGGCGATTCGTCCTGAAGAAGACCGATAGATTCGATTCGATTCGTAGTCTGATGAATCGAATCAGTAATAAACTGGGTTCTAAATGATCGATTTCCATTGGATACCGTGCGGGTCCTAATAAGCATGGTTCAGATGATCCTACAGTGTAATTTGTTTTATGGCTGGTGAGTTATCGAGTGTAAAACATTCAAATAAAAATTAGGTTGAGAAAAATAGGTGCTTTGACCGTTTTTAAACATATATAATAAGCTTGCATTCCGCAGGAAAAAATCGAATTTAGATTTCAAGTTTCTGCTTTCAATTCATGTTTAAGATCGTATTTGTGATCTATAAAATCGATTCTTCGATTAATCGATGTCAAATCGGCAGCCCTAGTCCAGTCCCCACTACTAGGCTGGCAGCGCGAACATTCGGTCCTGTCCTGGCCGGTCGGTCCCAGAGCGGAGCCGCGTGGCCACAACTTCGCCATAACTCGTTTACTCTGGACCACCTAATTTGCTTGCCGAGTACGAACACCAGTCAGCTTGTCAGTGTAATTTATAGCATCTTTACATGAAGTTCAACGCTGTTATTAGAAGAACTTTTGCTGTTTATTTATCTCTAGAAAGTTGGGATAGTTCTTTACAACAACATCATAATTCCAATTTTATTAGATTTATAGTCTAGAAAAAGTTAGCTGGTTTAGTTCATAGTAGTTGATAAATGACTATCTAATAAAGAAAAAGATATGCCAAGAAAAAAAATAAAAATTAACATTTAAATCTAAGTTGGTATTGGTAGTATGATAGTTTTTTTTTTTTTGGGTGGGAAACCAAGAGTACGTTCTACCGTTTTGGGTGGAACGAAAGGGAGTATCAGACTTTTACTGACTAAAACTCACCCGTGCTTTTTCAATTGTTTTTTTGTGTTCCGGAGCCGCAGTGACAGTCATAAGGAAAAAACGGAACCCTTACAGGATCACTTTGTCATCTGCCTGTCTTTCTGTCTGTATCTCGGAAATACGGGGAGGTATCAAGCTGAAATTAAAACCATATACTCAAGTCTGCGATCCCTAGAATGCTGTGAAAAAATGAAACATGTGAGTCAACGAAAATAAAGGTACGGCCGTTTATGTTGCAAAAAACGTATATTTCGACACTCTCATGGGAAGCAAAATACATAGGGTACTTCCCGTTGTCTTAGAATCCTGAAATTTGGCATTAAGCAAGGTCTTATAGCATAAGTATAGAAAAAAATCAGAAAACTGTAAATTTGTAGTTATATTACAAAAAATAACTTTTTTGGGATTCGTAAAAATCTTAGAGACTCGATTTGGAAATTGAACTGTTTTCATAGGTAAGTTTGTACGGTACCCTCAGTGCGCGAGTCCGACTCGCACGTGGCCGGTTTTTTTTATTATTGATAGGCTGGAAAGTGATGCGTGGTCGACTATGAAGCACGCTTGCCTTGGTTGTAAATATCAAGAAACACAGATTCCGGCAGGGAATTCCACTTTCCAACTGGACTTTTCCGAGCAACCCCACATGATGATAGCTTATGATACCTAAATAATCACCAATTAATTTCAAGAATACCGGAGATAACTATGGCATTATGCAAGCTGAGCAAAGCCCAGGCGGTGAGAATAAATTAAATAAATGTTTGAATTGTGGCAAATGAGTGCAGTGATTGTTGGAAGCATTAAATCTTGCAGCGAGGTGGTACTAAGGTGGGTAATGAATACAAACTGCGGGCCGCGTGGTTAGCACCGCAGTAAATTAAAGGCGGGAGTGTGCGGCCCGCGAATTGGAAACCACTGCCGTGAACCTCGCGAGGAGGCGGTGGGAACTCCCCAGCGGATCGTTCTCCGTATATACCTTCGATTACTTGAGAAACTAGAGCATTAGAAAAAATTCAAAAGTAGATACTTAATGTTAACTGAAAATGAAAATACTTATTGGGATTTGAAGGAAAATAGAAAACACAGATTATTTTTTGGATAATAGCGATATACATTTATTTATTTATTTGGATTGGAGCAAAATTAGTCCAGAATCTTTCTACTTTCCAACATCGTGAGCGCAATGGAATGGTAATCATCAAAGGAGCGGCGCGGCAGAGGGTCACGTCGCTCGCTTACGCAACATCAGGCCATCGCTCCTCCAAGATTCCACATGTATCAAATCCCTTATGCTCACTTAAATGCACTTTGAAAAGCAATAATAGATAAAATGTCTTTTTTTTAAGAAATGCAGGTACCTATTGCTCGCTTAGCCGTAACGCTATTTAACGTCCGAAATTATTATCACTGAAGTATTATTATTATTATTTATTTAAAATTTTAGTAACAACGCCTTAACAGCTTATGCCAATGCGATGTTATTACGTAGATGCATAAATATTAATATGTGCTGTTACTAAATACAAACCGACAAAATTCACAGAAAACGATGGATAAAATCATACAATGAAATATATCCGCCATAATCATGGCGGTTTTTAAGTTTCATAGAGGCTCGAAAATTTCAACACAATTGACGTGAAAATTGAGAAGCCTAGTATTGTACAAGTACTTATCCGCAATTTGCAATTACGCGAGTTCGTAGAAATGGGCGAATCGATAGGGGTCATCGGCACCATAGGCAACAGCCATGAGAACCCTCAGGAGGGTGTTTGCCACACATTACTGCCCTCCGCCCTCGCCCGCATGACGCATTCCAGGAAAACATTGCAAAACCCTGCTATTCTTTATTCTACCTGCCAGGTACGTAATTATTTATTGCTTAGACTTATATTCTACAAATCAGGCCTACGCGGCTGAAAGAAACGAAGATGAAAGAAATTGTAAGCAGCTTTGTCATTTGTATTGCAGTTTAATGTCCCGCAACATTTAAATAAATTGCCGCATTAATTTTCAATGCGAAACCAAACGACGTTTGAATAAAAATAAATATCATACATCAATTTGATGCTGTTCCGATACGCCGTCGTACGCCGCCTCCACAAGCATTGTTCTCTTGTCTGTTGTCTATTTATCTGAAATCGCATTGATACTTTCCTGAAACGTTTCTATTGAACCTGATTCTTAGAATAGAAACGCGAAAACTTCTTTTCCAATTTTCTCTCAATGGCCATTAGGATGAGAAATGTAAAGTAGATTCCCGGACGAAGTCGAGATATGTGTTCGAGAAGAATGAAATTTCGAACTAAACTGGCATCGCATCGGCGCGCCAGGGTAGTCCCAGCCGATGAAACGACATCAGGATGCAGACTTCTTCGAAATTATTTGCATGTATCACGCTATGTCCACTATTATGGAACTGTTTCAAAAGCAATACAAACAGAGTTTCGACTTCCAGAATACAACAATATTAAGATCAGATAACATTTTGATCGTATTATACTCGTATTCGGAAACCCAATTTGATATTGAAATCCATACTTGAAAATACGGTCCACTTATGGGGGCAGGGTACATTCTATCAACGTTTGGGTTGTCGTTAAAAGCTGTTCCAATATGACTAAGGATATCTCGTTGTTATGAAGGCGGCGATACAAGTTGTGTCCACAACAAACAGGCCTCTCAAATCGTGACTTAACGCAACGTCAACAGGTTACTTGAGTCGAGTTGACAATCTGTAATTTAGCGCGGGAGGACCAACTTGCGAACGGGACCCCTCGCTTATTTGCGAGCCCACAAGTAACTTTAAACTGTTCAGACTAATATATAACGTGCTTTAGAGTTCTAAGCTCACGACCCGTAACGTCGATTCACCTGGATCCTTGAAAACTCGAGATTGTATTTTCAAGCAAGCTGTTAAACTTGTTATAACGCGTGGCAGGATGTGATTAACCCATCCGTGAGGATTGGGAGTTTGAAATACAACTTTAATTTTAACCCTTTATAATAGGATGACCCAATAACTGAGGGTTTATTACAGGAAGTAGCACTGTCCGCTAATATGAAGGCAATTATAATTTGAATACAGATTTGTTTTATACTGGAATGTGGACTGTTATTTCAGTATTGGATTCTAAGAATAAGTGACTTAGTTACCCTGTCGGTGTTATTTATTCATTTCATCAACAAATTTACATTTGTGTCGAATGGTTGAAAATTTAACAATATAATAAAACATTCAAAAACCACAATACTAATAATTAAAAAATTTAAATCAATTTACATCGAAATGCTGGTACAATAACTTGCCAAGTAAATAAATAAAATAACATTGCATATTATTTGTCATTACATTAATATAATAGTTTAAATACAATAATAAAAAAGCTAATTGTCAGTAAAATCAGTGGATATCTAACCAAGTTATTATACAATAACAGAGTACCTAGAAGTTACTTTGCTAACGTTGAACAGACTAATGCAAATTAAATGGAAGATTCTTTCTAGTGAACCATATTTTCATATTAAGAACGGGAGCCCCCGCTGGCAAGAACAATTTCTTCTTACAAATGGGGTTAGAGAGGGGTGAGAGATGATGGCGGGGGCGGTCTACCAGCGTTGCACTCTTAAACTCGCCCATCATCATAACTGACCAAGACATTTCATTATAATTTAGCTTTAAAACTTTTTACTTCCTATTTTATTTTTACTAAATATTCTAAAAGCCTTGATGTTTGGATATATGTTAATTAATCAAGCCTGAATGGAACACAAGTAGGTCCTGATCCTGAACCATGACCTAATGGTCTGCAGCGAGAGGAAATGGGAAGCAGTCGCCTTCTTGTGCGGAGCAGTAGTGCAAGCGAAAGAAGTAGCGGAAATCGTGAGGGAGAGGACAACCTCATGCCCATGTAGCCGCAGAAGACGCCCTGGGCGTAGGGAGTCGTAGGACATTTCCCGGTTACCGTCGTTGCAGGCTTACGCACGACGAGCAATTGATAACTTGCTGTCCGATAAACTGAACGAACACAGGTGGGTTTGAAACATAAAGAGTCTGACACGTCCTCTTTCCACCCAGAGCGGGAGGAGTCATTGATGTTTTCCCATTTAAAACATAAAGGTTTCCTTTTTTTGAAGGACCTTTCTTTTTAAAAAAAACATCAAATGTGTAACCAGGACTATTTTTTTATTATATAAACTAGTGGTTGACTGCGATCCCATCTGGTGGTAAGCAGTAATTCAATCATTGATGGTGAATCGCACCAGTTCATTAAGAGCCTAATACTCTAGCCTTGAAGAAACCTAAATTATAATCGGACGGAAAGACCGCTGCGCTGCAGGCAAATTGTTACAGTCCTTCGATTTACGCGGTATAAACGACGAGGCGAAACGCTTAGTCCGGACCGTAGAGTTGCTAACAACGCAAGGATGGATACTCGCCGTACGTAGGGTTGTCCGATGGTAGAAAGGTGATGGCGGAATCAAGTCATGTAAGTAATTCCTGTACACACTCTCCAAAATACATTCTGCAATATAAAGAAAGGCTGGCTACCCTACGCCTGTGCTCCAGGCTTTGTAGATTGGTGTTAACTAAATCTGGACCGCCAATTAGCCTCTTCGCACGTCTTTTCACTATATGACAGTAGAATTGGAAACGGGCGATGCGACTGGCAAAAGCTTGCAGAATATATTAAGAGGTTAAAGGCTTTTCTCTGGCACAGAATTCAAGATAAAAGAGTATTTATTAACTCCATCATATGTGTATGTGAAGACGAAGAACTTCCTAAAATTGCTTCGTAAGTTCTTCGAAAGATTTCAAAGTCATTAGAAAAGGTTCAGCGATTTCTGTTTAACTGCCGTAAAATTAATCGACTGTGGAAATACAATGTTACGATGAGCATATTAAACAATTTTGTTATTATAATTTCATTTCTATACTTTTCCATAATATGAACGAAATACTTTCTTGTCGGCATCGTAATAGGGTTAAAACGGAAATGAACATTGTATAAGTTGTCAGCTTGAATTTTTTGTTTGCACAGTCCACTGCTATTCCTGGTCACGGGTGCAATTTTATACAGCCATTCCACGTTTCTAATAGAGCGAGCTCATTTTAAAGTAAAAGTTTGAAAATTTAAATTTACACGGTAACTCGCTGGGCGACTTATAATTTGTTCTGTAAGAAAGACTGGCCTTTCTTTTGACTGCACGTTTAGGGTTAACTTGCGATGATGTTTTCGAATATGGAACATATGATTTTTTTTTTCATGTCGAATACATTTTATTATACATTTACTAAACTATTTTTTTATTGATATTACAAACAGACACTACAATTTTATTTTTTAAGATACAAAACCATTACACCCATTAAAATAATCTAGACTAAAATCATTCCGTTCAATATGGGTCCCGACTGTTGCAGTCAATATTATGTTCCATAATAGAATTTGTTATTTGTTTTACTTTATCTGTGTAAATGAATGCAATTGAATTGGTTTCTACACTACTGGACTGAACTTGTTTTTTTCTTTTCAGTATTTGTTTAAAGTTATTTTTTAAACGTTGAGTAAAAAAAAATACACAATTTATTTTATTCTGATTTTAGTATTTGTTGTTATAGCGGCAACAGAAATGCATCATCTGTGAAACTGTCTAGCTATCACGATTCATAAGATACATCATGGTGACAAACAGACAGACAGTGGAATCTTTGTAACCGGGTCCCATTTTTACCCTTTCGGTACCGAACCTTAAAAGCGGTGTTCTATAAGACTTTCATATTTCATTAAAAAGGTAACTCATGAAAACATTTTAAACACCGATTAATTTAAATGTTCTTTTCATCAGTTTTATCAAAAGTTCCTCTTGAAACTTAGATGGTCCATTATGCACCTAAGGTTAAAGCTATTCCTAAAACAATTCCTCCATATCAATCGCTTAGAACGAACAGTTGCACATTCCTAACAAAATGAAATTCTCTGAAACAGCAAAGGGCAAAAAATACATAATATCGCATCTTCGCTTCACTCCTTGATCGTAGTGTCGGGGTCGCGACTCGCGACTCCAGTTACTGAGTTTTCACCGTTATTTCCTTAGCTGAGAAATCCCCTCGCACAAGTTTAGTTAGGAATTCCGTACACCTATCTTCGTATCGCACCACATATTTTGTGTAGACGGGAGGCAGGGGAAGTTTCCGTTTCCTTGTGAAAATCTTCCCCGGCGCGTAAGTATATTCTATAAGGGCAGGCTTTGATAAGCCATTATTAATTTTTGATTCGAAACACTAAAGAAATATTGATATAGTTGTTTAAACATTGTGCTTTTAAATTACAAATAAGAGATTGATGATTTCGATCATTTCAGAGCGGAAACGACATTTTAGTAAGTACTTCCTAGAATAGTTGAACACAAACCAAATCACATTTGACATTCATAACTGAAGCGAGCAGCTGCCTCTAAATGTCAAAGGTGGTCCTTGTTTAAGGTGCATGCATTCATATAATCCATTATTATAATACACACATAAACGAGTCCTGTTCGTAGGTAATAGCTTTCATAATTAAAAGCAATTAAGAAAGCAATAAGGCGAACCCTTTTTTAATAGAAGAAACACTTTCCAGTATTACCAATGTCGGTTGACTTTCTAAATTACGTTTACCTAGTGTTTGAGACGTTTGCCACAAAAGGACAAATGTTGTGGGATAGTACCGTAATGTATGTGGTGTCGCCTCATCGCGAATACCTCTCCTGTGTAATATTGGGAAAAACTTGCGGGGCGACGGATAGTTGCGGGGGTCAAGTTAATGATATCGCCGCCATTTGCGGACGAGTCCCCGCTCCGAATTGCGCCAGGGCACGTTAATGGGCTCAGCTACAGCACTCTGAATATTTTAAAGGACATTCGCCGAAATTACTACAAAAATAATGTCGCTTTGCTTGTACCGAATTACCCGAGAAACGGTTTAGAGACCGGCAATAAATATGCACGGAATCCTCTTCCTATTGCCTCTTTGGAGATTGCTTTTCGGATTAAACATTTTCAGTCGGAGTTTTTAGCTGAGTTTGATCATAGTCTGCAAATTGTTATCTTAAAGTTTCCCGTATCGTGTGTGTCTAGTATCGATTTGTCATAAAGGGAACGCTCAAAAGAAGACAGGTTCACTTACGACTGTTTCAGTGTAGCGAGCTTTTAAATAATAAATGAGTCTCGGTGATAGAAGAGAAGGAGCGCGTGGGCGGCACGATGCCGACTGCGCCCGCTCCCGCCGCCGCTCCGCGTGCAGACAGCGGGCTACGTGCGCCGCATAATGCACCGTCCCGTGCAAAATTCACAACTACGTACCCTCCGGCAAAATAAATTTACTACCTCTATCTTATTTGCTCTAATTCGCGAAAACTGCAACTCGAAACTCCAGTCTCGCTGTAATGATCGTACGACACCGTTTGCAGAATTAGTGATGAGTAGCGAATGTTTCGTTTGGACTATTAATTTGTGTATAAAAGAGACTGCATAAATAGATGTCTGCGGTTCTATACTGAATGTTATGAAGTTCTTTTGCATTTTGCAAAGTGCAAAAGTTTTGTACGCGCTGGTGTATCGGGGCATGCGATGCATGCGAACGCCAAGTCCTCCTCTAACTTTTTCACTCCGGATTTCTTCATTTAAATAATGTTTCCTCAACTAAACGCATTTTGCAAGTAAGGTGATAATCTGGTTTATATAAAACTAGCATACTTTACTAACGTAATATCCTTGGTAACTAGCTGCAATATGGGTAGGTTAATGCGGTAGGTAGGTGTTTAATTGGAATACCCTGATTTGCTTGATAATAATGCTGAACACAAATTAAAATCGTTGGAATCAATTATTCAAAGATTGTCAGCAAGGTATAAAACAATTCCTTGAATAGTGGTGAAGTTATTTCCATTTATTGTCCGTACTGAAGTTCCACTATTTATTAAAAAAGTTGGTGCACAGGCCACAGGTCGGACGTGGTAAATACCTGAGCTGTAGTATTGTTCCTTTCAAATATCTTCGTTGGCGATTTGCGAAAAAAAGCGTGTTGTAACTTAAATAAATAGATGGCCTGCAAGCAGTCGCCTGGCGCCCAGTTCCCCTTCACTCCTTTTGAAAACATTGCTTCGGTTATTAGATTTAAATAAAGTCAAAACCTTTTGTTGTGTGTCCCCTTCCTGGACGCCGTGCATAATGTTGACGTGAGCAGTGTTGCGGGGTGACACATAAAATCGAGGCCGTTTGGAAAATGCATACAATTTTTATAAGTATGAACGTGAATTTATTGCTGTAATGGCTTTGTTGCTTACCATATAAACGCGATGAAAATTCACGTGTAATTTTACAATCTAAAAGCTTAGTATAGCGTAATAAATAGCATTCCTTGTTAAAGATAAACACTGATATGGGTTTCGTAAAGGTATTTTAAAAAGTAGGTAGATTTACATTAACAGTCGACAGCGATGTGGAAGAGTTTTTTGACGCCTTATTTTAGTTTGATTTTAGTTAGTTGTAATTAGCGCAGGGTTTTTTATTTTACTTTTAATTTATTCGTCTAAATAAATAAGTCCCTTTCAGTCACCAAAAATATATTTTGGTTGGTATTGTCTTCTCGAGCCCTTTGTACTGATATCGTACATGATGTCATAAAAAAAATAAGAATAGTTGCTAACCATAATTCATTGTTAATCCTAAATGGTCGCTCAAATAAAAAATGGTTTGACAAACCTAGAGATGATTTTTCAGAGATCTACTTTGACATAGGTACATATTCTTTCACTTTTAGTCGATAGTCAATCTGGCACCGTTGGAGAGACTGCAGCACAGCCAAGTCTCGATCGAATCAATTTCTCGTAGTCCACAAACGCTAGGCAGAGAGGCAGATTATACTTATCGGTCTTCTGTATAACCTGCTGTAGCGATCTATGGTGCTGAAGCCTTTTCGGAATCCAGCTTGTTCGGGAGGATGGAAGTGATGACTCTGGAAAACAGCTTATAGACACGGCTCAAAAGTTAGATGGGCCTGTAATTCTTTAGCAGGGCATTATTACCCTTCTTAAAGAAAAGCACCAGCACACCTCTGCTCTATGCCTGTGTTGTTTTTCCCTCGAGTATGACGGAATCAAACAGCTTCTGAAGAGCCTTAAGGATCGGTTTCCCATCCGCCTTCAGGAGTTCGGCCGTAATTCCGTCATCACTCGGCGCCTTGTTGTTAATAAGCTGCTTCCATCCATGCCATCCTAAACTCGTACAGGCTGACGTCCGGGATATTTTCGGTATAAGTAGTGTCGGGTCAATCTAGCTCCTGGATCGTTTGCTAGATTCGCAGTGGGTCTGGTTGAAGTACAACTGAGTATAGAAGATAAAGGAAAAATATTGAAAACCGTTTACATACGACACAAAATAATTACTGTTTTGCGATTCGGAAATAGTTCAAGACTTCATTCGGGAGTTGAAGTATTTACATAGGTAAGTTTGTACAAAACCTCGATGTGCAACTCCGACTCACACTGGTTGAAGACATATTGAAATTTTATTACTAAAGGCATGACTTCTTTGAGTCACACTCACAAGATTAAGACAAATGGGCACGCGACAGTCGCAGCTGTAAATCCCTTCTCTCCATTTCGTCACTTTCCGCCTGATACAGGTCTTCACCGATCACTCCAGCGCCCTGGTGCAGATCACCCAGAGGACACGGTACGTTTTTGACACGCTTGGGCCATGCGGCAACCTTTCGATCCGGGCCCTGGTTCAGGCTTGCTTAAAAATGTATGCAGTAATGAAACATTGTACAAAGGTGGACTTAATGCCGTAGGCATTTTCTACTAGTGAAATGTTTTTTTTTGTTTGTATCTCCAACAAAGGACATACAGTTACAGCAGAGATCACAACTACACATGGGGTCGTGTGCTGCTTCAGTAACAGGACGTGAAAATGGGACTATTTGTGCATTTCTTTTAAAAGTTTTAAAATTTAAAACTTGAAATACCTACGTGGGTTATCATGACATGAAAATATTTCATTCGACTTTGAATCGTAAATGGAAGTCATAAAGTTAAAAAGTATTAATTTAAAACCTTTTCAACTCATTCATTAGATCATCGACAGTTTGTCATACCTAATTCTTGAAACTACTGACGGTAAAAAATTAAAAATCATACGATCGTTTCTTCGAACTTAGCTGCTGGTGAAGCTAGTGATTTTTTAGCGGTATGTATTATTGTATTACTAATAAATATTTTATTTTTTTATTTGGTAAAAAACTTGGCTATCGCTTTTTTTTTTGGAATTCTTTCAATTACCTTATTTATTTATTTAAACTTCATGCAACATAAAGTACAAAGGCGGACTTAATGCCTTAGGCATTCTCTACCAGTCAACCTAGGTTGGTGAAGAGACAATATGGTAGGTGCATAAAAATGAAATTTAACACGAAAAACAAGATAAAAAAAAAGTATACATATAATTAAAATGCACATACATATATATTCCACCTTCCACCTAGGAACGCGCGCGCCAAGCGCGCGTGGAACACAACGCTACGTTGACCCGAGCCTGGTCCTTGTTGGACAGCAAGGTATTCTCATTGTTCGCAGTCCGCCTACCCTGACGCTCGAGGCGTCTCCGGCGGGAGTCGGAACGTGAGGATTGTCTCCGGCGGGAATCGGGACGTTAGGATTGTCTCTGCCTCACTCTCCCCGCCATCGCACCATTCCTGTGCGTCTCGCATCCACCGCATTCCCGCGACTCTCACCAGGTCGGTCCACCTTGTGGGAGGGCTTCCAACGCTGCGTTTTCCGGTGCGCGGTAGCCATTCTAAAACCTTTCGGCCCCATCCACCATCCGTTCTACGAGCAATGTACTCTGCCCACTGCCACTTAAGTTTGGCAATTCTTCGGGCTATGTCGGCGACCTTGGTTCTCCTGCGGATATCTTCATTCCTGATGCAATCACGCAAGTAAACTCCGATCATAGCCCCTTCCATTGCCCTTTGGCGTTTTTATATTTTTATTTTAACACTAGCTGCCAGCTTCTCCCACATACAAGTACCAAATATATACACATTTTTATATAGCCTATATATTTGGCAAAAGTAAAGTAAGTAGTAGTAGTAAGTTTGGTTTGTATAAAGTAATATTCTACTGGTAAAAGAATTTTTAAAATCGGTTCAGTAGTTTTTAAGGTTATTCAATACAAACAAAAATACCATAGAAATATAAAAAACAGACAACCATAAACAGATAACCCCTTTCTTATATATCCATGAAAAATACAAATCTGTACTAATACATATAGACATAGGTATACATTTAAATATGTACCTAATTTACATATTACAATATATTCATGTGTTTTTTTATAAAGTGCCTAATAAGTTAACAGAGTAGACACTAGACCTGCTGGTCGTTATCATTCCGTAAGTTCCGTAAAATCTTTCCTTTATTTTCTAAGACTTTAAATGTCAGACCCATTGCTTTGTTTTTCCCGTAATCTTTACAAGACTGTTTGCATAAACAATTTTAAATTATTTTTCCGGCTACCGAATTTTTATTTCCCTTTTATTTACTGCGTTTACTTGGGAAAAGGTGTTATCCCTCAAGGTGTAATAGAAAAACCGGCCAAGTGCAAGTCGGACTCGCGCACAAAGAGTTCCGTACCGACCGTTACAAAAAATAGTAAAAAATTGGGTTTGCTGTATGGGAGCCGCACTTAAATATTTATTTTGTTCAGTTTTTAGTATTTTTAGGGTTTCCGTACCTGAGAAGGAAAAACGGAACCCTTATAGGATCACTTTGTTGTTTGTCTGTCCGTCTGTCTGTCTGTTTATCTGTCAAGACCTTTTATGTCGGGAACGTGTGGAGGTATCGAGTTAAAATTAAAACCATATACTAAGTCTGCAGTCTCTTGAAGCTGTGAAAAAATAAAATTTCTGAGTTAACGAAATAAAAAGATACGGCCGTTTATGTCGCAAAAAACGTATATTTTGACACACTCAACGGAATCAAAATTCATAGGGTTTCCCGTTGAGCTAGAATCCTGAAATTTGGCATGAAGCAAGATCTCATAGCACAAGTATAGGCAAAAATCTGAAAACTGTAAATTTGTGTCACAATGTGTTTTGTATGTCACAAAAAAAAGTTTTTTGCATTTCTGAAATGAAATGAACTTTTTTCATAGGTAAACTTGTAAGGAACCCACAGAGCGCGAGTTCGACTCGGACTTGCCGGGTTTTTGTTATAGCGGCAACAGAACTACATCATCTGTGAAAATTTCAACTTTCTAGCTATGGCGATTCATAAATACTTATACCCTGGTGACAAGCAGACGGACAGCGAATTGATAGCAATAGGGTCCTGTTTTTACCTTTGGTATAAGGAATCCTATAAACGTAATTAACAAGATTATTTTTTGCTAGATTATTATTATTCCTGAATTCCGTAAAACTGAACGACCGACGTGGTAGCATTGCTGTAAAAAAAAAACTTTACGTTTTCATAAAACAGAGAGCAACATAAATAATAAATGACTGTCTGGCACGCCTCTAGTCCATTTCAATAGAGTAACTAGCTGACTCCTGAACAATATAGTTCCATACATTTAATTGCCACACAATTCAAATCCGAGTTGATTCGAGTCAATATTGAAAATGTTCTATCTGAAAAACTGAGTAATAGATATTATGTAGGGAAATATATTGAGTGCATTATAGATGAGAGCTATCTGATGTTTTGCATTTAAAACACAATCATATTAGGTCTTTAATAATTTCCTGATTAAATATAAATCTTGCTGTGAAAGTTTTTTTTTGAACTATCTTTGAGTTCTTATTCACACTTACCTCTTTTTAAACCACTTTTTTTTAATTGATATAAACTAGTGCTTGACTGCGATCCCACCTGATGGTAAGTAGTGATGCAATCATTGATGGTGAAATTCACTAGGTTATTAAGAATCTATTCACTCTAGCCTTGAATATACTTAAATTATAATCGGACGGATAGACCGCAGCAGGCAAATTGTTCCAGTCCTTCGATGTACGCGGTATAAACGACGAGGCGAAACGCTTAGTCCGGACCGTAGAGGTTTCAACAACGTAAGGGTGGATACTCGCCGTACGTCGGGTTTTCTGATGGTAGAAATGAAATGGCGGAATTAAGTCATCCTCTTTGTATGTTGACTGTACTCAATTTTTTATAAAATTTTCCTAAATTATCGCATCTACTCAAATGACACTTAAATAAACTTCAATCCTCCGGCATCATACAAGAACTCAACAAAACAATAAATCGGTACTACACGTACTTACTTAGGGTACGTAATAAGTAATAACTTTAATACACATAGCTTCCTTACGGGCTCGCAGTAGGCTTTGTCTGTACCCTGGTCTTATTAACGTGCATAAATATCTGTTCCCTGCCACCTCGCCCCCAATTTAGCGCCAGTACGCGCCGTTCCTAACAAATCAACCTGCTCTAAGTAATTCATTCAGCATTTATTCTTTTTTTTTTTTTGTACCTGGCTACGTCTATGGAACAGGGTACGAGCATTTTTTATGGATGTTGAATTGCGATCACGAGTTTATTAACAAATATAGATTTTAAAAACAATATTTGTCACGTTCGTTAATCATTTACAAAATTTGTTTCAGGAACCAATATAAAAAAAATATCTGTTATAAATGGTCCGTAAAATTTTATTACCAAAAAACATAACAATTATTGTTGCTAAACTATAATTTTACGACCCATTCATTCAGTGAGCCAAAACTAGCTTCGACATTATAATCCGTGGGGATGCATGCATATTTTATTTGTTTGAAACATCAGGTCGAGAGTAAAACAAAGTTTGAATAGTATTTTACTAGATTTTATTATCTGAAACGGGTAATTTCCCTGTACAAACACTCGCCTCTGTTCATTCGAGGGCCCCAGCGCGCGCTAAATTTGAATTCATGTTACGAACAGGCTACATAAACCAATTACCGAGCAGAGCCAATGGCGGGTGGCGGCACGCGGAGAATCGATAATTCACAATATGCCCGCTAGAGGGCAACGTCGGCGGCGCGCCTTGCGCGCCCACTCCACTCCTCCACGTTGCGCATCCGAACGAATAACCTTGCAGTGACGTGGAGACGAAGCCAAATTTTATTTCAGATTTTATTTTATAATAGTTTTATGTTTTCAGTATTATGAAATATTGAAAAGATTTCTACGACTAACTCTAATTTTAACGCAATATTTTTTAAATAAATATCTACATAAACATTGATTTATTTGTTAGAAACTGAACTTAAAAATAATCAAAATACGCTGCCATCGATTATAATATTTTGAGTGCATCAAAAAGTATTAATTTACGTTCTATTCCAAAGAGGTCAATTCATTCCGCACAAAATCAACAAACCTTGAACGCCGATGCAAAGTCACGTCAGGCCGACGCTCGTAGTCAGCTGCTGCTTAGCTTGCCGTTTCGTGTCGCGCTTCTTGTCCGCTTTCAATGTTTTCCGTTTTATTTTGTTATTTCTGTGATGCAAACCGATTTTTTAACTAATATTTATATTATTACGTTATTGTGAATGAAACTGTGCAATAATACAGTGGTATCAGCCCCCGGACAACGAAAAGGAAGAGGTAAACGCCTTAATATTTTTGTTTGTCGCGAACATAACCTCTCTGACATCACGTACGATGCTCAATTTCAGTCGTTTAGCTTTTTATGTGAATTGTAGAGCTGGATAAGAGTCCTTATAAAAGAATCGGATGTCGATATAAAGTATCCATTCAATGTAATCGTTCAACTTTATGTTTATGTTCCGTATTGACGATTTCGATATGATTCCAGCAGTTCATTAGCGAACAAAATTTTTGTTTTCAATAATGCTTTTAAGGAGTGATTTTGGTTGTAATGTTGGACTAAGGATATGAATAACGTAAAATTCTGCATTTTATATGTATATTGCATAAATCCGGTTAAATGTTGACTCTGTAGTGAATCACCATGACAATGCTTGCTTGATAAAACAATGCCTTCGAGTTCCCACAGGGGGCGTTGCTTAGTGGAAATTGAAAACGAAATAAAATATCAGAACAGTCTTCAGTGTTTCCCTTTGCACATAAATGATAACAATTACTAAATTCGTTTCATAGAGGCACCTACTTTCTTCTGTATTACATGTTGTATTTAAGATGTATATTTTCTTTGTTACGAACTGCTTTTTGTATATAACTTGTTTGATCGCATAACTGTGTACATTCACGCGCTTTGCAACATAAATAAATGGTTTTAATCTATGTAAATTTTAGCTTTAATATCTACCGTATGTCAACGATAGAATGGAGCTAGCAAGTCAAGGTAGACAGTCCCAGCAGGCTCCCAGTAAGTACTAATTAAAAATGTTCAAAATTTAAAAGAATAATTTCGTTTCTAAATTCAACCGTAAACAAAGAAATCAAAAATACCTACCTACCGTGCCGTATCTGTATGCTAACCTTTTTCATCCGACTCACGCGCAAGATTATTAATAACAATCCTCTTGATGCATTTCTTCTCGATTTAAAATAATTTGTTTCCTAACCTGATAATAATAATATAATGATATGTAAAGAATAATCATTAAAAATATATATATCAAATATAAATAAACATATAAACAAATGAAACGGTTATTTTGAATTTCAACTTTTCTTGTTAGGTTTTTCCCGCGATTTCTCCCGATTCCCATACGTTGTCCTGAACGATTTTTAACTCTGGAACCATTTTCCCGTATTCGAATATTAAGCTTTTGGCACTCAGCTATTAGCCTTCTATTGTTAAAATAATTTTCGTAATTGTATCAGAATGTCCAAACAAATAATTCTACGTTTTTTTAAACTGCGGTACACTAGGAATTGTTCCTATATCGAGGGAGCTTTTACATACATGGCAACTCATTGAATACACAAGGCACCCAGACCCGGAAAAGCTATCTGTTGGCCATACAAATATTAGTTCCGTACAGTAATCGAACCCACGACACGCAGTGCAGCAGCCTATTATTTAACCACTGCGCTAATGAAAGATGATAAAATCATTTATTGCTTAGTACCTACCTGCTTCTATTTTTTTTTTATTCTTAATAGGTTCGCGCTTGACCGCTATCTTACCTGATGGAAAGCTTCTACGTTGCCCAACTAACAAATGCGGTCAAGTCAGTCAAAAGACTTTAATCGACTGTCTGTTGTTGAATGGTCACCGAATGGGTTTCGGAAATTAAGTTTTTTTTTTACAACTCTCACACAACGCCATCTATTCCCGAACTAAGCAGAGCTTCTGGTATGATTACGAGACAACTGATAGACATACTTATATATTTCTAAATACATACATATTATAGATAAATTACACCTAGACACAGAACAAATGATCACTTGTTCCAACACGTAACATGGTGTGCACAGGCTCTAAATGAAACAAAAAAAAGTTCTTAACAAAAAATATGTTTCCTTAAAAATGAAAGATTCTGAGTGAGAAGCAGCTCTAAAGTGAGAGCATGACTCAGAGCACACTAGGGTTCCGTCTTTAATACCCATTTTTCTTTTAAAGTGGGAAACCATCAAATAGCATGTCCAGTTATGGATGGAGCGAAGGGATTGTCAGAACTTACGAACTAAAACCCACCTGTATTCCTTCAGTTACACTGTTTGTTCCGAGGCCTCGGTAACTCTTCCGGACGATCCTGCATGCTATACTAGACCCATCGATTCTAAATTATAAGACAAAATATTTTTTCATCACCGAAAAACTTTTTAACTTGCGAATAGTCCGCTAATTTAGCAGTTTCATATTAAGAGGTCCCTTCCCGAACCGTCTATCGTCACCGTGAGCATGGTTTCAAAGCTTGTTGTTTCATCCAACGCAATGTTTGATAAAGAGGCAACGCGAAAAAAGAAATAACACCTGAACGCACTGTTGGCATTCGGTAATTTTATCACTCACTCGAATATTCCACAAAAAATTCCAGGAAATACGTGATTTTTTTAAAAAACCTTACAAGTTTTTGCAGAAAAATTTCATCTTTCAGAATGTCGATTAAATGTGCAAGGTTTTTAGATATATTTTCTTTACTTTTTAAATTGTGAGTAGATTATGAAGGGCCAAAGTTTAAGCAAAATAGCTGGTTTTCAGAGGTCTTTACTGGATTAGTTTTACACAATTTTTATTTTTATTTCAATAGAAGCCTAGATAATATCCACAAGATATCTGTGTTTTCAAAATATCTAGAGAAAGATGTGTATTAACGTCATAATCGTGTAAGAACGTTGTATGGAAATGTATTTGTTTCGGGTTGAGAGCTTTTAGACCCCTCGCCCACGGTGACTTTTTATAGCGAAGCTACCGCGTGTTTCGTAAGCGCGCTACAGCATCGCTATCAACGCGCGTTAGCCGCATTTGCAACGCGCTACAGAAACAATACCAACGCGCTACAGCATCGCGACTGTATCGATGCAAACGCGTGACCAATTCGGACGACATCGGGGAGAGAACGGAGGAAGGGTGGCGCTTGAGTGAAACATTCTACATACATACAAAAACTTCATTTTTGTGCCGTTACTGAATCACGGTTGCATCGCGACAGAAGCGCGACAGTATCACGTTTGCATCGCTACTGAAAATCGTAATGTGGACGAGGACAAACAGGTACCGACCGCTTCGCGACTGTATCGATGCGAACGCGCGACAGCATCGCTACAAAAAGTCGCTGTGGGCGAGGGCCCTTAATCAGACATACGAGTACTTGTACTCTTTGCTATAAAATGCGTGCACAGCCACTCTAAGAAACTTATCTAATTTATGCAAAACAATTAAAATTGTTTTCATTGTTAACCAATTTAAAGCTTCGTCATTCAAACGACTGCTTTTAAAATCTTTTCGAACAACACATGCCTTTTAACCGTACCCGTAAAAATAAGTAGTCTTTATTTTAATAGTAACTACTATTAATGGCTACTTAATAGCCCTTTTCAGGAGACGCCCAAAAATATTAGCGCTCATCAGAACTTAATAATTTTGACAGGACAAATTCCATTATACTCTATTCATCTGGGCTTGAGACAAAATGTAAACAAAGAAAACAATGTAGGTACCTTCGGCCAAGTTTTTTTGACCTGTTTGAATACGTTAATAACAGTCTCCTTTTCTGTTGATTGCATTGGCGTTTCCTTTGCATGCTTTTTCTTCGGCGAATAACGGCAATTCAATGAAAATATCTGAAAGCGGCACTCTTGTATTACATTTTTCACTATCTATCAACAAGTTGATCGATAGTGAAAAAGTTTGCGGATTATAACCCGCCCGATGACAAAACGTCACATTTAAATGTAAAACGTTTGCAGTATCAGTGGTCTTTAATTTAGTAGTATTATATATGGTTTACCTTTTGTCTCACGGCTCCCTGAAAAGGGTAGGTACATTAGTCTATTTATGACGACAGGTCACTATAAAAATAAATATAGAAACTTGGCAGTCATTCAATATTATATTTGGAAATAAAATTGAATGTAGAGTTTATAAAATCTTTTTATTATTGCTAGAAAACAGCGTAAACAAAATTAGATTTGACTTTTTTCGCAATCATCCGCTGTTAAACATTACACAATACATATCTGGTATCTTTTTGTTGCTCCATCTCTTTTCTGTAAATACATAATATGGATATTAGTTTATTTCAATTCTCAGCATTTTGCCTTCGTTTCAGTAATGTGTGGCGTTATATACGATAACGCTTCTTTTTGAAAAATATGTTATTCTAGTCTCTCGTTTCGGTACCACCCAATAGAGAAGACTGTCGCCACCCTGCGCTGCTACAATCGCAGTGGTAGGTCCACTCTTTGAGGACAGGCTGGAGAAGCGGCACGGCTTCCTCACCTTCCTCCTGACGCAGGTCTTCATCGAACATGGTAAGTTCGAAATGTTCCTGTTTCGGATTCAGACGGAAAAAATACTCGGTGGAGCATACAGTGCAGGTGTGTCCTGCTTGAGCGGAGCTTTGCAGTCCTGGGTGAGGCGATCGGCGGCGGCGACCTTTCGAGTCCGCCCCTGGTTCATGCCACGGTTCCGGACCGTGGCCTGAACCAGGGCCAGAATAGGGCAAGAGGGAATGCGACTCGGGTTCGGTCCTTACTGGTCGGACGGGCATCGAGACCCATCGCTCGCCGTTTGCACGCCCGCGACTACGCTAGCCGTTAATCGCCTTGCGACTCCCGAAGCCCAATGGAAAAGTAAACCTTAGAATTGGCTTCGTTTATGTCCTTAACTTTTAAAATATTTGTGTTGTTGTGTAGTGATAAGTGTATCATGTGACACTTTCATCTTCCATCATAAACTGCTCTATGGATCACAAGCACATTCTAATATAAGTCTGAAAATAATAATTAACCCTTCGAAAGTAACTCGTTTCAGCGTAATCAATCCTCAATAAATTAACGATACTTTGAAATATTCCGTTCGAATAAATCTTGATCCCTATAACACGGTAGCTAATGACGACGTAGGTATTCGAAAATGCTGTTAAATACAGATGAGTAGCTGAATAACGTTTGCTAATGTCGACTTTAGTCGAAAATGTCCGTCTCGTCGGCCATATTCCGTTTAATGTCGCAATATTGTGAGCGTCGGCGGGCGGCCGCGGCCGGTCGCATGCATTTACATACATTAATGCGGACGCTGCACATGCATGCACCTCGCTCTGAATGTGTGTGCGCTGCGAATTAACTGTAATTGAGCCATTCGGACAGCGGCGAGCCGCGCTCTACTGCCTCTGTAGTTTGGCCGCTCAGCCACCACTTTACGTGTGTCGTTGTATCTATTACAAACAATACCAACATTATCTACTTCTGCAAACTTGCCCGTTGCACAGATTTTTTCATTCCCGAAGGGCTTGTTAGTGTTACTGACTGTTACATGAATTTTAAGTAACATTATCTTCACGTTTATCTATATCTATCTCGTTAGAAACAGCATTACTACCTCCACATTATTACAAATTCATAAGAATTCGCTGTTATCGCAATGGAAACCCACCGATCTAGCGCTTAGGATATTCATCTTCACCCCTTTCTGGAGCAACAAACAGGGGCGTCGGAATTTTGTTATTAGCGTTACTGAGGGGGTAGGTGCCTCTACCGTCGCGCACCTGACTGATTGATAGCACTTCTTTCCACCTCGGGTCGAGCTTGTAATCGAGCCATTAATAAACTTTACTGCCTCCAAGTTTATCCTGCGGACTCGTTATTTGCTTAATGGGCTAGCAAACGGCTCAGGCATGAGACACCTGTGCTGGGTCACTCATTGTGAACACTAATTGACATATTGATGAAGATGTTCCTAAGAGGTGGAGTTCACATAACAGATTTTAACCCCCACACGCCTACCTTTGTTTGAGGACGAGGTTACTTGGTACTTTCATATCTTATTTTTCTACGACGTAAAATAAGACTGATGAACAAAATGATGGATCGATCCTAACTCCTGGCTTAGTTATTATGGAACCTATTAATTGTCTTGATTAAAGGCTGTTAAGTTACAATAAAGATCCCAGAAATCAAAACTTGAATTCATCAGTATTAACGTAAACAAATAGAGGCGGGAATAATTTTATTTGGTTTCCAAATTATCTCGCAGTGGGTCGAGCTAATGTCAGTCGACGCTTGACAAAGCGACTGTTGGCACGGAGAGGCTTTGCTCGCAGCTATGTAAACAAAGAGGACAAAAAGGTTGAAGCAAAAAGTAATAAAAGTTTTATTTATTTTCCAGTTTATTCTCTAAACTGCAAAATTACAACTTCAATAAGAGTAAACTAGTTCTTGTTTGTTTTAAAATTTACTGGATTACCAACTTGACACTTCTACGATCGTTTCTCTCTTCTAAGTAGTTTCTTGTATTTTTTTAACGATTATTGAACTTGTACTTATTTTAGAATATTGTGGTCAACAATAACGCAGACGTCAATTTGTGAAAATTATCAACCACAACTTGTTCATTGGAGTTAGAGTGTTTATTGTCAACCGCTGGGTATCAGGAGTTTGACAGTCGGTACTTGAAGGCAAGAGGCTTAACTTGACAGAATGTAAACGATGAGGAGACAGGGGAGGTGCGGTGTCGTCGTAAAAAAGGGCAAAGCAATAATTGCGGTGGAGTGCGGGCCCCGCTCGGCGCGGCAGCGGCGCACGAGCTCGGCTCGGCCTCTTCCTTCCGCCCGCCGTGATTGAAAGTTGACATTGAACGGCGCGGGGTGGCACCAGGTACGGCCCTCGCTATTTTTGACCCCGCGACCTATCGCGCCGGCGATCGGCCTCGGCAGAAACTTGCCGTTTTAATCGCGTGAATATGCCGCACCGTTTGCAAATGCGCACAATACTAAACTTTCGTGTACTGCCGCAAATAGGAGTCGCTGTTTGTATTTCTCCGGTGAAAATTTGCAAGAAAAGCGCCAATTTACAGTTGTAAAATTCTTGAGGAACATACCTGAATTTGGAAACCAGTTCAAAGACTAAATCAGCAGTACCGTCACGATCACTTCGTTATCTCTTTTCATTGGAGACACATCTACGCGTAGAACAGAAGAACATATTGTTACAGGATTAAATGGTTCCTGGATTGTTTGGGCTGCGAGATGTTCGGAAGATTTTCCGTGACCCTGGAACGGAACAAAGGCGGGTTTAAGTCAATAAAAGTCGGACACTCACTCGCGCTCCACCCAGAACGCGAAATGTCATTCGATGATTTCCCACTGAATAAAAAAAAAACAGGATAACAAATATTTTGATTGAATCAGTCTGTTTAATTCGGTTCCAAATGATCTGAATGAAGACGCTGTTGACACCGCCACCGCGGCAGAGTGCCACTCGAATTGGGTCAACGCCTACCGACAAAAGGTGCGCCGTCAGATAAGCGACATTTCCCGGCGTCCAGCTGCCGCTCGGCCCTCCTAAAACAAAGAACAATGAAATATATCTCATTTATTTACGTTCACCACGTTTCTTTTTTTCTGTACGCAACCAATGTATAGATAATCATTAAGCGTCGTTTACTCGGCGCCCTTTAATGTGTTTGCATGCTCGACAATTTGATACCACGCCTGTTTGCATTGTTGCCATTTTGCCTTCCCGATTAGGGTCGCATTCGAGCTCCATATTTATTAGAGCGTAGGACTCGCGACACGACTTTCATTTTAAACGAATACATGTCTAATATAGCTGTAATATTGTGCTTTCGTTTTATGAAGATAAGGAGTTAAATTATAAAAAAGTTAATGCCAATGAGTATATTCCATTGAATTTTCTCATTTGTTTTCACGAGATTCGGGCAGATTTTTACAGCTGTTTGACAGGTTGGAGCGCAAACATGGCGTAACTGGATAGTGGCGGTAGCTACGTATAGAAAGCTCTGTGGCGGAAGGACGTGTCACTCACGGCGCGCTGACGTCTGCCTGCTTTCAGTGGAGCGCCAGCGAGCTTCCGACCTGCCCTCCGACACTGACACTATTCAACGTCACATATAGTCCACAATTGCACTGCCGTGTACAATCCAAATGGACTAACATTGAGAGATAATGTATGTAAAGCTCCTAAAATTCTCGCTTACATACAAAACACACTAATTACTGCAAAATCAGAAGAAAATTAACACAATTAGCAGGCACCTGTTAAATTAAAAGTAAAACAAATAATTATACGGGAGGCAACGCGCGCGTAAAAGCCTGAACCGCGTACAAATTACAATAAATTGTGAAATGAGAACAATGGTACTGTCTCTGAAGG
This sequence comes from Mythimna vitellina, assembly GCA_949316375.1. Classification (NCBI taxonomy): domain Eukaryota; kingdom Metazoa; phylum Arthropoda; class Insecta; order Lepidoptera; family Noctuidae; genus Mythimna; species Mythimna vitellina. Next base: position 10,718,802 of record OX438691.1, on the reverse strand, counting down.
GACTCGGGTCCCAGTAATCATTACGTAAAATGTTGTGACATGGGATAAACAGACAGACGCTCATTCCGAGGACGCCGTTTGAGGTAGAGTCCGCAAGTACAAAATCCCATTCGAAATCAAATTATATCAACCCTTCTTAAGCATAGCTGTTAGAAAATGTTTACTAAAATTATAATTAATTATTACAGGGTGAGCTTTAGCTTTGAGCTTTATGTTTTCTCGCAAATATTTAAGTTATCCTTTAGATACTTATGTTAATATGAAGATAAAATTCAAGAAGCACGCAACAAATTGTAAGTTAAATAGATTCTCTCAACATAATAGAAAAAATATGAAGTCCTGGTATGATATTATGCGCTAGCGTGGCATACAAAAATGAAAAACCGCGAGATATGGCGGAGCAAATACTTGTCCCTGATACGACCCACGGGCCCACGTGCTTCCGTGGGCTTGTGGCTCGTATCGTACATAAATTAGGCGAATTAACACATAAAACAACATTTTATATTTGACTAGCGGTAGCGGCCCACCTCAGCTCCGCATGCCTGTTGGTATCTTTGAAATACTCGGCTATAGTCTACTATAATACATATCTAAACTTTCTTCATAAATCAATCATTCATTTATTTTGTAAAACATATATGATAAATGATATTTATTTTGTTAATAGGTTTAAAAAAAAAAATCACACGTCAATTATTTTTTTTGTCGTTTTAAACTAGATAAGGCCGGTTTTTCCTAGCTGACTACCCTGAGAAGAAACACCGAAACAAACTCAGGGGTCAAAGTCCATACAGTTAATATGTTATGGTCAAATCACATGAGAACCATGCAGATTTGTCTGAGATGGTCTTTTGAAGAAAAAGCCAAACATGGATAGTTTTGCCATAAAATGTCTTTATAAATTAAGGAAAGAAAAACAAGAAAATAAAATAAATTATAAATAATCAAGTCCATCAGAATAGAAAATATCAATTTAAAAAATACCAATGTTATATTTCAATTGTTCATGGTAGAGCCAAGATACCCATCCCTGCAAGCAGCGAGCAATGGGTGGCTCGCCGTCCAACCGTCCGGTAACCGTTCGGACCGAGCCTAAGTCGTCGACGGTGCGTACTGTTCCCCGCGCGCCTCAAGGAGATGTCAGCAACTGTAGGGCCCAGCAGGGTCGAAGCCTTCTGGTAGGCCAAGGGTTTGATTCTGAAGGGAAGACTCGGCCCTGGTACGAAAAGCAACGAAGGAACAGGAGAGGGTTTTGAGTCAGTAAGACATTACCTCCCGCCCAAGAGCGGAGGATGTCATAAGATGATTTTCCCACCAAAAAAAACTATCCCTGCAAAAAAGTAAATTTCGTCATTCAAAATCTCATTTAAATATGCAAGGTTTCTATAGATATATTTTTAATTTATGAGCACATTATGAAGGGCCAAAGTTCACGCAAAATTGCAAATTTTCAGAGGTCTTTACTGGATTAATTTTACACAAATTCATGTTTTGATTTCAACAGAAACCAAGATTTAAATATCGACAAGATATCTGTATTTCCAAAATAGAGAAAGATATGTAAGAACGCCATCATCACGTAAGAGTGGTTGTATGGAAATGAATCTCGAATTGGCTGCTCTTAAAAAGGATTACTGCGCAAGCAATTGTTCGAAGTTCGGACCGGTCAAGATATTTTGGCCATACTGTACAATGTCATGCCTTAGGTATAAGAAAAACAGTTCTTTGTGTAGTCGGGTCTAAATAAGATGTTTTACAATGTAGTTGAGTACAAGTTTCAACATTTTTACTGTTATTAACTTTGATACTTAAATTTTATTAAGATGTCTTGGCATAAATATTTTTATAACATGGTTGTTGACTTTCTGTTTAAATATTTTCAACGCAGCAAAACAACCATGCTTTATTACAGATTTTTACAATATCAATTTTCAGAAGCCCTAAAATAGCTATATTTACTTTAGTAGATCAATGTTGTTTATAGTTACTGGTTCGTACATAAATAAAATCCGATGGAATGAAAAACACATGTTTTTAAAACAGCTAGTTCTAGTAAGTTCACACGTGATTTGTATACGAGTACCTTCCGTATCTACGAGTAAATAAACTTCTCAAGCAAAATTCTTAAAAGCGGTTATTTTTAATTTTGGCTAACTTATTTATATATTAGAAACAAACATTTCCCCACACTAGGAATAACTCCTGTACCGTGGGTATGTTCACAGACCCGGAACACCTATCTATAGGCCATACAAAACATTTGTTCCGTGCGGGAATCGAACCCGCGACGTGTAGCGCAGTAGCCAATGGCTCAACCACTGCTCCAACCGTACCTTCAATCGTATTTCATCATCCCATATCAAAATGTACGAAACAGTTAACAAACAAAAAAAAAGGGATAAACGTCAGTGACAATACTCGAGTTTATATTTGGACTTGGGACTGACAGATTTAATACCGGGCCTAAATAGCAACATATTGTAGTTTAAGTGACCCGTACTATCACTGTGAGCTGGATTGACGTGCAGAATGAATATTGAACGTATTATTTGTTACTATACCCTATTCATCTGGGCTTGTGACAAAATGTAAACATAGAAAACAATGTAGGTAGCTTCGGCCAAGTTTCTTCAACGTGTTTGAATACATTAATAAGTTTCCTTTTCTGTTGATTGTATTGGCGTTTTCTTTGCACGATTTTTCTTGGACGAATAAAAAGTGCAAGCGTTGCTTGGATTTCGTTCTTCTTCGACCCCTGAAACCATATTTTGAAGGTAGTTTTGAAAAACTAGTAGTCACAGTCTCCTCCATACAATTTTTAAAAGCCTACATTGTTATATTGGGGGTAATTTTAACAACAAAAAATGACCACCTCTATTGATTGGCACATGGAATGAGATTTTGCATACAAACAAAATTCCCCCTTTCCACCCTCATAAAGGTTGAATTTCCAAAAACCCCTTCTTAATGTTTGCCTTAGTCATGAAAAGAAGCTTTGTACAAAATTTCATGTAGTTAATTTCTCCTTTCATCAAATATATATATATATATTATAGATCTATCTGTCTTCTATAGATATAAAATGCTTTGTCCTGAATGACTGACGGATCAACGCATAGCTTAAACCGCTGATCGTAAAGACCTGAAACTTGGAGGATATATTCTTTGTGTGACGTAGGCATCCGATAGGAAAGGATTTTTCGAAATTCTACCCATAAGGGGGTGAAAAAGGGGGGCAAAGTTTGTATGGGACAACGTAATTCCTTACAGCATAATAGCATAATCAGCCTTTTAATGTTCCCACTGCTGGGACTCAGGCCTCCTCTCTAGGAGAGGGAATGGGCCGTAATCCACCACGCGGGCCCAGTGCGGGTTGGTTGGCGTGATTCCTTGGTCCAATCTATTTCAAATTTTGCATGAACCTTCTTTAACAGAATTAACGGAAGACTAGTTACGTATTTTATTGACATTCATCCCCTAACGGGAATAAAAAGGGGTAAAAAGTTATTTTGGGTTTGATTGCTTCGAAGTTGATATCAATACTCCTTAGTACTTTTGATTTAAATCATATTTTATTTTGACACATGTTTGAAAACTCAATCTGATTTTATTCAAAAAAGTTTGAACTCACATAAAAACTTGGTGCAATGCAAATACTCTTAAAAAAGTAGAATGTCTCGAAAGTTCGATAGTAAGGACTAGATGGATGGGTTTTTATAACCATTTTGGATATTATAAAATAAACGAATCATTCATAATAAAAAAAAATGAACTTAGAACATTGTTTATATCTATATATATATAAATTAACCCCTATTTCTCCTGGTCACACTAAAACTTAACGGCTGGACCAATTTTAATAATTCTTTTTTGTTTTGGCACCAGCATACAGGGAAGGTTGTAGAATAGGTAGGTAGGGTAGGTAGCTATGTCGCGTATGGGAGTTAGGTAGCCAAGGGTAGGTCGGGTACTTTAGAGTTGGGTGGAATAGGTTAGAGTAGAGTAGAATAGGGAATAGGTTAGAGTAGAGTAAAATAGGGGAGTAGGTTAGAGTGGGGTAGAGTAAAATAGAGTAGTCAGTTGATGGGAGCGAAGCCGCGGGCATAAGCTAGTATATCTATAAAATTCTCATGTCACAGTGTTTGTAACAAAACTCCTCTAGAGCTAGACCGATTCTTATGAAATTTTGTGTTTATATTCAGTAGGTCAGAGAATAGGACGTAAACTATTTTCTACCCTCCTACCCCTACCCCCCATTTTTTTGACAGAACAACGTTTGCCGACTCACCAAGTATATATATATATATATATTTATGTTTGCTAATGCGTTGACACAGAGCTTGTAAGTGGAAAACTGGTGGCAATATGAGGTAGTTAATCACGTGCGAAGCGGGTCGGCCGACGGAGCTCGGCGTGACGTGCGCCATAATGCGCTCCATCACGCACGCGACACTACACGCTATTGCTGAAATTTATTTGTAACTAAAAGTTTGTTTACAGCATCTACTTAACGCCCCCCTCCTCCTGCCCCCATACTCATCAGATCTGCCCGCCCTCTTTTCTTTATAATACATTGGACCGTGATTTCGTTTCTTCTCTTCAGTCTTTCAAATCCTACCAACCGCTTCTCTTTACATGGTAGAGAAAATGATAAACCAAGCTTTCTTTTAAGCTGATTATATTTTATAACATTCGCCCCTGCCCGCACCGTTAAGGCGAATGCTCCAGGATAACCCAAGAAAATCATTTTTTTTTTTTTATTAAGTCTTTTTTTGCATTTTGCAGGTTACTGTCATATCAGAGTTATAGTCATTAAAATATGATTTGTTACCGTAACTTCTATTTAATTACGGAATTAAAATCATTAACACAACCTTCTCAATTGGTCTAACCCAATTGAATGGCTATTTCATGAAAAAATCGTTTAATAAAAATAAAAAGAGAGGGGTGTTGTATTGATGATTTTAATGACTATAACTCAGTAAAGCCATATTTACGGTATTAATCATATTTTAATGATTATAACTCAGTAAAGCCATATTTGTTACGGTACTAAGTATATTTTAATGATTACTAGCAGTTTGCCAGCAGCTTCGCCCGCGCGACAGTAAGGTGGAGAACCTTACTGCACAAACTTTGGACCCCCGTTTCATCCCCATAGGGAGTGAATTTTGGAAAATCCTCTCTTAGTGCTCGCAAAATTTTGTAAAATTTTACACTCCCTAGTCCCCGTAGTTTCGGCTGTGCGTTGATATGTCAGTCGAGTCAGTTTCTCCTTTTATACATATGTATAGATAAATTAGTAAAACCCATATTTCTTACGGTACTAATCATATTTTAAATGAACATTGAACCTGTCACTGAGCTCTAAAATGCAAAAAGTTAAGTTGAATTTAATTTTGCCGGCTATCCTTTTTTTAGGTGGGAAATCATTAAATGCCTTCTCTCGCTCTAGGGAGGAGCGAGAGGGCGTGTCAGACTTTTACTGACTAAAACCCACTCCTATGTTCTTTATTTGCCTTGCCTTTCAAGACTCCAAGTATTCCTTTGGCGTTTTCCCCTAATGTCTCACAAATCCCGTTCCTGTCTGATCTGTATTGATTTGCATAAGTTAATTAAAACATGTATTCTATATTGACAGGTAAAGCTTTTCACGATAGACAGTCGAGACATTAGTATTCAACTGTAGAACACAGTATTGTAATTATATTGTTGCACAATACTTGTCTTGTTATGCCGATGCACATTTACATAAAACAATAATTGCTAGACGCCGTTATCTATTGGATATTTATATACCTACGTATTATGCTTACGCTTTCCTCATTACATGATCTTGTTGTACTCGTACAATTTCCATTATTACAAGTCCAAGATGTTTCTTTAAACAATTGAGTTGTATTCTATTATTAAAGATTACTCAGGTGTCCTAATGTATTTCATTTAATTTATTTATTACGTTATAATTTTTTTTATTTAATTCTATAATATTACTATGGGTTAATTAATGCCTGAAATAAACGATAAATAAATAAATATGCAGTCTTGAACAATATTCTGAATTCAGTCGCAAAAAAAAAAAGTTGCAGAATTATTCCAGTATCGTGGGTGCGTTCACAAACTCGTACATTCACTTATACAACGTCTCAGATCCTGAACACCTACTTGTATCTGTATGTCATAAAAATAATTTGTTCCGTGCGGGAATCGAGCCATCGACACGCAGCGCAGCAGCCAACCGCTGAACCTGGCGCAGAGGTTGACCTTATCGTCATTTGATAATAGACAAACAATCTCGCGTTTATTCCACCAGGGTCGCACATCCACGGCCAAATACTCCATCTCGTCAGCTCTTCTGTCACCTATGGGGATTGAGGAGCTAAACGAGATGGAATACCCAGTCGCAAACACACGACCCTGGCGAATACCAAATTAATCGTCGGACCAAGCTAACGCTGGCGGTAAAAGGTTAAATATCTATTTACTGATACATCAGTTACTGAACTGATGGCATGGTATAAGTAAGACTAGAAATATGGAGAGATAGATACAGACCTATCTCTCCCTATTTCATAACAGTAAAGTGACAGCAGATAAAAAAATCATACAAGAATAGTAAACCGAGTTGATATTCAATTCCATCCCCTTTGTATGAACTCTGATAAAGTCCCGAACGTAGTAATACTAACTTATTGCCAATGTAACAATGGTTAGAGAATAATCTTTGAATAGCTACATTATATCCGTAACAGTGTACGTAATAACACAGTGGTCGTATTGTGGCGTGATTGAAATTTCATACGACCGACGACAACGGGGTAGTTAGAAAAGTAGTTTAGTATTTTATGAGGTAGCAGTCCTCATTGTTGTCGCAGTAATGTCCGTATGTACCATAAAACTCTCTAATGCTTTAACGATACAATAAATCACTAACTTAGTTCTAACCACGCCGTTACAACTTTGAGATAAGCTATCAAATTAAGATTTGCGTTGTGACTGTTATTTTAGGATTGTAGAAGATATTTATATCTTCGAACAGAATTTCGTAATTAAGGTGAAGAAAGCGCAAGGTTCAAAGGCAGCCCGTGAAATCAAATTTTAGAAAGAAGGAAAAACAGTTTATTCACGCGAATTGACGCAATCTTAAAACTAGCTAACAAACATAATCAATTGATAGGGAAGATATGCGTCACATTCGCGCAAAACGGCCGAACGCTCAGCATAAAGCTGCGGCCAACAACGCTGCGGGTGGGGGTTTACTAAGTTTTTTTGCATTTTGCAGGTCAAAGTCCAGATGTATGTCGATTAAAATATTATTTGGGCAAATTATTATTGGGGGTGAATTATAATCATTAAAATCATCTAAGCAACACTCAGTTCGTATTACCCTATTGAATCACTTTTTCATGAAATAGCCGCTTAATTCCGTAAGTAAATACGTATTACACCCGCCAATCATATTTTACTACCTTTGAGCCCCGTTAAATACTAAATTCTTATAAGTTCCAAACAGTCATCATCATCATAATTTCAGCCGAAAGACATCCACAGTTGGATATAGGCCTCCTCCAAGTATCGCCACAATGAACGGTCCTGTGCGTCTCGCATCCATCGGATTCCCGCAACCCTTACCAGGTCATCGGTCCACCTTGCCTTCCAATGCTACCTCTTCCGGCACGTGGTCGCCATTCCAGAACCTTTCGGACGCAGCGGCCATCCGTTCTGCAAGCAATGTGCCCTGCCCATAACCACATAAGTTTGGCGATTCTTCGTGCTGTCGGTAACCCTGGTTCTCCTGCGGATATCCTCATTCCTGATTCGATCACGCAAGGAAACTCCGAGCATAGTTCTTGTCATTGCCCTTTGGGTGATTTTAAGTCTTCTGATGAGACCCATTGTAAGCAACCACGTTTCGGAGCCATAATTATGTCATCACTGGCAACACGCACTGGTCATAGACTTTCGTCTTGAGACACTGTGGTAACAGAATAATGATATAAAATATAACTCATATCAAAGCAAACAGTATAATAATATAACTCATCTTTATGAAATCAAGAAACGTCACAAAAACTCGATAAATTAATTATTTATTAAGTAGCTTTAATTGAATCTCGAATGTCTCTCATTCTCAGTAAGCAATACCTACTTTAATTTATTCCAACAACATGAGCAATATCACTCCTTTTACGTTTTCTAAAAACTTTTTGTGCGTAGTATATTCGGGCAAATAGTTTTATGTCGACCATTTTGACTTTTATTTTATTTTTCGTTTATTTTCCCTTGCGCGGCCGTAAAACGTACCTACCTGGGCTCGCTCGCGGGGATAACGGAGCGGGCTCACGAAAAATTTATTATTGAGACCTTTTCGCCCGAGCTCCATCGACAGACATTGCGAAGGCGAAAGTTATGAATGACACATGTTTTGAAATATTACCTGCAGTGAACTGCTCCCGAGAAGAAAATTTCATAGGATGAGAAGTTTATTTGTCGTGAAATATGTGGGAGTTTTACGAGAGCGGGCGACTTTTACAATGCTACGGATCAAGCAATTTTCTTACTTTTCGGTCTATATTGCAGAGTAATAAGGCTGAAAGGTACATTCCCGAGAATAAAAGTATGAGGTGCGACAAATTGGATGAGAAAAGTTTGTTATTCAGTCCTTGAGCGCCTATTTGCTTCGTTACCAACAAGGAGTTTTTGAATCAAAGCAAGAAGGAAACATTTTCCTGCAGTTTTATTAAACGAGAAAACTAATCACTTAATATGTAAGTTGGAGAAGAGAACCTAGTGTTTATTTTAATTGCAAATGTTACTCTTTGTGAAGACCGAGAATTCCAAGTAGACAAGAATAGTGAACAAAACTCTACATGTGCTCCAGATTTTCTAAAAGAACATTAATGAAATACAAATTCATTAATAGATCATTTATCGTGCTATAGGATTTAACTGGAGCCAAATTGGCGCACTTGGAACGCCTCAATGGTCTCATAGTCATCCTGACTTCGACATCTGCCTAGCACATGTGCTCTTTAGTCTGGCATCTATTCGCTTGACCTAACATTCACCCATATACACAAGTGCCACGATATTATGCGCAGAGTATTATTACTGTCATTGAAAAACGCATAATCGAAGAATATAAAATAATTTTGCAGTATATGTGCAAACCGCTGTCATATGCGAATGTATGTATACGTAATATATATAGCAACTGTGTCATCGCTCGACTGACGATTCGTTGTCGGACGAAATTAGCGCCAACTCGGCCGTCCGGAGCCTCTGTTTTATTCAGACCCTTGGGAGCTCTGACACAATGAAAAAATTGTTGTATGGTATGCTGACGTTTTATTTTTTCGCCAATTATGCAAATTCACCGGCATCGAGCGCCACCTGGCGTGGACGTGTGCCACCAGCTATTCTCCCGAGGCGTGGCCACCACCGACGCTAGTTTGTTCCTGCTTCGCGAGCTAGAGAAAGTTGTAATTTCACTTTTACTGTGACAGAGCTACATAACTCTTAGTTTGTGTAAAGTAAAGCCTCACAAATATACTGTATTATTTTGATCACGTGTCTAGACAGTTTGTCGAGTTTCAGCTAAGGCAGAGAATAGACATTTACAAAGACAAAGGTCGCTCCATGCTTTTGAAAATTACTTCAATTATTCAGTAATTAGACTATGCTTTACTTAAGATAAAATAAATTCATTAACACGTTTATTAGTCTGTAGGTATTACATTTTGTACTGAAGTTTCAGGTTTACGACCACTCGTCTACCTGAAATTCAGACTTGATGACTGCTTGTATAAAAGAAATTATTTTTAATTCCGCTCTGATGCAAGGTAAATAAATCCTGCTGAAAATAAAAATCACATTGCGAAAACGTTCCTTTTATGTTCTTAAATTGCAATAGTAGCTTTATTGGGCCAGTGATTTTATCCGCACGAACATTGTAATAAGTAATTTGGCCAGGTCGGTCGATATTGTGCAAGTAATGCAATCGTGCTGTATCGAAAGTAGTTATCGAGTGGGCGATCGGTATTTTCCCGTCGCCATCGCGGCCTGAGTCACCGCCGCCCGGCGCACGATTCGCGGAACTCACTGCAACCCTTCGCGGAGGGTGCGTTCGCTAATGACTACTGGACAACGACCGCCCTCCGCAGTGCAACCTGGACGACCGTGCAAATGTACACCCTCGAAACCACAACACTAAACTCCAATTCGATGGACTCTGGTATCGTTCTGCAATTCAGTGCGTGTTTATATGCAGCTTTTCAATCGGCAACATTATTTTGATAAATATGCATGAAGTGGCGAAACCAGCGGCGTGGGTAACATAAAACGCCATCGTGAAAATTTAATGACCTTTCCTGGTAGTCGCATAATGAGTCATATCCGTCGAAGGGTTAATTTTAACGCGATATCGCAACGTAAAATCGTCAATTTCCTATCAAGGGGTCGTTGGGGAAAGCACTCTACCTATTATTTCTTTGCAGCAAAATAAAGTGGGGTAGAGTGTACTAACCGACCGCAAATCTGATGAAAAAATTAATGCAACGCAAAAAAAACGAAAACGTAATCGGCAACTTTGCTAATGATCTTTCTAGGAATTCAGGAACTGATTGTGTCGTACAGGGCACCCCTTTTTATTTTGTTATAACGTTCAAAAAATTAATTGTAGTATTGATTGATTATTCTGAAGATCGTGCTGATCTAGTGGTTAAATTGTTGAGTAACTAAGTAAAACATAAATAACTATAATGGCTGTTAACCATCGAGCTCAATTACAAGTAAAAAGTAAATATTTGTCTGACTCATTGTATCCTTTCATGAAGTTTGTTAAATTAAGCACTGTTTGTGTACTGTGTACGCGTTTGTGTATCTTGATTGCTCCAGTTCCGATTGTGGCTTGCTTTGTGCTTAAGTTGATCGCGTCAGTCTTTACGTCACTTTATTCGAGCAGAGTGCGCTCGTTTGCTCCTGAATCTGAGACTTGTCTTATCTAGATTTACTCGAAACCGTACCTACGTACACAAGTAATGAGATTTTCTAGCTACCGTAACACTAGTCTGTTCAAAGAGCTTTAATAGACATCTGCATTCATCAAGAGTCCTACGTTACCCGTCATACATACATTTGCATGGACGCCCTGAAGTAATTTTAGGTTTAAGATGAAACGTCCTCTCGCTGCACTATGATGGCTTTGTCTTAAGCTTTTAGCACTATTTAAAATCACATTTTAATTTGATATTCAATGCCAAACCCACACAGTATTTTATGTTCTGATATTTAAAACTAAATCTAGTTTTAGACTAGCACATAATGTACCGTTGCACGCCGGTCTATTTTTAATAGGCCGTGGGAGCTAATGATAAATGACAGTGAAACATATATGAATGTCTAAAGCCAATATACTGTAAATTTGAAAGTGTCTGCCGCTCAGCCTGCAGGCCTACCGCGACACATTGGATAAGTGTAGATAACAATCACCATTTTACATTCACTTCGCCAGCCACCTTGACCCACGCAAGGTGATTCAGTGATATTATAACGCCGTATCCGCCAATGACCACTTCGAAAGTACCTAGACGTTATTCAGACAAACACGAATGGTTTGTTCTTGATCGACTCTTGCGTTTTTACGATCATACCAAGGAGTCCAATTTTATTGTATTCAAATTAAGTTATTCTTTAAAGCTTTTCGATTTCACGGTTGTTATGTGTAATTTTGTATTGTAAATGAAATATAATTTAATATTAAATAACGGCATCACCGGAGACGGATTAATAAAACTGCTGCATAAGCTACAAAGATAAAGCACAATGTAAGCGTTACGAAAGAGAACGCGCAATTATTGTTTTTGCGGTAAATGTGAAAATACCTATTAAGAGATATCTGACAGGACAAAATCATTAACGTGATTAAAGCTAATAAGAATGGATACAGAACAATAAACGACTAATAACACTTTTACTTGCGTCCCATTCCGCAGAATACAATGATGCACATTTCTATTTTTAGGAATTAAACGTTTCTCTCTCATTTCCTTTACGTCTGCCACAAAAGAACTGTTATTAATAATGTGAATTAATTAAAAGCTTTGGTGAGCTTTTGCGCATATAATTTTTAATTTCGCTTTCAATGTGGTAAAGGTTGGTTGAATGTGTCTATTTTTCTATTACCATACCGGATTAAAACTGGAAAACATCTCACGGACAGTATGAGCTCATTTCCTGTAACATAAAACACCGGCATCATAACAAATAGAGCAATAAGACTGTTTTGCCGTGCGCGGTGCGCCACATCGCATGCACAAAACTGGTTGCGTTGTGAAATAATGCCACGAGCCTGCCTGCCACACACATTTGGACTCGCAATATTGCTGTGTACACAACTATATTTGTACACTAATGATAATGTACTAACATTTGAGAAAATGTTAATTGCTTAAATGCCCCGCCTGTACCATCCTTTGAATAACTTTCAGTTCGGTTTAGTATGCTTCCACGGAAATGTGTCCAAGTTTGTCTCGGGAAGCATAGAGTCGCTGGAGCTGCGACTGTATTATGCATTGACCTGCAGTCGTCATTGTTTGCAATTTCAGATTATGCTCCGTAAATAATAGAAGCTTGCGAATGTGTATTCTTGTATTGTCAAATATGCAGACAGTGTACATATCTTGTTTTGGAACATCGCTGCGAATTAGTCTCGGGTTTCGCAAACAAAAGATTTCTGGGCTGATAAAAAATCTATCTATATACCAAGAGTTTCCTTCCAAATAAGGCTTCAACGGTCAAATCTGCAGTCCAAGTAGCACATTGTTCAAAAAGAAGAGCGGTATCGCATAAATGGCTCTATAAAAGTACCCATTGCGTTTTAACTTATGAAATCGTGATTTTAATGCGGTGCATAAGCAGATGACCCGACTAATACACCGGCCCTCGGCGCGCGGCGGCATGGCGACCGACTTCGACAGAAGGGCTCTTTCGCAAACTGGTTTGAGCGCCGGTTTCGCCGCCCCCGCCGCATGGCCACATCGCCCGCCAACTCTGCACGTTTCATGCACTTCGTCCGTTTAAATCCGCACTGTTATAAAACTCTTACGTAACATTTGATTTTACAAAGTTAGCCAACATTACGTTCTTTTAATCTCTTTTTTAATAACATTTCATAATTTTTAGTTACGTTTCGCGTTTCTTATTTAGCACCTTTTTTAGTTTCGTGTACCTTTTTAACATTTACCACTGCAAAATATGTTTTCAATAATTGGAACTAGTTAATAAACGGCAGAAAAAACAGTAAATTCATATTCGCTACTGTGACAGACGACTGCGTTTACATGTTTGTTCAGCTTAATTTAGCAGTCACGTGTGTTGACTGTAGTACAATATCGATTTGTTAAAACTTGCACTGTACACTTTTATTTATACCGCTTACGTAACCAGGTATGTAGTCGGAGTATTACTTCATTTGCGCATGTACAGTGCACACAGACAACATTCAGGTAAAACTGACATAACGAGTAAGGCAGTTTTGCAACCGCGCTAACTTCTCCGCTCTTGATTACTTGTCAGTAAACTCAAAACACACAATACGGCTCGTTCTACGTGTATTTTATTTTTCATCTTTTGCCGTCAAACCTAACTGTCTCAGTGATGGGTCTATTATTTCAGCACCATTTGTAACGTGTCCGTCGCATGACTAATTTTGAATTTTCGTCATGTTCTGCTGATTGGATAATTTGACAGTTTAAAAGGATAAAGAGTCAGTCAGATGGTCGCGCATTGTTGTTTGTTAGTGTAAGTACAATGTGAATTTGCACGGCGTATGCGCAGTACTTGGCTTTCTGGCAAGAGAAAGTGCAATGCTGCTCCACTTTCCACTTCAGACTAATACACACTATGCTATAAAACAAGTATACAATTGCTATATCTGTCGTTAAGTAAGCCACGAAGCAAACTATACACGTTTGGAGTTTATCTGACCGCTGTAAAACAGCGGTTTGAAATAGCATTAGGGATAATATGGGAGGAAAATGAAAAGGAAATGTACCAGTTTTTGATGTTCTGTTTAAGGAAGAATATTGAAATTATTGTGTAATTATGCTAGTTCTGTACCTACTTAATCGTGTTTTAGAATACGGTTTGTCTGTCCAGCTGGCAATGAGTGGTGTGGATAATTTCCTCCATTGTGAGAAGGTAGGCATCTTTACAACATTTTTTATATATTTGTGATAAAAGAATTTGCGTCACCAGTTCATTATAAATAATTATATTAATAATAGCACAATAGTAGGTACACCTTCTGCTGACTGCTATAATTAAACAGGTTAGGTATTTTGTATAAATCAATTAATGAATGTACGTAAGAGCTTCACATCAAAACGGCTGCACCTATTTGGCTAATTACTTTTTTGTTATTTTTAACTGTTGAGACAAAATGTATAAAATAAATATATATACGGGCTTCTAGTGTTGTTACATTTTATACCGATCTATCCAATCCTTTACGATTATGTTTCAAATAAACAATTGGCTCTAATTTGAACTTCATCTGTTCTGATCGTAGATCAATGGAAGTGTAACCGTGTAGGCCGACTCGCACTTTGCAGCTTTCACGTAATTTGTTTGCATATTTATTATACTTATATGAAAAACTGTTCTTTTCAAGCTCGTTTCGGTTCAGTACAACACATCATAATGCTAACAATGTGTGGTAATGTAATAATTTTGCATTGCACTAAAAGATTCATGTTTAGAAACTTGATATTTTCAGCTCGGCTTGTATTACAAGGTGAAGTTGAATTCCTTGGTTCTGGTCTAATAAGCGTTGTGCAACGCTTGCCAAGGTAGCAATATCGATAGTAACAAGATGATAAAGATTACATATGTAAAGCATGCAGTAATTTATAATCTACCTACAGCTATTTCTTGAAGCATGCATGGCAATACGTTTCCTGTGAATAATACTAATTTACATTAAGATGAGTATATCCGCAACAGCCATCCAAGTTGTATGACTACGTATGTGTGAGTACCTATGTCACGAGTGTGGCGCCTAAAGTCTGCCGCGTGGGCGACACGACTACTGAATTTGTTGCCTTTATTACTTTCATGCGGATCCTTTATACACTGAAGTTTATATTAACAACATGCTGCTGTCCGCGGCTTCGCCTGCATAAAATTAGTTCTACCCAATTTATTTATTTTTGTAGGTGGGAAAATCATCCAATGACATCTCCCGGTCTTGGGCAGAGCGAGAGGGTGTGTCAGATCATCATCATCTGCCTAGCCTATTTCCAACAAGCTTTGGATCGGCTTTCGGTCTAAATGGTTGCGGCTGAATACCTGTGTTTTACATAAAACGACTGCATATTAGACTTCCACAACCCAGTTACTGGGTAATACGATACTCCTTGTATAGACTGATGGTCAGATTTTTTGACACTACTACATTCAAATTAGCCCATATGCTGATCCAATATATAAGTTATCCTGGTACCATATTTCATCCAAGTCCGTTCAGACGTTTAAGCGGTAAGAAGTAACAAACATACCTAAATACACGAACTTTTGCCTTTGTAATGCTAGTGTAATATCATGATCCATAACATAAACTAATGGATAATTTGTGATTAATAACTAAATATGTCACAGCTAGGACAATAAGTACGAAAAACATAAAATGTTTTTTTTTCCTGGTATTGATCGGCTGTGCTGGCTGCGGTTTCGTCTACATAAAAGTACCTAGTAAATTATCGTAAAGGAACATACTCCTGAGGACTTTATCCTGAATTCCAGGATATAGTCCACTCGTGTACTTAAGAGGGTCTTTTTCCACTCGCCTATCGTCAACATCGAGCATGGTTTAAAAGCTTGTTGCTTAATCTAACGCAAACCGATGTTTGACGAAAAGGCAACGCGGAAAAAGAGAGATAACGCTTAAAAATTCTGTTAGCATTCAGTAATTCCGTGATTTACTCGAATATTTTACAAAACTTTTTTTTTTTAATCCTTAAAAGTTTTTGAAAAAAATTGTTGCCGTTCAGAATCTTGATTAAATTTGCAAGGCTTCTATTGTTATACTTTTTTGAGTTTTTTATATTTTTGAGTAGATTATGAAGTATCAAATTTCATGCAAAATAGCAGATTTTCAGAGGTTTTTAAGTACTGGATTAGTTTTAAAAAAGTTTATAAATTGATTTTAATAGAAGTTTATAAGATTCACAAGATACTTTGTTTCCGAAATATCTAATCAAAAATGTGTAATAACGTCATAATCGCGTAAAAGCGGTTGTGTGAAAAACTGAAAATGTATGTCGAGTTGGATACCCTTAATTACATCTTATTCCATTCAGTCGTTCGAACGTGTAGAAGTAACACAAATACACGTATATATACACTCGCAAACTCACTTTTATAACATACGTGTGATGTGATATCACGATCCATAACATAATATCTAATGAGTAATTTGAGATTACGACTAAATATGTCACAACTACAATACATACCTATAGTTCGAAAAACCATATCATATGTTTTTCCTGCTATTGATTGATTTCCCTAACTTTGAACGTACCTAAATTAAAACAGTTTCATTTATCTTACTGTGTGTCATAATGTATTAATGCTGTTGAATTCGGTTGAATGTAGAGTTGGCAGCGAATTATGAGCCACTACCTCTAGCTTCGATATTCCGCGAGGCAGAGACTATATGGGATGTGTGGTGTTCACTAAAATCACTATTTAGGGATTAGGGTATATAAATGAAACAACCAAATTATCAGTAAGCAGGCGCAACTTCAGAGTGACGTCTACTCGTCCACGAGAACGGATCGAGTGTGCCCACGACGCCACACCTCAGCCGGTCTACATTTAATGTGTATATCACATCTCTTCCTTTTTATAAAATGATTTAGATTTCAAGATATTTAGCACTCAGATGGTAATTTACAATATTCGCTGGTTCGGTTTTGAAGTACAATACAATACAGTACAGTAGGTATTTAGGATTTCTAATTTGTATACCACATGTCTTCCTTTTTATAAAATTATTAAGATTTTAAGTGGAATTACAATATTTAGCATTTAGACGCTAATTTGGTTTTGAAATGCAATTACAGTATTTAAGATTTAGAAATTAAATGCGTTTTACATACATTTCACTATGTTTTGTATTTAAACATTCTTTGAGTTTTAAAGTACAATTTACTATATTTTGCAGTTAAACATTCGTTGAGTTTTAAAGTACAATTATCTTATTATTTATTTATTTATTTATCTACACACAAACACTTAAAAATGAAAAGAACAAAAGTAGTTAGAAGAGCACAAAGGTACTGCTCTTATTTTGGATTTATAAATATGAAATTAAAACATGTAATTTTAATTAACTAGTTGAGGCCTGTGTTTCCTAGCTGACTACTCTGAGAAGAAACACAGAAACAAACTCAGAGGTCAAAGTCATTTTAAAATCCACAGTAAATGTGTTATGGTCAAATCATTTATGAGAACCGCGCAGATTAGTGTCTGAGATGATAGTTTGAGTAAAGAACCACACAGATTTGAGTGCATTTAGTATTTACATTAGACTTACAGATATACTGTAGCATTTAGCAATATATTATGTAGGAGTATTTTATTTAATCAAGAAACATTTCCATTTGCTTTCTAGTTTCTACGTGTTTTAAATTGAAGGTGATGCTTCATACTCGACACTCGTCTTACATGGTCTAATGTCTTATTTGTCTATTTTATGTTTCTCTTGATCTTTTGTCCAGCTTCGATAGCTGGCTTCTTTTATGAGGAGTGAGGGGATCTTTGTTTATTAATTTATATTTTGGTTTTTGTATCTAACTTCTTAGTTTTGAAGTATAGCACAATGGTAATAAATCGATGAATTTCTGGATATGAATTTTCTTTTAGGGTCCATTAAACATCTCGCCTTGGATATTTCTTGAGACCTGAAGCCATTATTACATTCTATTATTGCTTTGACTTTTTTAAATTCTGGATTCGGAATACAGTATTGAGAACATTATTCCTGTATGCTGTATTATGTGTGTTATCATGTAATTAAATTCCTGATTACACTTTTTTTTTTTCGTTATCAGGTGCTCTTTCTTTTTATTTATTTTTTTCACATTAGGATTTACTCTTGTATTGTGGGTGCGTTCACAGACATGTAAACTCCCAAGCACAAGACACCCAGACTCGGAACAACCATCCGTAGGACAATTTAGGATATGCACTTTCGAAATATGTTTATATTTTAAACAATTTTGCTTTGCAGTGAACTATGGGAATCAGCAACTGGTTTCTTTTAAACATAACACAATTATGTTGTTTGGTTTCGATTTTAGCCTAAATATAATATCCTGATAGACTTGTTTGTGCTTGTTTTTATATAGTCCTCAGGGCATAAAAATATATATTTTTAATTTCTAAATAAGGTCTTTGTTTTTTGTAGCTAGGGAATATGTTTATGACCTATACTTTATTACATGCGCAATTGTTGGATTCCCACTACCTATGTGAGTACTAGATACATTAGTTACCATTTACTGGTTGGCCTTTGAGTCGGATGTGCTCTGGCGGTTTGGAATGTCAAGTTTTGCTTATGGTGGCGCATATGCTAGGTCATTCATTTCCCTACAGGAGAGTAGTGCTGGTGCTGAATGGTTCTAGGACATGAGTCATGTTCGTGAACTAATGCCATCAATTAGGACTGGTCACCTCGCAACTAGGTACCATGGTTTGTTTGAATTATTCATTATGTCCGTGTAATCATTTATTTATCCGAGTGTCAGTAGAGTTTCTTCCACGTTTAACGTGCTAATTTGTATTAAATTCAATTCAATTCAGGAATTCAATTCGATACACAAAACTTATGCCTCGTTTTTATCTAATAGTACCATTTTCTATTTATCAGATTCTGTCTCCGAAGTCATTGTGAGTGAGCCCCTTGGCTGAGTACTGAATTAGCTAACCGAACTATCGGCAGCTCTACGTACGATCTCTTGTCTTTATAGTTAAGGGATTTATATTAATTTTTTAAAAGCAATTGTTTGATTTTTAGGGTCGACAATTAGATTTTTCTTTTTCAATGAAACTGTTCCAGGAAACATTGGATTTCTGTATGAAAGTCTAGATCGACTGTCTTATTTTTAACTAGTTTGCTACCTGATGACATTCATCGCCCAGAAATTGAATAAGTTTCAATTGTTAACTATTTATTAAATTTGATTTAAACATGTAAAAAGTGTTTCCAGTGCTTCAATGGAAAATATAGCTTTTCTGGAAGGCATTGATTGGCTTTGCTAGAAATACTACGCTTAACTTATTTATAACTTTTCAATTGATCTTATTCGACTCATAACGTGAACACTGTGGGAATTGTTTATACAGGAACTTATTTAATAAACAACTTAAGCTAGTTCATTGATAAACATCTGCTAGGTGCGAACTAAGCTCAACGGCCACTTTAACAGCCGCTTGAAACATCGAGGCATGATAAACTTCACTGAGATGAGAATTCTTTGTTTGTTGTGAATTCTTTACATGTATCTCCAGATAAATACGAATGTCGTCATCAGGCTTACCCGAACTATCGGAGAAATCCAAAAATGAATGATCGTTTTATTTACACTTCAGGTCCTATGAAGTTCATTTTGACTAGCTCGTTTATTATCCATTTTGACTAGCTCGTCTTTTTTTATATATTTTAATCAAATAGAAGCCGGACTAATTGATAGATTTGCTTTTTATCAATAGAGATCTTTAAGTTGGCAATAGAATTCAGATCAAAGCCTTGTTTTATATTTTATCTACGACATAATCTTTGCTAGTAATACTCCAGAGAATAATCACGTATATTATTTAGCATGTAAGAATCAATTATAATTGTTGCATTGTCGTCGACGCGACACGTGGCAATTTAGATAAGTAGGTGGGAAGCTACCTACCAGTAAGTACTAGACGTTTTCTTTAGTACTTTGTGTTTCTAATTTTTTGTTTTATTGCTGTCATTTGACGAAAGCTAGTCTTATTATTTTCTCTTTTATTGACCCTCGTTTCGCATTCGTTCTGCAAATAACGCGTAAACTATAGTAAATTATAGAGCATGACTGATTTTTTTATATATATATATGCTCGAGCTATAATCATTTTTGTGATTACCACAATTTTCATGACATGCGTGATAGCAACCAATTCATTATTGATATTTGACAAGAGGTTAGCACTCTCTTTATGCCATTTGCATTAATTATAGGTCATGAACTGAATTTTCATTAATTGCTCGAACTGTAACCACTTTTGTGATTACTACAATTTTCATGACATGCATGATAGCAACCAGTTTATGCTGTTATTTGTCATGAGGTTAGTAGGTACCTTTTTAGGTACAATTGCATTGTTTCTGAAAATAACATTTGAAAACACCTTTTGTGCAATTAGCAATATTTTTATAGGAAAGGAATTTTTATCACGTTTGTGATTTTAATTGCCGCATCGGCAACACTTCCTGTTCAAGTGTCAATTCCTTTATGGCGGGTACATTTTGCATTTTGACTCTGGCAATAGTGGATTAAGTAGTTCAATGGCGAGTTTGCTGTTTTTAAAAGGTTTAGGTATAGTTATGGTTTTTCATTGAATCCAAAATTATATTTACAATACAAATCAAATCAGATATTTTTCTTAATTTTCATCTTGTTTTTACTAAACTAAAATGAAAGAATCAATTAGGTACACAACACCTCGTTACTTTAGTTTTAACACTGATTGTGGCCGGCTGATGATAAGAGCTCTATGGGTACTGTTACCATAACATTTTAAATAAACAAACTCTAGCTAGTAAGTCACACAAAGGTTCATTAATATCTATTAAACGCTACTCAGCAAATCGGCCCTTAGAAACAGAGATTAGATCCAAACACATCGGGGCATTACAACGCCTTTTAGATGTGACGAATTCTTTGTTTGATAAGTAAAGCCAGTACAAAATGTATTTGATCTAATTAGCCTTCGAAGGATTTCATGACACTTATTTAGTTTTAAAAATATAGTAATGCCTTATCAGGCATCACTTAACTCCGAAGTATCGAAGTGGTACTTAGCGTTATAGCTGGTACATATTAACGACATTAACGTTGGGACATTTTTTAGATCTAACAATATCTTTCGATAAAATTAGCATCAATTAACGTTTAATCGCTGGTACTGATTTAACGACATTAACGTTGGAACATTTTTTAGATCTAATAATATCTTCCGATAAAATTAGCATCAATTAACGTTTAATCGCTGGAACTGATTTAACGACATTAACGTTGGAACATTTTTTAGATCTAATAATATCTTCCGATAAAATTAGCATCAATTAACGTTTAATCGCTGGAACTGATTTAACGACATTAACGTTGGAACATTTTTTAGATCTAATAATATCTTCCGATAAAATTAGTATCAATTAACGTTTAATCGCTGGTACATTTTGATCGAATATCTTTTTCATTTGGTTCGATCCATTAGCGATTTGTCGTTGGTACATTTTGATCGAATATCTTTTTCATTTGGTTCGATCCATTAGCGATTTGTCGTTGGTACATTTTGATCGAATATCTTTTTCATTTGGTTCGATCTATTAACGATTTCTCGTTGGTACATTTGATCGAATATCTTTCCATTTGGTTCGATCTATTAACGATCTCTCGTTGGTACTTTTATTTCGATTTTTCATTATCATATTATGTATCCACAAACGAATTTGGTCAACAAACATCGTATTTGGTTAATATTATTTTTATTTTTTATCTATTATCGAAATGTAGAAACAAATTGTATGTCGTAATCACATTTCGATAAACGGTCCGTTTATGTGTTGAGCGACGTAATGATTTCATCGATCTATGCAGCACAACCCTCAGCTAACCACTGAGGCAGATCGCTCATAGATAACAACAGAAATATGAATATAGAAATATGAAACATTTACTGAATTTCACTTCATTAACGGTCACTTCTTTCTTTTTTTTATTTCAAAACACTTTGTGCTATGACATAATAATTTCATTGCTGACCAATATTCGTAAGTAGTACATTTTTTGATTTATGATCACTTTACTTACTGCGCTTTTACTCGTCGCCAATGTGGTGTTCACTAAAATCACTATTTAGGGATTAGGGTATATAAATGAAACAACCAAATTATCAGTAAGCAGGCGCAACTTCAGAGTGACGTCTACTCGTCCACGAGAACGGATCGAGTGTGCCCACGACGCCACACCTCAGCCGGTCTACATTTAATGTGTATATCACAGGATGCACTGAATAATTCTATATTTGGACATCATTCGTCGCGCTGAATCAGAAACACCGATTTAGATTGAAATTAGAACATTTCGAATTCACTAAGCTACGTTCGTGTATTAATAACTGATTTAGCACATGCACATTCCTATTTCCATGATTTAATCGGGCGATTAAAGCTTTAATGTAGCTTTACTTGTATCTACAATGGGTATAGCATCAATTAGTTTGTTACTTTCCATGAGTATACAGAAAAATCAACCGACTTCCATAGGAAAAGTACCAGATAATGCAAAATAACTTTATTTTTTATTTTCCTGTTTTTTTCGTGGTACACACGCCAAAACCAGATAGCGTACAAATTTTATAGTAATTTATCTATCTACAAAAAGTTACTTTTGGTTGGCAGAGTGCATTTCAATTCCAATAAACCGAAACACGGCAAGAATACATTGTTTAATATGGAGTTTCTGTGCTTATCTTCCGGTTTCATCATCAGATCAGTTCGATGGTACTATTTTTGATTCGAAACTGTGGCTTTTATAACTATCTTAATCGAGATTTCTGTGTGTTTGTAAAGCTCTATTGCATTTTTTCATCAGTTCCATTTCATCAAGTGATTCTTTCGGAATGCCAATCCAACTACCAAAATCTCTATATGTACCTATGCCTATCTCTAATATTTAAGGAGTTCCCTCAATTCCTTATGGATTCTGATAAATAGAACTGGACTCTGCTGAAATGGCTTCAATTAAGAAAACTATCATTAAAAAAAAGTTTTTTTTTAATCGGTCCATAAAT
Source organism: Mythimna vitellina (assembly GCA_949316375.1). Taxonomy (NCBI): domain Eukaryota; kingdom Metazoa; phylum Arthropoda; class Insecta; order Lepidoptera; family Noctuidae; genus Mythimna; species Mythimna vitellina. Next base: position 10,695,687 of record OX438691.1, on the reverse strand, counting down.
AAAATAATTTTGTGGTAAAAGCCAAATTGAGAACCTCTTCCTTTTTTCAAAGTCGGAAAAATGGAACAGATCAGCTGATGTCGAATGGAGCACAAGCCGTGCCGGCAAGTCGCCGCGGACGGGGGTCGCGAGGTGTTTCGATTTTAATCTTCCGCGGTGCCTAGCTGGCAGGCTACTTCGCTCCAATGGAGCCATTTGCATGCGACTCGTGGGCGAGGTCCGTCTACCCACGGTAAAGCGGATCGTAAATTTCGTCCTTTTACTTCCAAGGAGGGTTTTTTTCCAGAGGAGCAGATGTCCATTTTTTCGTAAAGGGCTAATTTATTGCATGTTGCGGCAAAAACCATAAAAGAAGAAGTCTTTGAATTAAAAGACAGTGTCCGGAATGTGAACGTTGACCTCTCTTATTTTAGGAAATGTAAAAGGTCGGATCGGATTTATTTCTGATTTACCTTTTGAATACATTTTCACTAATGGCGACGTTAAATACTTATATATTAACTAATACGGATAGATCGACACTTTTATAGCGTGAGATATATCTTTACTTAAAGTAAAATGGTCTTATTGTAATTGAGAGAATAATGAACGGGGTAACGAACCCAAGATCGATACGATCGGAAAGACCATTCTCGGCACCAGCTCGATTCACTTTCTAGTTAGCGGCCGCCATTGTTAGCTGCCTCTAATTTATCTTATGTAAAAGTCATTCTCCATACAAAACACTTATGAGCCATAATGCCTGGAGAAAGTTTTACATATTCTTGGCAATTACATTTGTTGATTATAAAATATGTTAACTAATGAGTGCTCAATGCAGAACCCGTAACAATCTGAAAACCCTGTTCTGAAAATAGTGGATTATTTTGTTTGAAATCACGTTTGTTCCGAGAAAAGGCTACTGTCCGACTACATCAGTACAGCGGCCTGTGTTGCAGCAATCATACTGAGTCATACTTTTGGCTATTACGGAGCGAAGGCCAAGTGACGCGCGATGCAATTCGTCAGCTCGAACATTTTCCATTGCAATAACTCTGCTCCATTAAACAAATCCGATTGTTCCGTCTCTGTGTAGGCGATTCATTGGGATATTTGACTTGATTTATAAAGACTATCTTATTTATAAAACGGATTCGATGCAAACTGTACCACAACACACTCAACTTAGCATATAATGGAGCATTGCTCATGCTGTGTAATAAGTACTGTCTGGTCGAATGCATTTCGTCGAGACAAATACAAATTACTGAGGTACTTAAATAGAGAATCAGTCACTTGAACACAAACAAAAAATAGCGCCCATAAAACGAAATCATCAAGCGAGACGCTCAGCAGACTCACCCGATTACTCAGCGTGTAATTTCGTCCTCGCGGTCAGAATCGGCACTTGGTATGGGCCTTAGCAACTTGAGGAGTAAACCTATCAATAAATATTTACAGATACATTGTCAGGCGATACGCAACATTACACACAAAGCCATTTTAAATTTTGCAGACAGGATTCTTTGGCATAACAATTGCCCATATATCTTGATCGAATAGCTAGAAGTACCTCCTTGAACCCAAAAGTTAACCTCCAAACAAATATTTGTAGTAAACACATGACATTCTGAAATCACACTTTGTAATATGTTTATAGTAGGTGCTAATTTTTGCCACTTCATATAAGTGGGCTTGTAGCTCATAATATATCTGTAAAAAAATAAGGTAACCATTACAAACATATAATATGCTAAAGTTAACATTAACTCTTGAAATCTTTGTTCTTCCTAAATATTATTTTAGAGTTTCCCATTATTTTCCGTGTGATTCAACAAAAGATTGGTGAGTAAGGCGGCGTTGTCGTCGAGGCAGTATGAAGCACTACAAATTCAATCGTTTCTGAATCAACACTAGTTATACTAGCCTCTTGTTTCTCGAGACAGTCTTACGGAAATATTTACATTATTTTAACGAACTGTTAGTATTTTGCTTTAAAGCGCTTGATAAATATTTAGATACTCCAAACACGATGCTCAGTTTAGTATAGGCTTCGATACTGAGGGTTATATGAAGATATAGTTTTCCTGTGACTATGATGAATTTATTTATTTTTTGTTTATTATTTTTTCTATTATATTGTATTATTACATCTAGCCTATACTGTCCTACTGCTGGGCAGAGGCCTCGCTCTATTGCTTCCATTGTTGTCTTATGAGCGACTTCTTGTCAATTCTTAAGGAAGACACTAAGTCGTCCCGACAACTTGGTCTGCCGCGATTCTGTCATGTGGTTTTATATAACATTTTTTCTAAAGAAAAAAAATAAATGGTTTCTTTATATTTATACACATAAAGAAACTTTCTCAGAAATATTTGGCCAACTGGTGCTGCACTCCACGGAACCACATGACAAAAAGCGTCACCAACAAGTGTTAAGATAAAAAACATTCAATAGTTTCGGTACATTGATTTTAAACTGAATGCTTGCAAAACTCCCAATAAATAAATGTAATGATGCAGAACATAACTTGCCTACCAAAAAAAATCGTTTTTGTTACAAAACTTTACCAATAACTTCTAAAATAAATTTCGGCACTCCCAAAGAACTTTCTAATATAGTAACAACAGATATTGAAATGTTAAAATCAATAAGCAGATTGTTTCCCGTACAGTATGAGGATGATCAATACTGACGTCATTCCAAATTAAATATTGGTGCTATTTAAAATCGAATGTGTACCTTTTAAGGATCGAACCCTTCAACTCGGCTCGAAGAAATCACCAACAATGTGAACACTCTTCCAACCTTCAGTCGAGTAGGGCACGTATTGTACTTCGCACAAGTACCCCTTACTTTTTTCTTATATTGAAGGAAGTGTATTGTATATGTTTACATTGATAATTCCAAGTTATTGGGTCTTTCTCCTTCAGAGTTTAGTTTATTATTATTTTTTATTAATTTCATTAGATCCTGACATGTTAACATCAACAGTTACATTTTCTTATACGATGAATCTATATTTTTGTACTGGCTCAAGTTTTCGTTCGTTTTCGTTCTTGACCTTATAAACCTACGCATCACCTTGTGTTGTTTCACATGTGAAACCAAATATGGTAATATATCTCTTGCAATCCGTAATTATTTCGAAATCTTCCTTCTCAAAGCACTTTAAAATGTATATATACTCATGAAAATATATCAATTCAGATTTTTTTACTCCATCAACTTTATCCGCCGATGACGTCATAAGTGCAATGTCCGCACCGTGAAGATTGCAGATGCGCGGGCGCAATGTGCTTGAACATGACGTTATCAAGCGCATCCAATGGTAATGCAATTCTGAACTTTTCATTTTATTCGCATTTTATACGCCGTGAATTCTGACAGGTAAACTGCACGCACGTCTGGCGTTATTATTTTTATGTGGCAGTTAGTTTTAAAATATGGTTATGGATGTAGAGATTATGAGGAAATTGACCGTCAAAATCTGTAGAATGGAATAGGTAATTCGATGCGTTAGAAACGCAAACAGATTAGTTGGTGTGCAATTAGAGTGCGGAGCTTGTGGCGCGCGCTAAGTGCCGCCCTACGGATTACGCCTTCGTGCTCACCGCGCGGTGTTTACTCACCGGCGAAGTGGACGTTTAGCGATCGCCTCACTAATGCGCTTTGTTCAATTATTGATCGATGAATCATTGATTTGGTGCTGGGGAAAGCTCTCATACTCTGACTAGCTTGCATCGTCACTTTACCAAATTGACTCGCTCTTTTGTGAATATCTGATAATATTGAACGATCAGAATGAATTACGCGAATTACACTGAAGTGGAAATAAAAAAACAGTAAAGCTTTTTGTTTATGATTTTATTTAAGTAAGTTACTGAATGTGTTTTTGTATTGAAAATAACTGTACTTAATGTATGATTACATCTACCAGTTCTTTTAATATGAACAGGATGTGACACAAGTGATTTAAATAAAAAACATCGTTGTTGAAAATCAAGAAAATGGTGACGCTTGCGGTAGTTATTGACATTACTTAAAGTAGTAGAAAAAACGTAAGACAAAAGGCTTGAAAATATCTAAGGATCAAATATTATGTTTATAAACACGATGGGACAGAACTTGTTTAAGTAGGTACCTACCATAAATGAAGAAGTACTTCGGGCTTTTCAAAATATCTTCATGAACCAGAAAAACAAGCTGAATATCTTTTAGCAAAAAAATCAAATCTCAATGATTGACAAATCAGATCAAATCAGTGTAACAAGATTAGAGATTACAAGTCATTGGCCTGCATGGCGTTACATAGACAGAGACGTGTAATTACTCACCATACATGTCGTCATGAATGTAGTATGGTAAAGTCAGTCACCTTGCTGACGGGGGCGAGCATTGGAGCACGTGGCACGTGGGCTCGCCAATGAACTTGACATCAGGCCAACCGCCCGCCGCTGCCTGCGCCTGGCACGCTGCATGCTAATCCTGTCAATGCCTTTGCCTGTTACAACTTGTCTTACTTTGTACCAAACCTACATAACACCCAAGGAATTTCATTAAAGCTGCAATTATGTAGAATCACGCTATTTTTCATTAGGCATCGGTTTCCTAACGTAGATTCAACGATACGACCTTGTTTAGCTACATTGTGGCAAACTCATAACAGTTAACTAAATAATCGACCATTAAAAACTTTGTAGACAAATAGATGTGCCAACTTAGTATTTTTGTATTTTTATTGTGGCGATCAAGCTCAACACGACAGTAACGAACTTATCCGTGGCGTCGCGTCGCGTCATCGCGTTCAAACAGGCAGTTGAAGATTTCTTATTCTTTAACTAATTTAGCTACGCTTTTTATGAATCCTTCAGACAGTAAAACAAACTGTAAGCTGTGATCGTGTGAAAAGTGTATCAAGCTATGCCCATTAGACCTATCAAAATTCAAGGCTACGATAATAAGCTCTAAATTTACACCATATCCCTACGCATCAATTTCCACCCGCACGCACATTTTATGGCTGCTACGGACACGCACTTCATATACTATAAATGTGAAATTATTAAAATTAAGGCTCTTTATGAATGTTGACTTCTGACGGAATATGAAAATTGGAAAAGTTTCAGACTTATGTGCCGCCAGCCTAATATTATGGAAGATATTATAAAATACAACTGAGATGAACTCTCTTCTCGTGATGGATGTAAGACTCAAGCGCTTTACCATAATTCCGCACTTGAAGTTAAGTGAGATCATGTTTACAAGACGTCTTGTATTTTAAAAAGGACAACGAAGTCCTGTGAATTTTTTTTAGACTGCATAAGTTGAATTGACGGTGTGGCTATTGTCTACGCTTTTTGCGTTTGATTCAACAGTTTTATGGAATCATGCCCAAATTAGTCGGCAAGTTAATAGCTTAGCGTGGGTGCGGCGATACAATGTTTGGGTTCTTCATCCATTCCGTCTTGTTTATCGATTAGTCAAGAATCCGCGCCCATGGGCCAACTTATGTCATTTGGCCGGGAGTCAAGGACGACGCCGCGCGGCTCGCCGGCCTTATTTGGCGATTGGTGGGCGCCAGTTTTACGACTTGGCCTTTTTTCCTACGCCCTGTTTCCATGTTGACTACACTTTGGATAATACATGTGCGTATGTGTGCTGCAGACACACATAGGAATCATTGACCTCTGGCAGTTTTTTCTTCTTTATTTGTCTCAAGGACGACTGTTCAGTCTCTAGTCTTATCACGTCGTCATCTACAAGATTGCTTATTTTGTTAAGTAACGCTGAAATAACTTTATTCAACTGTGGGTACTTTGCAAATAATGTTTTCATATAAATAAATGCCTGTACATAATGTACCTATACGTAATTGAACGTCTAGGCGTGTTACTTTTTATTCTGTTCGCGTGTCCATTTATTATTGCGTAAGAAATGCGTGCAATCGGAAGTATTAACCGTTCAGGTCGTTAACGGGTTTTGTTGGCTGGAAAAATGGAACGTGACATTTTAAATTTGGCGCAAAGCTCGCGACATTAATCTGGCGCGTCGCCGCCCTCGCCCATGCCGTGCGTGGCCTAATCCGCCCGCTCCCCGAACGACCCGGGAAGATGGAAAAATCTCGAAAGACTCACATCAAATTACCAGCTTTAAAGCGTAGTGAATTCCCTTGGGCCCGAGACGACACACCTTGCCTTTCAGAAACGCCCCTAAATAACGTCGCGGTGTCCTTCGGGAAGTTTGGAAGGTTCGGGTGCGCACGTGCTTTTGTCATAGTCATACTTTCGTCGAGTTTTACGTACGACGTGCCGCGCACTTCGATTGAGTTTTGAAAGCGTGTTATAAAACTTTAATAATAAAATTCTTGTTTTAAAGTTTTTTTTTTTTGTAAATATAAAAGTTTTCTACTCTCATCTATGCTAATAAACTGAGTAACTCGCATATTAAGCAGGTATTTTGCAACATGTTCTTCAAAAATATTGTTTTAATAACATTAGGTACTAAAACTTTTCAGCTGTAACTTTGTTAACATTAATATTTATCTTGTTTGTCTTAAAATTAAGCTTTAAGCTTCATAACAGTTAAAAACAACACCAGTAAGTAGGGAAGTTAAGCATCCGCGGCGTTACTTAGAGGAACGAAAGATAACTTTAATAAATGCAACTAGTCAAATAACTGCTTTATCATCATACAGCTACTAAAGTCATCGAAAGAACCATCTTCTAATTCGTCCAATATACCGTTTCTTAACACATTCAAGTGAGCAAATATTGTTGTAACAGGAACCAACTAATGGATGTTATTTCATCTCAAGCACGACCTGCCAATAAGTTTTATAATTATCATGGTCCATTAATAATTCTTCTCGGATCGTTTTAATACTCGCAGTTTACCTTAACAGTTGTTTTATACATGGTTAGAAACTGTAAAAAACACAGCTTCCTCATTACGAGCATAAATGCTACCCGTAGCAAAAGCCAATTCCTTATGTTCTGTGTGTCGTGAAAAGTTTCTCTATTGTTGTCTGGGTGACGCTAGCTCAGCTTTGATCCCACTATCTCGAGCCATAGGTCACAAGAGATACATGCCAACAAGCTCAAATTATAATTCTGAGCTACAACGAGAGACATAATCTACAGTTCTTAATTACAACAAGAGACATAAAACGTAATCTTGCGGTACGAGAGACATAAACTATAGTTCTGAGCTACAACAAGAGACGTAATCCACAGTTCTGAGCTACAAAGCGAGGCGTAAATTATAGTTCTGAACTACAACAAGGGACATAAACTATAGTTCTGAGCTACAACGGGAAAATTAAAATACTACAACGGAAGGTTAACCATAGTTCTAAGCAACAACGAAGGACATAAACTATAGTTCTCAGGTACAACGGGATACATAAACTACTAATATCTACTGTTCATGTGTTGATTTAAACAATAAAATTTCAAAGATTTTCTTAGAAACTTCTTGATAGTGAAAACCCCGCGTATAAAATATTTGAAAATTCAATTGCTAGGCACTCTTGTGTAGATGTGTGGGGCCTTTGTCTCCGAGCTGTCGCGGCGCCACGGAACTAGCTCAAGCCTTTGAATTCCGCTCGTCATTTCAGGCGTTCTGTAAAAAGACGCGTTACACGTTGTCGCCGCAAGCGTGAAACTTGCACACTTGCGACTGCCCTCCGCACTCAACAAACCCGGTTGCACTCTCGCGCCCCACTGCCTCTTATTAGTCCCATCTTCAGACCTAATACACACTTTTACTTATTAAGTAACTGTTTAGTTTTCTTTCACCATTATTTTAAAACTAGTACGAAAACATTTGACTCTTCAATCGTGTAAATTAAATTAAACTATCATTTTGAAACGCAAACACCGTTTCATAGCGTTAATTATTTAATAAATGTGAATGTGAAGCTTTTCCCCTTACGGTACAGTATCTCACCGTCGCGTCGCCGTCGCGGTCGTAGAGTTCGCTTCGCTAGCTAACTATTACACTCAGCAATAAGATAGCAATCGCATACTGAGGAAAGGTAATGTAGCTTGTAAAGATATTTGCACAAAATCCAATCTTGTACATGTCGCCGTTTCCGTAATGAATTCAACAATAATTAGAGTTGCCGCGGGAGAGCGCTCGCTGAGCTTACCGGCGGATGTCACAAATCCTAGCCAAGGGCCGGGGCGTGTAATGCAAATAACAGTGTTTACCTGGCCCCGCCCGCGCCGCCGCGCCGCGTTGCTTCCGCGCCGTGTCCGCGCGCGCGTCGTGCCACCAGCAACCGCGCGCCATCGCTACGATTCATAATAACAGCTTTTATTTCCGTAACTAGCTACGACGCTCTTATTTTGTCAGTTAACGCGTATTGTGTCATGGTAAAACGAGTGCCGCCCAGTAATGGAGTTTTTAAACGCAGCTTTTTCGTTGTACGCTACAAAAGGGAATTACGTAACTAGAATAGCGACGTGATTGCACAGCAAACACTACAGGGGACCCGTACAGATTTATTATTATAACTCTCGACTTGGAAATTTACAATATAAACGTAAAACTACATACTGCACCGTTACTACCTATATTATTCACCGAAAGGATAGACAAAATTTTCCTTTAAACCAGTAAGATGCAGCAAGAACCGAATTAAAACGGCCAGACGGTCGAAAGAAAATAAAATACGAGTTAAAGTCACGCACCGCAACACAGATGACTTAAAATGCACATATAATATGGTTGTGTCTTCAGTGTTTGTGTGTGTGTATAAATCAAGCCGAGTGCGTCGCGAACGCTCCAAACTTCAATTTGAAGAGAAGTCTGCAAGAAGCCGTGTGGAGCGGCTATTGCAAGTTTAACATTGGTATAATTTGCCGGGCATATTGGAAAACTTGTAATTGATTTAGTTTTATATTCAACCGCCAATTTGTTCTAAGAATGATGATTATAGCTCACTTTAAACTTATACCTAATAAGTTTTGTTTTTATTCTTCTATAACAGTAAAGAAGATAAAACGACGTGTAAGTCCTTTTCAACTTTATAACATTACTGTTGTTTGTTTCAGATTTTGCCCGGAGTCATATATCATTGTAAAGGAGCTCTCTTCAAAGTAAGTTAAATATTACATTCATGTTAAAAGTTATCTTTACCGCAATGACAAATCAATCGCATACCTTGCTCATAATAAATCAACACTACTGCGCTATCCTTTTGTGATATTTTGTCTAGCTGAAAATTTATTTCGTATTTTAATATCGTACTGTTTCTCTGTCATATTTTTCATGATTACTCTCTTGGCAAAATACCAAGATCTTACTCGCTTATCTTTCATAACTTTTGCTCAGCAAAATGGTTCAAGTTTTCTCGATATTTTCATGGAGTTTTTTAAAATGAAACTTTCATTCGACGATCACTTTTCTTCATTAGTCTAGTGTAGGTATCTGGTCAGCAGGTCAGACTTTATCTGTGCATTTCCATGAATGTGTTTCAAAATCAACAAACCAACCGCACCTTCTCTATCTGTTGATTCGCAAATAATCTTATTCATTAATCATTTCCACGTCATTGATAAAAAATAACATATACAATTGTATATGTGTCTCTGGCTTGATACTATCAAAATGTCAGCGGAACTAGGATCAATAAATTAATTTATCAAGGTAACCAGACGGCAATTTAATAAAAGTGTAACCTGATTTTGGACATAAAGTTTTTGTCAAACGAGGAAACACCGGTTAACCTTGCACGATGTCGCCTAAAAACGCTGTCTTTTGTTAAATTGATTGGAAAACGACGCGTGTCGGTACATTTAACCAACTTAAAAACTAAATAGATCAATGTACAAAGGTAGCACTCAGAAATGCATGAAAGAAGACTACTTAAAGTTGTTTTGTTTATTCGTACCGTCTGAATTACTTATGTGGGCCGTCGTTTACCTAAGGTTTTTGTACGTGCTACGTAGGCCAGGTCCACTACTTCGGTCCACAATTTCGGAGAAACATGTTCGCCATTGTCTGGGCCTGCCAGGCCGATCCGCATTAATAAATGCCAGATTGCCTCTCCGTGAAGACTACACAACTGTAGCGAAAGAATAGTGCTTATAAAATAACATGTTTCAGAGCTCTTTTCTCTGGAATCTGTAAAATTCAAGACATTCTATGAAACTCATATTTTTTAGCCTTAATTCCAAAATCTCTGCATAATTTAAGCTACTTAAGTAACGTCATAGGTGCTGTACCTGGCATAAATTAAATGAAACTCATTGAGAATGATTATGAAACAAACTTATTTCAAGATAATTACGCATTGCAATATTTTATCTTATGTTTTAATTAAATATTCCGAAGTAACTTTATAATTTATAATTGAACTGAAACCAAATTAACTGTTTGTGCTTGACAGCTATAATTCCAGTCCTTGTCTTTATTGTTCGGTGCAAATTGACGTTAAAAATATATAAAATTTTAATATAATAAATTCAAGTTGAAATCTTGATTAGCATGTAATTTATGAAAGTTTGTAAAAGCATTCTCGTAAAAATGTTTTTTATTAATAGATGCAGCGCTTACGTGAACAAACAACAGCTCGTTTTAGGAGTCTCTTCGGGTAAAAACAGCATATTTATTATCCACACACCAAACTTTTACGAGCAGTAGAGCTAGCGTGGACGTGGCCGGGAACTGAATTCTTTAGCATTCTCCTTTTAACGACCGAAACCAAAGATTTTTTCACTACTACGAACTTTACGTCGATATTATACTAATAACACAGTATTTCACTACCTTCTGAAGGTGCCTTATTGATAATGTTTCGTATGTGTGTGTACCCCTAAATGCCGTCATTATTCCCACACAAGTTTGTACCTATCCCTTTAATACCTTCGCTCGAACTTTGCACTTCCAAAGTTGTAAGAACAATTAGTCATAAATAATTGAACATGGTCGATATTCCTTTGTAAGAAGACAAAGAGATGTCATACTCAAAACTTTGTCAATTTACGTTGAAACCGTAAAGCCCCTTACTGGCTCATGTCCTTACTTGGTAGAAAAGTGGAGGTAACATCAAGAGAACTTTCCACTCGGGGTACAGTCGTACTTACCTTGTCTAGAAAGGGATCAAACTGCGGTGCATTCTCCGCAATGTATTATGCAGTCCCGGAGCGGGTGCCAGTGTAAGCGGCTCGGAATCACTCCTACTCCCCGTCGAAGAACACACAGCTATTCCTTGAGAATTTTCTATTCCAAAAGTTGCTGGAAACCATTTCGCTTCAAATATCTTTTGTGAATTACTTGCGACGGATCTGATTGTAACTTATTGCAGTGTTTTCTTTTGGCAACAAACACGACTTCTTAAAATTCACTCTATTGGGGTTTAGGTTTTAGCATTATAATTCTAAGACACTGGCTGCTCTTACAAAGAATACCGAAGCACATATTTGGATGGAAACAATTTAAATAATAACCATTTGTGATATCTATCGTTTTGCGAATACCATCGTCAGCATTCACAGTTCTCCATTTCTCACGATCAGGTATATAGAACCGTACTAAAACTAAAAAGAGACTATCAGCAATCTCATTTTAATCGGATCATTTATCAAAAGTCAAGAGAGCGCACAATGGTAACTTACTGCAGTTGAATGTGTAAGTGAAACGGCTCGATTAGAGCGATTGTGTGCCTTATAAAGTTAAAATCTCGCTTTGAACATGTTAAATGTAAAGTAGGGTGTACCTGAGCTGATAAACAGGCAATATTTCCTTACGGGTTTGTTGTCACAGCTATTTTAAATTTATGTGAATGTTGTGCCGATGTACAGAGCAAATGTTCGCCGGCTGGGTAAGCTAATCGCATCTCATTTCCTACGTGTCGCTCGTTGTAGTGGGAAGCACAAATGAGATTGTGGGCTGACGTGTCGTTCCGGAGACCCAGTCGCGTTCGACATCCACCCGAAACCGCATCGCCACGCTACTCGCTGTTTACAAAACATGCTTCTATCATATAGATGAAGAGATTCGCATGTCATGTCATGAATGTTGGGTATTTGTTTTTTGATTAGAGCTTTTTATTATTTACTATGATTTCTTCTTCTTTTTATTATAATTAATTAAAACAGAAAGTACTTATTAAACAATTATTTTCAAGTTAATCCAGCAACTTTTTATCCAATTTTATTGTTGGGCAGATTCTCCCGTAACTTGAGAAGATCAGCCCATTAGTAGATTAAGAGTAAGTCTTCTGTATAGTGCTTATAAGAAAAATGCGGCCTTCTGTCTGATATTAGCTACACAAACCTTTTTAATGTCCTGGTTAAATCGGGCTGAAGGGTGTATGTCTAACGCTGTGTTTGCTGATTCACAGTCCCCTTGCAGTCAAGAGTCTCGTCCACTCCACCGGGCATCGGTCTTTCGACAGATATGGCAAGCATATTCACTGCCTCTTCAGCTTGTCGACTCAAAATATTCAATGCAATCATTAAAAACTTCTTCGTCTTTGTAAAATATACTCTTCAATAAGATCACTCAACTAGGTTTACAGCAAACGAAGGTCAATTTAGTTAAATCCCAATGAACGGCTTTTCGAACGAATAGAGGTCTTTTATCGCGTTTCACGCAACTTTTCTCGGCCGGCTCTCTACTTACACGATTAATTTGAGTCGATAAATCCGCATTAAAAGCGGAGCGAGGGGGCAGCCAACCGCGCCGTTCTGTGTAAGTAGCCCCCATTCCGACCTTTTTGTTCTCGCTACAGTCACTTGTTCATAAGGAACTCTTTAATCTATTATCGCTTCACCATCATGAGTGTAACATAGCGTGACATGTCATAAGTGAAACGTTTTCGTAGCCGGCTATCGATCGGAAATTGGTAAGGTCTAAATGTCGGTTTCATACGGTCTGGCGAGCTGGCGGGCACGTCACTGCCGCCGAGACAGACAGGCAGCGTGCGCGGCGCCTGCGAGCCCATTAGACGTCTGCCCGATGTGGAACGCTCGATAAACTTGTAAAAACGCCTTCTACCCATTTAATTTTATACCCTCGCTTAAGCTTTGCTATTGGCAGATTTCTTCCTTCTTTTTATGGGTCCGTCATTAACTGTATCGTGCGTCTATTATTTCTCGCTTGTTTAATCTGCTCGTTAATACAGCAGTGTCGTTTCAAATGCAGGCATTCGCAGTGAATTTATAACGGTCTGCTATTTTGTACTTTTACAACGTTTTCACACAGCGTTTTTACCAATCCGCACCGGGCCCGTGGGGTGGAAAACAGCTCGTTCCCTCTCCTAGAGAAGAGGCCTGAATCCCACCAGTGGGAACATTATAAGGCTGATTATGCTTTATGCTTATTCCAACGTTTTTATAATCAAATATCTACAGAAAACTGTATGTCTGGATCCATTTGAAATGACCATCACGCAGGTTAAACGCTACTGAAATAAATGTACGTCGAATAAAAAAAAATTGCCACCAATAAAACTTTAAAGTTCTCATTTAGAAGTGAACGCCAATGCCACACCTCAAACGGGGGAAGTGATATTCGTACAAAATATTTATGACTTTATGTGATAAAGTTTATGTTGCGGTAAGAGTTTTATTTCTCTCGTGAAACGACTATAACTTTTTCGAATAACGTAATATAAAATAAGGTAATATTGGCCAATAAAATAAAATATTTTCATCATATGTTCTGTACGCTTGACATTAGGAGTAATAAATTTATGAACAGTCATCATGGGCAAAAATATTTAGCAATTGGAAAATTCTATTGCATTTCTTTCTTACACCAAGAAATATAAGTTCCTTGATGTGAATGTGACATGCCTTGCACATAGATTTGCCACTTTTTTTTATAAGAATGTGGTAAAATCCTTTGCATTTTTTATTACATACCTCATGTCTAGCGTGTCTAAGAAACCGAAGAGTTCGATAATAAGTACATGAATAAAAAATTGTTTCAGTTCTTTAAAACATAGTGATGACAGCTCTCTGTTATATATTCTTGAAAGTTGGAAAGCTCTAACATATTTACAATATTAATGGAGCACTGAAGTAGCTTACAAACAAAATTGATAGCAGATACTTGTACAATTACTGTATTCAATAAAACTTCCACGTGTAATGTATTCTCGAAGGCGACATATTCTACGATTAAACGCTTCTTAACTCCTAATTAGAATGTAAAGAGAACTTCAATAATACTTTGCCGGTTGTCGGGGCACGTACGAGAACTTTTATTCAGCGAATTTGGTTACGTAATTCGTTGGAAATATTCAAGTTTTCCTTTCGGCGAGACGTTATCGCAGGCGGCTCTCAACGCGGGCGTGGGCGGTGGCGCTCCCCGCGGGGACTTAATTTGTTGCTCTCCTGGCGCCTCGCATCTCACTTTCAAACGGCGTAACGCGACCTTACCACTTCCCCGGTTCCCCTTCTCCAGCACCGTGTACACATCATGTTCCTTCGCCTCGGTTTTCCTAGATCGAACACTTTTACACCACTCTATCTAACCCACCTTGCGCTATTTCATATTTGTTATTCCGATATTGAACCGAAAATATAACACACACCCCGAGCTTGTCAAAATATTTATAGATATCTGCTTGGAGAAGTATTGTGCATATTGCGTTCGGTTTAATCGCTAGTTGCTGTAGTGGCTTAACAGATTTATGATATGATAATAATATAGGTTCTACTTTCAGAAAATATGGAAAAATTATTATCTACATTTTCGTGGATAACTTCCTACCTAAACCGTTTGTTAGACGAGAATACTGGTACTTATAGATTTGAAGCTACAGCAACACACATAGTTCTTGGCTAAATTCCATAACATACGCGAAATACTCAAGACACGCGTTCACTTTGTTCCGAATTCGATATACCATAGATTCGCGTGGCACAAGCAGCGCGACAATCTAATCACAATACCATAAAGGAGTGCACCGTAAAATATTTATGGGTGCGGGAGCAGGCACGCTCCGGTACCCGGCTCCACCACGGGCCATCTACCTCCATCAACCTCGACGATAGTTCTGTATACGTTACTACACTCAGTAATTTTGTTGTTCAATGCAAATTTAGGTTTAGTAGGGTTTAAACACGAATAAAAGGTTTATTTTTACTTATCTTCTGGTTCTATTCGGTCCCCCTAATTTTTATAACCTCATTGCAAATTCGTAGTCTACGTCAGCACCCCATTCTGAATGGCATAATATCTGAATAACATTTGAAGTTTCATGTAAAGAAATTGAGTGTGTGGAGAGCTCAATTAAGTAAGTCCTGGGACCAGTGTGGGCGCAGCGCTCGTTACACACCCGCTCAAATTGGCGCCGACCACTGAACTGTAACGATAATGACGCCGCGTGAGTTGTGCCCCATTCGTCCACTAACGTAAGCTAACTCCTCTCATGGGAAACCCTAAAAGCCACTTCATACGAAGTATGTACTTCCACATTTGGCAATCTCGCAAAACTTTGTGGTTTTTGTGGCACATAAACAACTAGCACACGTGTGCGTCCGACCGCGTATCGATTGATTTGACTTAAAATGCATAGTTTTGAGCCGCGATGTCGATCGGTTTCCGCCAAATTTTCCGCTGCGGGCGCTTGGCAACCGCACTTTGTGGCTCGCCACAGTTACCCATACAAATTGAGAGGTTAACGTGGTAGACATCGCGTCAACTTATACAACAACGATGTCCAACATTCCACATTTATTCATGTATTTGCCATAACTCCAATCGCGGATCGTATATGTATTGCCAACACTCATAATCATAGTGAGCACGATCGACCACTGAAAGCTTTTTGAAAGCTCGTAGTGACGCGCGATGAAAGGTTCACGCGGTGATTTCACGCGAGTCATTGTAGCCCGACAAGCGAAAGTGACAGCTATAATGTATGCTTTCTAATGTATATCTCAAACATTCTATTTGACTATCCGTTACGTTTCAGAGGACATATAACGTAAATTGTGCGTATACGTTGAAAGTAAAGTTTATATAGTCAAAGTCAAAGTCAAAGATTTATTTGCAGATAAATATGGTTATAAAAGTTCTTACAATGGTTATAATAGTAGCTTAACATATTTAATCATAACATAATGACATGCAAAAATTTGTTACAGGTAATTAATTAAATATTATTTCAGTTGTAGTAAAAATAAACAAATTATTATTAATTAAATTTGAACTGAAGGAATTCTTTTATAGTATAAAAGGGATTCTCAATCAACCAACTGCGTAAAGCTCTTTTGAAGCGGACCATTGGAAGTTCCTTAAATCGGTCTGGAACCTTATTATAAATTTTAATGCACATTGGGTAGCAACTTCTCCTATATAGGTCCGTTTTCATTTTAGGATTAATCAACCTATTAGGAAATCTAGTTCTGAACGAGCATTTATCTCCCAGTTTTTCAAACATCTCAGGATGAGATTTAGTAAATTTACATATTTCCTCAATATAGATACCAGTTAATGTCAGTATTCTAAGTTTCTTAAACAATGGTTTACAGGATGTGAGTGGGTCTACGTTACAAATCGCACGTATACACCTCTTTTGTGCGATGAAGGCTCTTCCGAGATGCACCGAGTTTCCCCATACCAGTATACCATAACGCAGTATTGAACCAACATAAGCATGATAAGCCTGTAATGTGGCTTGTCTACTTGTTAGGTTAGATAAACGCCATAGGACATAAGCAAACTTACTGAGTAGTATACATAGTAGAAACTATTGAAATAATAAACAGGCAACAGTTACAGAAAGTTCATATTCCTTTACTATCGGATACGTGATAAATTGCTAAATAATGCGCCCTCTGTCATCGCTCTAACCCCACCCCTAATGTCTTCTTAATGCTGCATGGAGTTGTCACATTGCACATTTTGAGCTGGCGTTTGTTCGTTCCGTTTTGCCGAAGGTATTTACGGTTAGCTTCCATAAACTTTTTGGATGTTCTCAATACTAAAATAAATTCAAATAACGAATGCGTACGAAAAAAAAAAACTAAAGATGTGAGGAGACGCTTGCGTCATTTGGGGCACTCTATAAGTGCACAGAGTTGGTTAAGTATGAAAAGCTCCATTTGAACACAAGTTTTTTAGCTCGTTTTGCCTGTGTTAGCTCGCCGCGCGCTCCTTTTGTTCCACGAACGTGATCTGGCCGAGATGAATCCCACGGACGGTATAGCTCTGTTCCTCTCTTCAATCGAGTTTGTTTCTGCCTGTCACACTTTTGCTGCTTTACGTGCTACCACAGATGAAACAATTTTCTTGAAACTCTGCATACAAATTTCCTTTACGGATGCGGGAATTTCCTCGTCCATTTGTTTTCGCGACGTATGTGACGTAAAAGTATAACATTTTTGTAGCATTTGCCTAACCGCTATATGTCATGGTTCGCACAAGATTTAGTTTCCAATACAACGACAATGCTTGATGATAAACGACTTGTAGTATAATTTCAGATAGACTGTAACAGGATTTTTCTTTCATGAAATTTCATGGAATTTTTCTTTAAGCTTCTGTATCTGTTATTATTCGTCAAAATCGTCCAACTATCTTTAAAGAACTCTGTGAACACACATTGGCCTCGTATGAAAGAGATTGAAAACTTTCTGAGGATCAATTTGTTTTTTCTGCGTGCCTGATTTCAAGCAACTCTGCCATCCCATAAATTATTTCTCTGAAAAACTTTTAAAGCTATTATAACTCTGTTCCATAGATATAAATCTCGGATTCGATTCATTTCTAATATTAAGTTATCCTGCCTTTACTTTCAGACTTCTTTCAATCGAACACTTTGCATTGAATTGTTGTGTAGAAATAGCAAACTCAAAATTGTCATTTAAATAAAACTATGGCGCCCACTCAAAAGACGCCAGTGTACTAAAATTAACTCAACTAATTAAACAATAAATGTTGTGTGAAACGTATTCGCATGTCACAACACAGTGGCGCCGGATCTGTTGTAGGCGATATATGCTGGAGCAGTTATCTCAGTATCGCCTGACTACGCCCGTTGTGGCCGCCATGTTTATTTTTAGTCTCGCGTGTACATTCACTATTGCGATGAAATTTACAGCGATCGCCGCGGCTCGCCGCTCGCCGGACTCCGATACCGACGCTTCAAATGACAAGCTACCGCTATTTCAAAAATGTCTGCTATTTTACGCGAGAATTTCCGCTCTTTCGATGAGCAATAATTCTTTTGTTCAACGGGTGAAAGGTCCATGAGATTACTTTTATTGCGCGGTATTAGAAGAAAACTCTGCGACAAAAGGACATTAAAAGGCTATATCGGTCCAATTATCTATTTTATGTTTTTTTAGAATTTACTTGAAAGTCCAAAAAGAACTTAATTGATGACCCACATCGAATTTAAAAATTGCCTGCATGCATAAAAAAATTGCAAGTCGTAGAGGGGTCGATCTGAATGAAAACTGTTGGTGACAAAACGTGTTGTCGCAGCGGCTAATACCCTTGTTCGTCAAAATAGCATTACCCGCGCGGTGGTGCGAGGTCCCCCTGTCAGGCTGAGATTTGGCGTAACTTAGTGACTGATTAGCAATTGGTGTGAGCTGGCGGGCTCAGGCGCGACAGGTGGTCGGGGTGCGGGCCTGACCCGCGGCCTCTCGCCTGATTGATGGCCACGTCCCGTTCACGCTCTGACTACCCATCTTACATTTGATTTGCACTTCGCCTTACACGAAATGCTCTGTAGATATTTATATACGAAAAACCAGTCAAATAGGTACCGAGGAAATAATTTTCCCAACAATTTCAATAGCTTTTTCAATCGATCTTCTATTGGATTCCATCATAAATAATTACAACGACGTTCAATGTTTATTACAATTATCACTAATTCTTGACGGAAACCATCCATGTATATTGAGGACATCGATAAACAATAAAATAACTATTATAATTAGGCCTATATTATATTAACGACATCGAATTGGCAATTAATGTCCCCCTTTCACAAATGATAACAATTATTCTGCAATAACATCAATTCAAAATATATTTGACGTGAACTTCGGGAAGTGACTTGACTGTCACGCAAATGTCAAATGTCGATTGTTACCTGAGCGGTCCCACGCTCCGAGCGCGCGGTCTAATAACCCGAGGTCAAGTCTTGGCTCATGCATATTCACAGGCGACGGAGAAGTCGCCGGTGGCTCATCTGTAACGGTCCTGAGACCGGTTGTGTGAGCCCATTGTTGTGGCACATGGTCGCCGCGGTCGCGGTCGTCCTGCGCCGGCGCCGAACTGCTTGCAACTAAACATTCGAAATACGGAAGTCTGTAAATGTTAGCGCGAATATCTTTATGATCTAGTGCCTGCCACAAATTTTCAACATTCAAAACAAGTTTTACCGCTCTAATTTTAGTTTACTCGTTGGTGATTTCAACTGCAGATATCTGTTGTATCAGTAATAAAATGCATAAAATATGCCATTTACGCAATTAATCACGCCGCCTCTAATTGACTCCTGCGTTATTGACAACTTGTTCTGGAGAGAGAACAAAATAGTTATGCGAATTACATTGTGCCACTTTTTATTGCCGAGTGTCGGGTTATTAAGATTACAAAGGCAGGGTCAGTTGGTAAACACCGTCGCTCCGGTACAAATTATTTATATTCTAATTAGGTGCCAGCTACAACCGCTCGTAAGGGTGCATGCGTAATTCGAAATACGTTTTTCTTTTCATGTAATATTATGACATTATTTTCATTGAAACGAACGGATGTGCGTAGGCGACAAAACCCTTGTTATACTGCGAGCAATTTTTGAATTGCCACCTGTTTTTTTTTTTATACGTGCTGGTGATGGATTACTCCATCCGCTGTACGCTATGTTTTTTTTTACCGTGATGGATTTATTAGATTAGTATCTATTCGTTTTTTAGTTGGCAGTAATCGATGCATAGTTATGATATCCACTCGTCAAACATTTTCCAGTATTTTGTTTGCGTAGTTTAACGGCATTGACGGTTTGTGTATTGTTATATTAAAAAGCAATTTCCTTTTTTATATAAATTGTCATTTGACTATAAAATTTAGATTGGTCATGTTTTTACTAGCTGTTCTCGCTTGTCGGCGTAACGAATTTGTTCAATGTCGATTCTGAACCGGAACAAAACAGCGCGTTGCGTCAGATAAAGTCATTCAAATACGTCTCGATTTTGATTTGTTGTAACTGATTTAAATGACCATTACCGACTATGTTCAACATTTCGTTTTCATTAAGCTCAGTAATGTCTACCTTGTTTTGTATGTGTAATTTAATTTTCGAACGGTTCGAAAAACCGAATAGGATATTTGTTTTTTTATTATTATTATTTACCTGTATAAAATAATAATTTATCATAAATAGAAACAATTTTTCAAATCTGTTCAAAATTAAGTAAGTTAGAAACCTTTGAAATTGATGAAAGAGGAAACTGTCAAGTATCAGAAAAGGGATGCATATACTGAAATATGACGTCACCTGCGCTAGGTTACATGCATACAAAAGAGATATCGAGATGCTCCCACCATGTTCTACTCGTCCTCATACCAATATTTGAAATAATAAATTGCTGCTTCATTTGATTACCAACTTTGATGCTTTTTTAGACATTGAAAGTATAAAATATATAACAAAAATTAACATAGAAAAGAAAATAAATTTTGGTTGTTAATGTAAGCTAGAACTAAGCTATTTTAATTCCTCTCAACTTTTAATAATAAGGTTGAAAAGATCAAGAGCACTTAGCGTGATCTTTTTAGTAAGAAGCAGTAAAACAAAGATGGTGCAGCAATGCATTTTACATTTTGAAGCATCATTAAATAGCGCATTACACGGCCCGGGCGCGTCGAGAGGCAATTAAAAAAGAACTGCGAAGACGATGCTCGTAAAAATGAAGTCGTGTTCCCAACTGATTAAAAAGTCTGGTCTAATCTTGTGCACGTTAAATTTTTAATCAAATTCGTTTATCGCGAACGACCTTAGCGCCTTCTTATCTTTGAACCAGAAAGAGATAATTGGCATGTGCACAAAAAGTGCTCGAGAAAGATTACCAACATTGCAGGTTTCGAGAGCTATTCAGACTGCGATTTTGTGTAGTACCTACTACACATAGGTGAGCTTCTAAGTTTCACTGATAATTCCAGCGCCGGGATTCACTGCCGAGATCTATCAATTAACACGCAAACTCCATCGGCTTTCAGGTGAATGTCAATTAATGTCAGAGTCTGAGAAGAGCGTCGTCCGTAGAGACCGTACACTGTGACTGATAGAACAGACTATCAACAAGTACCTTGTGCGTCAGCCTCTATAAAATTAACATTTTAATATTACTCGTAGGCTCTATGATTATAATCGACACAGTTTTAAGAGCTGTAAACATGATAAAATGATGAATTTATGTAGAAACAACAACGGCCAGAAGGCCAAATGTGGAATAAAACTCGGATGTGCGAGATTATCTTACTATTGTTCTCCAGTTATTGAAGTACATTTCTGGCTAAATTACTTGCGATAGGAACTGCGGTTGTTAGTTTAATGTTGTTTTATTATTTATTATCTGTAAGATCGTCTACCAACTGGTTATTTTTTTTCTATATTAAACATCTTCGGAAGCAAAAGTAAAAATTACAACAATAAGCCTCCCGACCAAAATTCGATCACGATAGCAATTCTCAAAAGAGATTAGCCAAATGCGCAGGAGGTATTATAGTGCACAGGTGTGCACAAACACAGTTGCCCATTCTGTTCCTTTACTCTCAAAGTCCGATGGGTCCACTATCCGATCAGACGCAGGACCAACGGCTTTAAGTGCATTTAGAGGCCAGTGCCTCACACCACCAACTTCCGAACTCCAGGCAGGAATTACTCTGTACCACAGAGTAATTCTAAATAGGAAAACTTAATGGCAATTTTTGCTGAACCAGGGAATCGATGCGTGTACCCCATGTTCAACAGCCCCATGTTGTACACTTATTAATATTATAAAGCTGAAGAGATTTTTTTTTTAAACAATAAGAAATTACTGCTTCGAATTAAAAAAAGAATTTCAGTGTTGGATAGCCCATTTATTGAGGAAAGTTATAAGCTACCTATATAACATCACACTACGACCCACGAGAAGGTAGCCAAAGCGGATGAAACCGAGGGAACAGCTAGTTACATTATAAATAAAGTGTATGAATCTCTACAAAGTTCAGTATATAGAAACAATATCACACATCGTCCACGCATAGTGATGGATATTGCACATCCAGTCATTTACATAGTGGTAACGACAACTTGATTGATTGATGGCAAGTGACTCTTACTGCTTGTTATCAAACAGTTAATAAATCAACCACGCTACCCTGTTATTTATAGACCTATTTATATCGAATAATGTGCTCGCAATATTACCTATATTAATATTCATGAAACAGCAAACTTGAAAGAAATGTTATAATGAAGATAACAAAGTTGCTGAAGGAGGCCGAGCCGAACATGAAAAACTTGGGAAGTTACTGTAGGTACAGGCTGTTTTTTTGTCATCCGAACTACACGACTAGGAAACGTTTAGAAGCTCAGCTTGATCATTGATGTCAATAAGTCGTTAACCTTTTTTATTATTTACTAGCACTTTGCCCGTGACTCCCTTTGCGAGAATGTTTTCATAAAAAATTTAACACCCCTTAAACCGTATTTGAACCGACTTAAAAAAAAGGAGAAGGTTTTCAATTTGGTTGTATTTTTTTTTTTGATGTTTTTTACCTCGGAACTCCGTCGTTTATGGACCGATTTGCAATTTTTTTTCTTCTTAACGGATATGCTTCCAGATTGCTACCATTTTTTTCAAAATCCAGTTCTGATGATGGGATCCATGTGGAATCGAGGGAATTCCTCAAATGTTATAGGCAACCATATAGTAATTTTGGTACTTTCATCGAGAACTTAAGTATTTACAGTCAAAAAGTAACATTTGAAGTGAAACTGATAAGGAAGACCACAAATGTCTAACGGAACTTCATACTCACATAGATATAGTTAAGCGACTATGACAATACAAAAAAAAAGTTATGAATAGTTGAAAATGGTATCATCGAAGTGACCTGATGATAATGATGGAACCGGAAAATAGGCACCGGAACTCTAATTAATCAATGTATCCTTGCCATGTTTGGGCTTATTAGAATTGTCATGAGATGCACTTTGGCTGCAAAGAACTATCGAACTGATCTGACGATGGAGCCGGAAGATGGAAGGTAGACACAGGAACTTCATAATAAAACAATGTAACCTAGCAGTGTTTGGTTTAATTGGAGTTGTCATGAAAAATAGGCACTCTGGTTATAAAGTGTGAAATAAAAAACGAAAAATAACCGACTTCACCAAAAACAAAATAACTTTAATTTCGGAAATCGGTGCTAAATAAGAAACAAACACTGACTTCCGAAATTAAAGTTATTTTGATCCTTTTAGTGCGGTTTTGAAAAAACTAAATGGCAGTTTGTGTTATTACATTTTGATTAGAATTTCTGCCAAGTTCTAAGTTTATTGACCAAAGGAATAAGATTCTCCCATAGAACCTGAAACACTCCTACACCGTTTTGTAGGGGTATTTTTGAAGAACGAATAATGAAAATCTCTTTTACAAGCTTTTAGTTTCACCTGTCTCGATGTTTGTTTGTCTTTAATCAAATCTTGTAAATTAAATTCGATCCACTTCCAGGGATTATTGAGTTACTATTTATGCTAAGGTTCAAGATTATGAGCCCAAAGAACAAAATTTCCCCCTTTTCACCCCCTCGAAAATTAAATTTTCGAAAACCCATATCTCAAAATTTCACGTTTCTAGATCCAGTAGTTTCGGCTTTGCGTTGATATGTCAACAAGTCAGTTTCTCATTTTATTTATACAAGATTACACTCAGTCGTACGAGTGAGGAAATTCAACAGAACTTGTAGGAAATTATCTGCTAGATTAGTTCACCACAACTTCTCAGTTTCTCAGGGGGTGGCGTAACAGTTATTAGTTGGTAATGCACGAAATATTGGACAGTCATGCACTCCAGTGTGTGAAAGTTTCAACACGATTAGAACGAAATCAATTGACTATCGAGTTCCCATGCCGGCGACTGACCTTCTCAGTTAATCCAACAATTTTACACCAAATTACTACAGACAACCGAATTAGACAATAGGTTATTTTCATTTGGCATGGCAATTTTAAAGTGGACCAATAAAAGTGAATGTAATTGGTTTTATTGTAACAGATTAGCTTTCTGAGCTAATACACGGTATTACTGCTGTTTGCAAGTTTAACAATAATTGTGCTTAGCCAAACGGCTGTTTTATTAGCAAACCAAAGAATTGAAAATAAAATATATTCAATGTTATTATGCAAATTGATGTGAACTATTCGTTGTATAAATTACATGCATAAATGCA
This sequence comes from Mythimna vitellina, assembly GCA_949316375.1. Classification (NCBI taxonomy): domain Eukaryota; kingdom Metazoa; phylum Arthropoda; class Insecta; order Lepidoptera; family Noctuidae; genus Mythimna; species Mythimna vitellina. The sequence continues at coordinate 10,671,285 of OX438691.1, read as the reverse complement.
AATTAGAATATGTCAAAATTGCATGAACTGGATCTTAGGTAGGTAATATGTAAACACTAGCTGCCACACAAAGTTTGGGCGCTTGCACCCACCGTCCCACCGCCACCGTGTCGCTTACGTTCACCCACCGGAGTTAATATCACAGTTGCGAAATACTCTGCGGTTATAATAATATCGCTTTGTACATATTTAGAAACCCGCACAGGTCGGTGCAGTGTTATTCAATCTGCGACCTATTTGTGGTCAATAGCAGTCCGAGACGGACTCAGCCGCTCCGCAGTGTAGACCTCTACCAAACCTGTTATTTAGCACTTGTATGTCACATCGTTACACTTTACATGCTTGTTAACTTCACTAAAATAACTCTCAGATAAAGATTCAGCGCTCAAGTGCATGTTCTAACTCGTTTAAGTTAATTAACAATTTTAATAAGCGATCATTATTTTAATCTGCTCTCCCGTCACGGTTGCCGCTTTAATTTGTACATAGTTTCATAATGTACCCACATTCTGTTATAGCATAGATAGCTGAATATGATAATATTTAATTTTCGTATTCATAAGCTTCTCTTTTTATAAGAGTCGTTAACTCTTAAATGCTAATTGTAAAAACATACAGTTAATAATAATCCAATTTATAACTTACTAGTTCTTTTTAATTCGCTAAGAACATAGAAAGAAATATACTATAAAAACTCGAATAAATATTGAATCACTTCTTCATTTCCGAGCTTCCGGTGTGCGAGGAGTCGTACGTCGAGCCTAATAAGTGGGTCAAGTAACCCTTTAGCGTGTAGAGGAGTGAGAGCAATCACACGCGCCGCCCGCCTAATTGAAGTCCAATGTCGCGCGGCCCGCCCACGGTGATTGATACCGCCCAGACCAAGCCGGCTTCTAATTCGAATGATATTGTTTGGACGCGCATCGGCGTCACTCCCACGAGCCAGAATCTAATCTGTACGCACGCGGATGATGTCATTCCGAGACAGCGATCGCTCGATTCATTCGAGTGGTCCAACGAGATAGGTTCCCGGGAGATTGATGAGCGGCGACTAAGCGTGTTGTATCGCCCGTTGTCACCGTGAAAAAAAGAGCTTAAGCAGGCATGGCGGGAAGGTGGCGGTGGGGGCTAATTAGTCGCGCCATAGCCATCAATATCCATTACGGGCGCCGCACGCGACGCTCGGCGCCGAATCGCGCCGCGCCGACGCCGACGTCGCCGCCCTTGACGATACCACTTGTGTTGTGTGTCGATCCGCGATAAGGGTTTGCACTTCCGTGACTGACCGCGGGGTTCAACTCAAATAGAGCAGACTTGACGGCGCGTGACGTCACCACCAGCAAATATCTACTATGTACGTAATAAAATGCACATATTGAAAAGGGAAGCTAAGAATGTTGACTATGCATTAGTATAAGCCTTTGTATTATTTGCATAAGTACATTATGGTCCATTCGTAGATTAGATTTTACGAAAGATCCTTATGTTTACTTGACTTCGAGGTAACCCAAAGGACTTTTCTGGATGTAGTTACAAAGTGACTTGTAATATCTAGCCTGCCATTGTAGTTATGAATTGAACACAATTTTACACAACTGCCTTGTTATGTTAACACATTTTAATCTGGAGTTTTAAAGATGAGGTACCATTTTCTGTGTGGGAAACAATCAAATAACTTCCTCCACTCTGGGTGGAGTGAGAGGGAGTTTTAGACTTTTACTGACTAAGACCCACCCCTGATCCTCCAATTGCCCTTCGCGTTCATTAATTCCTTCTAACATTTCCACAACCCATTCCGACTTAACACTGGTTTTCTTTAAATATCGGCTTCGACATAATGCGTCAAAGAGTAATCTGTTAAATTAACGTTTAAAAGAACATCATTATTGTAATATCACATCCACTCCACAGATTAAATCCGTTACAAAATTGAAGTATGTAATCTCACTAAGTTCACAAAAAGAGCATGGCCAGTACTTGTTGGCTAACATGGTAACATTGAAATACAAAGGGCACGACGGCTTTTATTAAAATATATCAAATATTGTTTGAGCATGCATCGGGATTCAAGTCCAGGCCAGTGATCCGATATAATTTGAGACTTCACCTTACCGGCGATACAAGTCGAGTCGTAGGAAAGGGTTGCCCTCTGCCCTAATCTTTGAACTACGACTTGACCGTTAGTACGCATTTATAATTTGCTCTTCGATTATTTAGTACGGTGGAATGGTACGCTGAGATACGAATAAATTAGTTTCGCGTTTTGAACAAAGCCGCCACGAAGTTTTGAGTAACGGTCACAGGATCGTTGTAAGAGTTAGACTTATTTCTCTATCTGTTGGTTTAGAGTGCTTTATTGGGATCCGTCTTGTTGTTTTGTTTGGGTAACTTACAATTAAACGCTGTTTCATTTACTTCTCAGACGAAACTGCCAAATTTATTACTAGTGGTACTGAGATTTCTAGAAAATCTTTGTAGAATTAACACCTTTGTAGGTAACTTTAAGTACTTTTCAATTTCGCCTAAAGTGTATCTATCTCTAAAAATTTCTCTCTCTAGTCTTGTAAATAAAATAATTGGTATACGGACCACCTTCTCAGTATAGGTAATTAATTTTCACATGTTTTTCCTGCACCCGACGCATTTTAAAGACCGTTGCCCCGAAAGGGATAGAACGATGTTTAAATAAAATTTCATAATTTATTCGTCTTAAACGAGTTAAAAATAAGTAGTTGACCGTATTCCCCTGTGATTGAACTATGACCGGGTTCGTAAGCTAATCGCGTCCCCTAGACAGCGGTCGCGACCCGCAGGTGTAAACTCGCCCTTACTTAGACTGCAGCTTCGCCTCATTTACATAGCCAAGGTATCTTATGCACTGTGCATGCACTCGCTTCTCACTTTATAATTCAAATGATCCACACGAGCGCCGGCTGAATTCGAGGAAATGTGAGAATTTGTAACGGAATTTTAGCAGCTATTTAAAGTGAGAGTTTCTTTGTTTTTATCTAATATCGGCAATTCATTCCGCGACGCTTTTGCGATTAACTTCATATTAAATATTTTAATAAAAACCCATTCTTAGAGCAACGGCGGTTTAGTAATTAATTCATGTATGTCATTTGTAACCTCGGATAAAAACGCGTTTTTATTATCCAAAATAGGAACTGTGATCTTTTGTTACAAATCGTAAAATTTCTGAATGCTTACAAAATCCGTATAAAAACTTTGCTTTACCGTTGAGGTAACAGACCGAACAATTGTTATGATTGTTAAATGAGAGCTTGGTTCATCGCCGGCGCAACACTCACCGTGACTGGATTTTGAAAGGCATCCTTTGCTAAAGTTTCAAGTCCTAACCGCTTTGAAGTGCAGTTTGGACGCGATTGTGTTGTGACGCAAAAACGTTTATTATTTAGTTTGCATAGCTAACACTAAAGGTTAGTGGGTAGATAGGTACATTTGAAGAACATTTCTGAAAACTTGTGTGGTATATTGAAGTTGCGCACTCGGTGCAAACTGCTAACCACACTGGCCTTGCCCTGATGTAATCAAATTAGATACGTGACGTCATCGCCTCCAGCACCATTATGCTAATTAACACGAACGGTGATCTAAACATCGGTCGACGATGGATGCCTCGACGAAATCACCTGGACATTGACAGATACAAATAAATGTAACGCACTGTGTAGCGAATATACGCGGTAGTTACAGACACGTGGGGCTACAGACACATTGAATAAATTCTACCACAGCGTCAAAATGTCGTAAGAAAACCAAAAAATAATCTAGATGCAAATAAATGTAACGCACTGTGTAGCGAATTTTCGCGGTAGGTACAGACACGTGGGGCTACAGACACATTGAATAAATTCTACCACAACATCTAAATGTCGTAAGAAAACCAAAAAAATATCTTTTTTTTAATATGTAACCTTTCATTTCTTTTGGAGCAAATTGCGAAAATTTACTGACCAGAATTATAAGTTAATCCTCAGTCTCCATTGCGAAGATCTAACCAGTTTAAGTAATAATGGTGCCGGATCAAGGCAATATTTTTGAAACATTATGTCGGTGCGCTCGACCTGGCTGGGAGCGCGTAGGTTGGCTCCAGCCAAGTGGTAACTTCCTCCATTACGTCACTTGTGATTCACGCAATCTGCTCTTAAAGATGTAAACACAGTTTTGGTTAAAGTATCCAACTGCGACCTCGCACTTGTCTGCCGACTAGCCTCGCTGCGTGTCCTTGCTAAATCTAAATCTGACACACGAACAACAAAACCCAGTCGCGATTTACGTATATGATAAATGAAGCCACGATTAAAGTTTGTCTAGCCTTTTCGCCCGTTCATTCGTCACGCTAATCTTTCAAGCGGGTTTTTGTCTGCTTCTAAGTAAATAACCGCTCGACTATTTAATGGAAATAGTCGAGTTCCACAAGCATTACACAAAGCTGATTGCAGAGAAACATGAACACAAATCCAAGCTCGGAACAATATTACGATTACGTCATTCATAAAGTAAGTGCATTTATGTAGGGAGCCAGGGAGCCATCTTTGTGCGACTCCGCTGCGGGCCGCTGCTTGTGATATGAAAAGCAGTTTTATGTGGAGTAAATAATAGAGCGACAGTGAGAAGGCCTCGTACATCCAACCCGTGACAACTAACGTGTCCCAGGGTAACTTTGTTCCATCTGCTTACATGATACATTGGAGTCTTTAAAGCGAATCTTTTTGGTATTTATGCGGTGCACTACAATTGACTACAATGTATCTATGATTTCTATATAATAAAAAGCATTTTCCGGATTTATATCCTACACTAAATTAGGTGGATTTAGGTACCTACATTCATCTTATTAATTCTTGTTTATTCACAAAGTCGTTCAACGAGCGTTATTTTGCTTCAACTCCTTTCATGGTAGGTGGAAATTCCGCAAACAATTGAAGCAACATGATACCATAAGTAAGTATTCCCAGACGGCTAATGAAACTTCGCAAAGCCAACACGAGACCGCGCTTATTTAGAGACGACGATGTCAAGCAGATGACGCCCAAACAAATCTCAATATCTGGCATATGGTATGAATATTTAGAGCAGGAGAACGCATCGAGCGTTTCTCTGCACGGCTATAAGACATCGAAAATAGATTGTGCGAATGGGGTTAGACGCACCTGTTATTTGGCTTTCGGGCGGGTGCGGTGTCGGGAGCGCGGGGTGGCAGATTCATTAATAATGGCCCACAATGAGACGCCATTATTTACGAGTTGCGGCAGCCGAGTTGAACCGCATCGCACACAGCGCAATGCTTCCAGCTAGTCCCTATCCGGAAACAACCAAGTAACCGAAGCAATCTCCGTGGAATTATATTAGACAACAAAAACTTAATAGGTCCTTCTTACTCAACATGTAAATAAATTCTGAATAATCGTTCCGGAAAGCTCCTCGTTTTTTACCGTATACCACCTCATTTGATCAATGAGCTTAAATTTTAACAATTGGACGTCGAATATACTTGATTACATTCGTGTCTTGGGCTTACATATACGGCAAACCAGAGATCGGTTTTGGCTAGCATGCCTATTTACAGCATCAGCAGCAGCTATATTTTGAGTCATCGCATGTCGTCGTGCCTGACGGCTTGTGTCGACCGAAAAAGAAGACTTATTTTTTTATCCGTGTCTATTAATCACTGCCTTATAAAAACACAAACCTATCACGACAATTCTATTTCAACTCTAGTACTAATAAGCTACACTCAACGCGAGCCTATCAATAATAAAAAGCCGGGCAAGTGGGTTCCGTACAAACTTACCTATGAAAACAGTTCAATTCCCGAATTGAGTTACGAAGATTTTTCGGAATCGCAAAAAAAAACGTATTTTTGTGACGTAACTACAATTTTACAGTTTTCAGGTTTTTTCCTATACTTGTGCTATAATACCTTGTTTCATACCAAATTTCAGGATTCTAGATCAACGGGAAGTACCCTATGAATTTTGATTCCCTTTTGAGTGTCGAAATACAAGTTATTTGCGACGTAAACGGCCGTATCTTTTCTTTTCGTTAAGTCAGTAGTTTGATTTTTTCACAACTGCAAGGGACCGCAGACCTGAGTATATGGTTTTAATTTCAAATCCATACCTCCACGCGTTCCCAAGATAAAGGATCTTGACAGACAGACAACAAAGTGATCCTATAAGGGTTCCGATTTTCCTTTTGGAGGTAGGTACAGAACCCTAAAATGACCAGAGAACTGTTTTTAAAAGCGATTTTTACCGAAATTATTTATGTTCATGTAGGGTAAACATTCAAAAACGTCCCTTACAACGATATTTTCAGATAATCTTCTGTATCAAAGTATTCATCTGTGTCAATTTCATGATTCACAAATCTCAATTTTGCTTCTATGATAGGTTTTAAGAGAAGCGATGATTGGCGTTTTGCAACACAAAGGATCTTTTGTGCTTATTATTTTTATGTTATGACTCAACGGCTTTTTGTAAAACATCAAAACGTTCTATAAAAACATATAGTACTGGTAACTTTGTGCGATGTTATGCAAAACAAAGTTCTCTACTTCTTTGCCAGATATTTCTTTTAGCGAGATGCACTTGCAGGCCTGTCGGAAGACGAAAAACACAAATGCGGTTTCGTAAACTCAACAAGGTGTTATAAGATCCAAATAAACAAAGAGCTATCGGACTAAATTCGTGCATGAACAGTCAGATAGTCTCACTAGAGGCGGTGAGATGAGGTAAGCGACCTTAAAAGCCACTTAGCACAGTGCGCTGTGCGCTCTCCGCGCCGGCGCCGCTCGCTGCGTTTCTTATTACTTAGCGAATAATTCGGGTAATAACTAGCTACTCCGAGACCGTTCTTATATATACTCCACTCCACTCACACTATGTATGTTCTTCTGCCCTTTTTAACATCGACATACTCTATATACTTTACTGATGTGCAAGCAGAAACCACAACAAACAAAACTCATGTAACATTTGTTTTAAGAACTTCTAACTAATTAACTACTTTACCTGCTTCGGGCAAATAAAACTTGCATTCATAAATACGTATTTTAATTACGAAAATAAACTAGCCAGTTATTATTATACTTAATATAAATACCTAATCTTAAGTGGTAGTTATAATTTTCAGCAATTTTAATTTTCTTCTAAATTTGATGAATATTAATACCTGACCAGCAAAACAGCTTACGTCATTTTATAGATCCGTTTTATCTGGAAAAGGCTGAACGGAAATTATAGAGATTTTGAGTAACAGCAAAGCACCTGAGGCATTTTCACGTCCGCGTCGGTCACTAACAGCATCAAATATCAGCCAATAGAAGTTTTTCATTTCCGTGCCTACGTCACTGATCCGGAACCCATTTCAGTACGCGAATCATCGAAAAATGGGTAAACGTACGTCGAAATGCGAAAACTAGGAAATCACAGCTTCTATTACCAAAAGAGCTGTCCATTTTCTGATTTAGTTACACAAAACGCTGAATAAACAACAAGATATACCATGACAAGAATAAATAGTCGGCAGTATGTAAACTGATGTAATTTTGACACATCAACGTATTTCCTAGCCATAGTCACAATTTGTGTGCAGTTGAATTTGGTGAACAGATCAGCGTAGGCAGGGAACAGAGTAGCAATGTTAAGTCGGATGGAGCGAGTTAATTAACGTTTATGCGGAGTCATCAAACAGGCGTGAGCGCGGAGCCTTCGAGACAGGCTCAGGAGCGCGACTTCGCTCCGCCGCTTTTAATTAAACGATGGTACCGCGGCGCTAAGAAGTCATCTACAATCCACTTACACCAGACCTTTTCTATATACGTTTAATCAAAATATGTCATTTGTGCAAAGAGATTTGACTGAAGTGTGCACTGACGCATACTTTATTATTAATCTTTTCTGTGCATACATAGCCTCCATCCAGTACTGCATGATTTTGAGATTTGTCGGGTTAAATCGCTTGATTGACATATATTAGAAAATTATCAACCCTTCGGGACCTCGTTTCCGGGAATATTACATCTTGTACATAACATTGTTTCATTACAACCTATTGTGTTTATATTGTATTGTTAATCGCTTATTAAAAACGATTTACACATTATTATATTCATCGCAATTTGTAAATGATTTAACAACATTTTCAGAAGTTCATGCATCTTTCAAAATGAGTGGAACCCTAAATCGCTTTTAGAAATCAGTAATATCTTACTTTGTTTCTACCAATGAATGTACAGCGCCGAAGTCAATTTACTTTAATTGCGAATGTAATCACTTCCCAATTAGTTCAGTATATATGCCTCTGAAAAACGCGACTAGACAATATCTAGATAATAATTTCTATCGAAGTGCAATTGTTCATCTGGCTGCAAGTGTATGAGAAAAAAAATAATCAATAAATCACAAGTGATGCGTCCGTGCTCCTAGCGGGGGTTAGCCAATTACTACGTCGCGCTTCAAGGAAGCTAACCAGTTTCTAAATTCTTCGTATATTTAATTTAGCTTAATTGGTGTGTGGATACACGGCGGCAGGCAGTCGACCGAGAATTGGAGCCTCTTTGTTGGCGAAATCGCGTTTAAAACGGTACCCCCGCGAATTACACATCGTGCGCACTCTCTTCTCTTATCACTTAAGTGGTATTGTTCTCCTCGTGTAGACGTTCCATGTTTTCCCGGCGTTGTTTCAAGGTCAATTTAATCGGAAGCCTGAATTTAGTTTTTGGGACGGTCGTTGGCTCGACGCCGATGTCGAGAAGCCGAAGGACGGCTCTCTAAACAAATTGCACTAGTTTGGATCGGGCGTTGGAGTCGAATTCATGATTCGTAAAAAGGTAACCTACCTTTTACTCATTACATGAAAGCTATCAATATTGTTTCCCTTTTTTATGTTGGAAATCATCAAATGACTTCTCTTACTCTGGAAGGAGCAGGAGAAAGTGTCGGACTTTTACTAAATAAAACCTACAGTGTTCTTTCAATTACCATTTGCTAGGGCCACGGTAGACGGTAATTCCTTCGAACAAACCCCAGCCTTGGCAGGCATCGGAATTTTGTTTCCCTGGAACTACTAATTCCTAACCTGCTTATTTATAAGTTTTATGTTCTAATTTGTGGCGTGATTCAATATTAACCATATGAAGGGATATTCTTTGGATGATGTCATGTCAACCGTGTGTTTAAATATGATAAAGATTGTCTTTATGAAGTCACAAAAGGAAAGGACAATCGTGTTAGTGGGTGCTCAAATGGTGATGATGTGAATGGTACAGGAAACTCGGCGCGTGCGCGGTAAACTGATGTGGAGATGAGCAGTGTGGGCGCACCCCCACTAATTTATTATTGTCCAACAATTGGCCTCTTGGCGTCGTAAGAAACATTTAACGTTATACATTTTTACAGTAACGGTACTATGATTCAGAGTAGTCTCTCTTTTTTTGTTAACTTTGGTTAATATTGTTAACTCATGTTCAATCATATTAACTGCCGCACTTAGTTACATTAAAGAGGATATCTGCCACGACCAGCTAGCATCATGCAAGCAATAAACATTGTTCTCAAGTATCCGAACAAGGAGAGAGGTGCGGTGTACGATTACACGTGCGCCGATTGGTGTCCGCTTTGCTGGTATGTGTTCATATACAATGTACTTACGTCTTTATGTGTGTGAGAACTGCGTTCGACGTGGGACGGGCAGTGCATTTTTTGCGAACGCGAGATGAACGGCAGGTCGTTGAACTCCGTCGCTTGTCTCGGTACCGAATTTTGCCAACGGAGCGCATCTTCCAGCCTCTTCACTTAGCTGCAATTTTATCGAACTACAGTCGCATCTGTATAATATGAATTTGTTTGGGATAAACAATTTGAACATATATTCTATTACAATCTAAAAGTAAACATACGTATACACGTAACGCTTAACATTAATATGAAACCCATAAAAAATCGATGTTAAAAGAAATATAGCCGTTGGATAAGCACGATGGTAACACTTTGGTCGCGTGTCAGCATTGGACGACGCCGACGGCCTGCCGGCACGCATTGTGAGCAGGCGGGCGGCACGACGAAACAGCTGTCGGTATCATTGCTCACTCATTAGACGGTGAAAAAATTGTTCAAAAACAACTAATTAGCACCGCACTGCCGTGCTTATTTCCCGTCTTTCATCCGAGAAGAATGTATGACCGACGCGTGCTTTCTTACTTTATGAATCGCAGTAAGCTTGCGACTAGGTGAAGTATAAAGAAACCAGCCGCCACCAACCAAGATAATGTGCAATAAAAATTCAGAACGGTGAACGGTTCTTCCACGAACGAGGTATGAGGATCCACTGATATAGTTTTAATGCTATTAACTATCAACTAATTGCATGACAAAATGGGACTTTATGACTCATCAACTTTTAAACCAAAGACGATGCTGTATACGAAATCTTACTAGCTTCTGCCAGCGTCTTCGTTTGCGTGAAATTAGAAAATTGTCCCAAGGGAACATATCACCGGGATAAAAAGTATCCTATGCTTTTTCAGGACATAGTCTAGCGTTGTGCCTAATGTTATCCAAATCCGTTCAGCCATTCGAGCTTGATCAAGTAACATAAACCCATACACACTTTCGCCTTTATAATATTAGTGTAATTCAATTAAACTACTCTTTAATTAATTCAATATTGAACTATTTGTGGCTGAGAGTATCAGACACATTCAAAGTTGCAAAACAAACATACTGGATGAGTCATTCAAGGGGCTCGGCAACTTCAGACCGAAGTTAAGCACTTGGCATTATTCAGAACTTATTTCAAAATACAGCAAATTAAAAGTAGACTTGAAGGTAACAATAAGCTGGCCTTGTCCCGGCCATTGACCACGATGTTACAACAAATGATTTGCAGTTCTGCATTATTAAGATGATAGCCAGCCGAGTAAAAAATGGCTAGATATTTCGAGTCAAACGACTATAAGAAGCGTATAAACGAGCTTTTAGACGTTACGCTTGGTGGCGTGCGCGTCACAAAAACTAGCACACGTCGCATTCGTGACTGCCGCGGTGCCGCCTGCGCTCGCTCCGCTGCACGCCGCGCCAGCCAGCACGAAGCTGAGCTAAGCTATTGACACATATCGCCCTAGCCAGCCCAATGAGATACATTTAATTAATACACCTAATGTATAAAAATACATTTAGTCCGGAGCCAATGCAGCCATTTTCGACTACAGCAGCCTGCTACGCCCAATACCATTCGACGAAGTAAACAGAATTACCCAATCAGTCCGCATGCGATATTATGGAGAGCTCTGGCAAATGTGATACAATCCATAATCCTGCAATATACGAAGGATACAATACTAGGAATGCATTATGTTAAAATGTAAACTTAATTAATTTTATGTAAGTACAATAAAAAATATTGCAGATTGCGTACTGTGTATTTAATTAGATAGATTATTGACTTGCATGCGTGTTCGGAATATATTCGGAGTGAATATAAATTTATGACAATTAAACAACAATGACATGAGATGTGTTGCATTAGAGTGCACGTTAGTTTGCGAGGGCGAACCGCGAGGGGAGGCAAGCGTGTCCTCGGGCAGGTCACGCGCCACGCAAACTCGTTCTGCGGCGCACTTTCGCCGCTCTTCGCCTGCGCCGGAGTCTGTTGCTAGCTCGCTTGCACACGCGGCACCCTTCCCCCTCGAAATACTCGCCATGGACAACTTAAACTTACCGGACATGTTGCAAACTTGCAATCAAGTCCTTTGTTCTCCATTTTGTATTTCGGCAACTTTGGTGACTTTGATTTTCGAAAAGGTTAAATCGTATCCATGTGTGTGTGTGTGGCTTCAATATACCAGTGGATGAACTTAATTCACCCTTTGTTTTACCCCGAATTGTGGTTGCCATACACGCTACTCGTACGATTTTGGTCTATAACTTACTAAAGTCGGTTTACATTTTGTCGAAAATTTTAAACGAAACAAAAATGTTTCCATACGTCGTTAAAAAGAATGTCTTGTGCTCAAGAAGTGGAAATAATCGGTGCAACACATTGACCGGCTAAAACTCTACACAATCGACGGGGCGGGCGGAAGTGTGGCAGTGGCGAAAAGCTCGCAACTGCATGAGGAGAAAGGAAGCGGCGCGCCGCGCGGTGTGATAAGGCGGCCGGCTGGCGTCGCTCGCGGGGCGCGGTGCGGGGCAGCGGGCGAGGCGCGGGGTGCGCGCGCACGGCAGCCCCCGCGCCGCGCCACTCGCCTCCCGTCAGTCGCCCGCCGACTCCGCTTGTGCTTGTGTGACTCGCGCCGCTCCGTGCACCGCACTCGTGCTCCGAACACGACGCGTGCCGCCCCGCTGTGGCCGCGAACCGCGACCTCTACGCTACCGGCGAATCGTTTCTCCTAACTTACGTGCAACTTGCTATGTTTTAACTTACGGACATTTTACACTCCCTTACCCGGCTTGTTTATCCCTCATCATGTAAGTGTTACGCTCATTCTATTAAATGCGGCATGATCTCGTCGAAATTCGGAACTCGCGACAAAGTGTAATCGTGAAAGTTTGTGAATATAAGGCTAGTGTGTTTTTGTCAATCGTGTTTGGTACCCGTCTGTCTCGTTAGTGTTTGTCTTTGTTTGTGGTTGGAGTTATACTGCCGGCGATTTCCGAAATTCGATGGAAAAGTTTCCAACAGTAGGAGCGAGCGGTATGTTACTAGTGGGCACTGCTGCTGGCTCGGTCCGCTCACTGCTCGCTCCGCCGCATGAGAGCTTTCGCCTTGGTTCAAACCTGCTAGGTGCAGAGCGGCCTGCGCTACTCGCACCATAAACCCAAGTTAAAGCTTTCATCGATATTGCCCATAATGTAAAAGTTACGCTAAGTAGTCTTCCTTAATCCTAATCGATGGAACTTTACTCCTTCATCATTCAATTTCTTCTAATAGTGCATTTGGCTATTTCTTTCGTAGCATATGTAACTAATATTTCTTCATAAAATATTCTCTATGTTGCTTTTCTAAAATACATGTAAGTATTCTCTTGTGTAAGCTGATGATAAGTTCATACTGGACTTCCACATTATGGTCGTCTTCTTTTTAAAATTCTTCAATTTTATATTTAATCTATACTTTTGGTATTGTTTCATTCATTTTAAATCTGGTAAATCAGTGAAATTATCACAGAGAAATCCTTAGTTTTCTGAATTCGGAGATAAGCCAAAACTGGCAAGTTCTTTTTATCATATCTCTGCGAGAAATTACGTAGGTTTTATCTTATCATCTAAAACAACAGCACATAGCGTTGATTCGAAGATAATAAAAACAGTGTATAAAATTCCACATCCCGACAAAAGACTCTTACTTGTGATTTTCCATGAAATGATAAGTGCATATGTTTATTCTTTTAAAACTGCAAATTAAGCTGATGATGTAATTCAGAGAGATAATGATGATAATAACAATCAAAATATATCCGTTTAGGTCGTAACTGTTTACAGAAAAGATGATAAAGCAACGATAGAGACTAATGTGTAACCAAGTGTGCAAAAAAAATTATAAATTGAGTAACGCTGTCTATATTATGTTTTAAAAACTGAAAAATGAGATACGAGCATGTTAATTTTAAAAATGGCAGGGCTTTATCCATTTAAACGTGGAATGGTTTGTTTGTAACGCTTCTACTACGAGGGTAACAGCTGGGTCTGCTACCTGCTCAACAATAAAAACGTGTGTCAATAGAGGGCTCGCTTTGCATTATTATTATTGCCCCATTTTAGCTCTTAATTCAGAGCTTACAGTGAAAATTACCATGCCTGATTTAAACACTATTTTCAAATGTGTTTGGAAATAACAAAATCATTACAAGATCAAAATATGACCAAGCAGATAGAAGAAAGCGACCAAGATAAAAGGCCTCAATCACAGAAAATTGTCTAAAAGTGACAATCCGAACACAAATTAAATACCCATTTTGATGTACATAAGCCGTCATCTACATTTTGTCCTTTACAAGAAATGAAACCAAATTGAATTTATTACAGACACAAAACTCGTTTCACAACTGAATGGGATTTTTTGCTAATTGGGCAAACAAGGAAACTCTGACATTTAATTACGATTTCAAGGATACAATGACCAACTCTGGCAAAGAAGGTTTGAACAAAACCTAAACCGTCCGCGATAAGCTTCCTCTTATCATTATAATTATCTTATCTGGGTAAAATTAAACCGGTCTAACTGAATTACATGACCAAATATATCCATTCATAATCGTCCTTTGTTTGCAACAAAGTGATGGAGTTTTTTAAACCATGGTTGGCTTAGAAAATTCTGTATTTTATTTTTGGAAAAATTCGAAGAGGCAAAAACTATACGATTTTTCTAGAAAATTTATTTATAGGGCCAATATAGTACTAAATAATATGGTGCTAATTTCCGTGTTCCAATTGTTTTAAGAGTAAATCCAACTTACCAAGTAACAGACTGGAACAATCTCATTGGGTTCCGATAATTCCTTGATAATATTCATCTGTGTTTCATGAGAAACGCCCTCTCATTGTACCATTGCATCATCTTTAATTTAAGAGTCGACTGTGTCAGTGCAGCAATTTCCATTCTCGTCTGTTCTGCGCCCAGTCTATGTTGTTGCTGCTTTTCTTTGCTATTCGATTCCATCTCTTTGATGTTCCTCAAGATAACCTGTCCTAACTACTATATATATATTCTGATATTGTTTCCTTCGAGTTTGCTGTATATTCTGTCCAATTGATAATTTTATACAGTCGTATCATTGCATACATAATGTCATATCAGACGTGGGGCTAATAACAAACAAGATGCCAAGCCTTTGTGCAAAAAATCCACTTTAACCATTTGAAAAAAAAACCTGTCTTACAAATTAAGCGTAAACTACTCCCGAACCATAAGATCCTAAATCCTGGTTCAAAAACCAAACATTACTTCACTTAGTACTGCAAGCATTTCCGTATTGTCTATGTTATGGTGTGAGATTGGTACTGGTGTATTGTGGGGTCGATACCATCAGTAGAGTGTGCGAGCGGTGGCAGGGCAGGCCCTCGTTCCACGTTCGATAAGGCGTGCACATTAACGGGCGTGCAGCAGCGATAGCGCCGGAATCGTGTAATTTGCGCCTCGTAAATTTAAGCCGTCGCAAATTTTTCGCCTCTCTCGCTAATTACCAGTCCGCCGACGTCCCCTGAGACTGCTAAATGTGCCTCGTGCACGTCCCGAATGCGAAAGTAGCGCTAGTTGCGATCTGCTTTGCCTCGCACACGGTAAACAATAGCCTTTGTTTTGGCTACCATGGTTCACCTACGTGTTCAACAAACCATTTAGTTAGAGCTGCATAGAATTTGCATTAAATTGTGATGACAATCTTATTTCCGATGTAAATTAACATGATTTTGTGAATGATAAATTGGAGTAACTCTATAATGGTATATCAATGCAGCAGTTTGGATTCAAATGGGCATATTTCCCTAAAGCACTGGGTTTCGTCCAGTATTAATACCAATCAACAATTAAATTTGTCTTTAAAAGAGGTATCAGTTCACTGACGTTCAGTATAACTTGACTAATAATATTCCAGTTTGCATTTCAGTCATAAAATTAACTTCAGTAAATATCCTTCTAAGTAATTGATAACACTTTTTTCCTTAACGATGTGAGTCAACTGCGCGCGCTTACCAACGAATATGGAACCATGCTAGGAATAACAAACGGTGACATCACTTCAACGCCACCGAACACATGCGAAACTTAGCTAAACCTTTCAATTTTCAACCATCGTCGCAAGATTTATGACTTAAATTGCATTACAGGAGGCAGAAAATTTGCCCTTGAACGTTATTACAAATCGCAGTTTGAATTGATGGAAATTTGCATGTGAAAAATGATTAAAACAGGATTTAAAAAACGCCTAACAGACTTAATGACTGCAATAAATTTATATCACTCAATATACATAAATGTCTCTATTTAGAAATACTTACATACAATATTATCCACTATCAAGGAAAAAGGAAGTAAAAATATATTTGGTAAAGCGCAGAGTCGAACCAATTTTTCCAATTTGGCCGCACGTAGAGATCAAAGCACACAATGAAATGCTTGAAATCGATTGAATGTAAATCTAGATGCAGATAATGGTAAATCTGAGAATGCATTGAGCGAGACTTGGCTCCGATCAAGCATGTCGAAGGTAAACACGGTGGTGGTTTTTGCGACTGCGTCTGCGGCGAACCGCGACACCACCGTCCAAGGTCACCCCGCGATCATACCTGCCCTGCTCTCCGCCTGTATTACCATTGTCCGACGGCCTTGCTGTCTCGACAACTTTTTATCGTTCAACTGAACGCTCTAGTTGATTACTGCCATCTCCGGCAGCGATAAGTCTAGTCAACGATAAGGAAAGAGGACACGCCCCACCACTGTTGTTTCAATATTCTGAATAAAATAACGCCAATAATTATTTCTTCTTTGTGTTTAAATCCTCTAATATTCTTTTTGTATTGTTTATTTGTCCAATTTTGATTGGAAATACTGGTTTGTTTGGCCGGGACTTCACAGAATTGAAGTTCCGGAAATTCACAGTTCTGTGAATTGAGGAATTCTTCCATGAAAAGTCTAACTTGTGGTTTAGTACAAACAATGCAAAAGACAATCTAGTTTTCTGTCTGCCCTATTCTTGTTTAGAAAAAATCCCTTCATTTACGTTCTTAGTTCAATTGGAAGAACTATTCGACATCACAAAAATGTGAGATTTTCCAAACTCTACTTCCTGATACTTTTTGCGTTCCTTTACCGCTCCCTGGAATTCCTCGATTCCTCAAATTAATGTTCCTACAACTGTACCTTAAAATTTATATACATATATCATATGAATCACACATTGTAAAACTCGATTCTATTATCATTTTAATCTGGAAAAATAATTACACGCTTATTAACTTCACACTTAAATGTTACGTACCTGAAAGTATGCAGCAATTACAATATAAATGCTACCAATCTTGCTTCATACAATGGCGTCACGTAATGCACAAAAAATTAAGTAGTAGAACTATTTATCGGTGAAGGTAAAGATTTAAGCGGTACCTTTCAAACAGCTGCACCACACCGACCACGCGTATGCCTCGACCTTACCCCGGTTTCTGCCGAACCCAATTCAATCGCAAATTATTAAGCCTTCGATAACTAACAACATTTTAAGCTTTCATTTTTCTGCCTTGCAATATTGCATTGAACTTGATACTTAAAATGGTCTATGAAAAATGCGGTTGGGCTATGTACATTATCTTCTGAACAATCCAAAAAGATTCACAATAATGAATAAATACCAAAGCATCCACCATTTAAATGAAAAGCAGAAGAATTTCTTGCTCAACGACGTTAAATTGATTTATTACAGTTCGAAGTTACATTATTCTCCTTGAAATATTTCCTGTTAAGAAACGTAATACCCCTGGTGAAATTTTCGTTTAAGGTTTCCAGGCGAGCTGTTCGCATTCTTATTGTCTTGATAGCTCAGTGGTCAGAGCGCCCTCCCTCGCGGTGGGAGACCCAGGTTCGAGTCCCGGTCGAGACCGTGGATGCGGGCAAATGGTCTGGTTGCCATTTCTGCTAAAATGTATAAAATTAAAATTTTAAAAGCCCGCCGTGCTTTTCAGATACCTAACTATTAAATCTACATGATACTCTCGATGGTAACTTGATCGAATCGGCGATCTAACAAAGGCCCGCTCGACTGTTTTCCCCCTCCTGCGCCCACCCTGTCCCCGACCGCTCTCACGAGATTCTTATTTAGATTCGCTTCCGTCTGATTGCTCTTGGTAATCTTTTCACTGGGTTATTGAATGTCTTCCCCGTGCGTGTCGAGCACCGAAGGAATCTCCCAGAGATCGGCGCCGACGTGAAAAGAATCGGCCGCCGATATCATTTGAAACCACCATTCTCAATTTCTGGTTTAAATGTAGAAAATAAAAGGATGTCCATTTGCTTTGTGTGCGTTTCCAAGGGGTTGGACTTGATAGGTTGCAATCATGACTGCGGAAAACTATACAGCTTCAAAGGTTTGCGTTTATTTATGTTGTAGTTATGTAGCTGTGTTACTAATGATATAATATGTTTATTTGTAAACAGTAAGCCAGCATTACGTTCTCGTGTTTGATTAAAATAAAACCGGCCAAGAGCGTGGCCCGACACGCTCTTGGCCGGTTTCAGTTCAGTATAGGGTTTCGTAGTTTCCTGTCCATCACAATAAGTGTCCCCACTTAGAGTTAATGAACGACAGACAACGATCAAGAACAAATACCACCAATGCCAACGAAAGACCAACCGAACAATTCGACTATAATAGCTCATACTCGTCCCGACACAATCAACTCAGGAAAAATCTTAACAGCGCGAAGTAGCCCAATGTACAGTGCCATCTTTCGGGAAATTAGAATACTAATTTATACAAACTAGACGGGTTATGTATGTTGAGTTTTCGTTCGTAATTTTGGATTGGGTGAACCGATTTTGATAATTCTTTTTTTATTTGAAATAAGATACGTTCAGGATAATAAAATATGTAAACTAAGTTTAAAAAAATCCTTGCATATACAGTTAAATTACAAACTTAGTTCAGAAACTATTTTGTACGACTTTTCAAAAACCCATCAAGTTCAAAATAATTTTCCTAAAAAGTCTTTATAAAGTTCTATTTTTAAGATTTTTTGTACACAAGTTAGTACGAGTAGTTTTGCTTATCTTTGAATTTTCCACAGTTTCACTTACAGTACATTTTCCAAGAATTCTTGCCAATTAAAAGTACCAAAAAATGATTGATTAATGTAAACCACAGCAAACGCAAATGTCCATTACTACCGTGAGCTTCGACGTAACTAGATTTGGTCAACCACAGCACTTCGTAATCATTGTTACCTGTTTCCTTGTTACACAGTACAATCTAATTTCACGCCGGCTAATTTACAGTGTAATTGGTGCCATTTCAACAATTTGCTTTATTAAAACCATAATTGGCCACTATTTGATCTTGAAAGTTGGTATTGTTTTTTTCTTTGATCATCTTCAAATAACTCCTCTCAATCTGGATGGAGCGACGGAGTGTCAGACTATTGCTTAGCTGAGTTGCTCTCTCCTTCGAACAATCAAGCGTCATGTCAGTTGTTACTGGTCATCTCTTAACTGCCAGTGGTTTATTTCAAATTCTATATTTGATATAATTTTTTTTTTAAATTGTTTACAATTTTGCGCAGATATTAGAAGCGACAAGAAATATGTAATCAGGATATTTGCATTGATTTTAAAGAGTGTCCATAGAGTTTCTTGCACGTTCTTCTCCATAAAGATCAACGCTTTGGAATTTGCGATTATTTTAATTTTTTGACTGCCCGACTTTTTGACAATTCAAACGAATCTGTAATTAGTTAAATTGAAACAATTACTTTGATTTGATTTGAATCCCTGGCAAGTCTACAATAACGTCTAAACAAAATAAAACATTTAAACGAAAGTGAATCGTTTGGGAAATGTGTCGGATCGAGCGAAGCGCATCCACAACACGTGAATACGGTCGCGATGCATCCATGTTGAAAATAAAATTTGAAGATTTATGCACAGTGAAGAGCGCGACGTTGCGTTGCCGCACACCGAGCTATTTTCAACCAGGTTATGCTTTAAATAGCGCATTACGATAGGATTTGGTTTCACGAGTTTTTCCCTGTTCCCGGCCTCAGACCGTTACGTTTCTAGTGGCAGCGCCCACACAAACATTTTTTCTGTACGATGATTCCCCTGACACTTATTGGCTATGCCGCCGTGAAACACTTTTACATCTTTTCATATTTTTATTCTGATGAGATTGACGTCAAAAATCTGCTCTTCTGCTGTTTAATGGTTTTAGATTTTGTTGCCAATAAACGGAGAGGCGGAAAACGGATATGGTTGTTTGTTGCAAATGTCGCAATCTTTTTATCTTCGCGTTTGAGTTTGTCATTTAAAAACATTTATGAATGTGAAATAATGAAGGCACCTTGAATTATATCTTTGTTCAATTAAGTATCACATTTACATTTCAATATAGAGTAATAAGCAATGAGACAGATGGGCTTGTATGTAAACATTAAGAATTGATTGTCATTGCGGTTCAATTTATTTATTTCAATATGACTTTATGAATTTCTGTAGTATGGCGAATACTTAATCAAAACTGATAATAATGTCCTTATTACAGAAAGATAATAAGGTAATGATTTGCATTAAAAAAAAAAAAAACTCATTACAATAACATCAACATACCTAAATTGTCTGTTAATATCACTCATGATTGTAATTAGTAAGTAGGGTGATGATGGGGTAGCAGGTTGGAGGCGACGTTCTACGGTATGAGGTACCTTTCTGCCTAGTGCCTAAATAGCCAGCATCCAAATTAAAAACTTGATAACTGCTAATTCCTCTTGCGCACCTCTGATAGTGTTCACAATGCATTATGTTGCTGGCAAATAACATGCGACAGAACGAGACCTGGGAATAATGTTTGCCTAAAATCTGGTGCCGGTGAGGGCGCCGCGCTGCTCCTGCGCAGCGCGGGGCCGTCGCCCGCGCGGGCCTGAGAGCGGCCGCCGCGCTGCTTGCTAACCCGGTAGCCGCTTGTGCTTGGCTCCGGGGCGATCCGCCCGGAGAGTAACCAGTGTGTTTTGTTGTTCGCAGAGTTGAGCCCCGCACCGCACCGGCTTGCTCGCTGACCGCCGAGCCGCTAATCTAGCTTTTTACGCGCCCCACCGTCGCCTGCCCAGACCCGCACCGGCCGCCGCCATGCTCGCGCACCAAGCACCGCTCGCCCTCTACTAAACTCAACCGTCAACATCGATCAGAACGCGTGTGATAATAATAATTTAATACTCGCCTAAATAAGCTTGCAACGTCGGTGTCTTTAATTCTAACTTAATTGTAAGATTAATCAAGTAGTAAGTAGGTACCTAGCGTGGTAGCCGCGCGTGAACTGCGTACCGTGCGTGTGTGTCGTGTGTAGTGAGGGTGCGCGATCGCAAGCCAGTAGCCAGTCTCTCTCCGTGTGACCAGTGCATGCTGAGAGCGCGCGGGCGCGCTCGATCCCCGCCGCCTATGCGCCGCACTCGCTCTGCGTAATTGCGCGCGCATCTACCGCCCCTGAATTTTATGTCAGCAATGGCCACCATGGTAAACATGAATAACCTCTTAAACGGCAAGGACTCACGTTGGCTGCAGCTTGAAGTGTGCCGCGAATTTCAACGGAATAAGTGCTCGCGACCTGACACCGAATGCAAGTTTGCGCATCCTCCGGCTACCGTGGAGGTGCAGAATGGAAGAGTCACCGCCTGCTACGACAGTATCAAGGTGAGTTTCAAATATTTCTATTTTATCATTTCTTGAAAGAATTGGAAAGAGCTTACGGTAAATACTTTCAAAAACTTATGCAGTTGCGATTTTCCGGTCGAACAAGAAACAACCCCTCAAGGCGACATTTCGCCGCCTCTATTCCGCTCGACGACCTCAATCCCAAGGCTAGCTTGAAGTGACGTCATCCCCGCCGCCGTCGCCGTCGTTCGTCTACTATTGTATGAGAATTGGCATAGCGCTAACATAATGAGCAGGACGATGACTCGCAGCCTTAACTTGTACTCTATACATATTAAATTATGTACATACTTTGTGTTTTTAAGAGGCGAACATAACGATAACGACGCATTATCTGATACCTACCTAACTTAACATCTAGCGCTGCATAATGTTCGCCGGTTTTGCAATATTCCGTGTATTCAAATGAACAGCAGGTTAGAATTAAATTATGTTCGTTAGCAAAATTAATGTCAGAGAAAACATGAATATTTTACATCGATTTGCACCAAATAAAACGGTTTATCGGCAAGTTTGCTCGACTATTACGTGCTATAGCGTTATCAACACGGTAGAATGACGTGATAACGGGTAGGTAGGTATTTCGGGCGAATGGAGGGCGATAAAAATTAAAACTGACATGTAAACACGCACCTCCGCCGCTGCATCGCCTCGGGCGGAGGGCCTTATCGCGATTATGTCCACTCGTTCGACTTTCCAAATAACACCGTCCGTTTATTTGACTAAATACACGTAGCTCGTTATCACTTTCAGTATTTCCCTCATGGATAAAAATTGCATTAGCACTCTGGAAATGTAATTCATTATTCTCAATTCAACAAGCCGGTTGCTTCACAAATCAAAACAGATAAATAGAAGGCGTTTTCTCATTTCTTAATACCTATTTCCCTTCGTATTTTCCTTTGATGCTTGGTTGAATAACGCGATCAAGAGATAAAACGCACTGGGATCGAGAGCGAGCCAGTGCGCCCGGTAAAGATTTCCACGTCTGCCATCCCGCGTGCGCTATTCAATATGGTCATGTTTCTAACGTCACAGCTAGGATACATCGTCGATGCGAGCTAGCCGACTAGCTCTATTCACTACGTCAATGCACAATGTGGGCGGTAAAACGATGATCCTGTTTTTGCTAGCGCCAGTACTGTTTTTATATCGTACATTTTATTACCAACCAGAAAGTCAGACATTCGGTATGCAGCTGGATTTGATTTAGATTAGCTTATCTTTCTATTTCTGTAACTTTATTTTTCGGAGTCGATCGTTTCGTTTAATAGTTGAGTGCAATTTATCTCTTCTTAATCCAGGATCTGACACTTCAATCCAAACTTTTCTCCAATAATTCGTCAAGCAGACTGCGTTTATTCACGACGTGGCAAGATAATAAATGCTTAAATCAAAGGCTGGGCTGTGTTTAATCCTCAAAGAAATCTGGGATGTGCAGTCTTAGCCACCATATATCACGACCAGCCATCTAACATCTACGTTGTGTGGTGTACTTACATCAAGTTACATGTGTGAGGCTGCAGTAGGTAATTCGCTTAAAGCCGGCCATGATGTTTAGTCCGAGACTCTAAACAATGAGCCGTCGTACATTGTGCGGGCTTTGTGCACTCTGCTGGTATCGTGGTATCGCACCGTCGCCTCCACACTCTCTGCACTTCACAATGCTCTCGCTTCAATGCCATTACCTTATTAATAGGTTATCTCGGAGTTTTTCAAGTAGATGACAGGAAGATTCGAGCTACTTTCTCTTTGAGCTGAACACACATTGCAATGGTTTTGGTAAACATGCTCATAATTCATATAATCATACGTATAGCGAATGACTTTCCAAACGACCAAATCATACAGTTCTGATATTTGCTGGTAACCTTAAGCCGTACCGTTCAACGGAACCTATATGGAAATATTATAAAAGGCTGAAAAGAATCTAAGTATGCATGCATTTCAACCCTAAACAGTCACTATCCGCGCTTAAAGATAAAACCGCACTTGGACGGAGCCGTAGCTCAAGGAAACTTTAAATAATCCCCCGGAGAATGCGAAATAGTGCATCGTACGTCGCTCCGGCGCTAATCTGCACGATAAAAAGCATCTCGACGATGGAGAACGCCGCTTATACTGTTGACCGGCGATGGAGCGTCCAGATATTTAACTGGGGGAACGAAAAAGTAAACAACGGCTTTGTGAGGCGCACTACTGCTGGGCTCTTTGAGCAGCGGCCCGCCGTCCACTGGACCGCCGCCGCGCCGCTAGCCTAATCGGGTAAAGCGAAAACTTCGTTCTTTCATCGCTGAAACCTGAAACGGTGTTGTTATTCGATTTTCCCCTGATATAATAAGGGTGTTGTGTCTGTTGCGAGAAAGCTAATAAAGCGGTCGAGTGCTAGGTGAGCTCGTGCAATTTTGTTTTGAATATTTGTGGAATGCACAGTTGAGCACAGCCCTTTGGCAGACACACAGACACAACGTTTTTGTTTTTATATCATGGTAGAAGAAAATGATATTTCTGCATGCTTTCAAACGATTTCATAAATAGTGATGCACATTTCATCTCTAGCATTATTGAATAAACTTTTTCACATTTTCTGGAATACCACGGGCATTTGTTTTTTTTTTTTGTAAAGGGTTATCTCTGAGTGGAGCAAGAGGAGTCTCAAACTTTTATTGACTCCGTGTTCCTTCAGTTGCCTTTTGCATTACAGCGCCGCCGCGGTAACCAACTAACACGCCACGGACTAAAATTCTGTATCCCTAACTGCTCACATTGATTAAACCCTGATTGGCTCAAAAACTTCAATTTGACATATTTTTTTATAGCAGTAAAGTAATGATAAATGATTGTATAAAATTTTTTAGTTCATAGATTGTTGGTTTGTTGACTTGCTACAAGCTTTGATGCATACTGTGCAAGCAATGGATATAAAAATAAAATGTTAAGGTAAACGCTCAAACTGCAGTTTAGCATCGGATAGTAAAGTAAAAACAAACATATTTGCGATACTGATACGTGGGACACTCAGAAAGTTTTGAGAAACTAAAAATCTAACTACTATGGATAAAATATTTTTATTAATTCTTTTCAAAGGACCTCCACCAGCCTCTATAGAAAGTTTCATGCATCTGAACCAATTTTAGAGACATTTTTTCTTGTCCGCCGCAGACACCTCTTCCACGGCCTTCTCGAACGCTGCTAGCGCGTCTTCCGGCACTGAAAACTGTGTCCCTTTCAGCAGATTTTTTATTTTAGGGAATAAAAAGAAGTCACACGGTGCCAGATCAGGACTGTAAAGCGGGTGCCCAAAGACTGACCCGTAGTGTCCAGGAAGTCCCTCGTTTTGAGCGCTGAGTCTACGGGCGCGTTGTCATGGTGAAGCCGTACCCCACGGAGCCCGGTGTTCGGTCGCTTGTTGCTCATTGCAGACAAAACTTCTGGCAGGCATTTTGTGGTATACCATTCTCAGTAAATTCCATCCCAATAAACTTCTAAACTGTAGGATGTGTAAGTACATATTTAATTAAAAAAATCAGATGTTATCCCGCAAAAGTTGTCGCCGCCTTAGTACGATCGTAATCGTGGACTGATCAAACAAACGCGTCCCGCGCCGCCGCGCCTTTCGCAGAACGTCTCTCGTGATTAAGCCTTCAATTACACGATATGACGAGGGGGTCATATTTGATTAGGCTACGTGTTGTGTTGATTAAACCGAGCTTATTGCCTTATTCACTTAACCTCACCCACGCCGCTGATATCTACCTGCCAACCGATGCGTCGCGTTGTACTGTCAAACCGGATTCGCGAACGTCTCAACGCATCACCTCCGACTCTCAATTTGCTGACATTAAAACGACCATGAAACACTGACCGCGTGCCATGACGTAGGCGTTAGCGGAGACATACAACTTTTCATATTAATGTTTATATTTTTATTGTTAGGTAGATACATATAACGTTGTTGCATCAATTTATTTATTAGAACTAGCAGTGGTTATGTCATGCACGCATCCATACGTTGTCGTCTTGCAAAATCGACTAGATAGTGACTTCATCTCAGTCAACATGTTATGGTTGACTAAGTCATCCTCTTACGTTTTTATAAAACAATTACAGTACACTTTAGACTTTTAGACTCTTAAAATAGCGTGATATCCAAAGTTAGCATGTTGTAACACTTGATTAATTTTAATTACAATTTATTTAACGACTACGCTACATACCTATATTGTTTAATTACTTACCAGACTACTAACCATTTTCTGTGCTAAGAATTAATTAAATGGTTTAAAAAACTTACAACTCAACGGATTAACGCCATTTTTGTAACTGCCAAGTCTTTGTTTAAATAAACCTACGCACGATGTGAAATACCTGCACGCATAATAACGTGCTTTGTAAAGGGCACCAGCGAAAGTGTGCGTGGGTTCAGGTGGTCTGTTCGCACAGCTTGCAGTATAGTTGCTATACGTGGGAGTGATAGATGCACCGGCCGTCGCCGCCATGCCGCCAATCACTATACTCGAAATAGAAGTACACACCCAAGCCGTCCACCCACGCGCTCGCTTTCATCGCACAACTGAATTGTTGTAAGCAAATTCACTACTGAAGGTGAAATACTTCCACTTTGAAAACTCAAATGAAATCTCACGCAACTTTATATTCCGGTGGAAACGAATTTATGTTACACGCCGATGATTATCACTCCAGGCTCTCAAGTTAAACACAAACAAGATATTCACATTACGCAACGCGTACAGTACGAAATTAGCGAAGAAGCACATTGAAATCCCTACACACTCACAGTTCTTAGAAAATTTAAATCGCTTCCAACAATCAGTACTCAGTAAACGCGCGATATTGTGAAATTTTCCCGCTGACCTATATTTTTATATTTAGAACTCATTTGATTTGATCTTTCGGCGAATTTACTGATATCCAAAGGGAATTCATTGCCTTTTAAAAATATTTTTGAAAATAATTGCAAGAATCCTTTGATAACTCGGCCGTTTCGCAAATGAGCAAAACTACTGCTAACAAATCTGGAGCAAAAGCTATTGCTTTGGGCACTCCTCTGGAGGGGTTTTCAAAACTCGCCCGCCAAGTGTTCCGTTGCTGAACATTCACAGCATTGGGGGCATTTAAAAGCCGCCAGTAATCTCAACTGGCTAGCGTTGTGCGCCACGCTGGACTTGTTACAAATGTCGAATAAATTTATGGACTGCTAAACAATCCCCCAATACTTCTTACGAAGCCGTATATCTCATCCAGCTCATAATTATTATCTGCAATGCCAATCATGACGATTATTACCCTGTACAACGTGTAATTAGCGGATAAATCACACTCGGAGATGGTATCATGATATATGTAATTATAAAGCGAAATAAAATAGTCTCATAATTAACCTAGAAGTCTATTTTGTACACTGATTTATAAACAAGGTCGCCAATCTTGGACTGGAGATTGTTCGTGAACCTTCACGCATTGTAGGTAGGTAAGTAGACGTGGCCGAGACGGTGGGCTCTGTTAGAATAGCAGGCACCGTTACGTGATTCATTATATTATAGATATACGTATGTCTGTCCGCTCCGTCCATCCTGCCTCTGAGACCGCAATGACGAGAAATTAGCCATGGAATGTTTACTGCCTACGTGGTTCACTTAGAATCTGTAATTGGAAAAGCATATACATATATATTTACAGAAACGATCAAACGGGTTTGATAAAGACATTCATCGCCTGAACGATATTTAGCGCCTAATTGGACTTCATCCAGATCACGATATATTTGAAATGCCATTATGCATCAAATGTTTATTCATTAGACACGACGGCGACTTGACTAGTCAGACAGAAAATCTTAATATGTTAACGTGATAAATCCTTAAATAGCACTGGAGATAATGAACACTAATGAAGACATTTCATTAAGAGTATTTATGGAGCTCAATTTAGGAGCTCTGAATGTACGATCCATCGGGTAGGGTTGCGTTTTGCGAGCGGGCGTTCATTAAGTTTGTGCAGCAGTGAGCGTTGTGGGCGCACTCGTCGCGTGCTATCGTTTGCATTAGTTTTTAAAAATCACTTAATCTGACCTGGATTGAACGCCAGCATGCTTCAAGTAATTGCTGCATAAATTGTCGTTCGCTTTTTAATTGTACCAGGTTTTCGGTAGCTCTTAGCTGTATTGACTATTTATAATATGGTGCATACGTTCACGAATGCAGTATTTTTTAATGTCTCTTAAATGTTGCCAAGTAGGTACGTCACAAATGTTATGAGGTACACTTAAAGAAAAGAATTCAAATGCTCGCAGCAAATGGAGCAACCAAAAAAACTCTTAAAATCACGGAACGTTGTTAAGACTTGCTATTGTGTATGATTATTTTATGAAGACCGGAATCTAGAGTCGTTACGCAGTTATAAATAACAGATTTTAATAAGATGTCCAACTTTCTCGTTGCGTGATAAGTGGGGTGTCACGTTCCGTTCGCTCTCAGATTTCGCCACTCGCGGCTCGCCGTTCAAATTGCACTCGATCTGACGTTCGTGCGCACTTCATGCACTTAGCCCACGACTAGATATTACTACATTAATTTAAGTCTAATAACTTCATTATTTCTCTTGCAACCTATGCATTTTTCCGTTCAAAATATTTACACATTTAACCAGTTTTAAACACTGAAAAATGTTTTTCGGCGATGTCCACTGAATTTGTGCTTTCTAAAAACATCACTCTCTAAATTTAATCTTTCCACCGAGTGCAGAGCGCGGATGAAAAATACTGTCGTGCCGTGTCCATTAGGTAAAGTATATTTTTAGATGGTATTCCCGTCGACGTAAGCCTTCATTCCACTTTCGGTCAATATCATTCCTATGATGTTCTTAAATTGTATCAATACAATAGCAGAAATTACCCCTTAATGTTCATTAATGGAGGTCTTTTCCGGGCATGATTTTAGTAGAATGAAGATAGGATGGACTATTTCCACTTTAGCATTTCCAGAGTCGTCAATAAAAAATACCACGAATCGTTCGCGAATGAGGAGGGGCGGCGCGCGGCGCATTCCTACATGCCGCGCATATCCATCCGATATTGCGCCGCCATTATGCCCTGCTCCTCGGCTCCCTCACCCCGCCGCCCTTTAATTAAACGGTGAGGCCCGAGAGACACGTCTCCACCACCAATGTGGAAAATCACGTAAATAGCTCCAAAGTTATTTTCTTCGGTTCAGTCCATCCTACTGATGACAAACTTGATGCTCTTCCTTATCGTGGCACCTTCTGTCAGCTCTGTCACTCGTGTGTATTATTGTGTAAACAATTGTCATGGTAAAGACCAAAACAGAACACAGAGTATATAGATCCGGTAAGCACCTAAACAGCAACTTTGTCTTCCCAAAATGCGAAAAAAAAAACAGTGTAAAGATAGCTCAGCAGTAATTTTTCGCCCAGTTGTAATGGTAAGCAAAATAGGCTCGCAACATTCGTTGTTTCCATGGCAATGGCTAGGTGAAACAATGCGTGTAATTCGACGACATTAACCTCCTTTCTCGACACATCCGAGTAATAAAATAAAGGCGGCTCTGACAGGGTCGTAATGACACCAGAGGCCGGGGCGTCGGGTGTAGGGTGTAATGAGCGCGACTTATCTGCGCTCATTTGCATGCCGAGTATCAGCCTCGACCTTGGCACCTCGCTTGCATCACGATTCACACACAACGTGCCGAATTCGACGCCGCGCCGGACGCACGCTTACGTCACCAGCCGCCGCCAGTGCGAGACTATTACGAGATAGCGAAAGTCTAGTCTGGCCTTTTACGGCAATATTGATCAACTCCAGTTTACAGTATCGGACAATCAGTACGATCGTGTGGTACCCCAGTCGCCCTATAAGGACGCTATTTGCTAAGTTGGTAAAGCCATATAGTGTAAAGTTACGTGTGCCAATAAATTATGCCTTCGCTGCGAGGTTTCTGTATCGCATTCGACAAGTTGCCATCCTAAATCATATACGCTTGACAGTAAACAGCTTTCCGCTGTTGATTTTGATTACTTTTGGTGTATAGATGCTGAAACTTTTGCATCATATTTTTTCCGATTCCGAATTTGTCAGGAAAACATGGAATTTTCATCTATAAGATTAATTTTGTCCATCTATCATGCCGTTGATAAAAGCCAAAGTATGGATCTCTTAAATGTGTTAAAAAAACATAAAGCTTATTAATTGATCAAATATATTGACACTAACAACAAAATATGAAAGTATTGTCCGCATAAGATTGGCTCACCGTACTAAGTGATTGGTCACGAATCGACGAAACCATTATTTTGATACATAGCCACGACCAGAACAATGAATCGCATCAGACATTTCTTTCCTCAATGCTTGCTTTTACCGCGATGGTATCGGCTACCATCCGTTAGAGTACAACAAAGTCAATAAACTTTATAATTAGTTGTCGCGATGTCTTTACGACTTGATATTGACATTGCTTACTTTTACGTTTATATTTTTGCAATATTTGTGGGCTTGTGCCAATGACGTTTTCTTTTACTTTTTCCTACAGTATATCGCACGATATCGCAGTTGACGATAAATCTGAGTGTCTGGGGGCTTAACACTGTCGGAGCAGATCGTTATCCATACTTAGGTCGCTACTCACCGTTTCGCTGAATAACTTAGATCGACAGGCAATCGCTTCGCAAAAGTGCATTTTCAGCCGGAGGCGAGGCGCGGGCTCGATGTGCCACGCTTTAGCCCCGACGACGCTTTACATGACAATTGCGATGTCCCCGGGGCGAGCGTCGTTGTCGCGACTCTCAGATGCTCCAGTGGCGTCGCTATCTCGCCGTTTCACTACCTTGTGCAATATCGAATGTTTTATTAAAAAATGAACCCTGTATTTGTACGTGTATACATGTATACCCTCCTCTGTGTTGCTATATGAAGAGAAAGTGTGCTCAAGTATATAATATAAATTTTTTGCTCACGAGTCAGTGAAAGGTGTGAAAGTCGAGTCGAGACAGGAGCTTGAGAATTACACGTGACGATAAATGTTACATAATTCGGGGGAACGGAGTAGAAGTGCACTTCGTCAGCCCGTTCCCAACGGTCAATAAAAGAGAAGAAGATGGGGAGTTGGGGCTGTTCTTTCACGACTACGTTTGCATAATTGAATACGTTCACTAGTCGCGTCACGCGCGCCTCCATCCAACTTAGCATCCTTAATTGGCCTACGTATTATTTGCCAATTAAAGTGAATTCTCATCGCGGACGTGACACGAAACCTGTATGGATTTCACAGGGAAGAGGATTGTCGGCTTAGGAACTCCCCCTTAGTTATTGTACGCAAATAAGTCCTACTATTTCTAGTTATTAATTATATCGAATGCATTGCCAATTCATGTCCGGTCTGATCGTATAAACTGGTGACGTGTTTCTCGTAAATAGATTCACTCGCCGCGTCATAAACAAAGCCTACGCTAATGACACGCTGTCTATAAATAATGACACATCAAAATGACTCATAAAGTGACCATGTAGAATATGTGCACGCTTTAAAGACTTTATATCAAAAAGAATGAATAAAAACTTTCTACGAAGTGCAGTGACATTATTGGTTGAGAGTTGCGAAACCTGCTTTACAAGTTATGAGATATAGAAGATGCAGAGCGCACATCTGCACTCCAACCGCCATACTTGATTGCAATGTGGTTGCTAAGGAAGCAAGATTGGATAATTCCGTTACTAATGTAAGATTCGGATATCTTAGTAAAAACTGAAGTGTAACTTTTATGATTCAGGTTATATTTGCCTACCTAGCTTATATTTAACAATAGCAGTGATCAAGTCGAACGTTACTTTAACGAAGTTCCTAAATCAACACGTTACTGTTACACAAAGCTTGATGTAATCTAATAACAAATAGTGATTGTTAACATCTACCCATTCAGGAAAGGAAAAAGCGCTTTAAAGGAACATAAATCACTAGCAATTCTTTACGAATGACGTAGATTGTAATGGTAGTAACATCTTGGCACACGCGTTACACAACTTCACAATATTTTTACCGGCCACTACGAAGAGTTGGGATTCAAGGCCAGCGCGGCGGAGGAATCGAGCTCCTGATCCGTCCGGGATGCCTCTCGCTCGCTCCCGCCCGGCCGCCTGGAATGCGTGCAAAATAAACAAGTCTAACCGGTTTCGTTTCGCACCGTGCGCTTTGCCCACTCCAAGCCAGACGCAGTCTTTTCTCTAATCCCATATTTAACAACTTGTGTATTCACAAGGAACTTTATATCATGTACTGACATATCCACAAATCGATGCAATGACCAGCCGAGTGAGATAAGTCGGATTAGCTCATGTACCAACTTATTACACGAGTATACATATACACACAGTTGAACGCGGCGAACTGTCTGTTTTACTATCAAACCGCGTTCTACATTTGTTCTATTTTCATTTTAATTAGTTACGATGGCGGGATTTAGATCTTGATATTCCTCGTTTATGTATTTCCAATCCCCATTTGCTTGTTAATGTTTGCAGATTGAAACATCCATTTCATAACTTGAATTTTTCAGTTTGTAAAATCTTCGCCTACTATTCCATTTAAACATCGACCGAACTATTGTTAGATACTGAAAATCGATGCATCGCCTTCGCCCTTCGAAGGTCGTGCAATGGCAGAACAATATATTGCGTTTTATTCGACATGATTGAACTTCGTGCGACGAAAGTGCCCCAAAGTGTAATCCTGTAAACAGCCTCTGTTCCATGGAACAAAAGCAGGTTTCCGAGTAGCATGCTACTTCGAAACATTTCAAAATGTTTTCTTTTCCATTCTTGCTTATAGCATTTGATTCCTGAATATTAGAAATCCTTTCTGGTCGTGTGCCGGTTTATGGTACGGAGCTGTGATTATTTATGTTGTAAAAAGCGGGACGTGGAGCATTGGACAATGTGTTACCGTTCACGGCGAACGGCGACCGATAGACGACAACGCCCATATATCTCCCGACGACGGCGCGTGATGAATTGCCGCCGATCACACCTCACTACTAACTAGCCACGAGTCTACGACACATTATACCTCCACATTATCTATAACTAATGTCACGTGCCACGCAGACCAGCAGACTACGAAATAAAAACAGTTCAAAAGAAACTAATAGCTTTGGTTGGCTTTTTATCATAATCACATCGACGCATTTACATTTCCTGCAAAATATCTGCTATCGTCCATTGATCGTTCGTTCCAACATCGTGTTTTCGGAAAACATAAACTAGATAAACTGCTGTACGTGAAACGTAGTTTGAAAATGTACTTAAAATCGTTTGATTTAATCGTGCTACACGAGGAAGTCGCTGATGAAGCATCCGAAATAATGTGACAGTGTCGTTTTTACGATGGTGTTTACATTCCGTGGCGTTGTCGTGTTACGTCGTGAGATGCCCCACTCAATTAGCGCGAGGCGAGGATGAGTGCCGACTGACAGTCGCGCCCGCTCCACCATTCTTGTTAAGTGGTGAGCATTCATTATTTAGCAACACTTCTACTACAGTTTTCGTTGCTTTTTTTTCACCTTTTACGAACTGAAGTTCTATTTCCGAACGCTGGCCGAGTCACGGAAGTTTCTTGAGTGTTATTGAGATTTGAGGATCATGATTTTAACTTTTTTTGAGCATCTACTCTGAGAGGCACCTGATTCAGTTATACGATTACTTAGCCGTACCTTTTGCATTTGAACGGTTAGAATATTCTACTTAATTACAAATGAAACCAGTTTAATGATACCGCGATCGTATCGCAATCTCGATATTAAAATCGGGACCCTGGTCGGATCGCGTGGTATTAATCATTATTGTCTTTTACGGTTTATGACAACGTTAAATTGATGGCTCTTTCGATTGTGCTACCTTTTTCTATTCGGTAGTTTTTGGCGTAAGTCATTGCCGATAAGTATACAGTAATGGGTTCAAGGCCCCTGTCTGTTTTCTGATCATTTTCGTCGCGAATTTTTTCTTTTATACATCGTATACACACACTTACAAAAATGATCAATCTTCCTATTTTATTTAAGGAATACAGAAGCTTGTCAATAACTTCCTATTACTTCAATACTTATTGTGGACGACGGCGAGCTCGTGGCTCGCTGACCGACCGTCCGGTAACCGTCCGGACCGAGCCCAAGTACTCGACGGCGCGTACAGTTCCACGCGCGCCTCAAGGAGATGTCAGCAAATCATAGGGGCCCAGCACGGTCGAAGTCTACTGGGGCCACGGGTAGTGTGAAACAGAAACCCGGGGCCCTGGGACGAAGGCAAGGAAGGGACAGGAGTGAGTTTTTAGTCAGTAAAAGTCTGACACTATGCCCCCCTCCGCCCAAGAGCGGGATGTGTCATAAGATGATTTTCCCACCTAAAAAAAAACCTATTGTGGACAAACATCGTAATTAAAAATAATTCTACAGGTCGGAGTAATTTATCAATTATTCAGCGCCCCAAGTTTGCACACAATTAACTCGATGAGATTTTTTTAAGTATAAAGCGAGTGTCGCGCAGTCGGAATTATCGCGGCACAGTAGCGCGGAGTTTTTGTCGGCAGGTTCGTTAGTCGCGAGGTGACGCCGCTACAGTACGTCCTCGTGCTCAAGTGCGCTCCTCCAACTCTTTAACTACCTACATGAAGGACACTTCACGGTGCACTTTCCTATTATAAACTGCGCTTTTAATGGTTTGCGCCGATTTTAATTATTTTCGCCATTTTTGGCTCACTTCGTTCGTATCTGGAAACGAGCTAAATATAGCACCTACACGTGTAAGAGAAGTTTTTGTAGTAGCGAGGTTTATTATTTTTTAGTCTGTTTCAAATTGCGGATGTACAGTAGCAGTAATTTTTGTGTAAACTTAGTCGTATTAGTGAAGACTTGCTTTGCTTACATTAAAGTAATCCTATCCAAGATAATGAGACACTCAGTCGGAATCTCGGCACGAGCGCTCTTCAACACAAGAGGACTGGCAGGACCTAGCTCCGATCTCTAACGAAGACGTTCAAAGGATTCGTCGGACTTATCCGTAACCATCAACACTTGGATTTACACGGCTGAACGTTACACAGAATGTTACAGCCGTATTCACACACGCAAATTTATATACTCATTCCGTTATCGCACTAAACTCATATTCAGGCGATAATCCTGTTAGTTTGCAATAGGCTGACCGCGCCGGGTGCAGCACCAACGAAATCTATTAAGTGCGCTAGCTCGCTCCAGCTCGGCGTGCGATAATGCAAGCGTTGTAGCGTTTACCGCGACTCGCGACTAAACGTTCGCGTGTGCTCCACGACCGCGGATTACCACACGCACAATATCCACCAAATTGGATAATACACTTAAAATACAATCGCGCTATGAACGCGCTGTAATCTAGTGACGCGGCTGCCGATGAGCATATTAATTTGTCGCGGGAACAGGATTAGCGGGCGCCGGAGGGGTGGTGGCGCGGGGCCGTGATGCGATCACAGGCTTACTGTACTGATCCAAAGTGCCGACGCTCTTAAAATTACCGCCTCTTGTATTTTGATAGGTAATTGTCTGCTTCCAACAGCGTAGTAACAACTTTGTAAACAGACTGAGCAACATGCACAATTTGCACACAAGCTCAAAATAGTCTTTGTTCTGATTCAAATTGCAACATTACGAATTTAATATTGTTGCTGACTAGAATAAGAACGGAAATAAAAAACAAGAACGAAGATATCCCTAGGCTAGCGTTAGCGTGGCTATCATCGGCTTGGCTAGTTTAAACGCTTTTTGCGAGTTGGATGGTCAAAACTGTGGAAGATACTTTGGAACGGCAATATTTCTTAGTTTGACAGCGGGATCGTGGTGGTGAGGTGTTGCGCGCCTCCGCCGCGCCGCGCCCGCCGCCGGCTTCGTCTTGCAACTTTCAAAGCGTCGCGCCGGAGTGTTTCGCCTCGCTAAAACTTTTAAACTGTACACTTTATGTTCTTTATTGTCTTCGCGGGGCTCGTCTATCTGCGTAAAATTTAACAACTACTTTTCTCAACAAATCGCAGTGTGTAAACTTCATCGCTTTGAAGTTGCCACACATTAAACGTTCAACGGACATTAAGGACTTCACGAATGGTTTCCCGATGGCACGTAACGAACAAACAAACATCTGGTAGTAATCTCCTAGCAACAACAGAAACCGTTAAGTCTCTTATGTGTTGTGGACACGCTACTGGTTTTTCAGAATGCTCCGCCCTTCGTCTGTCCTCTCTTGACGCTCCTCCCTTCGTGTCTTTAGCTGCCCTACTTGTTGAACAGGCGCGTTCAATGCTATGAATTTACGACTCATATGATTCGCTGCTCACCTTTATATTCACTAGATAATAGAAAAGGTCTGTAAAGCGTCCTTATGTTGCGTTATTTTATAAATGACAGGGAGGTATAGTTCGAGGAGGTCACTTCTATTGAGTGAGCAACTTGAAAAGTGTCGTAGGTAAGTCAACAAGGAGAGCCAGGCGCGGTCGGTCTGTACCCGTGTCAGCTTGAATCGAAATTTGGCCGTGGGCCGCGGCGGATAGCGCCAGTTAACTTGTAACTCACTTTTGATGTATCGTTGTTTTTGTAGAGTTGGAAGCCTTGTAAACATCGCAACAGGAAACTTTTGGGTCGCCTGTCCACCATTTCAGATATGTTGGCAAGATTAAAAGACTTCTTTTCAAAATTTACTTGAACCGGTTGGGTAGCTCTAGTGCTGATTTTATGCGAATTCATATATAAGTAGCTACTTCAAAACTGGCCACAGATTCAGATTACATTCGGTCAGTAGGACTTAATGAATGGCGGCAGATTGTAGAGCGGCGTCATTGTGCAGTATTACACCAGCGGGGACTGATAATAAAACAATGCTCGAACCCGACGGTTTTACGAGCTGATCTGGAGCGGAGATAGTGACGGCAGGGAATAAACAGCGCGTAAAGTCATCTGTGTTTAAACTCACTAACGATTTTCTACGTCTATGCAGAAATATCTAACGAAAATGTTTTCAACCAGACTAGCATGACCTCCTTACATGAATAGCTCTATACACGCATCTGCATTTGAATTGGGCATCATAGACATTAAAAATACACGTGCATATTTAGTAACAAATATTAATAAGTCACGTCCACATAAACAGTTACAAAAGGATTCGTAATAGTTAACTAAGAGGCTGGTTTTAATTACTAATAAACTATTATTTGGTTGCGTACATTGTGTGTTAAACTCTTCATTAAATATTAAACGTCTCATTAGTAATTTGTTTGACACATACGTTTGGTCGACAAAGATTTAGTTCTGAGGGGTAGTGTGAAATTTGGGCAAACTATAAAGGTATTATCCGTCGTGTCGGGTACTTATAATCAGCATATGATCACAGCAATAGGCGGGTAAGTGTGCTCACCAGTCGGCTTCTACGGTTTTATGTAAATGGCCGCCGATAAACCGACCTCCACCCGCGCGGCGACGCTCATTTGCATTCATAGGCTCGTAACCCTTCCTCGCTCTTCCACCGCTTATGCAGCCTCATCCGCAGCGCTCCAGCGTAAAACTGCTGCTTTGCCTTTTGCACGATAATTTACGACTCCCCATGTAATACGTCCAGGCGATATGAGTTCGGCGTGTATCTTGCGACCGTAAGGTCGCGGTGTTGCCGTTCGATTTACATATTATATTAAACTCGCCGTCGCCCGAAGTCCCTATTCCTCTTCGCCACCGGCCGTTACGCTCCAACTTTTCTCAATTTTTCCGCCCATAAAGCGCCCGAAACGAAAGTTTCTCCGTCCGCCGCGTGAGGTCGAGTGTAAATACACTTTTTATAATGTACTTAGTCATTCTGGCGCCCCTCAAAAAAAGACTCCTGTTTAATAAGGACCTTTGCAGTGACTCAATTTTTTTTTTAATTAACGTCTAAATATCATGATGTTTTAGCCAAAATCCATCATGTGTAAATTGAAACTGACGATGTTAACATAATAAAGTCAAACACGAATTAATTAGACATCGTTTACCACAGTGTATCAGTTACATGTTGAAACAACTTG
Organism: Mythimna vitellina; assembly: GCA_949316375.1. Taxonomy (NCBI): domain Eukaryota; kingdom Metazoa; phylum Arthropoda; class Insecta; order Lepidoptera; family Noctuidae; genus Mythimna; species Mythimna vitellina. The sequence goes on along the minus strand of OX438691.1, from coordinate 10,633,750 downwards.
TTTATTTCTGATTATATTTCACTCGCATTTCCGCATGGTATGAAATAGGGCTGCCGCTTTTCCACTTTATCCTGATTTATAAGTACAGAGACTAATGAGAAAACTTAATTTTACAGTGCGTAATTTTATGGGTTTAATATTCGAACAGATGTGAACGCGAACTGCAAGCGATAGCAAACAGTCGCTTGCACCGGTCGTGTCGACGTCGTAGGTCGAGCTCGGAACGACCGCTTTATGTCTGACACGCACGTACGTACAAACGTCTGGCGCGCTCGCCTCGCACCTGTGTAAGCAACGAAAGTTACTGACCTTGACTGGAGACCATTCAATAACACGTGCATTGTCTTCCACGCTCAGTTTCATCCATTTTCCTCAAAGTCTTGCAATATTTACATACAACAAAGCCTTACTCGGCGAAGATGCGGTGATTATCATTCGTCTTATTCTGAAACTTAAAACATTTTTCCGTAAATGTACTCAATAAGGAAAAATCTTAATCAAAGATTCAAATATTCAAAGCATTTTATTTCAAATAAACCATTTACAGGCACTTTTTAAATGCGAAGAAGTCAGTCAGTCACAAAAAAAATGATGCTAATTGCACATTCCAAAGTATAAATCTGTATGGAGAAGAATATGCAAGAAACTCCATGGACACTCTTTTCAATCATGTTATTTAATTACAAATATCTCTGTTACGTCTTTCTTGTCGCTATCATTTGAGAACAATGCAAAAGTAAAAATTAAATATAGATATTAAAATAGCAACTAGCAGCTAAGAGATGTCCAGTCTGAACTGACTGCACCCGTTCACGGACATGACGCGAATATTAGCACCACTCAGCTCAACACACGCGCCATAATCAGTGAGACATTTGAGTGAGCATGACAAACTCTCAACTGCCATGCTTATTTGTGTCAAACAAGTGCAATAGAAACCTAAAAATCATAAAATAGCCATATATGTAATATTTCATAATTAAAAAAAAAAAAAATATATATATATAATAATATTTTCCAAACTAATCAATTTGTACAATTGTTTTTTTTTTTTCTATCTTAGGTACATGATGTTTTCATAAATACATTGACAAGGCACCGTCATGATGTTAATATCCTTAAACAGTTCCCTTATAGAATCGCACCGGCGGAGATTGTAAATAGCTCTGATGGCTCTTTTCTGTAGTATAAAGATTGAGTCGATGTCTACAGCCCGATCTTGAACATAACGTATTTTAATTGTTATACATTCTGTCGACAAACGATGACAGTTCAAAGTACTCTGATGGAAGCTCGCGTGACACGCAAGCAACCCCCTTCAGCGGCCCCTCTCGTTAAAACTTTCCCAAATATGACGCACGCTTGCAACCCTTTGTGTCATTTTCCTCGGCCCCCATTACTTACACGACCACTGTCTTCAACTCGGATATCTTTACATTTTATCTGTTAAAGTATAGCAGTTTTTATTTCTCGTCGATTTCTCACCAGTAAGTTTCTTTTGTAGCTTGATCCTATGATTTGGCCGTATTGGCGGGTGGATCAAAGAGCGGTGGGGTGCACGGAGTACGGGACGCCGGCGGTTGACTCTCTGGCCCGATAGCGTCAATCTAACGCTCAATTAGCCGAATGCGATTATCCGATTCGGATCCAGAATCGCGGGCGTCTCCGGCGCGCCTCCCCAAGACAAGCGCGCCAACTTTATTAATTAAGCCGTGTCTTATCTCTTGTTAGCACTCATTCTATTATTTGTCTTTTCACCGCTCATTTCCATAATTTCATCGGCGAGTAATTACTTACCACTAACGCGGAGCATTTCTCATTGTGTTTGCATATTTTGTCGTCGTTTGCATTGTAAACTTCACCTAAAGTTTAATTCGGATGATGATAGAAACCATTTGCAGATCGTTACTAATTATTGAATACTTCTCGGAGATTGCTGTGGCTATCACCTTTCTTTGGTGCTTAATTACAAACGTGATGTTTGCATTGTAACAAGCGCCGACTCGCTCATCTGTATATAGTTGGACCATTGTTTTCCGTTTCTGTGAGGAATGGCTTTTGTTGTTAAAATGATGCGTCAGTTGAGGACATTGTGGGAGGGCCCGGGTAGCGAGCGTCCTGTTCCCCGCTGTGTGTTTAATTAGCTTAATTGACATCGCGAGGCGCGGTGTCCAAGCGTTTGTTTGCGATATCGTGTTACCGCGCCCGGCGTCCGCCGCCCCGTCGACGCCGTAACCGATGTCGCTGTCGCACTACTGAAAGGATTAAATCACGACGACACATATTACTTTATTAGATCAATCACCTCCATTGCGTAGGGTGCACCACATACATGGTGTATGTGGTGCCTTCTGAACCTTTTCTGAAGAGAAATAATAGTATACATAAACTGTAATATGTAATCTGTATCTGTAAAAACGCCACGTCGGCGTCGGTATCGAGTAGGCGCGTGCGGAGCCACCCAAATGCCAAGTCAGCATGGCGTCATACGGCGTCTAAAATACATTCGGATTTTGCTCTTCCTCTTCCCATGCGAAAAGGTAAAACTGCCACGAAATTTTTCCTTAAATTGCCCGGGGAATAAATTGTAGCCCGTACGTGAACTGAGCTTTAATGATCCTTTATAGTGCGCAGTTCCACAATTTTGAATAGTTCGTTCTTATCTGACAGCCCAATAAGTATAGGGCGCATGAAGGTATATTTTTTTACGAACGACGCGAGTATTCTGTATGTTCATTCATTCAAATAATGTAGACAGCTATTTTTGTAGTTTCAGACATTTTACAAAGGCTTAAATAGTCTCCCCGTAAACATTGCAGCTGCTTTACTGATCGGGCGTTTTAATTAATATCTCTAGTCGTTTCCATCATAGCTAGTGCGTGTGATTAATCTCGCCGAACAAAGAAGTCCGTTTCCGCGAGCCCTCCACACTATCGATCATTCGACCTCCTCGAATAAAAATAATAATAAATAATAGGGCCGGCGCCATTGTCCAAACGAGGCGTGCGTGTCAGCGATACTTTCAGCTATTTGATGTAATGTCGACTGACTTCATATTATAGTGCTGGTACTCCAATATAATACTCCATACACTTACTCCTACATACGCCATTCACCCATTTCTTTTGCTAATTTATCGTGAGACCCAAGGTCGCTACACTTTCAATTATCAGTATTCTCATGTTTTTATTGCCTAGATAGTCTCGTAAGATATTGAAATAGAAGAGAATGTACGCTTTACCTAATACGCACGATATTATACAGATTCGGTTTATGAGATGTCGCACAGCCTCCCCAAATGAGTAATAAGTATTTTTCCCTTTTTCCTCCAACGGAAATGTCTGTGTGTTTCACCGCCACATAATAAGCTCAATCATTTTAGCTTACTATACAGGACAAGTTTGATGGATGATCATAGAAGGGCCGCCCCACCCTGCGTGCCACATCAACGCCGCTATAGAACAACTCACCTCTTTGACACACATCCAACACTCATTTTACTTTATGATACATCAATGAGACTTAATTCTCGCATAATGAACTCGTACCATATCATTGTACGGTAATGAAGTTGCTCTTTATAGAGCTTTAGAGCCGCACCGTCTCCACTCCTTGGCATGGTTCACGGTAGCCGCACTCTGCACATAAATAACTTTATATGAGCGCTCTAAATCTCATTACGGCCACTGTAATAGCTTCTAAGGCTCCGCTGTCGGCTGTGACGGGAATACAAAGCAAGCCTGATTTATTTTCTCAAATTAATCTTTGCAACGAGTTGGTCAATTTCTTAGTTTTTAAAGTGCACCCTGTAAACATGGGATTGAAAAGACTAACGGCCCTTGTCTGTACCTAAATATCCGACACGAATTGCAGCTATTTCTCACAGTTTCGACTGTTACGTCGTGAGGCGTCCGTTTGCAAAATCGACCGCGCTAAGAAGCGTCCACGCTCAGTGGCTATGCTTGTAGCCTGTAGCCCGCACCGTGTGCGCCCCGATAGCGTAATACCTAAACAAATGGCCTTCTCTGTCGCCTTTTTATTTTAGATACGTGAGTTATGTTGCAAAGACGTCCGTGCGTTATTCAGATGGCTGAAGGTTGTAGCAAGAATGTCCTGTCTGTTCAATTTATTTATTACCCGCTTTAACTGAAGCAAGTGGTGAGGAAAAAGATTCCAGAACCTGCACTTCGGCTTTATTTTTTTCAGTCTCGACCGGTATAAGCCAGCATCGCTTTCAATCGCCGTTCGATAATTGGTATGAGTCGAGTTCTTTGCAAATATCCTTCAATGGAAACTTCCCTATCAAAGTTAGTGCACTAAGATTTTTCTGTTGAACACAGATATGTATTCGAAATTTAGTCACTTTTATCGTTGACTATTACGTAGAGTTCTAGGGCGGATTAGTTTGCTACGACGTTTGCCTACGAAATCTGACAATCTGCTACGCCTACGTAGCGTAGGTACTCGTAGCCGCCACTCACACTCATTGACAGAACATCTGTCGGGCAATTAAGTATTCCTTATTGAAAAGCAAATTACATTAACATCTCAATAACCGATTCACATTAACCTTTTTATTACATGCGCTGCAGACAAAGCTCTCAATTGCAGTATAATTTACAGCGATGTAGTTACGCATGTTTATCGAGTTTAGTGTGCACTCGATTATGTCATTCAAGAATGTTGTGCTGTAAATAAATGTTCTATTCTACGAACGTACGTTGTAACAAAACATTAAGCTTAATCAAATAAGCCGATATATGTGTCGCGCTCGCGCGTTTCAATTTCGTCGTTGGATTTGATAAACCTGTGAGCATACACCCTGCTCAGTTATACGAATAGATTCTCTAATCTCTATGCTATCTGCTGCACTACCAACAATAGGCACGTTATCAGAGTACGAAACGTTACATCCTGTTCTAATCTCACATTTGTTTACAAAACATTAATTACAACGAATAACAGTAGTGACAAATTAGGCAGTAAAACAATTTGACCTTTTAGTGACTTTATATCTGTGGCCCTGTAGAAAAGGGGTTTAAGTCCGATTTTGTCGAAAATGAGTTAAGTATAAAGAAAAGATCAGAAAAAAAATGCTCTATCGTTTGGTGAAAACGGATCTAAGCTATTTCTAAAAATAAGGAAGTTACTTTGTGTAAAATGTTTCAACTGACACCAAAAAAACTACAAAAGTTGGTTTCAAGCATTAATTTGTATCCTTTTACACGGATATATATATTTTTTTTTTTTTTTCGTGTTTTTAATAAATCACCCGCTTTTAAATCTGGTTGGTGTTTATCAAAACAACAACACCAAGTCTTTAAAAATGGTTTAGTTAGTAATTATATTACTAGACTTATATCCGTTTTTACCAAAATAAAGGGAAAAAATATTTCTTTGCATAAGGTACTTGGTTATTATAAAAATCATTCCAAATGCGTATCCCTTTTCACTTAACATTTGACTTATGGGTGAAGAGGTATAACTTATTTTAAACCCTCCACGAATTCATTCTGTGGTTGATATAAGTCTTCTACGTATAATTAATCTTAAAAATAGTTTTTAACTACCTTTTAACTTTACATAAAAAACAACCCAATAATAATAAAGAGCATAAATAGTTTACCTGTATAATACATCACATTTATTTCATTAGGTAGCGGCTTAAATGTCACACGATGTCAAACACGAATTTGAAACGCGCGGATTGTTTTTTGCGTCTCCGGTAAACTTGCATTTTTGGACTTAGATCCCTTTTCACTAGGGTCACAGATAGTAGGTAGGTGCGTGTGGACTGAATCGATGAATTCAATTTAGATTGGCGTGGAGCGTGCAGGGGCATTAGCGGCGCACATCGATCGGTTATCTCTGTTCCGGAACAAAGAGAGATGAAATTTTAATCGGTCGCGTTGTCTGCCATCGCAGAAGTAGTCCGGTTCGCCGGCGCCGAGCTCGCCGCTCGCTCGTACTGGCGTATTGTAATGAGCGGCCCGCGAGCCGCGGCGGCCGGCTCCTCTCCTCGTTTGAATAATACATGTATCGGACAGTCGGACCCAGCGGCTCTCGCAGCTCACCTCGGTGCCCTGCGCATGCAGCCGCCGCCAAATCGATCACTATCGCCAACACTCCGGATTAAATAATACTAACTGCTGTTAGCGGCATCGCCCATGCGATTATAGAAAATTATCACTGGGATACATACTGCCGGGGTAAAAGGTATCCTATGTACTATTCCATGGCATGGTCTACCCGTGTACATAGTTTCATCGAAATCCATTCAGCCGTTCGACCGTGAAAACTTTTAAAATATTAGTGTGATTTTATTCACATATTAAACACTTGCTCGACCCCACATTAATAAGCCAATTACCAATATTCTATTGTAAAGCCCGCTGTGTACACAATTTTTGACCAATATCCTGATAATACTATCTTGACATTGATTATAAATGAAGAACCTTCCCGCCTTCCTCTTTGCGAAACGTGACTTGCCTAGCCTTAAAACAATTATGAGAAAGGGATAAATTTGTATAATCAGATTCTTCAAAGCGGTCAGTGGACGAGTATTCTTGTTACAGAATTTTAGAAGGTGTTGTAATTTAATTTATTTAGCAGCTTCTAAATCCTGTTAGCAGCTTCAGGAAGATCGCTAACCAGTAACGCTTTGAATACTAAAAAAGTTGCGTGCTCAAGTTACGAAGAAATTAAATCTTAAAAATTATAATTTGCTGTTCTACTGAAGAATATCTTTACCTGCAATAAAAATACATATTTAATGTACCTAAGAAGTTTAAGATTCTTCGTAAAAAAGTAAGAAACGGAAAGTATTTCCCCGGATTTTAATATCAACTCGGAGAGATCTTCTTTAATAAGTTGTAAACTTGTGTTGGAGGGTTCTCGCCGCAAGTTCGATGCTACTGGCACCGGCGACTACCGGCAATCTCGTTAAAATCTACGAGGAAACTCCGCAATGGCATTTCACGACCATTTATGAAATCACATGCCTCGCCTAATAGTATGTAAGTAGTTACACTTGTACCGTAAGCTACGTAACTCTCACTAATAGCGATAACACCGGAACGATGTTGTCATGTTCTGAACTTCTATTGTTGTAATAAACAGAGGGTTTAGCATTGCGAAACATTTACGTGGACTTAGATTGCCTTACAAGATGTGTACTCTCGTAAAATGGCGCCTGCAAAACATCTTGCACCACTCATTAGACATGGTTACGTAAATGAGTAACAGAAACTTATGCGTTTTAAAAGACCACCTCCTTAACTTTCTTTTTGTGCAAAAAAAGTTGAGTATACTTTGTGAACTGCGGAAAAAAGGAAAAATGAAATAATATACTAAATCGTAAATTCTTATAAAACCTCAATTAAGCAGAAGCTTTTAGCATAAAATTTGACCCAATTTTCCGTAACATTTGCTTAAATTCTTTTTCTAATAGCAATCTGAAGGGTGGAAGGTACGTAGCTGTCCACTTCCACCGCAGGCGGTGTCGTTAAGGGTGTAGTGGCGGTCTGTCCTTATCGTGCGCCACTACGCGAGTAATGACGCCTTCGATCGTGGGCTAATGGCCTCCGCGGGCCCACTTAGATACGCAAATGAGCATCGACAAGTACCCCAGCCCGCCATCGCGATTACGCGTACACATTACACCGACTGATGCTGTACCCTACCTTACACGTGCTTTCCATGTTTCTTTCTGCACACGAACCATAAACAACAGAAACGTTCTACGATTTTCTTTTTCTTTTCAAAGAATTTTCCAAATCGTTTACAATACAGCTACTCTACATCATACCGTGGTTTAATGACGTGCTACACGCGAAAGTTGTGATCGTCCTCGAAATAATACTAGAACTACTAAAATAAATAAAACCCTGTCATAAATATCCGAAACTCGTCTGGTTGATCGTCATGAATGATTCAGGAGGAATGACAATCGGAAAATCTGAATATACTTACTATTCTGTCTTTTTTTTTATGTAACAGACAGAGATTTTAGTAACTTTTTATAACGATATTGTAACATTGTTAGGCTTAACTATCAAACAAAAACTCAAGTCCAAAAGCCTGTATATTTTGAGGGTTGGAATATTGAGATTTCCCTAAATCGTGTCGTTCACCCGCACGATATTCTCGGCAGCTCGGCGGTATAAAAACGTTCCCTGTGCAGAGCTCTCGGTTGACACATGTCCTCCACTGGCTTTATACAAACCCCCTGTCTAGTGGCCACCGAATCCATGACACATTAAATTCTTATCTACTGCTATACACATAATGTAATGTACGAACATTTATCCTGTTATAATTGACTGTATTGTACATGTACAATCAGTATTTTGCACTCAGACTCACTCTAACAGCAAGTAAACATGTTCGTTTTAATGAACAAAGACTTCTTGACATTTATTGCTGGTAACTGCAAGGAGCAATGGTTATTGCTTGTGATATTAGTTCGTGAAATGTAACTATAAAATTGTTTATAATGGTTTAACTCTAAATTATTGTTTATTCTCAACAAAACGCCGGCTACGATTGCGTAAAATAAGAATAGCTACCCAAAACGTAACTCCAAAGAGGATATTCGTGTCGTTCACGTCGTTTGTCACGTATAATGTCCTATATAAAATTTTATTTCAGTCTAGAACAAGAACAACCCGCCGCGCGTCGGTGTCCACTGCTTGCTTCAGAACGTTTTGTATTTTTTTTATTAAATGTCGCTTTCCTTTATTACCTCTAAAAGTAGACATGATCTTATCATCGTGTTGCAACATAGCAGAATGATTGTAAAGGCATCCTAAACAGCAATACATCACGGGTTAGCTTTCTATACTTCGTACACGATATGAGTTGAGAGGCGGAGCACTGTAAAAGCGCACTAGATTAAGAGTATTCACGTTTCACAAGCAAGGAGTCCCGATCGTGGGGTGAGTTATTAAACCTAAAAAGATGTTTGCGGCGCTCGCAACAATGCAGGGCGCCGCGACGGTGCCGCCCAGCTGTAAATGGAGTGCGCATTAATACTCAACTATGTAATAAATGTTATTGTTTGTCATAAAGTTTGTTTTATGAAGGTCGGCCGCCCCGGCCCTTGACGCTGTCGGACCTTTAATAAAGTTTAGCTTTCGCTTTACCCTCACTTACGGATTTAGGCTCGATTATTTGAATTGTTATTTTTACTTCTATTTATATGTCACTAAAAATCCTGAAGTTTCAGTCGATCACCGATCACTTCAAATAAACGATATCCTCTTTGCTGCTCGATAAGAGCAGACACAAAATAAAATAATCTTATTTTGATATTTCGAGTAGATACCCGGTGCCTTGCGACGTCGCAACATCGCTGAGTCATTGAAAAAGTTGCGCTTAGCTTTGCAGTTATATTTTCTACTTCGACCTTTCTGTAGTCGGGTCGAAGGCTTTCAGATATCATTTGCGGTGTAGACGAATTATTGTTTCATACTTTTCAATGTGGCTAATGCAGTAGATGTACCTATGTTGTTCTTCTCTCCTATCTTGTTAAGTTTCGATTTAACTATACATTTTTTATACGAAGGAAAGTCTTTTCTCCAAAGCCTAAAGCCATCTAGGAACATAACCTCTACCGAGGTTTTCTATTCCAAATTGTTTTATTATGAAAAAAAAACGGGAAAGTGCGAGCCGGACTCCCGCTCTGAATGTTCCGTACAAACTTGCCTATGAAAATAGTTAATTCCCGAATTGAGTTACGAAGATTTTTCCGAATCGTAAAAACAGTTTTCTTTTTGTGACGTAACTACAAATTTACAGTTTTCTGACTTTTTCCTATACTTGTGCTATGAGACCTTGCTTCATGCCAAATTGCAGGATTCTAGGTCAACGGAAAGTACCCTATGAATTTTGTTTCCCTAGAGAGAATCGAAATATACGTTTTTTGCGACATAAATGGTCGTATCTTTTTTTTTCATTAACTTAGAAGTCTGATCTTTTTACAGCTTCAAGGGACCGCAGACCTGAGTATATGGTTTTTAATTTCTACTCGATACCTCCATGTGTTCCCGAGATAAAGGGTCTTGACAAACGGACAACAAAATTATCCTATAAAGGTTACATTTTTTCTTTTTAAGGTACGGAACCCTAAAAACCAACGTCGATACCTGGAACTTTGGCCTCGTTCGTGATAAATTATGAAGTTTTCGTCGATTACGCGGCAGAGCGATGCGATGTAGAGATAGCGTCGACGTCGGCTGCGGAGCGGCGACACGAACAGCCCTGACTTATTTGTATGTAGCGCGCCTCCGCCGTGGGGGGCGCTTCAAGACGTTCAGCGCAATTTTTCAACGCTTCGGCTTCGTGTTCGGCAAGCCGATGGCCCACCGCAGCCCCCCGGCCCCCCGCGCCTGCCGCACCTGCTCCAGCGCTGAACTGCTGCAACTTTAATCCCCCAATCCGCCACCGCACGACCGCACACCGGCGCGACGCTATATTTCAATTAATTCGACCATCCATTCCCGACGTGCAACTACGCGCCGCTTTACCTCATAACCCCGCCAGGACGTCGCTTCTACTCTAATACGTCAAAGGAGCGACTACTTGATGTCGCGCGGCACTGTTCGCGGCTAGACTCGTGTAGTCACGAATCTGTCTTACGATCCCACTGAATCACCGACAAACTCCGTCACGTTTTCAGCGATAAATCTTGATTCACAAGAACAATTTTCGCCTGTAGTGACGATTTAACTTTTAAAGCCCAATTAATTGCAAGTTTTGTTTTGCATATTAATGGGTCGTTTCAGTGGAGCCGCGTCGGCGGCCGGCATTAAGTTTCGTCGGGTACACATGGAGCGGAATAATCGCCAGTCTCGACTTCATTTGTCGCAGCCGTGTTGTTCGTGTTGCCGTGATACTGAAAACAACATTTTGATTTTTAATTTAACTAAGACTCCAAGTTAGCTTGAACAATATAAAGACACAATGCCACATGTTCCCTTATCTACATAAGAGCTTTATAAAACTGTGCACGACAAGATAGTAAGTTACTTCTTATTCTTATTGCCAAGTCAGAAGCCAGCGCGCCCCGCCGCACGTGTTGGTCATACCGCTGAATCAACTGAACCCGACTCCCTACCGCAACTGAATGTACTTAATTTGATTTCGATTGTATTAAACCCCACTTCGGCTCCAATTAATGACCCGAAAGGGCTCTTCATAATAACGACGTTTCATAGACTTTAGTATCACATTTGGAAATCAAGTATCGTCATAATTCGTAAAAAACTGGGCAAGTGCGAGTCGGACTCGCTCACTAAGAGTTCTATAGAAACTTACCTTTGTAAATTGTTTAATTCCCGAATGGAGTCTTGAAGATTTTTCCGAATCGCAAGAAAAAAATTTTTTTTGTGGTTTAACTACATATTTACTGTTTTCAGATTTATATTTATATCTGTGTTATAAGGTCTTACTTTATGCCAAATTGCAGGATTCTGGGTCAATGGGAAGTTACCCTATGAATTTTGATTCCCTTGAAAGTGTCGAAATATACGTTTTTCGCGACATAAACGACCATATCTTTTTTTTTTCGTTGAAAAAGTTTAATTTTATTCTCAGCTTCAAAGGACCGCAGACTTGAGTATATGGTTTTAAATTCAACTTGATACCTCCATGCGTTCCCGAGATAAAGGGTCTTGACAGACAGACAGACAGACAGACGGACAATAAAGTGATCCGTTTTTTTTTTTTATTTTGAGGTACGGGACCATAAAAAAGTGTACGCTATTTTCTTTCACATAAAAATCAATTGATGATCGTCAGTCTCAGTAAAACTCAAAAACGGTTTCAATTTATTTTTGTTTTGTTGCGGAGGTGGTTCAAAAGAAAAATATATGGGGAACAATTTATATTTGATAATTCCTCCTAAAGGTGGGACGTACTAATTTCACGGGGGCGAAGCCACTGTCGGCAGTTATTTCGTATATAAATAAAGTATTTTTTGTCACTAAGTTGACTAATTAATTTTGTCAGGGTAGCGTAAGGATCGGGCCATCGGAAAGTTCACATGGGGTCCGTACGTTTGGGCAAAAACCACAAACAACTTTACAGTGACGTTACATTGTAGAGACAACAGGCGGCGTAGAGACACAAAGTAATTAGATAGCTGTTGTATTGTTCGCTTGTTCAGCGCTTTTCCAATGAACGCTCGTCGTTCGGTCTCGTGTTTAATTGCGAGCCACACCGTAACGGACAGCGGCCCGTTTTTGTCCGGCCCGAATGAGATGAACCGCGCATCCTTTAATGAGTCGCTCCCCGCTCGCCCCGAATTCACTACCCTTCGGACATCTACATCAACATTTCATGCAGTCCTAAACTTTTCACTAAGAATTTGAATGTTTTTTTGTACACTTTTAAGTTTTCATTTTTGATTTCATGGTTTTCTGATTTTTATTAAGATTATTAAGAATAATAAATTAATATAATTATAATTGATAAAAAAAAGAATTTTCTTTAAGTTATATAGGTAAACTAGTTCTTGACTGCGAACCCATCTGATGGTAAGCATTGATGCAATCGTTGATGGAGGATCACACTAGTTTATTAAGAGCCTGTTCAAGGCTTACAGCCTTGACGACAATGTAATTCTGTTATTAAAGCTTATTTCTTAATTTTAGTTTTTAGTTAAATATTCAAATTGGCTTGTTTTTAAAAGCGATCTTTGTTCATGGAAGAGTTGCAAAATATACCTTAAAGACTATAAGACTATGTTGCATCTAACCCAATTCACACAAGTGGTGGAGAAGCTATAAATGTAAGTGGAGTTAATCTAGTTGTCTAGCAAACATTAAAATGTTTTTCCCACGTATATTTTTAAATGATAAAGTTCATTAATTTGTTGTGAAACATTATTACCCTTTGGTCAAATTAAATCCAATCAAGTTATTTGTAGATAAACGAAAAGTTAGTCGTCTCCAATCATGTGCGGGGCGGGGTGAGGTGCCCGCATTCGGCGCCGCGTAAATAATTCACACGCCCAGGAACGAGTTGCCCGACTCGGATACCGCATGTAATTCCACATTTTCACGCCGAAAGGTTTCCAAGCACGCATTAAAGTTTTTGTCCTACCCCCTCCTCGTGCCTATTCACGAGTAATTTTCCGAATTCTATTCCCTAACTTATTTATTGAGAGGGCATTTCGTAAATACTTTACTTAATTGACACCCGAAGCTCCGAACTCTGCGTTAACCCTATAAATTATTCATTTACAGTAGTGTAGATGACAATAACTGTATTATTTCGTCTCTGTTATAATATAATGATCTTGTTACGCTCAGTGGGGGTATCGGATCTTATTAACATATGTTAGTGACTAGAATATCTGAGCGCGTAGGTAGGTTTAATTAATTACCGCGTGTCATTAATAAGGAGGAAGGCGTGTGGTGTAATGTTAGCTGGGGAGTGCGTAATGTAAGGCGACACCGCGGTACGGCGGTACCTGATCCGCGGCGGAGCCAGCGGCGCCGCTACGCATGTCGAGCCGCCGCGACGTCACATCACGCACTCCTCATTTGTCACACATGTCTGCCACAACGGTGACTTTTATGGCAATTAACCTTGTAGCTACGGATTTACGAATACAATATCGTGAAGGAATTTGGATCCATTTCCTGAAATCCCTGAAAGTTAAACACAATGAAAATGCCACAAACTTTATCAATTCTGTAAACTCTGTTCAATCATACCCTAACTAGACTGTTCGTAGCAAATTAAAGTTTAACGTGACGTCATTGTCTATAACCTTTCCAACTAAGTATCATCGATCTAGTGCACTTGGAAGCTTTCCATTAGGTGTCAAACAGTCGACTTCAGTCTGTTCTTGTTTGTCACTGGGGCCTGTCGCGCTCGCCTGCCGTACTCTCTGTACACAATATAAATGGTGTTACAGTGAAAAATCGTCTCGTCGCGACGTCGAGAGGCATCAGCCGAGCACTTTTCCTAGGTAAACCGTCGGTAGGCCGTAACAAAGAGGCGTAGTTCCGAAACAATCAAATTAATTTTCTCCGTTGTTGTTTAATTAGCGCGCCGACTCTTGGATGGCGCGGCGGGCGGCGGGCGGCCGATGTTTATCATCGGATACAATCGCGCGCACCCCCTCCCCCCGCGGCTCTCAACCAAACCCATTATTATCAAAGTCAAGACTGTACACCCAAGTAACTTTGGTTCGTCACTCCTGCTCCCATTGTTATTATTAGCGACATTGTTTAGCTTAATTGACTTTGGCGTAAACAAATCGCGTGATCCGACTAATTGTGTAATTTTTTTTGTTTCAGGTAATCTTATTAGAGTGCTGTGATATAATTTTATGGAAGAAAATGTCTATATCCGGTGAAAGTACGTATGTATATTAGTGTGATATCGTCAACAGGGTAGATAAAGCGTGGGGGGATACTGTTATCGGGGGGTGGAAAATATGAAACAGAATAGTTTGTATGAAGCCTCACCGAGTTAATCTGAAGCCATATTTAATTAAATTGTGAGGGTAAGTGGACGTCGCCGCCGTCCATTCCGTAGTCTACAGCCTTTCGGTGCGGACGACTTGTGTACTCACGCATACTTAACGCTTCTGCAATATTAGTTTCCTCATTAGGTGAGCATACATTCCGTTATATATCTTTTATTGTTGCTTTTATTTATCGTGTACAGTGTTACTTAGTCGAATGTGTTGATTTTGTTTCTAATCGAGATACGTATATCGATAAAATAATCTGTAAAATTACGGGCTCTAGAATTACTGTGTACCTAAATCACGAATTACTGAGTACCTAAATCACGAATTACTGAGTAGGTACCTAAATCACGAATTACTGAGTAGGTACCTAAATCACGAATTACTGAGTACCTAAATGACGAATTACTGAGTAGGTACCTAAATCACGAATTACTGAGTACGTATATCACGAATTACTGTTTATCAAAATCACGAATTACTGTTTACCTAAATCACGAATTACTGTGTACTTAATTAACGAATCGACCCATATATTTGTTCAGGAAATGTAATATTCGATTCGTCGTTAAAACTTTATCCGGTAAAACTGTTTTTGTTTCGAAATTCAGTTGAAAGCAGAAAATTTAAACTAATTGGCCCCTCTCGATATAAATTCCGACGTTAACGTGTACGCGGAGTTAATAAGAAAAACCTCGTGTCGGTTTGCACGTCGGCTCAGGCTGAAGCGACATCTAATCTAATTATCCCGCACGCTCTTCAAAAAACTTGCAAGGAGCGGGTGCAAGCTGTTTGCTCCATTCTTTTTCTCTTCATTTTTTCGCCCACTGACGCACCATCAAGTAGATAATTGATTTTGACATTTATAAGAACCAACCGTAACTCAATATAAACATACTTATAGTGAACGAATTATACTTAATTCGTCCAAAAACGGTAGGGGATTATTTTCAACGGCTGACCCGCGCCGCCCTGACCCCATCCTCTGACCCCGGCGCGATGATCTGCACCCTTCATTCGACTAACCTGTTTTACGAGATTAGCGCGATAAACACTTTACGTAGTGGAATATTAAACGAACTTCCCCTGAAGTATACAAAGTTATTTTGTAAAATTATTACACCAGCGTCCCCGTAACAAAATAAAAGGTAGAACCGCACAAGAACACATATAACCGACAAAGCAAGACAGTTTCCTCATTTACAAATTAACTCGTAAGTATTACGTATCCAACTGAGTGTTTTATGTAAGGGGAAGTATCATTAACGCGACTTTATATTACGTTACTTTCTACAACAATATCATCTGTATATATAAAAGGCAACGTCTTGATTCGCTCACTGACTAATCAACGCCCAGCCCAAATCCTTGGATCTAAAACGTTGAAATTTTGCACATTTATAATGTATACAAGTACAACATTATTTTTAGTATATGTAAAACCTGAATATAGTTTGTTTAAAATCAGTAACTGAATCGATTCCAATAATTTTTACACCATGTTATATTTTTTTTCAAAAATATTTTTAAAAAAGGTCACAAGTTGGACACCACCGACACTAGACAGCGGACATTAGACACTACCCTTCAGTCGCCCGGGAGGTCCGGTGATCATGTATTTGTGCGGCCAAGCACGTAACATCAACAATCTTTTAACTTCGTGATTTTTCATCGTACAATTATGAAATTTTGTACAAAGATTCTTTACATAAAAGTAATAGACACGTGTTTTGGGTTTCGCATATACTAAAACTGATGTTGTTTAAAGAGCATTTTTCAAAATTCACCCCCTAAGGGGATGGAACAAAGGTCCAAAGTTTGTATGGAGAAACCTACTATAACGCAAGCGACGCCGCTTGCAGAAGCTAGTTATAAAATATAGCAAGCTGTTTTCTGAAAGTCCATTTCTCTAATCATAATGCAACTACGGTATAAACTCTCATAAATTCCAAACCTAAACCGATCATAAAAACAAACGCCTACCCGAAGCTCCGTAATTGGAAAAAGGATTTAATCAAATTGGAAAATACGGTGCAGCGCTACTTAATATTAGCGCGGAGTCGTGAGCGTATGAAGTAACATACGGCTAGTGTATTTCGTCGGCGGACTAAACGGCTCAGCTCGGAGCCTCGTATTTGTAACACGGCGGGTTATTAATAGCGGCGATAGCGAGGTGGCCCGCGGCGGAGCACGATATTTGGGAAATCCGGATTTGCATAGGATAATGGGGAACGCCGGTGCACCGTGCGGAGCAATGTGCGCGACGCCTTGCACTCTACCTGCCCGCCGCCGTTTGACTCGCTGCATACGTAACGACACGTCAGCTCCATGTGGCTTTTAAATCTACTCCTCCAAGAATTACTTTGTGCTGTATTGAACTGCGTGATGCAATTTTTTTTTTAATGGCATATACAAGTTCTAACTGCGATACTACTCCCAGCTGATGGTAAGCAGTTATGCAAACGTTGATGGTGACACGGACTAGTTTATTGATTTTCACTCTAGCTTTAAAGAAACCAATTGAATTGAAAAATATAGAAACACGTGATTTTTGTCTTATTTTAACTCTGATCGTATTGTAAATTAATGGCGTCCGGTTTCTCTATTTGTTTGATGTGTGTTATTATTAAACTTTAGAAAGAAAAAGGCAACTTCATTTGTATGAGATTCTGAAAGACGAAAATGTAGTTACATTTTCCTTTTTAAAAAGCCTTGCCCCGCACTTGGAATTGCACCTGTATCGTGAATGTGTTTACACACATGTAAACTGACATGCATAAGACACTCAGAGCCAGCAGAACAATCTGTAAGCCAAACAAATATTTGTTCCTTGCGTGAGTCGAAACCGCGACACGCAGCGCAACAGCTAATCGCTTAACCACTACGTCAACCGTGCCTTCAGTATAAATATGTAAATATTACATTGTGAGAAAATAGTTTGCTATAAAATTTGTGCGTAGAAGTCTCCGTGTTTCCCTAAAATTCGGAAAAAGTGGACCCTTAATTTATTCTGTAATCGCAATGCAGCACAAGCAATCAGTGTGTTTGTCTGAAAACAGCCATTACTGCGGCAAAAAATAGGAACAAAACTATGATAATTGGCGAGGAGTGTAGCGGAGTGTGGGGGGTGGGGGCGGCGGTCGCGTGCCTGATGTATGCGCCGCCGCCGCGACGCCCAGACCCGCCGGCGCCGCGACGCCGCCCCACAATGCAGATATCGTGCATTCGACTCCATTGCATACCGGTGCCCGACAAGCGTCCTCACGCCTTCACCTTTTATTGCCGTTTACGACCACGCGAAACTTGCTCCACACGCGCCAGTCTGACCTGCGTCCATGTCAACCATCGGAAATCGACCGCCACACAAATCGATCCACCATACAAATTCCAAATCTAAGCATTCCAGGCCTACACTTGATTGATGACCCGCGTAATGACCCAGGAAACTATTTCCCTCGTATTTCCTTTACTCAATAAAACATCAAATATGCTTATTTATGTGTCGGTGTCAGTTTATTTGGAATTTTGTCAATGCGGCCTGTAGTGCCGACTACACTCCAAAGACCGTCATTTGTCAAGATTATAGCCGTTCGGGGATTGAGATATAAAAAGTGGTTATTGTTTTGAATATTTTCCCTTTATGTATTATCCAACATTGTATAGAATTACGATACTCAACGATATAATAATATTGTTACTATTGTGAATGAACGCCTACTTAAATATTAAAGCACTTCCAAAATTATGACTTAATCAAAACAAACATCAATTCGCCGCTCAAGAGTTAATTTAACGTAGACCCCATTAGGAAGTAAGTAAAGTATGTATTTACCTTTCGGCGTTGGTCATGCGACCTTATAGATGAGTTGGCACAATTAGCACGTACAAAACTCGTCAGTCACGGCTTGGCGCCGAGTGGCAATTACGGTATTTCATCCTCAATAAAAGTGCACTCAGGCGCCGCTCACGTCGGAGAAAGCTCCCCGTCGCCTATAAAGCTAATGTGGACATATAAAGATTTAAATGACGGCTGTGGACGCCGACGCCAGGGAAACCCGGCGGTGTGGTCACCTCGTATACCCTCATATTCGCCGACGTACAAACATCCCAAGACGACGATATTACAGTACACAAATTATAAGGGTGTGCGTTAAATACACACTCGAGAGAGAAAAAACAAATCACATAAATACACGCGAATACAAACACACGAGCAGTCGATATGAATGACCTTCGACGTTTTCAGTAAACAACCTTTTTATACAGTATTTTGTGCCCTCCGCTCTACAAAAAAATCTCTTGAACCCTTTCCAAATAGAAACTTATATTGCAAAAACTTTAACAAATAAACTTCAGGAAATACTTTTATCCGACACATTCGAGAGCTATCATGACTCTACGTTAGTGTCAGCGGAGGAAAGGAAAACATTTTCCAATATTTACCTCATTATGTAGAGGTATAGTCTAAATAACGGCAGTCGTATAGCGTGTAAGCAAACATTTTGGCGATTAATCTGGGAATACTGTGCTATATCGGGGTGCTGGAGGCGGCACATTTATTTTATGTCCCGGCAATGTTACATACGCCATAAAAGTCGTTAGGACGGGCGTAACGTCTCGCCGTCTTCTTGCCCGGTTTAATTATACCTAGATAATGCGGCGCCGACTGTGCCCTGCGCCCCATATCGCTTGTGTCGCACCGTACCCGCGCCGCGCCGCCCGCACCCAACCTTCGCGACATTAACGTAACACGATGCAATAACACAGTGCCACTCTTCCTAATGTACCCGGCCGTACACAATAATTCCCTATATTACCCACATTCGCGACATAAAAGGGCAATGTAAACGGAACAAAGTTTCGTTTAACATCGTAAATCATTGCGGTTAATAATTTCACTCTGTTTAGAAAATTGATTTATGCCTACATATTTACTGGCTTTTAAGGCTTTAGTAAATGAAATACGCACGTTCTCCGCGAAAATTGTTTACAGATGAGATACTTGGTAAATACGAGCTCCTGATCAGACACCTGATTCTTTAGACTCTGAAATTTTAGCTACATTTTTGACATTTACATAACATAAAAAGAAAAACTGACTGACTGACATATCAACGCACAGCCGAAACTACTGGGACTAGGACGTAGGCGAGCACTAAGACAGGTTTTTCCAAAATTTTCCCCCTGAGGGGATGAAACGGAGGTCCAAAGATTGTATTGAAAAATCTGTTATCACGCAGGCAAAGCCGCTGGCAGAAGCTAGTTTACTTATAACAGTTTTCCTCGTGGTTTTCCTTGAGTTTGGGTTCGGTTAGTAACAGCTACAAGATTTTACAGGCACCTCTTATTTCACTACTGAAGTCTATTCACAGTATTCACGTCATGAGACATCCATACAAATATTTTTCTCACTAACAACGGTCAGATTGTGGCTTCCCCGCGGTATTATTGTAGTCTTTGTTTTACGCGCTCGTAGCACTCGCGTAGTCGCGTAGCACTTGCTACGCTTTTCACGGAAAGAGATTGTGTTGGTCGTTTCATTGCCGGAGACCTCTAGCATACGTAAATATAAATGTTTTGTTCATTTGGGATCATCTTTATTTTGTTGTTCTTTTTGTAAAACTTTTTTTAAGTGCTATATAAAATGACTAACTTCTGCCAGTAGCTTTGCTTGCGTCAACGTAGGTTTCTCCATACAAACTTTGGACCCTCGTTTCATCCCCTTAGGGGGTGAATTTTGGGAAATCTTCTCCTATTGCTCGTCTACATCATAAAAGGAAACCTTGTGCAAAATTTCACGCTCCTAGGCCCTGTAGTTTCGGATGTGCGTTGATATGTCAGTCAGTCAGTTTCTTCTTTTTTATATTATATATATATAAATTTACAGAAAAAAAAATTTAAGATTAGTAATATCCACAAAGGTATAAACCGTAAAAGAACAAAGACAAAAACGTTATAAAGTAGCAAGTATTATTTCATGGTTCTTGGATGGTCTCTAGACGGGTGTGTGTCGCGCCACGTTGAAGGTAGGGGTCGGGCCAGGGCACAGATGGAGATTTATCACGCCCGCCGGAGCCGAGACTACAAGTTCGCGCATTAAACGAGTCCGGGACATTAGCCGCCTGCAAGATGCCGCTCCAGATCATAATTAAGTGCCGCCCAATTTATCGGTGCGACCCGAGCCCGAAAACTCCTCTTAAACTTCCCTTATCGTACGTAGTAAAGGCTCTTTATTTTGTAGTTAGTTCGCTCCGCGTTTATCGCCTTTTATCTTCGGTTGTGATTCTGTGACATTACTATAAATAAATCCACACCGGATGTCATTGCTAGAAAAAAAATAAGGTGAATGATCTATGCCTGTTAGGGCCGCAGGGGTTTTCTGAAAAGGAAACCCGTAGTCTTAGAAAGCGAAGGGCAACTGAAGGTCATGGTTGTAGTTTTAATCTGTAAAAGTCGGACACGCTCTCCTGCAGCTGCTCCACCCAGAGCGGGAGAAGTCATGGGAAGATTTTCCACCTTAAAAAAGTAACCCTCAAAATTCAAACTTTTGTTTTATTTTTTTGCAATATGCAGCTCCATATAATAATAATAAATTGCTTTATTTGTATTTTAGATAATATTACAATCCATAAATACTTCTGCCAAACTGCATAGCAGTTTGTTGGCAGACGTAGCTCCCGTGTTATTAAATCATTTATATTGCAAACATTGTCATTACATACAAATATCATATTCAGTTCAATTCAGTTCAAATTGGATTGAACTGTTCCAATTTAGTTCAATCCAATCCAATTCAGTTCAATCCAATTCAATTCAGTCCAATTCAATCCAATTTAATTCAATTTAAAATGAATTTACATTACAAAATATTAAATTCTCCTTTAGAAACTATAATGCTTTCACTTATGAAATATTTCGTCGTTTTATATTTAAACACCCGTTTGGGAATTCACGCACTTTCGATATCTGCAGGTAGACTGTTAAATATTGTTGGAACTAAATTTTTATCGCGTCTTTGTCCATAATAATTATTGTAAGTGGGCACTTCGAACGTCTTACATTGTTTTACGTTTTATAATGGATAGTAAAAATAAAAATAGCTTTATTTTCCTTCTACATTTTTTTTCTTTAGATAATACTTATATACTTGGTCGGTACAAGGACCGCTAGGCAGCGGTAAAAGTCTCCTCCAGTCGTTTCCACGTTGACCTTTCTCGGGCCACTCTGCTCCATGTACTTCATTTTGTCTTTCAATCTGTAGTGCATATAACTCCTTTCTATTCCTCTTTGGCACACTTTAAGTTTTTCTAAATTACGTAATGGATAATGGATAGTATGGTAACAAAAAACATATTCACGATAATAACATGTATGTATTTACACAATTATACTCATTAACACCATTAACATAACTCTACGTTAGAGAGAAGAGCTAAAATGTGTCATTTTAATAAAAACTTGATGTTTTACCTTGTAAGTTGAGAGTTATGAGGATGGTTTAATTGAATATAGTTATGTAAATACGTACGTGTCGTTACCACAAATATATATATTTTTTACCTTAGATCAGTATAAGTAATAATATTTAAAAAATATATATTTTTAGTATATGTTCAGTATTGAACAGTTTCAATACTGAACTGAATACAAAAACTGTCCAAAAATTTGGATTTCGCGGGATATCCTGGAGCATTCACCTGAAGTTCATATTATGCAGGGCATATATGAACGATGCTAATATAATTATGACTCTTTTTTACGTGAGAAATTATTAAATGGCTTCTCTCGCTTTAGGTGGAGCGAGGGGTATGTCAAACTTTTACCCACTAAACGGTAGGGACCCAGCAGGGTCGGATCAGAGTGGGACCATAGGTTGGCTTCCGAAAGGGAAACCCGGGGTCCTAAAATGCTAGATAAAGAAGGAACATACTTGTGGTATTAGTCAGTAACCGTCAGAATAGCCCTCCCGCTCCGCCATAGACCGAGAGAAGTCATAGACCTTAAAAAAAACTTACCGACTTAATCCCGCCTGTGTTTCTTCAGTTGCCCTTTGGGAGAGCCTCGGTAACTCGAACAAATCGCACCCCTGTTTCTGTTATTAGACTAAGTTAATTTTATCTCGCTTCAGTGAAGCTACTGTGTATCTAGGAACTAAGGTTGACACTGTTTCTGTAATGACTAATTTGCATTATCCAGTAATTCAAGCCGTAACTTCCTACACAATAGTGCCTATAGATAAGGAATAGACGCTGGTATTTAGCTGCAGAATAAATGTACCTAACTACAATAAAAAAAAATCATTATTGTTCTGTATCAGTTTTGAGAGCAGTGGTGTCGTGGTGAAATAAATTACACAGTGTCGCGCCTGGCTGTGTTTTTTGAACCCGCGACCTATCACTCTTAAGTTGGAGCCGTTATCACTGGGCCTCGCTCTTTTCACTCGATGTTTTCCTTCACCGTTTTGGGAAATGCGTTAAAGAAAACACCGTGAGGAAACTGGTATGTCTTAGAACCAAAAATTTGAAGACATGTGTCATCCACCAACCCGCACTGGGCCAGCGTGGTGGATTACCGCTCATTACCTCCTAAAGAGGAAACCATCTGGTTCCCTCTGGTTTGGAGGGAATGAGCCGGGACTGGGACTCTTCCCAGTATTGGGAACATTTTAAGGCTGATGGTGTTGTGTTATTTATGTCTTTATCAGCCTTTATTCCCGGTCGTCCCCACCGCATCGTCCGCACTGGGTACGAGTAGGAAAAAAAAGTTTCCTTCCTCCCCAGTGGTTTTTTTTTTTTATTGTGTAGGAAAATCATCCTTATGACATCCCCGCTCTTGGGCGGAACGGGAGATAGTGTCAGACTCTTACTGACTAAAAACCCACTCCTGTTCCTTCGTTGCCTTCGTCCCAGGGCCCCGGGTTCCGCTTTCACACTACCCGTGGCCCCAGTATTCCTCCCCAGTGGTGACGATTGGAACTTGTTGTGATCATATTTGCCTTTTGAAACATTTTATAACAATTAGTATTGTTTTACTTTACATTCGGTACCAGATGTAGCATATTATGTGTTACTAAGATTAGTGTAAACAACCACATTCGAGGTCGAATCCGAGCCGCTGACGCCAAACTAAATGAGCCATAACATGGTTGTCATGGCAACTTGTCAACTTCAATCACAAATAATGATCACCTACTTTTCCAGGTTACTTTATTACGTTGTGCTAGTTTTCCCATCCAATGAGTATTTAGTTTCTTTATAATATTTCCAATACGCTATGTTGAAATTAATCTGTGTTTTTTTTTCCTTTCACGACTGTTATGATTTCGTTCAATTATTATCAGCAGCTCTGAAATATAAAACCTTTTTTATTATTTTTCAAAGATATAACTGTGTCGAACGCTTTTTATTCGAATACACAATAAGAATCTAATGAATCTGCCAAAATAAATTAACGCTGTGTTAATATTAATTATTTTGTAACTAATTAGATTTACGGCAATTAAACATAAATTGCGAGATAATTGTTTTGAAATGTTTAGACGTGTTTAAACCAATCGTTGCGAGAACAAATGTCATTACAAAAGTAAATGTAGAACACTTAAAATCAAGGCTAGATTTTAAAACAAAACTACACAGACAGTAATGTGGCAAGGCAAGCCGAAATCACAAAATAAGCTGCATAGTGGTAGATACAAGATAGACACTAACTATCCTATTCGCCGACGCCAAGGTTTTGTGAAAAGAACCCGATATCGTTCAACGTTTTCTATTAACTTCAGTACAAAAGCAGAGAAAATGCCGTTACGGAAACGTCCTAGAAACCATTGTTGTGATACAACTATTGTTGTCTGTAACTATAACAGATAACCGATGTTGAAAGTCAAAAATCTTCTTGTGTTTGGCTAGCTCTATTGTGTCGCCAACATTTTGTAATTCGTTTTAAGACGAGCTCTCTACCTAGTCTAGAATCTAGATCTAGAAACATTGATGACCTAATTGTCATTGAGGGGTTAGACGGAGACCAGTCTAATTCTGCTTTTAGGCGGTAACGAAGGTGGCTTAATTTAGCCGTGCCGTGCGGATTGAACCGGTGAAATCCGGATTCCGGGCGAGTGCTAACCCCCTGAATAAGCAAGAAAGTCAAAGAGAGTACCGGTACTTCGAATCACGTGCTCCGTCTAGCTGCTTAGACTAATTACTGCAGCAGCAGGGTTAAACTGGTTAGTCGGTGCGAGGCGGCGGGCCGGGTGCTCCGTGCCGTCGTGTTGTCGTGTCGCATCGACTTGTGCCGCTTAGTTCACTAGATTGCACGTGAAACACGTGCACACGCTCCGCTTGTTTACCTAACTTCACTCTGAAAGTCTGACTCATTAGTTACAAATGTTCACTACGTTCCTCTTACACATAATACCTACCTACCTGAAGTGTTGTTATTCGAAAAGTTGTTAGCTTTGTCACTGAAATAGAAATGGACAGTGAATGTTTGCATTAGTAAAAATAAGTAAATTAGACATATTAGCGGAGGCGGCAGACGGTTCGTCTTTAGAAATTGGTACGTATATAAATAGACCGATAGAGTGTATACACTGTTTTGTCCGACGACATTTTACTTGTTTACCATTTGTCTAGAATATTAGAAGAATAATTTACTTTGTGGATCAGTTCTAGAAATAAGCGTGCTTAATTTTGTATTCTGGCGTATTTTATTAGTTTTGGCTCCTAGCTCATCTGGCGGTTCAGTCTTGTGGTTCTCTGAAACTGTTTCTAATGCAGATATTATGACTTTCTGACGGCTAATAACATCCTAAAAACTTGGCAGTGCCGTGCAACGCAAAACCTCTGAGCGCGCTCTAAAGGCATTCCTCACGAAAGCGTTCACTGACCCAATGTTTTTTCACCCCACGCCACGTTAGTAAAACAGGCAATTTACGCGAGCCTATAAGTAACAAGATTCATTAAGGCTGTTACAAAGTGGCGCGGGCGTTCTTAAAGCGAATGGCCCTCGAGCTTGCAGCGTTCATAATGGCCGTACGAGCCGGCCGAGGCGCCGCGCGCAATTTAATGAAACACCTGGAGAGGTCGCGCCTGCTTCCGTTGCATTAATCTCGCACCCCGTGGTCCCGACTCCCGACAAACACCTACGACAATACCCTTTACTTAACATTTATTTACCAATATTTAAGTGTAGCATTTTGTTTGCCCGCATAACTTTTATGACAGTTTGGAGCCCTAAGCTTCGACATTACCGTTTAAAAGTGGCCAACTAATATTAAAGCTGGGATAAACAAGGAGTGACCGTGAGGCGGGCGCTCGCCGGCGGCAACGGCAAAAGTGGCCGAGATAACTCCGTGCACGAATGCATATTTTAACGTTAAGCTAAGGCACCGCCATGCAAACTTGTTGGGAACTTCACCGGACTGAATAATTCTTACTTTAAGGCTTCTACAAAGTTTTTTTTTTCGTCCAGAGAAAGCCACTCGACGTATAAAGAGGCAGGTAGAAATAACCGTACTAATTAAATAAACATGAGTTCTAATTATATTAACTCACTACTAACGGCTCGAGAGTTAATTTATAAGGATAACAGTAAGAAAAAAACTTAATCAAATTTAAAATGTGAGTTGTGTACAAGCCACTCAAACTAATTCAGTTCTTCAAATTCTGTGACGACTTTCCATGAATAACTTTTCCGAGAGATTCTAAGTTTTGCTCATAGGATGAGTAGGCAAGGGAGCTATTTCCAAGAACAACAACAATGCAATGCTACAGTGCTTGTTAACTAACTGATGTAGTACGAAATAGAGCCAGAACTTAATAACATCAGCAGGCAGTCTGAGACTAACAAGAACATCGTTGCCGATGCGTGGCTAGGTAATTCCTTATTCGATAATCAAATGAGTGAAATAGATTTAAATTCTAATCAACATGAATGTGGGATTATTCGAATTCAATTAGATAGCAGCTAATTATTTCGTCTGGTAGGCGTGTTCGATGTTACGTCAGCTGTACTAGGCGGCGCCGCCCAGAGGCCGCGGTAAAAAATACGCGCTCAGCGCGAGCGTAAACACGCGCCCCTCTCGCATGACGCCTCATTAGCCACTCCCCTGTGCCTCTATAAATCATTTTAAATTCAAATTCTACTTACTTTCAGAATTGACTTTGCTCACCTAATTCCCTTCCCGACCACAAAATTTTGCAAATTAGATTTCACCTTGCCCTCGCTGTGGCTTGTCGAAAAAATTATTTGTGGCATCCGGCACCGGATCTTAGTCTGTTCGTGATTGCGCTACCTCTATCACTCAATTCAAGCCTATGGACCTTTTAATAACCTCTTCCCTTCGGGAAATCCGACCCTGATTCGAAATCTAGATTGTCCTCTAGTATTATTAGTTATAGGTATGTCTACTTAATTATTAATCAAACAAACAGCACAGCTATTTTGATAAAAGTACATTCTTCACATTTCCTTTGGTTAAATAAACCCTATAAAACACCGTCCACACCCAAAAAAAAAATTGTCGAATTTCTTAAGAACTTAAAAATATTTGGTATAAAACAATTATTTACTGAAAGTATAATTATTAAAGGTTAAAGTATTAAATGGCCGATTTGTACTGAAAAATTGTTTTTTTTTTTTTTAAATTAACATATTTATTTAATCAATATAATTACCATTATTATCTATACATTGCTGCTATCTATAGACATCTGCCTTTATTGCTTGTCTAGATCGGGGAAATCTATAGTTAACAACATAACATAACGTAAAGTAACATGCTGTGACCACCAAACAGTTACCATTATCTTTTTATTCGTAAGCTTTGATTTAGGACACTGTTGAGGCGTTTGACCTGGAGTCAGCCATTGCATTTTTCGCTTTCGGTCATCGTAAAGAATCCACTTTTCATCACATGTCACAATTCGATCCAATATGCTTTCATTTCTGTATCGATTGAACAAGGTAACACAAGTTTCAACACGCGTTTCTTTCTGCAGATCAGTCAAATCATGAGGCACCCATTTTTCATATTTTTTTATTTTATTGATTTGACGCAAATGAGTCAATATTATTGCCAAGGTAATGTTAAACCATACCGCTAATTCCTGGGTAGTTTGGCTCGGATCGGCTTCCACCATCTCTTTCAATTCATTGTTATTCACCTGTGTGCCGGTCTTCTACGTGGTTCGTTCTTCAAATCAAGTTTCAATCACGGAAGCGTTTAAACCAAAATCGCACGATGCGTTCATTAGTAGTTCCCTCTCCAAACGAAACATTGATATTGCGAGCTGTTTCATCCGCGTTAGTTCCGCGTCGGAACTTGTATTCAAAAATCACTCGAATTTTGAATACGAGTCGAAGTATCCATCTTTCTTGTCTAAGTTGAATACAAAAAAAAAAAAAAAACAACTGAAAGTCGATAATCAAATGTTGCACATTTTTTAAAAGAAGAACTTCATAGGTACCATTTGAAAAAATCATCACTCGAAAATCTCAAACCATGAAGATTCTATGTCAATTCGAAGTACCTATGACAATAAAACGGCAATTTCATACTTTAACCCCTATTATAAACATAACTTTATATAAATCATGGAAAATAGTGTAATTCTCTGAAAAATACCGATCAGATCAATCTCCACTAACTACACTAAACATTCCTTTAAAGTTAGTCACTTATAATTTCAATAAAATCTAACACTAAAGTTGAAAAGTGTCATCGTAGAAGTTTGAAACCGCTCGTGAATGTGAAACCTCCAGCAATATGTGTGGGCCACGTGTCTTGCGCTCGCTGCCTACTCGATGCAGGAGTTGGCACGTCTCAGCGGTCGCTTCTATTTCCGTCTGTCCCCAAATATTTCTGGCACCCACTTACGTGCGTACAAGTGGAGTCCGAGCCGTTTCGCGACGGGAGCGTGTCATTCATCGGCTCGTTACCTCATTGTTTTCCTCGTGTGTCGATTTATCCCGACGCGTGTCCGCTCGCCCAATAGTAAAATAGACGAGTCGAGATCGGTTTGTGCGTACGCCTGTACGCATCACCGCGCGTCGCCGCGTGTCACCGATACATCAATCGTGATCGAACGTTCTAATCGATTAACGACCGCACGCCTCGTCTGACGGGCACATTCTTCATGTCCTGTTGGCTGATTGCTGTTTTGATTAAGACATTGCATTGAACTGCACACTATAATACGTACAATGAAACGACTGAATGGTTTTTTGCATCGTCGTATTGACATGCTTTACCTTTTGTAAATTGTTTTCAACGTTATTGTGCAACGTTTTTCCTTGAAATCAAACCTACCTGTTTAGATTCCAGTCCTCGGAATAGTCAGTTGGCAAACACACATCATAGTCTAAGCCAATGAGGTCATTCATAACTTCCCTAATGAGCGAGGTCGGCAAACTGAGATTCAGATTATCCAGTAATAAACTCTTGATACAGTTTCCGGGCTTGAAAATGCAAGAGGTGGCATTTGGCAGCGGCTGGCGCGATGGAGTAACAAGGTGTAGCGCGTGCCGGCTGGCGGCGGACGCCGTGACTTTCGAGGGTTGTTCGTTATACACGTCATAGTTCCCGAGAGCACTCGCCGCCTTACTGCTCTCACCTTAACGAGACACGAGCGTCTCGCTTCATTGATGTCGTTTTCGCTTTAATCGGGCACCAGTGCCAAGTCACAATGAGGTATATTCGTGTTTGAATTCGTGCCGTTTGGGTTCGGTACAGTCCTGTTCCCTCGCACGTTGTTTCTTTATCTCCAGGAAGGAAGGCAGTGATGAAACTGACTCTCGGCTAACCCCTTATTGTATTGCAAGTGCGCATTGTTGTGTTATAAAGGACACGGCGAGGGTAGCGCGCTCGGTTTGCTCCTCCACTATCACACAAAAATGTTATTAGTTTTGGGCGGTTATTGCCCACCCTGCGCTCGTTCGACCCTCCCGTTGCCTTTCCCGAACAAATAGGCCATATTGAAAGTTTTTGTTTAATTTTCGGGGCCTCATATAAACATGTCTTTCGTTATGTTACGTCTTATATGCTTATTGTTTCTGTTTTTTTTCTTCTCAATATTGGAAAGATATTGTTGGGATGAAAAGTTTGCGCTTAAAGCCATTTGACAAACATGACTAAAGTAAAAAATAAAAGCTCGTGTTAAACGAACAAATGTAGAGGCGTAGTGATCGAAGAGCAATTAATGTGTCGTAATGCGTTTGGCGGGCGAGCGTGGCGCGGTCATCCGTCTGAGGCGGCCGGCCATTTGTATCCGCGCGGCCATCCGTCACGCTAATCGCCGCGCCGATACACCTGCAGGCTTGCACTCGCCGATACTCGCATAAATAATACTTGAATATCTATAGATATGCCTGCCAATTTAGGCACAGACACTACAAATCAAACCATCAGTCGATTCCGGAGTTAATAGTTGAAAACATGATTCACTATCACACAGGAAAACATTCAACTAAACTCAACCAGTACAAACGCAGTTGAATGCTTCCAACAATAAACTTATCTAACGGTTCCCAAACTGTGGCAGCTAATAAATAGAAGTTTGATAAACCCAACAGAGTTATCATAGTAATGATGAAACGTGATCACCCATTCAAGTTTCACAAACGGGTCGGTTCGAATCGAAACTCGGCTAAAGTAGACGGCACGGAGTAACAGGAAATAATAACTTTATCCCGAGCTTAAACTGTGAGAGGACCGTCCAACTAACATTATGCCTGCCAGTAACAAGTTAATCTAAATGCAGCTGACTGCTTCCACCAGCTAGTTGTAGCACGCATCGCCGAAGTTTAATAACTGAGAAAATTCAGAACATGTCTGCATCTGATTCAGCTGCAGCCAAAGATTCACACTCCGCGATGTTTGCTTATAGATACCAGCATAAATATAGCTACGTTTGCAAAGGAGTGAGTGATATCATCGGGCATGCTTTAGAAAAGTTACTCACTAAATCACTCCAAAGCTTTTCCGCGGACATTATCAGCAAGGGAGTCCCCTGGTGGAGTACTGAATATTCAGATGGCATTTGTTTGTATACGTATTTCTTTGAAACTGCGATAAGCGCTTTTCCGTTTTTTTACTGAATAAAATATGGCGCAGGAGGCTCGGCGTGCGACGATAAAGCGTCCGCGAAGCTCTTCCCGTCACGTAGTGCGACAGTTAATTACACGGATGTAAATAAATCATCATAGACGGGTGCGGCGGAGGGCTTCGATTCCGAAAGGCAATTATCTCGCGCCTCATTGACGTCGAAAATGAGCGGAGCGAGGAGTACGGCCGCCCCCGACACGCCTCAGAAATATTTGACACCGCCTAAGACGCGGTTATAAGGAAAAATCGAGTGGAGGATTTCTGGTGGCTACGTGCCCGGCTCACGGCAATTGTGATGCATGGAGGGATTTCCGCACATTCGGCCGATATTGAGCCGAAACCGCGTTCGCCCGCCGCCCCGCTACTACACATATTGCTTATCGGAATGATATCGAATGAGGTCCGCCATTTTCGTCTATTCTGAAAGCCCAGAAATGTCGGTTACCTGCGGCGTGTAGCTCGCATATCTATTGCATTTTCCACTTACGTGCCATAATAGCGTCGTCGCCGCCCTCGAATGGGAACGTAACGAAACATTACGATACAGATACATATCTATAGAGCGTGGAGCCTTAATACATACCAATATTTATAAGTTAACTGTATATGCCGTGTTTTTAAAGTTACCGGTATGCTAACGTAAATATTGTCAATTCCAGGGTCGGTGTAACCGCGAGAAACCACCTTGCAAGTACTTCCATCCACCGCAACATCTGAAGGATCAGTTGCTAATCAACGGAAGGAATCACCTAGCACTCAAGAACGCACTCATGCAGCAGATGGGCCTGACGCCCGGCCAGGTGCTGCCTGGCCAAGTCCCAGCTGTGGTGAGTCACCCAAGCTACGCTCCCTCCTACCACTACCGAAGCTTCGAGCGATCGGACCTCCACACTAATGTAGGTATTCAGTATGCACGCAACACGCAGCTTTCGGTGTTACTCGCTACTCTGTATTTTTTATTATTATTATAAGCGTTCTTATTATTGAAACACGTAGACTATATATAACGTATCGAGTTTAAGTTGTGCCTCGCAAATGTGTCTGTAACTACTTAGATAAATATGCCAATAGTAACTTACACGTAGGATCTGCGCATTGAGAAAATATTTTCATCCGTAAGTAAATTAACTCGATTCCCTCGTGAAGTTTTCTCGGAAACTTAATCATGTGCACGTTGAAAGTTAATGGTAATTTACTTTCTTGAAGGCGGCACAGCCGTTCCTGCAACTAGTTCCGCGCTTTAATTTAAAGTTTTGCTTCGAGTGCGTAAACCTGCTAAACAAAGTCATGAGTAATCAGTGTATTTATTTTAGTATATAGATAGTCTACTAATTTTCAGGCACAACTTAAACTTTGCCGCCGAGGCCGATCGCTCCCCACTGCTTGAGCATGTTTGTACGAATCGTTCCTTAAGTGGCATGACTATTCTCCAAACTTACTCACATGTGTATGATCTGGGTATCAGCGGTAATGCAAATAAAATCACGGGACAACGTCCTCCTCACTGTTCACACTGTCGCTAACTACGCGGCCGACACACTCCTCGACCTACCTCTTCGCACCGCCTCGGCGCCCTGCGCTTTGTACCGCATCTGTACTCTGTAGTTTTCGGATTTTCCTTTTGCATCTCATAGTCAGAGATCTCTTGGCGTGTCCTGCCGATACGACGCAGCCGTGAGCCGGTGCGATAAGTGAGGTGGAGGCGGTGTGGCGGCGGCGCGAGAGCAGACCTGGCCTCGCACGATGAGTAGCGTGTTTGTGTGGTTTTGTGTCGAGGTGGGCGGCGTGGGCGGCGCGGGCGCGGCAGCCAGCCACCTCGCCGCGCTGGACCCGATTAGTCTGGCGCTGCTGGCTCCGCAGGTAATAGCCGCCGCCGCCGAGCGCGACGACACCACCGTCCACCGGCCCCTTGCCTCCAAACCACTTCCTCACACAAGATAGGCACACCTTGAGCACCGTAACGCACTCTTAACAGAAGATTGACCCCTAATTCACCCTCCTGGTACATCCCCTCCTTTGTCTTCTTCTGGTGGCCGGTGGGTAGCTAGACTGGATAAACCGTATGCTTGTTTAATATTTCAATTCGTCTCTATGATTGCATGTGATTGCTTGTTTGGCTAATAATTTCTGGATATTAACTTTTTTCTATTTATTTTTGATGTTTTGTAGATGTACCGCTTTTGTAAATAATAAGTGTTGTATTCGAAGCAAGCATAAAGTGGGCTTTTAAGACGCGTTCAATAAATAAGATATTGCGTATTTTAATAATAAGAAACTAACATGGTTGCTAACGAATGAGTAAATGTACAAGTATACTGAGTGTTAGTGTTGGTGTGGTGTGCAGGCGACGTCGCCGTACCTGTCGGGCGTGCCCGGCGTGGGCTCCACGTACGCGCAGTACTACGCGCCGCAGCTGGTGCCCGCCGTGCTGGGCCACGACCCCTCCGGCGCCGCCGCCTCGCCGCTCGGCGTCATGCAGCAACCCGTGCTGCAGCAGAAGCTGCCGCGCACCGACCGCTTGGAGGTAAGCATACACTTCGATACTCTAATAACCCTCTTACCGTCAACACTCGAGTAGTGCTTCCCCATGTTGCCACTTAATTATGCCGGGGACCGACCCATATTTAATTACTGCAGTTAATATCTATTGATTCGTAATATTTTCAAACTGAAATTGTAGGAATAAACTATCGAGCGATTATTGAGTGCATCAAATTAAAAGTATGTCGGTCCCCGAAGCAAATTTTGGGCCGATCTGCCGTAGCCCGTCCCCGTGTGTCTGTGGCGCGCGGGCGCACTGACCCGGTGCGCCAGCGTTTGCTTCGCGAGCAGCACTCGCTTTCTCCCTCTGGTGAAGGACCTACACTGTTGGCACAAACTCGGCTATGTTACGCACGCTCATAACTGCCAAATAGGTGAATCAGACGAGCTATCGTTTACCACCGGCTAATAAGTGTCGATTTGCGCTTACAGTGTAGACGTGCCGAACGCTTCACATTCGTAAATCAAATAATGTAGGCATCAAGAATAGGCATATTGAGAATTATTTCCCTTCTAAATTAATTGAAGATGCGACGGATGCGTAAATCGTTAGATTAGAAAAGTATCAGGTGTAGTCTCCCGATTAGATCAATCAATCAAAAAGCGGCGTCCGGTCGAGGTCAATGATACAAGTAAATTGTATAATGTGACAAAACAAAGTAAACAATGCCACACAGACCTTTGTTCACGCGCTACTTCCATCTGAGTTAAAGTCGCGATCGTGTTCTTGTAAAAGTAACGTCCATAGCTAGCACACGTGGCGCATTGCAAGTAGCACTTGCATCGCGTGGTGCGCAGGCGGCGCAGACGTGAGACTGTGAGAGTAGGCAGAGGCAGAGGGTAGATGAGCGCGGGGCGCGAGCGGCGGACATGGCTGGTGTGTGGTGGTGCAGGTGTGCCGGGAGTTCCAGCGCGGCGCGTGCAAGCGCGCCGAGTCCGAGTGTCGCTTCGCGCACCCGTCGCCGCCCGTGGCCGCGCACGACGACGGCTGTGTCACGGTGTGCATGGACGCCGTCAAGGGCCGCTGCGTCCGCGACCCCTGCCGCTATTTCCACCCTCCCCTGCACCTGCAGGCGCACCTTAAGGCGCAGGCGCGCGGCGCGGTACGCCACCAGGCTGCACGCTCTCGCCTCGCTCGCTCGCGCTCGCTTCTGTTCTTCCGCTTGGTCTCGCTCACCGCGACGCCGCTTACGTTCGCAGAGCTTTGTTCTGTTCAGTTCGCGCTGGCTCGCGCCACGCTTCCGTCGCACTCACGCTTCACTTTTATTTTATTTTTATCTATCGCATAATATCACCTTACGCCGAGCTTTAGGTGTATTCTGTGCATCTACTACATCGTTATTGTTTCTGTCCCGTCCTGCGACGCTTCGCTTCACGTAGACGGCCGCCGCAGCCCAGCAGCCGACAGCGAGCGCGACGTCGGAGCCGGGCAAGAAAAGGCCGGCGCCCGCCGAGCTCGAGCCGCCACCGGTACAACGCCAGCTTTGCACGCTTCTCCTCCGCTCCCACTCCCGCCCGCACGATCCCTCCGCGCGCCTCTCCCTCCCGCAGCGCGCGCGGCGTCGCGGCGCCAGGGCTCCCCCCGCCCCTTGCGCCGCGTCGCCGCGCCCGCAACAGTCCTCCGCCCGGACCCCAGAGTTCAACCGTTTGTTTCTCGTTTCAGATGGACATGAAAAGCGTCGGATCCTTCTACTATGATAACTTCGTAAGTATCTTATATTTATAAGAGGTGCTTCTTTTATTTCGCGTCCACCACTGACCGACACGATACTCATGCTTTAATTTTACCTTCCGCAGGCCTTCCCCGGCGTGGTGCCGTACAAGCGACCCGCCGCCGACAAAGCGGGCGTGCCCGTGTACCAACCGGCGACGACCTACCAGCAGCTGATGCAGCTTCAGCAGCCGTTCGTGCCCGTATCATGTGAGTACCCCGCGCCCGCCACGTCCGCCCCGCCGACCGTGAGCGCGCCCAGCAGTGCGCCCGCGCCTCCGCCCGCGTCCGCGCCCGCGCCCGTTTCTTCCGCACCCGCGCCGCCGCCCGCACCCGCGCCGCCGCCTTCGCCGCCCGCGGGCGAGCCAGGCACGCCCGACCCGGCCGCCATGGCCAAAGAGGTGGCGCAGAAGAACTACGTGGCAGCACTGGCCTTCGCGGCACAGCACTCCGCCATGGCACAGGCAGCGGCCGCCTACACGCAGCAAGCGCTGAAGGCGCGCGCCGGCATGCAGCACCACGCCGGGCTCATGCGCGCGCCGCACATGATGATGCCGCGCGGCTGGCCCGCGCCGCCCATGCCCATGCCCTACTACCAGCAGCCGTTCATGTACGCGGTGCCGCCGCCCACGCCGCCCACGGCCGCGGCGGCGGCGGCGGCAGCGGCTGCGGCGGCGGTGAACCCCTACAAAAAGATGAAGACGACATAGAGAGGAGCGCACGGTCGGCGGGGCGCGGGACGCGGGGTCTCCGCGTAGAGACTCGTATGTGCGGCCGAGTGTCCCGCCCCGGCCTGTCGGGGCGGTTAGCGCTAGGCGTGTTGTCACATTTGTATTGTATTATTGTAAGGACGAAGCGAGCGGCGTCGCCCTCGCGGATGTCTCGGTAGTTTTACGCTATATATATATACTACTGTATCTCTATTCACTTACCGTTATTACCCTATGCGTGTATATTTCTCGTATCTACGATCCCGGTAATAATAACGCTTGAGATGCATGACTGTACGTTTTTTTATTACCTCTTGTCGATCGTCGTTTATCGTGAGTACTATCGTCGTACTGAGAGTTGAGCGCTTGGTCCGTCGATCCCGCTACGTACACGCTTGTTCTCGAAGGAGCTCCGCACGGGTGCGCTTTGGCCGATGTGTCGATCCCGTACCTACTAGTGGTACCGGCTTGCAGCAGCAGGCCCGCACCTAACACAGCCGCCTTCTAATTTTCGCATGGAATAGAATCCACCACCCCTATACGTTTGGCTCATCAGGTATTATTCTCATTATTCTAGTGGCTCCTGTGTGCGCTAAGTGTGCCGGCGTGTTCATCAGTAGTGGCGCGGGGGTGACGAGCGTCACTCCTGCAGTTTTCTTTCGGTCGCACTTCCTTCTATTTATTTTAAACGCTTTCTTTTACATGCCTTCCGAATGACGCTTCGGCTGCGTCCGCATTGCAATCTTTTGTCGCTTTTTGTGTCGGGACGGAAAGGCTGTGCGCCCCCGAATGCGCCTTACGTGGTGTACACCGACGAGCGCGGACAGGTAACGTGTGCCGCGTGCCGCACCGCCGCGCAGCGCCGCACTGCCCGCACTGCCCGCACCGCCCGCACTGCGGCCACCTCACCGCATGCCGCTTACGTTATCGCCAGGCCTACACGCCCGCTCCATGACACATGTTTTGTAGATGCAATGCACGTGCTGAGATAGCTACCACAGACTAGTAAAATACAATACAATTTGTGGTACCACAAAATCAATTTGTACCACTTCCAATTTCACTTATACCAGTTTTATGTGACATATACTAGTGACAAGCAGTTTGATCAATAAATCAACTGTGCTAAATATTCGTTGAATATTTTATAATTAGCGATTAAGTTTCTTATTTATATATATAATGTTGTATTTACTATTCTGTGGCGTCTCCACGTTCAGTAAACAACAAAGCAAGTGCCGTGTGATGTGGGCTTAACGTTAACACATTAATTATGTTATTAGATTAGTCGCAAAGAGCAGTCATCTCGTATCACGGCACAGTTCCCCGCGCTTGCCGCGCAGTCCCGCGCTTCCGGCTCTCACGACCACTCGCCTCGCTCTAACCAGTACGCTATCGAACGCATATCACCTCCTTCACCTCTAAGACTACCGCTTGTTATGTTCTGTTCAGAAGGTCCAAGTCGATAAATTGATCATTACCTTACTGTTTTGAATGAAAATCCTGCTAAACAATCTGTTGTTGTTGTAATTGTGTGTTATAGTAAATTGTATTGGCCTAACATTATTTAGTAATGATTAAACGGAAATATACATTTTCATACAGATAACTATTAATTTTTGATATCCTTATTACACAAGCCTTTACCATCATCTCAGATTGAATTATCAAAAAGTAAAGAAGTAAATCTACCTACTTTGGACTCCGCATAGAACTTCAGAGCTTGCTTCTTCACTCGGCTTATGTAGACGTACCTATTTAGTTTTAGTTTGTGACGCTTCTTGCGGGCTTAGTAGGCAAACAGACGCTTGTTAACAATGAGCAACGAACAAACAAACACGATCACCACTAAAGCGGGCCATTCACAACAGCGGGACAGGTGCGCTTGGTGAAATGAGCTTTCTTAATATACCTGACTGTACGCAACGAAGAAAGACCATATGGAATACGACTAATTGTTCACATCATACTATGCATCGTCTCCTCTGACAGTACTTCCTTTCCTGCTGATACAGGTGGCAGGCAGGACACTATCTATTCGGTGAACTATTTGATATTCAGCACGACAGTACAGTGGAGGTACGAGGACGGGCCTGACGCCGCGACCGGTGGCATCGCTTGTCACCCGACTCATGATATATCTATGTCATCATCACACCATCTAGTCATTGTGCTGTAACTGTATCGATTATATATTGTAATGAACAGTTGATGCTACAACTTAATTGTTGATGGATTTTAGTTTTTGTATAGTGAGACATATCTTGCTTTCAAATGTGGAAGAAGTCACTCTACAGTATTGC
This sequence comes from Mythimna vitellina, assembly GCA_949316375.1. Lineage (NCBI taxonomy): Eukaryota > Metazoa > Arthropoda > Insecta > Lepidoptera > Noctuidae > Mythimna > Mythimna vitellina. The sequence goes on along the minus strand of OX438691.1, from coordinate 10,595,898 downwards.
CTTGCTTACACCCGGTAAGATACAATCAGCTTACTATAATATCCTCAGTATAAGTTATTTCCTGTCTGGAGCCTATACTGAAACACGCCGCTTTGTCACTCGCATGGAATTGCAATTGCAATATTAACTTAAAACCGCTCTCTTTTCTAAATATGCTTCTAATCTCTAATGAACTCGGCAGTTTCAGTACAGGGTCACTTTTATAATTGAAATTTAACGAAGCCATTTTACGAACTACTAAACAGTTGACCGTTTCAATAATAAAACATTTAAACTTGCCTAATCTAATATACTAAATAACATGTACATACAAAATAATTATTAAAATGCATTGTCAACTGTTTAGTTCCCTGTGGAATTCACCTTTTGGCCAATATCAACTATCAACTGCTATAAGGGGGTTTTTTACACTCATTTTAAAATGCTTTTTGTAAACAGTTATTTTTTAAGCGTAGTTGGTAGTTGAAGTGACGATGGTGAAAGGAGAAAACACGAAGTGATTTCAGTGTGTTGTTAATGTGAAATGAAGCCTGAAATAACATTCTTAAAGTACCTAATTGTTTGCACTCACTTCGATTTTTCTCATAATGCTTAAAATGCTTCGCCGTTGCGGCTTCAATTCCTCGCTTACGACTTGTCGAGGCCTCTCTGACGCTTGTTAAAGTGTTCACGTAGATGTAATAATATACTTGGTTTTCTTTTGTTTGTCGTACAGTAACCGCACTCTCTAATGGTCATTATGTTGCAGTTTGTACTACCACTAACATGTCACGTCCAGAACTGTCATGTAAGCTAAAGGTATAAATTTAATTTGTCTATTTACATTATAACCATGCCAACCTACCGATAAGCATGACGTCCTCTGTTCCTCTACTGAGAACATCGGGAGATCTAAATTCATCACGCCGAGCAGACACATGTCGTAACTCTCCCCACACAGCCTCTTTAGCTTTATTATAGCAACAGTTGGTATTTATGGGTACACTTTGGACGCTACAAAACCTCTAGTACGCCCTCGCCCTGGTAAAAGTTGTCTAGCATCATGCTTTAGCTTTTTTGTAAAATATAGTCACGCTTAAATAAGATTGGCTGCGCAATAATGATTATACTTCAAGCGTTCTGCATGCCATTTAGATATTATATATTCATACCTATGTGCATAGTGCAGCGTACTTTAACACTACTCTCTGACGGTAATGGAAGCTCGTTCACGAGAATAACTCCAGCAGTGGGCTCTTAATTTACTATTCTGTTTGATGTTGCATACTATTATCTCGACAGTACTACAATATAAAGGTGACACACATGATATCAGCGCGCACGTAAATGAAAGAATGCTTGGAAGCTCCAATCATATTGTGCAACGAATCTTGTAAAGTTCTTGTAATATTGAAGCAGCAACAAGATTTGATTTCGAGCAATTTTCGCCTTCCGTGTGTCCCGTTTTGTGTTAATTTTTTGTAGCGACTGAGAAACTACACACGCATATACTTTTTCTATATACCAGTATATATTGATCACTTGAGAACAGCTAACACGACTAGGGAACCTTAATTCAATACAATGTGCTAGGTTTACTGTGATGGACCATTTGTGATACTTTGCTCTTTGATATTACAAAAACTATTTCAGCGTTATTTTTCAGACGGCTGTGCAATGAGGATAATGATCAGTGTCAGATGTATGAATGTCCAATCAGTGATGAACTAGATTTTAGAATTAACACTATTAACATAACGAATTCATAAACCGTCGGTTTCTTGTCAGTCCTTATCGACATATTATACACTCTTACATATTTACACAAATCATAAATAAGAGTAGTTTGTAATTATTTTTTATCTTTAAATAATAATTATCGACTGTTTATGAAGTAGATTATAGTTATAAGAAGCATACATACAGTTGTTCCACAATGCAAAAATGTGACACTTCTGGAATATATAAAAAAACTTTTTATACACTATTTTAACATGTGCAACTCGTTGAGCAAACGTGTTAAATAATTTTAAACAAGTCTTAATAAAAAAGCAAAATCACTTTCACCTGATTGATTTTGCAGACGTTATGACAACGAAAAAGCCAACGAATTATTTGAATACTGTTCAGTCACAATTAGCAAGAAATAGCAAGCCTAAAAAGTAAGCAAGGAATATATTATGTTGTGTCAAAGAGCACGAGCATTGTGGGACCATCGTTTTGTATGGATATGAAATTGAGTAACGACAATAAATACTAATGGAAATATTGTTATATTTGCAGTTACTGGACACCCTCCCGGTGTGCCAAGATTTTAATCGACAAGGATGTACGAGACCTACCTGCAGATTTGTTCATATTCGTGAAGGTGAGCATTCGAACTTAATTTTATTATCACTCTCTTCTACTTCTTAGTAAAAAGCAATAGTCAGAACACATAATAATTGTTAACGTGTAACTAATTTATTGACAATATGTCAAGTTTTCAGATCATGGATAGAAATGTCCCCTTCCCCCTCTCCTTGTATATCTGCATGATCACCACATTTTGTTATATTTCATCAATAGAGTAGTTTTACTATCTTGAAAGTAGAAAACTATCCGTAGACTAAACTACATATAACCAATTTAGTTTAGATATTTCAGTTTTTTTGGTACATATCTTATTACTCCTGTACCATTTCAAAACATTAGTTCAGTGATGTAGTTTTCACTAGTTTCAGTATTTGCTTTACTATTCATATATTAGAATTTTATACAAATGGAACCTATATGCACATATTGACATGTAGTGTTGTCTTAACGTGTTCCTAAATTTAGTTGACTTTAGATTTTTTACCTTTATCAGAATGTAGCGATGTATCATCTTTTTTCTTTTTCCCTCCAATTGATGTGTACCCTGTATCGTCGGTGAATACGACGCTCTGGTGTGCTCGCATGTTAAGTTGTGGCTGCGTGTGTTGCAGGGTGCGGGCTGCAGGTGGTGGGGTGTCGCGTGGTGGTGTGCCGCGACGCCGCCGCCGGCACGTGCCGCCGCGCCGCCTGCCGCTACTACCACATCCCCGTGCAGCTGCCGCCCGCGCTGCGCCCCCCCTAACCTGCCCCGCCGCCCGTCCACCGCCGCACCCTCCCCATCCCCCGCCCCCGCCCCCGCCCCGCCCCTCACCCCACGTGACTCCCATCCCGCATCGCCCGCGCCCCGCGTTATCCATATCGATCGCGCCTCTGGCACACTCGGGAAAGGCAGGTTCGGCAAGTATCCTACTGTCGCTCCCGCGGCTGAGGTGGTGATATCCTAGTGAATATCTCTTAGTGTTAGCGGCCGGGGCGGGCCGCGTGCGCACTCGCGCCGCGCCCCGTCCCCGCCTGGAGTGCGTTAGTCTTCGGGAAAGAGTGTGTACATAAGTAGCGGGATATGATTCTCAGGCACGGTCATGCGATTGTGATATGAATAGATTTCGAGACGCCGGAGCCGTTTGAGTAATTTTATCGAGATCGTACCGAGATCGTCGAATAGTAGTTAGTGAGGTTTCAAATGTTTTATTACTATTGTATATTATTTTTTTTAAGATACGATATGAGTTCCTGTAAAGATCAGTGCGGTCGCCATCGGGCGTCGCACGAAAACTTTGTTGTATATAAGCAAGCGATGTAATGTTTATGGGTGGTGCGGAGCGCACCGTGCTGCCGGTCTCGCCGGCGGCTTGCCGGTGTCAAAAGTTGCATCACCCCACTCCTAACGTGAGCATTTTTGTGAGAATTATGTTACTTTTTTACGTATGTTATAAAATTATTTTTTTCTAGATGACAAGTTTTACACTAGATTAGATTAAGCGAGTCAGTAATGAAACACCAATAGAGTAGCCGCTTCTCTCCCTCGGCACTGAAACTTTTGACGCCGGAGCACAATTCGCGTGTGTCGAGCGGCGCAGGCGCGCGGCCGCCCGCTCGCACTCCACGTCCCACGGCGCCGAGGCGTCCCAGTTCACACATTAGCATAGATCGCGACACTCGTAGAGTGATAGGACAGAAATTCATAATACAATGAACGTTATCGGACAATATTAAAACGAAGAAGGCATACTTCCAAGCTATTTACCTACCTAAATTCTAGGATAGAACGTCGGCTTTTATTCCAGATAGATTTTGCTAGATAATCATTCTTTTACCGGTCGATTCCCGTCTATCGATGCACAAAATATTACCGACGATCAAGTCCGATTACCTCTCGGTGAGTACAGCATAAAGAAATAGCTACCTATATTGTTTTCAACACAAACAGTATTAATGTTTTGATCAAATTTATCTCGTCGTATGTATGTAGAGGTGATATGCGGATAGAGAGAGAGGCGGGTGCGCGCGCGCCGAGCCTTGCGTCCCGCCGCACTGGCCGCCCGTGCGAGAACGTCGCCGCCCGTGCGAGTGCGTCGCCGCCCGTGCGAGTGCGGCGCCACGTGGCCGGCGCGCGCGTCCCGAAGGCATGGAAGCCTAATGCCTAATATTATTCCTAGTCCATATCCTTTTTGTTGATCAGTCATGCGATTAATGTTAGAATAAATATTAATAATTTGATTTATTCCTCCCATTTAGTGGATATTTTGATAATGATATATTAATAATGAAATATTTAAGATACATAATACATATTTGATTCTAAATCCTGATAAAGTGACACTACGTTAGTAATTTAGTCGGAGGGATACTTGTGCCGTGATTATATTTTTAGGTAAGTATATATTATGAAATAATTCCTAGCGTCGGAATTAAAGAAGTGATTAATGTGTAAGCGCGTTATATTTATTGTCGTAACGTAAGTGGAATGCCATATCGATAAAAGGTGAATATCGGATGCGGAGTCAAACTCATTAGTAACTCGTTGCGTTTGTGTTTATGTTGTTTGTTAATATCAGTCCCGTGCTAGTGGCTAAGGTGAACAGTTCACTTTTATCAATACGGCACTATGAGTCTTAAATGTATAAGTTGTCATTTTATTTTTTGTTAAAATTTATCGTTTCATGAATTATTTGTTGCCTATAATTTTTATAATCAAAATTTTATGATCTGACGCATTTATTGTAAGACAATCGATTACTTTTATAATTAATTAGTGTGATAATAATAATTATGGTATCAAATTGCCGTTATGAAATATAGAACATCGAAAGTATCCTTCCTGTTTAGAAGGGACTCGTCTGGCCCAAGGTTTCTAGTGGATTTTATATTTTTCTTTTTGTTGTATTTTTAATGTTGCGTGTGTCTTACACATAATATATTTCATTTTTGTGATATTTTTAACTATAAAGTACTGTTATTATAAATCCAAATGGAATAATGATGACCTAATTAAATATTCAAGAATTTATTTGTAAATCACAAAAAAAAAATGTAAAACTGTAAATATATTGACAAAAAAATGAACTGCAACACAATAATTGATTATTATATCTCTCATCAAATACACTGTAAGTTGTTTGAGTACCTAAAATAATGGTATCTTATTATGTAGTATGTACCTACAGTCTACTTAAAGGTAAACCGGTCCAGTGAACAAAGTATTGATAATATTGTGAACATTTTTTTATTCACGAACAATCACAGAAAGTACATGACATTGTAATATTATTTATGAAATTACTATGTGATGTGATCTTCGGATCAATTTTGAGTACAGTATAGATAATAAACAACTGAATATGTGATCTGTGTCTTTCATTTACTCGAAATTATAACCTAAAACCCGATAATAAGTAAGTATACAGCATGACAACAAGTGCAATTAATGAAGTACAGTAGGACTAACAAGTCAAATTGAACCTTACGTCATTAGCATAGCAGTTAATATAGAACTTTTGACAAGTCAGCTCTACAATTAAAATGCCATGTGCAGCTATTAAATTAGACTGCACAGTAAATAGAACCCCTACACAATAATTTCATACATGTACACACACATCATTCCTAAGATTGTTGTTTAGCCGAACTAGTAGCGACATCTAGTAACCAAAATATGTAGCAGTCACTGGGTGTACAATTTTAGTTTTACTAAATATCAATAGATGGGGTTGATCGATGACGTCACAAGTGTGTTAAGATTCTCCGCGAGTTTTGAAAAATATATTTGTTGACGTAGAATTTCAGTTCATCAGTTGACACTAGGATACCTGTTAGTGTTTTATTCAAACCCCAGTAAAGTATGGTGATCGGTTCCACATTTTGGTTCTTGGAGCCGGATGCGTCAATAGGCGATCCCACTGTCCCAGCGAAGTCAGGTGTGTCCTCCTATGTGGACGGAGGAGCATCAGCCCATACTCCCGCTGAGCGGGGACGATGGTGGAAGCAGAATCAAAAATACTAGAAATGATAAACCCATTAATTATATGCATAAATATCATCATCATCACGTGCCTACTTCATGGATATTTTTGTAAAGTTAATCAACTTGTAGGTGTAAGTGGAGGTGGCAGATTTGACCTGCGGGATGAGGGTAAAAGTGAAAATCCAACCGCCAACTTTGTCATGTATACTTACTGACTTTTACTGAAGAATACTCATGGTATCTTAAATCTTCCCCACTTGAAAGAACAAACAACTATCTGGAGAGGCATATAACTAGTGGCAATGACACCCTGAAGAGGGCTGGAGTAGACAGAACTTGTCTACCCATAACATTTTGTACAATAAATAGAAAGCATCGCAATCTTCCCTGTCTTTTTATTACCTACCTGAAACGAACAACCTAATAATTTGAATCAAAGTGGAGGGCATCCTTCAAAGCGACCTTGGCCCCCATACTTACGCGTTTCATTACTGCGACCTAAAAAGATTTGAGGTCGCGCCACTTCAACCGAGAGCCAACTGAGGAGATTAATAAAAAAAAAACTGGCATTTATTATCTGCTGTTTGCGAAGATATGTTGTTTTTGACAAGGTAATATAATCACGTATTCTGTTTTGAGACAACTTTATGTTCGCTTCATGTTAATTAAATATCTACTTTATCCCTTTTTTAAGGTTTCGTACTATTAGAAAGCCGACCCCGTTTGTTTTTTTAAAGACAATAATTCTACTGGAACTATTTATGATCACCATAACACAAAAAACACAGCTATACAAGTTTTAGTACCTATTTATAATTTGGTAATGTCCCTCTGCTCCCTTTATTTGGGCACAATAGGTTACGGCGGCGTTCAGAATCTAACTGAATATAAATTATCCAAATTAATTGTACCTATACACTGGGCAAAAACGCAACATCAGCATGTTGGCAAACAATAATTACATTGTTTATAAGTAAAAGCTGATTTAGGTTTTCTTCTGCAAAGGGTAAAAACAGGACCTACGCATACTTAAGAACGGGTTTTTTTAAGAGTATTGAAAAAAATAAAAAGATATTAAATTACTTCGAGCACAAGAAAATAGTAATTCGGGTATGGAAAGTAAATATAATAGTAAAATTATTTAAGAAACAAAAGGTCGCGACCAACCGATCTGCTTTCCCTGGTTGGAGATGGTGACGAACTAAAAGAGCGAGCTGTGAAATAAGAAATAATCTGTCTGCTCCAGATCGCAAACTACTATACGTAAGACTATCATAGTACTTTATATATGTTACCAGCAATCTGTATAATCCGGTATTCTATACAATACCTATGCAATGTATACAATAGGACAATCTTCGTAAAAGGTACTTAAGAATCTAAAAAGACAGGACATAATATTATTATTAGTAAGTGCAACTTGAATTCACAGAGGTAATGCGCATGTATCTTATTCTTATATTCTTTATTGTACATAAAATAACAAATTATTAAAAATGGACAGCTGATGTACAAAGGCGAGCTTAACCCACAATTGGGTTTTCTTACAGCAAACCTAAAATATATATGTATCTTTTCTTCTCTACATAATGTAAAACAAAAACTCATAAACCACGAAATGGATTTTGGTGCAGTTTGCACTAAAATTAAGAAAAGAGCGATAAAGGACGAAGATTTTGTGTGCGTAATTTGCAGCCGTGCCAAGCAGGGCGTGTCGCTGGGCCTGTACATCACTGGGGCGCCACGGCGGTGCCATCAGTTCGCGCAGCCGAGAAAATTCATGAAGTTCTATGATGTGTACTTCACCTAGCCACTAATGGTCACGCAGCATACATTTTTTCGGCGTCATGACGTCACGATGTACCCAGGGGTACATCGCCATGGCATCTCAGTGAGGCACGACCCAAAAATAAAAATTTAAATTATCCTAGATATAATAAACTTAAGAATAAACTCACAATTTCAAGTAATAAAGCCACCAGCAATCGTTGACCTTGATCTGCTATCTAGTTAATCTCTTGAAATAAAGAATGCAGATGTCTATCAGACTGAGGAGTTTCTTTGCTAATTAGGTACCTACCTACGCTGATGGATCAAACAGTTAATTCTACACATCTTGATCATCGACGAAACTCCATTATCCTACTAAAATCTTTAAAATACATTAGGTACCTAAGCACTTGTACATTTTTCAGAAAGTAAATAGTGGTCGGGTGGTCACAAGCGCACGGCAACTATAGGTTCTGGGTTCGATTCCTAGTTCGGAAAACGTTATGCAAAGAATGATTATTAAATTTCAAAACGTAAGAAATTACCTAAATATATCTAACTAAATACATAGACCTCCTAAGAACCAATTAGAATGGAATAGAATAAACTTTATTGTACACCATAAAAGTAACACAACTTATACATAAGTCTATGAGTACAATGGCGATCTTATCGCTAACAGCGATATCTTCCAGACTACCTTAGGATGGATAGTAAGAACTTAAAATAATACAGGGGGTAGTCTGCGGCGTACTGCTAACCAATTGATCAGTCTCAATATGTCGATCACCTAGCAAAATATTGACACATCTACAGTAAAAGCGAAATTAAGTGTTAACGGCCTAAGTGTTTAAAATTGTGTAATTTATTTCTTTGAATATCTATTATGGTCTATAGGTACTAGTAGCCAACATCACAATTTCTGATATAAAATGAACTCAAAACTTCGTTTGAATATTTGTACAATCTTTGACCCTTGTATCTGTAAAATATGAAAAATGTAAATGTGTCAATATATTGCTAGGTGAGCGATATGTAAAACACAATACATAACTATAAATATATACATACATATTATAATATGTTACACAACTTCATTAAAAAGGGACGAAAAAAGAAGAAGAAAAGGAGAAAAAGAAAGAATAAAATATGGTTGGTGAAAGAAATTAAATTACGTAGAACCAGGATAGTGTTAGAGAGAAAGGAAATGGTTTTTAACTAGATTTTTGAAAGAAACTAGTGACTGGGCTTGCCTAATTGGTAATGGCAACGCGTTTCACAAACGCATCGCCTGGATTGCCAACGACTTGTCACAAAACTTAGTAGAATGTGATGCCCATCAAAAGGGTCATATTCTCCGTTGATCTCAAGTGTCTAGAATGTGTGTCATGAATGAGAAGAACGTTTTTCATTGAGATAAGAGGGGGTTGTAGGAATAAACAGAACACTGTAAAGCAACGATCAAATATGAGCATTGCGGAGAAGGCGGATTGGCAGCCACTTGAACTTAATACGGAATTCAGAAATATGATCATATTTGTGCAATCCAAATATGAATCTATTACAGAAGTTTTGAAGTCGCTCAAGCTTATCTAACTGCACTTCAGTTAAATCCAGATAACAATTAGTTGAATAAGCAGTGTTAGACTAAAAAGTCGATGAATGAGCTCATCCCTATGGTTGCCGCTTCTCATCGCACCCACACTCGCATTTTTGACAGTCGAATCTTTTCGCGTTTTCAAGTTGTAATTAAATGTAATATGTGATAAAACTGCGTTTATCTTTAATAGTAGATGCACAAAAAAAAAACTTGGAATAACTCTGAATAAATAAAGACTTCACTTGTTCGCGTTTTAATCAGGCTCCATACATCCGTTTCGGTCTGATCATTTTTGCCGGTTCCGGTAGGTTGGAAAATGACACTGTAGGTAGGGTCATTTATGACGCCACATAAGAACTACCTAAAAATACAAAATCCTGCTTCTGTCGCTTCCGCACAAATCCGAAGCAAGAACTTTCCGAACTTACGGTGTTTGGTGAGAACCTGCGTCATGTGGAAAGTGAGGACGCCGTGAGGTCTTCCAACCACGCCTCAATAAGGGGACTTACCACCATAATTGTGGCGTGCCCAGCACTGGGTCGCGACAGTCACTGTCGCCATTTCATTCCATGAGCCTTAAGGGTATGAAACGGAGGTCCCAAAAGTTTGTATGCAGAAACCTACTTTCACGCGGGCGAAGCCGCTGGCAGAATCTAGTGTAGTATATGCTGATAGTTCTCCGCGCGATTTGAATATTATATAACTGCCCGAAATCAACTAATGGGCTGTTGCCCGGACCAGACACATCAGGATCCTCCCTGTTCAACGGAGGTATATGGGGCGTTACACCCTATTCTGCATAGAAAAAGAAAGAACTTCTAATTTTAAAGAATCCTAAGTTTTTACAAACATAAGTACAAATAATTTCTAAGATATAAAGAAAAGGCAGAGTCTCTTCAGTCAGCTTCATGTATGAAGCAGTTTGTTGGTGGACCTCTTTTTTAAGTAGCACGACAATGCCTTACTTAAAACTTACAGGCCCATTTCACTTCTGACCCATGTCTACAAGTTGTTTTTCAGAGTCATCACAAATCTTCTTGAGAAAGTTTGACGACTCGCAGTCTCCTGAACAAAGCCGGGTTCTGAAAAGGCTTTACTACCGTAGATCCTACATACGTTGCGGCAAATCATACAGAAAACCGAGGAGTATGATCTACCTCCTCGTGTATGAGGCAGGGAGACTGGGAGACGTCAATACTAATCACGGCCGCTATGAAAGATGTCTTTTAGGGTCTGGACTGGAGAGCTAGCCTTCTCCTCGCATTAATGTCAATGGCGAGTATCTCACTCACCTTCAATTTGCCGATGATATAGTAGGCATGAATGATACTATGGAGGAGCTTAATAGAGATTCCGAAAGAGTGGGTCTTAAGATGAGCATGGTTAAAACCAAAGTTATAGTAAACACTCCTATTAAGTTTGGAGACTCTACATTTGAAGTTAGGTTACGTATACCTCCAGACGGACCAGTTAGATCTAATCCGACTCGGTTTGGCAGCGGCAGCGTTCGGGCAGCTGCGCGGTATTTTCTTATCCAGTGTCTCGAGACGACAGTCATGCGTGTTCCCAGTGATGACATATGGTTCTGAAACGTGGTCGCTTACAATGGGCCTCATCAAAAGTCTTAAGTCACGCAAAAGGCAATAGAAAGAACTATACTTAGAATTTACTTGCGTCGTAGAAACAGGAATGAAAGTATCCACAGTAGAACCAAAGTTGCCAACATAGCCCGAAAAATAGGCACACTTAAGTGGCACTGGACAGTGTACATTGCTTGCAGAATAGATGATCTATAGGGTTGAAGGGTTCTGAAGTAGTAACAGCGTTGAAAAACCTCCCACAAGGTGGACCGATAACCTGGTGAAAGTCGCGGGAATTTAATGAATGTGAGACACACAAGACCAGTTATGTCGGTAGTGGACGTCTTTTAGCTGAAATAATGAATAACGATGCTGGGCAAAGGTCTCTTCCAAATAAAAATCTATAAAAATATTAATTTAAAATATCATAAAAAGCCACTGCCTAGAAAAAAAATGGTCGAGGCTTACGGAAAATACGTAATGTAAAGGTGTGTCCAGACCTGGCAAATGCGCGAAGGTGGCGCGCGCGCTGCGTGCGCACCTCACTCGAGCCTTCTCGGAGCTGCACAAGGGCGGCACACCAATCTTAAGCATCTATTACACTACTCGATATTCAGACAGTCTTAGTGTATGTATCTCATCATTCTGTTTCATTCCTTTACACGACATTGGCGTAAGTTGCTCTTTTTTTTGTGTGATGCTACATGGACTTAGACTATCTGAATATCGAGTGGTGTAATAGGCCCTATAGGCTGTAACCGCAGCTCGCAAACGATTCGCAAGCGGTGCATTTGTCAGGTCTGGACGCACCAGGAGACATTTTATTTGAGATATCGAGATTTTAAATATACCAATCGATAGCGCAAGAAATTTTGAATCCAAAGATATATATAACTCTTTTTCGATAAAATGTCCCTTGCGTTATTTCATATTTTCAGTATCGATTTGAGTAGACAGGGTTTATTTTATACGATGATTAAATTCCTAATAATCGCCTCAGATAAGATTTTCAATTCACTTGATCATTAGTATTGTTTTGTCCTTCACTAGTGATTAGGAAGTTGTCAACAGAACTGTCAATGGAGTTTTTAGCGGGATTTTTTCGAGTAAAGTTCAGTGGCTGTTTTAATTATTCGCAAATTGATTCCTGGTGGATATTGTGATATAAAATTGGTGTAGTTTTGTATCTCAAGTGTCTGCCCAACTGGAATAATATGTGGAATCATTGAAATAGGCGCAATCTCGGTAAAATAGAGCTGAGAATTTTATTGTAGTTTTAGCTATCTCAGCGAAGTTTGCTGAGAAGGCTGAATTACACTTACAACATTTGCTGACAAATACTTGAAAATCATTAGAATGTGTAACACCCCTAGAATTCTAATATAAAACATAAAGAAACAAGTATGTTATTCTATGGAAGACTTATTACGCAAGAAAACATGGACGAAAGACAAGGCGATATGGTGAAACGACTATAGCCTTTCCTAATGGAAAAACATCTCAACTGTCAAATTGCTGTCAAGTGTCATAGTTGTCAGTGTTTTCAGAGTTAGTGACAGTAGTCTTTTTGTGCGAACAATTTCTTACTGTATTTTAATTGTTCTGGTATTTATTCTTTCAAAGCAAATATGTTCTGTTCAAACTTAACACTTAAAACTACGGCAAATATGTTTTTTTGACTACAGAATTGTTACATCAACTTGACGTAAAATAGTACTGAAAATAAATTAAAAACGAAACTGGTAAGTTATCGAGCGTTATCATGGTCATTTACATTAAAAAACGAGTTACATTTTTGTTTTATTGTATTTTTAGTAGCATCACGTACAAGCTGCAATGTTCGCGAGTTTGAAAAGTAAGATAAAGGAGGAAACTGGTAGTGACATTAGTAAAATAACCAGTAGCTGGCGTAGCGGAGCCTTCTTAGGGAGAATAACGCTTAGGGATGACTCTGTAAGTATTTACACCGTCAGTTTAATCACCGAACTAATTCGTATAGTATTTCAACATCAAGTAATGTTTTGCACATTTAAATAAAGGGTTTGACAACTGCTTGTAATATGTTTGTTTAATATTAATGTTATCTACATATTATTAAGTAGGTGTTTACAAAATGAAAGATTTGTATAACAACTAAAACCAATTTAACTTTCAGTCAACAGCTAGTCCTTCGAGTTCTGGAGGACATGGAGATTCTACATCAGATGTAAGTACAACAACACTTCATTTGGTTCAACTTCTTAGCTAATTCTACTTGAAGGTAAACTAAACCCCTATTGTCAATATAAGTGTATAATGGTAATAATTAAATTATCTTAATTTAAAAATAATACCAACTTTAAAAGGATAATATAACAATAACTTTACATCAATTGTGTGAATTATTTAGGTTATGCCTTTATTTATTTAGTTTTGTTTATATAGAAAAATATTGATTTGTTTAATTCTAGTCAATATCTCCGCAAATGGAGTCATACCTATCAGAGCGCACTGGGGGACGGGTAGACCAGGCAGTATTACAACAACAGTACTCCGCACAGTTAGAAGTCAAGCTACGAGAGAGGGACGCCTTCTGGGAACAAAAGATTGAAGAATTGAAGCTTTCACTAGCGTCTGTGCAAGGTCAGATGTTAACCAATAGTTTTTACACAAGCAAGTAGTAGCTACTTCGGTTCACAATAGTGAGGTATTTATGCCCTAAATACTAAATGTGTATATTTTATTAATGTCAAGTTTCGTGCAATTGTATGCTAAAGAATACAATATTACAGGGTCTTATCCAATTAAGTTACTAAAGTTCAATGTTGTATTAATAATTGTTTGCCGTTGGAAAATGTGATAATAAATAAAAATACTTTAAAACTCCATCGGTCAGTGCAAATAAATTTTTTAAATAATTTTTGAGTGTCACTTACATGCCTAAAGGCATAGTAATCTATCAAAAATAATTTAGTTGTAGACAAGGCATTTATGTATATTATTACAGAGACAGAGAGAGTTGTTGAGTGTATTTGTGGACATCAGAGGCACCACAAGCTCTTAATGCAATCCATTTAACGACCTAAACTGAACTGTTAAAGGGTTGAGCTCTATGTATAGGTTGTATAACTCCATCCCTTCGTCGCTTGTACGTTTTCTGTTTAAACACGTACATGAGGCCTCTGCGCTTTTTACAATTCAGTGCAGTTCTGGATTTCAATGGTATAAGTTATAGTTAAACATTGTTACTTCTTCATGCTTTTATGATTGGCAACATCAGTTTTCTTTATTTATGAATAATTATTTTACAGGCGAAGAGGCAGCTGCAGCGCAGGCAGTAGCTCGGACAGCACAGGCAGAGGCAGCCAAGGCAGCTACAGAGAGAGACACAGCCAAGAGACAAGTAACTGAGTTGAAGACACAGTTGGCAGCTGCTGAGCGTGCGCAAGACAGGCTTGATGCTTTGAATGTAAGACTTTGTTGACTTAAAGATAGCTTCTAGTTTAATCACATATTTAGTATGTATGTATTTGTGTGTGTATGTTCATCTATGTATGGTTTTTACTCCTTTACTATAAATAGTTGTTTGGTTTGGTTTTTGTTGTTTATTTAGATGAAACTTGGCATACAGGTAGACCATTTCCTGGAATATAATAATAATAATAGTACTCCTGGAAACGGCGCGCGTTGTAACGAGATTCTCTCTCAGGAGCCCTGACCACCGGTAGCTTGGACCCTGTTCTCGATGCCAGTGGGCTACTATTTTTTTATATATTTTTATGTTTTTTTAAAATGCTTTTTTTAAGAAATATTTAAAACGGTAAATAATATGTTTAGATAGAAAATAAATGGAATAATAATAATATATTTATTCAGAGTAAAAACTTGGTAAAATAGTTAAAGGTATAGCTATGTTATGTGCCTCTACTAGGATAAACCGGTATCACAGGCAGTAGAAATTCTTACACTATGGTTTTTTGCAGGACAATGAAATTCATCATAATATTTAACATTGAAACTCTCGTCGTCTCGAAATAGTGAAAAAAGATTATTAAATTATTTATTATATACCTAATTTACTTAAACACTAAAAGTCACAACAAATTATTTCGTATTTTAATACTATTTCTGGCACTTTAGTTACGCACATATGATTTTGCGTACAGAACAGAATTAATAATTGGATTTAAGTCGAGGTTGCGTTAAAACAAAAGAGTGTTTACAATATACATGGCCATAGGATTTTTTTTGTTTTGGGTGTATGTTCTCTCAGGAAAATTATGTTTGCTAACAAAAGCTAGTAAAGAAATAATTCTGAAAGCCTCAAACTAGAAGGAACTGAAAATTAAATAACTGTGTAAAAAAATAAGCTCTCTATGCAAAGAAAATTATGCAGTTATATTTTTTATTTAGTTATTAATTAGTTGCCATGGTAATATTATAGAATTAAAAAAATTAAATTGTTATTAACATTTTATTAATCTGACAGCTGTCTAACCTATCCTTTTCTCTCATCTTAAAGAAGCATATTTTCGTCCTGCTGTCATCCTACCCATGCTATGTAAAAATACCTTAGTATAATAACATTTTGAAAGGTAATGATCTAATAATGTAACTGACAATGGATGTGCTAGATACAGATACTTCCTGCGGTCCCACTCATTTCGGCATGTTACAGCAGTGTCGGTATGTAAGGCTTATCTATGGAACTAAGTGGCGTTTCCTGTGTCATAGTGTTTTACTTTACGGATAAGTAACTTATGATATGCGTTAGAAACTTTTTTGTAGCTAACATTTTCCTTGTGGACCTCACTTACCTAGATTTCATTTATCAATGTGTGAAATTGTTGCCTGATGAAATTGAATTGAAATTGAGTTATTTTAATCTACACAAATATAATAAAAAGAAAATTTGTTGTTTTGTTTGTAGGAGGTAATCTCTGAAAGTACTGATCCGATTGGGAAATTTTTTTCACCAATAGAAATCTGCTTTATTGCTAAGTGGCATAGCGTCCCTTAGCTAACGACACCGCATAAGTCATTTTTACCAACTTTACATGAAACGAAAAAAACTGTGCGGTGTTGAAAGGCCAGCCGACTTGCACGCTATCACTACTTTTCGAATTATGGTTTTTGATTGACTGAAATCTATATCATGTGACCAATGATTAGACGCGCAATGAGCAGCTCCATCTAAAGGCATTCAAATGTGAAAACCGCGAATTTTCGACTTGAGCGGTGTTGTAAACTAAGGGACGATAGGTTATATATTATGTATGCGGGCAAAGCCGCGGGTAAAAGCAAGTCTTTGATAAATACATTAGTTTGCAATGTAGATAAAATAGATATACCATGGTTTTTTCCTCAGATGGACTAAAGCCAGCTGTTAATTAAGAATGCCCCGCCTTCGTTATACCATTGTAAAATTGTAATAGCTATCAGTTAGGAATTTATATATTAGCCATGCAATGGAAATTTATTGTAATTTTTATGCATAAAGATTTCTTTAACTTAGATTTGTGACTGTGAAAAGTAAATTGCATGAAAACGTTTAAAACAATTTGTGTAGTAAAAAAAATTGACTTTATATTGCTATTTAAAAAGTACGCACAGGTTGACGTCGCTTTCCGTCTCGTTACCGGCTGAAGCGCGTTTTTCGTGTGTGTAAATATAGTATAGCTGTAGTGCTTAAGGGCCTTTTACACTACGCGATATTCAGCACACGATATTCAGACTGTCTTTTTTTTTGTTCCGAGTAAGACTGGTCTAACCCTTATTACACTACGCGACATCGACCAAGACTTTCTGAATATCGAGTAGTGTAATAGGCCCTTTAGCGGTTATTTCACACTAGCTGACCCGACAGACACGCTGTCTCTATGATTATACTGTCAATTGTGCGAACTGTCAAATGTGCGAACGTCAAATAGTCATTGTTTTTTTTTTCTATTGTTCCACTCAACTTTCATATATTTTCTTTCTTATGAACCTTCTCGTGACAAAAACAAACATATATATATATATACCATTTACAAGCACTTTTGTATTGTCAAGAAGTCAGTCAGAAAAATGCTAATTGCATATTCCAAAGTCTTTATGGAGAAGAATGCGCCACAAAGTATAGCACTATAGTTAGAGTTATGAATAGTAAGAATTAGGTGAATTTTGAGGCAATAATTGTCAAATTTTAGCAAATACTATTTAGTTGACTTAATAATACTCCCAAAAATTAAAAACGTCAGTTCAGCGCCATCTATTACCGTATAACCACGCTCGGACCCGTATCTTTCAGTTTAAACAATGTTGCTGCTTTAAAGCTCAAGTGAACCCTTTACATTTTTTGACAGGAGGAGCTAGAACAATGTCGCCGTGAATGGGCGCGTGAACGAGCGGAGCTGAGCGGTGCGCTCAGCACGGCGGAGGCGCGCGCAGCCGACCTGGCCGACAGGCTCGCTGTCGTGTCGGCTGCCTTGCCGCCTGACAACCCGCACCATCATATGGATGATGATGGTATATAATTTTATATTTTTTCTTAAAAATCTAGAATATAGGTGATACGTAAAAACTGCTATACCTTATTCAGGGCGCCGTGATACAAAAGATAAACAAACCATTTATAATACTACAAAATTATAAACCACAGATACTGCAAACATTTTACATTAAAATGTGACGTTTTGTCATCGGGCGGGTTTTAATTCGCCATTTTGCTCACATCAACTTGTTAATACGAAAGTGACGCTTTCAAATATTTTCGTTATATTCTTGTTATTCACCGAAGAAAAAGCGTGCAAATAAAACGCCAATGAATTCAACAGAAAAGGTGTTATTAATGTATTCAAACACGTCGTAGAAACTTGGCCGAAGGTACCTACATTGTTTTCTTTGTTTACATTTTGTCTCAAGCCCACATGAATAAGGGTATAGTTATAAGTCTCAAGTCTACTGACAATTTCTGGAGTGGTACTACTCCAGGGATTTTATGTTATGTAAGCTATATAGAGTTTCCATAGCATTGTATTTCGGGCTGGTGTCTGCAACTCCACGACCAACGTCTCCATAGTAATATTATAATTGCGAAAATCTATCTCTGTCTGTATGATTTATTTTTACGGTTTATCGGCTACACGGATTTGGATTAAATTTGCCAAAGGCTAGACCATCATGTGTTTCATTAAGACATGAAATAATTTTTAACTTTATAAGCTTATTTGATTTTTTAAATTACGGCAAGCAGGCCGAATATCTGTACAAATAAATGAATTTGAAGTGACTGTTTGTCATCAACATTTTTTTACTTTTATGTGCTTATACTAATTTCTAAATTACGGCAAGTAGGCCGGAAATCTGTAAGTAAAAATAAATAAATTTGAATTGACTGTTTCTAACAGCTTTTTTAGCATCAAAACAAACATTTTATTTAAACTCTGTCTGTTTGTTCCGGCGAATCTCCAAAACCGCTGGATCGATTTTGACAAGACTCACTGGCCGGTATCTGATTTTATAAAGAGTAACTTAGGCTGATTTAATTTAAATAAATAATTAGGTAAAAAAAAACCACGAAACAGTGGCCAAATGTCATTTGTGCTGTTCTATTAGTCTGACGCGGACGAAATCGCAGGGAACAACTGAGAGAGAGAGACTCATGTACCAATTTGAGAACCATAACTTTCGTCTACAATGTTTTACCTGTAATCCACCATAACTAAAAAATAAATAATTACATACACAGAGAAACGCGAAGTAACTCCAACGGGTTGCGCGGACTACGACCGCGTGTGTCGCGAGCGCGCCGTGCTCACGCGACAGCTGCAAGAGGCCAAGATGGCGCTCGCTGACGTCAAGACTTCCTGGAGCGGCCAGATAGCTTCGCTGGAGACACAGGTACTATCGCATTACGATATTATTAGAAAGTGTCACTTTAAAATGATCACTTGTCCATATGAAAACTATCTTTATCACTTGTGTCTTTAACGTATTTTTGTCATTGATATCTTATTATTATTATAAGTAAGTGCTCTACGTATGGTTAAGGTTTTTATAGACCGTCTGTAGTTACTGTCTGACTAGTTAGGGTCTGTTCATACTGTAGCTTGCTGTTTGAGAATGAGAATCTGCTCACAGGAGCCATATTTACGTTTATAGAGTTTATTTTTCAACCAACAAATACGTTTGCGGTTTGCCTACAAACAACTGTGAAACAGACATAATCTTTATTTCTGAAATGATATATAATAACTATAAGTTAAGATTGAAAAATGTACACTAAATAACGTATTCTGTATACGTTATTTATTTTACTTTAAAAGAGGACAAGAGTAATTAGGAATTTACGACCTGGTCTTATTATTATTATATTAGATCTGGGGCTATACATCCTGTAAAGCTCCATCATCCTTTATAATTCAGTTTAGGTCGTAAAATGGATCGCGTTACGAGCTCATGGTAGGGTCTCAGGAATGTTATGGATCTAAAAGTAGAATGCTCTGGCTCCATAGAAAAAAAAACTCAGCTCCGGCAAAAACGAGATTTATCTAAAATTATCAATAATACCAGCTATTATCGTATAATAATAGCAGGTTATTGTTTTATTACTTATAACACTCCTTACTTGCAAACATATCAAAATTGCCAGTTTTATTAATCAGGCGTCGATTTAATAAATTACTTAATTGTAATTAAACATTTTTTACCGACTTCAAAAAAGGAGGAGGTTCTCAATTCGGTTATATTTTTGCTATGTTTTTACCTCGGAACTCCGTCGTTTATGGACTTATTTGCATTTTTTTTTAGCTTGAAAAGGAAATGAGCTTTGAACAATTTTAGATAATGATATGGTTGTATTCCGCAGAAAAAAATCGATTCACTGTTTAATATCAATTAAAAAAATCGATATTCATGATCTGTAAAATCGATCCTCTTATTAATCGATCTCAGATCGCCATCACTTCAAAAAACATGAACGTTACGGTTTTTGCTCCTCTAGGATTTACTCAGTGTGCATAAGCCATCAATTGCATATAAACTTGTATATAATCTAGCCTGTATATGTGCATGTGAAAGGCGTGTGCATGAAGCATGACACTTTACTTACAGACCGGCTAATGAACACTGTTTTATGTTAATGCCGTCTGAAGACATCAATTGCATCTAACGGTTATAATGTATCTGATGTTTTGTACATATAATTATTTTGTATATATTTAATAGTATTTATAGACTTTGTTAGACTTTATTTCAGCATATTTTGAATTTTACAGGGGATTTATTTCATTATTTTTATGTTAGTTGTATGTATAAGAATCTTCTGACTTTTTTATGGGTTTACATTTTTTTTTGGTGAATTTATAAACTTGTAGGTACAATATTCAGTAAATTTGCTTACAAAGTTATTATACACATCAAAATCTTCACAATTTAAGGTAGGTAGATATTTTAATTTAAAACAGCACCAAAAAAAAAATCATTATGTAATAAATGTTCAACAAAATAGTTTGCGTGCACTAAAGTTTTATCGGTAATTATCATCATGCTAAGTTGTAACACATAGGTGGCGCGACTATCGCGGCAAGCGGGAGAAGAAGGCTCAGAGAGGAGACGAGTGGAGATGGAGAAGAAAGAGATGCAAGAAAAGCTGCAAGATGCAGCTGCAGAGTTGGAAAAAACCAAGCAGAATCTTGTCAACAGCGAAGCTAAGGTATACAGTTCGGTATTATTGTTGTTGTCCGTAATAACGCCAGAAGTACTTGGTGTTAGGTGTCCTATGTCTACTAACTTCCTAGTTGCCTAAATTGTCTGTTTATTCCTATTATAATTAGCGATGTGACGTCTGCCTAACATTTCTTGCATGTAGAAGTCGTGCTCTAATATTTATCATTTAGTCTTTCTACTTCATTTTGACTACATAAATTGATTGCACAAGGTGTAACAAGCAGTGCAAAGTTCTGAAAATATTGCATTTATATTTTTATTTAAATTTTATATGTATATAGTAGTAGTAAAATAGGCGGACTTCTAACATCACTCGTTTGTAATATTCGTTTCGTTCTTACACTTTTTTTTTATAATAGGGTTTTACACTCATTTTTGAAAAGTGCCTCAATTAGATTCTATAGTGCTAACAAAGCACAAAAAAAAACCACAAAATTTTTCTCAGTCGCTAAGTACCCTAAAAATGCATTTAAAATTTACATTTTCAAATTTCGCGGGTAATTTGACGGAAATGTAGAAAGCAGTGGACGCCAATTTATAAGCTAATTCAGTATGGCTGAGTTGACAGTTGATTGCTGTCACTTTAGTTTACACAGCCGAATGACGTAATACATGGTGATTACTATTTCATGGCGATAAAGAACAGATAATAAAAACTGAAAACTATTTTATGAACTAAAACTAAAACTTACGACTGCATTTTACATAAGCTATTTTAATAATATATTTTTGGTTATTTTCTCATATATGTGGATTAAAATACCTTATTATAATCAAACTCAGAATTTAAACTCATTAGGTTTTAAATTTGAGACTTGTTAAGAAAAACCACGTGGTTTCGAAGTGTTAACCAGTTACTGGGTTATAGAGGTTAGTTACGTGGATCTTCAATGGCAAATATTAAAAAAGATGACTGGCAGCCACCTCAACCTGAGTAATCAAAGCAAAAGGCTGGGCACTTGATGACTTTTGTAAAGGGCAAAAAACTTAGGATTCCCTAAAATATTCATGTATATACTGAATGTTTGTTTCGTCTCCGTATATAAGTGGTATAGTCAGAAAGGTAGTGCTAATCTGTCTGTCAGGTGGTGCGTCTGAACGGCGAGGTGCACGCGCTGGCGCTGGAGGTGAAGTCCCTGCGCAGCGCCGCCTCGCTCGCGGCCGTGAGTCCCAGCCTCTACACCATATAGTCACTCTAGTCTCGCATACTTAGATATAGTCAACATTTTCATGTTCTTTTTGGTAAACAAATATCAGGCGAACAACATTCAGTGCTCGAAATTAGCCTACCTTTATCATTGCCACATTGACCGGTCCTAGGAGTATCCCAGTTCAACAACGAACCCTTTAACCGTTTTCGTCGGATTGGTCCGACAAATGTTTTCGTGGCGAATACGCCAGGGTCGTGTCTTTGCGACTGGGCACTCCATCTCGTTTAGCTCTTCAATACCCATAGGTGACAAGAGCTGATGAGATGTAGTATTTGGTCGTGGATCTCCGGTGCGACCCTGGTGGAATACACGCGAGAGTGTTTGTCGGATATATCCGACATGGCGGTTAAAAGGTCATTCAAATTATTTTTAATGCAGATCATAAATTATCGTATGTATTATTTCTTATAAAACCATCGTCTTGGCGTTCATGATTCATACCAAAGATTTTAGTAACGTGTCTAGTTCTGATGTTTGTTTACCAATTATGACATAAGTAAAATGAATACACTATACTTACACTGCGTGTTATGACGTATTACTAGTGCTGTATATATGAGCTTTGTAGGTTCGCTTAGTAGTAAACAGTAACGAAGGAGGACGCAAGCAGTATTATACAAATATTGTACCTGGATCAGGAGCGCCGGCTTTTAGAAAAACTCATGGGTGCTCATGCTCAGTTGACGGATTCGGAAAAAGTGGCGAAGTGTGAGAAGAGAAATGCACACTGATCGACCGACAAATAAATAAAAGTCCTACTTACATACTACGTACTATTGCTAATTGAAAAATTGAAACCATTATATAAAAATGGAACTAGTTAGTTAGTTTTATTAACAAGAAATATTATAATTTATACGTAACCTAAAAGGCGATTACTGATCTGTTTCTTGATGTCTTTTCTCTGGGGTGCTTGGCACCCACTGTTTATTTCTCATGGGTGCTCGAGCCCCCGAGTACCCACGGAGTCGGCGCACCTGACCTGGATTCATGTTATGAGAGTAAACTATAAAAATTGTCTAGACATCCATTTAGCATTAGAGTCGAGCCACTATATAGAATTAGCTTCAATTCCTATCTTTGAGTTATTGTTACGGCATGATGGGCACGCCACAATTATGGCGGTAAGTCCCCTCTTTGAGGCGTGGTTGGAAAGACCTCACGGCGTCCTCACATTCCGCACGACGCAGGTCCTCACCGGACACGGTAAGTTCGGGAGGTTCCTGCACCGGATTCGTGCGGAAACGACGCCCGGGTGTCGCCACTGTGTGGCCCACCCGGAGGACACGGTGGAGCACACGGTGGAGGTGTGCCCCGCTTGGGCAGAGCAACGCCGTGACCTCGTGAGGGCAATCGGCGGCGGTGATCTCTCGCGCCGGGCCTTGGTTCAGGCCATGCTCCGGAGCGAGGAGGAGTGGCAGGCGGTCGCCTCTTTCTGCGAAGCAGTAATGCTAGCTAAGGAGGCGGCCGATCGCGTGAGGCAACGGTCCTTACGCTCCAACCGCCGCCGGGATTCTGATCCCGATTTCCGGCCACCGTAGGCGCGGGCTTGCAGACGGCGAGCAATGGGTGGCTCGCCGTCTGACCGTCCGGTAACCGTCCGGACCGAGCCCAAGTCGTCGACGGCGCGTTATGTTCCACGCGCGCCTCAAGGAGATGTCAGCAAATCGTAGGGGCCCAGCAGGGTCGAAGCCTACTGGGGCCACGGGTAGTGTGAAAGCGGAACCCGGGGCCCTGGGACGAAGGCAACGAAGGAACAGGAGTGGGTTTTTAGTCAGTAAGAGTCTGACACTATCTCCCGCTCCGCCCAAGACCGGGGATGTCATTAGGATGATTTTCCCACCCAAAAAAAAAAAAAAACGGCATGATTAAAAAAAAAGAAAAGCTTCTTATTTCAAAATATACCAATTTAAGTTAGGTTTGAAAGGTTAATTTTAGACCTCTAATGTCTTTAGTTGCGGATCGCTTTATCGCATAACTAAATCTTATTATTTGCAAAACATTATGTAATTTGTAGATTTCTGAACGTTCTTATTTGTATTCTAGTTGCTTAAAAGTCGAAACAAAAACGGTTTACACAGTTCATATTTACAGTAATTTAGTATTGCGTCATTACATGTACAGTAAGTATATGAAATATGTAGTCGTATATTGATTATATTGTTTGCATTTAGATTTTATTTCTTAAGACTTAGTTAAACCCTAATGTCTCTATTTTTTTAATATTTTATACGTAAAGCCTTGTGCTGACTGTAAGGAATTGTATCAGTGTTACAGTGAGTGTAGGGCTTTATAGTAATATATTCTTATATGTGTTAAAATTGCACTATTGGCCAAGCTTGCTAGCTTTGTGTGTATAAAATCAATTATTGAGTTTTATTTATTTCAATAGCTTGTTTCACGTTTCTGCCGAGTACTTAAATCGCTGATTTTAAGTATTTTAATTATTTACAGTTATTTTGAAAACAGTGAAACAAGTTTATCAAATTGAATGCACACGTTACAGTTTATACAGTGATAAAATCTGGTACTTTCTATATTACGAGTGTCTATGGAATCAAGTTTTCTATAGAAATCCAATGTGTAATTGTTATAATCCAGTGCCTGGGGCGTTAATATCATCAAAACATGGGATCAGGGGCGCCGGCTATTAGAAAGCCTCATGGGTGCTCATGCTCATTTGGTGACTCGAAATAGTGGCAAAGTATGAAAAGAAAAATGCACACTGATCGACAGACAAATAAATGAATTTAATAACTAATAAATTGGGAAAATATCACATACATTTGTCTTTCTATTGTGTCTCTAATGACGGTACTCAAATGGTTAAATATCGACAACATTATTGGTTATTTGAACATTTACCTTTCTAACCACATCAAATATTTTCTTCGTCTTTCCCCAGGCACTCCACTATTAGTAAAATTTCAATGTGACGTCATGGTTCTATACCACCCGAAATTAAATTATTATTAGATATATTATATCACTGCAAATACTGTATCGTGAGCATGGGCCTTAAAATTATGTTCCTATACCTAATTATTACATAATTAGTTATTAGATTTTTATTTACAATCTTAGTGTTTATTTACGAATTCTACTTATTGTGACTAAATGTTAGTTTATCAAATTTAAAATATTTTATTATTGGGCAGCTTAGCTATGCTGATAAAAAATTGGTTGCACCATATTAAATAGGTATTGTTTTTATTATTTTTATATGAGTCTTGGTACACTTTGCGGTCCAGGTAAGCGAGGGGCGGCGAGCGTAAGATCAAAAGTATGAAAATGTTTGAAGCACGCTGCTAGACGCCGCTCATAGTGCCGCTCGCCCGCGTACCAATGCCGCCCCGCTCGCCGCTCCGCTCGGCGCGCCTCTCGCCGCTAAGACCGAAATCGTGAACAGGCCGTTAGTGTGTGTTCAAGAGAAATATAATAAATTCTTCCTTGTGCTGTGCTTTGGTACACTGCTCTAAAGACTTATGGATTAAGTTAAATTGGTGCAAAACTTATTTTGATCAGCTTAGCAGCAATATTTTGAACTGTTAATGGTAGCTTTCAGATCTAATTATTCTGTGATTTAGGGGGTGAGTTGGTTGTTTGGCTCACTTTACCATGCAGCTGAATGATTGACAATTGTGATTCTTTTAAAACAGCGGTTTTGGAATGCTTGATCAATTCTCTGATTGGTAAATCTGCTGTCAAGTCTCATGTTTATTATCTGGACTGGCTACTAGGCGTTTTTGCGTGTAAAATCATCAAATTATTTTTCTCGGTTTTCAGACTTTTACTGACTAAAACCCACAGTTTTCCTTCAATTCTTTTTTATTTGATTTTTTTATTATTATTGATAGGCTCGCGTATGACCACTATCTCACCTGATGGTAATCGATGATGAGGCCGACGATGGAGCACGCTTGCCTAGTAATAACCTATTCACTCTTGGCTTAAAGACCCCTAGGTTGTAGCTATCAGGAAACACAGATTCCGGCAGGGAAATTTCCCTTTTTGCGATGATTACGGTAACGTACAATCCTGCAGTCCCTTTTTCCTCATTTGCCAAGTAAAGCTCAAAGCCCTCACTGGCCTCTTTTGTTCGCATTATTGTTTCGCAGAAGATTGCCTTCCATCGCCTCTTATTGTATAATACTTACCATGACCTGGACCAGGACCGAACACGAGAGCACCCCGTCACCGGTCGTCTCCACAAAACTGGCTGTAGTAGCCAGTTTCAAATGTGAAACACTTGTGTGTGCACAGTTTTGAATTACCAATGAGTAGCTCAGTCAGAACGATGAAGTTATTAGCACGTTACAAAGCCAAGATTTCTATGAAGAAGAATGGCCAACTCCATGAACACTCTTTTAATTAATATAGCATAATCAGCTTTTTAATGTTCCCACTGTTGGGAATCAAGCCTCCTAGGAGAGGGAATGGGCCGTAATCCACCACGCGGGCCCAGTGTGGATTGGTGAATGTCACACGTCTTCGAATTTTTTGGTTCTAGGACTTGCCGGTTTCCTCACGATGTTTTTCTTCACCGTTTTGAGAGCAGTGGTGATGAAATAAATTACACAAAGCAATGCGCCTAGCTGGGTTTGAACCCACGACCAACAACTCGTGAGTCGCGGCCGTTACCACTCGGCCACCCTCTGCTCTCCTCTCTGCTCTCTAATTAATATAAATAAATAATAATATAATATTCCACAAATATCACACAACGCCGTCTAGTCTCAAGCTAAGCAGAGCTTGTGTTACGAGTACTAGACAACTGATAAACATACTTATATATTTCTAAATAATTACATATTATAGATAAATTACACCCAGACACAATAAATGATCGTGCTCATCACACAAACATTTATCCTGGGTGGGAATCGAACCCACGATCTCCGGCTTAGCAGTCAAGGCCACTAACTACTAGACCAACAGGCCAGTCAAAAAAAATTAAATGTTTTGTGATTGATAAACAAAAATGCCATCAACTAATGACATGAGACTTTATGGGAGATAGAATTGGATGAGTTTTCAGAAACCGACATAAAATTATAAGTTTAAAAATTAATTCATATCCTTTGTTTAAAAGATAAATGTTTGTAACTGGCTCGCAATTGTACTGAATCGCAATTGGCTATCTCACAAAACTATAGTTAGCACATCGCTTGCTTCACAATGCGGGTTGGTATCAATATCTCGTCCCTTTTTGTTTTGTTATCGAGACCGACGAGTTGATAAATTGATTATGTACACTACGTGTGATCTTTTGTCACGACCAGAACGTCAACTAGTTAGTCATACACTCGGCACAGGTGACGGTACACGTATTGTTTACCTTAACTGTCAAAACAATTTAAACGTAGTCTAGTTATTTTAAGATGTGATACATGTCCATTCCAAGTAAGTAGTTGAAAAAATGCTATTATATCTTTAAAAGTACAAATACGATGAAATTATATTTACACATTGTTAAAATTTTGTTTCGATATTGATGGATTTGAATAAATAAATTATTTTTGGTCAAATTTTCAATGTTTCTTTTTGTTTTTTTTTCCCTTCATTTTGCATGGGTGTGGCTTTGCTAACTGCTAGTTGGGTGTGTGCATGTTATTAAATATATTTTATACTAATATAGTCTTGGACTGAGGTTTTTACCTTCCTGCTTCATATGAGATGATGAGTCAAGATAAGATTGTAATATTCATTGAGTGGTTTGATTATTAATAGATATGAAATCTGCTACACACACGTTAGAGCCAAATATTAGGTTTCGCGTAATACTAAATAAAGAACATTTGCTTTCAAAACGAATTAACATTGAACTTTCATATCACTTCCGTTCTTGTTCGCTAGATATGTTATATGACAGCTATATTAAAGTATTATAGTGTATATTGGCATATGATTGTACAGACATTGCAACAATTTTCAATGGGTTTGCACGCTTCGGTGGCGAAACTATCGGATGGAGGTAAATATACAGTGTGCATTGCAACAGAACCGGTACTATGGCGAATGTTTACACTCGGGTCCTTAGTGCGGTAGTGCCTGGTTGCTTGTAGAGGCGGATGCTCGCGCCAGCCGTTAATAGAAAGTACGCGATCACAAGATTGGACCACTAAAAATAGTTGATAAAACAGTGTTTAGAAATCTCTCAGTGCTTACATCATAAACTTTTGATACAACCAGAACTTAAATGTGTGGATTCGGTGCAGTTAACTGTTTATATTCATAGAATAAAACGAAAAAACAGTGTGTGAATACGAAATTTCAATCGTGTTTACACTTCGTTTGGTACGTACATTTCATAATAAAATCGGTGATGAGTCATCAAAACAGGAATGCTTATTTTTTACACACGCTTTAAGATGAATGTTTTCATAACTATTCTTCCGTTTACTGTTTAGATGACGCTCAGAGAGTTAATGCTGTGCTACTTTTGAAGAATCAGGTAGTGCCGCATACTTAGGAAAATAAAACATATGTTTACAAAGTTATCACGTGCTGTAGTTTATCATAAAGTTAATCACACGTCAGATAATGTTAACAAGATTATTTATAACATGAACTGTTCGTAAACCAGCTAATGAAGTTGAAAAACTTGTAAAAAAAAGATATTTTGTGTATTAATGTCACCTTCGTTTTTATTAGGTATGGTTCTAATGGTAAATCAATAAGAGTATTTTTACCAAAATATTTCGAGGTTTAATATGATTATCGACAATAATAAAGTTAGGGGGCATTGGACACAGACATGTTAGTCCAAAATTCTCTTGGTACAAAAATGGCCAAATTTCAGGATAAAACAATGGATTTCGAAAGCCGAATAGAAAATCTAACGCAGGAGAACAGAGAGTTGACAGAAGCACTGGAGAATGAGAGAAATCTCGTGAAGATCTTGAGGGAAAAGGTGGAGAAATCAAACTTGCTATGTGACGAGAACAAGGCGGAGGTCAATCACCTCAACTCGATGGTGACTGAGATGCAACATGACTTCTTGGATATACAGAGGAAGTTTGACAAGTGAGTGTATTTTTATTATTTACTAGTACTTTGCTAGCGACTACATTCGCGAGAATGTTGTTTTAAATACTTGTACACTTTTTAACCCCGTACAAAACACCCCGTAAAAAGACACATCTGTACAAAATTTCCGCGTTATATGGTCCAAATTTTTGGGCTGGGCGTTGATGAGGGCCTTCTATATATACAGATACTAGTTTCTGGCAGCGGCTTCGCCCGCGTGAAATTAGGTTTCTCCATACAAACTTTAGGCCCCCGTTTCATCCCCTTTGGGGGTCAATCTTGGAAAATCCTCGCCTAAGTCAAAAAAGGAAGCCTTGTGCAAAATTGTACACACCTAGGTCCAGTAGTTTTGGCTGTGCGTTGATATGTCAATCAGTCACTTTCTCCTTTTATATATAGATTTTTATATAATACCAGATTAGTCTTATAATCAGGATCCTTATTTCGGGCTTCTAACTATCGGGAGTCTCATATTGCTTTGGAAACAATTGCTTGCATAGTACATATTTGACTGGCCTGTTGTGGTCTAGTGGTTAG
Organism: Mythimna vitellina; assembly: GCA_949316375.1. Lineage (NCBI taxonomy): Eukaryota > Metazoa > Arthropoda > Insecta > Lepidoptera > Noctuidae > Mythimna > Mythimna vitellina. The sequence continues at coordinate 10,566,186 of OX438691.1, read as the reverse complement.
TGAGCCTGACTGCTATGCCGGAGGCCGTGGATTCGATTCCCATCCAGGCCAAATGTTTGTGTGATGAGCATGATCATTTGGTCTGAGTCTGGGTTTAATTTATCTATAATATGTATGTATTTAGAAATATATAAGTATGTTTATCAGTTGTCTAGTACTCGTAAGTCGTAACACAAGCTCTGCTTAGCTTGAGACTAGACGGCGTTGTGTGATAGCTGATAGCTGTAAAACAAATAAATTATGAAAAGATGCTGTGAACTAAACAGCATATTCTGACTCCCGGTAGCCATGGAACTTGTGAGGAGTTGTAGTCAGAAATAGATATACCCATCACATCAACACATCATCGACATCAGGATGGCGTCCAGTCGGTCCACTTTTAAGCTGATGGCACGTTAACACGTTCGCAGTAATTGGTGTAATCATCACAGCGTTGATTTTTTAAATTCGTTTTTCATAATTACATTGTTAATTTGTATGTATGTATCTAAGTATATATATATTTATTATTGTATTTCTTTACCATTAAGCTGCACCTACCATGTTTTGTTTCTGCACCACCCTAAGGTCGACTGGTAGAAAATGCCTAAGGCATTAATCCGCCTTTGTACAGTATTTAATAAAAAAATAAATATAGGCCATTTATTGAGAAAGTTTATAGGCTATATTCCATCACGCTACGACCTACGGGAGCCGAGCAGTAACCAAAGAAGCGGGTAAAACCGCGAGGTCAGCTAATAATAAATAAAATATATTATTGCAAACGCTGCCATTGACTGTCTACTCTATTTCTAAATATCATTATAATGTTACGAAAAATCACTCTGCAATTGCACTATTATCTTATAAATTGAATTGTAACGACTATCAATTTATGGTTACCGTGACAATCTTTAAGTGCCGCTCCGTGCAGCTGTTTACATAATATTAACTGGAGCAATTTCTTTAATTACCTTGAACGGTAGCAGCACACGTGTGCGCTGTTATAGCATAACCAATTTTTAAATTGAAGGTTACTTTTGTAGATCAGGTCACTGTCGACAAAGTCATGTCTTGAGATAAAAAGTATGTCGTTAGCACGCTTCTTTTTTTCATTATTATAGCTACTTATTTTCAGTATTTTGCAATTAAAATAAATATCTTTTTTTTTAAAACTAGCATTTCGGTTTAACAAACATTGAACTTGTAATTCAAAAGGTATTTAATGTTATCAATTATAAGCTTGTTGTTGTTGTGGTTTTGATTAGCACCTTACAGATTGTTTATTGAACGCAAAATGTAACTATTAAACTGGTAAATTTGTAGGGAGCGAAAACGCTCTAGTCTAGTATGGAGGACTCATGGTAGTGGAAGTAACTGTGGGATAACCCATGAGTCCTCCCATGAGACTCCTACTGACTAGATAGTCGGTAGGAGTCCGACGTAACCTTCCCTTCACTCCAGACACAGGGTAGTATAGTGATTATAGAGGCGTCACGGTGGTGTCCTCATTTTCCGTCTGAGGCAGGTGCTCACCGAACACTTGTTTCAGGAAGTTACTTGTTTTGGGTTAGATGGGTTAGGTGGTCGTTAGATCTTGCGTATTGTCCAGAAGACACGGTGGAAAACATTGGAAGTTTGCCATGCTTGGGTGATGCACCGCCGTGTCCTTATGGTTGCAAGCGGGGTGACCTCTCAAGTCCGACCCTGTTCCCGCCCATAGTATGGAGGGAAAGGGAATGGGAAGCAGATACCTCCTGCGAGGCAATAATGCAAGCGCAGAATGTGGTTTTGAATTTTTGATTTTAGGACACCCGTTTTAAATGAGGACCAAACATCGTAATATTTAGACATATTTTTTTCTTATCTTTAATTTACTCTCATTCCTACACAAGCCCATGGGCTGATAACTTCCAAATACCGTATCTTCATTTTCTATTTCAGAGAAAAACGAGAGAAAGACGAAGCTTTATTAAGAAACGCACACATGTCCCAAACGATAGAGATGAGTCAATGTAATGTGCGCTATCAGGAAGGCGAGATAGTGGACCTGAAGAGTAAGATCACGGAGCTGGAGGGACTCATTGCTCAACATAAAGAGGTAATACATTATTTTTCGAGTTGAGTTATCATCAAATGACTTCTCTTTAACTAGAGTGGCGAGAGAGCGTATCAGACTTTTACTGACTATTTCCAACGTTGCTCTTCAGTTGCCCTTTCTATTCTAGAGCCATGGTCCATGGTGTCATGGTGTTTTTAAAAGATTTATTTATTTATATTTATATACTTTATTATTATTATTTTATTAACGATAGGCTCGCGTTTGGCCACCAAATATTATAAAGGTGAAAAAAATAACATTAATTATCACAAATTGGTCATTATTGTTATTTATATATTAATTATTAGTATTTATCCTAGGGTTAATTACCTACTATCACGCTTGCGAGCCGCAGCTAGTAATTAATGAACAGACAAAGATTCGGATTTGTCATTGCCTCACGAACTGATATTGTGTTTGAAGCCCGCGAATATTGGAGGCTGGACACCGGTTACATTTACATTTTTAAACGAAAACAAGTTTCCTGAATACAGAGTGTTTTAAATAAAAAAGTCATGTTGTCAGAAGCGTGCCAAATTCCCGTTAGTAGGTACCTACTTCGAATTGGCGAACAGATTTAAAACTTATAAAAAGCCAATGGATGTTTAGAGAGAGATAAGATAAAACGAAAGTGTTATTTTTGTATAAATCAGAAACTGCACTACACCAAGATATTTCTTTTGACCGTACTTATTGTATTTTACTTCCTAGTTTTTACTTATCGGTAATTTGATATAATTTCACGTTGTTCTATAAATTACATTTTGGGATAGGTTTTTTTTTCGGTGGGAAAGTTCTTATGACATCCCCCGCTCTTGGGCGGAGCGGGAGATAGTGTCAGACTTTTACTGACTAAAAACCCACTCCTGTTCCTTCGTTGCATTTCGTACCGGGGCCGAGTTTACCTTTCAGAATCAGCAACCTTTGGCCCCAGTAGGCTTCGACCCTGCTGGGCCCCTACGGTTTGCTGACATCTCCTTGAGGCCCACGTGAAACAGTGCGCTGATGGATATTTAATCTCTTAGAATAATTGTGGACCGGAATTATTCTAAGAGAATGAGAATGTGGAATTCGGGAAAGGCCATTTTCATCGTATGCGTCAATAGGGGACTTTCTTGTATTTATTTTTGTACAAATTTTGTACTAAACTACAAAAAAAAAACACTATTATTTTTTTCTGAAAACCGCATTAAAGTTCAAGAAGAGTGGGCGCGTGCTAGAAAAATATAGCTATCTCTTCTTTACGCGCATATTTAATGGCAGTGACGTCACATTTTAGTTTATGCAACCTTTTTCTTTTAGTTGACAGCTTCTCCTTCCAACAGATCAAAAAAGGTTTCTAACTTATATCATTTCGGAGGTATTTAACAAAAAATCATTCTGTTTAAGATTTAAGATAGTCACTTTTTGATACAAACAATAAAATCAAATGAGTCAAGTACACAATTGATCTAAGAGATTCAACTAATTTAAACAAATGATTTGACTTTGGCCCAAATTTATTTCAGAATCAAGCCGCGTGTATGTTAATAAAGGAGACGGAGGAGGCGCGCAAACAAGAAATCGAACAACTAAAGAAAAAGATCGACGAATTAATAGAAAATGAGACTGCACTCAAAAAGACTATACAAGACTTAGAAACTGAAATCTGTGATAAAAATAAGGTAAGGAGACATTCAAGAATTCCGTTCTAACGATACCTCATATGTTGAGTTCCGATAAGTAGGAGCTATGAGGGAACAGATAAACATACTCACATACATACAAACATACATACATAACCTGTCAAAATCATAACCCTACTTTAGCTTTGCCGTAGTCGGGAATAAAAATAAGGTAAGGAGACATTCAAGAATTATTTCTGTAGATCCAATTAGTTCCCTGTAAACTATATCTCTACTTGATCGATAGAAAATCAGTGTGCATCTCAAAGCAATGTGTTGGATCGCTCCGACGAGGGTCTTGGGAGTCCTATTCGCCAGGTTCGTGAGTTTGCGACTGGGTACTCCAACTTGTTTAGCTCTTCAATCCCCATAGGTGACAGAAGAGCTGATGAGATGGAGTAATTGGTCGTGGATGTGCGACCGTGGCGGAATAAACGCAAGAGTGTTTGTCGGATATATCCGACGTAAACGGTTAAAAGGTTAAGGGATCGCTTTGTGATGATGTACACTGCCATGAGCGTTGTAGATGTAATACTCGTAGAAGCAGAAACAAACCTTTATTGACGCCCTGAATCAATCAGGTGGGACGATCATTATTTTTTTTTCATTTTGGACATTTGTTAGGTACACCGTACATGTTATGTATGTAATAAACGTTTACAGGCTGATAAAGCACCCAATAAAATGTAATAACATAAATAGTTATCAATTTGAAGCCTCATAATATCAATACGCACGCTCTGGCGTCATAAAAAAGTACATAACGAGAATAAATGTTTATTAAGGAAAGAAATGTTAAAAGAATCACGATTTCTAGTGCAAGGCTGAGTTTTAAACAATTTTTTTTTTGTTACGAAATTCATCATGTGACTTCTACCACTCTAGGTGGAGCGTGAGGGAGTGTCAGACTTACTGACTAAATCCAACCCACCTGTGGATCTAAGGTGGGTTGGCCTAGAACGCAAAGGGTAGCTGTAGGAACAGGGGAATGTTTAGTTAGTTAAAGGGTTACTCACGCTCTCTCCACCAAGAGCGGGTGAAGATATTATATAAAATATATAAAAAAATATCTATAACTACTATACACTATAACCGACCCTATAATGTTCCCCCTGCTGGGACCCCGTCCTCCTCTCTAAAAGACGAAATAGGCCGTAATCCACCACGCGGGCCCAGTGCGGGTTGATGATTGTCACATGTCTTCGAATTTTTGGTTCTAGGACATCCCGGTTCCCTCACGATGTTTTCCTTTACCGTTTTGAGAGCAGTGGAGATGAAATAATTTAAGTCAAAGTTTTTTATTTCACATAGGCCTACATGTGCACTTATAAAACGTCAGAAGCTAGTGCACGGTTCCAAATTTACGCAAAGTAATGCGCCTGGCGGGGTTTGAACACGCGACCTATAACTTGTAAACCAGGGCCGTTACCACTGGACCACCACTATAGACATTAAAAAAAAATCTAATGTATCTCAAATTGTGCTTTCAGAAAATAAAAACGTTAGACAACAGAATATCAGACATGAAGAAAACGTTACAACGTGAATTACAGAGCAGTAAGTCTGACCTCACGTCCGCCGAAGAACAAGATATTAGTAGAAGGTGAGCTGTCTAACTTGTTTATTTATTATTATTTATTTATATACTTTATTGGATTCCAAGCCTACTGGGGCCACGGGTAGTGTGAAAGCGGAACCCGGGGCCCTGGGACGAAGGCAACGAAGGAACAGGAGTGGGTTTGTTAGTCAGTAAGAGTCTGACACTATCTCCCGCTCCGCCCAAGAGCGGGGATGTCATTAGGATGATTTCCCACCAAATAAAAAAAAAAAAGATGTATCCTTGAGATGTGTCCTTGTTATTACTATTTTGAATATATCAACACACCGGTTTTCCTCAGAGCAGTAGGCAGAGAACTAGATAGATAGATATTCTTTATTGTACACCAAAAATACAAGTGACATTAGGAAATTAAAATTAACAGGGTGTCACAATAGGCGGTCTTATCGCTAAAAGCGATTTTTTATAGACAACTTTTGGATGGATTTGACAGAGAAGGAGAAAAATGATACGCAGGTAGTTCGTGGTGTACTAAATTGAATATAATACAAACAATATAATATATATATATATAATTATGAGAGCAAACAAATGATGTACTTAACGACGACGTTCAAGAGGTAAGGTAGTGATCCTTAACCATATTTTTAAAAGTTGTGAGTGTTTAAGCTTGCCTTACTGACACGGGCAAAGCATTTCACAGCCGCACTGCTTGAACTGCAAACGACTTGTCATAAAAATTGGTGGAATGGCTTGGCATCTCGAGCCTCAAGTTTTCCGATGACCTAAGATATCTAGTATGTGTGTCATGAAGGAACTTGAAACGTTCTTTAAGATAAGCGGATTTTAGGACTATTAGTAATTGACACATCAACGACTTAAAAACTAGCTCAAAACATTATAAAATAAAATTGTGCAAATTAAGAAAAAAATCTTAGAGTATTTCTCACATATAGGCGTGCATAGCACTTGTATAATAAATTATAAAAAAAAAATATCCAAATCACATAAAAATAATTAAGTTAACGTACATAAAAGAATTACAATCAAACTCATTTATTTGTTAGAATATGGTATGGTCTTCATTGATTATGTACTATTATGAATTATAGTACATAACTAGTGCTTCTGGCAACTTTATCCTGCTCGAAAGCTGGCATTTAATCAGAAAAAAAAAATTGAAGTACCCGATAACAGTGCCACCTACCGGGTCCAATTCGTCCCTTAAATTATAAAACAGCTCAAGCCGAAAATTGGCGGTTTTCACATTTGAATGCTTTTAGATGGAGCTGCTCATTGCGCGTCTAACCATTGGTCACATGATATAGATTTCAGCCAATAATAACCCATAATTCGAAAAATAGTGACAGCGTGCAAGTCGGCTGACCTCTCAACACCGCACAGTTTTTTTCGTTTCCAGTAAAGTTGGTAAAAATGACTTATGCGATGTTGTTGCTAAGGGACGAATTGTATTTTCAAATCATCCAGGGACCCACTTAAATACACAAACAAAATTACTTCCAAATCAGTGAAACCGTTTAGTAGGAGTTAGGTGACAAACACACGTATAGAAGAATTATATATACAAAGATGTCGTCAGATATATTATTAGTAGTAAACATTAATTACCATTAATAGCCCCCTCGAGTGCCTTTTTCCTTATAACAAACGCTAAAAACAAGGTATTTTGAACCTACTGCTTATAAACTTATGGCTGATATTTCAAGTGTTTTTTCTTTTGAAAATATGCGGTATCAGGTAATTTTTAAGAGGATAGGCAGCTATTATTGAATCAACTCATCAAAATTCATTAATGCTATAATTTATCTGTACGTCAATTCAAATTTTGGGCTTTATATACATCGTGAATTCATTATAATAAATTATGTACCTATGTATAGATGTAGCTACATTTAGGGCCTGTCCGCACAGCGATATTTCACCGCGAGGTTTTTATTCTTGCGCGAATTTTATTTCGCAGTGCGGACATAGCCATAACTACTCTATACTGCGAAAAAATTGGCGCGGATATTTCCGCATCGTATCGCATCAAATCTGTATGAAATCACAGATGAAATATCGCTGTGCGGGCAGCGATATTCTGTAACACATTGAATGTTATGGATTTGTCCGCACGGGCGATAAAAAAATCTGTAATTTCATGCAGATTTGACGCGATGTGGTACGGAAATAAAATACGCGCGAATGTTTTGTGCAGTATAGAGTAGTTATGGCTATGTCCGCACTGCGAAATAAAATTTGTGCGTTTTGTTCAGTCCTGTAACGGCGGCGCTATGTAAAATTTTTGTACGATTGTCCATACTAGACGTGCGTCGCAGCCGGGAACAGCTTTGGACTGACCAAAATCGTACGAAATTTTATTCGCAGTGCGTACTAGTGTAATTCCGATCGCGAAATATAATACGCAAGAATAAAAAACGTCGCGGTGAAATATCGCTCTGCGGACAGGCCCTAACTAATTTGTAATTAATTAGTTGCTACCTGCGGCTACGCTCGCGTGAAAGTAGAAAATTGTCCCAAGGGAACATACTCCGAGGGTAAAAAGTATCCTATGTGCTATTCCAGGATATGATCTACCAGTGTACCAAGTTTCATAGAAATGCGATCAATCAGCCGTTTGAGCGTGAAGAAGTAATAACAAACACACACCCTCACATACTTTTACCTCTATGTATTTACTTCTGGATATTTTTTTGTAAACGGTTGATATGACAAAATTCCCTGCGTCTACGTTAAGTTACTAAGTTTCCTTGCGTGATCGAATCAGGAATGAGGATATCCGCAGAAAAACCAAGGTTACCGACATAGCACGAAGAATCGCCAAACGTAAGTGGCAATGGGCAGGGCACATTGCTCGCAGAACGGATGGCCGTTGGGGCCGAAAGGTTCTGAAATAGCGACCACGTATCGGAAGACATAGCTTTGGAAGGCCTCCTACAAGGTGGACTGGTGACCTGGTAAGGGTTGCGGGAATCCGATGGACCGTTCGTCGTGGTGACACTTGAGGTGGTCTATGTTCAACAGTGCACGCGAAATACGTGCACTGTTGAACATAGACCACCTCAAGTGATGAAATGAACCTGAAATGATGATGATGACAAAATTATTTTCCAGTTTATATAATCGTATTTCATCAATTAATAAAAAATTATCTGTTGTCAACCTCCATATACAATTCCAGGTACTTAAAACACGTGGTGCTTCGTTTCCTAACCGCGCGCGAGCTGGAAGCAAGACAACTGACTCGCGCACTGGCCGCTCTCCTTCGCTTATCAGCTCACGAAGAAGCTCTCCTGCGGGCTGCACTACCGCCCCGCACTGGCCTGGCCGCTTGGTTCCCTTCCCTCAACACCTGATCCGTCTGAACGGACCATAGGAACGTGTGAACAGACTATAGGAACGTATGTAACCTTTGAATGAAAGAGTAGGAGGCTTATTTTCTATGACAATGAGCAATTTAGGTAGCCAAATACAGTATTAATTTTGTATGTATTATGTGTAATAGTCCTTTGTAAGCAGCGTCATGTCAATTGTTAATTGTCATAGCTAATATTTCACAGGGCTAACCAAGAGCCTGTTTGAACATAGCTATTACTCGAATAACACGTACAAAGACGTCGAGAAGACAACATTCTTATTGGCAATTGAATTAAGTTCTTATAATTATTTTACGCTTATTTAATGACAGTCAAAATGTGTCATCTGTTCCAACACTAAACGTTGTATACGATGTCATAAAACGTGTAAGTAAAACAGCATATAAATTTACAACGGATAGTAAATTTTGTCTGATATAATATAAACAGACTGCAGGTGCAAACTGACTATCAATATGTAACTAACGATACTATGCAAATGTTACTACTTCCCATTACACACTAATATTGTCCGAAAGTTTGTGTGTTCCAACGACCTTACAGCCCCTAGACGCTTCATACTTGAACTAGCGCACCAAAACAGTTCTGTCAACTAGCCGAGGTACGGGGAGCGGGGTACTACGTTCTGATTGTTTCGGGGGAGCGGGGTAGTGCTTTCTCGGGTTTCTTGATTGAAGCATCAGATCTATAATCATATGTGTTCACAGACATGCGTCGCCTGTTATTAGACATCTAGTGGCTGTAAGGTCATTGTAAATTTAGAACCGAGGTCGTCTCGCTCTAACATTTTATGACCGCGACTGTCACGAACAAGTATAAGCGTAGATCCAGATATCTATATCTTGACTGAATTTTATATATTATCACTAGCAGCTTCCACAACTATTAATTATTACTTGTATGCTCGAAACCTTAAATTCTACGGGTGCGTTCCATAATATTATTTAAAATAAGAACGGTTCACGGATATAATCTATCCGTGGGTTTGTACTGGCGTGTAAATGACGAAAATTCATAGAAGTGCAACAAAATTTTTGAAGTTGTAGTACTTGTAATCGGAAGTTTATGGTCAATAAAGCATCTGCCAGGGTTGCCGTATGTTCGAAAGACCGTGGCCCAGAAATGCAAAGGGCAACTAAAGGAACACGGGTGGGTTTTAGCCAGTAAAAGTTTGACACTCCCACTCGCTCCACCCAAAGCGAGAGAAGTTATTGATTTTCCACAAAGAAAAAAAGATTGCTTTAAAAGCGGCCAATCTGAGGTACATTTTCATATAACCGCTCTCACGTGATTATGATGTTATTACACATCTTTCTCCAGATGTTTTGGATACACAGATATCTTGTGGATATTATCTAGGCTTCTATTGAAAAATAAGCGAGTAAAGTATTTTACGTGAAGTTTGGTTCTCCATAATGTACTTCATATATTAAAAATAAAAAAAAATACATCTATAGAAGCATTGCACATTTAATCGAGATTCTGAATGACGACAACATTTCTCAAAAACTTTTAAGGGTTTTCCAAAAAAACACGAATTTCCTGGAACAAGTTATGTGAAATATTCGAATAAATCACGGAATTACCGAATGCCAACAGAGTTTTCAGGCGTTATCTCTCTTTTTTCGCGTTACCTTTTCGTCAAACATCACGTTGGATTGCGTTAGATGAAGCAACAAGCTTTTAAACCATGCTCGACGTTGACGATACGCAAGCGAGGAAATGCCTTTTTAATGACCAATTTTTCCAAAAACACATAATGTTTGTTTACTAATTTGAATTGAAACTTAATTGCATGTTGATTGGTGATTCCTACGTCGCGTCGTTACAAGGGGGAATGTTTAATAAAATATTCAAAGAAGGCAGTCGATTGTACAATAACAATTGGTAGTGTATTTATATATATTTGACACAGTACGTATGTTTTGAGAATCTCTATTAAGCAACAGTTTATCATTCCATTGTAGTATTTATAGCTTATCAAACGTCCTGTGTGTCTCGATTATTTTTATATGGATATTTCAAACATTCTCAAGTATTATACATTATTGTAACATATCTAGTATTATTAAAATCTTAGTATTGCAGTTCTCGATTATTTTCGTATTCTTTTAATTTATCGTAGTTGGCGATCAACGAATTTAAGCAAAGTACCCTATAGGTTTTATAATTATATTTTAGATGTTTATTATATTCGAGCAAAGGTTTGAATCAAATTCTTATTTCACATCACATTGAGATCATTAGAATGATATTGTAACAATTTTTTGTTATGGTTTTAAATAATGTTTGCGTTAAATCGCTTGCGTCGGATTCGTCCGACGAGTGTTTTCGTGTTCTATCCGCTAGGGTCGTATGTTTGCCACTGGGTACTCTCTTCTCGTTTAGCTCTTCAATCCCCATAGGTGACAGAAAAGCTGACGAGATGGAGTATTTGTTCGTGGGTGTGCGTCCCTGGCGGAATAAACGCGAAGAGCGTTTGTCGGATATATCCGACACCGCGGTTGAAAGGTTAAAATAACTAAGCTTTTGACAAGGGTTATCACAGCTTGGTATCCCATAAAATGGCTACTATATAAGTTGCTTGACAGGTGATACAACTCATAGATTATAATAGTTAGGTTATAAATCTACATAATGTCGGTATTAGTAGGTACCCGAATAAGCAAATGTCGTATTACGCGTAATCCTAAGTCTTGTATGTAAAACCTACCTTATTGTATTTTTGAACAACATTATTGTAATATAGATTGTGAAAATTTAATTAAAGTTGCCTTAATAGTTGCTAGTCATTATTTAAATAATTGATTGTATTATCTGTATGATGTAAATGTTTATTTTTTTGTATGCGTATTGTGTTGTCAATTATTTTGCAATAATATAATGACAAAAGTTATAAATAATTTTATGTTTTTGATGCATCAATGTAACATTGCTTCATCAAGTTGTATTAGAAATATGGTCTGATAATTTTGAGAGATTTAAAATAAATATAAAAAAATATATTCAAATGATAAAGTAATTACAACACACTGCCCCTTTGTATTTTGTATTCTTAATTAGCTTTCGTCAGGTAAATTGAGAAACGTTGAAGAAACAAATTACAGAAATTAAGAAGTTTTTGATGTGAAGCATATAGTGCATCTTTGCAGTAAAACTGACCCGAACGCCGTCATGGTTAACGGCATAATGCTTCCATTAAGAGCATCCAACTCGACATACATTTTTACTGTTCAGACAATGCTTGTTTTCATACAACCGCTCTTAAGTGATTATGACATTATTACACATTTTTCATTATATATTTTGGAAACACAGTATCTTGTGGTATTATTTAGGCTACTATTGAAATCAATTTATAAATTTGTGTAAATCTAATCCGGAAATCTGATATTATAATAATCTGGAAATCTGCTATTTTGCATGAACTTTAACACTTCATAATTTAAACAAAAACTTAAAAAAGTAAATAATAATAATAGAAGCCTTGCAAATTTAATCAAGATTCCAAATAACATTTTTTTTCACAAACTTTTAAAGATTTAAAAAAAAGTATAAAATCACTGAATTACAGAATGCTAACAGAGTTTTCAGGCGTTCTCTATTTTTCGCGTTGCCTTTTCGTCAAACATCGCGTTGGATGAAGTAACAAGCTCTTAAACCATGTTCGATATTGACGATAGGCGAGTGAAAAAGGATCCTCTTAAGCTTGCCTCACACGATAAAGTTTACCGCCAAATTTGCAGCGTGCTTGAGGCGGCGTCCGGTAAACTTGACGGTGTGTGGCTATCAGTATGCATGACAAGTCTACTGCCTGTATAATCGGTCAAGTATGCATCACGTTAGTCGCCTGCAAAGTTGACGGTGAACTGGATCCTGTGTGGCTAGCATTACGCCACCGCTCTTGACATCCTTGTGTGCGCGAGCGTCTATACTAACACAGTGTTTCACATCTTCCAAGCGTCCCGTGACGTCCAACTTTTTTTTAATAATTTGTATTTTCAACGTTTTATTTTCGATAACGCCACTAAACAGAAAACAAAGCAATATTAGCAATCGCTCAGTAAAATGTAGATATTTCAAGAATGAATGAACTGTAAAGCACGCAGCAGTACATAATACTAGGTAGATCACTTGGATCTACCCGTTTTTCACTTTTGTAAGAATTTTTAATAAGTGTGTGCCGAAGGCAAAGTATGAAAGATCATAATTATACGACGAACAACAGTTTGGGTACAGAAAGAAAGTGATTTATGTTGCTTTAAGATACGAAGTAGTGCGAAAATATCAGGCAAATGGATAGTAGTTAAATTAAAGGACAAGATAGTTCAGTTTTTATAAATTAAAGCATTCCTAATATTTAGTGAGCAGCAGCACTGTCAATTGAAGGCACTTGTAACGTATGTAGATATGTGGTGTTCGCAGGATCAATATAATGTACATTATCTAGTATTAGCTTGTTTAAATATTACTATAGAGAGTTTATTCATTTTGATGTTACAAAGAACTTTATTTTTCGCTTATTTTAACAGTATTTATCACGTAATTAAGTAAATTAACATAATACGATAACAACGTGACAGAATTATGAATATATTTTTTATTTGTTATTTTTTGTTTAATTTTAACATATATTTGTGTTGTTATTGTAAATTTGAATAAAGTTACAATAAGTGATAATGTATTTTATTTTTATTTTATACTAGCTTTTGCCCGCGGCTTCGCTGTCGTCAACTGACTATTCTACTCTACCCTACGCTGCTTACCTACCTACCTACACACTTCACCTAGCTACCTACCTACCCTACCCTGATTACAACCTTCCCTGTATGCTGTCTTATAAAACAAAAATAGCATATTTTGATAAAAGTGCCGAAAGTTTGTCATTGCGACCGAGGCGGAATTAACTCGAGCCGTACAGGACAGTGTGTTATGGAGCCGAGGGCTGCAGGGACAAATTTGCACGTGTATCAAACGACGTTTTTCAATACACTTACGACCAGGGACCATTTTGGTTACCCATTGAAAGGGTTTTTGATAGGGTTTTGACAAAGTGTTGTTTTAAAACCCATTTCATATTGGTTACACTTATTTACGAAAACCCTCATCAATGGATAACCTCTTCCAAACCCTTTCGATTTGTTTACCTGTATATTCAAAAACCCATTCTTGGTGGTTTATACTTTTTAACGGTAACACGTTTTGAACGGGTTACCCCTTCAACGACTGTAACAGAGTTACCTATTCGGACTACAAATATTGTAATTTTATCTCTCGTGCCTTACTTTAAAGTACTAAACTGCATGCATTCGGCAGGTACGCGTCAAGTCGCAACACGCAATCTAAGACCTAGCGACTCCACAGTCCATACACATTCGATTATTTTATGGTTATTATTGCAGTGATATTAAAGTTAAATGAATTTTTTTTTCTGGAATAGTCGGGATTGTTTCATGTATAATCTTGTCTTTTTTACGGAATCATAAATGTCATTCGATCGTCTCACTCATCATTTAGTGCCCGAAGGGAAGATCAAAATCTATTCTTCCACTTCAACGTAATTTAAAATGATTTTATTTAAAACCCTTTGATTACCCCGACAAACCCTTTCAAAGGGTTATTTGCTTCAATTGGAACCGGTAACATCTTGAACTAGTTAACTTATTGATAGGGTTACCCTAACGTTAGTGTTATGAAAGGGCTAACACTACGAAGAGGTAACATTTTCCATTACTGTAGGCATACAATCTGTAACCCTTTTGAAAGAATTAACTGATATTCGGGGTTGTACGGTCCCTGCTTACGACACGTGCGACGCGCGTCTACCCTGATACGATAAACGTAATAAATTTTCCGCGAGGGATTCCAAGCGCACTTTTTACAATAGTGCGGAAAACAGACAATTTTGAAAATATAATCAAGCCCGTAGAAAAACGTACACGCGTGTTACAATAATTACACTAATTTTGTAGGAAGATGAGAAAAAAAATTAACATACTTCGGACCTGAACTCAGTGTTTTAGTTCAGTTCAATTTCATACAAGTTCTTCAAAAAATTCTCACTAGAATTGAACTTTGTGGTAAAGCCAGAGAGAACTTCGTAACAATATCTAAACGCCGCATACTGAATCGAGCCGTTGATCCATCTGGCAAACGAGAGCCTCCTAAGGCGTTGATAGAGGCTCCTGGCTGTTAAGCCATCGCTGACACGACTACCGGTGCAGTGGTCGCGGAATATACCCATCACATGACGACCACCTCGCGAGCCAACTCAAGATATTTGTTTTTTTTTTTTAATTGATATAAACCAGTGCTTGACTGCGATCCCACCTGATGGTAAGCGGAGATGCAATCATTGATGGTCAGGCGCACTAGTTTATTAAGAATGATTTACATATCTTTCTCGGCTTTCACACGGGACTTGTCCACAATCATTACAACCACAACAGTCCTTTAACGATAATTTCTTTGTTTTCAAATTATTTAAATTAGTGCTCGACTGCGATCCCACTAGATGGTAAGCCGGACCGAACCTATGTCGTCGACGGCGCGGAGTGTTCCACGCGCGACTCAAGGAGATGGCAGCAACTCAGCAATCGTAGGGGCCCAGCAGTGTCAAAGTCCACTGGCGCCATAAGCCATAAGTGATGCGAAAGAGAACCCCGGGGCTCTGGAACGAGGGCAAAGAAGGAACAGGAGTGGGTTTTAGTCAGTAATTCTGACACGAAGGGGCAGGAGATGTCATTGGATGATTACCCACCTTAAAAAAAAACAGACAACAGGTAAGCAGTTATGTAATCGTTGATGATGAAGTGCACTAAGAGTCTATTCACTCTAGCCTTGAAGACACCTAAATAATAATAAATGGACGGAAAGAGCGCAGCAGGCAAATGTCAGTAAAGGCCTGCGCCGGCGCCGGAGAAAAAAGTACGTTCCGCGAATAAAAAGTCCGCCGCGGATTTATCGCGAACTCAACGCACACGGTGTGCGTATTTATCGTCGTGCTTAAGTACGTCACTCTCGAGTAAGCGTGTGTAACTCTTTACTGAACCGACTCACTGTTTCGAAACATTTTAGTTTTCCGAAAGATTGGAACAACAGCAATGATTTTAAATGCATCATTTGGAACAATTGGAACACTGAAACACTCTTTACTTTAAGGGACCAACAGTCTTTCAAAAATTCAAATTATAACGTAAATAGTGTAAATATAATTAATGACCTGAACTAAAAACATCTGCTTTAAATGATTCTCAAATCAAAATTCAATTAAATAAAACTTTTAGACGCAACGTAACAGATCACGATTCATAACAGTCAGTGTCTGTATCTTTTGAGCCGTTGTTCCAAATGTTCCGTTTGTATTTTGTGAGACGGTGTTTCAAATGATTCGTTTGTATCTTTTGAACCGATGTTCCAAACGTTCCGTTGTATCTTGTGAGCCGATGTTTCAAATGTTCCGTTGTATCTTTTGAGCCGATATTCCAAATGATACATATCACTGTTTCGAAACATTTCAGTGATTCAGATGCAAATGTTCCAATCGCAAAGATGACACACTTTTCCCACGCCTACTCTCGAGCGTACAACGCAGACTAAAGTCCGCCATGTGCGTTGCTTCGCCTAGTCACACCAGTTCTATTTTTTTCGGAGACTCCTCCGGACTTTTGTCCTGTCCGCTCTCTGCATGTCCTCGGTTATTTGGAGGACTTTTAATCCCTCGTTTGCGTTACTCGATACAGTTGTAAGCGATCTATTTTAGCGGGAAAAAAATCCGCAAAAAAAAATCCGTCGTCTGCGCAGGCCTTAACATTGACAACTACCTATAGCTTTCGCCATACACAAATATGTAGTATGGGTTACGGTTGGACCTTTTGGGTCTCAATTTCACACAATTTTGCCCAACTTTAAATAAATGACCGCACATGCCATGGAAATGCACCAAACGCAGTTTGCGGCTAAATTGTATTAATTTTTTTTAAATGTTTAAACGAGTGCTTGACTGCGACCAACTTGAAACTGATGGTAAGCAGTGATGTAATCGTTGATGGTGAATCGTACCTATTTTATTAAGAGCTTATTCACTCTAACCTTGAAGACACCTACATTATAATCGTATGGGAAGACCGTTGCAGGTAAATTGTTCCAATCCTTAGATTTACGCGGTATAAACGACGAGGCGAAACGCTTAGTCCGGACCGTAGAGGTCAATAATGGAAGTATGCACACTTGCCATACGTTGGGTTGTCCGATGGCAGAAAGGTAATGGCGAAATCATTCAAATTAATACATTCTCCAAAATGCATCCTGTAAAATTCCAAAAGGTTGGCTACCCTACGCCTGTGCTCCAGGCTTTGTAGATTGGTGTTGACCGAATCTGGATCACCAATTATCCTCTTCGCACGCATTTCCACTGACTCCAAAGGTGTGGCATTTTGCAGCACCAGCCCATACGTGGCTGCAGTAATTCACACACGATCGCACCTGTGGTTTGTATAACATTAGAAGCTGTCCCGGTGTGAAGTACCGCCGTGTTTTTATAAAAATTAAAATCAGTGATGGTGGCCAAGTCAGTAATATGTTTGAGTTCCGCTGGTAGCAGATTTGTGGTTGTATAATACGGCCGTTCTAACTTGGCGCCCGTGAACATAGGCTCTGCGAACTTTAGCGCATGTACAGTCTAAAAAAAAACTGTTATTGACTTTGTTTTTTTTAAAACCTAAATACGAATAAAATTTTACTAATACAGGGACCAAGTACAAATAAAATAAATATTAAAACACTTTGAGACAGAAAGTTACAAAAATAACTTATGAACTAAAGAAACAAACCTAACAATACACAAAAAACTTAACAATGTATTAATAAAAACTAACGAAAACTTTTGTCACCGCCTGTGCTCAAGACAGAGACAGCGACACGAACACGACACCAATGCTAACGTGTGACTGAGACACATTACCGCGTCCCGAGCATTGCCGATTATGCACGAAGTTTTACGGAGTAAAGAAAAAGGGATGTCCAATATGCGTGACTGAGGGTGTTATTTAATCGATTATTTTTCAAATCGATTGAAATCTAATTATAAAAATATATTTTATTAAATTTTATAAGGAGGTTTAAAATATTCTCAAACAGTCGTTATTGTAGTAGTCGTTTATAATTAACTGATATTTAACTAAATCATATCTTTCAACCAAGAAAATATAATATTATTAGTTTTTTTTATTATTAAAGTCGAAGTCTCGTTTGCTAACGACAACATTTACTATGTTTGTAAATCTATTTCGTTCAATATGTCATATAAACAAAAATCAATAAATTCCAAATCGATAAAAATCGATTTCAATATTTGATTGAATAAAGGGTCGATTGTGTTTACATAGAGTCAATCTCTAGCTTACACCTCCGCCCCGCGCACGTCGCCTCATGCCACCATTTTGTTCCTAAAAAACGCTCGTGCGCAGCCTTCTGCGCAAACTTCAGGGCCGCCAAATTAAAACGGCCGTATTATATATTTAGATCAAACTGTAAAAAATTGTGTCTTTAGTGTTGCAATCAAAAATTGGGGTCTTATTGGGAAGTAAAATTAAACCAGTATCGACATTTTCATCATTTATTATATTATTTACAACTTACGTAATAATTTTGTTTAGGAGTAAACTGCAAAGTTTTCCTAGTCTACACTACTGTGCAGCGATTTTCGTTTCAAGGCACAAAAATCTAAATACTTAGTCCGTATCGCGATTAATTGCCATCCATGGAGTTAAGTTATTTGGTATCTGTTTCGCTAATATAGGACTTTAAAGTGCCCAAAAACAATACTTAGGAACTCATACATTTTAAGATAAATGAATAGAACACCTTATGTGACTAGATGGTGGAATGTCATCTAATATGCTACATACATTAAATGTTTTTCTTAACAGATTTTTTTTAACTTTCAGAAAAAATATAATCTGTAATAATTATTAATTAATGCTAGAATGCTTTTGTGTATGACGAAAGGAAAAAGCTGAAGGATAGGATTCGATTTTGAAACTGGAATCATACAACTATAATTATTTAGTTTCCAACTGTGAAAACGTGAAACAACAGCTAGTGTCTACCCCCCGCTACGCCTAAACGTTATTATCGACTTGTTCAATGTCCACGTGACGTCACGACGCCGCACACTACACGTCACGCCTGTTTACAACGAGCTCGACTGATAGTCATTAATTAAAAAAATAAGCTTATTGGTATTCTCACATTCCTTTCAAGGTTACACATGAAAATTTAACTAGTGTCTTCACACCCCGCCCACCTTTGCCTTAACTACAAATGTTTTGAACAACAATTTACGAAGTCTATAGTAAATTTGACCTAAAATAGCTAATAATTAGCTGTATAGAACGAAACACTGCCGGCGTAATCGTGCAAAAGTCTGTGATTTGATCTAGCTATAACTATGCTGCCCGTGTAGGCATTCTCTCATCGGCCCATCAAGGGTGATTAATATTAGAACAGAAAATTTCGACAGTTCGCGTATCACAATGTGCCAACGGCTAAGTGGCTTGAGCGGTACCGAATGTTTGTAGTTTCACATAACGATTTACTTTGATTGACGGACGCATAGTACAGGCAGGACGGAAGTTTCGCTATCAATTATGTTTTCAGCAATATTGAACGAGGATTAAAATTAGCACCTGTGAGACTTTACATAAGCTTTAAAATGGTCGAGCACCTTTCTGGGACTGTTAAGCTGACTGATCAAGAAAACGTGTTTATTTTTTAGACCAGTCTTATGAATAGATCGTGTAACCCAGTAGCTGGGTTAATGGAGGTCGAATAGGCAGTCGCTCTATGTGAGTTTTTGGTATCCAGCTCCATTCGGGGAAGCTGAATCCAAGATAGTTCGAGAAAGGCTAAATAGATGATACGGCCACTCCGTCTATTTCATTCTTGGCTCGGTCCCGTCCTGGCCTGTACTGTGCCTTGCCTACAGCGGTGACCTACAGCTTGATTTTGCCGGTGGAGATGTCGGTGTAGAGCTGCGGCGTGATGGGCACGAAGTCCTGTCCCATGCGGAAGTACAGCGGGTCCTTGATCACGTCAGGGTCGAAGCCCTCCTTCTGGTATTGAAGCTTCTTCAGTTTGAAAGTGCCTGGAAATCGAAATGTTCGTATTAGGGCTTCAGTAATTTTTACAATGTGAAAAAAGAGTCCTCCATGTCTCGCCTGTAGCGTGACACGACATTACGCACAACCTAGCTTGATATTGGTCAGAGTATAAAGGGTGAGTTTCCGTTGAAGTAGAGCTGGGCGGAGTGGGGCCGAGTGGAGCGAAACGGACCGTAAAATGTCCAATCACAATACTCGAAATCTTCACTCCGCATCAGTGGAAACAATGTCACCGTAGCGGAGTGGAGCTGAGCAGACTGTCAAATAAAACAAATGAACACGCCACCCGAGCTGGACAGAACGGACTCCAGCGGAGGACAGTTCAATTCCACTCCACCCCGCTAGTTAGTTTTAGCTAGTTTTCACTGCTCTTCTCTGCTCCACTCACTCAATAATCTAATCTGACAGTGTCACACTAGATCTGAATTTGACCTCGAAGCGCAACTAGTGATCTAATGCCCGCCAGGGTTGCGAGTAGGGTAGCCAACTTTTATTAGAAGAAATAGAGTACATCTCACTTCAAAATAGAGTACGGACTTATAAAAAAGAGTACTTATCATTAATTTAAAAAAAAATATTGGTACTTTTAGTACTTTTTGCAGCATATAACAATATTTCATTGTTTTTTAAAAGAATTGTATGACTTCAAACATATTAACTCTAAATTCTCATAGATCAGAAGCTTATTTTTAATGAAACGAGATTAACACGTGTCAATAGATCGAACAGGAAATTGTGTCACCATTGTTTACAAAGCTAATCATTCAAAGTTGACCTACATGAGCATTTAAGTGCATATTAATGTTACGTAGTAGGTCGATAGTTGATCCCTATTTCAAAACCCCCCCCCCCCCCAGTTACATCGTGATAAGATTACAAATAGCAGAGGTCGGTCATTATACAGCATGGGTGTTACTGTGATAGTAGGTAAACAATGCGACCTTTCTTTTAAATAGATCGCTGTTAAACAGATTGTTTAAATGGTTGCTGACCCGAGGCTGAACGATTTTGTTTATACATACTAATAAAAATATATATATTTTTTAAACAACAAAAAAAATACATACATTTTTGTTCACATGACTAAATATATAGAGCAGCTCAATTTTTTTCGGGCCTATAGCCCGCAGTTGTGTGAGTAGTTTGCTATTTTATTAATCAACATGAAATAAAGGCCATTTCGAGATTCCCAGCCACGATTTTTTCAGTGGGAAATCATCAAAGCATACCTCCTGTTCTAAGTGAATGAAAAGGATTTTTTACTGATTAAAGCCTACCTGTGTGCCTTCAGTTGCTCTTTCGCATTCTGCGAAATTTATTTCGAACAATCTCGCAACTAGGGTTGCCAACCGTATTCTAGATTATTGTACTCTATATCATGGAGGTGTACTCTATAATCTATAACACTAATAGAGGACGCTAAAATACTCTTTTTTACACAATGTTTACTTTATTAGTGCCATCACTCAGATATGATGTACCTATTTCTACCTATACCTATTATCGTAACCAAAAAAAAGTTAACTATATTTACATGAATTTTAAGAGGCGGGAAGAGTGGAAAAGCCCCCCAGCCAAGTTACGATCGTTTCGTTTGCGTCGAACACCTCGAGTAGGCCACGCCTCCGATTCCTTTGTTCTGACCTCGTGACTGAGCGTTGAGATGACGTCAGGTATAAGGTATAGTAGGCGTGGCCTACTCGAGGCGGTCGACGCAAACGAAACGATCGTAACTAGGCTAGGGGGGCAGGGCTTCAATGTTTCTCCACTTGTAACAAAATGTACTTTTAAAGTTTCCTCCACATAAAACAGGGCACAAAACGGATATTAATAGGTGCATGAATGATCCTAAGTGGAGAGCTGCTACATTTGTTATTCGTAGCACGTAGTGCACTGACCAGTGATCTCAATATCATTGATGAGGCGGAGGAACAGCGGCCTGGCGTAGGAGGGCAGCGAGTCGTCCAGCTCGCGCGCCAGGCGCGGCAGCACCAGCGAGCGCGACGGGTCCGCCACGCACGCCATGCCGGCGCGACCTTCTGTCATCTGTAGTACTTAGTGTACTGACCAGTGATCTCAATATCATTGATGAGGCGGAGGAACAGCGGCCTGGCGTAGGAGGGCAGCGAGTCGTCCAGCTCGCGCGCCAGGCGCGGCAGCACCAGCGAGCGCGACGGGTCCGCCACGCACGCCATGCCGGCGCGACCTTCTGTCATCTGTAGTACTTAGTGTACTGACCAGTGATCTCAATATCATTGATGAGGCGGAGGAACAGCGGCCTGGCGTAGGAGGGCAGCGAGTCGTCCAGCTCGCGCGCCAGGCGCGGCAGCACCAGCGAGCGCGACGGGTCCGCCACGCACGCCATGCCGGCGCGACCTTCTGTCATCTGTAGTACTTAGTGTACTGACCAGTGATCTCAATATCATTGATGAGGCGGAGGAACAGCGGCCTGGCGTAGGAGGGCAGCGAGTCGTCCAGCTCGCGCGCCAGGCGCGGCAGCACCAGCGAGCGCGACGGGTCCGCCACGCACGCCATGCCGGCGCGACCTTCTGTCATCTGTAGTACTTAGTGTACTGACCAGTGATCTCAATATCATTGATGAGGCGGAGGAACAGCGGCCTGGCGTAGGAGGGCAGCGAGTCGTCCAGCTCGCGCGCCAGGCGCGGCAGCACCAGCGAGCGCGACGGGTCCGCCACGCACGCCATGCCGGCGCGACCTTCTGTCATCTGTAGTACTTAGTGTACTGACCAGTGATCTCAATATCATTGATGAGGCGGAGGAACAGCGGCCTGGCGTAGGAGGGCAGCGAGTCGTCCAGCTCGCGCGCCAGGCGCGGCAGCACCAGCGAGCGCGACGGGTCCGCCACGCACGCCATGCCGGCGCGACCTTCTGTCATCTGTAGTACTTAGTGTACTGACCAGTGATCTCAATATCATTGATGAGGCGGAGGAACAGCGGCCTGGCGTAGGAGGGCAGCGAGTCGTCCAGCTCGCGCGCCAGGCGCGGCAGCACCAGCGAGCGCGACGGGTCCGCCACGCACGCCATGCCGGCGCGACCTTCTGTCATCTGTAGTACTTAGTGTACTGACCAGTGATCTCAATATCATTGATGAGGCGGAGGAACAGCGGCCTGGCGTAGGAGGGCAGCGAGTCGTCCAGCTCGCGCGCCAGGCGCGGCAGCACCAGCGAGCGCGACGGGTCCGCCACGCACGCCATGCCGGCGCGACCTTCTGTCATCTGTAGTACTTAGTGTACTGACCAGTGATCTCAATATCATTGATGAGGCGGAGGAACAGCGGCCTGGCGTAGGAGGGCAGCGAGTCGTCCAGCTCGCGCGCCAGGCGCGGCAGCACCAGCGAGCGCGACGGGTCCGCCACGCACGCCATGCCGGCGCGACCTTCTGTCATCTGTAGTACTTAGTGTACTGACCAGTGATCTCAATATCATTGATGAGGCGGAGGAACAGCGGCCTGGCGTAGGAGGGCAGCGAGTCGTCCAGCTCGCGCGCCAGGCGCGGCAGCACCAGCGAGCGCGACGGGTCCGCCACGCACGCCATGCCGGCGCGACCTTCTGTCATCTGTAGTACTTAGTGTACTGACCAGTGATCTCAATATCATTGATGAGGCGGAGGAACAGCGGCCTGGCGTAGGAGGGCAGCGAGTCGTCCAGCTCGCGCGCCAGGCGCGGCAGCACCAGCGAGCGCGACGGGTCCGCCACGCACGCCATGCCGGCGCGACCTTCTGTCATCTGTAGTACTTAGTGTACTGACCAGTGATCTCAATATCATTGATGAGGCGGAGGAACAGCGGCCTGGCGTAGGAGGGCAGCGAGTCGTCCAGCTCGCGCGCCAGGCGCGGCAGCACCAGCGAGCGCGACGGGTCCGCCACGCACGCCATGCCGGCGCGACCTTCTGTCATCTGTAGTACTTAGTGTACTGACCAGTGATCTCAATATCATTGATGAGGCGGAGGAACAGCGGCCTGGCGTAGGAGGGCAGCGAGTCGTCCAGCTCGCGCGCCAGGCGCGGCAGCACCAGCGAGCGCGACGGGTCCGCCACGCACGCCATGCCGGCGCGACCTTCTGTCATCTGTAGTACTTAGTGTACTGACCAGTGATCTCAATATCATTGATGAGGCGGAGGAACAGCGGCCTGGCGTAGGAGGGCAGCGAGTCGTCCAGCTCGCGCGCCAGGCGCGGCAGCACCAGCGAGCGCGACGGGTCCGCCACGCACGCCATGCCGGCGCGACCTTCTGTCATCGGGATCTGCCACATCACATTATATCATTACCCTAATGTTCCCACTGTTGGGACTCAGACCTTTTCTCCTGAAGAGGGAATTGGCCGTAATCCAGCAAGTAGGCCCCTTGGTCAAATCAGTTGTTCCTAAACTATTTCTGGGTGGTAATAAAAAAAATAACCACAAAGGCTAAGGCAGGAGCTCCGCTCCCCTCTCGCCTTAGACTTCTAACCTAACCTGTCGATGTCAGGGCGCCCTAAAACTCCATGCTCGTTTCGCTTGATCCTGGACTAATATCGTATGTAGAGAAAACTGGTTTAAAATTAATTTGTCCTAAATCGGATTTGGCCGGTAACATATACCAAATTTCGACTTCCGACGATTTTAATGATATGAATGCGTTGTCTTTCCTCCTTCATACCGGATTGTTTTTTCATCTTGAATTTTGACATAATTCATGTATGGTCAAAGGGCGCGGCTGTGTTAAGTTACAACGCTGAGTCACTATTTTCTTAACGCGAATAGACTATGTAATAACTTACAGAATAATAATAAAAAATTACACAATAATAACTTACAGAGACTCCGTAGACGACACAAGGCTTCTGCTGCACACTAGGCGACATGGCGTTCTCGACCTCGGCGGTGGCGACGTTCTCGCCCTTCCACTTGTAGGTGTCGCCCGTGCGGTCGCGGAAATACAGGTAGCCGAGCTCGTCCGACACCAGGATGTCGCCCGACACGAAGGCCGCGTCACCCTTGCAGAACACGTCGCGGACTAGCTTCTTGTTGCTGTCGTCCTGGAAGTAACAATATTAAGATAGGACAGGGATGACAAAAATATCTTTCTCTAGTGTGATAATTATATATGTGTATATATATTTATATATGTATATATTATTTGTTTATTTATAGTATAAGGTATTCTTTCCTACACTATTGTCTAAATTTCTTTTTATATCTCCTTTCGCAGGTCTGCTGGAAGACATTTCTTTTAGAAATAAGCAGTACCCTTGTATATTTTGTTTTCATTACTGTATCTTCTTCCAATACAAAAATTTTAAAATAAATTTTAAAAAATCGTGCTGAATTTGTAACTATCGGGAGTGGTCGGCAATCTTCGCGATCAGTCACCGATTGTGCTACGTAACTTTGATGTGGCGCGCGTTAGTTGTATTGATAATGATCTTTAAAACCTCTATAATATCAGTTCCTTTAAGATTATTAAAATAGAATTCTCTTGCAAATTTATGTCGAAACCACACATCTCAAGACCTTTCTTATCCAACAAACCCAAAATGTGTCAACGTTATGAGATGTTTTGTTTCGTCGTCTAAGTAGGTAGGTACTTAACATACCTTGTCGACGTATCCGTAGTACTCTCTGGAGGCGTTACCCTGAGCGATCAGTCCGATGAACATGCCCGGCTCATCTGAAACATTGCGTTCATTGGTATAGTTCAACACTCATCAGCAATGTGTGATCATGAAACAGATATGCACCCAGAGCGGAAATAACTAATATTTGGAGTTTCCGCTCCATAAATAATGGATTATTAGTGTCATATGGATAGGTCAGGGTCCGTTTGAATAGAACGCGAGTCATGTTTAAATCATATTGTGCATGTGTAATAAAAAGCAGAGTATCCACTAATGCATCAAGGACTGATGAAGGGGTGACGGGGTCTGCATGGATTTCATGCGGACTTCTATGCATGCGGACTGGGAGACATGATGAATAGCAAAAATGCTCCAGTAATGTCACAAAGTAATTGCCGAACGTAGTAAGAGTCTGACAGACCCTTACCTGGTGAAAGCGACTGGATTTCTAGACAAGAGAATCTGCTGGGAACGACGTAAAAAGAAGAACAGTTAGACAAAGTAAATGCACAAGTAGCGGTGTAACAGCTTGTGGGTGAATGATGGTGACATCAGTTACCACAGCAAGGACTTGTGTTTGACTGCGATCCCACCTTATGGTAAGCAGTGATACAATCGTTGATGGTGAGGCGCACTAGTTTAGAGCCTATTCACTCTAGCCTTGAAGACACCTAAATTATAATCGGACCGCAGCGGGCAAATTTTTCCAGTCCTTTAATCATCTAGTAGATGGTGTAGTTATACTAACTAGGCTTGCAGCGTATGCAGTAGCCGTCGGCACCTCGCAGCAGCGTGCCGCTCTCGTCGGCGCGCACGAGCGCGATGGGGTGCAGGCACGTCGGTACCAGCTTCGGCAGGAACCCGACTGCGCCCACTGTGTTGTCCACGTTTACTGGAAATAAGTAAGTACATTGAAGATTACTACAACGTTAAGTGTATAGAACATAGGCCCAGCCATGAGCTCTTAAGAGCATCCAACTCGACATACATTTTCACTGTTTTTCATACAACCGCTCTTACGCGATTATGACATTATTCCCATCCAACCCGATCCCGACTTAACCGATGCCCTCTTCCCTAACCTATATATTTAAAATAGTTAAGGCACCCTGTGAAGGCGTAGTGATCAATGCTCGTGCCTACTCTGTATTAGAAGAGGCCACAGTTGTAAAGTGAAGCAGATGAAAGAAGGATCACTTTATGGGAGTGTATTTTAAGAACTGCTTGAAAATGTACATGATCTAAATTTAAGAAACATAAATAGTCGACTCGTATTTTATTCGGTTGCTTAGGTATTAGTACTTAAGTATTTTCGATTTCTTATCCTAGTAGGTAGGTTAAGAGAAATTTTAGATGAATAATGCTAGAACTACATTGCACACACGTGTGCTACACACGCCGATCTGTGCGCGTCGGTCTCCATACATTTTATATGGAAACTAAACATGTAGAGCTACATTTGATCCACGCCACGCGACTTCGTTCTACGTACAAATCAGCGCCCCTAGCCAAGTTACAACCGTTTCGATTCGATTCTCTTGAGTCGAACGCCTCGAGTAGACCACGACTCCCGATTCCTTTGTTCTGACGTCATCTCAACGCTCAGTCACGTGGTTAAAACAAAGAAATCGGAGGCGTGGCCTATTCGAGGCGTTCGATGCAAGAAAATCGAAATGAAACGGTCGTAACTTGGCTAGGGGGGCAGGCGTTTTACACGTGTGCGTCGGTCTAATGTAGTTCTAGCTTTAGTGTGCATTGCGAAAACCGGCACGTTAGTAATAGGAACTCGTATATGTTTTCCTTATTAAATTATCGTTATTTCGAAAAAAATATGAATCAGTATGACTCAGATTAAAAACCAAACATTTCCTGATATAAATGAGCTTGAAAAATAACCTCAATTTTTTTTTAATATTACCAAAATCTAGATAAGCAAATTTATGCAATCATAGACAACACTAGAACCAGGAAATGCGCAATTTTGATCTTGGTCTGGATCAAAAATAATTTATTATAATGTGTATTTAGCATTAGGCAATCATTAGGTGAATAATGAGTATGATGTTCATGAATATATTTTAATTTGATGAATAAATATAACAAAATCATGCTTATGGGTAGAATCTCAAAGTCAAGACGGCTTTAGTCATGACTCAGACCGTGTCTAACTAGAAACAATGCATTATTAATATTACTTGTTAAAGTAGCAGGCCATAGATATCCGTAGCAGGCAGTATAATAGCTAGGTAGTTTTATTTTTACCATAGATATAATATACAAATGATACTTTTGAATTGTAATGTTTTTGAACATTGATTTAAAACATAGTGTTACCTAAAAGGAGTATTATGGGTTACATAACCAAAATACCTACTCTTTTACAATTTCAAAACATAATATTATTATTATAATTTTAAATAATTATATATTTTTTATATGAGTGAAATGACTAAAAATCTAAAACGTGCAATATTCCGCTTAAAAAGTTGAAACAATTCAATTTCTCAACGGGCGCATCAATTCAATGTGTCAAAAGACGTATTAAACAAAAAAAAAATTCAATATTATCGAAATGGCACATGACCTCGTCCGGCACACATTCACGATTACAAAGTTAAATGTGTCGCCAACACTCTGTATATTGTATGTAAATGTGCGTTTCTTGTAATTTTGTATGAATAAGCTTTCACTTACTTATGTTTGCGTTGCCCTCCGTTGCTCCGTATATCTCGTTTATCTGGGGCACTTTGAACCTAAGATAGGAGAATAATTAATTAGTTGTAGTTAATTGCTATAAAATTAGCACTGTATAAAGGTAAGGGTGCTAAGTGCAAATGTTATTGAAACATGCAAGTCTAGACGGCCTATTACAGCATCAATGATAGGCCTATCTACTTCTCTGTTCATCTTACCAATATAATTTTCATCTATGTTAATACCACCATCTTGTAGTTACTATTATTATTATTATATATATTACTTATGGCTGGGCCACGAAAGTAAAGCCACAATTCGCTACAAGCGTCATATTTAAGCGCCAAAAGCAACATGAACTTCAAATACGCCCTGTAGCGTGTACGG
This sequence comes from Mythimna vitellina, assembly GCA_949316375.1. Classification (NCBI taxonomy): domain Eukaryota; kingdom Metazoa; phylum Arthropoda; class Insecta; order Lepidoptera; family Noctuidae; genus Mythimna; species Mythimna vitellina. The sequence goes on along the minus strand of OX438691.1, from coordinate 10,537,628 downwards.
TGCGGGGTCCGAATTTGAGTCCGAGCAAAATGATTTATCAGAATCGCTACCAACTTCAATTATGATTTTTACGGTTCCGTAGTCAACTAGGAAACCTTATAGTTTCGCCAAGTCTGTCTGTCTGTCCGTTCGTCCGCGGATAATCTCAGTGACCGTTAGCACTAGAAAGCTGAAATTTGGTACTAATACGTATATCAAAAATGTCGACAAATGGTAAAAATAACTCATATCAATGTTTTATTAGGATACACGTAAAGTGGGAGTGCTTTTTTTTCATTTCAACCCTAACGTGTGATATATTGTTGAATAGGCATTTAAAAATGAATACAGGTCTACTAAAATCATTTTTTGATAATGTTAATATTTTCGGATATAATCGCTCCAAAAGTAAAGAAAAATGGGTCCCCCTGTAACTTTTGAACCATAAGTTTAGAAAATATGAAAAAAAATCTCAAAAATAGAACTTTGTAAAGACTTTTTAGGAAAATTATTTTGAACTTGATGGGTTGAACAGTTTTTGAAGTTTTACAAAAAAATATTTGAACTAAGTTTGTAATTTAACCATGCTGCACCAAAAATGCTTGACCACGTGACTGAGTGTTGAGATGACACAGAACAAAGGAATCGGAGGCGTGGCCGACTCGAGGCGACCGACGATAAGAGAATCGAAACGAAAAGGTTGTAACTTGGCTAGGGGGGCTGGCTGGTGGTCAAATATAGAGAGGGGTCTCAATTAAGTACTTGAGACCCCTTACTGAACTTTCAGTAGTCAAAATTGGCAACTCAAGATAAAGCCGCTCGGCGCAGGAAAGTGGAGACCCGACGCCAAATAATAGGACCAGGGTCGGAAGAAGACATAGGTACATAGATACTGAATGTGTTTTATCGATATAACGCATCAAACGTCATGTAACCGACAGCGTGACACTGATTGCTGTCAGTGGTAGTCTTGTGCGCCTTTTTCTTGCTTTTAGCTTTGTGCTGTACGCAATAAAGTTTCGTTTTATTTTCCTTGCTGATATGATCGTATGTACCTGTCAACGATGTCCTGCCAGATGGCGGAGCGCATGCCGTTGCCGACCATGATGCGCACGCGGTGCTGCGAGTCTGTGGGCCGCGCCGGCTGCGCCAGCAGGTAGCGGCACATCTCGCCGATGTACTGGGCCACCTGGAACCATTTTGTTATGTTAGGAAATTGTTTCAATAATAACTAATACAAGTTGGATTATACAGTGGGAGTGCGGTACCCTTGACCAAACGATGGCCCACGTATTAGAGTGCCTAAAGTGTCCCTTTAACTGCATTTTGGAGGACCTTAAAAACGCCACTGACGCCGTTATAAACTTGGAAACCTACTGCGCCAAAACTTTGAGCGAAGGGAAAACTATCAATTCGAGTAGTTGAAGTAGAATCCTGTCTGGATGATAAAAAAAAACACTTTTTGAAAAAGGGCTTCATTGGTTTTGAGCGTGGACAATGATCAGATTAACGGACATAGACAACAGGCTAAGCCCGTTAAACTGCTATACGATTTTTAGTGGATCTTAACTTTCCAAAGTATTGTATCTTAGGTGGAGCCTTCTTTTTCTGCAGCTTATCGGGAAACCGGCTAGAACTTGCTGTAAAGATAGTCATTAAATAGTCTCGAATTACCCACGTTAATTTTTTTTTCTCACAGGAGACCCAGACCCAGGACCCTTTTTGATGATCAGTTCGATAGTTCTTAAGCCTTAACTTCGATATCACTAGCCTACCATTAGTGTCGCAGGAGTGCCTACATGGTGCAGTAGCTAAACTCACCGTGCAGTCATACTTGATGCAGTCCGTCCAGTAGTTGGAGGCGGAGAACTTGGTGCGCAGTACCGAGGGGATGCCGTCGATGAGCGCGGCGCCGGTACCGACCAGCCCGCCCGCCGTGTGGTACAGCGGCAGCGGGTTGTACATACGGTCTGAACTCTTCAGACCCAACATGTGCACTGTCGCTACTACCACTAGAAGGTACCTGAGGCGTAAAAGAAAAGAAAAGTCAGTTAAGCTACTTCGCACATCATTCTGGCTTGATACTGTGATCAAGAATTCCGCCTAGCCCGTTCCATTATTGGACCACCAGGCGTACGGCAACAGGCCACCGTTACATGATGGACATCCCACTTATACGCACAAAACGTTTTGGAAACACAATCATTTTGCGTACAGCTAAGGAGTGGAATTCCTTGCTGGAATCTGTGTTTCCTGGTGGCTACAACCCGGGAATCTTTAAGTCAAGAGTGAATAGGTGGTTACTTCTAGGTAAGCACGTTCCATCGACTGCATCGTCGCTTTCCATCAGGTAAGATAGCGGTCAAGAGCGAACCAATCAAGAATTTAAAAAAAAATAAAGGTATGGATAGATCTCGGGCCTTATCACGATGTGTTAAAATGTTAGTCGTATGAGCGAGAAAGAGGGATGGAGCAACACACCCTACATAGCTCCATCCCTTTTACAGTTAAGTTTAGGTTGTCAAATGGATAGCGTTAAGAGTTCTTCCGTCATATTATGGCTGTATTGTGACATGAAAGGTAAGAGTATTAAAGTGGCACAGCCCACACGCGTTTGTGTAGTTCGTTTAATGCTGATCAAGTTTAAGGTACGAAGTGTATGTTTTGTAAACTTTTCGTTTTACATCGATTGCCTAGGTAACCTAATCTGAAGATCGAAGCGAAATTAAAAGTGCCTACTTTGCTAGTATTAACCGCCCTAGACTAAAAGAATACATGCACGAATATACTCAAAAATTAGAAGACTGCCATCAGGAAGACAGAGATCCTTGTACAAGCTGCAATCTTAGAAAACCACAGTTAAAGAGGAAAACATCAGAATCTTACTTAGAATTTGGTAGTACAGCAGCCTTAGGCATGCCGGTGGTGCCAGACGTGTAAATGTAGAGCAGAGTGTCCTTATACCGCGGCTTGTCAGTCACGATGGGGTACTCCGGCGGGTGCTTCTCCATCTCGGCGCCTAGATCCAAGACGCCGGGGGAACACTCGCCGTAGAGCTGGAACAGCTTCAGGTCTTCTGGTAGTTGCTCGCGAATTTCAGATATGGCTGGTGAGAAAAAGCGGGAGGTTATTTTGGTATTGTAAACATTAATTTATAGGCGTAATGCATTTTTTCTGAGAGCCAGTCGCAGTTTTGACAAAGTTTCATGTAAACCCGGCTTTGACCTATTTTGCACCAACGCGAGCACAGTTAGGAAGCTCTTAGCAAAGCCATTTTTTGAGCAACTAGCACCTATTTGCACTTGAAACGTAACAGTTTAAAGTATTGTGGGACCAACTTTGAAATTTTTTGTCTTTATACATATGGAAGCATGTAATTAGCAATTTAGTTTATTTACTATTGTCATTATGTTGTTATTGTTCTGTAAGCTTTCCTAAAATGTGAAAAATAAATAAATGTTCATTATTGTTCATGTAATAATCCATTCACTCTGTAAATTAAATGGTAGACTGTTTAGATACCTACTCAGATCAAGTTAAAAAAGGCTATGTATTATTGTATCATAATAATATTGTATTTATCCTGTTTTCCATAGTTATTTTCGTACAGACATGGGGGCTTACTTCAACAAGAAGAATAATTATTCGAAAGTATAACTGCGTCACTATTTTATCCTTCTTGTTGTGTGTGGAAATCCCCACCTATTAATAATATGAAATGTGAAAATACCTACTAACATTGTCTGTATTGTACCCATGTTTGTTACAAGTTCACGCCTTAGGATTTGAATTAAACAGCACACTGGTAAACCATGTCCTGGATTAGGACATACATAGGTATCTTTTAATCCCAGGAGTAGAGTACCTACGGTCCCTTGGGATGATTTCTGACCACACGCGAGCGAAGCTGCCGGCAGAACGAATTTCCAAATAAATAGCTCCAGTCTTCAACAATAATTTCATCAAAACCTGACTTAACATTTATATCTTGTCTAATCTGAAATTCTTACCTGCACCAGACTACCTGCACTCGCATGAAATTAGGATAATACATTCGTGTTTCTCTGAATGTCTGCACTGATCATTAAGTACCATTAGGTTGTTAAAAAACAGACAAAAAACATGGTCGGATGCTCGAAATCTCAACAGACTATAAAAAATCTTAAGAGGCCCCTACGAAATATATTCAATATGATGCAATGTTGGGTTCAGAGAGAATATGACAAAATTAAATTAAAATTCATTTATTTTTTGAATAAATGATTTTTATAAGGGTCATAATGGTACCTCCATTAAGACCCATATAAAAAACATTCACATTTAGATTATAATAAAATTAAAAATAAATAAACACAAAGAATATTAGAGTACTATAATACTATAAGGGGATGTTATTAGAGGTGCGGTTTTATTCGAAAGAATTACCGTGGCCCTGGAGCGTTAAAGGCAACTGAAGGAAAAAGGAATAGGTAGGTAAAAATCTGACATTTGTTATTCATACGAGTATTTGATGATTTCAAACCCTCAAAAAAAGGGCATGTACCTAAGTAGGTAATTAATTTGTGGATTCATCTGCAGTTTTCAATATAAAGAGCTAATTGGCGGAAAGTACAATAGGCAGCCGATTCGAGCGAGCATTTGTAAGGGCGGGATTGGTTTCATAACTGCATTAATATTGGATTTCTGTCACAATGGAGAGCCATCGGAGCGAGATTTCGTTCAACAGTGATGACTTGATGAGCTTATGGTAGATCTATGTAGATAGGTACCTACTTAGTTCGTTAAGGCGGAATCAGATGATTCATTTTTTGTTCATTTGTGTTCTTTGGAACATTTAAACATGGAATAAAAGAAAAGTGTCGAACAATGTTTGACTTTGGCATTCAGCCAGCATCATTCCCTCTTACTCCGAATGAAAGAAAAGTGAACAGTAGGAACACAAGGACTTCCCGAGTAGGTACAGACTCAGACAACTAATTTCAAGAAGCACGACGTCGTTCGACGACATAGGTATTGAAAGAAAAGAGCAGGTGAATATAGATTTCTATGTCATTCTAGCTAAGTCATGTGAACATGAAATGAAAGAAAAATGAAACACGCACTCGAATGAACATTCTTTCGAGTAAACCCTCTGATTCCGCCCTGAGTCTAATGGTGTACCTAAGTACCTAAGTTAAATTCCACTTTTAGTCGAGAGACAGACTTTAAATTCGAGATAGACACACACACAAATGTGAATGTGTATTCACATTTAAAAGGCTTAGTATTTTGTTGACGCAATATACTTTTACTAACTGCCACAAATTATGGTTTTCCTGTGACACTTAGTAGGATAAGTGAATAGGACTAAAGTTTTAAAACGTAGGTAATAAATTACATGGCGATGTTCAAAGTCCACGTATGTTATTTTAGCCTTTTAGTAGTTATGTAATACTTGTATAACAAGTCGTTCGAGTATTTACAATAAATATACGAACAAAAGATACTGCTGTCAGTCCAAACTCGTCTCAACCCCATTGAATATTAACTTAACAAAACATCATGAAATGTCATGTCTTCTCAATTTCCCAAACTGAGGTATTGTTCCAAACCAGATGTTATTGAAGTGTTACCGAAAAGGGAATTGAGCAGCTGTTCATGCTAACTTATTGTAATGAGATCATGGTTACCTGAAACAATTTACCTACTTGCTGCGAAACGGATAGTAAATATTGTCTGGTATAATATAAACACACTGCAGGTGCAAACTGACTATAAATAAGTAACTAACGATACTATGCAAATGTTACTACTTCCCATTACACACTAATATTATAAAGCCGAAAGTTTGTAGTTCCAACGACCTTACAGCCACTAGACGCCTCATGCTTGAACGCACCAAACAATTCTGTCAACTAGCCGATGTACGGGGAGCGGGATACTACGTTCTGATTGGTTCTGTTTGGTACGGGGGAGCGCGGTACCTGTTCACGTAGGGACCTAATGACAGCATCAGCGGACGGCACTGCCGTGGCCGAATATTGGGCCAAGCAAGGAATTTAACTAGTTTGCCATCGATACGCTAAGAAGATCTTGGGAGTACCTATATTTTCCCTTGGGATAATTTTCTACCAACAAGCGGGCGAAGCCGCGGGGAGCAGCTAGTCAACTACTATATGTATAAATTAGACAAGAGAGCCTTTATCTACGTATCTTAGGAAATATAGCAGTAAAAAAGGTGGCTTAGGTCTAAGTAATCGTATTGTCCACATCATTCTTTAAATATTATATTCGGTTTCGTGATGGTCGGGGAAACTCACTTGATGCGGAAGGTACAGGACCAGTCGGTTTGGTATATGCTTAGGGGCGGTCCGTGTCGTGAACCGGACGGTTTTCGACTAAATGTTGATGATGAGGAACGAAAGAAGCTCACCGTCAGCAAGTTGATTAGAGAACACCACAGCCTTAGCCTTGGCGACTTGGATGCAGTGCAGCAGCGGCTTGTGGCGCAGGTTGCTGTTGATGAGCGCTGAGACGGCGCCCACCTTGGCCATGCCCAACCACGTCCACACGTACTCCCCACAGTTGGGCATGAACACGCAAACCACATCCCCTCGCTTCAGACCTAGGTGCTCTTGCATCACGCGGGCAACTTTGTTGGAGTTTGCAGCCATCTGCGAATTAAAACAACCGTTATTTTTGGGAACTTGTGCAAGTTATAATAGTGCGATAGCTGCTAGGGCTTGGGGGTTTGTTCGAAAGAGTTACTTATGGCCTTAGAACGCAAAGGGCATTTGAAGGAACACAGGTCAGTAAAAGTCCTGACACTATCTCTCGCTCTACCTTCAGCGAGAAAAGTCATTTATGAATTCCCACCTCGAAAAAGAAATGGTTAAAAGGTTATATGGTATCAATATTTATACAATAAATTATTTGCGTGCTGTTTTTGTAAAATAAGAAAACACAAGTTAACCCTTTGAAAATTTAAAGGGATTTAGCTATACGCCGAATTGTTAAACGTTGAGTGACTCTAGTACAATTTACGATCGGTCCAAGCATTCCATTGGATGCCAGCGTTTAATGAACGGCCTAGGCGTTCAATTAGCTGGCCAATTTAACCAGATGGTAGCGACCTATCCATGATCTAAGTGAAGGAGGCGAAAAAGTAGGAAGTCGTAGTGTAAACTATTTATGTGTAAATTATCGGTAGGTAACTGCTGTTACACGTGTAGGTACCGGCTGGTAGCGACCTATCCATGATCTAAGTGAAGGAGGCGAAAAAGTAGGAAGTCGTAGTGTAAACTATTTATGTGTAAATTATCGGTAGGTAACTGCTGTTACACGTGTAGGTACCGGCCTACGGCTTAACATCGCTAATTTGGATGTCTATTACAAAATTGACATTGAAGTGTATTTATGATTTTAAAAAAAAACTGGGCATTAGGGAGTCGAACTCGCGTACTGAATGTTCCGTACAAACTTACTTATGAAAGCAGTTCGATTCCTGAATTGAATTACGAAGAATTTAGAATACAAAAGTTTTTTGTGACGTAACTAAAAATTTACAGTTTTCAAATTTATTCCTATACCTGTGCTATAAGACTTTCCTAAGCCAAATTTCAGGATTCTATGTCAACGGGAAGTACCCTATGAATTTTGATTTACTTGCGAGTCGAAATAAACGTTTTTTGCGGCATAAACGGCCATCACTTTTTTTTTTAGTTAACTTAGAAGTTTGATTTTTTCACAGCTTCAAGGGAACTCAGATTGAGTATATGGTTTTAATTTCAACTCGATACCTCCACGCGTTCCCGAGATAAAGACAGACAGACGAAAGGACAACAAAGTGATCCTAAAAGGGTTCCGTCTTTTTGAGGTACGAAACCTAAAAAAAGTGGTAAACAAGTATTGTTAACTTAATAATAAATACTTAATAATAAGTATGTCCAAAAACCTCCGTTCAAAGGTTAATTTTTTGCATGATTTTAATAATCAAGAACCAATGTGAATGAAGATAAATTACGTACCTACATAAAAGGTAATTAGAAGAAGAGAATACATATTTAAAAGTTAGACAAAGGATACCCGCTTCACGTCAGACTAATTTGACGGAGACTCGTTATTAACAATTTACATCGTGTAAAAGTTTATGAATATATAGACTTCTTAGGGCTATATTTCAACGGGATACTATGGCGGCGCGATCAGTTGCGCCGCTATGGTGTCCGTAAGCTACAAAACAAGACGCCATACTGACCCCAGAATCGCTACACCACACTGGACAGTATCAAAATGAACCTAAGTGCACGCGCTCAAAGTCGCGCCGCCAAATTGGTTGCGCAACCATACGGACACCAGGTGAGTAACTCTGTATAGAGCTGTATACATTTTATTGATAGCGGCCACTGGTCACGCCACTACGGTGTCCCGGTGAAATATAGCCCTTAGATTACTTTAGCAGCTAGGACTTCACATGATCCGAAAAAAAATACAGCTTTGAGCTTACGCTATTCCCAAATTCTCCCAAATCAGGCTTTCAGGTTAATCAACATTTATGATTAAAATCAAGCAGGCGCCAATATCATTGACAGGCATTGCCTGTTTATTATACTGACCATTATATTGGCGTGAATAATTAAAGTAGAAGAGTACCCATCGTAATAAATTCTATCCCAAACTCAGATATATCTGAAATATCTCATGTGATTGTGTAGATACACCAGCACGAACACAGTAACGCTGAGTGACCAGTACTGGAAGTTTATTTTCCTTCATCATAAGATATGGTGATATAGATACGTCACAAGAAGCTCAAGTTATTACTATTAATGTTATTGGTATACCTCGCCAAAGCTCCAGTCGCGGTCACCGACAACGTAGAAGCAAGGCGCGTCGGGGTTCTTCAGGGCTCGCTGGGTGAATAACTGCGCCACGGTCGCGTCCTGGCGGCCCCATCGCTTCGACCTGATCATGCCATTGGCATAACGCCATAGGAATCTGGGGAACAAAGAACAACATATCAATATTTTGAATTACTTTTTTATGCTCATATGCGCACGCCGGGACACATACAGCTCTATAGAGAGTTATTCACCTGGGGGGTTACCATGACGTTCAAAGTAAGATTGTTTCATTCTTATTCCAGTGTGGGTTAAGAGACAGAGCTATGCAGGTCGTCTAGCGCCGTCTCTTACCCACACTGGAAATAAGAATGAAACAATCTTACTTTAAACGTCATGGTAACCCACCTGGTGTCCATGTGGCGCAGCCAATTTGGCGGCGCGACCCGGACGGGTGCACTTAAGGTCCATTTTGATACTGTCTCAGTACAACAGTAGCAACACAGTGGTTTAGCGACTCTGGTATCTAGTTTGGTAGCTTACGGACTCCATGGCAGCGCAACTGGTCGCGCAGCCATGGTGTCCCGGCGAAATATAAACCTTAGACTCACGCCTCAAAGCCTGCCTGGATGTAAAAACAGGACTAGACTTTTTTTTATCCCCGTAGCATGTTTCGCCTTGGATAATTTTCCACTTCCACGCGGGCGTAATTGATGGTAAAAGTGTTATTTATTTATTTATTCAACACGTTAAAACTATCTTTACAATTATTGTCTTAATGTATAGTTGAGATTAGTTATGATCTATATTATAATGTTATACAGTTCAAGGCTGCCCACTCTGCCCAACTTAAGTGGAACTGGGCTGGACATGTCTACCGCATACCGATCGAGCAGTTCAGCGTTGGGCACGTAAAACACAAAATTGGTGGCCCGAAATCGAGAGACAAGGTAGCAAGCAGACCACGAAGGAGATGGCAGGACAACGTAGACGTTTTCCTTGGGGATTGGCAAGAAGTGAACCAGAGCCGGGAACAATGGAAAGAATGAAAAATACCGAAGTCCGGAGAAAAGGCCCGATCTCGGATCTCTGGCGTGGATCTAACTCGGTTGGGGTTGGGGGTGGCAGCGGAACCACCCTTTGCCAAAGAAAGATTAATTTTAGTTTATTAAACTTTTTATTAAGTTTTTTTTATTAATTTGTTTAAGCTTGTTTAACTTTTAAGTGAACCTAAGCTGTAATTTATTGAAAATTCTAAAAATCCTGAGATTTTATGAGATTTGCGAGTCAAAAATTTTGAAATCTCAGTCTCTCAATCTCACGAATCCTGAGATGTGGTAACCCTAAATGGAGCTATACTTACACCCTACATAATAGCCCATCCCGATAACATTTGAATCTAGGTCATCAAATGGATTGCGTTAAGAGCTCGTGGTAGAGCCTCAGTTTCATACATTATCTAACACAACTATCAGCTCTACGATATGGTTTCGTATATCGTTATTGCCTAAGTGAAAACGGCCATTACATTTTCCCAACGAAAAACAAAACAAAAAAGAACCGTCGAACAAAGTTCATAGTAGCATGTTTTTTGTTTGGTGTAAGACTAAGCCATTCAGTCAAGGTGAACTACTTAAGAGGGCCCTTCCCCACTCGCCTATCATCAACATCGAGCATGGTTTAAAATCTTGTTGCTTCATCTTACGCAATCCAATACGATGTTCGATGAAGAGGTAATGCAAAAAAATAGAGATAACTCCTGAAAACTCTGTTGGCATTCGAAAATGCTGTGATTTACTGGAATATTTCACAAAACTTGTTCCAGGAAATACGTGTTTTTTTTTAAACCCTCAAAAGTTTTTCAGAAAAAATGTCTTTATTCAGAATCTCAATTAAATGCGCAAGGCTTTTTTAAAACTTTTAATATACGAGTACATTATGGAGGGACAAAGTTCACGTAAATAGCAGATTTTTAGATGTCTTTACTAGATAAGTTTTACACAAATGTATGTATTGATTTCTATAGAATACTAGATAATATCCACAATATAGCTGTGTGTTTGTGTTCATAGCTGTGTTTGTAAAATATCTAGGGAAAGATAACATAACATCATAATCACGTTAAAGCGGTTGTATAAAAATGTACCTCGAAAAGGACGCTCTTAATCACAATAAATGATGATCAATTTCCGTGTATCATTACTAACAGGTTAATGTGAGATACTCAGACTTTCAATTAACTAATAATAGTGAAATCAAGATTTTTATCGTCTCTGCTCGATTTATAAATCGAATTCTTATCGAGATATTAATTAAACCTCCGGTTTCTGTTAGGCAACTGATATAGATCAAGATCATGTTTAACCGATATGACTGATCAAAGGCTAATAATAGATATTTAGAGATAGCGCACACGAGCAACTTTTGTCTCCGTAACTTAGTTGTTTCTCTTAGCAACTTACGGGTTTGTACAATGTATCACCAGGTTAAAAAAATGTTGCTCATGGGCGCCGTCACCGCGGCACTGACGGTATCTGAAGGAACATGGGTGGGTTTTAGTCACTAAAGACTTTTACTAGACTTAGCACTTCCTCTCGTTCCACCCAGAGCAGAAGGAGTTATTTACCCGCAACTTCGTTCCCGAGGATCCTCCTCAATTCACACACACAAAAACTTAAAAGTCCTCTTAAACTGTATTTCGAGAGTAGTTTTCGAAAGTAATAATGATAATCATATATTGCAATCATTATTCCTCTCCTCTTCCTCCAATCCTCTAGATATACAATCTTCAAAACCACATAAATAGTTCTAATAAGGGCAGTTTTAAATAACGAATAGGTGTATAGGTAACCTATTTTATTTACAGAAGATGCTATTTGTGCTAACTTTCAAGTTTATTGGCACACGGAATGAAATTTACATACAAATGAAATTCCCCCTTTTCGTCCCCTTAAAGGATAAATTTCCAAAAACCCCTTCTTCTCGCCTACGTCATAAAACACAGCCTTGTGCAAAATGTGAGAGTTGATATGTTAGTCGAGTCAGTTTGTCCGCTTACATATACATATTTTAAATTTACCACCGTCAACAAAGGGTTGACGATATTTCAAAAATTAAATTGTATAGAACCTCAAATCATTTCATATCAGGAATCAAAACAATAATCTGGCTTAAGTTGTTATGAAGTTTTTTAGTTCCTAGATCTTCAAGCACGATTACGAACTGGGCCTCAAGTCTGCTATTACAATAGTGTCAGAATGGTCTATCATTGATTTCATAATTGTTGATTTTGACACGTTTTGTAATCTACTAATATAATGGCGTCATTATGACTTTCCAATGGTCAACCACGGACACTCCATTGAAAGAATTGGCATAGAATGGTAGTCACGTACATATTGACAAATGAATATCTGACGTATGCGGTAATCTCCTAAAATTTTTACAGTTCCTTTGTTCAGTGACCTACCATTAGAACGTCATTGTGCAGTCATTGCTAGGCTCGATATTGTCATTCTACCACAACTCTAGTACGTGACTATTGACCGATCAACGATAGATCATTATGAATTAGCAGATTACGAACTTTTGGCAAATAACAATGGGATCGTGCTGAAATGACGAATTTATAAAAATAGCAGACTTAGGCCCCAAGTCCTTCCACTCGGACCAACTGAACCGACCAACTGGTTGTCCAGTACTATTAAGTTATTTTTTCCAATCTAACTACTAACTTTAAAACGATTCAAGTAGGTATTTTCTTTCTAAACGATAAAACTTTTTAGTTAGTCCGTTAGTCATAACTTACCCTACGCGGCCTACGTCAATCTAACTTTTTCGTAGAAATTTAATATCGCCGGATCAGTTATTCTATAATTAACTTCAAATCGATCGTACCTACAACTCAGTTCAGGCTCTAATAGCTCCAGATGTTGGATTTCAGACAGTTAATGGTTTATATCGATTGCTTCGTTGTTCTCCGTAATTCTTTTTCCACCCATTGACAATGTTCCCTCATTAATAATCATCATTAAATATTCACCAGGGTAATAAGTCGAACGGTATTGAAAGGTAGCGGTTTTCTTACACGTGACATGATAAAACATAGGTAGGTACGTTTTTATAATATCGCAAGGATAATGCGTGATAAACTATGGGCAATAAAATAAAAATATTTAAAGAAAAAAAATACAACCGACTTCAATGACACTACAAAAAGTACGCCGTTCGGGAAAATTATGTTTTTTTATATGGGAAATCATCAAACGAGTTCTCTCTCTCTCTCTCTGGGTGGAGCAAGAGGGAGTGTAAGACTTTTAATGTAACTAAACGCTTAGTGTTCCTTCAGTTGCCCCACTGTGGCCCTCACAGCAAATCTTTAGAAAAATCCGTAGCCTTGGCACCGAGAAAATTATGCTGAACGATAAATCCATCTGACGGTATGTTATGTAGACTAAACTCGATATTGACATTCGGAACAATAGGCATGTGTTCTATTGATTTAATAAATATTTTCAACTAACTTTAAATACATTTGAGACAGTAACTGTCTACAATGCTGTTATAACTATATGTTTTCTCAATAATAATAAACATGGTTTGTACCGTGTGTACCGGCCTACCGGTACTGTTTATTAGAGTGCACATCAATGCTCAGTTAAGACAATGTTTGAAGATTGGTATTTTTTTTATAGTTGGACATCGTCAAAGATCTTCTCGAGCTCTGGGTGGAGCCAGATGGGGGCCTAAAAATTTTACTGACTAAAAACTCATGCCATGCGAACCTATGCACGGGTGTCGATGGTGGCACATAAGCATAATAAAAGCATAGCATAATATTAGTACAGCATAATCAGCCTTATATTGTTCCCACTGCTGGGAATCAGGCTTCCTCTCTAGGAGAGGGAATTGGCCGTAATCCACCACGCGGGCCCAATGCGGGTTGATGATTGTCACCTTTCTTCGAATTTTTGGTTCTAGGACATGCCGGTTTCCTCACGATATTTTCCTTCACCATTTTGAGAGCAGTGGTGATGAAATAACTTACGCAAAGTAATGCGCCTGACTGTGTTGAACCCGCGACCTACAACTCGTAAGTTGGGGCCGTTACCACTCGGCCACCACTGCTCTGGTGGCACGCCACGATAAATTCGGGCACGCCAATCTAAGCTAAGTACTGAGCATCCAAGTAATTTGTAACAGCAGAAATAATAAGTAATAAGCAAATAAAAAGTTTAGTTAATAAGCAATTAGTTTGGTGTTTTATACACTAAGTCACCAGGTCAAGATTCGTTGATGGCCCTTCATAGCCGCTTGATAACATTATTTTATTTTTGATGGCACAACCACTAATAAAGGCTCGCCAATCCTGTCCTATGTGTTCTTTGGCCGGTGACTCTGTTGAACAATGCCACTAAGCAAAATGTTCGAAGCTTGGTCAACGAAAATATTTTGCATGGTAGCGTACAAATATCCACGGTAGGGCGAGCTAGAAACGTTAATATAGCCGAAGCCATAACAAAACAGCATTGCGGCTGTGGAGCTTGCCCGGCAGTCACGCGACCAGCTTGACGTGTTCGTAATCCTATAATTAAATGACTACAACGCGACCTTCGTGCTCAACAACCTTAGAAATCTTTTTAAATATAAAACAACGTGACTGATAATATATATATCCCACTCCTCCATCCAGGTAGGATTAACTCCTTTCAAAAACTATGTTCTTCACAGGCAAGGAATCTGCGTTCTTCTATCAATCTCCTACTGCTCCCTTTCATACTTCTGATTTTGTCCATTCATTCTTCTATATACAGTCCATCCTTCTGTGGAATCCGCTTCCTCTCGATATCAAGACAGTCGAAAATCGATATGAATTTAAGCGGAAATTGCGAAATTATTTTCTCCATCAATAGCAGAATCGTCATAACGTCACTTCTTTCCTTACTTTATATTAATATTTTTATATTTTATATGTATGTTTTCTATATTAAATTTATTTTTTATGCGTAGACCATATTCTCTTCACCATATTCACTTAATACCCTACCAGTCAACCTAGAGTGTAGGTTGACTGGTAGGGAATGCCTAAGGTATTAAGTCCGCCTTTGGATTTAGTGTTGCATGAAGATTAAATAAATAATTTAGGGCATTTAGGAGGGATTTAATATTTCACTTTATGTACGACGGAAATTAAATGATGAAAACTGAAACATAATACCTAAGTAAGGTTTCAAGGTAATGGTATCGAACAGCTGTATCTTGGAAGCGTTGGATCGAAGGATGGCGGTCAAGTATGTGGAACAGGGTTTAAAGCCCCACATATCTCCGTTGAAAAGGAAATCCTCCGACTTAACTGGTGTAATGTCTGGTCCCTCCACCTGCCCGATAGTTGATTTCGGGCTGAGGCCTTACCATATGTTTAAATGTAAAGCGCGCGAGCGAGAAAGAGAGATGGAGCTATAAAGCATATAGCTTAACAGTTCAGTTTAGGTCGAGAAAGTTAAAAAATTAATAATAAAAGCTTAATGAGAAATATTCACGCACTTTCAATCGTGTAGTAAGTAGTAGTATTTTAATTAGGTACTAAATTAACATGTACGTAATACAAGTGAATAATATTAGCTCCATAAAACTGTCGACTTTGGAACGTGCTGTTCGAATCGTGAAGTAGGAGTATTGATATTTTATGTAAATGTAAGTGGCAACAGATTTGTGAGACATTCACCTTGTCTCTTCAAAACAACGGACATTCGCCTTGGTAGTTAATGTTCCATTATACTTATATTTTTAAAATAGTATACCTACTTATTACGTGCGGTCACGCTCTTTTCCTATAACGGTGTGTAAGTTCCGAATGAGGTATCAAAAAATAATGGTTCGATGACTTTATAATCACACTAGCTTCTGCTAGCAGCTTCGCCCGCGTGAAAGTCGAAAATTATCTAAAGGGATCAATATACTCCTGGGTTAAAACTATCCTACGTCCCTTCTGGACATGGTATAAGCATGCACTAATTTTAATTGCAATCCGCTGTCATTCCACAGGACTAACAAACATATATACAGGGGCGCCGACTCCGTGGGTGCTCGGGGGCTCGGGCACCCATGAGAAATAAACAGTGGGTGCCGAGCACCTCTGAGAATAGACATCAAGAAACAGATCAGTAATCGCCTTTTAGGGATGGGCGTTTTTTCATAGCCCGACAACCAGTTTAGCGCAGCGGTATATAGCACCGTTTGAGACGCAAGGGTCGCGGGTTCGATTCCAGCACCAACAGAAATGTTTGTTGATGAAACAGATTGGGTCAGTGTTGGGTCTGGGTGTTTGTGGTACCTTAGTTGTTCCACGGTATGTAAGTAGGACATTTATTTATTTGTCGGTCGATCATTGTGCATTTCTCTTCTCACATTTCGCCATTAAAGACGCATTTCACCCGGTTGGTGTACACCTCCGACAATAAGTGCTACATACAACAGTAGGTAACATTTTCTTACGATAGTCAATTTATTAGGTTGATTTGATGAAGTTTAGAAGTAGAAACATAAAAAAATATATTTGTAATAAAAACAAGAGTCAGAAGCCGTATAATTTTTTATGTCACCAATTGTGGAGTAAAAGGAGAGTTTGTCAATTATTTCCGATGAAACTATCAAAATATAGTACCTACATTTGGTCGCTTCCTAGCTAGATTACCTGATACCTACAATAAATTTAACTTCATAGATTTCATTATGAAAGGTGACGTGAAGGCCATAAATAAATAAACTGATAAAAGACGATAACTGGAAACAGTAACCAAACCAAAGACAAAACCAACAAAATCATATCATTTCATCATGGTTTATCAAACACGGAGGTATCAAGTGTCTACAAAGTCATCGAGATGGAACAAGTAGCGCGTGCTACTTCGTTTTCCTACGTTCTCACTATTCTTGCATCCATTATCGAATAACATTTCTATATTGTTCTCACATGATAGCGACAAGAAACATGTAACAGAGATATTTGTAATTACAAAATATGATTGAAAAGAGTGTCCATGGAGTTTCTTGCACATTCTTCTCCATAGAGATCTACGCTTTGGAATGTGCAATTAGCATCATTTATTTTTATTTTTCTGACTGACTGACTTCTTGACGTTTCAAAAGTGCCTGTAAATGGTTTATTTGGAATAAATGCTATTTTGATTTTGATTTTGATTTTGATAGCAATGTCATTTTCTCCTGAAATATTCGAAATAGCGATCAAACGATTTTTTTTCACTCTAACATTAAAAGGCGAATGTTTGCGAATGAGTGTATGTTTGTTACTTCTTCACTCTCAAACGGCTGAACACGTCATGTCTATAGATACCAGAAGTATGTCTCATTGGGATACTTTTCTTCTAGCACCCGGGTAAAGCCGCAGGCAGCAGTTAGGTATAAAATATACAAGTAAGTAAATGAGATTAATCTATATCTATAAAAAAAACAGGGCAAGTGCGAGTTGGACTCGCGCATTGAGGGTTACGCACAAATTTACCTATGAAAGTAGTTCGATTTTCAAATTGAGATTACGAAGATTTTTCCAAATTGTAAAAATAGTTTTTTTTTGTGACGTAACTACAAATTTTCTGTTTTCAGATTTATTCCTATATCTATACTATAAGAACTTGCTGCGTTATGCCAAATTTCAGGAGTCTGGGTCAACGGCCGTATTTTTTTCCATTAACTTATAAGTTTGATTTTCTAACAACTTCAACTTGTATACGGTTTTAATTTCAACTCGATGCCACGCATTCCAAGCACGCATACACCACTCCACGCATTTCTGAGATAAAGGGTCTTGACAGACAGACAGACAGACGGACGGTTGAAATACGGAACCCTAAAAAGGAAAGGCCTGACTCACAGGCTCTTAAACGCCTAACCTAAACCGTTGGACCTAGAAAGCCGATATTTTCACAAGTGTTTCGAACGCCTTTTTCAAAATTCAACCCTTAAGGGGGTCAAAAGGGGTTTCATGTGAGCGTAATCGCGGGCATAAGCTAGTATAAAATATCACTTATATACTTACCTACAAATCTACTTTCAACGCTCTGTGGTTATTGATTGGTAGGCAATAGCTACTGAACAAATGAAACAAAAGGGAATGTAGGGATAGTCTAAAAATAGACATCCAGGAACAAATCAGTTATGAACTACAAGCAGGGCAAAGTACCCTTGAATGAAAACACTCATCAATTTCGTGATAACAAAGTTAGAACAATAGAAATAAGAAAAAACGTTTGCTGTTTCCGAGAACGTATCGCCAAAAAGGCAGTATGTATTACGGGAAATTCTGGTAAATTATGTAACAGGGAAACTACAGCATTGCGTATATAGAGCTTGGCCAATGGAGAATGCCAAATTTTCTTTTAACATTCGCGCAACCGCTATGGAGAACTGAAATTTAGAACGAGATTTTCGCTGAGACGTGAATATATTTCACCAGACAGGCTAAAGACTTTACCATACTTATTTAGTATGTTAATATACATTTTTGTGTTGTAAAGAGCTTAATTAAACCCGGATACACGTATAGGGTAGCCAACTGTTTTTGAAGAAAAATAATGTACCCGCCTATCACATTTTTTTATTTGATATAAACTAGTGTTTGACTGCGATCCCACCTGAGCAGTGATGCAATCGTTGATGGTGAGGCGCACTAGTTTATTAAGAGCCTATTCAAGACTCCCAAATTATAATGGGATGGGTCTTCCCATCCCATTATAATTTGGGAGTCTCCTCAGCAGTCAAATTGTTCCAGTTCTTCGATGTATGCGGCATAAACGACGAGGCGAAACGCTTAGTCTGGACCGTAGAGGTTTCAAAAACGTAAGGGTGTTTTAAAAAGAATATTTATTTGTCTTGAAGACTATTTTGATGTGCTTCTAACACACGCTATAGTTTTTTTATTAGGTATCCTTACACTTTTGGAAACGTTATGAATCGTGTTTTAACGGCATCGAATAATAGTTTAGTAATTAATCATTATTAGTGTTTCATTTTACGCATTATAGTAAAGATTGAAAATAAAGTTTACTTTTATGCAAAAAAAGATTTGTAGGGAATTTAATAAAATAAAAAACCGGGATTTGCCCGGGCGAGTCGGACTCACGCACTGAGGGTTCCGTACAAACTTACCTATGAAAACAGTTCAATTTCCGAATTGAGTTTCAAAGATTTTTACGAATCGCTTAAAGGTTTTTTTTTTGTGACGAACTACAAATTTACAGTTTTAAGATTTTTTCCTATACTTGTGCTATGAGACCTTGCTTCATGCCAAATTTCAGGACTCTAGAACAACGGGAAGTACCCTATGAATTTTAATTCCCTTGAGAGTGTCGAAATATACGTTTTTTGCAACATAAACGGCCGTATCTTTTTTTCGTTAACTAAGAAGTTTGATTTTTTTCCCCAGCATCAAGGGACCGCAGACCTGAGTACATGGTTTTAATTTCAACTCGATACGTCCAGGCGTACCTGAGATAAACTTGACAGACAGATAGACAGACAGACGGACAACAAAGTGATAATATATATAAGGGTTCCGTTTTTTCCTTTTGAGGTACGGAACCCTAATTAGTAAAACTTAAAGCAATATTATAAATTAAAACTGTTATATAGTATGGTTGGCAACCCTGTATACGTAAAACTGATGACATGCTATTTAAGTATAAAATTGACAAAACGGTGCTAGCCAGGCGGTTAGCTACCTTTGTACCCATAACAAATATTACACGTGATTACAGTTTGATACAAAAAAAATACGTACAACAAGTGGGTAAACACCCAATTAAGACGTAATAATTAAATAAGTTAAAATATTTAACAACAGATATAATTATTATCTGGAAACATTCACAAACAAACTTTTGTACGAGTACTTAGTGTAGCGCACATACCTATTTGTGTAAAGACAATAAACAAAGCGGACAAAGCATACTGATCTCAGCAAATAAAGAGCGATTTCAGTAACAAGTAATGTGAATTATTATCTTGGTTATTGCCTAATCTTCAAGATGCATCCTTTTCTAGAAAGAAAGAAAGAAAGAAAAGACATTTATTTAGCATACAGACACACAAACAGTGAAGATACAAGTGCAAGTGTACTTGTGTGAAAACTTAAATTACATTACTGAACTGGACCTCAGCCCCCCTAGCCAAGTTACGATCGTTTCATCATCAGGCGTGGCCTACTCGAGGCGTTCGACGCCAACGAAACGATCGTAACTAGGCTAGGGGGGCAGTTCCACTTAGCACAATGCTAAACTACTATAGTCTACTACTACGTAGCAATTGCCTGACGCTGGTTTTTAAGTATTTTTTTTATTATTGATAGGCTCGCGTTTGATCACTATCTTACCTGATGGTAAGCAATGATGTGGCCGACGATGGAGCACGCTTGCCTTGAAGTAACCTATTCACTCTTAACTGACCCTTGCTTTGAGTGTACGGATGTACATCGAGTGGACGCCTACATCACAGGAATGCCAGAAATTTCAAACTACATTTTATCAAAGCTAAAAGAACTTAATCGGGTCTACTTAGACAAGGTATAAGGCAAGTATTGGCACGGACTAGATGGTATTTTTTATAAGATGTTCTAGTCAATTCAGAACACATGTCTTGCCGGTAGAGTGCCCACAATTCTTCTTACCTCTAGTAATATTTACGCGAGTTTCATCTACGAAACTTTATTTCCTCACATTTTTCTTTCTAGCCAGTAGGTACATATTCATTTATTAATGTTCCAGTCACGTGCCAGCATTATTTGTTGACTAGTAGTAATACCGATTATCCTGTTTGCTTTGCGTATCAAATAACTTGCGAAACGCTTCAAAACTGATAGTTTGTCACTTTTGTAAGGCTAATGTCAACAGTGTTTATGGTACCCTGGGAAGGTTACTGATAAGTAGGTACACACCTTTACTTTTCGTAAATATCTGCTTCTTCTTCTTAGCGTATCGATGGCAAAACTAGTTAAATTCCTTGCATGGCCCAGTATTCGGCCACGGCAGTGCCGTCCGCTGATGCTGTCATTAGGTCCCTACGTGAACAGGTAACAGGGCACGTGATGCAGGATCGAAGGTGGGATATGGTCTGCGGAGAGACGCCGCACAAGCAATGAAGATCGGAACCGTCCGAGAATCCCCATCTGTGGAGATTGTCTTTGCTGCGCCCAACTTGGGTGCGGAGTCTGTTTAGAGTTTTCCAGGTGGGCCATGGCAACTCGTGTCCAGGAGAGAGGCTCTCCGACGGCTCGACAAAATCATCAGGAGGCTTAAACTTCTCTCGCCAGAGGACGCATCTCTCTGAGGTGCTGCTAATATGAAAGTCTTACTATACTAATCTACTTACTAAACTTTATCACCATCATCATTTAAGCTGAAAGAGGTCCACTGGGCATAGGCATAGGCATCCCCGAAGTGTCTCCACAACGACCTATCTGACTGTGCGTCTCGCATCGCATCTATCGGGTTCCGGGTCCACCATGTGGAAGTAAATAATGAAATACTAATTAACGAAGCGAGACAGAAAGATATCAGGTAATTTGATTTCAGAAAAATCAGGTGCAAATTAAGATGTCTTCTTTGGCTGACGATCTATAATAAAGATAAACTAGTGCGTACATACTTGTAAAACCTACCTAATTGTAAATAAGTAACTAAACTGATAAGCGAAATTTGCTCACTAATGTTTTTCTACACAAAACGCAAATGTTTGAAATAAAAATGGTTATCGAAACGAGTATCCGGTACGTTTTATTCGTTAAAAATACATTTCACGTTTATGTATTTGGTTGAACGAGAAATCCTTTGTTCCGACAGAATAGGCTTGAAACTCCTGTGTTTCAGCGCTTACGGCTACAAGTTAATTGAGGCTCATTTTACAGTGAAAATCGGTACACGCTATAATTTCTGCTTATTCACATTATACAGTTTATTATAAGAAAAAGAAAAGTTTAAGTTCACTAAAGGTATCAAAATTAATTATGGACAATTGGTGCTACAGAAAACGTATTTGTATAGTAGGTATAAAAAATCAATTAAGAATGCGTAATTCAGTTACATATGTATGTGTAAACGCGATTGTGTACGGTTTGTTTCGCCTAATCGCACTGTGTAAACGTACACTTCGTCTAAAGTTCACGTCGAAAATAGCCGCATGGACGAGAGTGTAAACAATGTATGTATGAGATGATACGAGAGACCGATAGCTGCCTCTGAAAAGGTCGCGCGTTTTCAGGCATCGAAATTATGCGTAAATGGAGTCTACATAATGTATAGAGGGTGAGGACAGCTGCGCAGTTACTCTTTGTTCAAAGTATGTAGGTGTAAAGTGTTATCCTTGTAAACACAACGAGGAATTTACGTTTTCAGCTTTAGATTTACTAGTTTTTAAGTCAATAATAATGAGATTTATTTTGTCGCCACAATACAAAATAATTACATGATTTCCAGGGTAAAAGTAAAGACAGCATTTTGTGAGAGACTGGTGCCTAAACTAGGCCTGTATTTCAGGACACGAATTCTCCACCCTTAGATTTTATTAACATTATTTTAGTTACTTAATGCAGATGCTCTAATAAACAGTTTACAGTTACATAACAATAGTTATAGGTAATATAGCGTAGCGTAGATAATAATTTATTATGTATGTATGTGTAGATATCACTTGAATTACAACAGGCCATTACAAAAGCAATTAATACGCACACCTACTAAAGCAAATTAAATATCTTTAGCCGTAGGTTTCCTTGCCTTGAACGAAGGCTAGAAAATCTAGTTACTAATCCTATTTGTCCCTGCATATTATTAGACATCCAAACCTAACCTAACACAATACATCGTATTGCGGTCTTTGTTAGTCCTTAGTAATCGTCAGAAGCGATATACATATAATTATAAATAGATGTGGCACAAGGCTCGTCCGAACCGGAAGAGCTTTTGCGCACTGCAAACACGCACACTGTGAATAAATAACTAAATAATAAACTGTATTAACTTAATAAGAATGAAGAATGACATGGAGAACCTGTTCCTCTATATACAACATTATTTTTAGTATATATACGCCTGTATATAGTTTGTTCAGAATCAGTAACCGAATCGATTCCAATAATTTTTACACCATGTTATATTTTATCCCCATTTTTTTTTTTTTTAAATGTCACTAATTGGACACCAACGACACTATGTACAACACAGGTCACGGTAGGTCATAGCGGGCATTAAGCGCCCGCGCACAGCTAGGTGCGGAAGCAAAACAACCCCTCAGTCACCCGTGTAACCATGTCTAACCATGTATTTGTGCGGAGAACTAGGTAAACAAGCTTATAACTTTGTGATTTTTCATGATATAGTTATAAAATTTTATACATAGATTCTTTAAATAAAAAAAATACTAGACACGTGTTGACGTGTTTCGGGTTTGCGCATAAAACTAATCTCTATAATTATATAAAAGCCAAATATCACTCACTGATTAATCACGAAATCTCAGAAACTATAACACCTACAAATTAAAATTTGGCAGGTAGTTTCCATATAGGGTGTAGACATTTGCTAAGAACGGATTTTACGAAACTCCACCCCTAAGGGAGTAAAAAGGAGGTTGGAAGTTTCTATGGAGAAATCGACTTTTACACGGACGAAGCCGCTGGCAGAAGCTAGTGTTGTATATAAAAGGAGACAGAATAACTGATGGCCAAACCTACTAGGACTAGGAACGTGAAATTGGCGCAAAGCTTCCTTTTATAACGTAGGTGAGCACACCCCCTAAGGGGATGAAACGGGGTTTCAAAGTTTGTATGGAGAAACCTACTATCACACAGGTGAAGCCGCTGGCAGAAGCTAGTCTACCTATAAAGCCTATCCAAACAGTTTAAGGTCAGTTTTCCGATGACCTTAAGTCTTGTTATTTCACAGTAAAATTTTAGGCTCAACTTTCACGGTTAATACTATTTAGTTAGTCCCCATAGACGCCTGAGTAGCTTACATCATACATTGTTTTACTTTTTTTGAAAACGCTTTTAGGTCAAGCTCTGGAGGGTAGCCAAGAGCTAATTGTTGCTCATTTTCATGCCTGGAGTTTGCAAGAATCTTTTTGACTCTACCTTTCGCTGATTTTAAAGTGAAATCTTGGCTCCCTAGTTATTTAGGTACTTGCACATAAACGAAGATAATATTTCATTTAGAATTAATTAGGGTTTGGCACGCATGCCGCTAAATTACGTTTTCACCTAAACAGATTGTTTACAAGGTGATATTTACAGAGACGCAAGGGCATTTTAGAAAAAACAAATTGCGTTTTAAATATATAAACTTGTGCCACTGAAAATTAAAAAAAAGTTATGGCTGGTTAAAAAATAATAAGAAAGTAGGGATCGTTTTTAATTAGTCTGGTTTTCAGAACAGCGCCGTCGTAACATCTCGATATATTATTCAGCGCTCTGCGAACTACAGAGCTACCTTCAGTACATACAAGACCAAAAGTACTGTACATAGTTTTCTAAAATTTTCACGAGTAACAAACAGGCCATGGTGTGACGCAATCGGATCTCATTTGCAATAGTTCGGGAGTACAGCTAGAGGTTGCCACATTCCATGATATCGCAGACAGCGCGGCGTATTGTGCCATCGATCTTCCCAAACAAATAATGTAGGTCACATGTCCAGGGTTGTTGAGTAGTTTATATACCTCAATGAATCACTTTTTATTGGTTTACTGTACCTACAATCGATTTCTTTTCTTAGTGAGACTATTAACATTTTTTTCGCGCTCTGCGTGCGTAAATATCATATTGGCGTTAAAATGTTTGTTTATTTAAAACTTTATGCAGTAATAAACACTGTAAACACTGTACAAAGGTGGACTTACCTCTACCAGTCTACCTTAGCGTGGTGCAGATACATTTATAGGTAACTAGCTGACTCGGCGAACTTCGTACCGCCTAATAATGTGATAAATGAATAACCGCTTGACCGATTTTGTGCAAACTTCACATAAACCATCTACTAAATAGTCCGAACAAAGCCTAAACATTTGGTTTAAATAGGTGAGCCCGTTCTTGAGTTATAAAATTACAACGAAAAGTGGCATTGATTTTTATATTTATAGCTGGTGCAACTTAAATGTTAATAGGTTTCATTTCATTGTCTACGCGATTTTATAACTGCTTAAGGGCCCCTTATTCCGAAAGTTTAGGCATTTTACGCACCGAGACGGCTTGCGGCCGCGTTGCACAGGAGCCGTCGCGATATGAACTCCGGTGACTTATGGCGGCGGGCGAGCACGCCACAGTATAGATAAATAAATCAGTAGTTCAAATATTATTGGCGTGCTAGTAATAATTGCTTGTTTGCAACAAAAACGTATAGCTTGATGTGCTGTCCACTGCACTATTGACTGTAAACACTAATACACATTTATAACGATATACCTAAGTATATCGTTATAAATGTATGACTAAAAAAAGTCATACATTTATTATTGCTTGGTAAAATCATCAAATGAGTCCTGCCGTTCTGGGTGGAGCGGAAGGGACTGTAACACTTGTACTAACTAAAATCCACCCTATTCCTTCGGTTGCCCTTTGCGTTCCAGGGCCACGGTATTCTGATAAGACAGTCTCGTGAATGAAAAGGCAGGCGATGATCATTCTTTAGAACTTAAAGAATGGTTGTAGAAGATTTGGTGAGTAATATAATGAAAGACAAATATGATTAATTATAATATAATAAAATAAAAATTAAAATATATAGGTACCAGCATAAAAAATAATATTCATAAAAATTAAATATCATAAAAATTTTGTGGTCGTGTGCTAGGTCCAGGATCATTTTCATCGACCGATATATTCCTCAATGCTGGGCGCGAGTCTCCTCTAAGAGGGTCAAAGCCACAGTCCTCATGGCACTCCCCTCCGAGTTGGGAACTAGGACCTGATAGCAAATCAGGATTGTTTTGCGTTAGAGATTCCTCATTTTCCTTATTTTCGGACGATTTGTTCTCTTCAAGTGTCAGATTTCTTATGCCCATACCACGCGTATGTCTGGGGTTCACGATTTCAGAAAGTAGGCATTATATAGCATTATATATAGGTTCAACGTTATAGTAATCATCTTCCTCTTCTTGATTTTCAGCTTTATTGGAATCATCTTTGTCTTTTCTAGTTGTCCTTTGAAATTTGTCTTCTTCATTTTCAGCTTCAACAATAATGGAACTATCTTCGTCATTCCTAGTTTTTCTGCAACAATGGAATGTCATTAACGTTATGAAACGGAAGTTTCAAAGTCACCGAAATAAACTTTAACAAAAAATCAATTACTGCCATGTTACATCCCATAATAGGATACATAAGACATGTGATAAGTAAGAAAACTAAAGTGCGACGGGAGATAACGACAAACTTGTAGCGGATGAATAAAACTGCTCCGCCATAGTATATTATGTAATATGTACATAATGTACTTACGCATACTTTCCCTCTTTAGAGTGCCCATCGGTACTTTTTTTGGACATCAAAGTACCTTTTCCGGTACGTGGTCTCAGAGCACTGGAATGGAATAAATTTCATTACATATTTTCAAAAAAATCAAATTAATATATAAAAATCTCGTGTCTTGACCAGTTTTTTGTATATATTTGGTAGGTTTGAGAATAGGTCATAGGCTATTTCTAAAGCGGCCGGCCGATTTGTACCTACTAAACGCAGCGCGACCATAAACCGTGCTCTAGGTACTTACCTAGTGAGTACAAGTAGTGACCGATAGCCATTGTTCAATTTCTTTCAAATCTTCATAAACATAATAAAAGAATGTAATAATAATAAAAAACTGTTTACATAAAAATATATCGGACTTCACTAAAAAAAACCTCTAAAAAGATCAAAATAACTTTAATTTCGGAAGTCGGTGTTTTTCGGTATTATTTGTATCTTATTTAACACCGACTTCCGAAATTAAAGTTATTTTGATCCTTTTAGAGGTTTTTTTTTAGTGAAGTCGGTTATATTTTTTTGTAAAAAATTTTTTATTTCACACTTTTTAGTTGCGATACACTTATAAACAGAGTGTCCATTTCTCATGATAATTTCAATGAACCCAAACACTGCTAGGTTACATTGTTTTATTATGAAGTACCTCTGTCTACTTCCACCTTCCAGCTCCATCATCAGATCACTTCGATAGTACCTTATATCTAAAGTGCATCTTATTACAATTCTGGTAAGTCCAAACACGGCTAGGCTACATTGATTTATTACGGAGTTCCAGTGCCTACCTTCCGGCTCCATCATCATCATCAGGTCACTTTGATGATACCATTTTCAACACTATTCAGAGCCATTAATTTATTTGTATTACCATAGTCGCTTAACTATCTCCATAGTGATATCTATGCGAGTATGAAGTTCCGTTGACCATTTCTGATCTTCTTCATCAGTTCCATTTCATCAAATGTTACTTTTCGACTGTAAATGCTTAAGTTCTCAATAAAAATACCAAAATTATATTACAGTTGGCTATAATATTTGAGGAATTCCCTCGATTTCACCAAGATTCCATCATCAGATCCCGATTTGGTGACTATGGGACCATTTGAGAAATATACCCTTTCCAACAAAAAAAGAATTTTTCAAATTGGTTGGCAGCGACGAAGTTATGCGCGAACAAACATTAAAAAAAAATACAAACATCCGAATTGAGAACCTCCTCCTTTTTTAGAAGTCGGTTAAAAACAAAAAACAACATACCTAGGTACTTACATCTCCTTGAATTTGACCAGGATGCAAAACTGCACTTTTTAAAGGTATAAGAATGTTTCCATTATATGTAGATTTAAAATTCTAGTCATACTGACTTCGCTGGTCTGTGTAGAGGAATAATTATATTGTGACGTATTTATAGAATAAGTACTTATGCAATCCACTTTCGGATTTTCTTCACTTCAGATACCCTTTTTTTCTTAATTTTGTTTTTTCTATTCGCGATTGCAATTATTTATAATAAAACACGTTTATTTACGCCCGCGGCAACGAAAATGTGTGGTCGCGAGCAAAAGTTGCATAGGTCCTCCCTCGATGACGTCCGGCAGGACAATGGCGCGGTGCGCGCGTGCCGTTTTCACGTATTTATTTTATATTAAAAAAAATAAGTGCCATATTATAAATTTATCCAAAAATATCCCTGTCAAACCCGATTAGTAAATGAAATGTAAAATTTTCATAAAAGTTGCGTTCCCCCAAGTCTCATAAAACTTAAAATACTTTCAAAATCGACTTTTTTTCAGATTTTTTTTTTATCGAGTGGAATGTTAAATAATGTGTTTTTAACCAAAAAAGTCACTAGATTATAGATGTATCTGTACTATATATTTTTTTACGGATTTAAATATGATGATTTCTCTGAAAACAACTCGATCTAGAAACGTAAATTTCGAAAAAGTGGCCCTTAAATTAGTTATAATCTCGCAATCGCCGTGAACAATGTGCGGATGCTGGAAAATGGTCAAGAAAATCACTGAGGTGATTCGTTTCGGCAAGTGCTGAAGCGATAACGTGACCTTGAACAAGGGAAATATAGCGGAAGGAAAAGCCGGCGGATGAGCATAGTTAGATATAAGAGAAATAAATCAAAAGTATGGAGGACATAGCTTGACAAAACTTGAAACTTAGCCGAGGTTTTTCTACTCAGAACGCTTAACATGCACGTCTTTCTACGTCGTTTTCCACGTGATGTACTTATGACTCGTAAGACGAATAGAAATCATAATATTTGGCACGTGTGGCAACACTACTTTGGCCTGACACGAGTAAACGAGTCTGCTGAGTATTACTGACCATATCATGATTGTGCTAGGAACGTACAACTAACGAGCAACACCGTTACATCCCATACATGAAGCGTATCCGCACCAAAAAAATGTATAGGTATGGGTTACGGTTAGGTGGGTAGCTACTGTATGCCAAAACGTTGCATGTGCAGGTGGTGAAATGTTGAGCTACGGGTTATAATCGCGTATGATGACCGTCGTCGTCATTCGTCGTCGTGATGCACAGGTACG
Source organism: Mythimna vitellina (assembly GCA_949316375.1). Classification (NCBI taxonomy): domain Eukaryota; kingdom Metazoa; phylum Arthropoda; class Insecta; order Lepidoptera; family Noctuidae; genus Mythimna; species Mythimna vitellina. The sequence goes on along the minus strand of OX438691.1, from coordinate 10,508,742 downwards.
ATGGACTTATTAGATCTTCCGTAGCAAGCTTGATAAAAAAAGTTTCAAAGTTGACCGGTCTACATTGTCCCCTCATCTATACTAATATTATAAAGCTGCAACGTTTGTTTTTTTGTTTGATTGAACGCGCTAATCTCAGGAACTAGTCCGATTTGAAAAATAAAAAAATTTTAAATGTTAGATAGCTCATTTATCGAAGAAGGTTTATAGGCAATATAACATCACGCTATTACTAATAGGAGCGGAGTATCGACGTAAAATGCAAAAACGGGGGAAAAATATTCCTTTTAAGAGCTTCCGTTGTGTGCCCTGCGTAAACGATTATCATCATCATCATTTCAGCCGAAAGACGTCCACTGCTGGACATAGGCCTCCCCAAGTGCCTCCACAATGAACGGTCCTGTGCGTCTCGCATCCATCGTACTCCCGCAACCGTTACCAGGTCATCGGTCCAATTTGTAGGAGGCCTTCCAACGCTACGTCTTTCGGTACGTGGTCGTCGTAAACGATTAGTTGCGTAAAAATTATGTAAATTGTTCCTCTTTTAAAGTTTGTGTAAAACTAATCCAGTAAAGACTTCTAAAAATCAGCCTCCGTACTCATATATTAAAAATATGAAAAAGTAGGTACATCTATAGAAGCCTTGGATATTTAATCGAGATTCTGAATGGTGTAAATTTTTCTCCAAAACTTTACTTCCTGGAGCAAGTATTGTGAAATATTCGAGTTAATCACGGAATTACCAAATGCCAACAGAGTTTTAGGCGTTAACTCTCTTTTTTCGCGTTGCCTCTTCATCTAACATTGGTTCAGCTTTTGACGTTTTATAAGAGCCCATGTAGAATTTTGAATTGGAGTTTGTTACGTTCCTAGATCGGTCAAAGTAGAATAGGATATACTGGGTAGACTATTTTGAGAGCAATTATTTACGAAAATAAACAATAACGACAATGTCTGGTTTATTATAATAGGTGACCCCGAAGTAAGGTTACACACTTATGAAATCTGAATTATCTAAGTTTATTAAACTCACGAGAGAACAATACTACGTCTCTATAATAAAAATAAAAAAAACTACGAAAACATAACATATAAATAATCTTGATATGAATTTCAGTAGGTATATTTTAGTGTTGGTATAAAAATAATCATCAAGATTACGATCAGCGAGAAGAAATATACTTCATACAAGTCTGTGTTCGTATTAGGTGACTAAACTAGTGACTAAAATTATGTTGAATAGATTTGAGTACCTAGAGAGCCTATCATTTAAATAACAGGCAATAAGGATACTGATGTACATTAGATAGGTAGGTATTTAGGTAGTATTTACAGATCTTGTCTCGAAATTACGCTGAAAGGTTAATTGGGCATACATAAACATTACAAACATGCTATGGAACAACCATTAAAAATAATTTTGAACCATAATATAAAGTGGCCTCCGCATTGATCTAGAAATGATACTGCTTCGAAAAAAATAATTTCCGGTCGATGACGGATAACAGCCAATTTTTTATTATATCACGCCAGCAGAATCTAAGTCTTCGGGAAAATCAATTTAAATAATCATTTATATCCGTCACCAGATAACTTATTGTAAACACCATAATATTGTAATAAATTTTACACTGTATGGAATCTAATCTACATATATTATAGATAATCCGGTTAATTTAGACATCCAAGGTTACAATAATTCGCATCCAGCTGAAAATTGGTAGGATTGTTCAAAACACCATATCATAAATGAAATCTAAAAAGTCCTAATCGATCCAATACTCTGGATCAAAGGTCACAAAAACGCGTGTTTCGGATTTTCAACAAAACAGTAAGTTTTATCATAAAATTAGCTCAGACAAAAATTGTAGATCAGATAGGTAATTACTTATCTACTAAAATCTCTATAGATATATCATATACCTATTATAAGTCATATATCTTTTTGTGCTTAATGCTCTTCTGACTCTAACACCGGAGTGTGACTTATTTGCTGGGAGACGGATAGATGCACTCGTGAATGTCTAAGGTTTTGTGAGAAGATGGATAAAAAATAAGTTAACATTGATCATTTGTTTTAAGGGATTATTTCTAAATTATATGTTAGTTATTTAGTTTTTTTTCTTCTTCAATGTGTATGGATTTGTTATTAGGGTATTATTGTTTTTATTAATTTTTTTTTTTTAGTTTGTAAGTTTCTACTGTACAACGCCTTGGACATCCTCTGCAACGTTGTACAAGTACTTGTGAATAAATAAATAAATATCGAGTTTCAATACTGTTTTTCCTAAGAGCCACCGTTTTTGAGATATGATGATTCAAAAAGTTGAAAGAGGTCTACTTATTATATGTCTTGCATTTCAGCTTCGCGTCCGTAATAACCGATATTCACGCGGACACAGCCGTTGACAGAAGCTTGTTATGTAGTAATTCTTAAGTCAAATCAACCTACAATCTCGTCGTGTGGGTACCCTATTGTCAAGCTAAAAAAAATGAAAATATATTTTCATAATATTCCGCAATACAACCGCACGTACATAAATAATTCAGATCCTACTTGAAAGCTTTTGAATAAAGAATAGCGTTGATGTCAAAGAAGAAATTCAGAGGTAAAGAATTATTGCGAAAAAAATATCCGTTTTACCCGGCTATTTTTAGGAGTTAAACCTGAAAATAGCCGGGAAAAACGGATATTTTTATACGCAAGATGAATATGATGTTACCTGACATGCTATCTCTCCACTACGTCTAGTGAGGTGGTTGGTTTGTTGGTGGTGGGTGGTAGAGTGCCTAACGCAATATTATGTACCAATGCATGCGAGTTCGATTCCCGCACGGAACCAATATTTTTATGATAGGTGTTTCGAGTTGTGTAACTTTTTTTTTAAATAAATCTTTGCCCCACAGCAAAGATTTATTTAAAAAAAAGTTCTATGTACGAGGGCCGTTGCGTTTGCTTTTTTAATTCTGAATTTCCTAAATCAGGAGCAACACCAACAAGTGGTGTTGCTCCCGTCAACTGCCATCATGTTGCAAAACGGAAAAAAATGAGAGTTCGTTTGTAAGAATTAAGCATTATTTCTTGTGCAACACCGATATCAAAGAAACGCTTAATAAAAATTATAGTGACTCTGCACCATCAATTTCAATGGCTAAGAAATGGTTTAGCGAGTTCCGTTGTGGCCGTACCAGCACAAATGATGCCGAACGTTTAGGTCGCCCAAGATGAGGTCGACACTGCAGAAATCGTTGTTAAAATCCATGAATGACATATTTTAGACGATAGGAGAAGTGTGTTAGATGGCTGAGACTGTATGCATGTCAACTGAGTGAGTACATCCATGAATATCTGGAACTGGAAAAGCTATCCATGTGATGGGTGTCATGATTGCTCACACTAGACCATAAGCGCTGTTAAGCCGCAGACCGAACAAGGATTTACGTCCTTTCGTAAACACAGACGAGACCAAGACAGGCTTGAACAAATGAATTTTTTTGGCTAGCGATCCTGCTAAACGTTAAGTACTGAATGTATGACAGTGACATTACCTGTCACGTCATTTATCCGCGGGTATTGTAGTAAATAGGAAGGAACAATCAATACACTGGGTTTCTAAGTTTCAAAGGTGAGTTTGTCGGCCTACAAATCATAGCCACAGTTTTCTGTGATGAACGCAGTTTTATTCATATGGACTACCTTGAATTGGGTAAACCGGTTATCGGCAATTGTTATTCAGATCTTTTGCATAGATTCGGTATTTATTTAAAACGCAAAAACGACCGCATATGGCGAAGGAAAAAGTGCTGATCCATCAGCACAAAGCACGGATACAAACTTGTGTAGTCACCGAATAATAAATAAATTGGGCTACCAATTGCTACTTGATCCAGCATATTGTCCAGATTTAACCCCCCGTGACTATTATCTGTTTCCAAACCTGAATAAATGTTTGGGTGAAAGAAGACTGAGTCTAATAAAGAGATAACAACGCCCATTGGAGGCCTCAAGAAAACCTATTACTTTTAAGGAATAAAAAAATAAAAATAAGTAGTAAATCTTTTATCAGGATGTTTCCGACTTCTTTTATTATCTTTGTATTGCTCTTTAAATAAATGAAGTGGATTAAGATAAACAGATTTATGCAATTAAGTACCTTACAATGTTTTTGATTTGTGCAATCATTCTTTACCCAATTAAATCAAAAGCATTGTTTACATTCTTGCTTGTAACCGTGCGTTCAAAGTCCAAAGACCGTCCAATTATAAAGATAGAACAAAGAAATGTCTAACAATTTATTGTAATTAATTCGACCAAACAACGGATAGGAAAATATCAATCGTTTGAAAATGGATCGATAGCTGAGTATTTGTGTGAGTGTCCCCTCGCCATAAGTTCTGTTCAATGACAAACGTCAAATTATAATAATAATAATAAACTAGCGGCTTCGCCCGCGTGAAAGTAGGTTTCTCCTAACAAACTTTGGTAGATATTTATAAGATCTACAATTATTTAGAACATTTTATGGTTCTATCTTTTATAGTTTAGGCAGCGTACGCAACATAAGTAACTTTTCTGGTTGACTTTTTACACCTTGTGTCCGAAAAACTCAAATATCTTACGGAACCCTATATTTTTCCAAAATAAAATATAGCCTATGTTACTCGAGGATAATGTAGCTTTCGAATGGTGAAAGAATTTTTAAAATCGGTCCAGTAGTTTTTGAGCCTATTCATTACAAACAAACAAACAAAGTTTTCCTCTTTATAATATTAGTGTAGATAACTATGTAAAAACGAGAATTAAATGTCAATTAGAGACTTATTAATAAGTAGGATATACCTTGAATTGATTGTCATAAAAACATAAATATCTAAGTAGCATGTGTACAAAACTAGTAATATTTGTCTATTTTTTTGCCAACGACAAAAACGTGACGAATCTAATCACGTGTCGTTTATCCTCAGACGATACTCGGTAAGTACCTAGTTAATATAGTGCTAGAACGTGTAATCAGGGAAAGACATAGTGTAATGATAGATTAAGGAGACCTTGGTGACAATAATAGTCTTGAAGTACAAATTATATAGGGTAGATACTTTGAAAAATGTTCCTTTTCATGATTAGCCTGGCCAAGTGGCCATTAGAGATAACTATATGGAAATCGATTGTCATGGTAAGGGCCTTGCGAAGCGAACGAATAGTCGTGAGGATAGTTTTGAGTATGAATATGGGATGGCTATAAGTCGGAAGAGAAGAGAAGAGGGTCAAGTTTCATGAGCACAACGTTTCTAAAACTTGCTGTAGGGCTACTGCTTTGTTTTTTATAAGTAACTAGTCTGGCTAACAAAAATGAATGTTAAAACTGGTAGATTCTGGCTGCTGGTAGATTCAATGTACCCAGAGTCACCAATTACTTTGGTGACAGAACACTAAAAAAGAGAATACCATACCTATTAAACAGTCTGCCGGCAGACATAAGGAGTGAAACAAACAAATAGATTCAGACGCAAATTAAAATTATATTATTTAGAAATGTTTTAAGTACATTTAAGTATGTCTAGAGACTCACTGAACCCACAGTTAAACTATTGCAATGGTTTTGTGGGGCTTTTATCTTATAATTTACTTACGTTTTTGGAATAAAGATAAATAAATAATAATAAATAAAATTTACATGGAAAAATGGTTGGAAATGATGCGAATACGGAGACGACGAGTAATAGAGAAGTTTGGAAGAAAGGGCTTGTGGGATTGTTAGAGGCAGATACCGTGATCCTGGAACGCAAAAGGCAACTGAAGGAACACGGGTAAGTTTTATTCAGAGAAAATCTGACACTCCCTGTCGCTCCATCCTTACTTAGCTGGAGAAGTTCTTGAAGAATTATCACGTCGAAAGAAAAAATGGAAGACATGTTGCGCCAGCTCCAAATAAATTGGGATCAGAGAAACAGAATAGTGATGTAGAAAATGGGACGACTCGTGTAAAATCTTCTAGAAATACGGGGTATTACTTAACATAATGTCTAAAGCTAACACCTCAAGCGTTACTAAGACTAGGTACGTCTTCATTTCAATGACAAACATGAAAGCTGGCTCATAAGTTATTCAGATACCAGCCAGCATTTTCCATGTAAGTTTTAACATTAATGTTTATGTTAGCCAGTCTAGTTTGTTAGCAAGGCAAAGCTGTAGAACCATACCCCAGAGATGTTATGATACTCCGTAACCGTAATTGAAACTATTGGATATCTTTATATATAAAAGGAGAAACTGACTGACTGACATATCAACACACAGCCGAAACTACTGGAAATCGGTACATAAAAATTTTGCACAAGGCTTCCTTCTATGACGTAGGCGAGCACTAAGAGAGAATTTTCTAAAATCCACCCCCTAAGGGGATGAAACGGGGGTCCAAAGTTTGTATGGAAAAACCTATTTTCACACGGGCGAAGCCGCTGGCAGAAGCGAGTCTGAAATATAAAAAAATCGTAACCGAAACCAATATCAGACGCCATGAGTTGACTTCCGAAAGGGAAACCCGTGGTCCTGGAATGCAAAGTGCAAAGAAGGAACTTAGGTGTGGTTTTAGTCAGTAATAGTCTGACACGCTCCACCCTAGAGCGCGAGAAGTCATTGGATGATTTTCTACCTTAAAAAAAAAGTTTCGGATCAAGGCAGAATCTAAATGATAGGTTATGGCGGGTTTTTTTTTTTGGTTTGCCTGGCCAAACAAATAAAATCTTGCTATTTGTATTTTACTTTTATCATTTTAAAATTCTAATATCCGATACTGAAACGTATAATCCGAAATAATTTTTATATTTGTAAAACATCCCTGCTCCAAGCAAACTCCAAGAAAGTGCTCAAAAAACTTGACTCAATTACGTCAAAATATGCAAATGCCTTAATAATTAATGTAGATTCTTTTCAGCAAACATATTTTTTAGCAGAATGTTTCGTTATACGACCAACCACGAGCGTGAAGCCTCCGGCTATGTTTTGATGATAACCTTTATGAACTGACAAGGTCTGTACAGAATTCTGAATTCACGAATACGCTCGTAAATTGGCTTTATTGTTATTTATAGGTTTTTATTTACTCGAGAAGAAATATATCCCCTATTTTTTGGATGGCAGCCATCGCAGTAAGATTAAAATAAATTCGTTATTAGGTACCTAGGTATGATGAATTTAAACGCAAGGGCTGGTTCGAGGTGGCTCAAGAGAAGATTATCTGCATGAGGTTGTAGGCCCAGCAGTGAGAAATTATAGCGACGGTAAAGTGCTATACTTTCCACCAATACACAGTGCTATAATTTATACCACCTAACATTTTTCGTGTATTTCGTGAAAATCATCTTTTACGATTTCCGTTTAGGAGCGCAGTGTAGTGTTTCGAACGTGGTCTGTTGATTTAATACATGCTACATGGAGCAAGAAATTGTGCTCCATGATTTAGACAATGCTGCACTCCATATCAAGCTGGCAAACCTTGGGTTTGGACTTTTAGATGTTATTCAAAGACCGGCCAATGAGCAGATGGTAGTATCATTTGGAGATGGCCTTGAATATGTAATCAGACCAGCCGGCAGGCCTAGGACCGGGTCCGTAGCTGGTAGAGGAGCATGTCGGGTGTGATATCTACCAGGTCTGTGCATACCGTTTGACAGTTAAAAGCTAAGACAGGACAACGTTTATCGAGTCAGCTAGTAATATTTATAATAAACAAAGAACATTATAGTAGTTACATTTGCGCTGAACGTGTGAAACATCACGTGGTATCAATATCAAACACTACTCGCAAAGGAAACAAACATGAATGATAAATACCAGAAACGTTTGTACATATACCTACCTATACATATACATTATATATAAATAAGTTATTACCAATCGATAATGTGGTGGATAGGTGGTGGTGGTGGTGTGGTGGACAGGCGATAATGTGGTGTTGCGAAATTACTTTCTGCACAAATACCGAAGTCGTCTCTATAACCCCTTTCTGTTACTTTATATAAATATATATATTATATTAAATTATATATATATATATATATGTATGTTTATTTTGTATGTATATATATACATACATATATATAATTATATACTTATACATATATACTTTTAAACTCTTATTTTCTTAATATTCTTTTGTATTTTTATGCACCTGCCACATCTTCTCTTCACCACTCCAGGTTGACAGGTAGAGCATGCCTAAGGCATTAAGTCCGCCCTTTGTACGTTTGTGTTGCTTGAAGTTTTAATAAATAAATAGATAGATAGGTTTATCGTCCAATAGAACCTTTAGTGAGGGAAAATGGAAAATGATTTGGGGGCTAGAAAGTGCCTGAAAAACTGTGCCGTCAGAACTAGTTGGAAGTCGCCCCACATGGTGTAAGTGTGGATTTGTATGCACTACACTACTTAAAACCTGACTGATAATAAATATTAAGCGCATTTGGAATAATCTTGCGCGAGTGCGATTGTTGAATAAGCTATCGGCACGGTTGGCATAATGGTAGAGTGATTCACTGCTGCGCTGCGTGTCGCGGGTTCCATTCCCGCTCGGTAAAAATATTTGAATGGCCCGCTGCGCGTCGCGTGTTCGATTCCCGCACGGTACAAATATTGGTATTGTATGAGTCTGGGTGTTTTGTGTAAGCGAATTTACATGTTTGAGAACACACCCACGATACAGGAGTAAATCCTAGCTGTGGGGCAAAACTTTTATTTAAAATAAATAAAAAAACGTGAATATGACAGAAAAAATACAATTACAAACATTATGGAACCTACAGTCCAAGTAAACATGACAGATAAAATAGTTACAAAACAACGGAAAATTACATGAACATGACAGAAAAAATACAATTACAAACATTATGGAACTGGAGAACCTAGAGTCCAAATAAAAATGACAGATAAATAAAATAGTAAAAATACAACGGAAATCTATATTTCAGGCTTAGGTAGATTTGTTTATAACTTATATTTGAGATGAAATCGAAACGGTTGTTTCTTAAAAAAAAAAAACTTTGTAAACACGTTAACGTTGTAGAATTGTCAGAAAAGCAAGGGATTGACACGTCAGAAATTGACGTGACTTTTGGTCTTGACTAAATGAAACCAATTTTATTAACAAATATTAGCGGTTATGGAACGTCACTAGTCCTTTAGTGCCAATCAAATGAGGAAATAAGTTCTCAATGTTATCCATAACATTATTATTACCTACCTATGGCCAACAACGTGCTATGTGTAGCATAAAGTAACGTAAAACGCTAAGTCTAATGAAAATATCAGGATCGATAAGTAATTATGTAAAACAGCTAGGTCATGCATAGTATCGTATGTAGGTAAGCTTATTATGAACGCGTGCGACATAGGAATGTGAACGAAAAGCTACCAGGACCACAGCCCCAGGTATCATCATTGTGTGGACCGCCCAGAGGACACTGTGGAGCATACGGTGGAGTGGTGCCCCACTCGCTCGTGTCCTCGTGGGGGCAATCGACGGCAAAGACCTTACGCGCTGGGTCCTGGTACAGAAGCAGTAATGCTAGCGATGGAGGAGGCTGTACGCGTGAGGGAACAAACTTCCTCACGCCCCAGCTCGAGTTCCAGCCACCGTAGGCGTGAACTTGTAAACGGCGAGCAATAAGTAGCTCGCTTTCCAGGAGTCCGGTAATCGTCCGGCCCGAACCGGAGTCGTCGACGGCGAGTAGTATTCAGAGGGATGTCAGCAAAACCGTGGTGGCCCAGCAGCCATGGGTTCGCTTCCGAAAGGGACCTGGGGTCCTGGACCGCAAGGCAAAGAAACATAGGTGTAGGTTTTAGTCAGAAAAAGTCTGACGCCCTCCCACTCCGCCATAGAGCTAAAGAAGAGATTGGATGATGTCCCACATAAAAAAAACCAGGACCACAGCCAGGACTCACAATAAGGACAATGATTCATCTCAATATTTATTTCAGTAACAAAGCATCTGCAGGCCGGTGACTAAACGGATGTTAACATAAAATTTATAAAGTCTGCAAATCTGAACTTCGGGCATTGGTATTGCTCTCATTTGTTATCACTTTATCAATAAAGAAAAATCTTATCACACCATTAGATAAATAAATTGTATCAGCGTGTTGATAAGCCATGGTAGATTTACCATGATATTTAAATTACTAACATAATGAATATTATACGCTTGTTTAGGACATCACCTTAAACGTATGACAACAGACTTATTGGTACCTACGTTGAGACAGGCCATTAATTATTTATTCAAAGGACGTCACCAGTCCTTCGGTGCAAAGGACTTCCATCCTCTTAAGCTTAATGTTATCTTAACAATAATAAAATACAGTACCTAAATTCTTCCAATGCGGATGTTTAAAATTTAAAACACGAGGAAATTGAAAACAGAGGACGTCCAAGTGCAAAATTGATTACCAGCTTCTTATTTAGATTAGCCGCAGTACTGCAGAGCACGACGTAAACTGTAGGTTAAATATGGATCCTAGTAAAATTACGAAATAACATTTTTTTTTTTTAAGTCTGTCCGTTCTATTGTTGATATTATTCCTTGCTCAGTGGCGCAGTATGTTTAACCAATAATAAAAAGAGAAATAGTTACACATGAGCAGAACCATTCAATTAACCGTTTCATGAATAAAAAATATATTTAGCGTTTCCTTGAGAACGAAAACCGATTAGTTTTTGACGCAGTGGTTGTTAATGCAGGTGTTTTCATACATGCTTTCAGTTAGAGCTGTGGAATAACAACAATAAATACAAGGGTACTTACTTGGAGTCCCTCGGGAGAGTTTTGATGAACACGTAAATGTGCCTCCTGTATCTGTAGATACAAGGCGCTACGGCGAGGATGACGAATATCGCCGCCTTAGAGAGTGTACTGAGCACGGCGGCCATCGCGGCGGCCAGTGCCATGAGAGCGACGAGCGCTGCCAGTATCGCGTCCATGCTGGCGATCGGCCCAGTAGGGCACACAGCGGCTAACTATACACCGGTAACAGATAAACAGTACGTGCGAGTACGATGCGCGAACACTACGCACCGGGGACGCGCGCGTCCATCGACACCGAACAGTTTCGTATAAATGCGGGAAGGACGCGGAGCGGTGCGAGTGCCGAGCGAGCAGGCGCGTCAATGGCGGAGCGCCGCCGGCCCCCAGCCCCCTCGCGCCAGCTGCACATGCGCCGACAACAGCTGATACTAATACCCGAACGGTAGGCGCGCTATGTCACCCACCCCGGTTAACTCATCTGAACTGAACTTGTGTAAAATTAAAAATTATACCGGTATAGGATAATTATAATTACAAAATTTTTCGCGGATGACGTTGAAGAGCTGACGTTTTACATTATTAGATAAATAATTCACATTCCGAATTTAAATATTTTTATCTAATGTCATAGACAAATTAAAAACAATAGCTCCCAAAAGGCAGGTGACCTTTCCAAAAGAGGCTGGCTATCCACAAAATAACAAATACCGCAACCCAATCGTTTTAATCGAGTGTTAAAATTTTATCTCAATGTTTTATCATTGTCAATCACGGTGGAGTACCTATGAAAAGGCTCGGTTGGTTACTCACACGGCTCAGTGGTTCCACGTTGCTAGCCGATGCCTATATGCACGTGACAGGTGCTCCACAGTATAATGGTTCACAGGACGATGCACACGCTTGGAATTTATTATTATTCATTACATAATGACTATGGTCATGGCTACGTTGAGTACGATATAAGCAGGAAGGAAATTCTCACTATGGGAAACTGATTAGAAAATAATTGTGAAGTTTTGAGTAATAATCGAGCATTGTCATAATTGGGTCTGATGGAATTTGTAATATATTAAACTTTGAATATTTTCCTATAATAGGCTTTCTGTGGTTCCTGTCCACCCTATTTCACGTACTGTTTATAAAACAAGGAATTGCGGCAAATGCTCAAACGAAAACTACTGAAACCAGACGGGTCGCTGGCGCATACCGCTGCGCTAAGGAAAATGCAAATTTGTTTGTCTCTCTTTTCACGCAATTTTCGAGTCTGGAGCCTGCTGACACGCGACCCCCTGCTTCTTCTGATGGTTGCGACTTGCGAGACGAATATCTCAGATATTCGCATCCACCAGAAGGACGTCAGTTGGGTGCTGCGTAACCTTTATGTGAACAAGGCTAGCGGTCCCGACGGGATACTTGCAATTGTTTTAAGAACGTGTGCCCCTGAACTATCTTCAATCTTGATAAAGAGATTTGGGCTTTTAATTAAGGCTGGAAAAGTGCCGAATGCATGGTAGCAAGTAACGTACGGCCCGTGCCTTAGAAGGATAGTCAGGCTGTCCTGGATAACTATAGACCAATCTTAGTAATATCATGTACTCGAGCGTGTACTCAACACTAATCTCCTGGCATACCTAGAAGCTAGTGACGTTCTAAGTGAGCGTCAACACGGCTTTCGCCGAAATCGATCACCTGCAGATCTTCTAGCGTATGCCATCCACATCTTGAGTGAGGTCATCAAGATTCATGGAGAAGCGTTTGCAGTCTCCTTCGACATCTCAAGGCTTTCGATAGTCTGGCACGAAAGACTAATTGATCATCTTGATCTTCTTGGTGTCACGTTGACATCAAATCTCAGCTTTGGGCAAAGGCAAAGGCTCAACTGGACATAAAAAAGTAGGGAATCGTCACAAAGGTCAGACAGTACTTCACGTCGCAACAGCTGCTTAAACTTTATCGTACGCAAGTTCGACCGTGTATAGAGTAGGTACTGCTCGCATCTTTAAGTAGCTATTAATAATAATATAACATTCATTGTGCGTACATTTAATAAGTGGAATTCTTTGCCGAAGTCTGTTTCCTGATAGCTACAACATCAAGAGTGAATAGGTTACTTCTAAGTTCTAGGGAAGCGCGCTCAAACGTCAACTACATCGTCACTTTCCATCAGCTCCCCTAGCCAAATTACAACCGTTTCGTTTCGATTCTCTTTCGTCGATCGCCTCGAGTCGGCCACGCCTCCTATTACTTTGTTCTGACGACGTAGCTAAGCGTTGAGATGACGTCAGAACAAAGGAATCGACATTTTCTCACATTACTGTCCATCTCTGAAATATACAGACAATGCAATGTGGTCATTACTTTTTATTTCTTTACTGACTGCAGAAAATATAATTGTATTTGTCTTGCCGTTATAAACAACCAGCCGACCAACCACTGAATATTTACAAGTGTATATTTGATACTTCACGCACTCAAATGCATCAAGATTATGCTATAGACAGATGACACTATACAGGTTGTTAAAAACAATAAATAAAAAACACCTTGTAAGAAAATATACATTTAATGTAGTTTTTCAACATATCCCATACCGTTTAAATAACCTTACAATCTAATTTTATGTAACAAAAATGAGAAAGAAGAGACATAATAAAATATGCCTTAAAACAAGATTGGAAAAACATCAAATTGTATAATAATAATAAATAAAAAAACAATGTTTTTAGTATCACCGAGGCAAGTATTGTACGTAAAAACTCTTATACTTTTTGTTTTACAAATAAATAATAAAAATAACAATAATGACAATTCTTGGTTATTGATTAAACATATTAATGAGTCGGCACTAAGATTAACTTAACTACGGTTTGATTTAACTGATAACAAATTCAATTAGTAATTATCCCACACCAGAAATATCGTCTTTTTAAGTACAATACTTAAAATAAAGCGCTGTTTTTGAGCTAACTATAGAGTCCTTTTGAACAAACTACTTTTTTCGAAGAAGTATGAGGTATAATGTTGGCTAAGCGATTGGAAGTAACTTATCAATAAATAACTGAAGTTTTATTAGATAAGTATTGCTATAGATTTACATTTATCATGATATTCCTTCTAACTTTGAATAAGAGTAAAATTAAATTATAAAATATGTTTAAACTCATACGCAATTTTTTTGTAAATATTATTCGAATGTTGTTTATTTTATTGTTTTAACTAATACACAATTTACATAAAACATTGGTAAACAATTTAGAGATTGCAAATTCTTATTACGAACGCAAATACTTCGACATCAACCTACCAGTTCAGTCCATCAAAAATGCTAATGTTAATAAATTCATAGATTTCCGCCTCCTTTAGATCACGACATACAATAAGAAACGCTAAAACTCGTGGTCATAAGCCGTGCGAGTGGGACAGAGAATATTTAGAACGGAGTTTCTAACTCTATACTACACGGAGACTCGTGTCATCTCGCTCCCGCATTTTGTGACCGCGGCTGTCATATACATCGGCATATACTAAATAACTTAGCAACACCTTAACTTTATTGCTATAATTATGTAACATTTAATAATGCCAAAGTTACAAACACAGTCGTCAAAAGTTTATTTTTCCTAGAAGCAGACTTTAGAACACCGCCTAGGAATGTAAAATAAGATCTCTAAAATAGGTTTACATAAATATTATACATAGATTTAGAAAAATAGGTACTTAGTCGTGATGTTCATGTCACAAAAATATTTTGTATTGCAAGAGCAAAGAAAGAGATAGCGAGCATACCATAATAAAAAGATTTACACAAGAAGACTGGCAAGCCTTAACAGATTAGCTACTCCTTCACCTAGTTTCTGAAAGCCTCTTGGATTTAATCTGTAACCCAGTCTCCATTGATTTGATTAGCTGTTGTCATTTTTGCCAACCCATCACAGTGTAAATCCTGGGTGTCGGTTAACTTATTTTTTGTTGTCAGCCTTTCAAAAACTGGACATTGAACGGCTGTTTAAATATTAAACACAGGCTTGACACATACAACGACGATTCCAAGTTAAAATTCTTATGAAGACATACCCTGCGCACGACTAGGATGAAATGCGAAAATTAACATAACACTGCGAAAAGTAACATGTTCGAGCTAAACGCTTGAGTGTTATGTAAAGAAGAGATAATTAATAGATAGAAGTATGATTCTGTGAGTATAAAAGCAGTGGCAAAATAGATTGTTCCTGGCCGATCAATTTTCGGCCTTATGAACTCAATCACAAGATTGATTGTCTATTTCAATAACACTTATTGACGAGAAGAGAAAATCCTGATTGCTTTACTAAAATTACAATTCCATTTTGGTTATGGCCTAAATGCAGGAAAAAGTCAATGTATACGCATCTTAAACATTGAAAGGAAGAGCAACAACGACTTGTACTCAGCGCAGTCTTATATCATACGGATATTTTGAAGACATTCAACTATGTACTTTATTTTCAGTAGCACAAAGTTTATTGTTGTATGCCCAACAAGCTAATGCTTGAGCTCTGCGCTGAGCTTAAATTTAATAATAAAAGCTCACTAGTCTTAGACATTTTTTACGAACATTATATGCAGACGTAGGTTTCAACAGTTAACTCTTCAAATAATTGAATAGGTTCGTCTTGACATTTCTGATTAACATCACGATCACACGAATCACGATGCTATATCTTTATTTAAGCGTCAATACAAAAATTATAAAAACAAACTACATGAATGCCAAATAATTGTTACCTACTTTATTACTGGGTAACATTGTATAAGAAATTGTTTTTCTTTTTTTGTATTTATATCAGTAACAAAACAATGTAATCAGTTACCGGTTCCTATGAATACACTAATTTTGAAAGCTGTCACAATGAACCAATTCAGTCATTTGGTGAGTTTTTTTTTTTCAAAACATTTTGAACTACTTCTAAAAACTATAACAACACTGAAACAAATGTTTTTAAAACAGATCACAGCCTAATTTGTCCACTAATGATTTTATCGTACTCCTCGATCCCTAGGGGCATATACCGGCCTTGTTTAAGATCTAAGTAGTAAAGTTTGTCGTTTTTGGCCAGTTTAGGATCGAAACCATCTTTTTGTAGGTCAGTCTTCTTCATTTTAAATGTACCTGTGGATGAGAAATATTATTGTTTATCTTTCGATAATTAAATACAACTTAATGGGCAGAGATAATTTAAAAGAGGCCCACGTGTAAACGGGCCATTAAGGTAATAGCAACGGACCCGAGCGTGACCATGATCTCGCTAGATGGCGCTGAACTCAATATTTTGAGTTTATTTTGTTTTTAGTTTAAAAGTCAAGGAAATGGTATTTGCTAAAATCGAACATTCCACTTTTTTGCAATTGGTCAAATTATTATCTCGAAATTCACATAATATTGACTGTTTATGACTTACTATAATGCTTAGGTATTTATTATAGCTTTATCTCTATTACTTTCAAAAAAACATTTTTGTTTGTAGAGACAAGTTAAGTGTGACTAAAGTCTGATTCTTTTTTCGAAGTCGGTCTTGGACTTTACAAACAAACCTAATTCACGCGGTTTGCTTGCAAACCACAACCTTTATCATTCAACAATCATCAACATAAAGTACTTTTTACTCACCAGTCATATCTAAGCTGGCCATGACCCTAAGGAACACAGGTCTCGCATACACCGGCAGGTCAGTTCCAAGGTCCCGCGCCAATTTATCTAGGTCCAGAGTTCCATCCACGTCCACGATGCCGCACATGCCTGCTCTCCCCTCTGTGTTCGGTACCTATTAGTAAAGGTAAATATATCGTTAAAACAAAACCCTTATAAATATAGCCTGAAAGATAAGTAGGTTACACTGACTTCTTCGAAGGATGGAGTGGTCAATCACAATCACATATCACTTGAAATACGAAATAAAGGTGCTGTCAATTTGATTGTGAAATTGATAATTTCATGATATGGCCAAGTAAAACTAGAGCAGATCGAGGCAGATTTGATGATATTTGAAATATCATCAAACTTTAACGTTTAACGTTCTCGATTGGCCTACTCTCCTTAGTTAGACCTTTTATTATCATATAAATCCTACATCAATGATACGGCCAAACGTGGATTGACATATAATCAAATGTTAACGTTTAAATGATCTGGCTAGTTTTAGTTGGCCATATCATGAAGTGATCAATTCTAAGATCTGGCCACGACAGCTACACTACACCAGACAAGCCGCTAGGTAGTCAAATTACAAATGTCAAAACGGGCCTCTTATTTTTTGGCAACTTTAACTGTACTTCTTTACGCACAATGTAAGCGGCAGAACGGAATTGAATGTTTAGTACATGGGTAAAATGTGTCCTGGAATAGCAAATAGGATATGATATGACTTTTTATCCCGGGTTCTCTTTGGATAATTTTCAGTCTAATATAATTTATTTTACAGGGTGTAATTTTTCTTGAGTAAATAGTATAAACAAGCTTAATTAGAATTTTAATGTTCCCACAGCTGGGACTCAGGCCACCTCTCTATGAGAGAGAATGAGCCGTGGTGGATACCACTCAGTGCGGATTGGTGGATGTCAATTGTCGATTTTTTGGTTCTAGGACATGCCGGTTTCCTTTCGATGTTTTCCTTTACAGTTTTGGGAGCAGTAGTGATGAAATAATTTACACAAAGTAATGCGCCTGGCTGGGTTTGACCTCGCGACTTACAACTCGTAAGTCGGAGCCTTTAACATACCGGGCCACGACTGCTCTCAATCTCAAATACTACAATGTTGATACACAATGTATCAATGAGAAGTTTGTTATGTAATTCTTGGCAGAGAATTGGTTTTAATTCACATAACAAACGTGTTCTTAGTGGCGTGATGAGATCTTTGATGGTTAGTATTTTTTATTTTGTCTCAGCTTCTTATTTTAACACAAATCCAATCACACGATTATTAATTATGTGAAAAGTTATGTTTATTGTTTGTGTAAATTGTGTCGGGATCGCTTTCGATTACAAAGACCTTAATATGATATCAATCCAAAATAATTATAAATAAGCAAACTTCTGACCGCGATCTTGTTTCCCTATGACGGATTTTGCATGGATAAAAAGCTAGCTTGTCACTCTTAGAATTATAAAATATATCTATGCAGACGGAAAGAAAAAATAAGAAAATTGATCATAAAATTAGAAAAATTAAACTGAAAGGTAGGCTAGGTTACTCGCACACTAAGGGTTCTATATTAAAATATTTAAAGTCGAGCAAAAAAACGCCAACCAATTACGCTTCTTGTATGGATTTGAATTTTTAACTTTATTTTAGTTTTTATTATTTGTTGTTGTAGTGGCAATATAAATTCACGTTCTGTGAAAATTTCAGCTCTACTTCTTACGGTTTATGAGATACAGCCCGCCAATAGACGGACGGACAGACGGACAGACGGCCGGAAAGATAGCGAGGCCTTAGTAATAGGGTATTAACTTAACCTTCGAGCCTTTGACACGTCTGTCGGGTCAGTTATATGTATATTATAAAAACCATACCGTTGCTGTCGCTAAATCTATCATGAAAGCAACAAAAACATTTACTGATTTTATTATAAGAGCCATAAAGTACTTACCAGTACACCATAAACGACAGCATCTCTATGGTCAGCAACCCTAGAGATGGCAGCTTCCACCTCGGTGGTGGATACGTTTTCTCCGCGCCACCTGTACGTGTCACCCGTTCGGTCGCGGAAGTATAGGTAACCCAGTTCATCAGCTACCAGGATATCACCTAGACCGTCACAATTAAAAATATATAATATAGCATGTACCATGGTGCATTTTTATTAGGTTACATTTTTTTTAATATTACGAGCATGGCAGTTGAGAGTTTATCATGCTCACTCAAATGTCTCGCTGATGAAGGCACCTGTTATTGGGTCATTCGGTTCTCTTCAAAATGGTTGTATTAAACGCACACTATGCAGGCAAGCATATTATAAGTTGGAGGATTATATTCAGGATAAAAATGCTTGGCTCAATGCTGGTCCAGCTCCACTACCACCGGGGTGTACAAATTGATTAATTAGTATGGAAATTATTTTTTAATGTTTTTTTTCTTGAAATTGTAAAATATAAGTATTGTATTATATGTATAGAAGCATTTTTTCCACAGTTTGTAAATGTGAGTACCATGGAGCTTTTTATAGTTTTTATGTTGCTACTGGACTTATTTGACATAAATGAGCATGGCAGTTGAGAGTTTGTCATGCTCACTCAAATGTCTCACTGATGGTGGCGCGGGTGTTGGATCATTCGGTTCCCTTCAAAATGGTTGAGCTGAGTGGTGCTAATATTAGCGTCATGTCCGTGAACGGGCGCTGTCAGTTGAGGCTGGTCATCTCTTAGCTGCCAGTTGCTTTTTTTATATCTATATTTAGTTTTTATTTTTTATTTACATTGTTCTCACATGATAGCGACAAGAAACATGTAACAGAGATATTTTTAACTACAAAATATGATTGAAAAGAGTGTCCATGGAGTTTCTTGCACATTCTTCTCCATAGAGATCTACGCTTTGGAATGTGCAATTAGCATCATTTATTTTTATTTTTCTGACTAACTGACTTCTTGACATTTCAAAAGTGCCTGTAAATGGTTTATTTGGAATAAATGCTATTTTGATTTTGATTTTGATTTTGTTGAGCTGAGTGAGGCTGATGCACGCGTCATGCTCGTGAACGGGTGCCGTCAGTTGAGACTCTTAGCTGCCAATGGCTTAATTCAATTTCTACCTTTTAATTAGTTTTATTTATTATTACTTATCTACATTGAGCTCACTTATTAGAAGCTACAAGATATATGTAACCAAGATTATATGTAACTCACAATATAATTTAAAAGAGTGGCCATAGAGTTTCTTGCACGTTATTTTCCATAGAGATCTACGCTTTGGAACGTGCAATTTAGCTTCACTTTTTTTTTGGACTGATCTACTTTTGACTATACAAAAGTGCCTGTAAATGGTCTAATGCTTTTGACTTTGACTTTGAATAGCTCAAATGGGGTTACGTCAGCCGCATGTACAGTAACCGCTGGGTAAGGCCTTCTGTCCACGGATGCGTGTGGTCTTAAGCACGTACTATCTATATTTTGTAAGTATCTCTTGAAATATTTTGTAAATATCTCTTGAAATCTATATATATAAAAGAAAGTCATGTTAGTTACACTATTTATAACTCAAGAACGGCTGAACCGATTTTGTTGAAAATTGGTAGGGGGGTAGCTTAGAACCAGGAGACGGACATAGGATACTTTTTATCCTGTAGGGTAGGGTAGAGTTGGGTAGAGTAGAATATGGTAGTCTGTTGGCAGGAGCAAAGCCGCGGCCAAAAGCTAGTATTTTTATAAGCCGCGCTTACCCGATATAAAGGCGGCGTCACCGAAGTGGAACACATTCCTGACCACTTTCTTATCGGAAGCAGCCTTGTCTACGTAACCGAGGTACTGACGCGCTGGGTTACTTGCTTGGATCTTGCCGATAAACACGCCTGGCTCGTTGGGTTCCGCTAGCTGTGAAAAATTATAATTTGTTTATGTTCTGATCGAAAGACTGAGAAGATTTACGTGTAATTTAATTTTATTGGGAAAGTCTGAACTTGAAGAACTGATTTGCAGCTTGTATGAATTCTCGATTTTAGGAAGTATCAAGACTGTTTTAAAGTTGAAGTTTAGCACTTTAAATATCGCTCAATTATGGCTAAATAAGGGTGGAGTGAAGTGACGCAATTTGGCCAGCCCGATGCAGGCTAATGTGTAGCCTAGACAGAACCTAAGACTGGTCCTGCCACCAATTCTATAATACATAGTATTGTACTATATCTCAGTAAATTGTAGAAAAAAATGTTAATTAAAATTTTGAAAACTCTATAATATAGTTCCATCCACGGCCAAAATACATAGCTGAGATCTAATTTGGAGAATGATGTCAATATAGGTATAAGTCTGATATCCCACTGGCATTTTACGAGCGTTGGTGATTCTCTAACGTCTGCGCAGCGCCAACGTTGCGATGACGCGACGTTGAGGCGTATGTAAGCCGTATGTGGCACTCACTGTTGTCTTTGAAGACGTAAGCTGACTGTTATTATGAAAATACTTACTCCTCGCCGATTAACATTCGATATATTTAAAACAAAATCTTACCTGACAAAGTCCACGAGAGTCCCGAATGGGCTCTCCAGTCTCCTGGTTCACTTTAATGATGGCGATGGGGTATACCTTCGGGAAAATCCTTGACACGAAGCCTATGGCACCGGGCGTGCCGTCCACGTTAGCTGTAATAACATGATAGACCCTTCATTTAGTAATAGGTAGATAGCGGACTGCTATCCTTTTTGTTGGAGACTAGTAGAGTCAGTAAACTAGCGTTAAAGGTTTTTTCAAATTTCGGACCACACACGTTTAGAGGATGAATTTTGGAAAAAACATTTCAATTTTTTTCGAATAAGTACATCATTTATGGAATCTCTGAGCAAAATTTTTGCATTCTAGGTGCCAGGGCATGGACTGCACCTTGATGAGTTAGGACTTTGACTTTTATATTTATATATTATAAAAATTACCAACCAGTAGCCTAGAGCCAGAAACAATGGATGAAGTGGAGGAAGGGCCTTGCCCAGCAGTGGGACAGGACAGGCTAGATATAATACATTATATAGAATCAGACGAAAAGTATCAAAATTTGACCAACATCTAAGGAGGCTCTCATTGGGCAGTTGGATCAAGTGCTTGACCTAGAAAGCAGTAAGTACTCTTGGAGTACGCAGCGCGTATTATTAGGGGTTTCCGACGTTCCACTCTCAGGAGCCCTGACCACCGGTAGCCTGGATTCTATACGGGTGGACTACTCTTTTTAAATGTTTTTTTATACATATACAAAAAAGTAAATGGTTTAATAATTTAGAATCAAACAAAAAGTGTTAAAGACGTAAACATTAACAGAGTTTAAACAGGAGTTGTCTGGTTACAAATCCCATTATGTAAGAATCTCAGAGATTATGGGGGAGGTAGTAGACCAACCATGCAAGAAAATCTATAATTAAAAGTTAATATTGTGTTTTTGGTAGAAAAACCCAGTGTATTATACAGCGCTTTATAAAAAATATACAGGGCGCAATTGAAGTCATGGGCATTATTTTAAACTAAGGTAGTACTCACGATACCAATTGCATTAGGCCTACTATTACCCAAATCAAAAATGTTATTAATGCAAATATGAAAAACCTTAAAAATTTAGTAAGTCATATTTTAAAAGGCTTATTATTGCAAATAAACACTTAAATTAATTTAAAAAAATCTTAAACGCCAAAATTCGTGAAGTATCAAAATCTTAAAGCGCAGTACAGCGCGGAACGAAAATTAAACAAACATCAAATAATACTGCTAATTTCTTGCGGCCGGCCAGCACACGCGCGGCATTTCCTTACAACAAAAGGCTAAAAGTCAAGCTGCCGCCCGCCCCGATCTCTCTTCATCCCGCTCCGTTACTCGCAAAAATACGTGTATCACCCCCGCGCAGGGTCGGCTTCCCAGAATGAGTGTCATAAGGATTGCGCAAGTGTGTTGATGCATGTTTTACTATTGATCCCTTGACGTAATCGCCGCACGCGCTTCTCGCGTTTGCAGTTGCAGTGCATTAAGTGTTTGTGGACTAATTGTCAGTGCATAAGTGTTAGTGGTGGTGGACGATTTGTGAACACAATGCCTCGACCGCGTAAACCTAGCCTGCACCTAGATACATAAACACAAACAGCATCTTTTAAAATACGTGTAAGTGCTAGTTAGAAAATTAGATAATAAGTAACATACTATGATTCTAAGTTTGTAAATACGCCAAAACTACCTACAGTAAATTATTTATACCTACGTAAACTTTTTGTTTTTGGTTTTAATGTGTATCAGTTGAAGTAGTTTGACCGTCCTACGTCGACAAAGTATGAAGCGAAAGTTGGGATGTATTAGGAATCAAATTTGTAAACTACTTACCTGTCACGTGACTTGGGCGGGGCCAAAGAGTTCACGCACAATGATGAATGACGCGTACGGGGCGCGGCGTTAATACCTACAGAGCAGCATTCGCTAATGCGATGCGCAACTGTTTGATACGTTGTATGACGTACTACATTTTTAAGTTTTTCGATACTTGCATCAATAACATTTTTGGATTGCGTATTAGTAGGCCTAATGCAATTAGTATCGTGAGTGGTGGCTTTAAAATAATGCCAATGACTTCAATTGCACCCTGTATAAATATTTTAATACAACTAACAAGGTTTTAACAGAGATAACAAATTACAAGTGGTGTAATTAAGGATGCTCACCAATATTAGCATTTCCTTCTGTCGCTCCGTAGAACTCTGTTACAGACTGAATGTTGAATCTCTTGACGAAGTCTTTCCAGATCTGAAATAATACGTACATAAATAAGTTATCAAAAACCATTTTTTTATTTAACATCGACTTGAAGAAGATAAGCTATCTAAAGAAATAATAAAAAAAGGAATAAAAATTTTTTCAAAAAAAAAAATCTGAATATCAAACTAAAGTTTTTGGTATAAAGAAACAAATGTTAAATTCTTGTAATAAATAATTTCCTTTATTACGAACGGCAAAAACCGCCAGTTCATTAACAAAGAAAAAGCATTAAGTGTTATTATTCTTTGATAAAAGTACAATGAAATAAAGATTCTACACTACATACATAATTCAATCAGTTAATTGTTAGTAAAACCACAAAGTGGAAGCGTCATTTGTGAAATATGAATAAAATTTGTCTTGACCTTGGTCAAAGATCAATGTACTAACAAAATTGTACCTTTAGTTTATAGTGTTGTTAACGAATTTAAACATCGTTGTATTGCATTTTTTTTAAAGTATTATGAAATTTATAGCTGCTACTCTAAAAGGAAAAGGAAGTTAGTGATAGTATGACGGTTGACAGGATAGAATGGAAGAAAAAAACGTATTGCGCCGACCCCAAATAAGATGGGACAAGGGCAGGAAGATGATGATGATAGCTGCTACTCTAAAGTGGAATTGGGCCGGACATGTCTGCCACATGTCAGACGAACCGTGGGCTAAAAGAGCCACTTTTTGGTTCCCATTAAACGCAAAGTGACACGGCAGACCAAGGCGAATGTGGAGAGATGAGCTTGACAACTACCAGAGGGAATGGCTAGCAATGCCTGAGGACAGACGTGCGTGAAAAAAGTAGAGGCAGGCCTTCGCCCTGCAGCGGGTCCTAATAGGCTAACTAACTAGAATCAAGGGTGAATGACTGACTAAATTGACCCCTGATGTATGGGACTAACAAATTTACTTACACCTAGTTCAAGTGTTGTATGTGCCTATAATAAATTGTAAAAATGATAGTGACAGCTGTTGAATTCGGTTTAGATGAGCTGCTAGCGTTCAATTTCATTAATGACGTTCGCCTTTAGACAGATTCTGAAGTTTTGTGTTTCCTGATAACTACAACTTGAGTGTATATAAATCAAGACTAAATAGATATCATTTCTAGGAAAGCATGCTCTATCGTCGAACAAATCATCACTTTACATCAGATGATATATCAGAGAAGTGCGACCCTATAAACGAAAATTAATTAAAATATTAAATATTTGTGATTTGTTTGTGTGCAAACGGCTTTAGTAAAATCCACCTCTACAGAGCGTGAATTAATTATCCCTCAGTTACCTAAATGGTAAAGGGCAACGACTATCCACATTTTGAATATTTTTAAACAGGTTAACTACATTGTATAATATATGTATGTAGACTTTACCCTCTAAATTTACTTGAAAGAATATTTTGACAGGTTATAAATAATACTAAATATTGACTTGACTCGCGAGGTTGTCGACATGTGGGAAGTGAACTCCTCGATCATTGTACTGATAATCGTGTCAGCCAACGGCTTAATAGCCACGAGGCTCGCCCAACACCTTAGGAGGGTCTCGTTAGGCGGCTGGACCAAGGGCTTGATTCAGAAAGCGGTACTTCTGGACACGGTTCGTATTGTTAGGAGGTTCTTTTCTATGGAGTTTTAACCCCCGGTAGCTTGGACTCTGTTCCCGACCTTTGGGATACTGTTTAAATAGTTATTTTATTTTTTAATATTTAAAAATATAATTTACACATGTACCTTTTTAAGTGAATAAAGAGATAATAACATGAAAACCTACATACACATGATACATGATACATGTCGACCTTTTCAGTTTTCTGTGATTGAATTTTTATTTTAATAGATTTATTTTAATACCCATTCATAGTATTCATGAATTTACTTTTCCGCAAGTAAATTGATGTATGGTTCAGGCTCTGTTTATCTATTAGTTAGTCACGGACCTGTTTGATTGGCTTTTGTTTCGTCAGCGATATTTCAATACTTGATAATAAGAACAATCATGTTAGAGTCCAATAGACTCGAACAAATGAAAAAGAAATCAGTTGTTTCCTACATGTTGTCGATTTATTGTTGTTATGCCAGTCAGTCAGTTTCTTCTTTTATACATCCTATTTTTCAATTAGTACAAAAAGAAATGGGGCTCTATCAGTACCCGTTACTGATCATAGTTTTGTAGTCAAAAGTAAAAGAAAAAAACGATATCCTTCTTCTTTATTTATAACAATTGTTTATTATTAATTATACTTCTCCCAAATTTATAACAATTGCTACTATAAAATACTACGCGCAGTGTTTTTCCATTTTGATCGTCATTTATTCATTCATAATCAATAATCCTGTACTATATTTCCATGAATTGAGTGACATTTTGGGATATAAACAAACGCTAACAACTTTGCTGTTTATGAATTTTATTTATGAGACTTTACTTAAATAATAACAAGACCTTTTCTAATAAGCTCTTAAGTATTTGTAGTAATTAAAAATTAATGGTGTATAATGTTACCGCGGTTCTGCTTTCACGGGCTTCTATTTCTGGGTAGTTATAAGAAAATAACCACTCTCCTTCTAACCTAATCTGTCCGTGTCGGGGTGCCTAAAATTCCAACTTGGACTAATGTCGCGGGTTTGGCCTAGGCGAAAGTAGTTCATCCTAAGATTGGGTTTGGCCGGTAACATATAGATAAAATGTATCTTCAACTCATTAAGTACTGAACATTTGTTTTAATTTTTATTTATAAGCTTTGGCTTAACCAATATCTTACTTGTTTGTAAGCGATGATGTGGTGTAGTGTCCCTTTTTAATGTTTGGTAATCAATAAATAAAAAGGCAAAATATATTATGTAGGACAACTCACCTGCGGTCTAAGGCCATTTCCGTAAATCACGCGAACTTTATGTTGAGTGTCAGCCGGCGAGGGAGGCGTAGCGAGCACGTACCGACACATCTCGCCAATGTAGTGGGCAGCCTGTGATAAATGATAACGATAAATTATATTTATTTTGCAAATAGGCTTAAAAACACACTTTTACACTTCAATTTTTTTTTTCGTCATTTTAAACTATATGAGACCGGTGTTTCCTAGCTGATCACCCTGAGAAGAAACACGTCAAGTCTCTTTTAAAGTCCATACAGTAAACATGTTGTAATGGTCAAATCATATGAACCATGCAGATTGGTCTCTCAAATGGTCTTTCGAAGAAAGAACCAGATTTGAGTGGACCTGACCAGTAAGTGTAATCATTTGCCAGTATTCGTGTAACTCAAACTTGAGACTACTAAGGAGTTCAACGATTTTTTATTGCAATAAAAAATCACACAAAAAATTACATTTTTCAAATCCTTTCAGTAAATTAGAAATCTCTTAAATCAGATGGAAGGGGAAACTGTCAAGTAACAGATAAAGGAGGCATAGACTATAATGTGACGTCTCTGCCAATAGGTTACTGGCGTAGAAAAGAGATAGCGAGATCTTCATAACACGCGCCCACTCTTCGTCATTCAAACATTTGAAATGCTAATTACTGCTTCATTTTATAACTTATTTTGAAATGGTTATCATAATATAATTTATATTTTTAGTGTTATTTATGGCTTAGTACAAAATATTGTACAAATATAAACACAGGTAAATACCCAGTTCAAGAGTCAAGAAAATAAATAAAGCATGTAGGTGGAACGTCTAAGTCGTATATCGTTATTGTGTTTATCCGTATAAATAACCAAGAACAAATATTTGGTCTTAACAATTATGAAAAACGTTATTAAATGTTTGCTTTGCGATTATTTTCCTATTTATAGACCTCTCAAATATGGTTTTAATAACTTCGCAACGCAAACAAATTCGAGATTAACCTATAACGCATCCTGAACGTGTGTGCACTTTGCACAGCAATAAAAACTGTATTTAATTTTGGTCAAATTAAACAATAAGCTAAATGCGCTGGCGTGGGAATAATAATATTTAATTATTGTAAAACAAAAGGCAATAAGCTTGTTTCTGTTTTTGCATTAGGTCGTTGATCCCGCAATCAGTTATTGTTACTTGAAATTAAAAGTTTTGTTTTATCGTCATCACACTAATATTATAAACGCGAAAGTTTGTATGTATGTGTATATAAGTGTGTGTGTATGTTTCTTCACTTTCAAGCGAATGGATTCGGATGAAATTTAGAACGAGGCGCCAGAGATGTCCTAGAACAGTGTGTGTTCCCTTGGGATCATTTTCTACAAATAAGCGGGCGAAGAAGGCTACTCAGCTTAAGTGGGACTAGGCTAGGTATGCAGATCGAGCGGTGGGCCGGTAAAAAACAAAGTTGGTGCCCTGAAATCGCACGACAGGGTCAGGAAGGAGATGGCGGAATGACATAGATATCTTCCTTAGGAATTGGCAAGAAGTGGCTCAGAGCCGGGAACAATCGAAGGTAAGCCTAGGTGGTATGCTTAGGAGTGGGACAGTAATCAGAAACCAGAAACGGTTATTTCAAATAGACCAATTAGGCACTTTGTATTGTCAAAATGTCGGTCAGTCAAAAAAGAACAAGTGAAGCTAAATTGCAAGTTCCAAAGCGTAGATCTCTATGGAGAAGAACGTGCAAGAAACTCCATGGACACTCTTTTAAATCATATTATGAGTTACATAAATCTTGGTAACATATTTCTTGTCGCTTCTAATACATATATGAATATGAGCACAATAAGTAATAATAATTTAAAAAAAAAGTAAAAAATAGAAATAATAAACAGTATGGGCTAGATATAATAAAATAATAATAAGCGGATGAAGCCGCTAGCACAAGCTAGTAAGATATAATTATGTATCGTCAAACGTGGTGAATATGAATGAAAAGGAGCAAAACTTTGTAGCGCGTTTAAATATTGTTTGCTGCATTTAACTATTCAAATTTATTATTGAACTAGCTGCCCCGGCGAACTTCGTAACGCCTAATAGTAAGGATAACGCCATCTACTGGCATTACCAGAACAGCATAATTCATTTTATAATGACATTTTTATTAGATATGGTTTTGTATTCGGATTTTTTTTTCGTTATTTTTTTTTTCAATTTTTTCTCACCGTTTAAACGGATTATCACAAATATTTCAAGACCAAAATTAGCCAAATCGATCATATTACTCAGATCTGCGGTCCCTTAAAACTGTGCCTGTCCCTTAAAAAAATTAATTTCTGATTTAACGAAAAAAGATACGGCCATTTATGTCGCAAAATATGTGTTTTTCGACACTCAAGGGAATCAAAATTCAAAGGGTACTTCCCGTTAACACAGAATTCTGAAATTTGGCATGAAGCAAGGTATCACAGCACAAATATAGGAAAAATCTGAAAATTGCAAATTTGTAGTTACGTCACTAAACCTGTGTTACTTCAGTTGCCCATTGCGTTAATAAGGGCCGCAGAAACTCTTTCGAATAATCCCAGAATTCTATACACCCCTTTTTTTAGGTGGGAAATCATCTAATGGCTTTTACCGGCGTGTCAGACTGTTACTGACTAAAACTCACACTATGTTCCTTCTTTGCCTTGCGTACCAGGACCCCGACTTTTCCTTTCAAAAGTGAACCCATGACCTCAGTAGGCTTCGGCCTTGCTGGGCCCCTATGGTTTTGCTGACATATCTGTGAAGTGTGCGTAGAATACTACACGCCGTCGACGACTTGGGCTCGGTCCGGACGGTTACCGGACGACAGGCTAATTGGGTGGCTAATTCTATTCACCCCTGCATTCCTAGTCATCCTAGTTGTACGTAGATGCCTATCACATTCGCGGAGTTTCGCTAGTAACATTAATTTGACCCTGTATTGATTTTATTTACTGTAATCATTTTATTCCTGCAATATAAACGCTCGCTTCACTGACTTCATGAAGATATACAATAAAATGTTTGCACAATGGTAACTATGCACAATAGTAATGTCAATT
Organism: Mythimna vitellina; assembly: GCA_949316375.1. Taxonomy (NCBI): domain Eukaryota; kingdom Metazoa; phylum Arthropoda; class Insecta; order Lepidoptera; family Noctuidae; genus Mythimna; species Mythimna vitellina. The sequence goes on along the minus strand of OX438691.1, from coordinate 10,479,533 downwards.
ATGTAGATAAGCATTCTCATTGACCTTGCAAACTTGTATAGTTAATAGAATCATTTGATGACATTGCCTATAAAGAAAAAACTGGGTAATTGCGAGTCGGACTCTCGCCCTGAGAGTTCCGTAAAAACTTACATAATTTCAGTTCAATTGCCGAATTGAGTCTTGAAAAGTTTTTCGAATCGCAAACTTTTTTTTTGTTGTGACGTTACAACAAATTTACAGTTTTTAGATTTATTCCCATATCTGTGCTATAAGACCTTGCTTTATGCCAAATTTCAGGATTATGGCTCAACGGGAAATACCCTATGAACTTTAAGCATTAAATAATTGAGTATTGATTTCCTTGAGTGTCGAAATACACGTTTTTTGCGACATAAACGGCCGAATCTTTTTTTTTTCTTTAACTCAGAAGTTTGATTTTTTACAGCTTTAAGGGACCGGAGACCTGAGTATATAGTTTTAATTTTAACTCGATAGATAGATAGATATTCTTTATTGTACACCAAAAATACAATTTACATTAGGAAATTAACATTAATAGGGTGTCACAATGGGCGGTGTTATCGCTAAAAGCGATTTTTTACAGACAACCTTTAGATGGATTTGACAGAGGAGAAAAAAAGATACGCAGGTAGTTCGTGGTATACTATTTACATATATACAATACATAAACTAATAAACCTCCACGATCCTCCTTCTCGATACCTCCACGTGTTCCCAAGATGAAGAGTCTTGACTGACAGATAAACGGACAGAAAACAAAGTGATCATAAAGGGGTTCCGTTTTTTTCTTTTTGAGGTACGGAACCCTAATTAAAATAGAGTGAACATTTTGTGATTGTCACCCAAGGGTGTAGCTACTGATGTATGCTACAGGGGCCTGGTTGTAAAAATTCGTAACATGTTATCCAGAGGCCATCTCCTCCATCGACTCCATCTTGCTGTCTCTGTGCTACTAAATTGTAATTTTTAAAAAATACCCTCAATAATTTTTAATACAGGGCTCTTTTAGGGCTAATAAAGGCTAGAACACATACATCATCACCATCAGCCAGTATATGTCGACTACTCCCCCCCTCCAATCGCACCAATTCGCTAGACTCAGCTGATAGCAGAAACAGAAAATAATTTGATACAATATACATTCAGTCAAAAAAGTATAGGAAATGGATGATTTGTTTATGGTTCCAAATTCAAATTTTTGTTTTTTTGTATTTGTTAGATTGGCACAACTGTTTTCCATTTTGGCGCGGAGTTTGAGTTGCATCTGTTATTTATATTAAATACAGTGCTGGTTTTAGTAATATCATACATCGTGTGTATTGCGAATTTCATAATGGACAAAAATATCGAACAAAGAGTTTGTCTTAAATTTTGCATCGCCAATGGAATTTCGTGTTCGGAGTCACTGAAAATGTTACAGAAGGCTTACGGTGAATCGACTTTATCAAAAACTCGTGCTTATGAGTGGTTCAAAGTGTTCAAAAGCGGTCGAGATATGATGGAAGATTTGCCTCGCTCTGGTAGGCCGTCAACGTCTGCAACTAAAGTTAACATCGCAAAAGTGAAGAAAATAGTGACTGAAAATCCCCATTCAACTCTGAGAGAGATAGCCGCCGAACTTTCTGTATCTCACGAGTCGATCCGTACCATTTTAACTAATCATTTGGGTCTGAATTTTCTCCAAAAACTCAATCGCATGAAAGTCGCTGAGGACATGCTAGAACGAGTCAGTTCGGACCCAACATTCATGAAACGCATTGTTACTGGTGACGAGACGTGGGTTTACGAGTTTGGCATGCAAACTAGTCAACAAGCTTCGGAGTGGCGCCTTCCAACTGAACCGAAACCGAAAACACCACGCTAAAGTCGATCAAAAGTCAAAGTCATGTTGACTGTTTTCTTTGACAATCGCGGTGTTGTGCACTCTGAATTCTTACCGGAAGGTCTAACGGTAAATAAAGAATATTATTTGAGCGTTATGCGGCGTTTAAGAAAGCGAATTCGACGAAAAAGGCCAGATTTGTGGAAAGAAAATTCTTGGATTTGCACCACGACTTCGCACAAGGCTATCATTGTGAACGAATTTTTGACCAAACACTCAACAAATACCATCCAGCAACCACCATATTCACCAGATATGGCTCCTGGTGACTTTTTTCTTTTTCTTAAACTCAAATTACCACTTCGTGGCACCCGTTTTCAATCGATAGAAGACATAAAGGAGAATTCGCGGCGAGAACTGAACTCAATTCCGGAAGCAGCGTTTAAAAAATGTTTTGATGAATGGATTATTCGTTGGCGCAAGTGTATCGTTTCTAAAGGAGCATACTTTGAAGGTGATAAAATAAATTTGGATGAATAACAGACATTTTGTGTATTATTGATCTTTTCCCGGTACTTTCTAATAGTTAGTTCTCTTAGTAGTTTCAGTAGTATGCTAAAAGACTTCTTACTTACAAGAGCTGTGACAACATTAATCCAAAGTGGACTAATCGATCATTGCCCGTTAAGAAGTAACTGTTATCACACTCGCTTGAACTTCGTAAACTACATACATATATTTTGGTTAAAAAATGTAAGGAATATTACTCGTCATATTTTCGTTTTTAGCTGTGTACAAGTACGTATTTATTTGAATATGCATAAACTTTCTGTATTTAATTATTCCAACCAATTGTTGAACTTGTTTTAAAAAGAATTGCACAAAGTGCATCCCCATTTTGTGTCCAGTCGACCAGTCAAAAATATATAAATTGGTTTTTCTTTTGTTTTTAATATTGTGGTTTTTACATGTTGTGTTATATATTGTTAAATCTTAAACTGTTCGACACAAATTTAAAGTTGGTGAAATGAATAAAAAATCTACCCAATATAAATCATCATCTTCCTGCCCTTGTCCCGTTTTATTTGGGGTCGGCGCAACATGTTTTTTTTCTTTAACTCATCACGCTATCACTAACTCCCTTTTCTTTCATATCACTTCTCACACAATCCATCCATCTTTTCTTTGGCCTCCATCCATCCACATGTAACCCTTTAGCAACATGCGTTAACCTAACGTTGCCTAACCTAGCCAAAACAAATATTGCCTGGAAAAGAACCAGGAATGTTAAAGGGCCACCAATTAATTACATGTAAAAGGTACCCCATTATGTAATTTATTATCTTAGTGTACAGAAAAGTATATTTCGTCGTTGCGACTTTAAGACCTCATGTGTAAAATTCAACTTTATGAGAAAATCGATAAAAACCATCTATTAAAAAAAATATAATTAAACCAACTACAACAAACAGGTATCTGCCATATGATGTCCTGCTTTTAATTTTGCTATTTTTAGTTGAATTTAAAAGTAGTATTATAGTAAAAAAAGACAGTTTAAATGTAAAAGTAAATGTAAAACAAGTACCTATTTTATTAGGAAGGACATTGTTGATCTTGAAATTGGTATAAAATTACCATTAAATTGTCATGTACACATGAGAGTTTTCGCATTCGATAGAGCTTCAAAATATTAAACAGGCTGGCGTAAAAAAGTGATTTTGCCAAAAGTGACCCATAAGAGGTCTTAAAAGTCGCAAAGACGATTTTTTGTACGTGCGTCATTCTGAATACAACACGTTTTTACGTTTCAGAAATTAAACTGACTTGATAACAAAGAGCAGTGAACACCAATTTGTGTGCTTTACAAAGCGAAGCCGTATAATTCTGACGAAAAAACACTTCCAAAATGATGCGCAGAACCTGCGCTATTATATTCCAACCCAAATGTAAATTGCGTTCACATACCGTGGCCTTATATTTGACGCAGTCAGGGAAGTACTGCGAAGCGGAGAATTTAGACTTTAATGCCACTGTGCATCCCATAATAAGTGCTTGGCCAACACTTATCACTCCTCCTGCGGTGTGGTAGAGGGGTAAGGGACAGTAATAGACATCATTGCCTTCCAAACCCATGTAGTGGAGGCCAGTTGCCATGAAGACGAATCTGAAAAGATGGAAAAAAAAACTATTTATGCTAATGTACAGCTTTTGGGTTTTGCTCTATATAAATCTACGCCTTGCTTTTTTTTTGACCGACCGATATTTTGACAGTTCAAAATTTTTTGTAAATGATTTTTTAGAAATATTTTATTTGATTTGATGGAGATATTTAAATCAGTTGTAAAAACTTTTGCAGATCGTTGCAGATCTGTAAAACGATATCGATCTAGATCTAATAAAAGACAAAAAAAAAATGTCGTCAAGTCTTAAAATGGTTATAGGCAGTTTTACAAAGTAAAAATGAAAATAAATTCTCAATATCACATGCAGACTGCAATATACTCCTTCTAGCGCTAGTTTCGCACGGGTATTACAAATCTCTTAATTCACGTTTTGTCTGCACTTCTATTGTTATAAAGAAAACAGATTTGTATTTTTGTTTGATATGAATAAATTAAAAAAAAAATACACTAGAAAAAGAAAGAAATCAACAAGGACAGAAGAACCCAACCGAAACACTTTAATAACGTGTGACTACGGCTCTTCTTTTTGTTCTGTTCTTGTTTTTCCAGACACTTATTTATTTCAGCATCCTGAAAATCTTGTTTCATACTTTTTCAGCCCCGTTTTTTTTTTGTAGTCTGGTTTTAGTTTTTTATGTTAAGAAAGAATAATGATAAAAATATGTTAAATCTTACCTGGCATTAGAAATAACAGCAGCTTTAGGTAATCCAGTGGTTCCAGAAGTGTAAATATACAACAGTTTTCCTTGGAAACCGTCTGCATCTGCCAACGTCCAAGGTGCAGGGGGAGTCGTCTCCACCAAATTGGTGAAGTCAGAGATATCATCACCACTACTTTCAATCCTTGAGTTTTTAATGTTCAGAGGACGCTGGGAGAACTTAAACAACTTCAATGAAGGGCTCAACTCTTTGGCTACATCCTGTATAGCTGAAATAAGGCAATTTGACATTAGAAACATCATCATCTCCGTAGCCTTCGCTCAAATAGCATGGGGGTCGGCTTCCAGTCTATCTGGATGCGGCTGAATACATGAAACGACTGTCTAACAGACATCCAAGACCCAGTTACTGGGCAACACGGATACTCCTTGGATAGATTGATGGACTTTTTTTTCTTTATTTGTTTAGGAACTTTTGAACATTATTTTAATCATGCCAGTTCCATTATTACATACGGTTAGTAAGCATAATCTTACATTTAAGTACAAATAAACATACAGGTAAATAATATCAAGATTACTTATTTAAAACTAGGTTATAAATCATCTTGGCTTCAGTCATTACAAGTACAGTCAGTACAAGTAGTCAGACGCCGAAATGGTCAGACTTTTTGGCATCTGATTACTTGTAACGAATTTCAAAGATCTACGAATGATAGCCGGTACCAACAGCTTTACGTGGCTTTCCGAGGTACGGGGTGTCAGTACCTAATGTTGTTTGACGACACCTTTGACGCCGTGGTTGAATGCTTGACGACTGCGCTTCGTGTCGCGGGTTCCGATTCCCGTACGGAACAAATACCTATTTGTTTGTATGGAACAGATCCTGTCTGTCAGTTCTGGTCTGGGTGTTTTGTGTATGTGAGTTTACTCATGTTTGTGAACACACCTACGATACAGGAGCAATTCATAGGAGCAACGCTTTTTTATATAAAAAAATCTACTAGAGGAATTGAAAAAATCACATTAGTACTTGTGCTGTTTCGGACCCGCAATCTCATGCATAAAAGACGGTGATATTAGAAACATGTGAATACTTAATTTCCATTCTATTTTGGTACGTGTAAGATAAAAAAAAACGACCTTGAACTGAACATCAAAGTAATCATTTATGCTAATGATCAGGCAACATAAAAATCTTTTTTATAGTATGTACTAGCATCGGCCATTCCAACAAATGTTACTCAATAAAATTTACCTGTTATTTTATGGTTTTCAAACTGTTTTTTTTTTGTTTGTCTATTATTTTAAAATTGCAAAGTAATGTGTGCTTAATGCTTATTATTAATGAAGATGTTTACGTTACTATAATGACTTTAGTATTGTACGTTATTTTAACGGAATGTACTTTTAATGATAACTATTTTCTTCTGAATTTTTAACGTATGAATACTATGAAACGAGGTTAGACCTCTCGCTTTTAGAGTTAATTTATATCCATAATAGAACGATACGGTTGTTTTTTCGAGGTGTGAAGATCATCAATTAACTTCTCCCACTCTAAATAAAGGGAGAGGGAGCCTTCGAGTGGTCTGTTGGCCTAGTGGTTAGTGGCCCTGACTGCTATGTCGGAGGTCGTGGGTACGATTCCTCCCACCCAAGACAAATGTTTGTGTGATAAGCACGATCGTTTGTTGTGTCTGAGTGTAATTTATCTACAATATGTTACTATTTAGAAATATATAAGTATGTTCATTAGTTATCTAGTACACAGTGGCAAAAGCTCTGCATAAGGGGATGTAACTCGACATACATTTTCACTGTTTTTCCTACAACCGCTCTTACGCGATTATGACATTATTACACATTTTTAATTAGATATTTTGGCAACAGTATCGTGTGGATATTATCTAGGCTTCTATTGAAATCAATTTATTTTGTGTAAAGACCTCTGAAAATCTACTATTTTGCATGAACAACAGTCAAAAAAGTATAATAATAGAAACATTGCAAATTTAAACAAGATTCTAAACGAAGAAAATTTTTTTCATAAACTTTGAAGCGTTTAAAAAAAAACGCGTTTTCCTGGAACAAGTTTTGTAAAATATTCGAGTAAATCACGGAATTACCGAATGCTTTTTTCGCGTTGCCTTTTCGTCGAACATCGCGTTAGATTGCGTTAGATTAATTAACAAGCATGTTCAATGTTGGCGACAGGCGATTGAAAAAGAGTCCTCTTAATTAGGGACTAGATGGCGTAGAATGAAAGTTGTGTAATATTATTATTCTTATTAGACTTGACTAAATCTTTGCTGTGTTCTTTCAGTTACCGTTTACGTTCCAAGGTCACGGCAACTCTTTGGTCAAGCCCGCAGCCCATGATCCGGGTTCAAGTCATTAGTAAAACATGTAGGATTCAATGTGTCGTTTATCAGCCCAACGTAAGTTCGAAGTCCAAGGTTTAGGACGATATCTCCTACGACGTGTTTAAATGGGTCAGCGATGATTCAGAATGTTCTGGTTATCAATCATACTTTAGTCTTGTTAAGGTAAACTGTTCCACAATGCGTTGTTCCTATTTCCTAGTCGCAGTTTTTGCTAACAATATCCGGAGTTTACTAGAAGTGGAAATTACTTGAATGGCGACTGATTGAGGGAATAGAGGCGTATGGAACTATAGAAGAAAATGACATAAGTACTGCGTCGATTCTGTGACCTTTTATAAATTGGGATACGGGCTAGTTGAGTGATGAAACTTCCTGCCTGTAGACATCACTGCTTAACATTAGGTGGGATCGCAGTCAAGTACTAGTTTATACCAATTAAATAAAAAAAAAGACTTGTAAGATCATCGATCGTGAAAAGTAGATTAATTTCTAAATATAAGACATTTCTATTGAATAAAATAAATAAAAAATAAAACACACACACATATTGTCTACATTTCTTTTGATTTCTCCTTTCGCAGGTCTGCTGGAAGAAATTTCTTTGGAAATAAGCAGTACCTTTGTACTCTTGTCTACTTTGTATTGTCTTTTTCTGTTTTTTGTGTACATAAAAAGTAAAATAAATAAATAAAATTTCTTTAATTCAGACGCAATAGTCCATATAATTATTCTTATAGGACATTTTTCTTTTTTACCGAGTTAAATAAAATCTGTTGGTCCGTTTAGGAGTGTATCTGCTCCCATGGAAAAATAAAATTAGCCCAAGTTACTCATTATAATATTAGCTATATCCCAGTGAGTCACGTCAAATATTGTTCAACCGTTTCCGATACGTATCCCGTAGTTTGAAATTCCATTTCCGTAGAATGAAAAGTAGTCTAAATTACTCCCCGTAACTTTATATCAGCTATCCGTCAGTGAAAGTCTCGTCAAAATCGACCGGTTTCGGAGATTAGCCAGAACATATAGACAGACAAAAATGTTTGAAAATTGCATTTTGTTTAAGTATCAGATATGATGTGCTTTCCTATGCATTTAGTAAAAAAATGTTTCTGATCTTACAGACACTTAAATAATTTAGAAGTATAGATAGATGTAGGTATATAGATTTAAACCATTGAATTATGTATTTTTCATTGATAAACTGAAAGAAATACCATTACAAAAACCTTAAATATTTACATTATTTTTCGAGGAGACCAACAAGCGATTTTGGGTAAAAAAAAATGTCATAAATTTGTGTAATGTCATTGCTTAGTTATTTCAACTACTCTGTATTAACGTTGTCCGCAACTTAATTATTACCTAAACCTATTTAAGTCTACAAACATTTCGAATTTTAAACGTTTTCTGTAGACTTTGAAAGGTCAATAGTTTAGTAGGTAGGAGTAAATTTTGTAAATGTGATAAGGGGGCGTCTATTCATTACGTGAATATCCTCATCCAATCGCATGTGGAGTCTCGGAAAATGTTATGTATTTTTTTCCACAAAAAAACAATACTTTACCGCAGAAACCGGGTAAATTTGAATACAGCATGTCTCCATGGCTATAAGCTATGTATACTCACATAGTCCTAAACAAAATAATTAAACAATTTTTTTTTTTTTTTAAATAATATACCCAACGGTAAAAGCATAAATTATAGTATTTACACGCATTTGAATAATCTCAATTTCACGTGAGATCAAGAGGGGAGGGTAAAACATCGCCAGAATCAGCTCACGTAATTAATAGACGCCCCCTAAGATGGATCCCACAGTTTTTTTTTATTAAGACAAATATCCGTTAGCGAGAATAGGTTACAAGGTTTATTTGTTAACTAGCCGATAAAATATTCGGTATATGATATGGTTGCGAAGTAGTAAGGGGCCCGTAGGCGCGGGCTTGCGGATGGCGAGCAATGGGTAGCCCGCCGTCCGACCGTCCGGTAGCCGTCCGGACCGAGCCCAAGTCGTCGACGGCGCGTATTGTTCCACGCGCGCCTCAAGGAGATGTCAGCAAATCGTAGGGGCCCAGCAGGGTCGAAGCCTACTGGGGCCATGGGTAGTGTGAAAACGTAACCCGGGGCCCTGGGACGAAGGCGCTCCGCCCAAGAGCGGGTTTTGTCATAAGATGATTTTCCCAACCAATAAAAAAAAAAAGTAGTAAGGGGCCGTTCTTGAATGACCCTGCCCGCTGCGTAATACTTTTATTACGTAAGCGCTTCAGGGGAGTGGAGGGGTATTTGGTTTGCTTATTTTTGATGACATAGGGGATGGGGGGTAATTACGTCAGCAGTATATTATATTTTTTATTTTTTAAGAGACCAATGTAGATGTTTCAAAATCACAAGAAAGCTAGTAGACACATTATTGACCTTTTCACTGCCTACGTCGGATATATCCGACAGCACTCTCGCGTTTATTCCGCCAGGGTTGCGCTTCCACGACCAAATGCTCCATCTCGTCTGCTCATCTGTCACCTATGAATATTGAAGAGCTAAACGAGATGAAGTACCCAGTCGCAAACACATGACCTTGGCAAATAAGACACAAAAACACTCGTCGGACCTAATCGACACAAGCGGTCAAAGCGTTAATTTGAATTAGTAATGTCAAAATTTAAAAAGAACTTTGTTTTTTCCTTTATTTCAAGCCTATTCCTTATTTTTAGACTTATAACTACTGCTCATAAATGAATAACGAAACGAACACATTGACAAATGCATGCACCAATGTTTACGTAAGCATGGGGGGGTGTTAGAGCTTTGCTTACTTTTGCTGACGAGGGGAAGGGAGGGGTTAATATTTGCAAAAAAGTGGCGTCCTGTTCCAGGCGCGCCTCAGGGAGATGTCAGCAAATCGTAGGGGCCGAGAAAAAACGACGGACGAGGGCAAAGATGGAACACGAGTGGGTTTTTAGTCAGTAAAAGTCTGACACTATCTCCCGCTCCGCCCAAGGCGGGATTTGTCATAAGAGTGATTTTCCCACACAATAAAAAAAAATACTTTCGGTAGTTTCAGCGTGAAGGAGTAACAAACATACGCACAAACTTTCGTCTTAATAATAATTATATAATAATATTCCACAACTATCACACAACGCCGTCTAGTCCTAAGCTAAGCAGAGCTTGTGTTATGAGTACTAGACAACTGATAAACATACTTATATACATATTTCTAAATGCATAGTCATATTATAGATAAATAAAACCCAGACACTAATGATCATGCTCATCACACAAACATTTGTCCTGGGTGGGAATAAAACCCACGACCTCCGGCATAGCAGTTAGAGCCACTAACCACTAGACTAACAGGTCAGTCATATTAGTGTGATACATAATTTATTTAAAGGCTTTAATTTGTATAATAATATAACAATGCTAGCTGGACTCAGCAAATGTCGTTCTGTCATATAAATTATCAAAGAAAAATATGGGGTAAGGGTAGTAGGAGGGTAAAAATAGTCCATGACCTATTCTCAGACCTACCATATACACAAAAAATTTCATAAAAATCGATCAAGCTATTTCGGAGGAATTTGATAACAAACACTGACATGAATTTTATACCTACCTATATTAGATAACATTTTACTTTTTTTAATTTACGTGGCAAAGTAGGTAGACGAAATACCCCTCCGTCACACTTTTTTATACTAATTAATTGTCGATAAAAAATCTACTTTTCACGATCCATGTTTTTTTTTTTTTTTAATTGATATAAACCAGTGCTTGACTGCGATCCCACCTGATGGTAAGCGAAGATGCAATCATTGATGGTCAGGCGCACTAGTTTATGTTCTTGCAAGTCTACAAGCAATCGTACAAAGAGACCTTTGTATTGTAGTTAGGTATTATTATCATTTCAACCAGTCATTAATTTGTTTAGGTACGATAATTTACAACGCACTACAAAATGTTATAACTCCTATAGGTACCTATAATAACAAAAGAGACGAACATCAACTTTAAGTATTTTATCGAAACTGGAGAGACTTAGCACAATTATCACCGGCAGAAAAGTGTTTCCGTCATGTAAATAAACCTGTTTGAGTATTGCTTACCGGCTTGGTACTCGTCGGAGAATATCAAAGCGTCACATTTGGCGACATTGATGGAATGTATGAGAGCTTTGCCTCGCTGGTTCGTGTTGATGAGAGGTGTGATTCCCCCAAGGCGAGCGACCCCCATCCATAGCGCTGGTTGCTGGGGGCAGTTATTCACCAGTAAACCAACAATATTGCCCTTTTTTATACCTTGAGCCTTGAGCACAGCTGTTACCCGTAAGCTGTAGTCTTCCACCTAAAACAAAAGCTTTGTCAATTAGATCTATTTTTAAAACATGACTAAAACAAACCACTTTGTACCTAATGTGTAATTTAGACCTTTGTATTAAACAATACATGAATTAGAAAACAAAGGAAAAAGAGGAAATAAAAGACCTGGATAATATCTTTACTCAAACAAAGATAAATTCCTTTAAACTTGATAAAATAGGTTTTTATTATTATTTATTTAGGATGATTTTTACCTCTGTCTGTCAGGTAATTATTCAATAAAATATAAGTATTTTACCTCACTCACTCACTATTATACCTCATTCTATGTATTAGGTATAATAGTGATAAAATACTTATAAAAACTAATAATATATTAATTAGCAAACATCTATTTTAAGAAAACTTATCTAAAAGTTAACAAGTGAAGTGAGTGAGTGAAATGAAATTTAAATTGCACGCTAATTATTTACAAAGAGTAAAACTACCATTCATTTAAAATTGAGTCAATGACTGAAACATTCAAAATTAAAGTCAAAGCCCTAGGTTACATTATTCCTTTGACATCTTTCTAAAACATGTATAAACTAAAATGAATATAAACAATGGTTAATTACTATAATGTTCACCGAATTCTAAAATCGATTAATTTAAATGGATTAATTACACCTGAAAGTCAGTAGGTATTCATTTACCCTTTAAACCGTCTACGTCGAATATATCCGACAAACTCTCTCGCGTCTATTCCGCCAGGGTCGCATATCCACGACCAAATCTCCATCTCATTAGGGGTATTGCAGAGCTAATGGGCCTATTACACCACTCGATATTCATTTATAAATTCAGTTTTAGTCTATGATTCGACATATCGCGTAGTGTAATAAGGGTTAGACTGTCTCACTCGGAACCAAAAATAGATAGTCTGAATATCGTATGCTGAATATCGCGTAGTGTAATAGGCCCTTAAATGAGATGGATTACCGACCCAGTCGCAAACACACGACACTGGTAAATAGGACACGAAAACACTCGTCGGAATATTCCGACGCAAGTGTTTAAGGGGTTAATAGTATTTATATTTTTTTTAGAAATAAAGTACATGCGCAGAAGTATGTTTAATTTTAGGCCAGACTGCATTCATATAAAAAACATAGGTTATAAAGGTTAAGCTCACCTTTGTAAATCTGTATGTTTATTACATACTAGCAATCCACCGTGTTAGAAATCTTTGAAATTTTCAGCTATTCTTTACTATGTGTACACTTTAACCTCCCTCATGAATCACTCTGCCTACTACATAAAATTCCGATTTTTTGATTATCACATTCATACAGACAGAGAGATGCTAGGGGATTTTATTTTATTAAGGATTATGCCATAATTGAGTAAATATTTATGGCACTTTTGCTCCTTGAAGCCAACCAGTGTTGGGTGGCATCAAAATAGTAAATATCTAATATATTTGAACATGGGGAATCAAAACATCATGTCATAATTTCTCTAGCATTTTAAATTTCAATACAATTCTTTTGTATAAATGAGCACAAACTAAAAGAAAGCCATATTTTTTGGTTCTCAAAAAAGAAAAATGGAGACATCTAAAACAGCAAACTTAGAGTGTCTAGGGCAGGTCAGTTTGAAAGAAGAATAAATATAATAAAATTTTAATATAATAATTGTCAAAACCAGTTATTTAATTCATTAAACCCCAATTGTATTTCTACTGTGTCTCTAATTACGGTATTTGAAAGGTTAAAGACCAGACACCCAAGAATTGCATGTGATTAATTTACTCTATGAACAAATTTGGATTCAGCTAATCAATTCCAATAAAAATTGCAATGCAATGTTCTTGCTCACAATTAAAAAAAAAAACTATAGAGCCAGATTCTACATCAACATACAATAATATATTTAAATAACATTTACATCTTTTAACTTATTGGAAATTATAATTTTGGTAATTAATTACAAAAACTCATGTTATTGAATACTTGACCCTATAGTTGGTTTAGTATGTAGATTCAAATTCAAAAGTTATAACCATGTTTAACAAAAAGATAAAACATAAGTATGACTTTCTCTTTAGTAATGCATAAGCAATTTCAAGACTTTCCTTTACTTTCTTCTCAATTTAAAGATAATGTACTACATTCTGTAGGTTAAATCTATGTATGTATAACACTGATAGATTACTTAACTTTGATTTCTAATGTGTTGAAATATGTCCTGTATGTGTACATTTTGTGAATTAGTAATGAAGAACAACAACAATAGTGCGAACTCATAGTTATTTGTAGATACTTTATTTCACTTTTAATTGTTTCTTAGTTAGAAATTCTGTTATTCCAAATAATATTACAAACTGTTACAAACCTCTTTGAAGGACCAGACTTCATCTTGGAACAAAAAACATGGCTTATCAGGATGTCTGTTCACAACCTCGTGGAACACATCTGGTAAAGTCAGATTTTTACTGCTGAATTTCCTTGTTATCCATAGGATTTTCACATATGATACTAAGGCTCTAAAATGACAAAATAAATAAAATTTTAATACTCTATTGTAGGTATCAAGATGTTGATACAAAAACTTAACGACCAAGTTGTTACTTCAAAAATGAAATAAAAATTAACCCTTATTTATTGGAATTTGATTCTCGTAATATTTCTGTAATAATTTAACAACATTGAATAACAAATGCGATGCGATGCGATGACGTACTAGTTTAGAATCCTTACCTGAGATCTCTTGGAGCAGTCTTCAGTGCGACGTAACACCAGTTTAAATGGAATGCAATGAGGTAAATAACACCAAGAATGAAAATAGCCACAAACATACAAAGGAATCCTTGGGAGAGCCAAACGACCGCACAGGCAGCCGCAATAGCGGACAACAAGAGCAACATCACGACTGCCTTTCGCAACGAAACGCGTGTAACTGCTGATCGGCGACCCACGGTGGCTGTGGCGCGCTGTGCGCTTGTTGACTATAATTCATTCACTCGTACTATTATATGCGACTGCGAGAACCTCATATAGGGCAAACAAGTAAGGAGCACTTTATTGTTTACTGAACAGTTTATTGCCACTCGTCAATAACTGTAATCGTTTATGTCGCTGAACTTTACGGTAAACGGGTTCCTTGAGCCTAGTCGCTGTTAGCCCTAGTTTGTAAAAAAACTTGTTTAAATCGCCGGACATCCAGTAATCAGCTCAAACGAATGAATTTCATTTTAAATGATAATTAGGGCACACTAACAAAACTTGAACAACGTTAATTACTTCGGGAAAAACAGTTTTTAAACACGCAATGTACAGTAAATTTATAGGTCGTAGGCCGATGGCGACGTGTGACGTCTGTCAGTTGCAAATGTCACTGTCAACGTTCATCCTCAAATCAATAATTTAAAACGATAGCACTTGCGTTTTATTAGTCTCAATGCCAAGTGAAAATCGTTACTGAAAGCAATAAAAAATAATAATAATAAGTAGTCCACGGTTAGTTATCTATAGTTGTTAGGAAGAATTAAATAATATTGTTCTTTTAAGAAATGTTTTTTGTGTCAAACGTTTAGTTAACGCTTACCAAAAGGAAAACGTAATGTACAGACTTTTCCTGATACTGGGTAAGCAGCATTCCAACGGTCCCACTTGTATGTTTTGCTTATGGGTTATCGGGCGCTAGTGTGGCCTGCTGCTATAATGGTTTGGATAGTTTTAGAATGTTATAGTTGACATCTACTTAACACTTAATATAATAACTAATAAATGAAAAAAAAATATCTGTGGTTTTAAAATATTTATTACTTACACCGTTTGTCCATTTAACATAGGTAATTAGATTAAGTACAAAAACGAATGAACATATCTATGTAATAATAACAAAAATACACGTTTCTAAGATCTACTAGTTTCACGGGAAATATAAAAATAGCATATAATACAGTAACTTAATAATTTAACTTATAATTAAATAATTTACTAAAATTGAAACACTATTTTGTCATTTACACTTAATTGAGCTGATTTAAGGACTCATTTATCGCTTGATTAGCGTTATGATTACGAAAATAATAAAATAAATCATTTCTACTAATTTAAATATACCTACTTACTTACTAATATAATAACAATAATTTGTGCTGTATGGGTGGTTATTAATTACGTAACAATAGCTGCAAGGGAGGTAGGTAAGTATGTAGGTACTTAACCTACCTAGGTATTTGACTACCTACCCAACTTTAAACTAACATTCCACAATGCACTCTTAGGGCGAAATTCACCAATAAAACTAATCGCGTTTTAACGTTTGGCTCACATAATCGCGTTTAGCCGCTGTCACTTGTAAAAATATAATAAAAGAAAAATCCAGACAAGTGACACTAGTGACAGCGGCTAAACGCGATTAAACGTTAAAACGCGATTAGTTTTATTGGTGAATTCCGCCTTTACTGTGTATAGACATTATATGATATGTAAAAATAGATACCTAAATAGGTACCAACCTTTCAATATATAAATGATTGGTAAAATGCATAAAATATTCAAGAAATCGAAACATTTAAATGGGTAGGACGTTCAATCAAAATTATAGCTACGCAGTACCTACCTAATTAGTTCATCACAAATATATGCATTTAAAAGTATCACAAAATATTTGTTACACAATAAGGCACAATAATAAATATATTTATGTGCAAAAATTTATAAGAAATAAAATCACAGTCTAATTTGTCCTGATATAATTTTCTCGTACTCTTCATTTCCTAAAGGCAAATACTTGCCTGTTTTCGGGTCTGAATAAAATAATTTATCCTTCACTTGCGACGGATTAAAGCCTTCTTTCTGCAAATCCACTTTCCTCATTTTGAATGTACCTGTGAACAAAATGGGTAAATTAATGACTTGGCTCTAAAGATGTTTTAATGATTGTCTTTCGAAGGTTAACTTAACCTAATTTTCCCTATGGCATTAAAGCCTCTAGCTAGAACAAAGACACCAAAACTTAAAACTAATCGATTACATGCTAAAGGCACTTCCTGTGGTACCCCACACGGAGTGCCTTACTTACGGGCCTTGGTACAGGACGTCGAAGGGGAGGAACAGCAAAGAACAGGCTGGATTGAACATTTAATATTTAGTGACAGATTTAAAACTACAAACAAGGTGGCGCAGTCTGGCTCGAGCAAAGGACGGAGAATTGATTAGTGACTTTATGAAGAAGATCAAAGATAGCAGTGTAGTCCAAAAGCCATACACATATTTTTCCAATACGAAGAACAATCTTGGAATGACAAATGAGAGTCTAATTGGAGTGACCCATAGTATAACTTAACGATGCTACTTACGTAAGGGACATTTAAAATTCAAGTTCGTATTTTATTTTTTTAGGTGGGAAAATCGGCGGAACTAGAGGTAGTGTCATACTTTTACTGACTAAATACCCACTCATGTTCCTTCTTTGCCTTCGTCCCAGGGCCCAGATCTACTGCCGCAAAACGTGACGTTAGAGATACTAGGTAAAAACAAAAGTATGAGGATACAGTAGGGTTGTCATTTCAAGGCTGCCGAAATATTCGAAAAAGTTGCCGTGGCCCTGGAACACAAAAGGCAACTGTAGGGACACAGATTTTTAGTCAGTAAAAGTCTGACACGCCCTTCTGCACCGGAGTAACGGAAGAAGTTATATGGTGATTTCCTATCTCAAAAAAAAAAAATACTGGTTATTTAAATTTCTATAGGAGCTCGTAAAACTTACCAGTCATGTCGACGCTAGTCATGATCCTGATAAAGACCGGCCTCGCGTATTTGGGCAAGTCTTTGGCAATGTCTTTCGCCAATTTGTCCAAGTCCAGTGTCCCCTGTGGGTCTACGATGCCGCACATGCCCGCTCGACCATCAGTGTTGGGTATCTGTGAAAGAAGAAGATGGATTATGGAACAGGTTCTAGTGTAGATACTGGTGCATGGAAAAAAATATCTTTATACATATAATTCTTCTGTACTTGTGTTTGTCACCTAACTCCTCCTGTGTGGGTAGACCGATACGGATGTAATTTTGTATATTACAGGGGGTCCTTGGATGGTGTGAAAATACAATTGAACTGGGTAGGTGGCACTGCAATCGGATCCCCCAATTTTTGGGCAGGACAACATCTGTCGGAACCACTAGTTATATAATATTATTTGACTTGGACATACAAACTGATGACTCAGTCAATGACCCAACTAAAAATAGGTAAAGGGTACAAAACTAAAAAAAATATGATCCCTTAACACACCATTTTTTATCTGCAACATTACCAATGTTACCCAAATCTAGCAAATTGGTGTTGCTCTCTATCCGGTAAAATCTCGTTGTAACATATCAGATTTTTCAGTCTCAGGAGTCGAGTTCATGGTTATTAGATAACTCCAAATTCAATAATTTGATGAAATAGATTCGATCTTTGTACTAACCTCAACACCGTAAACGACAGCATCCCTCTGATCAGCAACCCTGGAGACAGCAGACTCCACCTCTGTAGTGGAGACGTTCTCTCCGCGCCACCTGAACGTGTCACCCGTACGATCCATGAAATATAGATATCCAAACTCGTCTGCCGTCAGTATGTCACCTGAAACAATATTCACATTGTCTTTTAAGTGTTCTGAAGCAATGTTCTGGCTGGATTCAACCAGTTTTTATTGTTAATACTAAAAGATAAAAGACAATTTTTTTTTAATTTTTTTTTTATTCTTGGTAGGTTCGCGCTTGACTGCTATCTCACCTGATGGAAAGCGAAGATGCTGTCGACGATGAAGCGCGCTTACCTAGAAGTAACCTATTCACTCTTGACTTAATTTGCAAAGAAAGAGCACCCTGAGCCCTTACCATGACATATTAAAGTGTGAGTCGTGTGAGCGAGAAATATAGGGATAGAGCTATAATAATAAGTCATTTATTATCTCGCATCTTGGCCCATAGATACATACCTCACCGACTAACATATGGAGAGCAATTACAAGGCCTGAATTGTTTAGAGAAAAGGATGGTACAGCCGTGCCACTTTTTTGCTGGCCTCAGTGGGGCATTGCCGTGCTCATTTTGTAGCCATCTGTAAACACAGACTCCGGCAGGTAATTCCACTTCTTAGCTGTACGCACAATGAATGTGTTTCCAAAACGTTTTGTGAGGGTGGTGGTGCGTATAGATGTGTTTCATTATAAAAAAAGCAGGATAATTTTTTTTTAGGTATACAAGAAGGAAAAGCTAGCGGCAAATAGGTACCTGAGATAAACGCGGAGTCTCCGTAACTGAACACATCTTTAACAATCTTCTTGTCAGATGCAGCTTTGTCCACGTAACCCAAGAAAGCTCTGGATGGGTTGTCGGGTTTAATTTTTCCTATGAATACTCCTGGCTCGTTGGGTTGCGCCAACTGTGAATTGAGAAACATAAATTGTTAAACTTCACTTTCTACTCTACCAATGGTTTTGACATAGTTAATTTTATATCAGCAGTGATGGGTCGCAGAACAGATTGCCGTTGGGGCCGAAAGATTCTGAAGTGGCGACCGTGTACTGGAGACGTAGTGACCTATGATTCGTCCTGTTGAAGATCGCGGGAAACCGCTAGATGTGAGAAGTACAAGACCAGTTGATGTGGTGACGCTTGATCCCAGGCTTTTATCTAGTTTATGAGGTCAAAATAATAATGATGAGTAATAATGGTTCCCAAAATGTGTCTCACCTGACATAATCCTTTACTGTTCCTTATAGGTTCTCCAGTTTCAGGGTCTACTTTGAGAATAGCGATGGGATATACTGCTGGTATAATTCTTGACACGAAGCCAATCGCTCCTTCTTTGTTATTGATGTTGACTAAAACGAAGGCAATATTTTATTAGACTCATATAATAAGGACAAGGATTGGTACAAGGTCTTTTAATTTAAATTACATACCTATATTTGCATTTCCTTCTGTAGCACCGTAGAATTCTACCACCTTCTTTATGTTGAAACGTTTGACGAAATCAGGCCAAATCTGAAGCCAAACACACACAGGGACATTAGAGTCTGCATATTTCTAACTTTTTTGAAGAAATATAGACTTTTTATAATTTTCATGGTCTAAAATTACCTAAAATCCGCCTTGGAATAGAGTATTGTACCTACTTATTTTTGAAAGTGTCTCAATTCAATCATAAAGGTCATCTTGGTATGCAATAAAGTATATATAAATAAATAAAGGGTCCATAAACTACTAAAATTGCTTTTGCTTAATTTGAGGAAAATACTGGACGCCATGTTATTCTGTGGTCATATGGGAAAATGGGCATATTTGACATAAATAAGAAGATTATTATTATTATTAAAAATTACAGTAAAGATAGCCATACATGTTAGGGTGTACCTGACAGGTTTGCCTGTACAGTTACACCAGTCAGGTAAGCTTGAGCTGAGTAGAGGACAGACACGTAAAGGTAAACCTATACAAACTTTTAATTGAAGCCATGGCCCCGGCAGCAGATCTCGACTCTGTAGCGCTAATCAGTTTACCTCACGCAGTCACCGGCGACAACAGGCGACCGCCACACGCGCTCAGTTTTGCCTGTACAGTTAAGCTGCACAGATACACCCACGGGCAAAAAATATCGAAATTCATATTTTTTCGATTGCCTGTACAGGTGTGCAACATACATGCTCCAGTTTACCTGCAAAACTCAACTGTACAGGCAAACCGGTCAGGTACACCCTAACGTGTATTTGTGACTACCTTAACATATAGACGTCGGTTCATCAGTTGACACTTTTTAGTTAAATGACGCTATGACGTAATATCATGGTGGCTACTCTTTCACTTTTCAAAAAACATTGAAAAGTAAAAAATTTGAAATGAATTTCGTTATTTTATGAACATTTACCGACTGCTACTTTTTACTGCTGCTGACCAAAACTATCTCAATAATATACTTTAATTTTTTTTCTCTTACATAGTAAAATTCATTGAGACACCTATGTATTGCTTTAGACTAGAGGTTTTAAGAAAGTTTCTATATAAAAATATTACCGCTGGCCTCATTCCGTTGCCGTAAACTGTTCTGACTTTGTGTTGCGTGTCTGTTGGAGACGGTGGAGTCGTCAGCACATAGCGACACATTTCACCGATGTAGTGGGCAGCCTGGGGAATAACACAAATTAATTAGATAAAAGAAATATGAACTCACCACACCAAGCAAATCTAATGACGGTAAAGTTAGCGACAGTTGCCGCAGGGGTCAAACTATTGACAGCTGCGCTTCGGGTTAGATTCTCGTACAGACCAAATATTTGTAAGGTGTACTTGGATCAACAATGTGCTAATGCAAAATGTGTTTTCAATGTGTTGTATTGGAGTTTATATGTTTGTGAACGCACCCACGTTTGATGCAAGAGTAATACCTATGTAAGGCGAAGTTTTAGTCAAAAAAATCTAAATTTTGAGGTATGTAGCAAACTAAACATTCCAGAACTTGCAGGAGCGTTTGTAACGCTTATGCATGAATGAGCTACCACTATAATAGTTATCAACACCAAAAAAGAGGCTTTTTGAGTTAATTGGCTCTTAATAAACTAGTGCGCCACACCATCAACGATTGCATCACTGCTTACCATCAGGTGGGATCGCAGTCAAGCACTAGTTTATATCGAAAAAAAAATCGGTCTCAGCACACAGTTGTAAGTAGGTAATTCTAAATCGAAATGTGAGAAGCAAAGAGCTTCAAGGTTACGGTCGTGATTGGCCAATATTTTCGTAGAGTGGACCAGATAGGGATTTTTCGGAAGTTGCATTGTTGTTTTAGTAATAACGAATCCGTATCGTGTGTCATCACAATCATTGACCGTGATTGCAAACAACATATATGTGAGGCAATATTTCATAATTTCGGGCGAAATACCGGCCTATCAAGGTTTTTACACACACATTGGCATACCCATAAAGATAAAGCTAAAATCAAACATCATCATATTTCACACTTTCACTTCAACTACAAAGCTATTCATTTTTAACGATCGGTCGGCGCAAGCGCATGAAGTTTTGATTTCTCTGCATCCCAGCCACTTTACTACATTGTGGCACATTAGTGCAGTGTACTTTCTCCGAGCTTTCACTCACCGTGGCATTGTACTTTATGCAGTCGGGGAAGTATTTAGAAGCCGAGAACTTCGTCCTGAGAGCTACTGTGCAACCGAAGATGAAGGACTGACCCATCGTGATGCAGCCTCCTGCTGAGTGGTAGAGAGGCATGGGACAATAGATTATGTCGTCAGTTCGCAAACTGCCAAGGTAGTGTACGCCGGATGCCATGAAGACCATTCTAGAAAAAAAAAGGTCAGATTTTGATGTGATTTTAGATATATTTTATTGATTTCAGGGTCAAAACCAGAGAAGCATTAATATTTATGGTTTAATTAGTTTTGATGGTAGGCAATATTGTGAGCGTTACACGTGGATCACAAAGATGACCTCGTTCTCCGTTTATTCGGTTTGTAATCTCAACTAATATTATACAGGCACGATTTGATTTACATAGCCAATTAACGGTTTTTAAGGAACCTACGGCTGACTTCATTGTTGCATACCACAAGATGGAGGTTCTTTTGAAAATTTACCTTGAAGATGAAATAACGGCTGCCTTCGGTAATCCAGTAGTTCCAGAGGTGTAGATGTACAACAGCTTTCCGTTAAAACCTTCTCCATCTGATGGTGACCACGGGTGAGGGTTGGTGCTCTCCAGCAACGAAGTGAAATCATCTTCAGATGTCACTGGCTTCACTGCATTGGGAGAAGTGTTGAGGGGACGACGCACAAACTTGAACAGCTTGATGGATGGGTTCAGGTCTTTTGATATATCCTGGAATGCTGGAATGGAAAAAGAGTCCTTTAAGGATGCTTCGAAAAGAGATCTTTAATTTCCTCTAATAATAATAACGACTGTTTTTTCCCCAGTCGTAAGACTATCTCTAGATTTTTATTTTTTTACTTCAATTACAGATATTTTAAAAAAAAGACAACTTTAAATATGCGCAGTGTATATCTGTTTGACAACTTCTTCAAGTTAGGTTGAGTGGAATACTTCGATGGGATTGACTATGAGGATCGAGCTGAGCAAGACACAATTGTGTCCTTTGTCCAACAATGGGCCACTATTGGCATGATGATAAAGATTGACTAACCTGTTTGGAACTCATCACTGTAGATAACAACATCGCACTTGGCGATATTGATAGAATGTAGTAAGGTGTTGCCAGTCTGGTTGGTGTTGATGAGAGGGCACACGGCGCCGATTCTCGTGGCTCCGAGCCATATGGAGGGCATCTCAGGACAGTTACCGATCATAACAGCAACTGTGTCTCCTCGCTTTACGCCTTTGGCTTTTAAGACAGCTGACGTTCTTAAACTGTACTCTTCCACCTGAAATGAAAGGAGATGGAAATTATTAAATGATTTTTGTGTGGATATCTACAAAAAAATAATTTTGGTCTGTGCTCACGACACATTTAATAATGTGTCGTTAGCTCACGACATTATACATATACACATATTCTACATTCACATTCATACACATATTCTACTTTTATTTTCTATTACACATATTCTGGTAGCAAATTTTACCCGGATCCATTTTGAAATTTTGTCGTGACGGAGTAACACATAAATACATACATATGTAGAAACTTTTATCTTATCAGTGCAATTTGTAATTGTACGCATAGGATTAAAAATCTGAACTTCATCGCTTTCCTCCACACCAATGGAAATTCATGTCTACGTAGGTCTTGTCATCCAGCCTCCTACATGAATAATATTTGCTATAAGGACGGTTTTGGCTGTAGTTAGTACCAGCTACTGACTTGATCCCCTAGCTGGGGAGGCAGAGGGCGTCTCTTCGCGACCGGTCTTGGGCTTTACGCTTCACCTCGCTCCATGTCAATCCGTTGGCCGACGCTTCTGCCAGTACGATGCGTCGCCAGGTTTGCCGAGGACGGCCACGCTTTCTTTTCCCTTGAGGATTCCAGTATAACGTCCAAGCACCAGCTAGTGCTTAGAACGCTAATGCAAATAAGGCGACCTATTTTCACCGGAAAATGAAATGGCGTGTGAAACTTTAGGCAGGTAAGTAACTTGACTGCCCCCATTTTGATTAAGTTAGAATGAAAGCGATAATTGTGTTTTTTTAAAGGCATCAGTTATTTCTTTCCGTAGGAAGTCGTTAAAATGTCAACTGACGGAAATTGATGTAAAAATAAATAAAGCAGTGTGTTCCCAATCACGCCACGCAAGCAGCAGCGGTTTTGGATCACATTAAAATAAAATATTGTACGTTTTTAATTTTTTTTTATTCGATCAAATCGTGCTTGTTCTGCATAATATAAATAGTCGAATTTTTTTTTTCCTAGCTGTTGTCAAGGCGGATATTTTTTTATTCTGATCTAGTGTAGAATATTTCAATTTAATTTCCATAACTAGAAAGCATTGACCAGTTTTGCAAAATAAGTAAATTAAGTTCTTGAAATCTGAGACTCAAAATACCGGCTTGAACTTTTATTACATTTTTTTATCAAACAAATATCATAAAATATTCTACTATATCGAAATGCTACAGCTTCGTATGGGTGTTAAAACTTTGAAATTCTCGGTTTTTCTATATAATAAATATGCAAACTTAAACCTTCCTCATGATCTGCTGGATTATTCGAAAGACCGTGGTCCTGGAAAAGGGCATCTGAAGGAACACACGAGTCTGATACTGCCTTTCGTTCCATCCAGAGCAGGATGATTTCCTACCTCTAAACAATATCTTCCTCATGAATGCTCGGTCTATAGGCTAAATCCGCATGAAATCGTCCAGCAATTTTTGAGATTATCGTGAACGAACAGACAGATGCGGCGAGGAACTTTACGTACCTATGTAAAGATTGTGAGTATCTGCAAACTAAGGAAATGTAACTATTACATAGTATTCACATTTATGTTACCGTTTACCATACTGTTTATCACAACAACACGCTAATGAGTGTTACAACATATTGCTTATGCGTAAACTTCCTGCAAATGTTATGTCGTTTCAAGACTGTTATTAACTATATAACTAAATGTTGACTCTTTACGAGTCAGCAACCAAAGTCGATTGTATTGTAACACATCATTCTTCTCAAAACGGTGAAGGAAAATATCGTGAGGAAACCGGTTCAAAATGTTCTAGAACCAAAAATTCAAAGATATGTGACATCCATCAACCCGCACTGGGCCCGCGTGGTGGATTATGGCCCATTTCCTTTTCTAGAGAGGAGGCTTGAGTCCCAACAGTGGGAACATTATAAAGGCTGATTATGATATGTTATGCTACATCATTCTTCATCTTCCTGTTGCGAAAGCTTCAACATCAGTAATCATCATCCTCAGCGCGACTTTGCTCACTACTCAGCACAGTAAAGAACTTAACGTGTGAAATGGCCGAGCGAGAAAGAGGGATGGAGCTATATAGAGAAGCGGGAGAAGAGGGATGGAGGTATATAGAGGGATGGAGCTATATGGAGAAGCTATATAGAGTTTAGAGGCCATTTCACGACCTAAACTGAACTGTTATAGGGATGGAGCTATATGTATACGGTGTATAGCTCCATCCCTCTTTCTCGCTCGGCCATTAGTCGCCATTTCACGACCTTAACTGAACTTTTATAGGGATGCTATATAAGGTGTTCATTTAAACACGTCATGGTAAAGCCCTACATCGTAAAATGAATCGCGTTAAGAGCTCGTGGAGCACTGCTGGACTCTCTTTTCTTGCGCCAATCTCCGTGTTTTTGTGCCGGACTCATCAAAGTTTTACCCACAATGAACATAATGCCGTCTGCCAAACAGTAGGGGCCCAACAAAACCGTAGGGGCCCAGCAGGGTCGAAGCCTACTGGGGTCATGGGTGATGCAAAAGAGGACCCCGGGGCCCTGGAACGAAGGCAAAGAAGGATCGGTAGTGGGTTTTTAGTCAGTAAGAGTCTGACACTATCTCCCGCCCCGCCCAAGAGCGGAGGACGTCATTGGATGATATTACCACCGAAAAAAAAAAGTCGTCTGCCCATCATTCTCGCCACTAGACGATCAATATTTCTGCTTCTGATCCTTGGATGCCACTCGATCACCGCGCCTTTTCAGGCGTCCTGATCAGCTCCATTTGAATTCCTTTATTCGTTTTCCTACATCGGGTGCTTTCGTACGTCTTCGGATGTCGACGTTTGGAACTCGGTCTATTAGACGTAGTACGGAACGCTCCAGGACTCTCTGTGCAACTCTGAGCAACATATGGGTTTTAATCTCTAAGCAATTTTGATTCCTAAAGATGAAAAATGTAGATACCTATTATAAAAGTATAGATGCGACGATGGTAAGAGACCGGACGGTATGTCTTTATTTCTATGGAATTTGGGTAGGCCTTTAGTGTGGGACGCTACCTGTGTCGACACTCTTGCGCCATCCCATCTTCCTAGCTCTTCGTGCTGTGTTGGTGTTGCCGCTGCTGCTGCGGAGAACCTCAAGCGGCGGAAATATAACAACCTCGTCGGCAGTTATATTTTTGAGCCGTTTGGGATTGAAACTCTTGGGCCGTGGGGTCCGAGTGCTCATAAGCTGTTCAAAGAACTATCCAAACGCTTAGTAGACACTTCGCGTGACCCAAGGGCTGGCTTTTACCTCGGTCAGAGATTAAGCATTGCCATACAACGTGGCAATGCGCCAGCCTTTTGGGCACACTTCCAGTCGACAGCGATGCGGAGGAGTTTTTTGACGCCATATTTTAGCTTTTAGATTTTTATTTAAGTGTATATATAAGTTAGTGTATATAATTATGTTAAGTGTTTTATGTATTGATAGATTCCATATTGAAATAAAAAAGGATAGAACCTTCATGGATTGCCCACATTATGGACTTTCAATCTTGACCGCGCAATGTGATTTATGAGTATTTTTTTTAAAGAGTCACCGTGGAGTTTCTTGCCGATTCTTCTCCATAGGATTCTGCTTCAAATGGTCGTTCATTTGGAGCTGTACACTAACTTCTGACTTTTTATAAGTGCCCATGGGGCCTATGTGAAATAAAACATTTTGATTTTTTTGAATTTTGAGAGGATAAAATTACATAGTACGATGGTTTAATATAATTATTTACCTGTTGGAACGTCCATGTTTCATCTTCAAACAGGAAGCACGCCTTGTTTGGATGTTTAAGCACCATCTGATGGAATATGTCAGGCATAGACCAGTTCTTCTTGGTGAAGTTCTTCGTAAGCAACAGGATTTTGATGTAGCAGTATAGGGCACTGTAAAATTAAATTTAACATAGAAAATGTTGTTTATTTTGTTTGAGGGTACGCTGTAGTGTAATTTTGTCTGTCTGTATTTGTAGTTTGTCGTAGATTTTTTTTTTAAACTGTCCCACACACACTAGGAATTACTCCAGTATGGTATCGACCATACGCAATCAACCAATCAACGCATCGGCGTTCCCAAACATGTAGGTATATAAGCTCACATACACAAGACACTCAAACCTGGAGCACCATCTGTAGATCATACAAATATTTGTTCCGTGCGGGAACAGAACCCGCGACATGTAGCTTAGCAGTCAATCGCTCAACCACTGCGTCAACCGTGCCCTCTTTGAATTAAGTATTATGTGACGGAAGAATGGAAGGGAGCCCTTTGCCCTGCAGTGGGACACACAGGCTCATAATTAAAATATTAATAATATTTTTTAAGTTATTGAAATACTTGATTAAAATGACAAGCTTAAATAATATTTCGTCCATATTCTTCAAAATGTTTACTTTCCAGTAAACTTTTTGTTTAGCAAACTACGGGCGTGGACACATGTCTACGGTACGGAACCGGCCACCGTATAACGGCACGCGACGCCGCAACCGGGAGACAGCACGGCGTCAAGCCGCGACAATTTGCCGTGTACGGTTCACCGCGGTGGACAGGTTTCCTAAACACGTTGGTAAGTAGTTCTTCAAAATTTGATATGGACAATCTAAAATATTCGTAAAATTTTACGATTCATATTTCCTCTTAAAGTGACTTTCATGATGGTTCGTTATAGAAAGATATGGAATCACCCAATATTTTCTTTGATTCAGTTTTTTCTTAATTCTTCGCCTTACTAACAGGAGCAGAATAATAAGTCTTTCGCGGTCCATATCAAGACAAAAACTGAACGATGGTTGCTGCCTTGTGCCCGCGGTGCACCATACTCCCGGTAGCATCATCGTGCCGTTACACAGTTTCTGGTGCCGTACCGTATACATGTGTCCACGCCCTACAGCCTTAACCTGCGTGTAAATGCTAACTGCCATAACTCACACACCTCAGAAACATATATTTTACTACAGTAGGTTAAAAACACAAAAGAACTCAAATAACTTACGAGAAATCTCTGGGCGCGGTTCTGATGGCGACATAGATCCATCGATAGTAGAACGCGATGAGGTACACCACGCACAGAATAGCGAGCACCATCAGACTGGCCTTCCAGTCTTGGAAGACCCATGTGACGGCGCAGGCGCCGACCAGCACTCCTACAGCAATCAGCCCCATAGCTACCTTGCTCCAAGGTATGCTAGAACTGGCCTGTACGTCTCTACTCCTTCCTTTTTCTAAGTCAGCGTCGCCGTTTTTCAGCTAAAAAAGAAAAAAAAAAACTCGTTTGATCAACTTGCCGACTGAATCGATAGTAACCGACTCGAATTTATCGGATAAACAATTTCATGACTGTGCCTATGATTACAAGTACAAGATAAGATTGCTAAGTTATCTGCGGATTATTATAGTGGACTTTGCAATGATTTAGTGCTGATGATTGAGTACAGAGCCAAATGAGCGACGACCTGGTGAGAGTTGCGGGAATGCAGTGGATGCGAGACGCACAGGATCGGTCGTTGTGCAGACGCTTGGGGGTGGCCTATGTCCAACAGTGGACGTCTTTCGGCTGAAATGATGAATGATGATTACAGTGCCGGATCGAGCTTGTGCGGGGCCTGTAGCATATTCTTCCAAAGGCGCCCCCTAAATACATTTTTTTTTCTTTTTATAATTGACTAGCTTTTGCCTACGGCTTCGCCCGTGCACATAAAATATAGCCTATGTCACTCAGGAATAAAGCAGCTTTCTATCGGTGAAAAAATTTACCAGTCGGACGAGTACTTTCAGAGATTACCTCCTACAAATAAAAAAAAAACAAACTTCACCTCTTTATAATATTATTTATACCCGAATTGAAACTTCTTTAATTTTTCTTTCAAAAAGACCGCGTGGCTACATGTAAAATCCAGAAGTGGTTAGATTTCATATGGTAGAGATATCTTGACTTGATTTTAATTTTTATACGTCCATGCGGGCCCCTCCAATTGCGCGGGGCCCATGCTTCGGGCCCTTGTTACTCTTGCTTTGTGGTTAATCCGGCACTGACTCGTTCCTAATTATTAGGTGTTAAGATGACTTTCCTGTCTCTCTCAAGCTGTCACGTGGACAGGTGGAGGAGGTCTTTAGATCTTTGTACGGAAATCACACAGTACAATAATTTATGCTGCTTCACTTATGTGCCAAACGGCCTTTGACCCGCTAAGGGACTTTGAGCTAAGCTATTACATATTATGATGTTTAATGGGATATTCATCACTGATTTGATTACTCAGTGGTCTAAGGGATTTTTTCTCCAATGTATCTAGTGTTTCTTTCTTTCAAACATTTTTTTAATGTAATCGTTGCCCCACTCTAAAAATTACTCCTGTGTAACACTGACGGCGAGCAATGGGTGGCTCGCCGTCCGACCGTCCGGTAACCGTCCGGACCGCCAAACCCAAGTCGTCGACGGCCAAGTCACGCGCGCCTTAGGGAGATGTCAGCAAATCGTACGGACCCAGCAGGGTTGAAGCCTGCTGGGGGCACGGGTAATGTGAAAGTGAAACCCGGGGCCTTGGGACGAAGGCAAAGAAGGAACAGGAGTGGGTTTTTAGTCAGTAAAAGTCTGAAACTATCTCCCGCCCCGCCCAAGAGCGAGATTTGTCATAAAATGATTTTCCTACCCAATAAAAAAAAGTCCAGCTGCAAATATTTGTTCTGTTGAGTCCCGTTTTACCCTCTGAGTACGGAACCCTAAAAACACTGGCATAGACACGTTGTTACATAAAGGAAAATAAAACATACACATAATACACAGCCAGTTAAAAATAAAACAAAAGAAGTAAATTAAAGACGTACTCTTACGACCTTTGGCACAAATTTATCTTAACAACAACAGATTAAAAGTGAACAATGATCAATCATTAGTTTGACGAATGGCTAGAACGATCGCAATAGTTACGTAAACCAAATTAGAATACAAATAAAAGACCGCAAAATTCAAATTTCAGTTTTTTTTAATATTGTACTTTTTTTTTGTTTTTTGATGACCTCTCTTGCACCTTTAAGTCAAGTCATATTTTATTTTTTGAAACACTGCACTATGTATCACTTCACATAATACCATTAGAATGCGGGTGTAACACATTCTAATGTTTTTGTAATAAATACATATTTTGGCAGCAAATGTATCGATTCAGCCTTCTCAGCAAACTTCGCTGAGGCAGCTAAAAGTACAATAAAATTCTCAGCTCCATTTTACCAAGATCGCGTCTATTTCAATGATTTCACATATTATTCCCCCCCTAGCCACTCTACATTCGTATCATTCGCACCGAAAGCCTCGAGTAGGCCACGCCTCCGATTCCTTTGTTCATCTCAACGCTCAGTCACGTGGTCAGAGCAAAGGAATCGGAGGCGTGGCCTACTCGAGGCGTTCGGCGCGAACGAAACGATTGTAACTTGGCTAGGGGGGCAGGTGTGCAGACACTTGAGATACAAAACTACACCAATTTTACATCACAATATACACTAGGAGTCAATTTGTGAATAATAATTAAAACAGCCACACTAAACTTCATTTGAAGAAATCCCGCCAAAAACCATTTTGTAGGTTAGAGCTAAGTTTTAAGTTGATTCAAATATGATTCTGGCTCTTTCATGAAAAGCTCATTCGGTTCGTAAGGTAAGACGAACTGAGAGTGTTGTATTGATGATTTAAATAAATATATTCCTTAAAAAAATGCATATTACGCCAGTGCATTATATTTTAACCTTTCGAAAACTGTAATTAGAGACACAATTAAAAGACAATGAGAAAGCGAACGACGGCGTTCGCTTGGGACATACAACTTGACTCTGACTTACAAAATGCAAAAACTTAAGAAAATTTTAATTTCGCGTATTACCCTAGTGCTTTTACTATCTTCTTGTATTTGTACTTGGGGTCAGCGAAACACGTTCTTTTCTTCCATTATGTCCTGTCTCTCTTACCCCCTTTTGTTTCATATCACTTTTGGAGGTAGGCCGAACAGAGAGTAAAGTCCCGCAATCCTCCGTTGAAAAGGGAGGATCCTTCGACCAGACGGGTATAATGTCTGGTGGGGAACTGCCCAATAGGTGATTTCGGGCTGTTCTATATGTTCTAATCGCGCGGAGAACTTTGATTGCGCGATGCAGGATTATTTCTTATGTGACGCCATAGATGTCGCTATACACTCCACACATTATCCATCCATCTTTTCTTTGCCCTAGATTTTTATTTACTAGAAGTTGATAATTATTTGATTTAACAAATAAAAAACTGTACGTAGTACACTACGAACAGTACCTTTTTCCCATAGGTAAGCACCTAATAACTCAGTGTCTAACTTTAAGACTAACATGAGACCATTACTTACCGTATGCAATACGAGCGTTTAAAGCGGATGAAAGTATGATAAAGCTAATGAGGTACCTATGCCAGTGTTGCCAGTGTATTTATAAACATAATACAAGAATAAGCTCCCACATTAGTTACTAAAACAATGTGCCATCATGTGGTGTAGTATGAAAGGTAATTTTTAATTTTACAATAGGTTTACAGTCGTGTTTAGATCATATTGTTTGGCCATGTTATGGCTGGAGAGAGCAGCAGAGAAAACGTGTGGTTTCTTGTCTATTACAGTAACAGTCAACTTTTTTTTTGTGGTGGGAAAACATCAATTAACTCTATCCGCTCTGGATGGAACGAGAGGGAGTGTCAGACCTTTACTGACTAAAACGCAGTCAGAGTAGTAGAACTTACGAGGAAAATTACGATTGACACAAAATTCTTAATGCTTACAGTTTAAAGTCACCTAAAGGGCAATGGAGACATTGTGTATTCGAATCAGCAATGAAGATATCGGGAGGAGAACTAAGGTTGCGGACAGAGTCTGAAGAATCGCCAAACTTAAGCGGCAGTGGGTATAGCACACTGTTCGCAGAACAGATGGCCGGTGGAGCCGAAAAGATTCTGCCCCCCTAGCCAAGTTATAATCGTATCGTTTGCGCCGAACGCCTCCAGTAGGCCACGTACCGGAAGACGCAGCGTTCGAAGGCCTCCCACAAAACCTCACAAACCTCTCATGATTTGAAATCAGTACCCAACTTACTTGTAATAGTGACTAACGAAAAAAAACGGTCCAATCTCATTACATTTTATTTTTCATTAAAAATAAAACTTCGTTTTTGCTTTTTGCAAGTGACTGTAAAAATAAAATCGTACACATCGAAATACTGGTTCTTACTAACTCGTAAACTCGTCACTAGGTATTTCGTGAGCAGAAAAGAATACGTGTACGATTGTTCAAAGAGATATTCAAGCGGTTTTCCTGTTTCACCTCTATGTACTTATACGAAAATGAACCTAATGTGGTACCTATTGAATACTCAACCCTTTAACCGCCTACGCCAGAGTGTTTGTCGGATAAGTACCTATATCCAAATATAGGTACCTATCCAACAATAACTCTCGCGTTTTTGCGCCAGGGTCGCACATCCCACGACCAAATACTCAATTTCGTCAGCTCTTCTGCCACCTATAGACAATAAATAGACACTAGACCAGACTTAGTACTACTAAGTGTTCATATGTTTGTTTTATGTTTTTCTTTGTAAAAAGTCCTTAAATAAATTGTTATTATTATTATTTTGGGGTATTATATCTTAGAACCCTGGGGACCTGGACCTTTGGAAGGCGTACGAGGAGTCGAAAAAAAATTAGAAAGGCCCCTTTAATGCTCTTAATGGAACGTGATTTCAACCGGCGATTATCCCTGTGCGCGCTGTGCTAGTGCATCCAAGGAAAACCCCCGGTTGGTGGGAAACTATTGCAACATTTGGAAAACAAAAACAATAGGGCAATGGTTTTAGGATTCTTAAATGGACTGGTTACCAGGAAAGTTAAGACTATGGCCTTTGCCTGAACTTTATTATTTTTATTATTACCTATGAAAATTGAAGAATTAAACGAGATAGAGTACCCAGTCGCACACACACACTAATTTAAGACTCGCACAGGACAAACAACAATAAAATAAAAAAGTAACTACTTAAAATAGAAATACTTAATTAAAATAATAAATAATAGAAAATAATAATATAAGATTAAAACGTCGACGCGAAAACATCCGTCGAATCAATCCCACGGGCAGTTGAAGGGTTAATACAGGTAAGCACGTACATACAGTTATTTATTGTCTTTTTTACAGGTGTAATACCTAACCTATGCACTTCCTAGTATTTGAAGTGATGTAACCTAAGATTTTCTTACTCATTTTGTATTAATGACCGATATGATGGCCATGCCAACTTTAACATTTAAGAAGACAAATCCTTAGTACCAACTTAAAATTCTGAATAGAATTCTATTGTACATTAATCGCCATACATGTATCTATGTATTTACGTATGTATAAGATAATGATATACCTAATGATATGTGTACCGTGCTAACTTATTATATGATAACGAATAGGGATACTCAGTAATTATTTAACGTTACATTTTCGATTTTCGTGGTGGCTGAAGTAAACAAGAGAGTTGCCAGAGATTTCAATTGGCCTTTGGTGATGAAGCACCATGTCACAGCTGTGTATATTCGTGGTTAGGAGAAGTTAGCCGTGGACGTGATTATCTCTATGACGAGGTAAGTGAAGGTCGGCCGGCGACTGCGGTTACAGACTCGAACATTGACACTGTACGACAACTTATTGAAACTGACAATATTATTACTTTCTAGCTAATTCGTGCTTTGTTAGGCATTGGAATGAGCCAAGTGCAAAAAAATTTACATGTGCATCTGAAAGTTTGAAAGCTTTGTACTCGATGTATTATACCACATGACTTAACGGAGGACCAGAAACGACTGCGTGTCCAATGGTGCCGTAAAATGACAAAAAAGTTTAATGGAGGACAGTCATGGGCTGTCTTTAATATCGTGACAGGTGACCAAACCTGGGTGTACCGCTTTGAAACTTGAACTTTTTGAAAAAATAAAACGAGTTTCGGTTTCGCCGGCAAACCTGCCGAAACCACGACCGAAACCGAAACTTCATTCGGGAGTTCTCGCGCTATGATCAGTCATGTTCGGCGCGTTAAATTCCATCCAAGCGAGTGGGCCACGAAGACATTATGCCAGGCATGTCTTAACTGGTTTGTGTTTGCAGTTGATTTTGTTGTGAGTTTTCGTGTGATATATTTTGAATTCGGTAAGTTTTATTACGTGATATAGCATAAGAGTAGTTAGTAAACATGAAAAAAATAATTCATTATAACAAACTAATACATAGATTATAGTAGACGCAAGTTTAATCTAATTACCTAAATATTTTCTTGGTTGATTTAACTCTGCTATACCTAAAGAAACATTAGTTAGGTACCTACTTGGTACTTACTGAGTGGTGATAATATTATGGCTTAATTTTAATACTTATTACCAAGTTATTCAAGTACATAAGTAAAATTAATATAATTATCATTTCTGTTATTTAATTTTTAACTAAAATCAAGTGCAATGAAATTCATGATAGTCAACGAATTTAAATATCTAAACTAATAACGTTTTCTTTATTTTTCACTAAAATAACGACGATTTTTTTTCATTTTCCACTAAAGAAAATTTTCCAAAGTTGCCATTACATTTTAGTTTTGACTTAGATGGCAACAGGTTATTGCAAGCATTTTCTGTGGCGGCGTAGCATCTAAAACATTCTCTTCAAAACATAAATTTCACTTTTTTTCTCAACACAAATGAATAAGTTAAGATTTAATTTGCTTTTCTTCCCGCGCTTAACCTTTGCAGGTTGAAGGGAAAGCAAAGGTATGAAACCGCTATACAACCTTATATTTAAAAATAAGGACATAAAATATTTTTGAATTTAGAACATAGTTCCACTGGCACAGGGAAGTGTATTCAAATCATTTTTTCGTAACAAACTTTTATCGTGGGATATAGTATCTACTCATCAAGACCTTTTCAAAGAGCTCAAACGCGCAAAGCGACGAGGTTATCTTGTTGTGTTCAGTAGCTTACGACAACTATACGACTTCATAATCAGACCAGCGCAATGGTAACCATATTCAATGAATCAATCATTTATTTGCTATAAATATGGTACAGGAGTTGTTATAGTGACAGTTATAGACCGAGACATATTTCACCTAAGTTGTATGCAAATATTAAAAAATAAAATTTATAAACACATGAATTAATAATAATTGATTAACATATTGAAGTTTACATTATTGATTATATGGAATTTGTTATATGGTAATTCGAAAATATATTTGGGTAAGGAGTTGTAAATAAGTGGTGCCATATATGCACAGTTAGGGGCTGTTCAAGTACCTATTACGTAAGCAGATTTTTTTGCTGCAAATATTAGCCCCCCCCCCCCGTCCCCCTCGTCAGCAAAAGCAAAGCTCTCAGCCCCCCCCCCATGCTTACGTAAACATTGGTACGTGCATTTGTCAATGTATTACTTTAAAAAACCAAATTAACAGTTCTCAGTCCATGACACTAAGTCTTCAATGGCATTACATGTATGCTGCTTAATGATGTGTGTCTGCTCACTTTCTTGTGATTTTAATACATCGACATCGAGAGAACAATTCTCTTAAAAAACTAAAAAAAAATTTCAACTGCTGATGTAATCACCATCTAGACACCCCATACCCCATGTCATCAAAAATAAGCAAAGCAAAGACCCCCCCCACCCCCCTGAAATTCTTACGTAATACTTGAATGGCCTCTTACGTCTAAACCGTTCTAATTTAGGGACGCCGTATTTAGAGAGGTAACCGCGTTAACAACCGCTTACTTTTATTATTATTACCTTTGAAAAGGAATGCCTTGTCATACAAATTACATAGGTAAGTATACCAATTTTCAGCTCAATCGGTTATGGATAACTGTTTCAAAGCTCATTATTTTGTAAGATTTGCCTTAAATAAACATACTTCCATACATACAAATAAAAGCTTGTATAATATAGTGATCTCTTACCTCAAATTTGTGACTACTGATGTCCGTTTTGTTCATATTATTGTCGACGACCATCTCGACGTTTGACATTTTATAAATTTATATTTATTCACTTAATTTTATAATTGTTCTTATATGATTATAAAGGCCATTTTCCGCTGCTGATCTTTGAGATTAGACCACCTGAAACAAAGAAAATGTAAATTTTAATAACATATTTATAAGCATTATCTTGGCAACACAATATCACTTCTTACCAATAAACATAAGGCGTAATATTAATGTCATTTGTTTTTTGGCAAATATAGCAAACGGATCGACTGAATTTCCTGAAAGTAGTTCAGCAAAATTCTTCTTCACACTAATCAAAATTACCTACGTAAGGGGCCTTTACTACAGCCCTCCTAGCCAAGTTACAATCGTTTCGTTCGCGCCGAAGGCCTAGGTAGTGGAGTAGGCCACGGCTCCGATTCTGTTGTTCTGACCACGATTGTAACTTGGCTAGGGGGGCAGGTACCAAGCACATCGACAAAGTACAGGCGAAACGCCTTCTTCACGTAGTGGTATAAAAAAAATCTTAAGTTCGGTTAAAACGTTCAATAATTTACCATCGCACATCGAAATCGATCTATTTTGCACTATTGTATAAAATATAACAATATATTTTATACTATAGTGCAAAATAGATAGGTAACTTAAGAGGCTCCTTTTTCACTCGCCTATCGTCAACATCGAGCATGATTTAAAAGCTTGTTACTTCATCTAACGCAATCCAACGTGATGCTTGACAAAAAGGTAACGCGAAAAAAAAGAAATAACGCCTGAAAACTCTGATAGCATTCGGAAATCTCGTGATCGAATATTTTACAAAACTTGTTCTAGGAAATACGTGTTTTTTTAAACCTTTAAAAAAAGTTTTTGAAAAAAATTGTCATCATTCAGAATCTTGATTAAATTTGCAAGGCTTCTATTTTTACACTTTTTTTAATTTTTGATTAAAAAACAGTAGATTTTCGCAGGTCTTTACTGGATTAGTTTTACACAAATTTATAAATTTATTTCAATAAAAGCCTAGACAATATCCACAAGATACTGTGTATTCAAAATATCTAATAAAAAATGTGTAATAAAGTCATAATCGTGTAAGAACGGTTGTATGAAAAACAATGAGAACATAGGTAGAGTTGCATCCCCTTAATAGTTATTATTTCCTTGAAAATCGAATCCGTGAAGCTGTTATTATTTTAACTACGAGAATATAAATGTGTCTAAATATCCATAAACCATAAGGTTCAAAAATATGCTAATAATAATATGCTGTTTGCCTCAAAGGCCTTTCAAAAATAAAGCAAGGTCGCACAGTATTTCATATTTGCACTTAAGCAGTGTGAATTATTAATTTAAATTAACTAGTGGTAATACTAATTTACATTAAAGGTCATGAGTTCATTTGTGCACTACTAAACAGCCGTTTCATACTGTTATGAAATCTGGGCACGCCACAATTATGGCGGTAAGTCCCCTCTTTGATGCGTGGTGTGAAAGACCTCACGGCGTTCTCACCTTTCGCATGACGCAGGTTCTCACCGAACACAGTAAGTTCGGGAAGTGCCTGCAACGGATTCGTGCGGAAACGACGCCTGGGTGTCGCCACTGTGTGGACCACCCGGAGGACACGGTGGAGCACACGGTCGATGTGTGCCCTGCTTGGGCAGAGCAACGCCGTGTCCTCGTGGGGGCGATCAGCGGCGGTGATCTCCCGCGCCGGGCCTAGGTATAGGCCATGGCCCGGAGCGAGGAGGAGTGGCAGGCGGACGCCTCCTTCTGCGAAGCAGTAATGCTAGCAAAGAGGCGGCCAATCGCGTGAGGCAACGGTCCTCACGCCCCAACGCCACCGGGATACCGATCCCGATT
Organism: Mythimna vitellina; assembly: GCA_949316375.1. NCBI lineage: Eukaryota > Metazoa > Arthropoda > Insecta > Lepidoptera > Noctuidae > Mythimna > Mythimna vitellina. The sequence goes on along the minus strand of OX438691.1, from coordinate 10,441,818 downwards.
TCCGGCCTACGTAAGCCCGCTCCGGCTTGCGGACGGCGAGCAATGGGTGGCTCGCCGTCCGACTGTCCGGTAACCGTCCAGACCGAGCCCAAGTCGTCAACGACGCGTACTGTTCCACGCGCTATTCAAAGAGATGTCAGCAACCATAAGGGCCCAGCAGGGTCGAAGCCTTCTGGGGCTAAGGGTCTGATTCTGAAAGGAAGACTCGGTCCTGGTATGAAATGCAACAAAGGAACAGGAGTGGGATTTTAGTCAGTAAAAGTCTGACACTATCTCCCGCTCCGCCCAAGAGCGGGGGATGTCATTCGATGATTTTCGCACCGAAAAAATACCTACCAGTATTTTACTTGAAGCGACTTTTTATCTGACCTTTAAAACCTAGTAATTTGGTTAAAAAATACCTCGCGTCCAGGGCATGTTCTAATGATTCTTACTTAAATAAACTGATAATGAATTTTCAATAGTTGATTACAGGTAATGATTTGTACGACAAGTAGCAATTGTCATCGCTGATAAGAGAATATCGCTAATTAACACGTAACATGCACCGTATAGTATTACCTAATGCTTCTTATCTGATACGTAATATTTTATCGTATTTATTATCAATAGAAATTAAACACTGAATAACTATACCTAAATAAATCACGTATATTGAGGTATTACAATGACAGTTGAAAAGGAAGCGTAAAAGCTTCCTTTTCCTCAGGTACAGATACCGGCACGGATCTTGAACGCTGACTTCTACATTTCTACTTGCGCGGAAGCACGCAGAAGTGAAATAACGGGTCTCTTTGTGGTGTGAAAAGAGATGCGGGGGCGGGGAATGCAATCCTTGTACAGTGATTGGCTAGCCGATGTGTACGATGCTCGAAGCGATCCCAGCTCTTTCGCCGAGCGCTCAAGATTCGTGCCGCTATCTATACACTAGGGGACCAATGTCCCCCAACATGACGCGCAACACTCAGTCTACGTGACGCTGCAACGTAGCCCAGTGTCCCGTAACTTGTCATCATCATCATCATTTTAGCCAAAAGACGCCCACTATTGGACATAGGCCTCCCCCAAGTCTCGCCACAATGACCGGTCCTGGGCGTCTCGCATCCATCGGATTCCCGCGACCCTCATCAGGTCATTGGTCCACATTGTGGGAGACCTTCCAAGGCTACGTCTTTCGGTACCCGGAACTCCCGTAAATTGTCCCCTAACATTTTACGACGCATACACGTGACGTGGGACATGTTTTTAGACCATTTACGATAGCATAGACGTAGAGAGATACCTGCCGAGTGTTCGAGTTACTAAGGAACTAATCCAGTCCGAAAGAGAGGCTATGGTAGTGTATACGAATGTCTCAATTGAGGCAGTCTCCGAGTGGGGCAAAGTCGATCTGGTGGGATTTTACGGCAAAGCAAACGTTACCGATACAGACCTAGGGTTTAACGCGCAAGTCCCACCACGACGTCAACGTTATTATTATATTATTGGTGTACTCTCTATTTCTTTACTTTCATAATCTGATGTAGCGATCAATGTTAATTATATGTATATATTTGTACGCCTCTGGGCAAAACATGGAGGATCTACGAATCTTTAATTAACACCTCACATACTTTTGTAATTTGACCTATGTTTACTAATAAAACATTCTGATTCTGAATGTTTGTTATATTTGTCTATCAAGCTGGAAACTGAATTAAGTATAGATCTAGATATGAAAAAATCCAAAAGTTATGTGATGTCCTTCTGAAATTAAATATTATCCGCTACGTCGGTGATTTACAGTCGGAAATAAAACAATAGCAAAGGTTGCTTCATACTTCATACAAATCCGGATATGTGGCAAATTAGTGGCACAGTTTTATATTATCATCAGTGTTCCTGTGTCTACCATTACGATTGTACCATTGTTTTCGAGATAAACTCTTGCACACGCATTATTCCAGCTATATCTAATGTGGTATAATACCTGGGTATTACTACCCACTCGTCGGTCATATTGTATTTTTGTAGCTTTCTATTTTTACATTGCACAGAACAAATTGTGGATGGGGACGAATGGTTCTTCTGGAGTGGCGGCCACGTACCGGAAGATGCAGCGTTGCAAGGTCTCCCACAAAGTGGGCCTAAGTCTGCTATTTTTATAAATTCGTCATTCCAACACGATTCCATTGTCATTTTGCTATAAGTTCATAATCTGCTAATTCATGATGATCGATCATTGATCGGTCAATGGTCTCGTAATAGAGTTGTGGTAAAATGACAATATCGAGCTTATTAAAAGCAATGACTGCACAATGTCGTTCTAATGGTAGGTTACTGATCAAAGAATCTGTAAAAAAAATCCCCCATACGTCAGACATTAATTTGTCAATATGTATGAGATTACCATTTTAAGCCACTTCTTTCAATGGAGTGTCAGTGGTTGACCATTGGAAAGTCATAATGACGCATTTATAATAGTACGAGTAGATTACCAAACTTGTCAAAATCAACAAATATGACATCAATGACAGACCATTCTGACACTATTGTTATAGTAGACTTGAGGCCCAGTTGAGAGTTGCGGGAATACGATGGATGCGAGACGAACTGGACTGGTTATTATGGCGGCACTTGGGGGAGACCTATATCCAACAGTGGATGTATTTCGGCTGAAATGATAACGATGATGATGATAGCATTAAAATATTTACGTAGAGACAGTTGTTTTTATGTTCAACTATGTTCGTAGCACTATTGCTACGCCGTAACCCCTGTAGATACCTACTCTTATTAAATATAGTTTTGTTGATCCAAGTTTAGATTCTGATTATTCTTACGTAATGAACAGAGATTGCATTGCGTAGAGTATATCTCGGAATCATAAATAATGGCATCAAGTCCCGGGATTTAAGAAATCGCAAATTACTTTTAAATTATTGTATTAAACAATCTTATTATTATTATATTCCGTGTTAAAACTTACATTAAAGAGTTTTGTTTTACATTCAAAATTAATTCTTGAAAGTTTTATTGGTTCTTTACCTGATTGTAATAAAAAGAGTCTCAGAGGTTAAGCAACGCTCGGCTCAGTTAGGCTCTCTTCCCGATCTCTGATAATCAATTAAGGTAGAACTACACTGCGCACACGTAGGCCACGTACACCGGCGCGTCTGTCTCCATACATTTTATATAGCAACTAGGCTTGCAGAGCTACATTACATCCACGCCACGCAACGCTACGCAGCACGCCGCTACGTACAAATCAGGCGTGGTCCACATGTGCGTCATTCTAGTATAGTTCTCGCTTTAAGGTCTTTTATATTTAAACAATGTGGAATTTAAATGGAGTTGGACAAGACACACACACGGCAAGGCGCAGTGACGACCGCTGAGGCACGGTGGCGAATGGTGGAATAAGGTAGTGACCGAGTGGTGGCGTCCAAAGTCTGGTAGAAGGAATAGTCTTCCGGCAACAAGATGGGCAGACGATATTGTTGACGTCACAAGTAGAACCTAGATGAGGGTGGCACAGAAATGTTAACAAAAGAGAGGGTCGGATGATGATGACTGACGATTTTTATCTCAACAATTTGTCATACTCTACGTAGCCGCTAATGAAGCTAGACAAATCCCAGCTCTAATACGGACATGTTTTGTCGACTAGCTGTCATCTGCGGTTTCACTCGCGAATTTGGTTACTGTTCTGCTCTTACGGTAATTATGGTCATTGCGTGATGTTATATAGTCTTCCTCGATAATTGGTGTATCCAACACTAATTTCGATACAAATGGCGAAACTTTGTTATTGTAACGGATACGGAATATTCCCGAGCCGCAAGTGAGGGTGTTATGGAGACGAATGCTTTAGTAACTTTCCGTGTATATCCTGTATCTTTAAGAATAATTTGAACCAGCAGCTGTAGTTCTTGAAAGCGATCACCCAAAAAAAGTATAAATATAAAGATCAAAGTAAAGTAAAAGTAAGTTCAAAATTCACTAGATATATCTAACTAGCTTCTGCCAGCGGCTTCGCCCGCGTAAAAGTTGATTTCTCCATGCAAACTTCCAACCCCAGTTTTACCCCCCTTGGGGTGGAGTATCGTAAGGAACATAACTGACAAATTTTGAGTTTGTAGGTGTTATAGTTTCTGAGATTTTGTGGTGAATGAGTGATTAATATTTCGCTTTTATATACAGATAGATTTATTACGATTATATAATTTATTACGATACCTACGTGTGAATCGGGTATGTATGTCAAAGTTAAATAACTACGTACGTATTTAACGCAATACACGCATCAAAAAATAGTATTCCTCCGGTTATTTTCTTGATTTGTTAAAAATAAACTCGACTGTGGACCAAAAACCAAGCGTACAGAAGTTTACTTACGCAATTTATAAAGACAGACGTACTATATTTACCTAGCTAATAGGCAAACATAGTATGTCTGTGTAAATTAGCCTGAAGGACATATAATAACTGCGGGTTCCAAAATATTATTGGCATGACTCCACTTTAGATTTGGTATTTACCTTAGGTATATACTTATTTCCGCTACCTACTATGGACCAAACGCAAATAAGTAAGCTTGATACCAAAATTCGAAACCTATACTGGCTGGTTGGACCGAAATCCCAACTCACTCAAAACAGCAAAATGCTTGTCTACAAATCCATCATCAAACCCATTTGAACGTACGGCATCCAGCTTTGGGGCAAAGCAAGGAACAGCAATATTGCAATACTGGAGAGATTCCAAAGCAAAACAATAAGAAAAATGCTAAACATCCCGCAATACGTCAGCAATCAGTTCATGTACATGGACATCAAGCTGAAAACCGTCACAGAGGGAATCGAGCCATAAAGCAAAAACTATCAAATCCGACTGTGTAAACACAGGAATGAGTTTCGCAACTACTAGGGCCTGGGAGTTTCACTTTCTCCCGATTGAAAAGACGCAGTGTCCAGTGTCCTAGCGGAAAGATTAGCTAAGCACTTAGATTTTGAGAGATGCGTCGCTGGACAGATCTACTTACCACACTAAAGACAGATTCCAGCCAGCACATTGGTTTATTGCTCCCGAAGCAGATTGCCAGTTAGCAATTTAAAAAAGGAAAAAAAAAACAATTTCGCTACCACCTTGTTAACAGGCCAATATTTTTTTTTTACAATTATTCGTAGGTCGAGGTTTTAACCCAGCCAGGCGGTGTAAATTATTTCATCACCACTGCTGAAAGAAAACATCGTGAGGCCACTGATATGTCCTAGAACTAAACATTCGAAGACATGTGACGTCCAGCAACGCAACGGGCCCGTGCCGCGTGGTGGATTACGGCCCATTCCCTCTTCTAAAGAGAAGGCCTGAGTCCCAGCAGTGGGAACATTATAAGGCTGATAGACGATAGGATTGATTGATACTTATTGTTTATACATAAACAGGACATACCTATTACCATTTATTACTCGTATTTTCTAGAATCGTTATTTCAAATCTCTTGGTTAATAAAATTCATATAAGTATTGCCACATATTTACGCCATGGAATGGCAAATGAAAATAAGAAACCATTTGATTTTAGTTCTGTTATGAAAATATAAGTAAATGCTTACTATTCTGCCGGGGCTGCGTGATTATATACCGACGCGCAGCTCTGGAACAGTCGGATTGTTAGTCAGTAAAATCTAACAATCTCGCTCCACCTGAGTATAGCGAGTAATGATGAATTTCCACTCAAAAAAATGTATCTACTGTAAAAAATCATTACCTACAACAGTTTTGAACCAACAATTTATGCACAGTGCCGTGTTTTTGGAATGAAAGAACTTCAATTACACGATATGTAATTGTGTAACGCGTTTTCTTGCCACCATACAGCTTTTTGTACCAAAGTCATAATTATTTCGTTGCCCAAATTAAACATAACGAGGAGTAATATTTTATTAGGTACGGCAAAGTGATTATAAAATTGACTTCAAAAACGATTGTAAGCAAGGAGGTTTATATAAATGTTGCTCTACTTAGACAGCTGCTGTGAAACAAATGGTTTTTTTTCTCGTCTTCAATTTTGTTTTTAAAAATCTAAACAAAAAGAAGACACCTGACCAGATGGTGTACCTACCTAGATAGGTAAAACAAATTTTAAATGTTGACCTTCAAAAACCTGATAACTCTGTATGTCTTTAACATCAGAATGTTTCATAAACGACACATAATGACGATTATTAGATACTTTTGAATTTTGACCTTCAAAAACCTGACGCAAGCATGATGTTTCAAAAATCAATTAGCATATTATCTAAGAGCCTATAAAGCTCTAAACACAGTCGCAATCGAGAAGTACTGGTATAGCGGCTGTTGTCAAAATATTTGTTGAGTAACTAGATGTACAAAAAACCTATTATTCAGAATTAGGTACCTACCTACTTAGAAGCATATCAGGAAACTACGTACATACCTACATCAATGCATCCAATTCACTCGATATTTCAATACGATCCATCGCGTCGATCCGATGTTTTAGAAAATTTATTGATACAATTATTACTTTTTACTTTATTTACTTACTCTATATACCTATCGGTGTAGGTATTTTTATAAAACATCGAAGAAATGATAACCAAATAATAATAAAAATGTATACCAGTATCTGGTTATAACATTACTATCATATATTCTAAATTAGAGTAACTAAATAACATACTATGCTCTGATTGATTGAGCCTAGCAATTATAAATTTAGTCATTAATGGTAATCGGTGAACAGCGCTGTGGGCTACATTTAAGAAATCTATGTAATGATGTTTTTAATATCGCATAATGTAGCTGTTTGTTGATCCTTATCAATAACATAGCATAGTCGGCGTTATAATGTTCCCACTGTTGGGACTCAGGCCTCCTCTGTAGGGGAGGGAATGGGCCGTAATCCACCACGTGGGCCCTGAGCGGGTTTGTGGATGTCACATGTCTTCGAATTTTTTGGTTCTAGGACATGCCGGTTTCCTCACGATGTTTTCCTTCACCGTTTTGAGACCTTATCAGTTAAGTCAAGTGTGAATAGGTTACTACTAGGCAAGCGTGCTCCATCGTCGGCCAAATCATCGCTTACTTACATCCGGTGACATAGTGGTAAAACATGAGCCTAAAAAAATATAAAAAATAATAATTCTCACAGACCTTGACGGTGATTAAACATATTTTATGAATTAAAACCACGATTAAAACCCTCAGTCTTCCAAGACAATCTCATGTTATTAGATCCTGCGTTTTTGATAGCTTTTTGTTGTCTGCTTTTTGCAAGTTTATTTTGAACAATTTATACTTCCTCTTGCCTCATATTTACAAGTTTAAACTTTGTATGTTCCGTTGATATAAGTAAACAAAGCATAAGTTTTGTCAAAAAGTTATTTTAAATGATGTTGACTAAAGTAGGCGCCACATAAACTTGGAATAACGGTCATTGACCCTCCCACATTTATTGCCATTCTTAATTCAAAAAACTGAAATAAAGACATATAAAACTATCTTGAATCGACGTCTATTGTGATCCTTTTCATGTTCAAGTAATGAAGACCAGTTCTTTGTTTGTTTTTCGGGTACCTACGTAGAGATATTAGGAAAAGGTCAATGTAATTTATTCCTGGCACCTTGTATATTGCTTAACTGCGATCCCACCTGATGGTAAGCAGTGATGCAATCTTTGATGGTGAAGCGCACTAGTTTATAAAACCACACTCACTAGTTTAGTTATCATCAAAACTTTGATTTTCATTCTGTTTGGATGCTAATATTTGGTAGATATTATTTTTAGTACTGGCTGCATCATGAATTGACACAACACAGCAAAAAACAATCATAATTATATTTAATTGTTAATAGGAAGTAACAAAATCTATGTAAGTACACAAATTACTTAATTATACACTAAATAAGAGTATTTACAACCATCTACTCTAAGTTATTCATTTAAAACTTATTTTTGATATAGCTTTTTACCTAAAGAAATTAAATAAGTTAAATTAGTCCGTTTGTAAGAGCTCTTGTGGTACATTGTCCCTATTTGTAATTAAGTACTAAATTTTTTTTTGCATTATCAGCCTTTTTAATATTCCCACTGCTGGGACTCAAGCCTCCTCTCTAGGAGAGGGAATGGGCCGTAATCCACCACGCAGGCCCAGTGCGGGTTGGTGAATGTCACATGTCTTCGAATTTTTGCTTCTAGGACATACCGGTTTCCTCACGATGTTTTCCTTCACCGTTTTGAGAGCAGTGGTGATAAAATAAATTACACAAAGTATTGCGCCTGGCTGGGTTTGAACCCACGACCTACAGCTCGTAAGTCGGGGCCGTTACCACTCGGCCACCACTGCTCAAGTACTAACATAGGATAAGAATATTGTTACCGTTACTAATGTAATAGATAATTGTTGTCTACTGACGAAAAAAAAAACATTATTCGTATATTTATCTTCTTTACATATTTTTAACAATTTTTTTTTATTGCCTTTGGTGTATCCCACTGCCGACTACAGGCTTCCCTTTTAAATTATTATCATTAAATAAGTAATATTTATAAGTACCTATTAAGTAGTTAGCGAAATTCAGCTGACATTATGGATACCCACACTACCAGCGGCCGTTGACTCCATAACCTTTAGTCAGCTATAGTAACTAGAAAAGCAATTTAATATTTATTTTATCGTATTCAGCTGCATCTGCTTAGAATGAAAGTTGACCTCAACATGGTGAAGAACCACGCGCGCCTCAAGGAGATGTCAGCAACTGTAGGGGCCCAGCAAGGTCGAAGTCTACTGGGGCCAAGGGTCTAATTCTGAAAGGAAGACTCGGCCCTGGTACGAAAGGCAACGAAGGAACAGGAGTGGGATTTTGATTTTCCCACCGAAAACACGGTAAAGAAAAGGCTCTCATTGATATCGATAAATTATTTATAATAATTTGATTCTGTATTATAGTTTTTTTTTGTCTTTATGTATACAACAACATATAACTGGAATAATGACACTCCCTTACTATATTTTTATTCCCTTATAGATAGGTTATACAACGTGTATGACGTTAAATGCGCAAAACCTCAGACACCCATATGATTTTTTTATTCGATTGACCTAATTCTGAGAGAAAAAATCATTAAAAAAATGTAAGATTTTTGCTGTTTTATAAAAAAATAAAAGAAAAATCATTTAATATTTTTTGAAAAATGTGACCTATATTAAAAAAGTGGTTCAATTGATTCTGCTAGCTATTCTGATCAAACTATTTACAGGTTTTTAGTAGATAATATATTACAAAACTTAATCAAAGGCTGTAATAAGAATAATTAAACCTAAAAACAAAGGTCAAAAGGTGTCAAAAGCCTTTCAAAGATGATCGAAAGTACGGTTCATGCGTACGCGCATTCAATGGGAACCTCAGTCACAAATGAAAGTGTAATGTCAACGACCTTTGATAAACACATAATGCTTAGGTTAGCTTGAAGAAAGCGAAACTAATTCAATGTTATCTTTTGTAATCAGTACTTACAGATCTACACGGAAAGCACGTATCAATGATTGTGTATTTCCAATGTATCTACTGTATACGATTTCACACGATGATTATACAATCATTGTATGGGTACGTCTCCTTTCTTTTCTTAACATAGGTGTGTCTGTTAGTAAATATGTTTTTCAAACAGTGGGTATGTACGGATGAGTCACTGTAAATATCCTTTGTTCGTTTACATAGGTTTTTTCTTTAACAGACAGAGAGATATTGACAAACCTGTTGGTCTAGTGGTCAGTGGCCCTGACTGCTATGCCAGAGGTCGTGGGTTCGATTCCTACCCAGGACTAATGTTTGTGTGATGACCACGATCATTTGTTCTGGGTCTGGGTGTAATTTATCTATGATATGTATGTATTTAGAAATAAATACGTATGTTTATCTGTTGTCTGTAGTACTCATATCACAAGCTCTGCTTAGTATGGGACTAGATGGCGTTGTGTGAGAATTGTGGGATATTATTATTATATACTTACAAGATACAACCTATTATGGTTTTTTTTTTATTCGGTGGGAAAATCATCTTATGACAAATCTCGCTCTTGGGCGGAGCGAGAGATAGTGTCAGACTTTTACTGACTAGTCCCAGGGACCTGGGTTTCGCTTTCACACTACCCGTGGCTTTTAAATGATTTTATCTATCATTATCGATCTACATTTTTCATACCTACAGACAATAAAACACGTGACTCACTATGGTCCGTTTTAAAACCACTAAATAATACAAAAATCTTAAAAGATACATTAAACACACACATTACCTACTTACATACATTTCGAATTATTTTTATAACCTTGAGCCTATAAAAAAGTCGCCTGTCTCTCTCTCTGCTGTAATCGAGTAAAACTATGGATTCGATATTTAAAATTATGTTAAAATGTGTTCTTATGTAATTCTTGATTCTTGAAATAAATTGTTATTCTAAAATTTTTTTTTTATGTATAAACTCTTTGCTATAAATATTCTAATTGACTATAAAACGTTTCTTAATTTTAATTAAGTCCAATCTGCACACGAATTACATAATAATAATTTAAATATATCATAAATTATTTAATAAAAATATTTTTTTTCGCATTCTTCAAGTAGTGTTTTCCTGCACTTAACTTAAGAGAGCGAAAATTGTTTCGAATGTTTTCGCTACAAATAGCGGTAGCGATATCCCTAGCCAAGTTACAATCGTACTTATCGTTCGCACCGAAAGCCTCGAGTCGGCCACGCCTCCGATTCCTTTGTTCTGACGTCGTCTCAACGCTCAGTCACATGGTCAGAACAAAGGAATCGGAGGCGTGGCCTACTCGAGGCGTACATACATGTATACATGTAAACGCATCAATTTAGAAAGGCTGCACTTATTTGGGGTAATTATTTTTTGGTTGTGTTCATAATTGTGAGAATAAGGTTTGAATGAAAAATAATGAAAGAAGTTAAAAACAAAAATGCATTCGGGCGAAGCGGGCTGGGCTGCTAGTAGTAACATAAAGTATATTTTAATGTTATCTTCTACTGCCATCAGGGTTCAACCTAATAAAAAGCTTTGAAAATAAACCTCAAAATATTTATTTCAATTAAACCATTTATCTTTTACTTTTGAATTGTTAAAATATGTCAAAAAAGAAATAATACAATAAAGATATTTGCATGTTCCAGACCATAGATCTCTATTGAGAAGAACGTGCAAGAACATTGATCACTAATAAAGAAGCTCGGAAAAAGCTCGCTCGGATTAGGGGTAGGAACATTCTTTTAGATTAATAAATATTTAGTTACAAATTAAATTACAATGTGAGAAAGATCTAGAAAGACCGCACACTTTAATAGTACTAATTCACAATTTAAAGAAGTTTTTTCGTGGCAGTTGAGAGATGACCAGTCTGTATCACAAACAACATTCAAATATTTTGTAGAGTACCGAAGGATCCAGCACTTACGCCATTTTGATATTTTTAGGGTTCCGTACCCAAAGGGTAAAAACGGGACCCTATTGCTAAGACTCCGCTGTCCGTCTGTCTGTCACTGCTGCTGCTCATGAATCGTGATAGCTAGACTATTTCTGTTGCTGCTATAACAACAAATACTAGAAACATAATAAAATAAATATTTAATTTGTTAAAAACGTGATTTTTTGCCGTTTTTTGCTACGGACGGTACGGAACCTTTCGTGCGCGAGCCTTGGTGTTTCATGTACCTAAATATTTGTGAATGAGTAATCATGAACAATGCCCTTAAATTATCAGTTATAGCTTATATTTCACACTGAATAATAATTATACATCGTTTGGCAAACAAGTAATTAATTAGTACCCCCTTGGTATCTTCTTTATTTATATATAAAATATTTACATCCTTCAACAGTGTTATATTCTCTCAAGTATATGGATATTGTGGATTCATTTTTGCTTAAATACTGTACAAACACTTATAATATGTACAGGTACAAAAATAGTTACTCAATGTGTCAGAGTAAACAATTTAAGACCATTTTAACCTTACATACATTGGTAATGACGACACATAGTAATGAATCTTAACCATAAACGATATTTTCTATTTGACGAATCACGCTAATATTATAAAGGCGAAAATTAAATGTTACGTCTGTGTATGGCGGTGTGTGTGTGTGTATGTTACTTCTGTGTGTGGTGGTGTGTGTGTGTGTGTTACTTCTTTTGTATGAAACGGCTGATTTGGATGAAATGTGGCACACGGGTTGACTCATGGTCAACCCTGAACTAGCGTTTAGGATACTTTTTATTCCAGTAGTATGTCCCCATAATATTTTATTTATTTACTAGCTGACCCGGCAAACGTTGTTTTGCTATGTATATAATTTTATTTTAACTAAAATTTTTTAAAAAAAATTAGGGGTGGATTACCCCTAACATTTAGGGGGGTGAAAAATAGATGTTGGCCGATTCTCATAGATAAGCACAAAAAAATTCATCAAAATCGGTCAAGCCGTTTCGGAGGAGTATGGCAACGAAAACTGTGACACGAGAATTTTATATATTAGATTACATACTTCATGCACATAAAGGTACAGAGGCGGACTTAATGCCTTAGGCATTTTCTACCAGTCAACCTTTGGGTGAAGCAGAGAAGAATAGTGGTAGGTGAAATAAAAGAAAGAGAAAAAATGTTTAATATAAAAAAGATATACAAATGAATCATAGATACAATACAAAATAGGTAAATATAATATATACATAATTTAATGAACTAAACAAATGTAATCAAAAAAAAAAAAAAAAATTGGTCCAAATCGTCAAACAGAGCAACTTTAACGCTGTGATGATATGTACTACCGCCAACTTCTTACGAATATGCTCGCAAACCTCAATCTTGAATCTTAATCGGTTTGTAACCATCCTGACCTCTTGAGGGAGCACATTGGTATTTTCTACTTTCACGGCATGCCAGAAGCTAGTGATATTTATTTTACTAAGTATGTTCTTTTTTTTTATTCTCGATAGGTTCAATGTGTTTGTATATAATTATTATACTCGCGATAGTATGTCTTTAATAGCTTATTATTATTTCATAGATAACTGTTTGGTGTGTACTTATTCTCCTATTACTCTTACACACTGTGTCTACATCTCTATTCTAACTCTCATCTCGCAGGTACGCTTGAAGACATTTCTATAGATATAAGTTTCACTTTTGTAACTTTGTTCTGTTTCTTTCTATATACACACAGGGTGTATATATATAAAAATCAATTGCTGTTCGTTAGTCTCACCAAAACTCGAGAACGGCTAGACCGATTTTGACCTTTTTTTGTCTTGTTTATACAGGGAAGACGCTAAAGCAAAAAAAAAATTGTTTAGTAGGGTAGGGCAGGGTAGGTAGGTAGGTATGTAAGGTAGGGTAGGGTATAAAGGGTAAATAGAGTAGGTACCCTGAGGTAGTCAGTTAACGGGAGTGAAGCCGTGGGTAAAAAGCTGAACGTTTATAATGCAACTGTAAAATGCTTCTAAAGATTATACGAGTAATCACGATAAGATAGATCATTTAATTATCTGTTCTCACTGTTTCAGACGCTATCAGTATTTTATTAAGACGGTTGTGAAAGTAAGATTTCGCGAGCTTACGAGTGAAAGCTTCCAGTCATTCATAGTATTGAATTAACGCTGGCAGTGAATTTATTTCAATGCTCGAACTTGTATTCACTATTATACTTTTCTGAGTTTATTGAACTATAAAATTGATTACTATCATCAGCATTTATTGTGCAGGAAAAAGGTAGCCGTCTTAAAAATATCAAAGTGACCCAGCTCATGGGATATTCAGGTAAAAAATAAAAATATAATGCGAAATAACGTGTCGTAAAATGTTGACTGTTTATTTTTTGGCTTGATTTTTTGAAGTGAAGTTTATTTGACGTTTTAATTATTCGCAAATGGATTCCTTGCGGATATTGTGATGTGAAATTGGTGTAGTTTTGTATCCCAAATGTTTTCTCAAGGGATAAAATGTGGAGTCATCGAAACAAGCGCGATATCAAGAAAATGGAGCTAAGAATTTTATTGTATTCAAAGTCAAAGTCAAAGGTTTTTTATTTCACATAGGCCTGCATGGCCACTTATAAAACGTCAGAAGCTAGTGCACGGTTCCAAATTGGTCGTTTCCTATGGAGAAGAACCGGCAAGAAACTCCATATTGTGTGACTGAGGTAGTCAACAATACAATAAAATTGCGAAGGATGCCGAGAAGACTTATTCGCGATATATTTGGTGTCAAATACTGCAAAAACATTAGATTTTTTTTATCCGCATCAAAAACGAAATCTGATATCAAAATTTGACACTAGTAACTAAATGCACAAATCATGCGAAGCTAAAAGAAAAAAAAATGTAGACATTTGGATTCTCTCAGAATAGTTTTGAGTTCTGATTTTGTCAGTGTTAAGTTTAAAAAGTAGTATTTTTAATACGGGATACAGTCACTTGGTTTTCTATTAGAATGGGGATATCACACATTCTAATGTTTTTTCGCAGAAAATGTTGATACATTCAGTCAACCTTCTCGCCATGCTTCACTGAGGTGGTCAATACAATCATAACATTATCAGCTACATTTTGCCGAAATCGAGCCTCTTTCAATGATTTCATACATTTTGCACCTGTGTTGACACTTGAGATACAAAACACCAATTTTATGTCACGTTATCCACTAGGAATCAAATTGCGAATCATTAAAACTGACACGGAATATCTCTCGAAAAAATCCCGCCAAAAACTCCTCTGTCAGTGATATTGACCGTCAGTGTACACCTTCACTAAGGACAGTTGCAAAACTAAGATTAGTCACATTCGTTAACCTCAGGTTAGTTGATATGCGCCGCAGGTCCGGGCTGTTGTCACAAGTCTTTGTTGACAGCCGATGGCAATTTATGTGTCATGGTTAAGGCTTTTGAACTTGACGGGAACCTTTTATTTCACAAACCTTTTAATTACTTAGGTAGGTAGGTAAGTGCTGAGTTTTATGTTGGCAGTTTGACACTTTCTCCGCCATTTAACTTTTTAATTAATATGGCTGTTAAAGTAATTTTTGAAAGTGACTGTACTTAACTGTCTATTAAACTGTCGTGATATCTAAGATTTTCTCTTTTCTAGCTTTTAAGATTATATCAGGCCAGAATAGCCAGTAAAAGTAGCCAGTAGATTATCTGTTAGTTTTGGTTACACTTATTAGAATATTAAAATTATAAAAGTAAAATATAAATAGCAACATTTAATTTTTATTTCTAGTCCAGATTATCATTTATTTAGCCGGGTAAAACCAAGAAAAACCTGTCGTTTAGACTCTGCCTTTATCCAAAACGTTTACCTATATACATATGTTTCGGTTACAGAGCTCTATAACATCCCTGATACACACACACACACTCACAAACTGTCGTCATTGTAAAATTAGTATAATTTTATAGTACCAATGTTATATTATGTTATGCTACACATAACATAACACTTACATGTTATTGACACCGATATGCATTCACTAGGTGACTGATATTCGATGCTACTGCATATCATTTGTGTTCTCAGACACGGGTCAATATTTAATTTGTGTACGTAAATAGCAGGTAGCAACAAGGGACATTACATTGAATATTATAGAATCATTTATTCGTAAACATAGACATATGGGTACGCCACCCAGGGGAGGGCAGAGGGGATAGCTGCCGGTCCCTGCATTGGCAATGCCTTATTACTACAATTGAAAGATCATTCAGTACACCTAGACGCGTAAAAACGTGGCTAAGATCGACTCATCATCATCTTCCTGCCCTTGTCCCGTGTTATTTAGGGTCGGCGCAACACGTTTTTTCTTCCATTCTGCCCTGTCACTCGTCATGCTATCACTAACTTCCTTTTTTTTCATATCACTCTTCACACAATCCATCCATCTTTTCTTTGGCCTCCCTCTCCCTCTCCATCCATCCACATGTATGCTCATAATTCTTTTAATAACATGCGTTTCATCCCTCCTCTTTACATGACCATACCAAGACAAACTATTACCTTTAAAACTATTAAAAAAATAACCGAAAAAAAAATCGACTATGATAAATTAAATGGGCTTTGTATAAGTACTCAATGTACCGACATAGAAAAGTTAACACCATGGGCGATTCTTTCACGGAAGACGTCATAAACCATTTTGTTGAAGACCTTTGAAAGTTACTTTTAAAAGTATAGCTATGCTGATTTGTTCCAACCCCCCTCCTTCCCCCGGCCCAGAACCTAGGTACGCTCATGAACTTAGGTGATCATGTTTCTTTTTTTCGGTGGGATAAATAATCTTATGACATCCCCCGCTTTTGGCCGGAGCGAAAGATAGTGTCAGACTTTTACTGACTAAAAGCCGACTCCTGTTTCTTCGTTGCCTTTCGTAGCAGAGCCGAGTCTTCCTTTCAGAATCAGACCCTTGGCACCAGTAGGCTTCGACCCTGCTGGAAAGTGATAATAGTGCGATAAGTTTTGGTAATTGAAATTTAAATGATTAAGGATATGAAGATAAATTAAAACATACTCTAAAAATGTTGTGCTATACGAAACCATTTAACATGACGGGTAGGCAGACAGGTCTGTAATTAAAACAAGACAATAAAATTCAAAATTGCTTCTATGATCATAAAATTTTCAAGTTTACAACTATTTTACATTGATAAGAAAATACATTAAATGCGAGCAGTGGTGGCCGAGTGGAGTTGTACGTCGCGGGTTCAAACCCAACCAGGCGCATTTCTTTGTGTAATGTGCCTATGTTTTACAAAATAAATGATTGATTGATTAATTTATTTCCACTACTCTCAAAACGGTAAAGGAAAACATCTTGTGGAAACCGCCATGTCATGTTCATAGGGTACTTCCCTTTGATCCAGAATCTGAAATTTTGCATAAAGCAAAGTCTTCAATAATAGCACAGGTATAGCACAGGTATAGGAATAAATCTGAAAACTGTAAATTTGTTGTTACATCACAACAACAAAAAAATTGCGATTCGGAAAAATCTTCGAGACTTAATTAGGAAATTGAACTGTTTACATAGGTAAGTTTGTACGGAACCCTCAGGGCGCGAGTCCGACTCTCACTTGCCCTTTTTTTTTAAAGGGAATAAGTGTCAAGTAACTTCTGTAACTGATTTTAGTGAATAACTTAAAATTAGGTTAATTTGTAAATTGACTATAGGAATTTATGTTGAAACTGTTTTCGCATTCACAGTTAAATTAGCAAGTACTTATGCAAAATATGTAGGTATGTTTTTTTCGGCTCAGGATGCCGATCTGAGTGAGAATTTCTTTCAGAGAACATTTTTGTGGAGTAATAAGCTCGTTACCCACGAGCAATAAAAAAATTCTAGATCACGCAACTGATTTATTATGATGTAGGCTTTTGGTATCCAATTCACAACGAACCGTGAGACAGTTTCTAGAGCAATGTTGCCTACGCGGCCGCCGACACAGAAAAGAGCAAAGAGGACTGCGTGTGTGCGGTTGCGATTTCTATCTGCTCGACTCGCGCGAACTCAGCCTAGATTCTGTCAAGCGGAGTGAAGTAATACACCACAGTTGTCCCGTTGTCAAGCTGGTGTTTGTACTATTGACTTTGCAGACATATTTTTATTTTTATACATTTAAGCCACTGTACTTGCTGCATACTTTGATGATTTTTAGTTGGCAGGTGTAGAAAAAAGTTCATGTTATTCCATTCCACACTTTCAAAATCCTTTACAAAATGGAATTTGCAAAAAAAAATGCAAATTTGCAATCGGTAACACACATAAAAAATAAATTTAAAATACAACCGAATTGATAACCTCCTCCTTTTTTTGAAGTCGGTAAAAATAAATCGCATTCAGAGTATATGTAAATAGATTTTTTAAGTATCCTTATTCTTTATCATCACAGCACACAACACGCAGCGCTTCTTAGCTTTTTTTACCAATTCTTTTTTCGTTTTTTATTTATTATTTAAAATAATTTATTGACTTAGATTTATTGATTTAGATTTTAATTTATTTAATTTGATTTGTTTTATTGTAATTTTATCGCATTATTTTATTGGTGTCGTGACATTTTTGTATTAAAATGGCGATGGGTGTATTTGATCTGAATAAAAATGATGATTATTATATTATTATTACATAATATTGTATCAAATTATCATCGATACAATGTAGATAATTTTTTCGTAATTTTTAATCTCCTATCACGTGTGGTTCTATATGATTTTTATCAATAAATTTGAATCTGATTAGTAAAACCGGATTAACTAGTTAAACTTTCTTGTTCTGAACTTGAAGCCTTTGCTATTACGGCCTGCGCACGCTTGAGACAAGACTGTCTTAGACAGACTCGTCTACGACGTCGCAGACTAGTCTGCGACAAGATGGTTTTGTTTACGAAACGGCGCAGACCATCAAGACAAAATAGTCTACCGGCGGCGTACGGCCAGTGTTGCCAACTTAGTGGATTTTCCACTAAAACTGGTGGTTTTAACCCAATTAGTTACGTAATATTGGTTTAAGTGGCTAGTGGGTTTTCCTAGTGCTACAGTAAAATTCAAGTTCTTATTAAAAATGCGATCACTCGGGTGTAAATCAGCACCATAGAATCTGTAATTATATATCTGATACCGACGATGATGGTGCAAACAAAAATGATTCGTCTGAAGACGAATTATTAGCTGACGAATATTTGATTGAATAATTTGTATGATAATTTACCTTCTAATGTTAATTTACCCACAAATGGTATTTTGATCAACTGATTGTTATGTTTTATCACTTATTATTAAAGGAAACTAATAACCTATATTCCTAATTATTTTATTTCGTACGACACCCGCTTTTTTAGTGGGAAATTTTTCGATTTTGTGTTTGGGATAATTTTTTATTAGTGGTTTTCTGGTGGTTTTAAAAGTTGACTGTAGTGGTCGTCGTAAACAAGTCTGCGAGGTCGTAGACAAGTTTATCTAAGACAGTCTTGTCTCAAGTGTGCGCAGGCCCTTACTGGTTTAGATTTTTTGTGAGCATCTTGTAGATTGGCACTAATAGGTCATTTTCAAGGCAATTTTATAATAAAGTATGCTCTGTGACTGACTCGATTGATTAATGTTGATTTATTCTTAAAATAATGTAATTGATCTCTTATGAATGAATAAACATGTTTATGTACATAAAGACAGTACTTATTTCAATAAACATTCCCAAATTTTGAGCAGTAGCCCTAATGAGTAATAGCCCTTATGAGAAGTAGCCCAAGTAAGAAGTAGCCCAAGTGAGAAGTAGCCCAAGTGAGAAGTAGCCCAAGTGAGAAGTAGCCCCAATCAGAAGTAGCCAAAATGAGAAGTGGCCATAATGAGAAGTAGTCCATTAGGGAGTCGGTTGCCAAAATGAGAATTAGCCCTAATGAGCCTAAACCATGATGTCGATTACTTATTCTACTGACCAGCTCGTTTTTGTTTCCTACTTAAAAAGGAGGGCAGTAGAAAATGTGATTTTTTACTCTTAAAAAAAAGTAATGGTAAACTCTAATGTCGGGTGAGGATCCTGGAGCCCTGCAGTGCTGCCACGAGCTGTTAACGCGATCTATTTTATGACCTAAACTGAACTGATAAGGCGTATAGTCCCTTGAACCCTTGAACCTAGGCGGCATGCAGTATGAGTATGTGTGCATTTAATTCCGGCCAGCTGCGCCCGGATAAAGCACTGCTGACCTTTGAATCCATTTTATTTACGAAATTTAATTGATTTACGTAAGCTACGTACATACTAAAGAGCATTAACTAGCAATTTTTTTGTGTAAACTTATTTCTAAAGATCAAAGCCGTTTGAAAGGAGTAGGGTAAAAAAGTGAAAAAATATCATGTCGTTATTTTTTTTTGCAAAATTTTTAATCATACGTTGATAATGTTGTAGGATGAGTTTATCACAAACTTTTTTTTCAAACCTATTGACCTAGCCGTTACCGAGGAGTAGGCTTCAGAAAGTCACTGTTTTGATGGCACTGCTCGAGCGCTTGAGCCTTAAAGGGCCATTGGAACTAAATAGGGTGTATAGCTCCATCCCTCTTTCTTGTTCGCATTTTAGCACGTCATGGTAAGTGTCCTAAAATACAGGGTTTCTTAATATACTTATGCGAAGTCATAAGCGACGGATTCCACTGTTATTTCCAAAATAATAATATAATAGTGCGCCTCACCATCAATGATTGCATCTCTGCTTACCATCAGGTGGGATCGCAGTCAAGCACTGGTTTATTTAAAATAATAATAATATTCCACAACTATCACACAACGCCGTCTAATCCTAAACTAAGCAGAGCTTGTGTTATGGGTACTTGACAACTGATAAACATACTTATATATTTCTAAATACATACATTATATAAATAAATTACACCTAGACACAGAAAAAATAATCGAGATAATCGTACAAACATTTGTCCGGGGTGGGAATTAAACCCACGACCTCCGGCATAGCAATCAGAGCCACTAGGCTAACAGGCCAGTCAATAATGAAGCATAATGAGCACGAAATAAAATGAAGAGTTTCCAAAATGTTTATTCTCTTTGCTTCAAGTGCTTCAATTCGACTTCAGGATTAGGCTTGTTATTCAATGCCCCTTCATGTTATATGGATGTTAATTTGACCCTAATTTATATTCGTCTGTATTCTCGGATACCTACTCTGGAAGTGTAATCACAGAGACATTTTATACCTTCTTATTTTTATTTTTTTGGGTGCTGTTAAATATGGACATGGGTCTCAATACCTTTTGCTAATGTACCTACTGATTGAGGATTTTTCGTATGTATGAAGGGTAATAAAACAGTAAGATTTTATCCTTGTTTATAACTAAGCAATTATTTGTTAAAATAACATTTCCTAAATAATAATTCGAACTACCTGAATTCGATTCTCGTGTCCGACAGTGTTATTGAGTTTTTCCATCCGGTATATTATCATTCAAAAGGCTCAATCAGTATACTATGTTTTATTTTTTTATATAAAATTTAAAAGCACGCACCCTTATACACCCTTCTGAGAGAAGAGAATGAGAATTAAGTCAATTATAATTTAAGCAGTGAAATGTTACATAAATGGACTTAGAAATCGTCCCTTAGCTTACAACACCGCTCAAGTCGAAAATTGGCGATTTTTACATTTGTTTGCCTTTAGATGAAGTTGCTCATTGCGCGTCTAACCATTGGTCACATGATATAGATTTCAGCCAATCAGAAGCCATAATTCGAAAAGTAGTAGGTACTAGTAATAGCGTGCAAGTCGGCTGGCCTCTCAACACCGCGCAGTTTTTTCGTTTCCTGTAAAGCCGAAAATTGGCGGTTTTCACATTTGAATGCCTTTAGATGAAGCTGCTCATTGCGCGTCTAACCATTGCATTTTTCATGATATAGATTTCAGCCAATCAGAACCCCTAATTCGAAAAATAGTGACAGCCTGCAAGTCGGCTCGCCTCTCAACACCGCACAGTTTTTTTAGTTTCCTGTAAAGTTGGTAAAAATGACTTATGCGGTGTTGTTAGCTAAGGGACGAAATATAGTGTTCTTTTTAAAAAAAAATAGTTATCCTAATCGGAATCGACGAATCGGTAACGCATCGGTATTGGTATAGCTACACCACAAACAGACAAATACGATAGTGACGCAAACAACGCAATTTTTGGTGACCTGAAATACAGGCTAAAAGCCTACTTTAAGCACCAGTCTCCCAAAGTATGAACCCAATTATTGTCATTGTCTTAGTTTTGTAATTGCTGTGATATTGTGGTCAGAAAATAAACGAATTATTATTATTACTATTAATCAAAATTTATCAGAAATTATCAAAATAGTTGAAATTAATTCAGTGGTCGATTCTGAGCAATCTGAACATACTTTTTTCAGCATGTGCATTCATTATGTTACGTATTCATAAGGGTTTCTGTTATTTTCTGAAGCCAAAGTTTCAATTCAACCATTGAGATATCTACTTATGCGTTTTACCGTAATTATATATTTCGTTAGAAGCCATTACGTCACGGTAGCCGAAGGAGCCTATCGTGTTGCAACATTATGTGGTAACACCGAAAAATATAGTATTTTATGTAAATATTGCTTTACCATGTTAGAATGTTAGCCAAGTTTTGAACGCGTTATGAACTTGTCCTTGATTTGTAAATATTTTAGAGAATATGCGAAAGTAGGTTTGTGACCTTTTTGTACCTAAACCACTCAATTGATTATATCATGTTTTGCACATAATGTTGTCATCGGTATAAAAGAAAATAAACTTACATTCAGAAAAAAAACCGGGCAAGTGCGAGTCGGACTCGCGCACTGAAGGTTCCATACAAACTTACCTATGAAAACAGTTCAATTTCCGAATCGAGTCTCAAAGATTTTTACGAATCGCAAAAAAGTTTATTTTTGTGAAAAAATTATAGTTTTCAGATTTATTCCTATATCTATACTATAATATCTTGCTTTATGCCAAATTTCAGGATTCTGGGTCGATGGAAAGTACCCTATGAATTTTGATTCCTTTGAGAGAGTTTAAATGTACGTTTTTTGCGACATAAACGGCCGTATTTTTTTTTTTCGGTAACTTAGAAATTGATTTTTTCACAGCTTCAAGGAACCGCAGACTTGAGTATGTGGTTTTAAATTCAAATCGATGCCCCCAAACGTTTCTGAGATAAAGGGTCTTGACAGACAGACCGACAGACAGACGGACAACAAAGTTATCTTAAAAGGATTCTGTTTTTTCCTTTTGGGGTACGGAACCCTAAAAATACTGGGGCCTTATTATGACGTTAAAATTTCAGGCGTGCGTAAAAAACTGCATCCCTCAGCTATACACCTTGTATAGCTCCATCCCTTTAACAATTCAGTTTAGGTCGTCAAATGGATGGCGTTAAGTGCTCGTGGTAGGACCATAATAACTTTCGACGACCACAATTTATTGTTTCAGGATACTAAATGGAGCTGTGTCTTTTGAATCATGATCGAATATTATATGTTAAGAGTAATTTTCAAAATATAAATACCACCTGAGTGTGAGTTTTCTAATTCAAAATTAAAACGAGCGAAACCGCAAAAAAATTTCATGTTGTTATTATTTATTTTTTTGCAAATGTTTGTCTTACGAAAAAATCATATATTGATAAAGTTGTACATGAATCTTTAATAAACATATTTTTTTCAAACCTATTGACCTAGCCGTTACCGAGGAGTAGGCTTCAGAAAGTCACTGTTTTATAGCACTGCTCGGGAGTTGGGGCCTTAAAGACTTCGCAAAATGTTGTAATGATGAACAAAGTGCGAGCGAGGTGGTTAGCAAAAAGTACAGAAAATATAAATGTAGCAGTAAGTTACTATAATAGACAGATACAAAGATATTTGTGAAATCCCCATTCTTTTTGTTGTACAACCAAGTGCGCACATTGGTCTTAGTATTTTTTCTTATTTCCGTACGTGTTCCGTAATGTTTTTATCATATCGCTAGAGCAGTAAATTAAATTTCATAGGTGCCTACATATTATAAAATAAAGTCCCCTACCTCGTATGTCTATTCGTAATAAACTCATAAACTACTTGGCAGATTGATTAATTAGGAAGTTTTAAGTAATATACTTAAAACTTCCTATTATATCCATATTATAGTAGAGATAAGCTAAGAATTTTAAAGACTTCTAACACCAGCGCGAAACTGGGGTGGGTTACATAGTTTATCAATGAAGGACTTATAACAAAGATATTATGGAGCTCCTTAACCGTAAGCAAAACTATCGGATATCCGAAATAATAGTAGATTATGTGACTAGGGGATAAAGCAGTGTCTTTAAGTCGCGGGTGGCATGTTGAATTCAGAACGAAACGAAGGTTGCTAAGTTTTAATCCCGAACACAAGTGAGGGATTTATACAATTAACTCCCGAGCATTGCCAGGGAGTTAATATCGAAACCTGAGTGAAGTGAGGAATTCAAGGCACCCAAGACAAAGACAGCTTTACAGACAAAGATACTCTACTTTTTACACCATCTATGAGATAATTAAAAGACAATAATTTACAAAAAAATATATATTACAGAATTAAAAGAATTATATATTATTTAAACGACATGTCATGAGATATGAAACAAACAAAATTCACTAATAAGACTCTATAGTTTTAATTTTCTATAACACTCTTTCATTACTTTTTTTAGAGACTCGTCATTAGGTAACCATATTTTATTCTTTTTTTTTGTGAGGGACCAGTTTGATTTTTGAATAAACTTGTTTGATGCACGTAAATATTAATTTGCATACAGAGTTTTTTTTTAATTCTAAGTAATAGTTTTTGACGGTCCAAATTCAAATCTCAATATTCCCTAGGGATCGCCCACACTACATTATCTCTCTAGAGACAGAATGACTAGCTTTAAGAGATGGTTGTATGACATATAAAAGGCCATTATCGAGCAGGTGGTGTACAAAAATATATGCGTCACCGTAACCGAAACCAATAAAAAAGTTTCGGTTTAATGTGGAGTGTAAATGGTAGGGTAACGACCGGGTTTTTGCTAGTTTCGCCCGGCTTCTATTCTAGACTATCATTAGTCGAATGATAATCTAGAATAGAAAAGTCAAATCTTGCTATTCCTATTTTAATTTTATAATATTAAAGTTCTATTCCGTAACCGAAATTATCCGAACCCAGCGTATAATACGAAATAATTTAATATCTGCCCCCCTAGCCAAGTTACAAACGTTTCGTTCGCGTCGAACGCCTCGATTCCTTTGTTCTGACCACGTGACTGAGCGTTAAGAAGACGTCAGAACAAAGGAATCGGAGGCGTGGCCTACTCGAGGCGTTCGACGCGAACGAAACGATTGTAACTTGGTTAGGGGGGCTGTAACAATATCCGAAACTGGTACAATATTATTCCTATATCTGTATCCAGTTCCATTTCATAACCGTACCTATCATCCCTGGTTTATAACAACAATAGTACGACTAAGTACTTTTTACTTAATATTATTTCAAAATTACAGAGCCACAACAATACCTATCTAAATTTCTATTTGTGAGAATAGTTTGTTGTACCACTGAAAACGTCAGCATTGCAGGTTAATTGTACCTACAGTGATCTTGAACGTAAATACGAAGACGTATATACAATTATTATAACGAGGGGCTGGGCAAGCGCATGTTAATAAAAAGGTAATCATGTGATGCTGCAAAAAGATTAATCATCGTACTTCAGAGTTAGCCTAGATACCTATAGTTAGCCTAGATGCCTTTATATGTACAGATTTATCACAGAATTGTGGAAAAAGTATAGGTAGAACATGCAGTGGTACTCCTGTAGTGGGTTAGGTCCAGACTTACAATTTATAGGTTGTGGGTCAGGTGCTTTACTTTTTGTTTTCCTCACCATTACTCTTAAAACGGTGAAGGCATCGTGACGCAACCGGTATGACCTATAAAGAACAAAAAATCGAAGACATAGTGACATCCACCAGCCCGGATCCGCTTGCTTGGCTTAGGTACGGCCCAATTCCTCTCCTAGACAAGAGGCATTTTTTGTGGTGGAAAATCATGAACGACTTCTCGGCGTGTCAGACTTTACTGACTAGAACCACACCTGTGCCCTTCAGTTGCCCTTTGCGTTTAAGAAAGACCATGAGTTTCATTTTCAGAAATTCCCTGTGGTCCTAGCGGTAGAACAGGAGGCCTGAGTCACAGTAGTGGAAACATTATGCTTATTATATGAACATTACTACTTATTATTAGACTGGCTTGTTGGTCTAGAGGTTAGTGACCCTGACTGCTATGCCGAACGTCGTTAGTTGGATTCCCACCCAGGACAAATGTTTGTGTGATGTGCACGATCATTTTTGTTCTGTGTCTGGGTGTAATTCATCTATAAAATGTATGTATTTAGAAATATATAAGTATGTTTATCAGTTGTATAGTACTCATAACACCAGCTTTGCTTAGCTTGGGACTAGACGGCGTTGTGTGATAGTTGTGGAATATTATTAGCCTAGTCTAATCCTCAGATATGGATGCAAAATTGGTATGAGTTAAATTGTGGCTCTTTTTACCCTTACAGACTAACTGGGGTTTAAGTCTGCTAAGACATTATCGATTAGTCACACATTAGACACAAATCAAGTGAAGCGATCTACCGTAAAATAAAAATATAATACAATTATTTCAAAACTATGTAAGTAATGTTTATTTCACAAAAAGTAAAACTAGGGTTAAGTTAGAAAAAAGAGTACCTAACTCTTTTTTCTAACTAACAATACACTCTTAATGTAGGTACTTAATCCTTCTAAGGCCCCTCGGCCCACGGCGAGTTTTGTAAGCGATGCTATAGCGCGTTCGCATCGATACAGTCGCGATACTGTAGCGCGTTAGTAGCGCGTTGACATCTTTTCTATAGCGCTTGCTAATGCGACTAACGCGCGTAAGTAGCGATGTACAAAAAGTCGCCGTGGGTGAGGGGCCTAAGATCGGATATACTCTATTTTTAATGGACTTCAAAAAAAGGAGGTGGTTATCAATTCGGTTGTACTTTTTTTATGTTTGTTACCTCAGAACTCCGTCGTTTATGGACCGATTCGCAAAATTATTTCAATATTTTTTTTGTACTCTTTTATTAATCAATGTATCCTAGCCGTGTTTGGGCTTATTAGAATTGTCATGAGATGCACTTTGGCTTTAAGGTACTATCAAACTAATCTGATGATGGAGCCGGAAGGTGGAAGGTAGACACAGGAACTTCATAATAAACTTATGTAACCTAGCAGTGTTTGGGGTAACTGGAATTGTCATGAGAAATAGGCACTCTGGTTATAAGTGTACCGCAACTAAAAAGTGTGAAATAAAAAACGATTTACAAAAAAAAAACACTAAAAGAATCAAAATAATTTTAATTCCAGAAGTCGGTGTTAAATATGAAATAAACAATACCGAGAAACACCTACTTCCGAAATTAAAGTTATTTTGATCCTTTAGTGTTTTTTTTAGTAAAGTCGTTTATTTTTTTTTGTAAAAAGTTTTTTGTTTATTAAAAAGTGGTCAACCCTAGGTCTATAATATACATAAGCTAGGCTAATCCTTAGGTAGAGTTAAATTGATTATACAGGAAAATTCCGTGGTCAATTTGTGACAGGAGACGAGCGCCATTTCTCAATTCGGTCGGACGCGCGTCCGTTGACCATGACACGTACCTACAACTGTTACTAGTCTGTAAGGGGCCTAATGTAATCATTATCTTATCGTAAGCAGATTTAATTTGTCTTTCCTTATCGATAATGTAATTGATTGTATTATAAGTAGAAATACATGATCGTGTGTAGAAAGTAATTAAAATAATTACGTCAAGAAGATTAGGTTCTATAATCTATTCGAAACTTAGATAAGTATATTCGTGGTCTTTTTTTTTAGGTGGGTAGTCATCCAATGACTTCTCTCGCTCTAGGGTGGAGCGAGACAGCGTGTCAAAATTTTACTGACTGAAGTCCACTCCTTCTTGCCTTTTGCGAAAAATCCCGTGGCTACTGGGCCCCTACGGTTTTGCTGACATCTCTTTGAAGCGCACGTGGAATACTACGCGCCGTGGATGACTAGGGTTCTGTTCTTACCGGAAGACCGGACGGTGAGCTACCCATTGCTCGTCGTCCATAAGCCCGCGTAATTATTGTTAATTTGTTGTTCAAAATATCTAAATGTCGCTTTGGGTGACGCAATGGGTAGTATTAGACACACTACATCAACTAAATCTGAAGAAGTTGTTTGATAAACCCAACCTCAAACAAAAAGAAAAGGTATACTGCTAAAGAACTTGCAACAAAAAATATGCAACAACAAATAATAAATGCGTAATTATTTCTGGTGAGCCAAGAAATTTCACAGACACAAAGCAATTATTCATGGCTCTACAGACTGAGATTTTGCATTACCACAACACAATGAAATTAACATGCCGAGAAAATTGTTGCTCATCGTACATATAGGCAAGTAGCTGTTCTACTAGCTACTTTATAATATTTTAGAGTTGCTGACGATTCAGACACAATATATTATTATTCGGACACAGTGTCCGAATCGACACATTTTTTTTTCAATATTTTTCACTGACTATTCGAATACCACCAAATTTATTAAAGCTGTTTAGTAGTCAGACAAGAAAAAAGTCTTAAAATGTATACATAATATAAAATAAGAATATATGTATCATCATCATCATCTTCCTGCCCTTGTCCCGTGTTATTTGGGGTCGGCGCAACACGTTTTTTTCTTCCACTCTGCCCTGTCACTCGTCATACTATCACTAACTTCCTTAAGAATATATGTATATAAATATATTATATATAAATAAAATTGTATACATAAATAAAATTATCCGAAGTTACCGCCTTAAATCAATCCTAAAATAGTTTTGGTAACGCTTTTTTCCGCTTTTTTATTACATTTTAAAACTTTTTATCTACCTGTACTAAACAGTGCGTGTCCGAATCGTCAGTAAAAAAAATATTAAAATAAAAATGTGTCAATTTGGACACTGTGTCCGAATATAGTGTGTCCGTATCGTCAGCAACTCGTTTCAATGCTGTAATAACAAAATATATTATTATAAATCAATTTACTAAGATATTAATCTTTTTGTAAAGATTATTATTGCAAAGATTAGTCTTAGTAATCTTTTCTAAGCACAGAATAATCTAATCCGCCATAATATCAGCGATAAGTACAATTTTGATTTCACTAAATACTTTTTATGGTTCCATTAAAATTAACTTATGAATAATAAACACATGCAAACTAGTATAAAATGCAAAATTTGCAATCTTGTATTATTATTAATTATTTATTAATAACGGTAGTAAAAGAACAATAAGAAATCGGTCTCGAGAGTATTATATTGTTTTTATGAGATCATATTATGCTCTTATTATTTTTTATACTTCCTGCTTTGTTATACAAAGGACACGGGCTCAGAACAATAATGAAAAATATTATAAGTTCCTGCATATGAAGGAATGCTGGTCTATAATGAAGCAAAATATATCAATATATCTGTGTACTCCAGGCTAAATAAAATCAGCCGAACGATTCGATGAATGGGTGACTATAGACTAGATAATAAATAGATTCATCCTGATTGAAGGTGTCTTTGTGTCTCGGAAATCCATGGATCTACTGCTTATTGGCTGTATGTCGTTGAGGTTTTCCAGAACACAGTAGGCTTTATAAAAACTATGTGATTAGTTTATTTACAGACTAGCAGGTTAATAATTTAGAATTTAGAATCCGCTAATCAGCATTTAAGCTAAGCATAATATGATTGGTGTGTTTAAGGGCACCTTCAAATTAGCCGCAAATTGCCGCACGACGGCAGCGCGGCTTTTTATTCCATATAAATAAAAAACGCGCGATTGCTGCGCTACACCCGCGCTGCAACCGCGCTGCACGCTACTTTTTTATTTACATGGAATAACAAAGCACGCGCGGCCGCAGCGCTGCTTTGTTATTCCATGCGCGGCACTTTGCGGCTAATTTGAAGGCGCCCTTATAAATAATAAGGCTGTTACATACCTACAACCGAGATCCCTCTGTGTCTTGGAAAGCCGTTCATACAGATACCGGCACGAATCTTGAGCGCTCGGCGAAAAGTAGGGATCGCTTTGGGCATTGTATACAGCGGCGAGCTAATTACTGTACCCGCCCCCGCGTCTCACTTCATACCACTAAAGAGACCCGATATATTTCACTTTTACGCAAGTGTAAGTCAGCGCTCAAGATCCATGCCGGTATCTGTACTGACTGTCATTCTTACTTCTTTAGACTACGGAGAAAACTTTAAGAGCATGTTTTTAACTTGTACCAGACTCGTTTTTTAAGGTTGGTAAATCATCAAATAACTTCTTCCGCTCTGGGTGGAGCGGGAGGGAGTGTCAGACTTACCGACTAAAACCCACCCGTGTTCATTTAATTTCATTTTGAAAGCCAGGACCGCGGTTACTGTTTCAAACAATCTCGCAAACCCAAGGCTCACAAGTTCCAGAGCCGTAGCATAGTTTTAAAACCATTTATTGATTGAAAAATTGCATACTACACTTAAACAAAAACAACAATGCCGAAGCAAAGCATATATTTGTAGCCAATAGCAAGCCAACAATATATAAAGTAAAAAATAACAATACAGACCTTGATAGTTTACGTCTTTGAAGATGTCGTATCTGCCCTCAATATTGGCTTCTCTTAGCAAGAAACAGTCGTTATTATGACTATTTTTGCCACAAAACCTTTACAAGCGCAGCACAATTGTACGATTCCCACAACACATTCTTTGTTTCATAAACATTGGCATTGCTTTACGATTATGGCAAACGTAATGGGGGTCTCATGAGTACTATAGCATTCGATCATTGTGCCAGCCACATCCTAGCCTTGAGTTTTATGTCGCGTAATCAACGGTACCAACAGTCGTAATTAACTGACCAATGACGCGATGGACACTTTGGTTTTTATTAATTAATTATCCTATCATAGAATTAATTTGCATTTTGGATTTATTTACGGAAGTTTGGGTAGCTATGGTATTAGTAAAGATTTTTTTTGTCTTTGGTGACATTTTATAGATGTCAAATATTACCTACTTAATCATCTCGGGGTCACAGGAAATTAAAAGTTTAAATTTTGTTTGATTATTTTTTTTGATTTATCTTTTTAGATCGAATCTCGTTTGTTAAGGTCGGCGCTGTAAATTTATAATATTTTGCAAATTTGTTGTCTCATAGTCGTGCCCCATCAAGGGCAAAAAAGATTAGCAAAGTAGTCTCAAAAATCCTTTAATTTTTCCTTATATAAATATGTAGGTTCATATTATATTAAATATTTGTGTATGTTTATTTTTTTAATATATATATATATTTGATCCCTTGTTTTCCTATTAATCTTTTCTTTTTTTTTATGCACCTACCATGTTTTCTCTTCACTACCCTTGGTTGACAGGTAGAGAATGCCAAGGCATTAAGTCCGCCTTTGTACCTTTGTGTTGCATGAAGTTTTAATAAATAAATTAGCATCCGAGTGTGAAACTCTCTGTCAGTAGCGTAGCTAAGCGTGGGCGAAGTGTTCCCTCGCCCACGCCCACCACCCCTTGATGTTGGGCTACCGATTGAAAATTGTCAACTTCCAGACCAGACACTCCAAAAATAACCCTAAATAAGTACGATATTAATTGTTACATCTGTAAAATTACAGGTGTTTTATTTCTGACTAGCTTCTAATAGCGGTTTCACTCGCCTGCAAATGTACATTACACCTATGTGACTCAGTAGATAATACAGGCCTGTTGACCTAGTGGTCCGTGGCCCTGACTGCTACGTCGCAGGTCGTGGGTTCGATTCCCATCCAGGACAAATGTTTGTGTAATGAGCACGAACATTTGTTCTGTGTCTGGGTGTAATTTATCTATAATGTATTTAGGAATATATAAGTATGTTTGTCAGTTGTCTAGTAGCACAACACAAGCTCAGCTTAGCTTGGGACTATTTAATGTTGTGTGAAAGTTGTGAAATATTATATTAATAAAGTAGCATTCTACTGATGAAAGATTTTTTTTTAAATTGGTTTAGTAGTTATGCATTATATACAAAAATAAAAATCCTTTTTTATTATAATATTAGTATAGAAACATAGATGACGAGGTTTTCCAGTCTGTCAGATTTTTTGACATTTAATATTCTTGGTTACAGCTAGCTAATATTCAAATGACACTTCATAAAATAGAAAAAACAATTCAATTAATCTCTCTTAGAAATCATTAACATAACTAATTATTTCCACTAACAATGCATGCACTAACTATGCGCCGGCGCACGCCAAATGTTTCATCATAACAGTTATACTTAGTATTTAATAACTGGTATTTTCCGCATCCTGGATCTAGACGGAACAGCCAGTTGCGTCAAATTTCCCATGTCGTTGTACTTTTAAGAAGTTATTTAAACAAGAAATAAGCAAAAATTCCCTATTAGCGTAGCGTAGTAGCGTAGCGTAGCGTAGTCGGCCTTATAATGTTCCCACTGTTTGGACTCAGGCCTCCTCTCTAGGAGAGGAAAGTTAGATAAACGACAGCGCGTAGATAAACGACAAAGCAACGACCAAACGAACAACTGCCCCCCTAGCCAAGTTACAATCATATCGTTCGCGCCGAACGCCTTGAGTAGGCAATGCCTCCGATTCCTTTGTTCTGACGTCATCTCAACGCTCAGTCACGTGGTTAGAATAAAGGAAACGGAATCGTGGCCTACTCGAGGCGTTCGGCGCGAACGAAACGATTGTAATTTTTTTTTTTTTTTTTTTTTAATTGATATAAATCAGTGCTTGACTGCGATCCCACCTGATGGTAAGCGGAGATGCAATCATTGATGGTCAGGCGCACCAGTTTATTAAGAGCCTGTAAATTGGCTAGAAGGGCTGTTGTCGCAGTGGTCGAGCGAATGGCTACTGCATCTCGCAGGTTCGGTTCCCGCGCGACATAAATACCTATTTGTAGGGCCTATAGATAGTTGTTCCGGGTCTGGGTGTCTTGTTCATATGACTTTACATGTTTGTGAACGCACCTGTGATACAGGAGTAATTTCTACTGTAGGCCAACGCATTTTTTTTTTATTAAAGAGCAATAAAACTTAGGGCAAATTGCACCCAAGAACGCCATCAACACAGTATGTAAACTGCCTTCAAGAGCGTTAATATTCCACAGCAATGTTGAGACACAGAATGAACCTGAACATGACCGTAAATTACAGTTAAAAATGACTATGTTTTTCTTTTCTTTAGCGGCCTGATCCCAGCTCTAGGTCAAGTACCAGCTAGCCAACCATATTTATAAAGATATAATCAAGATAAATTCATGGCAACCAAATAAATTAGTAAAAAAAAAACAGAAATAAACAAAAATAAATATCTTGTTGCAATGACACATGACTGTGAATTTATGAGCACATTACGGTTTTTTCACCATTGTATTTTACTGATTTTGTGAAATTTACATACAGTAGGTATAGTCTTTCCATAGTTGTCATAATATTCTGCCACTTTTTTAAGTTTAGAGCTAACAGTGTACATGTCGATGGATGGGAGGCTAAAGAAAACGTGGATGGATTGAGAGAGGAGTGATATGAAAGAAAAGGGAGCTAGTGATAGCGTGTGACAGAACAGAATGGAAGAAAAAATCTTGTTTCGCCAACCCCAAATAAAACGGGACAAGTAGTAAGTAAGTAGTTTTTCGATTACCGACTTATTTTCCGGTAATAAAGTCGGTAATTGAAAAACAAACTTTTGCTGTTACCGACTTATTGTCCGGGGACGTCGATATGATGATTCTATAATTTTGATATTTTATTTCGCTTTGTTCAAAAGAAATAGTAGAAACTTGAAACTTCATTCGAAAGTTTCGAAACTATTTTAATACAATATTGATGTATTTCTTTAACTATTCTGTCACGGCTAACTCAAAGATTGATGTGAAATCTAAGATTTCTATCAGTTTTTAAATACTAAAGTGTTGAAATAACTGCATACAACGTTACTATTTATCTTTTTTATTGAGAAATTAAAGATAAAAGAGTCGTTAGAAATGCATTTATCAAGGAGAAAGAGTCACTACGCTTGCCTAGTCAGTTGATGTTGTGACTAATAAATTTTAATGCATTACCTAGGTACCTACTTGTCAAATAACTTCTAAAGGCTAATTTACTTACCGACTCATTCGCTTATCCATTGGTACTCGAACTTAATGATCCCACTGACCACGAAATATAAAAAAAACCGGCCAAGTGCGAGTCGGACTTGGGCACTGAGGGTTCCGTACAAACTTGCCTATGAAAATAGTTTCCCGAATTGAGTTACGAAGATTTTTCTGAATTGCAATTTTTTTTTGTGACGTAACTACAAATTTACAGGTTTCAGATTTTTTTTCTATACTTGTGCTATGAAACCTTGGTTCATGCCAAATTTCAGGATTCTAGATCAACGGGAAGTACTCTATAAATTATGATTCCCTTGAGAGTGTCGAAATATACGGTTTTTGCGACGTAAACGGCCGTATGTTTTTTTTTCGCAGCTTCAAGGGATCGCAGAGCAGAGTATGATTTTAATTTCAACCCGATACCTCCACACGTTCCTGAGATTAAGGGTCTTGACAGACAGACAGACAGACAGACCGACAAGAAACTGATCCTATATGGGTTCCGTTTTTTCCTTTTGAGGTACGGAACCCTAAAAATAGATGCAATTGCCGTGAATGGGACAGTATAGGCTAGTACCTTCTAATATACAAAAATCTCGTGTCACAGTGTTTGTTACCGATCTTCTCCGAAACGGCTTTACGGATTATTTTGAGGAATTTTTGTGTATACCTATTTAGCCTACCCAATAACATAACAATATACTTACTCAAAATTAAAAAAAAAACAGTTTACAACCTATTCTCAAACCTATCTGAGAATAGGTTGTTCTTTGGTAATTTATATGGCAGAACAATGTTTGCTGAGTCAGCAAATAATAATATAATAACTTATTTAATACTTTTGACTTCTTCTTTGGCCTTCAAGAAGACATTAAAAAAATCGTAATTATTATAATCACTCGATTAGTTACCTAGACTAAAATAAAATTTTGTAACTCGATTGTTATTTTCAAACACGTTTTTGATTCCTGTACCTACCAGTTTCCAATCGATCAAGTTTTGCGAATTTAAGTAATTCGGTGATATGAGGAAACGTGATCATATATTTATGTAAAAAATCAAATTGAAATTAATTTATTGCTTTTTACAGGTCCATAGGCGCGGGCTTGCGGACAGCGAGCAATGGGTAGCTCACTGTTCGACCGTCTGGTAACCGTCCGGACCGAGCCAAAGTCGTTGACGGCGCGTATTGTTCCACGCGCGCCTCAGGGAGATTTCAACAAATCGCAGGGGCCCAGTAGGGTTTAAGCCTGCTGGGACCACGGGTAGTATGAAAGTGAAACCGGGGGCCCTGAGACAAAGGCAAAGAAGGAACAAGAGTGGGTTTTTAGTCAGTAAAAGTCTGACACTATCTCCCGTCCCCCTAAGAGCGAGATTTGTCATTAGATGATTTTCCCACCAAAAAAAAAGTCAGTTCTTATAATTAATTGTTTTGTGTAACATACCCGTGAGGTGTACCAATATTTATTATTTACACTGGTTACCATATTTATGTAATTTTCAAATTTAATAAAATACATTACTGGTCACAATTTATTTATTTATTTATTAAACATACATTTAGTATCTTTACAGGCTGAACCCAATACAACTATTGTATTGGGTTCTAATGGGTGTATCTATTGTAATGGCAGTGGGCAGGGCACATTGCTCGCAGAACAGATGGTCGATGGGGACGAAAGGTTCTGGAATGGCGACCACGTACCGGAAAACGCAGCGTTGGAAGGCCTCCCACAAAGTGGACCGATGACCTGGTGAGGGTCGCGGGAATTCGATGGATGCGAGACGCACAGGACCGGTCATTGTGGCGGCATTTGGGGTAGGCCTATGTCCAACAATGGACGTCTTTCGGCTGAAATGATGATGATGATGATTGGGTTCTAAACTAAACTTTTTCTTACAAAGTTTATGTAGGTTTATATTGTAGGTACACTGGATCCTACCCTCGAATGTGATCTCTCTCTGTTACTCAAAAGTTTTCTGGGAGAAAACTCATTGTTGAGTTAAACTCACCTTTGTACATGAATGGTCAAATCACTGTGTTTTAATATTAAGTTTTGTGTTAAAAAAAAAATTAATGAAAGTTTCATCCTCTATTTCCCATTCGGTGTAAGATTTCAAAAATCTTGAAATAGTGTACAATAAAATTTCTTTATTTGATTGTACGCATTTCATGAATTTGATCCAGAAGATTTTTTTTTTTTAACAAAATTAACATGATTTTAATTTGGCCTTGGCCTCGTGTAACCGGCTTCTGTGATTTAGTAAAGTTCCACCTTGATGAATTAGGCTGCCATAGCTTAGGGCTGCGTGATTTATTGAAAGATTTACACGTGAAACGTAAAAAGCAACTGAAGGAACACAGGTGGGTTTTAGTCAGTAAAAGGCTGACACTCCACCAAGAACAGGAGAAGTTATGTCAATGTAATGATTTACCAACTTCAAAAAACCGGCCAAGTGCAATTCGGCAGGTTCTCGTACCGTACGTAGCAAAAAACGGCAAAAAATCTCGTTTGTTGTTTTTATAGTAGTTTTTATTTGTTGTTATAGCGGCACAAGAAATACATCGTCTGTGAAAATTTCAACTGTCTAGCTATCACGGTCCATAAGATACAGCCTGGAG
Organism: Mythimna vitellina; assembly: GCA_949316375.1. NCBI lineage: Eukaryota > Metazoa > Arthropoda > Insecta > Lepidoptera > Noctuidae > Mythimna > Mythimna vitellina. Next base: position 10,405,381 of record OX438691.1, on the reverse strand, counting down.
ACAGACAGATGGACAACGGAGTGATAGCAATAGGGTCCCGATTTTACCCTTAGGGTAGGAAACCCTAAAAAAGGTATTTATTAGCTGGTAATATGTCCAGCTGCGGACTCCGAAAGCTCTATTATTAAAATATGAAAACTCATTATAATAATTAATATAATATTCTACAACTATCACACAACGCCGTCTAGTCCCAAGCTAAGCAGAGCTTGTGTAATGAGTACTAGACAACTGATGAACATACTTAAATATTTCTAAATACATACATATTATAGATAAATTACACCCAGACACAGAACAAATGATTGTGCTCATCACACAAACATTTGTACTGGGTGGGAATCGAACCCACGACCTCCGGCATAGCAGTCAGGGCCACTAACCACTAGACCAACAGGCCAGTTATTAGTTACCATTTACTATTTACTTAGCAACAATAAATCATAATATAGATACGACGAATGGTACAAAGATAACATTTATTATTAAAATCCCGTACTTTGGTTGATTGATCATTTCCCTCTCACGAATAAATTAAAAACAAAGTAATATGCTGACACATAACGACTTTTTCATTGCATCTACAGTAATTTAAACTTTTAACCGGCTACGTCGGATATATCCGACAAATATTCACGCGTTTATTCCGCCAAGGTCCGCACATCGACGACCAAATATACCATCTCGTAATCTCTTCTGTCACCTATGGGGATTGAGCTAAAAGCTTAACGAGATGGACTATCCAGTCGCTAACATACGACCCTGGCGAATAGGACACGTAAACAACCGTTGGACAATCCGACACAAGTGGTTAAAGATAAGATAAGCATATATCCAATTTTCAACTTCGAATTCAAAAAAAGAACGTCAGATTAATAAAAGAACTAATTGCATGTGAGAAGCATGCCTTATTAAAAAAAGATTAAAAAAAAAAAGTTTTAATCGTAATCATCGCAATGACGTAGGCATTTAGACCTATAATATAATGAACAATAATCTGTATAAAAAAAAAAGTGTTTCTGTGGTCATTAGGACTTTGTAAGATTGTATATTAAAAAAATAAACCGTCAAGTGTAAGTCGGATTCGCGCACCTCGGGCTCTGTACAAACTTACCTGTACCTATCGCACCCTTAATCGTGAAGAGACCTAACTTAAAAAAGGATCCAATTGAATAATAAAACATATTTATCAATAATAAGGTTCAATTCTCTAATACCCTCCTTTTTGAGTTAGGTCTCTTTTTTATTAAGCGTGCGCTATGTCAATAGTTCGATTCCTGAATCGATTACCTATCGGAGACTTATTCGATTCGAAAAAAGTACTTAATTGTTTTGTGATGTAACTACAAATTTATAGTTTTCAGACCTTGCTTTATGCCAAATTTCAGGATCCTAGATTAATGGGAGGGTGGTTTCCCTATTGGTATTGATTCTTTTGCGTGTGTCAAAATATACGGAACATAAATTAATGATCTTGTCTTTAGATTGCGTTGACTTAGATGTTTTATTTTTTACTGTTTCAATGGGTAGCAGATCTGAGATATGAGATCCTGAGGCTCTTGACAGATGTAAAGATACATAACAAAGTGATCCTATAAGGGTTCCATTTTTGCCGACTGAGGTACGGAACCCTAAAAAGTACCTAATTATGTAGTTAACTTTTAATGTTTATTTTTCATTAGAACAATTCTTACGTAGACAGTAGAATTCGTCGTTAAAAATTATGAAGTATTATTTAAATTTGCAATTTTTATCTGATATTAAATTAATTAATGTGTAGGGGAAAATAAGCTTTGTTGTGGGAATATAAAAACAAAAGAATGAATCGGTGCATTCACACCACAATTCAAGGTTAACAACACTGAAACTGCACTTATTTCACATCATAAATTATTGCACAACACAATGGCTTTTATTCAAATATTTGTTCCAACTTTCTTTAAATTTTATCCCACGGGCATTGATTCTTTTAGCTCATAAGAGTATGGTCTGAAAACGTGTTTCTCCTCATTAATTCTGTTTGCAATTACCTGATAACAATATTGTAATGAACTAATACAAGTATTAAAGCTAGTATGTTTCTTTTGTTTTAATTAACAGGCCCATTTTCCATGATCCAAACAAAATCTAAGTATATATGCACCACCCTAAGGTCGACTGGTAGAAAATGCCTAAGCCATTAAGTCCGCCTTTGTACAGTGTTTCTTACTAGTGCATAAAGTTTTAATAAATAAATAAATAAAATATTTAAACATTTGTGTGACATTGTGCTGCTGTGTTTGGAAGCTTCTGGGTTTCCTTTTTTTTAGGAAAAAAATCTTTATTATTATGTCTTCTGCTGCTCTGGGTAGACCGAGAGGAAGTGTCAGGCTTGTACTAAAAAAATGGCCCCGACTCTTCGAAACAATGTTTACGTGATTGACGCCAATTGATGCAAAAATTAACCGTTTACTTGAAACAATTGTAATAATTGTCATTGTCTGTCACATACCTAATCATTGTCAATCGCAATTGACCATTTCTGGGATCCTTAAAACCCACATTTGTTTTTTCAGCTTCCCTTTGCGAGAGTCATGGTAACTCTTTCGAACGACCCCACAGACCTGGCAAGCACTGATGAACCCCGTCAGTTTTCGCTGACATCTCTGATCTCTCTGTTATGTGTTTCCTGTCGCCTATAACTTGTTAGTCTTCAAAGTCGGTGTGATCAGACACCGTCTAGGCAGTCGTGTTCGTTCTTTCGATCACCTCTTCCAGAGCTTTTCACGAAACAAGACCGAAGAGTCGAAAAAATAAAATGATCATTGATCATATTATTATGTGGGTCATCATGGCATTTATTCTTATGATAATGATAGCCTTTATTTTATTTGTTTGTGAAAACAAACGGCGGCACATCACAGTTTCACAGTAAACAATACAATACATTAAATGAGATAAATGCACAACCTACATCATTTTCCACATAATATAAATGAGTATGTAAAATTTAAATTCAGTACGTGCGAATATATAAAATTGGACATTAAAATTATATCAAAATTAAATCATATCAAACACTAAAATTAAATTAAATCGTTTATAAACTATCTTATATACATAATATCTCATTTCTACTTAGAATTACCTATAAATTGGTTTGATAAAGAACAATAATTTCTTAGTCCCCGGTTTCTTGATTGCCTTGCTTTGTAGTGTCCATAAAAGCTACATCTTCTAAAGTTATCCGTTGCTTTTCTGACCCAAGTCGGTCCCGCTACTTTTGTGATCATATCGTCATAAATCATCGATAGCTTTACCTTTTCTTTTTATATACACGTATAGGTCACCATTCTGTCACTATTTGGATCCATTTTTTTACGTTAGTTCTAATTAATGTCCAGCCATTTCGATATTTTATGCCTTTAAATTTCTATTTTTCTTCTTTTCGTGTAATCCATTGACTTGTAAACATTTCATAGGACTGGCAGACTTACTTACTTTCCTAGATGGCTTTAACAGTTACATGAATTGGATTCAAAGTCTAACTCTTATCTCGTTTTTGCATGCAGTCATACTGACTTGCTACACCTATGTCCGTGCTATAAATACCCGAGGGGAATGCACTGTAATGAACTGAAGACCGTCCACGGAACAGCCCGAGAATTACTGGTTAAAAATATAAGTGCATTAGTTTTATTTTTTGTTCATATTTAAAGTTCACCTTGCAGTATCAAGTCAGTGGAAGATTCTGAGAAGGGACCGTCCATGACGTCAAGTAAATTTCCAGTAGGTAGATATTGTAGATATCCTCATTCATCGGTGCCTATTTAGAGAAGAAGAAGTAATGGTACAATATAAATAAGAAAAAACTGGGCAAGTGCGAGTCGGACTCGCACACTGAGGGTTCCGTACAAACTTGAAAGGTAAATTGTGGTTTACGATTTATGACGTATTAAAAAAAAACTACTTATTAGATCTCGCTCAAACCAATTTTCGGTGGAAGTTTGCATGATAATGTACATCATATTTCTTTTTTTGTTTTATCATTCTCTTATTTTAGAAGGTACAGGGGGGGACGCATTTTACCACTTCGGAAGTGTCTCTCGAGCAAACTATTCAGTTTAGAAAAAAATTACATTAGAAATTTCACTATCATTTTTGAAGACCTATCCATAGTACCCAACATGTAAGGGATAAATGAAAAAAAAAATTGAGTTTATAAGGAATTGAACCGACAACAAATAATTCGAGATAAAACAATATACTTAATGGATGTTAATTTGATGAAGTTGGGCTGCAGAGTTGTTCGCAAGAGTTTCCGCCACCCTGTACCGCAAAAAGCAACTGAAGGAACAAGACCCACTCAAGAGTGGGTCTTAGTCAGTAAAAGTCTGATATTTCCTCCCGCTCCACCCGGAGCGGAAGGAGATATTTGATGATTTTCCACGTAAAAATAAGGAACACAGAAGAAGCTACCAAGCAAGGGAGCACAGTTTAATTGTGAGCACAATGTTTAAATAATTTTGTTTGGTTCCTGTAGGTACAATGGACTTGTTAATCAAAACAAACATGCTAGCTGTAGTAGTACCTGTACTAGTTAATTACAATATTGTTCTCAAGTAATGCTCATTTAGGCTCATTAGATGATTTCCGTAGAAAAAAATAAAAAATAAAATTGACAGTGTTGATTCTCTAGATTTTTTCTATCTCCAAGTTCTTAATTTTCAAGTTGAAACAAACTATACTTATAAAAACTTCGTGTGCTTATAGTGTTTTCTTGATTCTTATCAATCTGTTAAAAATGCCTATGTAAGTACAATCAGCGGTCAAAAATGCAGTTACACTGTACTAATGCTAATGTGTCTAAAACTTCTTTTTTTTAAATTAAAAATTAAGAGAAGTTTTGGGAGTAGTTACGGCCCCGACATACGAGATGCAGATCGCGGATTTAAACCCTGCCATGGCGTATTACTTTGTTTAGGTAGGTAATTTATTTCATAACCATTGCTCTCAAACCGGTGAAGGAAAAACAATCATGAGGAAAGCGGCATGTTCTAGAACCAAAAATTCAAAGACATGTGGCTTCCACCGATCCGCACTGGGCCCGGATGGTAGATTACAGCCCATTCCATCTCCAAGAGAGGAGGCCTGAGTCCCAGCAGTGGGAACATTATAATGCTGACTATTCTATACTAATGCTTAAAGTTCAATAGTCCACAACCAGTTTATTAAATACTTTAGATTTTATGCTATAAATTAAATTAGTCGTGAAAATTTATTTGTAGAAGAATGTAAGTCTCTTCTACAAATAAATTTTAGACTATTTAGCATTAGTGAGAGTGTAACTGCACTTTTGTCCCCAGATTGTACCTACCTGTCTACCGACACAGATATAGTTAATTTTCTGCAATATGAGTTGGGGCCTGCCATCAGCCTCCAAGGAGTATCGTGTTGCCCGGTATTTGGGCTGTGAAGATCTGATAAGCAGTCGGTCTATGTAAAACACGGGTATTCAGCCGCATCCGGATGGGGTAGAAGGCGAAGCCGACCCCAAGCGATTTTTTTTATTGGGTGGGAAATCATCTTGTGAAAAATCGCGCTCTTGGGCGGAGCGGGAGATAGTGTCAGACTTTTACTGACTAAAAACCCACTCCTATTCCTTCTTTGCCTTCGTCCCAGGGCCCCGGGTTTCACTTTTACACTACCCGTGGACCCCAAGCGATCTGAGAAAAAGCTAGGGATATGATGAATGTATGTGCCTGATTCCATAATCATCCGTCAAATAAATATCCTTATTTTTTTCTCATTAATAACTAATTCATTAATGAATTTTGTATTAACATAATCACAAGTTTTAGATGACACGCGAATTAATGATCGTGTAATTTATCAAAAATCAAAATTTAAAAAATCACACAGAATTGATTAATTTATTACAATATATTCAACGTTGAATATACAAGCGTTTATTCAACGTTGATGCTACAAGTATTTAGAAGAAAAAAAATATTGTCGTAAAAAAGATTTGCATAAAGTATTTAAGATAAAAAAAATATTTTATATAATCCATAGATTTGATATAGATACTTAATGAATGTCATTGTTATTTTGTAGATACTGGGGGTAAAAAGTAGTCGACAATACATTTTTGCAAGTAATTATCTTTTGATAGAATACGTACTTACGTATTAACGTGATATGTAATCAAAAAGGCGATAAAATTGTTTTGCAATCAGTTGCGTATTATTTCCTAACTATAATATATTTTTCTTTGCTTATGTATCCCTATTAATCTCTATACATGTGCAAGTACGAGTATCATCTAGAAATAATTTTATGAAATCCCTTAATATATCTACGTATCCTAGGATGAAAGTTTTCATAAGCAATCAATCAATGTTAACCAATCAATGTTTATCAATGTTACAATAATTTATATAATCTAATGTATTTAATTTATTTATTATGTCATATCCCTCTCCTAAAGAGGAGGCCTGAGTCCCAGCAGTGGGAACATTAAAAAGGCTGATTCTGATTCTTCTGATTATGTTATAAAAAATATTTTTTATTCTATATTGTTACTATGGGTTAATTAATGCATGAAATAAACGACAAATAAATAAATAAATTTCAGGTGAATGATAATAATAATTTGTTTTATTAACCGACAACAAAGATCTGTTTCGCGGATGCAGAAAAAAAGGAACACAAAAATCTATTAGGTTAGTAACAATATTCTTATTTCTTATCCTATGTTCAAAGAGTATGTGAAGCTAACATGTTGTCCTATGACTTGAACCGTAATTAACGTTCTACTGCGAAATTAAATTTAAGTTTATATAATTAAATAATTTACTTATATTTCAGCGTTTATTTAAAAAAAAAATTGGAAACAGAAAGATACGTTAGCTATAAATGATAATGATAAATGATATTTATTTTGTAAGTAGGTTTAAAAAAAACACTTTTACACGTCAATTAGTAATAGCTAGCTTGAATTTTATAACAACGGAAATTGTACATATTCTAATTTTACAATGTATTTTTTTTATAACACTTTTGCGTAGGTTTTACAGTTGCATTATCCAATGCTAATAAAACAGTACCTATCGTAATAGGTATATATTTACTTCAAATACTTAAAAAATTGCGCTGAAATTCATTTAAGTGGTTACAGCTATCAAAGTTTTTATGAGCTGTATTTTTGTAGATATGCACACCCCATAAAAATTGTTATAAGTAGTAGATATATTTGCAGATATACTCTTTACTACACCGTACCATACTTTACTATAACATAAAAAATACAGGAGATTTTTCAATGTTATGTTAACTTGTTTTCACTTTGATCACAGGTCAGAAAATTCAAAAATAAAATGGTAACGCAAGAATATTATTCGGTAAAATAATTTTATTTTTAGTGAAGGTTAAAAAAATATTAAACCTTGGCATACATCGATACCAATACCATAAAAAAAAACATATATTGTAACATATAAATCTAAAATAATTTATATAAAAATTTTCACTCACCATTCCTGTGCTAAACCGAAAAAAATATCAGCACTGATCCGGATCGATGTACAGAATATTTCACACAAATCTGACGCAAAAATATTAGTTACGAAAACTTTTATTGTTCCGAGGTTACGATAGTTCACGATCTCGACGAAGCAACGCTACGACGCAAGCGAACGCGGCACGGGCTTGCGACTTTGTGAGCGCTGGCAGATTCGGGCAAAGCGAACGCAGCACGCTGCTATCGCGCGAGCGGAAACGAGCTGCGTATGTTCCAACAGCGAGGTACAATGCCGGGGTACCGGTGATTGTGACAAACTACTACTGCTGAGCTTCCACTACAAGCAAAGCGATCTTTATGCAGACTTCAATTCTTCATAGAAGCTCTTCCTCAAAAATTAGCTCAAATAACTGGTGATTGTGACCAACAAAAACAACAACTGCAAGCGGAGCGGCCAATAGTAGACTTCAATTATTCATAGAAAAACAGAAATATCAGGTGATTACAATCTACTACAGCCGGGGTCAATAGCAAACTTTAATTCTTCATAGAACAACTTATAAAAAAAACAACTAGCTGGAGTAAGTTCATCACGGATTCCATTTAACTAACATTACAAATTAGACACAAATGCTACTTTCTCTTCCTCAAGTGGAAGGCCATGGTCTAGCCTTTTCCAAACAGTGTTGAGGTCGGCCTTCATTCTTACCGGATGCTGGAAGAAAAATACCAATAAATAAAATTAAAAAAATAAAAGCCCGACCAGGGCCTCAAGTCTGCTATTTTTTATAAATTCATAATTCCAACACGATCCCATTGTCATTTTGCTAATTCGTAATCTGCTAATTAATGATCGATCATTGATCGGTCAATGGTCTCGTAATAGAGTTGTGGTAGAATGACAAGACGAGCTTATTAAAAGCAATGACTGCACAATGACGTTCTAATGGTAGATCACTGATCAAAGGAACTGTCAAAATTTTAGCAGATTACCGCATACGTGACGTCAGATATTCGTATGTCAATATGTACGAGATTACCATTCTATGCCACTTCTTTCAATGGAAGTTCATAATGACGCCATTATATTAGTAGATTACCAAACTGGTCAAAATCAACAATTATGAAATCAATGATAGACCATTCTGACACTACTGTAATAGCAGACTTGAGGCCCTGGGCTCCCGAATACCTCGCTTAGCAGTCGCCACATGGACCCTTGTGGCCAGTTGTGGCTGTTATTAAAACCTACTTTAGATAATCAGAGTTCTGTGGGAGTGTGAGTTACCGTGGCCTTGGAACGCCAAGGGTAACTGAAGAAACACAAGTGGGTTTTGGTCAGTAAAAGTCTGACACTCTCACCTCTGTCTCCTCACCACGGATATCTATGCTCCTCACCCGTATCGGATATGATGACTTCCTACCCAAAAAAAGCGGAACAGTGGAAGCCGAGCTTTACAGTCTGATAATGTGATTCTGTCAGCGTGAGAGACGAACACATAGGATCGCATCTCTCAATGGAGAGACGCGGTCCTATGTGTCTGTGTTCAATGGAACTGCGAAAAAAAACACAATCATGCTGTGGCTTCACTGCCGTCTAGAAAGTCACAACATCATAATAATTACGAACAAAACATGATTGATGTTTGATTGCGCTGGCACATTTCTATACCGAGATGTCTGCGCGAGTGCCTTTGTGGTTTAACTGAGCTCATATTATTACTTCTTGGACTGCATTTGAAGACTAGCTTGTTATTAGTAAGAATAGATAGATAGGGCTCTACCTATCTCTTCTTACTAATAAAAAGCTAGCAAGCAAGTTTGAAAGTTTTAACTTCTGGCTTGAAGTTAAAACTGAAATTCAGAATGTATTGCTCTATTTAATTCATCTAAGGAGTGGGATTCCTTGCCGGAATCTGTGTTTCCTGATGACTACAACCCGGGAATCTTTAAGTCGAGAGTGAATAGGTTACTTCTAGGTAAGCGCGCTTCATCGTCGACCGCATTGTCGCTTTCCATCAGGTAAGATAGCGGTCAAGCGCGCACCTACCCAGAATAAAAAAATAAAAATTGTTGAGCCCTTAAACTCGTTTTTTGTTAAATATCGCAGCATATGCGAGATAGGAGCCTTTTTGGCCCCGCACAGGTCTTTTATTTTTATCTTTTAATATTGTTTTTTTATTTATTTTAAGTTAAGTATTTATAGATTAAGTACTTACTTTTTATTTTATTGTTGTTTGTCCTGTGCGAGTCTCAAATAAATGTTTTCTTTCTTTCTTTAAGACCCATTTTGACATTTGAGAAAAACCCTAGATTGTAACTTGGAATGAAACTGAAAGAAACAATAAAATAATAATTTGGGGTCCGCTTTAGTTGTAGCTATTTTAGTAGTTAGCTACACTACACAGGACAAGCTGCTAGGTAGTCAAATTACAAATGTCAAAATGGGCCTTTTATTTTTGGACAACTTTAGCAGCGTTGGTGTTAGATAATTAGAAGTATCTCCAGCCAAAAGCTAGTTATCGTATTACCAAATTACTGGGTTGTGAAGGTAGATAGACTGTCGCTTATTTTAAAATCATGGTACTCAGCTGCATCTGCTTAAACTGGACCTCTGTGTGTGGGTAAAGGCCAGGCATTTTTTTTTAAACCTAGGACTTAGGAGTGTCTAGGACCAAAGCTAAAACTTATGACTACCGAAGGTCGAATATCGAAGTCAATATTAGAAAGAGCTTGAGTGTCCCAAAAAGAAATCGTGCGAGTAATGGTCACTTGCAAAATTTCACTTTGCATGCAAGTGATTTAGCGTTTGTCCGTCAGTCGTATAAACTATGCATAATTCTGTCTCACAAAGGTGGGTTGATCTTGGATATGTGTGTAGATTCACGTGCAAATTGTTTTTGTGTAGGTAAATTATTTTCCCAAAGCCCGAAGAATCGGCAAACTTAACTGGTAGCGGTCAGGGCAAATGGCTCGCAGAACTAATGGTCGATGGGGCCAAAAGGTTCTGTAATGGCGACCGCGGACCGGAAGACGCAGCGTTGGAAGGCCTCCCTTAAAGTGAACTGATGACCTGGTGAGACACACAGGACCGTTCGTTGTGCCAACACTTGGGGGAGGCTATAGGATTGACTTAATAGCCATAATTACTCAATTTACATATTGCTTTGGGATAGGCAAATAAAATATAAGTAATGAGATTATCACAGACTTAGATGAGTTTTGGTGAAATGAATGACGTAAAGATCACACTGATACACAATTTGATCGTTGCATGTCTGCGGTACACCTTCAGACCGTACTGGCATGATGTTATGTTAAGGAATGGTGTTACCAATAAACGGACATACGATTGCAGCAATGCCGGAAGGTTTGCTATCACTTAGATGCTTCATGTAGGTACTTTAGTAACGTACCCATACTATACGTGACCTATTTTTTAACAACTATGCAGACTGTGAAAAACAAACAGTCAACTAAGCTTTATTTATATATATATATATATATATATTTTTAAAATTGATATAAACCAGTGCTTGATTTTAGTGGTTTTTTTACATAGAAGTCGGTTGTATTTTTTTTGGTAAAAGCTTTTTATATACTACTAGCTGACTCGGCGAACGTCAAACCGCCTAAAAATGTGATAAATGAAGAACTTCACATAAACCATCTACTAAATAGTCCGAACAAAGCCTAAACATTTGGTTTGGATAGGTGAGCCTGTTCTTGAGTTATAAAATTACAACGAAAAGTGGCATTGATTTTTATATATAAACATGTAATGATTAAATAATTACCTATATACCCATTTTTTTTTTATTGATTGGGAAAATCATCTTATGACAAAACCCGCTCTTGGGCGGAGTGGGAGATAGTGTCAGACTTTTACTGACTAAAAACCCACTCCTGTTCCTTCGTTGCCTTCGTCCCAGGGTCCCGGGTTTCGCTTTCACACTACCCGTGGCCCCAGTAGGCTTCGACCCTGCTGGGCCCCTACGACCTATATACCCATAAAAATAAAAATAAAGTGCATGCAATGTCTGACTGGCACCTTGTAATTAATTCACTCAAAAATAATAATATCATTATTCTTTGCTTACTTAATTTACGTTTTTTACTCAACAAACAGTAACATCTATTAAATAATAAATTACCTATCTAATGTTAGTTTCCGACCCGTGAATTGCCTTACAGAGTAACTAGAGCAGATATAATAACAAAAAGCAGTGTGGGTAATAATGAAACAATGTAGGTAATGGGCAGGCTATTCCAACATTTGTGTAACTCAATGTTACATAGTTGCCCTGTACAAAGTTACCTACAATTAAGACAACGTTAGCGCCAACGTTTTGGGAACATATTCATTGTGTGTACAGCTAAGGAGTGGAATGCCCTGCCGCGGCGAGTCTGTTTAGGGTTGGACCTCATCTGGCAGCACGGAATCGTATTTGTTCCGCCTGTGCTACCACGTGCTGCAGTATGCTGCCGCATGCGAACGCGCGCTGTCGCATTCTGCAGATAAAAAAGGTGATCGCACGCGTCAGCATGCTGCAGCATGGGTGGCATACTGCCGCGTTCTTTCATGATCAGTTTAGTTTCAAGCGCGAGATGGATAGGACCACGGAAGAGAGAGCAGTGATTCTAGCGTGTATTTTGCAAGAAACACAAAATCAAAATAATAAAAAGAAACGCATTCGCAAAATAAAACGGAGATACTGGGTTCATCCTTTTTGGAAGCAGAGAGCGGCATGAATGAACAGGCTGCACTGAGCTGACGAGCGGCCGCGTGCGCCATTGTACGATAGAGTGAGACAGCATGCGATAGCAAGTGATCGGCGGTGAAAGGATGCGTTAGCATGCTATCGCGCGCTTCAGGGTTCCGGAGTCTCCCTGCCGACCATTGCATTTTGTCCGTGATACCGATCGCCTCGAGGATTCCGCCGCGTGCTACCTATCGCATTATGCTTTCTGTCTCGGTCTAGCAAATGGCAATTCTAAGCGACAGAAAGAGAAAGGGCGACGGGAAAAGGCGATTCCGTGCTGCCAGATGAGGTCCAACCCTTAATGATGGCTACAACCTTGGGGTCTTTAAGTCAAAAGTAAATATTAGGTTACTTCTAGGCAAGCGTGCTCCATCGTCGACCATATCATTAATTACCATGGTGAAATAGTGGTCAATTGTGAGCCCACTTACCTTCTCCTTAGATCTCAAAATTTCGTAGGCGCGGGCTTGCGGACAGCAAGCAATGGGTGGCTCGCCGTCCGACCGTCCGGTAACCGTCCGGACCGAGCCCAAGTCGTCGACGGCGCGTACTGTTCCAACCTTGTCAGCAGATCGTAGGGGCCCAGCAAGGTCGAAGCCTACTGGGGCCAGGGGTAGTGTGAAAGCGAAACCCGGGGCCCTGGGACAAAGGCAAAGAAGGAACAGGAGTGGGTTTTTAGTCAGTAAAAGTCTGACACTATCTCTCGCTCCGCCCAAGAGCGGGATTTGTTATAAGATGATTTTCCCACCCTATAAAAAAAACAAGATCTCAAAATTAGATAATTTATTGGCACTTTAGAGTCAACAAAAGTCTTATTTCTTCAGACTGGTGTAAGCAGTTCGAAATCAATTACGTTGTTTACAAGCCCTACGCCATTGACCCTAATCTTTTACTGCCCTTTCCTTCGAAACCAGTTTTATCGTGCAAAAACTGTATTTTAAACCTTGGATAGAATCTTGGACGTATCTGCCCTAAATCTAAACAACCCCTTGAAGGACTAATTGGTCAAGGGCTTAGGGTGCACGAATTTGTTTATTTTTAATATGATCATTAACCTACATACGATTATGTAGTGCAAGGTAGATCTTTGGTTTTGATCTTTCAGTGTGTTGCCCGATAGCTACAACTTACACTACAATCAGGCGCTTTTAGGAAACCTTATGGGTGCTCATGCTCATTTGATGACCCGAAAAAGTGGCGAAGTGTGAAAAGAGAAATGCACACTGATCGACCGACAAATAAATAATTGTCCTACTTACATACTGCGTACTTAATTACAAATTATGTGTGATAAAAATTAATAATTACAAATTGAGACAACATCACATACATTGTCCTGGTCGAAAAATAAGGTTTTCCCTTGTACTATGGAAACCAGGAACAACGAAGGTACCACAAACCATTTGTGTTGGTACGGGAATCGAACCCGCGACCCTTGCGTCTCAACCGGCGCTTTAAACCACTGCATTAAACGGGTCGTCGAGTAATGACAAAACGCCTGTTCCTGTTCATTACTGATCTGTTTATTTCTCATGTGCTCGAGTCCCAAAGCACCCACAAAGTCGGCGCCCCTGACTTCAATCTAGGGATCTTTAATTTCAGAGTAAATATGTTACGTCTAGGCAAGCACGCTCCACCGTCGACAACATCATCACTTACCATCAAGTGAGATAGTGGTCAAGCGCGAGCGTATCAAAAATAATAATAATAAACAGTAAATAGTTTAATACCGACTAGGTATTTTTTTATGACGTAACAACCAATTTACTGTTTTCAGATTTATTCCTGTATCTGTGCCTTGCTTTGTGCCAAATTTCAGGATTCTGGGTCAACGGATAAATTTTGATTTCCTTGAGAGTGTACGTTAAATTTGCGTTTTTTTACGATATAATCAGCCGTATCTCTTTTGTCGTAAATTTAGAAGATTGATTTTTTCGCAGCTTCAAGTGACTGCAGACCTGAGACAAAGTGTCTTGACAGACTTACAGACGGACAACAAAGTGATCTTATAAGGGTTCCGTTTTTTTCCTTTTGAGGTACGGAACCCAACTAACAGTCTTCGTTTATGATCTGGATTGTGTCCATAGCCTAGGGCCGATGTCTGTCATGGTTGCGATATTGTTCGAAAGAATTACTGCGGTATTGGAACGCAAAGTGCAAGTCAAGGAACACGTGTGGATTTTCGTCACTAAAAGTTTAACACTCCCTGTGGTAAACTTTTAGTGACTAGTGTAGGTACTCGCTGGAGTCATTTGATGATTTCTCACGTAAAAAAAGTCAACCTTAACAGTTATCTATCACTATGTTAACTCTAGGATCATGAACAAAACGATTTTGAAGAGAAAGTGATCCGAGACATTTGAACGTGATTGTGAAATCTGCAATAATAGATTTAGGCAGGCCCTCATGCCATTTTCTAGCTCTTATCCAAATTTATTTGGAGTCGGCGCAACACGTTTTAATCCTCAATATTTCTCTTTATGTACTCAACTTATTAGTCTCGTCACCCTTTTGGACTTATCCATGCTAAAATTATAAAAGCTGAAGAAGTTCTTTATTTGTTTGAACGCGCTAATTTTAAAAGCTACTGGTTTAAATTGAAAAGTAATATCCAACATTCGATACACTCTTACATCAATTTTAAATTTGCAGGCTCTGTATGACTCAGCGTGACTGCGATCCACACTAGGAACCACCCATTCGTTTTGGTGGGCTCAGCATCCGCAACATTCACAGGACACTTTGTTCTTGAGAACAGCACGGAAAACGCTTGCCCAAGCAACGCTGGGAGCTCGATCTGTGGTTAAGTGACCATTCGTTACTAATACAGGGAATCCTCAAGACCTCAGCCCCACTAGCCAAGTTACAACCTCTCTCTTTTCATTGATCGCCTCGAGTAGGAAACGCTTCCGATTCCTTTATTCTGACGTCATCTCAACGCTCAGTCACGTGGCCAGAATAAAGGTATAGGAGGCGTGGTCGACTCGAGGCGATCAACGAAAAGAGAATCGAAACGAAACGGTTGTAACTTGGCTAGAGGGGGCAGAAACCATTTTATTATGTGGGAAATTACCCAATAACTTCTCCCGGATCTAGGGTGGAGCGAGAGGGCGTGTCAGACTTTTACTAGCTAAAACTCACTCCTATGTTCCTTCTTTGCTTTGCGTTCCAGGACCCCGGGTTTTCCTTTCAGAAGCAAACCCAGGCCATTACCCCAGTAGACTTGGACCATTGCTCGCTATCCGCAAGCCAACGCCTAGTAAAATCTTTACCTAATTCTATAGGTACTGTGATTTAATAAGAGGGAGAGATTTTTTGTATGTTTAAATGGGCTAATCTGTGAAACTACCGGTCGAATTGAAAAAGAAATTCTGTATGGAATAGCCAGAATCATGACAAATAGTCAAATAGTAACATCACGCTACGGAAGCGTAGCAGTAACAAAAGACCCGGGTGAAACCGCGCGGCACACCGGGGTTACCATGACGTTCAAAGTAAGATTGTTTCATTCTTATTTTAGTGTGGGTAAGAGACAGAGCTATACAGGTTGTCTAGCGCCATCACTTACCCACACTGGAAATAAGAATGAAACAATCTTACTTAAAACGTCATGGTACAGGTAGTCAATAAACATTAATAAATTGTTAAATTACGCTGATGACTTTGGTGTGGACACAAGAATATTTCTCAACCATTTGTAGATATTTATAATACTTATATTTGTACCTTTTATAATAGAAAAAACCTTTTAAAATTCACTGATTGTCTCTATCTCATCAAGTCATTCGTCACGCATGGTATGAGGTACTTACTCTCATTATTTATGACTTCACACTAAGTGTCATTAAAAAAGCAATTCCCACATGTATTATTCATTTCACGTTAAGGTAATACATTCTAACTGTACGGGGTCTTACCGCAACTGACATCATTATATAAAACCATTTATTTTTATCCATCTGCATACATGAAAACATCGTGAGGAAACCGGCATGTCCTAGAACCAAAAATTCGAAGACATGTGACATCCACCAATCCGCACTGGGCCCGAGTGGTATTACGGCCCATTCCCTCTCCTAGAGAGGAGGCCTGAGTCCCAGCAGTGGGAACATTATAAGGCCGACTATGCTATATGCATACATGACTAAGATCTTCCGATGTTACTTAGTCCCCTAAATCGACCGTTTTTAGGGAGAACATCGTAAGGGAAAGTGCGCTTTTTTACAGGAATAGGTTTTTCACATCTTCTGTTCGCAAATGTCAAATTATATGTAATGTAAGGCAGGATGATTTAAATTGTTGTCAATAGCGAGACCGCTTCACCATTTGCGAGGTATACCTCCAGCTTTAACGTGTCCTCCGGACGGTCCGCATAATGGCGATATCCGGGCGTTTCTTCAGTCCCGAGTCAGGTGCAGGAACTTACTATGTCCGGTGAGGAACTGCGTCATGCGGAAGGTGAGGATGCTGTGATGTCTCTCCAGTCTTGCCGCCGTGATTATGGCGTGCCCAAGCGAAATTTACTTGCGATACTATTTTCGCTCGGTCGTCCAGTCACTACTATTTTCAGTGAACATCCACGTGTCGGTTACTCTACAATCGTTCATGACCATTGAAAATAATTTTATTTTAGTTCCAAAGAGGAAACATGACTTTTAGTAACCTTATTGAAAACCAATTAAGAACATAAATAGAGAACACGAAATTCATGGAATACTAAATACACCTTAACCGTTTAAATACAACCGATTCCTAGGTTTTTCGGTAATATTAATTCAGAATGACGACTAAAAACGTTGATGATAACCGCTCGATTGTCGTTCATCCAGCGCGACAATCGCATTTGGTTCGGCTTGTAAACAAACTGGAACGTTTGCCGCTAGATTTCCGTGCGTGTGCTTACAAGTTTCGCATTATCTATTTAACCATTTGCCAAATAATATGTATTTAGTAATTGTCACAAATCTATTATATTTTTATAAGAATTAATAAATTACTTATAAATTACCAGTTAAACATCATCGTTCAGTTTTAGTTAAATTCTAGTACATCTTTAAAATCATGATATCTTCTTCGGAATGTTAGAATTGAATGATGATATTGCAGTATATACAATATGCAGATATTGAATCAGTCATTAATATGACGTATTAGTACTATAATAATAGTTTATTTTGATAAGAATTCATCTTAATAAAGTAGTTGTTGTGACAAAATCAAAAAAATCAAAAAGCATTTATTTCAAATAAACCATTTACAGCACGGAAGTAAGAAAACTGTTTTTTCTGGTTCGTGATTTACAGGCACTTTTGAAATGTCAAGAAGTCAGTCAGTCAGAAAAATAAAGAGACTTGCAAGAAAATTGCACATTCCAAAGCGTAGATCTCTATGGAGAAGAAAGTGCAAGAAACTCCATGGACACTCTTTTCAATCATGTTTTGTAATTACAAATATCTCTGTTACGTGTTTCTTGTCGCTATCATGTGAGAACAATGTAAATAAAAATAAAAACGAAATATAGATATTAAAATAGCAAGAGACATAAATATAATAGTTAGACATATGGTGTTCCAACATTTTTTGTAGATATTGATGTGTTCTACAAAATCGTAATACATTATATTGTTCTATCATTAATAGTTTTTACAGCGCACGCGATGTAAGAAAATTTATAGGCAATTTCTTCACACTTTGGGTTCCCTTATTGCATTTTTAGTAGGGAACCCTAATGTTTTTTTATCATAAAATATAGCCTATATTACTCAGTGATAAAATACCTTTCTAGTAATGGACGAATTTTTAAAATCGGTTCAGTAGTTTTTGTGTTTATTTATTACAAACAAAAATAAAATTCTATAACCATCGCGTGTTGCCAGTGATCACATATGGCTCCGAAACGTGGTCGCTTACAATGAGCCTTATCAGAAGGTTTAAAGTCACTCAAAGGGCGATGGAAAGAGCTGTGCTCGGAGTTTCCTTGCGTGATCACATCAGAAATGAAGATATCCGCAGGTGAACCAAGGTTATAGACATAGAATCGCCAAACTTAAGTGGCAGTGATCATTGCTTGCAGAACAGATAGTCGATGGAGACGTAAGGTTCTGGAATGGCGACTACGTACTGGAAGACGCAGCGTTGGAAGGCCTCCTGCAAGGTGGACCGAGACCTGGTGAGGGTCGCGGGAATCCAATGGATGCGAGACGCACAGGACCGGTCATTATGGCGACACTTGGGGGATAGGCCTATGTCCAACAGTGGCCGTCTTTCGGCTGAAATGATGATGATGATAAAATTTCTTAAATTCGCCACTGGGTTCAGAATATAATTCTGATAACTGCTTCTCAATAGAAAGTCTGAAATTAATTTTATATACCAACTAATAAAGACACATATTAAATTAATTCAAAAATTCACTACACCAGCAAACATTTTTTTAATCGGTTACGTTGTATTTCAGCCATCCACCTCCTTTTTTCGAACGCTTTTTAATAATTTTCTTGTTTTGTACATCCATATAGTGATATCAACAAAGTTATTTCAGCACCAGCTTTTACGTCCATTTCACGGCGGGTTTCACGAACTATGGAGCATCCTGTGAATGATAGACTATTAGGTTAAAATAAATTAGCAGATGCAGAAACAGTCTGTAAGTATGTAAGTAAGTGATACATAATCTATCGAAGATATAAAATTATAAAAAGTTAGTAATTAATCGCATACTGTTTGTAAAATTTAATGACATTCAAATTAAATTACTTATAATCAATTTTTCGTAGTGAATACAGCGTAGCACAGTCTACGAAGCATCTACGAGGTCTACGTAGCACTCCGCACTAGTAGCAGTGAATAGGCCACTTTGTTATAAATCCAGAATTACTTTCTAAACTTTAACTAATAATGAAACGGTATACCAGTAAATAATAAAATCTATTTTTCATATTATACTCATCATGGCATAAAAATATAACTTTAACGCGATGAGGTATTTGATCAATAATGCTGGCCAAAAAAAAAATCCATCTTACAGAAGGCGTGTTTTATTATTTTAGGCTCCTCTGCAATACTTACATAGAGAAATATTTGATGCTGTGAAGACTCAAAAACACTTGGTTACAATAGGAAATTAGAAATATACCGAAAATTACTTAATATCGTTGAAAACTACATAATTTATATGATGGGTTCATACCCATCATAGCAAATTTACGTTTTATTTCCTTAATATCATTATTAAGGAAATAAAACGTAAATTTGCAATTTTTAAGTCAGAATTTATGTGAAAAAGGCTAGTCGTAAAATCGAGAATAAGACTTTTAGAAAAAAATATTGATAAATGGTTAAATGGAATATTCGGTATATCGAAAACACACTCAAAGGGCGGACAGGCACGGAAATCTTTTGAAGATGCTAGTACTTAATGAAAGTTTCTGGTTTCTGATAAATAAGACTAGATAAACAATCCCAACACAAGTATTATTAATAACTTACTGGGGCTGTTTCATTCACATTTGTAATGTAACCGTTTGAGAACGAATAAACAATTTTATTTATTTATTTATAAAAGACTTACGATACATTTATTGTTTTTCAAAGTATATTCCCTCGCAATTAATGCATTTTTGCTTCATTCGCTGAAACCGCTGTACATAGCAGTTGGACCAGTCTTCTTTAGGGACCTCTTCAATGGTTTTATGGAACGCATTCACCGGTGATTTAGGGCTCGTAAAACGTGTGCCTCTGTCTTTAATTTTTGTAACAAAGAGAAGTCACAGAGTGCGAGGTCCGAACTGTGAGGCGGATGCGTCATCAGTTCCACATTTGAAACCTTTAAATAGGCTTCTACCTACTGCCTATATTTCAACTGAAATTACATTATTATTTTAAATTTAACTAGATAGGTATATAATTGTTTTTGATCGAAATTAAACCATAAATAGTTTTTGGCCAGCTGGATTGATCAAATACCTGTCTGTGCGACAGTATAAGAAGTTGCATTCCTACCTACCTACTCATTAATATAATACCTAATCAGATGTTTGTTTTTAAGCAAACAAAACCATCCCAAACATACATAAATAAAATTATGTTCTCCTGTCGATGGGCTGGGGGAAAAAAAAATTAACTACATTCATGTAGTGTTCTCAAAAAACGGTCTTGGTACCTACCATTTTAACCCGCCAATACAAAAAACTGAAAAACCTTTACCGTTTGCTTTGTGAAACCAGAAAAGGTTCACGAATGTAGATATAGATACCTACAATGCGTTCAAAATAAAAATAGATTCGATTGCCATGTTGTGACGTCACATTATACTGTCAAATCGAAGAAATTGGGTAGGGTGAGCAAAACAAGAAATTTATAAAATTTAATTTATTTACGAGTCGTAAACAAAAAAGTTTAATCAGAAATCAATTTTGCTCATCTGTGTGTGACTGTGAAGTGTCTGAGTAGTGGCAAATGGAAGAAAAAGATGAATTCTTCCTAACAATGAAAATAAGAAAGAATGTAGTTTTTGAAGTGAAAACTTCTTTAGCGACGTTGAGCACTTTTTCTGTAATGGGTATAAAATCTTAAACTCGCGTCAGGACACGTGACCTGATCGAAAAAGCGTAAGACGGCCACCAGTCAAATTTTCTCATTCGATTTTGAACTTAACTTTCAACATTTTATGGTTTAAAATCATTTAAAGAAATTTTTAAATGTTTCCAATCAACTTTGAACCTAATGCTTTAGGGATAAAGCCAAAGAGATTTAAAGAGATACAATAGAGCGGCTATCAGAAAAAATGTCTTAGAAAAACTGTCATCCTATGGCTCAGTGACGCCATCTGGCTTGGAATAGCAAACAAGCGAATTAAATTTGTCAAAATTTATAATGATTTAACTATCGCTCGATAGGTGGCCAGGGGCCTTACCATGATAATGTTAAAATGATAGTCGTACGAGCGAAAGAGAGTGATAGAGCTATACACCCTATATAGCTCCATCCTTTTAACAGACCGATTGAGTTCGAAAAATTTATCACGTTATAAGCTCGTGGTAGAGCCTCGGTGTGTGATAATGGAAAGGTTAAGCTTTTCAGCAATAGATGGCGTTAACACAAAATCCGAAAATGTTCTGAAACTATTTATAAAAATTATTGAATTCTAATTAAATGTTTCGTAAATACCAAAAATATTTACGAAAATAAACCGAAGTTAGGTCCAGTCATTTTACCATAGCAAGATTTACAATAGTGTAATGCGTAGTTCGGCATATTTTCACAGAAAATGATTTTCTTTTAGTGCATAGAACGGATACAAACACGACTTGACGTGTAGGTGTGTCATACTAGACTGATTGACTTATGACCAACGTGGAATGTGACATTCACCAATCCGCACTGGGCCCGCGTGGTGGATTACTGCCCATTCCCTCTCCTAGAGAGAGGAGGCCTGAGTCCCAGCAGTGGGAACATTAAAAGGTTGATTATGCTTATTATGCAACGTGGAATAAGTATCGGATCACGATTTTGTTCGCTATGTCCGGTCTATTGGTAGTATATATTGAATGTCTTTGGATAAAGCTGACAAATCTATTAAATAAATTGCCACCCGCCGCGCGCCGGCGCAGCGCCGTGAAACCTAGTCCTCTGGCTATCTTCATCGTCCTTAAGATTATGATAGAACCGTGGTCTTTGGGGGATTCGCACCGTGCTAACTACGAAGGCAATTTACGTGCTATTTACAAACGTTACGTACCTGTAGGTATGTTAGTGTAGCTAAAATTCCGTATTTCCTTGCAATTTTATTGATTGACGCATAATGACAAGAGATTCTAAAATCAATAAGACAGTGTTGTCTTTGAGTTTGCAGCTTTCTTAGTATCTAGTAGCTATTAAAAGTACTTGTGAAGGCTTTTAAGATGCAAGCACAATCATGATAATAAAATAAAAAAGGAAATCGTTCAATCGCAAAACCTTCCGAGTATTAAATTGCTAAACATTTTCACTAAGGCGTTTGTTGTTTGGTAAAATAAAGTTCAGTTTATTTAAATCTGCTTTAAAAATAATTTGATTACAAGTATTTACAAGTAAGTTAAAAAGCACGAGTGTTATTGGTATAGGAAACCGATAAATTCTTAGCTAATTCTGTAGTAAGATCGAATGTGACGTTCCTGCTTACGTGCTTACTAAGCGCCTGTGAAAAGATGTATTGCACACATTTTTATGTGCGACAGATTACTTCCACACTTTTAATTACAAATTCTTTAGGGAGGATTCAATGATAACATAACATCCTGTAATCCCCGAAGGCTCAGGCAGGGGTGCACCGAATAGTACACCCACATTTCGCAAGTTATGTTTTAAGTCTTTTTATTCATTTATTTACTTCATTTATTTTTGTAATCACTGGGATTACAAAAATAAATTGTCATTTTTACTTGAATCTGCAAGAAGTTAAGACTTTAGTTTTTAAATGAATGAATTAAACTTGCGGTATCACAATAATCCGCAGTCTAAACTTATGTGTGTAATATCGAAATTGTCATGTTTGTGTACGATAGCGCAATAAATGAATATTGTATTCTACCACATAAATGATAGTACTTTTATACTGATAAAGCAATTGGTGCAAAATTATTCCCTAACCATTCCAAAATATCAAACATGCTCAACGTTAATAATCAAGTTTTCACTTCTGCCGGCACTCCCGGAGTGCGTCTTTTTTTTAAACTAATTATTATATGTATACAATTTAGTAAGCTAATTTATATTAAACAATAACGTTTTTACTTCACCCAGATTTGACTAAGACATAGTAAAAAATACCCTTTATTAATACGCGAATAAGTTTTATTTGCAAACCGTACTTTTCACTCAACATTTGACAGATCGAGGTTATTGACTTTCCTTCCTATTCTTATTTGGAACACATAGCACATACCTAATAACTTACAAATAGGTATACAAAAAAAAGAGGTACCTAGGTGCATAAGTAGGTATTCTAAGCATTTAGATACGTAGATACAATTAATCATTTCTATAATTATTAAAGTAAATAGTAGAACGTACTTGTTTGCTGTGAACAATTTTGTGTTTTAGAAACCCATGTAGATGCTCAGTGTAGATGATATAGATTTATTTTACCGTCATATAACCTATCTACCTACACCAGGTTGCTAGCAGTACAAAATTTTTTATTTTTTATTTATAGCTCCCTGCAATTTTAATCCCCGACAACCGAACATAATCACTATAATCTTATCTTAAAATTAAATTCTCATTAGTATCCAAGATTTGACTATTACCTACTAAGTACTAGGTAAGTAAAAGGTTTCTGTGAGGTATGTTTGACTAACTAAAGTAATCTATACTTTTTTGATAGCTCTACAACTCACTGAACCACAAATACATCGTTTAAAGTAGATCATTGTTTTCGTACCGAGAAAGCTAATCCATCACAAGTTTTTATTTTTAATATTAAATATAACGCACTTTATTACAATACAATACACGCAATGGACCTCGAAATTAGCACCTTCGAGACTTAGACAGTAGATGGCAGCACCATCGAAAATAAACCAATCTTTTTATATTATCTGTAGTAGTTGATGGATCATTCTGAATGAATGAAATTAATGGAAGTATTAAGTCGAGTGATGTTCGAATAAATACTTATTACTCACTCGATTTACTTTTGTACCTTTGTAAAAAAAAGGATAGTCTTAATAAAACGTATAAGGTAATAGTAATGCGAATAGAAATTATTTATTTCTACTTCCATTCTGTGTTATTGATAGTCTGTTTCATTCAATCAATCTGCTTAGCATTTTCCCAACTTTTTCAGAATTGACTTCCAGTCTAACCGGATGCAACTATCATAATAGTTTTGTTACTATTTTAGGTGTACAATAAAGTTTATTCTATTCTATTCTATAATTTTACATGGAATTATAACCTTGCATAGATACCATGCTGAGTGACACAACCTTCCAGATCGCAACACGCTTGCGTCTAGGTGCTCCTAATGGATCTCCACTTCAATGTCAATTCGATGAAGCATTCGATGGCGTCGATTCTTACAATCTATCCTGGAGTAGGAGAGCTGGTCGGATAACTCGGCACGCCAGCATCTGTCGAGGTCTTATCTTCGCTGAGAGCTTTCAGCTGTTTTAGACTTAATTCAATGCCTTGGCACGTGAAGGCTAGAAAAATAAAGACGCGATCCCCTTAGTACCTTGGAAGATGGTTATGAGCCTTTGGTATGGGATGCGATATTCGTCGATACGACACCCTGGCACAATCCCATCATTTGAATACAGTGGGCCGTACTAGGGCGGTTGCTGCAGGTGCCAAAAACTTCAAACGCGTAAATATAACAACCATAGGGGAAGTTATATGTTTGAGCTGTTGCAGTTAAAAAACTGAGGCTATGGGGCCCGAGTGTTTATCAAGTGGTTCGAGATATTAGCAAATAGTTAGTCGACTCTTCACGTTACTAGACAGCTGGCTTTTCTTTGATATTACTATTCAACGTGGCAATGCTGTCACTGTTCTGGTCACTTTTCCCATGTTGACAGGGACGTGATGTATTTTTGATGTCAATTTTTTTTATTTATATTCGTTTGTGCATTCATTAGTATGTATATACACCTATAAAGTTTTTTTACTAATCTAGTTGTTTGTGAGTATAAATATGGAACGCAGAAGTAACAGCTGTTCATTGTTGTTCAGCTGGCCAATCTAGAAAACTCTAAACAAACTCCGCACCCAGGTTGGGCGCAGCAAAGACAATCTCCACAGATAGAATTTCCTGGACGGTTCTGACCTTCAGTTTTTGTGCGGCGACTCTCCGCAAACCATGTCCCACTTTCCATCCTACATGACATGCCCTATTATCTGTTCACTTGGGGATCTAATGATAGCATCAGTGGACGGCATTGCCGTGGCCGAATACTGGGCCAGCCAAGGAATTTAAAATATGTTTTGCCATTGACACGCTAAGAAGAAGACTGTAGTCATCCTGGTGGATCCCTAGTGAAGTGGTGACATTCCCATTCGAATCTTACAGTAGATGGACATCCCTAGTGGAGCGGTGACATTCCCATTCGAATCTGACAGAATGACAGTTTTGACATAACCGTGTGCTTTGTTTTATTTCATTCTCTTAACTGTTTGGTTTGGACGACGACGAATCATCACTTGGCCTTGATTGATTGCAGATCAGGCGGGCGCCGGGAATAAAGTTTCTTACCTCTCCAGGATTTTCTAAACAGCGTCTAGTACATACATAAAGTGTGATATATATCTAGTATGTCTCACTTCAAATTAGTATCGTCGACAAAAGCGTCCGATGTGATTCCTGTGAACAAATATGTGTCGGAGAAGACCGGTATCACAGTGATCATAGCGGGAGTTGAGGGACCTCTGGTCAACGGTTTTTTTTGTCTCGGTAAGTTTTGTTTGAAAAGTATATCCTTATACATGTAACTTAAAATATAGTTTTATAACGAAAGTTTTTGCCAAGTTACCCACGTCGTCGACTTTTTTACAAAGATGAAATACGCTGTATATGCTGACAATAATTCACAGAACAAATACAGAAAAATCTAATCCAATTTACAAACAATGATAACAGGGAAATAGTAAGAACACTGATAAGAACTTTATTACAGAACTGCAAATTGCTTTTTTTTTTATTTACCTTTAGCAACTGAAGCCCACGACGATGACGGTTTGCCCCATACATTAGAGCATCTAATCTTCCTTGGCTCTGAGCGGTATCCATACAAAGGCATCTTGGATTTACTGGCCAACCGTTGTATGGCTCACGGCACAAACGCATGGACAGATACGGACCACACATGTTATACTGTGTATACTGCGGGAGATGCTGGGATGTTAACACTGTTGCCTATATACCTTGATCACATACTGCGGCCTACTCTCACTGATCATGGGTTCATTACGGAAGTCCACCATATTGATGGTGAAGGAGAGGATGCTGGTGTAGTGTATTGTGAAATGCAAGGAAGAGAGAATACTTCTTACAGCAGGTAAGGCAATATCAATAACCTTAACTTACCAATTTTATCTTTAAAAAAATAAAACCAAACGAAAGAAGAAGACTCACATACTATCTTCTGGGCTTTTTTATGTGTAAAATGATTTATACTAGTGCCTGACTGCAATCCCACCTTATAGTAAACAGTGATGCAATCATTCATCAACCCCAATTGAGTGCCAGTGTTCGCCTTCTCATTGTCTTTTTACTGTCACTAATTATGGTATTCGAAAGGTTAAAAACCTATTCACTAGCCATGAAGACACCTCAATTATAATTGGAAGGATGGACAAATGTAATGTAAATGTGTAATAATTTTGTTACAGATGCGACCTACAGTTATTACGTGCCATGTATCCAGGGAGTGGTTATTCAGCTGAAACCGGTGGTATTATGAAGAACCTTAGGGAATCCACTGATAATACTAAAGTGAGTGTAACCTGTAAAAAAACCCAATAAGTGTTTAAAGATTCTAATTAGAAGTCTCACTGGTGATCTAAATGCAAGACATTGAAATGTATCATACTTTACCATTATATGAACATATCTGATGACAAGGAGTTAGACCGGTTCCTTGTCAGCACCGGCTTACGTAGTAGCTATGGACCTCCCATCTATCACACTTAAAATAAACTATTAAATAATTATTGCTTTTATAAAAATAATCATAATATTTATTATCATATCATGTTTGACATCAAATGAAAAATACTAAAAAATCAAGTGATGCAACAGTCAATTTAATTTGAATACCCTGACTCCTAAACTATGTAAAATTAAGGTACATAAGCTTGCTTTTTACAGGTCAGAGACTTTCATAAGAAGTTCTACCGTGCCGAAAACCTGACAATCATATTGACAGGCCAGATAGAAGCAGAAGATGTATTTGATGCGCTCACTACAGTGGAAGATGACATCATCGCTAAGGTAAGAAACTATATCATTTGCTCAACAGGTGTGTAAGAGATAATTGCAGTTATGGATAGGAATAAAAATCATTTTCCTTATACTTTTTCGGAACGCGGCTTTGTTTGCGTTTGTAATGTAATATTAAGTTTTATATTGCACTGCATGACACGACTTTCCCAATGAATCAATTCCCTTGAAAAAAAGTCCCAAACATTTGTATCCATCACGTTTAATTTTCGAGGTATAAATTACAATACATTCCAAATTAAACGTTTTGGGAACACATTCATTGTGCGTACAGCTAAGGAGTGGAATTCCTTGCCGGAATGTGTGTTTCCTGATAGCTACAACCCGGAAATCTTTAAGTCAAGAGTGAATAGGTTACTTCTAGGTAAGCGCGTTCCATCGTCGACCGCCTCATCGCTTTCCATCAGGTGAGATGGCGGTCAAGCGCGAACCTATCCAGAATAAAAAAAAAATAAAAAAAAAAATAAGAATAGGATCGATTGCCATGTTGTGACGTCACGTCATACTGTCAAATCGCAAGAAATTGGGCAAAGTTGAAGAACTCAGAGATGAGCAAAATTGAAGAACTGGATTCTGATTAAAATTTTTTTGTTCACAGTTCGTAAATAAATTAAATTTTAAAAATTTCTTGTTTTGCTCACCAAAATAAATCTTCGATTTGACAGTATGACACGACGTTATAACATGGCAATCGATCCTATTCTTATTTGGAATGTATTGTATATTATATGAATTTTCAACAAACGTCGTTTTACGCATGTATGAAATAGTTGACATTAATTTCAGATATTTTTTTAAAATTTTTGTTTAATAATAAAAACATCTTAATTAAATAGAAACAAAACTTCATTGGGGAAATTTTACGTTATTTTACAATTGTTCGCAGCATTTAAGTACCTACACGCGTACTTAAATATATACGCATATGTGTAGAAAGTAAGTAGTAAATTGTAATAAAAATCGATGCTTTGTTAGAAATCCAATAATGTAGATATTTACCAGAAAGAATTTTATATTCTATATTTTTGTTTGTCAATTTTTACCATGAAATGCGTCGTTATAGGAAGATATAAGTATGCATTTCTGTTATACAATAGTAATAAATAAAAAAAACATAAAATGTCTAAGGTACACGCACGCTACATAGTACTAAATGTAGATCAAACCAATAACATTGGCTATAATGATTTACATTTATTTAGTATAATTATTTAAGCGTTTGTTGACCGTATTGTGAGCGTTTGTTTAAACACAATTATGTCTATAGAGGAGATTCAATAGACATGATTGATGCTCTGTGAGTGCTGTGTTCCGCAAACTTTTTGCATTCTAGGTCATTGGAAAATTTTGTAAGTAAGCCATACATTAAAAAAAATCATTTTTTACATAATATAAATCAACTTTTATTATTAATCAACAAAACATTATTTATTAGTAAGGAAGTTAGTGATAGCATGACGGTTGACAGGATAGATGGAAAAAAAAAACGTGTTGCGCCGACCCCAAATAAGACGGGACAAGGGCAGGAAAATGATTAGTAATCAATATAAAAAAAAGTTTGTACCAGTATTTATTTGTTGATCAACCAACTTAAACTTTATATTGCAGAAAAGGTATTTAATTCGAAACATGAACTTATTTAGTTGAGTGTATGTCTAAGTTTGGGTACTCGTACAATCACGGCGGTAAGTTTCTTTGAGGAGTAGCTTGAGAGGTGCCACGGCGTCCTCACCTTCCACACGTCGTAGGTCTTCACCGGACATAACCAGTACGGTGGGCGGTTCCCGTTTTGTATTCAGGTGGAAGAAACGCCCGGTTGTCACAATTGTGCGAACCCCCCGGAGAATTCGATAGAGCATACGGTGGAAGTCTGCCCCGCTTGGGCGAAGTCGCCGTGTCCACTGTGTCCTCTCCAAGCCTAAATAGGAAGCGAATGCCATTTTCTGCAAAGCTGTAATGCTAGCGATGGAAATGGCAACAACCGTGAGGTAACGGAGATGCCCCAGGCATCGGGAGTCAGGACGCGATTTTCAGCCACCGTAGTGTGGATGACGAGCAATGGGTAGCTCGCCGTCCGGTAACCGGTGTTCCATGCGTGCCTAAAAGAGATGTCAGCAAAAACCGTAAGGGCCCAGCAGTGCCGATGCCCGCTAGGGCTGCGAGGATTTCCTAAAAATCAAACCCGTGGTCTTAGAACGCATAGAGTAACTAAAAAACACAGGTGTGGTTTTAATCAGTAAAAGTCAGACACGCCTTCTCGCCCCACCCTAGAGCGCGAGAAGTCATGGGATGATTACCTACCTTAAAAAAGAGGGAAACATGTATAAGTCTTAGAATATTTTATTCAGAACATAGGTACAATAATACTTGCTTAAAAACTAACTAAACATTACTTGGAAAGTTTTTTTTACCTAGTTCTTTTTCATAAAAGCACGCTAACGTTTGACTAATAATAGTGGCAACAACAAGTTCAACACCGTGATATGAATCTAAATAACAGTAGGTAATTTACCAGCGCTAGCCTAATGTCCGTACCTACTCAGGTCAAATCAATAATATCCATTTGTACCACTGTACAACGGACTGTGACCTCGAAATAACTTGTAAAACTATGTATAAAAATAATCAACTGCATGGTGCATTTTTTTTGGCTTTCACCCAAACTTTCCGAGTTTCATTTGTTTGAAAAATAAGATGGCAATAGAACTAAACACATACAGTGTTATTTATAAAACTCGCTAACCATATTTACATACCTTAAGCTTAATTTAAATAGGTATCAATTAACTGATTCTAAATTCAAAATAATATACGTCTCGTCCAGTCTATTAGACCAGTCACCGTGAATAGATTAAACGCGGATGATTGCACTCTACTGTTTTTAGCATGTTTGGATAGATCAATACTGGTTTTTTATTTATGTGGGAAATCATCCTATGACTTCTCCTACTCTAAGGCGGAGCAGGAGGGTGTGTCAGACTCTTACTGACTAAAACCACACCTATGTTCCATCTTTGCCTAGCGTACCAGGACCCCGGGTTTCCTTTTCGGAAGTCAACCCATGTCCTCATAATAGCTTCGGCCCAGCTAAACCCCTATCTAACGCGCGCCTCTAAGATATGTCAGCAAAACTGCTGACATATCTTAGAGGCGCGCTACGCACCGTCGACGACTCGAGCTCGTTCCGGACGGTTACCGGACGGCCGGACGACGAGCTGTCCATTACTCGTCGTCCACAAGCTCACACGGCCACGTGGCTGAAAATCAGGGTTGGGATCCCAGCGGCTGAGGCGTGACGATGTCCATTCCCTCACGAAAACCGATTCAACAGCTAGGTCAGCTGTATGCCGTGGGTGCATGCATTTCTTTACGTCAATCGTCAACGGCACAGGAAGAGATATATCAAATCCTTATTCAATTTAAACAATTGTTGCATCCAAATAACCTACTTCTGAAGTGTTCACGCCTTTATTGGTAAAACTGTGGCTCTCATTGAAACGACCTCAGCTCGTTCACACAGGTATTAGGTATTTGAGTCTAAAGCTAGAACTACATTAGACCAATGCACACGTGTAACACGCCTGATTAGTACGTAGAACGACGTCGCGTGGCTTGGATCAAGTCTAGTTTCCATATAAAATGTATGGAGACTGACGCGCCTAGATCGGCGTGTGTCGCACACGTATGCGCAGTGTAGTTCTAGCTTAATACCTGTTGCGCGCAGACGGCACTAACGCACGGATTTAATGATTATGTCATCGTTTTTGTCTAGTTACGAATTTTTGCGAATACAGTGCAATGCCTAGTACGATTTTGTTTTATGTTAACGCGATCGACACGCTTATGACGTTCGGCGATCCGATTGGCCTGCTCCAAGCTACCAACCAATCAA
Organism: Mythimna vitellina; assembly: GCA_949316375.1. NCBI lineage: Eukaryota > Metazoa > Arthropoda > Insecta > Lepidoptera > Noctuidae > Mythimna > Mythimna vitellina. The sequence goes on along the minus strand of OX438691.1, from coordinate 10,374,245 downwards.
AGAGCCAAATGCGGTAAACGTTTCGATGGCGCTAACGTAAAGTCGAGTAAAAACACCTCACACTCCTTTGTAACAGATGGCCTTGATGGTCTAGTATAATCGCCAGCGCAATTATTGTGCGTGCAGTCGTTTGGTCGATTACCTGGGCCAGGGTTGGGTCCTCCAATGGGAAATTAGGAAAAGCAATAAGTCTGTTTCTATATAATACTGGTAATTTGCTCGAACCTTTCTTTATACTTAAAAGTCAAACAATTTGCCTTACCTTTTCCTAACTACATATGAGTCGCAAGCTGGACCTTTTTTTTAAAAAAAAAAACCTGCTTCCAGCTGACTACCACTATATCTATGTATAGTCTAATATATATTTTTAATGTAATAAATATACTACTCTGTCAAGAAAGTACCGGGAAAATATCAATAATACACAAAATGTCTGTTATTCATCCAAATTTATTTTATCACCTTCAAAGTATGCTCCTTTAGAAACGATACACTTGCGCCAACGAATAATCCATTCATCAAAACATTTTTTAAACGCTGCTTCCGGAATTGAGTTCAGTTCTCGCCGCGAATTCTCCTTTATGTCTTCTATCGATTGAAAACGGGTGCCACGAAGTGGTAATTTGAGTTTAGGAAAAAGAAAAAAGTCAGCAGGAGCCATATCTGGTGAATATGGTGGTTGCTGAATGGTATTTGTTGAGTGTTTGGTCAAAAATTCGTTCACAATGATAGCCTTGTGCGAAGGCGCATTGTCGTGGTGCAAAATCCAAGAATTTTCTTTCCACAAATCTGGCCATTTTCGTCGAATTCGCTCTCTTAAACGCCGCATAACGCTCAAATAATATTCTTTATTTACCGTTAGACCTTTCGGTAAGAATTCAGAGTGCACAACACCGCGATAGTCAAAGAAAACAGTCAACATGACTTTGACTTTTGATCGACTTTGGCGTGGTTTTTTCGGTTTCGGTTCAGTTGGAAGGCGCCACTCCGAAGCTTGTTGACTAGTTTGCATATCAAACTCGTAAACCCACGTCTCGTCACCAGTAACAATGCGTTTCATGAATGTTGGGTCCGAACTGACTCGTTCTAGCATGTCCTCAGCGACTTTCATGCGATTGAGTTTTTGGAGAAAATTCAGATCTTTTGGGACTAGCCGAGCAGCAACATGTTTCATACCCAAATGATTAGTTAAAATGGTACGGATCGACTCGTGAGATACAGAAAGTTCGGCGGCTATCTCTCTCAGAGTTGAATGGGGATTTTCAGTCACTATTTTCTTCACTTTTGCGATGTTAACTTCAGTTGCAGACGTTGACGGCCTACCAGAGCGAGGCAAATCTTCCATCACATCTCGACCGCTTTTGAACGCTTTGAACCACTCACAAGCACGAGTTTTTGATAAAGTCGATTCACCGTAAGCCTTCTGTAACATTTTCAGTGACTCCGAACACGAAATTCCATTGGCGATGCAAAATTTAAGACAAACTCTTTGTTCGATATTTTTGTCCATTATGAAATTCGCAATACACACTATATATGATATTACTAAAACCAGCACTGTATTTAATATAAATAACAGATGCAACTCAAACTCCGCGCCAAAATGGAAAACAGTTGTGCCAATCTAACAACTACAAAAAAACAAAAATTTTAATTTGGAACCATAAACAAATCATCCATTTCCGATACTTTTTTGACTGAATGTATAAAAATGTAATTTGCAATAGGTACACCGCCGACTACCCCCTTTTTATGTTAAGTTCGTACAGTCCATCCTAAGATTGTCTGGTAGAAATCGCTGTTAGCTATAAGACCGCCATTGCACCCATAGATTAAATTAGTTTTTTTTTTTTCTATTTTGGTGTGCAATAAAGTTTTATTCTATTCTACCAGTATTTACAAGGAGCGACGCCCTATATGACTTCCCTTGGCATCACAGGCTGACTGTCAAAGATCTTCAATTTCGGGACCAACAGCTTATAATAATGTGCTTTCCGATGCACAGAGGGGTCTAGGTATATAATGGATGTTCACTATCTACAAGCTGACGGGACGGTTGACGCAGTGGCTGAGCGATTAGCTGTTGCGCTGCTTGTCTCTGCTTTTGCGGCACGACACAAATATTTGTATAACCTACAGGTAGTTGTTCCAGCTCTGGGTGTCACATATATACACACACTCTCAAACTTTCTCACACAAACTCATCACGCATGTACCACACGCACTTTTTTTTTTTTACTTTACTCTTTTTTTAATTCCTATTATTGTACAGTGTATGTTATGACGAAAGAGACTAACCTCCACGACACAGGGAATCCTAGTGTGGAGGATAGTGTATTTTATTGCATTATGTCATTTTTTTCTGAACAACAAAGGATTATTATTATTATGTCTTGTTTAAGACACCCGGAACGAACAAGATTGTAACATTCATTCAGTCATTTTTTAAAATGAACCAAAAAGTGATAGTGCTATGTTTGTATTTTGTATGGACTGTAATCCGAGATACTGCCTTGTTCGATGCAGGTGTCGGTATGTGAGTCTACGTGTTTGAAAACGTGGGGCACAAAAAAACCGGGCAAGTGCGAGTCGGACTCGCGCACTGAGGGTTATGTATAAACTTACATAGGAAAACAGTCCAATTCCCGAATTGAGTTACGAAGATTTTTTCGAATCGCAAAAGTTTTTTTTTTGTGACGCAACTACAAATTTACAGATTTTAATTTTTTCCCTATACTTGTGCTATGTCGTACCTTGCTTCATGCCAAAATTCAAGATTCTAGGTGGTAAGTGTCGAAATATACATTTTTTGCAACATAAACGGCCATATATTTTTTTATCGTTATCTCAGGGTCTTGAGTATATGGTTTTAATTTCAATTCGATACCTCCACGCGTTCTCCAGGTAAAGGGTCTTTACAGACAGACAGACGGACGGACAACAAAGTGATCATATAAGGGTTCCGTTTTTTCTTTTGAGGTACGGAACCTTTAAAAACAGTCCTCGGCCAGCGATGCCTGATCTTGAAGAACAAACTTACTTAGCGACTAGCTCTTTGGGCTTAAATGTCTATAATACTAATAGCCTACTACTTGTAGGCAGTAGTCAGAAGACATTTTCATGGACAAAAGATTAATGCAAGCTTATCATTGCATCTTTTAATCGTTATTGAAAGTTTTTTATTACATGATCTGAAGATATGACATTATAAATGTATTTCAACTGAATCAACAAACTTTTCAATGTCACTGTCAAGATCATTACAGAGTATCTATTGGTTTTACAACTACAGACGTGGTAGGAAACATCGACTCCTGATCGTTCCTACATGTCGCACAGCCCCCCTAGCCAAGTTACGATCGTTTCGTTTGCGTCGAATGCCTCGAGTAGGCCACGCCTCCGATTCCTTTGTTCTGACTTCATTTCGACGCTCAGTCACGTGGTCGTCATTCGACGCAAACGAAACGATTGTAACTTGGCTAGGGGGGCAGGTGAGTACTCAAAATATTATTTGAAGTGCGGAACTGTACGACCTCGAACACTTAATACTCTCCTAGACAAGAACACAGATTGATATGTCTGCGGAATAATGGAAGACGTTACTGATTACTGTCAGATTGTATGAAATTTACATACATCTTACATACATCTCACAAAATTATTTATATTTATTTATTAACTCTAACCGCCTGCGGCGGATCCTATTCTCCAGGGTCCTTGTGTGTTTGCCAATGAGTACTCCATCTCGTTTAGCTCTTCAATTCCCATAGGTGACAGAAGAACTGATGAGATGGATGTATTTGTACGTGGGTGTGACCCTGGCGGAATAAACGCGGTAGGCAGGTTAAAATGTTAAATAGCATAATTGGCTTTGGCCATTCTGTTTAAATTAAATAAATAAAAATAAAGACATCTTGTTTACGCAGAAAAATAGTGATCCTCAAGAGGAGTGGGTGAAACCCTGGCAGACCATACCTCCTAGGCCAAATTACGGCGAGTTGAAGGTGCAGTGGCCCGCAGATACTGAAGATTGTGGTCAGGTACGTAATACTACAGTGATTATCTATTACGTTTCTTTATCTTTATCTAATCATTAATTTGAGATCAGATTAAGATCTCGAATGAATAATTCAGCAACACTTTTTTTATAAACATAAAATTTAATTAAAGACTGAATATAGCATAATCAGCCTCCTCAACGAGACTCTCAGGCCTGCTCTGTAGGAGAGAAGGAATGGATTGCAATCCACCACTCGTGCTGTAATCCACCAGAAATGTTAATCAATTACTGATATCGGCACGAATCTTGAGCGCTCGGCGAAAAATTGGAAATCGCTTTGCGCATCGTTTACTTCTGCGTAAGTAGAATTTAGCGCTCAATATCCATGCCGGTACCTGTATCTTAAATTTAAATAATTTCAGCAGTGATGGCCGATTGGTAACGGCCCCGACTTACGAGTCGTAGGTCTGTTCAAACCATTACTTTGAGTAATTTATTTCATCACCACTGCTCTCAAAACTGTGAAGGAAAACAACGTGAGGAAACCGGCATGTCCTAGAACCAAAAAATTCGAAGACATGATATTTTCAAAAATTCGCACTGGGTCCGCGTGGTGGATTACGGCCCATTCCCGCTCCTAGAGAGAGGAGGCCTGAGTCCCAGCAGTGGGAACATTAAAAGGCTGATTACGCTATGAAATAATTTCAAAGTACAAAAACCACTCATTTAACAAAATTAAACTATTTCAAGAAAAAGTCATTCAATAGGGTTAGTCAAATCGAGAGGTTTATGTATATGATTTTATTTGACAGTCACCTGTAAAATGCAAACAAGTTGAGTTTGAATCTCGCGCGCTACCCGGGCGCTTTACCTTTACCCTACATCGAGCATATCAATAAGAGCTAACCATCAATTTTAAGTTCTACATTTATGTATATTCAAATACTATAGAAATAAATAGCATTTTTTTATTCGTTTATATATCAATTCTTTTTTTTGACATTAATAATATTCCACAACTATCACACAACGCCGTCTAGTCTCAAGCTAAGCAGAGTTTGTGTTACGAGTACTAGAAAACTGATAAATGTACTTATATATTTCTAAATACATATAAATTGTAGATAAATTACACCCAGACACAGAACAATGATCGTGCTCATCACACAAACATTTGTCCTGGGTGGAAATCGAACCCACGACCTCTGGCATAGGCGTCAGGATCACTAACCACTAGACCAACAGGCCAGTAAATGATTAAACTAGAGCTTGACTGCGATGCCACCTGATGGGAAGCAGTGATGCAATCGTCAAATCGATGGTGAATCGCACTAGTTTATTAAGAGCCTATTTAGGTACTCTAGCTTTGAAGACACCACACCTAAATTATTATAGTCGGACGGGAAGATGTAGGTAGTGATAAACACCACTTGACTTTGTCCCTGAAAACTGATTACTCATTGCATTTTGCAATGACTAATGAGTTTTCATTTAACCGTTTATTTGCCAAATACAGATGATTACGGTCGCAACATTGAATCGCAAAAGGTGTTGTACTATGAATTTTTTTGTCATTACAATAGTTCGCAAATAACCTGCAGCATATTTTTTATCAAACGAATAAAATTATACCTTGCCCTCTTCTCATAAAGGTTATATTTGGATGGCGTGGTCCTCTGCTGACTGAACAGACTGCGATGAAGGATTTAACGGCGTGTGCGATTCTTCTGCGGTATCTGTGCGATACTGCGGCGGCTCCGCTCCAGCGATGCCTTGTGGAAAGGGAAGACGCCTTGGCTGGAGATGTAAGACTACATTTTTAAATTTATTAATATTAATTAGAACGACAACAGACCAATGAAGTTTGAAAGTGGCGCCAGTGACTGAAAAGTTGAAGGGGAATCGTTTGTCTTGGTATGGTCATGTGAAGAGGAGAGATGAAACGCATGTTACTAAAAGAGTTATGAGTATACATGTGGATGGGTGGAGAGGGAGAGGGAGGCCAAAGAAAAGATGGATGGATTGTGTGAACAGTGATATGAAAGAAAAGGAACTTAGTGATAGCATGACGGTTGACAGGATAGAATGGAAGAAAAAAACGTATTGCGCCGACCCCAAATAAGATGGGACAAGGGCAGGAAGATGATGATGATGATGAACAGGCCAATTAAACTAATTAATTAAGACACATATACTTTCCAAAATAAAATTTTCTATTCATCATCTTTAACATTTATCATAGTTTTTAGTATATAACATGTACACATATATTTAACCCATCAACTGCAGTATACTCTAATACCAAACGCAAAACCAAAATGGTTAGGGTATTTTGGATCTTTTGCTTATAATATGAACCTACGGTGTACGGCTGACATTTCGAGCTTTGTCTTTTATGAACCTAAGGCATACAGTCCATGGACGCATAGCTTCATAGTCTTCGTCATTCTACAGTTTCATAGTTTTTCATATAATATAGCTTATATTATATGAAAAACTATGAAACTGTGTCGAATAAGCGGCAGCGTCTTGCCGTCGTTTCGTTTTTGAGGGGTTAAGACTATATTTGATCTCGCATATATATTTGCACCTAAATATTCACCAAGATTTAATTTTATGGACCATTTCCATTTAGTTACCCTGTATACAATTTTATGGGTTTGAATAAAGGGCGTGGGCTTCCGTCCAAGCTAAATGTAAACTCGGACTTGACTGTCAATAAGACATTCTGTATTATCCTGAATTTTACTTGAATCTTTGGCCATTTTCAAAAGTCCTTACACAAATCTATCTGGAATACTTTATTTACCATAAATAATTTTCCTAACAGATTTCCTACAACCTGACAGAAAACATAGCGTCTCTCATCAAAATAGAACTAGATAATGTACCGATGGACAAGCTAGAGTTGGCACGTGACGAGGCGTTGAAATGCCTACGGACAGTATGCTCGGGTGAAGATGTCATGGACATGGAGCGCCTGCGCAGGTTGTTAAGAAAACAGTTGAGAGAATCCATTGCTAGCCTTGAGTCGGACCCACATCATGCTGTAGCGTTCAGATGCATCGGAGACGCTTTGTACTCGCAGAGTGAACATCATGTAAGTAGTTTTATATCCTTCTATCTATTTAGGTATGGTTTCCGCACTTAGTCCTATGTGGACCATTGTACGTGGGCCATGGCGGCCATAACCTTAGGTGGGCTCATTCCAACCAGCCCACCTCTCTCCAAAAACAGATTAGGCCTCTTAGGTTTTTCAGAGCATCAGTAAGGGAGTTCGGGTATCCTAAGGTTCGTGTACGTATTTCAGTTATGCCTGTGCAGTCTAGGAGCACATGTGCAATTGTCTCCCCCTCCAAACATGCTCTGCACAGGGGACTGTCTGTGATGCCTATTGTGTGGAGGTGCTTATTCAGCGTGCAGTGTCCGATGTTTTTTGGTTAGGGCTTTATTGAGATGTGGCAGGGCCTCCTTTGCCTGCCTGCATCCTGGTGTCGAGGAATTTATATCCTTCTATACTCCATTAGCAATAAGATTAGACATTTAAACTAACTTTTTTTACTGTCCATTCAAACGATTATATTCCGTAGGCATAAGGATGGTATTAAAAGCAAAAAAGAAAGTGGTTACAATACCAACTAACTATTTACTGCAGTCGCTATTTGTCATGCCACCAACGCAATAAAAGTCAAAATAAGTTGAATTGACAGTAAAAAAGGTTTATTTACTATTATTAATTTACAATTCATGTACACACACATATACAGAAGATAATCTAATGTTAAGGTATAACAAACTCCCGTCCGGTAAGGATCAGACCGCGTAATGTTTCACGCACGTATTGAAAGAGATATCAGCAAAACTGAAGGCTTACTGGGCTGCGGGACCGTTTGAGAAAGTGACCGTGGCCCTAGGTTGCAAAGGGCAACTGAAGGACACAGATGAGTTTTTAGTCAGTAAAAGTCTTGACACGCTCTCTAATTCAACCCTAGAGTGGCAACCTCAAAAAAAAATATAACAAATTAATTTGGTAGTGAGATAAAAAAATATTAAATAATACTGAGCGTGCTCTGGCTTTCGTTGTCATATATGCTATAGATAACTTCTTCTAGCGGCTTTGCCCGCGTGATGCAGACGTATAACTTTCTATTTACAAACTTTGGACCCCCGTTTCACTCCTTGAAAGATAGAATTTAAAAAAAACTCCTTCGTAGTGGTCTCCTACGTCATAATAGAAGCTTTGTGCAAAATTGCATGTTTATTTATTTATTATATACTTTATTGTAGGTACATAAGAAACATACAACAGAAAAACTTATATCTAAAACACATACAATGGGCGGCCTTATCGCACTCCGCGATCTCTTCCAAGCAACTACGTGTGGACAGTAATTGTCAGAACATGATATGGGGCTGTCATAAGTTTGTCAATAAGCACCAACATTAATTACAATAGATACACAGATTTATACATATACAATATAATAGATACATAAATACATACATACCAAAAATATGGGCAATGATAAGAAATGGCGACTTTCGATAATCACAGCGACAGGTAGTGTCCCTTAACAAATCTCTTGAAGATTGGCAACGATTGAGCGCGTTTTATAGGATCTGGCTATGCATTCCACAGACGGGTAGCCTGGACAGTAAGTAATTTATCCAAGAAAGTTGTAGAATGCATATTGAGTCGTAAGTTACCTGATGACCTAAGAGATTTCCAATGGGAGTCGCAAAGAAACTGAATACGATTCTTGAGGTAAAGAGGGGTGCAAGTAGAAAATATTACATTATATAAAAGGGAAAGAATATAAGCATTCCGGCGAAGGCGAATTGACAACCACTTGACACAGCTGGCCCGGTGACCATGTATTTGTGCGGACAACCAAGTAACATAACAAGCTCAGAACTTTGTGATATTTCATGATACAGTTACGAAATTTTGTACATAGTTTCTTTACATAAAAATAGTAGACATGTGTTTCGGGTTTCGCAAATACAAAAACTAATGTTGTATGATTTTCATTTTTGGGCGATTTTTAAACCTCTTAAAGGTGATCTTTACTCTAGCATTACACTGCAAGAAGTAGCACAATCGTATTGTATTGAACTACTTGATAATAGTTACTATTGATACAATGAAATTAAATACAGATTGATTTTTATGTTCAATACATTCACGTGACACCACATAAAACTTCGAACTATTTGTTTTTTTGTATTAAAAATAAACGAGAAAGAAAATAAGTAGTTTATTTTCTGTTAAGGAAACAATCTTGAGTTTTAATAACGCGCATCTACATTTGACTGAAATGTCAAACAATAACTGTTTATGATTGGTCCGTTATGGTCTAATGAAAACTTGTTACATGAAACACGTGAATGTAACAAATGATGTTATAGAATATCCTGGTGGAACTTTTCGAATCATCTAATGACTTCTCCTGCTCTAGGGTGGAGCAAGAGGGCACACCTGTGTTGTTCAATTACCCTTAGCGTTCTATAACCACGGGTTTCTTTTTCGTTCCTGAAATTTCCTAGCGGGCATCGGCCCTGCCGGACACCTACGGCTTTACTAATATCTCTTTGAGGCGCCTGGAACCCTACGCGCCTTCGACAACTCGGTTTCAGTCGACTTTGCTGCAAGCAGCCAAGTTAAAAGCAAGTTGATTTATCTCTGGTCCCAAAATGCTCATTCTCTTTTAAGAATAAAATAAATCATTTGCATCCGCCCTGCTGCAAAAAATCGAAAATTATTTGGCAGTTAGCCTTTATAAGTTGACTGACATAGACGTTCTTGCTGGACCAACCGAGTTTCCTTGATGGTGCAATGGGGAATATGCATGCAACTTTTTTATTTGCTAAATTAAATCATTTTTAGCTCTAGATAAGCAAATATGAAAGAATTTCAAAACACCTTAATCAACAACGAAGTTATAAAGATACAAAGCTCATCGTACTGGCTTTATACCAAATTCTTACGCTGTCTCTACTATAAAACTCTGAAATGTGCTTCCCCTGGACATAAAAAAGCTGAAAGTAAATTTTCCTTCAAGCGTAAAATTCGAAACTACTACTTGACGTCCTATCAACTCTCTACTTGAAGTGTTTATTATTTGTTGTCTTTTTTAACCCAAAGGTTGACTGGTAGGGAATGCCTTGTTGCATTAAGTCCACCTATGTAGCACTAAATAAATAAATTTGACAATAAGAAAGAGAAATTCTATATAGAATTTAACGTCAAAGTACACCACGCACATATGGCTGCCATTAAAAACGACTTTTTACAGTTAGTTTTCTATAATTTTAAACCCGTTTGGTTTCAGTTCATCTCTCGCATGAATCCTCAAAGCGACCTACTGATTTTACTGGAGGAGTCACCCAACTACTGGCTTGGTCTCCTAAAGAAGTACTTCACTGAAGACTTCGTTACTATCATGGGATCACCTAGTATTGAACTGCAAGACAAGTACGTATAATCTATTCAAATTGTTATGTCAGAAATTTCACTAACATAAGAATTTATACTTACTGAAAAAATGACAAAAATGTTTGAACTTTGTGTGGGTGTTACGATTGTTTTTCTAAAAACGCACACTTAAACACGTGTTCGAAAACTAAATTGCTCACGTTTACATTTAAAGAGCCTACTATAGTATATCTATCTTAGTCTAAAATTCCATGACAGCCAAATAAATGTATGTACATACATACTTTAAGTAACTAGTGTAAGACTCCTGGACTAGGTCATAAATAACATTGCGCTGCGACCCACAGGAGTAGAGAAGCTAACCAAAGATGCGGGTGAAACCGTGTGGAACGGCTAAATTACAATTACTCAAGTTAAAATGTAATTTAACTGTATGTTTGTCTAATTTAGAATGGCGGAAGATGAAAAGAAACGGTTAGAAGAGCAAAGAGCGCAACTCGGTGAAGCTGGACTGGCTGAGAAAGCAAAGCTGTTACAAGAAGCCATGGATTTCAATGAGGTAAGCCACAGATTTAAACCCAGGCAGACGTATTACTTTGTGTGATTTATTTTATCACCACTGCTCTGAAAACGGTGAAGGAAAACATCGTGAGGAAACCGGTTTAATGCTCTAAGGGAAACCGGCATGTCTTAGAACCAAAAATTCGAAGACATGTTACATTCACTAACCCGCACCGGGCCCGCGTGGTAGATTACGGCCCGTTCCCTCTCCTGGAGAGGAGGCCTGAGTCCCAACAGTGGAAATGTTAAATAACTTATTATACTATTATATAACCCATAGATTTACTATTTGCCTTAGAACAATACTCGCTTAAAGAAGTCCGCATATTCATTTCAATTTAATGATTTTAAAAGAAAAATGTAGTTTACTTGATACTAAAATATGATTGTTCTACTAGCTGACTCGGCGAACGTTGTTCTCTATATAAGTTATCAAAGAAAAAAATAATGGTATGGGATAGAAGGGTAAAAAAATTGTCTGCGACCTATTCTCAGACCTACCAAATATACACAATTTTTTTATAAAAATTGGTTATGCCGTTTCGGAGGAGTTCGATAACAAACACACGAGACACGAGATTATTTTAGACTGCTTCTGCCAACAGCTTCGCCCGCGTGAAAGGTTTCTCCGTACAAAATTTGGTCCCCTGTTTCATCCCCTAATAGGGCGAATTTAGGAAAAAACCTCTCTTAGTGCTCGCCTACGTCATAAAAGGAACCCTATTGCAAAATTTCACTCTCCTAGTCCCAGTAGTTTCGGCTGTCTATGATATGTCAGTCAGTCAGTTTCTCCTTTTATATATATAGATTAGATAATGTAATTCTACAGACCACTCTTCTTATTCGTTACTAGCGATCCGCCCCTACTTCGCACGGGTGCTACTAATCTTTGAAATTCTAGGCTTTTTTCTACCATGGCTTCGGTAGATACCTCATGAAAATTCGTTCAGTAGTTTTTTAATTTATCGCGAACATACAGACAAGCATAGGCGGTAGGAGACTTTGTTATATAAGGTAAAAAAATTAACTTTAAAAATTTCGAGGGGACATTGTACTCCTCATTATGAACAACTTTTACTATGGGACCAAACCTGAAATCGCGAAAAAAAAATCAGCTGTTCGCTACGTTTATGTCCGCATAACTCGTCAAAATGTATGGAGCAGCTGATTTTTTTTTCGCGATTTCAGGTTTGGTCCCTTACACTCCCGTAAAAGTTGTTCATAATGAGGAGTACAATGTCCCCTCGAAATTCTTAAAGTTATTTTTTTAACACCTTGTATAATATTTAAGGATGTTTACTGCAATTTATTGATTATATTATAGATCATACTTTAAATGAAATAAAAGAACCAGGTAATTAAAAAATGGCTACCACACTATAAAAATCTGCAAGACTTATCAGTTATAGGAGAACCAAGGTTACCGATATAACCAGTAGAAATACCAAACTAAAGCGGCAATGGGCAGGACACATTGCTCGTAGAATAAATGGCCGTTGGAGCCGAAAGGTTTTGGTGTGGCGACCGCATACTGGAAGACGCAGTGTTGGAAGGCCTCCCACAAGGTGGAGCGATGACCGGGTCACGGGAATACCATGGATGCGAGACGCACAGGATCGGTCGTTTTGGCGACATTTGGGGGAGGCATATGTCCGACAGTGTACGTCTTTCGGCTGAAATGATGATGAAGCAATATATTGGTATACGGGAGATAGCATTATGAATAATTGTAAGTGATAGTCGCGGTAGTCTTAAGTATAATTTTTGTGGAGCCATAACTTTATGTAAATGAGTACTGAAAGGTTATGTGTACGGACGTTTGCATTAATTAGATACCTACATTTGCTAAGATATTGAATTTACTTGCGATACTAAACTTTATGGCACCACGCGACTATTGCCATGTTAATAATGCCCATTGTTTTCAAAGAACATACGTTTTTTTATTATGTATAAATAGGGGGAATTTTAGCCAACAAAACGTCGTTGTAGCAATGAGATCTTTGACTGCGTGATTGTTCGATAGAGTTGCAACGAACGCAAGGGGCAACTGAATGAACACATGTGGGTTTAGTCAGTTTTACTCTGACACTCCAGTTAGCTCCACCAAGAACAAAAAGAGTGAAACAAATTTCGGGGAGTGCGTCGGAATTGCATAACCTAATTCCGCCTAGCCCTGGTGGTCCGATGTTCCATCATACGCGTACGGCAACGCGGCACCGGCACATGGTGGACATCCCACCTATACGCACGAAACGTTTTGGGAACACATTCATTGTGCGTACAGCTAAGAAGTGGAATTTCTTGCCGGAATCTGTGTTTCCTGATGGCTACAACCCGGGAATCTTTAATTCAAGAGTGAATAGGTTACTTCTAGGTAAGCGCGATCCATTGTCGACTGCATCGTCGCTTTCCACTAGGTCCGACAGCTGTCAAGCGCGAACCTATCAAGAAAAAAAAAAGCAGTAAGATCTTAGCCACATTCTCCGTGAAATAAATCGATAAATACTAATATCATCGATTTTGAAAACTAAATTCTTTTTGTCTGTTTAAACCCTTTACCCGCTTGTTTTGGATTAGTCCGACGAATGTTTTCGTGTCCTATTCGCCAGGGTCGTTTGTTTGCGACTGGGTGACTCCATCTCGTTTAGCTCTTCAATCCCCATAGGTGACAGAAGAGCTAACGAGATGGAATATTTGGTCGTAGATGTGCGACCCTGTCGGAATAAATAGGCAGTTCATCATCATCTTCCTGCCCTTGTCCCGTGTTATTTGGGGTCGGCGCAACACGTTTTTTTCTTCCACTCTGCCCTGTCACTCGTCATGCTATCACTAACTTCCTTTTCTTTCATATCACTCTTCACACAATCCATCCTTCTTTTCTTTGGTCTCCTTCTCCCTCTCCATCCATCCACATGTAAACTCATAACTCTTTTAGTAACATGCGGCTCATCCCTCCTCTTCACATGACCATACCTAGACAAACGATTCCCCTTCAACTTTTCAGTCACTGGCGCCACTTTCAAACTTCCCCTAATATATTCATTTCTCACTTTATCCATTCTCGTCACACCACACATCCATCTTAACATTCTCATCTCCGCTACGTGCAATCTTTTTTCATCCGTCTTTTTTACAGCCCAACATTCTAATAAATAGGCAGTTAATAGGTTAAAATAAATTAGTTATCACCTCTATTATTTTTACTTTCAAGCACCATCAAAACTAATATCACTATTGTCCTCAGCGCCCTCCTCCTGCGGGCACTCTAGCCTCAGTACCAGTACCGCCGTGCAAGTTCAAATGTCACAACATCAGCTCTTGGAGCTCAGACGGCGAACCATGCCCGCATTTCGATCTCAAGGAACTGCCCATGTACGCTAGAGTGCACAGTTTGAAAACCAACTTCGTTTATGTGAGTATTTTTTTTTTCTAAATTGAAAGGCGCTTTTCTTGTCTTAGTATTGATACAATAAATAATATAATAAATAAATTAACCTTTCGATTCAGATCAACCTAATATTCGACACGACTGCAGTAGACGAGTCGACCCGCAAGTGGCTCCCCCTGCACATGAACGGGCTGGCTGAGTGCGCGGTCCACCGCGGAGACACGCTGGTGCCTCACGAAGACGTCATCTCCGCGACAGAACAGCTGACTGTTATGTTCAACAATGATATCGGATTCGATCGCACCGGAAACTTCTCTATCGGCCACTTTGGGAACTTTGTGCATATTGAAACGAGGGTAAGTACAATACTGAATAGAGTCTTTCTTACGTATCATGAGTTTTTTTCCTGTGGGAAAATAATACAATGACATCTCCCGCTCTTGGGCGGAGCGCGAGATAGTGTCAGACTTTTACTGACAAAAAAACCCACTCCTGTTCCTTCGTTGCTTTTCATACCAGTGCCGAGTCATCCTTTCAGAATCAGACCTACGGTTGTTGACATCTCCTTGAGGCTCGCGTGGAACACTGCGCACCGTCGACGACTTGGGCTCGGTCCGCACGGTTACCGGACGGTCGGACGGCGAGCTACCCATTGCCCGCAGTCCGCAAGCCCGCGCCTACAGTGGCCAGAAATCGGGATCGGAATCCCGGCGGCTGGGGCGCGAGAGCCATTGTCTCGCGCTCCATACCATGGCCTGTACCTAGGCCTATATAACATGGGTAGGATGATATCAGGAAGAAAATATGAATCTTAAAGATGAGAGAATAGGATAGGTTGCTACATTGTATGAATCTGACAGCTGTCACCCGCAACATCCTATAGCAATTGTAGCGTAAGCAGGAATATGCTCGCCTCGTCGTCTGCGGTCTTTCCGTCCGATTGTAATTTAGGTGTCTTCAAGGCTACAGTGAGTAGGCTCTTAATAAACTAGTGCGCCTCATCATCAACAATTGCGTCACTGCTTACTAGCAGGTGGGATCGCAATCAAGCAATACTTTAAATTAATTAAACAAAAAATATACCTTTTTACAGTAATTACAGTAAAGGTCAGTACCTTTACTGTAATGAACTAAAATGACTGTAAATAATGTCTTTTTTTTACCTACAAGTCCTTTCAGGTACTCGGGAAGATGCAAAATTGAGTTATTCTGTTTAATTCGGTGAATATTTTTTAATGAAGTGAGGGGTTTCTAAGGTTTGTTTAATAATATTTTGTTTTATTTTCTAGTGTGAACCTCAAGACTATGATGCGGTGGTGAACCATTTGTATGAGATCTTGTATGCTGCTGAGATCACAAAAGAAAGACTGCTGGTCTTCGCTCAGAGACTCATCAACGATGTCGCTCAGGTAATATGTCTGCACGACAAAATATACACTTATTGGATATAGTATTTATTTCTTTAAAAAGGTTTACCTTCAAAAACTCATAGCATTTAATCTTTTCTATATATCTATATAAAAATCAATGCCACTTTTTGTTGTAATTTTACAAATTAAGAACGGGCTCACCTATCCAAACCAAATGTTTAGGATTTGTTTGGACTATTTAGTAGATGGTTTATGTGAAGTTTGCACAAAATCATGCTTCATTTATCACATTATTAGGCAGTACGAAGTTCGCCGAGTCATCTAGTTGTACATATTGTTATTCAGTATACCAATTGTACAGTTCAATTCAGACACTGTTAATCAAGCATCTTTTGATTGCTTGATTTTTTCTCTAAACAGAAATCTAAAATTCTAAACTATATAATTCTTATCTGTTTTTTTTTTTATTGTAATTTTAAAGCATTAAAATTTTCTTGATATTAACAATAATAATTATCAAAATTCACGAGAATGGATAAAGTGAGAAATGAGTTTATTAGAGGAACTTTGAAAGTGGCGCCAGTAAATGAAAAGTTGAAAGGGATTCGTTTGTCTTGATATGGTCATGTAAAGAGGAGGGATGAAACGCATGTTACTAAAAGAGTTATGAGTATACTGGTTGATGGGTGGAGAGGAAGAGGGAGGCCAAAGAAAAGATGGATGGATTGTGTGAAGAGTGATATGAAAGAAGAGGAATTTAGTGATAGCATGACGGTTGACAGGATAGAATGGAAGAAAAAAACGTGTTGTGCCGACCCCAAATAAGACGGGACAAGGTCAGGAAGATGATGATGAATTATCAAAAGTAATAACGAAAACGTACAATTTTCTCTCAATAGTTTTAAGTTTGCGTGTCACCTTTATGTGTACCTAAACTTACGATAATAACATGTACATTTAAGTGATAGTTGCACTGTTTAAAGTTTCAAGGAAATGGTTTTTTTTTTTCAAGTTGTTAGTGTAAACAATTGTTAATAGACCAAATAAATAAATAAAAATCTTTTCGTGTCAAATTGATCTTAAGACATATCCAAATCATTCTAGGTCAGAAGATCCGGTGATAAAATGATGTACGACGCCCTCCGAGACTCAATTTACAGCAAAAACAGCAACCTACACTGGTGTACAGTTCTTCGTCAGCAGAAATTCCTTAAAGAGCTCATAGAACAACTGAATGCCGGAGGGGACTCTGCAGAAGCAGCGCTGAGTGAAGCCAGGAAGACTTTCAAGAGTATCACTCAGAATGTATGGCTCCATCTTGCGACAGACTTTGAAAGATATAAGATGAGTACTGAACCATGGAAAAGGTTTGGTGCAGAGAATGAGATTACGCCCATTGCGTGAGTTTTTCAAAACTTATTATATCGTTTTACTGACGTTTCTTTTTAGGGTTCCGTACCTCAAAAGGAAAAAACGAATCCCTTATAGGATCACTTTGTTGTCCGTCTGTCTGTCAGACCCTTTATCTCGGAAACCCGTGGAGGTAAAAGATACTGCCATTTATGTCACGAAAACGTATATTTCGACACTCTCCAAGGGAATCAAAATTCAAAGGGTACTTCCCGTCGACCTAGAATCCAGAATTCTGAAAACTGTAAATTTTTTGTTACGTTTCAGAATAATCTTCTTAACTCAATTCGGGGATTGAACTGTTTTCATAGGTACGTTTGTACGGAACCCTCAGTGTGCAAGTTTTTTAATCCTAATTTACTGAGTCATTGGTCTTGCGTTTGAAAGAATGGCTACTGTTCAAGTTCGAGGTATATAATCTAGGTCGGACCAAGTATGCCAAAGTATTGAGTACTTCGACCATCAAATTTAAATAAATATAACTGTAAATATGTAAGTATACTAAATACCTCTTTTATCACTTTACACCTGAGGGATCTTTGTGATCCTCATTATATCTAGATAAGCTCGTTTGACAATTATCTCACTTATTGGTAAGCGATGATGTGGCCGACAATGTAGCACGCTTGCCTAGAAGTAACCTAGTTAGGTCGTAAGACTCCGATAAGGAATTCCACTCCTTAGCTGTACACACAATAAATGTGTTCGCAAAATGCTTTTTGCGTATGGGTGGCGTGTGGTGCTTTGTGCGTATCCACCATGTACCGGTGGCGCAACGCCGTACGTCTAGTGGTCGGAATATGCAACGGACTAGTCGGAATTAAATTGTGCAATACCAATGGAACTTTTTAGAGCTTAGACCAATTATTGCCTCAAAATTGCACAAATATCCCTAAGCTAACATCAGACTCTAACTATAGTGCTTGAGTGTAGTCTGAGTCATTCCGTTTCATCTATAGGCCTCGCCTGTACTGGGACGCCGAACTGCTGTCGGGCTGGGGCGGCGGCTTCGTGCTGGGTGTGGGCGGCTGGGAGTCGTGCTGCGTGGCGCAGATGAGCCCCGGGCCTCTCGGACACGCCATCGAAGATGTGGCGCCGCTAATGGTCGCGCTTAACTACTTTACGCAGTTGGAGGTATGAGTTTAAACTGTTTTGTGAGACTAGTTTTTAAATTTCCTAGTGATAATAGGCGGCAGCTGGCGTCGCCGGACCAATAAGAAGTTTCCGATTATTTGGACGCATACCGTGAGAAGTTGGGTTGAGGCAGCACGGAGCAAAATTTGCCAGGACATTGTGTAGCCGTTTCCTGGTAGCAGCAAAAGAAACATGCAGATGTTTATTTTGCTGCTACCGGGAGAACTTACCTCAATTATACTATGTGATTCGTTAAAGTTCGTTTCAACATATTATCATAATAAAGAAGCATTTATATTTCTAAATTTTACTTCTGTATTTTTTATTAATTGATAAATAACAACTTAATGTACCATCACAATATTTACGCAAGATACTTGCAATAAATACACACTATATGTCAACAACTTGCAATTATTTTAACTTCAACAAATACTTTCCAATAGCCAACTTGCTTTTTGATATCGTAGCTTGCACAGCACGCCACATAAAAATAATAATGTTACAAAAAATCCTTCAGTAAAATAAAAAAATGTCGTAATTGCCTACAGGGTCCAATGTGGCGTTTGATACGTGGGTGCGGACTGTCCTACGGCTACGCGATACGCATGTCGAATAACGAGGGTAGATTGATATTCTCGCTCTACAGAGCTAGCAACGCGGTTGCCGCGTACAACAAAGCGAAGAGCATTTTGGTAAGTAAAACGAAACCTACCGATCCTTTAGTTTTAAACTTTTAAAATATAGCCAAACGAAGTAGGAATTCTTGAGGAACAAGTTCAGCAGTGGACGTCTTTCAGCTGAAATGATAATAAAGCACATAATCTCATAGTTTGTTGACAGCACTGCTCAAACTTAGCTTGTCAACTTACCATCAGGTGAGATAGTGGTCAATTGTGAGCTTGTCAATAATAAATATAAAAGCATTCATAATTTATCATCTTAATTTTAATAATTTAAAGATCCATTCTGAGAAAATAATTTGATGATTGAATTTGTCGATCTTTACTCCAATGAGTTGTAAAAAAGTAACCATAGAATTTTATGCCGGTTCATCTCCATAGTAAAATACCAATTTGATATTATTATCCGGTGTTTATTTTTGTACAATATCAGTTAATAAGTGTAAGAAATCTTTTTCTGAAAACAATCGAAAGTGGTTATTAAATGAAGCAGCATTTCAAATTTTTGGTATAAGGAAGATTGGTGTTGTGGAAAATCTCACTATTTCTTTTGTACACACATCACCTAATGGCGGTGACGTTAAATCGTCCCTTAGCTAACAACACCGCATAAGTCATTTTTTCCAAGTTTACAGGAAACGAAAAAAACTGTGCGGTGTTGAGAGGCCAGCCGACTTGCACGCTGTCAGTATTTTTCGAATTATGGATTCTGATTGGCTGAAATCTATATCATGTGACCAATGGTTAGACGCGCAATGAGCAGCTTCATGTAAAGGCATTCAAATGTCAAAACCGCCAATTTTCGACTTGAGCGGGACGAAATTTCAATGTGTGTATCTTTATTCTGATACTTGACAGTTTCCCATTCAACTAGATTTAAAAGGCTTCTAACTTCCTTTTTATTGAACCGATATGCAAAATTCTTTTTATTTACGATTTTGGATAAAATTACTTTTTAACTCTTTTAATAAAAATAACTATTTCAACCACGCACTAGTTTTTGACGTTTTATAAGTGCTTATATAGACCTATGTATATATTCTGTATCTTATGTCCAACAGGAGGAATACATGGCCGACGCCAAGTTTGATGACGACCTGTTCGCGTCTGCAAAGAGTACGGTGCTATTTGAAGTTGTAGAAAATGAGAAGTGTCCTGCAGATGTCGTGAGACGATCCCTCATGAACTATTTGTATAGAGTCGCTCCTACGTACAACAAGTAAGTGAATAGAATAGAATAAACTTTATTGTACACCAAAATAGTAACAAAAACTTTTACACTAACTTAAATCTATGGGTACAAAGGCGGTCTTATCGCTGACAGCGATATCTACCAGACAACCTTAGGGTGGAATGTAAGATTCATTCTACAGTCATATCGCAATGAAAAGGGATAGTCGGTTCCGTGCCAGATAGTGATGGAGCTAGACGTCGTATGGGCACCATTTCTTTCTTGAAATACCCACATTTACACTTCGAAAACCATTTATTTATTTATTTTATTCTTTATGCACACAAGAGTACAAAGGCGGACTTAATGCCTTAAGGCATATTCTACCCGTCAACCTTTAGAACTGGTTGATCTGTGGGTAGTTCGAGTTACCGTGGTGGTGATAACCATGGTGGTGAAGGAACTCAGGTGGGTTTTAGTCAGTAGTAATCTGCCACTCCCTCTCGCTCCACCCAAAGTTGAAGATTAATTTGATGTTTACTCACATCAAAGCACAAATGTTGAACGACAAACCTGTGTGTTTTATTTTTTATTTCGTTATTCACGTAATTTGTTGATAAAAAGAGCGACCCAGCGGAGTGGAGAGGTGAAGTGGTTGAAAATCGGAGAAGGAGACATTTGGCCTAGAGGGTGTGGCCAATTTGTAACTTTGCCATGATTTTTTATTACATGTACTAAAGTGACGGCTATAACAATGGTTTTATGACAGTGGGTCATTGTTCATCAACAGCTGGGCATTGTCTACTGCTGTCACTTTGGTCCATGTAATTAAACATAAGCGTTTTAACCTTTGGCTCACATAATCGCGTTTAGCCGCTGTCACTAGTGTCACTTGTAAAAATACAACAAAAGAAAAATACAGACAAGTGACACTAGTGACAGCGGCTAAACGCTTTAATGCGAGCCAAACTTTAAAACGCGATTAGTTTTATTGGTGAATTCCGCCCTAAGAGACAAAGGAATCGAAAGCTAGAGCTTTTCGATCCTAAACATCGGCAGGTGCTTTCAGAAACAAATATGTAAAATCTAAAATACTCATAGAACTCTTTTTTTTTTCTTAGCGACTTAGTCTGCGCGATATCAGCAGTGACGCCGGAGGATGCGCACGCGGCGGCCGCGAAGTGGCTCCCGTCGCTATTCGACACGACACAAGGGAAGCTCGCCATCGTCTGCCATCCCACTAAAGTCAAGGATATGAATGCTGCCTTTGAAAAGTAAGTGAACTCCTAGTCTCCATATTAGGACATTTTTTATGAAGGAAATTCTGGGTATCACCACAAATTTCATCATCCAAACAGTGGTGTGTTTAATTTGTAGGGTATAGAACTGTTGTGACGGTTAAGCCTCAGATAACAAAATATCTCCGAAAATGTCCCACAACGCTCACTCTATGTGACACTTCAACGTTGCCCAGTGACCCGCAACTTGCCCCCAGTATTTTACAACGCATTCACGTGACGTAACATTTTATTTTATAATTTGAGAATGCTGCGTGTCATGTTGGGAGATATTTTGTCTCCTTATGTATCTGAGGGATAAAGAAACAAACAAAGAAAGAAAGAAAAACAGTTTATTCACACAAAATGACGCAATTTTAAAACTAGTTAACAAATATAATCAATTGATAGAGAAGATATCCGTCACATCCACGCAAAACGGCCAAACGCTCAGCATAAAGCTGCGGCCTCACGCATAATGCGATGAGCACACAGCGCTAGTTTTCGATATCCCTAGTATTTCAGATATCCATAGACTAATAAGTCAAATATCTATGTATATAAAATCATAAAGATTAGTTGTAATGAATTAATTAAAATTATTTATTTTTGTCCACAGAATGAACGTGAAACTGGATGTGTTCGAATCTATGGAGGCCTCTCACTTCAACGTTTAAGTACAACAACTAGGTGCTTTTAAGTGTACAATTATTATAATATTATTAATACAAAGCTATTATTATTGTTCTTGTCTCAATTTATAACACGTTAACGGCAATGCAACACATAAGATTGAAAATGTATTTACAAAATACTGTTGTTACTAGTACTGCTTGGCTGTGCCTCTTGTATACTAAGGAATAATATTCATAAGTAATTCATTTTATAACTATTTGCAATATAAAGATCTTTATTAAATAAAATACGTATACAGAATTATTAGTATTATTTTTATTTCACTTCGCAATAAGAGTAAATGTTCGAAATTATAATAATAATCCTCCCGACCGAATATTCGATTACGTTGGCCAACCTCAACAGAGATTAATCAAGTACGCAGGAGATATTATTGTGCGCAATCAGAGGTGCACTCTCTGTCCCTTTACTCTCAGGGCCAACGCTGCGTTAAACGGGCACCCGTTGCGTGATGTCGCGCGTGTGTCGTGTCTGACGGCCCCCGTAGCGGAAACCGGTTTATTGTGTGGTGTGCATGTAGTCGTGTCGATAATGTATTGATACGTAGCAAAACGGGCGCGGGACGCGGCTCGACGCGACGGGTGCCCGCGTAGGTCATCGCGATGGAGCACTTTTATATAGGACCGCGCGGTCGCCCGCTTAACGTAGCGTCGGCCCTCATAGTCTGATGGGACGGCAATCTGACACGACGACCGGAGAGAGATAAGGCGCAGGACCAACAACTTAACGTGCTTTCCGAGGCACGGGGGTGTCACACCAACTTCCAAACTCCTGTTCCACGCGCGCCTCAGGGAGATGTCAGCAAATCGTAGGGGCCCAGCAGGGTCGAAGCCTACTGGGGCCATGGGTAGTGTGAAAACGAAACCCGGGGCCCTGGGACGAAGGCAACGAAGGAACAGGAATGGGTTTTTAGTCAGTAAAAGTCTGACACTATCTCTCGCTCCGCCCAAGAGCGGGATATGTCATAAGATGATTTTCCCACCCAATAAAAATAAAAAAACTTCCAAACTCCGGGCAGCTACAGAGTAATTCCTAAAAAAATGACGAAGATACAGCAATTTTAGTGTATTAGTTCCAGAAACACCCGCCCGAGAATGAAGCGACTTGCTGTGACGTCATCTGTTATGATCGGTCTCCACCGGCGAATTCAATGAATACGATCAAGCCGTTCGTCGCACGGATCATGACAGATGACGTCATCGTAAACAGTCCAGCGAGAGCTGCGTGCGTTTCCAAGTATTCGTTCAGAAAAACTTTAATAAATCCACCATTTCTTGACGGATTTTAATTATTTAAAAAATTAAATTCTCAGTAAAATATTACACATACGATGCACTTAGTAAAAATCGGATTTGCTATTATATGATTGATCCTCGGAGTCCAGTCAGTCCTGTCGGTGCGTGGTGGGTTTGCGGACGGTAAGCAATTGATAGGTGGAAGGCGCGTTGTGTTCCACATGCGCTTCAAAGAGATGTCAGCAAAATTGACGGGGCCCGCTTAAGCCGATGCCTCCCAGGGCTGCGGGATAATTCGAAAGAGTTACCGTCGCTCGAACACAGGTGTTTAGGTATGGTACCTAACATGAGGATTTTTCCCAGTTTATGCCCCAGGTATATAAACTGAAAAAATCTTAGTAAAAAAGTCAAACAACAACCAATTTTGAAACAGAAACCAGCATGTCCTAGAACCAAAAATTCGAAAATATTTGACATTCACCAACCCGCACTGGGCCCGCGTGGTGGATTACAGCCCATTCCCTCTTCTAGAAAGGAGGCCTAAGTCCCAGCAGTGGAAACTTTAAAAGTCTGATTATGCTACGATTGAATAACGTGTGTTGTAAAACATTGTTCACGAACACGTGAACATTAATTTGTCATCATCAATCATAACTGCAATGACAAACACTGCTCGCTTGCATCAAAATGTGCTGCAACAATGTTTATAAGCAGTAGATTTAAATAAAACAGGACATTATTGTGATAATAATTTTAATCACCATTTATGAATCTTAAAGCTATGTATGTCTATACAAAAAATATAACTTAAATTTAATCAGATAATTAGTGAACATCATTATAAATCATCTCACAACCGCTGCAACATCTCCATCATATAATTCAAACCCACCCATATAATAATATCATTGCTCAACATTAATTCTTCATTATAACAGAAATACTGGTTGTTAACGTCAACAAACTACTGTGAACGTATAAACCGTCGCCTAACCGCGGTTCCTACAATAGTGGATCCAAGAGACCAGATAAAGAACTTTTTATTAAATTGAGCTGTCTACTACATCCAGCGCTTAATCACAATATAAGTTTTCTATAATATTTTCAACACTTATGAAACATTAATTTTAACATTCTGATTTTGAGAATGTATCGTTCAGTTTTCTCGTTCTATCTACAACTTTGATAATGTAGTCTTTAATATTTCGGAAATGTTATAATACTGGTTAATTTTGTCAGTGAATTTGAAAATGCGTGATATACATGATACAAAAATAAAGTGGCCTGCCTGAAGATATACATATTAGTGTTTAAAAATGTAGCGTTTCTGTAGGCCATTCTATCCGCATAGTTTCACCACCCTCGACTGGTGAGTTATATATTAATATGCAATATAAATTACTTGTCTAAACATAATAAAATTACATTGTACATGCAAAGATATATTTACAGTTTTTATAACGTTCTATACTAATCGTAATGAAAATAAGGATATATCAAGTAACATTAATTTTAAGGTTTACTATGCATATTTGATATGCATAATATGTAAATAATGCATGTTAAAGCACCAACATGTGTATAATATGGGAAATATATGAAGCATAATTTTGTATAATTTTGTTTTTACTTCTGTTTTTATTACGA
Source organism: Mythimna vitellina (assembly GCA_949316375.1). Classification (NCBI taxonomy): domain Eukaryota; kingdom Metazoa; phylum Arthropoda; class Insecta; order Lepidoptera; family Noctuidae; genus Mythimna; species Mythimna vitellina. The sequence goes on along the minus strand of OX438691.1, from coordinate 10,349,234 downwards.
ATCAACACGATTTTATCACTGGGTCAGTGGTCACTACTCAATCCGTTATATATACGTTTTAATAAATGTACGTGCTTTGAAGAGAGATTTGGTAAATGTTAAAATTACACATTAATTAGACTAACATTATATTAATTCGCTATGGACACCTACCTGAGGATTAAAATTCCCTAATAAATGAATGACTAATTTACGTTAATCATATTCTACGTAATATAAGAGGCGGCCCCATTTACACTACCTAACACGTGTGGTTCCCGGTCGCCATCTGCGCAGTGAGCACTTGTGCTGCGTGCGCAGTGAACACGTATGTTGCGTGCGCTGTAAGCACGTGTACTGCGTGCTTAGTGAGCACGTGTGCTGCGTGCGCAGTGAGAACGTACACTACGATACACGACGCGCCGATATTGCGTGCCCCGCACGGGCACCTCATACAACGTTGTTTCGGTCGTTTAAGTTATGAACTTAATAGGTGAACAAAACATAGAGGGCCTTTACAATAAGGGCTATTTATAACCCAGGTACTTGTTAGCAGAGGGATGTAATCAACGAGAACTGTTTGATCTGTACATCAAATAGTCTTCGTTAGTTACATACACCCCTAATTTTTAATTAGTACAAAAAAGGGGTATATCGTGCCCATTACTGATCTTTTATTTGCGTAGTCAAAAGTAAAAAAAAAACAAATCCCAATTTTGGGATTTGTTTTTTCATTTGTCCACGAAAATTTGTCATAATTGGTAAATTCATGATTGAATCAATCATTCATAATAATTCCTACTAGAAATTACAAAGCGCAGTGTTTTTCCATTTTTATCGCAATTCATTCATTATTATTATAAATAAATAGCCTGTACAACATTTCCATAAATTGAGTGACATTTTGGAATATAAACACGCTCATAATTTTGCTGTTTATGAATATTATTTATTGAGTCTTTAATAATAACAAGATCTTTCTAATAAGTATTTGTACTAATTAAAAATTAGTGGTGTATAATACTAACTACACAGTAAGTATATGCAATAGCCAGAATGTCATCTAAAACACGTTATTATCGCCGACATTTAACATAAAGGCCATTCTTGTATTATTGCCAAACTTATCAAATTTTGCTGCCGAAACGAATATCTTGCTTATGTTAAAAGTTCTTATAATTATAGCAACAATTTAATACGGTGCCGTTTATTTGATAAACTCCTATATCGTGGCAGAGGTCGTGCAGCGGTCACACGCACGTACTGTGAGGTATCAAGATTACAATCTAAGACCTCGAAAATGTTGCTAACCACTTCGACACGCCTAATCGACGTCTGCTAAAGCTAACTTTTCATATAACAATCCTTAATTAGCTGGCTGTAACCAGAACTTTAACCTCGAACCTTTGACCGGCAAATGGTTGTTTGTGAGAGAATTTATTAAAAACCAAGAACTTGATCTAGCTGCGCATATTTTCTCCAGTCTCCAGCTTTTTCGCTACTCCAAGCTGAGTTGCTTTGAACTCAGACATTTTGAAACTTTTCCTTGTATGGACACGAACGTGAAGCCTCTAGGTGTAGTACTCTAGCTGGTATTACATCATGTTGGTGTCGATGGGCGGCGCGTGGTTGCGCAGTGCGTCGCGGATGTAGCCGCCTATGCTGCCTTCGGCCACGAGGTGGAAGAAGAACAGGTGCTCGAAGCTCTTCAGCGAGATGGAACGTAGAGCAGGCAGGCGTAGCAGTAGGGCGGCGAAGCGACCCTCTTCGGATCCGCGTGACCGTCGGCAGTATTCGTCCAGACATGAGAACATCTGGAAACACACACAGAAATGTAAATATTAACCCAGTGATACATAAAGGGTTTTTTTTTGTAAGCGAGACAGTCCCTGTCCGAGTTTTACTAACTAAAACCGACCTGGGTTAATTTAGTTGCCCTTTGCATTTCAGAGCCGTGGTAACTCTTTTGAACATTCTCATAACCCTAGAGCTATGCGTAAGAACTGAGACTACACAAAGGCGGAGCAAAGAAAAGTGGGCTAATGATTTTTGCGCGGAAAACCGATGCTGATGGTTGTCTTCCAGTTCGCTTTGATTTAGTGTCTGATGGAATATTCTTTATTCAAAACGCTATGGTAGGCGCCAGATAAACTTGGAATGAAGGTCATTGACCTCTTACATTTGTTGACATTCTTAATTTCAAAAACGGAAATAAAGACACAAAGCTGTCTTCAATTGACATCTATCGCGAACCTTTACATTTTCTAGTGATGAAAGACAGTTCATTATTTGTTTTTGGGAAAAGGTACTTTATTCCACGTTTAACTGGCACCTTGTATAGTTAACGGGATGTAAGATTGTTTGAAAGTCACTGCGGTTCTGGAAGGCAAAATGTAAAAACTAAAGGAACACCGGTGAATTTTAGTATATAAAAATATGACACTCTCTCTCTCCATCCAGAGCAGGAGAAGAGTTACTTGATGATTTCCTAGGCCAGAAAAAAAATAGAATGATACTAGTTAACGTTGCAATAGGAAGAAAATATAGTAAATAATTCACCCTCCTCACACGGTGCTTTTTCTATAGATTTTATTTCGGTAATGAGACAAGTTTCTCTTCTAGCTGCTGCACAGTTTCATACATTTAACTACATCATATTTAGGTGGCAGTTCTACTAATAATACTACACGTGTTTGCAACAAAGTCTACTTTAAAATTCAATGTCCGCTTTCAAATGCAAAAGAGGTCAAATGTGATATGACAAATGCGAATTCATTGTAATACAATTACATTGGACGTTGAGCGGCAAAAATGACGCTGCATCGTGTATTTAAATTATACATTCAAAATATTCAAATGTACCTATATTTCTGCGGTCAGGTGTTATTTCAAATACAATGTATGCAAATTACCTTTTCTCGTAAAACTTCCACTTCTTGTCTGTTTTTCAGTCCTTTCACATCTGAAAAAACAAACGAGAGTATTTTTAACATGTTTATTTATTTTTCTAGCACACGTGAATGTTAAGTATTTCGGGCGCATGTTTTACGCGTGTTTATAGAGGGAAAAAGTTTGTTTTTGTTCGGTCTATCATTCATTGGTTGACCAGTGGGTTGTCATCTATGTATAGGGTGTAAGGGACAACCTTCCACAAGAATTTTTTCAAGAAACGAAAAAATAATCGGTATCTCTATACAAACTGTCCAATCAAGTTTATAATTTTGTATGGAGAGGCCGATATTTCTTTTAGTTTCCTGAAAAATAATCTTGTGGAAGGTTGTTCAGTTTCGTCTCCTAAGTAAGCCCTTAAAGTTTGCGAAAACCTGTCCCTTACGGCCTGTATATAAAAAGGTGAAACTGACTGACTGATTTAACAATGCACAGCTGAAAATACTGGGACTAGGGACGCGAAATTTTGCACACGGCTTCCTTTTATGACGTAGGCGAGCACTAAGAGGGATTTTTTAAAATTCAACCTCTAAGGGGGTGAAAAGGGAAATTTCTTTTATAAGAAAATTCTCATTCCGTGTGGTAATATACTTGAAAGTTAGCACAAATAAGCACATATAGTAATCAACATACCCCCAATAGAACAATTGCAAATTATAATGAATACTGCTATTATTAGTTTCTCAAAACTATCTTCTAAATCCAGTTTAAGGAGTGTTACAAGTTTTTATGAAAACATTTTTACAAGTGAAGTCGCTGGTAAAGTGCTAGTTTTTAGAATATTTTCCTACTTGTGAATGTATTAAAATAACGTTGTCTATCGAGTATCTTATAATAACAGGGAATCACTCTATTTGGGAGAAAAGTAACTTAACGTTATGTTTAGATTGTTTTGATTCCACGAGGCATCATTTCAATTACTTTAAGACTGAATCAAGTTTATTCTTCTTTTTATATATTACATCTTGTTTTCAGTTCGGGTGCGGGCTCGTGAAAAACGAAAAGAGTAGAGGGAAGCCTTTGCTGAGGAGTGGCATAGAACAGGTTAGCAAAAAACGGCTGCTCAACTTAAATCGGACTGAGCAGGAAACATCTGGCACCTGCACAAACCGTGGCCCAAAGTAGCACACAGTTGGTGGCCTGGGACTTTGGGACCGGGTCGCGGCAGGCAGGCGATGGTGTGACAAACTAGACAGATGTCGCTAGAACTGGAGGGAAGAAGACTCACTAAAGATGGTAAACCCGTTGTGAAAAGTAGTGGATAAACCCGTTGACGAGGAGTGGTTCTATCCCACAGAAACCGAGCTGTTTTCCGAGGTAAAAAGCCTAGCTGGATCATAAGTGTTGGAGATATGAACAAACTAATTCCATACTTATCTATGGTTTTCTTTGATGTGTGTTATAGAGTAATCGCTGTGAATGTGTGTGTCTAATGAATACTGTTTTCTTTAAGACTGTTGAAACGAAAAATCAATCTGATCCAATCCTATTTTTTACTAATCCACTACCCTAACAAAGAGGACATTCTTCTCTCAGTTTCCTATTATAAATTATCGTAATCAATTTATGCAGAGACTATCTGCTATACAGCTGAGAGGTTCAGATGAAGTAGCCACTTACCAGGGTTGAGCAGTATGATAGCCTTGAGCGCGACGTACTCGGCCTGGTCGACGCGCAACGTGCGCATCTTGAGGGACAGCTCGGACAGCACGCGGTCGAAGATCTGCCCCACGCCGGCCTGCAGCGCCGAGTTGCGGTGCAGCGTCATACCTGGAAAACGTGACGCGAATAATGTTCAGTTAAAATAGCTTTTAAAAAAAGTAATTGTAAAGAGAATGGGTATTAGAGAGCTGTGGTGACCCAGTAGTGGTAGCCCAAGTAGGCGTTTACTTTCTGTAATTAAATTCATCACGATTTTCGACTGGCCTGTTGGTCTAGTGGTGTGGCTCTGACTGCTTTGCTGGAGGTCGGGGGATCGATTCCCATCCAAGACAAATATTTACATAAGTGATGTATGTATACCCGTATACCCTCGCGCGCGTGTGGGTAGAGTATTATTATTACGTAATTGCACGTTTTTACGAAAAATCATCAAAAAAAAATTAAAAAAACTTCTGGATTTTTCTAGGTAAAACAAAGACATAGAAATCAAAATTTTCGACGAAATAAATTTCTTACAAACGTGTGTAGGTACAGTACAATTAAGCGTTTTTCAAGGTCATTCAAGTTGTACAGACGTATGTACAATCGGCGCTCGAGAGGGTATTTAGAAAAATATAAGTATGTTTAACAGTTGTCTAGTACTCATCATAAGCTCTGCTTAGTTTGGGATTACCTCCTATAGTAATTTAATACAGATGACACCAGTGGCTGGGCAAGACCTAAATTTGATGTGGGCAAGATATATTTTGCGAGGCCCCCTGATGGATGAAGCAAGAGGACGGATTTTGTTAAGAAAAAAAAAATTTGGTACTCTAATTTCTATTAATAAAAATGCAAACTTCTGCATTGTTATTATTTTACATTATTAAGCCTCAACTAACAGTAAAGTAAACAAGTAAAGAAACAGAAATTTTCTGTGTAAATGTCTTTCCTGACCCACAGAACTTCTTAAATACTTTTTTATTAGTGTTAATTTTGAAAAACTCCTTTCAGCTGAGGCTGTACTTACTGGTACAGTTAACAAAATCCGAATGAGTTTTCAGTTATGTATTGAAGCAGCTGTTTCACATCTCTCATGAAGTCGGGTAAATTTGGGACCATTGTTGGTAATTCTTCATATAATTCGTAAGGTTGGAAGTCACTGCTCTGACCCACTCGCAGGACTGTGTATGTAAATCTTGTCAACTTTCAATCGTAGAGAAACACAACTATGTCATCATGACACAATTGTTATTTGTTTATAATTAATAATATAAATATTAGCAAAACAGCATATAATTTAAACACCATCAAGGATACTGTGAATAATATGACCTTATAGGAAAAACAAGAAACTCAAGGCTTTATCTAAAAAAACTAGCGTGTCAGTACGTACCAGTGTTATTTTAATATTAATATCAAGTTATGTACTATATATATACAACATTTATTCTGATTAACTTGATTATGCATAGATTCGTGTTTCTAAAAGTCACTAACCTTTACAAATAGAAACTAAATAAAGCTGATTGCTGACTAAATTATAAATGACGTGACTGAAAGGTAAATTATCGTATATAATAAGCTATTGTTACATATAATAACAATTATAACACAACTAGTCTCTGCCCACGAGTTCGCCTGCGTGAACGTCGAAAAACAACCTACAGGAATATTAGGTACCAAGATAAAAACAAGCTATGGTCTACCCGTTCGTCAAATATCAGTTGACGCGAGATTTATTAACAAACATACCGATTTTCACATCACTACATAGTATAAAACAAAGTCGCTTTTCGTGTCTGTCTGTCCCTGTGTGGGCTTAGATCTTTAAAACTACACAACGGATTTTGATGCGGTATATTTAGTAGATAGAGTGATTTAAGGGGAAGGTTTACATGTATAATAATACACGCACAATATAGTAGAGGAACACTGATGATTTTAGTGGTTTCTAATGTGATGTCGTAAATAAACACATTTTTTGCGCTTACATTGCAAACGCTGGCTGAACCCTAAGAGATAGATCAAAATAAGGTACTACAGTATTGTACACTTTAAAAAGGTCATACTATGACGTGATCAGCATTGCACCCGTGCGAAGCCGGGGCGAGTCGCTAGTATTTTATAATACTGGTAGAATTTGACATTTACTTGCAAAAAATCTTTATCAATTTAGACGTTTAGAAAAAGTATCATAATCAACCTAATAATGTTCCCATGCTGGAACACAGGCCTCCTCTCTAGGAAGTGGAATGAGCCTGTAATCCATCAGGCGAGCCCAGTGAGTACCCTCACTGGGCTCGCCTTTTGGATGGGTCTGCCAAATATCAGCTTGATGAGAGACTTGAGAGTAGATTGAGAAGCGAGCCAAGAATATCATCGGCCATGATGCACTTGTGGAGTTAAAACTCTAAAGTCTTTAGCATCGACGCCAAGTTGCTAACCTGATCGTTCACATTTTGGGGAATGTGCATTTTAATTACACAATTTTATTCCGCCAAGTCCGTTTTATCATCGAACGACTAAACGTAAGGCGGTGGTGTTGCGCCACCGGTACATGGTGGACATCCCACCAATATAAACAAAGCGTTTTGGAAACACATTTATTGTGCGTACGACTAAGGAATGGCATTCCCTGCCAGAGTTTGTGTTTCCTGATAGCTACAACCTTGACTTAAAGACGTCAAGAATGAATAGGTTACTTCTAGGCAAGCGTGCTCCATCGTCGGCCACGTCATAGCTTACCATCAGGTGAGATAGTGGTGTAACGCAAGCCTATCTATATATATATATAAATGAATCCCTATTTCCCTTGGTCACGCCATCACGCGTAAACGGCTGGGCCGATTTCACTTTTTTTTTTTGTTGTTTTTGTTATTGTCAGAAGGTTCTTATGAAAGAAAAAAAAATGGTAGTAGAGTAGAGTAAGGTAGAGTAGGATGGAGTAGGGTAGAGTTTGGTAGATCTGAATAGAATCGTCGAATAGTTGACGAGAGCGAAGCCGCGGGCAACAGCTAGTCCTTAATAAAAAAAAACAATGATACATGTCTTCGAAGTTTTGGTTTTAAGACAGGCCGGCTTCCTCACAATGTTTTCCTTCACCTTTTACAGAGTAGTAGTTTATTTTTTCTATGTTTTACCTGCTACGTTCCTCTTCTTATGTCAGGTAAACAAGGATGTGTTATCTTTTTAACCTTCTTGCCGGGCTGTTTGGGTGTTGTATTAAGCCAGTGCAAGTGGATTGGTATAACAAGCAGTACAAATAAAAAAGAGCCTGCCTGGGTTTGAACCAACGGCGTAACACTATAAATAACTAGTGGCTGCTACTACTGGACCAGTACTGCTCTATTGATTAGGGAAAGTATGACCAAGGAAAAACTTGAGACGAGCTTTACAAATAATTTTAAAGCTCACTCTTTACAAAGAATAAAACATAATAGCTTTCCGCTTCTGTTTGTTTATCCGGTAACTCCTCTTGAGAGCATCCAACTCGACATACATTTTCACTGTTTTTCATACAGCCGCACTTACGAGATTATGACGTTATTACCCATTTTTCATTAGATATTTTGGAAACACAGTATCTAGGTTTCATTGAAATCAATTTGTAAATTTGTTTAAAACTAATCCAGTAAAGACCTAAAAGAAATTAAAAAAGTAAAAAAATATAACAATAGATGTCTTGCAAATTTAATTAAGGTTCTGAATGAAAACAATTTTTTTCAACAACTTTTAAGGGTTTAAAAAAACATGTATTTCCTGGAACAAGTTTTTTGAAATATTCGAGTAAATCACGGAATTACCGAATGCTAACAGACTTTTCAGGTGTTATCTCTCTTTTTTCGCGTTGCCTCTTCGTCAAACATCGCGTTGGATTGCGTTAGATGAAGTAACAAGCTTTGAAACCATGCTCGATGTTGACGATAGGCGAGTGAAAAAGGATCCTCTTAAACAACACAACGGATTTTGATGTGGTTATCACTAATAGAAAGAGCAATTAACGAGGAAGATTTGTGTGTATAATTTGCACCCATACGATGCCAGGGCGGGTCACTAGTAGTGAGAGATATATAACTAGATGAATAGTCCTTTAAACTTATAACCAGAGCTTGACTATATTTGTTTGTGTTTGTCCTCACTTGTTTGTGTGTGAAATCATCAAATAACTTCTCTCGCTCTGGGTGGAGCGAAAGGAGTATCAAACTTTAACGGACTAAAACCCACTTATCATTTACCTTACATTTAGTAAATCTTAAAGCTAGGCATTGCTAATTTTTATATAAGTTTTATTTGTTTAGTTCAGTCAGGAGACTCGTTTACAGTTTACTATGAATATATACATTATGCATGTTAGTTACAGACATTATATTGCAGCAAAACTTACTACAGAGCAGTGAACAGCATGATTAAGATATTACTTGGCTAGTGCTGTCAAGACCCTTTATCTCGAGAAAGCGTGGACGTATCGAGTTAAAATTAAAACCATATACTTAGGTCTGCGGTCCCTTGAAGCTGTGAAAAAATCAAACTTCCAAGTTAACGGAAAAAAAAAGTAAGGAAATTCCAATTGACGCAGACTCCTGAAATTTTGCATAAAGCATGGTCTTATAACACAAGTATAGGAATAAATCTGAAAACAGAAAATTTGTCGTTACGTCACAATTTTTTTTTTTGCGATTTGGAAAGAAACTTCAGATTCCAATCAGGAATTGAACTCTTTACATAGGTAAGTTTGTACGGAACACTCAGGGCGCGAGTCCGACTCGCACTTGCCCATTTTTTTGGTTTGGCTATCTAGTTTGAATTTTTTATTACTGCACGAGCTATACCTTATTTGATCGAGCAATCTGTATGCCTAACTTAGTGCCAGTTTGTTTTATGTAAAAGCAATCGACACGTTTATAACGTTTGGCGTTCCAATTGGCTAGCTCGCAAGCTTTTAACCAATCAGAGAGAAATACGCGGTAAAGGTTTCGATCGCATTAACGTAAAACCAACCACTCTAAGGGCGGAATTCACCAATAAAACTAATCGCGTTTTAACGTTTGGCTCGCATAATCGCGTTTAGCCGCTGTCACTAGTGTCACTTGTCTGTATTTTTCTTTTGTTGTATTTTTACAATTGACACTAGTGACAGCGGCTAAACGCGATTATGCGAGCCAAACGTTAAAACGCGATTAGTTTTATTGGTGAATTCCGCCCTAAGTCAGAGATGAAAAATAATGATGATTTGTGTACATACCAGGCATGAGGCACATAAGTTGTGGCGGCGATGTGGTCCTGTTGCCGGTGCCGTCGACTCCATCACGCTCCTCAGTCAAATACTGAAATATTTAGAATGAATATAAAGAATAAGAATGTAAAGAATTAGAACCAGTAGTTTGTAGTGTTCAGTTGTGAAGTTCAATTCATTCAATTTTTTTTTCAGGTTGTCCGTAAATAATCGCTTTCAGCGATATGACCGCCCATTGTGACACCCTATTAATTTTAAGTTCCTACTGTAATTTTATATTTGGTGTACAATAAAGAGTATATTTATCTATCATTCAATAACCTATTGATCTGGCCCTAACTTAAGTTCTTGGTCGATTTATCATTATCATCATCATTTCAGCCGAAAGATGTCTACTGTTGGACACAGGCCTCCCCCAAACGACGCCACAATGACCGATTCTGTGCGTCTCTCATCCACCGCACTCCCGCGACTCTCACCAGGTCGTCGGTCCACATTGTGGGAGTGCCTTCCAACGCTGCGTTTTCCGGTGCGCGGTCGCCACTCTAGAACCTTTCGGCCCCATCGACCATCCGTTCTACTAGCAATATGTCCTGCTCACTGCCACTTTAGTTTGGCGATTCTTCGGGCTATGGCGGCAACCTTGTTCTCCTGCGGATATCTTCATTTTTTATGCGATCACGCAAGGAAAGTCCGAGCATAGCTCTTTCCATTGCCCTTTGGGTGACTATAAGCCTTCTGATGAGGTCCATTGTAAGCGAACATGTTACAGTAGCACATGTCATCACTGGCAACACACACTGGTCATAGACTTTCGTCTTGAGACATTGATAAATAATACTTAACATAAATACAAATACTTTCACATAAATATTAATTTCAACTCAAATTCACTCATCAGGTCGACGGTCCACCTTGTGGGAGACCTTCCAAAGCTGCGTCTTCCAGTACGCGGTCGCCAATCCAGAACCTTCCGGCGCCGTCGACCATCTGTTCTGTGAGCAATCAATGTGCCCTGCCCACTTAAATTTGTTGATTCTTCGGGCTACGTCGGTAACATTGGTTCTTCACTACTTATTCGGTCGTGCAAGGAAACTCATATTTAAATGTTCAAGTCTTAACTTTTTATAGTTACTCCACTGAATCACACTACGACCTCACGCAATATTTTTATGTCTCACTCATTGTATGCTTTGAAGGTTTTCCCATCCGCATCTTACTCCCACATATTGATGATGATTCACAAGACCTCAATTCATATCCATAATAATAAAACGAGACCAACCTCCATAGATCGCCATGCGATAGCAAATAGTAGCAGTTCGTTCCAGGAGCCCTTGATGAGTAGCGTCTGATCCTCCAGCTCCAGCTGACCGAAGTGAGGGATGTCGCGCGCCCACACCACCAGTGCGGCTATCTGTTTGTTGCCTAGAATCAGAGAAAGAAGATATTTAGACACATTGTAGAACTTGGAAACTATGTCCGGTCGCCGTCGGCTACCTTCGGCACTCGTCGGGCACAAGCGGGGCCACGGGCTCACTTCACTAGCTACTAGCGAGAGCAACCGACGACATACGCGTCTTACATTTTCTATTTCTGTATAATTCCTCTGGATACAACGTTTCTCAGTTTTACAGTCCACTGCCTTTTGTTCATGTCCAAATCAGACCCTAATAAACACCAATAGTGGGTGCGAACTACCCCCCCTAAACCCCGTCTTATTACCCGTGGAACCCCTCAGGTCCTCTTGCTAAACTGATGTTTTTAAACTTTACAGAAAGCATTAAACTTTACAGAAAGCATTCTTAAAGTTTCTGAAAAACTCGTTTCATTTAATTATCGGATGACTTAATCTAGAACATAAGGTTTAAAATAAGTATCGACTTCCTGTATTCCATTCCAGAATTTAAATTACCGTGAATAAAATCTAAATTTTATTTAAAGACATACTGGCCGAAAAAACTTCTTGTATGCTAATTATTACTTATTATAAAACAAAGTCCCCACCGCGTCTTTGTTAGCAATAAACCCAAAAACTACTGAACGAATTTACGTGGTTTTCACCAATAGGCAGAGCGATTCATGAGGAACGGAAAAACGATAATTTCAAAAATTTCTAACACCCGTACGAAGCTGGGGCGGGTCGCTAGTTTAAGTTATTTTCGACTGTGTATCTATCTATATCCACACGGCTTATGAGATACGGCCGGCTGATAAGCAGACGGACGGACGAGCGGGTAGCGGATGTTTATAATAATAAAGTTCCGTTGGTTACCCTTCTGATATGGAACCCTAAAAAGGACAATGGCGATTGCATCACTGCTTACCATCAGATGGGATCACAGTCAAGCTCTGGTTTATATCAATAAAAAAGGCATTTTCACAAAGGATCAGTTGCATAAAAAAAAATGTAATGTAAAATAATGTGCCACGTTTAATATTACATGGAGCAATAAAATGCGCACAATTTAGTTATCAATATTATTATCAGAATAGAATTTGCCAAATTGTGAAAATATAACTTTAAAATGGTGAAAGAAATTTTAAAATCAGTCCATTCGTTTTTGAGTAGTTAAATCGTAACATACAAACAAACAAATAAAATCTTTCCTCTTTATAATATTAGTTTAGATAATATAGGCACATTGTTTGTAAAAATTCAAGTAATAAATCAGAAAAACATCTAAGTATTGCTAGAAGCAGTTTACTTGCAGCACATCTAAGTATGTGGTGATAATTTTCATCATCACTGCTTACAAAATGGTGAAGAATGGAACGGTTAATGGTGAATCGTGAGAAAACTGGCATGTCCTAAAACAAAATATTCAAAGACGTTTTTTTTAAGGTGGGAATTCATCCAATTTTTTCCCCACTCTAAGGTGGACGGGACGGCGTGTCAGACTTTAACAGAATAAACCACACCTGTGTCTTTCAGTTGCCTTTTGTGTTCTTAGACGAGTTTTCTCTTCAGGAAATCCTCGTGGTATCTCGTGACATCTGATAGATAGATAGATAGTCAGACTTTTACAGAATAAACCACATCTGTGTCTTTCAGTTGCCATTTGTGTTCTAAGACGAGTTTCCTCTTCAGGAAATCCCCGTGGTATCTCGTGACATCTAATAGATATATAGATAAGCCATTTATTTGTTCATCTCTGAGAAGCGCGTGGAAGACTACGCGCTGTGGACGATTCAATCAAAACATTCAAACATATGTGACATCGGAGTCCCAGCAGTGGGATCATCACATTACAGGGCTGATTATGTTATGTTTATGTATTGCAAACTTACAAGACCACACCTCATTGGCAGATCAATACGCAAGTAATGTACACAAGTAGATTCTATCGCATTCCTGTTGACGTTGATTGATGGTTAGCGTCATCGATACCTACCACAATTCTATCAGCCGTATCTACTTACAAATAAGGAAACTCGTCCTTGTAGATATAATGTAATCTGAACGGCAAACAAAACTGTCCTGTATGTAAATAATAATAATAAGAAAGTTATTTCAGGACTCGAGTTATCAATCTACTTACTGTACTCATTTTATAGGTACGTACAGTCACAGTACAAATAGGCTATTCATCATAAATTAAATTTTCGTTTATGTATGGAGCGTGATATAATTTGCTTTACAGACACAGCATTGTCATAATATCTATGGCACAGAATGATATTCAGTTTCTATTAATAAATACGACAGTAAAATAAACCAGTTTTGCTTAATTTGGGTACTCGACTCGATTTTTTATTGTTTGTATGAAAAAGTAACTTTAACCAAAATCATAAATAGAAAGAAATGTTCAAATTCCTTCAATATTAATCAAGTAAGCATAAGGATGCATATATTGAAATGTGACGTCACCGCCATTAAGTTAAGTGTGCTCAAAAGACATAGTGAGATATTCCCACCACGTCGCCATTCTTCCTCAAGTCTTTTTAGTGTAGCTAAAAAAGATATTAAATTTAATAGTTAGAAAACTGACGATTGTTTATACGTCTCGACTGTACATATTGTTACAGTGACCCCTGAAAAGAACATCTTGATTGCACTAAATAAGCACGTACAGCCTCATTAATTTTGTATGAATACAAACTTAGGATCAATTCGCAATATATTAAAAGGGAATTACGGCTTAATCGAATCCGTACCCACGCAAATTATAGGGGGGAACGAGGAAAAGGGATTCACGTGAATATATTAAAGCTGAAAAAAGATGTAAGTACATCAATAAAAACTGTATAGAATAAAAAAAAACAGTATTAAGATGAACGCTTTAGTTCTCTTTGAAAGTTTTTTGCATTTTGCAGGTGGGTTACTATGACGTTCAAAGTAAGATTATTTCATTCTTATTTCAGTGTGGGTAAGAGACAGAGCTATACAAGTTGTCTAGCGCAATCTCTTACCCACAATGGAATAACAATAAAACAATCCATGGTAACCCAGCAGGTCAGTGTCAGGTTGTATGTTGATTAAAATACAAATGGCGACCGTAACACATATTTGTTTACGGAATTATAACTATAATACATCATCAATACCGAAATAACATCGTAATATTTGCCTGCTACGGTCTTTCCGTCCAACTATAATTTAAGTGTCTTCAAGGCTAGAGTGAATAGGCTCTTAATAAACTAGTGCGCCTCACCATCGATGATTGCATCACTTGGTAAGCAGTGATGCAATCATCGATGGTCCAACAACCAATAAAAAAAATACAACCCTCACAGTACGTCTAAACCTATTGAACGTCTAATTCATGAAAAATTCATGCGATAGTGTTAGCAGAACTAAGAGGGTAGTATTGTTGATTTTATTGATTATAAACCCAGTAAAGCCATATTTGTTACGGTCGCTTTTCATATTTTAATTAATACAGAACCTGAGCATTTTTGAATGAAAAAAACTTGATGTAAGGACTACTGTTTACGGACGCGTAGCTTCAATATCGCGTATTCATCATTATACACTTTTTTTTTCCGGTGGGAAAATCATCCTATGACATACCCCGCTCTTAGGCGGGGCGGGAGATAGTGTCAGACTTTTACCGACTAAAAACCCACTCCTGTTCCTTCGTTGCCTTTCGTACCAGGTTCGAGTCTTCCTTTCAGAATCAGACCCTTGGCCCCAGTAGGCTATCATTATACACTTGGTGTACGTCTGCGTGAAGTTTACATCCAGAACTATGAAACTGTCAGGGATCCGAATTGCGATAAAAAATTAAAAAAGACCACGACACAAGAAAAATCTATTAAAAAGTAAAAAAATAAGTCAATAAATTACTCTTTCAGCGATATAGAACCTATAAATATTTTAAAGATGAGCGTCGCTGAGTCGGGGGACTCTCTCGTCATTATGAGAAGTAAACAGAACTAGTTAAGACGAATCTAAATGAGCTAAAACTTGATGGGTTTACTATTAGGCAATTCAAGGTTACGTCTCTTACCTTCGAACTCTATTATCAGACCAGCTCAATGACACTAGCATATTCATGAGTATTTTATTTTAAATATTAAGTCAGACATATGTTTGAAAGTAGTGCGAAATAAACTAGTGCGCTTCACCATCAACGATTGCATCACTGCTTACCATCAGGTGGGATCGCAGACAAGCACTAGTTTAGATCAAATTTTAAAAAAAGTAAAGAAAATTCCAATTCAGTGTTCAAAATCCCTACCGTAGCTAACAAACGAGCTGATGACCTTGAACACCTGGAAAGATTTGTATAAATTTTACCTAGAAACCATGTCGATTACGTCACCTTTCAAACATAAAAAACTGCATCAAAATCGATCCATTTTTTTAAGTGCCACGGACATACACAGATACGTCAAACTTATAACCCCTCTTTTCCGTCGGGGGTTAAAAATTGATTATATCGCGAATCCGACCAATCGCAAAATGTCATCGAATAGTCACAAAATATAAGAGCTGCTATTGTGTAATAATTGTGACGTTGCGTTAGTCGGGTTCGCGATATTATCACTTTTATCGCAATTCGGAACGGAACGGGTCTGTCAACGACACGGCGTGACGGTATGAGGGTGTCGCTAAATTTGAATTTTGTTTACCCTCCCTGGCGTTCCCATAAATACTTTTTTCCTCAGAAAATCATTGTATTCAGCTCAACATTTGATAAGTTATCGTTGAATAAAAACTTTGCCTTATTTAGTGTTGAGATAAGACAGCAACTCGTTGGAATAAAGTGATAGTAGAAAGTGCACTGATAAATAATATGACATAGGTCCGGATCCACAACAAATAACATTATCAGCCTTATCATGACGTCTTACAATCATCATGAATCCGGTGTGAGAAAGGGATAGTTGTACAGCATGTATATCTCCATCTCTTTTTCTCACCGGACATCCCTACGTACAGCTGGTGGAGCAATAAGAGCCAACGGATACAGCTTATAAAGCGGAGTCAGTTTAAGGCATACCGATATAATTCGACACGTCTCGTTCAGGGCGATGTCGACTTACTTTGCGTTTACTGATCGGTGTGCCTGCACTTTGAAGGATTTGATGAGTGCCACCAAAATTGCTATTAACGTAGCCGCCTACAGCGCCCAAACAGTTTAACGAATTTACCATCGAATCAAAAAGAAGAAGACCGGAATGATGAAAGAAGTCACGGTCGTCAGGGCTCTGACACTTATATACAGATGTAGGTTTTAACCACGCTATAATAAAGGCGAGAATCTGTAAGTGAATGTGTGTATCTGTTACTTATTCACGCTAAATCCGTGGCAGACCATGTCCTAGACTATTCGAGGACATGGTCTATCCCCTGTACCAAGTTTTCTAAGGGAAATAAGTGCGAGTCGGACTCGCGCACTGAGGGTTCCGTACAAACTTACCTATGAAAACAGTTGAATTCCCGAATTGAGTTACGAAGATTATGCCTAATCGCAAATGAAGTTTTTTTTGTGACGTTACTTCAATTTACAGGTTTTAGATTTTTTCCTATACTTGTGTTATGAGACCTAGCTTCATGCCAAATTTCAGGATTCTAAATCAACGGGAAGTACCCTATGAATTTTGATTCCCTTGAGAGTGTCGAAATACACGTTTTTTTGCGATATAGACGGCCGTATCTTATTTTTCTTTAACTCAGAGGTTTGATTTTTTCACAGCTTCAAGGGACCGCAGACCTGAGTTTATGGTTTTAATTTCAAATCAGTACCTCCAGGCGTTCCCGAGATAAAGGGTCTCTACAGACAGACAACAAAGTCATCATGTAAGGGTCCCGTTTTATCCTTTTGAGGTACGGATCCCTAAAAAAAGCAAAAGCTATATATATATATATTGCATCAATAGGTATTATATATGGTAATACCTAGTGATTTCATTGTACAACCATTGGTGATTTTAGGTTTATTTTTCGGGGCGGGCTGGCCATTGACATGGCTGATATTTGTATGAAGTTATCAGTTATTTGATATCCATCACAGAATTTTGAATCGGTAGCCTAACATCCACACACGTGTGGGAGATAGACCATATAAGAGTTAGCACGGCCCGCTTACACCCCTTCTCCCCTATATACGCCTATGTATATAACGTGGTTATATAAAACCGAGAGCAATAAATCTCCATTCGAAACACTTCGAAAAGAAATTATAAGGATAAAAGAAATGCCTTTTATACCGATGTATCGGTTTACCTCGGCTTGAGGAAAATATTCCTTGCTTGTGTTTTTATAGGAATTTATAATGGGCTTACATACAGGGTGGCAATTCAAAGAAATATAAATACGGATCACGTTCAATCGAGAATTTCCAATATATTTTTCATTTTTTACTGAATGAGTCGGAAAAACCAATTCTCATAAAAAAATCCAGGCGTAAAACAACGTTGGTTAAAATTAAGTTCATCATCATCATTTCAGCTGACAGACGTCCACTGTTGGACATATGTGTCGCCATAACGGCCGGTCCTATGCGCCTCTCATCCATCGGATTCCCGCGACCCATACCAGGTCATCGGTCCACTTTGTAGGAGGCCGGCCAACGCTGCGTCTTCTGTACGTGGTCGTCATTCTAGAACCTTTCGTCCCAACGACCATCTGTTCTGCAAGCAATGTGCCCCGCCCACTTAATCAATATATGATTTCCTTTCAAGAGGTTGTAAGTATACCTGATATGTTAATATTTATATGCTGATGAATAAAGCTTGTCATTATTCATTTTCAGAATTACCCCCAATATAAAAAATAAAATTGGATGTAGAGTTTCTTGGGTTGGTATAAATTCTAATAAAAATGAATAATAAAGACTGTAATTATTAGTTTATAACTACCCTCAAAATACAATTTAAACGGTGTTAAAGTTTTTATGAAAACGTTCTCACAAACGAAGTAGCGGGCAAAGTGTTAGTAAGTACCTACATTATAAGTTAGGTACCATCATCGCCAGCGCCACCTACATCGCCTACCCGTTTCGGAATACAATACACAAAGAAAATGTGACTTTAAAACTACGCAAATCACTTATCCATGAGCAAGTTAACGTTAATATTCCAAGAAACTTGAATAACAAACTATTTTTTTTTTATATTATCGTCGTTCTCAGTTTTTTGTCAGCTCAATCTGACAAGGATAAACAGCTGCAAATAATTACGAATGAATGTATAGTGGTACAGTGTTGAAGACAGCAACTTGAAACGCATTAATCAATGTAAAACATGAGACATTTTCCTTTATATTATAGGTGGGAAACCTCCTAAAATCTCAACCTAGGTAGGTTACTATACGGACGGATGGCGAACTACCCATTAGTCGCCATCCACAAGCCTGCACCTGCGGTGGCTGGTAGTCGGGGTCCGGGTGCGACCGTCTTCTTTCCTAGCATTAATACTTCACAGAAGGAGGCGACCACCGCACATTTCGCCTCGCTCTGGAAGTCTAGACCATGGCCTGAACCAGGGCTCGGCGCGAGACGTCACTGCCACCGATCGCCCCCACGAGGACAGGGTGGTGCTTCGCCCAGGGAAGAACGTACAAAAACCTACGTACTTATTTAGGTATTGGCCAAATCAGATACTAATTAATACGGCCTAAGTTATAATTACAAATTTTGCTTTCTCACATACTTAAACTAAAAGAACGCTGGTACAAAACATGTTGTATTATAATAATTCAAACACATAAAAATATATTTTGTAGACACAAATTGTGACGCCATTTTAAACCAGTTTGGAATTATGTATGTCATTGTAATAATGTATTTATGTACATAAATACATAACAACACACGTCGAGTTTTTATGTCGCGAAGAATTTTTATTTCTACGTTTTAATTTCTATTCGCATCATACAACAATGAATTTGGATAGAGGCGGGCAGTAAGTGGGATTTCATTCTATTCAACTTGGATTCAAGAGGCCAAACGCCTCGGATAACCTTCCCAGAGGAGGCTGTTTTACCGCCGATGATTCAGCCACCATTATCATTCTGGAATGTGAGGCTGTGGCCTCTCTTCAGAACTGTAAGGTGTGTGAAGCCAAGGAGCTTCTGGACGGACCTGAGGCCCTGCCACGAGCTCTTAAAGCGATCCATTTTACGACCTAAATCGAACTGTTAAAGGGATGGAGCTATATTGTGTATAGCTTCATCCCTCTTTATTGCTCACACGCCTGACATTTTAACACGTCATTTATTTATTTATTTATGAGCACTTGTACAACCTGACTTGTACAGCCTGAGTCCCAACAGTGGGAACATTATAAAGCCGACTATACTATACTTGTACAAAGTTACGAAGGATGGCCAAAGCGTTGTACAGTACAAACATACAAACTAAAATAAATAACGACACGTCATAGTGAGAACCCTGGGCTATCTATGTTAGCCAGAGCCCACACGCACAACGGGCCCAATCATATACATATTATATTATTAGACATTTACATCTCAAGAGGCCAAACTTGAACAAATTACCATTAACAGAAAGTCTTTGTTGAAAAGATTACATAACTAAATAAAATCTTGATGTTTTATTTTTTTCCTAATAATAATTTGCAATCACATGACGTTAATGACAATCGTGAGGTGTCGGTCAGAGCTAGATCGTTAGTAAACATTGTAAAATATAAAACAAAAACTGCATCATCATGCCGCATCGTAAATGGTGCTAAACAACGAAATATTGACCGACGTTTGACCGCGGTCTGGGAAATAATCGCACTAATTAATAATCAAACTTGAAGAATTCGTCATCTATTGTTTATCAATACGTAGGTATTCATACCTACTGTTTTCCTTCCGACAAACCTTTTGTTTAGGGCTTCTTTGGAATATACGTTGTTGAGAATCAAGCTGAGTTTCTCTTTGATACATTGTAGATCCAAGGCCATTTGATCCCAATTTAAATTAGTAAAGGTCCAAAACAATTCAATAATACTACGTCCTGTCAAAATGACAATTAAAATCTAGGTTCAATAGTGACGCTTTCCAATTTCCCTTAGGGCTTTCTCTTAAGCACTATGACTATTCACACACAGTTATAGATCAGAGATTTTCAGCCAATAGAAGTGTTAGTCAGCGCCCGCCATAAAAAACAGGGTCTGAAGCTTTGAACACCGTGACCCTGATATTATTCATATGAATATACAATATTCCTTTTTCCAAAAAAGGTTCCTGCTGAAGGAAAGCGCTGTCGAGGCCAGCCCAGAAAGAGGTGGCGAGAAGATTTAGACGCGTACCAAGAGCCCTGGATCGAGACGGCGCTGGAGAAAAATGCCTGGGAGGACCTGGCGG
Source organism: Mythimna vitellina (assembly GCA_949316375.1). Lineage (NCBI taxonomy): Eukaryota > Metazoa > Arthropoda > Insecta > Lepidoptera > Noctuidae > Mythimna > Mythimna vitellina. The sequence continues at coordinate 10,328,661 of OX438691.1, read as the reverse complement.
AGGATTTTGCCCATCTGTGGGACAGCCCTACGCCTTAAGAAGAGTGAAGAGTCAACTGAAGCTAACTTCTAGGCAAGCGTGCTCCATCATGGACCACATCATCACTTACTATCAGGTTAGGTAGCACTCAAACTCAAGCTAACAGATAAAAAGTCTTCCTTACCTATCTGACAAAGGCTGGAGACAGGGGCGCGAAACTTAGGCGGCACGTTGCTGTCAGGTCCAACGCGGAGGAACTGGAACTCTTCGCTGGGGTCCGCCACCAGCGACTCCATCTCCAACAACCGCTCGATTGATAACTCCTGGAGGACCAAGAGAAACGGGAACCCATAAAAAGTCAGGTTTTACAACAAATCGAAATGTATTAATTCTACAGTAAAGATATTTCATTTCTATTTTAATTTTACCATCATTATTTGTGTAATTTTGGCTCGACTAAGCATATTTTCTCCTTTCATACGTCTTCATCTCAGCTTTGAACCCCTTTCTAGCCTTTAATCTTCCACACAATCTTTAGTTTATTCATACTCAAAACAAAACTTGTGATTATTTCTTCAGACGTAATTCTTATAATAATATGTCTTATTTTTGCCGCGTCGACACGTTAAATAGAAAAAAAAAATGGTTCTTAATCGCAGGTCTAAGAATTGATAACTGCATTTAGAAAATTCTTAAATAAAAGTGTTTTTTTTTTCTTAAATAAAAGTTTTCAATGAAAATCACTTTTTTATAAAAAAGCTTTTATCTTGCAATATAGTAAAGCAGTGCTACCATATATTTTACAACCTAAAATAACTGTTAAGGGCCAGAGCTACGTAGGGTGTATAGCTTCATACTTCTTTCTCTCTCTTTCTCGCACGACCACAGAGTAAGTAATAATACTGGCACGACTGACATTTTTACACGCCAGCCATGTCACGGTAAGTACCCTGATCAAGACCATTTTAAAGAGCGATTTGGTTATCTTGTTGTGCTCTGTAGTTCTTATGGCCACTATCCGACTCTATCATCAGACTAGCTCCATGGTATCTATCAAAGTCAAAATCATAAGTTTTTTATTTCACATAGGCCTACATGGGCACTTTTAAAACGTCAGAAGTTAGTGCACGGTTCCAAATTGGTCGTTTCCTATGGAGAAGAACCGGCAAGAAACTCCAAGGGTAACCATCTTTTAAAAAAAAATGTTTTTACAATATTTCCATATTACAGCTTATGTAGATATTATGTAAGTATATCTACATAAGTACGTATATATATATAATGACAGTGTAGACTGGTCAATATTGCACTAAAAAGTACAATAAAAAGTATCATATTAATGTATTGTCATCCAAATTACATAGGTATACAAAATATCAGTTCAATTATTTAGGGGTTTTAAATTCATTTTGCAAGATTTGTCCAAAATAAACATCCCTACATATTATAAAACAAAGTACCCGACCGGGCTGTCTGAACGCGATAAACTCATAAACTACGGATTTGACCAATAGACAGAGTGATTCATAAGAAGGTTTAAGTTTATAATCTATATTCATAAATAAAAGTGAAATACCACTCTCTCTCTCCTCAAACTTAAAATTTGGCAGGTAGGTTTCTTATAGGGTGTAGACATCTGCTAAGAACGGATTTTACGAAACTCCACCCCTAAGGGGGTAAAACGGGGGTTAGAAGTTTGTATGGAGAAACCTACTTTTACGCGGGCGAAGCCGCTGGCATGGGCCATATGCATATAATAGTAGAGAAAAATCGAAAATTTCAAAGATATCTAACACCCGTGCGAAGCTGGGTCGGGTCAATAATAATTTTTTTTTTTAATAATATAAACTAGTTAGTGCTCGTTTCGTCGTAATTTTTATATTTTAAGTTCTCTTAATTACAATGATTTCATATTTAGCATAATATTTATTAGTTTATTATATTAGCATAATTATGTACGTATTTTATTATTATAAGCCACTTAATTTAACGAGACTAAATTCTATTTCAAATATTTGTTATTTTTTTATAGGTGTGCACAACACCTACCACAATGTTGTTTTTTTTAACCCAATGGTTGACTGGTAGAGAATGACTTGTGGCATTAAGTCCGTCTATGTACCACCACTGTACATGAAGTTTAAATAAATAAATAAAAAAGACATAAAAACAAGTTAAATAAATAAAAGCTTGTAAAAATAATAGACCGATAAGATATTACGAGTTCTAAACAATTTCAGTTAACGTCCGTTTAATTTTCAATTAATTTTTGTGATCATCTTCAGCTTTTGCACAATGTGACAATAAAATACTAAAAGTCCTTATTAGCTATTACTATAATTTCCTATAATTATTAGCTTGATTGTCTCACATAATTCAAAGGAATTCCAAGGACTAATACAATAAAAACTAATTAAATAATGAATTTCAGGGAACCCTTGCTTGGTAAATTATATCAATTATTTAACGATATTTAAACACCGCAGATTTCATTTTAAACTGACTTTAACATTTTTATTGTGTAATTATTTAATTATCAGTCCTGTTTAAGTGTCTTAGAAACTTAATTTTGCAATCTTCAACAATAAAACAAACCAGTGAAAACCATTATTACTTCAATAAAATATTAAAATCTTAACAGTCATTGGAGTCTGTCATATTATCTAACTAACCAATATTATAAAGCCGAAGAATTTGTTTGTTTATATGAACGCGCTAATCTCAGGAATTGCTGTTTATAATTGTAAAAATCTTTTAGTGTTGGATAGCCCATTTATCGAGCGGAATAGTAGGCAAATAAGCGGATGAAACTGCGGGGGATAGCTAGTCTCACAGAACAGCTTTCATTAAACATCATTTAATCCATTTAATACCAATAATCTGCAAACGGTTCAGCAATCACGTTCATCACAACACGACTGAAACGTAACGAATCAATATCGGCAAATAGTCGATACTCGCAGTCGCAGCGAATTCACAAATGCTCGCCATACACAAAGAAATCAGTCGAGGTTATGGTTACCAGGTTTTAATATAGAAAATCCGGACATACCTGCCAGTTTAACTGAACATTTGGACGAAAGGGCCGGATACCCTTTATATTTTAGTCTTAGTGTCGAATGACAATTTTAAAAGTAAAACAAGGTTTTTTTTTATCATTTACCATAAAATCTTAAATTCGAATCATCATCTTCCTGCCCTTATCCCGTGTTATTTGGGGTCGGCGCAACACGTTTTTTTCTTCCACTCTGCCCTGTTACTCGTCATGCTATCACTAACTTCCTTTTCTTTCATATCACTCTTCACACAATCCATCCATCTTTTCTTTGGTCTCCCTCTCCCTCTCCATCCATCCACATGTAAACTCATAACTCTTTTAGTAACATGCGTTTCATCCCTCCTCTTCACATGACCATACCAAGATAAACGATTCCCTTTCAACTTTTCAGTCACTGGTGCCACTTTCAAACTTCCCCTAATATATTCATTTCTCACTTTATCCATTCTCGTCACACCACACATCCATCTTAACATTCTCATCTCCGCTACATGCAATCTTTTTTCATCCGTCTTTTTCACAGCCCAACATTCTGATCCATACAGTATGACAGGCCTTATCACGGACTTGTAGATTTTACCCTTCAACTTGAGGGGCATCCGTGGGTCACAAGTTGTTCCCGTGACCTGTCTCCATTTCATCCATCCTGCGTTGATCCGATGTGTTACGTCCCGGTCTACCTCACCATCCCCTTGGATGAGTGACCCGAGGTACCGAAAGTCAGAGCAGATCGGTATGGGCGTATATAAAATCTTAAATTCGAATGAAACTTCAATATACTTATTGAATTAATCAGTCTCTATTATTAATAAATTAATATTAATTTCAATCATTGCAATAGTAGTTGGCAATAACCACTATTGCAATATACCAACATCATATTTGCTAACCAGCTCGCATGTGGCTAGCGAGAGATACCTACAAGTTGAAGCGGGCGGAGAGAACAAATGACAAATGTAAAAAAAAAAAATATCAAAAAGCCGGACAGGACGAACACCCTCTCATGGCTGTGTCCGGCTTTATCCGAACGCCTGGCATCGCCAGTCGGCATCACTAGCTGCAGTAGCTGCGTTGTTTGCACACCGGCCATTTTAAATGAATACCACGATATTACTTTACTGCTTGATGCTAGTTACTACCAACTTCTGACTTACACTAATTGGTGCCCCAAGGGACAAGAGAAAATATAATATCTGTTGTAAGGACTGAGCAGTAATTGAAGTAACCATTGTGGTTATACGCGTTGGTTTATTAGTACTGACTTACATATACCTATTATCATCATCACCATCATCATTTTAGCTGAAAGACTTCCATTGCTGGATATAGGCCTCCCCCAAATGTCTCCAAACTTCCGACCCCATCGACCATCTGCTCTGCGAACAATGTGCCTTGCCCACTGCCACTTAAGTTTGGGGATTTTACGGGCTATGTCGGTAACTTTGGTTCTCGTGCGGATTTCTTCATTCCTGACTCGATCACGCAAGGAAACTCCGAGCGGGCTATACTCAGAGTTTCCTTGCATGCAATCTACAATGCCCTTTGGGTGACTTTAAGCTTTTCGATGAGATACCTATTTATTTATTTAAAAAGAATTAAATAAATAAATAAATGTGTGTGTGTATGCTCAAAAGAGTACAGATGCGGACTTAAAGTGCCTTAAGGCATCTTAAGGCATTTTCTACCAGTCAACCTTTGAGTGCAGAGACAAATTGTGGTAGGTGCAATATTACCATTACATATTATAAAATTCTTTAATGAAACACACACATAAAAACTACAAATATACTAAATATAATATATACTCATATTTACTCAAAAAAAAGATGGGACAAGGGCAGGAAGATGATGATTTACTCAAAAAACAATGAAAAGAAAAAAAATGAAATAAAAAGAAGAACACACGAATCTATTGAAACAATTGGTGCAAACAAATAATAAGGAAACTAATTAGCGCTGTGAAGAAACCACTGCCAGCTTCTTACGACACTGTACACACCTATAAGTTACAGAAAACTAACTTGTATGTTTTATAAAACAATTTATTTTAATTGCTGAAAATTCCATATTTATATCATATCTTCACGGGTGATCAAAACATGAGCTTATTTGTGCGTATTTCATTTTCATGTCCAGAGACTAATAAAAACCGAACTTCATTTTACGTTAAAGAAATTATTTACTACCATTTTTATGACCATACAACATGGTAACATTTACGATCATATTTATCCTCAATTGGCAAAATAACGAGTTTGGATTATTATGTATATATAGCAAACTGAAGCTAGAAGCAAAGTCTTGTTCAATACTTTGTCCCATTAAAATTGGTTCGGTTCCAAAGTTATAATGACATTTATGTAAAGGAGTAAACGCAGAGCATAGTAACTTTTCATTAAACTCAACTTAAACAAGAATGGAGTGGAGTGCAAAATTGTTTACACGTCTCGGTATCGTTAGCTCACATTCAAATAGCATTATTGTTTTATATTCATTCTAATTACGTTAGTTGAAATAAAGGGCACCTGTAATATCCGAGGGGCTAATTTGCTTTTTGCTAACATCAGTCTGTTGAGTATAAGCGAACATGTTTTTTAGTTTTGCGCATTCTGACTTGTTTTAGTGACGCTGCGGTAGACGAAGTTGACATTGTACTTTACATACATAGGTATGTGAGGAGCGATTCTATTCTGTCGTATAATTTAGATAGCATTCTTACTGTATCTACTCATCGGATTCCGATTCATTTGACTTTGAAACATATAGAACTGATACCTACAGAGCGTATCAGCGACATCATTATTAATTATATTGTTATCGTGATACAAATGCACATTTTAAGAATAAGTAATCGTCACTTTTGTTTACTAAATCTGTTGATGAAATAAATTATTTACATTTCAATTTATTGCCATTGTTGATATTCGCTAAAGGGGAGAGCCAATTCAGCTACTACCAACCTTCCCTTAAGATAGATCTAAACTATAAAAGTACAAAGTAACATCACATCGCACGAATAGTTACCTGGACCTGCACTGAGCTGCTAGGATGTACATCCTCCGTACCTCTGGCTGCCCTTTGCCTTTCCTCCTGTACGGCTTCCCGCTTCATCCCGCACGCGAGACATTTCTGGTACCGACAATATTGGCACCTGTTCCTCTGCCGTTTATCTATGATGCAGTTGCGTTCTTCACGACATGCGTACGTCAGGTCTTTCCTTACCGTCCGTTTGAAGAAGCCTTTGCAGCCTTCACAACTAAAACAAAAATATTACATGTTTATTGAGTTCCAGAATAGATTAAACAACGGGGTATTCTTGGTAGCGCACCACTTGTATTCTTCAAGGCGCACCATTCGGTGCACTTACATAATTAAATTAAAAATATTATAATTTTATTCCTTAAAGCACACCAAATGGAGGTGTGGATAGAGATGGGTATTAACTAACGGAAAGTATCGATAAGAAATAATGCACTTTATTTTTTGAGTCCGTAAAAATAACATGTATACTCCATGAGCATAAAAGGGTATTCAAAAATGCGTTCAGCGGGGAGTAAGCGCGGTGCGGGCAGCAGTGCACGTGCACACAAAAAACGAGCCGCTTTCGTCGTTGGCCCCGCTCCCCTGTCGAATCCTAGAGAAACGCATTCACCGAGTGATTCCGAATCCAGCCGAGCATATCCGGAACTAGTTTACGACGAATATGCCCTTTACATATTTTGTTTTGTTGTATTCTAAACTCACTAGTTACGAGACGCCGAGACAGCGCGTAGCTACGTCATGCGAAGTTGTGTTTTGAAAAAGTTTATTTTATTCAAAAAACTGTGTATTACACAGTTTTGTTTTCAAACCTATGTAATCGATTGCTCGATTGATTGGATCAAGATACAAAAATATGTCTCTAAAAGATGTACAAAGCATAAAAGGGAAAAAGTTATATTACACGTTAATAGACTATATAGACCATATCAAGTGCTTAATAATGGGATAACTTAGGGGTGGTGTACAGTAAAAACGTGTGGAGCCTTCCTTACCCTAACGTCTAAACAGTATAAAAAAAAAAATTAAAAAAGAACGAACTATTATGTCCACATAACGGAATATCATCGTAAATAAAAAAAAAATCAAAAAATTAATGATATTTCGGAAAGATTGCTAGACATTAACATGCATCCATCATTTTAATTCGTTTCTGCTGTTTCGGCTCTAAATTAAACTGTTTCCTCCGCGCTTCTCATTTATGGAAACGCCCCCATCTTTTGGAAAAAATTGACTAAATTATCGCCTTATTATACCCTTACGTCAATAATAAACGTAGCCGTGGATGACCGAGCTTGGGCTTAAGCTATCCTTCCCATCCGTATGAAAGGCGTCGGCGTCCGCAAAATGACTAGTATTAGTTTACCAGTTTTTATGTCCTCGGTTCACGGCACTGAGAAATTAATCAGGAATATCCTATCTCCCTCACTGATTTATTTCAATGTGCCGTGCTTCATCGAGGCTATAGACGCCTGGAGACTCGCTTGCCCGAATAAAAATCCGCCCGACAACCTAACTTCCCAGATACGGAAGGATGAACCGATCTGCAAAGTAGTCCAGGAAAATCTAATCCTAACATCTGCTACTACTGCGGAGCGTGCGCGCTTGCTAGTTGTGGTAAATTGGGAGTCAGGTCTTTGGCTTCACGCACTGCCGTCGTCGAATATTGGCACCTTCTTCGACGATACTAGCCGTTTGGGGTTGAAACTCTTGGGCGTGGGATCCGAGTGCTCATACGCTTTTCAAAGAATTATCATAACGCTTAGTTGACAATTCGCGTGACCCAAGGTCTGGCTTTTGCCTCGGTCAGAGATTAAGCATTGCCATACAACGTGGCAATGCCCCCAGCCTTTTGGACACACTTCCAGTCGACAGCGATGCAGAGGAGTTTTACAACGCTATATTTTATTTAGGAGAACGTTTTTGTGTATATAGTTTTAATTAGAATGATATTGTAAATTTAGATTAAATAAATAAACAAAATAACTATCATGATCATCAATCAGTTCACCGGTATCAGTAATCCACTGCTGGTGTTTGCATTTCTCAAATACACAGTAAAACTTGAAGTCACCACATTGAATAAGCAAGATTCTGAAGAAATCAAGACTTAAAAGCTAACCTAGCTATCGAAGCCTAATTATTTATTTATACAATCGTTGAAAGTAATCGATTTCTCTACAACAAAAGCTACCCATACCATAGCTTCATTCGAATCGAGAAACATTAGAATAAGCATACATAAGTATACAAAACATCTCTAAATTACCATAAACCTAGAAAAACAATGGCAGTTATATCTGCATACGACTAAAAGTAAATACTTCTCAAAGAATTGTAATTTCTTATGTCTTGACATAGCTAAAAGAATGAAAAAACTATACTTAGATGAGATTGATAAGTCTAATTAGAATCTATACGTTGTACTTATTATTAAACAGTGGCAGATATCACGTAATGATGATGTATCACTTATGAATAAAACGATAAAATAATTCAAGACTGTCGAACCAGTCCAGTCATTAACTATGAACCACGAACTAATTACTATTCGCAGAGATACCATTAATAAACTCAGAACACAACTTCTAATGACTATATGTAGAAAACACACTGGAACTGACCGTTGCATGTTTAAAGCATTGATCGATATCATTTCTTGTAGCAATGGTATAAATAGCCGTAGACAGCTTGAAATTAGCTATTGAATTAATAAAGACTTTGGAAACAGTATAATCGTTTGTCGATATGGCTACTACTGAATTAAGAATGAAACGGGTAATAATAGAAACATGTAATTATTACTTTGAATATCGTATTGTTTTATGGTAAGCTACAATAACTACCAAAGCTGATATTAAGGATAAATAAGACAATTAATTATAAAGCAGTCAATACATAATAAGCTCTAGCTACTTTTATTTTGGGCGTTAATTTATCAAATAACGCATCCCGATCTAGATGAAGCTTTTACTGATTGAATCCCACCTGGATTCCTTCAGTTGCTTTTTTCGTTCCGGGATCGCATAAACTCTTTGGAACAATTCTGCAACCCTGGCAGACATTAACCCTAACGGGGACGTCATTGGTGATGACATATATTTCAGGCGTATAGCTACTGACATTAGCAAAACCATTGCCTAATTTTACAAAAAATCCCATTCAATCTAATATTTTCTTAAGAAACGCGTAGAATAAGACTGCTCACAGTATATTCGCTCCTTTATCGTAACGAAGCGGAGCATGCATCACGAATCAATTTAGCACATTGTGTCCTATTTCAAATTCACTTTATTCAATTGGTGTAACTCGCATTACATAAATGTCGTACCCATTAATCTTTGTAAGAGGAATATTACGTAATAATAGTTCTCGTAGAAATATACTTTATTTTCTGCGTGGGTATAATTCCGATAGATCCTTTGGGAATAAAGGATGTCATCGGCGGGCACTCGATCATATTATCCCACGTAATTTCGATATCCTTGGGTGTTGAGCTGTATAGACTATTGATGAAAATGAGAAAACATATCGAAATTGGGCTTATTTGTTGAACTTATTCCTTTTCACTGTGTACAAAGATAAGTCCAAATAAGTAACTCTATTTACGATCAAAGTTATTTTCGGAACGGTCTGTTTCAAATATTTGAATGATAATGAAATGAAACGAAGGATGTATTAGATCAAGAGAAACGTAAAAGTCAGCTTAAAGAGCAATAAAAATGAAGAAGCAAGAAACAACTACGCAAATAACACAACAAACACTTAAGAACATCTTATAGCTGCCAGCTTACATCACTTTTGAAAGGGAAAACCATCAACAAAATGTGATTTGAATATGACATCACTAGTTATCATATGTAGGTCTTGCATCCACATACGTGATTTGCAAGGAATTCAAGTTTAAAGGAGATAAAGTTTACCTCCATCTAGATCTTAGAAAAATATGATCTTCTTAAATATTTACAGCAAATAACAAACTCTACTACAATATCAGCATAACTAATCTTTATGCAGAAACTTGCATAAATATTACTTATATTATCTATGTGGAAATTGTGGAACTGCGCATTACTCGGTGAGTTGTGCGATGAAATAAAAAGCAACAGTAAAATCAATAAGAGCCCGGTCAAAAGGAACAAGCGGTGACGGTGACGCATGTAATACTCTCAGGCCAACGTTAATGACATGATTGCGTTTCGAGCCTTCGATATCGACATGTGTTTCGCAACTTCGTCCAGTCGTGACGAATTCTACTTTCTCTTCACTTACACCACTTAATGGGATATTGATTTAAGGAATATAAATAACACGCGTAAATGATTCCTCGAATTTAGAAATTGTAGATGTTAATGTGAAATCGAACCGTTACATGAAATTTTTCGCGCGTTCGTCACTCTATATTTATGAGTATGACAATGTTGTGAAATGAATTTGTAAACCATATTATGTGGTTGTTTTACCTAGGTTCTGCTTTGCGATAGCTGTATCAATGGTACGGGACCGTGGTTGCGGCCGAGGTCAAGTGACCATTGTCCGGTTTCTTGAAAATTTTACAAACATAGCATTAAATCTTGTACGTTAGAGCTTTAAATCAACTCGAGTGCGAGCACGCACGCCAATAAATTAGGCAGGTAGTTGTACTACTCTTTAAAATTTGCAAAGAACACCCTTTATGGCTCAAGTTATTGTTTTAAACCGCTGAAACCCTCGTGATATATTGGCGATTAATGTGTCAATGATATGATGCTATAATTTAGGTTTATGGACTAATTAATGTTTTATAATTAGGAATATTTTATATTTGGTTATTAGTATGTGTAACGTTTGTTTCAAGCAACTATCTGGCAACCAAGACAAAAAACGTAATAAATTCTGGATTTTTAAGCCAAGAACCTGGACATATTATGATAGTCATTTTTGTTTTAAACTTGCTCAGTATAAGAAAAAATAGTTCAAATTATCATAAAATAATCAAATTTTATATTTATTTTCAAACAATTTTTTTAACGAAATGTAGCTTCTTTCACAATCTTTTTTGTTACGTAGGAAATCATCAACTGACTCCTTCATCTTTAGGTACATATAGCAATAGGGAATGTCAGACTATTTATACCCGGACAACAAACGAGACCGGGACGCTTCCCGGACGCCCTTTAAACTAGGACAAATCCGGGGAAACCCGGACCGATGGCAGCCCTAAACGATAAGTACCTACTAAACAAAATGGCGCGCGATTAAATCGAACTTGAAAGTTTTGAAGGTTATTCAATTCAATTTACAATCATGTTTAGGTATTAAAAGTGGAATACGAATCGATAATTGTTTTATCACTGCTGTTAACGATGTCGTTTGTTAGATACGAAAATAAAACAAGCAGAATACTTTTACTAATTGAAGGGTTTATAGCAATCAAGTAAATGTCAATAGACTAAAGGCTTGTGCGTGTAGTGTTAATGTATCTACTGTTACAGGTATAGATAACAAAAATGTGTGTTGGCATTTAACTTGTAGGCTTTTGATGAATAACACTAACACAACGCATAAATTAGATAATAATTAATTGTTTTATGTAGAAACTTCAAGAGCAGGTATATAGAAGTAGCTAGGACTTAAGGATTCTTTCTTCTACAAAGCAGAATTATCGAAGCAAACGAAATATTAGGTTTAGGTTTAAATCATTTATCAACTCAAAGAGAACCTTTCGGGTATTTTTAATATAATGCGGATTTCATCACGCATGCGGATTTGCCCTGCTAGCAGAAAATTTCAAAATTCAAAAATCGCGTCCCGCGTGCATATTCCACGCATTACAATAAATACATACTTGTATGAAATCGACATTTGCGGGGTTTACGCTTGCGGAGCAATCCCGCATGCGTGATCAAAACCGCACGATATTAAAAGCGCCAGTATTACAAAGTATCAGACGGGTTTTTTTAAATTTATTACTTTTCAATCTCAGTTTCCAATTCATATTTTTTCAACATAATTATTTTTAAACTAGCTGTCCCTCACGGTTTCATCCGCGTTTTTGATTACTGCTCTGCTCCCGTATGTCTTAGCGTGATGTTATTAAGCCTATTTTTTTTCCCTTTCGAACCAATAGCTCTTGCGATTAACGCGTTCCAACAAACTAAGAGACTCTTCTGCTTTATAATATTAGTATAAATTTACAAATCAGCTCACAACATTAGTAGCACAAAACGTACAATAAGTACATCTTATCAAAACCTTCGGAGACACTTACAAAGACAGTCTTTTGTTTCTTCAGTGGATATTCAGCTCAGTGTGAATTTCAGAAAAACCTCCACCGTCTTCACCAAATGAAAACCCATTAAAGTGGGAGTAGTTTCACATTTCATTGCGTTTTACGTTAGCGTAATTTACATAGGGTCGATACTGCGCAACCGACTAAAAAAACATGTCTTTTACGTCGTGGAACACTACTAGACCAGACGGCTTAGAATAACCGGCATTATCATGAAAGAATTAATTCGTTCGTACATACTATGGCTTCCTTTTGCCTTGGAGAAGGAACATAATTTATGTTTCCTATGTTAATGCGGATCCATGGTGTATTCATTAAGTGAGGTACCTATTTCACTTACATAATGTTCTGGTTCGTTTTCTAGAATGTTTGGTAAGCCATGAAGAAAGACCTCTGTTTCGTTTTCCCCTTGATTTATAAAAGATTAAAAGTTAACAAAACTTGGTTATCGAATGCAATTAACCCAAATCTTGGAAGATTACAGAGAGATAGGTAGTACCAGTATTCTGTACAATTAAATGAACATATTATACAGGGTGAAATTTTTCAAGTAGGCGTGAATGGCCAAATTCGAAACGATGAGGAATAACGTAACAGTCAAAATGAGTCTTGAGTTTGACTTTGATGAAAACTAAAACTGAATCATTTTATTTTTAAACAAAAAGACACGCTGCATTATTACACCATCCGATAGTATCGCTAAATAGGATAAAATCTCAGGAAAGTAATGGAAATATGTCGTTGATTTAAAAAAAAATCTTTTATATTTTAACGTTACATAAAGTTAAATTTTTTAAAGTTATTTTTTTACTTTTAGCAGCGCAGAGATTATTCAAATAAGGTCTAATGTACTAAAAATAGTCGCAAGAAGTCGCGGCCCAGTACTTTTTTCTTTCTTTCTTCTTTAATGCTTTTGGCCAAATTCTTTTAAGCTGTATTTCCTATGCCTAAAGTTATTTTTTCATGCAAAAAATATATAAAAATAATATATTCATGTGGATGGATGGAGAGGGAGGCCAAAGAAAAGATGGATGGATTGTGTGAAGAGTGATATGAAAGAAAAGGAAGTTAGTAATAGCATGACGAGTGACAGGGCAGAATGGAAGAAAAAATCTTTTTACAAAAAAATAAATAACCGACTTCACAGTTTTTTATTTCACACTTTTTAGTTGCGATACACCTTTAAACAGAATGCCTATTACTCATAAAAATTCCAATTTACCCTAACACTGCTGGGTTACATTGTTTTATTATGAAACTCCTTTGTCTACCTTCCACCTTCCAGCTCCATCATCAGATCAGTTCAATAGTATTTATAGCCAAAGCATCTCATAACAATTGTAATAAGCCCAAACACGGCTAGGATAGATTGATTAATTACGGAGTTTCTGTGCCTACATTTCGGCTCCATTATCAAATCAATTCGGTAGTACCTTATAGCCAAAGTGCATCTCATGACGATTCTAATAAGCACAAACACGGCTAGGATACATTGATTAATTACGGAGTTCCTGTGCCTACCTTCCGGCTCCATCATCAGATCAATTCGATAGTACCTTATAGCCAAAGTGCATCTCATGACAATTTTAATAAGTCCAAACACGGCTAGGTTACATTGATCAATTACGGAGTTCCAGTGCCTACCTTACGGCTCCATCATCATCATCAGATCACTTCGATGATACCATTTTCAAATTAACTATTCAGAACCATTCATTTATTTGTATTGTCATAGTTACTTAACTATCTTCATTGTGATATCTATGTGAGTATGAAGTTCCGTTGACCATTACTGGTCTTCTTCATCAGTTCCACTTTATCAAATGTTACTTTTTGACTTTTTATAAATGCTTAAATACTCGATGAAAATATCAAAATCACTATATGGTGCCTATAATATTTGAGGAGTTCCCTCGATTCCTCATGGATTCCATCATCAAAAGTGGATTTTGAAAAAAAAATGGGACCAATCTGGAAGCATTTACTTTTAAAAGAAAAAAAATTTGCAAATCGGTCCATAAACGACGGAGTTCTGAGGTAACAGACATAAAAATAATAGTGATAAACAAAATACAACCGAATTGATAACCTCCTTTTTTTGAAGTCGGTTAAAAAACGTGTTGCACCGACCCACGGGACAAGGGCAGGAAGATGATGATGAATATATTCATAGTAAACACTTTTTTGAGATTGTAAAAAAATACGTTTAAATAACATGTCATAGTTTTAGGTCGCTGTAATATTATGGTTTCAAAAAGAATCTTGGGCCGGAATGTTTAAATATTTTTGTCATTAAATTAGGTCGTTGGTCCTTACGAGGATAAAGTAAAAACAAAGTGCAGTTAATGTCTGCATTAAATATCGATTTGATTTTTATTAGTGACACTATCGAATAGAGTATTAATACAGTTTGTTTTCCTTTCCAAAAATCAACGTCTTCCATTCCTGACTGAAAATACTGATTATTAGACAATACAATGATGCAGTTTTAGTTTTCAATAAAACTGGGCCCTTATACTCATTGGCCTAATCCTCATATTTTCAGATTGGGCCATCACGCTTACTTGAAAAATTCACCCTGTATATATATTTCAGTGTTTTAGAAATAACCAAGTACTACTCCATCACAAGTTTAAGAGCTAAAAATAAAGCGGCTAATGACGTTTAGCATGCATTGATCCTTACGAGGGGTTTCCCCAACGTAGAATTCCATTTAATAGTCTGCCATTTTCTATTCAGTAAAGACATTTTAGTAATCCTATTGACTTAAAAGAAATGTTCAATAATATCAAGACTAGACTTTTAATATTCATTCAAGTCAAAATGATTGAATTTGGTATTTAATTTAGACTTTTTGCAATAAAAGATTTCTTCTTATTCCTCATAGCTTTTGTACTTAATCTTTATTGATGCTCGTCCGATTTCGCTTTCATTTTTGGGCTGTAAGTAAATATTTTTAAAGTCTCTAGGTTAACTTATGATGGATTTTTTTGAATAGAGCTTCCGAAAAGAAGCCACTGTCCACAGGACTGGACGACAGTCCTGTTATCTCACTCTCTCTGCCTTGTTGTCCTATCTTCGTTTGATTCAGTGCCTAGTGCGAGTTTGTTTTACGTTAAATCGATCGACACATTTATGACGTACGGCGCTCTGATTGGCCCACTCCAAGCTTTTAACCAATCAGAGAGCCCAACGCAGTAAACGCTTGGATTTGGAAACTGGGTAGGTACTACCCAGTAAACGCATGCAGCTGTAGTAATCAGTATGTTACAAGGAATAACTGCTTAACTGACCTATATAACCTAGTTACTAATTGTTTGATCTGAGTTCTGATGAGCTGTACTTCTTTGCTTTCCACCTCTATCTGTTCATCCGCTAATTCCTCCTAAACCACGTAACGGATTTTGATGCAGTTTTCACTAAATGAGGAAGATTTATGAGTATAATTCGCACCCGTGTGAAGCCGGGCCAAGTCAGTAGTAAAGTATAAGAATAAACTAGAAGATACTCAGCTTGTATTACAACGCTAAATAAAAGAAATACATTTTTTGTTTATTTAATGAAAAAATAGGGTATTTTCACTTTTAAATGCATTGTTTTAATGGTCTAAAATCATCTTCGCCTTATTGCCTTTCTAATGAAACCGGTTGTATAGTTTAGAGAGCCTATAACAGCCATAGGTTTACTTTTTTGTGATTTATTAAATAACATTTTCTTCTTAGACAGACTAGGCAACAAGCCTTTCAGACTTCTGTCTGTTGTCTCACTCAGTCACTAAGATTAATAACTAAGCTCCTGTCACAGCCTAATCTAGGGATTGTTCGGAGCCTAGGGCTTACGCCCACATCTCCATTATAACATTATTCGTCAAAACGACAACCGGCTTATACACGGCCATAACAGCCATATGAATTACAAAAATTAATATGTGGTATCCCTAATAATGTATAACACAAAAAAAGCTTGGTTACAAAAATAGCGATACACGCGTTCTGTCTATGTACATGCCTCAAAACACGTGCCAACGAACGAATTTACACTCTATACATCTCATAGCCGTATAATTATTTATAAGACGCGAAAATAAACAAATGTGTGAATTTTCGATATCAGGAATTTGTTGCAGATTAATTTGTTAATGACGCCCTTCCTTCGCTTCGGGGTGTTGGGTAGGCGTCAGGGATTGTTTTTGTTAGAATGGCGGATCAACCAAGAGATTTAGCACATAGAAATGTACGTGGATATTTACGTCTCTGTAATATAAATGAGTCTGTTTGTGAAATTTTATGTTTGTCAATATTCATAATTTAACAACTGAACGAATTGGTATGAAATTTGGCATATAGGCAGACTATAACCCACATAGATAAAAATATAGGATACGTTCTATCTGGATGTTTCGACGCATGACATGTCGAGAGTTGGACGCCATTCGGCTGAAATTATGGGAGATGTTGACGTGAATTTTCCTAGTATGTAAGTAGAGCTGCGAACACCAGCAAGTCAAATACAGTAGGTGAGTAATGGTAAGGAGGTAAACACCCCAAGATTGATAGCTATCCGCACTATGACAGATATATTACGTTCAGCATCAATGAAGGCAGGAGGTGGGTGTTGTATTCAATTGCTCGGATAAAGAAACCATTTAATAATATTAGGTAAGTAAGTACGCAGAAATTCTTCATATTTTAAAGCGACATACAAACAACGCAAAATATAATCTACTTACATTGACTGAAATGATGTAAAAGCCATAAGAGACTACCTGCCCTCCAATGCGTGATTTTTAAATCAACATAAAAAAAAAAACATCAAGGTGAAAAAAATGCCTTCTGAATAGCATTACGAGCGGTTACCGATCGATAGAATTGTAAATCGTTTAAATAATGTATAGCGAGTAGGTATTTTATATAGTCTGTAAAGTTAGCCCCAATAGTGTTTGAAGCGTGTAAATATAAACGAATCGAATAAACGAACACTCCCACGCCCGCCGACTTCAATTAAAATGTTAAGGAATAATAAGAAGGTGTAAAATCTTTAATTTTGCGCATGCCATAACATAATATTCATTTTACACGCAACCAATAAGTGTTGTATCTAAGCTACGGGCGGGTATACACACGAACAGCGTTCTTTTGAACACCGACGCAACACCAGCGCGCCTGTCTAGACGGCGGCATCTCCAGCTACTAATATTATTATATCAACGTAAATAAACGGGACAACCATGTTATATACTTACCTACTAACTAACCAACAATATCAATATATTATCTCTGTGATTATACACATCAAGTTTAATTAAATTTCGTATTTATGACGACCTACACTTCACCCATTAATCAATCGTAGCATGATAATATTTTCAGTCGTTTTGTAATAACCATCTCTGGCATTTTATTTATGCCAAAATAAATCTTTAGAGACAAAGCTTCGGTAAAATTAATTGCGAAAATATTAGTGATTAAATATTATTCATTGCGAAATGCTCTTCATTAACGAAATACCTCCTAATCTTAAATTGCCTATTAAAACGACAACACGGCTCATAAAGACGTCTGCTTTAATAACAGCTATGTATACAATATTCTTTATATTCCGTACGTGGCCTATAGAAGCCAAGTGATGTTAAATCTAGCTTTTTTTTTAATTATAATAAAAAATCTCAATCGCTATCCATTTTGCATTTTTAATTAAAATAATAAAGATCCATAGTCTCATAGACCGTAGCTGAATGCGAGACGAATTGATTGATATTTATTCTATACGAATAGATCTAAGTCTAGGTTCCTAAGAGTGATCTAATACCTGCTCAGACAGACTTGAAAAAAAAATTTATAACGACCCATCATTTTACTTTTCCCTAGCGGCTAGGGATTCAGCAGATATAAACCCCTTAATTTGGTACGTATTTATAACTCCGTCGCATTTGAAAAAACAATAATGAAAGGTGAGCGTGTATTTTGCCAAAACATATTCAGGGCTATTTTATATTTACACACAGTTTTCGTCTATTATTGTGAAACATCTTGTCTTGCTACTATGTCCGTCAGAAAAACAGAATAGCCGAGGGAAATGATGAATGAACTATTTTACTCAACTTACAATTTTACGAGAACCCATATTTCGAACCTAATCACTGAGTTATATAAACTAGACGTATTATATATACATAGGAAGACAAAAGTAAATTCTTGTTCTTGGATTTAAGTCTTCCTATTACATCGAAAAAATTTTAACAGATCCCTTGCTGAAGACCCTTCTAAGTTTTCAAAACCGTCTGACCAACTTATGTTGCATATGGCAGCGGTAAAAAATTTGGACAAAAACTTCACAGTCGAACTCTTGTTTATCGAACATCTGGCCCCAGGGAGGAGGGCTAAGTAATATCGAGAACGAAGTCAACACCTTCCAACTTAATTTATATCTATAATAACATCACGTATGGCGCACAAAATACTTTCAAGATGTTTATACGAGGCAACGTAGTCTCTACATAACAATATAACTTCATTGTCAAAATATTACAAAAGTTATTTTGAAAGATATTAAATTATGCTGTAACTGTAAGTACCTGTATACTCCATAATGTTTTCCCGACGCCCTGTCTCCACATATAGAACAGAGGTGTTTGGAACCACTTAGGGGGTGATTCGGGGGATAGTTTTTGAAGGCGGGTGGCGGGGTGGAGTCGTCTCGCAGTCCGTCTAGCATCGCCGTGTCTGGCTTCATCTCCGGCGGTGACATCGGCGACATAAAACCGCCCTCCAAGTTCAGCCCTGCAATAAAAAAGTGTAATCAACATTTGAACAGCTTCAATAATGAAAATCTTAATTACAGATGCCAAGTGGAGGGGTCAATCTATTTTGTCTCTTGAGCTGCCACTAACAGCAGTTATTAGAATTTTTTTAATCTTAACGAAGGATTTTTTTGTAGATATATTGAATAAAATACTGATAACTTTATTTAAAAATGACTAAACACCGGTTAAAGATTAGATATTTGTAAAAAAGTGCGTGTGATTTTCTTCAGAGTCATCTTAAAATTAAATTACATATAATATTTGAATATAATAAGACGATAACGAAACGATAGCTTTTGTACAGACTAAGCATTATGGTTAAGATACTTAGAAAACTTAATGCAGTATTAAACAAATTCTCCGGAAAACAAAAAAGTATGGATGGCAGTTGTTCCAAAAACCAACAAAACCGGTTCATTAGTCCGAGGGCTTCTGCAGCAGACAAAAAAGAAAATAAACATACACAGCCACCACCCTCATTCTACTGCGCAGTAAAACATCTTTTGGTTTCCTAAAGAACTTTGCTTTGAATTTCTTTGAAACATTCATTTTCAAATTGTATCGGCCAAGTGGGCATATTTTACTGGACGATTCTGATGATGTGATGATTGAGAATGTTCAGGTGTTTCCAACTGATAAAACCATTGGAATTTCGTTTTAAAAGCATAAGTGACGCAATTCTCGTGTGCGAACGTGTTCATAGAATGTAAATTTTGTATTCTCGTTTGGGCCAAGTAAAGCATACAAGTTAAATGCCATAATACCAATATATCTGATCTATTAACTGAACATGCTTCGTTGGTCGTGCGCCTTGTAAACGAGCCATTGTCTTAAAGACATCCAAATCGATATCATATAAGAAATCTTTGCACATGTTTTGGAGTGGTTTGCTTCTTATGTAATAGTACCCCATCTGTTTTATACATAAGGTTTAATTTATGTTTTTTTAATAGCTTGCATACTTTTAGTTTTTTGATTAATGTTGGTTGGACCTGGTCTAGAACTATCACCAAGTAAAAATTTAACAATAACTGTTTCACCATCTGTGCCTGATCATAAAGGACTCTCGTTCCGCGCAAAATTTAAGATTTTACGAGCGATTATTGAGATTAATGAAAATAAAAAATATTTTGGTTGGCTTGAAATCAGTTTGTATTTGAAAATGTCTATGAATGAGTGGGAATATACATAGACGACTATTTTATTTTGTCATTTATTTTGTTAGGCGTTGATGAATCAATAATAAGCATACAAAGTGCTCAATCTTGCCAGGTAGATACATAATAGACAAATACACACTTAAATCCTGCTTGCACCGGACTCATTGCGTTGTAGATATATATGTAGTTAATAAAAACTGGCTTGTTTTTTCTAGTACTTTGTTGTTTATTTAGGTAACAATCGGTCCACACCTCACTTATCATACTTTTATATTTAAATGTGACATCATTTATAGTTAATTTATATGTTATGCGTCGCCTATACTTGTTGATATTATGCATTGTGAAAAACGCATATGATTTTATTATGAAGAACCAATGAATAGCTTTATGTGTAGTTTTAACGCTTAGGTAACAGATAATTGAAAAACTCGCTCCAAATAAAAATTAAACAATAGGTCTTGGAAACAATTTTGAGGTCATAAAACAGTTTACTGCAAATACTAATTAAACCTATCTTCGTTTTGAAGCATATGTATAGTTACCGGCACGGATCTTGAGCGCTGACTTCTACATTTTTACTTACGCAGAAGCACGCAGAAATGAAATATTGGGTCTCTTTAGTGGTATGAAAAGAGATGCGGGGGCGAGGAATGCAATCCTTGTACAGTGATTGGCTCGCCGATGTGTACGATGCGCAAAGCGATCCCAGCTCTTTCGCCGAATGCTCAAGATTCGTGCCACTCTATAGGTTTCCGAGTATAAAATGCAACATAACTTGAATGTAGATTGTTAAAAACAAACGTTATCTTTATGAGTGAGCCGGTTGCATTGGATGGTTCACTGGTAATACATCCGTTTCTCATGTACGTACGTAATAACTTCTGTCCATCGCATATGCGACTGTTTAGGGCTTACGTCACCATCAGGACCAAAATATTACCTGATACGTCATTTCCGACCTCTTACATTCCTATGAGCAACGGCGGACCGACTTTGGCAACAGTTTTTTTTTTCTGAGCATGGTCTTGAGCTTGATTGTTAAGCAGAGGTCAGAATAGGTAGATTTAACTAAAGTTCATGGAAGTAAAAGACATAGAGTTGATAAAACCTCTTCTAAAATCCAAGAATTATAAACATGGCGATTAAATCCCAAGATTTATGAAATTCTTAATTATGTACTTCTTTTAATCTAAACAATATACAATTTAGTTCAAATTTTTAATAAGAAGATCCGGGATTTTAGAGGAGATATTATCAACTCTATGTTACCTACTTCCACGAACTTTAGGCAAACATGTACCACTACCTATTCCGATCTTTGCTTATAAGTTACAAACATGGCGTAATCTTAGTAATCTATAAATAGAGATGTGTTTTATTTTCCGTCAAAACATCACGCTAGACCTAGCGCCATTATAATCTTGTTTCCGTAATTAAACATATTTATTTTAATGTATCTATACTTTTTTCGCTATGGCATTAGATATAAATTTAAGAAGGTTGTTTTAGAGTACACTCTGTAATAAAAGTACAATATATACATATTGTGCTTTATTACAGTTAAGATTGATGCTGAATTATGCTAATTAAATAAATTATTTAGTTCTTACTTATACTACTAGTGTCCATGATAAAAACCTAAAAGAAGCAAGGGTTGTCAGTACCTGGAACGTTTTTCATTATACTATATAATATTAGTTATTTCTATTTGTATTAATGTTAAATAATTATCTCGTTGCCTTGCATTGTTGCAATTTATATGTTTTGTAAGGAGGAAATTTGTTGATACGCCATTTAAAAAAAATGTTTGAAATAAAGTTTAAAGTATGTTTATTTAAAAAATAATATATTTCATTTACCTATCTAAGTGTTTAGTACTTACCTTACAATGGTCAAATTTATCTAAGTAGGTAATGTTAAAATTTTATTTAGAAACCATTATTTATTAAAGTTGTTTGAATTTTTCTCGAAAAATAAAATTTTGTGTACACCTGCTTCTATGAACCTCTTTTGTCTAATGCTATCTTGAATGGAGTATAGTTCTTTTTGTTTTATATGCCTAAAAAACAAGGTCTTTCGCATTGGCATGATGTTGATCCTCAACCTAACGAAATCATGAGCAAACCACTTATGTTAATGCACACCTAACATTAGAAATTATAATACGACCACTACCAGGAAAAAAACATCCCTGACAGTCTTGAAATAAACATTTACAAATGCAAATAAAATTGTCGGACTACCGTACGTACGTAGCGTCTCTGAAATGGAGATAAACTCACTTAGCTAGGTGTAATGATGGCAGTTGAAGTTTATATTTCACCATCACTGAATCGATGCCGAGAGAATGTAGGAGGCAACGACAGATCAAATGACTGCAACCTGGATAAGACTCGAATAGACTTGGAAAGTATAGTACTGGGACATGAGGATACTCAGCAAAGGGTGAAACAAAGCAATCCAATAATGATGATAAACTACATAAGACGCTTACATTAAACTATTCAATAACGCAAAAAATTGCTTCTAAGACAAGGAAGCAATTTTTTGAGTAACAGATACATATACTCAGGGATACTTTTGCCATAAGGGTAAGTAAAAACATCAATTTTACATATTAGAGTCGAGTATTGTGGAATTGGGTATTAGACTCATATTTTTAAAAGTCATTTTATCCAATATCGCAAATAGAAACAATATTTTAAATACGTTCAAAATCAAGAAAGCCAGAAAGCTTTCAAATGTGGTGGAAGGGGAAACTGTCAAGTTACAGAAAAAGGATGCATCAAACTGCAATTTGACGTCACCGCTATTAGGTTACGCGCGTAGAAAAGAGATAGCGAGATGTTCACATTATGCGCCCACTCTTTCTCATACAATTATGTGAAATGCTAATCGCTGCTTCATTTTATAACCAATTTTAAGTGGTTTTTAGAAAAAAGATTTATTTTTAGTGTTATTTGTTAAAATATTGTACAAAAATAAGCATAGTATAATCAGCCTTTTAATGTTCCCACTATTGGGACTCAGGCCTCCTCTCTCTAGGAGAGGCGAAAAAATACAAAAATAATCACAGTCAATTGTTGTTGGATTTAAATGTTTTGGAATACCAAAAAATCGAGGGTTGACTTATGTAAAAGATGATGAATGATGATATGAAGGCTGATAAGGAAACATTCAAGAAGATGTAGGTACATTTTTTTAATGTTTCCTTAACAAAACAAATGGTGTATATAACGGCAGAAGGACAAATTCGTTCCCATATTTATTGTATCCGAAATAGTCAACAAGTGGTCCTAAATATGGCGTTTGACATTTAAATCACAATAGATGTAACTTGAAGAATGTAAAGGAACATCAAGGTCCATAACAAAGCGTTATATGAACAGCTTCTGAGTTGAAACGTATCACGCCTACGTGCGCGGAAGACTTTGTGTACCTGTGTCAAGCAAACACTTTCAATTTCTATGTGTGACTACGGCGCTTGGACCATATGAAAACAAGTGTCGAGACTCTACGTATTTACCAAACTAATGGCTTACCTTTTGGTACAATAATAACTCTATTTTATTTAGTGAAAGGTTGAGTGAAAACTTATTACATTATTTCGTTTTTGCTTCGATAAATAACCCTCAAAATAGTAGTGCTTGAAAGGACTGCCCTAACTTTATAAAAAACCTCTGTACAGTATAAGAATGTATTTTTTCAGGGCAGACTTTCACAAACTTAATGACAAACATTCATAACTTTTAAGTAATATTTACCTCTGATTTTGTAAATCTTTCGTTTTATTATGCGAGTTTCGTCATCTGTTAATGAAGTTTGTGCTGTAGGCGGGCTGTTCACAAACAATTCTATAGTTAATTTCTAAAATTATTAGCCTCATCTTGGAGGCTTTCGTCTTTGAAGCGAGACTATAGAATACTACACAGTTCAATCCCTTTGAGGAAAACCTATAAGTGGTTGCTCTTTCATCATGGAAATATAATAAGTTTCAGAAACATTTCCAATTATACCGCGTTTCATTTATGTGGGTCTGGAAAATCAGTTTTACGAGATGGTTGTTCAGTTATATTATACACGGAGAATTCTAAACTATCTGGCATTCTGGACTAAATCTAAGTCAGTTCTACTAGTCATCATCATCATCATTTTAGCCGAAAGACGTCCACTGTTGGACATAGGCCTTCCTCAAGCGTCGCCACAACGACCGATCCTGTGCGTCTCCCATCCACCGCATTCCCGCGACTCTCACCAGGTCGTCGGTCCACCTTGTGGGAGGCCTTCCAACGCTGCGTTTTCCGGTGCGCGGTCGCCACTCTAGAACCTTTCGGCCCCATCGACCATCCGTTCTACGAGCAATGTGCCCTGCCCACTGCCACTTAAGTTTGGCGATTCTTCGGGCTACGTCGGCGACCTTGGTTCTCATGCTATGTTCATGCTCCGGCCTCAAATAGTTTAATCATCAGCCATCCTAATCTCGTACAAGCTGACTATGACTGCTCTACTAGTAACAAAAATCAAATACAAATAGTTAAAAGCTATTAAATCCAGGCAAGTAAAACTTCGAAGGGTATTTAAATAAAAATTAAGTTCATTTTGCCATAAAAGTACTTTTCTTAGTAAAGTGATTACGTCTCAGACTAAAACCCAAGTAGTTATTTATCTCAGTGTAAAATCTTATTTCAAAGCCTATAACAAGTTTCATGTTATACACAAACTGTCATTATGTACCTAGTTAGTTCATATTAAAGTTGACGACAACTGAAATTAGATTTATAATTGAGTTTTATTTCAAAGAGATATAATTGTGGCGCGTAATAACAAATTTTCACTCTCGCGAGACGAGATCTATCGTATAATTTCGTGTTAATCTTTGTAATTAATGAAAATCAGTGAAAAAGAAAGATTATAGTCACACACGCGCCTACCAAGCGGCGAAACGCAGTGTTACGTGTGAAAAAAGGCACACATTTTATATATTTTAATTTTCATCATAAGTGTAGTTTTCTGTCTTAAGTCTACTCTAAAGTAGATAATAAATTAGTCAAACCAAACCAAATAAAATATATTATAAAACTATCGATAAGTTGCACCCATGTACCCCTTCACGGTTTAGTCGCATCTCTTTCCCTCGCAGAAGATATGGGAAGGGAAAGGGATGGGACTAATGTCCCCTATTTTAAGCCCATGTGCCATATAACCCTATGAGTTTATACTTAAAATTCTTATCTCTGCCATAAATCACTCAAAAAATTTAAGTTTCTGTTGTTAAAGCTACAATCTCAATGAATTTTCGTTGAGTCGCGTATTTAGAATACTATCTAACTTATACATAGATGAACCTGTGATTAACTGAGTAAAAAAGTCAAAGATGATTCTTGTTATGTATTAGTTATTGTAATTGTACTATGTAAATTATATTTTGGACTGGCCTGTTGTTCTAGTGATTACTGGCCCTGACTGCTATGCATCGGCATAGGTGGGTTCGATTCCCACCCAGGACAAATGTTTGTGTGATGAGCACGATTATTTGTCCTGTGTCTGGGTGCAATTTCACCCAGATACTGTAATATATATATATATATTACAGTATATATATACATTTAGAAATATAGAAGTATGTTTATCAGTTGTGTAATTCTCACAGCACAAACTCTGCTTAGTTTGGGACGTGCAATTGTTGACGTGTTTTTTTTTTGACTGACCAACATTTTGACAATTCAAAAGTGCCTGTAATTGGTCTATTTGAAATAAACGTTTCTGACTTCTGACTAGATCGCGATGTGTGAATTGTGGAATATTATTATTAAGTTTTTCAAAAACGCGAGTTAGTTTAAATCATGATCAAGCGCAGACATACAATAAAAGACAAACATTTTATAATTATGAGGTGTAAAGTGTGAACTATAAAAATAATACATTAGTAAAGTATGAATTTGCACTATCTACTATACTAATTGAAACTGAATTACAATGAAACGGAAGTGTGCCACAATCCTATCATGACATTGAACACAGGTATTTTTTAGTAGACCCGTGTTTCGTCTGTATCTATATTTTAACTACCTAAACCTGATTGAAAGCCTTGCGGGGTTACCATGACGTTCAAAGCAAGATTGTTTCATTCTTATTTCAGTGTGGGTAAGAGACAGAGCTATACAGGTTGTCTAGCGCCATCTCCTACCCACACTGGAAATAAGAATGAAACAATCTTACTTTAAACGTCATGGTACAGGTCCTGTTCATGACTAAGATAGAAGAACATAAGTAGAACATGTTCTTAGTGTGTGTGTGTATGTGTGTGTGTTTGTTTAGCATGACAATTATTATTATTCCATTATTTACCATTGTATGTATACTTATTCAATTGTGAAGATGTTAATCGCAGTTCCGATTCGCTTATTAGCGTTTTTAACCTTTGAATGATAAATTACTATGCTTCTTGAACCAAAAGGCCCTATCAGGATCTCTTAACGCGATCCATTGACAACCTAAACTGAACTGTCAAAGGAAGTGAATAGCTCCATTCCTCTTTCTCGCTCGCATGCCTGATATTTTAACACGTCATTGTAAGGCCCCCCTGTAATGCTACCACGAGCGCTTAACGCGATCCATTTTACGACCTGAACTGAACTGTTAGAGGGATCGGGGGAGCTATACAGGGTTATTTGTAAAAATACTGGCAACCTCTCAGAACTATGTATGTATGTATTTTTTATACAGTATGTATTATTGCGATATTTATTCTACTATGTGTTTGTATATATTTATAATAGTATATTTTATTTTTTTATATTTTATTGATAATTGTTTTATTTGTACTTTTTTTTTATTTTCACTTTTACACACGATGTCTACATCTCTTTTTCCAATTTTCCTTTCGCAGGTGTGCTGAAAGAGATTTCCGTACAAATAAACATCATATATGTACCTATTTTTCTGTTTCCGTCTTTTCTTTTATTATTTATGTGTGTACATGAATTGTAAAATAAATAAATAAAATAAATAAATGTGTTAAGAACATCTGAAACAAAAGTTTTGTTCTATGACTTTTAAATTTTTTTTTTATATTTTAGTTCATCAGATTTTCATACAAAGATAAAAATATTTAAATTGAACGTTCTAAATATCATGGTAAGGCCTTATTTATTATGTATGTTAAGGTGCTCTAGAGTAAAACTTTCTTATTTTTTGTACTTGGTAATATTTATCTGTCACTGTCACTATTGTACAAGTGATATAAAATTAAAATAAAAAATGGGCAAGTGCGAGTCGGACTCAGGAATTCCCGAATTGAGTTACGAACATTTTTCCAATTTATCGCAAAATTTATTTTTTTGTGACGTAACTACAAAATTACAGTTTTCAGATTTTTCCTATAGATACGTGTGCTATGAGACCTTGCTTCATACCAAGTTTCAGGATTCTATGTCAACGGGAAGTACCCTATGTATTTTGACTTTCTTGAGAGTATTCGAAATACATATACGTTTTTTGCGCCGTATCTTTTTCGTTAACTCAAAAGTTTGATTTTTGTACAGCTTCAAGGGACCGTAGATCTGAGCATATAGTTTTAATTTCAACTCGATACCTCCACGAGTTCCAGAGATAAAATGTCTTGACAGACAGACAGGCAGACGGACGGACAACAAAGTGATCCTTTAACGGTTCCGTTTTTTCCTTTTGAGGTCCGGAACCCTAAAAAAAAACCTAAGCTTCATAATGTTCAAATATTACAGCATAACTTTACAAAGTTAAGAGTGACGTCACTGGATTGACATGCGGAGCAGAGCGATCGCCAACAATGTCAATAATATAGCTACCTACTTACTTACACAACTAGCTTCTGCCCGCGGCTTTACCCGCATGAAAGTAGAGTATAGGCACTATAGACTGTCACTCAGTGATAATTGTGATAAAGAAGCATTCTACTGGTGACAATTTTTTTAATTTATCCAGTAGATTTTGAGTGTATTCATTACAAACAAAAACACAAATCTTTCCACTTTATATTATTAATAGGTATAGATTAACTGACAACAAGTATCATTAATCGTATTAAAAACATCGTCTGTTTTTGATTTGCTTAGTGGTAATTAATAACTCGATGGTATCAAATCAATACGTATAAAGTAATTTCTTATTCACATCCCAGTGTATAAAGCAACTGTAACCATTGATGGTAATAGAACAAAGGTTCCTACACCGCAAACCTTGAAACCAGCACAGTTGTATGTTTAGTCGTAATTTACATATTTAGCACACATTTTAAACTACTGCAAAGGAATGTATTGCCATAAACAACTTATTAACTTCAAAATAAGATATTTTTTTTATAGACTGACCTCGCAACCTGCTTGCCTAATGCTTTAATAATCGCCTTAAAAATAGATGTGTCTATGGTGGTCGACTAATTTTAAATTGTTTTTTTTTTTCACGTTTCGACAAAATACAAGATTACGGAAAATCTTTGTCAATCGTGTGTTTGTGAATTTAAATAAATCCAAAATATTTTATTTCACATAAGGCTAAATACATGGGTATACAAAAACATCAGCAGCTAGTGGACGGTTCCAATTGGTTGTTTCCTATGGAAACCACAAACAAAAACAGGAAAGAAACACCACGTAAACTCTTAAAAAAAAAAACAAATATTAATAAAAATGAGAGGACTAGACTAAGTAGGAGTAGACTAAGTCAACACAGTACCAAATAAATCCAAAAAAAAACATTCCATCGGAATATAAAATAATTTAACTACGAGTGTGCGGAGTTTACAATCATCTACCTATGTTCCGCAATAATTGCGCTCTGAAAACTAAAATATTTTCTGTTGCCAATTATGTAATGTTATATTTACATTGAATATCGAGTGAACAGTCGACAGTCGGTATGTTAGACGGTGCTGCCATCGGTTGAAGCATGCCTCCGGGCGATGTAGGCGTCATCGGCTGCTGCTGTTGGCCGGGCGGCAAGGGCCTGGCCCAGTTGATAAGTGCTGTCACCGACATAGTCGGCTTGTCTTTCTTCGCCACGGACATGGCCACGCACAAGCATCCTCACATCACTATCAACCCACTGCACTTTATAGACGTTGTAAATGAAACTGCACGGATACACTAGTTACGACGGGCAACTTAGCGCGCGATGCGATGGTCACGATCAATTTACGCTGCGAAAGATCCAACCCGTGAATTATGGCAATGGCTCTAGACTTCTTAATAATACGTGCAAATGTGAGTGAATGTGCGACGCCGGAGATACGGACAAAAGCGTCAGAGCCGCGACCGGGGACAAAGCAGACGTCGTAGTGACATTGTGATAGCGACTGTTATTGCACCCGACGCGACGATATCGCAGTGCAACTCGTCAACAATGTGCCACGAGCTTCGGCGCTGATGCTTAGCTAGTGACTAATGCGCACTAAAATTCAACAAGCTCGAATTTGACAAAAAATGTACCCGTCAACTTCCGCGCGGTTACCGGCGTGAAGGTCTCACCCGACGTGCTCAAGGTCCGCATACAATCATACGTGAATAAATCTGATTTTATGATGAAAACGAGTTCCTATAATCACATTTTTTGCCTTTAAAGCTGCAAATGATTTTGAATTGAACTAGATAATCTAAAATTTTATAGTTATATGTTAGAATGGAATCATCTAAATAATTGTAGTTGTTAGCAGCCGGCCTTCGTGATCGTGGCTGCGGCGCGTTTCTGTAATTAAGTTTTACGTCACTCATAGACCGAACTCCCTGCGATAGCCTCTACCATATAAAAATTCGCTATGTCACTTAGTAAAACCTAGCGCGATTAAATTGTACTTATTCAATTGTTTGTACGATCAAATATTTCTTTCAAGGACGCTTTGACGTTCCTCTTAAAAAGCTTTCAATACGAATGTTGTCAAACTGATCTTCAAAGCATGTTAACTGATAAGGGCGAACACATTTGACTTACATTTTAAACGTGAGTCAAATGTGTTCGCATGTTGGGCATCAAAGACGATAATTCTAAACGTGGCCAAATGTTTGTTTGTATGTGCGACATATGCGGCCTTGGGGCTGTGCGTATTGGGGCGTCCGTTGCACGTGTTGAGGGCGTTCATCAGAGATCGACGACAAAAAGCTTTCCGGTCCTAAACCAAACAATGTGTAGGGTAACACCTTGACGCTTCAATATTTTGGTCATAATATTGATAATTTAAATTTTCTAAGCTCATTATGGTACAGGAATTACGGTTTCCCCTAGTTGAAAGTATAGAAAGGGTCCAAGGAGTGTAGGCAAATACAATTTAGAGATATGTTTTGAATTTAATTTTTTAAACATTGTTTTATTAATTGTTATACACTTAAAACAATGTTATCCGTTTAACGCAAAGATTGATTAGTAGAATATTTCTTGTAGCATTAAATCCGCCTATGTATGTAGGTCATGTATGCCCAACATTGTACTTACTTACCTACATTCGTTAAAAAAACAAATAATTTTTTAGAACGGGTTACCCTAAAAATAAAGCTAAAGCTAGAGATGTAGTATAAGTCCATGGGGATATTATCTTTACCCAACAGTAGGCCAACAATAATTATTCGGAATAAAATCTAGATCATCAATAATTTGAAAACATTCAAGTACCAAAAACGTAATATGCACTATACGTATTGCGATATATAAAGTTAGAGTCATGCCGTACATCGTAAGGGTTAGGCTCAGAAAAATAAATAAGATAATAACGAGATATTAGATTACATCTGGACCACATACTGCGACGCTCAGTAAACGAATAATCGTGATCGATATAGACGAACAAATAAACCTTATAATTCGTTACAAAGAAAGTAAACTCAGCACAGGCTGTCAGAAATTTTTACCGATGAATATTTTATTACTAAACACAATACAAAATTGATATTATAATAAATCCTTTGAAAACCGAAACGCAGAATTGAAAGTACGCAAAGAATATCTATCTTATTTACGGCATACAGCGTAGGCGTTTGATAAAATTCACTTTCAATTCAAAAGAAATCAGCCAAGCGTGAATTTATTCATCCATATCCATTTACGCTCGGGTTAGGGTGTAGGGAAGCACCTACATCATAGAAGTACTACATTACCCGAACCTGTCAATCAAGCCGTATCCTTGACGACCCCGGGACTATGTAATTGATAGCCTCTCGTGAGAAAAGAGGATTCTTTCGTAAATTAATCTACGTAAGTGAACATATACTTAGAGCGTGTTGAACAAGGCAACAAATCAATACAGATACCAGACGAAGGAAAACACGCCAGCGACAATGCGACAAAGGCTTTAGTAAACGACACACCGTCGCCTTCAGGCACAAAATGAATGAATTGAGCCATTATGATAGTGTCGGGATTGATGGGCCACACAAAGGGAATCGCTCCGACAATGACTAAGCGGACACCAACACTACCGGTAATAAAACTCACAAAGGAAATATTACATATTGTAACGACATTGTTATTTGCATATAAAATGCTATATTATGGAAGTGAAAGAGAATTAAGATTTCAATTGCCAGCAGTCGTGAAAATATTCTACACCAGATTAAAAAGATACAACAACTCGATAAGTTAGAATTACGCAGCGCTCAGTGAGCGTAGAGAAGTTTGTCGCACTATCAAGGAATGTTTCCACTTTCCTACACTTTCTTGGTCCGCATGACGTGCGTGCATACGTGCAAGTGGAGTATGTGGAGATGGAAGTCCGCCTGCCTGCCCCCCTCCGACGGCGCTATCGATCTGCACCGACCTTGACTTGTCGCGCGCTCGCCAGCCACAATTAACATTGACAATAGCTGTACTGTGACAATACCGACGTATGCGCAACACCTTAACTCTCTGACTGTTTACATACTTTCCTTTTCATTACTGTTTTGCAACTTCTCAAAACTTTGATTAAGTATTTATGTTAGTTACTTTCCCAGGTAGTTACCATCATACTAGGTAGGAGTAGGACCTAGGTATAGCAATATTAATTTTCGTTGAGAACTGATATAGCTAGTAAACGGTCAAAATTAGTCATTAAAAGAGGTAAGCGGACGTCTAATAGCTATTAACTGACACTAGCAGCGTTTACGAGATAAGTAATTCAAAAGCGTAGTTAAATAGCGTCCTAGATTTGACCCATAGAAGAACAGACGTGCTGAGCGCGGCGTGCGGGTGACGCGGGTGTAGGTGAGTCAAAGGCGCGGGGGCGGCGCGTGCATTCGCCGCGAGATATGGGTAAGCGCTCGTTCAGACACGGCGGGAACCGCGCGATTATAGAATCGCATGGAAATCGCGCGGGTCTTATTTATATGAGTTAGTTAGTAATCGTTCAGACATAACCGCGCGGTTAATCAAGCCGCGCGGTTACCGCAACCCAACCGCCAGAAAATAGAATCGCGCTGCTCCCGCGCGTTTCTATTACAATGGAGTCTTTACTTCGCGTTCAGTTGCGTTGCGGATACCGCGCGGTGAGCACGTCACTGTTCGTGAGTTCGCCATGGATCGTTTCGACACTGAACTATTTATTGATGAGGTGGAGAAGAGACCTGCAATATGGGACATTCAGTGTGATGATTACTCAAATAAAATTATCAAGAACCGAGCTTGGCAAGAGTTGGTGGAGATATTTGGAAATTGCGAAGACACGGTGGAAAAAAAGAATATTTTAAGTAAGTAGGTTTATTCACCAAAAAATAATTGACAGAATTATGTTATAATTATTGTTATGAAGCGTATATTATACTCTCCGTATACTTTAGGTACTTAAATAAATATAAACAAACTTCGGCTGCTTTATGCAGACATTTCGAGCATTTTTCAAATGAAGGTCACAACGGTATTACCATATTTCGTTTGTTTACATTTAGTTATGTACCTAAACATTACAAGTACGGTATGTTAGTTGCAGCTATATCTTTGTGTCTTGCCATGGAACACGCCCATCGTTCACAAAGTAATGAGCGAATTTATCTCTGATATTCAAAGATGACGGTGTCCCTCTTCCCGCATGCAAGGTATTGAGATTAGTCATGGGTGCAGTATATAAAGTATCTTTAAATTTTAGACCATCTCTAGTCCGCACATAGTTATGTAGAACACAAGAAGCTTTTATTATATCTTCGGCAAAATCTATGTTTACATTTATAGGCCTATGAAAGATGCGCCATTTGTTCGCCAAAATACCAAAAGTGCACTCAATATTACGTCGGGCTCTCGATAACCTATAGTTAAAAATCCTTTTTTCATATGGTAAACATTTGCCTGAATATGGGCGCATTAAATTTTCTGCTAAGCCGAAGGCTTCATCTCCAACTATAACATAAGGCATTGGTGTTAGGTCTACATTAGATATTGGTTTAGGTGTTGGTATGTTTAATGATTTTTCTGTCAGGCGTTTATAAAAAACCGAATTTTTAAATATAGCAGAATCACTGCTTTTGCCATAAGCCCCAATATCAACATAAGTAAAGCAATAGTTGGCGTCGCAAAGTGCTAAGAGCACTATGGAAAAGTAATGTTTATAGTTATGATACAAAGAACCCGAATCAACAGGCTTTATAACTCGGATATGCTTGCCGTCTATAGCACCAATGCAATTTGGAAAATTTGCATATCTCTCAAAGTCTCGTGCTATTGTCTTCCAGATATCTTCAGTCGCTTCGGGCATGACTATGTTTACCAACTTATTCCACAATGATTTACATACTTCGCGGACAATTCCAGTAATCGTCGATTTTCCTAGGCGATAATTGTAGCTTAGTTCTCCAAATGAACAACCCGTACCAAGATATCTGAAACAAGAATATTATTAATAATGTTATTATTTTTAGGTACACAACTCCAAAAAAAATGGAAAAACATACGAGATTGCTACAATAAAGAATACAAAAAAGAAAAAACAACTCCTTCTGGTTCAGGTGCTCGTAAAGGAGCCCGATATATGTATTTTTCAAGATTATCTTTCCTGCAGAATAGTGTAAGTAATAAAGACACTACAACTAATATTGAAGAACAGAATGAAAGGCAAAGTGAGGAGACAAGTGAACTAAACGCCAATGCAACCGAAGCCACTGAAATACGTCCCCCTAAACGTAAGAAAACACAAGTGCCAGAAGAAAAAATAGCTGTTTTAATAGAAAAAAGTATCGAGTCACGAAAACATTTTCAGAATGAACTTCAAGAAAATAGTATTACCAAGCAAGATGACGACAAACTCTTTTGTTTGTCGTTATATAAAGAACTCAGAAAAGTACCAGAAAATAGGCGTTTAGCAACCAAAATTGAATTACTTCAAGTGATACAAAAAGGACAAAGCTTACCACCCCCTGTTCGCTACAATACTCAGCAGATCACACCTACGTATTGGCAAGGACAACAGTATACAAGCCCGCAAGGATATTTTACTACATCTGGATCATCTCCTCCTGTTCCGGCACCGTCACCGTCACCATCGCAATTTAGTTCTGGCTCTCAGTCCTCTACAGTTATAGAAAATATTTATGCTGATTTTGAAGAACAATAAATAAATCTTACCTTAAAGTTATTACGAGTTTCTCTTCCGGTGACACGCTTGGCCTCAAATGCGTTTCAGAGCATGAAATATCTTGCCTGATCAGTTCAATTAGTTCATCAAAAGATTTTATTGACATTCTCAAATAGTCAAAAAATTTGTTATCATACATTCTTAATTTGGGATATAATGTTACGAACTGACCATGTACTAGTCGGTCACGTAATATTGGATGCACCCAATACCGCCTTTTTCTTTTCTTTTTTTTAAGGAGCAACCACAGTAAACACACTTCTTCGTCGACCTCCATTTTGAAACTGACGCTAACCCGCACGAAATCGCATACTAACCGCGCGTGTCTGAATAGCTTCACAATTTTGCGGTTTGAAACCGCGCATTCGTAAACGCACGATTCCCGCATGTCTGAACGCAGGCTAAACGGAACGCAGAGAGAAGCGCGCCGCGGGGGCCTGCGACCTTGGCGATCGCTGACGACTACAGGTGTTTTTTGTTCGTGCACAAGATCGCTGAGCGATGCCTCTGCTGGCAAGTCTGCACTGGGCGAAACGGCAGACGCGCGGCGCGGGGAGACCAACCGGAACTCCAACTACAAAACAATGCTCATTTCCAACATAGAAATGCGTTCATTGTGAGACTACGTGGTGATTATAATTATTATTGCTAACCTGTAGGGGGACATACTAACAGACACGTGATTTGATTTCGAATGGATTTTTATCGTCGATAAACAGCTATTACAGATACAGGTGGTACAATAGCATTAAGTGATTAGTCTTTGCCTAGGGATTTTATGTTAGCAATTCCATTTATCTTTGTGATTTCTATAGAGTATTCTTTGGGTCCGCACCGGTTTTACATCCCACTGAGACCCAATTTATAACTTCAGTTCTGTCCCATGCATGTTGTGTAGCTCCTCAATATTTGTTTTGTTTTTATAAGAATATAGAATTGGAAAGAAAAAGTTTCTAGAATTTCTAAATTAATCATCCATATACATATACAAGGTATAATACTAAATTTATGAAATCCGTTATGCAACTCTTGCAATGTCATTCATAAAGGCTTGAGTCGATGCTGTTCTTAACGAAGGACTACACGGCTAACAGAGATGATATTATGGTGCTAACATAGTAATTTGTCATTGCTGGAATTTGTTACGACCTATTGTTTGTACTTTAATCGCAGTTAAATTATAACGATACAAAAACAATATTTCATACACATGTTGTAAAATCATGCGACTTTGATTTTGATATCTCTGTAGAAGAAAGTAAGACTCGCGAGGTAGGAGAAACAACGAAAACATCAATATTTTTTATCACCCAAATAAAATGATATCCATATCATGTGTTTGTATTAAAAATAATGAGAAGTAGAGCGTTTCATCATTTACCCAAGCGTTACATAATGACGCCAAGCGTTGTGTCGACACAAGACCTTGGCCGTGACCAAGCCAGAGAGTAACACTTCCCGCGGCGTGACGTGACGCCACTCGCGCCCGCGATTAGGTACACGCAACAACAATAAACTAAACACTCCTTAACAAGCTGTAATAAATTCGAAAATATTTTAATAAGCGGCTACAAAGGCTATTAACGAATCAACTCAATTCATTTGTTTTGACACACTGATAAAAAATAAAGATCAAATAATTGAATGTCAACTAGCGGAAAGACGCGGATGTTTAGAAGTTTATATTTTGTAAATCATTTTATAAACTGACATTTCATTAAAATAAGACAGATCTCTATTTGAAGGGAAGCAGCTAATATAGTAGTAATAATAAAAAAAAGAAACGTCGCCAAAATAAACAAGTGAAGTACGACGTATCTAAAGTTTAAGCAATTACATATTTCTTGATTCATTCATGACAAACATAGAGCTTTTGGGGGTTCCAAAAACCTTTTTATTGCAAATAATGTCAGACTTGCGATATTTTATAAATTATTACATGAAACAAGTGTGGAAAAGAAAACAAAATACGGAAACAAGATGGAACTGCGTTAACAAAAATGTAATGCAACGTATTAGTATTCCACGTGTGAAATACCACGAGGGCGTCGATGAATTCAAATAGAGTGGAAGACCTTGACAATGATACAACTTGTCTTATATTTATCTTGGATAACAGCTATAAAAATAATAATCGTGCCTCTTTAGTTGATACTACGGCATGCCCAATAATATCTCAAGTGAAATATTTTTAATGGGGACTATATTTCTTGTCACCAAAATTAACCTACATAGCCTAAACTACATAGGAGAAAGTACGAAATTCACGCGAACGATGTAGAAAATCTTTAAAAATAGGATTTATTAAAAAAGCAAATAAAAAATCATAGCCAATTAACTTTGTCGTATTGGGTTAGATTTTTGACATACACAAGTATGTTAATCACTCTTCAGTTAAATTTAATTACATATAGCGCGTTTAACTTCGTCAGCTCGTGCGTTAACATTCATTCTAACAAACTGAAATGATCTTTAAATGAGTTTTAGAAGAGCGAATTATTACGTCTTTATTATTCATGTCATTTTTCAAGTATTTTGACCCAAGTAATATGATTCTCTCTTTGAAACTTTGACACCCCATAGACCGTCTCTTAAGGATAGTTTTAAACCTATTAATGACCATTTTTTTTGTTCATTTAGATAAATTTTAGTCATGTTACAAGTTGTACCCCAAGGAATAAGATTTTCCCGTACAACTTTAGACACCCAGGACCCTCTAGGTCGTCCCCTAAATCTTTTTATAGGTGTAATTTTGAATAACGAATAATGAAAACCATATTTATTTGCTTAGGATACTATTTATGTTACTCAATTTTTCCTTTTATATAATTATATAGATAGATACAGAAGAGAGTATTTAGAAACGCTCCAAATAAAATTTGTTATTGCATGCTGAATGTTACGGATTTTCAATTTTAGAGGTAACCTTGAGGTGTACATAGATAATATAAATAACGCAAGTCAAACATAAGTTACCCTTCACAAACTTATAAAGTTCAAATTATGCAGGACAGGATTCGAAAAAATTCCAGTAAATGAGAAAGCTAATATACAAACAATGAGACAGACCTGACAGTTAAAGTGGTAATTAATTCATTATAACTATGGGTAATATGAGTATATAATTTATGATGACAAACATCAAACGTTCTGCTTCAGTTACTGGTACGTAGTAATTTTACAATTATCATGTCGGTTTGCCTTCATCGTTTCCTAGAATTAGCCCTACAATATTTATAGATTGTTAAAGTTATTAGGAATTTAGGACCAGTCACTTGTATATGTCCCTAGATATAAAACTTGCATATTTCGATGTTTTTTTCTTCAAATTGTTTACCTCGAGTCTCTAATGTAAATCTCAAAATTCAGGTAATTTAAATTGAATCCAATAACAGACATTTTGAATTCATCTTATGAAATAGTAGATTAAATATTTCACAGGTAATTTTCTTTAAAGAACCAAGTTGCAGTTCATAAAAACAAAGCTTGAAGAAGACAATTTTGCACGCATCAGTATTTTATTGCTAGATGATGAGACGAAAGATCGAAGTCGAATTAACTGCTTACGAACCACGTTACGAACCATAAAGCAGTACTTTATAATCTATGGATGATAGCGACGGAAATATCTTAAATACGATACACATTAAATGCCTTATAGAGAAGTAATTAAGCATTGTTATGTGGGAAGGCAAAAAGATGTCTCTGGTAATCCTAGTGCGATCACAAAGCTGACGAGGTTCCGATCTCATCACAGTCTACTTTGGCACGCTTTCGGTACTCGGTTACATCATCCTGACGTCAAACTATCAAACGAGGAAAGTTCTGTCTTATCTCGATATGAAAATGGGGAATATGCGAATGGAAATGCAGCGGCTAGAGCAATAGAGCACCCAGATAATTTTATTCAAAACACTAGAGTCAATACACTTGCAACCTTGCAGTGCTCTTTACGACTCGTGTCAGATAAAGACATAAGGGCATTAAAACATTACAAGTTTATATTGCGTATGTTAACGTTGTTAGCTTTAACTTCAAACATAATTGAAGAACTGTTTCATTTAATTAAAATAAACATTAAGTAACAAGAACTTTTCTTTATTGAAAGCTTTATAATTGAAGATATTAATAATTGCAGAAATATTTCGAAAACATGATGAGAATTTGCTCCTGGCATATGAATTACCAAGGTATTATGAAATTATGGTGCAAACAATTAAAAACATTTTAGATTAGACAACCATAATAAGTATAGAAAATAAAGCATATGAAATATATATTGAATTTAAAATATTGGTTAATTGCTAAATAGGCAATATAGAAAGTTGAATAACTGGTTATCTTCACATACAATTTGTAAAGACATGTGCATATAAATCGCATACATAATCATATAAACACCAGCAGACGACGATAGGATTTACGGCTGTATAGTTGCATAGGATCCAAGAACGCTCTATTTCCAAAGTTGAAAATCGTGAGACAACCCTAAATCGTCAACACGAGTGACACATCACAAACATGGGTGGCTAATGCGCGCGGAGCCCGTCATGACGTCTATCATCAAAGATTAATATTAAAATTACGGTAGTTAATGAATGTTAAATGCCGGTTACGGATCGTGCATCGATTTTCGTGTGTGTCGCGAGCGGCGCCGGTCTCGCGGCCGATGCGGGCGGCGTCGCTGCTCTGACTGGCGCGCCGCGTCCCCGCTCGTACCCCGCATCGCCACCGTTTGTTTTGCTGTATTTTCGTTGTTAATCATTCTCCTTGACCTTGTGCGACGTCGAGTGGTCCACTGCACACGACTGCGCACCCCTCGCCCTGCCACCCGCCCGCGCTGCCTGTCGCGCCGCATCGCACGTGCTTTAGTCCTTCGAACCGCACCATGCAATGTGACCAGCCAGACTACACGACCTTTCCTTTCCTTGGATCTGTCTTGTTCACTAGTCTATTAACCTATTGGACTATAGACTATCTTGAACACATTATTACCTACTTGGATATAAAATTATGTATTTCGATCTTTATGATTGTTGTGGTTTTATGGAACCTGTCAAGTGCTTTTTAATTAACTTAGCTTATCAATTCACGTACATGCGATTGAGGCTGGTAGCCTGTAACGTTAACGGTAACGTTTTGTTTTTTTTTCACAATTCTTCAACAAAACCAACCTAAATTAATGATTAATTTAAAGTTTTAAAATTCATCAAATCTTTTTTTTTTCATGTTGCTTTTGTTGGATTTTTATTACTCAACTGCATTTAATGCATCAACAAACGATTTCCGGTAGCGATGAAAGTGTACGTGTAAGTGTATACAAGTAGGCATTTTCGAAGCTCTCTTAGAAGATCTTAATGTTTTTAAGATTATGCTGCATTTAAAACAACAATAACAACTACGAAGTTTTTTCACTGCAGCTGAAATTAAGTAACAACATTTTTTTCTTTCAATAAATTGTTCTCCCATCCTCGAAGTCCTTTTATTATCTTAATAAGCACAAATTACTCATGGGTTGGTCCTAATTCCGATCCGTTTAAAACATTAATCCCAATCTACATATATGTATATGTGTGTATTGTATACTCATCTTGCCTTTCGTTTTCGGAAGGAAATTGCTTCGAAAATTATTTCCTAGTAAAATCTGAAGATGCTTTGAAATGATCACTGATTAAGTGATTGAGGAAGTTATCCCTATGATTATATATAATTCTGATAAGTATTTACTATTTACTGTCAAAGTACTATGTGTGTTCGGTACAATATTTGGGTGCCTGTTTCTTTTTCGCGGAGTTTCATCATTAGAAAATGATTGTTAGGCTTATTTCAGTTTTGGTATTTACTTTGAAACTTTTTACCTTCTTTACTAAGTTTTTTGTCATCGAATATTTTTCTTTGAATTTTTGTTTTCTAATAGCTACAACTCCTAAAGAAGTCTTAAAGTCTTCAAGTCACTGAATAGGTACACATAATAATAACGTATTATGGTAATTGATTAATCTTTTTCATAAATATAAGTTATTTATGTAGCGTTCGTGGCATTATAAAATGTTTTACAATTTTTTATAATAGTCAGTTCTTCAGTAGCATATTTGTAAATCCATTAAGAATTTTGGATATTTTCATTCCCTAAGTGTGTTATACGACAAAATAACTCTTCCTTCTATTCAATTACAAATTTCTATGAGCCAGGTAACTTTGTTCGACAATTGGAAGTTTTGAGTAAACCAATATTGTTTCCGCAAGTATGCGTCTTAAACTTACTTGGAACCTTATTGACAGGTCTCGATCTATCTATGAAGTTCCATACGTGTATCATGGATTATAGATTATCTGCAGAAATTTTGTTATATACATAAGTAATTTAGTGGCCATACAAATCCGACATGTATTTAGAACATTATTGCAACTTAGAACGGAACTATACGGAACCAAAAAAAAAAAGAATAAAATTCTGTAAAACGCATGTCATATTTTATTTATTAACCTTTATAATTTCGTAAAAAAGCCGTTAGTTTAAACCAAAAATATATTAAACCTGAAGTTCTATAAATAAATGGATTTTAATGCAGATTTATGGACATCAAAAGTTCGGGTCAAATTTTTCTAAGAACAGACTAAAATAAATTGTTATCACATTTATTATCGCTGAAACAAAACAAACGTATCAGTGTCAATGTGACCTCGACAGATAAAATAACTGATTGCTAAATCAGGTAAATATAAATATAATTTATTGTTGTCGAAGTTTAATCGTAACGTTTATGTAAAAGTCTAGTTCATGGTATGGTAAATATGAGTCAGTAAGGTAGTGACACCGGCCCTGCTAGCCAAGTTACAACCGTTTCGTGTCGATTCTCTTGCGTCGTTATCTGAACGCTCAGTCACGTGGTCAGAACAAAGGAATCGGAGGCGTGGCTTACTCGAGGCGTTCGACGCAAGAGAATCGAAACGAAACGGTCGTAACTTGGCTAGGGGGGCAGGACTGACAGCATAGGGTGTGCAGACCCCGCTACTCATGAAAAACATTTAACCCAGGATAAAGGTGCAGGAATAAAGGCTGTGTAGAGAATGGGCTCCATTGAATTGTATATCCGGTTAAGGATTATTTTTAGGGAGAGCCCGGCCCCTGTTATGCCTGATTTTAAACCGACTTCATTGTGTTAAGATAACAGTATTTTAGCGTCCCATAAAGAATTTCGAATCGCTAGCTCAACATTCTGGGGTGGGCGCTAACTATATTGGGGTAGGCACGGCCCATAAGGTAGAAGCAGGTATTGTAAATTCATCACCTTTACCATATTTAGGCATATAAAACGATAAAGGATGACCAAAGGCAATGGCAAACAGAGTAATGGTTATAAAGGTTGTGAAGATGGGAGCAGACATGCGGGCACACGATCATTTGACAAGTGGTAATACCAAATCAATTAATTTGCCCAGCCTTTTCCCGACTATTTTGGTATCAATATCCAGTCTAACTGGTTACAGCTGATTATTAATATTTAACACTGAACTACCTGACGTCTTATTATTTTTTAAGTTGGAAATCATCTAATGTGTTTTCGCTAGGGTGAAGCGCGAGGGCGTGTCAAACTTTTACTGACTAAAACTCACTCCTATTTTCCTGCCTTGCCTTGCGTCCCAGGACCCCAAGTCCCCAAGTGAGTCTTTCGGACGATCCATGGCCCCAGTAGGCTTCGGCCCTATGGTTTACCTGACTTCTACAACCCAGTAACTGGTTAAAACAATATCCCTTGGCAAGCCTGTTTTTAGATTGGCATCTGACTACTCATAAGGACTGTCATCTACACATTACTGCCAGGACCGATGGTTTAACTTGCTTTCCGATGGTCGAAAGTGTCTCGGTTTGTAACGAATGGTCATCCATCTATGATCTGAATTTGGTAAGCGTTTCTTAACCTTGTACATTGACATCTGACGTTTATTACTTAGCCACAAGCTTTTGTACACCTGGTTGACCAGGAGCATCTGAATCAGATGGAAGGAAAAGTGCTCAATGCAGAGTGACGGCTAGAAGGCAGTCAGAAGCTGCATGTACCCATACATATATCGATGGCATGTTCTGAGAGCTTCACAGACACAGCGTACCGATACGACAGGTTCGTCTTGCTCAATATTGGGGTAACGACAAAACGAACGAAATAGACACAGACCGAACAAATTAGAGCAAGACTTTACAAATAAGAGAAACGCCTAACAAATAAGACAAAATACTAACAAATAAGAGAAAAACCTAACAAATAAGAGAATCCTAAGAAATAAGAGAAAGTTCGGGAAAACATAAAGGAAAAATTAAAAAAATAAGATTTTTTCTATTTTTGTTTCTTTCATAATGTCATGTAAAGAGGAGAGATGAAACACATGTTACTAAAAGAGTTAAGAGTATACATGTGGATAGGTGGAGAGGGAGAGGGAGAGGGAGGCCAAAGAAAAGATGGATGGATTGTGTGAACAGTGATATGGTATGAAAGAAAAGGAAGTTAGTGATAGTATGACGGTTGACAGG
Organism: Mythimna vitellina; assembly: GCA_949316375.1. Taxonomy (NCBI): domain Eukaryota; kingdom Metazoa; phylum Arthropoda; class Insecta; order Lepidoptera; family Noctuidae; genus Mythimna; species Mythimna vitellina. The sequence goes on along the minus strand of OX438691.1, from coordinate 10,285,259 downwards.
ATAGAATTGAAGGAAAAAACGTGTTGCGCCGACCCCAAAAAAGATGGGACAAGGGCAGGAAGATGATGATGATGAGTTTCGTTCATAATGTAAATAGAAGAGTGTACGGTCCATGTATATCGGACTACCGGGGCATAATTATCCTTCGCAAAGAATGCCTAGTTGACACTATTCACTTAGCTAATGTTTGAGAGCCCACGGTTCATTCAGGACAACTGATGGGCGTATTAAAGGAAAGCCTTGTTGATTTTTTTTGTATGATGATCCCTGGAGTAGATTTAGAAAAATGTTGGGATTAATTCAATGCAGATATGGCTCTTCGTCCCTCTGGCCCGATTTGCGCCAGATGGAGTAGTAAAGGTATTGAATTGATGTTATCCCCTTCCTGGTAAATATTAATTATGGCATCGTTTTGTTAGAGTATAGGCGGTGGACTGTAGCTCGGGGTTTTATCGCAGAGAGGTTAAACCAGCGGGGTGGCAAGGAGGCGTGTGCATGTCCGCGCGACTTGCGCAAAATGCACACGATCGGGCAAACGGCCGTCAGTTACAAACTTGTGAGATACGCGATACGTGATCGTAAACAAATTTAAAATGCTGTGTTGTTCAGTGGTTTCATGCAAGAACCGAAGTGATAAGAGAAGCCTGGGTCATCATGGAATCTCTTACCATATGGAAGTACAAGTTTAATACTATATTTATCTTTAAAATCAGTAAAAACAACAAATCTTATAATATCCCTTGCTGCTACTACGTTATTTTTGTTTTCAAATATCAAGGCGACTGTATTACTCTTACAGTACATACATTGCTCTTTAACCACTACTTAATTTTAACGCTCAGTAACGGAACAAGCAATATAAAAATAACATAACGATACTTTATCAGTGCGGTGTATTTCATAATAAAGCCGCTGTTAGTTGCGGCGAGTTAATGATGTGCCTGTATGATCTACTAATATAGACTATCGACCATAATATCGATTGGTTGGATATCCGAAGTAAAATAATGTAAATATTTTTATTTATTTTGATTATTTTACAGAGTTGTAAAGAAATAGCATAATTCAGAATTTAATAACGACTTTTGCTTAAAATAAGGCAACATGTTCTAGCTCTTTATTTGTTCTCTTTATTTAACAAGATAGAATTTTTTTTCAAAACTTCATTTAAAAAAATAGTACAGTATTTTTTTTCTAACAAAAGCCTTACATGGTGAGGTTTAGCAGTAAGTTAGGTAAAATGATAACTACAATGTTACTTTATGTTTTCAGTTTCCCGAAAGACGCAATTTTAATAAAGCAATGGATTGATGGAAGGCCACCTAATGGGTTCCCTAAAAAAATATAGTACTATATGCTCATTCCACTTTCAACCAGAAATAATGCTTTAGCCTCTAAAAAAACGCAGTCTTTTTGAATGGGCAATCCTTAAATTAAGACTAGACCTGAGTTAAAGTTTTTTTAGTAACTGAAAGCTTTTTCATGCAATAATTCATAATACAAGTTATTAAACTTTTCAGGATTTTAGAGGACCAGGACATGTACTTGGCCGATTTTTAGTATTTGATATTGACGTTCTGAAATGACGTATATAATGGCCTTATACGGGTAAATGGTTAGTTTTTGGGTTTTATGAAAACAAATTAATAAATAATTTATTATTATTATTATTATTAAATTATTATTATTAACATTTTATGATTTTGTTTTTGGGAACCAAAAGAAATAGCACGACAAAAAAAAAATGGAAAAATCGATAACTTTTCTATTTAGTCAATCACTAGCGTAAATGTAAAATAAATTGCTTTTGCATAGCACATCGACATTTCATGTGTGCGTAAGTTGTACGGTGCATGGAAAATACACGCTGTTTTTAGGGAGGTAAGGTTTATAATTGACTGTGTAGTATGGACTGATTTATGATTTGCGGATGTGTGCGCGACTGCGTAAATATTACTGCAAATGTAGTAGTTTCGGCGTTGGTAGGGAAACTGGAGACATCGTGTTCCGGTACAATTTTTACTACTTAACATATCTCCTCCCTTCTTAAATCTGTGGGTTAAACCTACTAAAACGTGAACCCAGTGCAGAAAAATATTAAAAAAAAACCCTTGTGTGTCTAAATCTGATTTTGTAAATATGCTTCAGAAGCCTCATCAGAAGGCTTAAAGTCACCAAATGAGCAATGGCTGACATAGCCCGAAGAATCGCCTAATGTAAGTGGCAGTGAGTAGGGCACATTCTCGCTGAACAGATGTTCGATGGGACCGAAAGGTTCTGGAGTGGTGACCATGTACCGGAAGACGCAGCGTTGGAAGACCTAAGGTGTATTGACGACCTGATGAGGATCGCAGTAATCCGATAGATGGGAGACGCACTGGACCGTTCACCGTGGCAACACTTTTGGGATGTCCAGCAGTGAAAGTCTTTCGGTCAATACTGTACTAAATGAATCTGTCTGCGTAGCTATTCGTGATTAGATTTCGTCACTGGAATGACAAGAATTAAAAGACAGTTTACATACGATGGCAATTATTACGAGCGTGGGTCAAACACACGAAAAATTAAGCATTACAGCGTTAATTAATGTTAAGCGTAGATTAGCGCATAGTATTTACTTAACTTACGTCATGAGTTGAGCTCCCTTTCAACATAACCAAGATATCCCATCTTGGTTAAGTTGGGTTATAGGTAGATTATGCTTGATCCTTCAAAAGATTTTGGATGTAATTGTTTCAATTGTAATTGAGCTCCTTAGTAGTCCTCCTTAGTAGTAGTAGTTGAGCTTTACTAATACTGACAAATGCTTAGTCACTGACTGGACGGATCCACTCAAATATGTATGGTTCCTTCCTCAGAAGACCACCTCAGACTCTAATCTGCATGGTTCTCATGTAATTGGACCATTATATATTTTTGCTGTATGGACTTTAAAAGAGACTGACCAGCGTCAGGCAACTGCTACGTAGTGGCATTATGCTGATCTGGACCTATTTGGCACAGCCGTGAGACACACAATGTTCATGTATTTAAGTTTAATTCATTATAGCTACCCCAAGCGAAGGCGCGTTCGCTCTCTCATTGTCTTTCTCATTATGTCTCTAATTAAGGTATTCGAAAAGTTAAGTTTTAAGTTTATATATAATTATTATTTCATTGTGTGTACCTGTGTGCCATATAAACGTGTTTTCTTTCATTCTTTACTTTGACCCCAAAACAAACTCATTTTGGTATTTCTTCTTAGGGCAGTCAGCTAGGAAACACCGGCCTTATCTAGTTTAAGCTGACAAATTGACGTGTAAAAGGCTTTTACAAAACTCATTTGCAAAATAAATATCATTTATCATCTATGTGCGCTTCTATTCTTAAGGCTGAACTAGTCGCGGGCTCGAATTCGTTGATGGGTGAGGCCAAAAAGTGCGATGTCACATCTGACATTGTGTCCTATAGCGAAAATATCAAGTATGAGCAGTTAGGGCTATATTTCACCAAGACACCATGGCGGCACGACCTGTCGCCGCTACCAACAAAATATGTACAGCTCTATAGGGTTACAACAACCAATTTGGCGACGCAACCAGCTCGGATGCGTTCACTTAAGGTACATTTTCATACTGTCTCATTGTGGTGTAACGAGTCTGTTGTCTGTATGGTGTCTAGTTTGGCACTGACGCTTACGGTCACCATGGCGGCGGTACTGGTCGTGCCGCCATGGTGTCCCGGTGAAATATAGCCCTTAGATGCTAGTCTATATGCATAACGTATTGTTCGTACGCACACAAAGACTGTTCCGAACGAAAATTACATTAGACAGTGCGTAAACACTGAGAGAGAATAGTGCTTTGGAAAATCAAGTTTTAAGAAAAAAACAGCATAAATTTATTCCAAATAAATTGTATAAATCTCTTCGGTAATGAAGCTTTGTTGGTACCGACTTCGCTTTGGAGATTTTATACTATATTTGTTATTTTTTCACACTTAAAGTTGCGTTAAAATCATCGAAAAACAGAAAATTTGTTGGCTCATAACTTTGTAATGGCTTTTGTTTTTTTGTTTACGAACAGACAAAATTATTATTAAGGTAAAACCATATCATGTTTTATTTTGAATGTAGGTACTATGTCAAACTGCGGAGTAATACGTACCCCCAAAATTTGTATGGAAATAGTATCGACTAGACTACAAGTAGATCGTATAGAAAACGAACATTTTTAGCACTCCTTGATTCAATATTGAAGTCCGAGAGTTTTTGATCAAACACGAAAAGGTCAATTCTCGCCGATACCTATCTAAAAAAACGTTCAAATTCAAGTCGTAATATCATGTTAGTTTCAACCAATAACGAAAATTCATTGATAAATTCAGACTGCTATACGAATGTTCCATAAAAATACGAGAATTACCCTCAGGTCAATCCCACACTCCCGAATAAATAAATTGACTATTACCATATTTATGTCTTGGTCGAACAAAAAAACGTGACGCTCTAAACTTGACATTGGTGCGTAATAGAGAGCATCCAGTCTATACCCATATTATTATGGTGTTCAACTACTTTACATTAATGCATACAGTGCCATCTAGCAGCAATGCGAGAAACTACATCTAAAGCGCCATCTAGGGCATTGTCACGACACTAAACGTCAAAATAATTTCTAGTTTCTCTACATCCTTTACACAAAGGTGATTTTAATTCACTATGCTGAAAACATAAATAAATAATACCTACATTGAGATTCAGTGTTTATAGTATGCTATTGCTATGTTTTATTAGTATTAGTCAGATTAAAATATTGTGTTTCTAATCATTGTCATCATGTAATAAACATTTAGGGTGATGATTAACTTACAAAATTCTTTACTTCTTTTGAACATTGCCAATTTTGGTGTCAGTTAAATCAGTGATATTTTTCTTGATTACTTTTTTTTATTTTAATATCCTTGGTAGTTAGTTTGGTGTAGGAACTGAGTCTGTATTTCTGACTACTATAAGATACATATAACATAGTATTAAATTTGATTTTTAGCATCACTTTCAAGAGTAGAAATTCCACTATCACTCAATTACTTGATTAACCAAACCACCAAATTTTTAAACAATGATTTCAAAAGTCATTTGTCACATTATGTTAAAGTAAAGCAAACACTGTAATTTCTATTCCAGTTCAAATTAAATTTCTAATTACAAATTTGGTTTCAAATCTTATAATTATCATTAATTAGGACCATTATTGGAAGTAAAAATAACAATAGTAAATGGATTATTATACATTACTATTGTTATTTGTTATTTTTAAAAAGCTCCAAAATAAAGTTAAAACAAAAAAAAACTAAATTGGTTTTCATAATTTCTTTTTGTTTTTCTGAATTTTGTTTTACATTCACACTATAAAGCCAGTAGCACACTTCTCCTAGTGTGAGGTAAGGTAGGCTAGATTAAATAAACTTACTAAACTGAAGTATTTTTTCTTATTTGTTTACATTTCCTGCACAGAAGTATGAAAACATTACTTCAGCTATGTTAGTTAATCTAAATTATATTACCTAACTTAGCTCATGATCTTCAAATGGCATGATTGATTCTTTAGATTTAAACAATATATAGTTTGATGTAAGCAAACTGTCAAAACTATAGCTGATACTTTTGACTAGGACCTTATGAGTACTTGCATCATGTTGCAATAAAATGACTTGAATCTTGAATTGTGTTTTTGAGGTTGTTAACTTGGGATATGGTTACAGTTATATTGCATGCAAAAATCTATTATCCATTTCTGACTAGTTTTTATAATAAAATTAGGATTGGCATTTTCTAATCCAGACACAAAAAATAACCAGGATACTTATATACCTTACCACTTATTCTTTACCTTTAAAGAGTAGTAGTGGATAGTAAGAAACTCAGGTGTAGATTTTCTCATCTTATCTTGTTAAATGTAAGAACTACTGATTAATGGTGAACTAAAGTAATGTACATAAAAGGCTTTATTACTCATGGTACCTTTAATTAGAATTTAGGTTACTTTATCAAGTTCTACCAGATATGTCATTATTTATAATAGACATTCAGTATAAGATTAATGGTATAGTAGGGCCTCATTTAGTATCTTCTCTAACACACTAGTATTCATATAAATCTGAGAATGTGAGTCGTGTATAGTGTTGCTTGCGTAAATACTAAATACCGACCTAATTATACTGTGCATCAATCATACAACAACACTCTATAGTTATCTCAAGTATAGTCATGACTTGTGCCAAATTTAAACTAAACACAATACGGGAAACAAACAATATATACAGTCACTGACTGGCTACAGTAAGAATAAACTAATAATTCTTACTGAAACAGTTGTTTACCAAGTAAAACAAGGACCCCAGTCTCGTAGGTAAGATACATGGTTACTATGAGGCTATGATTTGTCAAAACCAAAGTTTAGAAAGGTATATAAAGATTACTTCTTACCTGAATCTCTCGAGGGCTCCATCATCTGGTTTAATGTATCTATCGTTTACGATAAACCACTTTCATAGAATAGTTCAGTGGCTAACGATGAACCTGTCAGTAACAAGGTCGTTGAACTAAATATACCTTAGAGAAGATGAAATAATACACCCCTTGCTGTACACAAACGTCTTTGAAGATATTATGAGACACACTAGTAATAAAACTTTACTATAATCAACAAAAGAGGCGATAACTGTGGTTAATATTTATAAAAATTCACTAATAACCCAATTTCAATTAATTCTCAGTGACATAAAACAACGCGTCACGTCACAGTCGATTTCGTTCGGAAATTTCAATGATACTCTGCTGATACCGATGAAAGTGAAAAATATCTGTTTTACGTGTATGGAATTATCACGTACTCAATAAAATAATATAAACTAAACTAACAAAATCGAACTACCACCAATAGCTTAAGATTTTATTTTTATAAATTTAATAAATAAGAAATATAAAAAAATAACTCTTGAGGTTGATTTGTTCCTATTAGTAATCCGTTCAAAACTAAAATAAAAATATTTTTCATGTTTTGTATCCCAATTTTAAAATCTTTGTCTTTCGAATAATTATTGTCAATGAAATTTTTTTTTGTGATTTTTGTTGGTTATTTTTATTTCATATTTTATGGATGTCAAGAATACTGCAATAATATTACGTTTATGGTTTACGTATAAATCCGGTATAAATTCTATGATCCGGAACGCGCTTTTTTATTTTTCAATGTCAAGTTAATGTCATTTAAGAAGGTCAGTTCTCATTGTCACTATGTTAATTTACCTGTGTTTTACATTCTATTGGTTTAAAAAGTAGGTAGCCTAGATATGGACCAATCAAAATAATGAAATGTTGATTGACCTTGCACCTGTGTAAGTTTGAAACTGGAAAAAGTTTAATATAAATACTTCGCTGTGAAAACAAGTTTACTTTGTTCAGTTTCCCGGCGTAAATGTTTAGTGTGATTTTTGCATTGTAATTCTTCTATCAGTTTAGGAACATCGGCATTAAGTGCTTCATAGATACGTAATTTACGTATTCATTAATACCCGACACCGGCAGAAAATACTCAGTTAAAGTTTTTGCAAGTGATTAACCTCCTTAGACATGGAAAATAAAACTGATTTTCAATATCCGCACACTTTCATATTGTGTGGTGCATCAGGAGATCTTGCAAAAAAAAAGATTTATCCTACTATATGGTATTTATATAGAGACAATCTTTTACCGCGTCAAACTAAGTTTGTGGGTTATGCTCGTACTAAACAAACGATATCGGAAGTAAAAGAAAAATGCAAAAAATATATGAAAGTGCGTCCTGGAGAAGAAGAAAAGTTAAAAGAATTTTGGGAAGCGAACGAGTATTTTTCCGGTTCCTATGATAAAAGAATTGATTATGAAATGCTCAACCAGCTAATTAGCAAGTTTGAAAAGGGTCCAATTGCTAACAGAATATTTTACCTAGCTGTACCACCAACGGTTTTTGAAGATGTTACAGTAAATATACGAAATGCATGTGTATCCATTAAAGGCTTTACAAGAGTTATCATTGAGAAACCTTTTGGAAGAGATGATGAAAGTTCAGACAAGTTGAGCAATCATCTGGCAGGTCTATTTAAAGAAGAGCAGATTTACAGAATTGACCACTATCTTGGGAAAGAGATGGTTCAAAATCTCATGACTATCAGGTTTGCTAATCAAATATTCAGCCCTTCATGGAACAGAGAAAATATAGCATCTGTACTAATCTCTTTTAAAGAGCCATTTGGAACTGAAGGCCGAGGAGGTTACTTTGATGATTTTGGTATAATTCGGGATGTAATGCAGAATCATCTTCTTCAAATTTTGTCACTTGTTGCTATGGAGAAACCAGTTACTTTGAATCCAAATGATATAAGAGATGAAAAAGTAAAGGTTCTACGTCACATTAAACCTATTGAGCTGAATGATATATTGGTTGGACAATATGTAGGTAATCCAGAGGGAAAAGGCGAAGAAGTAATGGGATACCTTGAAGATCCAACAGTACCAAAGGATTCTGTGACACCTACATATGCACTTGCTGCACTTCGGATCAATAATGCAAGATGGCAAGGTGTACCTTTCATCCTTCGCTGTGGAAAAGCTTTAAATGAGAGGAAAGCAGAAGTGAGAATCCAATACAAAGATGTTCCCGGTGACATCTTCAATGGACATGCAAAGAGAAATGAATTGGTGATACGGGTTCAGCCTGGTGAGGCTTTGTATTTAAAGTTAATGAGCAAAGCACCTGGAATGAAATTTGACCTAGTGGAAACTGAATTGGACCTGACATACAGCATGCGCTACCGAGAAGCTGATGTCCCTGATGCATATGAAAGACTCATTTTAGATGTATTTACTGGAACACAAATGCATTTTGTACGTAGTGATGAATTAAAAGAAGCTTGGCGTATTTTCACGCCTATTCTCAAAGAATTGGAAGAGAAACATATTAAGCCCGTTCCATATGTGTATGGATCACGAGGCCCTCCTGCAGCAGACAATAAACTTGCATCCTATGACTTTAAGTACACTGGTTCATACAAATGGAAGAAGCCCTCACTATCCTAAGTTTGATTAGAGCCTGGCATTTAGAGCTAATGGTGGTGGTGGTTTGCTTTTATGGTTTTGATAATATTTTATATTTTGCATAATATTGAACAAGTTATACTGTTTATTCTGTTTACATTCCGTTTTAAATCACAATTAGTTACTATTATTGTTTATTTATAATTTACATTCCTTTTGCTGTACCTCTTACAGATTTACGCTGTTGTCTTTGGATAGTTTTTTTCTACAGCAAGGTATCATTGTTTATTACCAATTCTAGTTTTTTGCATAATAGTATAATAAATTAAGGGGACCATTTTAACTTTATGACAATGGTTGTGTAAGTGCCTTATCCACTTCTATAACCGGCTTGATATTTACTTGTGTCAAATACCTAAAAGTAAGCTATGATAATCACAAGTAGTTCACGTTGAGGTACCTTTGAGTAAATTATTTTAAGATAGTCTGGGGTCAGGCTATCACTCTTGTTAAAATGGCGATAATAAAAAGAAAATTAATTTGATATACTATTTAAAATGCAATTAAAAGATGGTTAATATGATAAAATAATGTTACTTGTGGTATTGACTAGATATTAATTACTGACAAATATTTTTATACAATTACATTATTGTGTGTTCATAATTTCAACGGTAATGTTTAAATATAGTAAGGAGAGTATAAATACTCACTATATATATTTTAAGGTAGCTACTATACTATTTTGTGATGAAAAATTTTATAATACTTTTGAATATTTTTATAAAAGTTTTCAAACACCTTATCATTAAGTTAACAGTTGGATATTTAATATTCAACAAAAGTTTTTTTTAAGGTTTATCATGGGATTTCATACATTCTCAGTTTCACTAGTATGTTGCTTTTTTTTTAAATTTGTATTAATGTGTGTGCATTTGTAAGACATTTAAATGTTAATATTTTGTTAAAAATTTAAAGCTTTTATGACATATTTTTCTATTTTTTTTTTCCATTGTTTTGCATTATATAAGTGGTTGTTTTGTTAAGAACATAGCAATTATAAGAGCTCCTTATCAAGTTTTTCAAATGCTTGTTTGATTTTCAATAACTTTATAAGTAGGTATTGCATTCAATTTTTAAGTATTCTCTCAAGGTTTATGTTTGTTCAACAACATTTTTAGCTTTAAGTATATGACGAATGTATTGTTATTGATCTGTTTATATATGTTTTATCATTTTGTGTATTGAAAAGGCCTTTATGCCAATGTAATGCATAATAATTATTAATACTATATCCTTTTGCCAAAGGGATCACTCTTTAACTTGACCTGCATTATGAATCTGTATAATTATATTAAATACTTGGGAGGTTTATTTTCAGCAATATATAAACATTATTTCATTCATCATTGTTATGTAAAAGGCTTTTTACACTGAAATAAACAGTAGGTATGGTGCTGCAAGTATAATTTTATTTCTTAATTACCTGAATAATTACAAAACGATTGATATTTATTAGGTATACATACCTGATGATATTAGTTAAAGACAATACAAATTGGTGATCAACGATATTTTTCATGCTTGTCATGTTAATCTGCAGTTATTCTGGTTACAGATATCATGCATGTTTGTGTGAGTCATGCCTAATTACGAGCCTGATAACTCGCGATGAGAGCTTGCAAAAAAATTGTTTCGTCATTTATATGATATTCTGCTGAATTGCGCCATCTATGTTGTTTGAAAAGAACTGAATAACAGTGAGTATATAGTTCTTTATTTTGTAGCTAGGTGGTGCTAATGCACTGTAATCTTATTCAAGTGTGGAAAGTTCGAACGGAAGTACCACCTATATATGAAAAGTACTATGTGAAAGTAGCTATACCTAAATCCTAATCTAACCTCGAAAAACACCCAATTTTAACAGCAACAAAAACTTTATTTTTGTATTTGATTGGATTTTGTAAGTTGTCAAAAAATCATCCAGGAATAAAGCGCCTATTACACCACTCGATATTCAGACAGTCGATATCGCGGAGTGTAATAAGAGTTAGACCGGTCTTACTCGGAACAAAAAATAAGACAGTCGGAATATCACGTAGTGTAATAGGCCTTTAAGGAATAAAACAGAACGATGAGATGAATATATTATTATTTAAACATAGACTAAAGGGCCTATTACACTACTCGTTATTCAGATAGTCTTAGTCTATGTATTTCTATGTATCTTATCGTTCTGTTTCATTTATTACACGATTCATTGGCGTAAGTTGCTCTCTTTCTTGTGTAACGCTATATAGACTAAGACTGTCTGAATAACGCTTAGTATAATAGGCCCTTAAGACTGTCTGAAAATCGAGTGCTGTAATAGGCGCTTAATCACTAAATGTTTTTAGAGTCTGTCCGAACAGCGATATTTCACCGCAAGGTTTTTATTCTTGCGTATTATATTCCGTGATCGGGATTACACTAGTACGCAATGCGAATAAAATTTTGTTCGATTTTTGTCAGTGCAATGCTGTTCCCGGCTGGGACGCATGTTTAGAATGGACAATCGAACAAAAATTTTACATAGCTCCGCCGTTGTAGGACTGAGCAAAAAACGAGAATTTTATTTCACAGTACGGACATAGCCACTACTCTATACTGCACAAAACATTCGCGCGGATTTATTTTCCGCACCGCATCGCGTCAAATCTGCATGAAATCACAGATTTTTATCGCACGATTTTTTTCTAGCATGTGCGGATATTTCCATAAGATTAAATGTATTACAGAATGACGAAAAAAAAACCTCGCAGTGAAATATCGCACGCGCTGTGCGGACTGACCTAATGCACGTTAGAACAGTATAAATATAGAATATATTCCACATCTATACTGTGACGTTAGCTTTACATACTCTTTGTTTTACTCAGTAAATGTTAAAAAGATACAACTTGACGATAATTCTGTCCAATTATATCTATAATATCTAACTGTGGAAAAATCTGTTGGAAAATTTCACTATAATCGAAAAATTTAATTTTATTCGAAATATGTAATTTTCAAGTTTCGATGTTGGTGACTTCATTTTATTATTTTACAATAGTAACACTGTTAAGCTTCCGTTTGTGCTTGACATTATAAAAGTTAGACAGAGGTCTAAAACTGGAGATTTGGAATGTATAGCATAGACTAGAGATAGATACTCGAAATATTAATAAGTGTGAGAAGGACAGTACGAACGTTACATAGTTCAATGTTTTTGTTGTGAGTATGTAGTGTGCGCTGTCATGTCAGCTGAGTGATTATTGAGTTGAGCAATGGTGGTGTTTTTACGTTTTCGAGAGCTAAAATTATAAACAGCCTATCTAACTCGGGCTATTTCGCTAAAAGTGTTCATTCATTATTTGACGTGATGAATAGGAATACGTGTTAATGGATTTTGTTTAAATGCTTAGCAATGCTTTAAGGAGTATTTGCGAGATTTCTGGACTGCGTAAGTGCTAAAAATCTTTGTTGTTCAAATTTTTTTTCAAACGCACAAACTGAACTGGTTTACTTAGATGGTCCAGTGTGTTGCTCCATTATTGTGTTTCTTTATTGCATCAAGCGTTGTAATTATTTTAACACTGAATATTATGTAAAGTATACAAATATACCGATTGTGCAGATAGCTATGACGTTGTTGTTTATTTTAGGCTTGTCTATTAGATTTATAGTACGCGTGGTCTTTTGTTAATGTTAACAAAAAATAACATTCGGTAAAAAAAAATTGCTATATTCACTTCAAAATGTCTTAGATTGCTGAAGTAATCTTTGTAAATGATTACAGATAATTGATTGATAGTGATCAATTTTTAAATTTCTTATTTTTTTACATCATTTTGCTATTGTGGGTTTATTAGTAGTAGGATATAATTATTTTATAGTTTAGAACACTTGATATTGTTATTGTTGATCATATTATCACAGTTTACAAACAAAAGAAAAATAAAACACCACATGATAATCTTTTGAAGATGATTGATAATTAAACTTTACTTTCTACTAAACTACTAAAATCATCTAAATATTATATGAAATTAATAAAAGGGTGTTAAGCGTTGCCAGTATTTATTATGACACCACCATTCAGACATATTGAAAATACCATGTGTTATTTTTGTTTGAAATACTTAATGCTTTTAATCTATGACAAATGATTAAACTTGCTGATCTTTGGTTGAGTAGACTATTGAAGTGTAGTGTAATAATTAATTTATGAATAATTATTCTACTATTTTTTTGGAGTTGAATAAACAATGTCCATGTTATCCGGTGGTAAGATGGGTAGATGTCATTGTTGTACTTGTTTATGGGTAAAACTTGGATGACACTAGCATAGAAATATGGAGATTGGGGCAAGAAAAAAAAAGCCTATGCTCAGCATGGGGTGAAGTTGGGCTATGGATGATAATGACATTATTTGTATTTATCAGTTTCATTTGTCTAGCTGTATTCCACATGTTATTTATCTATTCTTTGGGTTGTGAAATCCAAAAAAATTATATACCTAATCTGCCATAAAAATGTGAATCATTTGCTACACAATTTAATTCATTATTTTCTTTGTAGTGTCCATGGATACAAAAGGCAGATGCAAGCGACAGTTCAGTTAGGGTGTGATATATTTTGGCTGTGAAGGTACATAATATACTGCCACTATGCTGTATGTTTTCCATGTAGATGCTGGTCAAATGACCACATATGACATGAACCTCACATTACAGAAGTAAGTAATTCTACTATTATTATAAAAATGAAAGTTTGGATGTATGAATTTCGAAGAAATTTGGCACATACATCATGTCTACAAATGAAGTTAGTCTGTGGTTTAGATAGTGTAACTTCTTTTGTAAAGAAACAAATAAAAACTTTCCCTCGCTAAGTTCTGTAACCGACTTTGGCAACTCATTATAAGAGTTTGCCGTTTTTGAGGAATGTCTTGCTTGTCTTAGCTAATTACAAAACTGGTTTTTATCCTACTATTGTTATTAATATGAAAGTTTGCTAATCAATCAACAATTTGAAAGTATTTGGATGTATAATAGCCTAATTGTTAACCATTTAATTAATTAAACTCCGAGCAACGCCGGCGTTCGCTCGGTCATTGTCTTTCTATTGTGTCTCTAATTACGCTATTCAAAAGGTTAAGGGTACCTTTATTTGAAGCTTTTTGCACATCCTCTTAGAAGTGTCTTGAGAAAATGTATGAAAATGCTAACACAGTTTATTAACTATTTTGAAACATTTTTTAGCGTGTCTTCACTCAAACTAGCAATAGAGAGGAAAACTAAAGTGCCAGCAAACTCCTTGGTGCTCTTAGTGAGCGGGGGCGAAGTCCTTCATTCTGATCACATGGTGTCCTCATACAGTGCTGGCACGGACACGAATCCAATTTATATGTTTTGCAAACCATCTGTCAAGGAGAGCCATTTAAAACAGTCCAGTAAGTATGATAATTCTTTAATTACTTTTCAATTAAAAGCTGTTTATACTGTTCTAATTTATCTTAGGGTACTATTTGTTTATCAAAAGTAAATATAAATATCTTATACCTATAAATATACAAAATTTATGAATTATTTTGACTTTATTCTTCAGATTCTTAATTTGTTTATCTATCCTATCTTCATAACAAGCTTTTTAAATTATTTATAAACATTACTTTAGGATGTTATCATACTTTCTTTATTAGTAATTCGCTGCATCATTTTTAGTGTGCGATTTAAGCCCAATAGTGGAGTTAAGTACTGGGGAGTTTTCAAGTGAGTCCCGAAGTGCTTTCGATGGTAAATCGGTGGCGGAGTTGAAGGCTGCGGTGGAGAAGTGCTGTGCCCTGCAGCCGAATGTATACACTGTGATATCTTGTGCGACCCTCGCGCAGCAGTTCAGTGACCTCGCGCTCGAGGTGTCCAGCAGTTGCGATCAGCTAGTACATGAACAGCATCTGCAACACCAAGTAAGTGGCTATTCAAGTGTGAATCTCAAACATATCTTCTTTTAGACTATTTTTGAAATATAGAAAAGAGTCCACGAGTTTAATGTTTTGCCTTGAAAAAACACGTAATACAATTTAATTATATTATTACTTATTCTGATCAATGACAAAGAAATAACTCATATCTTTTTACTATACAAAATCGACTGATAATCAAGTAGACATTAAATTTTGAATTAATCCGAAGTGTAAAAACTCCGAATTCTTTTAAGGTTTGGAAGCGATACGATCCATATTAAATTAGCTTCCGTAATTAGCACGCGCGAAGCGACTGATGCCAGGGACTTAAACCGTATCTTTTTAGCGAATCCAACTAGGTACATCAATTATACGTTTTCATGCTATTATAATAGAGTTCTTTATCTAAACGGCATTTTTGGCCGTCAGATTAAAGTATCTATTTTGCATTCATAGTCTCTTTTTGGTTTGTGGATAAACCAGACTATTTACACATTGTCAGAGTATTTAATATATATGTAGCATTTTGTTGAAACAATTGTTACAAGTCGAATAATTACACTCTATTTAACGTAAAATACGGAAGTATTCTTGCAATCGAGGAACTTCTCTCAGTCAAAAATCAAAACATAATCAAAAGAGGTCCAATTAAGTGCTTCAAGAACTTAGATAACTAGTACATAAGTGTGTCAATAGGTACAATATTCGTTTAAATGACTTAATTAGTTTTAAATTAATTAAACTAGTTCAAGTAATCGGTGCGTGCGACCTCGACCTAATTATTATCATTCACTGATGTTCCGTTTTTGAAACAGGGATGGGCAGCGGTGGTCGCGAACTTGGAAGACATATTTAACGAATTCTGTGAGAGATCAAGAAATTTTAAAGAGTCATTTAGGAAACATCGACTAAAAAAGGAGGAGTATCATGAAAAGTTATCAGGGTGAGTACTGCAAATGACGCGCTGCATGCACCGCATGTTCGTGTCAAAAACCATTAACTAATACACCCCGTTCAAGTTCACAGCAAGTTCAATATTTATTTATTTACTAACACGCCAATTACAAATAGCTCGCCTTCAAAAGCAATAGGTAAATAAAACAAATTGGCCACCGTTCCAAATACTAATTTATTCCATTTTAGTATTTACCTTGAACATATAGCGTCTTTTCCGGTATTACAGTAGATAATGAGTTAGATTGGAAAAATCTCAAGAGGTTGTTCATACGATGTGTATAAATGAATTCGTCTCGTTTGAAGTGAAGAAAAATGTTACTACAAACTACACCTGAATTCCTCGTGGATATTAAATCTTTATATAGCCTATGTTCGTAATAATTACTCATTGTGTATGTTTCATGCCCGAGTGTGTTTAGTTGACCTACGTTCGTGCTTCGCTGTAATTTTATGAATAAATTGTAGGGTACAGTCGCGCGTAGGGTTGCCAATTGTTTTTGAAAAACAATAAAATAACGTAGCACAATATTTTAGTGGGCAGTGGTGGCCGAGTGGTAACGGCCCCGACTTACGAGTTGTAGGTCGCGAGTTCAAACCCAGCCAGGCGCATTACTTTGTGTAATTTATTTCATCACCACTGCTCTCAAAATGGTGAAGGAAAACATCATGAGGAAACCGGCATGTCCTAGAACCAAAAATTCGAAGACATGTGACGTTCACCAACCCGCACTGGGCCCGCGTGGTGGATTACGGCCCATTCCCTCTCCTAGAGAGGAGGCCTGAGTCCCAACAGTGGGAACATTATAAGGCCGACTATGCTATGCTAAGAAAAAAAAAGTATTTTTCAAAATTTTATTTAACTATTTTTTTTTCTCTTGATGTCGATTTTTTATGTGCTTCTATCACACACTAACATTTTAATTTACGCATCACAGTAAAAATTGAAAATAGAGTGTTTTCTTATTTGTACTTTATTTTTATGCAAAAGTATAAAGTAGATTTACCATAAATGTAGTAAGATACGTTATTATAAAGTATGGCAACCCTTATCGCGCGCCATGCCTGTAATAGGACAGTGCAGCACTTGGTATTGATTCTAGGCGCCTTTGTCTAGTTCGGTGCAACAGCGCGGACACGTCCCCATACGAATGTGCTACTTTGTCTTTATGAGTTCAACACACTGTTTTCACTTTGTGAATCATTCATAAAATCTAATTATATGATTATTTTGTTATAGGGATGTTATGAGAATATTATACTGGTTTCGGATATGAAATTATTTCGGATTATCCTCTAGTTTTGAATAATTTTGGATACGGATGTTAGAATTTTAAAATTAAGAAAGTAAAATATAAATTGCGTTTTTTGATTTTTATTTCTAATCTAAGTTATCATTTGTTTTTACAATCAGTGATAAAAGTAAATATGGTTATGGCTATAGCAATATTTACTTTAAGTCTTCTCCACTTTTAACAAAACTTTTATACCGGTTTCGGTTACGCTTACGGATATTTTTTATTCCGGATATCCGATAATTTCGGTAACGGTTGGGGAGTTTCATAACATCCCTGGGCTTTAGTTCAACATACTTTTTTTACTTTGCAATGCATTCATAAAACCTAAATATTTTATTCTGTTGTTATATGTACGCCGCTTAATGTTAAGGTGTATAGTCCCTTGAACATCTGGCCAGAGTTAAATTCCAAGTTGGCATTTAATTCCGGCCAGCTGCACCCGTATTGAGCCGTGCTTTCATTTATTTTCTTTGTGAAATATTGATTGATTTACTGCTATCTACATTCTGAAGATTTTTTTTGGAAACCAGCAATTGTTGTAAAAGGAGTAGGGACAATAAGTGAAAAAATATGAAGTCGTTAAAATATATTTTTTTGCCCAAAGTTGACTATTTTATTTTTTCGTATGAATAATTGGTTGATAATGAAATACATGAGTTTATAATAAACATATGTATATTTTTTTCAAACCTATTCACTTACCGTTACCGAGGAGTAGGCTTCAGAAAGTCACTGTTTTATAACACTGCTCGGGCGCTCGCGCCTTAATGTATTTTTGAGTCACATTCGGACCTCGCCTGCACCGTCGCGTTTCCATTGACCCTGACCGGCGCGCCCTACTTCTGCTCTACCTATTCTTGTAAATAATTCTGTCTAGACCAAACTTTGGAGATAAGCGCGATCCTCGTTATCTGCGCGTGATAGTGTTTACAGTAAAAACAACAATGATTCTGAATGCTTCTGTTAATCTTTACATATGTATCTAAATATTTCACAACGCAAACGAGTTTAACATTTGAAAAGGAATGATGTTAGTTTTGAAACAAAGGGGACAAACAGATATATCCTTGTAATACATAGTAAGCTCTGTGAAGGGATTTTCCGTGTGAACTAACGTTACAAATAAATAATGTATGCCTTCAATCTTACATCAGTGGCGGTTTAAGCCAGTGCGGGGCTTGTAGCAAATTCGATCTCAATAGAGTCTTTTAGGGTACTAATCGGACTGCATATTTTGTGTGCTTGTGTAAATTACAACGAACACCGATAGTCCTGGGATTTTAAGATTGGGTTAGGTACGTAAAAAGGGGTTTTACTTGGAGGAAAGTCTAAAGTAAATTGGCTAAAACATTTAAAGAAATTAGCTGTATTTGACTGGCCTGTTGGTCTAGTGGCTAGTGGCCCTGACTGCTATGCCGGAGGTCGTGGGTTCGATTCCCACCCAGGACAAATGTTTGTGTGATGAGCACGATGATTTGTTCTGTGTCTGGGTGTAATTTATCTATAATATGTATGTATTTAGAAATATATAAGTATGTTTATCAGTTTTCTAGTACTCATAACACAAGCTCTGCTTAGCTTGGGACTAGACGGCGTTGTGTGATAGACGTGGAAAAAAAAACAAGGGCCCCGATCCCCGAGAGCCCCGTACCGGAGGCACCCGAATGTGATTTTTATTTCAATATGCATATAATATACTTTGACAAGATTTTTTTTGCGTTCAAGTGTACAGTCTTCCAACGCACGGGGCTCCCGAAATTCGCGGGGCCGTAGCATTTGCTACTCTTGCTACATGGCTTATCCGCCACTGTCTTACATTGAATAAAACACTACCAACCAAAGGTCTATCAATAAATAAGTACATGAATATTTTACTTTCTAGGCTCAACGAAGTTTTAGAATCTCTAGGCAAGATCCCAATACTGCCCGCACTCCAGTTAAATGCCGAGGCACACCGATTCTCGGCCTTTGATGTATTTGAAGACACAGATTTTGAAGGTCCACACTACAGGATCACTCATCCTTTGGACAATAGTTCAGAAAATAAGGCATGTCAAGATTTTGGCGTCGAGGCGTTCAAACTTTCCGACGAAGATGGTAAGTGGTTCAAACAATAATGTCTGTTTAAATTACCGAGTTTATTATCTTTCTATTTGTGTAATGAGTTCATATTTAAAATGTAAGCAGGTGGCTCGTTCCTTTTCTGTTCATATTTTATAAGCGTGTTACAATATTAGTCGTCGTTTTTTGTTTCATTCGTCCAAGCCAGTCTTTCCATAGGAATAAGTGTTCAATAAGGAACTGATTGATCTGTACAGTTGATTAT
Organism: Mythimna vitellina; assembly: GCA_949316375.1. Classification (NCBI taxonomy): domain Eukaryota; kingdom Metazoa; phylum Arthropoda; class Insecta; order Lepidoptera; family Noctuidae; genus Mythimna; species Mythimna vitellina. The sequence goes on along the minus strand of OX438691.1, from coordinate 10,265,643 downwards.
ATTTTAGTAGGCTAGTCGGTGAATTAATTCTTGCTTCCAATGTCAATGAGTCGCCATTACGACGACCTATCTATATTTAGCTAATGACTTTTTAACGCAAACAGGTTTGAGCGGAAACTATTATGGGCAGCGATGACGTCAGTCATGTGATTTGAAGGGTCTTTTTTTTACTATCTATAGGTACTAAAACTAACTCTGTCTGTCTGTTACCTACCTTTTATTATCTTAGCGGCTGCACGGATTTAGATGAAAGTTAGTGGATGAGTACACCATAGGATACTTTTAATTCCGGGAGTGTTTTCTTTTGGGATAATTTTTAAATTTCTCACGTGTGAAACTGCTAGCCGAAGCTAGTAATTTATCAAAAGATTATTGTCCTTATGTTTATGGGCTTATAGGTAGGGCACTGACTGATAACGTATTCCAATTATAACCCATCTGAGACAGTGCTTTGGCTTATCTTTGTTGTCAGTTGTGGAATTAATTGCTCCGCGTGCACATCCACAAAAGTGACTAGGAAATCAAATCCCGCATCAAAATCGCAATCTTGCAAGCCTGCGGGATTGAGATATTTTGTTTTATTTTAAGAGAGGTGCTCAAAGGTAACCTGCGAAAATGAAATTTTCTTAAGTTTATTGCATTTTGCGGGTCACAGTATAACTCTGACTTGCAAAATATAAAAAACTTAAGGCAAATTGAATTTCGCAGAGGTGTTAAAAATCAGGAACGTTAAAATAAAATATTTAACGTTTCATCTTACAGATTTAGGAAGATGCTTTAACAGACATTGATTACGTTCCTTTCCACATCCGATTTAGGACTTGCACAACACAAAATGGAAATTAAAAATTTATTTAGGTGTAGGTCAGATAAAAAATTGAAAATCAAATGAATTTCCATAGGTACAAATTCTACAGAAAACTCACGAGTTCCATGGAAAGTTAAATCATTTGTTAATGAGGCTGTGCTGGTTCTAATAAATAGGTTATCAGAACAGCGCCTCGTATAAATCCATATTTCTTAGAAAAAAAATCAATCCCGCAAACGTGCGGGTTCCCGCATAAGTAATCCCGCATTTCTTCCCGCAAAAAAGGTGCGGCATCCCGCATTTGCGAGATTGGATTCCCTAAATGTGACACTGTTTAAAACTGTGATATTTCGATGTTACGAACGTCATTCACATTTAATATGCAAAATATGTGTCACGCCCGAAGGTCAGGGTATTTATTACAAAATATTTTTTTTGTTTGTTAATTAAACGTAGCGATACTTTCTTACCTGCTTGAATAATATACACTGTGATAAGGTCTTATAAAGTAACGACTTTATTTTTTTTATGTCTAAATGTTTGTATAGCACGAAGTATAGAACAACCAAGTATACGAAAAAGAAATATCTAGCTGGTTCTAATTTCCCAGTAGAGTTCCACATACAAGATTACCATTTGATACATTGTTTTGTTTACATTCTGTCACTTATCGCTTTAATTATATCTATTTATTTACTCTCAATATACTAACAATAAATTTTCGTTATTTAGTATTCATAATAACATGTGCCTAGCACGTGAACCTCATTTAGCTTTACCTGATAAGTACTGTTTAGACAAATGTAGGAAAGCATTGATATAATATTCTGTATTTTATTTATATAACATAATAAAAGGAGAAACTGACTGACTGACATATGACTGACACACAGCCGAAACTACTGGAGCTTAGAGTATGAAATTTTGCACAAGATTTCCCTATATGACGAAGGCGAGCACTAAGAGAGGGTTTTTACAAAATTGACCCTCTAAGGAGTTGAAACGGGGATCCAAAGTTTGTACGGATAAACCTACTTACATCTTCCTGCCCTTGTTCCGTGTTATTTGGGGGGTGGGCGAAGCTACTGGTAGAAAAACAAAAATGTATGAAAACGTACCTCGAAAAGTTTATATATTTTTAAGTTATGTATCGCTCACTTAGTAAAATATTGGCACATCTACAATAAATGTGAAATTGAGTTTTAACAGCCTAAGTGTTTAAAAGTAGATTATTTATATCATTAATTATATCTATTATGGTCTATACTATTAGTCAACATCCCAATTTATATTAACAATGATATAAAATGAACTCAGAACTTCATTTTAGAGATTTGTAAAATGTTTGATACTAATTTCTGTAAACTAAGAAAAATGTAGATGTGCCAATATATTGCTAGGTGAGCGATATATTTACTCTATGGACTTAAAAAGAGGCTTTGACTTTGAGAGTTTGTTTCGGTGTTTCTTCTCAGGGCAGTCAGCTAGAAAACACCAGCTTCATCTAGTTTAAAATGACGAAAAAAAAATTACTTGTAAAAGTGTTTTTTAAACCTATTTGCAAAATAAATATCATTTATCATTTAAGGACGCCCTTAAGGAAAACGTGGTGAAATCTCCAGTAGGTACGTCCCATTGGACCGGTAACGTATGCCGTTATGAGCATCTTGGGTCTCGTAAAAAAATAGGTCAGATAGCTACTTACACATGCTCTTACAGTAAATATAGAGTAGCGTAGAACAGCTGGATTGGTGATTGCTGTTTAGAATATTTATTTACCCAATTCTTGTACCATCATCTGATGAAAATAAGATTATTCTTAGAGACCGGTTTTTTACGGTTTTCGAAAGGGTCATCAGAGTCCGATGAGTTAATCTGAGTTTAGTTTTTTGCTTGAGGTTAGCAGGAAAACATTCAACACGACTGACATGCGATTACACAAGATTAAATCATTAAATTGAACAAATTTTATAAAACAACTAGCTTCTGACAGCGGCTTCGTCCGTGTGAAAGCAAACAATTATCTTAAGGGAACATACTTCCGGGACAAAAGTATTCTTTTTGCCATTCCTTTTTTTTTAAATTTGATATAAACCAGTGTTTGACTGCGATTCCACCTGATGGTAAGCAGCGATGCAATAGTTATGATAAACAGTGATGCAATCGTTGATGGTGAGGCGCACTAGTTTATTAAGAGGCTATTATATATATTCACTCTAGCCTTGAAAATACCTAAATTATAATTGGACGGATTGGGAAGACAGCAGCAGGCAAATTGTTCCAGTCCTTCGATGTACGCGGTATAAACGACGAAGCGAAACGTTTAGTCTGGACCGTAGAAGTTTCAACAACGAAAGGGTAGAATTTCATTCAAATCTGTTCAGCCGTTTGAGTGTGAATGAGTAACAAACATACATATATTTTGCTTGTTTGTTTTAGAGTTATGTGATGGGGCGAGCCATTACCAATACAATACTTAGCATTATAGTAAGAGATATGAACAGTCAGAATTAGTTTGATTTCGAGGCAATCATTTGACTGAGTTAATAAAGTGGAATGTCCGATTTTCGCGGATATCATTTCCTTGACTTTATATTGGTCCCATACAATAAAAACAAAATAAACTAAAAATGTTGAGTTCAGCGCCATCTACCGAGCATTTGACTACGCTCGTGCCCGTAGCTTTAACCTTAAGTTGAAGCGCCAGGGTTGCCCGCGAATTTCAAATTTTCCTAAGTATCATCTAGCCCTATTAAATACGGTGGAGGTGTGCCCCGCTTGGGCAGAGCAACGCCGTGTCCTCGTGGGAGCAATCGGCGGCGGCGATCTCTCGCGCCGGGCCTTGGTTCAGGCCATGGTCCGGAGCGAGGAGGAGTGGCAGGCGGTCGCCTCCTTCTGCGAAGCCGTAATGCTAGCGAAGGAGGCGGCCGATCGCGTGAGGCAACGGTTCTTACGCTCCAACCGCCGCCGCCGGGATTCCGATCCTGATTTCCGGCCACCGGCCACCGTAGGCGCGGGCTTGCGGATGGCGAGCAATGGGTGGCTCGCCGTCCGACCGTCCGGTAATCGGACCGAGCCCAAGTCGTCGACGGCGCGTACTGTTCCACGCGCGCCTCAAAGAGATGTCAGCAAATCGTAGGGGCCCAGCAGGGTCGAAGCCTACTGGGGCCACGGGTAGTGTGAAAGCGAAACCCGGGGCCCATCATTTTTCATAATAAAAATCTAAAACAAACACAAAAGCTATCAAAATATTCTTTATGGCAACAATGGACGTGGAGCCTTACAGGCTCCAGCCAATATTTCAATGAATATTACTCACGTGCTATCCAGCGACCCAACCTCCTTCCTCACTGTCTATTTTGCTATTAAAAGTGAAGCTATTGAGACGTTCGAGATTGGGGGGAAGGGTGTGAAAACACAGGCTCCGCGCGTTTCTCAAGTTCTTTCACGTCCATACTTAAAGGTTAAATTAACAGACCACGATCGAAACACTATACTGCGCTCTAAAATACAAATCGTTGACGTTGTTCAAAAGGCTACCTAACTTAAATGGGACTGAGCAGGACGTGTCTGTCGCATGTCTAACGAGCTGTGGGCATGTAAAACAGGACTGGTGGGTGGCTGGACATAGCGACGCGGGGCCACGGCAGACCACGAAGGCGATGGCGGGATGATCTGGATAGTTATCTTCCTTAAGAATTGGAATGAATGATCTGATCGTGCCCTTTGGAAATAATGGAGGGAGGCCTTTGCCCAGTCTCAGAAAGACAATACAGGCTAGCTAACATAATAATAAATAAAATAAATACGTGTTACGGCCGCCAATCATATTTTAATCAAAATACAACTTGATACAGACCTGCAAAGTGCATAAAACGTACTACTTTGGAGACATCCACTATGTATGTATGTACTCGATAAATCTTTACAGTGTTCGACCAAAAATTATCATCAGGAAACGAAGGCGCGTCGTCTTCGGAGCCCGTACCCCTGGTTGAGGAGTCTGATGAAGGCGTCACGTTCAAGGCACAGTCCTATGAGAGCAAGGAGGAACCTTCCCTGCTGCATTGGATCCTCGCGCAGGGGAACAAAGCATCCTTGCAGGATATTTTGGACTATTGCCAGAAGGGATTAGCTCTAGTAAGTATTTATATATTGTAATTATTTTTACTAGATTTTCAACTGATGCTGAACTTAGCTTTGAAAATTCAATTTACTTAGGCTTTTATTTATTTATTTAATCTTCATGCAAAACTGGAATTCTACTTTGTAAGCATATCAGTTATACTGAAATATTATATACAACTGCCAACATTATGTAGGTACTTATATATGTTATTCATATTACTATGTATATTAATGATTATAATTGGACTTGTACTGTTCAAATTGACTGTAAATAAAGCAATAAAATAGTTCTTTGCGACATACGGAAAAATATAGTATTTATGGCAATTGCCAGAATGTTAGAGATTGATGAAAGTTCTGAAGTTCTGATACGGTCTAATGTGTTCAGGCCAAACTCATTGGAGTTTTACAAATGCAATTTCCATTCATAATGCACACGAGAGTAAAGCGTGTTCAATTTTATCAGAACGCATAAAATCTTTATCAAAGTATGTTTTCAGGTTACACATTTTCTTGTGTATGTAAATTCATTAAAATTTTAAAAATCTACACAATTGCAGGCATGAGTTCTCATTTGTAAGGACCTACACAATCGTTTCTTTAAATCATTTTTTTGCGAACATCTTAAAATATCTTATTCCTCCGATATTTGTTGAATATGATATAAATTTTATTAGGTCGTGGTTAGGCCTCTGTATAATGTACTTTAAATACTAGTGTTCGGGATATGACTACTAAAATTTATCGTGAACTAGGTCTACTTAGTGTTTTTGAAACTTGAATTACTCCATTTAAGAGTACTGTTATGAAAATGTCTGAGATTCGCCCAGACATTGACTCCGTGGGAAAAAATGCCATTAATTGACCTACCTCAACTCATTATGGCAATGTTTTACTTGATATAAGTGTCTCCCATCCTTAATAAGTTTTACCAGATACTAGAAAGCCTACTAAAAATAAAAAATTACAGCTAGACGCAGATCCTCTGAAGGAGCGTGAGGCGGAACTGTACCACATTTTGGAGTACGCCAACATGCATGGTCTGAAACATATCAAGGGTATTGAAGAGAGGCTTTATGGCCTTGATCAGCTCTTGAATGACGTGAAGAAGTTGGAGAGAGATCAACGTGATCAGGCTGCGTCGCTTATACAGGTGAGAAGAACATTAATCCATATAAATAAAAATCAATGTTTGTATGTTTGTATTCTATGCGTGCCTAAACAATTGATCAGATTGTGATGAAACTTTGTTAGGGTGTTCTAAGGATATCCAAGTTGGTTATTGGTTCAAAAAAATAAATAAAAAATAAACAGTTCCCGGGGACAGTATCTCCGCAATGGCAGAATCTATTTTGACGGGATTTTCACCGATGGATAGCTGATGTTACAAGGAGCAACTTAGGTTACATTTTATGTTCTCGCGGGCACGAGAATTAATTCTCGCAGTGAATATCTCCGAAATGGAGGATTTAGCCGGTTTATTTGTAAATGAATTACTTGACGGAATCAATCGCAAGCACATAATTATTATAGTTATCTACATTTGTGCAGTTTTACGAACTTGACGTGGGTAACAGCTAGTATTCTATAATTTATTTACCGTTTTGGAATTACATATGTATAGGGGTCAAAAGTGCAGTTGCGCTGTACCAATGTTAAAGTGCTTATAATTTATTTGTGTAAGTGGGTCAATTTAATTTGCAACATAGAATCTAAAGTATTGAACAATCTAGTTATGGACCACTGAACTACGGCGTTGGTTGAGTGCATGTAGCATAGCATAGCATAGTCGGCCTTATAATGTTCCCACTGTTGGGACTCAGGCCACCTCTCTAGGAGAGGGTATGGGCCGTAATCCACCACGCAGGCCCAGTGCGGGTTGGTAGATGTCACATGTCTTCGATTTTTTTTGGTTCTAGGACATTCCGGTTTCCTTACGATGTTTTCCTTCACCGTTTTGAGAGCAGTGGTGATGAAATAAATTACACAAAGTACTGCGCCTCGCTGGGTTTGAATCCGCAACCTACAACTCGTAAGTCGGGGCTGTCACCACTCGGCCACCACTGCTCTTAGGCTTGAGTGCATGTAATTCATGATAATTATACCACTAAGTTTTTAATAATTTCGAGTAGTTTCGGACTCGATGTCCGTTATGGTTTGACTTTTGATTAGGACTCGGTTTAAGTTGGTAAGTCCCGAGTTGCACACGATCTGACCTAACCTTCTTCGAGTGATAATGGACTTTCCCTTGAATGTCCCTTTTCTATCACTTTGACCGTTTATCGAATCAAATTCATCAACAAAAACTAATCCGAACCAAAGAATAATTAAGATCCATTTTGAGAATATCTATGAGCGCTTGCAAATTGTTACTTAAAAGTCGTCATAGCATTAAATAGGCTTGATAAACGAAATGCCACACCATGCGGTTATGTTGTGGAACAATACTATAAACAACATAGTTTATATGTATGTTTTTTACTTTTTAACGCACAAACAAAACAACGGAAACAAACAAATTGTCGACTTTCACGCGGGTGAAGCCGATGGTAGGAGCTAGTACAGTTATAATTCGTTAAATTCATGGACATTACACACAATCACTACGCGATGTTGATGATGTGGTTCTTACAAGGTTGAAAGCGTTAGTTATAAAACAATAAACACAGACTACTCATTTCTTGAATTTCTCATCGTCATGTAATTGTATTCACTCGTGAATTTCATAATGACGCGTGATTCTTACGAGTTCGAAATAAAACTCTAACAGTGACTCGCGTCATCATCGCACGTCAATCTCGCTCGAAACCTCGTTTACACATTTTTTGTAAACTCTCCTAATTAAATGAAACATTCTTGTTCCCCAGTGCCGCGAGCGACTAAACACAGCATGCGACCCTTCCGTCCTGCCCACACTAGTCCAGTCCCACTGGTGCCAGCTGAAGAAGCTTCTGAAGGGACATCAGATGCTCATCGACATAAGACGGCGCATCGCCAAGTCTAAGGATGAACTGTCACATATACTGAAGGCGAGATTAGAGTAAGTAACCAAGTTGGATCGAAGTAAACACGATTTTTTGCAATTATCGGGAAGTAAAATAATTCAATTCAAAATAGTTTATTTCACATAGTCTTGAAGAATCATGGAACCATGAAGTTTTTTACTGGTTCTCGTTCGGAAGTCATGCCTCCGATTCCTGTGTTCTGACGTCATCTCAACGCTCAGTCACGTGGCCAGAACAAAGGAATCGGGGGCGTGGCCTACTCGAGACGGTCGACGCAAGAGAATCGAAACGAAACGGTCGTAACTTCGCTAGGGGGGCAGAGTATTATGGCCAATGCAATCAAATGCTTTTGAAAAGTCACATAATATGCCAATCTTGTGACTACTCCCAGGTTTCTAAAATGTGACTGATGAGTTTTCTTTGAATCTGTCATTGACCTATTTCGTGAAGCAACTATGTAAAACCATTTAAATAAAAATGTGACGACATCTGGTCGAGCATGATAAGAGCCGTAAAGATGTCTTTTTTTGGAGAATTTGGAGCTTCGGACAAAAGAAATTTAACTAATCTACTTCTAATTTCCAGGGCAGTTCTAATGATCGAGAACTCGATGTCAGTGCAGGATGCGCACGCCATGCTGTCGTTCCAATGCTTCAACCGACTGTCGCGCTACTTCGGCATCGTGGCGCAGCTGCACCGAGCTCCAGAAGTGTTTGTAAGAGCCGTACACGAGGTATCGAGGAGACGAACCTTCTCGCAGGCTCACCTTAAGGTATACTGGCATTTTGATACTTCTACTTTTCGTGTCGATGTTCTCAAACTAGATTTTTTCTGTCCAGTATTTGGCAACCTGTACAGCTCTATTATTGGCCTCGTACAGATCCGGAATTCTGATAATTAAAGTATGAATTTATTGCGTTTTGTGGCAGATCGAGGGAAGTGATGGAATTTGGGAGTTTCTTACCTTGCAATGAACCCTGGTAGGCTGAGACATCTCCCTCAGTTACTTATTTAACACTAGCTGTCCCCCGCGGTTTCACCCGCGTTTTTGGCTTCGTCAATACTCATCCCCAGTCTTAACTCGCCCAGTCCATATATAACATATTATGTATATAGCGAGAAGGCGCAAAAGTCTGATGGTAAAGAAAGTGCTTGTTTGGTTTGTATTTATTTTTATTCAGTCGTCATCACAAGTCACAGTAATTACTGGATGTGCAATGTACTACTGTGGATTTGGTGTGGACTGTATTTTGCGGTTATGGGATAAGTACGTGACACCTTGCAGTATGATGGATCACAGATGGAGCCGTTTTAGGATTAGGAAAGACAGAGAAACAGCTCGAAGTGGTGGGGAATTGTACTAACCTTTTGAACTCGGGGACGCCACGTGTCAGCCGGTCGGCGTTCTCTGGTTTTCTGCAACTCCTGATTTAGTGGCAAGGAGATATCGTATTCACTAAAAACTGCAAGAATAATAAGCACAAATCGTTGGCGTTTCTAGTCTAGCGCGGTTAAGTTCCATAATAAGATTTTTTCTTGTTTGATACGCGGGACGCCGTCTGTTAGCGATGCGATTACAAAACGAATTCTTCATGTCAAATCTATCTGCTTTCTCTTTTTCTCGAGATGTTCCAGGATGGGGACAGGAAATGTTGTATAGTGTCACACAAACAAAAACGCGGTATATAATAGGCTATTTGACAGTACGAAAAATAAATTCATATTTATTGCTATCCGCATAGATTATGGGTTTTAAAAGCGATTTGTACCAATATATCTAAAAGTAATAGACTATTTGTAAAAAAAATACGAAATAAACTTTATTTTATTTTACCTAGCGCCATGTTTTTGAAAACGATCGCTATTGGTTAAATCTATTTAGACGTCATAAGTCTGTAAATGTGTTTGTCATTGACTGCTATTCTTTTGAGTTCCTATGATACAATTTTGACGCTGTGCTATAAATGATATTTTGCTGATTAATTTACCATTTCTTACATTACCTACGGAATATTTGGTTACCAAATATATAGGTCTAGGTATCTATAAAATGGAGAGCAACTACGTTAAAACAGACAGCGGGAACCTTCCTAAAGTTGATGTTTTTTTGGTCGGTGATTTCTTTAAGAATAACCCCGATTTTTATGCCGCCGAGCTTAGAAATATAAAGACAGCAATGTAAGTACCTCTTAGCAACTCTCGTCTTAATTTGCGAGCCAGTTACAACCACTTTTTGCGCATTTTGACATTAACGGAACACATACAATTAGTTCTTCCGGCGTTTTTGTCGACATGTTGGTACACGCTGGCACTACACACCATTTGTAACTCATTTTTGGTGGAACTCACTGTTAAAATGAACACAAACTGCAAAATACCAAGTCAACTAGTTCATTGCAATGTTTATTTACTGGCGTGTGACGTCAACGAATACAATTTGACGCGTATTGTCAAATATGGGGTTTTGGCGGCTTAATTGAATAATACAACTTTATATGTTAATATTTACAAAAATTAAAATAAAACACTTTCTGGACTCTTTTAACAATACTTAATAATATGAAATCAATTCCAAAAATCAGTCAAATAGCCTATTCTATGCAGCAATTTCAGAACAAATTTTTACGCGGCAATTACTAAGCGGTATCGGCGCTACCAATTACAATACATAATTAAAGTCGTGTATGTCCGGCGTGCATAAGTTGGTATTTTTCACAATTTCAACATTACGCGAAACTACCTGTGAAGATCCTTCCCCTGATATATTGCGGCAACATAAAAAGACTTGTTATCAGTTGCGCTGAGCCAGCATTGTTGTGTCCAAAGAAAAGGTTGTTTCTTAACTTGAGACCTTTGAGAGAGAGAGAGAGACAGAGAGAGCTTTATGTAATTACCAAAACCCACTATAATAAAAGCATCAGCGCTCCGACTTGCCCACTGCGATAATTGAATTATATGACTCTACTTTTGTTTAGACAAGTGCAGACTTAGGCTTATTGTAAAATTTCTAGGAATAATTTATTGTTATTATTAACTACTTACGCATGCAAATAAGTATGGAATCTAGTTAGGTAGGTTTAGGGATTACAAAAACCGGAATTTTTAGAAATCCTAATTTCTGTACTCTCGTCCGATAAAAATCCGGATTATCCAGATTTTTCGAACTTTTGAGTGTTTTAAGTTGATTTGATATAACTGAAATAAATAGCATAAATAATTTAAAATATGTATTTATTCGCTCGATTCACAGCGCGAAAGAATAAAATCAACTAAAATAATCCACAAAAATTTTAGGTATCAGTCATTTTTCCCGTTATAAATTCACGTAATCATTTTTAATCATAACAACATAAACTAATTAAAAAAATTCATTAGGGTTGTGTAAATATTGTAAGGCACCGACAACAGTATAGAGCCGTCTCTCTTTAATTCTCCTTTCAATGGATTTGCCAGTTGCTTTGCAGATATCATGTCTTGGCTGTCTAATGATTTTAACAAAAATTTAAAAGCTATATCGGCCGTTAAAATAGTGGCATCTCTGCGGCGACCCAAATTCGTGCAAATACGATACACCTAATGCTACCAATTCAAATATCTTTTGGACTACTTTTAACGGAAATGTGTGGATAACTGCAAATATTATTCGTTAGACTCGGTTTTGGCTAAAATCCGAAAAACCGAATCCGAGTCCAAAAAACCGGATTTCTAAATGTCAAGAGAAACCGGATTTTTCAATTATTTTCGAATTTCGAAGAATCCGGATTGCAATCCCCAGGTAGGTTATATTATTAAAAATATATATCGACGGTGAAGTACCAATAACTCCTAACTGTCGGAAGTCAAAATTATCTGTCCAAAAATTGTTAGGAAGTAATACTATAAATTGACACGTTGGTTTAGTTAGGTGTTTGTTTCCACAAATTAATTTGATGCAGTTGCAACTAAATATCCGCTTCTTATATTTTACCAAGCATGCGGAAACACGCATTTAAAATATAAGCACTTAAAAGTAATTTTATCGAAAAATGTCAGTTTGAAGGTATTGGCACTTCACCGTCGATATAGAAAAAGATCAAGATTATAATACGGCCGTTCTAACTTGGCGCCCGTGAACATAGGCTCTGCGAACTTTAGCGCATGTACAGTCGTAAAAAAAACTGTTATTGACGTTATTTTTTTAAAACCTAAATACGAATAAAATTTTACTAATACTGGGACCAAGTACAAATAAAATAAATATTAAAACACTTTCAGACAGAAAGCTACAAAAATAACTTATGAATTAAAGAAACAAACCTAACACTACACAAAAAACTTAACAATGTATTAATAAAAACCAGCGAAAACTTTTGTCACCGCCTGTGCTCAAGACAGAGACAGCGACACGAACACGACACCAATGCTAACGTGTGAGTGAGACACATTACCGCGTCCCGAGCATTGCCGATTATGCACGAAGTTTTACGGAGTAAAGAAAAAGGGATGTCCAATATGCGCGTCTGAGGGTGTTGTTTAATCGATTATTTTTCAAATCGATTGAAATCTAATTATAAAAATATATTTTATTAAATTTTATAAGGAGGTTTAAAATATTCTCAAACAGTCGTTATTGTAGTAGTCGTTTATAATTAACTGATATTTAACTAAATCATATCTTTCAACCAAGAAAATATGTATAATATTATTAGTTTTTTTATTATTAAAGTCGAAATCTCGTTTACTAACGACAACATTTACTATGTTTGTAAATCTATTTCGTTCAATATGTCATATAAACAGAAATCAATAAATTCCAAATCGATAAAAATCGATTGCGATATTTGATTGAATAAAGGGTCGATTGTGTTTACATAGAGTCAATCTCTAGCTTACACCTCCGCCCCGCGCACGTCGCCTCATGCCACCATTTTGTTCCTAAAAAACGTTCGTGCGCAGCCTTCTGCGCAAACTTCAGGGCCGCCAAATTAAAACGGCCGTACTGTACATTGTAGCACTTTTCCCACAAATTGTACCCTAACAGCTAAAAGGACCTTTAATCTTTTTTTCATTAATCACGAATGTGTGAGAGAGAGAGACAGAGAGAGCTTTATGTAATTACCAAAACCCACTATAACAAAAACATCAAAGCACCGACTTGCCCACTGCGATAATTGAATTTTATGACTCTACTTTTGTTTAGACAAGTGCAGACTTAAGCTTATTGCAAAAATTCCAGGAATTAGATTATTATTATTAATAACTACTTGCGCATGCAAATAAGCATGGAATCTAATTAGGTAGTTTATATTTTAAAAAATATATATAGAAAAAGATCAAGATCAAAATTTATACGCGATAAGTATTTATTTTTTACATCATAGCACTTTTCCCACAAATTGTACCATTACAGCTAAAAGGCATATAAAAAAGCGGGCGAGTTAGGACTGGGGATGGACTAAGCCGAGTTTTTAGGTTACTGCTCCGCTCCCGTGGGTCATATCGTGATATTATTTATGTTAAATGGATAGCCCATTTGACATAAATAATATCACGACCATCACGAAAAGATTTTCAATTCGAATCAGTAGTTACTGAGATTAGCGGGTTCAAACAAAAATCCTACAACTTTTTTTAATATTACTATAGATTCTGGTTTGAATTCGGACATACTTTTGCCACTATGTCAGTTAATAAATCATGTTTTATTCACATAATATTGTCTTTTATTTGACAGCCATTTTAATTGGAACTAAAGCAAAAGGAGAGGACAAGACTGGTGTATCCAGTGATGATTTAATTTCACGGGGTTCTTATATAGTAATAAGTTGGATACTACATACAGTAACAACTTTTAGTCATATGTTCCTGATATAATTGAATCCAAACTAAAACTCCTTTCATCCAATTTCAGTGGGCCACTGATCTCGCAGAAAAACTACTCAAAATACATGATGAAGAAATCAGTAGACGGCAAGAATTCAACACAGTTTTCGAAGGTCACTTCCTACGAAGTCTCTTCCCCGGCATGACTGAATTACCACCAACTTTTGCTACACAAGGTCCGCCAACGTTTGACGCCAACCTGCCCAAACTCACGGAGGCAGATGTGGCGTACATTGCCAATGCGTTCCCAGCTCTTAGTGAGGATATTCCTAGCTATGATATGGATACTACTGTGCAGTTTTTCCAACAGCGGTATGGAACATACGTTTTTTTAAGAACTGTGTTTTTATACTTATGAAAATAAATACAACATGAATTTAGTTTTTGGCAATGTGTAATGTAGCACTTTTGTTTGGATTTCAGAATACGAGCTTCGGAACTCGAAAGTAGAGACATGGATGTCCAAGTGGATATGGATAAGTGAGTATTTTAAAGATTTTTGTGTTCGTTTGTTTTTTTTTTGTTATTGATCTTGATCAAACTTTTGGATTTTCTCGCTTCACAGAGATTTCGACTCAGTAACGGAAGCCAGCGACTTCGAAAAGCTAGGTGGACAGATCGCAGACACAAAGCAGAAAATCGACATCTCCACATTATGCGTTCCCGAAACGATGGCCGTGTCGACGGTAACCGAGGTGCGAAAACTACCGGTCATATTGGAAACCGCGGAGAGCCCGAAATCGAACGAGTTCGAAAATTCGGATTATTACATCGAGGAGTCGCTACCGTCGAGCTTGGAATGGGGCCGGGACCTACGACAGGTGTACATCCTCCCCGCACAACGCCGCCGCGCTAGTAGCGGAGCCCACCAGTACACTCGAACTGAGACATTCATGTGCACAAACTGCTCGGCCTTCCTATGCTCCCGCTGCCTGAAACAGCATTGTTACCACTTTCCGTACAAACTAGGTGTGCCACTGGCGGCTTATAGGGCGGTTTATGAAAGAAATTGTGTGCGAATGCACTTGCTTTCATTGCATCACGAATTTTATTAGCACTACCATCGCGGTGATTTGGCCACTCAGGTCTATAATGCGTGTATAGTGGTCAAATGGCTAGTGGATGGAATATTTTAGCCAGTTTACCTCAATCTCAGTTCGACTGTACTCGCTGTCGGAGCTCTTATCTGAGTGGTTGCCGTTTTATTATTATTTTGTTTGCTCCTGTCTTCACCGGCCCCGTATGAGCTGTTCCATATATTATTTATATTTTGCGTATTATTTTATTTAGTTCTTCTTCATATGTATGTGTAATGTAAGATTGTGACGTCCAGTAGTGCTAGCGAATATTATTTATTCTAGTTATAATATATTCTGAAGGACTTTTCAATTTCAGGACAACATGGATACTCACAAAATAAACATGGAAAAACTGCAAGAGTTTTTAATAAAAGTTTATGCGGTTTGCAAAGTAAATATTGTATTTATAGTAGAAGAGTTGACGAAGTTGAAAGATGAGGTTAATGAACAGAAGAAATTCATGACGAGTAAGTATTTAGAAATATTAGAAGCTTGGGAGAAGAGCAATAATGAGAGTGCAATAAGATTCCGTGAGGAAACACAGAGGCTCACGGTAGACCACGAACTAGAACTAAGTGATATGAAGGCAGCTCTCAACGAGAAAGACGAAGTTATCGCAACTTTGAAAACGGACACAGAGAACATCAAAAACTTACATCAGAAAGAGATAGAAAGGTTAGAAAAAGAACATCAAGAGACGAAAGATTTGCTAGAGAAGACAAGAGAAGAAATTCTGGGTTTCGAGAAGAAGTTAGAAGAAATCGAATCTCAGAAACAAAGAGAGATCAAAGACTTGCAAGAGAAGATGCATCTTGATTATAAGGCTGAGATTGAGTCGTTACGGTCGAGGTAAGATTTAAAAATACAATAATTTGATGCTGTATAAATAATAAAAGGAGACGTTTATATGCCATTTTTTAAACATTATTCACAACGGACGATGCGTGTTTAACCTAAACTGAGTCAGTGGCAACATGAAATCACTAGGGATAATGATTTTAGCTATGTCTATCTTAAATAACGCACTGAGACCTCGTGGTGAATGGCAATCCAACTCCACAATAATGAGGACTGAATCTAAGGATACTTTGATGTGGGCAATCTTCCTTACAGTAAAGAGTAATGAAGATGGTAGTCGTCTCTAACTTTTGGGTAATTGACCAATTTTTTTTAAATGATTTATTTAAAAATAAAAACCAAATAAAAATAATTTTTAAAATCGATTAAATATTAAGTAAGTTGGAAACCTTTTGATGGAAGGGGAAACTGTCAAGTAACAGAATTGACAACAGATGCATACACCGAAATATGACGTCACTGCCATTAGGTTACATGTGTAAAAAAGAGATAGCGGGATATTGTCACTTCGCCCCCCACTTTTCTCCATTCCAATATTTGAAACGATAATTGCTGCTTCTTTTAATGATTCAGTTTGATGCGGTTTTCATTAAAACGATTTAATTTTAGCGTTATTGGTTGCTTCTTTTCTCGAGCCATCTCGAACCTAGTCCTTGCGGTAGGCATCTTGGTCAACTTGCCACCTCTTCTCAGGTCGGGCGCGGTGGGCGGCGTCATCCATCCTTTGTACACCGTTTGTTTGTTGTTAAGTATAAAATATTGTTAAAAAAATAAAGATAGTAATATCTAATTATCTGTTTGTCTTATAACACATTATACCTCCAGGTTCCGCCTAGTAGCTCTAACAAACATGGACCGATCACCATCCGAGTCCAGCCTCGAGAAGATCGAACGTACGGATGTCATAGAGATATCTAGCCACAACGCGATCGTCATGCAGACGAAAGAGAATGCTGAAGTGGAAAAAGAAGAGGCTGTGAGAGAAGCGGTGGCTAAGGCAGAAGCTGAATGGAAGTCCAAGATGGAGACTGAAATAGCGGCTATTAATACGAAATATGACTCGGAGAAGCAGGTATGAGTTTGTATGCTGCTTTAAAATTTTCTGTAGATATCGTAATACTAGATTCTAGTCTGAAATATCTCTGTGTTGGCAAAACAATGAGAAATTCTGAAATTAAATTTTTGTGTATCTTTAACGCGGCATCTAACGTTGACGATCCAACGCAATGGCGGTTGCGAAGCGATCCGATGCAGTCACGTAAATACGACGGCGGTGGCTGTGTCCTATGTGCGCGTGAAGTTGCCGCTAATTATATAAATGCGCTGGTGGAGACCAATCCTGCATTGGATTTGTTTGCTGACGAATGAAAGGCGATATTATTAGAAAGTTTGCGGTTCTATGAGAAGACAGAGTAAAAAGATTTAGTATGAATGGCTATTTTGCTGTACTAAATAAATAAAACAAATCACCGCACTACAAGAGGTCTTGCGAAAATATTAAACCAACGTCCGCTTCGCCTCGCTCATCGTCGCATCGCACCCACGTGTGTTTCGTCACGTAGGCCGTCGCAATAGAACCAATTGTTTGTTCCATTCGCGCCGCCTCGCTTCGTGAACGTGTTGAATCGCCTACGTAGTTCACCACGTTAACAAGACATTAGAAAACGGGTGTATTGCAATATACTGTTGGAATTTGAATATAGCACAAAGACACGGTTCTCTTAACTTTTTAACCGCCTCCCTACCGCGTTTATTCCGCCAGGGTCGCACATCCACGACCAGATACTCTATCTCGACAGTTCTTCTATCATCTATGGGGGTTAAAGAGCTAAACGGAATGGAGTACCTAGTCGCAAACACATGACCCTGACGAATAGGACACGAACATACTCGTCAGTCGTCGGTTAAGCTGAAAGCTACGGGTTTGAGCATGGCCCTGCTCTTGCTAGATAGCGCTGAACTCGACATTTTTTGTTAAAATCTAATATCTGACTGCAACTACCTAGCGTTTTTGAGTAAAGTCGTTTAGTTAGTTTAGATATTTTTGGCGATTTTTTTTAAATTATTGATTTTCTCACCAGAAGGTAAGCGATGATGAGGTCGTCGGTGGAGCACGCATGTGTACAACTATACAAGTATACACTTTTGATTTAAAGACCCCTAGGTTGTAGCTGTTGATTTTGGTGGATTTTGAGACAGTAATTTGACTAAGTTCAATGAAGTGGAATGTCCAATTTTACCAAATATTATTTTCTTAATGCTGCCTTAGACTAAAAAGGAAATAAACTAAAAATGTTGAGTCCAGCGCCATGTAGCTAGCGTTATTATAATCACGCTCGGACCCGAAGCTTTCAATTTGAAAATCGATGTGCCATTTTTACGACCGGTTACTGTACATTGCATTGCTTTTTATTTAGTTTGGTAGTAACTTAATTGTGCTTTCGATATCAAAAAATAAGAATCTCAGCAATAGTGCTTCTTTTCCACACTACACCTAGAGTACCCACCACCTTTTATTTTCTCATACCCACATTACGCTTATAGCTTTCAACTTCGATATCCACGAACGAAGTGACTCGTCGGCTTTTGTCGGAGAAAGAGAGACAGATAGATGCACTGCGAGAGCGAGAGGCAGCATTAGTGAGGGAGTGCGGCAAGTACCGCGATACTATACAGCAGCTGACTGATCCGGAGACCAACGATCTTGATGCGCTGCTCAAAACACAGGTAATTACGCTAGGATTGAAGATCAAAAGTTTGTCTTGTGACATTGAATAATATCCCTTATTTATATTACTACAAAGTCCAAAATTTTATGAACCTTGATATACAGTTAAAATTGGTGATTTCCGGCACTTTCCAACGTAACTACGCTGGATCATATTTACTTTAATACATTGGAAATAAGGTTTATAATGCAATGTAACAAAAATCCTTAGAGCTGCGGTCTGTTTTAAGGTTATAATATGTTGCTTACTGCTGTTGATGAATATAATAATAATATGTTTGATTTGCAAGTAGTAAATTTTAGTAATAATTAATATTTAGTTGTTTTCGATGTCTTATGTGTCACTCAATCGAGTCGTTGTATTGGTTTTATTGTTTGTAAATGGAATTCCTTTACTTATTGATGATAATTATCACTAAACGGCAACATTGTATTTTTATAGTTGGCTTCCCTCGAAAACGAGAACGCAGTTTTGAAGCAGCAAGTAAAAGATTTGAAAAAGGACTTGGAAAAGAAAGCCGAAGAAGAGAAAAGCAGAGAAGAAGATAGCGATGGAAGGTAAGAACGATAACTTGACAAATCATTTATGTATACAGGGTGTCTTTGACATCGACGCACAAACGAATACCACGGATCCAGTACATGATTCTGGACCCCGAAATTTTTCGTCGCCTTTTAATTAACTTTAAAAAAAATCAATACTTTTTTAAATTGAAACTGTAAAATCGTTATTCTAACCAACGCCGATGATAAGCTTAGTAAAAAAAGAATGGTTTTATTAATAATTAATTAATTAAAAAGTCATCATAAGGGTAGATGAAATCGTTAATCTAATCAACCTCGATGACATTTTTAATTTTAAAAGTAACTCATTCATTTTTTCACAATAAATTTTAGATTTTATAGTTAATTCAAAAACGAAAAACAAAAAAAAAAATAGGAAAAATCCGATGAAAAATACTACAACTGTGGGGTCCAGAATCATGTACTGAATCCTTGGTATTCGTTTGTGCGTTAATGTCAAAGACACCCTAAATATTTTCCGGCATGACAATCTATGCGAAGAGGCGTTTAGCACTTAACACACTAACTTTTTACTGAGAAATCATGTAATGACTCCTATTCGGAGCGAAGCGAGAGGGAGTGTCAGACTTTTACTGACTAAAACCCGCCTATAATAATACTTCAGTTGCTCTTTGCATTCCAAGGCCACAGTAACTCTTTCAAACAATCCCGCAATTCTGGAAGCTTAATTTTCTTTTCTTTGACACATTTTTTTTAGCCTATATCTGTCCCACGGTTTGGCAAAGACCTCTCCCTTCTCCTTCCATACCTCTATCTATTTCTGGCCAAGTGTGCCCCTTGTACATGATAAGATCGTCACATCACTTTCGTCGCGGTCGTTCTCGCTAACGTCAACCTCTCTCAGGCGTCCAGTGTGTGACACATCTTCGCCCACCTGTCCGTCCACATTTATATAAAACTTTTTATTATCTTTACAGATCGTCACCGAAGAAGGAAGACGGCAAGAAGTGTCGGTCTCGGAGCCACACGCCGTTCGGTCTGTCGGCCGGCACACTGTCGCTGTCGTCGTGTCTGCCCGGACACACCGTGCTCGTCATGTGGGACCCGGCACATCTTAATTATACTGTGCTGCAGGTACGACAGATATCTAAAATTAATCTGACAAGCCTTTTCCCAACTAAGGTCGGCTTCCATGTATGCATCTGGATACCAGTATCTTAGATGGAGTGACTATCTATCTGACCTCTCCAAAACAGTAACGGTAAGGCATAGTAAGGTAACACGTCCGATTTTCAATCATCTACAAATGGGTCGAGTCGTAAACAGTCGGGGTCAAAGGTCGTAACGTCCTCTCCGAAATACGAAGGACTGACCTGTTGGCTTAGTGGTTATAATGGCCCTGACAACTATGCCGAAGGTGGTGGGTTCGATTCCCACCCAGAACAAATGTTTGTGTGATAAGCGCGATCATTTGTTCTGTGTCTGGGTGTAATTCTGCCCCCCTAGCTAAGTTACAACCGTTTCGTTTCGATTCGCTTCGTTGATCGCCTGGAGTAGGCCACGCCTCCTATTTCTTTGTTCTGACCACGTGACTGAGCGTTGAGATGACGTCAGAATAAAGGCATTGGAGCGCAATCCAGTGTCTTAGAAACGGACCGTCTAGTCTGTCCGTTATTACTTTTAGGATGTTGTTGTTTACTTATAGAACTTACGGAATAGCTTTACTTGTACAAGCCATTTTAAGCTATTCAGACTAATATATTTATTCAAATGAATGATTGTTATTATTTCTAGGAAGCGTCGATAATGTATTTCGTACACAGCGACTGTCTGCCTGCTCTAGAGCTCAGTATACAGGCAAAGAACGAAAGTGAGAGACGACTGTATGCAGTTGCCACAGTCGAGTCAAAGGAGTACTGTTATGCTAAGAAGGTGGGTCATTTAATTTAAGTTAATGTTGTATGTTTATAAAGTTCACACAAATACAAATAGGCTTTAATTAAAAAAAATGGCTGTCACCAGGCTGTATTTCATGAATATACAATTATAACATCAAATACTAAAAGCAAAAAAATATTTTTTTAAGTGCTATACAACAAATCGCATCGTAATCGTAGTTTTGTGTGGGAGCCTTAACTCATTCCTTTTTGTACTTCAGTTCTCTTTCAAACTGTTGAAATTTTGAGCATTAAAATTGACGTGTAACTCTTTGTTCAAATGATCTTCACTGCTAGAATATTAAATTTTAAGTAATTACTAAAATTTATTCAAATAAAAGCTAGTAATGCGGCATTGTTGTAATGTAGTGTTGAATGTTTTCCAGAGCGGCAACCGCTACGGCATGCCGCGCGGCTCCCGCTTCTACCGCGTGCGCGTGCGTGCCGCGCGCGCCGCGCCCGCCGCGCTGCCGCCCTGCTGCGACCACAAGCATCGGCCTGGTCAGTCAGCACAACTACCTACCGAACATTATTCACACTATTCACTTCTAACTTAGAAAAGACAGACAAAATCATTTATAAATATCGACCCATTGTGCCTCTGTGGAGAATTGTTATGTTTATTCGATCATTTTTTTTTATTCCGTGTTGGCCAGGTAACAGTTGTACATAGGACCATGCGACAGAACTAAAAATGCAACGCGAAATTAGTAATATAAAATCGTAAATGTTCGGGTAAGATCGGGCGACTCGAGCCGACCTTACCCGAATGAGCTTTACATAGCCGAACGTGACGGCTCACCCATAAAATAAAGTGCTCAGCACAGTTATAGAAGTTTTCACTTCAAACATCCTAACATCATAAAAGGTTTTATATTTTTGCTCATGGTGCCATGTTTGTAGGGACTAATGTTCTTTCTAGTAGAAATGTGAGTATTTTTATGATATACATATTAGGTTACAAAAAATATGTAAAATATCGGATCAAAGCTGGTGAGACACCATAAAAGTTGTTTTATAAACGACAATCGTAAAATAATACCGCAGCTATGAGTCCGTTTTTCTGTTGTATTTATTTATTTATTCCATTTTATAAAAATTTTACAGCGAGATGTCTTGAAAAGCGGAAAAAAACGGAGGGTAATTTTTATCTCTGATATTTTAACAATGTCGCCTATACTTGCACAAGTAGTCGGATACAAAAGCTTTCAATTTATGTGACACATTGTATTGGAGAATTAAATGACACAAGGTTTGGGAAAAACGCTTATATGGTGTCTCACTGGTTTCTAAGCTAGCACCATCAATGTGTAGTTTTTGCTTCTGCCCCTGCGCTTATCCACGCCCTTTAGTTTAGTCAAAGTTAGCTCAATATATTAGTAACATCTAGAGCACTGTGCCTTTATCTTTTCTTAAACAAACCCTCGCTTTAATGTGATAATGACAAAAGAAAAATTTTTTTTTGGGTCTTTGACTTATTTTTTGTCCAACCTGTAATTAGCGACCTGCCCTTCTACTACGAACGGTTAAGATCATCGCCACCATTATTCTGTTGTAAAAAAGGGATACTGCTATACGTCCTGTATATCACCATCTCTCTCTTTCAACGGAATAGGAATCAAGATGGCATGTCATAGTATTGGCTGGATGGTTCTTTCATTCAATGTGAAGAAGACACTATGTGCGCAAAACTAATAGCTACTAAAAGCGTGTTTCAGCCCTTTCTCATAACCGTATTCCATTAACTTGACATTTGACATAATTATGTATTTGAATTATTTCATTGGGTTGTTTGTCTTTGAGGCTCGTACTATGACTGTTACGGTGTGTGAAAGAGATGGAGCTATATATGTCAAATAGTGCTTTCTTACTTCATTGTAGGATCCTTGTCTTTGTCTAACAGTGCACGCGCGTTGCGTTGCAGATGCAATGAAGGGCGGTGTGCTGCCGGTGTTCGGTGACGCCCGCCCGCTCAAGAAATGGTTGACCTACATGCATGCCCCAGGTCTTTGCTTATTTCTCTTCATCTCTCACTTTTTCATTAGCTTGCCGAGCCACTTGTCATGCTTTTTTGTTTTGCTTCATCGCCATCTGGGTTCATATGATTAAATTTTAAGATGGTGGATATCAATTGCAGCTAAATGGCAGGTTGAGTATTTAAAGTGACGCCGCAGTAATGCATGAAAAAATATGTTATTGAGATGGTTATAAATAAATAATCTCTCTCCAATTTAAAACATTCAATTTTTGCTCCAATAAAGTAATATTTTTCATTACTAATTCTCTAGTCTCTACTGCGGCGTTCCTCAAGTTAAATTAGTATATTAAAATAATATTATAGCCTTGTTGCAGTAGTACACAGCAACTCGCAGTTTGTTAATAACCCATATAAATAAAATAGAATTATAACTAAAACATATTACCCTTACAACACTTTAGTAATACAATTTCCGGCAATTGCTGTTCTACAAAATTAGCAGCTGCAAAATATAAACATCTTTCCTTCCTACACAGACCCACAGAAATCAGTAGACACAAGTCAATCGACCAGTTCAGCGACTGAGGAAAGCGCTCGAGCGGCTGAGGTTGCCACAGGAACACTGATCAACCTGGAGTCACCGGTGTCCTGCAGCGATCCAGTCTCCGCTGCTTCAGGACAGACACACTCTGAAGATCAGCTGGATTCTATTGAATGCAGTGAGCAGTGGCAGAACGCTAGGATGCATCTCTCTACTATTAGTGCTGTGTAAGTTGTTTTGCAGTTAGAATACAATAACTTCGCGTCTATTTTCCTACACCATTGTGTAATCAAGTCACATTTGAATACACGCTTATGGAATATTAGGCATTTACAAGTGGATTTTTGAGAGGGGGCAGCATGGGAAGGTATCTTATTCGTTGTAGTCACAGAAAACCGATCTTAGCTATGAAGATTTAAGAAATTTTGAACTGCATTCATAGTTGACGAAAAAAAAAAATAATATCAAAAAAATGGGTAACTTTCACAAAAAAAAAAAATCTATGTGCTAATCGTTCTTGTTTTTAATAAGGACGAACTCAGTTTTTAGCACTACAAAAATTAAAAATCACTGACTACCACGTAATTTCCGAAAGATACACCTAATTCTTTCTTTTGACGAATCTAGAGTCTTATTTGTTAACCCTAGTCAATTCGTTTTTTCGTAAAATTAGATGAACATTATACCATGTGTCTCACATTTCAGCCCATAAATAAATATCTTATTGTTCTAGTACTGACATGGAGTGCAGCGTAGGTCGTTGCGTGGGAGCAGAACCTTTAGAGCTAACAGTAAGCGCAGTGGCCGTCGTGTCCAGAGGAGATGTGGGCACCTCGGAATTAGCGGAGGAAGCCGAACCCTGACAAATCGATCAACCTGACTACCACCAGCACCTTATATCCCGCAACGCATAGTAAACTAATGGAGTGACACAGAAATCATGAGTTTTATACTCGCATAATTATTGAAAAGCCGCAACTGGCAGAATTTGATCCCGATATATTTGGGATTCAGCTAGAGAAAAAATGGCTAAAGGACGGCAAGGGCTAACAAGCACAAAAGCTTGTTTAAAGAACAGTAATCACATACTGATTAAATTACTAAGATTAATACTGAACGCAGCTGATAAGTTAGGAGAAAGGGAAATAATATTTGCACTCCATTTATTTACTACTCCGTGTGCGTTCGTCGAGACTGTTTGAATAGAACTTTGCACTTCATTCGACGCGGCTGTGAGGTTCTTGTCGCCTAACGAGCCTGCGGTTATGATGAGCCGGTCGGTGTCTTCCACGGTGCTGCGTCCATCCCCCCGGCCGCACCTGACGCGGAACTCATCTCATGTCCCGCTCTCAGTGTTTCCCTCCCTCTCTCTCTCTGTCCTATATTCTGTGTCTATTTAGAATAAAAAGTAGGAATTACCGTCTCCGATTCCCTCTATTGAAGTTCTTATCTCGATTAGGCAGTGATTTCTTCACAATAGTACAAATTCGTTTAGTCGTGTTGAAGCTTTACGTGATCTTATGTTGCGAATGTATTCGTGTTTAATATTTCTTATCTCTATAATGTGTTGTGTTATATTTTAGTTCCTCTATTACACCTTATTTCAGATAGTATCGTTTATTTTTTTTATTAAATACCAAACTATGTTAGCAATTATATTTTATTGTACTTTAGTGTTATTGGTGATTATCAAGTTATATTCTAGCACAAAAAGTAATATATGTGGTATCGCTGTGTACTTGATTTCAGACTCGCTTTGTTTACAAATCTACGAAGTGCATTATATTATGTCTAATAGCTAGATACGTGTCTAATTATGGTTAGAGTCACATTCTCCTTAAGATTCTCCTACCTGTATAAGTACTATCTTGATAACTAAGTCATAGTGATTATTTAGTAGGGCAGTCGTTCCTCTTAGGAATTCTTCTTACAATTTGTCGATAGGCTTCAGCGATTTTAATGCTTTAAACACTCGATCTCGCCCCTATTTGAGCTTTGAATCCTTACCGAATCCACATTTAGCTTAGATACTTATGATATTTATAGTTTCGCTAGAGTGAAGTAATCACTCGGAAGCTGTCAGTGATTCGTTTGTCCTACGCTCCGGTGGGAGGAAGCGAGATGAATTAAATAAATTGTGAATAGTGAGGCACAGACACTTGCGTCCGAATATTGTTTTAGCCTTTCTAACACTACTAGATTCGTTCGAAGCGCAAATTATGGTGTTATTGTAAAATAAGATGACTTGCTTCACGTTAAATTTGTTTGTGGCCTTATTATAAGTGGCGCCCGACGTAGGGCTACAGGAGTTCCTGTCCTGTACCACGCGAGCCTCGCGGGGCTGTGAGGCTACAAGTACACCTGTCCTGCTCCCACGCGACCATCGCGGTGCTGTGGGGCTACATGTCTTGCTCCCACGCGAGCATCGCGGGGCTGTGAGGCTACAGGTGTACCTGTCCTGGTCCCACGCGAGCCTCATGGTGTGTCCCCGGCGGGCGCCCGCTGCTGTGATAGTGCGCGCTGTGCTCTCCTCGACCCCGAGCCGGACGGTTCTACATGCGCAACTCACATTTTGTGTAATTAATGAGTTAGGGGCCTATTATTAAGTGTAAAATTAACGTGAAAATTTAGCTATACGTATATTTGTACATGTAAAACCGTTCGAAAATATTCGGCTCCATTAGCTATATTCAGAATTTTAAATATTTATGAACACGTTACAGATTTCATTTCAAATAGTATTTAGTGTAAACGTTCATATCAATGAAATCACTTTCCGTTATTATAGGTTCTCAATATTTACTGTAATGATAATGTGTTGAGACTGTAGGAGACAGTGATGTGGTCGACTTGTTCACGTCTTGCAATATGTGGGGTGCTCATTGTGCGGGGTGGCCTAATGGCTGCCGGCTGCGTTATTTGTCCGTTATAGTGCAATACCAGCCCGGATATTGCAATACACTGCAATATTAACGCAATCGTTTGTAAATAATTGTTTGAGATACTGTTATAGGTACCCATAATTGTGTCGAATTTAATTAAGTTATGATATTGCGGTATCAGCCAAAATTCGTGATGGACAGTGGAGGTTAATCGGTTTATGAAGTTACAAGAGAACTGCTTATGGTCGTCGTGTTGGGTCAGTGGTATGTCGCATAGTTTTATTTGTGCTGGACACGAATAAGCTCATTTGCAATGAATTAGGCTAGGGTTGTGGACGTGTGCCGTCAAAATTATGGTATCGTGTAACCTGTCATTATGAAGGTTTTCGGAATGTTTCTGCAAATGCATAATACAATCGTGCGATCGCTTAGTGGACTATTTTGTAGTGACCAATTTTATTGTTAGAAATTAAAAATGTAAAATTGACAATTTTAATGTAATTTTTATATACAATAAATAGACCATTTTATACAAACTGCTTTTTATTTTCTCACATTTCAATTGAAGGAGATAAGTTTCCTTAACACAACTGTAGGAACATAATACTTAATAATAAATCTGTATTTGTATCTTAGAGACAAGATTAACAACTTAGGTTAGCTTACAGTTGCGATATTTACAATTTACAAAATTATGTACATAAGGAACGTTATTTATAAGAGGCCACTGAAAGCATTGACAGCTTGTTGGTGCTGAACATCGAAGTACTGTTTACATTCTGACATGTCGTTGGACGTAAAGGCGCAGTCTGAGTAGTTCCACGTCTGCATATCTAAGTTAGTTTGCGCACAATCTGATCCGTACCTGTAGAACCTCTGTTCCTGCATATCCATTACAGGTGAGGTTCTACTCTCAGCAGGATAGTATTGTTGCGCTTCTTCAGGGTAATACGCTTGGGGCATGTATGTTTGCTGTTCACAATAAGGTTCAGTCTGCTGGTAACCACCGAACAGCTCCGGGGAGGGTGTCTCACTGGACTCTGAGCCCCCCGCAGCTCGTTGCCAGTCCAACCAGTACGCTTCCTCAGGCCGGGAATTTTCGCTATTGAGGTCTGCGAAGGTAGGTGGTGATTCTAAGGTGTGTTCTTCTAATGGGAAGTCTAGTCTGATGGGCTGGTCGAGCTGGAAGATTTCCTCCGGGTGAAAGATATCGTCCGCTGGTAAAGCGGTGGGGTCGTAGTGCTGTTGTTGTTGGAGGGGAGGTCCAGGGGGTGCGGGCGGGGCGTAGGCCTGGTACTGCGGCTCCTGGGGTGTCCACGCCGCGGTGGCGTAGCTTTCTGCAGTCTGATCAGGACGCCACCGACACGAACACTCGAATGGCCCACAGGTGCATGTTAGTTGAACTGTTGAGTAAAAATAAAGGAATGCTTTTAGGATTTGTTTCAAGTATGTACAGTAATAATTAAGATTTTGATTTTCAGAGCAATTGATGATTGAAAAAAAAACAAAATAGAGCAAAATAAAAAAAAAAATTGTGTAGGTAGTCAGACTAAAATAACCTAAACTTCAACGAAACGAAATTTAACTCACCTCTTTGGTTATCTGGTATAAGTGGCGGCGGTTGTGGATGTGAGTTGCACACTTTCTGCGGCATTTGTTTATCAGGTTTTACTGATAATATCTTGTCTGCTATAGCTGCTTCTCTCGCCAGCAGTAAAGCTAAGCCTCTGACTCTTCTACCAGCTCCAAGAGATCGCCGTACTTCGCTGGCTCCTTTGGCTTCCGGTTTTGGATGGTCATGAGCACCTTTTGCTTGGAAGAAGATACCATGTTCGGTGTGTCGCCAGAAATGAGTAACGGGGTACCCGCAGTGACCTCGACACGGTAGGACTTCTAATCGTCCGCCGCTGCAAAGACGGTTTGGACATGGTTTACCTGTTGGAGGAAAATCAACGTTAGAGAAAGTTTCTTTTTAATCACATAATGAATTGGGAAGGCCAATTACGGCTTCATCTGTTATTGGCACATTATAACATATTGCGTAACGTCACTCAAACCCCAAGCGAACGCCGGCGTTCGCGCGTGATTTCGCGCCATTCGGTTAAACACCAAGCGAACGCATAGATTATAAAATATTGAGCGTTTTATTTATAGGATATTTATCCAAGAACGTAAATAAAAAGTTCTCCATAGTCTGTAAATATCGAAAATAAGCAAATATTTCCGTTGTTCCCTTTATCTATCTACAATACAAGCCTGAGCAGCTAAGTAAACTTTGATTGGCCAGCATTGTTGTCTAAGATCGGTCATTGTTACCGAATTTCGGTAAACTGAGAGCCTAAGTAAGGCCTAAAGTCCAGTGCTCAGAGGTCTTGGACTTTACATAATAGGAGTTAAAGTATGAAATTGCCGTTTTATTGTAATAGGTAGCTACTTCGAATTGACATAGCCTTCATGGTTTGACATTTTTGAGTAAAACTTTTTCCACATGGTATGAAGTTCTTCTTTTAAAAAAGGTGCAACATTCGATTATCGACTTTCAGTTGTTGGTTTTTATTCAGCTTAGACAAGAAAGATGGATACTTCAAAAATTCAAGTGATTTTTGAATACGAGTTCCGACGCGGAACTAACGCGGTAGAAACAGCTCGCAATATCAATGTTGCACCGAGCGATTTTGGTTCATTTTTTTTTCGTGATTTGGACAATTTTCTACGTGATAAAAAGTTTTCTTCTCAGGAGGCAGTACAAAATGATTTCACATAGTTTGTCGAATCTAGATCACCAGAGTTCTATCGCAAAGGCATAAATGACCTTCCTATTAGATGGCAGAAATGTATAGATAATAATGATAATTATTTTTATAGTATTTCAATTTTTCAGTACAAATCGGCAATTTCATACTTTAACTCTTAATATATAAGAAAATTAAGTAAAGATGTCTACAATAAAATGATTAATTAAAATATACCTCCAAGTCCATTACCTTGCTGCTTTTTCCTCGCCTTATCACAGATCGCGGGTCTAAGATGGACCCTCGATCCATCAGGTAGTCTGCACCTTTGTGAGCAAACCAGCACACCTAGACAGCTTTTCTTGAGAATATGAACGTTATGGTTGTTAGTGTTCCTCATGGCCCAGCCCGATGCGTGTTTCCTTGCTTCTTCGCACCCTGGAGGGTAAACGCGGCGTACGTGACCATCGCACCATTCTCCGAAGTTGTCGAAGGCTGCCACGCGAGGGACGACGGCGTCATTTATATCCCAGTCTGGTGTTTGGCCCTCCGACATGTCGCGACTGCTGGTGCTGGTGGAATAATGGAAGGTTTAGTATGCTGTCATTCATCAACAAAGTAAATGTATATAATAGTATATAGGTATCTAATAAGTTTCTTTAAAGCACGAAGCTACGATAGTTACCTATCTACATATTTAAACTCAAGTTCTAACGGCTTCCTATTGAAATACTCCATAACCAGAAGTGTTTAGTACCTAATGCCAAAAATAATATTGATAGGACTTAGCAGTTTCTGCTACGGCTTTCATTCAGTCTTCACTACTAGTAAAAGTATAATTAGCTTTTTGCATTGACCACTTATTTTACGTAAAAACTTAATGTAATAAATAGGTACTTCATTACTTAAGAATATCTAACTAACTACAAGGCACCTACACACACGTCTACCTAACTAAACATTAATTCGATATCTTTTGTTCAAGTTTCTTACAGAATAAAAAGCAAACATCTAAATCGCGGAGAAAGCTCAGCTCCCCCTCGCAAGCCCTCGTTGAACCAATTGCTTCAGAATTACATCGTCTGAAGGGGCGGCCGCGCCTTAATTGGGCAAATAACTTTGTGTAGATATCCACTTACGAGGGAGTAAGTAAATAGAGACGAGTCTTCGAACATGTTTTTGGATTGTCATTACAAAATTGAGGATGAATGGCGTTCTGTGTTTTAAATCCTGAAGGATATTCTTCAGGATCTATTATTTAGCCCATACTTTTTCACTACTGGGAGAAGGCCTCCCCAACTTTTTCCAGGTCACTTCGAACAAGTAATTGCGGTAGGCGTCTATGCCTGGGAAGAGGTGGCGTGATGACCTACATATCTAAATATATCTTATAGATATATTTTAACGTCATTTAAAATTATCACTTGTAGTATTAAGGACCCAGTATATTATATGAGTAGTAGATTAATTGAAAAATCTGTGTAATTTGGACTCGGTAGTCGTGTTCTGGGTATGTACACAAGTCCTTAACAGCTACGACTCGTGAGGCGGGTTGTGGGCATAGGAATAAATCATTGTAAATACGTTATGGGTACCGAGAGTGTTAGACCTACTGGCCACGGACTCGTAGACGCGTATTCGTGATTATACCGACGTCGTGGCGTTGTATCGTTGCCGCTTCGTCGACAGAATTTCATAGTTTTGTATGTTAACTTTGTGAGCAGGCGTACACAAAGCGTATAGTGACGAATAGCGGAGTAGTCTCGAATGTCCTTTCGTTTTTCCTTATATAAATAATATATATTTATATATATGTAACTTTATATTATATTAAATATTTATGTAAGTATGTTTATTTTATATATATACATTTGTTCCCTTGTCTTATTACTATGTTTTCTCTTCACTACACTTGGTTGACTGATAGAGAATGCCTAAGGCATTAAGTCCATCTTTGATCTTTGTGTTGCATGAAGTTTTAATAAATTAATAAATACGCGTCTATGAAGCTCCGCATCTGTTGACAGTAAGCCTTAAATAACGAATAATCGAACTAGCTGGTAAGTGCACAAAAAAAGTTAGGTAACTTAGAACGTTTGTTTTACCAGTCTTTTTATTTGCAACTTTTATTGTTTTTCGCATCTCTGGCAATCTCTGTCTATTCCAGGTTGCCTGAAAGGAATTGCCGAATGCGAAAAGGACGCCAACTGTTAGGTTTCCTATTTGTACACTGTAATCTTGGTACAATAAAGCTTATTATAAATAAATAAATATATAGGTACCTGAGTTTTACTAGGTGGGAGGGGAATTTTCCTACCTTTAAAAGGTCGATATCTAGGTACTTATAACTAGAATTCTTGAATTGCTTGTTTCTACAAACCATAATTTTAACCGTCACAGAAAAAGACGAAACTGTCCAGTATTTCGCCTATTCAAAATCAACTAGCGGCTTAATGCGTCAACAAAGCAACGTCACAGTTTCAATGAGTTTCAATTAGATCCAATTGACTCCCTCCAGCACCTTCCCCAACCCTGACCAGTTTGCCTGCGAGTTTATTTTATGTTTCTACCGTTGTTTATGGTAAATGATATAAGTATTTTACGATTAACTTAACGATCCTATTAATTATATACGTAGGAAGTTAATTAGCAATTTAAAAAAAAAGTAATATAGAATGCTAAGCTAGTTTCAAATTAAAATTCTAATGATTTATTTAGATTTAATCTAGGCCTTTTTGTACAGTCAATAAGTCGGTCAGCCCGAAAAATGAATCCTCTAACTTCTTACTATGAGTAAGACTCAGATGGATTCATAAAAGCATATAAGCATATCTTGATCTTGGTTGAAAGTTTGTACGGCATATATAGGTACCTATTATAATTATCTAGGTTTGTTATTACCGACGATCATAGGTACAATTAAAGCAGTGCATCTAGGTTAAGTAAGGTGTTGGATATTTGCTTTTGCCTAGGTACCTATTACCGAAGCGTTTATTTTTTAATTTTAATCGATTATGTTTAAATTCCTGTATTAACCAAAAATTTAATTTTTTATTTGTCTAAAACTTTTCTGTATATAAAATTATTTTTTAAAAATGGCTAAAACGATGTTAATAAATTTTTATTTTGTTTAGTTGGCTTTATAGGATTGGGTTAAAAAAAAAAGAAAAAAATTATAGAAAACAATATATTTAACAAAAGGCAACTAATTAGTAATTTAATAAATAGAAAAACATTTTTAAAAACATAAAAGAATAGTATCCCACTGGTACCGCAAGTAGAGTGCAAGCCGGTCTGGACCCAAAAAGAGAAAGGAATCTCCTAACAATACCATAAAACAATACCTGTTTAGAAGTATCACTTTCAAAGACAAGCCCTTGATCTAGCCGCCTAACGAGTCACCTGATGCGTTAGTGCACTACCTGCAGATTTGCGCAAGGAGAAAGGGAGGGTCCCTTGTCCACTGCCTCTACATTTTGATGCATATTCAAATCGGCAGTATTATTATCGGCGGTATTTATTAATTTATTTTAAAGTGGTCTCCATTTTTATCACTGATCGGACATTTTATTTATTGTGACTTTGACACATAAAGTGTGTCTTTCTTTTTAATTGGATAAAGATTATGAATATCCATACCACCACCAACTACCATACCATACAATATAATACCATTTCTGACCATCAATGATTGCATCTCCGCTTACCATCAGGTGGGATCGCAGTCAAGCACTGGTTTATATCAATTAAAAAAAAAAAATATTAAAGTACCTAGTCATGGTCCTACAAGTAGGCACATGCTCTTTTTTATGAGGAAAATTATAAAATTACTTCTCTCGCTTTCGGTGGAGCTTTTACCGACTGAAACACCCTGTGCTGAGTTTTGGTATTAGATGCTCTGAATTTGGGTTATTACGTATAATGAACAGTGGCTTATATTAGGTAAATGTCAAATATTGATTAGTTGTTCGAATAGACATATTTTTATCTTCAACTTCAGCAAGGTTTATTACTGAAGTTTGTTTTAAAAGATTTGGATTGCTATGCACGTTTGCAAAAGTGGTTCACGAGATAATTAATTAAAAAGGTAGTCTTCTAAACAGGCGATCTACCTTAATGATATATTTAAAAAGCTTCTCCGTTTTCGAACGCTTAACGTAGAGCAAAGCGGTATTTCTCTTTACTCTCTCTTTATTTTATATCAAGGTATTAGCGACACTATTGGATGGTTTAATATGGTACAGTGAGTCTTTTTTTCTAAATCAATGGGTTTGGTTTTTCTGGCTTTTTTTTTTAAAAGTTTTTACAATGTAGCTTTAGTTGCCTACAGACAGTTTCAGAATCGAGCCCGAAACTACTTTGAATAAGTATTTTTTGATATTCTTAGTTTGGGTTTTGGCCATCGGCGCCCGCTTGAGAAATTCAGCCTGTAGGTACCTATTTAAGTAGATAAATACGAAGCTATTTAGATATATATCATTATACTGTAAATTAGATTAGACGAGATTTGCTAATAAATGTATGTATTTGGAAAACATATTATTGACTGTAAAATTGAAAGCCCCTGACAAAAAATAATAATTAAGTAATGCTGAAAATTCTAAAATATGACTAATTCTTTCTTTAGAGCAGGTAGGAAGCAGACAGTTACCTAATGAACTCGCTATAAAACGAACAGCTAAGACAAATCAGCATTTCATTTTTAACTGTAGTTATCCGATTCATGGGTATGTTAATATATAATTTGTATGAAATTATGGTAATACTTATTATTGAGATAGCTATCTTCCAAAGCTCTTAATAATATTAGGTAGATGTAGTCAAGTTAGTTTTAGTCCTTAGTTCTAATAATGCCTACAACTTGTTCTATCTCACGAAGGCCGGTTAGCTAAGAACATAAGCTTGCAGGGTTCAGCGGAAAAATAAGTGTCAAACAGATTCACGATCAATCCGCCTTTATGGAATAGAACAAATATCAAAAAACAAATGATAATGGTAATGTATGAATGTTAATATTTAACTTTATGTGTTATTTGATACTTTATATTAAAATTTCACACATTATTCTACTTTCGGTTCCTACATTTCGGAATAAGCTTTCTTCGGAAATATGCAGTACCTTTGTACTGGTGTCTATTATGTATTATCTTTTCTGGTTTTTGTTTTTACCTACCTACATAAATAGTAAAATAAATAAAAAGTGCATTTTTTCAGGACAGTCGTTTTTGTAATTGTTAAAGGAAAGTAACCAAAAATGGAATAGTATCCCAATATGAAATACCACCATTTCTCGTAAATTAATACTTGTAGCCGTACAACACAGTGCTACTCGCGTACTGAATTCTACTTGGCAGTTTAGCGAGCAATGTGCCCCTGGTGAGAGAGGGTACTTTTTTCTCTGTGAGAAGATTTTTTACATAGTTTTTAAGATGCTCGAGAAGAAACATGGAAACATATAAACTTTTTTATATAAATTTTTAATATTCCATATTTGATAGATACCTATTTCATAATTAGATCGGTTTTTGTAGATGTAGCTTAAAAAAATGCTTTAAATTAATAAAAAACCAGACTGTTTCTATATTAAGCTCAAATGTATGGCAGATTGTTATTACAAATAAAGGATTTAATTTATAAAACTTTTATGTTATTAAATCACGAAAATAAAATGGTATTCCATTTTTGGTTACTTTCCTCTAATGATTGTAATTTGTGAAACACTTTTAACCAAGGTTTCTGCATTATACACCCCTATTTTTTAATTAGTACAAAAAAAAATAGGTCTATTCCCGTACCTGTTATGGATCATATTTTCGCAGTCAAAAGTAAAAAAAAAACGAAACCCTAAAATCGTTCACGAAAATTTGTCATAATTGGTAAACTCATAATAGAATCAAGTATTCATAACAATTGCTACTAGAAAATACTACGCGCAGTGTTTTTCCATTTTGATCGTCATTTATTCATTCATAATCAATAAACCCTGTACAATATTTCCATAAATTGAGTGTCATTTTGGGACATAAACGAACGCTAATAATTTTGCTGTTTATGAATATTATTTATTCAGACTTTACTTAAACAAGAGCTTTTCTTATAAGAAAGTAAGTAAGTAAAAAGTACGTAGTAAAGTAAGTAGTAGTAAGTATTTGTACTAATTAAAAAATAGTGGTGTATATCAGTAATCAATTTAAGATCAGAGTACTAGGGTCCAGGCGCTGGATGCAATAAGATAATTAAATATAATTATTTTGTTCTTTTATTTTTTAAACGTGTTGCGCCGACCCCAAATAACACGGGACAAGGGCAGGAAGATGATGATGATGTATTTTATTCTTTTATAATACAATTTTACTCAAAAATATGTTACGACTTTATGCGGAGTCTACCTATCTGTTTCAAAGCTAAACTACATAGGTAAAGTAGTAGTCTTGAGACTGAATTATTCAAATTTAAAGTTAAAAAACTATATGCCGAATAGAAAGCTCTATGGTAACCTCTATATTTTAAAAAGTCACACCCTATTTATTCAAAAACAATAGATAAACATATATGTATACTTACAGGATAACCATCTCCGAAAAGATGCAAACGCTTCGCAATCACAATGCAGGATTTCTGTCCAATTTTAAACAATAATCACAGTCCATTAAACCACTGCACACGTCAACGATTTGTCGCAAATAGCGATATTGTTTGCACAACACATCTACACACCATGAAAGCTTATAGCCCACTAAGTTGAACAACAAAAATAAACATAGGGATGATGGGCCCCACCGCACCGCGAGGTGGGGACCGCAGCTAGCCAATCAGGCTTCCCCAGACTCACGACACCGCCTCCCGACCAATTGAAACGCAAGCTTGAAGACCAATGACGGTTTTCTATAATGTTACGTTTATATTTTTCAGGTGAAAATGGGAATGTTCAGTGCGCTGCCATTTTTAGAATATCGTTATCAGTCTGTAACGTATTTAGTAAAATGTTAAGTATTAAAGCTAGCTGCCTACTACCGTTCATATTGTATAGTAACAAGATAATATCTACGTGCGTATTTTACAGATCTGAAAATATCTGAATACATGAAGTTGACGCATACGTAAATACACATCTGATGGTGTATAATTACCAAAGGGTGCTGTGGATTTTTCATGAAAATTCTAAAAACCAACCAAAAAGTTCAACCACACCTCACTTAGTGAAATTACCAAATCGTTCTTAAAATCAGAAATTTTTCTCTTGAAATAAATCACAAAGAAAATTTACACATTTTTTAATGGCAATTATTTTTAAGTTTTTAAATATGGTGTCGATGCAAAGTTTCACTACGTGTTATAGGTAATGGCTGCCGGAAAGGGATTCCACAAGTACAGGAAATGGTTTGTTGTAGGCGAAGGGGTCGTAATCAACACTTACCCTCATTTTTGCTAAGCAATTTTGACATGTTGAGTTTTGTAGAGTCGGTCTCCATGATTTTTGTATGGAAAGGGTACTAATTCGTTTATCGGCTGTAGTAGGTAGGTAATCTGAAAGCAAACACAGAAAGGAGTGACACAAATAAATTTAAAAAATATTAATAATTTAAATATGAACAATATGAAATTCTGATAATATTCTCAATTTATATTGATGGGTAAAGATAATTTTGACATTTTCATGGTTAAATGCGTCGGTTAAAATAATTTGGTGATCTATTAAAAAAAGTAATTCCTTAATGAAAGCACGGCTTTTGCAGTAAAATGGCCTATCTATCATATATTTAAACTTTGAAAGGCGTTCTTTTTCAGTTGTGATTTTGCAAATTAGCCCTCATACCTACAAAGAATCTATCGATGTGTGGCTATTCGTCAAGTTAGATGTAGATGAGATTACAGGATAAAAGGTTAGGAATATAAAGAACTAGCTTCTGCCAGCGGCCTCGCCCGCGTGATAGTAGGTTTCTCCATATAAACTTTGGACCCCTGTTTCCTCCCGTTAGGAGATGAATTTTGAAAAATCCTCTCTTAGTGCTCGCCTATGTCATAAAAAGAAGCTTTGTGA
The DNA here is from genome assembly GCA_949316375.1 of Mythimna vitellina. Lineage (NCBI taxonomy): Eukaryota > Metazoa > Arthropoda > Insecta > Lepidoptera > Noctuidae > Mythimna > Mythimna vitellina. Next base: position 10,228,539 of record OX438691.1, on the reverse strand, counting down.
AAAATTTCACGTTCCTAGTCCCAGTAGTTTCGGCTATGCGTTAAATTATGTCAGTCAGTCAGTTTCTCCTTTTATATTTAAAGACTAGCTGACCCAGCGAACTTCGTACCGCCTAATAATGTGATAAATGAAGAACCGCCCGACCGATTATGTGCAAACTTCACATAAACCATCTACTAAATAGTCCGAACAAAGCTTAAACATTTGGTTTGGATAAGTGAGCCCGTTCTTGAGTTATGAAATTACAACGAAAAGTGGCATTGATTTTTATATATATAGATAGATAAGGTAAGCTATCTATACATTTATGTATGATCACTTTTGCTAAACATGGATTCCTTGACCGTATTAGGTCCTGCGTCACCTTTTCTCAAAATGGCGGTCGACAAAGCAACGGTCGACAAAGAAAATAAGTACAAAGGCTTACGTGTCAAAATGTAAAATAGTCTTAACGAATTTCCCAACAGCTGCAATGGCATAATAATTACAGAACTCGATATATAAGGCAAGTGTTCAAGATGTGGAGTTGTGTGGACCTATAATAAAGTGAGGCAGGGAGTCCCATGCGGGCGCGTGTAACGACAAGCGGCGCGTGCGCATGGGAAAGCTACTTTCTAGCTGTTGTTATGTTGTGTTGCAAAAAATGTGTCCTACGTTAAATATTTTGTTTATGGTTGGCGATCATCATCATAACTCTCTAGAGACAAGATAAAACGTCAAGTTTTAATTAAAATAGAACATTTTAGGTTTTCTCTAAGTTAAAGAGCTTTTACCTCGGTCTGAGATTAAGCATTGCTATACTACTTGGCAATGCCGCCAGTTTTTTAGGCACATTTCCAATCGACAGCGATGCGGAGAAATTTTTAGACGTCTTATTTTAGTCTTTAGTGTATAATATAACTAGCTTTTGCCAGCGGCTTCACCCGCGTGAAAGTAGACTTCTCCATACAAACTTCCAACCCCCGTTTTACCCCTTTAGGGATGGATTTTCGTAAAATTCATTCTTAGCGGATGTCTACACCCTATAAGGAACCTACCTGCTAAATTTTAAGTTTGTAGGTGTTATAGTTTCTGAGATTTCGTGATTAATCAGTGAGTGGTATTTCGCTTTCATAAATCTATATAGATATAGTTTTAATGTGATGTTTTTATTTTTCTTGTTTTATTGTAAATATGATAGGTATCAAATGTCAGTTAAAGAGTTAATGGTTTTAATGAGTATAATTGAGTAAATACGACATATCATTGAACGTTTTTGTCTCAGAACGCGGGTAAGTGGCAATAGCATCCTGAAAACAACCGGTGAGAGTCCTTACTCCCCCTATTCTATTATCTGACCACTCTCTCCACATAGTGCCTCACACTATGTGAAGAGAGTGGTCAGATAGTTTGCTTCTTGCCATATCGCTCTCTACACATCTTGCCTCAGACACACACTTCACTGTATGTTTTTATTACTATTTCTTTGTTTATGTACTACTAACACTATTTTTTAAGATATTTACTAACAAAGTCGACCATATTGTTGTCTTATCTTGAACTAAATAATAATAATATTACCGAAAATATAAATGTACTTATTACGAAAATTTGAGTATCGTGGGCTACTCGGAAACATTCACCTTAACTTAAAGTAGATTGTTCAATAGTTGGATAATAATTAAAAAATATATTATTTTATCTCGGAAGTGAAAAACACGGATTTTGGCGGAAAAAATATCAAACCGCCATTTCATATTCATATTTTCATTTTCACCTTTTTATTCCACAATTTACATATCTACCTACATATCTACTTAAAAGCAATCTTGAACTGTTGAAATATCAGTCTTTAGAAGAGTGGTAACAGTACCAAAGTTCTAGAAATTCCGGCCGATATACCTACCCCAATAAAGATGTATTGTTTAGATTTTTTTTATGGTAGGGGTTTGTGAAAAACAAAAACATGGCTGTATTTTATGTAGGAAATTCTCGGAGCGGCCTATCTTAATAGTCAAAGCTTTTTGTTAATTGTTATCTGTCGAGCGAGAAAGTGACTTAATCCTTTTACGATCCATTTTGTGGAGCCTAGGTCAATGTAATTTCCTAGTTTTAAAAAATAATCCTTTTATTAGTTTATGGTTGCACCGAAGTTTACGTTGCTAGACAATGCTTGAGTTAATACTATTTGAACATCAAAAAAGACGGTGATGGTGGTCCTGCAAAGAAGGATAAGAAAAAAAGGAAGTGATTTTTAAAGAAGGAAGGAATTTTTTTTTTCTTTATTCTCTTGACGAATTATAAATGTCTCCATTGTCTCAATTATTATTATTGAATTGTTTTATGTTCTTATTATTAATTTAATCATGTACCTATGTATATTTTTGATTGGATGGCACCTAAATGTTTATTTTAATTATTATTGTTTTAATTTAATTAATTAGTTGTGGAATAAATGACTATGACTATTGAAATGGTTGAAAGAACATAGTGAGGTATATACTTTATAATAATAATTTATTTATATAAAGATAATTTTATGGTAGGTTTCACTTATTTCTATGTTAGTTCCTGAACTAACATAGAAATAAGTATAATTTATACAATAAGGTATTTTATTTTAATTGTTTAATAATAATAGGGGTTAAGTATGAAGTTGCCGTTTTATTGTAATAGGTAATTCGAATTGTCATAGAACCTTCATGGTTTGAGATTTTTGAGTGAAACTTTTTTCACTTGGTAGTCCTTTTCCTTGGTAGTACCTACCTATGAAGTTCTTCTTTTAAAAAATGTGCAACATTCGATTACCGACTTTCAGTTGTTTTTTTTTTATTCAGTTTAGACAAGAAAGATGGATGCTTCGAAAATTCGAGTGATTTTTGAATACGAGTTCCGACGCGGAACTAACGCGGCAGAAACAGTTCGCAATATCAATGTTACGTTTGGAGAGGGGACTGCTAATGACCGCATCGTGCGATTTTAGTTTAAACGCTTTTGTGATGGAAACTTTGATTTGAAGAACGAACCACGTGGAACACGTGGCCCACACAGGTGTATAACAATGAATTGAAACAGATGGTGGAAGCCGATCCGAGCCAAACTGCCCAGGAATTAGCGGCATGGTTTAATGTTACCTTACCAACAATATTGACTCATTTGCGTCAAATCAATAAAATAAATAAGTATAAAAAATGGGTGCCTTATGATTTGAATGATCTGCAGAAATAAGTGCGTGTTGAAACTTATGTTGCCTTGTTGAATCGATACAGAAATGAAAATGAAGGAATAGTGGATTGAATTGTGACATGTGTTGAAAAGTGGATTATATATGATAATATAAAAGTCCTTGAAACGCGATAGTTTTTTTTAATGTAGGTAAACTATACATTTTCGAACTTTTATCATTACGGGAAATGCCGAGTTAAAAATGTTATATTATTGTATTGACCTCTATATCTGTATTATTGTACAATAATTAACTAGTACCTTATATATTTTTTTGCATGCAATTGATACATAATAAGAAAGTAGAAAAGAAAGAAAGAAAAAGAGTTTATTTACGACAAACATGGCACATAACTTAATATATATAATATTATAACAAATCTATACACAAAAGTGAGTTATGCGACACATCCACGCAAAACGGCCAGCGCTCAGCAAAATGCTGGGGCTCATAATATCCTGTAGGTATAGGTAAATATGTGTGGACTCTAGATTAATACCTGGCTGTAACAACTTAAGAGGGACCTTTTTCACTCGCCTATCGTCAATATCGAACATGGTTTTAAAGCGTGTTACTTCGTCTAACGCAATCCAACGCGATGTTTGACGACAAGAAAACGCGAAAAAAGAGAGATAACTTAAAACTCTGTTACCATCCAGTAATTCCGTGATTTACTCTAATATTTTACAAAATTTGGTCCAGGAAATACGGGTTTTTTTAAACCCTTAAACGTTTTTGAAAAAAATATTTCTACGTCAACTTATGTAATCCTTGTAACTTATGTAATGTATTAGACTTGATTTAGATAGAGTAGTATATAAAGTTGACATACCGTACCTATGGAAAAACCATTATTTTTTTTGTTAGGGTATCATCAAATGAGTCCTCTCGCTGTGCGTGGAGCGAGAGGGAGTGTCAGACTTTTACTTACTACAAACCACCTGTATTCCTTCAATTACAATTGCGGTAAATGTTTACTGTTACTCTTTCGAGACCAATCTAAGATTTCAAAATGACTACACAGTTACAAATTATCATCTCCATAGCCTTTTCCCAACTAGTTTTTTGTTAAGGTGACAAATTATCCAATGACTTCTCCCGGTCTCTCGTGTCGGACTTTTACTGACTAAAACCACACCTATGTACTTCAATTACCCTTTACGTTCTAGGACAACGGTTTTTTTTTTCAGAAAATCCCCGCGTTCCCTACTAGCTTGGGGTCGGCTTCCATTCTAAGTGGATGCGGCTGAATACCCGTATTTCACATGGAGCATTTACTGCCGCCTATCAGACCTCCGCAACCCAGGTACTGGGTAACACGATAATGTTTGATTGGACTGATGGTCAGATTTTCTGGCATGACTACCTGGCCCTAGGGGGGCAGGTAGTCACGCGTTTGTTTTGACGTCATCTCAACGCTCAGTCACGTGGTCAGAACAAAGGAATCGGAGGCGTGGCCTACTCGAGGCGTTCGACGCAAACGAAACGATAGTAACTTGGCTAATGGCTGCATGCTAATGGTTGGGGCTGTTATGACTTTTAAAGATCTACGAATGACAACCGGGACCGACGGCTTTATGTGCTTTCCGAGGCATTGGGTATCGGTGTTGACTGAAATGGACTTAGAAAAGTAGGTACATACAATTTACATATTGTGGATGTGTCTACTGTCTTGATATATTGAATATTAACTGTCCCGAAAGACTTCAATCTGTCTCAAACGTTATATCGTAATAAGAAAAATATACGTGTAAATTAAAGTAGTTTTATAGTAGTTAGGAGTTATTGGTACTTCACGGTCGGTTTCTATCTTGTGAGACGATGTTTCAAATGTTCCGTTTGTATCTTTTGAGCCGATGTTCCAAATGTTCCAAATGATACATATTACTGTATCGGAACATTTCAGTGATACAGATGCAAATATTCTAATCGCAAAGATGACACACTTTTCCCACGCCTTATAGGTATAAATAAGTTTACAAAATGGTAGAGGGGTAATGTTCTTTAACTAACTTTTTGAAGACATATACCGTCGGGTACCTTTAGGTTCATTTCGCAATCCTTGTGTCAAACTTACCTGCCTATTCAATTTATGGTTTCCACGAATCTTTTGTTTAACAGTATGAAGTGTAAAAGGTGGCCACAAAACTACCGACCATTTGGGCTTATCTTATCAATTGTTTTCACTTTTAATCCGTCTTTTGTTTGCAGAGTTTCGTTTGTTTATTGTGTTAAATTCGTCAAATTTCTTGGAATTTCAAGGGTTGTTTTATTGCTAAAAATTGTTGGTGTCTATGTTAGTATTTGTGGCGGCGAAACTTCAAGGAGATTATGTAGACTCAAGGTTAGAAACTGAGACTTGTTGATAGTATTCTTCATTCACGATAGCATTAACTCTTTGAATGCCTAATAATGAGACACAATAGAAAGACAATTGCTTATGTCGAACTGTGTAACATAAGACATTCAAAAGGTTAAACAAAAGAGGTTCATAGAAGCAGGTGTGCACAATACTTATTTTTAACCGACTTCAAAAAAAGGAAGAGGATATCAATTCGGTTGTATTTTTTTATGTTTGTTACCACAGAACTCCGTAGTTTATGGACCGATTTGCAATTTGTTTTTCTTCTAAAAGTATATGCTTCCAGATTGGTCCCATTTTTTTCAAAATCCAATTCTGATGTCCATGAGAAATCGAGGGAACTCCTCAAATATTATGTGCAACTATATGTGATTTTAGTATTTTCATCGAGAACTTAAGCATTTACAGTCAAAAAGTAACATTTGATGAAGTGGAACTGATGAAGAAGACCAGAAACGGTCAACGGAACTTCATATTCATGTGAGTATGAACTGATTTAACTATCTTCGTTGTTATATCTACGTAGATATAACAACGAAGTTTCGTTGAAAATGGTATCATCAAAGTGATCTGATGGTGATGATGTAGCCGGAAGGTAGGCACTGGGACTCCGTAATTAATGAATGTAACCTAGCCGCGTTTGGGCTTATTAAAATTGTCATGAGATGCACTTTGGCTATGAGGTACTATCGAACTGATCTGATGATAGAGCCGGAAGGTAGGCACAGGAAGTTCATAATAAAATAATGTAACGTAACAGTGTTTGGGTTAATTGGAATTGTTATGAGAAATAAGCACTCTGTTTATAAGTTTAACGCAACTAATACGTATGACATAAAAAACTTTTTACAAAAAAAAACAACATCACTAAAAAAATACACTAAAAGGAACAAAATAACTTTAATTTCGGAATAACAAACATTAAGGAGAAACACCGACTTCCGAAATTAAAGTTATATTCATCCTTTTAGTGTATTATTTTAGTGAAGCCGGTTATTTTTTTTTAAGATAAATTCAAACAAATAAATAATGGTTTAACCTAGCAGTGTTTGGGTAAATTGGAATTGTAATGAGAAATAGACACTCTGTTTAGAAGTGTAGCGCAACTAAAAAGTATGATATAAAAAAAAATGTATTTTTTTAGTGAAGTCGGTTTTTTTTTTAATGATAAATGCAAACAAATAAATAATGGTTTCAATATAAAATTTTAACATTACCTACTTAGATAAATTTAATTATTGTAAGGTAAGTACTAAACACTTAGATAGGTAAATGAAACGGATTAAAAAAAAATGCCTTAAATTAAAAAATAATAATATTTTTTTATATGGCGTATTAACAAGTTTCCTCCTTACAAAACATATGAATTGTACACAATACATGGCAACAAGATAATTATTTAACTTTCATAAAAATATAAATAACTAATAATATATAGTATATAATAACTAATATATGAAAAACGTTCCAGGTCAGTACCTAAAGAAGTAGGGGTTGTCAGTACAACGCCTGCTTCTTTTAAGTTTTTAACATGGACACTAATAGTATAAGTACGAAATAAATAATTTATTTAATTAAAAGCCTCATAAATTTAGAACACGGATAGTTCAAATGAATATTCATTTAAGTATAACAGATGGTATATAAGTAGATTACAGTAAATTCAACATCAATCTTAAGTAATAAAGTACAATATACATATATTGTACTTTTATTACAAAGTGTACCTAAAAAGGTTTTTTTAGGGTTCCGTACATCAAAAGGTAAAACCGGAACCCTTACAGGATCATTTCGTTGTTCCTCCGTCGCGGCGTCGGTCAGTCTGTCTGTGAAGATCCTTTATCTCGGGAACACGTGGAGGTATCGAATTGGTAGTGGGTTTAAAAAAAAACACGTATTTCTTGGGACAAGTTTCGTAAAATATTCGAGTAAATCACGGAGTTACCGAATGCTAACAGTTTTAGGAGCTATCTCTTTTTTTTCGCGTTGCCTTTTCGTCAAACATCGCGTTGGATTGCGTTAGATGAAGTAAAAAGCTTTTAAAACAGCCACGATGTTGACGATAGGCGAGTGAAAAAGGACCCTCTTAACGTGCGTGGGCGCTAGTATCAGGTACTACGTTAACCTATGGATATCTATAGGTATATAGGGAATAACGGAAAGGTTTGATTATTTTCGATATTTACTAGACTACTTTATGAAGAACTTCTTAATTATGCACTTGGATGAATACTCTATAAATAAAACGCTCAATATTTTATAATCTATGCGGACGCTAGCGTTTAACCTAAATGGCGCGAAATCACGCGCGAACGCCGGCGTTCGCTTGGGTTTTGATTGTATTGTTGCTATGATCGCGACGGTTAATTACTGGTCCGCTTTGTTTGTGGATTTATTCTATGGTGGTGACGATGGTGTGATAGGTACGTGGTGTATGGTTTACAATGAAGTATTTGTAATAAATAAATTATAATAATAATTAAAAAAAAAACTTTATTGATAGTACATTTTTCCATATCAAATTAAAATTCCCTGCCTCCTGAGCTAGTTATAAACTGTATTACAGAAGCCAGCGCATTTCTCATAATATGGATATAATTTGGTCAACATATTCATGTTTATTCTAAATGGAAAAGTACCTAAAATAACTATAATAGAACTATAACCTAAGATTAATACTCTGGGTCAAAGGGGGCAAAACGGTAAGTTTTATCATAAAATTAACCCAGACAAAAATTGTAGATCAGATGATTATCTACAAAAATGTCGCAATACTTTTTTTTTCCTTAAAACCACCGTTTTTGAGATATAATGATTCCAAATGTTGAATAAGGTAATCGTCATAATAATATATGCACATGTTTTCACGTCACCTTTGGAACAATAAAAACGCGCTTAGGACACTACCTGTGTCCTAAGCGCGTTTTTATTGTTCCGTACCTCAAAAGGAAAATAAACCGGCCAAGAGCGTGTCGGGCCATCCTCATAATAGGGTTCCGTGGTTTCCCGTCCGTCACAATAGGTGTCCCCACTTAAGAGTTAATGAACGACAGACAACGAGCAAGAACAAGTAGCACCAATACCAACGAGAGACCAAACGAACAATTCGACGATGTAATAGCTCATACCCGTCCCGACCCCATCAACTCAGGAAAAATCTTAACAGCGCGAAGTAGACCAAAGTACAGCGCCATCTCTCGGGAAATTGGGTTACTGATTTATACAAACTAGACGGGTTATATCGATGCTTCCGACAACAAAGGTCGTAAACACCAAAATAGCACTTTTGGTAATCAACGAAAAACAAAAAATAATTTCGTTTTTGGCTTATATCTTTTTAACTTTAATAGTTGTAAAATTGTGTTCTATACAAGAAATACGTAAAATACGATGGTGTTTCATAATATATTATTGCTATTTATGTCAAAGCCTTATTTTAAAAGTTAGCTTGGACATACACCCCAGAAAATTCAAGAAGTTGGTTTTTACGACCACTAACAAATCAATGGAGAATGATTTGTCTAACGGAAGTTAGAAGTATGCTCCAGTTTTTAAATACAATAGTTCTGGGTTTGGTTTTAAAAACCATATACTGAAATATAAATGAATGTAAACACCACGATCTGAAGCGATGGTATGTAACAAACATGGAAATATCTGAAGCAAATCAATGAATTTAAGACTGTAAGTTGAGTTTTCATTACTTGTAATAAAAACAATAAAATAAAACACAAATTGACATAGTTAAAAAAGGTTTTTTAGTCATTGACCGTCATCGTTTAATCAAAATAATGGTTAAGCAAGGCACTAATACAAATTCAAAGTAAAAAAATGTCTAAACCAATCACTTAAATTTCCATTAGAGGATCTTGTACATCAATCATCATTCATCATCATTGTTTGTGTCGCGGCTCCAAATTTTTATACCTTTAGGACCTGGCAGGTCCTAAAGGTATAAAAATACACATAAGTAAGTATAATATAGGCATCGTCCCATATAATTTAATCAAGCGTTTGTTACAAGATGCCTATAGTGTTCTACCTCCAACGGCGTACCTAACCAGCCAGACATAATTCAAAATGTTAAGTAATCATTTTGTTTCATTGATTTCAAGAAGATTTTATAAGCACGACATTTTTTTAAAACGTATTGTTAATGAATTACAAAAAAATATAAGTAAACATTCTACCAAGCTTACTGCTCTAATAATTTTAATAAACAATGCCCATTTTCACCAACGCCCTTAAAAATTTAGGTAGTTCATCTTTCTAGATCTTGTTTGTTCGGAAAGCTTCTGTACTATGGTCTACCTAACTTTTAGTGTCGTTGGTGAAAATGGGAAAGTGTTATCGACAAGATAATAAAAAAGTAGATGCAAAACATAATATGACGACGAGTTATAGAAAATCAGGTCTTCAAATTTCTGATTAATAATCTTCTGTCGTTGGATAGAAGATTATTAACCAGAAATGTGAAGACCTGATTTTCTGATAGAAGATAATTAATCAGAAATTTCATCTTCCTCGTCAGTCTCAGGAAGAGTATCAATGACATTATGAGACTGATAAGGAAGCTGTTTGTATTCGGCATGAAACCGTTTGTGTATTGTCCCCTGATCACACAATCGTTGCAGATCTTTGTATTTAGCTGCGATAATTGGTAGTTTATCCATAAATAGCTGTTTTGGAGTCAACTGCTTTACTCGATTATATTGTAATTCTAACATTTCTTCTGTATTTTCTTTTGATTTATTCTTCCCTTTTCCCTTTCTTTTACGCTTGACATCTTCGAACAACTTGATTCGATGTGTAATTGTATCTTCTTTCATTGAATACTTGAGTTCTATTTGGTTCAAATTGGTCTTTCTGAAAGTTGCTACTCTAATGTTTCTCCAATTAATATTCTTTAAGGTTTCTTTTGAAAAGTGTTTGATGCTATTTCACTCCAGTTCAAAAAATCTGAGTAGTCCATTACATTGACTATATAAGGCCTTGGCCGCTTTCTAGCTGATTGAAAAAATTAAGGCCACTGAGATGGACTCCAAACTATGATTCTTTTAACTTCCCTCTATATTGTAGCGTGCATTGAATCTGCTGGCATATAAGTATGTCCCGGCAGTAAAAAGTTTATTTGGATAACTTGAGTTTTTAGAAAACATTAAATAATAATTCAATTTTCAAACCAATTCTCCAAGACCAAGTGACATTACGACAATTGTTTCCCAGCAGAGCTTACGTTTTAAAAATGATTGTGGGGTGTAATTACAATTAATTATGTATTCATGTTTTTACGACCAACAGCTGTTTGTACGTTGTATTATACTACCTGCACGGTTATTCGGTTCTAAGCAATATGAGTTATACATACCCTCTTTTCTAAAAAATCTTGATTATACTAGTAAAAATTTTGGGTGTAAAAGTATTTTTTTTAGGCGAATATTTTTTTCACATTTTTAGATCGACGCAGCGCCAAAAATTAAGTAGGGCTGCATTCTTAACTCATTTTCGCCAAAATGGCGTTTACGACATTTGTTGCCGGAAGCATCGATATATTGGGTTTTCGTTGTTAATTTGTGATTGCCTGAACTGATTTTAATAATTCTTTTTTTATTTGAAAGAATATACGTTCTGGATATTAAATATGTAAACTAAGTTAAAAAAAATGCTTGCTTATACGGTTAAATTACAAACTTAATTCAGAAATTATTTTGTACAACTTTTCAAAAACTGTTCAACCATCCTTCAGGCAACTTCAGACCTACTTTCCGAGTTATGAAAAATATTTTTCTTCCTTTCTGTGAAAAAATCAAACTTGTAAGTTAACGAAAAAAAAAAAACGGCCGTTTATGTTCAATTTCTGAATCGAGTCTTAAAGATTTTTACGAATCGCAGAATGGTTGTCATTTATGATATTGTTTTGAACAATCCTACCAACTTTCAGCTGGGTGCGAATTTTTGTAACCTCGGATGTCTAAATTGAACGGACTATATCACAAGTTTTTATTTTTTATTATTATTTATTAACCTGCAATGTTTATAGGTATGTATGTATACTTGAAACAGTTTGATATACCTTATACAGTACCTATGACATGCTGGCTTTGGTACCATGAAGGTGATCTTATGATGGAGTCGGATAGTGACCATAAGAAGTACCTACTGAGGGTAAAAAGATAACTCTATTGTCTTCGAGTTCTTTGAAATGGTCTTGATCAGTAAATACTTTACCGCGCCTTATAACTAAGCTTGTCATAAAAAAAGCTTTCAATGAAATTTATTGTTTTTAGTTATTTAGTGCGTCCCAGTTTTGTTTAAATTTCTGTTGGTCGGCACTTTTAATCCTTTCTTTGATATACCTTTGTTGGTCACAGGATTTAGTGTTTTCAGGGTTGTTCCATTCTTGCTTTGTTTTAAAACAGGATTAAATATTCGACACTAGCATCGTTTTATGATTGGCGCAGAGGCAGTCCCCTTTAGTTATCGCCTCGGTCACCAATTGACGCCCATGAGTAGAAGTGTCGGGTCTGCGAACAATTTGCGTCCCCAGCCCTAAGGAAGTGGCCAATTTGCAAAATTGGGTACTGTTCCGGCCTAGAACTATAAGGTTTTAAGTGGGAGTGCCAAATCCACGTGTGATCCTGATGATTTTGCATCTATCGTTATTTAACAGAGAAGTAAGTACCTACTAGTTAGATATGGATAAATTATAATACCCAAGTACTTACACACTTTTTGAAAGATATTGTCGAGGGCCCGAGGCATCGCTCGTCAAATGATGCTGGCTGTGTGGCAAGTGAGGCGGTTGAGAACGTACTGGGACGCCATGGGCGGATGTGCGGGACTGCCAGTTCGCGCAGCTAAGAAATTGTATGCTATGGTGTGTACTTCACATGGCCACTGTTGATCACGGAGTCAATCATAAATTTTTTTGGCGTCATGATTTAGCTACGCCGCCATGGCGTCCTTGGCACGGCCCTTACGCGCGTTTAGCAATTTGTTACATTCATTTTTCGAAAAAGTTCGTTCCAATAACTAAGTTTTTTAGGGTTCCGTACCTCAAAAGGAAAAACGGAACCCGTATAGGATCACTTTGTTGTCTGTCCGTCTCTCTGTCTGACTGTCAAGACCCTTTATCTCGAGAACGCGTATAGGTATCGAGTTGAAATTAAAACCATATACTCAGGTTTGCGGTCCCTTGACGCTGTGAAAAAATCAAACATCAGAGTTAAAAGCGCAAAAAAGCGTACATTTGGACACTCTCAAGGGAATCAAAATTCATAGGGTACTTCCCGTTGATCTAGAATCCTGAAATTTGGCATGGAGCAAGGAAAAAATCTGAAAACTGTAAATTTGTAGTTACTTCACACAAAAAAACTTTTTTTGTGATTCGGAAAAGGTGAATCGGTAAGGTTGTATGGAACCCTCAGTGCGCGAGTCCAACTCACATTTGCCCAGCTATTTTTAAATCTTATCTCGTTACCATCTATGACGTCACATAGGAACTAAAATTCAAAATCCTGCAGCGCAGTAATAGAGTTCTTCACGCGATTAGGACCATATGCAATAGTCGAAAACAATTATCATGCCGTTGTCCATATCAGTTACAACACCCATCTGGCTGGAAGATCCTCTCTTTTTAAAAGAGGTTTGTAGGATTTTACATCGTGTTTCGCTTACCTCAAAAGAACCATTGTTTGCCTAAGAAATAATCTTACATTTTGCTATCCTATCCACTACAAAGTTGATGAGTGAGCTTATCCCTATGGTCGTCGCATCTCATCAATCATTAATTTCTAGACAATTTGTATTTTTTTTTTTGTAATTGCGCGCCTTTTCGTAACATTGTACTTTGTGTCTTTTCAAGTAGTAATTAAGGGCGGAATTCACTAATAAAACTAATTGCGTTTTAACGTTTGGCTCGCATAATCGCGTTTAGCCGTGTCACTTGTAAAAATACAACAAAAGAAAAATACAGACAAGTGACACTAGTGACAGCAGCTAAACGCGATTATGCGAGCCTAACGTTAAAACGCGATTAGTTTTATTGGTGAATTCCGCTCTTAATGTTTTGCGGGATAAAACTGCGTTTATCTTAAATACTACCTATCTACACTGTTTTCAAAACCGTGCAGTGAGCTAACTAATGAACTAGTTGTTGAATCGGGGTCGCTTGACTCGCGACCGCCGCTGGTAACTTGTCTTGTACAGTGTAGTGGACTATTTGGCGACTTAACTTTGTGGGGGTGCTTATCTTTGTCAAGTTTCAGACAGTTCTACCCTCGATACCTCTCTCTATGTACAGGTAAATCACATAGTTTTGAACAGATTTGCTCGAACTCTATGGCTGTGAATGCGAGTGATTCGTTTTCCGAGTAGTTACACCAAAAAAAAAATCGAATTAAATCCATACTTGTACAATAGTACAAGTAAGGGTTTAATTCGATTTTTTTTAGCGATTAACAGTAGTTAGTCGCTAAGACCTGTCTGAAGTGCCTTAACAGGCGTGGTACAGAAGAAATGGTATTTTAAGAGGTGGCCGCTTCCATCCCTTTGACGGGATGTATTTAGTCTTACTTCACTATCCTGCTTGCCTTGGTTTTCCCCAAAGAGATTTAAAGAGATACAATAGAGCGGCTATCAGGTGAAATGTCTTAGAAAAACTGTCATCCTATGCCTCAGTGACGCCATCTAGCGTTCAATAGCTACGTTTCCACGCTGGTCCAGCGTCGTCCAGCGTCCAAAGTTCTGGTCCATCACAAACGCTCGGTTGCCATTTACACGCTTGCGAGTGTGTCAGTTTGTTTCGGACAGGCAAGTATGGCAAAAGTAAATACCTTCAATTTTAAAATAACTCAAATATCGAAGAGAAAAATTTAATATTATAAAAATACCGACTTCCGAAATGATAAGTTATTTTGCACTTCTTGTTTTTTTTTTTACATTTAAGTTACAATGTTCACCAGCGCCCGACGTGGTGGAGGAAACAGTTGTTTTATTTCTAAACTAGAGACCAGAGTTTTGTGCGGTTGCCCAACTTGCGATTATCACTCGCAAACTTGGCGGGTGATAATCGCAAGACGTGCGGTTAATTATCATTTGAGCTCCAGACCGCCATAGGAACGAGCATAAAATATTTGTACGCCGATGACGGCTAGATATAGCGTTCCATAAAATTAGAACATCTGTACCTAACCCACCTATGTGTTTAACAAATATAAAATATTTGTATTTGTACAAGATGTACCCAGAACTTTCTAGGCAGAATTCCGACGAGAAATGCGAAAATGAGTAGTCATTTTCGCATTTCTCGTCAGGTAGCCAGTGCTAGGGATGTTACAAACAAATTAGATTTCCGGTATCAACTATCGATAATAAAGGTTGTCGGTTTTTGCTGCGCATTTGAATATATAGCAAATAAAATGAAGTAGTTTCAGTGTGAACTATTTTTTTTAATGCAATTAACAATATTATCATTAAGTATTGGTATATATAGGTATGATAATAACAGAAAATAACAGAAACCGACTTGAATAAATAGACCTTGTTTCTTTAAAATTAAATAATTAAAATAATTTCAATTATTTACAACTCGTTCAATTTTATCGATAACAAAATCAATAAACAACATTATGTCTCTAATCGCCAGCGTCCATGCTTGGCAAGGTTGTAAACGTGGTATTTGGCATGGCTGATTTAAGCTGATCGCCAATCTAGGCTAGTGTACTTACTTCTGCCATGCTTGCCTGTCTGAAACACAGACGCACGCATTGACGTACTCGCATGCGTGTAAATGTCAAATTTTAAGACGCTGGACTACGCTGGGCCAGTATGTAAACGTAGTATAAGGTTTAAACTATTCAGCAACAGATGGCGCTATTACCAAATCTGTAAATTTTCTAGAACTATTTGCGAAAACTATTGAATTTTAATTAATTACTGAGTAAATACGAAAAATATTTACGAAAATAAACCGAAGTTAGGTCCAGCCGTTTTGCCATAACGCGATTTACAATCGCGCAATGCGCAACACGGCATATTTCTTCAGAAAAATATTTTCTTTTGGTGCATACAACGGACACAATCGCGACTTGACACGAACGGGTGACACATTAGACTGAGCGACTTATGACCCCCGTGTC
Source organism: Mythimna vitellina (assembly GCA_949316375.1). Taxonomy (NCBI): domain Eukaryota; kingdom Metazoa; phylum Arthropoda; class Insecta; order Lepidoptera; family Noctuidae; genus Mythimna; species Mythimna vitellina. The sequence continues at coordinate 10,212,833 of OX438691.1, read as the reverse complement.
ATAAGTATCGGATTACGATTTTGTTCGCTATGTCCGGTCTATTGGTAGTATATATTGAATGTCTTTGGTTTTCCCTCAAAAACCTGGGTTTTTGAGGGAAACTTTTAAAAAACACCTGGGTGTTTTTTAAAGGTTTGCCTTCAAACACCGAAAGAACCGACTTCAATTTAAAAATTGAAAATGCTAAAAAGTGAAAAATTAAACACAGCAAAAAAATTCAAATAACTTTAATATCGGGGCCTTGGTTTTTGGTTTTGTTCATTTGTTATTTAAAACCGACTTCCTAAATTAAAGTAGAAAAAAACGAAGAATTTTCCAAATCAGTACATTCATGAAGGATATCTGAGTGAGGTAACAAGCATAGATTTGTATCATTTACCAGGAAAATATACTTAAACTGGAAGGAAATCTATGCCATCAACAGTGGAAGAAACAAGGTTACCAATGATGATGATGACGACGATGACGAAGAATCATTACGAGCCGTGCGCTTGAAGAGATTCCTCATTGGCTAAAATGATGAGCATGAAGATTCAGTTTTCATATTCCATTTCGATCGAGACTTGGGCTGTGCTGCAGTCTCTTCAACGCCAGATTGAATATCGGTACATCGAAGTGCTGAAGTGTTTGTACGAAAACGCCACTGTGTCGAGAGACATCATTTCTCCGAAATTGTGCACGGCCGCAATGGTGGATGTCTTCAAGGTTCTGGACTGGAGTGGACTAGGCATTAATGTCAATGGCGAGTAAATCATTCACCTTCGGTTTGCCGACGACATAGTAGTCATGGCCGAGACTGCGGAGAAGCTCAGTACAATGTTCAATGACCTCAGTAGAGCTTCCGGAAGAGTGGGACTTAAAATGAATATGGACAAAATCAGTCATGATAAACAACCATATCGCACCCACTCCTATTAAGATCGGAGACTCTACACTCGAAGTTGTGAACGATTACGTTTACCTCGGACAGACAGTCCAGTTAGGAAATTCTAATTTCGAGAAAGAGGTCAAGCTTCGAATCCGACTCGATAGGGCAGCGAGCTGAGCGGTATCTTTTCGTCCAACATACCACAGTATCTCAAGAGGAAAGTCTATATAATAAATAAATTTATTTTTGACCACAAATGCAATATGGTAAACAAAAAAAAAAAACTTAAATAACATAAACATTTGTGAGAGACTGGTGCCCGAAATATATTTTTTTTTTTTTAGTTGATATAAACCAGTGCTTGACTGCGATCCCACCTGATGGTAAGCGGAGATGCAATCATTGATGGTCAGGCGCACTACGACACCTAAATTATAGGTAAAGAATACCTGTATTACGGGTCACCAGGCCCCCCAAGACTTACAGGTATACAAATTAGATCAAACAATAACATCTATGACCAGTGCGTGTTGCCAGTGATGACATATGGATCCGAAACGTGGTCGCTCACAGTGGGCTTCATCAGAAGGCTTAAACTCATTCAAATGGCAAAGGAAAGGGCTATGCGCGGAGTTTCCTTACGTAATCGAATCAGGAATGAAGATAAACCCAGGAGATTCGCCAAACTTAAGTGGCAGTGGGTAGGGCACATTGCTCGCAGGACAGATGACCGTTGGAGCCAAAAGGTTCTAGAGTGGCGATCGCGTAAAAGAAGACACAGTGTTGGAAGGCATCCTACAAGGTGGACCGATGTCATGATAAAGGACGCGTTGTTGAATTTTGGGATATCTTATCTATAATAGGTACTCGTTTTCGTTGTGAGAGGAATAATTGTAAAACACAAAATATATTACGTAATAACTTTTTTTTGAGGTGAAAAATCATCTAATGATTTTTCCCGCAAGACAGTCAGACTTTTACTGGCTAAAATCACACTTGTGTGCTTCAGTTTCCCTTGCGTTCTGGGGTACTACATAAATATTTTTAAGAAAAGTATTTTATACACTATACATGTGCAGTATATTATTTGCCTGTGGAGGTTGGTATCGGAACCGGGGAGCCGGGGGAGTGAACAAACACGGAATTAGCGACACAGCGCACTGTCAACAGCGATCAAAGTGAACATCGCGACATGTGTCGGCGCGATACATTTTCACACGCATTTTCATTCGATTTAAAGTTTTCCGAGAATACGAGGGAGTTGAATTTCATTGTTTTATGTCTGCAGCATTTCTAGTTTATTTATTTGTTTGGAGTACGGTATGAAACTGCAAATCAGTTTTCTATGTAAAACATTCTATGTTCGGTTCGACTGGAAGTTCGCCAAATTATGGTTGGAAAAAGATTGAGCAAATTATGATGAGCTGCGAATTTTCTTGAAGGAAAAATTGAGTGTAAAAGTGTTAGAATAATTAATAGGGCAAGACATACTATCTGACTTATAATATTTATATATAATATTTATATGTTTATATATTGTCTTTTATATATAATAGCTATATTACATCTATTTATAGTCTAGTATATAATTTTAATCTAATATATACATTATTAATATGCAGTACACCGCAGAGTTTTTATTTCAAATTCTTACATTCCACCCTAAGGTTGTCTGGTAGATATCGCTGTCAGCGATAAGACCGCCTTTGTACCCATAGATTTAAGTTAGTGTAAAAGTTTTGTTACTACTTTTGTGTACAATAAAGTTTATTTTATTTTATTCTGATCAGTATGTGTTGCCCTATCAAAACCTAGCTATCTGCGGAATCCCAAAATTTTTACAAAAATAATTTGATTCTCTCACAACATTACCCATTTCCAGTCAGATAGATAAATATCCTACTATGCAGTATTAGAATGCCTATAGTCCACTCAGATAAAGCGCACCAAATCAACTACACGTAGCGATCTGCTCGTGACGTCACAGATAACCCTTTGCGGCCATTGATAACGGATCTCTATATCTGCATTGTACCCCACACTCCCATCCCATAAGCCTTTCCACACAAACGGTGTTCAAACAAAGGATCAAATTAAACAAAATGCGACGACGATGCTGACGAACACAGACGAATATGTACATGAAAGAGAGTTAATCAAATAACTATTTGGAAGTTAGTACAAATAACACGCCCCCGCGACTCAACTGTCATACAACAAATGCATGGTGATTGACCTCCGTACCGTTGGCGTGGAGTGGAACTAATTCGTTGGTGAAAATGCGCAATATTTTTGACTTTGCAAAAACTTCAGCTTGGCCGGGTGTTTGTATTGAATGTGCTTTGTGGGTGCTATTCAATGTCGATGTCAATTGGATTAAAATTTTGAGTATCATCCTTTCAATGTATGAATAAAGAATGTCTTAATTTGAAATTGATCACTTGGGTGAAGTGCTGCCCTGCTGCGGCTTTCGGTACCTCGTGTCGCTTGTCGAAGGGATACTGTAGAGCGGCACATCCCACTGTCTCTGCGAGGACAGGTTGTCAGGCAAATCCGTGTTCAGACAAGCCATTTTCCAAGCGTTCAACGCATCGGAATAACATGGTACCTCAACATCAACCAGTGAGAAAGATAAAATATTCCTGTTAATGTTTCAGCACTGTGCATCGAGGAGAGGGAAAGCTGGTAAACTTATACTTGAAATTTTGCGGACGCCAAGCTCGGTCGTCCAAAGATAGATAGTGTGTTATCTCGTCCAATGATTTGATCGACTTTTTTCAACAGTTGTGATGAGATGAAGAGAAGGGGCGAAAGCTATATGTAAATTTTGGCCCAAAACAACAGTATCGGATGATTGTGACAGCCGAATGCATGTTAATATTGAAAAGTCTTTCCAAGACGTCATTAAATTTTAGTATTTTCTGTTCAATGAATGTTGGAAAAGGTTCATCGAAATTGAGGAGCCCAGGAGGTGAAGAAAATTTCTATCGGTTATTTGGATATTAGGTGCTATTGAGTTAAACTTTGCTAAAGTCATCTCTGTCTGTCAGTCGTTTGGGGAGGTAAATTACGCATTTTGAAAGAGTAAGTTGAAATTCAATGGAAATAAATGTATTTTTCATAAAAGTTTATTCTTTTAAGACCGTGTCTACTTCACCTCCTAGGGTTTCGTCATCCAAATACCAGACATTGAATTTAGAATTTAGCTGCCGAATGATTGGATTTATTGTCCAACTGAAAATGACTGGCCCAAGTAGGTCACCATGTTGACAGCCGACGGCTTGGAGGCGCGTGGACGACTGGACACATTGGCAGAGGCGCGGGGTAGGGGGGGGGGCGATTGCGGTACACAAACGTGTCACAACGAGTTTTTTTATTATTATATTTTTTTGTTTAATTCTGCGTATCACTGCGCCTCGTGACGTGATTACGACGTAAACCTTCTGTTGTTTTTAAAAAACTAAATTGTACTTTTTCTTCATAGTATTAACACTTCCGTTTCCACTTCCGCATCCGCAAAGATTTACTTTTGACATCAGTTTCCGTTTTCGCTTCCGTTAAGACACTTCCGTTGTATCACTACTTTCTGGACCGGCCTCGGCGCCACTCTCCGTCTTCTGGCATCCACTGATTGGAGACCTTTGCCCAACGGCTACAGAGCATGCGGCTGATTTGACCTGCTCAATCTTCTTTCAACCTGGCAGCCACACGTACCACAAATAAATTATCTATTTATTAACCATTAACATTTATAGTGAATGATAAAGACACAAGGTGAAAAGTTCTAGTTGTGAAAGGCAGTAGGTGTGCGATGGTTAATTTATTGTCGCCCGTTATCTGCAGCATAGGATGCGGGTGCGCAGTCATGGCGACGCCCCATCGCCGGTGATACGAGTGGCTGCTGCTTTTTAACATGCAGCACGCGACTATGACAACTGTTTCTTTATTTTATGGGTGATGCTACTGAGCCGTTTAATTTTTTTGTTGAAAAAAAAAAATGGACTCAGTTTATGCGTTTGACGATTGGATTTTTGTAGTATATTAGTAGTATATTTTATAGTATATACTTGTATAGGATATAATGGTCGGCGGATGCGTCTTATAGAAAATTATATAAAGCATTAGGCAATGGTTTAGGCCGTTCATGTAGGGCGTGACTTCGTTCGCTCATTTTTCTCGCTCACTCTAGCCCCCGTCATCTTCTTCATGTTAGGTTCCTTTAAACACTGCAGTTAAAAAGAACCCTACGTAGCAGGGCTCTGATAGCTTATTTTGCAAATCATCGTTAGTATTTTGCCGGATGAATGCAAATCAAAATTAATTTCACGACTTAACACAGCCTCTCTTAAATGAAAGGCTAGGCTAATTAAACGTTATTGATCCAAGTCAATTGCCTAGTTGTTTGAATGGCTGAATATCATTCGTGCGACTACAGGAATGCCACCATTTAGTAAAGCTAATATAATGAAGAATTAAACCAGTTGACTGTGACGTACACGATAGATAGACCAAATGCATTTTTCCGGCGGCGTGATTCTTTTACGAGTTAGGTAGGTACTTGTTTGAAAGGGTTACCGCGGCACTGGAACACAAAGGGGTAACGGTTACTGAAGGAATGCAGGTAGTATTTAGTCAGTAAAAGTCCGACACGCCGTCTGGCTCCGCCTAGAGCTTGAAAAGTTATTTGATGATTACCCATCTTAAAAAAGAATTAGTACCTTTTGCGTGGTGTTTCTGTTGACGTGATACCTATCTCCGTCGAAGGGGATTAGCCGTTAGCAAGCAGTAGATAACTGAACTATGAGTATAAATAATAAATTTAAATTGTTTAAGCTTCACATTCGCAACAAAAATGTATGAATTGTATTGTATACACCCCGACCAATTTGTTGATTCATTTGAATTTTCACAAACGCTTTATTTAGCATAAACATGGGCTCGTCGCGACATTTCCGCATAATTATGCAAACGTTTCTATGGGAGAGATTGATATATGGTGGTATTATACTAATTGCAGTACATCGTAGACATTGTTGGTACTGTGAGATTATACCATAAAATTGATATTTATTGTAGGGCTTGAATTTTGAGTTCTCTTGAATAGTTTTCTCCTGTGATTGTTACAAGTCGGAGAGAGATGTAAAAAAATGTAGTAGTACTGACTGACAATTATTTGAATACAAATTGAGGTAATAAACTCCAATTCTATGCATCACTATCTAACTTGATAAATAAATTACGGTGTACCACCCCTCGAAAATTTAATTTTTGACGAGTAGCAATATTACGAAAGTAATTATGGTCTCACCGGTCGGCCCATTTCACGCTAACCCCAAAAACAATGGGTTTTCGATGGGGAGGTGATGGGGGAATAATCTAATAAACGAATAAAGATGTTGCGTGATTTCTAGATATCATAACGTGGGAACCTTGATTGGTGAGTTTAATTAATTGATGTTCATTTGTAGCTCACCGTGGGAAAGGCGGTTGTAGGATTGATTTTCGTGCGATTGATTCATGTTTTTGATTGATATTGTTCAAAATTATATTGTTATGATAGGGCAGTGTCTGGAAGATGACGAAGCGACAAATTGCGAGCGGCAGAAATACCAAAAATGGACGACGAGGAGGACGTTGTGAGAAATTCAAGATTGCAAAATCTATAAACATCATATATAATTAACTTTTTGTAATTTTACTCAATACAAAGACCTCGTTTAAAATTGTTTAGACAAGTAAAGTTATAACAAACATAAATAAAACCATTGTCCACAGGATACTGCTCGATGATGATCATAGACAAATCCAACCCTAAAATACTTAAATGATAATCTGATATTCCTTTAAACTCCGGAAATCCGATATTTCACATAGCATTGAATGTTTAGAACTAAATGTGGCTGGCGGACCATTAAATTTTATTTCAACCACGAGTTGCGAAGGGTGGCGAGTTAGGGCTCGTACACATAAATAATAGCACAAAACATATTGCGTTTGTTGCTCCACTCATTATGCGCAATTAGCGACGATTGTGACAGCGGACACCATGTGAACGGATTTCATTGCCATTGTCAGTTGCGATGGTCTTAAAAAGATTCTCGGCGCGTGCCGGGTTAATTAGACATTAATCAAATATGTCTCTAGACCTAGAATTATTGCAGACGGGTAGGAAACTGAGTTTAAGTACAATAATAATAAATATTTGAGTTATTTTCACTTCTTTTGACGTTTCGCCAAGAGATTATCAGTGTTTGTTCTTTATTTCTAAAATGATGTTAACCTTGGTATATTTTTAAATGAAACTCAATCCAAAACTAATTTTTGTAAATTCAAAGGTTAATCATCGTTTTAATGCATTTATTTAACCTAATACTTACTGCCCCTCTGTTAGTTGAACGCATTAGTAAAATTAGAGCGGTGGGAAAGGGTTGCGCGTGCGCCGCCGCGAATACTTTATGTTTATTGTTATTAGAACAATATTTGTACACTAGAGATGTACGGTTATTGCCATCAGATCATATTCAACGCATCCGCAAATTACCTTTCTATATTTATTGACAGATCCAACAACACCATTTTAAAATAAATTGCTTTTATAAAATATTGTTACGGTAAAAAGTGAGAATAATGTGAAAGCGGGGAATACTATAGAAATTTTATTTCCGGATTAGTAAAATTAAAGGTATATTCTTCATATTCAATGATCAATCAAGCTCCCCTGTGGTCAGTCGGATGCGGAAATAAGCGGAGACTATTGTAATCCCATCGGCAGCCATTTAACTGGTGAATATATGGTGAATCAATAGATTGTCCGACGATGGGCACGCGTCCAGCTATCTTTCTATTGTTGCAAACGATTGATGTATTTAGCCGATTATTTGTTTACATATACATAATAGTGAGATTTAATGTGATTTTAACGAACTTTACTTATTATTTAGCTTGTTTAACAAAGCTATGAAAACTATAAATTCTAAATGTAAATGTGTGTTTAGATGGATATAAAATCGAGTGCATATCGCTGCAATAGTTATTTTTAACAAAAAATGTGAAAAAATTTACTCACCCCAGCTTCGCACGGGTGTTACAAATCATTTAAATTCACGATGTTTTTTACAATAATATGCATGTATTATTATTTAGTGCCTTCGTCATGAATTAATCTGTCCATTGGTGAAAACCACATGAAAATCCGTACAGTAGTTTTTGACTTTATCTCGAAGAGACAGACAAACGCGGTGAGGGGCGTATGTAAAGACAGTAGCATAAATACAACATACATTCATCTAAGTGTGTGGCTGCTTGTTGGTTTTTTAGTTACGAAAATCATCTAATGACAAATCCCGCTCTTGGGCGCGGCGGGAGATAGTGTCAGACAGTGAGAGATCGCCGCCGATCGCCCCCACGAGGACACGGCGCTGCTCTGTCCAAGCGGGGCACAACTCCACCGTGTCCTCCGGACGGTCCACACAATGGTGACATCCGGGCGTTTCTTCCGCACGAATCCGGTGCAGGAATCTCCCGGACTTACCATGTCCGGTGAGGACCTGCGTCATGCGGAAGGTAATGACGCCGTGAGGTCTTTCCAGCCACGCCTCAAAGAGGGAACTTACCGCCATAATTGTGGCGTGTCCTGGCTGCTTGTTGGTTAAATTAAAAAGCATTTACAACCCATCCTAAGCCTTTACCCACAAAAAGCTATTGATTTCTATTGACAGACCATCAATAAGACGACACTGTTCAGGGGTCGCGAATCGACGCGATTAGCCGTGGTGATAAAGTGCACGCCTGACACTGCGATTACTGGTACCAACGCGAAGCATCGTAAACACTCATTAGATTGTATTTGAGGTTCAATTGAGATTTTTACGTGAGGAAAGGGTGATGGCAAACAATATATTTAAATATGTTTGGAATTTTACAAATCAAAAATATTTTATTTATTTTATTAATTTATTGATTTTTCTTTAACAAAACACGGTCAATCGCCAGTTACATGTTTTTTATATAAAATATGAAAAAAATAATAATGAGACACGGCATTCATACACTCTAAAGGATGTAACAATGGATGTTGGATCGAATATGTAAACAATCATATCTTGACCGCCTTTACATAATTTTAAACATCTTTTTGGACCTTTTCCGTCTTCCTTTTATAGATCTTTATGTTTCGTAGCCTACTACGAAAGTGCTACGAACAGCTACGAAACGTAAAACAAAGCATTATAGGAGAAAAGTTTTCAAATGGTTACCAAAGATACGACCATTTATGTCGTAAAAAACGTATATTTCCATACTCTCAAAGAAATCAAAATTAATAGGGTACTTCCCGTTCACCCAAAATCCTGAAATTTGGCATAAAGCAAGGTCTTATAGCACAGATATAGGAATAAATCTGAGAACAGTAAATTTGTTGTTACCTACGTCACAAAAATACAATACTTTTTTGCAGTTCGGAAAAATCTTCGAGACTCCATTCGGGAATAGTAGTTTGTATGGAACCCTAGTGCACGAGTCCGACTCGCACTTGCCCGGTTTTTTATTATTAAATTACACGAAATATATGGTATCTACCATTTTTTTTCGTGTCATCTAGAACCAATCAAATCATCTTAGAAACACATAAGTAAGCACCTATAAACCAAACGCTCTAAAAAAATTGTAGAATACCTTTCTTGAAGTATACTTTTACCTTTTGTTAGCATACCTGTTCTTTCCCCACACTCCGTTATCATGGACACGCGTCGCGCGTTAGGTGTACCTGGCGCGTGCGTTGCGCGTGGGCACGTGGGCGCGCCGGAGCGTACTCGCACGTGGAAGCGCCCGCGCGCATCGCCGTGTTGAGGTGGTCAGCAGAGTGCTGAGTCTTGTAACTGAGAAAGTCCATTTCACATTGTCATGAAACAGTTGAGTGAATATTAGCACGATCATTTGAATAATAAGCTCTGACTTTTAGGATAAGTAACGTCTATAATATCTATATTTATATAAATGAATAGCTGTTCGTTAGTCTCGCTAAAACTCAAAAACGGCTGGACCGATTTGTTTAATTTTAGTCTTGAAATGTTCGAGCTAGTCCAGGGAAGGTTTAAACGGTGAAAAAAAAATTGAAAAAATCAGGAAAAAAAATCCGAATACAACGCCATCTCTAATTAAAATGTCATTAAAAAAATAATTATACTGTTCTGGTTATGCCAGTAGATGGCATTATCCTTACTATGAGGCGGTGCAGGCGGTACAAAGTTCGCCGGGTCAGCTAGTTATTATAAATAAAAAAGAATAACTAAATGTCTTTCTAAGCGCAAATCTCGAGAGTGACCACCAATTTAGAAGAACTTTTTTTTAAAACTATTTTTTTAAGTCTCTGAAAGGTTCTTATGAAGACACAAAACACCGTAAAAAAACACATTTTTCTTTAGTACTTAAACTTATATTTTTCTTAACTGTAAATTCTTTAAACTACTTACAAGTACTACAAACTATTACTATAAACTACTTTAATGTTTCTGTAGATTTGACGCTTTTTCTTTCAACGATTTCAACGTTTGACTTTCCAGAAAGTGGCCTGTCGGGTCCAGGTCGGGCCAGGTAATATAAGTTAGTAAGTAATACAAAAATTACCTTTAAAAATCAGGTGGTCAAAACACAGGTAAAAAGTGTATTTGGCTGTCTTTTTTGTCGTATTTATCTAACAAAATTGTACAGTTATTTTTCTATGATGTCATGATATTGTAAAAGTATGCACTGAAATCCACATCAAAACGCCTACTTGACTTTTGTATGATATTTGCAAAACGTCATTCAAGTGTTAAACTCCCACAAAGGAGTGAATAGTGACGAACAAAAAGAAATCAGTGTCGGATGCGCCCGCGCATAACATTGGACATCAAATGGATGCGTTTACGTAAATATAGACTACCTTTTATTATCTGCGAAGTTTGATTGTGGTCGAGAAGCGTGTTGCTCACCCCCCAAAGCATTCACCAAGGATGATTGATCTACGGCAGATTGACAGATTTTTTTATAATACCAGTCGAGGGTAGTTCGGTACAGACGAGCGAATATTAAAGGCAATTGTTGTTTAATTTTTACAGTGGTAGGGTCGTTCGAGTGTTGTAATAATGTTTTGATAATAGCAGTATCCGTTCAGCTCATATTTCTTATTCAGAGTGCGTGGGACCGCGCCCGGTGATTGCGCTTACACTGTCTGTCTGTTTGAATTTAAAACGTTTAGGGAGACCGTTAGGAACACCTTTTTGTTTTAATTTAATGACAAATACGAGTATTATCATATGTAAAGTAAACTATTTATAAACTTAATGTCAATACTGAACGATTTTAATCTATACTATAAAGAGAAAAAAATTGTACGAATAAACCCAAAAATTACTGGACTGATTTAAAAAAAATATTTCTTCAGTAGAATGCTACTTTATCACTGAATGCTATTTAGAAGCGAGTAGTATAAAAAATAAGACATAATTGGCGTAAAAAGCCTAATTTTACTTGAACAGTTTTTGCCATAATGTTTTATTGTATTTTTTGTATGATGCTGTGTGCCTGTGAATAAAATAAAAAGGATATTTTGAGCATTTAAAGTGTTAAGTTTCATTAGATATTATTTTAATCTGTCACATATCGACAGCTCGCCATTGAACGACTGACCCTTGACGAGTGCTGATTTGGCTTAGTACAATTTTTTATTAATATTTTTTACCCGTCGCTCGGACAATAGATGTGGAGCCATTCGATACTTTAGTACAATGTGCCCACTGATCCTCATTGATCGCCAATTACTGGACATTAAGTACCTTAAACGCTTTTCATGTCCGCTATTTGTAGCAACAAATCAAATATGAAAGGAAACAGCGTACAATGGACCGTTCAAGATCTGCATTCAATATTTTTGGCTATTGGCTGTTATTATTCGTTCGATAAGCTTGTTTTTTTCGAACATTATAACAATGTAATGTGGGAGCTTATTTTTTTATTGGGAGCCCGATAGGATTTTGCGATAAAGATGAGGTCAAAAGTTGGGGATAAAAAATTGAAATACTATGTAGCTTGAAAATTAAAGTGGCGATATGCTCTTCTAAATAATATTATACAGTCGTGAAAAAATATCGAAAATAGATACGAAGTCTACATACAGTTCCGATTATGATTTTTTTTTAAATCTGCAGACTGAAACTGCGGGAAAAGGTTAGTAGGATATTAAAACTATAATAAATAAATAGGTAAGTAAACAAAAGAGCCTATCAAAACTCCACACGCGTCCGGGTGTAGAGGACGATGTACCTACCTACAGTCAGGGTGGTGCACACGCGAAACAAGGTGTGCTTTTCGGTGCGCACGCGCCACCGCGCCCATTGTCACGCCCGACACGCTCATCACACAGTTCCGATGAACCGCACACAAGAACTCACGTAATTGCACATTTATTGCGCATCTTCAAAGCTTTGTTAGCTTTGTTACATTTTTTATTTTCTTTTTATCAATAAAAATGTCGGCCGACAACGATGTATGTTTTCACGCTATAATTCAGCCACTGTGATTCCTTTAGTAGGGGAATTGTTGAGAATTTTTCAGATTAGCAGATCAAATAATGTTCTCAGATTTCATTTCTATTGTGAGTAATTTCGTTGGTATAAAGTTTCTTGAAGTAATGTATTTTTTTTCCAAAAATGGGTAGAGCAGGCAATTTTTAAGCTATATTTCATTGCTAATCCAATTATAAATATGTATATCTAGCAGTCGTCTTCGCAGTCGTCGCCGGAAATGCATCCACCCCAACAGTACCAACATAAACGCTTGAACTTCCGTCTGTAACTCCCACGGTGAATCACAGCTCACTCGAGACGGTCCATTTAAGGTCTTGGTGGTCATCTAAGAGGAGCCCCGCCGTCTAGTGAAGCAGACATGCGGGCCTCTCACTGGGTCACGACCGACACCGACGGCCAGTTACTATAGTGCCCATTTAACACGTTACTCCGTCATAATTGGGACTAATCTAATATAAAATTAGGGAAGGTCATGTTAAAGACGTGTTGGACAGCTGGTATGGCTAATTGGCTAATTGTATATAGACACGTCATGTAGAATTTTGGAGAAGATTTTTTGTTGTGGAGGAAAATGTCGTGAGTTTTGAATATGATTTCGAATTTGAGATTGGAATATGAGATTCAAATTTCAAATTCGACGATTCTCAAGACTACGCGATTGGCCTACTTATTTGTATGGTCTACGGCTCTGGGTGTATTGTGGATTGCAAATTACAATATAGGAGAATTCCTAGTGTGAGGCAACGTTTATTTAAAAATGAATGTCCATGATTTTAGGAGCAAAGAGATTCTAAGGAATCGATAGATGGACATGGATGGTGTGAAAGATAATTAAGGCTAAACAGGGCAACTACTGAGATGAGAAGTATCTAAGTACTACAAAATTTAATTTAATTAATGATAGGCTTGCGTTGATCACTATCTCACCTGATGGCAAACGATGATGTGGTTGACGATAGAGCACTCTAGCCTAGTAATAACCTATTCACTTTAGACTTAAAGACCCCTAGGTTGTAGCTATCAGGAAACACAGAGTCCGGTAAGTAAATTATCTCGTGCCAACTTACAATGAATTGGGATATGATGGACCAGTGACTTTTCATGTCATGACCGCATAATGATGAGCAAATCGACAATGATAAATCAGACCACAGTAATTATCTACTCAAATAGTTTATTAAACATGATTAAGCGTATTTATGTACTCGTTCTATTGTCGAGCAACCACAGCCGGTGTCAATTTTCAGCGGAGCCACACGACCGCCTCCAAATATTGTGATAATCCGTCCGTTCTCCATTGTCACTCGATGACTTGATAAAAAAAATATAAAAAGTCCATCCGCATAGCATCCCCTGGGACCACTCTATGGCGTACTTCTTCCCTCATTCCCATAATCTATTCCAATTAAGTGACAGCACCATATTGTGATATTAACACAATGAATACTCCCCTCAATAAAGTGCAATCGTTATGATGAGCAATAATCATCTCTCTTGCTGTGAGCACTATGGTTCATATTTCTAGACGATGTGATTTGATTGCTTTTTACGTTTGATGCACTTAAATAGATCTTATTGTTGGTATGTGTATTACAATTTTGATTATTTTACTTATGACCGTGTCAAAAGGTTTTAAACGTTTCATTTAAATTGTTAATATTTTATTTTTTATTTGTTGTCTTCTCTTCCTAACTTAACTTTTGTATCTTTTTGAATATTTTTTCATCATCAAAGACTTCTCCCGCTCTTGGTGGAGCGAGAGGCAGTGTCAGAATTTTATTGACTAAAACCCAGTGTTCCTTCAGTTGCCATTTGCCACGATAACTCTTTCGAACAATTGTACGTTTTTTTTTCTCGGGATTAACCTGTTACGTATTTATATAACTCTAAACTCTATGATTAAGTCTGCACCTGACAATTTGACTGGTAATTCATCATGTATGACGTCACACGCGGGTCAGGTGCTGGTGTTGGTAGCAACGCCACGTATCGTAATCAGGGCATTACACTACAGTTCATTGTCATGTGGGTTTCTTTAGTATATGCCTTAACTGTTTAAAGTTGACGATAAAATGAAATCGATTTTTCTGAAACAAGAGAAAGAAAGAAAATATGTTTATTTGGCATACCATGATTTATTAATCAACAAATAATAATTGATGTACAAACTAAAAATAAACATTAAAAAAAAATAAGGAGAAATAAAATTAACAAAAACAATATGTCTCACGGTATGGTTAGCGTCGGAACGGCGATTGCAGCGGCCGACGGCATCCAAGGAAAACAGAAGTCGGTTCCACTCTCATCAACACACAAATCTCACGTTATGTCCGATAAAATAAATAGAACAAAGATTTAATCTGGATGAAGGATAATTTGGGCCCAGTTTTAGAAAAACATTGGTGCAAAATTACAGGTAACAAACAACAGCCAATCACAGTCCTTGATGTGTTTTTAATTTGCGAAAGGTCCCAAAACAAAATGTTAATCGGTGACCACAACTATTTAGTTCAATGCTTGACAAAAAAGTCCACTTTCAGAGTAAATGACTTCTCGCGCTCTGGGTTGAGCGAGAGTGATGCCAGAATTTTACTGACTAAAACCCAGTGTTCCTTCAGTAGCCGTTTGCGAGAGCCACGATAACCCTTTCGAACTAATCGGTGACTACAACTTTTTAGTTCAATGCTTGACAAAAAAGTCCACTTTCAGAGTAACTGCGATGTCTAACCGTGTACTGTTTGTTTTTCCACCTCCATCACATCACATCAAACAAACGTTGACAAATTATCGATATATCTTACATCACAATCATCCAAGCTAACTTTACGGCGGCTAATCCTCCAGATAACCGGTCAACCCTCCCTCCCGTCAGATACTAGATGGCTGCTATTAACCCTGATAGAATCGCCATTGTCTTTGCCCTTTCCCACAATCAGTCGATTAGGGTGGCTCCGTGCGTTACCGAGTTAGCGCTGATACACTGATTGACCTGATAGTAATGAGTTGTTTTGGCGAGGGTTATGTTCCTTCCTTTAATTGTGATCGGTGATAATGTCAGAGGCAGTTAAGGTCATTGTCATGAAGTTTAGGAACCCAGTAAACCCAGCTAACTTTAAGGCTGTTGTTTTAGGTTCAAAAAGACTTCGTAGACTTATATGGAAGTGTCGTTGCGATAAATTAGAATTAAACATTTCATGATGTGCTCATAATTTCTTGAAATGGCTGTGTTTTATGATATAGGACCATATCTGCAGGCCACATCATAATATGGGCCAGTCAAAGCAATCAATATCTTCGTTTAACGATAAATATATAATTATAAACGCACGAGTTTTTGACATAACACGGTGGCAGACAATTATTCTTAAGCGAACATTAATTTTTACATGGAAGATTTTTAAGCTCAAGTTTGTTATTATCAGTGAAGTTTATTATTGCCAACTTTATTTAGATCTTTTATTAATACATCATCGACATCTTAAATTAATGATATGGTCAAATGTGGATTGACATAGAATAATAGCTGGCATTATATGATTGGTCATTTATGAAGTGAATTCTAATATTTGGTCACAATATATCCACATTATTAAGTTGACGTTATGTGTACTTATTATAACTAATCCTAATAACGCAGTTATAAGTTACTAGTTTCTACCAGCGGCTTCGCCCGCGTAAAAGTCGATTTCTCCAACAAACTTCCAACCCCCGTTTTAAGGGGGTTTAGGGGTGGAATTTCGTAAAATCATTAATCTTAGCGGATTTTCTACACCCTAAACGAAACCCACCTGCCAAATTTTAAGTTTGTAGGTTTCTGAGATTTCGTGATTAATCAGTGAGTGGTGTTTCGCTTTTATATATATATATATATATATATATATATATATAAATAAGCATGAGCATAAACAGCTTTATAATGTTCCTATTGCTGCGACTCATGCCTTCTCTCCAGGAGAGGGAATGGGAAAAAATGGAAACTTATTCATACTAAACTAAGTAGAAAGTACCTACATACTAACATGACCACCCTACCAACACCGGTCAATGTTTCAACTTCCATTGTTGAGGAGACATTCCTATTAACAAAAGAAAAGTCTAATGATTGAAGCTCAAGAGTGTCAGTCGGTTAGGAATTCCTTTGAAAATTACTGTCTCCGTTTTTTAACCACTTCTTACCACCATGCTACTATTTACGGTCAACTAAAGTAATCAAATGACCACACTCGTCTATTTAAATGTAGTTGGCAGCTATTGCAGCTGTATGATTGAAACAAAAAGTAGCACGTGCTAACATACTTAAGGTAAATCGTCAAAAAACGTTCGTTTCCCACACAAACCGCAACGGGCGGGCGATAAAATCGATACGCCACTTTATATCGACAATGTATGACTTTATATCGATAGAAAATTACTGTTTTGTAATGAGTGACGTTCTCAGAAGCCGCGGGAGGTTCGGGGGCGACCGTATCTTTGTGTGAGATCTGTGAGATCTGCCGATTTTACGACCAACTTCACAATACCACATTGTAAAATTACAATCATTGTTTACGGTTTTCTGACTCCGAATGAGGTAGTTAGTTATTGAGGTACTTAGTAATTGTTATTGTATTATTGACTTGTTGGTTGTACAGTTAAGAAATGGTAACAATAATTATAAAATGTTTCACGGCGATACAGTTACATGGGTTGGACAAATGTTTTTTTTTGTCCACAAATGGGCTGTTTTGTTTATAGTCGTTTGCAGTTTAAAAAAATTGGTGTTTTACAGGATGCATTTTGGAGTGTGCGCAGAAATTGCAAGACTTTATTCCATCATTTCATTTCTACCATTGAAAAACCCTACGAATGGCAGGTACCTATCCACTCTTAAGTTGTTGAAACCTATACGGTTCGGACCAAGCGTTTCGCCTCGTCGTTTATTCCGCGTACATCGAGGGACTGGAACAATTTGTCTGCTGCGGTCTTCCCGTCTGATTGTAATTTAGGTGTCTTCAAGGCTAGAGTGAATAGGCTTTTAATAAATTAGTGTGCATCACTACTTACCATCAGGCAGGATCGCAGTTACACTAGTTTAAATTAATTAAAAAAAATCGACTACGGTAATTATATCGCGATCGGATAACCAGCTTACCTTCATTTGAACCTTTTGATGTATATACCTATTTTGCGGCGTGTGCGCTTTCTCCCACTTATTGTAGATGCGCGGACGCTGGCGTTCGCTTGGTGTTTAATGGAATGGCGCGAAATCTCACGCCCATTGGAAAACCGTAGGCGCGGGCTTGTGGACGGCGAGCAATGGGTGGCTCGCCGTCCAACCGTCCGGTAACCGTCCGGACCGAGCCCAAGTCGTCGACGGCGCGTACTGTTCCACGCGCGCCTCAAGGAGATGTCAGCAAATCGTAGGGGCCCAGGAGGGTCGAAGCCTACTGGGGCCACGGGTAGTGTGAAAGCGAAACCTGGGGCCCTGGGACGAAGGCAACGAAGGAACAGGAGTGGGTTTTTAGTCAGTAAAAGTCTGACACTATCTCCCGCTCCGCCCAAGAGCGGGACTTGTCATAAGATGATTTTTACACCCAATAAAAAAACAAGCGCCCATTGGAAACGACCCAGACTAACGTTTTGTGTCCAACGCACGATGCTCGTGGGTTCAAGCCCAAACAGAAGTTTTATTTTGTGTAATTTATTTCATCACAACTGCACAAAAAACGGTGAAGAAAAATATCGTGAGGAAACCGGCATGTCGTAGAACCGTACAAAAGAAGACACGTGACATCCACCAACTAGTCTTCACCAACTACGACTACTAGTGTAAGTAAAAGTGAACCCCGGGCATTGGAACTAAGGCAAAGACGAAAAGAGAGTAGCACCCGCCCGCCCTGCCCAAGAGCAGGAGAAGTCATTGGATGATTTCCCATCATAAAAAAAAACCTACACATTATAAACCCTCGCCTTTATAATATTAAGTGTGATATGATTGTGCAGTTGGTATTTAAACCTAATATTAATAAGGACACTTCATTTTAAGTTCACGATGCAATCGATATCCAATCAAATTCTGCAAGCACGTACAGCATCACTCTGGGCCTGCGCCCGCGCATTGCTGCGCTATGAAAGGAGCGCTCACTTGCAGGTGGCCGACATACGATACGCTATTGTATGGCGGCTCGAAGCCTCCTCCGTTTGTCTCCCATCAAAAGAATTCCTGGCAGACAACTCACCCCGCTACTAATTACGCGTGGTCAAAGAGTGGAGAGCTTTTGGGCGAGATTTTTGCCTAAAGCTTCAAAAAGCAGTTTTAAGTAAGCGATTAGCCTTTTAAGTTATTTTTGTCCTCAAATTTAGGTCATTTCAGAAACAGAGAAAATTTGCTATTTCTAGATACTGATGTTATGATATTCCTCAAACTGCATGTTTTCCATTTGGATGGAATACATTTCATGAAATTTTGAATCATTCATAGACAGATTTGCACCCACTTCAGTGCAGAATTTTAGAATTTTTATTTTCTGAAACTTTGAAAAGTTGTAAGTGTACTGCTTATTGTAAGTGTTACGAGTAAGTTATAGCGTCTACCGACTTTATGCTGACTTGTAGCTGCAGCATCTAATGATCAGAATGATCCCTTGATACTTGTGAAAAAGCCAAACTTGAATGTCTTTAAAGATGATGTTAATTTTTCTTAGAGTGCGAAATGAAATGGGGCCCAATCACGTCAATAAAAAAGCGTTGGAGAATATTACTGCGTAGCACTTAACTATAGCGTACAAAAGATTTCAACGATGTGACCCATCTGATTTGAACAAAAACATGATCACTGCTTCTGACTCATCTTGCGTATACGCACAAAGTACGCGAGCGATTCAAACGAAATGAAAAGCGTTTTGTGCGGTATTCCGTCCATATTGAGAGCGCGCATGTGCGCTCATACAAAAGCTTTGCAAGGCTTGGCGTACCTTCTATTTATTATTGATGTTTGCTGCGATTTGCCTGAACAAATAAACAGTAAGTACCTATTTATACATTGTTTTTCACCTTATCTTACTTAATTCATCCAGGATGAGTATTTTGATAAAAAAATATGTAATTTAAAATAAACTCATGATGCATGTAAGTTATTTATGCGTCTTAATGCGCCTGTGAGAGAGAGAGCAGTGGTGGCCGAGTGGTAACGGCCTCGACTTACGAGTTGTAGGTCGCGGGTTCAAACCCAGCCAGGCGCATTACTTTGTGTCATTTATTTCATCACCACTGCTCTCAAAACGGTGAAGGAAAACATCGTGAAGAAACTGGCATGTACTAGAACCAAAAATTCGAAGACATGTGACATTCACCAACCCGCACTGGGCCCGCGTGGTGGATTACGGCCCATTCCCTCTCCTAGAGAGGAGGCTTGAGTCCCAGTAGTGGGAACATTAAAAGGCTGATTATGCTAATGCGCCTGTATCAATACTTACGCATGTAGGGGTTAATGGCTATTATGAAATCGTTACTTATCAAAAGCTGTTTTTTTTTTATTACCAATGCTAATTCTAATATATTGACCATTAGATATGTTCTATATATAAGTTAGCTGAGGTCCGCCTGACAGCCAGCACGTGTATAAGCCCGTATCGTTTGCAACCGATGTGCGAATCTAACGTCCACAGGTAATTGCGTAGCGTTTGACCAAACATTTGCTTGCATTTCCATTTTGTCATTAGCAATCGGCTATTAATTCTTCGATTATGACTGGTAGTGGACATAGGGGCTCGCAATTTTCACATCGGCAGCTGCCTCCTACATGTATCTGTGTAAAAACTTTTCTACGAGGAAAGCCACCTGCGTGATTCAACATTATCTGTTTCTAATCGTGGCTGCGCACACGTCACTTGCCTATGACACGTGAATCGATTTATCACGTTTGACCCGAGCGTTAATGAAACTAGATTATTGTAATGATCAACATAGGTTTTTGCGATAATGATAGGTAACTTTAATGAAGACTCTTAATATTAAACATTTGTGTTAGAATATATCATTCCTTTTTGTTCTTTTTTATTTCCATTTAGAGTAGTGGTGGTAACGGCCCCGACTTACAAGTTGTAGGTCACAGGTTCAAACCCAGCCAGGCGCATTACTTTGTGTAATTTATTTCATCACCACTGCCTTCAAAACGGTGAAGGAAAACATCGTGAGAAAACCGGCATGTCCTAGAACCAAAAACTCGAAGACATGTGACATCCACCACCCCGCACTGGGCCCGCGTGGTGGATTACGGCCCATTCCCTTTCCTAGAGAGGAAGCCTGAGTCCCAACAGTGGGAACATTATAAGGGCGACTATGCTATACTATGACATCCCTTTAAGGGTAGTGACAATCGTCTTTCTGTCAACTCTATCGTAAAAAACAAGTAAATGAATTACATAAGTGCTGGTATTGTTAATAAACAGTGTTTTAAAAAGAACAAAACGCCTTTTTTACTATAATAGGATGCGGTATGTATACTGGAAGACACAAGTTGTTTTTATAACCGCTCCTTACACGGATAGGGTAATTATCACGTTCGCGGCCATTATGTAATGTCCACGCTATAAAATCGCGACAACTGGTTAAGCTAGTCCTGTTCAAGCTTGTTAGGGCTGCTAGTACTGTTTGTTATTGATTACTTTGTTGTGGTTATGATTTCTTTCATTTGAAAGATCCTAATCAACAACTTCAAATATATAGGTATTTTTTATTTATTTTTTATGTGGGGAAATCATCTAATGAAAAATCACGCTCTTGGGCGGAGCGAGAGATAGTGTCAGACTTTTATTGACTAAAAACCCACTCCTATTCCTTCTTGGCCTACATCCCGGGGCCCCGGGCTTCGCTTTCACACTACCCGTGGCCCCAGTAGGCTTCGACCCTACTGGGCCCCTACAGTTGCTGACATCTCCTTGAGGTGCGCGTGGAACAGTACGTGCCGTCGAAAATATGTAGGTATACGTTTCGATTCAGAGTACTCGAAGCCTGTTTGTTATTTCCTTTCTTCTTATTTTCAATTTATCGAAGGATTTATAATAAATTTTCTGTAACCAGTATTGCTCTGTCATTGTTATCGTATTTTTTTTTGTTTTCATCATTATTTTTCTGATATAACAAATTAAAATGGGTTTAAAAAATATACTGTTTTATTTTATAAATTGCTGTTTATGTTCTTCAAAAATTATCTGCTATTGTTTTTATATATTAAATAGATTTTCTGTATAAATGTAAGCGTTAGTGAGGCCCATAATGTTACTTAGTTTTACGAAATTCTCGCATAAATTCTACTAATATATATTAATGAGTAAATTTATTGGGATGGATGTTGTTGCTCTGTCACGCAAAAACTACTGAAGAGATTTTGATGACACTTTACAATAACATAGCTTATACATCACAATAATATATAGGCTATAACTGTAACCGAAAAAAGTACTAATTTCATGCGGGCAAAGTCGCTGACAAAAACTAGTGTGTCATAATACGTCCTTAAAATTCATTTAGAACTTTAAAAATTCAATAACAGCAAATTGTATCATTCCCAAGCAAATCAATGTTCAGCAAAGTAACTTTGTAAGCCAGCCCTGGTCCACCACGTGGTGTAAGAACAGCACCTGTTAGCTAAATATATCTGAGCTGTAGCAATCAGCTCGAGCATCTGCCTTCTAGATTATTACGCAATAACTCTATGCCTTTAAGTGTGCACACCACTCCAGATGTACACCAGGGAGCTATGAACCTGGGACCATTTTATGAACTACTTATTAGATTACATTGCTCAGATAAATTAATAAATTGATACGAAGACAACGTTTATTTATATTGGCTTTAACATGTAATTTTTATATCGCGATTTTATTTATTCATGGATATCGTCGAATTATAATTATAATCGGTCACGTTAGCGTTTTTATTTTATTGTAAGATTACTATTTTATAGTTATTTTAATTTCATTAGCGTTAAGCTTGTTTTATTTTGGTAGAGAAAGGTGTTAAAAAGTTATCGTAAGGTTCAGTTGAAGACCAGCGTCAGGCAACTGCTGCTTAGTTGTCTGGCATTATGCTGAACTGGACCTATTTGGCGTAGCCGTGAGACATATTGTTATTGATCGTTACCATACATCAGGTGGGATCGCAGTCAAGCACTGGTTTATATCAATTAAAAAAAAAAAGATAATTTTATTTCTCCTTATTTTTTTTTAAAGTTTATTTTTAGTTTGTAAATCAATTATTTGTTGATTAATGAATCAAGGTGTGCCAAATAAGCATATTTTCTTTCTTTCTTTCTTTCTTTCTTTCTTTCTTTCTTTCTTTCTTTCTTTCTTTCTTTCTTTCTTTCTTTCTTTCTTTCTTTCTTTCTTTCTTCTTTCTCTTTCTCTTTCTTTGATTTTATTTCTTCGTTTGATTTTAGAGTCATCAAATCATCCAGGAGGACACCATCAAAACAGGTAAAAAGTATTACCTACTTTTGAGCAGCATAATCAAAGATCATTAGAAGAGTTTTGATTATCAGAAGCTGATGAATATACCTGAGTGGACCTGAGTGTATTGGCATCACAGTGGGCCCTAACAGAATACCAGCGCTGCGTTATTTATCGTTTTAAATATCGCAGGACATGCTGAGTTTAGCGCTATTTTGACCTCGCCCTGATTATAATTTTCTTGACTTTTTTCATTATGTATGTATTTTTAGTTTATAAGATTATGTAGCACGGATAAACGTTTTTTGTTTCTTTTTTGGTGGGAAATCATCTAGTGACATCTGCCGGCCTTGGGCGTCCCGTTTCGCCCAAGGGCTTGTTAGACTTTTACTGACTCACTCATATGTTCCTTCTTTGCCTTGCGTTCCAGGGTCCCGGGGTTCATCTCCCCCTGTAGAGTTCGACCCTGCTGAGCCTCCTTGAAGCACGCGTGGGATACTACGCGCCGTCGACGACTTGGGCTTTTTCCTGACGGCTACCAGACGACCGGATGGCGTTCTACCCATTTCTCGCGGTCAGCAAGCCGGCGCCTATGGCAGATGGAAATCGGGATCGGGATCCCAGCGGCTGGGGCTTGAGGGCCGTTCTCTCGCACGTGCAGCCGCCTCCTTTTCTAATATTACTCCTTCGCAGAATTAGGCGACTACGCCTGCTACTCCTCCTCGCTCCGGACCATGGCCTGTACCAAGGCCCGGCGCAAGAGATCGTTCCTACGGGGACACGACGGCGCTCTGCCTAAGAGGGGCACACCTCTACCTTATGCTCCACTGTGTCCTCCGGGCGGTCCACACAATGGTGACACCCGGGTGTTTCTTCCACACGAATCCGGTGCAGGAACCTTCCGAACTTACCATGTCCGGTTAGAACCTGCGTCATGCGGAAGGTGAGGACGCCGTGTCGTCTTTCCAGCCACTTCTCAAAGAGGGGACTTACCGCCATAATTGTGGCGTGCCCAAGCCAAACACAGATGAAATTCGAATGTTAATAAATAGAAAAAAATAACTGAAAAGTAGGAAGCTAGATAGATAACTCTTCAACAAATATTAGAATTAATTCGCTAAAAATCTGTAATGGAAATTATCCATAATTGAGCTTCATGTTAACAGCGTGCAAATGAAATAAATGTACCTACCTTAACTGCGTGAACAATATTAATTAAGCAATTTACGCGAACACTCGCAACAAACTAATGACGGACCACAGATGTACAAGCCAATCGCAAAAACTGCGGTGGTCTGAAGATCGTGAGCAAAAATGCCAAGAACCTGTAATTCAAATAGAAATAATGCTATTCTTACTAAGTGTTAGTAGCTAATGACTTAATTTCAATATAAATTAATAAGTCTTCAAGGCTAGACTGAATAGGCTTTTAATAAACTAGTGCGCCTGACCATCAATGATTGCATCTCCGCTTACCATCAGGTGGGTTCGCAGTCAAGCACTGGTTTATATCATTAAAAAAAAACCTTTCTTAGTTCTCGTAAACGATCTATGCGTGGGGTCACTTGTTTATGGTAGATGGATATGAGTATAGTCTATTTAAGCTATTAAACAAAACGAACATTAAATTGATATGAAAAATGTAAAGAAAGCTAAAAATTACCGCATTAATTTTATGGCAACAATTTTATTTAGATTAAGTAAGTTTTAATTACAACTTTATATGAGTACATTAGCTGTATCCGGTTAATAGATTAAAACGGAGTAATATTTTGTAATTCTGATAAAAATACACTTGTCAAGTACAATTTTAACAAAGTTATATGTACGGTTAAAATATAAAGATAGTTTTAATTTAACAAGTTATTTATTAGACTGTTACTTACTGTCCCATTATTGAGCAAAAACCTCTTCTTATTTAAAGAAGACATAATCAATCAAGACTTCAGACTTTAATTTTGCCCGTTTACATTTAAATAAAGAATGTTATTTAAAAACCGTTACACTAGAGACGTAACGTGATATATTTAAATGGTTTTATATGAGAATTTATTTGTATTCGCATTGAGTTTTTCCCATCGGCGCGTGCGCTTAATTGTGAGCCCGCATCCACTGATTGACGCAGGACTTTGGCGGTACAATACCGTTACACTTTCCACTGACACCCTAACTTAATGCAATACTTAGTCTTGTTAAAGAGTATTAACCCGCCAATTGTTGAGTCATTTAGCAGCTTGTACAGGAAAAGTATTTAAAAACAAGGTTTTTTTCTGTGAGGTGGGAAATGATACAATGGCTTCTCTCTTTCTGTGAATATATATCTGCTGTTGGAATAGGGTTGCCGTGTTTTATTCTTGCGGGAGCTCTCTAGTTCCACACGAAGCCCTGTGTGGACCCTGGTTGGTCATCATCAGGTGGTAGGTACTGTGATATCGAAAGGAGATTGCATGAGTTCGCGTTAACCTATTAACGAACTGGCAAGTAAAATATAATTTTAAGGAATTTTTTGTTCTAGAATAGGTTTAAAAATTGAGTAGAACAAAGAAATGTCCAGTTTTTTGAGTTCGGACATAACCATTGTAGCGCGATGTGCTAATATTGAATTAATGAAGAAAAATACAAAGGTCTTATACGATATTAAGATTTTCATTGAGATAAAAGTCCGGACCTCGAAGCAAACCGTAGCAGAGTGCGACGGTACATAAATAAAAAATAAATAGTTCTTTTTATTTTCTTAAAATCATTTTCCCAACACAAACCTAAATTGGCGTTACCATACATACTACTCTTGTATTTTTGTAGTTTCAATTTTCTGGACTGAATGGAAAACTTACCTAAGTACTCATTTTATCGTTTTCGTTGCAAACCCCCAACTAAATTATGGTTTCGTAGTAAAGAAAGAAAACACACAACTTATTATAAGTAAAAAAAAAAAACGAAATAATGATGAAAACAATAGGTTAAAAATCTATGCGAGGCCAAAAAGGCGCCTATGATTTTGCCCTTTGATTCTTTGATCTATGCACATTAAAGTTTCGCATCATGCACAATAACCACATTACCTTTATAAAGAGTTCAAGAAATTAATCGCGCCGATTACAAATACAAAACGGAAAAACTAGACTAGTGCAAACAAGATATACCTAATCTAATTTGACGATCTTGACGACATGACATGATACATGGCGCTTAGTTGGTTTGTGACAGAAAGGTGGGCAGGCTGCCCAGGTGGCCAGGCGAACCACCCGGCCGTCGCACGACGCGTGTTGCACCCTGCGTGGATGCATCATCCTGTATCCCGGGCTGATCTTTGAACCGAAGTCTATTAGTTGATGGGTAAGCAAAAAAAGCATGAAAAAAAGTTTGTGGTCGTATTGTACAATCTAATCTAAACTAATATTACAAATAAATAAAATTGTTTGTTGTTTGGAGGTGCAAGTATTAATCTGATTATGAAAGTTCTTTTATTAATAGAAGACTAGATACACTATGGCTGAGTACCAAACTATAGGATATTTTACTTTAAAAAAATGGCTGTGGAAAAAGTAGTGTGTACTACTTTTATGGCAATTGTTTAACTGCAGTGTTTAGTTGTAAATATTAACAAAATTTCAGTAGTCAAATACGGTACTTAAGTGTAATATAAATAAGTCGCGTTGCCATTATGTCAATCGTTTCACACTTACTTATCGACGGTGAAGTACCAATAACTCCTAACTGTCGGAAGTCAAAATTATCTGTCCAAAAAACGTTAGGAAGTAATACTATAAATTCACACATTGTAACAATGTGTTCACATTTTAAACAATGGTTTAGTTAGGTGTTTGTTTCCAAAATTTAATTTGATGCAGTTGCAACTAAATATCCGCTTCGGATATTTCCAGAAAACATGCGGAAATACTTACTTATTTAAAATATAAGCGCTTAAAAGTAATTTTATCGAAAAATGTCAGTAAGAAGGTATTGGCACTTCACCGTCGTTATGTTACATTTTAAATGAAATAACCAACCACTTAAACAAACATTTTGTTAAGGCGGTTCGTTGTATCCATAAGAACATATTTTAATAGCCCCTTAAAAATCCAATTATGCTCTTAGAAACGAAAGGAAGACTGTCTGTGGTCTAAACTAAATAACTTTAAGCATTAGCTAAATATTCAAAGTTCATGTTTCGTGCCAATGGCCATTTCTTTATAAATAACATAGAGACATAATGGCCAGTTTGTGGTCAGGGACCATAAACATTCTGCACCTTTGCACGTTCTCAAATGATTCCTTTGTCTATTTTTATGGGACATGAAATTTCACTTTTCACTGTCTACGTTACCAAGTTGTATGTTGTTGTGCCTATCTGTGTTATGTTTTAAAAACGACAAGAGACAATATAAATCTGTGTTAGACTATTTGCAAGTATGTTTTTGTTTAGGTTGGAAATCATCCAATGATTTTTCTTGCTTTAGGGCGGAGCGAGCGGGTGTGTCAGAATATTACTGACTAAAACACGAATCCGGTGCAGGAACCTCCCGAACTTGCCATATCCAGTGAGGACCTGGCTACGTCATGCGGAAGGTGAGGACGCCGTGACGTCTTTTCAGCCACTCCTCAAAGAGGGTCCCTTATTTACCGCCATGAATTTGTAAGTATGTTGGGGACGGCTTCCAGTCTGACCCTGAAGAAGAAAACTAGTATTTTCTTTTTTCATTGAGCCGCTGCTTATTTGTGCTTCATAATTCACTAACTAAGAAGACTGTTTATCAGAATCCTGTTTAGTTTTAGTCTGACTATCCATAGCTAATGTCAAGGAATACGACAAGGTAAACGTCTATTAAAGCTACACGTCAAAAAAAATCACTACATATGTTTTATTGAGTCATTTTCCTGTATACAAACTATCGTTGAGTTAGTTTTGATTTTAAATTATTTATCCTCCTTGTCGGAAATCCCACATTTTCCGCAACAAAATAATCATAAATTTTGATATCCTTATGCGGCAACAAAGAAACGCATTGTTACGAAAACTTGATGACCATAGTGGCATCTACGAAGGCAGTTCGCCACAAGTCACAGCAGTGCTTACGGTATCTGGAAAAGGCTTTTCCTAATTACTTAGGGTGTGTTTTGTTTGGTGCTATCGGTGTAACGAGCCGCAAATGGGTGCGATCGCGCGATCATGCGGGCTGCCCGCCCTTCGCAGCCGCCCGCCCCCGCACCGCCCCCGCAAGCCTCAAAGGCCTTTGTACGTGTGCTGAATTTGCTTATAGTGATGAGCGAAGCGGGTAACATTTGGAGAATTTATTAGTTTGCCTGCTTGTTGTCACTACTGGTTGTTGATGTAAATGAATTATTTATATAAAGCGGTTACTAAACTCAAACATGCATGCAAACTGATATTTATGTGCGATAAACGTGTAGGTTTATTATGTATGGGACGCATACCTTATGCTGATGGCCAATTTATCAATACCATACCCGATTAGTAATTAATAGTCTAAGAGCAGGTTGCTACCATCAGTGAGATACTATATATAAGGCCGAAATGGCATAGCATAATCAGCTTTATTTTGGTCCCTCTGCTGGGATTCAGGAATAAGCTGTAATCCACCATGCGGGCTCAGTGCGGGTGGACATCAGAAGTCTTTAAATTATTGATTCTAGGACATGCTGGTTTCCTCACGATGTTTTTCTTCATCGTTTTGAGAGCAGTGGTGATGAAATAAATGACACAAAGTTATGCGTTTGGCTGGGTTTGAACTCGCGACCTACAAATCGTAAGGGGTCCTTATCTGTCGGTCCACCGCTTTTCTCACTCGGTCACCACTGCTCTCACTCGGAAATGTCCGAAATGTCATAATTTTGTTAATTGGTGTAAATAACGAAAATAAAAATTTGCTATGATTTGGGAAAATGCAAAAAACATTCTTTGTTTTTTTAAATATGATCTATATCAAGAAAAAAGTTCGTTGATTCAAACTAGCAGGAATTCGTACGTTCAAAAAACTAAGACTACTAAAACCAACGCTTTTTGTTAATCAGGAATTAAGTAGGCAATGTTTGGCTGCTGTATCAATCTTGGACTATGACGTAACGTAGGTAATATCAACAATATGTAGGTAAATACAAACATTTCGTAGTTACAGTTTTACTTCTTTTAGTAAAAGGAGAAAAGTTCCTACTACTTAATGTAAGTTAAATAACTTGTTAAGTACTTGCTTTTCTGCGACAATCGAAACAGTACATTTTGATACAAGTGCAAAAAGTTTGTCATTGCGATCGAGGCGGAATTTGCACGAGCCGTAGGCGAGTGTGTTATGGAGCCGAGGGCTGCAGTGACAAATTTCCACGTGTATCAAACCACAATTTTCAATACATTTACACGACACGACAATTTTAAATGAATAAACGGGGATTGACTGGCGACTGGTGGGGGTCGACACACGCCCAGCCTTATACGATAAATGCAATAAAATTGTGGTGCACGAGAGCACGCGCACTTTTTTGCACTAGTGCGGAAAACAGTCTTTAGCGTGCCTAAAACCGGTGGGATAAAAACAGGTTTTCGAGAAAGTGTATTGAAAAAAGAATTGCGAAATCGCTTGCGCCTGTCACTATGCACGTAACTTTCACAGATAAGCGCGGCAGTGGTAGCAGCGGAATCTCGCGTCTATCCTCGTTAATGAGTTTATCTCACATGTGGTGCAATTAGCCCATTGAATGTGGCACAAGGATTAGTACGAGGTAAGCGGTCAAAGCTCTTTGTCTTCTGTTCTCTTTATTAAAAACATTTATTCATTTCATAACTAATATTTTGTGCTGAGGAAAATCTTTCAGGTTTTATGTTGCTAGTTTTTACTGAAAATTAGTTTTCTATCAGCAAAACGACCACCTTTCCGGAAAGGAAATAATAATTAATCATCAATTGGAACATGGGTTATCCGAAAAGAAACCCTGGAGTCCTAGAATGCAAGGCAGAGAAGGAATATAGGAGTGGTTTTAAGTCAGTGAAAGTCTGACACGCACTCTCGCTCCGTCCTTCCGAGAGAAGGAATTGGAAGATTTCATACCTTAAAAAAAATCGTCATGTGAAGGAATTCTTTTTCAACAGCTAATCACAACATTTGTATGGTCATGTAAAGAGGAGAGATGAAACGCATGTTACTAAAAGAGTTATGAGTATACACGTGGATGGGTGGAGAGGGAGAGGGAGGCCAAGGAAAAGATGGATGGATTGTGTGAACAGTGATATGAAAGAAAAGGAAATTAGTGATAGCATGACGGTTGACGGATAGAATGGAAGAAAAAAACGTGTTTGGCCGACCTCAAATAAGATGGGACAAGAGCAGGAAGTATTTGAATATATAGTTCTCATAAAATATGACATCAATTTCCAAGTACCGATATTTTGTTTCCAAAAAGTTGGGTAAACGTTAATTTACTTTGGTTGTAAAGTACATACCTACCTGTACATTACATCTATCTTTTCTAGCGGTAACAGGAAATAAAAAGCGCTAATTTACGAATAAATAGACAATGCCATTATAACCTACTATCTACTTAATTTAATGTCACTTTGTTTTAATTTATATAGCTTTAACGTGGAACTAGTAATCATTGTCTTTCCTAGCTATAAGTATTGAATGTTTCCTGCCCTGCCATTGGTCGGCAGTTGGCGGAAAATCGATCGTGCTCTATGTAGGTTGGCTGACAATGCTGTCATACAACATACAGGTAGAAATGTCGGTACTATGTATAACAAGGTAATTTCCTCATATCGTTTTGTCATTGGTTTTTAACATGCTTTGATTGACATGTTTGTATGGTTAGTTTGTAAACCGAATACCGTTTTTCTTTTCAGGTACGTAAAAAACGCGTTGTAATTATAATATCTTTGAGTTTTCCTTGTAAGTCTTAGGAAAACCGTTGTGTTTTTTTCAGATTGAAATCAAATCCATAAGATACGAAGCCCAAGTCGACGGCGAGTGGTGTCTCACGCGTGCCTCAAAGAGTTGTCAGCAAAATGGACGGGGCTTAGTATGACCGATGCCTGCTAGGGCTGCGGAATTGCTAGAAAAAAAATATTGTGACCCTGGAACACAAAGGGCAACTGAAGGAATACTGGTAGGTTTTATTCAGAAAAAGTCTGACACGCCACTCAGAGCGGGAGAATTATTTGAATTATTTAATGATTTCTAACCAACAAAAATACCATATAGGCTTTTCGTACTTACCTGAAATGTAATATTATTAACTAAGCTTCTGCCAGCGGCTTCGCCCGCGTGAAAGTAGGTTTCTCCTAACAAACTTTGGTAGATATTTATAAGATCTACAATTAATTAGAACATTTTATGTTTCTATCTTTTATAGTTTAGGCAGCGTACGCAAAATAAGTAACTTTTCTGGTTGACTTTTTACACCTTGTGTCCGAAAAACTCAAATATCTTACGGAACCCTACTTTTTCCAAAATAAAATATAGCCTATGTTATTCGTGGATAATGTAGCTTTCGAATGGTGAAAGAATTTTTAAAATCGGTCCAGTAGTTTTTGAGCCTATTCATTACAAACAAACAAAGTGTTCCTCTTTATAATATTAGTGTAGATAAAGTATCTACCCCCCCCCCTTTTTTTAGGTGGGAAAATTATCTAATGACAAATCTCGCTCTTGGGCGGAGCGAGAAATAGTGTCAAACTTTTACTGAATAAAACCCACTCCTGTTCCTTCTTTTCTTTCGTCCCAGGGTCCCGGGATTCACTTTCACACTACCCGTTTACCCCAGTAGGCTTCGACCCTGCTGGGCCCCTACGATTTGCTGACATCTTTCTGAGGCGCGCGTGGAACAATACGCGCCGTCGACGACTTGGGCTCGGTTCGGACGGTTACCTGACAGTTGGACGGCGGGCTACCTATCGCTCGCCGTCCGCGAGCCCGCGGTAGTCGGAAATCGGAATCACCATCCCGGTAGCGATTGGGGCGTGAGGACCATTGCTTTACGCGATCGGCCAGCTCCTTTGCTAGCATTACTGCTTGCAGAAGGAAGCGACCGCCTGCCAATCCTCCTCGCTCCGGACTATGGCCTGTAACAAAGCCCGGCGCGAGAGATCGCCGCCGCCGATTGCTTCCACGAGGACACGGCATTACTCTGCCCAACCGGGCACACCTCTACCGTGTCCTTCGGGCGGTCCACAAAGTGGTGACACCCGGGCGTCGCTTCCGCACGAATCCGGTGCAGGAACTTCCCGAACTTACTGTGTAAGGTGAGGACGCCGTGAGGTCTTTCCAACCACACCTCAAAGGGTCCGGAACTTACCGCCATAATTGTGGCGTGCCCAGTATCTACCCCTTTGCGAATAACATAAAATACGAAAACCAACATGGCAATAGTGTGACGATTTATACGACGCTTTCATTCTCTTATACATGGAACAATTATGTAAATGACATGGATGCAATATGGTCTGTGAATTGCTGCGTTATCTACCCATCCTATCGACACGCGAGTTTCAGTAATTGTATGCTGCAGTTATTGTTCTATGCTTTTATAATAGCTCATTATTTAATTTTGTTACTAATTGAGATCAATTCCATGGTTAATAAGTTGTGCGACACGTAAGTGCGACTAAGGTGTTACTAGACAGAATTTTTGGCAAGCTATAGAAATATGAAAACCGGTCAAGTGTGTGTCGAACTCGCACACCGAGGTTCCGTACAAACTTCTATATAAGCTGTTCCATTACCGAATCGAGTCTGTTTATTTTCCTTATCGCAAAAAAAGTAAATATCTGACGAAATTAATTATGTGGCGTGACTACAAATTTCCTTTATCTTTAGATTGCATTGATTTAAAAATTTGTTATTTTTCACTGCTTTAAGGTTTGCAGACTAGATTATTTGATACTAGCTTTTGCCCGCAACTTCACCCATGTACATAAAATAGAGCCTATGTCACTCAGGAATAAAGCAGCTTTCTATCGATGAAAAAAATTTAGCTCCTTCAAACAAAAAAAAAACAACCTTTAACTCTTTATAATATTAGTGTAGATTAATTTCAGCTTAATATTTCCACGCGTTCGTTATTCCCCTACACGCGATCTTGAGAAACAGGGTCTTAACAGACAGCAAAGTGATCCATAGGGTTCCGTTTATGCTGAGTGTAATTTTAAGATTCAACATTTTTTTTTGTAATATTTTGCTAAACTATATCAGTAAGTACAAAACAACAAAAATACAGACGGTCTACAAACAAATCGCATGAAATCATCTTCGCAACAATCTGCCACTCGTACCAACAACATTGACCAGCGAACAAGCTTTGTTTGCACTCTCCGGAGAAATGCGGATGACCACAACGAGGCCTTGACAGTTCAAGAAGCCTCTCCACCTAGCCCTAAGGGTCTTTGCTCCTGATTTACGGGCTCCGAAAACCGCAGGGATTCAATGTGCCTTTGTTGAACACTTTTATTGAATAATAAAATATTTCCACAAAATGAAACAATTTTATAGGTCCATTCCCTTTTAACGACGCTGTTATGAAAACTTTAGCTGTGTTAGAATTATTTTTTTGTATTTCTATTTCGCGTTAGGTTTATGTTTCTTCCTTTAAAAGTTCTACCAATCAAGGGCATTTGGCGAATTTAGAGATTAGATCCAAATTACAGACTTGACAGGCCTGTTGGTCATACACACCTAGGTCGTTTACTAAACGCATGGGGCGTTTAGTAAACGACCTAGGTGTTTAGTTAGTTGGCTAATTTAATCAAACACCTGTAACCTATCATCTAAGACTGGCCTGTTCGTCTAGTGATTAGTGGCCTGATTGCTATGCCGAAGGTCGTGGGTTCGATTCCCACCCAAGACAAATGTTTATGTGGTGAGCACGATAATTTGTTCTGTGTTATGGGAGTAATTTAGCTATAATCTACTATATAAAAATAAGTCGGGTTTTCCTTCCTGACGCTATAACTCCAGAACGCACGAACCGATTTCCACGGTTTTGCATTCGTTGGAAAGGTCTCGGGCTCCGTGAGGTTTATAGCAAAGAAAATTCAGGAAAAATTTCAACAGAAAAGCGGGAAAATCTTTTTTAGTGGCGAAACGGAGTTTGCCTTATATAAGTATTTACAAATATAATAAATATGGTCATCAATTCTCTAGTGCTCATAGTGAAAGCTCTGCTTAGTTTGGTATTAGATGGCGTTGTGTAAAAATTGTGGAATATTATAGCTTCTAATAGGCCTCTTGACAATTAAAAACTACTAAAAATTAAACAATAACATCAGCAACTTTAAATTAATGGCGTGACGATAAAAACATAAAGGTAAAACACATTCGTGTCGAAGATACCATCGTTCGGTAAAACGCGAACACGGAGATAATGACTCGATGAATAATAATGAGCTCTGTAAGTGTGAATCACCAAATATATTTAAATTGTTATCAATTAAAAGTAATATAATAGCGATTTGAGTCGCGTACCCTGGCCATATGGCGTGGCGCACGGGCTAATGTGGGTCCATGAAGTAAGCGTAATACTGACTTAGAAATATTGTTCGAAGAACTATTGACTTGGTGTGTACCTCTTGCTTGGTAGTGAGATCCATTTATAAAATAAAAAAGTACAATTTTAGAATGTAACATATTCTTCTGTATTTGTCGTACGTATGTTGTAAACGAGTTAAAACAATATAGATAAATGAATAAATGAATGAATTTATTATGGTTGTAAAAACCATACTCATAGACTAAAATTGAAATTAATAACTTATTCAATTGAAAATATATATGTACATTAAATAAAAATATATAAAAACTCTTCAGAACTAATTAAAAGTAAAAAAAGGTATAGCGTCGTTTTTTTTTTAAAATATCTATAAAAACACGACGTCGACTTATATTTGATAACTTGCAAATAAATTTTGTTTTTACATCAATTGAAAATAGAGAATATAAAACATAGTTGCTTACAAGTTATTGATTGCCTACACCCATCCGCTCGTTCAGTGGCCTCTTACTTGATGTAAATTTGTCGGGCTCAATTGAAGTTAATAGGAATGTTCGGAGGGTGAGGATCGCTACCATCGCCAGCTGACGCGGGGTGTGAGGGAATGCAGCCCTCCTGCCCTCCTACTGCACTCGACGACGGATGGACAATTGATGGTCAAATAAAAAAACGCATGTTGATGGCACGGACGTGGGAGGGCTGCTTATAATAACCATTTTAGATCAGTAGGAATTATTGTTAGGATAGAGACATGGATCATGAACTAGGACTAGTTTGTATGAAGATAATAGGTTACACATACATAGGGCATCACATACTCCCACCGCGTCTGTTTGATGAGATAAACTCAAAAACTACTGAACGGATTTTCATGCAATTTTCACAAATAGACCGATTGATTCATTAGTGAGGTTTAAATGTATAACAGGTACATGCATATTATACGTTTAATAATAAACAAAAAAAAAACATTTTTTGTTTTTAATATTGTTTTTTTAATGAGAAGTCTGATAAGTTTGTTAGTCATCAGTCTATCAATGTTATCCTGTAAACTGAGGTTTAGTAAATATTTAATTAAACTCATCTAAGTGATATATTAAACATCTATAATTTTATTTTATTTATTTATTTAATTAATTACAACGGTTAAACAACCAATTACAGCAGTTAAACAAAAAGTTTTAGGTTAAAAACAACATGTAAGTACTTACATCAATTCCTCTCGTAGTACTTCTGACATATCAATAAAATCATCTACCATTCATCCGAAAACAGATCGTTTGTTGAATATGAATCCAAGATATAATTTAATGCAGCCAAAGTGCGAGGTATTGGAGACTGCGCACGATAATAATTCCTATATAATTTAATCATCTGTAAAATTAAAGCTGCTAAGTAATCATAATTCCTTCATAATCTACCAATAACATATAATAAAAATGAAGATATTAAAATATTAATTGAGTTTTTCTAACGAACCAATCTAATGCTAAGTAATAGACATTATAAGAATAAATAAAATGACTGCACATCTGGAGTGAATAAATAATATAAAATAAAATATTCTACCACACATTTCCCTATATTAGTATAATAGTTTAGTAAAACAAATGTGTTGCCAGTAACTGTTGGCAAGGGAGGGTGAACCTCATGAATGTTAAGCAAACAGATAATATGAACGGCTTAGCTTCCCCTCTGATAGCGGCCATCGTACACATTGATGGTATTACATGTCTCTGTTTGATTTTCTTGTGTTTACTGTGGTTTATAGAGGTAATGTCGGAAGTTAAAGGTGACATAATAGTAAGGCCTACTTGACCATGGACGCGTAGCTTCATAGACGCGTATTCGTCATTATATGCTTGCTGTAAGATGAAGCGGCAATGACGTTGCCACTTCGTCGGTAATTTCATAGATTTGTATGTAAGCTGTGAGAAGGCATACACCTAGCGTTTAATGACGAATACGCGTCTGTGAAGCAACGCGTCTGTGGACTGTAAGCCTTACTATTATATCACCTGTAACTTCCGACGTTATTAGGTATTAATCTGTAATCTTTTGATATAAGTATATCAATCTAATGTCATAGTGTTTGTTTATCAAACTACTCCAAAACGGTTTGATAGAATATAATGTTTTTTTCAACCCTCATACCAGTCCCCACCTCCCATTTTTTAATCGCGATATTTTTTTGATAGTCTACATATTGCAAAACAACGTTTGTCAGGTCGGCTAGTAATATTATTAAACTGAAGAGTTTGTTTGAACGCGCACTTAAGAACTGCTGGTTCGAATTAAAAAATCTTTTAGTGTTGGATAGACCATTTAGGACAGGTCATCGTTCGCATCGTTATTAAAAAGGGCATATCTAACATTTTCCGAAATTAAGCTAAATACTTATTCCGAATCAGAAAAAAAAATCTGATTCCAAATAAGTATGTAGATATTTACAAAAAGATATTTATTTATAAAAAGGCTGAAGTACGCTTCCTTGGTGCAGCTTTACCATTTTGTGCCTGTTGCTGTGGAGACTCTGGGCAGTTGGAGTACGGAGGCAAAGTGTTTTGTGGGGGATTTAGGCCGTAGGCTCTGGGAGGCAACGGGTGACTCCCGGTCCGGGTCGTTCTTGGTGCAAAGGATGGCCATCGCTATCCAGCGAGGTAATGCGGCCAGTATTATGGGCACTTTTGCACCGGGAACGATCAGGGGCGGGTTGTATATTGACGTGTGACTTTTTGAAACATTGATAAAATTATTGAGTTATATCAACGAATTATTTAATAATATTATTGTAAATTATTATAAGTGTTAATTATAATTATTGTGATTAAAATTAAAGTAATAGATATTTACTAAATTAAATTTTGAAAAAAAAAAAATTAGTTGTGCCCTTTTTAATAACGACGGCAGAATATCATTGTACGACCCACGGGAGCGGATCAGTAATCAAAGACGTGCTTGAAACCGCGGAGGACAGCCAAGAAAAATATTACAATGAAATTACAGCAATCAGCTTAAAAAAAATAATCAACGCAATTTGTGACTAGAAAATAGGTAAATTATATTTTTGTATCAATAACTAGGTACTCGATACACCACATCGATGAAACCATTGATATCTCATTTATTTACTTATTAAAAAATTATTACCCTTTGGGTAAAACAGTTTTTAATACCACCAAAACAATACAATCTAAACAGCAATTTTGATGCAACATAGAGCAAAAAGTAAACCCAATAAATAAAACATCAACGCAACATTTAGTAATCAATTAGATTGTGGACAAAAACCCTTTATTACCGTAACCTCAGTTAAATTGCCGGCAGAATATTTTATGTCAATAATACCTACCTGGGATGCACGCTTGCACGTGGCAGCGACAGCTGGGCCGATATCATCTCGTTGGGGACATTGCAATACGCCGATAAATGCATTAGCATTGTGGGTGGTTGAACTTGTCACTGTCGGGTATTGCTATTTCGTTAAATGTAAATAAACAAAAACAAATAAGTCAAGCTAATTTCATGTTAACACAATAACATGACGATTTTCTTCACTTCGCAATAATAAAATTGATTTGTTTCGTGTTCTAATTTTGAATTTAAGTCTTTTTTTTTTAAGTGAAATAGAACCAATCTAGTTACAATGTAGAACTGTTTTGAATTTAGATTTTTATTTTGGTGAATTTATGAATTATTAAAAAATAAAGTTGTGATGTGTTAAAAAATAAAAATATGGTTTTTCATCGATTGAAGTTCTGTGGCTGTTTTAATTATTGCTAAATTGATTCCAAGTGGATATTAGGGTGTTAACTTGATTTAGTTTTGTATCGCAAATGTCTGCGTAACTGGAGAGTATGTGGAATCATTTCAATAGGCGTGATCTCGGTAAAATAGAGCTGACCATTTTATTGTAGTGTTGAATACCTCAGCGAAGTTTGCCGAGAACAATGACGTGATACGTTTGCTGCCAAATACTACAAAAACATAAGATTGTGTAAATCCATATTCTAATGGTAAACAAATTAACTATTCATACGAAGACATGGCTTAAAGGACTTAGTATCCAAGCCAGAAAATTAACAAAAAAAAAACAAAAAATCTCTACGTTAAGCTTTAGTGGCGCCAAACTGAAGAAATTTCCCTGATTCTTCAGAAAGTACAAATTTGGATTAAGTTGGTTTTAATGAAAAAGTTTGTTGATCTGTTTATTCTAGTAATAATAGTCTGTTATAACTCTTTTATTTATACATTTGAGTTGTGTGGTGAAAGTATTAAGCTTCAGGTGCGTAAGTAATTTGTATGTCCATTATTCATGTTCTTACACCGCGCGAGCTTACGATGAAGTTTTAAATTTATGTTGTATAATTTATGCAAGCTTAAGTTGAAACTAGTTTCTAACCTTGTTATAAAAAGTCAGCAAATGACTATGAGTATACACTGAGCAGTGTATTGAACTAGGATGTAATAGAAAAGTCTAGATTTAGTTAGTAGTAGCATGGGAACGCAGCTGCGGTGACACCTGCTCAAGACTTCTAATGCCGCACACGCAGAATCTCAATCGCATTAGAATTTAAAAGTCATAAATATCGACGTTTTCCTTATACAAGTGACAACATTATGTAGAACCTGATAATAATTAACTTTTTAATACTGGTCTAGCCGTAGTGAGTATGGGCAAAAACCATAAATGTCTGTATAAAAAAGGTAAAGTATCGTAGCGTGCTTGCAAAAACGCTGATCCAATTAAGATCCATGTTTTTGTAAGCAATGCTAGTATACTTACCGTACTTACTTAAATCGTCTTACAATGTCATAAACTATTCCTTAGTTTCTGAGTAGGCATATTTACTTATTATATATTTTGTTTTTTTTTTTTATTATGGATAGGCTTGCGTTTGACCAGTATCTCTCCTGATGGTAAGCGATGATGTGGCCGACGATGGAGCACGCTTGCCTAAAGTAACCAGATTCACTCTTGACTTAAAGATACATATACTTACAGGTTCTAGCTATCAGGATACAGACTCCAGCAGGGAACTTCACTCCTTAGCTGTATGGATAATGAATGTATTCCCAAAACGCTTTGTACGTATGAGTGGGATGTCCATCAAGTACCGGTGGCGCAATGCCATACGTCTACGAATTTTGAAAATTGAACAGTTTCAAAACATACGCTTCGCTGGGAAATTAAAAAAACTCTCAAGAATAAATCACTTGAAAACAAAAACAAACAGATAAATAAAGGTCAAAACATCATTGTTTGTTTTTTTGCTTCTAAATTGAATTATGAAAGCGTTTTTAATTGCTGGGGATTATGAGAACTTTCATATTAATTACCCCTAAATGAGTATAACGTTTCGTCGCGACGAAAAAAGGGTTGAACGTACTTGAGGGCTATTGTTTTTCGTCTATAAATCTAATGTATTGTAATTATACAGTTTAATGTGTGACAGTCGCTTTGTCGTATGCAAATGTCCGGGGAAGAGTGGAGTGGGGTGGGAACGGAACAGCCCCGACAATATTGGAGCGCGGCGGGACGCCACTTCACTGCCGAGGCCCCAACCTCGGCAGTGAAGTGGCGTCCCGTCACGATGCTGTTATTATGTATGGTTTTAAACACTCGAAAGTTTTGATTAGAAAATCATGGGCTTCCGATGGACTTTCCGTTACCTTTTGAATATTTTTGCAATATTTTATGAACAAAACAAAATGTTTAATTATAATAGAATTTACGACTACTACCATTTGTATCTCTTCATCATTAGAGGAGCTCGTGGCTAAGTATTAACAGACGCACGAGTCGATCCCCAAGGATAAGCAACGCATACCGAGGTCGTTTGATGGATGGGTGACCATCCATAATATCGCGAGATTCGTCCGTGAGGATTTCCCACTTAAAAAAAAACCCTTTAATGTTTGTCGAATTAAACCTTGGTAATTTCCAGCGACTCCTCAACACCCGAGTGCATCATCTGAGGAGGGCCCTTCCCCACTCGTCAACGTGAGCTTGTTGTTTCAGCCCACTAAATCCAACGCAATGTTTGATAAAGAGGCAATGTGAAATAAGAGTTAATGCCTAAATGCTCTGTTGGTATTCGGGGACCTCCGTCATTTACATATTTCACAAAACTTATTCCTAAGAACAGGTGTTTTTTGAAAAACCTTAAAAGTTTTGGAGAAAATTTTCGTTATTCAGAATCTCGATGAAATGCGCAAGATTTCTATAATATATAACTAATTTATGAGTACATTCTGAATGGCCGAAGTTCACGCAAAATAGCAGATTTTCAGAGGTCTTTACTGGATTTAGTTTTACACAAATTATGTTATGATTTCGATAGAAATCTAGATAATATCCACAAAATATCTAGAGAAAGATGTATAATAACTAGAGACGTGCTGATTAGTGGTTTCATCGAATAACTGAATACCGAATAATATTCGGTTATCTTGTTAACGAACCGAATATACTTTGCCGCGCAAACAACGTTTGTTTTCCGACTCAGGAAACATGTATGAAGAGAAAAGAAATAGGCTTTTTCCAGATAGAACTGAATGCTTGATCTTGCATCATAATCTACCGCTGCGTCATTATAAATATTAAATGATTACAAATATTCTTGATTTGTCTGTTCGAATTTATTGGTGCCATAGTTGAGAAAACAACATAATTCATTCATTATGTATACTATATGTAAGCCTTTTCTATTACAATATGATTGTTAGAATATGGGATTTCTTTCGTTTATTTTGCCTTAAAGGATCATTTACAATGATCCCGAATGATTCAGCCGTAAACGAATACCTTAAAATTCTGCCGAATACCGAATATAAAACGAATATTCGGCGCATCTCTAATAATAACGTCATAATCACGTAAAAGCGGTTGTATGGAAATACATCTTGGGTTGACCGCTCTAAGTAAAATGCGTAAAATGTTATAATAATGGGACAATACCACCTTTATTGAGTAACGAAATCATACTCCGATCACTTACAGGCCAAATAATTAACAATGAATTAAATAGGCCCCTAGTTTATGGCCTCTTCAGCAATAAATACTACAGTAGAGACGTATTTCTATAACTCGTGAGCAATTGTGGCTTTTGTTTCGTGTACAAAGGATAAGTAGCCACTCTAGTATGAGAAACTGTTGCTTTAACGTGAGTTCGCGTGTGAGAATGTGGGTAGGTTGGTATTGCTACTGCTTACTTATTACTGATTATTTCTGTTTAATTTAGAGATATTCTTTGTACTCGTTATTGCCATTGTGGTTGAAAGTTACGCACAAAACGTTTTGGGAACACATTCATTGTGCGTAGGTATAGCTAAGAAGTGGAATTCCTTGCCGGAACCTGTGTTTCCTGATAGCTACAACCCGGGAATCTTTAAGTCGAGAGTGAATAGGTTACTTCTAGGTAAGCGCGTTCCATCGTCAACCGCATCGTCGCTTTCCATCAGGTGAGATAGCGGTCAAGCGCGAACCTATCAAGAATAAAAAAAAAGTTGTATAGTTGGATTTAATTTTAGTCATTTAGGTATTTATTAATTTTATTATTTATTTCCACACATTGACACAGTATAAGTTAATACCTGTATTATAAATATGAGAAGGTACTTACTGATTATTATTTCTAAAGAAACTTCCAGCAGACATGCGAAAGGAGTGATTAAAAGGAATGTAGACAATTGTGTCTTTTAAAGAATAATACGTTTAATTAATCATTTGATTTATATACCAACCTAAATATTTATAAATTAAGGGCGTAAACTAGAGGTAAATGTGTAATAATTGCATTCTAAATCTCTTCAGAATGCAATCATCAAACTTCCACACTAACTTAGATAACTTAATATACCTAATATTATAAATTGAAACATAATAATATATACGTAGGCGCATATTATAATATTTGATTATCAATTTGAAAGGGAAAGTTACCGTTACCGTTTACCTATTTGATTTTTGAAGAATGTAATTTTATTGTCATTTCTCATTTTGGGTTTCTTTGAAGCTCTCACCTAAAGATTTTCGTGATTTTGAGACGTTTTATTTGAAATAAGTGAAGGTGTTTAAATATAGCCAGAATAGTTACATTTGATTCCCCATAAGACATATAACATATCAAAATGTTTTCAGGTGAATCAGATGTATCCACACAATCATAAGTTTAAGATCGGTCGTAATCAAAGCAAATATCACTAAACAATCTACATACGGTGATTTATTTAAATCCTGATAAGATCTTTGACCATTATATCGAAAAACAGCTTCCGAGCATGAGATCCTAATATACAAATCGGCATAATAACAAAGTATTAAAATAGCAGTTGAGCAGTCAATTAGGCGGCAACGTATCGTGGATGGAGATACCGCGATGGTGGTCCATTGTGGGGAGGTTCCCCGTGGCGGCCAACGTCGGCCACTCGTGCCCATACAATGAAGCGACACTGTTTCCTATTTTTATAACTGTTGATTTTACTGCCGCTCCGATGACCGCACTAGAGGTCGTGTTTTGTGGGAAGTTGTAATATCGAAACATAGTTTTTTGGCACTTACTTTATTGTTAGGTTAGGTTACCTACCTCAAAGTTGCTAAAAAAAAGTTTTATTAGATACAAAACCTTACATATTTTGTATTTATTTCAAGACGTTATCCGAAAATATTTCAGTAAACTACTATTTTTTTTTAAATCTTTTTTTTTGGAGCTTTTTCAATAATTACTAATGAAATTTGGCTATGATGGAGCGGCTCCATCATAGCCAAATTTTGGATTTTATATAACTGACCCAATAGTGATAACGAAACATCTCCTAATTCTGGCTGCAGTGAATACGTACGTCTGGTTTAAAATTAAAAATTTACCGGCTAAATAATTTCTATGAATAAATAAAGGTTGAAGGTTAGTTCACTACTCATGACAAGGATTGGAGTAGATTTTATAAAGCTGCCAATAATCCTTATTGCTTGGTTTTGGACTTCATTAAGTTTATACAAGTTTGAGTGGCCACTATCTCCATATAAAAAGCTAGCGTAGTGCATCCGACTTCAAATAAGGGAAATATATGCAATTCTTAAG
Source organism: Mythimna vitellina (assembly GCA_949316375.1). Lineage (NCBI taxonomy): Eukaryota > Metazoa > Arthropoda > Insecta > Lepidoptera > Noctuidae > Mythimna > Mythimna vitellina. The sequence continues at coordinate 10,169,398 of OX438691.1, read as the reverse complement.
TTTTTCGGATGTACTCCCCAGTTTGCGCCAGATAAAACTTTGAGAAAAATGAGGAATCTGGTAATTTTTACGCGGGTTTCATTTATGTGTTTGGCCCAAATTAGAGAGCGATCCAGCCAAAGGCCTAAATATTTTACATTTTCTATTACCTGTAAGACTCAGTTGTTAATTTTAAGACTAACCGTTTCATTATTTTAACCTTTTTTAAATATACAAGTTTTTGTTTTTGTTCTTGAAATCTCTAATCCAATATCAGCTAGGAGTTTGGCAAGAAAGTTCAGTGACTCCTGTAAGTGATAACTAGCTTGACCTACACTACTTTCAATGGAATAAACAACAAAGTCATTTGCGTATTGTGAAACATGAACATGATCGGTGCTAATTTCTTTACATAATTCGATAGTAGCTACATTAAATCGTCATTAATTTCGTTTGCAATAGTACCTATAGTTTAGTAATTTTATATATATTATATACATATGTATTAGTTTATTATTTTGTAAGATTATTTGTGCATTTTATTTATGGGCCTTAGTTGCCTTATAATAAATGTTTATTTTTATTATTATTATTATTAAATAGATACAGAGGGAGAGTGACGCCTTGTACTAAATCTCTTCCTGTATATCTCATCATACACGTATTTAAATTATTAAAGTCTTTTAATATTTAAATGTCTCTCACGAAGAAACTCCCATAGGTATAAACAAATCTTGTTCCCGATACCCAACCGATCTAACATAAGCAATAACTGAATTACATCTATATTATTGTATGCATTATTGACGTCTATAAAACAGCCGACCGCGATACAATTGGTACAAAAACCATTCTGAATCCTAGTAACCAATAGACTTCAATTATCATAACAAGATCTACACTTTCTAAAACCTAACATGGTGTCGGCTAACAAACATTTTCTTTCAAAATACCACTCTAATCTCTTTTGAATAATTGAATGAAAGATTTTACATATGCACGAAATAAGTGAAATAGGTGCGATGACACCATATTATTGTCTTTTTCGGGCTTAGGAATAGGGATATCACCTATTTCTCGCCATTGTATGGGTACGTGGCCTTGAGAAAAAAATAATATAGTTTTAGCATTATCTGGGAGATATTTAATTATAAAAAATGAAATTTCATCGTTTCCTGGACAGATATCTTTGGATTTAATACTTCTATTAAGTTCTACTATCGATGTTTGCGTTTACCACTATTCTGCCAATAATTTATTTATCCATTAATACAACCCTAAAGCTGTAAAGATTCTGTCGATAAAAATATCGTTAAACATTTGAGTGTAAACTGTAAATCATAATAAGATATTGCTCCTTATCAGTGTTATATCAAACGGTAAGATCGAAATATAAAAGAATGGCGACCTCCTGACTGGTCCCAACTGCGGATGTAGCGGCTTGTTACTTCACACCGTTGTCAAAGAGTTGGGTCTTTCGTCTAGCGATCGAGCTGATAGATAAGTGCGTTCTCACCTCCCCGTGGTCGCGAGCTCGCGAAAGGGTTCGCCGAATAATTGCAACAATCAATGTGAAGGAGCTATCGAGCAATTTGTATGGTATTTGTGCGGGCTGTCACCCGCTGATGCTATCGAACGCCTCGGGGAGCCAATGGGAAATGTTTTTAGAAGTTACTTTCTCACACCTCAAGTACCTAATTAAAATGGCTGGGAGAGCCTAGGGCGCACTTGAGTTATTTACGAATAGGTTGTAACAAGATTAAATATATCCTAATGCCACTCATGGTTACGGGAACCAAATGTTTTGAGGTACCTAACATATTCACAAACGAAGCGCTATTAAATCTATTAGTTCCAATTTTTTCGCATCATCTTAATAAATATTTAGTATTCCACGGATTACGTAGAACCACAGATGAAGTATAAAAAAAAATTGTCAGTCAAACTAATTGATACTGATCTTCCGTGTAATCTATCAGGTGCACCATAGAAAGTGCCACAACTAAGTTGCCACTTCCCAAGAATTCCGTCGCCGACCATAACTCACCTCGGATTCCATAATAAGACATAAACATCAGCTCGTTGCAATATGTCACCGAGTAACAAAGCGTTGCGGTAACGGTCCGCATCATTTGTCTGCCGTAACCCTGTTATTTATGATCTCCTGCCGAAGAAGGAGGACAAAAACGAGACTGCTGTTAAATATTTGCCCTGAGACAAGAGGGGGCGATAATTCGAGGCTATTATGACGTCATTTCACGCCCTTTGTGAGGTCGTCACGGCGTGTCATCTGCTCCTCGAGACGCCTGCCTCACTATCTCTCGATTAAATCTATTGTGTCATTTTTTCAGTGCGCGCAAGTCGGATGCGCCACCGACGATGATTTCGTCCCGTTCGCTTGTTCGCTCGACTTCGCTATAAAAACACTCGAGGAGCTGCCCTATTGTCTCGTGGCCCTTTTACGAGCTCCGTTTTGTGACGCTGTTATTGTTTGCGGTTGATAAACATCTCGCCACTAGGTAGGTAGGGATCATCGTCACTTTTACCGGTGGCTTACATTAATAGAGCTCCTTCGAGTTTGTTTGTCAATTATTGTTGTACTCAATGGTTGTTTGGGACGTAATTTTTTAGGATGGACTTAATGAATACGGAGTTTTTGGCATTCACGAAGGATTTACCGTTGAATACAGAATCTGTTTTCAAACAAGATCCGATGTTGGCGGCTGCAATTGATAAACTTTGTACTAGTGAAAGGAAATTAATGGGTGCTGCTGGGACGGTGCTACTTCCTGAACGTAAGCTAGACTTTAGTGAGGTCCAGCAGCTTTTAAAAGGTTCCGTAAAAGAAAAAGGTATCTACATCAAAATCAATTCAGTTGTTTATGATCATAAATAAACTTTCTTTAGTGATAAGTAGGTTCTAAACTTTAATGTTTTAGCTGCCTTCAAGCCTTCCCACGTCCTATTGAAGGAAACAAATGACGCCAGAAAGTCGCTAATTAAAAAAGTGGAAGATATTCTTAGCGACATCAATAAATGCGCTGAAAGCGGTGATACGCCTAAACTTATTATTCGAAACCAAAAACTGTGGAGCAACTGCATTTATGATTTAGATAGGTGAAAATATAAAGTTATTGAAGTTCTCTAGTAAAATAATAAAGATGGAAAATGAGTTTAAGTTTTAAAATTTTTCATGTTTTCAGGGTAACATTGAAATCGTTTAATGAAGCAAAGAAGACGACCCTTTGTTATTCCAGTAGCGAAGACAAAACAAGATTTAACATTATTGTTTTTGTGTTAACTAAAGTGCATGAATTACTTTCTAAAAATTTAACTGTCACCAGACGGTAAGTAGCACTGCAATACAAATTACTATTTAAGCCTGTTGTGGGTTACCGTAGACAAAGCTGTATTTTGCTACTAAGCTAGCACTTTGCTAAGCATGTTCTTTACTTTGATATCATAATCGTATCTAGGTATATAAAGTGGAATGCTAAAATATTCAAGCACGCTTCGCTCGCTCTCACATTCTGCAGACTCTGAGTTCAGCTTTCCGTATCTGTCAAAAAATCTACTTCTTTTTAAATGTAAATGATAAGGTGTAAAAAATTTCGAGCTCGCTTCGCTCTCTCTAGCACAATTATTAAATAATAAACGTGAAAAAAGTCAGCGGTATTATTGATGACGGTGATATACCTTAACTTAGTAAATAAAATTGTTTTCATAATATCGGCACCCAGTGTCACCCACCCACGCCACTGATTAGCTTCAGACTCTTATGTAGGAATCCTAAAACTACACTCTTTCTATGTCCAGAGAGCTGTTTTATCAAAATGTGATGAGACTTCGTAACCAGGCTAACTTAGATGTGGCTGTAAGGGATGTGTGCTGCTTGCTGGAGACTCCTCCATGGAGCCTGGGTATTGTGGCCACGGCTAAGGGTCTGATAGCTGGACCTCTGACCATGCATCATCGAAGTGGGAGTCTGGTTGATTGTACGGCGGCTGGAGGTAAATATTATTCTAGTTTTCTTTTATTTATTAATTATATTATATATTCAAGTACTGCAACACTTAGAGACAATCACTACATTAACTTAACGTTTGATTTTAAACCACATAAGATTAGTTAATTGATTTTAATTGATTTAATTTAGAAAAAAAAAGTGAAATAATAACACAAAAAAACAGTAGAAAGAAATGAAAAATAAAGTTTGTTTTACAACTAGGGTAAAATAATAAAATGAATTCACTGACTCTAAGCCAGTCAGAGTGACATTCTTTTAGTGATAATGATGATTGTCGGATTGACCTAACGCTATCAAATATTATATCCATTGGACCCTAACCCACAAAACTCCACTGGCTCGGTTCAAGTACTAATTCAAAGTCCAATTTCTGGGTAATATGGGGTTTTTTCCCGTTTTGGCCGTTTAGCCAAAAATGAGCGTAATCGAATGCCCTCCGATGCTCGATAAAGTGATCAAAAATTAGATCTCCCTATTGCGCTTTATTTGAGTCAGCCATAGGCTTTCATATGCCCGAAATCATGAGTAAATCCTGCTGAAAGTCGAGGGAAATTGAAATGCTGAAAGCTTCTTTTCAAATAAATTCAATCAAATCTGTGCAACGTAATTCTTCGTGTATCATAGTACTGTTTTTTAGACCGATTGAATGATTATGAGTTGCTACTTGTTTCTGGGAGTATTGGCAAGCTCTAGTTTTTTATAAAATACCTATTATATTTACGATTTTAGCAAACCCATTGAAGGACCAAGAGAGTTATTCTTTTGTTTCATGTTTCCACAAATCCAAGGTGTCCTAATACCACAAGATATTATTGGCATCACTGAGTTTCATTCTACAGCTAAGTTTATCCTGGTGGTGGAAAAGGATGCAATATTCCAGAAACTGCTGGATGAAGGAGCATTGGTCAGATTGGGACCCGTCATTATTATAACGGTAAAGTAAATACTTTTTAATAGATCAATTCTATAGATTATCTAGAAAATGTAGATTTAGTATAAATGTTGTTTTTTTTTAACAAGTTGTTGGTTAACATTGTAGAGCTACTAACGTTTGTAGATGCAAACAACCTCGTCTGCTTTTTGGGTTTCAATTTAATGTATTTAAATTTGTGCGGAAAAGTTTAGCAGTCAGCCACAGCAACTGTTTATTACTTACTTGTTTCTGCCAGCGGCTTCGCCCGCAAAAACTTTGGACTCCCGTTTCATCCCCTTAGTGGGCGAATTTCGCAAAATCCATTCTTAGCTGATGTTTTCACCCTATAAGGAACCTACGTGCCAAATTTTAAGTTTGTAGGTGTTGTAGTTTCTGAGATTTCGTGATTAATCAGTGAGAGTATAGATTTATCTATAGTATCAGGCTGGTCGCTGGGAAGACCCCACCAAGGTGAATGAAAGAAAAAATCACAAGCCATTTCTCTTACAACAGTTTGTTCCGTACCTCAAAAGGAAGAAACGGAACCCTTAGAGGATCACTTTGTTGTCCGACCGTCTGTCAGTCTGTCAAGACCCTTTATCTTGGGAACGCGTAGAGGTATCGAGTTCAAATTAAAACCATATACTAAGGTCTACGATCTCTTGAAGCTGTGAAAAAATCAAACTTCTGAGTTAACGAAAAAAAAAGATACGGCCGTTTACGTCGCAAAAAACATATATTTCGAAACTGTCAATGAAATCAAAATTTATAGGGTACTTCTCGTTGACCTAGAATTCTGAAATTTGGCATGAAGCAAGGTCTCATAGCATAAGTATAGGAAAAAATCTGAAAATTAAATTTGTAGTTACGTCACAATAAAAAAAAAAATGCGATCCGACAAAATATTCGTAACTCAATTCGGGAATTTTATTGTTTTCATAGATAAGTTTGTACGGAACCTTCAGTGCGAGTCGGACTCGCGCACTGAGGGTGCCCGGTTTTTTTTAGGTGTGACTGTGTGTCAGACTTTTATTGACTAAAACCCACTAATGTTCCTTCTTTGAAACCCACCTGGAATATGTGGTTCTTTAGATGCCCAAGGTCACGTTGGCTCTGTAGCGATATCTATGGCGCCACATAAGAACTAATCATGCATCGCGCAATTAGGTGGAGGGATAAGTTCGGGAGGTTCCTGTTTCAGATTCAGTTGGAAGAAAAGAACCACCCGAAGGACTAGGTGGAGCATTCGGTGGAGGTGTGCCTCGCTTGGGCAGACTACCGTCGTGTCGGCGGCGGCGATCTCTCGTGCCGGGTCCTGGTTCTGGTCCTGGTCCGGAGCGAGAGGGAACGGGAAGCGATCGCCTTCTTCTGTGAAATAGTAATGCTAGCGAAGGAGATGACCACAACCATTTTTTCATACCTTGAGTGAACGGTCATCCTTACGCCCCAGTCAACACCAAAGAAGAAGCCCCGGGAGTCTGGAATCGCAGGGCAATTTCCGACCACCGTAGGCACAAGCTTGCGGTTAACGAGCAATAGGTAGCTCGCCGTCTGGCCGTCTGGGAAGATCCAAGCCCGAGTCGACGGCCCGTAGTATTTCTCGAAAAGATGTCAGTAAAACTATAGGGGCGCGGATTTAATATAGTTTAAGTCTGTAACTTCGCGCATTATTTCCTTGAAGGGCTAAGTAAAGGACAATAATCAGGTTCGAAACCATCCGTTTTTATATTAAATACATTCATAAGTAAAAACAAGTCTTTTAATTGTAGGGTAAAGGCTATCCCGATGTGTGCACACGCCAACTGTTATGCCGTTTGTGCTCTGAGTTGAAGTTGCGAGCGCTGGCGCTGGTTGACGCAGATCCTCATGGTTACGAAATATTCCTCACTTACAAATACGGATCACTGGTAAGTTGCCTATTATTGCTCAGCAAATATCACCGCTCAAGTCGTTAGAAATAAATTTACAGGAAAATAGTACTGAGTTATTTCAACTAATCGACTGGAGCCCTGTGCCACTATATTTTTAAACTGGCTTCTGTCTGGATGATCGCCTTATGTGTAAGTTTAATTCACTAGGAGTTTCAAAAGTAAAAACCACCTATTTTCGTAATCGTATCTATCTATTTGTCATCATCATAATCAAACATTTAGGATGATTTACTGACTGGTTAGTTTAAAGAACTAGCATACATACGAACCACACACAAAGCTAAATAAATTAAAATTGCAACGCATTCTACAAAAGTTCGTCCTTACACAATCCAAGTTTGAAGAAATGCTTTCAACACGAAGTAAGTACATAGGTACCTACTCAAAGTAAATTTGGTATTACACTTTAACAAGTATTATCATTTTCTTATAGCTAAGTATCTGCTGCTAAACTAAAGTATCCTAATTCCATCACTTACGAACTCAATTTTCCCTGCTTTCAGGCTCAGTCACATTTATCATCATCTCTAGCTTGCAGTTCACTAGTAATGCTAGGAGCACGTCACAGCGACGTCATGACCTTAGCTCCCATTGAAGCACGACTGCCTCTCACCGATCTAGATAAAAGGAAGCTGAAGAATCTTGTCAAAAGACCCTATTTGGACACTCCAGTTGGTATGTAGATATATAGGAAAAAGATTCTTTATTGTACACCATAAAAATCATAGTAGGAATTTAAAATTAAAATGGTGTAACAATCATAATATATCTTCTTCTACGTACTTATTTTGAAGTTTGTGCAATAATTTGGACAATATTTAAAACGTTATTCTGTGCTGTAACCCCTTGGTCTCTATTGATTGGAGATAAATAATTCTTTGAACTTTATAAACGCATGGTTCAACCGAACATCTAGGTAGGTACTGGTCTAAAGTGACCGTGCAAATGATTCTCCAAGACTCCGCAAAGACTGTCGTGTGTTAGACAAACTTAGTAGTGTGGAGCAAGAATAAATTTATATATATCTGGTTTCTTAACTTTACTTACTTAAAGTTTTTCCATCATTATAAATATTTCCAGGTGCTCGCATAAAAGAAGAGTTGACTGTAATGTTATCTAGTGGAATTAAGGCAGAAATAGAAGCTTTAGCACCTACCGCTGCCGCGCTTTGCGATGCATACCTCCCTGCGAAAATTATACAGAACGATTATTTAGGATAATAAATAAATTTTTAAACATATCCGGTTATCTTTCATTTAAAACCTTTCATTTAAGTACCTATTATAAATTCTTCTACCTACAAGGGATCTGTACCTATACAAAATTTAACAACCAAACTAACATATCGTCGTTGTGACTATAAGACCTCTTATGTGTCACTTTTGGCAAAATAACTTTTTTACGCCAGCCTTTTTAATATTTCAGCGTTTAATTAACTTAAGAGAGCACAGGGGATATCTAGCGAGAAAACAGTACCTACCTGTTTAGACAAACGCTAATATAATTAGGTAAGATAAATTTGTAATCATAGAATCCCAGGTTCCATTTTGAATAGAATAATGTTTCACGCATCCGAGATTTGTACCCATAATAGTGTATCTGCCCCTCATTACAACAAATACTTATTTTTGAGAGAAACTGTTTTTATATGGTTACGACCATATCCATAATCCGACTAGTAGCGCCATCTATTAATGCGCTTTCCAGCTATGAATATCACATAGTACACGTAGACGCCAATGTTTTTGAAGATGTCACTTAACAACGCTGCGGTTTATTGATAAATAGAGGGTCTTACCGAATACACAGTAATTTAATATTAAATCCAATATGTTTTAGATTAAGCTATTGATTTAAAACTAGGCATACTACCATCGATAAGACGAATTTTATTTTGAAACAAGGAACCACCATGTACAGTTTGTAATACTGCCATCTATTAATGGCTCCAAAGTTACATGAAGGTGCGCAACATATCACTCAAGTAGTTACAAGTGGATCCGGCAGATGGCGTTTAAGCACATAGTACCGCCATCTGTGTACAAATAATAAAGTTTAATTTTGAAAACAGATCTAACCTCTTTGGTTCTTATTGATATTTATTATCATTGAGAATCAATGTCACACGGAATTAGTTGTCAGATATTCGACAGTTTGGTAGACAGCTTGGAAAAAATGTGATAATTAAAAGGATTAAAAGGTATTGAAGAAGCTCTTACGAAGTTAACGACCATAATCCTCACGATAACATGCAATGTCAAATCTAAATTACTGCGTACATAGCCATGGAAAATAATGGCGACCTACCCAACGATAAAAAGTTTGTCAATAGGACCAGATCCCATAATAATACCATGAAACTCAAGAGCGAGCCTGCGAAACGTAAGTCCTTTAACGTGAATGAGGCCGTGAGATCTTTAGACTTGGCGTTGGGTAGACTGAAGAAGAGCAAGTTGGTGAACGGGGAGTACACGACTAGTAGACAGGTGGACGAAGCACAGGGGGCCACGGACATGTTCATGGACATGTGCACGAGCTCCAGCTACCAGCAGGGCACAGAGAACGCGTCGCTGATGTCAATGAACTTCTCACACTACGAACTGATCCGCAACGTATCGCGCTCCAACTGCTTCTCGGACGGCGCCTACAGCGGCAACACGTGCAGCGCGCAGTCGCACGTCAGCGCTGCCGACCTCAACGACAAGGACGAGCACCTCGAGAGGTACTTCCGCAGCATCGAGATGTGGTCGCGCCACTTCCACGACAGTTCGCCCAGCACCCTACACTTGGAACTACCAGACCAGGCACAATAATCTTTCTTGAACATCCTCTTTACTGCCCCAAATAAAACTGCCATATGAACGATTATGTAAATTTCAAAATTTTATTTATTCAAAGAAACTTTACAATAATAACAGAATAATCTCAGAATTTTTACAAATTAAACGTACCAATCTATACAACACTGTAACTCTTAAACGAGACGATAAGATTTATAACACTGATTAACAATAACGTAGATTTTTAGATGATTTTCTAGGGCCATCGAACGGCGCGGTACTGAATACAACATCTCATATGCTCCAACACTTTGACTGGATTATCTTAATCTAGTGATCTGTCAGAGACCTCTCACTGGGTATTTATCGTCAATCAGTATATCAGAGTGTTGTATTCATTATCGTTCGTCTTCAATCTAACCGCTAAAGGAGCAATCCGCGGCACTCTAAAGATACAAGGCGGACACTACGCTGCATCCCAACTGCACTCCACCCACACCTCTCGTCGATACCTTACGTTAGTTACTTTGTTATATTGCTTAGCTAAATTGACAAATGTTTCTACTGATTTTAACTTTCTCTTAGGTCTTTTACTTTTCATATTGCTTAGTAAGTTAATCTGTAGTGGACCAAATCATAATTTAATACCTATCTAATAATAATCATTGTGTAGGTTGAGTGCAGTGTAGCGAATAATGCAGGGATCCTAAGAACACAGCATTACTGATTCACATTTATACCACATCCATTGAATCTGGATAAACTAGGACGAAAATCTAAATTTATATAGAGATTTTATCGAAGGACTTTAGATAAATGAAATTAACAATTTACGTAGCTGATCAGAGTTGGAAAAGTGAAATAATTGACATAGTCATCACATAGTTTCTACTTTCCTGCATCAAGAATAAGACAAGGTACGGAAGCTTTCGCTGTACTGGAAGACTAGGACTAGAGACTTTGAAAGGAGTAAAGTCAGGAGTGAAGCGGCGTGCAAACGATTAGATCCATCATTGTGCTAAAATTTATTAACAACCCGGTAAGTATGTCGTTTCTTTATATAAATACTATAATATGAATTTAATTGGTGTTATCCGCTGAATATTCCATAATTTAACTTATGAGGAATGGAAAGTATTCTTACTTAGCGCGAGGGGCTGCGCCTCGTGGTGGCCGCAGCTCGCCCCGCCGTATATAACTAGAGAACATTCGCTAATGAAATCAATACGTACAACATGATGTAAAATTTAAAGCACCCGGTTTCCGAACTCTCTCGTATTTTATCTAACTATAAAATCTCATATGTGTGTGATGTACACGTAGCCCGTATTATATTGTCTATGTTTTGTTTCATAATTATTGGAGAACAAAGCAATATTGTTTATTTTTATATTGGAAGAATTCTTCAAAATATCCAAATTAACATTAACCTTATGATAATTATTTTTAATAATTACAACGAATTCGATTTCACTAGGCCCTACGCAATGTCAGATGGAGACATTATATTTATTATTTAATATAATTTAATCCATTATCGTTACAATTATGCAATAGAAGAATCACAGCATCCTTAAGACCATAACGGCAATTGAAATTAATCTCATCGACGTATCGTAGGTATTTAATTAGTACAATGATTGTAAAATTTAGACCAAATTGGCAGTCTTCACAAACATGGAATGTACGATATGCGTCTATGCAGGTATCCGATAACACTTAACAATATCGGCAAACGTTTATTATCTCTATACAACAACAATGAATTATCTAGTTATGTCACAGTTACGGAAATCAACAACAATGTGTGTCGCGGCGCCACCTCGCCAGTCCCCTCCGGCGCACCGCGACACCTTCCATCTGCCTTCTATGTACATACATAGACATCACAACTTCAAACATCTTGATTTCAAAACTTAGAGACTGCGTTACTGAAATATCTAATCAGAAAGGCAAATTTTCTAGCTCAATTTATAGACTATTTTGTACAAGCTTATTACTCAAATGTTTTGTTTTGAGTCCTACAGTGAAGTGATGTCCACTGACTACGAAGTATCGGGACCGTGGCGCTGGGCTGCAGCTGAAGGTGCCGAGCGCCACTGACTGCTGACTGTGACCCTCTCCGCCGGACGCTCTTATTGACTAGGAAGATTAGGAAATGATGATGCGATGGAGCCAAAGCAGCTAAGGTTAGGGGATGATCAAGGTCACTTCATTTCTAAACATTATAAGTCACTATAAAACGCGTTTCATTCTATCAAATTACATATGATTAGAATTATTCTATGTACATTGTCGCATGAGGTATTTTCAACAGCGCTATAATTTTACAAAACATAACATTTTGAACATCTGTAACATAAATATTAATTTCAAAAGGCCTAGTAAATTTTTCCTAAATGATAAGCTCCTCATTTCGTAGTTTTAATATTTAACAACAATCATCGAAGTAAATCATATTTACAAAACGAATATGTTCGACGACAAGTAAAATAATTGAGTTGCGTTCTGTCAGTCAGCTCTCAATACTTAAAATTGAACAATTTGTTATAACCGTGTAATATAACATTATGTACAGTACAAGTGGACACTTCTATAGGAATAGATAAAATAGAAAAGCTTGATAGTAAAGGCGCAGTAGAAAATAGTAGTAAAAGCGTAATAGAACAAGCTCGGGGTTGTAGTCGTTACGACGCTCTGTGGCGGGAGTCTCCACGCCGCGGTACATCGTCAAGTTACAAAATGTGTTTGATATCTAACGAGACTTCTTCCGTGTCTACAATTTATTCCCTATCTAGGCTCTTAAGAGCTAGCAAAAGACACAGTACGATAGTTTAGCCGAATGGTGCTGAAGCTGAATCATGGATTCGATGAGGAAATATTGAATTCGAAGAATTTATCTTACTTTCGTAGCCCGTTGTCTGTTTTCTATCTATTATAAAATCAACCTAATTATGTTACTAAGACTAGTGTTTTTTTAGTAATTCAAGTCATGCAACTTTATTCTTTATAACAAATTTCATAAGTACCTATGACTAATCACAAGAGGTCGCACTCACACGTGTCGTCGTCGCCGATGCGTGGGGAACACATTTATTAAAGCACTATGTTCATGTACATATTTACAGACAGCAGGAGTCTATCTGTCGGGCGGCGGCAGCTTGGTGTCCTCGGGGTCGAGGGAGAGGCACTCGCGGAGGTAGTCCTCCATGGACCGGTACACGTGCTCGATCACGCCCTTCAGGTCGTGACCCTCGTCCGCGTACGCCTGGAATTAATGGGTCAAAATAATATTCAACGTCATTATCTGCAAGTTTCGTTCTTTTGAAAAGTTAGATAACCTTGTGATGTCCACAAATTGTTTTAATTCCTGCAGTCAGAAAAATATGGTGGTAGTCAGTATACCGGACGATCAGCGATCTAATTTGGGAAGTTTGAAGGACTTGGTTCAAAACTCCATTCCTAATAACAGCATATCAGAATTAGAGCCCGAATCTTGGTGCTTAACCTATGTAGATCCTGGCATATGGTCTAACTTTTTGTAGAAACACGTCTTACCAGGACTTTTTGAGACTGTTACGACTAGATCGTTAAGGAGGCGCAGCTGCCAAAAAATGGTATGTATCTAATACCGGAACAGTACGCCGGCGTCAGTGAGTCCGCGTGCTAGCTGCAGTGCTTGCGGGTAGGTTGTAGTCATGACGACCAATCTATGCCCGAGTTACAACGCGTGCACGGCTACGTGAAGACCTGACTTACCTGATACCGGAATAGCACGCCAGCGTCAGTGAGCGCGCGTGCTAGCTGCAGCGCGTGCGGGTAGGGCGCGGACATGTCGGCCAGCCCGTGCACGAGGTACAGCGCGTGCGCCGGCACGTGATGCGCGCGCTGCGACGCATCTGCTTCTACGTAGCCTTTGTAGTTCACTGACGGCTGGCCCAAAATGCGCTCCGTAAAGGCTGCATCTGGATAGAAATGAAAAGAAAAGACCAAGTCAGTAGACGTAATTCCAAGATCTTATTGGATAACCTGTAAAAAAATTCAGGGATGATTCCGTTCACATTAATTCCCCCTGAAAATCCCGCCTTCCACTGCGAACGGGTAATGATTAGTGAGGAAAGTAGTCGAGCCGAAAGGAGTATTATGGTCGTCATCCATTAAGAATGGGTTTTGCTTTCTATTACCAGCGAGTTTCGAGGAGTGAACTAGGCGGAAAATGAGAGGAGTCAACTGAGCGAGTTATTTGCTTTCCATTGTCAACAGCCTCATGGCTGTCAATGGAAATTGTGAGATTATTCTCTGCGCCTCCTCGCTCATGCGAGGCGATGTGAAAAGGCAATATAAATCTCAGTTTCTGGCGGCCCGCAGAAAAAGCAAGTCGCGCGGTAAACTTTGCGATAATGATGTCCGACGATTCTTGTAAAGAAGACTATGTACAACATCGAGGTACTGCAGCGCAGCTTCAAGGAACGCCTCCATGTCGGCACGTATCGCAAGCGCAGGCGACCTGAACTGACTGACAAAGGCGAGGAAGAGACTGCAGTGAAAGCGAAGGGGGTGGAGGTTTAAGTCTGCTTAAACCTCAATCCTAAACTCGTGCGTGACACAATGACACAGGGGAGCCATTTTAACTCGTTCAGTATGCTTCGCTTACTAGTTCATGGTGGAAGCATTTCTAAGAAATTTTACGTTGCGAGTCGAGGGGAGTTCTAACGGAGTCCGTTTAAAATCCGCTCAATTCTGTGACCAATTAAGTAACTCTTTTTACACTTTTGCTCCGCTTCGTTCGCTCATTCAAGGTGGAAGCACTTCTATGAAGTTTGCCCTTGCGAGTAAAACGGAGTCCGATCGAAGCCCGCCCTGCTCTCACTGGAAGGTGCTAAGGGTAGCGTAATTTCAGCTGAAATGTCAAAGATGTGGACGCAGCTTATTAGAGCAGCTTAGCAGATATGGAACGACAGATATATCCTAAGAAATGTTTGCTAAACTGCAAAATGCTTAGCTCTCTACCCAACTAAATAAAAAGTAAGCAGAACACATTTTCTATTTTTTGCGACCTAGACACTGAACAAAGTTGAACACGTTAGATAACAGTTTGATTTTTAGAACTCCGATAAAACTCCAATTATTATAAAAATGAATGTCGTACCTATGTAAATTGTTGGGTCCTCATTCCATCTATATTCGTTATATTTGGAACTATCCAACCAATGTACCTACCAAATTCGTTTGCCATTAAAACAATGCACCAAGAAAATATACATTTGCTTTTTCGACAAACTAATGAAATATTCTTAGTATTTCTTTTTTAGTGTGTAGCACACGGCGCAGCGGCATACGCTAGTAATGAATATTTCTCATCAAGGATCAGCTAACTTCACCTGCCAAGTTTTACAATAAACTACAGAACTGACTGTCTGAAACTTAATTCTTAGAATCTATTTGATTGCATCACATCAACGAACCAGTTCTGGCGAAATTGTCTGGTTGGTATTGTATACCAGACAATTTCCTTCGAGTCTAGACTCGACAAGACAACTGTGAACACTTCATAAAATTTCAGAAGAAATTGTACCTATTGTTATTATAGTTTCCTTACAAATGGTTTGCTAAGCTAAGTAGTTCGGATTTCATTTTAGAGATTTTTTATTCATCCTAATTTTCTGAATTAAAAAATGGGACGAGTTGGCGATCGATTGCTTAGAGGTACGGAACAGTGTGTCCCATATACCTCTGTTTAAAAAAAAATGTGTCTGGTCCGGGCAACTATTGTTGTATATGTTCTAATCGTGTGGAGAACTCTGACACCACGATACAGGTTTTTGAAGTTTTAGTTACTAGGTGGTACTACGGCATAGATGTCGCTGCATCACTTCATCTGGAGATCAGAGATCGATAGATTTAATGTGTGCCGGGCAACTGGAACATTGATTCCAGTGTATTCGAACTGGAAGCCGCACAGTTCTCGGGAAGTCAGAACTGGCTGCGGTGAAGCCCCAGTTAGTCAGGGTGGTGCTGTCTCTAATATCGCGATAGGGGATCTTAAAGTTTTAATTCCCATGTGGCGATAAAAATATCGCACCTACGGAGGCCAGAGATTGCTCTGCGATTCCCGACGCCCGGAGCGTCTTCTGTCGCGGCGGCTGAGTCGTGAGGATGTGATGTACGTTTCCTCACTCTTGCGAGCACTTCCTTCGCTAGCATTAATATTTCGCAGAAGGATACGACGGACCGAAGCCTCCGAGGCAATTATGATTTCCATAAAGGAAGAAGTCGCGCTCAGAACGACTGGTTTTATTTATATATAATACACAAGGGGCCATGAAACCGCGTCATCGAGGTTGACCTCGGCGAAGCTGGTGTGACGGTCTAATCATGTTCACGGGGCAAACTTAGGGTCAGTTCACACGAAGACACGACGATGATATGAATACAATGACATGATATTAATATCATGGGTTTTAATATCAATACTTACTGTAGTACAGCCAGTCGGTGATGGGCGAGACGGCGATGCCGCACTTGAGCGTGGACTGTTGCGAGCCGAGCAGCATGGCCGTCACGTAGCCGCCGTAGCCCCAGCCCCACACCGCCACGCGTGTCACGTCCAGGAATTTGAACGTTTCTAATAAATATCTGGAACAGTAAAACGCACTGGGTTAAAGATTTGAAGATATTTCTGCGTTTGTAACTTTGTGGATTTATCAAAAGCGCGAAAGGATTTATCTCATCATTAACAGCTTATGTGTGCATTGCTAGACGTGGGCTCAAATCCCTCGATCGAATGAACGGGCGCCTTCCTGTACACCTGATAGTCACAGTGTCTGCTCAAAAACACGTGTACTTGAATGGCAATTGGTTCTGGGCTACTTAATAATACAATCTTTATATGTATGTGTAATTCTTCTGTACGTGTGTTGGTTTCCTCCTAAAAGCTTGACCGATTTAGATGAAACTGTGTGTTTAGAGGTAGGCGGAACAGAGTGTAAAGTTCCACATACCTCCATTGAAAAGGGAGGATCCTCCGACCACACGGGTGTTAAGTCTGGTGGGCAACTGCCCGGTAGATGATTTCGGGCTGATCTGTATGTTCTAATAGCGCGGAAAACATTGATTGCGGGATGCAGGATTAATTCTTATGTGACGCCATAGATGTCGCTACATGTGTATATTTAAGTGGTTCCTGGTTTTTTTTTTTTTTTTTTTTTCCGGTGGGAAAATCATCTTATGACATCCCCCGCTCTTGGGCGGGGCGGGAGATAGTGTCAGACTTTTACTGACTAAAAACCCACTCCTGTTCCCTCGTTGCCTTACGTACCGGAGCCGAGTCTTCCTTTCAGAATCAGACCCTTGGCCCAAGTAGGCTTCGACCCTGCTGGGCCCCTACAGTTGCTGACATCTCCTTGAGGCGCGCGTGAAACAGTACGCGCCGTCGACGACTTGGGCTCGGTCCGATTACCGGACGGCCGGACAGCGAGCCACCCATTGCTCGCCGTCCGCAAGCCCGCGCCTACGGTGGCCGGAAATCGGGATCGGAGTCCCTGCGGCGGTTGGGGCGTGAGGACCGTTGCCTCACGCGATCGGCCGCCTCCTTTGCTAGCATTACTGCTTCGCAGAAGGAGGCGACCGCCTGCCACTCCTCCTCGCTCCGGACCATGGCCTGTACCAAGGCCCGACGCGAGAGATCGCCGCCGCCGATTGCCCCCAAGAGGACACGGCGTTGCTCTGCCCAAGCGGGGCACACCTCTACTGTGTGTTCCACCGTGTCCTCCGGGCGGTCTACGCAATGGTGACACCCGGGCGTTTCTTCCGCACGGATCCGGTGCAGGAACCTCCCGAACTTACCATGTCCGGTGAGGACCTGCGTCATGCGGAAGGTAAGGACGCCGTGTTGCCTTTCCAGCCACTCCTCAAAGAGGGGAAGTACCGCCATGATTATGGCGTGCCCAGCACTGGGTTGCGATAGTCGCTGTCGCCATTCCACCATGAGACCCCGCCGGAACTCTGCCCGCCATGCCGCGACTTGTCGCGGCAGTGGAGTTTCGCCCCGGCGTTGCATCTCCATGCGCAGATCGTGCATGTGTGCAAGGCCTGTTGCTTCCAGATCCCATGGTTGCTGGCCAGCAAGGAGGCTCGCCGCTTCGCGGGAAATCGTCCGGTATCCCCGCACCATCCGTATGGCCATGACCCTCTGGCACGCGTTCAGCTGGGCCACCGGTCGCTTTCGCAGTGACGGCGCCCACACCGGCGCCCCATAAAGGGCCATGGACCGGACGATGCCTGCGTAGAGCCTCCGGCAGGAGGCGTCTGGACCCCCGAGGTTGGGCAGGAGCCGCTTGAGGGCAGCCCCAGTCCGATTCAGTTTGGGAGCCAGACGTCGGAAGTGCTCCTCGAAATTCCACTGGCTGTCGAGGACGAGTCCTAGGTACTTCATCGTCGACCCGACGCCGATGTGAACTCCTCCTACCGTTAGCTGGGAACGCCGAGGCGGCGCGCTCCGAGGGCCGAGAAAACACATGGCCTCAGACTTGTGCAGTGCCACCTCGAGTCCCAACTGCTGGACCCTATCAACGACTATCGCAACCCCGCGTGTCGCTAGTTCGACCGCCGCCTGGTACGACACCCCCTGCGCTAGGACCAGCGTGTCGTCTGCGTAGCAGACCACGCTGACCCCGTCAGGGAGGTCGCCGCGCAGCACGTAGTCGTAGCCGATGTTCCACAAGGGCGGTCCTAGTACCGATCCCTGCGGAACACCGCACGACATCTCTCGCCGTTTCCACTCTCCCTGGTGACCAGGGTAGATGATGTACCTGTCCGACAGGTAGGCCTCGATCACGCGACAGAGGTAGTCAGGCACCCGGTGATACCGGAGTGCCCTCCTAATGCTATTCCAGGGCAGGGAGTTGAAAGCGTTGGCGATATCCAAAGACACCGCCACGACGCACCTGCCCCGGGACACCGCATCCCCCGTCGTGAGAGCTCGCACGCGCATGATGGCGTCCACCGTGGAGCGCCTCCTACGAAAGCCGAACTGGCCGTCCGCCAGGTCCGGCCCCACCCGTGTTAGGTGCGCGACGAGGCGGTCTGCAATTACTCTTTCAAAGAGCTTGCCCACCTCGTCAAGCAGCACAATGGGCCGATACGCGGATGGAGAGTCCGCAGGGCGCCCCGGTTTCGCGATAAGGACCAGTTTCCCCGTCTTCCAGCGAAGTGGAAACTGGCCCCTCTCCATGCATGCGCTGAAGAGCCCTCTTAATCGAGACCCGAGAGCCTCCATGGCCAGGACCCAGGCTTTACCAGGCAAGCCGTCGGGTCCTGGGGCGGTATTTTTGGCACTCAGCCTTCGTACCGCCACACTCATCTCTACCTCAGTCACCTCTGGAGCATTTTCGCCGTCATCGCCATCGTGGTCCGCGTCAGACACTGCTGGTGGCGGAGCCATGGGCGGGGGGGAGTGTTCCCCTCGCGCAGGAAACAGAGTGCTTACCACACCCTCTACAATTTGGGGCCGGAGACTCTGCGTGAGCGGGGGAGCCCAGGGGCGGAGTTTTTCCCGCACCACCTTGTAGGGGCGTCCCCACGGGTCTCTGTTCAGAGTCCCCAGCCACACGTTGCGGGCCTCCAACTTGGCCCGCTTTATTTCCGCCCGGAGGGTGCGCTTCGCCACTCTGTACCCCTCGTACAGCTCCGCCTCTCTGGCCTCCGCATCCGGCGGGCGGATGCGGCGATTGCAGTATCTGGTGTATCGGCGTCGCGCGGAATTGCACGCATTGCGCAGTGCCGCGATCTCCGGCGACCACCAATACACCTGGCGCCGGGCACGTCCTGGCCGGACTCGGGGCATTGCCACGTCACAGATTTGCGACATGGCCTCCCGGAACCACTCTGCCTCGACGTCGATGTCGACAGGCCTGTCCGGTGCTTGCACCCAGGCCTGTACCGTCGCGGCTTCCAGGAGGAGCTCCCGGTCCAGCTGTTTCAGCGCCCAACGCGGACCACACGGGGTCTGTTGGACTGGCGCGATCGAGGTCTGGGCGGAGACGTCAAACCGGATGTACCGGTGGTCTGAGTACGTCTCCACTCCCTCCATGACGCGCCAGTCGACGACACGCGGAGACAGAGCAGGACTGGCGAACGATATGTCCACCACTGACTCGCCCTGCATCCGCACACACGTGGGGACAGAACCCCGGTTTAGGACGACCAGGCCTGTCTCCAGAGCCCAGTCCTCCACCATCCGACCCCGCTGGTCTGTATACCGGGAACCCCAAGCCAAGTTCTTGGCATTGAAGTCCCCGCAAACGACCACGGGGAGGGAACCAAACCCAGCGACGACGGCATTCAGCTCCATAAGGGAGATGTGGAGATCGGCGAGCGTTCTATTCGGGGACAGGTAGACGCCCACCACTGCCATGTCCCCGAACCGCGCTGCTACGCAACCCCGTCCTCTCGTGACGGCCTCGAGAGACGGAGTACCGGCAGCGGCCGACGAAATTAGAGTCACCGAGCCATTCAGGTCCTGAACCCAGTCTCCCCTGGGCAGGACATGATACGGCTCGGAGACCACGGCGACGTTGATCGACCACTGCGCCATGCTCTGGAGCAGCAGATCCTGAGCGGGGGCGCAGTGGTTGATGTTCGCCTGGAGGAGACGTAATGGACCCGTTATTGACAGTCCATTACAGTCTCCTCCCGAGCCCTACGAGGGGGCCTTGCCGCTGGGGTTGCAGCGGCGACAGCGGCGGCAGCCAAAGACGAGGCTACGGCGGTGAGGACATCGGGGTGAATGGGCCTCCGGACCTTGCCCTTGGCTTTGGCGGAGGGGTCGCAGGACCTGCCCCCAGCCCGGTGGTTGGCCGGCTTGCCTGCCGCCGCACATGCGTAACAGTGCGGCGTTGCACGGCATTCAACCGCCTTGTGACCGGGCTGACCACACTGGAAGCAGCGGTCACTGCGGTCCACCTCCGCGGCGCAACAGGCCCCCACGTGGTGGCCCACGTGGCAGCGATAGCACCGCAGAGGTCTGGGCTCCAGCAGTTTTACCTGCGCGGAGACCCAGCCTACCAGAAGCCGTCGGCCCTCCCCAGTGATGGTCTTAGCCGCCGACACGGGGCAGCTAACCGTCACGGCTCGCATTCCCGTGCTATCAGCGCGAATGGGGCCCGCCCGAAGCTGCTCGGCGGTACATCCTCCCACCCTGACGATGGCGGCCACCACGTCGTCCACCTTGACGGAGTCGTCCAAGCCCATGATTCGCATATCAATGCATTTGGTGGGCCTGGACACTCGGACCTCTTCCGCGTCCAGGGACGCCCTGATCCTTGCGGCCAGGGCGTCCGCGGCAGGGCCACTAGCCGCACCAGGGACCTCCAGCATTCGGGCCCCGGTTACGGTGCGTCTCATGCGGAAGCCCCCAGAGGCTCCGAGCTCGCCAAGGTGGGGCAACACCGCCTGCCTCGCCTTCTCCATGACGGCGTCATATGTCACGCCCTTCTTTTCCGCATCTGGCTGTAGCGTGATAACCACAGCCTCGGAATTCGGGGCGCGAAGTCTGGCCGCCATGGCCCGCGTCTTGCGCTGCTGTCGCCGTGTCCGCTTTTTGGCCGCCCTAGACGCCTTGCCTGCCTTCCTTTTGGCACCAACAACCGTCCATTCGGCGTCTGCCGAGGGTTCTGCAGGCGGGGCGGGGGGTGGCAGGGGCGGCCTAGTCGCCGACACTGCAGGAGTGCTCGCCGCTTTAGCGGCAGGTGCCACCTTACCCTTTGGGGGTGGAGCAGGCCCTCCCTGCCGCTGCTGCTGTTTGGCCGCCAGGGCCGGCCTCACAGGCTCCGACGCTACACCCTTGCGCTCGGCCTGCCCCGACGGGCTCGCCTTAGGCGCAGCAGCCGTACCCGCGGCGGCGGAGGCATATGATGCCGTCTTCCGCTGACCGGAGGCAGCGAGCGGGGGACGCAGCACGATGCCCTCCAGCACAGACAGCTGCTGTTGCATCCTCCGCTGGAACTGCTCCTGCTGCTGCTGCTGTTGGTGCCGGAGAGCAGCCAGCTCTTGCCGCACCAACGTCAGCAGCTGGCTCTCCGGCTCAGGCTGGGGCTGAGGCTGGTCCTGCATGCTTCCCCCTTTTGGTGCCTCCGTCTGATGGTCGACTTTTGGGGCATCCAAGAGCTCAGCCCGGATCTTCGCGACCCTCTTATCGAAGTAGGCGTCCATAGCCTCCAAGATTGAGGTCGCGAACTGAGCGATGCCCCTTTTCTTGGAGCCCTTCTCCCTCCTCCTTGACATGGCTGTCAAGGCGTCGACCACAAGCACCCCGAGCAACCTGCGTGATTCCTCGGCGGAATCTTCCCCAGCGTCTGACTTGCTGCCTGACGGCCCCGAGGGGTCAGACGTAACGCTGGTCGTTGCGGGGTGGAGCTCCTCCGCGAAGAGCCTGTCGGCTCTCTCAGCAGCCTCCTGGGAGGTAAGCCCTCTCCCTCTTCCTCTCGCTCGGCTCGCACCTCGACTGCTGGTGGGAATCTTGCGGGCCGACGCAAACTCTCCTTCAGAGGACGATCCGTCCCCCGCTTTGGAGCGCTTCCGGAAGAAACTTGTATTTCTTCCGGGTAGAGACCCTGGAAGATCTCCCTCTACCTCCTCCACTTCCGAGCCCTCCGAGCTCCTCTTAGATGCCGCGTCGGACTCCGACCGCGCATCACTCTCCTTCTCCTCATTGGATGGGTTTTTAAATAAATTTCTCATTTTGTTCCCACGAGTACATAACATGTTTTACCTGCTCAAATTTATGGTTCGCACTAGAGACTAATTAAGCTACCCATTAGTCAAGCTAACAACCTCCCTCACGGTGCGCCGCCGCTTGGAGGTTTGGGGTAATTTTTTATAGAGGTTGTCTTCCTCGCGGCCCAGGCGGTTAAGCCAAGACCCTCGACCCCCATCAAAAGTCAGAAACATGACCTTGGACAATCTCTGGGGCTACGAGACTAACGGTGGCAGATGGAGAACCAAGTCTTCCTCCTGCCTGCCCGGTGGCAGGGTGAGTGCACACCGAGCCCGCTCTTACTTCGCCACTGTGCCTTCTGCTATAGCAGAGGGACACGCGTTGAAGTGTTCCTTCGGACAGAATATTCGCAGGCGGACATCGAGACCACTTAGGCAAAAGTGCCCAAGGGGAGTCGGTAGCCGCCTCCCAGGGTGCACCGTCCCCCAGCCTGCCTTACCTCCGGACGTATCCGCAAGGAAACTACAGCCTGCGGGCACTCGAGGAGGTTTTCTGTCGTAGCACCCCAAGTGGTTCCTGGATGCTTTGAAAATACAATTGAACCCGGTAGGTGGCGCTGCCATCAGGTTCTCAATTTTTTTTCTGATAAAAAACTAACTTTCGGGCAGGACAACGTCTGCCGGGACCACTAGTACTAATAATAAAACGTTTATTTCGGAATTAGGTTCCATATTTTGTTAGTTCAAATTTAGAACTAGTATTAGTAACTTAGAACAAATAGGTTCACATATTCGCAGCTAGGTGAAGCTCGCCTAACATGGCGAATGTTTACTTGACTGTGTGAAGTCTTAACCACCACCACAAGATCGGAGAGTCTCACCTGTTAGCTAGCGTTCTAAGAATGGTGTTGCGGCTGGTGTGTACTTGGCATAGGCTATGGCACTTCAGCAGTTACGTACCTAATAACAGTCAACTGGTCGGCGACCTCGACCCCGCCGAGGCGGCCGCGCAGCAGCGCCCGCGGCAGGCCGCGCGCGCCGGCCACGTCCAGCTTCACGTACACCACGTCGTTGTGTGACGACATGTACGTACCTAATAACAGCCAACTGGTCGGCGACCTCGACCCCGCCGAGGCGGCCGCGCAGCAGCGCCCGCGGCAGGCCGCGCGCGCCGGCCACGTCCAGCTTCACGTACACCACGTCGTTGTGTGACGACATGTACGTACCTAATAACAGCCAACTGGTCGGCGACCTCGACCCCGCCGAGGCGGCCGCGCAGCAGCGCCCGCGGCAGGCCGCGCGCTCCGGCCACGTCCAGCTTCACGTACACCACGTCGTTGTGTGACGACATATACGTACCTAATAACAGCCAACTGGTCGGCGACCTCGACCCCGCCGAGGCGGCCGCGCAGCAGCGCCCGCGGCAGGCCACGCGCGCCGGCCACATCCAGCTTCACGTACACCACGTCGTTGTGTGACGACATGTACGTACCTAATAACAGCCAACTGGTCGGCGACCTCGACCCCGCCGAGGCGGCCGCGCAGCAGCGCCCGCGGCAGGCCGCGCGCTCCGGCCACGTCCAGCTTCACGTACACCACGTCGTTGTGTGACGACATGTACGTACCTAATAACAGCCAACTGGTCGGCGACCTCGACCCCGCCGAGGCGGCCGCGCAGCAGCGCCCGCGGCAGGCCACGCGCGCCGGCCACATCCAGCTTCACGTACACCACGTCGTTGTGTGACGACATGTACGTACCTAATAACAGCCAACTGGTCGGCGACCTCGACCCCGCCGAGGCGGCCGCGCAGCAGCGCCCGCGGCAGGCCGCGCGCGCCGGCCACGTCCAGCTTCACGTACACCACGTCGTTGCGCGACGACATGTACGAGCCCCAGTCTACTAGGAACTCCTCCGTCACCTGCTGACTGCCCGGCCTGCCGTCTCTGCAGTATTCAAAAACATATATGTATGTAGGTACATACGTTTATTTTAGTATTTTGAGATATGAAGCGAATGGCGTATAAGGAAATAATTTCAGTTTGTTAGATATATTTATATTCATGTTTTTCTGCAAGAGATTTTGATAAATGCAGAAAGTCATTATAGAATGGGACAGAGTACATTTGTTGAAGCATTACCTAAGAGCTATGCTGATTTAGTTTCATGTTTCTTTAACTGAAAAGTTGGCTGTGATGATTAATATTCTGTAAATGTTTCTGTGAACTATTAATTAGTGTACTAAAATAAATAAATATTTCAAGATTTTTTCTCTAATTCGGTAACCAGTACCATTAATTGCATTATGCACAATTTCAAAATTTCAATCTGAAGCCAAATTATTCTACAACTTGACTAATAAGTAATACATAACACGACGCCCAAGTGACATTTGGCAAGGACCCCTACTTATTACCAAGGCCTCATAACAGAACAACATCTTGTGCCAAAACTGTATTTTATTTGGCAAAACAAAACTTGGATGTATGCTATGCTGTGCCTAGAGACCAAACTTATATATGAATATTGTAAATTAACGGTCTAGTAGTGCATAGTGTTCTTAAAGTTGGTACCACAGTTCCGAGTTCCGACATTGTGCGCACTACATTGCTATGATGCCAAATTATAAAGTCAAGGTAATTTCAACGTGCGATGGATGCGAGACGCACAGGATCGGTCGTTGTGGCGTCACTTGGGGGAGGTCTATGTCCAACAGTGGACTTCTTTCGCCTGAAATGAAGATGATGATGATGAATTTCAACATCTTCGCTTTTGCTTAATACTAGCTTTTACCCTCGATTTTGTCCGAGTGTACAGCTGTTATTGCGGACGCGATGTTGAAGCCAGATAAACAGTAGCCTATATCTTTCCTTATTCCGCATAACTGGTGAATCTCGACTAAGAACGTCCAAAAATTGACAAACGAAATGAAGAACGAACGAGACGAAGTTCGCACTGAGGGTGCAGCTGCTGGAGGCGCACTGTAACGTCAATTTCAAGGCGTTCGTGGTGCGAGTCCCGAACACTAACATACACACGAACATAGTCATAAGTCTTATTTATAAACAATAAATTGTATTTAATTTACTTTATATAATATGTTAGTCTGTAAGGTATTCATCTATGAGCCAAAATTCCTGAAAATAAATGATTTGTTATTATTATTGTGACGTCTTCATCACTTATGCTAATCCCCTCGGGCCGATGTTAGTACTAAAGCTAGTGACTTACACATGAACAAGCACGGGGAAGGCAGCATCCCTGAGCTCCTCCCTCCAGGAGGGCGGCAGCAACAGCTGCACGCGCGCCTTGGAGCCGCTGCCCAGCGCCACCTCGAACGAGCGCCGCGTTGGCAGCGCCAGCTCACGCAGTCGAACTGATCTGACCATTGTAATAACAGATTTATCTACAACTGTTGGTAAATTTGTGATAGTTCATTATTTTCCTAAAAATAATATATAGGATACTTTTTGAGCCAGATAATGTACGGTTCCTCTGGAAAGACAAGTACAAAACAATAGTGTAAAGGTGCACAGCATAGCGAGGTGAACACAACCGTTTAAACGCAACGCACTGCTCGCAATGAGGCGACACATGCTGATTTGCCTCGCACTTGGGCAGCCTATGCGTAGCATATGCCTCGCCACAAACATAAAGACAGACAAACGTGGCATTGTCTACGCACGCGATGGTCGTTCGGGGCGCTTGTCTCGGAAAGTCTGTATTCGCTTTTAAAAGTAGCGATTATGAGTCCAGTCAGTAAGGCCATAAATCCAACTTTTGTAAAATTATATTAAATCAGGAAGGAGGCATGTCCATGTAGCAAAATTAATCAAGTCATAATTTCAGAAAACCAAAGCTATTACAACACACGATAAAAGTTAAGGTGGCTTACCTATAAGGCCTCGTATCATACAAAATTCTCTCTAGCTTATGCGTCCTGGCGTCGTGCAGCCCCGCGAGGGGGGGCCCGGGCCCGCCGCACTCCAGCACGTAGTGCGTGATGCCCAGGCGCGCCCGCGGAGGCGAGAAGGTGGCGCGCCAGTACGAGCAGTTGGCGTAGTGCAGGCGCGCCGGCCACACGGCCAGCTCGCACGTCAGGCAGCGCGGTTCCTCACGCTCCGCCCGCGCCTTCACCGAGTTGCTGCCCCCCCCGTACGAAGGGTCTCTAACTACATACACCTGACGCTGACCAGGCCTGTCTGCA
Organism: Mythimna vitellina; assembly: GCA_949316375.1. Classification (NCBI taxonomy): domain Eukaryota; kingdom Metazoa; phylum Arthropoda; class Insecta; order Lepidoptera; family Noctuidae; genus Mythimna; species Mythimna vitellina. Next base: position 10,142,849 of record OX438691.1, on the reverse strand, counting down.
CTGCCTGTTTTAAACAAAACCCACAATCAAACACACACAAGGGGATTCACAGACGGTAACACAACCACATGCCCTGAACCATAGAGTATGGAACCGCCGCAACGGTAGCGTTTAGAGGCGCCATTGCTTATAAACAAAGATTGACAGTATATTTACCTAAAGTTCAAGGAAGTAAGTGACAGAGTTGATAACACAACCCAAAATTATAAATATGACCATTAAATACTGGGATTTAAGAAATCGTGAATTAGGTACTTATTGTGCTTTGAATATATTTAAGCTCTTTAATATATAACAGTTTTAGTACGGAATTCTAAAACATAATATTTTTTTAAATATGATAATTTTGTTCAAATGTATTCAAAGCGCATCTAATAAGTAATTTGCAATTTGATGAATCCCGGGATTTATTTTCCGTTATGTTCCCGTTATGATAACGATTCCGGGTTTTTAGTGGGGTATTATCAACTCTCTGTTACTTATTTCCTCGAACTTTATGTAAATCTAGTCTACCTTTACCGATCTCTGCTTATAATATTCGTGTCTACTTAGTGCTTAGGTACTTCGGCAGTCATAGACGTAGTTAATTGCAACGAGCCATCAGTTTCTATGGCTAATCGACACTCAGTTTAAGCGAAAGTTGCTTACAATGCTGTCTCTATAGTAACAGCCTCTGAGGCGTCTCCATACTCTATGGCCAAAACGCAAATGAAAGATGTATAAGAGTTGTTAATAACCAGCGAAGAGGACGTAAGGTTAGTGAACTGAACCTAATCAAAAAAGAACACTCAACTGCACTCAATCTAAATACTTAATTTGATTTGCTCCCTTCACCAAATCTGGATGCAGTCTAAGTATTGGTAACGTTTCTTTGTCTAAACCTTTAAATCAGAAAAAATATTTGAGGACATAATGCTTCAAAAGATAGTTTGCTCTATATGTAGTAGGATTACCTAAATAATAAACTAAATGGTTCTCCTGGTCCCATGCCAGGATCTCGGCGACCTCGACCTTCCCGTGCGAGAGGACGGCCATGCGCTGGCGCAGCACATCCACGTGCTTGATGTGCGTGTAGTACTGCCCACCCCCTTCCTGCACTGCTGCCAGAAGAAGGAACGCACTACCATCTTCTGAGTACACTGGCTGTTGATGAACTTCTAACCAAGGCTCCTCTGTCGCTTTTTCTGAGTGTGTCTAAAAAACAAAGTTTTATTTAAAAAAAACTGCAAACTGTAACGCCTATTGCTTTAGTAAATAGTAGATGGAAAAAAAGGCCGCTGGCCTCTTGCAAAGTTACCAAGGTTACCTCAGTGCAAGTCCAGTTAGGAGCATAACAACTGCTATAAACTGTAAGGTTTTGCGCTCGATTCATCCACACTACACCTACATGAGAATTGTCTTTGCCCACCCACTGGGCTGATATGAGATAATATTCCCTGCAACACAAACAAAAACCTATTAGGAACTGACACTAATTAAAGATTTCATGCTATTTAAGGTGTTCAATACGTACATTCCATCTAACGTACTTGGAGGCCTCACTTCCCATCTTGGCGGTGAGGTCACGTTTTGAACACTTACTATCCATAACTTTACCTTTGGTATAGCACTGCCAGGCTGAAAACAGAAAGAAGATTCACGATATAGTACATTTTGATACAAGTGCAGAAAGTTTGTCATTACGACCGAGGCGGAATACGAGCCGTAGGCGAGTGTGTTATGGAGCTGAGGGCTGTAGTAATAAATTTTCATGTGTATTAAACGATTTTTTCAATACACTTTCGTAGAAATGAATAAACGGGAGTTGGCCGGCGACTCGTGGGGGGTCGACGCGCGCCTAGATACATGTAATAACATTGTGGCAGGCATACCACGCACACTTTTCTGCACTAGTACGGAAAACAGTTTATTGCGTGCCTAAAAGCGGTCGGATAGGAGCGGGTTTTCGAGTAAGTGTATTGAAAATATACTTATTAATTTATATATACTTTTTGCACACCAAGATAATAAATATTACAAATTGAACCTTAAATTTAAAACATACAACTGGCGCCCTCATACTACGATTTCTTCCAGGCAAATATGATATCGTTTTATGATAACTTATTAAAAATATTTCCTGCAGAACTGTAGTTGCAGACAAAGGGTCACTGAAAGAGTAGAAGGAATAATGAAAAAGCGTGTTATCTATGTACCAGAAGACAAATAAATGCACTCGATGGAATGATGACTTATCATCATTTAAGCCGATAGACGTCCTCTGCTGGACATAGGCCTCTCTCAAATGTTGCCGTAAAGACCGGTCCTGGGTATCTCGCATCCATCCCGCGACCCACCCACACCAAGACGTCGGACTATCTTGTAAAAGATCTTCCAACGCTGCGTCTTCCAGTACCTACTTTTAACGCGATCCATTTGATGACCTAAACTGAACTGTTAAAGGGAGGGGAGCTATATAGGATGTATAGCTCCATCCTTCTTTCTCGCTCACACTCCTGACGTTTTAACAGGCTGTGGTAAGGCCCCAGAACCTTTAGGTCCTATAGACCATCTGTACTTCGAGTAATGTCATACCGTGGGATATCTGACAGTGACTTGGTCGGGGAAGACAATGTGCGCTGAGGCGTTGTTGGTGGGTAGCTGCAGGAAGCCGGGCCGGGCCGCGCCCACCCCCGCCAGGCTGTCGGCGATGCGCGGCAGGCGCAGCTGCGACACGGCACTGTCGTCGTACTGCACGTACAGCACCAGCGTGCCGTCCGCCGAGCCCCATGTCGCTGATGGCGTTTTCGTCACCTCCTCTGTGAGAAAACGTATCATATTAGAGTAATCATCATCATCATCAATTCAACCGAAAGACGTCCACTGTTGGACACAGGCCTCCCCCAAGCATCGCCACAACGACCAGTCCTGTGCGTTATGCGTACCAGATCATCGTTCCAACTTGTGGAAGGCCTTCTAATGCTGCATCTTCCGGTATGAGTGTACCAGATGAAGCAGCGCCATATTAGAGTAAACAATATAATCATTGGCACTACAAACCGACTTCTACCAACGACTTATAAACGACTTATAAAATTGGTAATATTTTACATGTTTTTTTCGGGTACTAATTTTACCAGGAATGCATAAAAAGGAACGTTAATTTTGATTAAAAAAATCAACTTATTTCTACGGAATGGTACAATCCTTTGGCGTCCCAGCATAGTAAATAGCACAATAATTTAAGTACAATTATTGGCACTATGGCATAAATCGCCTTATTGTGTTTCTATGTTATAAAAAAAAGAAAAGAAAATATTTTTAATATTTATGCTAAATAAATTAGCGAAGTGCCAAGCAATAGTAGGTCCTGTTTACGGTAGGTACCTATATTAAAACTTCTTGTCTTACATGGATAGAATAAGAAATAAACATGGAAGGAAGTCTAAGTTGCTCCGGTAGTCGTGAAGTTGTACGGAGATCGGATGTTATGGTTTAAGTATATTATCATGTAATGAGGGTCAAAAGTTTTGAGTATGAATTTGAATGTTTAGAAGAGTTGAGGTGTAGAATTACCAAAGAAACGGTGGGAGGATTGTGGAAAAGATGATAATGGTTAGAAAGGAAGTGAATATTGAGATGGTAGCTAAAAGAGTATATGTAGGTCTGGTAGAAGACATTCTGTGGTGGTCCCAAATAAATGTAATCAGGGGCTCTTGCCCCTCATTCTCTTGAATGAGGTTGTCATGCATCAGAATGGGTACAAAATAATTCAGCAGCATCTTGCAGCATCGAAGATTTCTCCCTCACCTATGTTGTCAAAGGACTGGTTGCCGGAGCCCCGCTTCGCAGGGATCCTACTTCTGGTTGGTTTAAAAAAAAAAATTCTAACCTAACCTGTCCGAGTCGGGATGCCTCAAGTCCAGAGCTCGCTTCGCTCACTCTTACATCATAAGTTCTCTGTGTACTTGAATGACACAAAAAAAAAACACTCAGTTCCGGGTTCCAAACGTTGTTTTGTGTGTGAATCAATTTTTGGTGATTTACTGACATGTTTTTTTCTTGTAGACACTATGTCCGACTTGACAAGTTTTTATTTTATTTTTTTTTTCACTGACGATGCGGACACATACTGTTTAGTATAGTAAGATAAAAAGTTTTAAAATAATATATGGGGAAAAAAAGCATTACCGAAATAATTTTTAGCTGGATCTAAGGCGGCAACTTCGGGTAAAAAAAAATATTTTTAATATATTTTAAGACTTTTTTTATCTGAGTGTACTAAATAGCTTAAATAAAGAACAATGGGCAATTTTGTATGGAACCCGTACCCACTTTGTAGCACTTTAGACTAGGTGTCATTTTTTTTTTCCAGCCCCTCGGACTAGAGATTATGGCTAGCACTCTTGTTCATCCGTCAGCGTAAAGTTGTTAGGTGTCATTTGGAAGAGGCTTAATTGACTAACTTTAAAATAAATGAACGAATGAATGAATGATTGAAAGACCGAAGTTAAGATAACTTCTATATTGCATTTTTAATTGCCAAGTGTTATAACAATCGCGCCAAATTCTTTTTTGTAGACCAAATAAATAACTAGTCGTATTTTCTGTCTAAAGAGAGACCGACTTAGCTTCCTACAGTTCGTTTTTGGTATAGAAAAAATAAATAAAATCATCAATCTTTAAAAGCACAGTTTTATTACAATACACAGTAAAACATCATTTTAAAAATATGTTGTTGCTCTCAATGATTATATCAATTCTGGGAACTTGCTTGAAGATAACTTCGTAGGTCCGCTACGAAGTTATCTAGGTGCCTGCCAACACTTAAGTACCATATTATGCTAACAGTGTGGGAAAAGGCACCTAGAGTTCTCATACCATCATGCAGGAGCAATAAATAGGCTTCGATGGTTTCTCTACCCTAGACATTCACTTTGATCAAAATATGTGTGTAATATATGTATTTTATTCGATACGTGCCATGATATATGTGGACTCTAAATAACGAGTAGTTTTCGGTCACTAGTTCGTGTTGCGACATACCTACTAAGGCTACAGTCAGAAGATGCCTCAATATTATATGTACATTTACTATCTTCACCTCGCAAATGCTCGGCAACATAGGATCTAGTGAGCTTTAAGTGGTATGTCCCCAAACTGAATAGAATGTCGTCTTCTTCTGTCAATTGTAGAAATGGTATTGATGTAACTACTTCACTCAATAATAGTTTCGTTTTTTAAATCGTCTTCAATCCAGTTGTGATGGCGAACGTTTTCTGCAAACTGCAACTACCTCACTCAACAATAGTTTTGTCTTTTGAACCGTCCTCAAACCAGTTGCGATGACGAACGTTTTTTGCAAACTGTAACTACTTCACTCAACGATAGATTCGTCTTCAAACCAGTTGCAACGACGACCGTTTCCTGCAGTTTTCGTCGTTGGTAGAACAGTCTCATTTCGTTCGCCAAAAATTCAACAACGATCCACTACTGGTACTAAGTTTCAAGAATCAAATATCGAGATGGCGCGGCGTGATTTCGCCAATTACATGGTGTCTGTTTCACTCGCACTTATGTGTTTGTCGGCTCTGTTGTATTACTTACTCACCTAATGTGGCTATACAGTTGGATACTGAACGACACACTGACACTAGCGCATAATAGTTCGAAGTACGAGTACCTAACAGATAAAAACGCAAAGGTGTCGAATATGCGTGGGCTGACTTTACTAACGATTTTCAATATTTTTAAAGCCGAATATCTTGTTTCTCTCGCTAGCTACAAAGTTGCCCCGATACAATAAATAAATATATTTTTAAAGACCTTTCTAATGGTATCAATATCAAATTGCTACAAGGTGGGTACGTTTTGCCCATGTTCTTTGGTGGTATTCGAATCGTCATTGAAAAAATATTGAAAATATATTGCGTAGATTCGGACACTGTGACCGAATATATTGTGTCCGAATCTTCAATAACTCGTTTTAATCGCGTGGAGGACCGCAATACCGCGATGCAGGATTTGCTAGTTTAGTTCCTACGTGGTGACACAGATGTCGCTAGTTTCATTATCATGTGGCTAGTATCTAGCAAAAACAAAGTTATGTAGTACCTGGTGACTGGATACCTCTTTCTGAACCCACCTTGATAGAGAAAGTCGGATACGCCATTGTAAACGCTGCCGGGCGTGGCGTCGGTAGTGAGGCGCAGCAGTGGGGCCCGTCGTGCCGGGGGCCCCGGCCGCGCCAGCACCTCGTTGTCGGCCGCCAGCAGTAGGGCCCCGTCGCCGCCCAGCCATGCCGCGTGTTGCCACTCCCAACTGCGCTGGCCCTCGCCAAACAGCGGGATGTGGTGGCTGTAAGTAGGTATATTTATATATTTAGCCCTATGCACAAATGTATTAAAGTATTGATCCAAGTGAAAAAGTTTCGCATTGCGACCGAGGCGAATTTCGCACGAGCCGTAGGCGAGGGTGTTATGTAGCCGAGTGCTGCATTGACTTGCCACATGTATCAAACGACGTTTTTTAATACACTTACAAAAATATATAAATAAACGCGGGTTGAAGCGCGCCTCTTGGGACTCGCTTAGCGTTTAACTTAGCTCAGCCTGATACGATAAATATAATAAATTGCGGTATTTGCGAGCGAGCACGAGCACTTTTCCGCACTAGTGTGAAAAACAGTAAATTGCGTGCCTAAAAGCGGAAGGGATAAGAGTGGGTTTTCGAGAAAGTATATTGAAAAGGATTTATGGCCATAGGCATTAACGACCATATAACTAAGGGTAGAACACAGATAAAATGGCAGGTGCATTTGGTATGACATTAAATGTGGTGAAAGTTCTTGGAAAATTTGAAAATTAAGCGTTCATTTACAAGGAGTTATTCAGTTGACTTTTGGCAAGCGTTTTGAAGCACGTTAAACGTTGTAATCTTTGACATTGTTTTAGTTAAGTAAGTTTAGTTGGTTTCGTTTCAACCTTATGCTGGTTTTAGCTAATTTTATAATAAAGGTTTCAAACATGTTCAACATTATTAACGCTTGTGTAGATGAATATATAATATACACAAGCGATTGTTATGTGTATGTATGTATATTATGTGTATTAATAGTAAGAAATGAAAGAAAACCGGAGAGACTGCAACTACATAAGATTAATGCCCCAGAGTAGCGCGCAAAATTCAAATTTTACATTTACTATAATAATATAATACAATATAATATTCACACAACTATCACACAACACCATCTAGTCCCAAGCTAAGCAGAGCTTGTGTTATGAGTACTAGACAACTGATAAACATACTTAAATATTTCTAAATACATACATATTATAGATAAATTACACCCAGACACAGAACAAATGATGATGCACATCACACAAACATTTGTCCTGGGTGGGAATCGAACCTACAACCTCCGGCATAGCAGTCAGGGTCACTAACCACTAGACCACCAGGCCAGTCAAATGTAAACCACCCATTATAATGGTGGACATTGGAGTGTTAGAGTTTAAACCAAATAACAACAGAAGTGAAGGACGATGTTAAAATACTCTACAGAATACAGAGCCTTCTGTGATAGCTTTTATTTCAATTTAATTTACATTAATTATATTAAATACAAACTAATATTTTTAATTTAATTGATTTCAACGCAGTTTATTTATTCACGAACAATAATAAATGACTATGACTATGATAAAAATATGATTAGCTTATTTATTTACAGAATTATAATAATTAAAATCATCAATATAATTATCTTAGTTCGTCAAACCTAGAGATGCACAGAGCACGGACCGCGGGCCGCATGCCCCCGGCAATATGCCAGTGGCCCGCCAGCAAGCTTGTCTTTTCAGATCACAAATAAATTCGAGCAATTACAATCATTTTCCAAATTACAAGAAAATGGATGAAAAATTCAATAAACCTGCTGTTAATCTTAGCTTTGTCGAAAAGTTAGATATTTTTAATACCTACAATATTTTCGTGAACGATTTTCTGAGTTTCAAAAAATTAAACCTCTATTGGACATATTTAGCAATCCTTTAACTATTCCAGCTGAAACTGCACCAGAGTCAATGTAGTTAGAATTAATCGATATTTAAAACGATCAAGATTTTGCTTAAAAAAATCAATGAAGGGGACTTGCTGAACTTTTACCGCTGCATTGATAAAACTATGTACGCGTTGCGCACAAATGCCCTGAAATGCGCCAGCTTATTTGGTTCTACTTAAATGTTTATGTGAACAAACTTTTTCGGTATTGAACAATAACAACTACAAGTAAATTTGAGATTTGGCTCAAATTTACTTGTAGTTGTTATTGTTAACTAAAAAAAAATGTGAGCATAATACATTGCCACGCCTCAAATAAAATAAAAAAAAATATTTGTCTATTTTTGTTTTTAATTCTTGCTGTGGCCCGCCATTAGTTTATCATTTGCCCAAGTGGCCCGTAGTCTCAAGTCTGTGCTTCCTTGGTCTAACCTATCGAATGGTTATTTCATGAAAAAGCCTTTCAATAGGTTTGGCAACTGATCTGCAAAATGTAAAAAACTAAAGGAAATTTGAATTTCGCGGGCTACCCTGGCGTATCCACCTTAAAGATTATTAAAGTAATTAATTTCTTATTCCAACTTTAAAATTGTAATAACTCATTCAATGCTAACAGCCCTATCACTTTATTTAATAGGGAGAGGTACCTAATAAAGTAAGATGAGTTGACTGCCACCGCATTTTCTGCAAAACTAATTAATCCGTTCGGAATGCCGGCTCTTTCCTACGATAGGTACTTACGATTTACGTTGGAATTCACGAGCAATCGAGGATTAATTTGTCGGCAGCCGGTGAAATTATTAGCGCGTTCTTTTTAATTAATTTATTTGGTAGTGTATTTTAAGATACTGAACAATGTACCGAATCTAAATATACAACGTGTTTTTTATATCCCATAACTCAAGTTTTATGTTCTATAAGGAAAAATAATACTGAAAGTCCTAGAATATGTGGTCCAAAAATGCATAGTTTCGATGATATCAATATTAATTAATTTAGATCAACAATTGTCACTCGTATGACAAATCTTTGCTTTTGCGACTTTGGTAAAGTTTACAGTAATGTAGTAAAGTTATTAAAAAATATGACATTACATATTTACGCTGTCATATTTCACGTAAGGGCGTTTTACATTAATAATCGTGAACTTATATGTATGGAAAATGAAAAAAAAAATATGATTGATAAATAATTCGTATGCTAGTTGATTCTTTGCGATGGAATCATTCATACCCCAGAGAAGAATAAAAAAATTCTACCTATGTCCGTTAGAAATTTTGAAACCATGGCGACACTTGGGGGAGGCCTATGTCCAGCCGTGGACGTTTGTCGGCTGAAATGATGATAACTCATCCTTCCGTTCGTCTCGGAAGCATGTAGTTTGGAACGAACCAGGATTTTTTTGTGGACAAATCAGGAACAGGGACAAAACTCAGTGGGCCGCTAAATAATTTAGTTGGTGCGTGCACGAACATGGAAACTCACACCCTGTACAAGGCACTCAGATCCGACACAACTATTTGTAGGCCATACAAATATTTTTCCGTGCGGGAATTGAACCCACGACATGCAGCGCAGCAGTCATTCGCTTAAGCTAGCAAAAACCGTGCCGTCGAAATTGTACCTATATATCTTCATAGATGGATAAGTAATACTCCTAATACGTTTGAAATGACTAAAAAATTCTCCTTCGATTCAAAATTTATTTTCATACCATACAAATTCCTAACTCTAATACCGTTTACAATACGGTTTCCCACAAAATCGAATGCACACGAAAGTAAACGAGCTAAAAGAACATGGGACGATGTCGTTATGATATGAATTCAGTACCACGCGAGCAGCCGCGGCAACAGGTGTGTTGTTTGGCAAAAAATATCTCAACATACTTCGTAATAAAAACCAGTTTAAAGTTTTAACTCAAACTGTATCTTAAATTCTCGATGGCAGTGCTGTAACCTGGTGAGGGTCGCGAGAATGCAATGGATGCGAGACGCACAGGACCGTTCGTTGTGGCAACACTTGGGGCAGGCCTATGTCCAGCAGTGAACGTCTCTCGCCCTAGCCTAACTAGCCCGGTGTGTACTTCTATACCTGCCTCCTTAATTTTTTTAATGTGACCCAGTTCGAACAATAGACAGAAAATGAGTAGATATAAAAATTTAATCGTGACGTGATGCTTTTTATAAACATATCACCCATCACCATCACTGATATTGACCTCTTGTGGGTGCTGCAGCCTTGAGTAGGTAACACGCAATCAGCACTCCTGGTTGGGTGTGCCTACAACCGTATTAGGTACATGATGAATAATAGGTACGTACCTATGTATGCTGTTAACCTATCAAGCTATAATCAAAAATCGTCAAAACGTGACTCTGGTTTGATAAATTTTGCGCCCCTCCAGGGTCTGCGCCTTGTGTATAGGCACCCCTGGCACTGTCCTAGTTACGGCACTGCACGACGGTACAGAAACTCTGCTAGACGGTCATTCGAAGCTATAAAGTATTACCACCCCCTACCCAAATCCTACCTCCCGCCACATTAAAATTCCTCTCGCAATTTTTGAAATAAATTGGAAATCGCATTCACGTACCTATCGTCAAATCGATTTCTTCACCCGCGACTCGACCGGGGAAAGAAAATTCACAAAAGAGATATGATTAAAAAAAAAAAGAAAAAACAAACTGAGGAGAAACGACTCTCTTTAATATCGGCTTTTTAAAGCTAGTCGCCTGCGGATACGCTTTTAAAACTTTTTTTTTGAGGTAATGTCCCATGAAATATGAGTTTTAAATTGTTTTCTACAGTCACTTTCGTTATATATCAACTCGAATATTGCAGACTGTAGGAATCAATCTACGTTGAAATAACGAGGTTTAGAGTTCTGATTTTTAAAATTAGATACTTAATTCATTTGAGAAACTTTGTTTGTCTATAACAATCAAAGTCAAAGCATTTTATTTCAAATAAACCATTTACAGGCACTTTTGAAATGTCAAGAAGTCAGTGAGTCAGAAAAAATGATGCTAATTGCACATTCCAAAGCGTAGATCTCTATGGAGAAGAATGTGCAAGAAACTCCATGGACACTCTTTTCAATCATGTTTTGTAATTACAAATATATCTGTTACATGTTTCTTGTCGCTATCATGTGAGAACAATGTAAATAAAGTAAAAACTAAATATAGGTATTAAAATAGCAACTGGCAGCTGAGAGATGACCAGTCTCAACTGACAGCGCCCGTTCACGGACATGACGCGAATATTAACACCAGTTAGCTCAACCATTTTGAAGGGAACCGAATGATTCAACACACGCGCCACCATCAGTGAGACATTTGAGTGAGCATGACAAACTCTCAACTGCCATGCTCATTTATGTCAAACAGATAAATCACTTTCACGATAAAAGAGGGCAACATTTTTCGGGTTTCAGCAAATCATCTATTGCAGCGGGTGCAGTGTATAGTCTAGTTCACGAGCTTATTTTTTAAATTCAATATACCAATTTGCTCTCATTGTTTGTAAATAAATTCATCTATATTCAATAACCGCATAAGCAAGAAATACTGCAGATACCATTGAAAGTCTAGTGGAAACTGATGAATGTGTAAAGGAAACAAATTGAGATCGTGAAGATATTTTATATTCTTCAGGGTGAGACGAGGCATGCCGTGCGCGCGTCCCGCACATTTGTTATACTTTACATCGATTCTATTTATGCAATAACTCGTTTCTCTGAATTATTTTCAACCAAAAATTTAAAGTACACGTTGAAATAAAGGACCCCCTGTCTTTACCGTGACGTGAGAAATAGCGATGAAGCCCTTAACAGTTCAGTTTAGGTCGTCAAATGGATCGCGTTAAGAATCGTGGTAGAACCTCCGAACGTCCTCCGATATGCCAAACAAACGCCACTCTTGGGCGAGGTGTGGTGACTGAAAACCAATTCGATACACCAATTTAATTTTCAATCGGAAATTTAATTACGGCAACTTCACGGTGCCCTTAACCTTCAAGAATCAAATATTAAAAGCTACTCACTCATTTGTGACGTCATAAACGGTGTAGTGCGCAGTAAATGTCCTTCGGTAAACCTGCGAAATGACAAAGGATGAATAACTAACGACTGTCTGGTTTATTACGGAAAAAGAAACGATTACAAATGTAAAGGTGCAGTGCTTTTTTTTAAGGTAGGAAATCATCTAACGTCTTCTACCGCTCTAGGACGGAGCGAGAGGGCCCAGATTTGTGTTCCTTCAATTGCCCTTTGCGTTCTAGGACCACAGGTTTTCCTTTCAAAAGTTGACCCACGGCCTCTGTAGGCTTACATCTCATTGAGATGCGCGTGGAACACTACGCGCCGTTGACAAGTCGGATGGCCGGACGACGAGCTACCTATTACTTGTAGTCCACAAACCCATAAGGTAACGGTGCAGTGCTACGTACCTCTTTGATATTGTGTTGAAAGAGCACGAAGCGCAGGTTCGGGGAGCACTGGTAGCCGCGCACATTTAGCTGCCTCTGTGATCAAAAAGTATAGTTCGTTTTTAATTAAGTAGCTTTAAAACAATAATGTACTAAAGTAACACATTGTTTCAAGTAACAAAAGTCCGAGTCAACTCTGATAAACCTCTTAGGGTTAGGTTAAAATATACTTTGCGGACGAGGGGTGAGCTTCGGTCACACGGCCACAGTGCGGTCCCGCGAAGCTTTCACGAGCGAGTGTTGATGTAATAATAGAGCGTGTGGGACGCGCACTGACTCGATAACAACCCCGCACGGTAAAGGTCGAGTCAACTGAACTGACAAATTTCGCGTTTTACTCCAGTAATATCCGTAAATATCTTCATTCCTTCATAATGCGAAATATCCTCTTTAAAGTCGGCGGCATACTCAAATTTTCATTCCTCGAAGCCCGCTACCCGCAGTATAATAACGCCATTATGGAGAATCGGGGATGTCGCCATAAATTTTACAGTAAAGAGCATCGAAGTAATACCGTCCGCACTTACAGAACTTGGGTACTAACATGAGAACAGAGGTATGAAAAAGATAAAGACTTTCATTTCTTTTTTTCTGTTCATGCTTGCTGGCTGGTTATAAATGTAGGATTGTCATAGACATATAAATCTTTTAAATAAGGACTAGACTTTCAGATCTTGAATTAATCAAGTTTAAGACTTACTAAAGTGTGATTGGTGACGAGAACAGAGAGCGTGTTGTTGAAGGTATCGAGTGCCAGCAGGCCGCCGTCGTCGGCCTGGTACACCAGCTGGTGTGAGCTGACCCAGGTCGTGGGCAGTCGCTCGCCCGTCAGGTCCCCGTGCAGGAACTCGTCCAGCCGCATGCGACGGCCCGACCAGTACAATAACTCGTCCACATACCTGATGAAAATGTATTGTTAAAGAGCTTCAAGTCTCCTATCAGTGACATCAAAAAATATAGGTTCCTAGAAGGCATGGGACGTTGATCTCACACATAAGTCACGTCACAAAAGGTACATCTCCGTCATTCACAAATATCAGTGACACAACTGATGTGTATTGAATCTTTTAGGAGCTTTTTAATGTTCGCAATTTGACTCCCACTCTTCAGCTCCCAAAACGATGACAATGGCAGAATTAACTTTCGTCGCAATAAAACTGCTTCTATCAAAGTTTGCCTCGCCAACTTTCGCATACTTAAGTCATTTATAAAAGAGTTAACCAAGTGTTTTTCAAGATTCAAGATAAAGTAGAGCATCAACTCACCCTAATAGATAAATAGCTGTGACAATACCGGCTATGACAAAACTGATGACCATCAATGAAAATATGATGCTTCGCCAGTTGTGGCCATCTCCTTGGTATAAGTCCTGGAAAAAAAACCCTTTTGTAAAATCTGATACGCATTTGTTTCTCCTCTTGAATAATAATTCAGGTAGACATAGACGTGAGAAGTACAGATTTGGGGTGAAATCACTCCCAGCTAAAAAAGCATTTTGAAAAAAAAGTGTAATATGTCTTCAAAAATTTACAATAAAATACCCGATTTCATTCAAAATAATGAATAAAGTTTCTATTTAGTAAGGGTTACTATAGTGTTGCGGAGTTTCAAAATGAAAAATTTTGAATGATGACTATTTAATACCTATATTTTTCAATTTTATTATTCAAATTTTTATTTATTTTCTGTATTGACTGTAATTTAATTGATTGAATTAAGACTATTTTCTGACTTGACTGTTATTGAATTGACCGATTTTTTACTAATTTCAATTTTTTTTTAATAATTTAGTACACCGATTACGGCAATCATATATCTAAATGATCTATTCTTATAAAAAAATAAAACCTTTGTTACTATTTAAAGCATGAGGTGTGGCAAAATAAAATGACATTCGTCAACAATCTCGAGCGTCGCTAAAAATAGGCGAAGAAACCGGGATTTGATTTATTATATGGCGTCGGAAGGTGTCGGGTTCAATGACGCGATATTACGAGGATTCCGTCCACGAAGGCTGTATAACTTCGATTGCTCTTCGTCGCCGGAACAACGAATGTTTTTTATGAATTTTTCATTTTAAAGTTATTTGATTTATTGCTGTGAAGCTGTGCTGTGAGAATAAAATTTGATTTCCATCTCTTGTAAAATCTACTAGTTATGATTTAAAGTTAGACTTAGATTAAATTTGACATCAAATAGTTAATTTATTCGAGCAATTTCAAGTGGCAAAAAGTTAATACTTTAATGAGGTAGATTACTCTAATGACAACCTTGACGAATATTGGGGAGGTATTTGCCCAACAGTAGGGTAAAATGCTTAAAAAAACTGGTGACCTTTGCATTCCCACTAAACGTAAAGGTAAGATCTAAATACCGCTGGGTAGGCCTGCCAGTCATGGATCAGAACATCTAGACAAAGTGCTATTCTATCAGCGATTTGGACTGTCACAAAAGACAAAAAAGAGGATTGAAATGCGCTATCGATACCTTATTTGGTCTATGTATTGGAGATTTGATGTGACTAATGAAATAATAATAAATAATAATAATAATTCGTTTATTTTCTCATCACAGTATCACAGCAATTACAAAACTAAGACAATGACAATAATTGGGTTCATACTGTGGAAGACTGGTGCCTAAGGTAGGCTTTTGGCCTGTATTTCAGGTCACCAGGTCTTCCCCTCTTTTATTAATGGGTTTATTACAATATTGCATCTTCATTAATCTCTATCAGACATATTCTATACAAGTTTTGTAAATATTGTGCTTTATTGTTTGTGTGTGTTTTGTGTATGTATGCATGTGTGTGTGTGTGTGTTTGTGTGCATGTGTATGTATATTCGTTCATTTGCGTGGTACCACTACTCCGGAATATAAAATATTTCTTCTGTCTCAGTGTAATTAAGCTGTTGAAGCCAATTCCTAACTTTCATTTTACAATGTTTTCTTGTTAGATGAAATATGCCTAGAGTGCCGTTTATTTTATTGTAGAGGAAGCTTCCTAAATGACTGAAAAATTGCCTCAAATCGCCGAAATGTTTGGGTAAAGACGATATGTAGCAGCATGATGAGTAAATCTAACCTCTTCCTTGGCGGACTTGGGGTCGGCGACTTGCAGAGTCTCGTCGGGCGGGAGGCGCCAGGAGCCGCCGCCGCCGCCGCCGCCCGAGCGGTCCGTGTGGCCGGTGGCGTGCATGCGCCGGCGCCGACGCGCGCGCACCCGCCACCGCGCCGCGCTACGCTGCCGCGCCCGCCGCGCTGCCGCCGCCTGCCGCTCCGCTGCGCAACGTAAGCGGAATCCGCCCCATCACTGCGGACAACATTTTATAGCAAAATTATCCCAAGAGATAAAAAGTATCCTATGTGCTGTTCCAGGACATAGTCTACTAAACTGCATATGTAGTTTTCATCCAAATCCGTACGGCCGTTTGAGCGTGAAGATGTAACAAACATATCCACATGCAAACAAACCTTCGACTATAAAATATTAGTGTTATATAAGTGTTTGTAGAATGTTTGTTTATCAATCAAGCCTAAATGACTGAGACGTTTTTAATGAGGAACCCAAGTAAGTTTGATTTACGACATGGGATATTTTTTATTCCAGTAAATACGGACAAAGACTACATACTAAGCTACATTATAGGTAGATACAACCAATCGATCAAGACTTTTTTACACCATCTACTCATTTTTCCCTTTTCATATGTCATACAACCCTCACTTAAAGCATATCATTCTGTCCTTAGGGATCTAACGTAGTATGGGCGTTCTCTAGGGAATAATGTGATTTGAATTTAAAACATCAAATGCATTTGAAAAAAAAACAAAAAAACATTACGTGCTTCAAACGAGTTTATTAAAAAATCAGACTGACCATTAAATGAATAAAAGAATAAAATGTTATTACTGTTGTGTCTGTAAAAAAGTAATAAGTACTTAGCAACGTTCGTTCGGAATTCAACATCCCGCCGACACTGTTTACCCCCTAGTCTATCTACTACCTATTTGTAGGAATACATTTTTTTTTTCAAAATTGCAATGTCAATCTCAATTCCAGCTTTAATTTCTATAAATTACGAAAATACTTCATAATATGATACCTTCCTATAATGGTATTCGATATGAACCTGACATTTTCAATATGGGAGGCGCCACACCGTGAGTTATTTACCGCTTCCACAGTTAAGTAGATTTATGTCGACAGCTTAGCTACGATTATGCATATAAAATTGACCTCATTTCAGTCCAAATGCGTTAAAACACAGAAGCTTAAAACTGTTCCTATTATCTTCAATACAATCGTAGCCGAGCACAATCCAACCGAATGTTGTGGGTTTTGCTCGGCAAGTCGAAATAAAAGTGGCATTTACTGGCGTAACTGCTCTCGTTTAAGCTGAATTTTCAATTTTATGTGGTGAAAAGGAACAAAACAGGATCGCAATGCGTGCAGTCCGGTCGCTTTATAGGACCACTGTAGTGGCGAGCTGGCGAGCCGATCGCCCGACCACAGCATCCGCTTGAAAAATTGCTATGAGACCAGCCTCCACATTGTACTGCACTCTACGCCTCTTGGTTCTTTTTACGTGGTTTTCCAACTATTGTATAAAATACTCGAAAGCAAACTATTGTCTTCTGCACGCCTTTTCTGCATTGTTGAAATATGATATTTTAGAACTGAAAGATAGCACTGTACCGTACATTTTAACTAAAAAGGTAGGGTTTCATTTGAAAGTAATACCAAGTTCTCAAGTGTGGGTGGGTTAATAGATAATTTGTTAATTGTTTTCGCTGACGCGGCTTGTCAATACACCGCGGTGGTGCGCTGGCCCGCCGCCAACTCTCGCGCACTCTCTACTTTATACAATTCGCTCCACATCAACTTTACGACTTCGTTTAACTATTATTTCAACTGCTCTCTCGATGCGATTTTTTAGATGAATGCCGTTTTTATTACCCGAATATTCAGCAGAGCTATTTTGAAGTTATCACAGTGTCGAAACCCAGGTGAAGTAAGCCTAAAATGACCTGCCCATCTATAGCTGCAGGTGGAATGATAGTTGACTTAACCATAACTCTTCTGTTTCCCTTTCTTTTTAATTGACAGGGAAACGAACGCGTTTACCAGATAGTAAATAAATATCTGTAAGAATTACTGCCAAGTAAATTACCAGCGCTGCCTTATGACTTGGGCAGCATGCCCGTAGGCCGCCTGGCGTCGTGTTTCCTCGTGCACTTTTGGCAAGAATACAGTTGATATTTCTTCCTATTTGAGATTACGAGTAACTAGAGCATAGAACGCTAATCGTAGGCCACTGTTGAGCACCCAACATTCTTCAAGCATCATCGATTTAAAGTTATCGAAGTAATAACTTTTTCTTGCCTCAACAAAACTTTAAACTGTAGTCAAACTACTTAAGTCAAGTGTCTTCCGGTAAGACGAGAACCAAGCAAACTTTCGAAGCGAAAAGTTGTTGCAGCCGGCTCAGATTAATGATGTGCAGTGGACTAAAGCTTGGAAGTACGGCCCCCAATTTTGGGTATTAAACATGTTTCTTGTAATTAGCTTTGCTGACGTTTAAATAGAGCTTTTACAGCCTCTTGGCTCAGAAGGCTCTAAAATGGACTCGGCTGCATTGCGGATGGTTGGGAACGCTAGTAAAATAGTATTTGTATACAATTTGCAGACTAAATTCATAGTTTGTTGACAAAATGACGTCACAGGAATATTCTACATGGTTTATAAAGTCACAATGACATGGAGGATGTAGCATGATTGTGTGCCATAACAACTTAATGCAGTAGTTGACTTTTTTAGCATGTAGGTGTCATGATTATCTAATTTTACTCCCATAAGGTGGTCCTTATGAGAGCAAAAAAGTATTAGTATTCAGTAGTATTCATAAGAAGTCTAATGATCCTTCATTGTAAAACATTTAGTAAGAGTTACCACAGAAAATTCTGCAAAGATTTTAAGCTAACAATTCCGCAAAACAAATAAGATATGTAGCACTAACACTTTGTACTATAGTGCAGTGGTCTGCAGTGGGATTGCGACGAGCTCCACCTGGAATGCTAGGACGGATTTATAGCATTAATTAAGTAAGTGGGGATATATTACGATTCCACTAGGAAGTACTTCGGGGCACGCCAGGGTACTTCGGAATACTTCGGAGCTATTCGACAACTTTGTTGCCACTGAGCACTTCAGGACGACCTCTCGTTCCAAACGGTTCCGTTTAAGATCGCATGATCACACACATTTATGTGCTTTTATTGGTAAACTTTCTGCTGTTTCATGCGAACATAAATTTTGGGTTTGTTTGTACAGATGTTAGAAGGTACGTAGGTGGTGCAACTTTCCTTATTTTCTTTGATGGATTATCGGCAAGCGTAGCCTAAGAGTAAGAGTTTCAATTACCTACGTGCATTGGCAAAGTATAGCACTTTTTATTTATAAAATTTTCAATTCAGGGAATGGGGCATCGGGCAAACGCTCGCTCACTTTTAGTTACCGTCAGCCGCAAAACGATCGCAAACAGCTTTGCTGTAGACCGCTACATTCGCTTCGGGCAAGCGTCGGCCAGTAAAGGCGAGATAATCCCAGTTTTACAGACCACTGCATCTCGCCGCTGTCACTCTAATTGTATTATTGTCCTTTTAAGTCTAGATTAGTTATAGTGTGTCAAGGACGGCGCATCCTGGCGCCGAGCCAGGACCTAATTCAATTTGTATACCCTAGGGTCGCACTTTATTTCCCTTGATATTTTTTGTGATGCCATAAAACCTACTAAACCTTGTTCTGTTAATGTGTTTCGTTTTAACGCCATGATTTTATTGTGAAAAAATGAACTAACTAGCTCATTTATATTAGCTTTTTAATGTCTTTTGTTTCGGCTCAATATGACATTAGTTACTTCTAATGTGCCTAATGTGGCTATAATACTTATTGCGTGTGATTACTTTTTATGAATACTCGTGAGTTTATTAGAGAAGCTTTATTTAGATTCGTAAAACGTTTATATTTCTACCATTAACATTTGCATTTCCCCTACTAGACACGTTTGAAGTTCCCAAATTCAATGGTCCTTGCAGCCATTCTGTGGTGTGGCCCACCCAACCGGAAATACTGATGGCTTTTGTCGACTGAAAAACATCAAGGAGGTATGTAATACAAGACACTATTATGTGGAAAGAGAATCTACTTACAATGAAGCTACTAAGTGCTTATTGATGTTTTGAACGATTTGTTCAAATAGTGTAAGTAATCTTAAATGTGTCACAACATAACATCTTACCATAAGATGAATGTGGACGTATCTTGTAGCAATTTTACAACTTACCGAGCTGTTTAGTAGGAAAACAACAAAAAAAAAACCGTTTGAGGAAGCAACAGAAAAAAATACAGTGAACAAAACATTCTCCCCTAAGTCTCCATAACTTGCGTGTTTCCCCGTGAGTGAAAACAACGACATCTCTTCATCAAAAACCTGTTTGAAAATAGAGGGTATACTTTACCCTACACCAGTGGTTCCCAACCTTTTTAGGGTTCCGTAATTCAGTCGGTAAAAATAGAACTCTTATAGGATCACTTTGTTGTCCGTTTGACAAGACCCTTTTTCTCAGGAAAAATTTACCATTTTAATAAAAATAAAAACTGAAATCAAAAATTCAAAACTTGGCCATGTTTATTCTTCAGTTCAAAAATAACAAACATTGTTATAGAAAACTCAACATTTCTAATAGAAAACTTAAAATCAGTTTGCGTCAAAGTAACTTTTCAGTTGGATTTTTTGGCTCTTGTGGGTCATCAATGGACCCTGGCCCACAGGTTGGGAGGCACTGCCCTACAAGTTGTGAAATTGCCAAATAGGTTTAAGTATGAAGGATAATACGAATACAGACCAAAAGACGATGTCTACAGTAAACTTAAAATTAATTTATTTAGAGCTTGCACTATCCTATCCTTGTAACAACAATTAGCAAAGCTGCAGTCAAGTTATCAATATAAATGCCTTCCACGCTTCCATTAATTTGCGAACTAATTGATACACCGCGTAGCTTGCCTTACTATTATGCTTACTTGAAATGGTGCTCCATAGTAGGCTGGTCTAAATTGATACTCTGAGGTGAAGGATGTTAAGACGTCAGTGAAACTGTGCTGATGAGGAAATCTTTTTGTCGTGGCAAAAGTAGCCGTCATGGTAGTCATGGGGGCATGCCTTGACTTAGCTTTGGGATGATAAAGGAATTATCAATAAACGTAAATATAATCAGTGATGAGGAAAAGCTTCCACTTAAATAAGACTTTTTCTTAAATCCTTTTTTTACACCTTTTTTTTGGAGCGGGTTATCTATATATATAAAATGAGAAACTGACTTACTGACATAATTATCAACGCACAGCCGAAACTACTGGGCCTAAGAACGTGAAATTTTGCTCAGAGCTTCTTTTTATGATTTAGGCGAGTACTAAGAAAAGATTATCCAAAATTCAGCCAACCAACAGGATGAAACGGGGGTCTAAAGTTTGTATGGTGAAACCTACTTTCACGCGGCCAAGCCGCGGGCAGTACCTAGTCATCCAATAAGTTCTTTTGCTCTGAATGAAGCGAAAGTGGGTGTCAGACTTTTACTGACTAAAATCAGGTAGGTTTCACCTTCAATTTTTCTTTGCTTTCCAGGACCGCCGTCTCTTTGGAAAAACTGCTACAATGGTCAATCAATCATCATTGTATCGTACAAATTTAAGAAATTGGGTATTTTTTTTTTAAATTCGTCTTCAGTTTAATAATAATTTCAGTATTTTAGATAATTAGACCTGGTGGACCTACTCTCCACTAACCTAAAGCAATCTTAGCTTCTGTTACGCTTAGAAACATAAAATTTTCACTTAGCGTCATGGTTTTATTTATTTCATGAATTTTAAATCTAGTTCCATGATAGCCACAGCTAGGAAAACTTAAATTATAAAGCGTCAGCAAAAACCGTAAATGAATGAAAACGTGGAAACTTTCAACGTGGTAGCTATTAAAGTAAATTACCGAATTCATTAGTACGATGTTTATGACTGTAATTTAAAGTGATTACGACCTGCAAGGCTGCACTAGATTTATTATTTTCCCCACTTTTGACATTTTATGTGCACCAACCAATTAGAGCATCAACACGGATAAAAAACGCTGATTGGGCATTTGGGTTTCTGAGAATTTTGGGCAAAAATGTGACCGATCTACGAAATCTACGAAGGTAAGATGATGGTCAATATTTTTTTTAATATTTTTATAGTTAAAACAAAGCCCGTAGCATTACCCGCATATGTAAGTCTAACTTAGACTTTTGAATTGTCAAGAAGTCGATCAATCAGAAAAAGGAAGCTCACATTCCAAAGAGTAGATCTCTATGGTGAAGATCGATCAAGATACTCTACTCCAACCTGAAGCCAATCACTATTTCAAAAGAAAGCTGTAACAAACCAGTAGGTTACAAAAATCAGTCCAACAAAATTCAGAACCAGTTTTCGAGAGAAAACAAAAAGTTCGGCGCATCGTTAACTGATATCGCATCGTTGTGATAGAAACGCATTTTTAGATTTTTTTGTAAACTTTGTAGCCACTGGAATCATAAACGGGATGAAGTAGAAACTTCATCACCTTTTTATTATTCTTTTCATTCGATTCGGGAGCATTTTAAATGCGGTTGCTAAATGATCGCCACTATGATACAAGTGCAAGATCTCGCCGCTCCTTCGGCTAATAATTTAATTTCACTTGGCGAGCAGCCCATCCTCGCACTAGCACCAAGCTTGAAAATGTTCGTTATTCATAGTCCATCGACTTGTGGAAAGAATCGAGTTATGAATAAAAGAAATATTGCGATCCCGATGATCGAACGCTCGACGCGACACTGACCCAGTATGTCAAAAATACTTGCAATGAAAACAAAAAAAAAGTTTCACGTCATTTCGGAATGAGTGGAAAACACTTTTAGTTTTCTCATTCAGTTTAATAATGTAGGTACATAAAGATGTTTGGGAGGTTCGTTCTTTCAATATCAACATTATTTAAGCAGTCTGATGAATTTATCTGGCGTTTTGCCTGTTCTAATAGTGTCTAGTCTACTGAATTTATTGGACGTTTGTTTATTTTAGTTTTAAGGTGTGTTGTTAAGAATCGAATTGTTAATTTAATGTCGTATGACATAATTAAATATTTGACCTATTTCTAGATAATAATGTAGTGTAATATTGATAGATGTTGACGTTTAATATCCTGAAGCGTACAATACAGTCCTCAGCTGGTCCGGTGTCTGTATTATAAATCTCGTTTCTCTGGGGATTCAGTTGGCGCGGTCGACTTGTCCGGAGAAGACGTCAGATGAACAGCTTCGCTTACAAGCTTGTGTACCGCAACACGTTACTCACTAACTAAGTGATTGATTGCCGCTCTATCGCCCGGATAGTTTACTACTACACGGCGGTTCACACGCATCTCTGGTTACAGTTTAAAATTGATGAGGTGCTCGGTTATATACGCCAGTGTCCATGGCGAGAGACATGATAAATCAATATAATTCAGCCAGATTTGCACAGCTTTGTATTCGGATAGATCGCTGCCATATATAATTCATGTGCTTAATATGATCCGTAGCTTCTGCAGAGTCTAAAATTTGCATAGAAGTCATAAAATACCTCGATTCGCGCCTAGATTTTTTCTGTATAGTTGATATCGGCAAAAATGAACCAAGAAAATACCGGGTAGGTAATATTGATCATAAAAGGGTTTCTTTAAAAAATATCGTATCTCTAAGGTGAGGCGTAGGCGACATTCATTTTCCGTCGGAAAGACTCGTCTGTAAAGGGGCTTGCCGGGATTTTTCTACTATGAATACGACTGAGCTCTATTTATACTTTATAACAAGACTACAGAAAGTCTTTTAAAGTAAAACGCGACTCGACTTGATTGAAATCTTTAAAACTTCACCTTCCATGTTTTCAGGATTATTTTCTTTGTAGTTAAGTAGGACGACATGCCTTTTGTATGTTTACATGCAAATCTGTCTCTTTTACTAACTCTTCTCTTATTTTTTTTTTTTTGGACTAGCTTCTGTCAGCAGTTTCGCTCGCATGAAAGTAGGTTACACCATACAAAGTTTGAACCACCGTTTCGTCTCCTTAGGGCATGAATTTTGGAAAACCCTTTCTTGTTCTTTGTATATATCATAAAAGGAACCACACTGCAAAATTTCAGCGTTCTCGGTCTAGTCAAGGTTTAGGCTGAGCGTTGATGATTTAGTAAAAGAGTCAGAACTTTGACTTTCAAATATACAAAAGATGTCCGAATTCATGAAGCCAATTGGTAAAAACTTTGGTTAATTTATTCGGAGTCCATTTGAGGTTACAAAGTAAAAGAGTTAAACGGGAACAGGTGAGCTGTATTCGAAAGGTTCCACAAAAGCCTTTATTGACCTCAAACAAGGGTGTGTGGTAGCCTCAAAATGAAACGGTAGGTGAGGGAGAGTACAAAAGAACCGAGCGGTCAAAAGGCAATTTGAGTTTTTCACCTAACCGCTACATTCGATCGGTTGAAAAATACAAGATGCTGATGCATGAACCAAAGTAAGGTAAAAGTATGTCAAGAATATAAATAATTAATTAATAAATTGAGATCCGAGCAGTGAAATATGTCCTCAATAATGTAGGTATGTACATTCGTTTACTTATTTCAAAAACAAGCGATCCGAACGAAAATATTCCTTTATTGTTTCACAGATTACCGGAATGCGATTGAATACCTACCGCTGTTTAATTTTCAATTCATGTTTATCCGATATCTGAGTAATTTGCATGCAGCCAGTGATTTAAATAATGATCCAGGGTAGGCCGAGCCAATCTCTCAGTTAAGTTATGGTAATCTGGTTCTTGAATATTATTATCTAGCTACCTCCCTCTAAATCATGTCGGTGCTTCCCTTTGCTTTCATTTTACGCTTTGTGTGTGTCCTTATTTACGAGAATACCTTTGTATATTGTTGAAATTCACGTAACAAGCTGTATACGTAGCAGCCGCATCGAGTTGAACCGATGCGCCTGAATTTCCTTTGTTTTATTTTGATATTTTTAATGAAAATCTCACAACATACGTGTTATTAAACTTGCACTGAAAAGTTTTTTGGTGTAGCATGCAAACCTCAGATGGAAGGTAAATCCAATAACGTGCTGTTATATTGGATTTGCTACCTTTTTTGTATTGTGCTCGCCAATATTTGTTCAGGTAAGTTTTAATTAACAATGTCAGTTATTTCCATTGGCAGTGATATATGTATTGATGCGTGTAGTGAATGTCATTCGAATGCATTGGCGTGTGGATGCAGGGCGCACACAATCGGCCGGGTCGGTGTCACGTCCGTCACGTCGGCATGCCATTTACGCCGCGTGTCACGTCACGTGCCCTCCTGTCACGCTTATCTTGAATACGATGGATTGGCTGGCGCTGGCGTCTGGGCAGATTCACAGTAACTTACAGTACCTACTCATTTACATATGAATCCAGCTAATCTGCCCATGACGAAGTTTGCCTTAACCGTCGAGCCTGATGGTAATTTCAGTAACTGCTGAACGATGTTCTTACATCTATAGCCGCTTTAAGCTTTTGATTGTATTACTTACTAAGGAAACGAAGCTCTATTTTGGTATGTCTATTTATGGTGGATCGTGGTAAGGGAAATGTAATATTTAGGAAAGAACATAAAAACAAACAATCGAGCAAAAAGGCCGATAAAAATTTAATAATACCTTGTGTTTGTATCTCGGAGGGCAATAAAAATACACTTTATTTTTTGTGGTCCAAGAGTTTCCCATGCCGTTTGTGGATTGGTCTTTTGGGTCGGTTTCATCTGTGCAAATGTGCACTTTAAGAGTAATTGTTACAAGTTTATATGGCAATTAAAAGTTCTTGTGGCTTCCTTACTCGTTTTCCGCTTAACGTAACGCTCGGTTAAAACGAAAATTTAAGGTAATTCACTATTAAAACAGCTACCTTTTACTGAAGTGAAATTGTTCCTCGTTACACCAAAGAGTTCTGCGTTGAATATTTATAATGTTCCCGAAGTTGATTTAGAGAGGCTAATTTGAGAACGAGATTGTTTTGTTAATAAAATAGTTACAACTTTAGTTTGTATATTTATTTAATAGGAGCAGATGTTAGATAGAGTTAATCGAGTGATGATAATTCCTTCGTAAATACACTTTCGGCCAGTGTAAACAGGTTTGTTAAGAATTATTATTTAAAAGGGAATATCGCCGTTAAAGCAGATTTCTTAGAGACGATATTGTAACTGAAGGGGCTCAAGGGGTTGCCCAGTATTGTCGAACCCCAACAGGGTTCGACAATACTGGGCAACTGAAGGACACAGGTGGATTTTAGTCAGAGTCTGACACGTCGTTCCACCCTAGACCGGTAGACGTCAATGGATCATTTCCTCAAATGAAAGAGATGATATTGTGGGATGTTGTATCTAGTAAATATTCTGCAGGGAGACAACTACAAGAGCCGCTCAAACGTGGTTCATTACCCTGAGCCGTGCGGTGCAGTTCGCTGGCTCGCTCAGCGCTCTAACAAGATCGTTAGCCTGTCTCAATTCCCCAGCGACTGCATCTCAAACTTATCTCGAATCACTATTGTAATAACATTTCAAATGACATGAAACTGAACGTTTCAAATCGAGATTGTCGAATTGCGATCCGATAACATAATCCAGATGTAGGAGAAGCAATCGATTCCACATCTCGATTCCAGATCATTAGTCTGAACTTCGAAGCCACGTTAATAGACCCCGGAGTGCTCCACCGGGTGAATAATGCTTTAAATAAATCCGCCACGAGTTGAGCGCATTCAATTTTCTGTGTTGTGTCTCATAAAAACATTTTGACGCCATATTCCACTTTAACTTTGCGAATGTCTCATCCTGGGGGACTGGCTGGCCCAACTTTGAATGGTGTTGTTTTATATTAACCCAACGAGATCACCCTCAATTTTGGGATAAATAAGTTTTCAGTTATGTAAATCGTAAAGAAAATTAGTTACATTGGATGGATGGAGTTGCGCTATCTTTATATATACTAGCTTTTGCTAGCAGCTTTACTCACGTGAAAGTAGAAACTATATAGCTTAAGTCACTCAGTGATAAAGCTTTTACTGATCAAAGAATGTTTGAAAACAGTCCAGGAGTTTTGAGTGTTATTTATTACAAACCAAATATAAAAATATAAATATTTCCTTTTTACAATATAATTATAGATCCGATCAATAAAATATCTGGCCTCATAACAATTTCTAACATTTATCTGACTCATATCCAAGGATAATCATGAACGGACTCATCCCGTGTTCACGAACAGTGCAAAGGGGTGCATCTCATATCATATAAAGTTATTTGGTATATTTTCATTTCAATAACATTTATAAGATATAATAAATGCGAGATATACTAACTGTTAATATTATTTATTTACATATAAAATTAATATACTCTAAAACTTATTTGGTATAACGTTATTGAATATAAAGTTTATTTCATCGAAAATCATTAGGTCTATCGTTTAAAATATATATTTGACACAGCTGTATCTTATAACACAGTTAGTAGTAGAGTAACTTGTAAGTTGGCACTGCGTATTGAAAAGCTGCGGAAGCGGCAGCTAAACGTCAGATCCCCTTTTAATGTTAGTGAATCATTTGGGTTAGGTTAAGTTAAAAGTCAAGCCTTGATTACGTTAAGTTAGAATAGTGACTATTAGAACGCGATGGCGAGCGAATGAAGCGATCATGTAGGTTAGGTTAGGTTCAAAAAGTGACCAATAAAGCGCTGAGCGCCAGATCCCTTTCTAATGTTAGTTGAATTAGGTTAAGTTAAAAACCTTTATGATTTAAAGCTTTTGTTCCTTTATATTAGACTTAATAAGTTTTATATTTGTTGAGTGGTATATCTAAAGATTTTATAATCAATGTATGTTATGGTTATAAAAATTAGCTATTTGAAAATTATATCAATCGTTTATTATATTAACTGATTGTTATATCAAATAAAATTATAGATTCAGTTGTTATATCTTGTAAATATTAGAGATTTTGTTAATATACCATATATTATTTATCCCTGCAAAGACTTGGAAACGTGGAGATATGTAAAACTGCATGAGATAAGATGAAATAAACACGAAATGTACCGTAAAAGTTTTTTCATTTCAATTTGCTCAGTTCAATATAAGCTTAATTCAGCTATGAAAATATCGTTTACCTTGTGAAAAATATAAATACGTTTCTGTTGCGCATACATCTAAATATCAAGGCAGCTAAGTTCAGAAGTATTGTTGGTCGTTTTTGTTTTAGAATAAAAATCTTTGGCAAGAATGTATCGCTAAGTAGACAGCAGTTATGCAAATAAAGTACCTAGTTGCATTATATCGTTTTTCTTAATAACAAATTAATCATTTATTTATTTATTTAAACTTCATGTTCAGTAGTGGTACATAGGCGGACTTATTGCAACAAAGCATTCTCTACCAGTCAACCTTTGGATTAAAAGAGACAACACTGTGGTAGGTGTGCACAAAAAATAAATAACAGATAAATGTCAAGTGTTTATAAAATACTTATACGTGCTAATATTATAAACTAATAAATACATTATAATTAGGAGAAATCAAATCAAACAACAAAAAACAAATCATCAAGTCAAATCATCATCTAATACATCTAATCCATTTTCATGAATAAGTCTATCAAATTGTGTAAATCACATCAAAATCTGTCATGTAGTATAGACATGACTTTGTTTTATACTATATATTATTGAACAGTGCACTATTTTAACTTAAAATACCAAGGAGACCTATCCACTCATTAGATCGTCATCGCTCTTGTGAGATTTTAGGAGTCATGTTTTGACCATCGTATGTCACAGTATTCCGGTTAGATACAGTTTTGCTGATATTACCACTGTAATCTAGAGATTATAAGGAATAAAATAACGTGCTTTTCATTGCTATACGCCACTATTTGTGGTGGGCCTGTTCCCCAAACAAAAAAAATTGTCTCCTTTCTTGAGACGATTCTATTGTAGATATAAAATCTAAAATGTTGGTTAACAGGCAAAAGTTTCTTTAAAACCACCACGACTTTTAGCTTCTCACATACTTAAGTAAGGTACATTTGGCAGGTAGAACCGGGATTTGAATTGCAGCTCATTAGCCTGGGTGACTTAGCACTCGAGCCGGCCCAGTGGTCGGATCTAGTGCCTAACATCGGATAACCTAGACCGCCTCGTTACCAACTTGTACTGACGACACGTCGTAGAAATATTATGTCGTAATAATATCGGAAAGTTTACGTTGAAGAAGTTGTATTCAAACAGTTTTGTATGAAATTCTGAATTTTGTAAGGAATTATTGTTATCACAGATTACAGCAGTTTTTGTGATCTGTGGTTTCACTTTCATGAATGGAAATGATATCCCTATTTATTTATTTTTTAGGTGAGAAAATCATCTAATGACATATCGCGCTCTTGCGTGGAGCGGGAGATAGTGTATATTTTACTGACTAAAATCCACTCCTGTCCCTTCTTTGCCTTCGTCCTAGACGTCGTTCCGCCCAAAGGCGGGAAATGTCATTAGATGATTTCCCACCTAAAATTACAATGGACTAATAAATTAAGAATATAAAAATAATATATATATATAGAGACCTTGTAAATTTAATCGAGATTCTAAATGATATTTTTTTTTCCAAAACCTTTTAATGTTTAAAAAAAAAAAAAAAACTTGAAACAAGTTTTGTGAAAACTTCGAGTAAATTATGGAATTTTCGAATACCAACAAAGTTTTTATAGGCGTTATCTCTTTTTTTTTTGCGATGCCTCTTCATCAAACATTACATTGGATTACGTTGGATGAAGCAACAAGCTCATGTTCACGATAGACGAGTGGAGAAGGACCCTCTCAAGTTTATAAAACATGCATAATACAGTAGAGAAAGGCGTAGAATTTCTAACACCAGTGCGAAGCCGGGGCGAGTCTCTAGTAGTGTAACAATTTTGTTAGGTTAGTATTTGCGAAGTAATTAACATGCACTTAGCACCTTTTCTAATGGTCTCATCGGCATCTTCCTGCCTTTGTCCCATTTTATTTAGGGTCGGCGCAACACGTTTTTTTCATCCATTCTCTCCTGCCTCCCGTCACGCTACTCGTATCACTAACTCTTTTATATCACTCCTCACGCAATCCATCCACCTTTTCTTTGGTTTCCCTCTCCCTTTTCATCCATCTTCATGTATACTATAACTCTTTTAGTAACTTTTTTTTATAAAGGTCTAAGAGTAAGTATATACTCGTAGGCGCCAATTTAAAAGAGACATTGAAAAAAAGTAATAGAACTTAACACTCCAATAGTTAGTAGTAATCTATTACGTTTTTTTTTCTCGATTTCCGACCACCGTAGACGCTTGTTTGCGGACGCCGAGCAATGGGTAGCCCGCTGTCCGACCGTCCGGTAAACGGCCGGACCGAGCCCAAGTTGTCGACGGCGCGTATGGTCCCACACGCGCCTCAGGGAGATGTCAGCAAATTGTAGGGGCCCAGCAGGGTCGAAGCCTACGGGGGCTACGGGTAGTGTGAAAGCGAAGCCCGGGGCCCTGGGATGAAGGCAAAGAAGGAACAGGAGTGAGTTTTTAGTCAGTAAAAGTCTGACACTATCTCTCGCTCCACCCAAGAGTGGGATTTGTCATTAGATGATATTCCCTCCTAAAAAAAAAACACTCCAATATATATCAGAAGAGAATCAATAGTGTCAGGTGGGGCAAAGAGGTGTACCTATCTATATATGCGATACTATTATTTTTATTCAAATCACTTCTTCAATCCATGAAAAGCATTAGACGAAAATAGATCCCCGGTTACCTAATGTATATATGTCATTGTCAAAGTATTTTACTTATTTCTTCGAAATGCTCGTTGGATATGCAGCATCCGCATTCAAAGAGACAATTTAAAACAAATTCAGTTTGCAGATAGTTGAGCGATTCCCTCGTCTGCCAATATTGGGTAATATGAAATAGACAAACAAGGAAAACCTGTAACTTGTGGAACTGCTTACAAGGCACGTGTACTATGAGATGCTGTGAAAAAATGTTAGGTGAAAAGGATACTTTGCGCATTGGTTTTATTACATTACCGTAGATTTGTTAGAATTGATTCATAGTAGATATGTTGCAGTCAAAACTCTTAACCAGTCAAAAGTACTATTGACTAGCAAAATCAGTCAAGAGTACTTTTGACCGTATGCTTTAGTCAATAATACTTTTGACTAAGTGATTCCGTCAAAAGTGGTTTTGACTGGTCGCATCAGTCAAAACTCTTAAAAAGTTAAGGTGGTCGATAAAAATAACGACAAACGCACATATAAACTTTTATATTACTCATTATTAGTGGCCAACGTGCTGATATTAGAACCAAAATGAGTGACTACGAAAAGAAAGAACGCTTTTTGCAAAGAATTTTAACGATAGAAGATATGAAAGATAGTCATTTCAATGTGATGACAAAAGAAACATTTGAAAAGTTTGCAATGGATGTAGAAACTTGCGGTTAAAACTACTTTTGACAAAGAGCGTCAGTCAAAAGTACTAATAACCAATAATTTTCCGTCAAAACCACTTTTGACCAACCTGTTCAGTCAAAAGTACTTTTGACTGATTTTGCTAGTCAATAGTACTTTTGACTGGTTAAGCGTTTTGACTGCAACAGATACACTATGATACAAGTGTGTAATACTGGTGATTGTTACGTATTTAGACCTGAGCTGAAGGCGAGGGATTTAAAAGAGCCGAAGACAGTAATCACTAATATTCAACTGTATCATACGACGTAATCCAACACACCTGTGAAGAAAAATAACTTAATTAAGTATTTATTCACCAGACAACTGCATGTCCTTCAGTGTAATACTGGTATTTAATGTGCAAGACAGTCTAAGATAGTTTTGATGCATAAAAGTGTTTTCTGCATGGCACCAATTGTATACGATCACATACCTGATTCAATCAAAATGTTAAATGTAAATCTGTTTAAAAAAAGTTTAAAAAATTTCTTGTCGTAATCGTATTATAATATCTCGCAGTTTCTGTTAGAGAAAAACAGTGAGACTAAAATAGTTGGTATGTATACAAACGTAAATCGAAATTATTTTTTTTTTTTATATATTGATGACGACAAACACTAATAAATGTGAATAACAATATCAAATTAAATCAAACGATTTAATATAGATATTCGGGGACCGCTATGTAAGGAACCTATACCTATAGTATGTATATTTTAAATTATTAGATATTTCCTATTCGTTAAAGCTAACTTAACTTCTACACATTGCGGTCCCCTGACTCAGTGACGCTCATCTTTAAAATATTTATAGAATCTTTTAATGAAGTTAAAAGGCTGAAAGAGAAATTTATTAACTTGTTTTTTAATTTCTTTTTGAGTCGGGGTTTTTTTTAAATTTTACATTTTATTTTTTTATTATTGATCAGCTCGTGTTTAACCTCTATCACACCTGATAGCAAGCGGTGATGTGGTCGACGATGAAGCATGCTTCCCTACAAGTAACCTATTCACTCTAGTCTGAAAGACAGTTAGGTTATAGTTGTAAGGAAACATAGACTTTAGTACGGAATTCCATTCCTTAGCTGTACGCAAGCTGAAAGTTTCAAGATCACAAGATGGTTTACTTACAAAGCATATAGTTTTATATATTAAAATTCTGTTCATCCCACAGAGACTGCATTCTTCCGCCGAATCTCCGTAATTGGATCAATAGCTACATCCAGCAATGACCGCTCCTAAAATCGACAAATAAACAAACAATACATTTTACCTTTTTATGATATTACTTTTAACAACTAATCGTTTTTAGGGTTCCGCAAATCAAAAGGAAAAAAACGGAACCCGTGTAAGATCACTTTATAGTACGATTCGGTAAAATCTTTGAGATTCCATTCGGGGATTGAACTATTTACATAGGTAAGTTTGTACGGAACCCTCAGTGCGCGAGTCCAACTCGCGTTCCCTAGTTTTTAAAGAGTAGGTAACCGTGGTGTTTCCTGCCGGTCTTCCCTATAAGAAACGATAAATTGGAACCGTGCACTAGCTTCTGGCGTTTTATAAGTGTCCATGTAGGACTATGTGAAAAAAATAATTTAATTAAAGTGAATGATTTAGGTTTTACAGCTTTCAGTGTTCATACATTAATGGTTCAAAATCATTGTAAAATATATTATTACAGCAAATTTTAACCTATTTTTACCTACACACACAGGTTCACGATATACTCCGGATCTATAATACAATTTATATCTATAATATTTTTTACTGGAAGTGGTATTAAAGCGAGGGTCATGATTTGTGTCATTGTCGCTCGAGTCAAACAGTGGGCAGAATAATATATTGTTATAGCCTTTTCAGGGGCTCTATAAACAATATTAATCTGTGAATATAATGCCTATAAATTAAAAAATGGCCTTTATACTTTCAAAATGTTTCGCACAACAGTTTTTCCACTAAACGAAGTAAAGAAGTGAGAAAAATTGTTGTGCTTATTCGCAAATCTTGAAAATATATTTGAACTGAAATTAAAGTGATATGTACAATAATTCTGAAGTAATTTAACAAGTACTTAAGAGATTTATAAATACAAAAATTAAAAATACGTATTTCAATTATTTGAAATTAACTTTTTGCATAGTTTCGTCCTGTGTTGTCTACATATTTATTCGAGACTAGTTTTTGCTAGCGGCTTCGCTTACGTGAAATTAGGAATTTATCCAAAGGGAACACATTCCTAAAATAAAATGTATCATAATGAGCTATACCAGAACATTGTCTACCAGTGGACCAAATTTCATAGAAATCCGTTCAGACGTTTGAGCTTGAAGGAGTAACAAACAGAGATATAAATAAAACTTTCGTTTATAAATATTAGTGGGAATCATACATATCCCATTAATATTAATAAACGCGAAAGTTTGTAAAAGAAGCCTGGACACTCGGACTTACAAACATAATATAAACTATTGATACCACTTTAAAAATAATATAGTAAAGATATTATAGAACTCATCCAGCACAAAGTTGTATTAGTTCCGTGTGACTTTAAAGTGGCTAAACCAAAAGGCAGTTAGGAATTAGTGTGTAATCAGTGTAATCAGTGTTTGCCTACCAAATATACTACGAAGCTGCAATCTAATTGTTTACCGTCATGTCTGAGCAACACCTACAATCAAAGACTTCCATTAAAGGAAAAAATGAATCATGATTATTTTCTTTGATGACCAGAATGAAAAACAAAATACAGATAAACATGTTTCTTGATGGTATTAGCTGTCATGCTGGTCGAGAGCTTATTTCAATGACTAAAGTAGGTACCTAATTGCTTAGCACCATGTTTCAAGTTTCCATCCCTAAATTAGCCACTTTACACATTAAATTTTCAAAATGTCTTCTTTAATGCATACGTTAGTTATAAATGTACTCTTGTGAATTATTTCATACTTCGAGACTAAACCTAACGGCTTAATGTCTGTTATTCTATTAGTTATATTGTTTTAATGAGTGGGTGCCCAACTGTGGGATATTATTGGTTGACAAGTGAAAAGATCAGTGCAACGATAAGATCGGAGTAGGCAGATTAGACACCCTGGACGAGAATGCGGATGGTGAGTAATGTTTAGCTCGACGTCCTATATGGATCAAACCCGGGTCGACGGCGCGTCGAGTTTCACGCACGCCTCAAGGAGATGTTAAAAAAAGGACGGAGGGGGGGGGGGGTGACCTAAGGACAATGGATTCTTGCCCTTAGGTCGCCATCCCCCAAGTTTAACATTCCCTCTAACTCCTCCCAGCCCTGTGTTCATAAATAACTAGAGTAGGGTAGAGTCGCTACTGCAACCATTCAAAAATGCTTCGAGTTACAACCCAGGGTCGTTCTTTTATAACTCGAGTAGCTACCCTAGAGTTAACCTAACTAATTCTAACTCCGAGTAGGTTAGGTTGGTGTCACCGGCCATAAATGACACGTGTTTAACATTGACAGTTGAACTCTACGTTCGTGTTCGAGTGTAGAGTATCTACCCTGATGACGTCATTAGAGTTAACTCCAACCTCAAATTTGAATGCAGGGCAGAGCGCGAGAGGTTATTCCATGATTTCCCACCGAAAAAATAAGGCTTTAAGTATAACCGTCCCGTCCACCTCTGCTCTATAACCGTAATATTAATATATATATCCTATGAAACTAGTAGGTCCCCGAATGTTTCAAGTGCAAAATTTGACTTCAAACACTTCAAAGAGAACTAATATCTCGTTTAATTAATGCATCTCGACTAAAATATTAATAATTACTCTCGGGAATTTCCTTGCAACAATTTTCAGAATGAAATAAATTCTTGTACAGTGCAATATTTCATCAATTTGTTTGGAAGCTTTTCACGGCACCGCCAGCGGAAGATTCTAGAGATAATTAAAGTGCAATTGCAATGGCATAGTGCTCGTTCGAGCGTTAAAAGGAAATTGAAAAGTGTTATAAAATATTGAGCGGTTTTTGGTCGCTACCTTACAGTACTGACTTCTTATTAAAGTAAGATAAGCAGTTCTATGGGCTACAATTTGGCATTTTCTTGAGTTTATTTTTGAACAATATTTACACGAATGCAGCATCAAAATAAAAAACCAATTAGCGTTTGAATTATTACTTTGAGGAAGAGTTACGCAAGGTGGTCTGATGGCAGTGACGTCACATTTCAGTATGTGCATCTTTATTCTGTTAATTGACAACAAGTTCATACATCTGGTTCATATTTGGGTTTACCATCCAAAGGTACGGCGTGTATTGTGCCTCAAGGAGATGTCAGCAAACCGTAGGGCCCAGCAGGGTCGAAGCGTCCCTAGTGGGCATCGGCCCCACTGGGCCACTAAGGTTTTGCTGACATCTCTTTGAGGCTTGCGTTGAACACTACGCGTCGTAGATCCTGAACGGAGGCTGTATATTTACGACGTCTTATGTGACACGTGTCTATCATGACAAAAATAAAAATTTCAATGTAATAATTTTAATGAATTACCAAACCATGAATTACCAGTATTTGAATTCGAAACTAATAAATTGCCATCCCTAGAGATAGACAAAACGTAACCAGTAATGATTTTGGGAGCAAATTGCAATACCCTAGAGGTAAGAGGGGAGAGAATGTAGCTATAGAACATTTCAATTAGAATGTGGTACCTAAGTTAGAATTAGTTTTACGTTTATTTATAGCTAGAGATCTAATCATAATTGTCTTGTCACATTATTCCATTTCGTTTGCGGTCGGCATAGCATATCTTCTTTTTTCATATACTTCATGTCTAAAGTCTCCTCTTTACTATTTCAGCCAGTGGTTTTCCTGCGTGAAAGTACAAAAGATAATAATAATATTCCACAATTATCACACAGCGCCGTCTAGTCCCAAGCTAAGCAGAGCTTGTGTTATGAGTACTAGATAACTGATAAACATACTTATATATTTTTAAATACATACATATTATGGATAAATTACACCCAGACACAGAGCAAATAATCGTGCTCATCACACAAACATTTGTCCTGAGTGGGAATCGAACCCACGACTTGTGGCATAGCAGTATGGGCTACTAACCACTAGACCAACAGGCCAGTCAAGATATACCTCTACGTTCTATTCTGTGTGCCAAGTTTCATCGAAATCTTTTCAGCCGTTTGAGTGTAAAGAAGTAACAAATAAACTTCTGCCTGTGCCATAATTAGCAAGAGGTAATTATAAGTATCGTCTGTGCGTTCAGACCCATGTTAAATTATTAGTGTGATCAACTTTCACACCGCACCATGATCATGTCTCTGCGGAGTTCTGGTTCTCTGGTTTCACTCAATCCATGATGGAGCAAGTATATGGAAAGTTCTTAGCGGCCATCACTCTATCCAGCCTAATTCTCTCCAGAAGCAGATTAGATATCTCAATTAATTCAAGGCGTTTATGAGCGAATTAGTTGCTCCTAGGTAGGGAATCCAATCCCGCAAGTGCGGTGTCCCGTACCTTTTCTGCGGGATCGGAAATACGGGATTACCCATGTGAGATCCCGCACGTCTGCGAGTTTGAACTTTTTTTATAAGAAAATTGGTTTCCGATGACCTGCCGCCGTTTTGATTATTTATTAAACCCAGCTCATCCTCATTTTACTTTGCAGCTAAATAATTTTTGAATTGTGTGAGTTGCGGTACAGGTCGCAACTGGAACGGAATGTTATCAATGACAGTTTACGTACTCTGTGACCAGGGATTCCCCAAAGCACGTGAATTTACTTTCTCAAAAGATGAAGGTCCGTTTAAATATTTTATTATTATGTTCCATAAAAACAGCAGATTTTATAAGAAAATCGTAAAGTAGTTACATAATAATATTTATTTTTTTTGCTAATCGGGATCGGGATATTGGTACGGGATTGGATTCTCTACTCCTAGGGCTTGCAAGCAAATTACTAAAGAAGAAGAAAGTACAAGCGTTTCCTCCATCTCTATGCATGCTTTGCACTTGGGGAAAAATAAATTGATTGTCCCCCACAATCAGTTTATTTTCCCCTATTCTAGCACATTTGTACGCAAATCTTTCTTTTCGAAATTTTCTTAACCCATTCAACGCCACAGTCTGGTATTATTTGACCAATCAATTTCATGCCAGCGCCACCAGTCTGATATACGAAACAAATAAACGAGTTAAAACAAATTTCAATTTTTATGTCAACACTTCACTGTTAACGATATAAGTGTTGCTTTTTGGGAACTGATTGTGGCATTTGATGATCGTTTTTTTATAAAAATCCGTAGCGTTGAAAGGGTTGAAGGGAAAAAATATAAAATGCAAACCTTTATATCGCACAGACTGCCGTCAAGTTCAGTTATTTCAGTATTTCTATAAAAATGGAGTGTATCAAAATGTTCATCTGAAGAACGGTGTTAACATTTTCAATGAAGAGAAATGTCTCGGCATCAGATCTTGAAATATCCCCAGGGAAAACCAATAATAACAGCAGAGGACTCACTGAAATTCTATTACGTTTTATGTACCTACCTACAACGAACAATTTTATAACACATTTTACGTACTATGTACCTATAATGTTCGTATAAATAGCTACTGGAGAGTAAGACATAAAAAACGAAATTATGATGTTGTGTTTTATGTGTACGTACTTTTATGTATGGCTGTGGCTGTAAAATTAATGTATTTGTTTATTTGAGAGTAAAATAATGCTTTGCATATGTAAGTTTGAATTTATCAAAATCATCTTCGACATCCCCTGCTCTTGGGCGGAGCGAGGGATAGTGTCAGACATTTACTGACTAAAAACCCATTCTCCTCCTATTCCTTCTTTGCCATTTTTCCAGGGCCCCGGGGATCTCTTTCGCATCACCCATGGCCCCAGTAGGCTTCGACCCTGCTGAGCCTCTACGATTTGCTGACATCTCCCTGAGGCACGCGTGGAACAATACGCGCCGTCGACGACTTGGGCTCGGTTCAAACGGTTACCGGACGGTCGGACGAAGGGTTGCTCATTGCTCGCCATCCGCAAGCCTACGGTGAATACGGTGGCCGGAAATCGGGATTTTACTAACTTATTTATAATTTTGGCAACAGTGGCAGCTATTGAAACTTGTGAAACCAGTGACTTTGCCCAGGTGAATGTAAAAAATGATGCCAAACGAAAATACTCCCAGGATAAAAAAGTATCCATTGTGCTATTCCAGGTCATGATCTACTCTTATGCCAAATTACACCCTATTCCGTTCAGCCGTTAAAGCGTAAGTAACAAAAATACATACACCCACACAAATTTTTTACCTTTGTAATATTAAAGTGATTGGGTACCTACTTATCATAAGGAGATATTTTATGCAATTCGCTTTAATTATAGGTCAATTAAATTAAATTTAATGAATATTCAATATTATAATAATTTAATTTTAGGTCCTAATCGCAAAACCTTTTTTGAACGTACAAAATTGCGAGATTTTAATTACAGAATATTAAATTGCTGCTAAGGTTACAGAATTGAGCGAAAAAGTTACCGTGGCCATTGAAAAGGGAAAGACGACTGAAAAAAAAAGTTGGTAAAAGACACTGACACTCCCTCTCACACCACCCCGAGTAGGAGACCGCCGCCGGGATTCCGATCCCGATTTCCGGCCCTAGCGCCCTACGCGCGGGCTTGCGGACGGCGAGCATTGGGTAGCTTGCCGTCCGACCGTCCGGTAACCGTCCGGACCGAGCCCAAGTCGTCGACGCGCGTACTGTTTCACGCGTGCCTCAAGGAGATGTCACCAACTGTAGGGGCCAGCAGGGTCGAAGCCTGTTGAGGCCAAGGGTCTAATTCTGAAAGGAAGACTTGGCCGCGGTAAGAAAGGCAACGAAGGAACAGGAGCGGGTTTTTAGACCCCGAATGGGAGAAATCATAATTAAAATGTCAAACCATCTTAATGTGGAACGGCTTTACCTTCCTACCCAGCTATTATGTTCTGTAATCTAGTCTAGAGCTTCCATGATCATAATCATAAACAAACACATTAACATTGCGACTATCCTACTATACCTACAATACTAGGTACATCTGTAGTTCATTTAATAATAGCTACAGTATACTATGCTATATTTGCGTTCCGTGGATCAACAACTTGTTGCTAACACCCCAGCATCTTGTAACATGTTGCGCTGATTGTTTTATTAGATTCAACTTTTTACTGTCTACAAGCCGGCCCAAAAGACATAGACAGGACGAGACCCTGTCAAAAACTATAGTCAAATGAAAAAGTGTTAAATATACAGATAATTTTTTTTTTGTAAAAATTGATCTAATTTGAATGTAATTATGAACAATGTGTTTATTGCAGTTTTATAATTTTCTTTTCATAAGAACTTTTCTGAGATTTCAACAAATACTTATTTATTTATTTTACTATTTATGTACACACAAAAACAGAAAAAGACAATACAAAGTAGACAAGAGTACAAAGGTATTTTCAAAGGCTTATTTCCAAAGATTTTTTTCCAGCAGACCTGTGAAAGGAGAAATCAAAAGAAATGTAGACAATAGTGTCTAGGGAGCAAGAGAAGAAGAATGTGTGAAATCTTAATGTAAACTATCAAATAATACATAAATGTAGATAAATATAAAAATGAAATATTTATATAACTAATAATACCTTTACTATAAATAAATATCATACATAATATACATATATATACTTTTAAAAAGTTCATCCAAATTGATCCAGCTATCCTCGATGTTTGCGCTTAGCAAAAACAACATTTATTTTTATATATAGATTATAGTAGGTATATTGAGATTTCAGTTGACTCGAGTTTTTAAATATACTAAGAAAAATTAATAATAATATACTTGGATATTTCTCGCAGTCAAATCTGCCCGTCTTTGTCCCATGTTACGACAGAAGTCGGCGCAACACGTCTTATTCTTCTATTCCAATCTGTCAACCGTCACGCTATCACTAACTCGCTTTTCTTTCATATCATTCCTCCATTTCTCCGTCGTTTAATATCCATCACTCCATTTTATATCATTTGTCTTCTTGTAGTCGGTAGGAAGTTGAATGCAAAAACACTGCAATGACGCCTGACAGTGGCTAAAATATCGTTGTAAGAATGTTTTCTGCTCAAGAAATGCAAGTTTTTCATGTTTGTCATTTTCCAATAAATATGTATATTAAGTGTTAATAATAAAAAAAAAAGATGTTCACAAACGGTTTTAAAGATTCTCAGTTACAACGAAATGATATCACTACTGCCACGACGACGGAAAGAATGTTTCCACACTTTTATAGCTATTTCTTAATGTAATTTCGTGTATTCTTTTTACAATTTTCCACACATAACTCCACATTCCAAAAAACAAACATAACTTCTATAAAAGATTCGAAGGTGTGGCAAACTAAAAGAGTGCTACAATATGCGGCTATTCCCATAAAAGTATGTTCGCGGCTTATCGGACCGGGCGGTGGCGACCGTCAAGCCTGGAAAATGGATTACCGGCAAAATGGATTACCTACCACCCCTTATTCACTTTAACCACTGCACTTACGGTATTCTAATCCAATTCTATCACCCGAAGGTTTTAACATGCTCATTGTGGATTGAATATGTCGATCTGACCTACAAAATCTTGTCATTTTTCCATAAATATATCGAAATGAACAACTAGAAAAAGGCGTACGAGAAAATCATGTAATGTTTTCAGCATAACACTGAAACGTGGTTGTTCGAAGATTAGTCCCAATAAAAGATCTATAGGTGTTCCCGATATAGTATTGGAAAACAAGATTGTGACCGTGTAGCAGGTGTGCTTAATGGCCTGGTCGGGACACGAATCTCGGGCTCTCGGGAGCGAGGCGGGAACAAACAGCCTCCTGCGGGTCCGATCCCAATTTATTAGTCGCGCCGAGCCCCGAACGTTCGAGAACATAAAAAATTTACAGAACGCGTCCGTCGGTTACTCGATGCAATTTATTCGGATTCGTACCTGAACTAGTTTCGTGATATCTTTTCGGCTAATGTGTAATATCTCTTTTATGTACGTGATTTTCTTGGGTTCTTTTCTTTTAGATGCGTGCGTCAGAAACGTGTAGGTCAATGAAATAAATACTTACGAAGGAGATTTTGGAGATATGTCAAGATGTCATTTGAATCGTAAACAACTTTAATTTTATATACATTTACAAATTACGTTAACGAAGATGTAGGTATATCGTCATTATGAATTAATCGGTTTTTGAGGTGTTTATGCCAAAATAAATATAGAAACGTCTTCTGTACAAGCTAAAGTCAAATTCCTGTTTATGAGATCGACGTGTGTTTAGTAATATATTCAGGGCATGAGTCCAGATTTTCCTGAAGACTTGAACGGGGGATAGGGAGCCTAATAATATATAACCTAACCTAACCTATCACCTGCGACACAAACTATTGGTGTGATGCAAATCCCTTTAAAGTGGAAGCGTATCGTACCGAGACACAATAATATGTCACAATTTATAAAATACAAGAAATTCTGTATTTTATTTATTGCTGCATTTTGTTCACGAATTTTCTTCTCATCTTATGGAAACTAGAACCAAGGAAATGCTACATCTAGACTGTAAGTCTACATGTGTATACAATTCATCTGTATTCGTGAGCAAACCCAAACATCCAAACTTTCATTTATGCAATACACATGATCAGCTTTAAAATGTGCTCACTATTTAGACTCGGGCCTGCTCTCTAGAAGAGTGAATGGGCTGTGATCCACCACACAGGTTCAGTACGCGCTGGTAGAAACCATATTACTTCGAGTTTTTTATTATAGGACATGCCGGTTTCATCACAATGTTTTCCTTTACCGTTTTTTACCTTTACTTTGTGCCTGCCTGGGTTTGTACCTACAACTCGTAAGTTGGAGCCGTTACCTCAGGGCCACCAGTAGTGCATTTTTTTTCAGACCAATGAAAATATTGATGACATGACTGGCCTATTGGTCTAGTGGTTAGTTGCCCTGACTGCTATGCCGGAGGTCGTGGGTTAGATTCCCACCCAGAACAAATGTTTGTGTGAGGAGCACGATCATTTGTTCTGTGTCTGGGTGTAATTGATCCATAATATGTATGTATTTAAAAATATATAAGTATGTTTATCAGTTGTCTAGTACTCATAACACAAGCTCTGCTTAGCTTGAGACTAGAAGGCGTTGTGTGATAGTTGTGGAATATTATTATTATTATTTAAATTTTTTCGT
This sequence comes from Mythimna vitellina, assembly GCA_949316375.1. Taxonomy (NCBI): domain Eukaryota; kingdom Metazoa; phylum Arthropoda; class Insecta; order Lepidoptera; family Noctuidae; genus Mythimna; species Mythimna vitellina. The sequence continues at coordinate 10,100,412 of OX438691.1, read as the reverse complement.
GCATTTTTACCTTTTAAACTGTACTGCAAGATTTTTATTCACACTTTCAGTTTCCAGAGACAGCGTCATTAAAAACGTTAATAAACATAAAAATTAAAGGCGTTTTGAAGAAATTAATAATCAATTCAAAACCCAACGAGTTTTAATTTAATTGAATCAGCAATATGTATTTCCTAATTACCAAATATAATAGCAGCGGTTAATTTCCGGAATTTATGCATACTTGCATTAATTGTGAGCATTTTGCACATAAACAGAGGTCGTAGTCGAAACATTATGACGGCTACAGAACCGGGGTCATCGTCAAAAATAAGAAAGCGATTCAGGTTATTCTTAGTCATTCTGGGTGGTTCGAGAATGTCAAACTTAAACTGACTAAAATCTACCTGTGTTCTTCTGTTGCCCTTTGTGTTTCAATCACGGTAATTCTTTTGAAAAATGCCGTAGTCCGGATGTGTTGCTAGCGAGTTTTTTGTGTCATCTCTTCTTCTCAATTCAACGAGTCAAAGTTCTTCTCAAGTCGTAACTAGCAGACGTTTTGGCGGACTATCTTTTGTAAATTTGACGTTCACAAAGTGCTGACGCTGAACAATTTTTGACTTTTGATTTTTGTGTCTCTTAGGTTTTTATACGTATTACATATTCAAAGTGACTGTAACCATATATCTATGCCATTCAAGTCATCAAATAGATTGTTGTGAGCACACTTTGCTTTAATTTTTAACTAGACACACACATTTTCAAATTTTAGTATTGATTTTAAACTTGGTATATTGATAAGACGACTGTCAATGGTAGGTTCAGCCACGCGGATTTAATTTTTTTTTAAGAATACGTAATAACCTATTTCATAAATGAGTATTTAGACAATATTGCCATGTAGGACAAGCAGAGAACCGTGATTAAAATAATTTACTTGAATAGAATAGAATAGAATAGAATAGAATAGAATAGAATAGAATAGAATAGAATAGAATAGAATAGAATAGAATAGAATAGAATAGAATAGAATAGAATAGAATAGAATAGAATAGAATAGAACAGAATAGAATAGAATAGAATAGAATAGAATAAACTTTATTGGACACCGAAATAATAATAAAACTTTTACACTTTTGTGCAGATGTTATTGACTTTCTCAAGAGTGTAGCATTATTTGAATATATTGCGTGGTCCTATGTATGTAGGTATATCTGTCTTCTCTGCGGGGACATTTGATAAAGTTACCGGTGGTTTTAGAAAAACGGGAAAATGAAAGAACGTAGGTGGGTTTTAGCCAGTAAAAGTCTCACACGCCCTTTCACTTCACCCTGCGATTCGGAGAAAGTAGTTTGATGAATTTCCACATAAAAAAAAAATTATATATATCTATTTGGTGTTGACTGTACTCTAACTCTACAGTTCAGGTTACTTTTCATTCTGAATAAATAATTTATTATTCTACGTCCACAATGGCTGCAACTTTTGCCCGCATAACTTTGTGTTCAGTAAAATGTTATTTTACTGCGTTCGCGACGCTCCCATCGACATGAATGTGGTTAAATGACTATACATTTTGTTGTCTTTTAAAAGAAATACTTTTTTAGAGAAAAATTTGTTAAGTTTTGTTAGAAAATTATTGGTATAATGTAATGATTAGGTATGTTAGATTCAGACCTTAATAATTACTATCTTTGTATCTAGTCGTGTTTTGTTATTTTTCCGAGTGAGTCCAAAATGTACACTCTTGGGTTTTAAAGTTAAAATTCTAACGTATCGACCTTTTATCTAGCATTCGTAGCAAATCCACAGACCGTTATAACATTGCGAATAAAATTAATATAATAACAATAGCATTAATAAAACCAGAATAAACCATCACAAAACTATAGCATCCACACAATTGGACAAATTGGCTGTATTCGAAAATAGTTGCGATTCAATAACCCTTCAATATCCCGCAACCTAAAGTACATTTAAATATAGTTCCCAATAGAAATCGTTTCATTTTCGACCATATCCACTAGTCCATGAAATAACGCTTCTGTATTTAAATGAAACGAAACGGTCCAACAGTTTTTAGCTTTTTTTATAGTCAGCCATTATTTATTGAGGCAGCGGGACAGCTTGAAATTAAAATGAGGTAGGTACTAGCCTACTCTAGGTAGCCTAGCTGGCAAATGAAGCACCTAGGTACGATCGGTGAAAGAGATATGTGAGTAGGCAATTAACTGGTCTGCTAATGAAGAGTGCAGATAATGGCATTTTTGCCTCTACCCTGCTAATGAAGAGAGAGACGTAATCGTCCACTTTTCACAAATTGCAATTTTTTACGGCTAGTTTTATTCAAGTGATGACGCCTCTGTATTTGGATAATTTTTGCATGGGCTTTTTTATGATTTAGAAGAAAGTCATTTTGCGTAGATGTTTGTCGACTGCCTGCACACTTATCTATTTTCCCGTGTGTACACGTTCATGAAAATGTTAGGAATTTCTTTTGAATGAAATTAAAATAACTCACGTTCACCAGGCGCCTGTGATGTTTATGTCATGCTCTGTTTACATACGCTATGGTCCTCACACACCTGTAACAAGCAATAACGTGATATTAATACTAGCTAATAACTATATTAACTATCGACATTAAACGTTCAATGGCTTCACGAAGCTATTGCAAAGTATACATTAATATCAAGATCATACGGATCAATGTTGTGTGTCAATAACGCTAATTATTGCCATTATACGTGCCAACAGTTCGCGTAACTGCTTGACATTCATGTCATATTAATAACATTGTTTAACGATGGTACAGGAGCATAAAATTGTAAATGTGAAATTAAATTTCAATTATGATTTCAAGAATTCGAAAAAACCACACCGCATAACGAAGCCCCTGTGTACTTATAGTTTCAACTATAAAAATATAGTGTAAATAACAGTTTTTCGTAACAAGCTTTAATCCCGCGGTATAGTACTCATAAAGACCATTCCACAGAGGTCAAATACTACAGCACAACACTACAGCCACTACTATTAGACTCCATCGTCAGACCAGCCCTGCTAGCCAAGTTACGATCGTTTCGTTTGCGTTGAACGCCTCGAGTAAGCCATGCCTCCGATTCCTTTGTTTTGACCTCATCCCAATGCTCTGTCACGTGGTCAGAACGAAGGAATCGGAGGCGTGGCCTACTCGAGGCGTTCGACGCAAACGAAACGATCGTAACTTGGCTAGGGGGGCAACTGCCATCCATATTACATTCAAATGTCTTGCAGCTCAATCGATTGTTAATTATTTTCGTATACCCCTAGCATCAACAAATTATAGATAGAATAGTTTTATTATACGTGCAAGAAGACAGTTTGATACAGCATACAGCATAACTTGGATCCATATACGACTAGTGTGACGTCAGCTAGAAAACGCATAAGCCTCAGGGTTTTTAAGTAGCCATTTAATTGTTTCTCTAATTTCCTGTAATGTTTTTATTATTGCTCATTTTATTGTACCTTTAGAATTGACTTTGTGTATATATAAAACTTCAAACTTTTATTAAGTTTAACTCATTGTGTTAAGGGCTGTTTATGCACACTTCTCAATTTTAGGTCTAACACTATACGTGAGGACTTGTAACTGGCTTACTGACATCTATGATTACCTTTCTTTTCTATCAGTTTTTTTTTTATAAGCTTTAAGTCCTCCAAGCTGTAATAACTTAATAAAGTCCATTTATAACCGTTCCCTAAATAAACGGTTTCATACTTGATTTAAAAACTTGATGATTCGATTTTTATTAAATCGAATACAGTGTGTTGATAATTCAGCTGTACGATGATTTATTCCATCGATGCTTTATTGGTGCGATATAACGTTTCTGTAAAAAATTATAGCGATCCTATTGCGAAAAACCTTACAGCGATCGCTCATTAGTTCGATAATTTATTAGTTCGAAAGTATGTCGGTTCGAAACGCCTACTGATCTGCGACTCTTAATTAATAACGTTATTTTGTATTATTAAGGTTAAAAAAATACATTTCCATAAAATTGAAAAAAAAAATTAACAATATAAAACAAATAAACAACATAAAAAGCTAGCAAAAAGCCAGTCTGCTATAATCATTTTTTTTATTGTTATAATCTAGTACTTGACTGCGATACTCCAACCACCTGATGGAAAGTAGTAATGCAATCGTTGATGGTGAGGCGCACTAATTTATTGAGAGCCTATTCACTCTACTCTTGAAGACATCTAAATTATAATCGGACGGGAAGACCGCAGCAGACAAATTGTCCCTCGATGTACGCGGTATAAATGATGAGGCGAAACGCTTGGCCCGTTTTCTGTTAAATTTAGTTTTCTTACTACTGTTTTTCAAAGCCATGTTACAAAAAGTTTTCTATAGGAATCAGTAGTGGTGATTCGACAGTTTCCTGTTGCAGGGTGTAAACTTCACAGCTACATAATGTGCGGGGCGCGGTGCTGTGGGAGATCCCATTTAGCTAATGATGACTCACACCTTGTGGCTATTAAGTGCGCGACAGTGCGACTGACCATAGAGCTGCAGAAGTTCAACGATTGCACTTCTTTTTTGAGTTTGGCTTCGCTTGTTTAGGCATTTAACCAGTGTCAACTTTTGAAAGTATTTCGTTTTTTATACGGTATACAAGATATTTTATTGCAGCAAAATATAATATTATTATGTTTTACCTCTTTTACTGGGTATGGTCTAATAGAACATACTTAATAGTTATCATCATCTTCCTGCCCTTGTCCCGTGTAATTTGGGGTCGGCGCAACACGTTTTTTTCTTCCGCTCTGCCATGTCACTCGTCATGCTATCACTAACTTCCTTTTCTTTCATATCACTCTTCACACAATACTTAATAGTTATAATAAACATTAATATATTGATGAATCACGGAAATTAATTATTTCTTACGTGTTGTAATATTCTTCATAGCATCAATGTTAAATTCATTACAGAATGCTATCTGCTCAGTTTTTTTTCCATTTGAATGCAGATGTAAGGCATTCTGATGTTTTTGCCGTATTTGGTAGCAAATGTTTCGAGTCAGTTTTCTCGGCAAGCTCCACTGAGGTAGTCAATACTACAATATTTTTTTTCAAATTAGCCCTATATAATGTTATTGCGTCTGTTTTAATGATTCTACATACTATTCAGTTGAGTTACAGACACTTTTGATATATGAAATTGCCGTTTTTTAAAACAGGTTGTTTTGGATTGTCTTGGAATAATAAGTTCAAATAAACTTAATATTAAATGTACGTTATTCTTTTTTCGAAATTAGATATTTATTGGTTTCTTTGTGTTTTCTATTTTATGTAATATCGCAGTACTTATAGCAATGTAATCTAAAAAAAAAATCATTTTCGCACATTGAAGTTTTACATTGACAGTTTTAACAGGTGATTGACGAACCTTTTGGGCATCAGGCCGTTGGCGGTAACAACAATCAGCACAATGACAGCCGAAACCACATTTCACGTGTCGACCACCTCGTTTGCCAGGTCCGTCGTGTAGTTTGTGCAGTAGCAATAAACCCATTAGGTTATCTTGTTATTGTGTCTATTCTTCAGGAAACTGCATTTTTAGTCAATTACAGCTTTTTTTATAGGTGGAAAAATCTCTGATTACATCCCCCGCTCTTGCGTGGCGTGTCAGACTTTTACCGACTAAAAACCTACTCCTGTTCCTTCTTCGTCATTGTTCCAGGGCCCCGAGGATCTCTTTCGCATCAGTAGGCTTTGACCCTGCTGGGCCGGTTGCTGACATCTCTTTAAGGCGCACGTGGATCACTACGCGCCGTCGACGGCTTGGGCTTGTTCCATACGGTTACCAGACAGTCGGACGGCGAGCTACCCATTGCTCGCCTTCCGCAAGCCCACGCCTACGGTGTAGTAAATTACAGTAAGATGAAGTTTTTGCTTAACTGATGTATATAACAAATATTGATAATACTGTATGCTTAATTGAAGTCAAGAAATCAAGATATTTGTGAATATTTGATGGCACGACTGAGCGATTAATTGACTGCTGTGCTGCATGTTGCGGGTTCGATTTCCGCACGGAACAAATATTTGTATGGCCTACAGATAGTTGTTCCGGGTCTAGACGTCTTGTGTATGTGAGTTTGCATGTTTGTGAAATGCCCCACAATAAGAATTATTCCTGTATCGTGGGTATACAGGAGTAATTCCTCTTGTGGCGCAACGTTTAAAAAAAAAACGGGGCAAGTGCAAGTCGGACTCGCGCACTGAGGGTTCCGTACAAATTTACCTATGAAAACAGTTCAATTCCCGAATTGAGTGTTTTTTTGGTGTGAAAATCATTTAATGACATACCTCGCTCTTGGGCGGAGCAAGAGGGCGTGTCAGACTTTTACTGACTAAAAACTCACTCCTATTCCTTCTTTGTCATTGTTCCTGGGCCCCGGAGATCTCTTTCGTATCACCCATGGCCCCAGTAGGCTTCGAACCTGCTGGGCCTCTATGGTTGCTGGACCGCACACTTGAGTTTAAGGTTTAAATTTCAACTCGATACCTATACGACCGTGTTCCCTTCCGTTAGATAAAGGGTCTTGATAGACGAGTGGTCGGACCACAAAGTGATCCTATAAGGGTTCCGTTTTTTTTTCTTTTTGTGGCACGGAACCCTAAGAAAGATGACACTGATGTATATTCATCTAGGAATAAAAATAGATCACTTACTCGTAGTTTGAATAGTTGTTAACTACTGTCTGTGTCCAAGCGGTCTTCAGGGCCCAACCCACATTGTAAATGTTGTACGAAAAATACCCATTAGCGAACTAAATGCCAGCCACTTTGTTTGAGCTATCATTAACTGTTAACAGCGGCTATTTATAAACCTGTCTGTTTAAATTATATTTAGTTTGTAGCTATAAATAAGTCGCTATATCTACAGCTCAGACGCTTCGTAGTGTCAGTGTAACATTTTTATCATTGATTTATGACGAGTCAGGCATTAACACGCCGTCACTAAGTGGACTTTGTAACGAGGAAATACTGCCGACTACTTTTACGACGAGCAAGACTTCTGTATAAAAATAAACAATAAATAATCGTAAAAGAGGACGTGTTACTCAATCAGTGTTACGATGAGCAAAAACCTCACTTTGTCACAACCCCTTTGTCTCTTCCCATATTCGAAACTATAAAACAGAATGGAATAAATGCAATCGTAAATAATTTATTGCAATCGCCACGAATAATCTTTCATCGCGGCCCGACGGTAATTGCATGTCGCCAATTTATTGCGATTCTGATATAAATGAAACTGTTAAATGTTCATTTTAGATTTACAATCATGATGATTGTGATTTATTGGAAGCCTAAATGTGAAACGCAAAAATATTGATTTTTAATTTAATTTTATGTTGAAACATAAAACAAATATTTGCTAATCTTCAATGAGTAACTAAACTGTACATCACCATCATCCTTTCAGCCGAAAGACGTCCTACCCCCCTAGCCAAGTTACAATCATTTCGTTCGCGCCGAACGCCTCGAGTAGGCCACGCCTCCGATTCCTTTGTTCTGACCACGTGACTGAGTATTGAGATGACATCAGAAAAAAGGAATCGGAGGCGTGGCCTACTCAAGGCGTTCGGCGCGAACTATACGATTGTAACTTGGCTAGGGGGGCTGAGGCCTCCTCCTGTGTGGCTCGCAACCATGGGATTCCTACTACTATTCCCTCACGAAGTCATCGATTCACATTGTTGGAGGTCTTACGACACTCCAGAACCTTTTGTCCCCATCGACCATCTTTTCTGCGGATAATGTGCCCACTGCCACTTAAGTTTTTCGATTCTTCCAGCTATGGTGGTAACGTTAGTTCTTCTGCGGATCAGTATTCTTTTTCCTGATATGATCACGCAAGGAAACCCCAAATATAGCCCTTTCCATTGCCACAAATTGTACGACAGTGAGCAATTGTGAAACTATTTAATTCAGTTTAGCAACTATCATTCAGTGAATTCTCAATAGTGTTTTAGCAGTGTTTGTAAAAAACGTAGGTATTTCAAACATTCTTTGTAATGTATTTCAATTAGCGTATGCGCTGCTCTTTAAAACTGTTTTCGTGTTTTGACATTTTAAAAATAGAAAGTGAATCATTTGATTAGAATGCCTGCGTCAAAATAGTATGCTTACCAACCTGTGTAGTAATATTTGTATGCGTTATTCTTTTGTAGTTTTTGCATAAATAAACACACAGTTGGATTTACCCTCACCTTATCGAACTCCCACCCAGGTTTCGACAAGGTAAGGGCAAATACAAGGACAAAAACAAGATTAAGATTGGCAGTATTTTAAAAGAAATATTCATTTTTCAGCCGCAAACAGCTCAGCTGCTTAATAAGGGTGCGAATGGGTCAAAGCGGTCCTGGAACGAAAAAGTCAACTTAATAACCCCAGGTTTTAGTCAATGAGATTCCTGTCTGACACTCCTCCCTCAACTCAGAGAGGAAGAAGTTATTTGATATTATTCCCAAAAAACAAGGGACTTGCGACCTATTAGTTTCAGTCATCTAATTGAATATGCAGATTGCATTGCAGTCAGAATATAGTATTGCAATTAATTTACTGATTAGTGCGGACAGAATTGGATATTAATGTTATTTTATTGCTGATGCTAATCTGTTACTGAAGTGTATTGTAATTTGTATTAAATACTAGTACTAGCCGATTTGTTGTTCTGTCTTAGTTATTAACTGTCAAACGCAAAGGTTAAATCGGCGGTAGTTTTTTTTTGTATTTTCTGAGCATTTTTTTTATGTTTTCTTTCCGTAGTAATCTTCTCCTGACAATAACCCACACAAAAAAGAATAGCAAAATTGGCCCATTCGTTTACGCGTGATGACGTAAGGACCAAGGGAAATGGGCCCACGCACCAACCCGCACTGAACCTGCGTGGTGGATTACAGCCCATCCCCTCTTGTAGAGAGGAGGGCTGAGTCCCAGCAGTGGGAAAATTATAAGGCCGACTATGCTACGCTATGCTACGTTGCGCTATGCTAGATATCATAATTAGGTGACAAGATTTTGATTCTGATTAATTTTCTTTTAGAATTTCTGTTTTTGTGTACAAAAAATCTTATTTAAGTATTGCAACTCATCTCATTAATACAAAGAATATCATCAATCAACGAAAGTTTCTTCCGAAAAACAACCTTGTAATTATTTGATTCAATTAATCAAGCGTAAGCAAGCACCATAAGGAAAACGGACGGTATTGGCTGGGCAGTGAGTCGAGCAATAAGTTATCAGCTCGGTGTTCCAATGAAGTGATTTGATAAAATCGCTGGCTATTTGCTTCCGATCCACCGAACGCGATGCGGCACTTTCTAGTTAATTTAAATTCATTTACTACATTTTTGCTCATTAAATAATTTAAAATGTAATTATTATTAATTTACCAAACTTTGTAAGTGCTGTGCACACTTTTAAGTGAAGAATTCGCTGGGTCAATTATATGTTAATAAGACTTTTTTTTTTGTAAATGTATCGGCGAACTATTCGTTGGAGTGCCGTAATAAATACATAAATAAATTATTATTATTTTATTTCTCTGGAGGAGCTAGTACTAAAATAACAGCCACATAGGTCCATCTCCAAAGTTAAGTATCACTCGCCGAGGTCAGTCTGTGGATGGGTGATCATTAATAATAATTATTATTATTTGTCTGGAGGAGCTAGTAGTCAAAATAATAACAGACACATAGCTCCATCTCCAAAGTAAAGCATCACTCGCCGAGGTCGGTCTGTGGATGGATGACTATCTTGACGTACCGAGTTTAGTTTGTGGCTTGGTATGAGAATAGTTCATAAATTTTCACCTAGTACTTTTGTTTTGATTTATGATTTTACAATATTTACGTCCGAGTTTAGTTTAATTTAAGACCGCCCATTGTGACACCCTATTAATTTTAAGTTCCTATTGTAATTTTTATTATTTGTGCACAATAATTATCTATCTAAGTGACAGAACTGTGGAACAACGTTTGCTAGGTCAGCTAGTGTTTTGTACTAAACAACAAGTAATACTATAAATCTTTTTCTGAAAACAGTATCAAAAGAGATTTTTAAATGCAGTTAGCAATTAGCATTTCACATATTGGTTTGTGGAAGAGTGGGGCGTGGTGAGGTATCGATGGTGGTGCCGTCATATTTCAGTATGTGCACCCTTATTCTGCAACATACCTAGTTGACAGTTTCCGCTTCCGTCACAAATGATGGCAACAGATGGATGAAACTCTCGAACAAAAAAACAAACAAAAGTGTATAGATTAAATTTCTGAACTATTTTGTCTTAGATATTACTATTAATAGAATCATGATATTCCAGTTTAAAGTTTGTTAGATTACGTATAATTATTATGTTTATTTATTTATTTAAACTTCATGTACAGTGGTGGTACATAGGCGGACTTAATGCCACAAAGCATTCTCTACCAGTCAACCATTGGGTTAAAAAGACAAAACTGTGGTAGGTGTGCACAATACATAAATAACAGATATTTAGATATATCACAGATAACAGATATTTAGATTGATAGATATTATGTTCAGTCAGTAACCTCGTTAAAAAATAAAAAGCTCGATTTGACATTTGAGAAAAACCCTAAATGAATGTAACTTGGAACGTAACTGAAAGAAACAATAAAATAATAATTAGGGAGTAAATACATAAAGCAAAACATATATATTACTTGACCAAGATTTATATTATTGGTAACTGATAACATTAAAAGTTCAGTTTAGTCAAAAGTCATGAAGTCAAGCCACCAAAAAAGAAAAAAACCTAAGCCTTGATTATTTATTATCGTAAAAAATTTAGTCAATTCAGTTTCCAATAATGACAATTTTTAGCGATACTTAGGTTGGCCATGAGCTTGAATTGATAAAACGTAGTAAATTATTTCACCGGTATATATGATGGTAATATAATTGTATTATATACTATATAGTATAATGGTATTATAATATATGTACTTAATAATTTCATCAACAATTTCCACGCCGTTATTCTTTAAAAGGTTGCTAATATAATATTAAACGGATTTGAAAAATTCTTTCAATTTGCGATTTTGGATTAATTTACTTTTGGATACATATTTGTAATTATAATTAAAAACAAGAGTCAACTACCTAATTCCACGAGTCCATTTTTTTATTTCCAGGCGAGCAAAGCCGCTGGTTAAAGATAGCTAGGCAATTATTTTCCCGCCCGGTGTTCCAATGAAGTGATTTGTTAAAATCACTGGCTATTAGCCTCCGCTCCACCGCACGCGATGCGAGACTATCTAGCTTAGCGCTAATCGAACTGCCTCAGGTGCTATAAGCTTTGTTACTGTTTCGTTCAAGCGTTCGTCGTTTTTTTTTTAGTTTTAAGTAGTGTACAGGTAGTTCATCTGTTTGGAGCAAGTCCCTTGTATTAGTAGAACAGGTTGAAAAAACTAAAGTGTTTTAATATTCGCCACCGATACTATTCTATATAGTAATGTTAGCTGATTGGGCAAACGTTCTTCTGCCATATAAATCATTAAAGAAAAAATTGGGCGCAGGGGTAGGAGGGTAAAAAATAGCCTATGACCTATTCTCAAACCAACCAAATATACACAAAAAATACTGGCCAAGTGCGAGTCGAAAAATCTTTGTAACTCAATTCGGGAATTGAGTTACAAAGATTTTTACGAATTGCATTTTCAGTTTTCAGATTTTTTCTTATAATTGTGCTATAATACATTGTCCCATGCCAAATTTCAGGATTCCAGGTCAACAGGAAGAACCCTATGAATTTTTTTTTACTTGAGGTGGTCGAAATAATCGTTTTTTGCGTAATAAACGGCCATATATTTTTCTCAGAAGTTTGTTTTTTTTACAGCTTTAAAGGACCACAGACTTGACTATATAGTTTTAAATTTCAACTCAATACCTTCACGCGTTCCTGAGATAAAAGGTTTTGACAGACATTTAGACAGACAGTTAGACGGAGAACAAAGTGATCCGGTTCTGTTTTTTATTTTTGAGGTACGGAACCCTAAAAAAAACATAAATATCGATCAAGTCGTTTCGGAGGAGTTCGATAACAAACACTGAGATTTATGTATACAATAATATTAGAGATCACAAAGAGGAAAGATTTGTCGTTTTGTTTTTAATTAAAAAAATCCGGAGCGACTGAATCATTTAAAAAAATTCAACTTTATCACTGAATGACATAGGCAAACCTACATTTTTTATTTTCACGCAGGTAATTCCACTGACCGAAGCTACTACTATTTTATGAAATTGAATAGATGTACCTACTTGCCTAGTAATATTTTCACTTATTTTAAAACCCCTACACGAATAAAAAAAACTTTTGTGAAGGGGAAACTAAGTACAACATGATCATTTTTACTCTTGAAAACAATTGCACCATGTCGCGATGACGTCACGCGCGAACGCCGGCGTTCGCTTGGGGATTAAGAGGTTCACGTTCATAACAAGATGCGTTTCCTATCTCTGTTGGCAGTGTAGTCACACCCTAAACGTTCGGGCCCTTCCTTCTGATTTTCATTGAATAAGGTATAATTTCTGCGTAGCTGTCTAATTCTGAAATTAATCGGTTTCCGTGAACATTCCTTCCTTGTCTAAACTTAGACGAAGGCTGAACGCGGTCAGATATTATCATTAGCTATCTCAAGTTATTTGTTTGTTGTTTGACGGCAGTCTCTGGTTAGGAAATTGTTATTATATTGTAGAATCTAAGTCTTTCTTTCATGTTGCCTAGGCTAATGTTCAAGTTTTCTAGCGTATATTATTTTGGGTTCTATTAGAATGCGGGTGCAACACATTCTAATACCTGTAAAGTATTTGGCAGCAAATGTATTGAGTCAGCCTTCTCGGCAAGCTTCGCTGAGGTAGTCAACTCTCACCTCTATTTTACAGAAATCGCGTCTATTTCAATGATTCCAGCTGTGTAGACATTTGAGATACAAAACTACACCAATTTTACATCACAATTACCATTTGCGAATAATTAAAACAGTCTCTGAATTTCACTCGAAAAAATTCCGCAAAAAATTCTATTTTTTTTTTTGTTAATATTTTTGGCTTTGATACTAAACTGATTAAACCATGTCTTCGTATAAATAGTTAAATTGTTTATAGTTAAAATATGGATTTACTTACATATTCTAATGTTTTTGTAGTATTTGGCAGCAAATGTATCAAGTCTACCTTGTCGCTAAACTTCGCTGAGGTATGTAGTCAACACTACATTAAAATTCTCAGCTCCAATTTACCGAGATCGCGCCTGTTTCAATGATTCCACATATTGTAGACACTTAGGATACAAAACTACACCAATTTTCCATTACAATATCCATTAAGAATCAATTTGCGAATAATTAAAACAGCCACTGAACTTCACTGGAAGACATTCCGCAAAAAACTCCTTCTAATTTCGATTAGTAAAATCATTTTTTTTTTAATTCTAGCCATACGTTCATGTTTTCTTGCGTATATCTTTTTTTAGCTCCATAAGAATGCGAGTTTCAATTTGGAATCAATTTGCGAATAATTAAAACCGCCGCTGAATTTTTCTTTAAACATTCTGTCAAAAACTCGCAAAATCAGAAAATCCACAACTAATTTTTATTTTATTTTTTTCAGCGTGTTGTAGAGGTAAATGCTATTCACATTCAGTCTTGTTCAAAATTAATGAATATCTCTACTATCTCCGACTAAATGGGTATAAATGTAAAAACTATATTCACTCCTTAGTTATGCATGAAAAATTTACACAATGCAAAAGATGACGGAAGCTAAAAAGTGAAAATAACCAATTTCTGAAGACAGGGAGGGTAACAAAGTTGCTTTTCATTTTCTAAAAAAAAAGGTTTTGTTATAATAGTATCAAAAAGAATGGCTGTTTTCAATGAAAAAATAAATAGCTGGCCATTTGCCAGTAAAAATAAAAACAGATAAAAAAACTTTAATGGCATCTGGTTGTTTTTCGATCTCCCACGGCCAGTGTAAGCTACACTTTTGAAATTAGGTTTGGTAGAAGAAGATTTTTGTTATAGAAATAAAATATTTATTTTGTATATTTACTAAATCGAACAGCGTTTTGATATGTATAGTTGTCTTTAGTCTTTTATACTTTTTAAATCTTTCAACGTGTAAAAATGTAACAATAACGTTAAATGTAGAAATTTAAGTATTAAAAATGTAATTCAGTTCGATATTGTAGCACGTATTGGCAATTTTGCATACATCTTGGGATCAGACGACAGGCACGCTCCCCGGAGGCTGTGTTATCTGCGCCACTATGACTCAAAGGAGGCGACATTTACATAAAACTTTCTGTTTGTATTCCTTGTAGGACTGGAGGACTGTTATCTAGGTATATGTTCCAGTTTGGGAGATATAAACTGTTTATTAGGCTTTGAATAGGGACTTAGAGGGCTATTCATTATAACTTTGAAGGCCTTTATCTGTTAAAAACTTTACCAATTTTATAGCTATTTTCGTAAAAACATTTTTGTTGTGTAAACAAATCATTTTGACGTACCCGAATTCAATGATACTAGAGTGAAAATAGTTTTTGTATCGTTTGAAAATTGATGACGTAACACCCAGTTCAATTTTACCACCAATAACTTTCCCGTTCGAGGCGATCTCACAGCCCGTATTTTCCTTTAAAAGACGTACCTACTTGTAATGAAAATTTATGTTGGTGGTGTAATAAACAATACTTCATTGTTACTAGTTTCTCAGAAGAAACTCTGGGACAGTTTGCAATACATCGTTGAAATAATACAGTCGCTACTGGCGTGCCGTCAGCGAGCGTGGCGGGGCCTTGTCTTCAAAACAATGGAACTCGTCCCGCGACCGATTTTCTCGAGCTCAAGGAGATTACGGAAAAGAGCTTTATCTGTGTTGTCATATGCACTCATATGCTGCGGAATGCGAATGGGTATGTGATAAAAGCATTGAGACTCCGTACCGAGAGGGCGGACAATGCATTTACATACAGTAAAAATACTTTCCAAGGGTCAAACAGTATCAAAAGATAAGATCAAAGCAGACATTTCTCAAGGAAAACGTCTTCAAATATTGTGTTATTTGTTCACTGAGTGTAAATTCGTCTGTACAAATGTATTGATCGTCTTTTGAGCTGTAAAAGTGGAGTTTAAGAGGTCGAAATGAATTCCGTGTCGACGTGGCTGCAGCGGCTTGTAATTTAATTAGGCGTCAATTTGAACGGGCGCCGCCATGCCGGTGCGGGGACGTGCGCCGAATGCCGCGTTGTTCGACAAATTTCATTACACCCAATTGTTGTATGCAGTGTCGGAACCTCGGAGAAGTACCGGCACCCGTTACTGCGTTCGCTGAATATTTTAAAAATAGTTCTGGAACGTTCGTCGTAGGTGAGCTGGACTTGTTTTAAAGTAACTTATGGATTAAGTTTTTCCCGTAGGGAGTGTCAGGACTCGGGAGCTATTGGTAACAATCGACAAGTATTCTCGCGATGCCTGCAAGTTTTAAACAAACTTTCAAACATACTTTTACACAACATTATTAATACTGAACAAACTGAAAAGACTCTTCTGCTTCTGGGAAGATATGGGCTGGTTGGAATGAAGGCCGTCTTGGTCTACGTACAATGGTGGACCAAAAAATAAATGCGGAAACCAGACTACAAAATATATAATATTGTTAAAAGATAAAGTTGTTGATATCCAAGCAATGCAACAGCTGGATGATTTAATTCTTCTGACAAAGAAACGTCAATTTCTTTTTCAGTCCTCGCCCCAAAAATATCTAAGTAATTCATTCAAAAGCGTGCCGCTAAAGGCTAAAACGCGGGACCTTAATTGAATTTGTATTCTTGAAAACTGTAGCAGATATGAGAATACTTAAAAGGACAAATTGAAAATGCCAGCGACTAAGTGATTGATTAAGGCTCCATTTTGTTAAGTTCACTATCAGTGAGTGAGGAGCGCGGCTGATAAGCTCCATAAATCAGACAGATAAGGTTCAAGCGAACGATGTCGATACGTTTGCGATACTAGCAAAACTTACGTGTTGTGGAGTTTGACTTTGACATTTTCTAATGCAACAAAGTTTTGTTGTGAATTTTGTGTCTTGATAGTGATATAGTATCTACTTTTTAGGGTTCCGTAGTCAAACGGCAATAAACGGAACCCTTGTGGATTCCTCATGTCTGTCTGTCTGTCCGTTTGTATGTCACAGCCACTTTTTTCCGAAACTATAAGAACTATACTGTTGAAACTTGGTAAGTAGATGTATTCTGTGACCCGCATTAAGATTTTCACACAAAAATAGAAAAAAAAAATTGTGGGTTCCCCATACATACTTAGAACTGACACAAAATTTTTTTTTTTGTTCAAACCCGTACGTGTGGGATATCTATGGATAGGTCTTCAAAAATGATATGGAGGTTTCTAATTTCATTTTTTTCTAAATTGAATAGTTTGCGCGAGAGACACTTCCAAAGTGGTAAAATGTGTCCCCCCCTGTAACTTCTAAAATAAGAGAATGATAAAACTAAAAAATATATACGATGTACATTACCATGCAAACTTCCACCGAAAATTGATTTGAATGAGATTTAGTAAATAGTTTTTTTTTTAACACGTTATAAACCGCAATTTACCTTTCAAGTTTGTACGGAACCCTCAGTGCGCGAGTCCAACTCGCACTTGCCCAGTTTTTTTGGGTTGGACCCAAACCCGTACTGGACCCGCTTGATGTATTAAGGTCTACTCTCTCTCTTAGAGAGGAGGCAGTCCTAGCAGTGGAAGTGTGTGGAGCATACGGTAGAGGTGTGTCCCGCCTGGGCAGAGCACTGCCGTGTCCTCGTGCGGGTGATCGGCGGCGGCGATCTCTCGCGTCGAGCCTTGGTACAGGCCATGGTCCGGTGCGAGGAGGAGTGGCAGGAGTTCGCCTCTTTCTGCGGAGCAGTAATGCTAGCAAAGGAGGAGGTCGCACGTGTACGCATGAGGTAATGGCCCTCGCGCCCCAGCTGCCGGGATTCTGATCCCGATTTCCGGCCATCATAGGCACGGGCTTGCGGAAGGCAAGCAATGGGTAGCTCGCCGTCCGACCGTCCGGTAACCTTCCGGACCGAGCTCAAGTCGTCGACGGCGCGTAGTGTTCCACGGGCGCCTCAAGGCGATGTCAGCAAAGGGTCTGATTCTGAAAGGAAGTCTCGGCCTTGATGTGAAAGGCAACAAAGGAACAGGAGAGAGTTTTTAGTCAGTAAAAGTCTGACACTATCTCCCACTCTGCCCGAGAGCGAGGGATGTCATTGGATGATTTTCCCACCGAAAAAAAAGGAGTGGGAGTGTAATGACTGTTAAAATAATTAAGCTTATACATAGGTACATTAGGTAGGTTAGGTATAGGTATCTTACATGTCATCATCATCATTTCAGCCGAAAGACATTCACAACTGGACATACGCTTTCCCCAAGTATCGTACAATGACCTGTCTTGTGCGATTTGCATCTATCAGATTCCCGCGACCATCACCAGGTTATCGCTCAACCTTGTGGAAGGTCTCTCAAGAACCATTCGGCCCGATCGACCGTCTGTTCTGCGAGCAATATACCCTGCCCACTGCCACTGTGTTAGTATCCTTGGTTCTTTGCGGTTATCTTAATTTCTGATCCCATCACGCCAGGAAACTCCGTGCATTTACATTAAATACGAATTTATCTTTAGGTCAAGTTTACTTTAATTACAGAAGTATTTAACATGACTCTCATTTAAGTGTAACATTCAAACCGTCCTATCAGACTAAATGATCTTGAATTCGCGACAGTGTACCCACAATTAGCGTTGCCTACCTACTGGTCATTACGTGCTACTTATTCATACACGCTAGGTATGCCACGATGTTGAGGTTATAAATAGGAAGTTGTATACTACTGTGAACTATTTCTGTCTGCTGATCAAAATGAACGAAAATTTTTGTGTTAATGAGATAGGAAATTGTAGAAACAGTTTATGTGAAAAGACTAGAGCTATTTGTTACATGGAAACCGATTAAATCAAGAATCAAGGTTTGATCCTGCTCATAGTGGTAGCATGCTGTGCGAAAGTGAAACCCGGGGCCCTGGGGCCAAGGCAAAGAAGGAACAGGAGTCGGTTTTTGGTCAATAAAAGTCTGACACGCCTTCACGCTCCGCCCAAGAGCGGGGGATGTCATTGGATGATTTTCCCACCTAAAAATAAAATGCTGTGCTTATAATCTTTGAAACTCCCAAAATATTATATTTTATAATTTAATGTAAATGATTAATTAAAAAAAGGTTTTTTGGATTGCAATTATAATTATGTAGTGAAAAGGTATTACAATAAAATGATAAAGCAGCAATATCTACACTTCTCTATAAGGCTTTGGTTAATAAAAACTGGTGTAACGTAATTAATGTTACAAATTAAAACTTATTAAAAAAAAAATAACTAACCTCAAAACTTCTTCTTCTACCTGTTTGTAAATATTATTATTTTTATTTGTAGATATACCTATTAAGTTATTAATATTTATTAGTATTGATTTCCTCAAAGTGACCTCAAAGTAAAAAAAAAATTGCAAAAATATCGATAATTTCGGAATTAAGTGTTTCAAATTTTTCGGACTTCTTAAATTAAAATTAAAAAAAATATATATTTTCATATTACAACCGAATTGAGAACCTCCTCCTTTATTGAAAATTTTTATATTATTATTGATAGGATCGCGCTTCTAAGTGTAAGCGATGATGTTTATGATATGGCCGACGATGAAGCAATGGAATATTATATTATATTATGTATATATAATGGTACACGCTTGAAGTAACCACTCTTGACTTAAAAACTCCCGGGTTATCTATAGCTATCGGAAAACAAACTCCGGCAGACAATAAGTTCCACTTCTTAGATACTCACATCCATGTCTAATATATAGATAATTCTGTTTAAAATTAGAAACTAGATCTCAGACACTGACGACTTAGAGACTGTGTTGCCTAGAAGAAATCGCCGAGTGCGATAAGGCCACCAATTGTATGTTTTTTTTTGTTGTTTTACAATTTCAATTTATAAATTTGTAATCTTGGTATTCAATAAAGTATGTATAAATAAATAATAAATAACTAGAAAAGATCTTGATAACCATCGTTGCTGATGGCGTTGTCAGATTTTTCTGATCGGTAGTCAATTTAATCTTAATTTTCAAATATGCATATGTGTTTCCTGATAGCTACAACCCGGAAATCTTTAAGTCAAGAGTGAATAGGTTACTTCTAGGTAAGCGCGTTCTATCGTCGACCGCATCGTCGCAATCCATCAGGTGAGATGGCGGTCAAGCGCGAACCTATCGAGAATAAAAAAAGAATAAAAAAATGCAATACTTTTAATATCAGAACGGGAAGAACTCTACTTCACAAAAATAGATCTCGTTAGTGCGCACTTTATCTCCTGCGAGAGGTCATTAGCGGAGGCTTTATTTAGCCATCAAACATCAGGTAATTACGAGCGATAGACTCATTAGGGACACACTAAGCACCGGCTTAGGCACTGGCAAATATGCTTAGTACCTACCTATGTATATTATCACGTCAGTCTGTGGAGGATGACTTTAAGACAAATCACTGATTAGATATTTTTTTTTTTTAGGTTTTATTCTCATCATCATTTCAGCCGAAAGACATCCACTGCTTGCCATAGGCTTCACCCAATTATCGCCGTAACGATCGGCCTTGTGCATCTCGCATTCATTGGATTCCCGTGACTATCACCAGGTGATCGGTCCACCTTGTGGGAGGTCCACTAACGCTGTGTCTTCCAGCTAAAAAAAATTTAAAACAGACAGTACTCTAAAACCGCTTACTAGTGATTGGCCACTATATCTGGAATAGCATAGTATACTTATTTTTGGTTGGGAAATTATCGAATGGCTTCTCTCGCTATAGGGCGGAGCGGGATTTGACTTTTAATGACTTAAACCACACCTATGTTCCTTCTTTGCCTTGCGTTCCAGGATGTCGGAGTTCCTTTTCGGACTACCTATGGTCCCAGAAGGCTTTGGCACTGCTGGGCTCGTAAAGCCGTAAGGCTTTGCTGAAATCTCTTTAAGGTGTGCGTGGAACACTACGCAACGTAGACGATTTGGGCTCAGTCTAGACAGTTACCGAAGGGCCGGACGTCTGCAAACCCACTCCTACGGTGGCTGGAAATCAGAGTCGGGAACCCGGTGGTTGGGGCGTGAGGAAGTCCGTTCACACACGCGTGCGGCCGCCTCCTTTGCTAGCATTACTGCTTCGCAGAAGGAGGCGATCGCCTGTCATTCCTCCTAGCACCGGACCATGGCCTGTACCAAGGCCTAGCGTGAGAGGTCGCTGCCGCTGATCGCCACCATGAGGACACGGCGGTAGTCCGCCTAAGCGGGGCACACTTCCACCGTATGCTCCACCATGTCTTCGGGGTGGTCCATACAATGGTAACACCTACATGTTGCTTTGGTTGTCCTTTGTGTTCCAGAGCCGAAGTAACTCATTCGAATAATTCCACAGCCGTAAATAGTACCTATAGTACCTATAACACAAAAAAAAAGAAGCTAAATTAAAAATAATCATTCCAGGTCAAGAATAAATCTCTGACCATATTTACATGGCCATAAAATAATCGTGAGGTTTCAGCATGCCCGACCAATTTTTTCAGACAATTTAACTTACTTGGGGTTGAAAATGTCGGCTAGACCACTTATAACAATAACAGGGCAATTCACTGAAGCCTTAAAACTGTTTCTAGTATAGTGCATACCTGATTCCAAAACCTTACGTCATGATTACAGACAGAGTTAGAGGAAATTGAAGTGGGAAATTGCATACCTACTCTCCGACAGCAATTTTCGTATAAAGTTTGAGTAAGCATATGACTTCAGTGTACAAAAGGCAACGACGGACTCACTTCGACGTCCATTGCTGAAGTAGTATCAACTTTATTAGCCTTCTTGCGCAAGAGAGAGCAATGCAGGTTGTAAACTGCATTTACAAAACTGGGATTAATATTATATTGTAGATCGTTTCGTAGCAATGTTACTCGCGTAGCCTTGGCGCGTAGCAATTGGCTACGTGGTTGCTACGAAACTGTAATAAATTAAAATTATAGAATTAACGTGATTAATGGATGAAATACGTAAGTATGTACATATCCCAAACATAGTTTTACATTGGTAGTAAAACAAGTACACAAAGGTTTTGGACGAATTTAGCTTTTGGTATGTTAAAATGATTCAGATGTTTTTTTACAGGTTAATACCTTACATCATAGTCGGCCTTATAATGTTCCCACTGTTGGGACTCAGGCCTCCTCTCTAGGAGAGGGAATGGGCCGTAATCCACCTCGCGGGCCCAGTGCGGATTGGTGAATGTCACATGTCTTCGAATTTTTGATTCTAGAACATGCCGGTTTCCTCACGATGTTTTCCTTCACCGTTTTGAGAGCAGTGTTGATGAAACAAATTACACAAAGTAATGCGCCTGGCTGGGTTTGAACCCGCGACCTACAACTCGTAAGTCGGAGCCGTTACCACTCGGC
Organism: Mythimna vitellina; assembly: GCA_949316375.1. Classification (NCBI taxonomy): domain Eukaryota; kingdom Metazoa; phylum Arthropoda; class Insecta; order Lepidoptera; family Noctuidae; genus Mythimna; species Mythimna vitellina. The sequence continues at coordinate 10,078,785 of OX438691.1, read as the reverse complement.
CACCACTGCTCTCCACTCGGCCACCACTGCTCTCCCTTATATAACATAATTAAATATAAATTTTCTCTTTTTTTCCAACTCTCCCTTCGCAGGTATGTTGGAAGAGATTTCTGTAGAAATAGGCATCACCTTTTTACCTATTTTTCTGTTTCCTTCGTCTTGTCTTTTTTATTGTATATTTACATGAATTGTTAAATAAATAAATAAACTATACTGACACATGACTGGCCTGTTAGTCTAGTGGTTAGTGGCCCTGACTGCTGTGCCTAAGGTACATGAATTTTAAATAAATAAATGAATGATCATAAAAAGTTGCGGACGCATGTTACCAACCAAAAGAAGTAATCAACAGTGAAGATACCTCTTTAAATACTCGCTAATGAATGATGCCAAACTCGAACGGTAAGAAATTGTCATCTTCCCGAAAAGTTTCTTCAGACAGCCATTTAGCCAAAAGTCTTATAAAAGTCCACTTCCATTTGAATCTTTCTTACCTCTCTGTTATGCCTCCAGCGAATTAGTCATTTACAATTCACAAATTTAATTCGGAATGCAATAATTTAAACCACATCCACGCCATTTACATAATCTGTTGAATTTAATTCTACGGATAATATTATTTCAATTAATATTTCACGTTAAACTGACTTGTGGTTATTGGCTATTATCGTTGAACATGATAAATGGAGATTCATATCGTTTTGACTTTGGCGTGTGGGTTCAGGGAAAACATATTAGTAGCAAAGCATTCTGTGCTTAGCAGATTAATTCTATAGAAGTAATTTGTCCATAATTTTTATGGATTTTTTGATAGTTGCTAACTCTATGAGTTTGTTGTGAATTTGTTATTTTATATAAGGTACTTTCTTTTTTTCTATTGACAACCGATTAGTACCATAAAGTGTAATGTATTTAATCCAAACAAAATTAAAAAACGGAGAGAGAATGGGCCATAATCCAACACGCGTGATCTTCGAGTTTTTGTTTGCCGGTTTCTTCACCATGTTTTCCTTCAACGTTTTGTGAGCAGGTGAAATAATGCACCTGGCTAGGTTTAAACCCATGACCCACAGACTCGTAAATCGGAGCCACCACTGTCCCGAATAACCTTAATTAAAATTCTTCAACATTTCAGCGTAAACACGATATTGACATTATTTTTTAAAGGGACAAGTGATTGTCGGTAAATAAGTCCCATGAGTCACTAAAGATTCTTTAAGATCATAAAGTACTGCAAAAATATTTACCGCAAGTTAGCGCAAAACATATCGGTGCTCAGTGTGTACATTACAAAAAGCATTTAGTTTCAAATTTCTTGAGACGTCAACTTAACAAAATGCGGATAGCACAATTCCTCGGTTACGTAATGCGGAGAAAAGAGAGGATGGGAAATATTGCATCAAAGAGAATTTGAAATATTGCCAACTACATGCGTCGCCGGCCGAATTGATTTTGCAGCCTTTTGTGATCTTTGAAAGATGTTCCACTGTTATACAATTTATTTCTAGTGCTGCTACCGAAGATCAATCTATCTTGTATGTGCTTCGGAATCATTCCAAATCCGTTTGACCGTTTCCGCACGAGAATGTGAGCCTAAAGCATAATTTACAGTACACTTAGCTGTTTCTCGTGTACGTATTGCTCATGTCTACACAATGCAGCATTTAGAGCGCTTTAGAGTTCCCTAAAGCGTTTTATATAAAAGCTTACAGCCTCTGAAACACGGAAGAGTTTGCATGAATGATTTTATCTGGACACGTGACGCGGCATACAGTAAATCATTTTTATAGTGAACAGAGTCAACACGGTCCATTCGAAACAGTCACATTTTGCAGCTGTGTATTGTACCACAACAATATCATAAATGGAATATGTTTTTGCGTTGATGTAAAAAAACTGATATGATATGAAGATCTGAATCGCATAAAGAGAGGTATAATGTTGGTAATGTGAATATGAAATGAGACGATGTAAGCGCAAAGAGGCGTAAAGAGATGACGCCTGGAGCGTTACCCGCGGAGACGAAGCGGCGCGTGGGTGCCGCAGGAATATGATTTAGAATAAAAAGAAACTTAAAGCGCTTTAGCCTGTTTCAAAGCAGTGATATTAGCAATGATACCTGTTGCGCGTCTCAGCGGCTTTCATTACATAAATGCACGCGGCTGGGTGTGGGAACGCCTTTATTCAGATACATTTTCTTTAGTATCTCCTGTTTGTCCTCGGAGCGCAGTTAAGCGCGAACTTGAAGCGAATTTTACTTTTAAAACTTTGAGTAGATACATTCAGCTTCGTGTTATCTCGTTGACTTTACTTTGTTAGTGTAGTTTTTCATTACACGCTTTGTCTACTGTTTTAGTTACGTAAAGTGATGTACAAGGATGGATGGCCGTGCCGCCCTTTGGGAGTTTGCTGAGTTTTAAATAGCTGCAGCGGGGAATAGGTTGGTCCTACTTGCATAGATACTTTTGTTAATGAAATTATAAATAACTAGCTTCTGCTAGAGGATTCACCTGCTTAAATTATATGCCTTTGTTACCTAGTAATAAAATAGTATTCTACTGGTGAAATATTTTTTAAAATCGGTGCAGTAGTTTTTGAGTTTTTTAATTAAATACAAAAAACATTTTACAAAAAAAAAATACAACCGACTTCAATGTAAAAAAAACACAAAATAAGTACAAAATAACCTTAATTTCGGAATCCGGTGTTTCTATAATAGTTTTGTCTCTTCGTTATTATAACCTCACACCTAAGCTAGTCATTATCAGATTAGCTCGATGGTACCTTATAGCCAGAGTACATCTCAAGACAATAGTAATAATCAAAAACACGGTTCGGTTACATTGATTTATTACAGAGTTCCAGTGTCTACCTTCCAGCTTCATCATCACACATATCCCCTCTTTCACACATCATTTTTCTTTTAGTCAGTCATCGACTACACGTATAAACAAAGCCATTTTACTTGTTACGACAGTTCTGCTATGGTCCTATGAGGAGTTCCGTTCCATATCTTCGAAGATCCTTATCAGATCATAACAATATTTCTATGGGACCAATTCGGAAGCATGACCTATCACTCAAAAAAAATAATTTCTATATCGGGCCACAATTGACCAAGAAATCGGTAAACATACATAAAAAAATACATTCAGCCGGACATAGAACCTCCTTCTTATTAAAGTCGGTTAAAAATACAAATCTTCTCTCTTTATAATATTAGTATAGATCACTTTTGTTGCTAATTCTGCGATACTTTTTTATCAATGGCTGCTCGTCTTGCACAACCCTGGGGCACCTTCCAGGTTGCAGGGTTGCCAGGGGCAGCAGTACAGGTTGTCAAATATTGTTCAGAGAATATTGAATCTGAGTTTATGGATACGAAAAGAAAAAGAAATATATATATTATGTAAACTGTAGAAGATACGAATCACTGCTAGATAAAAAATATCTTTGTTTGTTAAAAAAAAATGTAGCTTTTCAACTCTGGCACATAGTTCACCAACCATTCACTCAAAACCCAAGCGGACGCCGGCGTTCGCGCGTGATTTCGCGCCATTTACGTTAAACGCTAGCGTCCGCATAGATTATAAAATATTGAGCGTTTTATTTATAGAGAATTTGTCCAAGTACATAATTAAGAAGTTCTTCATAAAGTAGTCTAGTAAATATCGAAAATAATCAAAACTTTCCGATATATCCTATATACCTATAGATATCAATCGGTTAAATCACGTAATGTTAAAAGGTAGATTAAAATACGCTTCTCCGTTAAATCTAAACTAAGATGGAGGGAATTTATCCAACATTATGTATTTTTAATGCGACAACTTTATTCATGAAAGTGAAACAAACTTTATGGATTAATTTGCATTCATTGTTTGAATTATACTTGTACTGCCAAGGAAAATTTCTAAACAATTTTTTCGCCATGAATGTGTTATGTTGTTTCTTCGGTAAACTGACCATTTTAGAACAAACCTCCATTGGAAAACACAAACGTCCAGAAGTGTTATTTAAACTTATAAAGCAAAAATATTGTTAGTTTTCTATAACTAGCTCTGCCAGCGGCTTCGCCCGTCTGATAGTATACCTTATACTTAGTAAAAAAAATGGAGAACATATATATGTATGTTTATAGGTATTTATTTATTGTATATATAATGTTTATGCATAGTGTGCTGGATACATATCTGTTAGTGTAGTATATTTTTAGTATTAAGTTAGATTTAATTTATGTGTTTAATTTTTTGTTGTACATTTAAAGTTCCTCAAAATTTGTAAAAATTTCTTTCTAACTCATATGGTTCGCTGTAAGAAAACCCACTTGTGGGCTAAGCTCGCCTATGTACATCAACTGTCCTATTTTTTATTCATCATCATCTTCCTGCCCTTATCCCGTGTTATTTGGGGTCGGCGCAACACGATTTTTTCTTCCACTCTGCCCTGTTACTCGTCATGCTATCACTAACTTCCTTTTCTTTCATATCACTCTTCACACAATCCATCCTTCTTTTCTTTGGCCTCCCTCACCCTCTCCATCCATCCTCATGTAAACTCATAACTCAAACATGCGTTTCATCCCTCCTCTTCACATAACCATACCAAGACAAACGATTCCCTTTCAACTTTTCAGTCACTGGCGCCACTTTCAAACTTCCCCTAATATATTCATTTCTCACTTTATCCATTCTCGTCACACCACACATTTATTATTGATTATATAAAATTGTGTGTACAATAACGAATAAAGGACAAATTCAAAGATTTGTAACACCCGTGCTAAGCTGGGGCAGGTCAGTATATGTAATAAGTAAATAAATGCATTATGCTTTATTCATTAACGCTCCTTCATTACCTACAATCTGGCAGACAGTAATGGATCGCTTAAATAAAACAGTAGCGCGTACGCATGTTAATTGGTGTGTAATATTGAATTCAATCCGCCATTTGGCTTCAGGAAACAATCAGCGCTCTCGGTCGCAGTTAGGGTTGTCACACGAACGGAATAATCTAGACGGGCTTGAGAAATAGCGTGATTTACTTCATTTCGTGTCACCCAATGTAGTGTTTTCTACAATAGTTGCATTTTTCTGCCATGTACGTTATACATACATCATAAACTTTAACTTGTAAAAATTCAGAAAACAAAAAAGATTCTATCACAATATGGCCTAAAAAACCAATTTGAACATGAGTAGTTTGAACGGTTTTTTAGGCTTGTTTTTTTTAATTAATGACAGGCTCGCGCTTGACTACTATCTGATAAGCGATGACGTGGACGACGATGGAGCACGCTTACCTAGAAGTAACGATTTAACTTAAAGATTCCTCGGCTATTAGTAAACAAAAACTCCGGAAAGGAATTCCACTCCTTAATACAATTACTAGGCCATGAGTTGTGCGAAAAAGAACTTCGGGGCCCTGGAATGAAGAAAAAGATGGAACAGGAGTGGCTTTTAGTCAGTAAAAGTCTGACACGCCCTTTCGCTCTGCTCAAGAGCGAGCGGACTGTATGATTTCCCGTCTAAAAAAAAACTGTACGCGCTATGAATGCGTTTGATGTCCGGCATCGTTGAATTTTTCAGATAGAGCAAAATGCTCATACACATTTCCTTTGACATTCTGCACACAAAACATCACCTTTAGAAAACTGTCGAAATGGCAGCCTGAATTAGAAAAAAAAATGTACGGCAAAATTCATAAGCTTCGTCCGTCCAGTTTTTTAGTTTTTTTACAGTGGCAACCCTGTTGCAATGGAGAGCGCAGTTGGCCGGGGTTGGGTACCTCGGGACTTATGCTAATGACGGATTTAAATATATATTTTAAGGCTTGAATTCCGTATGAGGTAAATATTATGACGCGAATATTTTACCTTTTGTGGAATTACCTGAATGCTAAAAATGTATTGTGGCGCGTTTTTGTTTGATGCAAATTTTTAAGCCGAAATAGGCGCAAAATATTCCCTTGTTCTAGTTAGTGTAACATTTTCAAATATTATGAGGCATTTTGCAACATTTTTTTCTTTATTATTAGATCCTTTGCTCTGAGGATTACCAGCAGATTGTTTCTTAAGAGCTGAGGGAGTAAAGTGGAAACTACATTAGACTGACGCACAGGTGGGCCACGCCTGATTTGTACGTAGAACCGCGTCGCGTGTCGTCGCGTGGTGTGGATATAATGTAGCTTTACAAGTCTATTTGCCATATAAAATGTATGGAGACCGACGCGCCCCGAACGGCATACGTGGCCCACGTGTACCCAATATAGCTGTCGTTACCTATCTACCTAAACTTCTTTTTCTTTCTTTTGACTTCGCAAGGCTTGTGCATTTTGCCAGCTTCAAACCTAGAATCCTGAAATTCGGCATGAAGCAAGGTCTCATCGCACTAATGCAGGAAAAAATCTAAAAACTGTAAATTTGTAGTTAGATCCCAAAAAGAACTTTTTTGAAATTCGGAAAAATCTTCGTTTGAGTTACGAAATTAAACTGTTTTCATAGGTAAGTTTGTAAGGAGAACCCTCAGTGCGCGAGTCCGACTCGCACTTGCCCGGATTTTTTTAGTTTAGAATACGCGTGCAACACATTTTATATCATTCTAATGGTTTTGCAGTATTTGGCAGCAAAACGGTTGCTACGACCGCTCTCTCACCTTAAAGAGAGGACGGCGAGTAATGGGTGGCTCGCCGTCCGACCGTCCGGTAACCGTCCGGACCGAGCCCAAGTTGTCGACGGTGCGTACTGTTCCACGCGCGCCTCGAGGAGATGTCAGCAACTGTACGGGCCCAGCAGGATCGAAGCCTACTGGGGCCACGGGTAGTGTGAAAGCGAAGCCCGGGGATCCGGGATGAAGGCAAAGAAGGAACAGGAGTGGGTTTTTAGTCAGTAAAAGTTTTTCACTATCTTCCGATCCGCCCAAGAGCGGGATTTGTCATTAGATTTTCCCACCTAAAAAAAATGGTTTGACTGAATCGCGAGCAAAAGCTTGTAATTCATAAATAGCTTAAAAAAAAAAATTGAAGAACGCAACATCTTGAAAATATTATGTCTCACAACACATAACAGACATTAGCAGATAGTTGTATCGATGTATAATGTCTGCGGTGGTTAGTTTAGGGGAGTTTCATTACGTTATTTAACACGGCCTCGTAAACTTTATCTGTCAGTCGAAGCGTCGAAGCAAAACCTCGTAAACCAGGCTAACTGCTCAGAAGCACACAATGGTGCCGATCAATTGGCTGTGTCGGTTTTTTTTTTGCAATATTGTAGGAGCGTATACGTGATACATTGAATATTTTGGAAAAAACGTTATCGCTACGAAGTGTAGGTTTTTTTTTTCGGGTGGGAAAATCATCTAATGACATCCCCGTTCTTGGGCGGGGCGGGGGATAGATAGTAGATAGTCCGGACGGTTACCGGACGATCAACGGATCGGCGCAAGCCCGCGCCTACGGTGGCCGGAAATCGGGATCAGAAGTGTAGGTATGAAGTTTTGAATAATTTTCTGTCTCCTACGGACAGAGAATTATTTATGCAAAATTTTGGTCTAATTCAAAACTTCATATACCTCATAGTGATAACGTTTATTTTCTTTATTAAAATATTAAATTTACATTTTTGACTTTACTACGATACCATTACGGAGACAAATGTATGTCGGTTTTGACAATAATAGTAAAACTTGTCAGATTTTTTTTAAATTTTTTTTACTTAGAAGAATGTAGCGACCAACTGAAGAATACGTACTTTTGAAATTTTTTCCGTTCTAGAGATTGGTGTGTAGTGTCAGACTTTACTGACTAGAATCCGCCTTTGTTTTTACAGTTGCCCTTCGTGTTCCAAGGCCACGGTAATTCTTCCGAACAATCTTTGGCACGACAAAAGGCAGTAATTCAACGCTTAAGGTGGCACTACAGGGACTGGGCAATGTGGCATTTTACCAGCGATATCGTATTATTATTATTAGTTCAAGGTTTGACATGAGTTTAGTATGATAATATATATATAGCCCTTAGGTACATAGGTCTGCTGTCATTGGCGATCGCGGTCGTTCAATGTCGTTATCGTGGTCTTTTGAGTGACTGAAATGCACAGGTGCAGTATAATCATTAAAGGTCGGACATGCCCTCTCTCTCCATCATTTTATTCTGTATTTTAGTATTTATTGTTATAGCGGCAACAGAAATATATCTACCGAATTGTCACTTTTTTTTTAGGATGAGATATTGTCAAATAATTTCTCCCGCTCTGAGAAGAACTAGAGGGGGTGTCTGACTTTTATTAACTAGAACCCACCTCTGCTCCTTCAGTTGCCTTTCTTTCCAGGATTGCTGTGACTCTTTCGCATAGACCTCCAGCCGTGGCACGTGGCCAATCCTATATATTTTGCACTTATTGAAATCGTAACCTCTTTGATAGAATAACACCTTATAAACGCCTGGAAGTGGACTGGCAGACGAAGGTCGCGTGTTTCGATTTCTAAATAAAATAAGTAAACTAGGCTTAGAGGGCTAGGCCCCCCTACATTAGTATGGGGTCTTTTTTAAGGTGGGAAATCATCCAAGGACTTCTCTCGCTCTAGGGCGGATCGGGAGGGCGTGTCAAACTTTTGTCTGTGACAAAAACCACATCTATGTTCCATCTTTGCCCGTTGCGTTCCGGGATCACAGGTTTTCCTTATGGAAGTTAAAAGGTCTAGGAGGCTTCTGCTCTGCTGGAACTCTATGGCTTTGAGATGCGCGAACCGATGTTTGGATATTAGACTGCGTACAAAATCAAGATTTACGAAGCCTATTAATATTGAATAACCTGTAACTACAACATTCCTAAATTCCATTTGTGTGCGCATACACGTTTACCGAATGTTCAGGGCCCCTGCTAAATTTTAGTTCAAGTTGAACATCTCACACGTAGGTACAAAAAACCAGTATAGTATCTTACACTTTGCTTTTGAAATTAATAATAATAATAATAATCCACAACTATGTCACAACGCCGTCTAATCCCAAGCTAAGCAACGCTTGTGTCATAGTACTAGACAACTGATAAACATATATTTCTAAATACATACATATTATAGATAAATTACAGCCAGACGTAGAACAAATGATCATACTCATCACAAAAACATTTGTCCTGGTTGGGAATCGAACCCACGACCTCCGGCATAGCAGTCAGGGCCTCTAACCACTAGACCGGCCAGTCAAAATTACCACTATAACTTTGAGACGAGACTTATTACCCGACTATGGAGGGTTATGATTTTGGCAGGCTATCTATGTATATATGTATGTGAGTATGTTCATCTGTTCCCTCATAGCTCCTAATCTACTTATCAGAACTCGACATATGTGGTATCGTTAGAACCGTCTTAATTTTCCGCTGAACATTGGCTACGTGACTTGTCACAAAACTCGATATGGCGCCCTCTAGTGGACAAAAAATAATATGTTAAAAATAAAAATGGAGATAAATACTCCGTGTTTGATATTATTTGAAAGGGCTTCCCTTGTACGTTTCCAAAATATTGCTCAAATTTAAAGTGACCCCCTCTAGCGGACAAAAATTCATGTGATCAATTTAACACCAAAACCAAAATTGTTTAATTAAAAAATAGTAAAAAACTAAAACCCGACTACGACAAAAAAAAACGATGCTGAAAAAGTATGAAACAAGATTTTCAGGGTCTTGAAATAAACATGAACAGAAAAAAAAAAGAAAAGCCGGGTTATAGTTACCAACCGAAACACTTTAATAAGGGAATGTACTCCCAGGATAAAAGTCCTGAAAAATCCTATGTGCCATTCCAGTAGGTCATTCACATGGTCTACCTGTTTCATCGAAATTCAATTCAGCCGTTCAAGCGTGAAGAAGTAACAAACTTACATATAAACTTTCGGCACACAAAAACCCACTTTTGAATTACCAAGAAGTCGGTCAGTCAGAAAAATAAAGCTGGAAATTCCAAAGCATAGACATTTACGAAGAAGAATATGCAAGAAACTCCATGAATACTTTTATAGAATAGAATAGCTATTTATTCGATACAGGCAATACAATAGGCAACAACACAAAAAAAAATACAGATTTATAATATAGTTGTGCTGAGCGTGCCCGAACTGAAAGGGTCACCAACTCAGCAATTGCTGGGCGTCAGACACCCAGCGCCTAAACTTGCGTATAAAACTTGTTATGAACAGAGGTGGGAATAAGGTAGAGTTATTTAAGTACTTATACTGATCTCATACAGCGAAATAATAAAGTGGATATACCTCATATCCTGAGATTAATCTTATAGAGTAGAATTTTTTTATGACACTATCAGAAATATAGCAGAAAACATTTCTTCCTGCATTAATGACGAAGAGGAGGAAGTGTATAAATTTGTTAACCTTACCTCATTTCAATGAAAAATACGAATAAAAATTGTACGTTAATTATCTTTATCTTATCTATCTCTGAGGTTTTTATTATTATTTATTTGTAATATTGTTGGCCACGCGGGATTTTTCATTAGAAATCCCGGGAAGATCCATATTAATATCAATATTTCGATGGAAGTACATGAATAACTCTACCTAATTCCGACCTCTGGTTATGAATAACAATAATCCTGGTTACATATTTCTTGTCACTTCTAGTATGTGAGACCACAAAAATTCAAAATGTAGAAGTTAATAATAAGCCAAATGTAATTGTCACATAATATTTACATTTAGACCTGGTGACCTAAACACACAGGACGCAGTCCCTAAAGTCTAGCTTAGAGGCCTGTCTCTTACAGTAGACTAAAATATTGTCAAAACTCTAACTGTGTGCATGTCTCCAACGTCTGTATTGTTTATTGTGGTGAGAAGTACATATTTATTATTATTGACTCAAGCATGAGTTTAAGCCTACTGGGGCCATGGGCGAAGAGATCCTCGGAGCCCTGGGAAAATGGCAAAGAAGAAACAGGAGCGGGTTTTTAGTCAGTAAAAGTCTAACACTATCCCCGCTCCGCCCAAGCGTAGGAGATGTCATTAGATGATTTTCCCACACAAAAAAAAAGCATGAGTTTGAGTCAATAATAATAGATATTTAATATGTAGAGTACAATGATGTGCTCAGGACTGTATATAATAAGAGGAATATAAAATAATTTCTAATTTGTGCAAGATACGGGTGTGTGCAACAATTATTTATAATTGTATGATCGCATCCAAAGACATTAAATAGTCGTATATTATACTAGTTGCACTTTCAACTACAACATAATTGCGTGCATGTATTAAATTTAATGAATAGCAGTGCACTAATGAGAGGGTGCTCCGAAAGTGCTTAACTGCAATTTGGTCGCAGTGTAAAATTACATCTTAATTATAAATGTACATTTAATTATGTAAATAGTTATACGCGAGGGTGCTGATTGCTGTTTTTGTCTCATTAGGCGAAAACAATCACAAAACATTGCAGCGTAATTAAGGAAAAACATACCCATTGTTGGTACTTGTTATAAATTGAACCGGCAATTCCAGTCTCCGTACCTGAAAAAAAAACATATTATTAGATTTATTACCGCGATTTTAATAACACCTCTCTAAAAACAGGGAGCTATGGAAAAAAAGGGAGATCTTTGCCCAGAACACTGGTATGAAAAATAAAATAATAGGTACATACTTTAAAAATGGGAATTACAAAATGAACGAATAAAAAAAACTTAGCGACTTTTGATGAGATACTGTTTTAATAATTGAGCGGTATGAATTTGAGTAAGCGAAAAATTAACTAAACTAATGACAAATATTGATTCCTAATAATAAAATCCAGAAAGATCGTACTAAAAGTGGGTTGTAATTAATCCATTTCAGATATTGAAATTCTAACCGTGCGACTAAATGACTAAGTGAGCGATTAGAAATACAAAGGTGAGGTTGAAGTTTTACATAACGAACTACTAAAAAGTTCACTTTAAGAAATGTTTTCACTGTTGTCTAATTATCTAGTCGCAGGCAGATTGTATGATTCATCATTTTGAACTGGGTGAAATAGGTTAGGTTATAACTGCGACCAACCGCGCGTGAGCCGAGCGTACGAAGCGAGCGGCGCTGTGGCAGCGGCCGGCGAACGTTACGTCCAAGTTGATCGCGGATTTTATTTCACCATTTTCTAATTATCCGGGTTTTTACAACATCCGAACTATAAAATTACCTTGTGTCATACCTACCTTCGTTTTATAAGTGCCCATGTAGGCCTATGTGAAATAAAAATCTTTGACTTGACTTGACTTGACTACATAATAAATAAAAATCGATATTTAGGACAATCGATACCCTCTGTACTTCAATATTTAGCACATTCAAAACATTTCATTTAAGATAAAATGCCGCTCCCTATAAATAAATCATTTACCAAATATTGAAAAAAAAATGCTGGACACTAAAAAAAATATTAGGTCGCTCAAATATTATGAAGCTTCTCATTTTGTATTTTAAGTAACTCAAATTAATGTTCGTAAGTTGCTGTTCTGTTGATTACTCGTCACTTGCAGTCAGTCGCTCACTTAGTAATACTATAACGTAAACTAATTGTTTTTGTCACTTCAAACTTAAATTTACAGTCACTCGTTTTAATTCTACCCCATTAAAAATCCCACTATTATAAAATGGGGGTAATATGAGTGAAAACCAAAAACAAAAAGAAAAAGGGACAACTACAAATTCTTATTTTTACAAGTCATTACCCGACTTATCGAGATACGACCTTTGCCCACGAAAGACACAACCGACTTCATTCCCGATAATGGGGACTTAAACTACAATATCACTACGTTAATTAGTACCCTCTTTCGAGGAACCGAAACTAATTAAAACTGCTCTCTGAATCAAGCTCTTTCCTTAATTTTTCTGTCTCATTTTAATAAACGGTTTTCACTTGAGGTGGCTCCATACCGCACTTACCCGAACGCTGTTATGGAAACGTCTGCGCTTCCCCAATAATCTCCCCTTTTACCCTCGCCAACATTAAATTACACCTGAGAAACACCAAAACCTAAGCTGGAAGGTTCTTTTTTCAAGGACGTAAGGTTCAAAATGAAATATCACAGGTGCTCATTAAACCGCAAATGTAGCTGTGTAGGCGCGCATTTCAGTCAGCTGAATGCTCCGAAGGCAGGTTCATTAGTGCTCACAGGACCATGCATTCGTTTTGTTAGTAGGAAGCAAATGAAATAAAAATTCGTACCACACGTAGATACGCGGCCCGAAAAATTCCAAAGGATATGAATCGGAAAATCCAACCCGGGTACACGGGCTCCTTTTAGCTCGTTCCGGAATGAGGACGGTAGATACGGCCAAATGACATACCTCGGCACTTTTATTGTGTATTATTCTACGTTCCCCTTTGATTTGATGTTAATCAATTCGAGATTTTCCTATTAAGCCCGGGATCCTTTGAAATATAAAATATTAATTTGGGTTTAGGGGTCGAAGTTGAAACGGAAGAGGTTTTCGTGTGTAATTAAGATGTTTTGCTCGCTGTTCCCAATTCCTGCCCCTTGTACTCAATGTCTATAGAAAATGAAGGTAACGTTTGTTCGATTTTTACGATCTTCTATAGATTACTTATCCACAATAAAATGAGATACATAAGTGATTCCTTATTATCCATCGTCGGCCACATCATCGCTTACCATCAGGTGAGATAGTAGTCAACTATTTAAAAAAAATGCTTTTATTGTAATTATACTATTAATTACACAATTTTAATTATATTATTGCTTATTATGTGTGGCAATTATTATTTATTTTACAACAATTACTACGAATTACGTAAACTTATAGGAAAGTATTTAGACGATATAACATGGGAAAATCTGTAACCTAACTAGGACGAGCATCTCGCGGTATGCAGCGCCACCACCTCGAATCAACAAATAAAACATTTAGCCTATTCGACAAGCAAAAATTATATTGTCCTTTAGTTCCTAGATTGTTTTTTAAGACATTTTTTTTTGCTGAAGCTACCCTGCACTATCAGGGCTTGTAAACAGCATTAAGCTAGAACTACACTGCACACACATCTGCCACATACGCCGATCTGGGCGCGTCGGTTTTCATACTTTTTATATGGAAACTAGACTTGTAGAGCTACATTTGATCCTCGCCACGCCACGTCGTTCTACGTACAAACCAACCCCCCTAGTCAAGTTACGATCGTTTCGTTTGCGTCGAACGCCTCGAGTAGGCCACGCCTCCGATTCCTTTGTTCGACGTCATCTCAACGCTCAGTCACGTAGTCAGAAAAATAACCACGGAGACTAAGGCGCCTTAGCCTTCTAACCTAACCTATCCATGTCGGAGTGCCAACAATTCCGAGCTCACTTTGCTCATACTTAAGACTAAGACTATTACGTTGGCGTTTTAAAAAAGATAAATTAGTTTAGGTATTAGAGGCTATCTCATTTTCCCGTTGTTTAAGTAGCTATAAAATTAAAAGTTTGATCACATGACCAACAAAGCTAGTGTGGCTAGACTTATAATTACTCATGTAATATCTGTGTGATATTCTAGAATCACTTTGAAATGGATGCAGCAAGCTTTTAATAAACCATTATCTATCGTAACTAGGTGATAAAAATCATCAATCTCCATTAAAATTCAATTTTATAGTAAAATTTTAATCAAGTAAAGTTGGGATCTGATAGCAATGCATTGTAACAGCGAAGTATGGCCGCAGCCAGTGGCCGCCGCATAATATTGACGAAGTTTAATTGACCAGCTGCGAGTTTCAAGCCGCAAACTTCGCCAGTCACCGACCGGCAGATCATGTGTTGCGGCATAAAACACGAAACAATGCAGCCTCATCTACTATCTCCGAACGTTTCGACGAAGAGCTAACGTTCATCTAACACCGAATTAAACTTTGTCCGCAACTACAAATATGTCTTCGGAAAACCTCTCAAACTTTCTAATACCATTTTCTTTCGACAAAATTATCGATCCGCAGAGACATGATTGAGTAACAAAGAGAAATAATATTCTTTTACAGAATGAAATATGGAATGTAGATCCCGCGGGAGCTACCTATTGTGTAAGGATAAATATCCTTCTTTTGAGCTGGTGCAAGTTTCGTTGTGCAAAGCTCGCTGGGATCAGGACGGAAAGACAAATGTTTTTTTTTTTTATTAGCGTTCCCGCCAAACTGTTTGGCAATTAAATTACGTGCAGGGAAGTCACGTGACAAGTGGCGTTAAAAGTAATGTCATTGCCAAACATTTTGTACTTAGCGTTTGGCTGGAACGCTAATAGAAAAGTCAAGTTCAATACACTTACTCGTAAACCCTCTTTTAATCGTTAAGCTTTTAGGCACCCAATTTTCTGTTTTTCGCACTAGTGCGGAAAAGTACGCGAAATCGCCGCCGCCACAATTGATTTTATTTATCGTATTAGGTTGGGTGCTAAGTGACCCTCACAAGTCGCGCGTCAACCCCCATTTATTTTTTTCTTAGTAAGTGTATTGAAAAACGTTTGATACTCGTGGAAAGTCACTGCAGCACTTGGCTCCATAAAATTCTCGCCTTCTTCTTTCTTCACAATGGCAAACTTTCTACACTTGTATCAAAATGTGCCATTATGGCGCAGTTCAGCACGTGGTTGTGAAGCCAATGAGCGACCAAGTGAATCCATACTAGTCGCTTCACTAATTCCATTCGTAATACGGTAATTTGCTAAATGCCAGTTATCAAGACTCCCCAAGTTTAGATTAACTCATTATGTTGAGCACAAGCAATTACCTCTGAATTGAAATCCGTGAGCTATATGAAAGATGGCGTTTAGTAAGAAGATTTGTCGCGCGATTCAGTCCATTTTCAATTCGAGTCGCGTTTGCCAGGTTTTTTTCCTCACGTTGGCAATATAAAAAGTTGTAGCTAGCTGGCTTACGTTCTAATATTCATTCAAAAGACGCGGTCTCATCTCGCGAATCTCGATACTGCTTGAATTTATTTGAAAAGAACAAAAAGAAAATTGCGTGTAAGTCGAGGCGGGTGGGCAAACATTGAATGGTATATTGACTAGAGGCATGTCTGAGGGACAATATATATCAGACTTTGTTCTCGTGAATGTCGGTTATTGCAGACACAAAATCGGAGTCGAAGGCAGATAATAAGTACCTGCTCGATAATAAGGAAACACCTTGTTGTTCAAGCTTACTCCGTACCATATCAAAATTTGTTCAGTACTTTAACCGAGAATGCTTAACAGACCGAACTACTTTCACATCTATACTTATAATAAATCTGTAGAAGTGAAAATTCTGTACATTGAAAATATCAAAAAAAATAAATGGTAGGGGGTGTTACTAGACCGACACCGAACCCAAAAAAAATTTTGTCTGTTTCTCTGTCTGTCTGTCTGTTTGTTCAGGCATTACGCAAAAACTTACGATGAAACTTGGTATTCTTGGTATTCTTTAATATCCTGGGCCCCACACTGGGTATTTTTTATCCTGGAAAAGTATATACAATAAAAAACAAACTTAATTTTGCGGTTTGATCCCTAGACCCGATTACTGTACCAACCGCAAATAATAAGTTTGTTGTAGGTTACGTCACCTGCAGTGGAGTTCAATAAGGGGCGCTGCACACGGCTAAGATACTATAATATTTTATCTTAAGATACAATATCGCTCGCCATACAATTCAATGGACTATCACACACGACGAAGATAATAAATAATATTTCATATTTTCGCATCTCAAAAAACCTAATAACACCATTTTCGACTTCTACGCGGACGAAGTCGCGGGCAAAAGCTAGTTTATAATAGAAACTAGCTGTTGCCCACGACTTCGTTCGTATAAATATCGGTTATTACAGACGCGAAGTCGAGGTCCAAGCCAAATAAAAAGTATCTGCCTATATCCTTTTTCGGTGTTTAATCTTACTTATTACCAAATTTCATGAAAATTGGTTCAGTAGTTTAACCAAGAAAACGGGTCAGATAGAGTTAATTTCCCATTTATAATATTAGTAGGAAATATTGTGTGTATATTTCCTACTAATATTATATTATACATATTATACAAAAGTTCTATTATTTCAAAAATAAACGAACTTCAACCGCCTATAAAGCATAGGCAAGTTTCTCTTGAAAGTAAATAGTTACTAAACTTTTTGCAATCTCGCTCAAAGATTGTTGCATCGTCTGCTTGGTGCAGTATTACAGTTGCTTACAATGTTGACGAAGTGATGCTTCGGTGGAGCTACTTAGTAGTTAGTAACAGCATTAACAAGGAATATTTCAGTACATTATAGGAATCAAAAACATATTTTAAAGTTACAAATAGTGATAAGTTTCACTAATGAGAATCGCAATCACGATATTTTGTCGCCCATTCAATAGTTTTGTTGAACTTTTTTATGCAAACGAAATATTCTTACAGACTGACTGAATTTAATATTTACATTCGATGTTCCACTAACATATAGCATAGCATATAGTAAGCTTTATAATGTTTCTGAAAAGGAAAGAGCCGTAATCTAACACGTGGGCTCCGTGCAGTCACATACTTTAGAATTTTTGGTTCTATAACGTACCAATTTCGTCACGATGTTTTCCTTCACCGTTTTGAGAGCAGTGTGTAATGAAATAAATTACACAAAATAACGCGCCTACCTGGGTTTAAACCTACGACGCATGAACACTGGACCACCACTGCTCTCATCATACTTGACCTTTATAAGGAAGATAAATTCGATAAAATCATTCAAACGTGATCATGATTGACGGCTCCTAATTTATATATCGTGAGTTCATAAGCAAATAGTATACAATAGATAGTAGTGAGAAACATAAATCTCTGAATTGACTAGTACCTACACTACGGTAGGGGCCCAGCAGGGTTGAAGCTTACTGAGGCCATGGATTCGCTTCTGAAAGGTCCGGCCTTGGTATGAAAGGCAAAGAAAGGAGTGGGTGTTTAGTCAGTAAAAGTCTGACACACCTTTCCGCACCGCCCAAGGGCGGGAGATGTCATTGGATGACATTCCGACCTAAAAAAAACCTACACTACGGTCAAAATATCTTGACCGATCCGATCCGAACTTCGAACAATTGGTTGCGCAGTAATTCTTTTTAAGAATCATATGGCAAATCCGTATTGCGTATTTTTCGAGTGTGCGCGATATTTCGGAACGCTAAGTTCAGAGTAGCCAACATATTTTGACCGTAGTGTACCTGACCGATTTCCTGCTGCAGCTTTACAAACTGTTTAACTACAACAAAAGTTTCCGAATGGGATAGAGTAGAGAACCTGACCTTTTATTTTTCCAATCGGAGACTAACTTTTGTGTGCAATAGCTTGTATTGTTACTTTTTAGCTTGTATATTGTTACTTTTAGCTTGTATATTGTTATTTTTAGCTTGATATTGTTCAATTAAGAAAGTTAGCAATTAGCATGTCTTGGACTTAATGTAACTAAACGTAACTCCGGCCCCCAAGATACAGGTTCTGCCTAGTTTGGGGACCACAGTTCAATGTATTGTTAATTTTACCAGTTACTGTGAATATAGGTAACATAACTTTAGTAGATTAAGATACATTCTGTAACACTGGACTAATAAATTATTATTACTTTTAGCTTGTACTGTTACTTTTAAACTCATTTATAAAGTCACTAGCTGATTGATGCCAGCGGCGTCGCTCGCGTGAAAGTAGAAAATAATCTCAAGGGAACATCTCCCGCTATAAAAAATAAGTATCCTATGAGCTATTGCAGTATATAGTCTATTCATGTACTAATAAATTTCATTCAAATTCGTTCAGCCGTTCGAACGTGAAGAAGTGAGAGAATTGTTCGGAAGAGTGACACAAACGCCCAGTCCCCCTAGCTAAGTTACGATAGTTTCGTTTCGATCTAGCGTCGAACGCCTCGAGTACGCCACGCCTCTGATTACTTTGATCTGACGTCATCTCAACGCTCAGTCACGTGGTCAGAACAAAGGCATTCGAAGCGTAGCCTACTCGAGGCGTGCGACGCAAGAGAACCGAAAGGAAACGGTCGTAACTTGGATAGGGGGGCTGGAATGCAAAAGGTAACTGAAAGGACACGGGTGAGTGTAAGTCAGTAAAAGTCTGACTCTCCCTCACTCACCTTTTCTCATGATGATATAATAAGTAGGCCACCTCTTAATTAGCAAATGACTTGATAGGAACAATAAGGGTAGGTATATTTTAAAAATATTTTTTCAATCAAAAAAATAAATTAAAAAGGAACATCATGAGCGAGTAATATTTTTTTTTTTTTTTTTTATTAGTGATAGGCTCGCGTTTGACCACCATCTCACCTGACGGTAAGCGACGAAGGTTTTTTTTTTCGGGTGGGAATATCATCTAATGACATCCCCCGCTCTTGAGCGGAGCTGGAGAAAGTGTCAGACTTTTACCGACTAAAAACCCACTCCTGTTCCTTCTTTGTCATTTTTCCAGGTCGACGATGGAGCACGCTTGCCTAGAAGTAGCCTGTTCACTCTTGACTTGAAGACCCCTAAGTTGTAGCTATCAGGAATCAAAGGCTCGGGCAAGGAATTCCACTTCTTGGCTGGACGCACAATAAATGTGTTCTCAAAACGCTTTGTGCGTATGGGTGGGATGTCTACCGTAGTTGGGCTCTGTGGCACTGTGGCAGTGCTCCACTAAGTATACGGACAACTCCGTTGACAGAGCAAAGTTGAAACCGTCTCCGAGGTGTTAGTTGTGATTGTGACTCGCTCACGTTCGCTACTACAAGTTGTAAGCCGAGGTAAGTTCCCTCGGCGGATCTAGTCACTTCCTAATTGCATGCAATTGACAACGAAACTTACGTATAATATCTTCGACAGAAAGTATAGGCTGTGGGAAAGTTGGCGGCTTTGGAACGAAGTGAAAACCGAAAGGACACGAGTGGATTTAGTCAGTAATCGCTCAACCCAGAGTTATTTGATAATTTTCAGGCCAAAAAAGAAATCGACAGAAAGAGCGGCAATCATAAGAAAGTTTCTATAAAACTCTGCAGCGAATAAATGAGAACAATTCAGAGTTCTGCGCATAAATTAAACGATTTGTTGAAAATTGTTGATTATAAGTAGTTTCACCTTTCAGATTGTTTTTCTGTTCTCCAGAACGAATGCTAAAATTACCTACCGATTCGTGCCTCACACTCGTACATTCTCGTACAAGTGGCAAAACTTTTGTTTTCGCGTTTCTTCATCATTCCAACGTCAAAGTTGCTAATTGGAAATGTTCACATCCAATTCCTGGTTTTGTATTGATTTTACACACGCCAATAATTTGCTCGAATCGCTCTATCGGCGAGGCGTGCGAACAATATACCGCTGTTTCGTGAACATTTTAGAATGGCAGTTATCAATTCTGGATTATTCGAGCGGCATTCCATTCATTTTCGATACGTGCACGTCGTATTAGGATCGTTTTGTTGCGAATTTGGGACCGAACGGGGTAATTAGTGACAATAAGGACCGATTAGAGCATTCATTGTGATACACAAACCTGCATAACTAACACAATAGAAAGGGAAGGGACACCTCTTATTGTTCTTATCTTAATCGATTAATAGTTAAGGTTGAGGCCTTTCAGACATGAATATAATTTACACAATAGAAAACTACACTTAAACAACTATTAAATTATGGTCAAGGATCACTACTCTTGAGAGAGAGAAACATGTACTTCTCTGCTTTCATGTATATGTTACATATAAATTGTTTATGTTATATATATTTTATTAGTAACGTCTTGTATACATGTAAATAGTACACTTAGAACACCACAAACTACCTGCGTATCTTTTCTCCTTCTCTTTCAAATCCATCCAAAGGTTGTCTGTAAAAAATCGTTTTTAGCGATAAGATAGCCCAATTAATTTTAAGCTTCTACTATATTTTATTATGGTATAGAATAAAGAATATATCAATCTATCTATTTTACCTATACGACGAATTTATTGTTTACTGGGAGAAAATCAAATAAACTCACACTCAAGTAAAAACCTGTCTTCTCACTAACTTCTCAACAGAAAACTTACCCTTTATATCAATAGCATATTTGACGTTGCAACGTCAAAGAGCAGAGCAAAGTGCACAGACTGTCAAGATGATTGATAAACCGCGTGATGGATGTGCGGCGCTGCCTCAGGCCTGGTGCAGAGTGAGGGCGAGTGCGGGTGAAGTAGCGGGCGCGATTAGATTGCCACAGAGCATCGCGAGCTATTGCAACGGGTATTTCCTATGCGTATAATATTAGACGATCGCTATGTACGGCGAGGCTTACTAGTGCGACTATCGTTATTACAATAGTCGCACTAGTAGGCCCCGCCGTAGGATTCAAACACTAAAGTATGACGTGACGCCGCCGCCGCATCGTAAAAATTTACGAGCTCGCACGACGCATCGCAAGAACTTGCGAATTAATTCGCATGGTGGTATGGTTAGGCGCGGGCTTGCGGACGGCGAGCAATGGGTGGCTCGCCGTCTGACCGTCCGGTAATCGGACCGAGCCCAAGTCGTCGACGGCGCGTACTGTTCCACGCGCGCCTCAAAGAGATGTCAGCAAATCGTAGGGGCCCAGCAGGGTCGAAGGCTACTGGGGCCACGGGTAGTGTGAAAGCGAAACCCGTAGCCCTGGGACGAAGGCAACGAAGGAACAGGAGTGGGTTTTTAGTCAGTAAAAGTCTGACACTACCTCTCGCTCCGCCCAAGAGCGGGTTTTGTCATAAGATGATTTTCCCAACCAATAAAAAAAAAAAAAATGGGGGTATGGTGACCTGAATCGAAACTTTGCCGCACGAAATCGTATCGTAACGTATCGCATCGCAGGTTTCTGGGATGTAGCATTGTATCGCATTGCGTCGCAGTTTCTTTTGAGGCCACTTTTTTACAGCACCACTGTAAAAATGATAGTTTGAAAACTAAGAGGTGCAGTGAGCTGTCAATTAGCCGTATAAACATCACAATTGACACAGTAACAAAAAAAATACATTCAGCCAAACCTCCTCCTTTTTGAAGTCGGCTAAAAATACACTAGCATCACCCGGTTTATTCTAGAGATTGACAGGAACTTCAAGCTCATTTTGCCTAAGCTTAAACAAAATCAGCAGACGCTCGCTTCCGCGCCCGCGTTTCTCAACATAGTCGAGGACTACGTGCGGTACTGACACTACGGCTGTCAAAATGGATATGATACATGTATGCGCGTAATGTTCTGTTGAGGAGCGTCAAGACATTTGTGGCAGTTCCTTGATTAGGTTCTATGATTAGTCTATGTTGGTGATTTATTGTTCGAAGGTAGGGTAAGTTCTAACAATATAAAATGGTGTTCAATGTTTATACCAGTATTATGAAAAACCTGTAACGTAAAGGGAAAAGATAAATTCATTTTTATTGTAATTTTTAGTACAATATTGACCAGTCTACACTGTCCTTACATAATATCTATTTATACTGTATTATGGAAATATTGTAAAAACAAATTTTTTTTTAAAGAGTTACCACGCAGTTTCTTGCCGGTTCTTCTCCATAGGAATCGACCAATTTGGAACCGTGCACTAGTTTCAGACGTTTTATAAGTGCCCATGTAGGCCTATGTGAAATAAAAAACTGTTTGACTTTGACTTTCAAAAATTGAAAATTTTAAAATTGATGTGTATGCATAATTAAGCCTATCAATATCTACTAAGTACGTATTAGATTATGTTAAGTAGTTGATTAATATACTTAAGTAGATACTGAATGTGTAACTGACTTACTTTGACTTACTTTTGCCGCTAAATATTCGGAATCAGGTGCTTCGTTAAGAAACTTTTCAATTTCAGATGCTGTGAAAACCTTCGATTTTTTTGGTTGATGACCAGATGAGGCTCTTTTTAAAAATGCCACTAATTTAGGATAGGTGTCGATATGTATGGCTATTTTCATCTTTCTTGTTGCTTTTAGCATTGAATACGTACTCCATAGAGTGATTGATTTCTTGGTCTCGGATAATTCAATAAAATATGCCAGCAAAACGTTTTCTGAGAAAATTTTGGCTCCTTTAGCTAGTCGCCACGTGTTAAACATATCGTACTGTTTCAATTACTTCTCGCGTGATTGTTGAGAGAGAAAGCTCATTTGCGCATTACTAACAGTTTCGGTCAATTCTGTTCGCGTCAAATAAACTTCTTCGTCGCTAGAATCACTTATTTTAAGTTTCTCACTTGTTTTCAAGTATCTTGTTTTCAACCTAAGGTTTTAAAAATATGACGTGAAAAGAAAATGGCGCGCGCAAAGGAAATTAAAAAAAAGTACACCAAGGAGGTCCGAGTTTAAGTATTTAATAAATTAAAAAAAAGTTGTATGATAAATTTGGCACCATGGAGGTAGAAGTCATCATCATCATCTTCCTGCCCTTATCCCGTATTATTTGGAGTCGGCGCAACACGTTTTTTTCTTCCACTCTGCCCTGTTACTCGTCATGCTATCACTAACTACGAAGAAGGAGGTAGAAGTAAATAGGTATAATGTTTTTTTTTTTAAATTCACAAACTAAATGCCCAAGATGTTCTAAATTCAATTTATTTTATCCTCTAGCGGCTAAAAACGGCTTTTGTACCGAGATATCGAAGAGCAAAAATAGTCTTTCAGAAATAGGGGGATGAAATAATAATAACTCTTTTCTCAGTTTACACTTTGTAACTCCTTAAGAGCGTCCTTTTCGAGGTACATTTTCATACAACCGCTCTTATGTGATTATGATGTTATTAAACATCTTTCTCCAGATATTTTGGATACACAGCTATCTTGTAGATATTATCTAGGCTTATATAGAAATCAAAAAATAAATTCGTGTGAAACTAATCTAGTAAAGACCTTTGAAAATCTGCTAATTTACGTGAACTTTCCCCTCTATAATGTACTCGTATATTAAAAATATAAAAAAGTACATCAATAGAAGCCTTGTACATTTAATCGAGATTCTAAATGACGACAATTTTTCTGAAATACTTTTAAGGGTTAAAAAAAAAAAAACATATATTCTGGAACAAGTTTTGTAAAATATTCAAGTAAATCACGGAATGCCAACAAAGTTTTCAGGTGTTATCTCTCTTTTTTTGCATTGCCCCTTCATCAAACATAGATAGAAGAAGGAACAAGCTTTTAAACCATGCTCGACGTTGACGATAGGCGAGTGGAAAGGACCCTCTTAAATAGATCTTGCTAGTTAGTTCCCTTCAAAATATTCCATAATACTTGTTACTTTACTTGATTGATCTTGACCTTTAAATATTTTGATTAAGATTGCTCAAACGGATCTAAGAATAGAGGCTCCTTCCAGCGAGTGTCTGAAGGGACGATTCGAGGATTATATTCGATGGAGCAAACTGAAACCTAGCGCTATCGACAGATTGTTACAAGACGTTTGTAGACGATTATACTTAGTTTATCCTATTCTACGAGTCTTTATTTTAATCTAGCTTTTGTTAGCGGCTTCGCTTGCGTGAAAGTAGAACATTATGCAAAGGAAACATAATCCAGGGATGAAAAGTATTAAAGACATAAAGACATGGTCTGACCGTGGCAAATCCGTTCAGACATTTGCGTAAAGGAGTAACTAACACACAAACATACATACAAACATCTATCTTTATAATAGAGTATAAAATACTTTATTGTACTCCAAAAATGTCAGACAACTTATACATAAACTTAAATCTATGGGTACAATGGCGGTCTAATATTAGTAAGATATACATAAATATTGCTATGTGACCTAACTATAAGAAAACGTTATCCGTTTTTCTCTTCCCTAAAACCATAACCAAAGATTTTGCTTTATTTATATGTTTGAGTTTTCAGCCAAAACACAGAGCAGATTTCTGTGGAATTCGGCACAGAGTTTAAATACACCCCAGAAAAGAACGAAGACTTTTTAAACGCGTAGATTTTTTAAATTAATTTATTTAAGAATAACTAACAGTTAGACATTAGGTCTTATTAACTAACTAATACATATAAGTTGATGTCATCTCAACGCTCAGTCACGTGGTCAGAACAAAGGAATCGGAGGCGTGGCCTACTCGAGGCGTTCGACGCAAACGAAACGATCGTAACTTGGCTAGGGGGGCCTGCTGTACATAAGCCTTCCCCAAGTATCACCACAATGACCGGTCTTGTACGGGGATCCATTAGATTCCCGCAATCCTCACTAGGTTGGTTGGTCCACCTTGTTCAAGGTCTTCCAAGACTGCGTCTCCCGATGCGTGGGCGTCACACCAGGACCTTTCGGTTCCATCTACCATCTGTTTTGCGAGCAAAGTGCCGTGAAAACGCGTTCAAAACTCATTTCGACTATTTATGATAACAAATAACAACGATTACATGTCATAGGCGATAGACGCCTGGAGTTTCAAGTGCGGCCGAAGTACTAAGTTTTATTGATGTCGTAAAAACGCATCTTGGGAGGTAGCCCGGTGATTATGATGGAAAATAATATTGCTTTATGACTTTAGGAAATTAGAAATTTGTAATGACCTGAAGCAATAAAAACGACGTTTTGAGGTCGGTACAGAATTTTAAAAGCGACGTCATAAAAATAAAAACACATATTATAAAAATGTACTTAAGTTGTTTATTAGTATTTTTTTATGGTTTTCCTACGTTTGACATTTTCTAGCCTCTGTTTCGGTAGATGTATCATTAACATTTATTTATTACAAGCTGACCCGGCAAACGTTGTTCTGGCATATGATTTATATCAAAGAAAAAAGGGGGGTGGAAGTAAGAGGGTAAAAAATAGCCTACGACATATTTTCAGACCTACCAAATAAACATAAAAATATTTCATAAAAATCGGTCAAGCCGTTTCGGAGGAGTTTGATAACAAATACCGTGACATGAGATTTTTTAACTACAATATGTCATCATCATCATCATTTCAGCCGATAGACGTCCACTGCTACCCCAAATGTCACTACAAAGAACGGTCCTGTGCGTCTTGCATCCATCGGATTCCTGCAACCTTCACCAGGTCATCGGTCCACCTTGTAGGGGGCCTTCCAACATTGTGTCTTCCGGTACGCGGTCGCCACTCCAGAACCTTTCGGCCCCAACGGCCATCTGTTCTGCGAGCAATGTGCTCTGCCCATTGCCACTTAAATTTGGCGATTTATTTATTTATTAAACTTCATGCAACATAAAGTAAAAAGGCGGATTATACAAGCGATTCTTCGTACTATGTCGGCAACCTTGGTTCTCCTGCGGATATCTTCATTTCATTTCTTATTTTTATTTTACTACAATATGTAGTACTTACTAACCCACAATCAGAAATAGTATAAAACATAATAGGTCAACTAAAATCTAATCTAGCCGTTTAATTGTATGACTGAAGTCACTTACTCACTTGTGTTGTCACTGTTATAACAAAAAATCTTCTTCTAGTTGTATTCACGTGCTTTTCATCAATAGAATCATACAGTTACGTGTACAGTAAGAATCAAACTTCATGGCAGCTGCGAAGTCCACTACTCACTGCCCAGTAGCCCGCTCCGTTCCTGCTGTCACATGAATTTGCTACTACACAGCAACTACCAACGTATACGTATTAGTTTTGGTATATATATCCTACTATACCAGGGAAGCTCACACTAATTTAACTTCGAAACCTCTCGTGTTATTAGCTGGCCACTGACTAGTTTGCCGACTCGTCTTCTGAGAGTGTTCACCGCACATTTCATCAGTTAGGTTCACTGTATGTGTGGGTGGATGCAGAATATCGATGGCTTATAGTGAATACCTCGTAACTGCGAAATACGTAACTTTTCAGGAGGCACAAATAACCAAGCTAGACCTTCACGTAATTATAATGGGCTGCTACGTGTTTTATTCAAATATATAAAACTATTGATTTATTTCAAACGCTTGTTTCTCTTGTTTTCCTTTTTTTTTCACAAGTTTTGACGCGCCATTGCAAAGTTATCACACCAAACTGACTCGAGCAAAGTATGCATTCAACATCGTAGATGGCGCTTCGAGTATCAAATCAAAATTTTACATGTTACAAGATTATGTGCTACGAGCTTTTCTTTTCAGAAATAGGTATAATGAATCAAAAATTACATACCCGAAGTTTTCATCTAAGCTATCGATATAATCATTTCTTTTTATAATTGAAAGCTTCAAATAATATTTATAACTTTGAATTTTCTTTTTCTCTTTTTTACTTTGTGTTTATAACCGTTGTGCTGTCGTTACCGAATAAAAGTATTTCTATTCTCTTAAAGCATCGTGTTTGAACCTTATCTCATCTGATGGTAAGCGATGTGGTAGATGATGGAGCACGTTGCGTACCTAAAACTAACCTATTCAATCTTGGCTTAAATACCCCAGATTTTTGCAATCAGGAATGACATTGTGTCGACACACTTGCGTCATCCCATCTTCTGAGTACGGCAGGCTGTGCTGGGGCGGCTGCTGCAAGTGCAAAAAACTTAAAAAGGCGTAAATATAATAACCTTATTGGAAGTTATAATGTTTGAGCCATTTGGGGTTGAAACACTAGGGCCATGGGGTCTGAAAGCTCATCGAGTTGTACGTGAAATCAGCAAACAACAGGTCGACTCTTCGCGTGACCTGAGGGCTGGGCTTTTCTTCGGACAACGAATCAGTATTGCTATCCAACGTGGCAATGCTGCCAGCGTACTGGGCACTTTTCCCATTGATATCGATGTGGATGAATTATTTGATGCCCAATATTTATTTTATTTATTTTGAATTGTTTTCATAATTAGTATTCTATTTTTGTATATTTATTGATACAAACTGGTTCATAAACAACAAAAAAAAAATGTTAATTACTTTTATACCTTTTTTAGTATTAGGTATGTGTAGATAAAGTTGGAGTGGAGACACAGAATGCCTGTGTTGAAGATTCAGAGAGAGAAAAAAGAAATTATGTAGGTTATTTTCAGGCTTAAAACTTATTTCAGCGTGTAGGTAAGAAAATACATAAAACGGACATTTCAATCTGCTCTAACGAGCGGCCAGGACTAGAATTTAATTTAGTGTCTACAAACGGCTACCCACACAAACGTACCCTACCTACAACTACCCTCTAATATACGTAGAACTAAGACAAACAACAAGATTGGGGGATTCAATTAAATTTAAAGGTAAACACGAGGGGCACTAAATCTGTCACAAAATCGTCCTTCGCTTCCTAATATGTAAATGCAATAGAATATTATGGTGAGTTTAGAACAAAAGGCACAGTCCGCTAGTGAAAATGATTTATAGCATTTAATGTAGTAATGGAAATGCTAATTTCGCACGTTTCAGCGCAATAACTCGCGGAGGTTTTTCACAGCAACTAAATTAACACCCTTTGTACTCGCGGGTCGCGTGTTCACTCTGATTCGGTATCCGGAAATGGCGTTTATGAAGAACCCAGGGTCGCCACTCGCGACTCGCGGGCCACAGGACCTTGCTCACTATTTAAGTAACAACCCTATATTTTTCACTATTTAGACGCACCGAGGCTGTAATTTGTTTTCTTTTATTTAGCTCTTTTTGTTCATTCTTGTGTTCGGCCTTTAGGGAAATTATGTAGTAGCAACATTAATTACGATGCCACTCACAAAGGAAAACTGGTGTTTAAGTGAACTAAATATTTACCTACTGCTAACTAAGTATATGAATCGGTGCGTAGAAACCTCGGGAAAAGTTTTGAATCCGGCGGAAAAAGTGGAATAAAATTGAATCGAATTCGACCATCAAAGTTCCGTTCATAGAATGAATTCCGGTACAAGTCACGCGACGCAATTTAAATAAATAAGACATCCGGGTTCGTTTAAACTTCGAGTACAGTATCCCAATGAAGCTTTCCTTTTGACCTACATAATTCTGTAAGCTTACAGCCATTGATAAGGTACAACAGGTACGTAATTTAGGTAAAACATGGCGGTATCAGGGTTTAAAATCTTTCGGAACTAGTAGTTTAGCGTTGTGAGCGCTTCCTGAAGCGTGCAGCTTGTGTATGCCGGTCGGATACAGCGCTGGTAATGCGGCCATACTTGGCCTGCTTAATATAACGTAAACTGGGATATACGACGCCATATTTTCCACATATAACATATGCATTTTGTTTCTAACTACGATGTTTCCGTAGCACTTTGTGTGCAAGCTTTCATGGTATATTCTACGTTTAATATAATAGTTTAGGTGATTTAGTTTTCACTGGACTATTGCATTTCCTTCTGCATTGTTTGTTACTGAGAATTTTTAGTTTTATTTTCGCACAATATTCTGAAAGTTTTTTTTACTATGTGACGCTTTTGTTTATTTATTGTTTTATTGTGTACACTTTCTTATTTTTATTTTTTCGATTAATAAATTTGTTGTTGGCTGATTTTTAGGGTTCCGCATCTTAAAAGGAAAAAACGGAACCCTTATAGGATCACTTTGTTGTCCGTCCGTCTGTCCGTATGTCTATCTGTCTAATAAACATAATTTTATTAGTCCAGAGTTACAGAATGTGTCTTAAACTACTAAAGTTATGTTTCCTATGGGTATTCATAGTAAATGGTAAAATTAAAATTAACAATAAATTGAACTGTGGTTCCCAAACTAGGCAGTGCCTGTATCTTGGGGGCCGGAGTTACGTTTAGTTACATGTCTGTCAAGACTCTTTATCTCAGGAACGCGTGGAGGTATCGAGTTGAAATTAAACCATGTACTCAAGTCTGCGGTCCCTTGAAGCTGTGAAAAAAACAAACTTGTAAGTTAACGAAAAAACAGATCTGGCCGTATCTGTTTTTTTATGTTGCAAAAAA
This sequence comes from Mythimna vitellina, assembly GCA_949316375.1. Classification (NCBI taxonomy): domain Eukaryota; kingdom Metazoa; phylum Arthropoda; class Insecta; order Lepidoptera; family Noctuidae; genus Mythimna; species Mythimna vitellina. The sequence goes on along the minus strand of OX438691.1, from coordinate 10,048,944 downwards.
CGTATATTTCGACACTCTCAAGGGAATCTAAATTCACAGGGTACTTTCCGTCGTCCTAGAATCCTGAAATTTGGCACAAAGCAAGGTCTCATATATAGGGAAAAATCTGAAAACTGTAAAATAGTTACGTCACAAAAAAAAAACTTTTTTGCGATTCGTAAAAATCTTTACGGAACCCACAGTACGCGAGTCTGACTCGCACTTGCACGGTTTTTTAATTTTGTTTCGAAACTGTTTTCTTATACTCCTGCAGATCTGTTCAAGACACGTACATAATAATAAAGAGAGTTTAAGTGAGATAGGAACGTTTTTAAAATACTATAAAAAATATTCAGTTGGTTATGGGGACTATCAACGATAATCCTCCTGACCGAATCTCGGTCACGGTGGCCAATCTCAATAGAGATTAACCTAGTACACTAGAGATATTATAATGAACAATTGTCAGACACGATCACGGCCAGGGATCGCAAAGGGAATTGAAGGAACACAGGTGAGTATTGGACAGTATAAGTCTGACAAGCCCTCTTATTCCGCCCAGAGCGTGAGAAATTATTTGCTGACTTACTGACTGACCCAAAAAAAAGTAATAGGTACTCTAGGTTTCCTAATGGCATGTAATCTAGCAATAACGTAATGCCTAATTGTTTGGTCATTACATGGTACGTAAAATAATTTTACGAACGTTATAACACTGCGTGAGATTTATATTATGGAATAGCAGTTAAGCTTTATGAGTCACCTTTCCAAATTATTTTGTAAACAATAAGTAATTTTCGACTTATGCGACTTATTAAATGTCTTGCATACTTTTAGCTGGCTTATAGTGACGCAAAACATCGTCATGGACTTATCTTCAACTTATCTGTGGTGATACGGTGAGCAGTGATGCAATCGTTGATGGTGAAGCGCACTATTTTTTTAAGAGCCTATGCACTCTAACCTTGAAGGATAAGGGCAGGAAGATGATGATGCACTCTAACCTTGAAGACACTAAATTATAATCGGACGGGAAGGCCGATATATATTATATTATCTCCCTGAAGCAAAAACTATTCGATATGTGTATCTTACCCGTCCTAATCTACGATGCTCAGACATGGTCACACACCGAGTCGCAAAAGTTTCGCCTTGGGGATTGGTAAAGAGTAATGGAGCGCACATTCTGGTGTCAAAAGAGCCGACACCACGCTCCGCTTAAAAACGAAGAACATAGACGTGGGAAGAAGGCTGCCAAGCTAAAATAGGATTGGGCGGGTCACATCAGCCGAATACAGATTGACCACTGGGCAAGAGTTTCCACAAAGTGAGTACTTGAGGATGGACGACGCTGTCATAGCCGACCTGGGAAGGGGTGGCAAGATGACCTCAACGGCTACTGCAAGGGCTCGTTCGAGGCGGCTCGGAAAAAAAATATACCCAGCAGTGAGAAAATATAGAGTAAATAAAAAAAAATATTATGTTTTAAACTCAAAAATCTGCCTAACTCAAATAAGACTGGGTGGAATATATCTGCTGCTTGCGTAAGAAACTGTGGTCTAAAGTAGTAAAAAGTTAGTGCCTTGAGACAGCGAGACGGGGTCGCAGCAGACCACGCAAGAAATGGCGGCGCGAACTGGACAGATTTGCCAGAACTATAAGGAGTAACCTCGGGCTCACGAAAGAAGGAGAGAGTGAAAAGACTCCTTTTCCCAGGAATGGAACAGAACACAGTAGTAAAAAAAAATCAGCTTATTGACTCAACAAAATTATAGTCTTAGCGCTTGATTATTGTTGTGATCTGTATGAACATATAGTAGGACAGAATTATGTGTATGTGTGTGGTTTTATAACTCAATCAATATTTACCGAAATTATGAAAAAAGCAAACGTCAAGCTCTATCACATAGTAACAACATTGAACAATAAGGTTATTATTAAAAAAAAACTGGGCAAGTGCGCTATGTGAATAGTTCAATTCTCGAATGGAGTCTCGAAGATTTTTCGAATCGCCTTTTTTTATAACAACAAATTTTCTGTTTTCAGATTTATTCCTATATCTATACTAATTATCTACTTGCTTTAAGAAAATTTCAGGATACTGGGTCAACGGAAAGTAGCCTATGAATTTTGATTCCCTTGAGAGTGTTGAAATATACGTTTTTTGCGACATAACTTGGAAGTTTGGTTGTTTCACAGGTTGAAGGGACCGCAGACTTGAGTATATAGTTTTAATTTCAACTCGATACCTCTACGCGTTTCCGAGATAAAGGATCTTGACAGACAGACAGACGGACAACAAAGAGATCCTATAAGTGGTCCGTTTTTTCCTTTTGAGGTACAAAACCCCTGTATTTACCTACTGGCTGGTTCACAAACGGCTGGTTTAATTATTTTACTAGACGAACCCACCCCTTGTATTTGTTTATGCTTCGGTCTAGCCGTTTTTCTTTTGCTCATTAGCAACTCGCTCATTAGCATCCTGGCTCGTTGAGTACATTTCCTTCCGCTATGATATGTATATAGCAGCTTTTTAAACGAACAGATATATTTTATGTACAATACTGGTTTTTAAGTTTCGTTCAGAGAGAAGATTTGAACTACAGAGTCGTCATGGCCCAGTGGTAGCAGATGGCGATACTGGGGAAGTACCAATGTGAAATTTTCAATTCATATGTACTTTTCTAAGTTCATCTAAGACATTATGGAGACTCTGGGCCTCGAAAAGCACGTAAAGCCGTGGTCCTGCTGATCTTTGACAGTCGGTAGGTAGTCAAACGCCAGAAAGTCTGACCCTCTGTCTATCAAAGGAGTATCTTGTTAACCAGTAACTGGGTTGTGGAGGTTTGATAGGCAGACGTTTCATGTGAAACATAGGTATTAGCTCTTATGTTGGTAAATCATTGTCTTTGAGAAGTAACTGGAAAAATAACACGTGTCCTTATCTTCCGCATGACGCAGGTCCTCACCGGACATGGTCAGTTTGGAAGGTTCCTGCACCGGATTCGTGCGTAAGAATCGCCCGGGTGTCACTATTGTGTGGATCATATTGTATAGGCGCGATCGGTGGCAGCGATCTCTCGCGCTGTTCTTTGGCCATATTCCGGAGCGAGAAGGAGTGGCACGCGGCCGCCTCCGTCTGCGAAGCAATATAATGCTAGCAAAGGAGGCGGCCGCACGTGCGAGGGAAGGGCCCTCACGCCCCAGGCGCAGGGATCCCGATTTCCGGCCACCGTAGGCGCGGGTTTGCGGACGGCAAGCAATGGATAGCTCGCCGTCCGACCGTCTGGTAACGAACCAGACCGAGCCCAAGTCGTCGACAGCCACTCCATGCGCGCCGTAGGGGCCCAGCAGGGTCGAGCGTACTGGGGCCATGGGTTGTGCGAAAGAGAATCCTGGGGCCCTGGAACGAAGGCAAAGAAGGAACAGGAGTACGTTTTAGTCAGAAAAAGTGTAAAACGCCCTTCCGCCTCGCCCAAGGGCGTGAGATGTCTTTAGGTGTTTTTTTCTATATTATAGAAATTTGATAAGTACTTCTTTATATAGATATTTGATTTCCCACCTAAAATAGAAAAAAAAGTATTCAGCTGCATCCGGTTCGACTGGAAGCCTAGACCCTAAGCTAGTTGGGAAAAGACTAGGGAGATGATAATAGAGTGAGGATTTGAGATCACCAGGTACCACATTTTTTCAATAACATGTTTTTAAATGTGTAGCGATATCTGTGACACTATACATATAGGAACTAAAATTCCGAATCGTGAATTGCGGTATTAAAGTGCGTCCAGATCTGGCGAATGCGCCGCTCACGAGCCGCTCGCGAGCCGCTTGCGAACTGCGCGCGTGCATTTCATATTCGTAAGAAGCACGCGTGGCGCAGGGGCTTCGTATGAACGAGCCGCGCGCAAAATGCTCGCGCACCGTTCTCAAGCGGCTCTTGAGCGACTCGCGAGCGGCGCATTCGCCAGGTATGGACGTACCATTAGAATTCATTGTGCGATTAGAGCATAATACAACAGCGAGAAATCAACTATCGGGTAGTTGCCCGGATCATACATAACATGCGTCTGGTCGAAGGATTCTTCCTTATTAACGAAGATATGTGGGACTACGCACCCTGTTCCGCATACGTCTAAAATTGAATTAAGTAAACGTGTTTTCACAACAATTTGAACGAGCGTTTTTTTTTGTTTGTTGTCTTTCAGTAAACTACTTATACAAACCCAATAAAAATACATAGCAAAAAATCTAAATTACTAAATAAAATTCTAGAGCTTGTATCTGTGGCTCATTACCATTATTAACAGCTTATTTGTCCAAAAGCTTGCATGTCGGGGTTGCCTTATAAAATTTATTCACAATGCCAACACTGATAGGACTCAGAACTCGATTAGAATTGCTAAGCATCAGAATGTGCGAGGTACCCTTCCATCGTTGCTGTTTAATGTTCAGCAAGACACGCTACAAACGAGCCAGCTACTTTAAAAAATACGCTACTATCTATCTGGCTTACGAAGTCGAAGCTTTACGAGAACAGGATACCTTGATAAGGCTTTGTTTTTTGTTTAGAACTTTTTCTTTTAGGTACTTTTAAAGAAGATAGGTAGTGTGTTTATCTATGTGGGACACGTGAATTTGTTATCAGCAAGTTTGAGCTTAAAGAGGCCATTTCCTTAGCCGAAAATAGTAGAAATCCCACCCAAACGTACAAAGCGTTTTGGGAACACATTTATTGTGCGTATAGCTAAGGAGTAGAATTCCCTGCTGGACTCTGTGTTTCCTGATAGCTACACTTAGGAGTCTTTAAGTCAAAAGTGAATAGGTTACTTCTAGGCAAGCGTGCTCCATTGTCAGCCACATCATCGATTACTGTCAAGTGAGATAGTGGTCAAATGCGAACCTATCCATACAAAATAAATGTTCAGCAAAAATATAATGATACAAAATTCACCTCAAAACATTTTCAATTCTTTGATTCCAATCGCAGAGCCGCACAAAATCAATTTTCAAACTAATTTTAAAGTAAAATCTAAACAATTTCCAATATCGGCAGATTGTTTGTTACAGAGTGCCAGGGCAGGGTGGCGGCCGGGTCGTAATCGTGGCTGCGATCGATCAGCCGGGACGTTCGATGATGAATAGCGAGCCGCCGTGGAAATCTTGATAGCCTTCGGGCATGGAGTTGGTAGGAAATGGAGTGACAATATTCGGGTGATTGAGGTGATGGATATTTATGACGTGATACCACTATTCAGTTACGTGCTGATGTTTTTGGTAATTATGATATGAATGTAGTTATTATTTACCATTACTGTGTATCATGAATGGATTCGTAAAAACGTAGCGTGACAATAGAGCCGGCTAAGCGTTACGTGTCGTGAACTATTGCCATTATTCCTGTAAAACACGTCAAACATATCACAGTAACTGGTGTGTGTGAGAGCTAAATATTTTATTCCCTAAATGTGCCTTATTTCATTAATTGACTTATTTTGTTATCGGAAGTCTAAAAGCGGTAATTATCTGAAAATACTGTTTTTTTGAAGAGGAAGCTTAAAACTTTCTACTATAGGCAGGCTCATCAAGAAACCCGTAACTTTATCGGGACAATGAAAAGGAAAATTATCCATATTTACTTATTTTAGAAATGCGAAAGTCACTTTTAATTTGTTTCGATTTTGGTTTCCAGTTAAAATTTAAGTCATAGATAATTTAGCAGTAAAACATTGATAACACTAACACTCCATTTGCTAACAAATCTACGTCTACGCCCGATAACGTTATTCTGTTACCTGAACCCCTTGGAGCCACAGGTCAAACCGTGGTGAAGGTCAGATGTACAGATATAGCTCGAAGGATGGAATAGCTCGCCAGTGCTTAGCTTATCAGTCAGATCGGCTAGATAGCTAACATGCTGAATTTATTGGTGTCTAAATCGGGTACTTTACTGAGAATTTGGTAGAAATGGTTGGCTATTTTGAGGGGCAGCCTTAAAATAGCCAACCGTTTCATGTGCGAAAAGCTTATACCCTTTTACGAAGCATTTATACATATGTAGGTACGCAAAGACTAGATTTTTTTTAAACGTTATCTGAAATACTGAAGGAGCTAATCGCGAGTTTTATAATGCGTAAAGGTATATGATACACTGCAATAAAAACAATAAAAAAATATTATTCTTCAAGACAAATCTTAGATAGTGTGTTCAAAATATAATGCCACTAATTGAGTATCCACATTGGTTAAAAAATCACGAAGATGCCTCTAAAAATTACTTTTATTGATAAAAACTGGACTAACATACACACAATCAATCTAATTGTTTGTGAGATTATTCTACAAACAATGTTTTACTGTTATAATGTTTTAATCTTGTAATATAATCACTTCCATAGTAAATCACCAAAATGCTGCATATTTGCAAGCATTGTGTCTTTAATCATTTCTTTCTTTTGTATGCAGTTCGAGAGTGACCGCTTTGTAGGTGCTGCAGTCACAGGTTTTGTTCAAGCATGCGGGGTTGCTCCGCATGCGTAACCCCCGCAAATATCCCTTTCATACAAGTATTTATTGTAATGCGTGGAATACGCACGCGGGACAAGTTATTTTTTGCATTTTGAAATTTTCCGCATACGGGTCAAACCCGCATGCGAGATGAAATCCGCATGATATTAAAAACACCCTCATAACTTCCAACGTAAACTATCAAGCGGGCAGGAATCTTTTCATAATCCACTTGTTTCAATAACTTATTTTTATAAAAATACAAAAATGGAATATGGGTAAAAAGTTTTCCAAACACAGAATTTAACCTCTATACACACAAAGATTAATTACAAACACAAAACCAATCATGTTTGCTATAGATAAACGCTTGAGTTAACTGTTTGCACAACTTCTCAGAGTACACGCAAACCATAACCCTTTCAGGTAGTTTACACGCTTAGGATTAAGTTCGTTTATCGCGTAACCTAACTAGTCATGAGATGAAGAGCTTCCGGAGTTCCGGCTACATTGTGAGCCCGGATATTGTCCCGATAGCGCGAACACGGCGGCTCACTTGCGTGCACGCAGCGCTACCTTCGCATGTCCAACACTAACCTTATCGAACGGTAATTAAACATACTAAACCAAACTCCTTTATCACTAACTAATCTGTAAGCCACCACCGACTCGCGTGCTGACTTTCATTACCCCCATCGGCTTTTTTACACTCGCCAAAAATAAATCTTTACGTATTCTAGAACACATTACTAGCGTATAAAAGTAAGCTTTCATTAAATGGAAGTTTGCTGAGCGGTTATTTATGACAAAAGTCTATAAAAAGTTTGTCAACGCGACATCGCATGACCACTTCCTTATTTAGAATAATAAAATGTGTTATAAAGGGAGGGGAACGCGTCACGCGTCGGCCTCGGCATCAGATAAAGTGCGAATTTCGGCGATCACGACTCTCGCTCACGAACTGGCGGCTAATTTCCCGATGAAGTTAAAGATGGTATTGTGAGCTATCTCATTTCCTAAGTGCATTCTGTTATGTAAATACCGTGCGTGACTTATTGTGGCGCCGGCCCGCCAGGCTGGACCCCTGCCCTTCCACCGTAGTCCGTTGTAATGTTTCCTGTGTCCCTTTCCTCGCAATTTTTCACGTTTCCTTATATAGAGAGATAATACGGATCCTTTCTTCTTTAAATAAAATAAAATAGAAGATATATATATATTATTGTTATGTATGTAAATAGGCATGTATCGACCCCTATATCACTAAACAGGAACTAAAAATGAAAAAAACTGCTTCGCCGTTTATGTATTCACCGCGCGTTTAGAACAAATACAACGTCCGAAATTAAATATCGGACAAAAGAAAGAAAGAAAAAGCTTTTATTTGTGACTCACATAATCGTATAAACTAAAGATACAGAATAAAAATAAGGTATAATCAGTGCGAGACCAAAAAGGCACCTAACTCAGCATATACACACAACACACAGTTGACAGTGGACAGTTGTAAATGTTTGCAACACTCTTCTAGGCGTAGGAACCTTGCTTTTAAACGGGGTATTTAAACTGCAGATATGGAGAGATTTAAATGGTTCGATATTTTTTGATGTGGTCGAAATGTCTAGTTCCTCCTCCTTCAAAGTTCTCCACTTCGATTTTCTAGATTTCAAAGTTCGTTAGTAATAATCCAGCTAGGTCAGCAGAAACACTCAATCAGACCAGTGGTTACTCGGTTTGACACGTTTGATTAAGTTTCTGTGCAAGTTTCTCTCGTTCTCTAATGCATTGCAATGTAATAAGAAATTCCTGTTGAAAATTAAAGTTTTTTTTTTTTTCAATTTATTTATAGCATTATACTATCAACCCTATTACTAAACTTTGTTTGATAATTTTTCTATAAATATAATGTAAATAAAACCTGGTTTTGTGGGCTCCGATTAAGTAAGATACTTCTACTAGTGATAGCACTATTTCTCCTCTCAACTGTGATAATTGTATATATACATTAATTTACCACAACTATCACACAACGCCATCTAATCTCAAGCTAAGCAGAGCTTGTGTTATAAGTACTAGACAACTGATAAACATTCTTATATATTTCTAAATACATATATATTCTATATAAATTACACCCAGCCATAGAACAAATGATTGTGCTCATCACACAAACATTTTTCCTGGGTAGGAATCGAACCCACGAGCTCATAGCATAGCAGTCAGAGCCACTAACCACTAGACCAACAGGCCAGTCAACATATATATTTATACATATATCATAATAAGCATAATCAGCCTTTCAATGTTCCCACTGCTGGGACTCAGGCCTCCTCTCTAGGAGAGGGAACGGGCCGTCCACCACGCGGGCCCATTGCGGGTTGGTGAATGTCACATATCTTCGAAGTTTTGGTTCTAAGACATGCCGGTTTCTTCAAGAAGTTTTCCTTCACCGTTTTGAGAGCAGTAGTGATGAAATAAATTACACAAAGTAATGCGCCTGGCAATACCTCTCCTAAAGAGAGGAGACCTGGGTCCCAGCAGTGGGAACATTGAAAGGCTAATTATGCTTATTATGATATATGTATAAATACATATGTTGACTAAACAAAACTAAATATAGTATATAAAAATAATATACTTCATTATAATTAGTTAAGTACCCAACTTTGTAGTTAAGTTTAGTTAAGTACCCAACTTTGTAGTTAAGTTTAGTTAAGTACCCAATTTTAAGTACCCAAACCAAATGATCATCACTTACAGGCAATGAACTACATACCGCCTCTGTTAACTGGTTTAACCAATCAATGTTCCTGTAATAAACACAGTGCATATTGCAGCTTAATACTGCCAGTTAACTTCTCTCAATACAACGAGGAGTGCTTCAAACAGTATACGGTTATCCACAATTACAAAGCTCGACGTAACAGGATTTTAGCCTGCAGACTAACGAAATCGCCAGTCAACTCCACATGCGTCATCGCCAGCCATCGGTTTACTTTCGAATTTATGTTTCAGATTTTTTTTTTTAAATCAAAAAATTGTTTGGACTTCAAAAAGACGGGCTGTATATATTGGAACAAGCTGTTGCCCGCGACAAACTTATTATTTGTGGTTGGTACAGTAATCGGGTCTAGGGATCAAACCGCAAAATTAAGTTTGTTTTTTATTGTATATACTTTTCCGGGATAAAAAGTAACCAGTGTGGTGCCCAGGATATTAAAGAATAATTATACCAAGTTTCATCGTAATCGAACTGATCGTGAACAAACAGAAAGACAGACAGACAAAATTTTTTTTAGTCACATTTTTGGGTTTTGGTGTCGGTCTAGTAACACCCCCTGCCATTTATTTATTTGATATTTTCAATGTACAGAATTTTCGCTTCTACAGATTTATTATAAGTATAGATTACGGGTTTAATTTTAAACGTTTATTAGTTTTTCTAAAATAAAGGTGTCCTTAACTAAGGCTAGCATGAGATGCTAGAATGAGTAACTACTCATTCTAGCAGCAGCTTAATGAACTTCCCGTCAAAATCGATCCAATCGTTTCCGATCATATCCGGAACAAACAGATAGATAGATAGACGTATTTTTTTTTAACATTTAGTAATAAGTTGATAATTTGAAATTACGAACAAACAATTCAATTTTATATGATGCGAGTGAACACATTGCTCGTAGAACAGATGATCGATGGGGCCGAAAGGTTATGGAGTCGCGACCGCGCACCGAAAAACGCAGCGTTGGAAGTTCTCGCACAACCGATGGCCTGGTGAGGGTCGCGGGAATCCGATGGACGCGAGACGTTGTGGCGACGCTTAGGGGAGGCCTGTGTCCAGCAGTGGACATCTTTCAGCTGAAATTGTGGTAACGATAATGATCTAACATTAAAATCGCGCATTGAAAGTGGCGCCACTGACTGAAAAGTTGAAGGGGAATCATTTGTCTTGGTATGGTCATGTAAAGAGGAGGGATGTAACGCATGTTACTTAAAGAGTTATGAGCATACATGTGGATAGATGGATTGTGTGAAGAGTGATATGAAAGAAAAGGAAGTTGGTGATAGCATGGTCAGTGACAGGACAGAATGGAAGAAAAAAACGTGTAGCGCCGACCCTAATTAACACGGGACAAGGGAATGAAGATGATGATGATTAAATCACGAATCCCTAACTACATTCAAATGTTCGCGAACAAAAAGTATCTGTTAAACTAGCAGTTCTGTTGCGTGGCCAATTTATTAATTTACGGAGATCCCGTAAATACGTTGCAAGCTTTCCGGCCAATTAATTTTGTCGCCCGTGATGCTAACATGGCTGACTATCCCGGGACTGAAAACAGAATTCTCACATGAATTAGAGTGTATTGTTATTTTAGATAGCGTTTAACGCTGGACCAAATTGGTGTTTGAAGCATTTCAATATTTGGATACTTGTATAAAATGGGCTGTTGGCTATTGTGGTTAAGATAGAAAAATGAGAAGTGAAGCACCATTCGATGCTGTGAGATGGTTTGATAGAGTCACTGCGGCCCTAGAATTCAAAAGGCAACTGAAGGAATGAAGGATTTAGTCAGTAAGACCTGATATTCCACCCACAGCGGAAGAGGTTATTTTATGGTTCCCCACCTCAAAAAATAACACTATGGCTCATTTGAGCGGGAGCAGTTATTCGATGGTTTCTCAACCGCATAAAAAATAACACTGACTCATTTGAACGGGAGAAGTTATTCAACGATTTCTCAACTGCAAAAAAAGTAACACTATGGCTCATTTGAGCGGGAGACGTTATTCGATGATTTCTCAACTGCAAAAAAATAACACTGTGGCTCATTTGAGCAGGAAAAGTTATTGAATGATTTCTCAACTGAAAAAAAAATAACACCATGGCTCAACTGCTCAGTGCAGAAAAAACTTGATGTCATGACCTAAAAATATCAAGTTTATGGTAAAAGATGCATCATCATCATCATCATCATTTCAGCCGAAAGACGTCCACTGCTGGACATAGGCCTCCCCCAAGTGTCGCCACAATGAACGGTCCTGTGCGTCTCGCATCCATCGAAAAATCGCAAAAGATGCATAATCAATGCATAATTAAAATGTGGTTTGATTAATTCGGTGTTGCAGTAAACCCCAATAAATGTCCGGCGATCATCATTGGGAGCTCTCGAAGCATGGCCAAAGTGGATTCTGGAACTTTGCCACCTGTTTTGTTCGACTCTGGGATCGTTCCTTTCAGCACTGACGTAAAGGATTTGGGCGATTCGCAAGCATCAATAGCACCCTGAACTGGCGTTCTCAAGTCGTTAGTGTTAGTCAGAGGGTTACGGGAGTGCTGCGGGCCCTGTATCGTTTTAAAAACTTTTTGCCATCGGACACGAAGGCAATGCTTGTACAGACCCTATTTTTTCCTATCATCGATTATCGCGTTTTGTGTTACTATGACCTGGATGCAGATCTTCTCAATAAACGTGACCGCCTTCAAAATTACTGCATTCGATTTGTTTTCAATCTGCGCAAATATGATCATGTCTCTGCACATCGATCGCTTCTAAATTGGTTGCCCATACGTCAGCGCAGAGAGCAACGGGCGCTCACTACCTTGTTCTCATTTCTCCTAATTCCCCTAGTTATTTAGCCCCTCAATTTTATTACATTTGCGCCGACCACAATAAAAATCTACGCTCATCTCATAACCGTCTTCTACTATGTCCTACTCATCGCACTGACTTTCTTCACTGTTCTTTCTTTGTTCAGGCTATTTTTCTGTGGAATGCGCTCCCCCAAGAGGTCAGGATGGTTACAAACCGATTAAGATTCAAGATTGAGGTTCGCGAATTCGTAAGAAGTTGGCGGTAGTATTATCACAACGTTAATGTTTCTCTGTTTGTCGATTTGGACCAATTTTTTTTTGTTATATATATTTAGTTCATTAAATTATGTATATATATTATATTTACCTATATTATATTGTATCTGTGATTCATTTGTATATCTTTTTTATATTAACCTTCTTTTTTTTTACTGGTAGAAAATGCCTCTGTACCTTTATGTGTATGAAGTATGTAATAATAATAATAATCGCGCAGAAGAATCCATTACTAAATTAAATGTCTTGGCGACGATTGTCCGTAATACTTTTTGTTTTTTTCGCATCTCGTTATTTCCCCTTGTGTGGTAATTTATCGATATTGTTTGGGATTGAGTTGTGATTTATATTTCACCAGAATATGGCTGTGTGAGCATCTGAATTAACTTCTGATATATCCAAGTCGCAAGTACGTACAGAGCTATTACCAAATAGTTTGCTACCTAGTAAAGAACCGGGTTTTTTTTTTGGCTTCGCTCGGTATGTACCTTTAGCCAGTGTAAAATTTAGAAAGTATTAAGTTTATAGTCACTTTAAGTTGCTTTCGAGTTCCATTAGAACGCGGATGTAAAAAAATCTGATGTTTTTGCAGTATTTGGCAGCAAATATATCGAGTCGAGTGTAAGAGCAGTGGTGGCCGAGTGGTAACGGCCCTGACTTACGAGTTGTAGGTCGTGGGTTCAAACCCAGCCAGGCGCATTACTTTGTGTAATTTATTTCATCACCACTGCTCTTAAAACGGTGAAGGAAAACATCGTGAGGAAACCGGCATGTTCTACCAAAAATTCGAAGACATGTGATATTCACCAATCCGCACTGGGCCCGCGTGGTGGATTATGGCCCATTCCCTCTCCTAGAGAGGAGGCCTGAGTCCCAACATTGGGAAAATTATAAGGCCGACTAGACTAGATATATCGAGTCAGCCTTCTCGGTAAGTTTCACTGTGGTAGTTAATAGGTACTATAGATAATAATTCTCAGCTTCATTTTACCGATATCAAGCCTTTTTCAATGATTCCACTTATTGTTCAGTTGCGGAGACACTTGAGATGCAAAACTACACCCATTTTACATCACAATATCCACTAAGAATCAATTTGCGAATAATTAAAACATACGCTGAACTTCACTCAAAGAAATCCCACCAAAAACTCAAACCTGGAATTTTGTCAATAAATTGTTCCCCTATTAGTTTTGCTATGCACCGCGGTACGTAACACTGACTTGAACGAGATATTTCAAGGACCTGAAATAGAGAGAAAATCTAAATCTGCAGACTAGAGATTTATATCGACAGCGCTGTGACCGCATGAGCAACCGCCTCTATAAACTTGGCTGCCTAGAAACAACTTTGCCAACTTTTTCCTTCAGCAGCGTTGTATTGGTCTGCTATGATTTAAACAACTTACACAGTAAAACAAATGAATTTCGGGTGGCGCAACCGCCCACTTTTATTAAAATTAGAGTCGTAAGTTCGGAAGTTCGCCACGGCCGCCGGAGACATTGCTGCTAAAAAATGTCCGCTTTTGAAACTCTGCTGGTTAACGATTTAGCCTCAGTATGCCAGATTTTTACGAGTAAACTTTTCTGATATAATACCCAAAAGCTGGGACCGTTCAGGGAGAAGTGATTAAACATGAAATTTGCATTTGCACAAACAGCCGCTCGTAAATGATAGAGATAGGTATTAAGTACTTTGAAAACAATAACAAAGTTTTCAACTCAAATAAAATGTAAGTGTGTACCTCCGTCACGCGTTTTAATGCGGTTTTGAAATCGAATAAGTTTCGTTCCGCGGGTCGAGGCGGCGTGTTGAAGGGAGCCCCAATAGTGAGTAGATGTCCCACATCGTAATGACGGGGATACAATAGCGGGTCTGTTTCGCCGCCTGTCGGTCCGGGGACATGATAACTCAAGAGAGAGTTATGTTCCTTGTAAACCGTGCTCCACTGAATTGTATGAGTAATTGGGCGGAGTGCTCACACATGACACGTTATGTCGGTCTGAACATTGCAAATTGCTTCCTTATGAATTATTCATGGCTGTGCCGACATAGTTTTAATTGCAAACCGAGTTTAATTCATGGTGAAATAACTTTGAAACAGAGCTGTAGACGTTTCGGCACCTCTTCAGGCATCTTAAAATGGAGGTAGAATTTCTTAGCTGCAATTTGATGACGTCTGGTTAGAGTAGACCTAAAATGAATAGTCGTCTGATTGCAGTAAAGGATGTCTACAAAAGGCGCGCAAAATGTTGCCTCGTTAAAACATAGTCGCGTTGCTTTTCTAAAGGATTGCTGAGGAAATGTGTAGAAAGTCTTGATGATGTTCGCTTAGATGAAAGAAGGTAGTTTCAATGTTTATTATAATTTAACGTATTTAATTAGAACAGTTTTTAAAAATCGAAAAGTTAATCAGAGGACATCCTCCCTCAGCCGCCGCAGGAGACGGCCCGGGCGTCAGAACTCCCAGGCCGATTCACGGCCTCTGCAGGTGTGAGTTTGCAGACGGCAAGTAAAGCTCGCCGTCGAATAATGAGCAAGTTTGGGTTAACAGCGTGTTGTGTTCCACACCTCAAAGAACTGTCAGCCGCATTGACAGATGCGCAATGGCGCCAAAAAATGCCTGCCAGGGTTGCAAGATCGTATAAATGAGTTACCGCAGCCCTGGAACGCAAAGGACAACTGAAGCAATACAGGTAGACTTTAGTCAGTAAAAGCTCACTCCACCTTCCCAGCAAAAATGTATGTCTTCACCTTCCGTACATCACTATATCTACCTAATCCCGCAGCTAAACTTAGGTAGAAATATGCGGAATATATCGTAAATATAGGTAAAGAAGCTAATAAATCACTCAGTATAATAGACGGAAAACTTATACGGTTAATAGTGAGTGTACTGAGAGCTTAAAAGCTATCTCGATTATTCTATTATAAGTAAACCGTTGAAGCTAGGATAGTTGCCAGAAACGTGTAGGTACTTACAGACAGGTCTTTGACCTTTAAAACATATGAAGGATTGTGATGGACGTGTATGTACTAAACATATTAGTACCAACATGTTCATAACATCAAAGATTTATATAATCCACTGCCAATCATTTTGATGAGAAACATTCGTAAAGATCAGCGGCCGGACATGTTATAATGTTCAGCGTGCAAGAGAGAAAGAAGGATGGAACTACACTCTATATAGTTTATTCCTTTAACAGTTCAGTTTAGGTCGTCAAATGGATCGCGTTAAGATGGTCCTTTTTCACTTGCCTACTGTTAACATCGAGCATGTGGAGCACACGGTGGAGGTGTGCCCCGCTTGGGAAGAGCAACGCTGTGTCCTCGTGCAGAAGTAATGCTAGCAAAGGAGGCGGCCGGTCGCGTGAGGCCACGGTCCTCACGCCCCAATCGCCGCCTGGATTCCGATCCCGATTTCTGGTCACCGTAGGCATGGGCTTGCGGACGGCGAGCAATGGGTAGCCCGCCGTCCGACTGTCCGGTAACCGTCCGGACCGAGCCCCAGTAGTCGACGGCGCGTATTGTTCTACGCGCGCCTCCAGGAGATGTCAGCAAATCGTAGGGGCCCAGCAGGGTCAAAACCTACTGGGGCCATAGGTGTGAAAGTGAAATCCGGGGCCCTGACACAAAGGCAAAGAAGAAACAGGAATGGGTTTTTAGTCAGTAAAAGTCTGGCACTATCTCTCGCTCCGCCCAAAAGTAGGATTCGTCAGTAGATGATTTTCTCACCTAAAAAAAAACATCGAGCATGGTTTAAAAACTTGTAACTTCATCTAACGTAATCCAATGCGATGTTTGACGACAAAGCAATCCGAAAAATGAGAGAAAACGCCTGAAAACTCTGTTAGCAGTTGGTAATTCAGTGATTTAATCGAATATTTTACAAAACTTGTTTTAGGAAATACGTGTTTTTTTAAAACGTTTAAAAGTAAAAAGAAAAAAATTCGTTATTTAGAATCTTGATTAAATTTGCAAGGCTTCTATTGTTAAAGTGTCGAGGTCATGCAAAATAGCAGACTTTTATTTATTTATTTTATAATTTATGTACACACATGAATAAAGAAAGCACATGAATAAAGAAAGACGACTTTTATAGGTCTTTACTGGATCAGTTTTACACAAACTCAATACAAGCCTAGATAACATCCACAAGATACTGTGTTTCCAAAATATCTAATGAAAAAAGTGTACTAACGTCATAATCGCGTAAGAACGGTTGTATGAAAAACAGTGAAAATGTATGTCGAGTTACATCCCCCTAGGAGCTCGCGGTAGGGCTTCGTAATTCAAAATTCACAGTGTCAGCAAGAAAACAGCGTTTCGTCACCTAAAAAAAGACCTAGCAATGAGAATATAGGATAGAACATCTTTGAAAGAGCACAATTCGCTTCTGAGTCGCGTTTATGTGAGAATTTAATTAATTTCAACGTTTCGAGCGCCATTCGTCCTGCGGAGTGGAACCCATAAAACCTAATGGACTTTCTCGGTCTGGCTAAGGTAATTTTGCGTGAGAGTGAGACGAGACCTCCTCTCACCACCGTCCTGCAAATTGCAATCCTGCTTGGATTTGCACAAATTATTGTAGTGTGATTGTAATGCCACCGCACGTGGAATTGTTCGAAAGATTTACTGCAGCTATAAAACGCAAAGGGCAATGGAGAAATATGCATGGGTTTTAGTCAGAAAAAGTTTGTAACTCCGGTTCACTCCACTTATAGCCGGAGAAATTACTTGATGATGTCCCACCTCACGGAAAAAATGGTACACACATGTGGCTTAAATGAAATCTATGTGTATCTTAAAATAATTGCTGTTCGTTAGTCTCGCTAAAACTCAAAAATGGCTTGAACGATTCTAATAATTTTTATTTTGTTTTATTCGCTTTAATATCCCCTATATTAGTAATGATTTAAAATACAAAAAAAAAAAAATAGAGAAAAACAGTTGAAATTTGTAGGATGTCATTTCATCGGGGCGGAACTGTGGGTTTGCTCTACTCTCTACTTTATTTGAAATATTATATAAATAGTTAAGAAATTGCTGCAAAAATATGACTGCTGATCTTACAAAATACAATCTTTTCATTATAAGATCACCTTAACTAAAAAACAGTATTCAATTACCTGTACAAAATTCATTTACATTCTGCCGATAACGGGTCTAATTTGCAGGTCAAAAGAAAATTAAATCAGCGCGTCGGCATTCTGAAGGGAAAGTCTAATGCAATGGCGATGTTGCGTCGATAGAGAAGGGGAGGGTCGCCGCAGGCTGCGTCAAAATTTTGTCGATTACGTCATTTCTATTCAAAGTATATTCGAGAGCCGAGTGGCTCAAGTCTCAAACAGGGTTGCCAGCTCGGGGAGGACGCAGACGCTATATACTCAGGGCCGATCCCCTAGGAAACATCTTCAGAAATTCAAATAGCAGCGGGCCATCCGAGACTAGACGAACATTACACTAAACATCGCGGTGGTGACCCTAGCTCACATTTTATTGCCCTTGCCCTGCTCGCAGCTCAACACAGACGCAGTAGCTTGCAGGGCGATGAACCTTTTACTTTTTTAGTGTCACTTAGGAAAATTCTCGTTGCGTCGCCACAAATGACTTCGGTCGACCGCTGTGTCAGCATTTCTAACAAAGTTACGCTTTTCGTACGTACTTAACTTGAATAGATATTTTGCTATCGTCATTGTAAAGGCCGAGGTTACTATGTATTGTCCTCAACGGCGCAATTCTCAATGAAAGTGTCACCGAAAATAGAGTCCATAAATATTGAAGGTGAATCTTTTTCTGAGGGTAAATGTGTATTCGTTTTATTTGCGTTTCGTGACGTCACGACGTTAGCGATGCGTCGGCGTTGTGTGTGGCATGCGTGTTACGACACAATTTGCACTTTATGATATAGATTTCATGTTGTGTTCATAAGCATCCCACGTTGACAGCTAAGTATGTAACTTGTTAAATAGATTTAAAAAGTTTTCAATGGCGGGCGAAGTCTTGGAGGGAAAATGTTCGCGTAAGTAGCACGCGAGGTGGGCTAAATGAAATATTGTACGTTTACGTTATTTCGCGAGTATGAAGTTATTAATGTTCGGCCAAGTAAATGTGAACAATGAACATCAACAAAATATTATTTGTGGTGTTTATACTGCGCATTTAGGTAGGTATAAATTAATATACAAGGCCGAAATACATATAAATGGGCTGTTTTGGAGAGTTATTGATCCATTTTGATGTACTAATTGTGGCGGTAAGTTGGTAAAACTCTTAATATTTGGTTTAAAACATTTAGGGTGGAATTCACCAATAAAACTAATCACGTTTAGCCGCTGTCATTAGTGTCACTTGTCTGTATTTTTCTTTTGTTGTATTTTTACAAGTGACACTAGTGACAGCGGCTAAACGCGATTATGCGAGCCAAACGTTAAAACGCGATTAGTTTTATAGATGAATTCCGCCCTTAAACTGTTAATTTGTGAGAGATTCTACGTTATTTCTATAAAGAATAAGATTTTAAAATCTTATTATAAATTGTGTTTGTTGTGTTTTGTATTTAATATTGTATATTTTTTTTTAGAGTTTTGCTCATGTTTAGAACTTTATTTTTATTCAAGGCGAGGTGTGAGCGATTATTATTTGTATTCATTTTAAATAATTAGTTTTCTTTTTAACTTTAGTTATCTATTAGAAAAGAACAAGATTTCTAATTACAGATATATCACTAGTCCACTACAACTGTAGTTCCACAGCTTCCCGTAGTCGGTTAGATGAAAACCATTAAAAAGCGAACCATTAAGTTAGATCTCATTAAGAGAAGTCGTTAAAACCGACATATAACGTGACCACAGCAAATTAACGGTGACGTTTTCGTATAGGAGATAATGGTACAACACAGACAAACTTTCTTTTGAGGTGAAAAACCATCAAATAACTCTCGCTCTGGGTAGAGCGATATTAAGTGTCAGAATTTTATTGCCTATCATCCATAAGTGTTTTGTGTTGTGTGTGTGCAGTGCTGTAATGGCCACCGGTCCACCCCAGGCATATGAGAAGGTACCTTAACCGCTGGCTTAAGAGTCGGGTGTCATTTTCATTCCTGAGGTTCCAGGTTTGAAACTGGGCAACCAATGTGGATTTTTCAATTCAAATGTACTTTTGTTGTTTGAGTTCATCTAGGACATGCTGCCTCGGAAAGTACGTAAAAGACTTCGGTGCCGGTTTTCATTCGTAGATCGTTGTTAGTCGTTACAGGTAGTCAGACGTTAGAAAGTCTGACCCTCAGTCTATCCAAGGAGTATCGTGTTACCCAGTATCCGGGTTTTGGAGGTCAGATAGACAGTCGCTCCATATTAAACACCACCCGCATTTAGCCACATCCGCAAGTAAGTTACTTCAAGGTAAGCGCGTTCCATCGTCGACCGCATCGTCGCTTTCCATCAGGTGAGATAGCGGTCAAGCGCGAACTGTTATAAACGGACTTTGTAACGCATCAAATGCTGACTATGATATAAACCCCGCCGCTTCCATATTGTTATCAATATTATAAAAGGGCATTTCCATGTGCTCAGACAGACAGTCATAGCCATTTCGCAGTACATATTGTACATTCCGTGTCGAGAGTTCAGTTGTTGTGTAACCAGTGTGTCTTAGTGTAACCTCTGTTCATTAAATATTCTTTTAGCAGTAACAAGTGTTTTTTTTAAAAAGGACCCACGGATCGCCATCCTAACAAACTGGTGTCAGAAGTGGGATCCCAGGAAAATCGTTAAGTACTGGGATCCATTAGGTGTAGGCGTCGCGAATATTTCCACGTGTCTGCACCATTGTTGTTTGGTCCGTGGTCGATGGTCCTTTGCAAGTGTCGTGGTCGACGGTAAATCTTAGGCTCCCTAAAAACGCCTAAGTCCGCACTGCTGCTGCTGTGATCGACGATAAGTCTCCGCTGTGTAGCGTGAGCCCGCATCACACCCAAACACATCTGCTACCACGTGGTCGACGGTCAGCCTCCACTTTCGAGTGTGAGCCCGCATCACCAGGTTAACACAAGATCTCTGTACTGCATCAACATCTCGCGCATGGGATTTGTGGCTGTCTCTCCATCCATCATCAGCCACGTGTTTTGAGCGCACCACGTGCAGGAACTGCCTGCAATACGACTCTCTGGGTCGCCAGGCGCTGGCGCCGCGTGCTTCGTGACGTCACCTTTCCAGAATGTTCACGTGTGCGACTGCTGTACATCTGCTAATGTGAGTTTTTCAAATATTATGAAAGTGCTTTAGTGAAGTGAAGTGCCGTTTCCCAAATATTCAAATCACTCGTATTTTATTTAAAAAATCTAATTTAGAAATTTTATTGTGCACGCTTTGTTTTTATCTGATGTTCTGTAAGTGCTCTAAATAATAATCATATTGTTATTTTAATGTCTTTAAAGAAAGAAAAATCAGAGGAAATCGCATCTTCATCCAGTTCAGAATCAGAGAACATTCCAGTAAAGCATAAAACTAAAATGTCGGACAAAATTACCCTCAATGTTCTCACTAAATTCATTAAGCCCTATAACGGGGATCGCGAGTATTTACCCGCATTTTTAACAAACTGCGAGAGTGCGATATCTTTAGCAACTACAGAACAACAGAACTTTTTATGTAAATACATCATCTCGCAATTAGAAGGCAAAGCTCAGTTAGCCGCTTGCTTAAAGAAATTTGACAATTGGGCTGATATCAAACAGTTCCTTAAAACTACTTTTGGGGAGAAAAAACACTCCACACATTTATTAGTTAATTTACAACAGTGCAAGCAATTGCCTTCTGAAGACGCGATGCAGTATGCTGTGCGTATCGAATCATGTTTAACAAGATTGCAATCTGACATCCATTATAGCTGCGATGATGATAAAGAACTTATAGGTCGATTAGCCGCTATGGAAGATCTCGCCCTCAATACTTTCTTGTTAGGGTTGAACTCCAATTTTTCGCATATAGTGCGGTGTAGGAATCCTAAATCATTATCCGAAGCAATAACGCATGCCATTGAAGAGGAAAAAATATTTAATTTATCTAAATTAACTACGCGTTCTAATAAACAATGCACACATTGTAACAAAAGTGGTCATATCGCATCCGAATGTTACAAAAATAAGCGGTCTTCTCCAAATTTGTATCATGTAAATTCATCAGATAATTCTCATAATACTACTACTTCCAAGTTTGACCCCGAGAAATCATGCAAATATTGCAAAAAACGCGGTCATTTGATAAGCGAGTGTCGGAAACTTAAGGCAAAGAACTCACAGGCTAGTAATTCTACACCACCAAGAGCAAGCTTTCAGCATGCTTAAAGAAAAGCTCATCTCAGCTCCTTTATTACAATATCCAGATTTTTCCCAACCTTTTATTGTGACGACGGATTCTTCAAATTATGCCGTCGGAGCAGTTTTGTCACAGGGTGAGATAGGCAAAGATAAGCCCATAGCATATGCATCTCGCACCTTAAATAAACAAGAAGGTAATTATTCAACAACTGAAAAGGAGCTCCTCGCTATACTTTTTGCCGTTAACACATTTAGGCCCTATCTTTACGGTTATAAATTTAAAATCGTGACCGATCATCGCCCTTTAACGTGGTTATTTAACGCTAAGGACCCGGGTGGCCGTTTGTTAAGATGGCGACTAAAACTTGAAGAATACGAGTATGAGATTGTGTATAAACCCGGCCGAGTTAATAGTAACGCTGATGCGTTATCGCGTTATCCAGTCAATGCTGTGACTACCCCATGTTCCAACATCAACTCGACTACGTATGAGGAATACTTTAAAAAACAATTCACAAAAACCATTTCAGTTTGCGACACAAAAATCGTAGAACATAGCGAGAGTTTACACAAAGCAAAACAAAAGTGTATTGCCTGTCCAGTTTCTTTAGATCTAGATAACTCAATGCCGCATACAGAGCAATTATTAGCGATGCTTGACAACCCACAGGAATATCGCGCAGGCGAACGCGAACCTGACACCTCACAAACGGTTGTCTGTAAAAACAATAAGATACTTTATTTCTTATACACTAAAGTCCATCATTTCGATGAAACAACTTATAAAACTATTTATAACTTACTACTAAAATTACGTGATGATATTATTTCTAAAAATGATTACGAAAAGGAATTAGCTTTGCCTGATTTTTCTGAACCATTTTCTAAACTAATTTACGTTAAAATATATAATATAATCTCTTACATTTTTCATGGCACTAAAATTGAGATCCATATTTATAAAAATCAAATACTTTATCCAACTCCTGCCGAGATCGGTAACATCCTTAAAGAAAATCATGGGACGACTATAGCGGGTCATCCAGGCGTTAAACGCATGTTAAGTAGAATCAAAGCCTCATACTATTGGAAAGGGATGCGTTCAGATATTGAACGATTTGTTAAAGACTGTAAATTATGCCAAGTAAATAAACCTTTAAGAGCATCAAATAAAGCACCTATGGTAATAACATCAACGAGTACCAGGCCCTTTGAAAGACTAGCCCTCGATATCGTTGGTCCTTTACCCGAGGCAGGCCTACAGAAATTCAAATATATTTTAACGCTTCAGGATGATTTAACAAAATTTTCATGTGCCTATCCTATGATAACCTGTACGACTGATGAAGTTGCACGCAGCCTCGTACATTTCTTTTCGTTATTTGGTTTTCCCAAAATGTTATTGACGGATCAAGGTACAACCTTTACGTCAGAGTTATTTAGGCAGTTAACTGAAATACTTAAAATAAAAAATCTATTTTCTACTCCATATCATCCTCAAACAAATGGCGCACTAGAACGAAGCCATGCTACTCTTAAGGAGTACTTAAGGTCTTTTGTTAACGAAAATCAAAACGACTGGCATTGCTATCTAGCAACAGCGATTCTGTCATATAATACAACCCCTCATTGCACTACCGAATTCTCGCCTTTCGAACTTCTTTACGGTTATAAGCCATCAATTCCCAGTAGTGTTTACGAGTCGAATAATAACGTTACCTATCAGGAATACATTCGTGCTTTACAATATAGGATGAGATACTCCCGCGAAAAAGCTATTGAAAATATGAATAAAAGCAAAGAATCCTCAAAAACATATTATGATTCGACAGCCCGAGAAAAAACATATAAAACCGGTGATTTAGTTTATTTAAAACACCATCACAGGCTCCGTAAGGCTCTGTCCCCTGTGTGGAAGGGACCATTTAAGATTTTAAAAACACATGGTAAAAATAATGTCACTCTATGCGTCAATAGAAAACATGTAAAATATCATGTTAACGAAATTAAACCAGCGTGAATATTTGTTTCAGATGTTTCGTGTGTTCAAGTTTGTCCGAGCCAATTGAAATAATAGAACATAGTGCAGGAATATATTTTGATCCAACATCAATAGTCTATTTCCAAAACGATAACTGGAACGTTATCACATATGTAGACATGATTCCTATTAGACCTTATATGGAAAATATAGAAAAGTCTATTGAAAATATATCAAATTTTTGCGAAAAAACTCGTAATTTACCTAACATCAATTTAGAGTGTAAGGATACTATTAACCCCTTAGAAATACTTATTAATTCTAATAATCTTAAGTTGGAATCTTTGTCGCATCTTATTTCCGATAATCGTCAAAAACGCGCTCTTGAATTTGGAGGCGAAATTTTAAAATTCTTTTTTGGTACATTAGATGCTGACGACGCTAGAAAATACGACGAAGCTGTTAGCACTTGTCAACAAAATGAGCATCATATTTATTCTTTAATGAAAGATAACATACATGTTGTACGCTCTACGATAAATAGTTTTAATGTTTCTATCCAAAAATTAAATAATAATGAAATTTTACTCAATAGGCAGATTGAAAAACTTAATTATATATTTGCAAGTAGTTCTAAGATAAATAACAACATATTGAATTTAGAAAAAATCAATTCTATGTTTAATATTATTGAAGGGCCATTACTGTCAATTTCCAATATTTTAGACACAATACTTAACTCAATTTTATTCGCTAAAGCTAATATTTTACACCCATACGTCATAACTCCCAAGAAATTATACAACGAGTTATCGAATAACAGTCAACTAAAGAGAACCACCGAGTTCCCGGTTTCGCTAACATTGCAAAACATTCACACTATAATCGACTTATCCAAACTAACTGTATATTATTATAATAACAAATTAATGTTTATCATACAAGTACCATTAATATATCCTATTAAGTTCAACCTTTACAAGAATTTACCGCTACCTACTCCACGCGATACAAATCAATATTTAACTTATGTTTTAATTCGTCCTTCAAAGTTATATGTAGCAGTAACGGATGACAGATTATCTTACGTCTTATTAGATAGCATAAGTGAATGTAAGCATGTCAATAATGATTATATTTTATGTCCTTCACCATCAATATTGTCAACGATTAACAATCCTTCATGTGAGTCTAAGTTATTAACCGAAGTCACCTTATCACTTCCTGAAATTTGTGACTCCAAGGTTATTTATGGTGATATAAATGTTTGGCAAAAGTTAAATAACAATAGATATATTTATGTACAATCTAAACCTAATAAATTAACTGTGAAATGTAACAATAACATTACTGATTATATTTTACATGGAACAGGAATTTTATCTTAAGAAAATAATTGTGTAGCATACTTCCAAACATTGCAATTTCATCCCTCAAATGTGTATAAATCTACTGTACCGAGTCAGATAATTCTGAATTTTGATTTGACCTTGGATGATTGTTGCAAGTATAATATTCTGAATGAAAGTACTCATTCTATCAATCCAATTAGCTTATCAAATATTGATTTAGAGTCATTGAAATTGGCTTCACACAAATTGGAAAATTTAGAAACCGAAATTCACAATAGTGAAAATCAGTCCCATATTGTTAAATACGGTAATTATTATTCTGGGCTGACTTATGTTATAATATCAGCAATCATTCTTTTTATTATTTATAAACTGTATAACAAATGTTTTAGTTTTAGAAATTCCTCTTGTTGTATTCAGATTTATAACCAATGCTATAATACTAAGAAAACGAGGAAAAACAATAATGTTCACTCGTCCATAGAACTTACTGAAATTTCTGATGATTTAGAAAATGATAACAAATCTGTAAAAATTCTTCCAAATATAGAAATTGGTAAAAATCAAGCCTTGTTTGGTTTAAAGAAAACCAATAGAAATATCAGTAACTTTTAATATTATTTTCATTTTAAATATAAGTTTCAATTTCTATTTTTGGGTTCAATAATTAATAAATAATTATAGTATCTTAACTAAGTTTTAAAATTTAAGCATACTTTGTAATTAGTTAAGACACACTCTGTAACGTAACTGAGTTTTATTTACTAATTTAATATTCATTTTAATATTCCTTCGCTTATTTTTTAATTAAAATAAATAAAGCTCAGTCTAAAGGGGGGAGATGTTATAAACGGACTTTGTAACGCATCAAATGCTGACTATGATATAAACCCCGCCGCTTCCATATTGTTATCAATATTATAAAAGGGCATTTCCATGTGCTCAGACAGACAGTCATAGCCATTTCGCAGTACATATTGTACATTCCGTGTCGAGAGTTCAGTTGTTGTGTAACCAGTGTGTCTTAGTGTAACCTCTGTTCATTAAATATTCTTTTAGCAGTAACAAGTGTTTTTTTTAAAAAGGACCCACGGATCGCCATCCTAACAGAACCTATCAAGTATAAAAAAAATAATAAGTTGGGAAAAAGTCTAGTGAGATGATGATGACCGATAAGTTTCTCTTCAGTTGATCTTTGCTTTCCAAGACCATGTAATCGCTTGTGTGTACTCGCTTTATCTGCATTCCGTGACGTCACAACGTTAGCGCTGCGTTGGCGTTGCGTGTAGCGTGCGTGTTACGAAATAGTTTGCACTCTCTGATGGTGGTTTTCAAGTTGTGTTCATAAGCATCCTACGTTGATAGGTAAGGCGTGCTGTCCACGGACGCGTAGCTTCATAGACGCGTATTCGTCACTATACGCTTGGTATACGCCTGCTCACGACGACACGACGCTGCCGCTTCGTCTGTACTTTTTAGGCCTGTCCTGCAGCCCTTTATTTGACTTGAGAAATCATCAAATAGACTTAACTTCTTTTAGTTAGTGTGTGTCAAACTTTTAGTGACTAACACCCACTCCTATTCCTTCCCGGTAACTCTTTCGAACATTCCAGCAGACCTTGAGAAGCCCTGACTTGGGAAAGTTCCCAGTTTTTTGCTTTTATATTATGATGATATGCAAATATGATGTGACAATGCTTTTGGCTCGTGTTTAAAGTTTCGATTTTCTACGACATCAATTTTATTACACGTACTCTTTTCAAGATGCCAAGTTTTCTTATTGCCCACACATTCAAAGGCCATAATGCACACGCTAGTTAAGTAAGTGTATTTACATTCAAATACTACAAACTTAACTTTTCCTTCACAACGTCGACTTTGTGTAAATTTTCCTTACAAAACTCATTTTTTTAGCTGCATAATATGAAACGGTTTTATGTAAAAAGGTTTTATGTGTTGCGTGCGTAATCTTGTATCATAACTGTCGCCTGCATTGGTAATCGAACCTGCTCCTTTAGTATACGAGGTAACGACAGCTTTTTACACCCCATACGCGTTCTTCCCGTAATATTTATGAGTTGTACACTTTTTTTCGGGGAAAACACAATATGGTGAAGACGGCTAAACTTGAAAAACGATGCCAACATTTTTGTTAAAGAGATGAGTTGAATTTTTCTTTGCTCTTCAATCTTTTTAAATTTTTGAACGTTTTGTAGACTATTCCAAATTAATTTGCTTGTGCTATATAGTGATTTCAGTCTTTTGTCTAAGTTAAATAGCTTTTTTTTGAGGCAGAAAATCAATAAATCCCGTTCTGGGAAAGCCAAGAGGGAGTATCAAAATTTTACTGGCTTAACCTTTTGAGTAGCGTAATTAGAGACCCAATAGAAAGACAATGATCGAGCGAACGCCGGCATTCGCTCGGGGTTTAATGAATTAATGAATTGAAAGCATATTCCTTCAGTTGCCCTTTACGTTCCAGGGCTATGGTAATACTTTCAAAAAATCCTGCAGCCTAAAGCTGAAGCAGACAAATTGGGATCAAAACGTCGACCCCATTTTTTATGGTTTTCCTTTCCCAAGCAGCATTACAAGTCAATAACATAAACTGTTGGTTACGATGTTATCTTAAAAATAACTTACATCAGTATTAATAGTTGATCATAAAACTTAATTTATCGAGTAAGATGTTTTTTTGCGGAAGTCTACTTACAAAAATAACTAATGGTTTAAGGGGGGAGCTCTCAAATCGTTTTTGGATCTGATTTTCTTGCTAAATCCAATCGAATGGGCATGATAATTCGATATTATTCGTACTATCATTCATCCGTTTATTATATTATTGTGTACCAACACTGGGCAATCCACTGGTCAATGGGCAGGGTACATTGCTCGCAGAACGGATGGCCGTTGGGGCCGAAAGGTTCTGGAATGGCGACCAGGTACCGGAAGACGTAGCGTTGAAAGGCCTCCTGCAAGGTGGACCGATGACCTGGTAACGGTTGCGGTAGTACGATGGATGCGAGACGCACAGGACCGTTCATTGTGGCGACACTTGGGGGAGGCCTATGTCCAGCAGTGGACGTCTTTCGGCTGAAATGATGATGATGATGTACCAACACTCGCTCTGTTGGCCAATTAGTTTGAACACCATTTTTTTAATATTTTACGACCAGAAATATCTGCATTTTATTTGCTACAACCATAAATATTTATTCAGTGATTTCAGCGTTTTATTTATGGGCTTACAAAACCGGTTTGTGGTTATAACTGTTACGAGTTTATTATTACATGTGAAGCCTTTGTAAATTAAAACTGTTTTAATTTTGTTACATAATTAAATATTAAATTAACGTTATTTTGAGATTATATTTCCACAATCGCAACGTTAAAATGATTTTTCAATGATATTAATGATTTATTCGAATGTTTATTTGTTTTTAAAAAACTATAGTATAGAGATATCTATATGTTTTTAGTGTTTTTTTTTTTTTATTGATATAAACCAGTGCTTGACTGCGATCCCACCTGATGGTAAGCGGAGATACAATCATTGATGGTCAGGCGCACTAGTTTATTAAGAGCCTATTCACTCTAGCCTTGAAGACACCTATATTATAGTTGGACGGAAAGACCGCAGCAGGCAGATTGTTCCAGTCCTTCGATGTACGCGGTATAAACGACGAAGCGAAACGCTTAGTCCGGACCGTTGAAGTTTCAACAACGTAAGGGTGGATACTCGCCGTTCGTCGGCTTGTCCGATGGTAGAAAGGAGAAGGCGGAATCAAGTCATGCAGTTCCCGCGCACACTCTCCAAAATGTAACCTGTAAAACACCGATAGGCTTGCTACTCTGCGCCTGTGCTCGAGGCTTTGTAGATTGGACTTAACCAAATCTGGATCCCCAATTAGCCTCTTCGCACGCCTTTCCACTGAGTCCAAAGCTGCTACATGGCATTTTGCAGCACCAGCCCATATGTGACTGCAGTACTCCACACACGATCGGACCTGTGCTTTGTATAACATTAGAAGCTGTCCCGGTGTGAAGTACCGTCGGACCTTTGCAAGAACGCCTAGTTTTCAAGCAGCTACCTTGGCTTTGGACTCAATGAACCGCCCGAAATTGAGATCTGAGGAAATTTCAACTCCTAAGAGTTGAAGGCGGTCGGTGCACTCCAGGGATACATTCTGAAAAGCGGGAGCCAAGGTAAACGGGATCCTCTTAGCGGTGAACAGAACACGCTTGTGTTTTGGCGGCGTTGAATCTTACCAGATTGGTTTCGCCCCACTTGGAGACTGCCTGAAGTGAGACATTCGTACGCTCTACCATACCATTTTAAATTACATTAAACTATTAATATTATTTGAGCAGTGGTGGCCGAGTGGTAACGGCCCCGACTTACGAGTTGTAGGTTGCGGGTTCAAACCCAGCCAGGCGCATTACTTTGTGTAATTTATTTCATCACCACTGCTCTCAAAACGGTGAAGGAAAGCATCGAACCAAAAATTCGAAGACATGTGACATCCACCAGCCCGCACTGGGCCCGTGTTGTGGATTACGGCCCATTCCCTCTCCAAGAGAGGAGACCTGAGTCCCAACAGTGGGAACATTATAAGGCCGACTATGCTATATGCTAATATTATTTAAGTGAGTTTACCTACTGTGCGACTGTGCAGCTCTAGGCTCCAAAAGACCTCCAGTTCTCGAGTATCTGAGCCAACCATTTCTAACCCCAGAGGACTACAGGGTCAGCCCCATCAAGGCCATACTGGGACTCATGAAGAAGGAGCACGGAGGGCTAGGGGTTGAGTAGACAGGAGGGGAATAGCACAAAAGATCCAGAAGGGTCCAAGTGCTCTGGCCTAGAGCCAGCCCCACAATAAGATAAGATAAGAGTTAATCTACGCGCCCAGCTAAGAAGTGGAATTACCTACCATAGTCGGTGTTTTCTAATAGGTACAACCAGGTGGGTCTTTAAGTCAACAGTAAATATGTTACTTCTAGGTAAATGTGCTCCCTCGTCGACCACATCATCGCTTTCCATCAGGTGAGATAGTAGTTAAGCGCGAGCATATTTTTTTTTAGATCAAACTGAAATTGTTATTGTAATAAAATTATGATTAACAGTCTGCTCGAGTTAGTTCAAACCGTCACATCAGTGCAGAGAGCATAATACACAAACAATTGCACAACAAAATAAAATATTCCCAAGTTATACCACAGTAAAAAATCACAAGACAAAATGAATAATGCATCACGAAAATATGTAGATACAAAACCAAAATAAAAGTGCACCCGCATGTGGCCGGGGTGGTCTTATTTACGAGCTCGAACGTAACACGATTCCCGAGCTGCCGCCTAAAACTACCCTCAGAAAACAAAGAGAGAATACACTACATTTTGCATATCCCCCAACACTACGGAACAATGCTACCTACATGCGTTTTTAAAATCGAAAACTGTGTTAGTAGGTAATCCTCAAAAAGGTGCACTTTCGTTTCGTCCAGTTATGTCTTTCTAATGTCGGATACAATTTGCGATTTAGAGTTAGGTAGGTATAAATACCGGCACAGATCTTGAGCGCTGATTTCTACAGTTCTACTTGCGCAGAAGCACGCAGAAGTTAAATATTGGGCCTCTTTAATGCTATAAAGAGAGATGCGGGGAGTGAAATCCTTGTACAGTGATTGGCTTGCCGACGTGTACGATGCGCAAGCGATCCCCGCTCTTTCGCCGAGCGCTCAAGATTCGTGCCGCTATCTGTACTTTATGTCTGAGTTCATAAAAATATGTTTTAAAATACGTTTGGTTCAGCAACGTCCTATGACGTCTTTGTACAATTTGTTTTTAACACAACATGTAATCACGCCCAATAAAATATGTCATTATTTGCACTACATCTCATAACGCCAAGCAGCCATGGTAAATTCTATTAGTTAAACTGTTGCGCCGCAACACTTGCAAATTTAATTATTTATTTAATACTTTATACACAAAAGTACAGCGGCGGACTTGATGCCTTAGGCATTTTCTACCAGCCAACCTTAGGGTGATGCAGAGATAAATAGTGGTAGGTGCAATAAAAGAGAGAGAAAAGGCGAATAGGTACAAGAATAGATATACTAATAACCCACAAAAATCATACAATTATACAATACATACACAAATTAATAAACTATCTACATATATATCTACACCAATAAAGTCAAACAACTGGTTCAAATCGACAATTTCAAAACATTAACGCTGTCATGACACTACTGCCAACTTCTTACGAATTACCTCGCGAACTTTGGTTTTGAATGTTAATCGATTCGATAAAAAAAATAATATATTGTGTCATAATATTCGCACCTCACGAGGGCGACGCTGTCGCTGCCGCATACTTAAAGTTGTAAAAAGATAGTTAACCTAGAACATTTCAAACACGCCGTGCCTCGGAATCGGAAAGCAGGTACAGCCGTTGGTCCCGGTTGTCATTCGTAGGTCTTTAACAGTCGTTATAGGTAGTCAGATGCCAGAAAGTATGGCCAAAAAGTATTGTGTTTCCCATTAAACGGGTTAAGGAGGTCTGATAGGCTGTCGCTCTATGTAAAACCCGGGTATTCAGCAGCATCTGCTGGAAGCTCTGAAAGGTCGGCTGGAAGCCGACCCCTAGCTAGTTGGGGAAAGGTTCGAGAGATGACGATGACAGATGCTTGTACTAAATCAAGCCTTTTCAGGGACATCGTAAGCGACAAATTGGGTTTTTTGCCCGAATGGGTTTTCTCTTCCATAACTTAAAAGTTTTTTATGAAAATACAACAACAACTATAGAGACAACAACAACAACTATCGCAACTATTATATCATTAATTATATAAAAATAATTTATAATAGTTTCAGAATTATATTATCATGATTGCTTTTTAATTATGGAAAAAACGTATCCTTGCAAAAACGCAACTATCGCTTACGATGTTGCTACTAAAAAGGGTCGACATTTTCTAACTTTGAGTCTGTCCAGACAAGTCGTTTTGCGCTGTTCTCCTACGGGACACAACGTTGCGCTCCGAGTATCGAGGTTAGTGAAGCGACGTGTACACAATGTGTTAGACCTTATCTTATCGTGTCTCCATGGGCTAAAAAGCCCTCTCTTGACAGGCTTATTGGTACATTTTCACGAACAGTGGTATAGTGTCACCCAGTTACTGGGCTGCGAAGGTTAGATAGGGCGTCAATACTGGTGTTCAGTATCCTGTCCCCTATACAGGCGAATTGTTTAAGTGGGCGTAGATTTCCAAATCCATGATTACCTATGTGAATTAGCGAAAAAGAAAAAGGTCTAGAGAAATTTTAAAGTAATTTCTTTCATTATTACACTAACC
Source organism: Mythimna vitellina (assembly GCA_949316375.1). Taxonomy (NCBI): domain Eukaryota; kingdom Metazoa; phylum Arthropoda; class Insecta; order Lepidoptera; family Noctuidae; genus Mythimna; species Mythimna vitellina. Next base: position 10,016,570 of record OX438691.1, on the reverse strand, counting down.
GTAACTTGTTTGAAATTATGTTAATTTTTATTTTTTCAGCATATATCCGCAACGGAGACAACTTCGCGACTCAGTTTAATTTTTTAAAATTTTTATTTTCTATACAAAATCGAAGTTGTAAGCAATTGAGTTGAGATAAATAATATTAGTAAGACAAATAAATGGTATTTTGTTATAAATTAGCTCTTTTCTAGTGATCTTTATTAAGGACTTTATACAAATAGTATATAATAATAGTGTGTGTTTTTATATTCTAAATTCAACGGGTCGAACCCTTTATGGCTAAGAATACTTTTTTTTTATCCAGTGATAAAGTTTAAATTTTCAATATAAGCTGACATTCCTTTTAGTATTTTCCGATATATATTCCTCATAATTTCGGATTTGGCCATCCACGAATTTGGCCATCGGATTTGGCCATCCACTTGAAAAATTCATTCTGTGTATACCCTTAGTTGGACCCCTTACCTAACTATACAGGTTGATTTATTAATGCACAAAACTTATTGCACAGTCAGGGGTCAAAAGTGCAATTGCATTCTACTAATGCTAAAGTGACTAACATTTCCTTATAGAAGAGGGTCAATGGTTTATGAATGATATAATTTGTAGCGTAGTATCTAAGGTATTGAACAAACGACTTTTGGATCATTGAACGTCTACTATACAGAAATTTTAGGCACTTTAGCATTGGTAAAGTGCAACTGCTCTTTTGACCCCTGACTGTACCAATGTAGATATATAACACACAAGAAAACTATGCGTATAATTACATTAAAATCAATAGCTTACTTAGTAACATCACAGCAAAACACAACTACGAAAAGTAGAAGAGCTAACAGAAAACGGGCGTCATCAATAGAAAGACACGGAAATGAACCGACCCATTACGGACCGGCCCCGTCATTCCGGGCCCGGATCAGAAGAGGTCAACCCATCTTCCAACTCTTTTTTTTTATTACAATCTTCCACTTGATTCTTCAAAGCGTGCCTTTATAAGGGAAGGCTTTGAAATTTGCAAGGAAGGATTCTTATCTACATCATCATCTTCCTGCCCTTATCCCGTGTTATTTGGGGTCGGCGCAACACGTTTTTTTCTTCCACTCTGCCCTGTTACTCGTCATGCTATCACTAACTTCCTTTTCTTTCATATCACTCTTCACACAATCCATCCATCTTTTCTTTGGTCTCCCTCTCCCTCTCCATCCATCCACCTGTAAACTCATAACTCTTTTAGTAACATGCGTTTCATCCCTCCTCTTCACATGACCATACCAAGATAAACGATTCCCTTTCAACTTTTCAGTCACTGGTGCCACTTTCAAACTTCCCCTAATATATTCATTTCTCACTTTATCCATTCTCGTCACACCACACATCCATCTTAACATTCTCATCTCCGCTACATGCAATCTTTTTTCATCCGTCTTTTTCACAGCCCAACATTCTGATCCATACAGTATGACAGGCCTTATCACGGACTTATCTACATACCTTGTTAAAAAAACGATTGTTGTTAGCCAGGGTTAAAATGATCAGAGGGTGTCTGCAAGTACCTGTAACAAAAATAATCATTTTAGCTACTTACCGTTTATAATATTGAAATATATTTTGGTTAATTTATTATAACTTAGAAAAAATAAACATTGATTCGTAACGTAAACTCAGCCAAAACAAAATGTCATAACGTGTACAGACACGTTATGACACTTTGTTTTGGCTTTGTTTGTTTACTCTGTATATTAGCGAAAATCTCGTAGGCAGCTGTCTGCCTACGAGATTTTCACTAATATACAAAGTAATTCATGGGGAAGGTTTAATAGGGTCCTTTTTCACTCGCCTATCGTCAACATCGAGCATGGTTTAAAAGCTTGTTACTTCATCTAACGCAAACCAACGCGATGTTTGACGAAAAGGCAACGCGAAAAAATAGAGATAACGCCTGAAAACTCTGTTAGCATTCGGTAATTCCGTGTTTCCGTGTTGTGGTGTTTTCGTAATATTTTACAAAACTTGTCCAGGAAATACTTGAAAACCATTAAAAGTTCTTGAAAAAAATTGTCGTCACTTAGTATCTTGATTAAATTGCAAGGTTTCTATTTTTATACTTTTTTGACTTTTTCAAATTTTGAGTAAATTATGAAGTGTCATAGGCAAAAAAGCAGATTTTGCAAGAACTATGACGCTCACAATGGGCCTCATCAGAAGGCTTATAGTCACTCAAACGGCAATGGTAAGGGCGAATATGCTCGGAGTTTCCTTGCATGATCGCATCAAAAATGAATTTATCCGCAGGAGAACCAAGGTTACCGACGTAGCCCGAAGAATCCCCAAAATTAAGTATTTATTCATTATAGTTTAACATTCAACCCTGCCATACTATTGCAGAAATTCGCCCCGTATTGGGCAATGATCTTTCTATGCAACAAGCATCCCCATCGTACTCAAGTTCCCATTAATCAAGACTACACAGATGCTAATGGATGCTGCGCTATCTGCCGTCGCCCGGGACTTGAAACTCATAATTATTACCACAATACACTTTGTGCCGCTAATTATAACAGCCGGTAGCGATCGCAGTGTAAATTATTGAAATTGAAAACTATTTGAATATTTAGTAGCACACTTTGCATTCAGTTTAGACTTTAAAAAGGATTTTTATTCATTTATGTACAGTTTTACACACTGAAGGAAAATTATTCATGCATTTAAAAATACTTAACTAATTATAATAAACTTCAAACAAATAAACAACTTAATAGGTATATATAAACTAAAAATAATAACATGTAAAAAATCATTGGGTATAATAAAATCATTCACGTCGCTGTTAAAATGAGAAAAACGCTGGCAGCATAGCCACGTTGAATAGCAATGCTGATTCGTTGGCCAAAGAAAAGCCCAACCCTCTGGTAACGTGATGAGTCGACTCGGCTAATATTTCGAACAACACGACACGATGAGCACTCGGACTCCATGAAGATTCCGTTTATATATATCACCAGATCGTTTAAATGTTAACTTTTGATGATATGTCAATCCTCGTTTGGCATGTCATAGATATAAGATTTCAATGGTAATAAAAGATCTAAAGAAAGAAGGCCAAACGAAGATTGATATATCATCAAACTTTAACGTTTAAAACGATCTAACCAGTTTTACTTGGCCATATCATGAAGTGATCAATTTCTATGATCTGGCCACGACATTTACATATATTGAATCAATATCACAAATAGAATCTAACGCATATTAACAATTGCACAGTCAATAGTTTATTATCAATATTTTTAAGTAAAGTAATGGGTTTTCATCCCATGTTTTCAATCAGAGTATTGTGATAGTGAAGAAGATCGCATCTGCTATTGCGCATATTAATTGCAGACTGGCACAAAAAATATACTTTTTATAATATAGATTATGTATTTGAATATAATAAAAATATAAATGTTTCCTATTGTTTTTCAAGTCAAATGAGTGAGGACAACTTCAAGCCAAGGTTTCGTTTTTTTATTATTGTTAGGCTCGCACTTGACTCTATCTGACCTATTGGTAAGCGATGATACAGCCCACGGTGGAGCACGCTTGCTTAGAACTGACCTATTTACTCTTGACTCAAAGACCCCTAGGTTGTAGCAATGCAGTTATTAGGAAACACAAACTCCGGCAGGAAAAAAATTATAAATAAAACAATAAAGTAAGTAAACCAGATAATTCACAATATCGATGAGATAATTAGATGGACAAAAATGTTTGATTACTTTTCGCCCCTGACAGTAGGTACTGTCGCACTCTGCGACGGTTTGTAAGAGGGATACGACTTTTACTAGCATGAAATATCGTGTAAGATCTTTGTATTTTTCTTAATTAATCCAATATTAGCACATCTTGATACAATACTTAGTGTCAGATCTGGAAAAACTAGACATTTTTTTGTTCTACTCAATTTTTAAACCTATTCTATAACAAAAAAAAAATACTTCAAAGTATATTTTACTTGCCAGTTCGTTAACCTAACTCATGCGATCTCTTTTCGATATCACAGTACTATGTATAGCTTATTAGGTGACTAAAGAAAATAAATAAGCTTCTCTCTTCTCTAAAACTTTCAGATCAAACAGCTGAAAACGTGAAAGGACAATAAAGAAAATCTTACAAAATGTGAACATCACACGGAAAAACAAAGTTAAGGGGCCAGCTCTCTCAAAACGTCTTTATTTGACTGGAAGAGACCACTTCGTGAAAGTCCCGACGGTTTTCCTTTCAAAGGTATCATTTCTAGAGTTTCAAACAAGTAACTTTAGCAGATTATTATCAATGCTTAAAGCGGGGGCAGTGGAAACTTGAAATATACAATGAGATGCAACGAAGTATGGCTGATTAAGAATTTTCTAAACTGTTTTGTAAATATTTCATTTCAGTTTTGAAGTAAACTTTTGGTGTAGGTTGGATTTTGAATATGAGTTATACGTGATGAACTATTAGGCAGGTACCATAACACAGAAGATATCCCGGGCGTATGGGAAGATAGCAGGGCCTTTCACGACCACTGTAGGCGCGGGACTGAGGAAGACAAGCAATGGGTAGCTCGCTGTCCGACCCTCCGATAAGGACCGAGTCCGGGTTGTAGTGTACCACGCACGCGTCAAAAAAATCATAGCAAAGCCGTAGGAGCCTGATTTTTTGAAAAAGTTACCGTGATCCTAGAAGGCAAAGGGCTACCGAAGGACATAGGTGGGTTTTAGTCAGTAAAAGTCTGTCATACTCTCTCGCTTGACCCTAAGGTGAGAGAAGTTATTAACTAATTTCTGACCGCAAAAATATGAAACCGGTTTTCCAACCTTGATCTTGAAGAGACAAATTTAAAATACAATCATTTTTTCTTTACTCCTCCGCTGTTCTTTTCTGATAAATTTCGTAGCGGGATTCAAGAAATTTTGTTTTTCAAAAACTTAAGTCAAACTTCATTGACTCGCGTTTTTTTTGGTGTTCGTTACAGAATAATGGCTTTCAGGATTTGCAGTGGTTTAATTTTTTTTTTTTCATAAATATGTAGGAAAGTGTCCATTACCTAAATTATATCTATTTTATATCGACGTCTCCGGGTAGTAAGTCGGTAATCACAAAAATTTGTTTTTCTATTACCGACTTATTGCCCGGAGACGTCGATATAAAAATAAAATTGAAGAAAATAGAATTGAATGAAAATATTATTTTTCACAAAGTATATTTGGTTTACAAAATTGCAATTTTTAGAAAACGAAAATAGAAAACTTAAAATTATGACTCAATGGCGTATGGTGCTTTATTACGAGTCTAACGCGAACAAAGTCTCGGGCGCCAGCTAGTTTTCATATAAAACAGTAGCCTGGTAATTTTTATTTAAAACACTTATAAAGTACAACTATAAATAACCCTATGTAATTAAGTAATCTAACAAAGTAATACTATCAATTAAGTTGTTACTATCGGTATGACGTGCCTATTAATTAGGATCAATCAGGTTCAAGCGAACATGCACGTGCTAATATAACAAAAAGTAATCAACTTTGTAATGTTCCCACTGGTGAGACTCAGGTTTCCTCTCTAGGAGCAGGAATGGGCTGCAATTCACTACGCGAACCCGGTACAGGTTGGTGGACATCACGTCCCGTTTTGAGATAGATAAATAGATATTCTTTATTGTACACTAAAAATACAATTTACATTAGGAAATCAACATTAATAGGGTGTCTTATCGCTAAAAGCGATTTTTTACAGGCAACCTTTAACCTTTTTTTTTTTTGAGCAGTGTTGATGAAATAAATTATACATAGCATTAAACTGGGTTGATCCCACGACACACAACTCGTAAGTCAAGTCAAGTAACTCACACTATTTTTAACCAACTTAAAAAAAAGGAGGAGGTTATCAATTTGGTTGTATTTTTATTTTATATTTTGTGTGTTACCTCAGAACTCCGTCGTCTATGGACCGATTTGCAATATTTTTTTTTCGTCTAAGAGGGTATGCTTTCTAATTAGTGCTTATTTTTTCAGAAAAATTGTTGTGACGTAACAAGAAATTTACAGACTTCAGATTTATTCCTATACCTGTGCTATTAGACCTTGCTTTATGCAAAATTTCAGAATTCTGGGTCAACGTGAAGTAACCAATGAATTTTGATTTCCTCGAGAGTGTCGAAATATACGTTTTTGAGACATCCGTATTTTCTTTTCGTTAACTTAAAAAATTTAATTTTTTCATAGCTTCAAGACACCGCAGACCTAAGTATAAGGTTTAATTTCAACTCGATACCTTCACGCGTTCCTGAGATAAAGGGTCTTGACAGACAGACAAACAAATAGAAAGACAGACAACAAAGTGATTCTATAAGGGTTCCGTAATTTCTTCTTTTCGTCTTTTGTGGTACGAAACCCAAAAAAGAGCAATTTTCGTAGCAAGTTTTACTACTCATTTGTGGTTGACTGTATGCTAGAAAAGGTATCTATGCCACGGGTAGTGTGAAAGTGAAACCTGGGGCCCTGGGACGAAGGCAATGAAGGAACAGGAGTGGGTTTTTAGTCAGTAAAAGTCTGACAATATCTCCCGCTCCGCCCAAGAGCAGGACTTGTCACTAGATGATTTTCCCACACAAAAAAAAAAACTATGTGGTGAAAATATAACCTAAAATGTCATCTAAGTTTTATGTATTCAGAGATTCATCGAGTCAGTCACGGAACTGTTTTATATGTAAAGAGAAACGGTTTATAAATATAGATTATACCCGCAGAGTCGCATGTCATCCGTCACGTTACACGGCACCCGGGAAATGTTCGCGCAAATCAGCATTTCTATTGTGTGCCATGATAACTGCGGTCGTCCGCACATAAATATGCCCTCGCTACTAAAGAGCATGGTGACAGCATGGTGGGCACAAGGATGTCAACAATTTTCATGGTAACTAAGAATTAAGGCAGAGCAGTGGTAGCCGAGTGGTAACGGCCCCGACTTACGAGTTACAGCTCGTGGGTTCAAACCCAACCAGGCGCATTACTTTGTGTAATTTATTTCATCACCACTGCTCTCAAAACGGTGAAGGAAAAACAACGTGAGGAAACCAGCATGTCCTAGAACCAAAAATTCGAAGACATGTGACATTCATCAACCCGCACTGGGCCTGCGTGGTGGATTACGGCCCATTCCCTCTCTTAGAGAGGAGGCCTGAGTCCCAACAGTGGGAACATTTTAAGGCTGACTATGCTATGCTATGCTATGCGGATTTCATCACGCATGCGGGTTTATCTTAGTTTACGATAAACCGCACGAAGATAAAAAAAAGTTTATAAAAAAGTAGCCAGTGTCAAATTAAGAAAATGTTAAGTTTTTGATACAAAATACAGCCTCTTTGTTTCCCGTTAAATTGCAGATGTAACTTAATCACTACCAATTTTAGAGTCGAAGCCTACTGGGGCCACGGGTAGAGGGTCGAAGCCTATTGGGGCCACGGGTAGTGTGAATGTGAAACCCGGGGCTCTGGGACGAAAGCAAAGAAGGAACAGGAGTGGGTTTTTAGTCAGTAAAAGTCTGACGCTATCTCCCGCTCCACCCAAGAGCGTGTTTTATCGTAAGATGATTTACCCAGCTAAAAAAAAAGACAACAATTTTATTATTTCTTCCATCTTCAGTCTAGTCTAAAAAAACTATGTTCTGTGCTCCTACTGTGTACCTACTCGCAATGTAGTAACAGTGAACGCCATATTTTAGCTGATATTGTTTGATTAATAAGCCAGTGCTTTAGGTGCATTATGACGTTAGGAAAAAGTGTAGCACTCCCACTGGCCTCCCCTCTGCCCCCACAGACAGATACAACATAACAGTGCAACAACGTGTTTGTGAACTAATTGTTAGGCTTAGGTGCTTATAATATTGTGCGGATTTCATCACGCATGCGGGTTTGCTCCGCATGCAGAAAATTTTAAAATGCAAAAAAACGCGTCCCGCGTGCGTATTCCACGCCTTATACAATTTGACATTTGCGGAGGTTACGCGTGCGGACCAATCCCGCATGCGTGATCAAAATCTCATGATATCAAAAACACCCTAAGACGATCTCTGAGAGCGCCAGAATTTTACTGAATAAAACCCACCTGTGTTCCTTTAGCTGCCCGAAACGTTCCAGCGTCGCGTTAAATCTTTAAAACAAACCCGCAGACTGAGAAGAAATTTTTTTCAATTGGAAATTTCCACATTTTTTGCTTTTAAATTGTGGTTATATGAGAATATGACAATGCTTTTGGCTCGTGTTAAAAGTTTTGATTTTCCACGACATCAGTTTTATTACACGTGCTATTTTCAAGATGCCAAGTCATCTTATTGCCAAAAATCAAATTTGTTTAGTGGTGTAGGTACAAAAAAGCGAATGAATCAACGACGTCGAAAAAAATCCGGATGAACTTTAATAATAATAATCTCTATTGACATAAATTTTATTAGTATTTTTATTAATTCCCTGTTTTCTGCTCTACAGTACACTGTATTATAGGAGCAAGTTTCTTCCCCTTATTAATAAAATATAATCATGAAATATGAATAACAATAATATGTTATGTTATTTTTTGTTTTCAATTTACTTTGTATTTACATGGGAAATCATCTAGTTCTCTTCTCCCGCTCTAGGCATCCACCCAGACCGAGAAGGCGTGTCAGACCTTACTGACTAAAACCCACAGTGTTCCTTCAGTTGCCCTTAACAGGGCCACGGTAAATCTTTCGAACGACTTAGAAAAATAATAATTCATAAATATCTTGTTTAAAAAAATATTTAAAAATATAATTTACATGTCTATGTAATAAATAAAAGGAATGATAATAATAACGTTTATTTTAAAACTTGCCATATTTTGTTAGTAATAATTTAAACTTAAAGATCTAAATTTAAATTGTTACTAACAAAATATGGATGTGTGTTAGTAACATAAATAACAAATGGGTACTTATTCTGAGTTGGTTGAGAAACACCGTACCTGGAGAATGTCTATTTGACTGCGTGCAGTCGTAGGTATCCACCGTCCCAAGATCGGAGAGTCCTACCTGTCAGCTAGCGCTCCGAGAATTTGGTCGGTGCTGGCGCGTACTCGGCATAGCAAAGAGATACAATTTTCGCGCATAATGCATGAAAAACATGCCCATTTCATTCAACTTAAAACTAATTTAGGGATAGAGTATAAGTGTATCTACTCATCCTATCAAAAAAAAAAAAGCGATTCAATGGAAGCCGGTTAAATAGATAACAACATCCGACCGAATGTGTACATATTTACCTAAATTGACAACAGCTACACCATCCTGCGAAGGGCTGATTTCCCTAAGGGTTTGAGGGTTTCTGTAGTCGCGGTATATTCGGAAAACTTCCCATATCAAGCTCAATGGAGAGAATCGTACTAAACGAGTGCAATAAATGCAATTTATTGAAGGAATACGAAGTTAGGTCTGGTTGCCAATTTGGTTTTGCGTTGTCACCAGCGTTTGATTTTTAAGTTAGATTGAAGGGGATTGGATGAGCTTTACATATAAATATTTAGCAGGGCCGAAACCTACTGAGGCGCAAAAAGGAAAATTCGTGGTCCTGTAATGCAAAAAGCAACTGAAGACAAGTGTGGTTTTAGTCAGTAAAAATCTGACACTTCCCTCTCCTCAAGCGGATATAATCAAAGAACCACTGACCTACCTGGCACGCCTGCCAAGGTTTTTTTTTCGGGTGGGAAAATCATCTAATATGACATCCCCTGATCTTGGGCCGAGCGGGAGATAGTGTCAGACTTTTACTGACTAAAAACCCACTCCTGTTCCTTCTGTGCCATTTTCCAAGGCCCGGGGATCTCTTTCGCATCACCAATGGCATCAGTACGCTTCGACCCTGCTGGGCCTCTACGGTTGCTGAAATCTCCTTGAGGCGCGCGTGGTATAATACTATGCGCCGTCGACGACTTGGACTCGGTCCGGTCGGTTACCGGACGGTAGGACGGCGAGCCACCCATTGCTCGCCGTCCGCCAGCCCGCTCTTAGGGTGGCTGGAAATTGAGATCGGAATCCTGATCGAGGCTGAGACGCGAGGGCCATTGCCTCGCACTTGCACGTGCGGCCTCCTAATTTGCTAGCATTACTGCTTCGCCGAAGGAGGCGACCACCTGCCACTCCTCCTCGCTCCGGAACAAGGCCCGGCGAGAGAGATCCCTGCCGCCAATTTCCCCTACGAGGACACGGCGGTGCTCTGCCTAAGCGGGGCTCACCTCTACCGTATGTTATACCATGTCCTCCCGGCGGTCCACACAATGGTGACATCCGGGCGTTTCTTCTGCACGAATCTTATCAAGTGCGGTGAGGACCTGCGTCATGCGGAAGGTGAGGACGACGTGGGGTCTTTCCAGTCACGCCTCAAAGAGGGGACTTACCGCCATAATTATGGCGTGCCCAATGCCTGCCAGGGTTGTGGATTTGTTCGTAAGAATTACCCTTTACTTTCTAGGGAAGTGGTAATTGTTTTTCACCTAGCAAGAGGTCACATTCTTTCTAAGGGTGCGTTATAACTTTTTGTCGAAGTATCAAACCAATGGCAGTATCATATACATTGAATCAATCAACTCTGGTTAAGAATATCTCAGAAATCGAAAATTAATATCTTGACGAGTCATTATTGGTTCAAATGTGTCTATTAATACATTTATAATATTTGTGCGACAATTGAGTCAATAGCCTTGAGTCAATTCCTAGCTAACATTTGTTTAGTAACCCGAGATTATCACTCTGTGGTCTATTTATATGGTGTTAAAACTTCCTTGTCATCGTCCTTTGTTCAGTAAGGGCGGAATTCACCAATAAAACTAATCGCGTTTTAACGTTTGGCTCGCATAATCGCGTTTAGCGACTGTCACTAGTGTCACTTGTCTGTATTTTTGTTTTGTTGTATTTTTACAAGTGACACTAGTGACAGCGGCTAAACGCGATTATGCGAGCCAAACGCTATGAGATAAAGGCCATGAGATATGCCTTTTTATGCCAAGAGTAGTGCCAGATAATAAGCTCCTCTATTGATACAAATCACTTATAATAAAATCATTACCTCACTTTTGGCTTCAGAGTAATTAGGTAAAAATAGGGATCACCTCTATTTTAATTCCTTAATATTAAAATTTAAAAAGGCGTGGGTTTATGTATATAATTTATGATGAGCAGCGATGGGATGGGAAAACATCGTGAGGAAACCGGTATGTCCTAGAGCCAAAAATTCGAAGACATGTGACATCCACCAAACCGCACTGGGCCCGCGTGGTGGATTACGGCCCTTTTCTTTTCTTAGAGAGGAGGCCTGAGTCCCAGCAGTGGGAAAATTATAAGGCTGATTATGCTATGCTATACAGAAGCATATATGAATATATGATCTGGCAATTGTTTTATCTAAACACCTATTTTTCTCTCTGCAACTAATAACTTAAGGTTAGATACTCTTTCTTTCAGCAACTATTCATTTAGGGGTTTCCTCTACCCGACATGGCCACGTCCTGCCAAGTGCTCTAACCACATCCTCTACCCAAAGTCCAAGAATTTAATAACTGAAGCGTTTTGCCACCTCACGACTCGGGCGTGAAACTAAATACCGGTTTTAACCGCTTTATACCGGTAATAAAGGATTAAAAAGCGGTAAGTACGCGGCTGGTGTCAGGTTGTGGCAGGTGGCGGCTCCCATTTATCTTGCGCTACGCTGATGAATATTTACTCATGTTAAATAGATGTGCGACGGTCATTAGTTGCTGAGAGTAAGCGTCTAATCGGGAGGACGATCTATCAAGAGGATAAACGCAGTTGTCTTGACAGGACTTTAATGCATAGAAAAAATCTACATAGCTGAAAAAACTAAGCAAAAAACCCTCATAAAATATGAGGGTTTTTTTAAAGTGAGACTCTTACTGACTACACACCACACCTATGATCCTTCAGTTCCCATTTGCTTCCCAGAACGATGAGTACCCCATTCTGAAGTTAACCCTTGGCCCCAGTAGGCTTCGGCGTGGAACACTTCGCTGTTAACGAGTCGGGCTCGGTCCGGGCGACCGGATGGCGACCACTACTACTCTATTGATTGCTCGTCATCCGCAAGCCCACGCCTGCGATGGCTGGTAGTCGAGGTCGAAGTCTGGCTGGGGCGTGAGGACGTCCGTTCCCTCACGCACGCGGCGGACTCTTTCGCTAGCATTAGCAGCTTTGCAGAAGGAGGCGACCACCGCCCATTACCTCTCACTCCAGACCGTAGCCATAATTTTATGTGGATAAATATAAACATTCATCACACTACACACGATAATATTGACGATTGCTTAAAATACACATTGGGATAACTGTAGATAAATTATGTGGTGAATAACGATAGTTTACCTAATATTTCACCCAAAATTACCCAAATAATCTCTCAGTTTCAATCTGAGAGCTATCGAAATAAATACGCATTACGCAAGTAAATTAAAATTAATACAATAGCGATATGCATATTTAATGTAATGCACGCTTTTATTCTCTCGTTAATACGAAACCAAATTTATTCGAAGTATTAAACTGTAATTTAAATTCAGAATTTTTTTAGCTGATTTAAAGGCCTACACAAAACTGCGATGCGATGCAATACGACGCCACTTCGCAAAAACCTGCGATGCGAATTGCTGCGATGCATTTTGTGCGGCAAATCAATTCAATGTGCGATGCGAATCAATTTTTAAGTTCTTGTGATGCATCGTGCAACCTCGCAGATTTTTACGATGCGACATCGCATTGTAGTCTTGTAAGAGAAACTTTATACTTAAAAACTGCGGTAGTGAGTGTAACCATAGGCAATGAGTAAAATATAATAATATAGTATTATTAACAAGTCTGTAGGCAGCTTATTTGCACGACCTTTAAGTGCACGCTTTAATATGCAACAAAGTGTAATTTGATCGTGATAAAAAGCAAGGCTGAACTTAATTAGAGTAACAAGGTTCCTAGAAATTATAGGGGTGGTCCCCTCTATGCAATATTTATGACTTTATGCTGCTTCCAAGGCTGCGTGCCGTTAGGAACTGTTTATCTTCCAGCTCCCAAAGCTATTAAGATGCAATCTCTTTGTACCGAGCATTCTATTAGCCGGTGCACGCAAGTACCTTTAGTTCTAAAATTATCAAGATTTTGCCTCTCCCTTTAGTTTGATACAGGAAAAGATTGCTTAAAATACGGCTGCATGCCTCGAGTAAATTTCATTCACACAGTTTTGTTTTTGAACTAAGCTTTACGACGAACTATGCGCCGCGTGTGAACTAACACTGCTAATCAAGTCTGTCTGGTTTTTATACCCTTTTTATTATTTTGCCTAGGATCAGCGCACCCGAGAGCAATGGCAGACGAGTTTTACAAAAGCAAATAACAAATGCAAGACGTGACTTGTCATCTTTTTAGGGTTCCGTACTTAAGTCGGCAAAAACCCAGAACACTTGTAGAACCACTTTCTTATCCGTTCATCAAATCCTTCTTCTCAAGAATGCGTGGAGATATCAAGTTGAAATTAATATCAAATACTCAGATCTGCTACCGTTTGGAGCAGTAAAAAAATCAAACATATTAATCAACGCAATCTAAAAATAATACCGTTTATGCTCTGTTCATACCGCATATTCTGACGCTCGCAAGGAAATCGTAACCAATAGGGTACTTCCTGTTGACCTAGAATCTTGAAATTTGGCAAGGTCTTATAGTACAAGTAAAGGAAATAAGTCTGAAAACAGTTGTAGTTACATCAGAAAATAATAACAGTTTTGCGATTCTGAAAAATCTAAGAGAATAGATTTGTCAATCTATTTACTTAAGCAAGTTTGTATGGAACCCTCGGTGTACGAATCCGACTCGCACTTGACTGTTTTTTTTTTATAACGCGTACACAACAATTGGGAATGTATAACCATTTGTATTAAACATGTCTAGGTTTAGTTTCAAATGTTCGGAGAGAAGCGACAGGATATTTAGCTGAAAAATGGATTGTTTACATTTCTCTGTTTGTTCACTGGGAAG